>OX366521.1:5951641-8793712 GCA_947256265.1 Acronicta leporina
TTTTATAATATAAAAAAATATATGCTTGACCTACATACATATGATTTTCGAGTCAATTTATATTTAATTAAATTTTAACAGGTTCTGGCAAAGAGTTCTAGATTATAATCAGGCAGATAGAGTAGAAATGTTGGAATATGAGCGCTCTGGGTGGACATTCCATGCTAAGGGATTATGGTAATTAATAAATAGTGTTTTTTACTGTTTATATTTTAATGTAAACTACTCTGTCGAATTACGCATCTCTTGTAAGGGTAAATATAGGTCGAATTACGCATCTCTTGTAAGGGTAAATATAGGTTTGTGTCAATAAATAAATATATTAGATTATATGTTTAATTAAACTTTACTTGCTGGCTTATCTCTGTCTGTAATATCACCCATATATTGGTCCTAAATTCTGATATGCATACATAATTTCGGTTATGTGTTGAGTGACAGAGAAATACATAATAACTGATACGTATAGTACTTAAGTAACCAGTTGTATTTTTATCGGCAGACTTCTCAAAACTAAGTAGACCACGATGGTTATGTAGACTTTAATTTGATATTCAGGTACTACCCGCCTGGATGTGGAGTGCCGTGGGCTACAATAGTTGGCTCAGCAAACTTAGGTGAACGGTCCGTTAAACGCGATCTTGAAGCGCAGGCTGCTATTTTTACTATTTCGCCCGAGTTGCAAGTAAGCTTGTAGGTTCATTATTTATTCAGAAGTACACAGATCTTTACTTAGTTATTTAACTTCTTCTATGTTGTTTCATCTTCTACTGTATTTACAGCGTCACTTATTCCAGCTGACGTGGCTCGCCTTTTTTAACTGTTATAGGCTAGTGGGCTGCTATTTTTATGGCCTAATGAAAAAGTTAAGACCAGAAATAAAGCACCGAAACGAACAATAAAAGCAATAATAAAATCTGTGGAAATATAAGGAAGTTAAAAAGCATTTTAATTAGAGAGCTTAATTTTAGAGACCATTATTATGACGACAAATGCTACATGCAACATAAAAATTCCATACTAACTCCTGTTGCAGGAAAGGGATCGAGCACTTCGTCAGTTCAGAACTTTATGAGTTGATTTGAAATAACAAAATATATTTTTAATTGCGCCTGTTATTTTAGTAAATTGAACCCCAGAACACTATTGTGTATACTGTTTAATTTATTAAAAACATACATTATGTTTTTAATAAATTAAACATAATCGCTAGCCTAAACAAACCGCTAGCCTAATGAGACCGCTAGCCTCATTAGGCTAGCGGTCTTGAGCGCGACTGCTAAGCTAGAGGTCCTGGGTTCGATTCCCAGGTCGAGCAGTGTTAGTTTTTCTATGAAATTCTCAGTAGCAGCTCGGAGTGTGGAATTTGTGATTATTGGCAATAGGTTCCCCCCTATTACATGAAACCTAAACATACCGGTGAACCCTCTGCCTAACCCTTCGGGGAATACAGGCGTGATGGTATGTATGTATGTATGTATTATAACTCAGGCTGATCTCTAGTATAAGGAATAGGAGATATGGATATGGTTTATAGACAGATAACTGTCTTTATTTCCAGGGCAAGTTACACCACGAGATGAAGCAGCTGCATAATTATGCTTCGGAGTGTAGCAGTGAACTACAAAAGAGGGAGACACCCCTATGGGTACGAGCTACGGTCGGTCTGTTTAGAACTTACTTTTAAATATCAATCATTTAAGTTTTAACTGTTATCGCAACTATAAGATTGTGTCGTCAAGTGCTTCTCCGTTGCAGAATAGTTTGTGGTCAGGGTTTCTTGTTTCAATCAATGCACCGTAGTAACTTGTATCTTAGTCATTATACTTAGTCTTTTTTATTTTTACGTGATGTGATTATACATCATGTTTTCAGCATAACTATGTTTAATAACTAACTGTATGCTACAAGTACAACGAATTTATTTCCTATGGAACAATTACATTTAATTTTTATAGGTTTTATTACTTTATAACGTATTTCGAGAAATATACAAGTTACTTATTGTTAACGAATTAAACCAGTATTATTGATTAAAGTCTGATTAGGAATCCTGGAGGCCTGAATGTAATATTCTTTAGAAATTTATTGAACAAATAGTGACTAAAGTGTTAACAAAATGTTAAACTTGCTGTTTTTAATGGGTTATTATGTATTTAGTTATTTATATTGCTCGCGACAATATTCCTAGTTGAAGGATTTGTTATGATTGTTACTGTTGAAAGAAATTATGATTTTTTTTCATAAAAATTAAAATTCTTGTTTTATTGACACAATACGGGCCAGGTAATAAACACACCAATGTTTTAATAATTCTCAATTATATTCACTCTTATTTTCATTTTTATAATCACATAATCATAATTATTTCGATTCACACTTAAAATAATTTTAAAATAAATTAAACAAGAAAATATTCTGCAATAATTAATACAAAAACTCAGTCGTTTCCTGACATTATTTGATTAGGATTAAAGTATACGATCAAATTTACAATAATAGGAATCAGGCACATTATTAATAATAAAACTATTAACTAGTGAGTAGAGTAAGACAACTTGTTACACACTGGATCATAGGAAACAGGACGAATAATACGAGTTACGAATGGTAGTGGACGAAATCACAATAAACAATATTATTTGTTAATACCAGCAAATAATTGATCCAATAAAATAAAAAAAACTCACTTTTGAGCATAATCATTTCTGATTAAAATAATCATTGCGATTGAGCAATTTACACAAATACTTAAATAACGATAATTATTCACGTTAGAATCAGTTAATGAGGCATACTTATAGTATTTGTTTAACAGTGAGCAATTTAATTAAAATCTATGTAGGTATTCATATTTAATCAAATTTGAAACAAGGAAAGAGTAAGAAAACTTCCACTACTCGAGCGTGGATGCCGTTAACCTAATCTTTGGTGTGCTGGGCATAACTACTCTGAGCTGAGTGGCTTTACCAAATGTGGTGTAGTTTTGTTAGAGAAGCTATTACTATTATTATTGAATAAATTATGTTACACCTCATTTAGTAAAGTCGGTCAGTCCGCACGGGAACATAGAAACTGTTGTGTCGCGGTAACGCCTTCAATCTATATACTACGGACGCTGATAGTAGGTACAAAAATAGTTCACCTATTCAATATAATTAAGACTACTTAACAATTAAGTATTGCGAGGGGGCCCTTGTAAAACGAATTTACGAATGTGGACAAAATTAATCTCAACAAACATAAGAAATGGCTCGATAGGCAATACGTAATGTATAGCTACAGACATTCCGGCATGGGGACCTCCTCGAATTATAATACTACTTATAGCAAATCACACTAAGGTAAATTGACTAGGCGTGTTGTGAGTGGATCGCACTGTCCGCGAACTTGGGCTTAGACTTGACGAAATAAATGATTGTAAGAATACACCGGATCGATGTAGTGCGGTCGATGGGCGAGTCTAAGTTCTGTTGTCGGGCAGCGCGCGTCAGAAGCCGGCGGCGGCGGCGGCGGTGGGCGGCGGCTCGGCCGGCAGGTAGTGCAGCTCGTCGGCGGGCGCGCTGCACACGTTGTACAGCACGGCGAACAGCGTGCACGCCGCGTACGCGCCCAGCGCCGCCCACCACAGCAGCCGCTCCCACAGCCGCTGCTGCGCGTGCTTCAGCACCAGCAGCCCGATGGTGAGGCCGGCCAGCGCGCCCGCCACGTGCGCCGCGTACGACACCGGCGGCGCCTCCTGCACAACGTCATCACAATATTATTACGTTACCATACAACCGAAGAGTTCCAAAAAAATGACAATTCCCGCCCTTGTGAGCCTGAGATAAACATACCAACACGCCTGTATTCCCTGAAGGATTAGGCAGAGGCGTACTAATGTACACTCACAGTTCGCCGGTATGTTTTTTAGGTCCCATGTAATAGGGGGCGAGCCTGTTGCCATTAACCAGGCTCGGATTCCTAACTCCGAGTCCGAGCTGCTACTGAGAATTTCATAGAAAAACCCAATAACACTGCTCGACCTGGGAATCGAACCCAGGACCTCTAGCGTAGCAGTCGCGCTCTACTACACTACTTGGCTAATGAGACAGTTAAACATAGATATGAAAAGTAGATTTACCTTTGTATACCTAGCGTGTACGGCAAAGCCCACATCGCACGAGGCGACGGCGAGTGCGGCGACCAGTCGCACGGCCCCGTAGCGCATGGTGTGGAAGTTGAGCAGCGCGTTGGCCAAGTGCGCCGCCAGCAGCGCGTAGACCCCGCCCGAGGCGCCGGCCAGGCACACGTCGGGGTCCAGCACGGACGCGGCCAGCGACCCGCCCAGCACGCCCGCCAGGTACACCGCCGCGCACCGCAACGCACCGTGCACCATCTCTAGTGGTAGTCCCACCTACAATATTCATTTAACATAACCATTTCATATCTCTACTTCTCTTCTCTACTATTATAAAATTGTATAAAAGCTATGTTTGTTACGGGTTGCAGCAAAAACTACTGAATAGATTTTAATTTTGTTATCACTATTAGAAATTATATACTCCAACTTAAAAACTGGTGAACTTCTTATCACAATTAATTAATCGGATCTTGAGATACAGCTAGACCTCTCTGATTTATAGAGGCCTATTATTATACAAAAAAGAGATCATCAATGTTGGATTTGATTAAATTATTTTGGGAATCCATTTCTAATCCTACTATGACTTCAGGTGAGCGAAGCCGCGGGCAAAGGCTAGTTTTACATAATCTCAAGTTGGCAAATTACATTGCTAATTTCACTTTCGATTTCAATAGAGAGATTGATAACAAAGATAAGGCTATATTCTGTCTAAATGTGGTAAATTATGAAGTGCACTATTAAGTTTACGCAATTGTAAATATTTACCGCAAGCTGGACTAGAAGATTGAACGCTAGATGCAGCCAGCCAGCATGCACCACACTGTAGGTGAGGAACCGCCAGAGCTCCCGGCGCCGGTCCGAGCGGTACACGAGCGGCGAGTCCACGGGCACGGGGCCCGCCGCCGCCGCCACGCCGCCCGAGCCCCACGCGTACCACGCGAACACACCCAACTGACGACAAAAACGCTTTATAACCAATGCAAACTGACGAATCATTAACTACTTATATTTGGTTTCTAGGATAGCGTTTGAACCACTGCCCTAAGGCTCTAGACAGACAGACCGCATTTCAACTGCAATGCAACCGCAAATTGCATGCAGTTGACACGATTGCAATAGAACTGCAAACCAAACGTGCAGTCCGATTGCAGTTCAATTGCAGTCGGCGTGCAGTTGCAGTTGAAATGCGGTCTGTCTGTGTAGAGCCTAAGGGACCCAAAGGAGGCAGTGTTTTAATAGTAATAAGGTAATAAATAGGTAATATCAGATGAATAGATAACATCAACTACCTACCTATACAAAATGTAGATAATGTGCTACAACTGCATACAGAAAATAAACATAATTACGTAGGCATTAAAATTGTATTGAGGATAAATAATAATTCAGTTTAATAGTAATTTGCGTTATAAATGACGTTTTATAAGTAACGTTATTCATAGAGGGGAAAACCGTTAGCATGAAAGCTGCGTGCGGTATTGAGGAGCATCGCCGGGGTCGGACCTACAAGCATGCGCTCGCTCGCGCGCCTTGCTAGTCGCGGTGAATCAACGTGTGACGAGCACCGAGCACCGCTGGCTGATTGTTATGATTCACGTAAACCGCTTGTTTGCACGGATGTGAAATCCGCTATTATAATTTTTAATTAACCGAAGTAACTGGAGCGGGGATTGAAGCGGCACTAGGCGCGTAGAAAGTGATCATTTTGTTCGCCTCCGATATCATGAACGTAAAAGATTTATGTCTTATTGTTGTGCATAAAACACATTTATTTATTTATTTAGTTGGATCGCCAACGGAAGATACACAATTACAATCAAGACATCAAGTACAGAGACAAAATAACAGTGTGCTCCACCAATTATAGGAGATCACATCATTCACTTAATATTATCTAGGTAACATACTAGTTCGACAAAGTCAATAACGATATTTTTCAATATCGCAATACCAGCAATTACGGAATACCTACCCACTCTACACTAAACACGAAATTCATAACTCTGTATCTAAATTTCAGCAGATTTACCTCTAGTAGCGTGACACAGATGATGAAGAATGGTGGAGGGCAGCAAGTATACCTCTCCTGGTAGTACTTGCGATCCCTCTCCTCCGGGAGCATTTCCATTGCTACTAAGTGCACCATCCTGAAAGAAAGCACATACAATTTGTAAATATCCTTTTTGCAACCTGTTCTGTTAATTTGAGAGAGTGATATTTACATAACTTTAGAGGAAGTCCTCTAAAACTATTTAATATTTTTTTGGTAGATCGTCAAAATCAATAGAACCTGCAGCATAGAAGAAACCCATTCCAAGATCAAGACGGTATAGTATGTCATATTGTACGATGGATCTAAACGTTTACCTGTATTTTTTCAATGATGAAATATATTTTACATTCCTATTTCAAAACTTTATTGGAAGCAATCAATCAATTTGCTTTCACTATATTCTAGATCTATATAAAAGCAATTTATTAATGGCTTTATTGTACGAAGGCACACCACATGTCAACGTGACACGACAAGTGAACATAAAAATATTTTTAGCGGCGGCAATCGATACTCGGACTATTATTTCAATGGAATAAAAGAAAATATTACACTACATAATTTATTTTAACTGAAATTTGGATTTAGATAACATAAAGTTACATTTTACTGAGAATTTACAAGTTGTACACCGATAAACGATTTATGCTTTCTGGAAGATGACAGACTAGTCACGGCATACTCGATTTATTTGAAAATTTGCTTTGTAAACTGTTACACTCATCTATTAGAGGGTAGTAAATAATAAATCTATCTTTAAGCTATATTTTAATGGATGGAATGGGTTTTGTCAGCTCCTGCACTGCAGTATACGCCCTGGGTCTCGAGGGAGTAGGATTTAAACTTAAACTCTAGGATTGGAAACAAATACTTATCTATGGTTCATACGAGATTTTTGTTACGGGTGGGAATCGAACCCGTAACGGCGCACACATTTACGTAGCACTTAGGTAGGTAGGTTACACTTTATATTTTTGGAACATTATTTAGGAAGGTATATTTATTGTAATGTTTTTCTGCTCCGTCATGTGTATTTTACCTGAAGCGACTGCCGTCAAACCTCTGAAACCCAATTTCTGTGCAATATCATTTACCCGAGGATAGGTCAGGTTATCAGGCTTTTCAGGCTTCTCCGTTTTTAAACGTTTTTCCGAGCAATAGCATAGCAATACAAGCAGTGTGCTCATGGCAGACCTATACTCGTATAATCATGTATACCTGGCAAATAACGTGGGATCCTCTAGGAGTAGATGGAAGTCGTTCTCGGAGCTGACCTCACGGTCGCGTTGGTGTACTGCGCATCTATAGCTGCGGGTCCGCTTGCCGCTCATCTGAAACAAAAAATACATTTATAATTTAATTTTTGAGCATTGTATGGTACTTCCTTTTTAAAAACAGGGAGAGAGATAACCTACAAGAAATTAAATTACTTCATATGAGACGCTCAATGAACTTACAAATTGAAATTAAACAATTGGGATTTATCACGTTGTTTTGATATTATTTAAAAAACAAATACATTGATATTAAAGATAGGGAAATGTCTTATAATGTCTACTGCTTCATTATGAATCAACCCTATTTAAATGTATCCGTTTCCGGAAAGACAATTAAAATATACGGATGTTTACGGATACAAGTGACTAGTACAATTGTATCCGCGAGGCGCGAATACCAGTTGCGTGAAGTTCAAAATTTATGTTGTATACCCCTAACGCGGTAATTTTATTAAGGCTAAAAAACTTTTGCCTAATGTTCAATTTGCGAAATTTTATTAATATATGCCTTCTTTCGCGTCCCAAAAGGATTTGCTGTGATTTTTTTTGCGTAATGCGCGTACATGTAGTGCTTACCTAATATAATAAGAGTAATAAAATTTATTACTCCTATATTTTATTTATACAGAATAGGAGGAGGACAGGGTGAAATGGTGCAAATTGGGGGCGGCCTACGTACAGCAGTGGACTAATAAAAATAATATAGGCTAATGATGATAATGCAGTAGGTATGAAACATTTCGCATGTGAAAAATCACAAGGAATTATTTTTCATACGTCACACCTGCGACTTTTTCCACAGCCTGCTAAAAATCGCATTTCACTGAAATTGCATTTTAATGAAATCGCATTTTGTTCACGATTTCATTGTAAGTATCTAAATAGCAAGTGTGGCGATAAATGATTTTCAACGAAAATTCATTGCGACGGCGAAAGTAGCAGGCTGCGAAGTTTCGCATGTGAAATCACTGAAAAATAATCATAATTTCATCAAATGAAAATGAATGAAAAGTAGCAATAATTTCCATGCCTGTTATGCAGTAAATATACGTAGTTGTTTCGGGTCTGCCTGAAATAGTATTGTGTATACGAGATTTGAGGTAGAAACCGATGATGCGTGAGATAATACTTGAGAGGAGATAATTTTTATATTGAAAAAAATCTTACATAATTATTCGATCTCAATAACTTATTTAGCTATATTAATATCTAAAATTTATTTGTACTGTTTTATTGTTACCAATATAAATCACAGCAGCGCTTTGCTCCTCGAGTTTGCAGCGAGTAGGTAAGTATATGTGTTAAGTATCAATATGTATATCCTGTATTAAGATAACCGACACAGTAACAGTATTAATATATCTTATAATTAAAACTGTGCTATAGATAAGTATGTGTAGGTACCTACTCTGCGTCCATAAAAAAATCGTCAAAATTTTATACGACGAAATTGTAATACCAAGGAAATTGTTTGTCCTTAGTGACGTTCCATAAAATTAACGGTGAGAACTTCCACTTTAGAGTGGCGAGGCGAGGGTGTATTTATGTGTCGCGGCGCTGGCGGCTGGCTCGCGGCCAGCGCTTATCGACCCCGCTACGACCCCCCGGCAGCCGCCCTTGAGACGACACGTCGATTGTGCTTTTACATTTCAATGTTGAAAACTAAGTCACAAATACTAATTTAAATAAATTTATTATTATATTTAAATAATACTTGTGCTACTCTAAAATTAACTATACCTACCAGTAGGTAGGTATAGTTAATTTTGAATGTGAATGTCTGTCTCATCACTGTGTCGAGGCGCGTCAGAATCGTATCGGTTCCATACATTTTGAGGGATCAAAATAATTATGGAAAAAACAATGAGGATTAATTAAGTAACTATTATTATTATTATTTGTTAAGAATATTAACTGATGTAGATATATTGAGTTGTAGTTAGCTGAAGATGTAATGAAGGGCGTGTGGTGAAGCCACAGATATAAGTGCAGCGGTGATAGGCAGCGGGCGTTGGATGGTCGCCGCTGCCGCTATGCCGCACGGGTGGGCGGTGGTCCGGTGAACGACTGTTCGCGATACCAGACAGCCGCATTGTCTCTGCAGTCGTTCAACTCAGTTTCCCACGAGACTGCAAAATGTCCAATGCCAAAACCCAAATACAAATAGCCTAGACGCGTCTCAGACACAGCTAAATCTGTCTTGGTAACAGTGTCCACGTTAATTTAGATGACTGCGTGTAAGATTGTTCGCAGTCATTGTCATGATAGCGTTACGGTTGTAAACTCGTCATGCCGATTTAATGGTATCCATAAAATGTGTTATTTTAAGGAAGTCAGCTTTGCACATAGCCTAAGAAATTTGTCTACTTAGCTCATAAAATATGGCCAATAAATCTTTTGTTTTCGGTCAGTTAACGAAGAAAGTTTAAGAGACTGTATACCTAAGTAGGTATTATCAATGTTCCAAAGGAATCATGATGAACAGAGTATGAAGTTGGATTAACAAATCTTGATCCTTGATGTTAAAGTACTTAAGTATTACTGTAGTTAGGTACTATCGTTTTCTTGTCTCTGAAACAAAAAGCGTGTACAAGAACCAGTAGAATTGTAGTTTTGCAGTAGAACTTGGGCGCCAGTGGGCGCAGTGGCGGAGCAGCGCAACGCGACGACGGGCACGGCGTGGGCGCCGCGTGAGTCACGCCGACATCCGACACGTCCGATCCGTATCCGGAACCACTAACTAGGCACCTATTGCCATTGCCAGTCAAACGAGCGCACGAGCCTACGCGACACAAGTCATTTCAATAATCCATATTACAAGTTACTACATACACGGTATTACAAAATATCAGTATTATTATGAAATCAATAATAATACTGACGTATTTGTTATTTTAATGATGTAGGGTAAGGAGTTTCATAATATATTATTCGGATTATGATTTTCACGAATTATTCAAATTAGTACTTATATAAAACGACAGAAACTGGTTTTATGATTCATAACAATCAAAATAATTAGATTTGTAGATTTACTGTACGGTGACTTATGGACACCTACGCTGTAATGCTGCATGGAAATATTATAGCTTTATGAATGGGAGTATAATTGATTTTCTATTATAGGTCATTCACTCGTATTATTCATATTGTTAGAATTAAAACTAAATTTATATGTAGGTACTGTGTCATAGACGATTAATGTTTTTGATATAAGTCATAATCTTAACTTATTATTTGGAATGCTTAAATAAAAACATAGATTTAAGAAAATAAGACAGATTAAAAAGGTAAAGGCGATGGATGACAGGAGATTAATAAAAAATATCTATTACAGTTGAAAATAAATTTTTCAAGCAGATAAAGTGCTTAGCGCATTAAAGCTGGACTCATTGTACTTTCATTGCAAATAATAACTTCATCAAGATAGGCAGCTTTTATCTAAATCTAGCATATTAATGTAAGATTTGGTATGGTAGAGCGATGTGCCGGGCACGTGAACTCTGGGAGCGTTCCCACGCACCCACCTCCGCACCATTATGTTCTAATCTCTTGTAGTCTCTTTCCATTATTACGACGCCGTGAAAGTATGCTATTCGTTTTGCAAGTGGGAAGGGTAATAAATACACATTGCGGAATTTGAATGCAAAGAAAAATCGATAAAATTATTTTGGAAGATTATTAAGGATCTTGCACACGTGTGCTTAAATATTAATAGTATGTGGTCTATGGGGTAAAATAAATTGGTTTTAGTGGTGACTGGCACCATGCCCAGCCCGGTGCGCGTACCCGCGATTTCCTGTCGGAACTTCCGGCGGCGGCGGTAGCGGCACTATGTGCTTGGTAGGTACCAAAGTTAATAAATTTTGGAGTGTGTAATGAATAAATTAATTAATGCTGATATAAGTATAGGTACAACAATAAAGCTAACGGATAAAACCGTGATGTTGAATTATGTTACTTAATATATAAGTAAGTACCTATATTGCTTATTTAATGGTTTGTATCGGTTTTCGTCCTTGAACACACGGTACACGGTGCGACGCACTCACTTATCCTGGTCGCAACATGTTTATACACGTCATAGTTAGCCTACTGGTAGGATTTACTATTATTTAATTGACTATAATATCATAGCTGAGATAAAAGATTGGGTTGCAGGGATAAGTATCAAAACAAAGGCGTTATCACTATAATAAAACCTATCCCTATCACGGTATAAAAATCTTGTAATTTAACTGCATAGGTAAGGTACCTATGTTAATTTAAATGACGAAACCGCACGGATAGTGAGTCAGAAAAATTTATAATAAGTGCTATTGTAATTTGTTTCTGTTTTGACAAGTTTATGAATCGTATAATATTTAATTTTATTAGAATAAAAATAGAAATGTTTAAATGTTTCGATCAAGCTTTGTATCATAAAGCTGGCTAAGCAACGTAAAGTTTTAATATTTAATTAATTTTCATTACTACCGACAAAAACAATATTAATAGTCTTATTTTTAGTATTCAAAAAGTTCAACCGTAGCATTATTGCCTATATTGTTAAATATGAATAAGTTAAATAAACACTTTGCAGGTAGGTATCTAAACTTATTAGTTAAACTTCTGAACATCATTTTTCCGAAATTCACGGATATAAATTCAATTTCTTTTGTAGCTTTTCTATTTATACGGTAATCGTGCGACACTGTTCATTTTATACTTCGTAACGGAGAAATATAATTCGAAATGATCACGATTTCGAAGTTGCTTCATTGGGGTCATAGATAAATATTATTAGATATCATACAATAATTTTACGTTTTTATAATACTGAGTCTATAAATGTTTTTCTTTATTTATCAAATCTTTAAATTCTATATTTCTCGTAACTATTCGCGACTTAAAATCCTATGTCTATCAACAAAACGCTACTGCATAAAAATGCTGTGTTATATCACGTTTCTTCATATTCATTTTGTACTACTCGAACGTAGTTATCTATCGCCTTTATTATTTTATCACAAACATTATACTAGATTAGTATTACAGAACACTAATTAAAATAATATAATAGTATGGTAATCAAAACTACTTTATTGCTAATAGACGTTGCGACCACTGTGCGTGGGTAGGTAGATACCTACGGCGCGCGGCGTCAAACTTTTGCCCCCTATCAAATAATGTATACTGATTGCGATATTACCTATTACATTTACCTAAATAATAGGTGTAAGGTATAAGAAACCTTTTTAATTTCATACCTAACTGTATAATGCCTCCTTATAAAGTAATTTTATGATGATTTCTTACCTAGACTAAGATGACAATAAAATTAGGTAGGTAGGTACCTACATAATTGAATGTATTTTGAGTATAATTTATTATTTCGTTGTAACTAAAATGCATAATGAAGGATCAAAATTTGTTAGTCGTTGTATAATGTCATTTGTTGTGCATAAGCATATTTTTGTGAGTAGTTAGAAATGACAAATTTATTATTAGAACATAGTTTAAATCAATCCGACTTTAAAAATCATAATGTAAACTAATTATTTGAATTAGTAGTAAGAGCAGAGTAATTATTGGGTATCTAGGTATGTATCTTCTGTTCTATTTCATATTTGATAGGTATTGTAAACATAACCTGTACACTTGAAATCAATTCAAACTATTTTTTTATAGATAAAATATATTGCTATGTACATAACTATTTTATAATTATTTTTATTTTGATTTACTTTTGCATATGTATGATATCAACAATGTTTAATAAGAGTTACGTACCCATCATTTTCCTGATGTATGTGTGTATTCCCACTAAATAACAATATTCTTGCTGCGATGAATAAAAAATGCTTTCACGACACTAGTAGTAGTAAAGTCACAGAGTTTATAAGCATGAGGTAGTTAATTATTTAATACGTTAAGTTTTGTTCACGTTTGTAAAGACGCGTGCGGAATCAGCTGTGCTGACAGCACAGAGCGACACGTACTACACTGAACAGCGCTCCCTACCGACTGGCGGTTCGTTCGTTGAGTTCGTTCCGTTCCCAGCTTGCTTTGCGTTTCGTTTTCGTCCGGTTGTCGAAAGCTTTTTTTTTCTGTAAGGGTCAGGGCAGAGTGGTGGAAGGGTATTGTTGTATTCTAAAGGAGGTGGTTCCGTTTCCGACTTGAATAGTCATAATTTTTAAAAATAACCTAACGTGCTAAATTTAATTTTTGCATTTTTCTACGTTCCATAATTTATCTCGAGAGGATAAAATACTTTAAGTATTTATCATATTTACATTCTGGGGAGGTGGCAGGGTATGTCGGACATAAAATATATCTACCTGGTAGGTATTAGCTGTTTCATTTCAGTAAACCTATCCCTGCACTGCAACGTGTTTACGTGTCTAGCGCACACCTGTCGACCAAATGTTTGGCATTTTAGTGATTAACTGGTTAAAGTAATAAATCCATAGCTAAAACATTTACGCGTAGGTAGGTACCTACCTAGTTGCTAGTTTTAATCTTTTTCAGCTGGGCAACTTTCTTTTGACTTATTGTTTTTTCTTTTATTATATTTCTGCCTTATTCTATGGTTTGTAAGTAAAACGTTATGTTACTGTTTATTATTTAATAGTAGGTAATAAATTGTAGTTTCGTAAGTAGGTAATTACTTAGTTTTAAAAATAATAACCTAGGTAAGTAACAATTAACTAGGTAGGTTTATATTGATTTCAAAGCTACTAATAATTACCTAATAAAAATGAGAACATTCAAGTTTTAGCCCTAGCTAGGTAGGTAGGTAGGTACCTATTTTTAGTTAAAATATATTTCGATGGTCCCTAGTCCCTACGTAGGTATAAAAAGACATCTCAAAAATAGCATTACCCATTTTCTTACTTTATGATTAATTATTAATTGATATGCATATTCCCACAATTTTTTTAGTAAGCATTATTCAAAAGATACTTAAACGTAAGTATATGATAAGAAATAGGTACCAAAGATCTAAAGGTTTTATTTAATTAAAACTTAATGTCTAGTGTTGAGATGATTGTCTTTATACATACTCGTATACCTACGTAGGGTAGGGACCATCGGTTTACTTCCTACTATTCAATTTACCGTTCAAAAGCAAGTAATTAATTAAATTTATAATAGGTAAGTAGACATAGTTTGTCTGCCTCATTAGTCCATTGGTCCTAAGCGCGAATGCTACGCTGGGTCCAGGGTTCAAGTCTAAGGTGTTATTTGGTTTTTTAAATTAAATTTTTAATTATAGCATCTTGGAATTAGGGAACTGTGCCCGGCTAATGGTAATCGGCTCGCCCGCTATTACACGGGACCTAAACATACCAGCGATTTGTGTGTACAATAATAGTAAGCCAATTTTTCATAGAATAGGTACAGGCGAGATGGTATGTACCTACCAGTGAGTAATAGTTTACAAAATAGAGTATTTTCATCACAAACAAATATTTAAATGCATCGATTTTTTTATCTTGATAATAGTTTTCTTTTTTTATATGAAACATTGCAAAGGTGATAATTGAAAAAAAAATACGCGCTCCAACGTCTGCAGACTGCTGGAGGTGCAGCAATCGAGGAGTAACTGGCTCTCACAAAAGGAAAACCAAGCTCTCGAGGAAAGGAGGAAGGTATACTATATTGTGTCCCACCTAAGTCCCAACACGGGATAACAATCTTATATTCCAGATACTCTAATTGGAGCGTTTTTTAGCATCTGTTTTTTTTTAATTTTCTGAGAGGTGTATTATATCTTCTTTTTTATTATAAATCGCAGTTATAAGGTAAAGGCTGGACAAGAAAAGGTCAGCGTCTCACAAAGAAACAAGCAGATGGTTCGATCCCGAGTCCCGAACTCCCGACATAATGACATCTCACGCTTATTGGTTTTGACTGAAACTTTACTGTCTCAACACGTCAACACATGGGCTGTCGATGTCGACGATACACCATACAACAACGGCAGGTGGACGCTACTACGTCAGAGGGATCCACTAATTTGCCCAATATTTATTCGCTAGACACCGTATGCCGCTGACACTAATCGTTTATCCATTTGGCGCTGAGCGGCGCCTTTTGATAATTATATTTAGTATTGATCCTACTTTATTTACTTACCAACTAATAATTTATGTTAAATTGATAATCTGTGCATAATCACCAAGGATCACAGATGTTGACACATTCCACACACAGGGTTTGTATTATTTACTGAAATTGTTTTATATGTGTGGCACACTGTTCTTATCTAAGGTAGTAAAATAAATACTTTTTAGCAGTTACATTATTGCGAACAATGATATATTTATACAATTTGAAGCTAATTTCGGTGGTTAAATTAATTTCCTAATCATAAATGTATTAATCCCTGTTGCATATAATCTATTTTAAAGAGTTATAATATACAGTATAAGAAGGACACAGCATTATAAAATGTACATCAAGCCTCAGTGACATCAATTTTGCATTAAGGGTCCCAAAGTATAATATTTTAAAGTAAATTCTCGTCATTTATGACTTAACGACTCTGGCATATGGTGCGCCCGGCATCATAGCGGCTGTTGTGTTATCAAAAATTTGTTAATTCCACTCAAAACAGCCAGTCATCCCGGCTGCTACCTTCGATACTGTATTTTACAGATACCACTCGTATTATAAGAGGATTCGCCCCTATTGCATAAGTATCTCCTGCGTAATTGGTAGATTAAAAAATAAACGTAACTTTTCTGATTTATATTTGCAATCACACATACATGTACGACAAAAGAAAAATAAATCTCTACGAGTATTGTTGTGTGATGCAATAGTTTTTAGTTTCCTATATTTGAAATGTTCCTTTTTTGTATGTTTGTTTTAAGTAAGTATGTTACACGATGAAAGTGTTATTTACAGATACCAAAAATAGATGACGAGGATACCTACTAATATACTTATTATTATGTTAACTGTGACGAGGGTAATTCAGCAAGTATTCATTTCATAATATTGCACAACGTATTATGTTGTAATTGCCACTTTTCTGAATATTTGGAAATTATGTTGCAATATCATTTCCAACAGTTATAGATAGAGGACATCTGTCACATTAGGCAAACCGCAGGTGCTTTACAAAGGGCCAATATTTAAAAAGGATATCAGGAGCATAACCACCACCGTTCATATTACCACCGGTCTCATAATTTGGACAAATCGATTTAGATCGGGCGGTGCGTTTGTTCCATGATTTAGTAGCACATACAAATTGGGCCTTACAGATCGATCCATGATCGATACACTGCGTATAAGCACGTAATGTGGATGTTGAAGCGGTACTAATTATAAGGACTCGAAAGTAAACGCTCCGTAATTTTTTGTTCATTCAATCTGGCGCAGCCGCAGCCAATTATTAAAGCCATCCCAAAACATATTCATGTATCTACATAGTTTTGAACGTTTAAATTTCAATTGGGGCAAATAATTATATTTTGTTTAGATAGTACCTCCTTGTAGAGCTGTAGCGAGAGAGTGAAAGTATATTATGTAACAGGGCAGTAACACCTGCTCCTTCCTGGTAACGAGGCAGGAGAAGAGTTCAAGACATTTATAAAGAGAGATAAGCAGGTTTCTGTGTAGCACATAAACATATATCTAGAGGGTAAGAGTATTGAACGGTATGTACAACAAAAGTAGCGAAAGATATGAAAGAAGAATAAAATTGCGAAGTAAGTAGGCGCTACTTGAGGAGAACCTTGGGATCAGTTGATCTTCTTAGTGAATTAAAAAAAAATGTCTAGTGTGAAATACGTAGACTTATACTCGCTATTGCAACGAGCGTGGGTGCATAATAAGATGTATATGAACATGAATGAAGCAGAAGTGGTATGCAAGGATCGTCACGGATCGGTCTGTGGTTTCTTTTTACGTGGGGCTAAAAGATGTCAGGATATAAATACATATTTTATGGACGTAGGCACCTACGTAGCTATCTAGTACATATAATTGTTAAATTTTTGTAATGCCAAGCCAATTTAAATCAATCACGGCCCACCGGTGAATGGGAACAAATACGATCCTAAACTGTCCAAATATCTATTGTGCAGTAAAGTGATTCGGGTAATTATATTTTCAGGTTTGTTTCAGCGATTGTTTATCTAGTTTTCCTGTTCCTTACAGTAAATTTAATTCAATCACCTAGAAATGAAATAGGAGCATTGTGTACGGATTCCCCCTGTTTCTATCGATGTATAAATTTATCATTGCAATATTGAGTAATTACGGATAGGTAATGTATGATATTCTAATGTAGAGATGTATTTCGGCAAAAGCGCGGGCGCCTCGAACGCTGTGATTCACATAAGTAGATGATTCATTAATATTACGCGGTGTTACGTCCAGCGCGCATCGCCGTCGTGAGTCTGAGCAACGTGAGTCAAAAGTGCATGTTGTCTATGAGTGTAGTATGTAAGTATAGGTACTCGTGTGACTGACCGGCCTTGTAAACATCGCTGAAAAATGTGTGCTACGTTATTGAACAGCTGGAGCTGGATTCCGGCTTGCTTTAGGTCAGTCCCGTATGTTCTATATACGTACATAGGTAGTATTTTTTGTTACAGTAGTGTTGTAACTGATCTAAATTTTGTTGTAATTACAAACAATGCTATAACATTATTTCCTTGTGATTAAAGACACAAATACAAAAAAAAACTTATTAAAAGTGACTCGTGAGTTAGGTACATAATTAATAGAGGTTGAATATGCGTGTGACCCGGCCTAGTTGTGCTCAAATATTCTGAAGCAGCACTATATATCCATATAGGTCTTCTACAGGACGTTAGCCTGGCATTATCCTACTTTTGACAATACGGACACTGAAAAAATGTAGGCGTGTCGGATTTATGCTCTGCTTTACTAATGTAATTGATTCAAATCTTTCATTGCCGAAAGCTGGCAAAAAGGGGTCATGGTGACTCTTCGTCGTACAATTTGCGTAGCAGTTAGTGCTTATAATAATGTAGAATGCTTAGCTTTCATTTAAGATTGTTTGATAATTGCTGTTATTTATTTTTTATATAAATTATTGTATTATACTTTTGTACTGGGAAGATCAAAAGTATGTATGCCTGGGGTTCCATCAAGAACATGCAACCGGCCAAAACCTTGGTATAAGATATAACTAAATATGAGTGGTCATAACGCCATCGTTCTGTTTTCCAAAAAACAAAATTTGCATTCGAAATTGGAACGCGAATGGCACGAGAGCCTCGGGCGGCGCGCTACCGAAAGCACAATGCACGCGCTCACGCTGTTTTTTTGCAATTTTCATAATTCCACATTACCTTCATTGAGGTAGTTAATTTAGTTATTCATGGTAAAAAAGGAACTAGAACTGCATGTAACGTTACAATAAAAGTAAATGAACATTTATTCGGAACCTTCATCATACCGTTTCTTTAACCTTAACTTTTAATGCAATTATTATAATAAAATTTAATGATCTTGAAATTGATATCTTAAATTTTATTAGGAAGACTTTATTTTTCCTTTAGCGGCGGCTGAGATATAATAAATATAAATATAAGTCCATTTAGTTGACTATCCCCTTAGGGTAGGTCGTCATCAGCGTGAAATTCATTATGGGGCGTCATCATTGAAATTTGCGTGCGGTCGCGAGCACGGAAAGATATAATATATGGATAGATACTCGTATCTTTACTGTGCTACGAGTGACTAAGTAGTGTCAACATCTGCAGTAAGACGTTTGGATTTTTGCAAAACAATATAAACATTTATTTCTATATATTATGTAGATATTACTAATGTGCGATCCACATTGCTAGTAAGCTTTTTTAAATAAAAACACGAAACAAAAAAAAATGTCAATTTCTATTTTCAAAATTTTTGAAGCATATAAAAATCAACATAGCTGTCCTTCTAGTCTAGTAATCATTCCTGACGTTCATAGAATAGTCGTATGTCTATTCAAAATGTGACATCTCGAAATTTATGAGAATACACTTCACAATCACAGTAAAGTTATGGCAAGTTAGCCTGAATACATCAAAGCTGTGTTTTTTTCTTTATACATCCAATTTCACGGTATTCAGAATAGCTATCCGAAGGAAAATACAAACAAAATTAATTAGACGTAGAGCCCATCGAAAGTTGACATCAAAAATGTCTGTTACTAATTTAAGTGGATACTTACGTTAAAGTAAATGGATTAAAGAAGTGTAGAGGCGCAGTTTTTACGCTTTAGAGTGTCGATAGTTGGTAGCCGACGGCCAGGTATGTATAACGAGGCAATTTGTATCATTGCGCAGATCAGTGGTCATAAGGGATTTCAAAGCCGCCGCCGCACCTGCTTATCCGTAAATATCGTTTAATAGCACTTCCATTCAAACATTATCCACTCTATTTAGGGCTCTAATCCGCCAATTTTAGTGCACAATTTTGGTTCAAAGTATTTGTTGGATAAAAGACGTTTTAAAATAAAGACCATGATTTTCAGCGGCTAACCGCGGAATGTGCGGCGCGCACGCAGCAGTTACAGTGCAGCTTAAGAATACTATTTTTTATGAAAGTTATGCAACACAGAGCATGCTACATACTATACAATGTCTACTACTATGTATAATATACAACTTATGAAAAAATATTAACACATGAATGGAAATAGTACATCGTACAATTGTAACTTATCTATTACTAATATATAAAGCTGAAGATTTTGTTTGTTTTTTTTTGTTTGTTTACTTGAACGCGCTAATCTCAGGAACTAATGGTCCGATTTGAAAAATTCTTTCGGTGTTAGATAGCCCATTTATTGAGGAAGGCTATAGGCTATATATCATCACGCTACGCGGACGAAGTCGCGGGCAGAAGCTAGTTCTACGTAAATTAGGATTTATAAGTAGGCACTTTACCATAGATAATATAGTAAGACCTAGTTAGTCATCCATCATGTATGTATCATCCACGTAGTTAATCTAGTTCTGTGTTTAGTCAGCATCGGGGCATCCATAACACGGAATTGTTACCGCTCACAATAGACGCGACGCGACCGTTTACATTATCCACTGACAACCCGATGATTGGATGCTTTCAATAGACAATGACATGTGTCTTAGTATTCATAAACACGATTGTTACCAAAAGAGTTTTGGAATTTTATTTTGTTTTTATTCTCGTTTAGATGATTTCCAAAAGACATCAAATGCATTGGGTGTATCGTCGTATCCATGTTAAATAAGTACTTACAGGATTGTAGTGTTCATTGTTCATGTATTTCGTAGTTATGTATGTCATCAGGCACCTATCCTATCCTATTTTCCACTTAATCCCACTAAAATTATAATCTAGAAAGTTTGTGCTGCCAAATTTTATCCAGATCTGTTCAGCCGTTCTGGCGTGAAAGAGTAACAAACATCCATACTTACATATTTTTGTTACTCTTTCACACCAGAACGGCTGAGCAGATCTGGATAACATTTGGCACAGAGATAGATTATAGATCGGAATAACGCATGGGCTACTTTTTATCTAGCTAGGTCGGACCCAATTCTGAAGTGCACGCAGACGAAGTCGCGGGCAGAAGCTAGTTCTATCTCTGTGCCAAATTTTCCATCCTCACAAACTTTCGCATTTATAGTATTAGTAGGACAGAACTAAAAGAGTTTTCAAAACAATTACTATATCTAATATAGCTATAGATATGACGCAGATATTTAATTTAATTATAATTTGTGAACTTATCTATCTCAAGCTTAGTGTAAAGTCGGCAAGTTGTCCCGAGAACAGTTTTTTTATAATACCTAAAACATCGTTATATGCCAGTGTTAGGAGCGGTCGTCAATAGACATTGTGTAACTTGTTTATGAATAAAATGGAAAGTGATGTAACAAAGGAGCTTTTTATTTTGATATATATAGTTACGTTAGAGATAGTATCGCAGTGAGTTTAGGAGTTTGCCTGCAACAAAAGGTCTATTATAAATATTGTTTAAAAAAATGTGTCATCAAATTGGTTTTAGACTGAGAGCATATTGGGCAGAGGGGTGCGGAAAAAATATATTTCTTTAAAATTTTGTATGGGTCCTTAATTATTATAACCTTTTTACTTTGTAAAACTACTAGTTACCTATATTTTTTTCTTTGACATCTTACAAGGCATCTATTGAAAAAGTTCATCCAGCCTAAGTAAGAATATTCTTGCATCCCGTTGATACAGTGGCGTCCTCGACTACCACCACTTAAATAGGATATACTGTGATCACTTATCCGAGTTATCCGACTACCCATCGTAGTGAGTACCTACCTGTATAAATATTCTATTTACCTAAATAAAAACAGAATCCTTCATATGTAGTTAAAATTAATTGCCGCATGTGAGTATGAAAGATCATTATTTTGTGTTCGTTATTACCAGGACAGGAGGAAAACTTCATACAAAGCGTTTGTATGAAAGTTTAAATGTATCTGAAAGTCTAAAACGATGTGAAATTCAGATGAAGTTGCACAACCCGTGTGCAAATTCATCGCTAGTAATAGTTAGAATTATCATTTTAATTACGGTATGAATTTAGTAATTTGTAGACATTTCAGGTTTTTTAAGAAATCGCTCGTCACGTTCACTAAGTCGCAGCCTTAGAAATAGGTTTCTCTATGCAAATGCGTATCTCGTGCCCGCGACAGGTGACGTGCGGCACCCTTAATTGTTTTTGTAATAATATTCAAATATTATGACGTTTTTTCTTGGAGTTTTTGTGTTATGCCCTGGCGCGGGTGGCGTACCAGGTGGTCCAGAAAAAAAGGAAACAGTTTCTTTCGCGGTAACAGCCGTTGCTAAGCTTAGGCCGATACAGTTATCGCTATGTATTTTGAGTTTATGTATCCCGGTGATAAATTACTTGACAACACATAGATCATCTGATTATCCGATAAAGAAGAAAAGTTGTTTTTCTCGGGAAATATTGTCTGAAGAAAATTATATAAACATCGGAGTTCGTTATTATAGCTAATGAATATTTATTGTAGATATCTAAGTAGGTACCTACTTACATAAAAATATTTTTTTCTTTATCATTATTTTAAATAAGTATGGAAGATATATTTTGTTAGAACAAGGATAGTAATGAACAACTCGTTAGGGTAACCTTTTCTATCTACCGTTTTATTGACTAAATTGCCTAGTTATTATAAATACGTAATTTTTAATTTTCTACCAAGTCTGGTTTCTATTCAAATAGGTACGCTATTTCGATTATAAAAAAGTAACAATAGCGTAAAAAATATTAGGCACGTTAATTTTGCCAGCTAATCTGTCAGCTGTTACAGAACACACGTTCTTAAAAAAATGACCTACGCGCTCAAAACATACAAGTGTTCTGTATATAAGGTAGATATATTTAGGTAGCTTACATATTAAAGCATTAATTGGATCGTTTCCTTATTAACAGAAGAAGTCGCTTTCAGTTTAATGAAACTGTGATATATTTTCCCAAAAATTAATAACGTGTAACTTTGATTTATGTTTATAACTATTACCTAATTAGTTGCTTAAAAACATGACAAGCATCGTAAATTAAGAAATAAGAACGCATGACGCCGGCAACGGAAGCAAAGCATTAATTTATTCAAATCTGTTTGATTAGGATCCCATTTTTATGCAGACTGTTATTCTTACAATGTTATTGTCAAAAGTTGAAAAGGCTTCGGGAGGCGTTTGGCGCTTGGCGTGTGCGCTTAGCGTGCAGCCCTCGGCGTCTGCGCACCTGCCGTACAATTATCCGGTCATTAGTCGGCACGGAACCCGCGCAGACCCGAAATTAGTGTGTGCAACTCTAAAACAGATATGTTATATTGGTTTGTATGAATAGGATCTAAGAGGTGTAAGATAATTTGTGTGTCAATTATCATGCATCGTATTGATTCGTGACATAAATTAAGTTTTAAGTAGGTACTACATACCTACTTATCTAGTTAAAGAGAATATGATTCAGAATATTAGTTGTAGATGAATAATGAAAGAAACTAGGACTGGTTAAATAGTTCTGGTTAGGTTTGGGGTGGTTTGGGTTACAGATATATTTATTTGGAGTACAGTTATATCAGGTAATTGCATGTAAGGTGTTGAATCCCTCATTAGGGGCGTGCTGCGCTGGGTGAGGGCGGCAGGTTCTGGGGTTGCTACGTGTGAGGACACAATGGGTACCCCCCGCGGTATTGTGCGCTAATGTATGCGCAAGCGGCGTCGTCGACAGCGGCCGCGGAGCCACAACACAAACATTTCAACGCATCTAATTTATTGTCGTGTCGCACTGAGCTGCACCACGCAAAAAATATTGTGTTAAGGTGAAGTGCCATCACGACAAAGTCGCAACCTTTCTTATATTATTTTTCATATCTACCATGTTATGTGATGGTTATATCCTGCCTACCAATAGATTAAGGGATTTTAGTATTCTCCAATACAATCTCACACCACAAAACAGCAGAACCCAGGAATACATCCCTGCTTTTTAATCGACAAATAATAATATATGCAATTTCTATATAACATATTACTTTTAATAATAAAATTTGAAATCTGTATCTATAGTCGACTTAAAAGGGTACCTTGGGGTAAAAAATTGGTCAACGTCATAATACCAACACATTGTAACTTTTATCATAAAAATGTGTCGTTTGTCTGATCTCAACGGAACGAAGTCTTAAACAAAATTGAATACTTATAAAATCCCGACGAAGGATGACTCAGTCGTCGAATAATATTATAATATGTAAACTAGTTGTTGTTCGGTGGAGTTGTCTGTTCTGCCTCTATACAATTAGTGACATTTATTAGTACAACGTTTGTGTACGGGCGGGGAGGTGCAACTTGGTATAAATCTTTGTATCTGTAGAGGCATTCGTAACAAGACACTTATAAATAATAATTAAGTAGCTTTAGAAGTCTTTACTACGCAGTGACTATGGTTACTTAGTACCCGCGCAGTGATAATAGTAGGTCAGATCAGATAATAGAGCAATCTAAAAGATTATATAATAAACTGTATCTGGTAAATGAAACACAAGAAGTCACCCTTAACGAACCATAGCTTCTTATTATACAAGGCCGTATTGAGAAAGGCACAACTAATGTGAATCATTATAATACAGTTAATCAAAAGCGGCCTTTCAGTTCAGATCATTATGTCCAGTGGATCAACACTATTGACATCAGAATAGTCTTATCCGTTACTAGCTTGTGCCCGCGACTTCGTCCGCGTAGCGTGATGATATATAGCCTATATAGCCTTCCTCAATAAATGGGCTATCTAACACTGAAATAATTTTTCAAATCGGACCAGTAGTTTCTGAGATTAGCGCGTTTAAGCAAACAAACAAACTCTTCAGCTTTATATATTAGTATAGATTCTTGACCTGTACCTACTACAATATTTCCGGCCTATTGACGTGGTTTTATTTTATCAAGGAAAGTTTTGGATTACGATTGTGGAAAGTTCATGAGAATTGTGAATTCCCGCTACTATAATTATGGGGGATTTACTTAAGTTGTACCTATTTGGGCAAAGTCAAGCTGTAAAGACGTGTATACACGATTTACAGCTTTTATGACGGGAGGTCCTAGATTCGATTCCAGGTCACGAAAAGTGTTATCGAGTTTTTCTATAAAATTTTGAGTAGGTGATCGGAGTTTGTGCTATTATATTCCCATGCAGGCTCGTCGGTATGTTTATGTCCCCCTAAACTCGCGACCTGTTTCGACAAAAAAGCAGTGGTGTAAGTACTAATGTACACCACATTAGTACACCACTGCTTTTTTGTTTACGGATAGATAGTTACTTTGTAAGCAAAACAAACGTAAAAGTCCATGTTCAGTTTGCAGCGACAATTAAACATTCAATAAACAGTTACATGTCAATTTCATATTATTCTCTTGAATTCTCGTAGTGAACGTTCGGCCACCCAGCACTGGGAGATGCACCTTCGACTGTGCTCTTCAATTGGTAGCAGGCAAAAACTGCATTTGCATAGTGCTCGATGCTTGCCGCGATAGTGGCCACCGCGAGTTCTACCTTACATACCGGATCTACAAATACATGGATATGACGAATATGACTCAATTTTATTTACTAGTTCGACTTCGGGAAATATTTTCACAGGAGCACAAACATCACACTTTTTTTTAGGGAAGATATAAGTTAATAGTTTTTTTAGCAGGTAGGTATTTGTTAAGTATATAAATATGTATGTAACATATAACGTTGGACCCGGAAAGCCGAGGATAGGGTGAAATGGCGCACGTTTGGGGAGGCCTACGTCCAGGAGTGGACTGATATAGGCTGATGATAATGGGAAATATATAAGTAACAATGCATTGCTGACATTAAAACATAGAAAATTTTCATTTACCTACTGGTGATTGCTACGGTACTGATTACTATTGCATTTATTTGGATGTCGTAAAACCAGGTAACTCGCCTTGGTTCAGGGCAAGTCGTATCTTCAATTGAGCGTACATTCTTCGCTCAGAGGTATAGTGGTTTCTGGTGGTCGGTGACAAATGTCGATGCCACCCACTGCACGCACGACCCCGAGATGGTACGGCGGTACCGAGACGATCCAATAAATGCAACACACACAAATAAATCTATAAAGCTTTTATTTCATTCAATCCCTGCAAGTAGGTAACCTACCTAAATTTAATTTATATTTCAAGTTTCTTTAAAAAAAAAATAGTAATGTTGTAAACAGAACCTGAGGGGTTCCTGGCTAAGTAATAACTACGCCGATCAACCGATTTCCAAGGTTAAACTACACTTGCGCGGTCTGTTGAGGGGCTCTAATACATAATATCGGTATTGCCCAGAAATTAGATTGGAGAAGTTCTAATGGCATTCGCTTCTAATAAAATACTGAACTTCAGCCGAATCTGGCTAGATTGGAAGGCTACCAATAATGTTTTTTTTCGGTATTAGTAACGTGTCTTTCATATTTACTAATATTAAAAAAAAACAATGTACCTAACGTAGCTACAGATTGCACCGTTATCATTTTTTATTAAAAAGCTTACTAGCCATGTGCGTTGCACATTACTAGTATTCTTGTTAATTTTATTATGATTATGATTTTAAATTGATGATGACATATAAGAGAAGATGTTATGGTAAATCAAATAAACACATAAATTATCTTGAAAAACATTGATATTCGAAGAGTATTTATTCTGCTACTATTACTGACCACCACAATTTATTTAACGCGTTAATTTCATGTAACGCTAAAACATTAGATTATATATATCATAAAAGTAATAATAATATAAACTGCGTCCAACTCAAACAAACCCGATTAAAATCAAGCTTACGTGTTATTTCTGACCCACTTAAAATTCTTGTTATAAATGTTAAGCAAATTCCGATATAATGCTTTTTATTGCGATACTTAATTGGCCGGCACGTGTAAATTAGAGGATAATATAAAAATGTTAGAGGTTCAGAGGACGTCCGAGGATCTTGACTTTAATCTTTATAAGGATTAAGGTCGACCGACAAAAACTTAAGATAATAGAGGAGACTATTTCTGTGTAGGTTTTAATTTGTTTCACTTCCATAACTTGTTATATCTCTACGTAGATTATTTTGCATACTGACTCAAAATTTCCATAAATGAAGCTTGATTTATTCAACCAATATAATTAATTTGTCATCACCCATTTGTGATGACCTTAGGAGCTTAAAGCCGATTCTGATTCAACACTTAAATATAATACCTATCTATATAAGTATTTAAAGATATGGGCTTGTATAGTGAGATTAAACATCAAAACGTAGGTATCCTTAGTCCATTATCTGGCCACATTCCTCGAGTCAAATTATTTATTTTGTGCGGGGCGTGAGTTACCGGCCGTCCCGCCCCTTCGTTACTATGTTAATTCCTGCTACCTACAGATCTGCTCTTCTTTCTAATGTATCAACAATGCCTTTTGGAATGTAATTTAGAGGGCCATGTTCAAGTTTTAAGGAATTTATGATTTGTTATTTTTCCTGTGTACCTATGGGTTGAATTGAAAATTATCTACAGACTGTATGTGTGTGTACCTATATTTGTGTTTCAGATAGGTACCAATATATTTTATGTATTTTATATCACACCCTATTTTCTAAAACTGTCAAAACAATTCGATAGAAACATAACGTAACAGCTGAATTAAAAAGGTTCAGTGGACAATGTAATTGGTTATTAAAAAGCGCATATATCACGGTCGCGAGGGCCAACGCACACGAGCGAGCGTCGCGTGGGAGACCATGACGTGATTTGTGTGGTACCGCCGCGCGCCCGGTGGACCACGCCCCTTCATTAACATGCTAATGCTGATTCTGGAGCAGGAATCGGGACCCCTTTTACTGGGTCATCGGCGTTAGCATTCTTATAGGTACTTTTCGAAATTTGAAGGACTTTAACAGAAGAAGTAGCTTTGTATATGTAGAGAGCCTTTATGTAGATAAAGGCTCTCTACTCTCCAACGACTCGGTAGCGAGTCGTTGGTCGAGTCAGGTGGTTGATGATAATTATATCATTTCAGTGACTAATTTGGTGATTGAGTGGCCCACTGATTTAACCATTGCAGCACTGGTGGCGGCGGGTACGGTACACGGGGTCGAGCGAATTAGCGAGTAACCAAAATTTTAGTTGGTCTTTGTACTCAAATTATTGATTGCAGTTATATAAGTTGAATTAGGTAGGTACTCTTTTCGATTAAACAACGTAAAAACGTCCGATACACCATATAAAGATTAATTGATAAAACTGTATTGCATATTACCTACTTGTGTGTGATGCAAACTTAAAGCGAATTAAATTGGTTTTCTAGTAAACGTCAGGGGTGCAGGTGAATATATCGAATGAATGGTGAGGCCTGGTGCGCGTGCGTGTGGCCGGCATGAGGCGGGCGGCGCGCGGCGCTGCGCGGGCGCAACGACGACAATGCGTGGTGTGGTAATGTATGCGCGCCAGGGAGGTCCCTCGCTGTGTCGTGGGAAGACGTTATCGTCGCGATCTGCCTCTCCTACATATACTTTTAGACCCTTATGAACAGGAAAGTAAGTAGGTACGCAATATTGGCTGAATGTATTTTACGCGTGCTTGATTGAAAGTTACCGTTAGGTACCGTACTTATATTTTTTTTGTTGTTTGTAAGTATGTAAAATATTTATTGGTATTTATAATTAAAATATAAACATAACAATATTGTTATCAAATTTCATTAAAAAATATTTTTTTAATTAAACGTAAAGCTTCGACCGTACCATATACATATAAATAATGATGTATGTTATGTAGGTAAGTTTTTCAACGTCTACGCCATCGACCATAGGTCGATGGTCTACGCGCTACGCGCTCGTAGCGAGGGTTCTCGTAGCGGGCGGGTTGCGTGGCGCCGTCGAGCGCAAACTCGGGGAATTTGCATAAGCTTTTTGTATTCGGTAATAATGTGGTGCGTATTTTAATTGGGCGCGATTAAATCTTAATAAATCGGTCAGTGTTCCCACACGCGTCCGTCGGGCTGACTCGGCCAGACTCGGCCGTTCGCAATTACGCTGGCGGCGTGTGTTGTATAATTTGGCGACGGCCGCAGGCGAAACTCAGAAATTGCGCTCAGTTTCAGCAGTGCACCTTTGCAGACTAAAACACTAGGGCATCGCGTGCGGCGCACGTCTGACGAGCGCCCGTGCCGACCGCAAACCGCGGCCACTTGAATGCACTCCCCAATTACCAATCGTAAACGCGACTAAATGAATGATACCCATGTGCCATTTTTACTGGCTTATTTTTAATCGACACTTACAAAGGCGCCCTTTTGTTTGCTGTATGCCGTGTATTTTTTTTATCTTATAAAAACGTTGCCCCACACTAGGGGAATTTCTCCTGTACACCCAGACCCGGAACCACTACATGTAGATCATACGAATATTTGAACCCACAACACGTGGTGTAGAATCTGATCGCTCAGCCGCTACGCCAAACGTGACGTCAATTAAATTCTATGTGTAAAAATAATATACCTTTATGAAGAATCAACAATTCACTAAGTACTTCCTAATATCAGGAATCTTTTATCATATCACTCATCACTTCTTCTTCGCAGTTTGAAAGTGGTAAGGTGCTGACACTACTGACAATTTATTTCCAGGGTGTCGCGATTTCATATGGTAGCTTAATACATGATAGATTGGTAATTTAGCACTGTGTGTCACCCAATAGGGGTAGTTTGATTAACAAAAAAACTGACTAGCATAACATTAAAATGCTTTTCACTGCTTTTTTTTTAACCCATTTTCATGTTGTTTATGTTGATCGGCTTTAGTCAAGTCCAATATTGTCGCGAAGCTATAAAAATAATCATTCAACTATCTTATTAATTAAGAAGTAAGAACTTTGCATAGTTAATACAGCATATATAACGAAGGATTAGGCAGAGGCATACTAATGTCCAATGTCCAAACCCACAATTCTCCGGTATAAATAAATAATAAATAAATAAAATTTTTATTTATTACCCATGTTGTATGTTTAGGTCCCATGTAAAGGCGGCGATTGTTGCCGCTAACTGGGCACAAATCCTAAACTCCGAGCGTCTAAATCCCAATACCAACACCTTGCTTGACCTGAGAATCGAACCCAAGACCTCAGAGGCAGTCAGAGGGTACAATATCCTATAAATTAAAAAAAAACCGATTATCTCTAAATTACGTGGTACCTGCTATTAGTTATTATATGGTTTAATGGTCCATTGTAATGTAGTACCACTTATTAGTACTATAGAGTTTTTCGGATCTCAATGAGGTGCTAAGATGAAACAAAACTATCACCATATCACATACGCTCCACCTGTTTCTATTAATTTATTAATATTTTTATGTAGAGAGCTGTTACGTTAAGCACCGGCTAATTATCTGGGTTACCTTTGGGGAGAACTTATTTCGGCACATAAAGCAGCGTCCGTCCAAAACTAATTTATATTGGAATGTGATATATGTGCGGTCGGCGAGTGGCCCGGGGGCACGCGCGCTCGGGCGGTTTTAATCACCTTAACCCTACCTTAACTGCTGTTAAAACACTACCGAAACGTAGAAGGCGGCCGTGTCCGCGCCGCATCCGAACTCATTAAATCCACTTGCGACCACTCACCAACCTCATCCTCAACTGTATCGCCGGATATTACGCATTCAATACTTTTTATGCTTGTAGTGCATATCGAATTCTTTACATCGAATCAATATGAACCGAAATCGATTAAAAGGTAACTTATTGATCGATAAGAATTGTCATTGGTGTCGATGAGAATCGATTTGGTGATTCCCGTGACAGGTTTTTGCGCGTGCTTGTCCCGCAGGTTACAAGATGGTCACGGCTGACGTGTCAATGAGTCCGATTCTCACACAGGCGCGAAGGCGGCGGCGCCAGCGACCGTCGCGCCCGGCGCTATGAAACGGGTTACGAATTTACGATTAAAGATTCGTTTAGATAGCGATAGGTATTCGTATTATTATTTATCCATAAAGCACATTTGTTATACAGACATTTGATTACCTACATCCTTATACCTAGTTACTTCGTTCGATTACCAATCCCTGTTAAGCCAAATGTTAAAGTAATTTTTGATAAAGAGGTCCCGGGATTGATTCCGGATCGAGCAAATGTGTTATTGGTTATTTCGATGAATTCTCAGTTACTACAATTACTGGCGAACTGTCATGTGGGTGTAGATTAGTACGCGTCTGCCTAAACTTTTAACGAGCATTTTTTAAATTTTATTAGTCTAATTGCACGGTTTATATCCAATTATCCAAATAGTTATTCTTATGTAGAAAAATCCATAGTAGTTAAGTGAAAAGTTGTTCTTAAGGAGGAAAATCCAACGATACTCCATATAGGCTCCAAGCAACGTGCATGCGATTGGTAGCGAGGGTAGCAACAAACCACAGGTGGAAGTAATAGCGTGGTTAAGTGTAGCCGCCACAACCTGTTCGTGTGAATGCTTGCGGTTTCCGACTCGGAAGCACAATGAACAGGACCGATTATACGCCTGCTATGAACGCCGCCCGACGATCTCGACAGTCTCATGTTATACGTAATATAATGTAACAGACCTTAATTGTCTGCCAGCATTCAACTCGTGGTAACTACTATAATATCAGCGGTTAGTGGTCTTTGGAGCGCATATTCATATGTATACCTCTAAGCCACTGCAAATATAGAATCAATACCCAAATTACTTTTTTTTCTTGTTCTTCATCTCTCTCGCAGTTTAAACTACAAATAATATTGAAATGCCAGTCTTTATTTATAACTCTAAGATATGGGCGTGAAGCGTTAACGGCGCGTTTATTTTCCACAAGATATCGTCTATCTACAAAAGATTTAATCAGGTGGTTAAACGGGCCTCGACGTATTACGTCTAAATCGAACGCAAAAACTAAATATTTGTATTATTGCTACTTGCAATAATCATAATGTTGCAATGTTTATTCTCTTAAAAGTAGGCAAAGTGTTTAAATTGTTAAGTAAGTTGTAGTTATTCGAGATGAGTTTGTTATTTTTATGTGATGATTCTTAGGGTTCCATGGCTCAAAAAGAACGCGTTTAAAAATTAATACAAAAAAATTAATATTAATTTTTAAACGCGTTCTTTTTGAGCCATTCAAGCGACCATAGGGTTGCTTGAAGTGATCAAAAGTCAATGCAATAAAAAAATATAGCAAATTATGCCCTATATTTGGATACAGTTCGGTGAATCGGTGATTTTATACTTTCTTGCAAAATCCACTCTCTCTCTTTCTAAAGCTACCTAAAGATATCCGTCCTTAGGTAGGTACTAAAAATCTAGCTAAAGTTCTTTTCATTTAATTCTTTGTATAATACAGTACGGCCTAACTGCTAATTAAACAAGCACTGTGAATAAATGCGGCATGAATAAATCAATTGACCGTGAAATGGTTTTTTAACTTTTAAAATAGTATTTAACTTTTTCTAATCTCATGCATAGTTATTAGTTAATTTAATTACAGTTAGAATTAGAATTTTATTTTATTAAATTACGGTGCAGTGGGTAGGTACTTACTTCGAAATATTATTGATTATTATTTTTTCATAATCCATAAAAGAAATAGTGAACTATATACACTACATACCATAGATAATATAAGTATAATGCTGAACTTCCTGATAAATTTTAGAAGCACACATATAGAAGGAACTTGTCTCAAGACAAACCATATACTTAGTAAAAATATGTTCGCTCCACACCGTTCAACATTTTTACCTCAGAGAAAAGTGTTACCAAGCCTATGTCGATGGCATTAAAAATCAAAGATTAACGGATGATTAATTTTGGCATTAAATCAAGCAACGTAAAGTTAAGTGGTATATTGGCAATAGAACGGCCTAGGTAACCGTACGACGCGCGACGGTCGGTCAACACTTGAGCGTCGTATATGGGTCGGTCGAGTTTGCTCGCCCCCGCCATAACGGGCCATCATATCCGTAATCTTTAACGCGATCTGTGTATTGTTTATATATGATTGGCGTTTTATTTGTGCGCTGTGCCAATGACCTTTCTGTTAGAATTTGGAAAGATCGCTAAAATCGAAGCTTAGTTCGACACGTCTTGTTTGAGGTATAAGGATCTTGCATTTGCAATTTATTAACAAAAGAAATGATGTAAGTAAAGCTGTACTGCAACTTGTTGATAAGTGTAGTAGCTTTGTCTAATGTTTAAAAGTATAGCTTCATATAGTGTTCATATCACATCATGACTTTTTATTATATGACTAGCTTCTGCCCGCGACTTCGTCCGCGTAGCGTTATGATATATAGCCTATAGCCTTCCTCAATAAATGGCCTATCTAACACTGAAAGAATTTTTCAAATCGGACCAGTAGTTCCTGAGATTAGCGCGTTCAAGTAAACAAACAAATAAACAAACAAACTCTTCAGATTTATATATTAGTAAGTATATAGATGTGAACACCGTTGACAGTTAAGCTTACAGCTCATAATCGATCTGCTTGCATACCTAGCTCATGTTGATACGAAGAAGAAGTAGAAGTAGGTACTTACCTCGATAAAAAATCTGGATATGCAACGTATTTCACCTAATTCATGTATAATGCCTTCTTTTATTTATATTTAGGGTCTTATGCTATCCTGGGTAGATACTTAAAGTATGGTAGCAGCTTAAAGTAAAGCAGAATAAAAACAGATGATAGCCCGGCAGTGTGACTATTACCTACACATATTACTGCCACAAAGGAGAACCTAGGTACATATTTTTTTAATATGTACCTAGGTTCTCCTTTGTGGCATATAAGCCAGGGGTCCTGGGTCTGTGCCCATTGTAGAAAAGATAGAATTTGTAGGTAATAGTCACACTGCCGGGCTATCATCTGTTTTTATTCTGCTTTATTAGGATCTCCAACGAAGAACACAAGTTATATACTATGGATATAGTGCAGAAAGTTTGCTTCTTTAATTATGTGAGATCAGATAAGATTCATTGCCAGTACGCGATTAGATAAACTACTTGCAGATTTTTCTACTAATTGCTATTCCAGTAAAAGTCAAGGCATAAAAATAAATCCAATTTAATTATAATATCCTTAGTTCGCGAATATGTGCAAGAGGAATAAAATAACGTTTATTTATAGTGTCTGTCTGTGACGGGCGAGGACGGCTGACCCTTCGCAAACGTTGTATGAATGGGGAGTCTCCAATCCAGGAATAACGGGGCTTTCGTGGGTGTCATACCACGCATGCACTGTACACATATTGATTGGATGTGTAGGTATAACTTCATAAGTCCAAAGCTACGCAGCACTCACGTCTTTTTCCCAAAAGAGAAACAGTTCGGGATGAATTTGTATAATGCTTTATAATATGTCTGAGAGATCACATACGATCACGCCTGTATTTTTCGAGCAGTTAGCTATATTTACTAATGTACGTTCAGATTTGTGTGTGTGTATATTTGAGGTTCCATAAAATATGGGTGAGACCTCACGGGCAACAGCCAAGTTTGAGATCACTGTAAACCGATATGGATAAAAAATATGTTAAAATTTTAATTACCATAAGCTTCTAGGTGAAGGAGGGAGTAAGTGAAAAAGAGTTTTAAAATTGGGTTCTCCTCACAATGTACTAACTAAAATTAAAATGTTTACTCTTCTGTCAGATCTATTTATTATCTGTTCGAGCTATACACAAGGCTATGACTGTGTAACTGTTCCGGATTAAAGCGTTTATGTATGTCATTTATGCATTTGTGTTAGAAAACGCATGAAACATTATACATTATACCGTGGGACAACGATTTTATAAAGAAAAAGAAGGTAATTGTTGATAGCATCATTTCCAGTCCCCTTTATCATGTATATCTAGTGAGTCGCGAATTGTCGTCGAGGCCCGGGGCGGACGGCGGAGGCCGGGCACCGCGGTCCGCGAGCCGGCAGGTGTGCCCCATGCACCTGTGCTCGATTGTTACATTCCTCGAGCCTCCGCCTGCCGACTGATCACTCCTGATTATCTACTCGGATTCTTCTTCAATCAACAAACACTTTAATTTATACGTACCTAATGACGATGTGCCGGCCAGTTAAGACCGTGTGTGTTAGTAATTAGAATGCGCAAGCAGTGGTAGATACAATTTTATATACTGTATAGGAAATTAAGATCTATTTTTTAATTTTATTAATACATAGTAAGTACTGGTCTGTTACTAGTACCTATTATAATGTCTATACTATAAGTAATGTATGCTATTGCAACACTGCATAGATAATGGGAAATACCATTGTTTTTTTAAAGCCCCTTCTCACACTTCATTGTGAGAAAGGTCGTTATGCTTCACTAGTCTGGCCTATAATTTGCAATGTATAATCAAAGGACCTGCCCGTCATGAATGGAGATCGCAAATATAGAAATCGTCGGCATAGTAAAGCTGTACGTCACAGATCCTTGGCGCCGACGGCCGCGCGGATGGACGTGCCTGCGCTCCTTGAATACCGAGTGCCATAGTTCCGACACTCGTCAAATTAATAATTCTACAACCGGTGTTCGAAACACTCGTACCTACACATTAAACCGCCGCTCAAAATATTCCCTCTCCCTTTCCAACTATATTATTATAAATAGTGACAGGACATAAAAATTGAGTATGTAAAGTTGCCGGGCCCGTAGCAAACGCAAGTACTACTGTTCGTTCCGGCTCGTAAATTTCGAGCTATTTATGCAACACAAACGCCGACAGTGTTCCCTTTTGGATAGAACAAAGATATAATCGCATGTAGAGATTCGCACGGTAGAGTTCTGGTGCCGTGATTTTCACGCACGTCCTGTGTACCTAATCCATCTATGAGTATATTACCCGTAGCATTTGCACTGTTTAGCTGACACGGTTAAAAACTGTATAAATAGGTAGTGCTTTGAGAAGTTAATGAGCTTTCTGGGAAACGCTACGCAGTTAAAGGTCCTTTCTGTATCTTAAGTAAGCGCTTTTTAAATTTAAACACTAATGTTGGGGTTAAAATTGCCTTATACACGCACAGTAGGTAATTGGAATTGGGGAGGTGATCAAATAATTCTAAGTATATCAAGCAACATAATTAAATCAAGATTGCGACTGGAAACTAAAACGTTTTTCTATTAACATTGATCTGGATTTATGACTGTATTCGCAACATTCATTACGAAATCGCATTACCAGGTAGGTATTTCCTCGGTACAGTGAATCTGTTGTGCAAGTGTCGGGAGGCAGTGGCACGCGGGACAGGCCCGCCTGTTTGACGTTCCCAGGCGATAGCTGCTATCTCTTGCAAACACCTCTTGTTTGAGCCACAGCCGACACCACCTTACCACGCTACATTTAAATACCTCTAGAAACGATCATCAGCCTTATACTTATACACCCAAGAGTGTATATCCGATAACACAAATGTACTGTTATGTTTGCAACGTTATACTAAGTATATTTTAGGCTGTAGCCTTCTTCGGTCAGACACGCGACTTATCTATTGAAATTTTCAAGTGAAGTCGCGCGTCACTCACTGTTTGTATTTGCATATCGACAAGTGTCACTGTTGTTTCGATATCTTATTTGTAACTAGTTTCAATATAGATAATGATACGAGTGTCAGCATTTTTCAGTTAACAATAACATTGCAGTAAGTAAAGTACCTATGATTTTTTCAACCAAGTAGAAATTTTATTCATCTTTTGCTGACTTTAACCGAACTTAAATTGATAAATACTCGAACAATGCAAGAACTTCCATTGTGCTTTGTGCTTAATCGACTACGTACAATATTGGTATTCCTGCTTTTAAATTTTCAATCTAATTCGTTTTACCATGCATAATCCACATTTAAAATCTATAGTATTCAAAAACATAAATTGTGTTGGTAAAGTTTGAATTTTTGTTTAAAATATCGGGCATACCATAAACGGGAAATTATTTCAATACAGGTAGAGCAGATACGTTAGAAATCACATTCCAGCGCACTACGGTTCGGACGTACGGAATGGCGGGTAGAAATAGTACTGTAATTATTTATTTAGCACCTGCTTGAAGGCATCTGCAAGGCTACGGAATAGGTCAGGAGGCCAGCCCGCTAGCGCACGCGCCTCTTCAAGGACTAATGTTTCAGCTGCTAAGTACTGGTTTTATATTGCTTTATTTGTCATTTTTACATCGGGTATAAAACTGGCTCCAGTGAAATCATCCGAACATTTTCTGTTAAAGGTTGAAAAACACAAAAAGGTAACCTTACTATTTCGAGTAAAATTCTTGACGCACAATACGTAATTAGTAATGGTTACGTTAGAAAAGGTTATACGATAGGTATATATATATATATATACATATAATCAAGCGCAATGAAGTGTTAGAAGACAATGTTTATGGAATGTGTAATATGGATTGTTGTAGCTTACTTACGTCCGCCAAGTTACCCTTCTTAAGGTGAAAATTTATGCATCTACTACGCAGACGTTAAGACCAGAATTAGTTAGAACAATTCGCAACACGAGGGGCATGCTCGCAGCTAGGTGTCGATGCTACTGGAGTATCCGTTTATTGTTCCAGATATGTTAAACATTCTGCTAGTCTGCTACTAAATGCTTCGTTTGGATTTAAATTGCCTAGACGACATTAATCGCGGTTTATTCTCGGATTTTAGAGCAACTGTTTCTATGTCCAAGCTGCAGAGATAATCTTGTAACAACTGATACCAAATCTTTACTTAGCTAAAATGTCGATTTTCAAATATATATTTGGTGGTATATTTTATTAATTTAGACGTTTTGCAGTTGAATTCCTGAAATGTCTTGGATTTAACTTCAATCACCTAGATGCCACTAAATTGAACTACGAAATGAAAGGGCCATTTCATGTTGTAGGTCCTTGATATCCTTTCCTTTCTTAGTTTTTTTTTTTTTATGTAATAGGGGGGCAAACGAGCAAACGGATCACCTGATGGTAAGCGATAACCGCCGCCCATGGACACCCGCAACACCAGAGGAGTCGCAAGTGCGTTGCCCGCCTTTAAAAGGGTTTGGGCCTCCGGTAACCTCAACTCACTCGGCGAAACAGAACGCAAGCGTTGTTTCACGCCGGTTTTCTGTGAGGCCGTGGTATCACTCCGGTCGAGCCGGCCCATTCGTGCCGAAGCATGGCATCCTACGTCAAAAGTTGGGGATAATGCCGTGAGAGACATTCATGGTAACCCTTTTCGCAAATCCTTTACGAAACGGTTGTGTTGGGTGCGTCTAAATCTGTCGACATCCGCGTCGCCCGACGATCTCGTCGCGGTGCTCTCTTTGCAAGCGTCGGCGTCGCGACGCTTAGCCATCTCGCACTTGAGAACATTAGGATGTCGACGAGTAATGATAGACTTCAAGTAGAAACAAACCGACGATTTCAACTTGATCCGTGTTTTAAAAATAACGTCCTGTAAATCTCATGGAATATATATTTCGTACTGTGTGTGAATACGTAGAATGGCATTTAAAGAAGCTAATTAAAATTAATTTTGGCCTAATGTTGTCTTTACCATAAAAATTCGATACGTTCCGCTCTGAAACATTGTTATTGCATTTAAATGTGAGATATTGTTTGTTATTCCATCGATTGTTTGTTTGGGCCGCGATTTTATTGCTCCTCACGACGCCATCATTGTAGGCCACGCGCGAATAATTATAGTTGATTCGCTGATTCCAGAGTTAAAAATAAATTTGTTGAAGGAATAACCAATTGGCGTTTTGATATGTTATGTTATGTTTTATATGTTATCATATCATAATATGATATTGTTATGTAGTTAAGTATGTTCTAGAATTATGGGAAAAACAAGTAACACCGCGGGTACATACATGACTAGTTAAAATATAAGTATACAGAGGCCGTACAATAACGTGTTAACGGGATTATTTTTAGTTTGTGAGAAGAATGATGCTATTTAACCAGCAGAGCGTACCGAATCCCTCCATAACAATCGAAAAACGATCGCCCTAAAATACTGTGATACAAACTCGACAACTTAACCGGGCGAGGTGGCAAGATACCAAAAGGCCGGGTGTATGATATGCCTATCGTAGCAGTCTTTTGCAAGTAAAAATACTAAATAGCACAATCAGACGCACACGATTCCACCATGGTACCGACAGTTCATGTCTGAGACAAGCGGATTCATTTTTATACGTACGTAATCCATTTTACTGTAACATTGCGGGCTAGTTGAAAGTTGGCGTGTAACACGCTACGATGCGGCATACGCTTGTCAAATTAGCGCAGGGCTAGACGGTGGCCATTGCACTTTGACGACAACTCGTAAGTATAGCTCATTTATAAAGGTTTTAACGACATTTTGATGTAGGCGAAAAAAAGGATCCATTATGGGCCTCAGGGTGGGGCTATAAGTATGACGCTCCTCGATGGCGATTTTTGCGCATTTTATTTCCATGTTGTCACAATGTTCTACTTTCATGCTGTATTTAAAAGTTATTTATTCTCAGATATCAAAATTTGTTCTATAAATTCACTCTTTTTACCCGACTACAACAAAGAATGGTAAAAAATGTAACTAATGGTCTATGCATGTATATACGTACGTATGTATGTATGGATGTTCGATCTAATTTTGACATATAAGGTGTCGATTGATTAGTTTTTTGTTCTTGATTAAGATTTATAGTATAGGCTATAAAATTTTGAAAATATAAAACCTGAATAAAGGCTGATGAAACATAAAAAAGGAACCAAAAAAATTATAAACTCTTTTAGAACTAGTATTTTTTTTTTATGGGATAGGGGAGCAAACGAACAGTCGGATCACGGATCAGGGATCACCTGATGGTAAACGATAACCGCCGCCCATGGACACCCGTAACACCAGAGGAGTCACAAGTGCGTTGCCCGCCTTTTAAAATGGTTTGGGCCTCCTCCTATATTCTATAAAATGTTATAATTTTTTTTAGTATTCTTTTGTCTGCGGCTTGGCTCACGTGTATCTATATTAGAATTAGAAATGGATCGTAAAAGTAACATAAACCAATAGTTATGATCTCTTCTTTGTATGGGTCTTTATACACCAGAGAGGTCAAGCTGCTGCAAGCAAGCTGTATCTCAGGATCCGTTTAATTAATGACGATAAGAATTTCTCCAGTTTTTATGTTGGAGCAAATACTTTATATTATATATAAGTACTATACAACAGTACTATAACAGTAATAAAAAAAAATTCAGTAGTTTTTGCGCCAACCCGTAACAAACAGACAAGAATTTTTAAAATCACATTTTTGGGTTCAGAGACGTTTATATACCCTAACCCACTTGTTTTTTTTATATCTTCAATGTACCAACAGACACAGTTTTTTTACAATTTTATAATAGTAGAGATGACACGGTATATGGTATTACAGGAAATCCTACATGGTAAATATTGGGCAAATCTGGAAAACTATTTCATCATATTTTCCCCAATTACTATACCTATTGTCTTTTAAACTGCAACTTCGTTGTCTTACCACACTATGCTATGTTGTGAAAATTAACTATCAGTAATTAATTACTAAACGTCCTTTTTCATGAGCTCTAACTGTCATAGTAATAAGAGGTAGAAGTAATATCAATTTCAGATACTAACATCTACCTGCAGAGGTTTTGCCAAAGGACTACCATTGGGCTCTTCAAAAAAGGAGTGAATATTTATTTTCAGGGTCGGTAAAGCGCGAGCGACATCTCTGATATTGCACACGTCCATACACGATGACAGTATAAAAAATCTATATTATTGATGTAAAAACTTTTTAAAATTAAACTATTTTTATACGGGTTATATGGACACTTACATATCATGATGAAAGGAAATAGAAAGGCCTAATAAATAATTACTCTTCTTTAATCACTATTCCAAGTACCGTCCTACTTAAATGGAAAGTTCTTCAAGGCTATCGTGCGACTTGATTTCAGGAAATGCCAAGCGTGCCTGCTGCATGCTGCATCTTGATTATGAAACGCTCTCGACCAAATGATAAGCAGGTTTAATTTGCTATTACGTCACGATGATAGATTGATCTATAGAGATGTGTATCAAGAAAGCAGAAACACGTAGGTAGGCAAGCATCTGGTGGGTGTTACAATAGCATCAGATTATTACATTTGTTACGAAAAAGATTGCGACTTTTATTAGTCTGGATGTAATTATGAGAAATCTTTTGTGATTGAAGTATCTTTTACGGGCATACGAAATGTGAATTAAAAATTACAGATCTGTAATAATATCTATATTATTATATATTCTCTGGGAAAGGTTAATTGAGACAACAAGTTACTTTTAAAAGAACTTGTCATAACATAATTTAAGTGTACATTACTAATTTGTATCTATAGGTTTATGATTAATATCTTCAAACAGATTTAAGGCGGTCATTATTTTTCCTGTATGGCAGCTTTCCTTAAAAAGGCGATTTGACACCCACGTACATACGTTTTAACAAAGCATACCTATATGACTGTGATATATAACTTAGTAGTTAGCGCGGTGTATGTTAAGGTATATGAATGGCAATTATTGTAAGTTCAAGTACAAGGAAGGTTGTGATTCCGTTAAGTTTGGCATGCATCGGGTGGAGGTCGCCAGTTCCCATGCGTCCTACGCAATGGCACTTAATCATCGTAAGATTGCGCCACACTGATCCGGCATTGTTCGACGTAATGTCTCCTCTAAATCAGAGCTCTTCAGTGCATCATGTGTGTAGTCGGCCTATTGTCGCGTTTAGTTCACACGCACTCACTAAAATGCTCCCACGGATACATTTGACACTGCGTATAGTTAACGCTTGTCCGATCTGTAGAAAGCACTTCCTTGATGCATAAACGTTGTCATAACTTGCAAGGTACATTTTTTTTAGTCTGTCAGTGATATTGTCGGATACTAAGACAATTACAGGGTATTTTGTTTTAAAATTGTTGTTATATTAAGCATGGAAAATCTGAGAGAAAGTGGAGCGTCGATTTGTTTTATGTTAGCACCATAAATCGTTATTTCAGGTAAATTTGGAAAACGTCCTGGACCAAGTTTGTGAACGAGCTTTCTTTATTTCGCCAAAAACCTCTTTAAGGTAATGCGTTGGCGGCAATTTTAGGTTTTGCGTGGAGATCATATCACCATTTTAGTAATACTGGTAAAGTAAGCCCAGGGTCAAGCTGGTTCAAGAAATATATACACGGGTATGATGAAATTACAAAATACATAACTGTTCAAACCCACACGCAGTGCTTTACGTAATTAATACACGTAGTAAATTCATTATGATCATTAAAATTATAATAATAAAAGCGTAACAGTAACAAAATAATGTTAAGAAAGCGTGACGAGTACCTACCACTAACACGAACTCATGTTCGTTAGTGGAACTTTGTAATTGCTACCATACGCGTACACCTCAACTTTTCGTTACTTAAAGAAGATACAGATGAATAATCTAATATGGAAATTGAAATAGGATTAAAATCCTACTTTTATTACGTAGACGCTGAATGAAATTTTAAGCTCGGCTAGATTTGTATTGGCGTCTCGACAGTTCTTACATTATGAATCTGTTCACGCCAAGAATGTTAAGGAGATTTCAGCCACCACAGTAAATAAACTCAGTACTTAAACACGGCTCGTTTCTAACAGTACCTACGCGTATGCCACCGGATATTTCTATAATATGTACTTCAACAAATACACCGATTTTCAACTGTAATGTATCGTTTTCACACTCTGTGGAAATAAACTCAAGTCTTCTATATTTTTTAAGTATATGTGGGTGTACCTACTTCGCACACACGAGGCACAGCGCAGGCGAACTCTACAGGCATGCGCGTATAAAAACTGGCCAGGATCGAGAGGACACCGGAGGTGAGGTGGTGTGGACCACTTCTTGTCGCAGCTCAGTTATTAATGTGGCTGTTCATACAACATGCTCGTGTTGGCATGCTTCCTTTATGACAGGAATCCTGCACATTATTTTATAATGAATAATGAATTTTCCACAACGTGTTATGGTTATTTTCGATAAAAAATTATTCCGAATATCACAAGATAATCACACGGAAAAAAGGTAATTTATGCGTCAATTATCATGGATACCTACGTAAGAGAAGGTATCCTTAAGATTGTAGCAGTTAATCTAGGTTTTTGTTTATCATGCTGACATAATTGATAAAATAACGAGATCATAAATAATACCTTGAATAATTCAATCAACGATCACTTTGCAAAGATGTGGTTGGTTTGGTTTTGTTACATTAGTGATCGCACGCGTCCGTCCGGTCCGCCGCGCATGCGCAGGTGGACATAATGCCCATCCACATTCAGTGCGCACAGCACATTGTACATTCTCATGTTTTTTGAGTCTCCATAAATAATTATGAATGTACCGGATTCAATGTCAACGGTACCGAAATACCGAAGACTTGCAAATCGACCGCGAAGACTTGAATGAAAGGAGAGAAACAATTGCTATCTGATGTTGTGTGTAATATGAAATCAAAGTGAAAGAACCAAAAATAGAAATTATAGCAACAATGTAGCGATATTTGTTCTTCCAATCCGCGTTCAATTGTGCTGAACTAATTACGTCAAAAAACAATATGACACTAGAAACGTGGCATTTAATTGAATCGCAGTATTGTAATGTTGACGTTTTGTATATAACTTTCTGTAGCAGACTCCCACGTTTTCTTTTATCGGAAGCTTTCTCTGTCAGATAAGAACGAATTGACAATAATAGCGCATAATCGAAGAAAGTTTACGTTTTATAGTAAACACGCATTTTACAAAATGTTTTATCAAAAACATTTTTCCTTATCTTTTATGTAGGTAAGTTTGCAATTTATTCGCCATTTCTACCGAAGCACTTTGACCTCTACATTTCTCCTCCTTTGCTCGTTTCAAATATAAAGCCGTGTAAATTTCTAATTTATTCTATTCATCTATGCGTTCATAATATCATTTATCTAATTGCGATGAAACTTTGGTGGGTTGTTGAACTTAATTACCTGTGCGCTCGCGAAGGTTTCTGATAGAAAATAATGAAAATTAAAGTTAAAGAAGGCACTGCTTTCAACTCATTATAAGGATTAGGTATACGTTCCTAACACACTGACTATTGACATAACCAGGTTGATATGCACACGTTATAGCTAAAACTAGACGTTTCAAGTAAAGACAGACAAAAATACAGCTGAGAGGACGTTTTCTCCACATAAAGATTCTACAAGAAACTCGGTCTCGGACGAAGAAAGGGTGCTCATTATATTTTCATTATGCACTCATTAGTAAGCACACGAGACCACTTCCTTTGAGCAAAATGGACACTGCCGACGAGCCGGGAAAGTGCTCGGAAAAGTTACCAACATTGAAACATCTCGCTTTAATAAACCTTTTTGTCTCACGTAAGTAGGTACATTAGATCATACCATTTTCGCGCCTGTTTTCCTCAAATATATAATATACTAGCCTCTGCCCGCGGCTTCGCTCACTTGAAGCTCAATCCAACAGTGATGATCTCTTCTTTATATGGGTCTCTATGCATTAGAGAGGTCAAGCTGTATCTAAGGCTCCATTTAATATTTCAGATAAGAGGGATACCTACCAGTTTTTAATTTGGAGCACATGCTTTGTAACAGAGATAACAAAATTAAAATTTTAAAAATCACATTTTTGGGTTCGGAGTCGTTTATATATAACCCACTTGTTTGTTTTGTTTTAATATTTTCAATGTAGAGAGACAGCTTTTTTACACTTACAGATAATAATATATACACAGTTACTAGTATTATAGCTGAAATTCAAACTTCAAGCTGCTACTGAAAATTTCATAGAAGAACCCAATTAAAACTGCTCTACTTGGAATGAAACCCAGTACCTCTAGCGTAGCAGTCGAGTCCCTTCTTCCATATCTTGTGTGTGTTAAATCAATCTCACTTACCTAACTATTATTTAAACCATACAAAGTTTTGTTCCGTACAGGGGTCGAAGCTGCAACCGCACGCATTAGAATTTTAGACAACTGGGTCATTGTGCTAAATCGAGTCTTCATTTTCAAGTAAACAATTTAACATTATTATTTATTTAATTATGTTTTTTTAATAATGAAATCTTAAACTACAGTACAGATTACACGGTAATTTAAAGAAATTCATTTGTTTAGTTAAACTCATTACGTGTTTTATGTTTATGTGGTAATATAAGAAGCCCGCATAACTAATCAAGTCGACTTCCCTTCTATCGCTTATCCGCTATATTTATGTGACCACCATAGCAATTAAGTCGTCGTAACAACAGAACCCATTGAGATTATCCAAATTACATAAATTACACTAGGTATAATTTTTAAAGGGTAATTGTATGGTTTCGTGAAAATTGAAAAGTGATAAATATCTTTGGTATGTTTTATATTTTATTCATATTCTGCGATTGCGTAAGAACATTTATTCGCAAAAGGAAATTAAAATAGAAAATTACAGACTCTGGTTTATTGATATTGAAATATTATGTCTAGGAAATTAAATACGATAGTTACCTGCGATCTTATTTATTATGCAGGCAATAATAAAATATATAACATTTCCAATAAAGACTGAAATGGTAAAAGTGTCCATTACTACTCTATTACCGGGGCAGAAAGTATCTAGCACTCTACAGCCCCAGAACTAAAAAGTTACATGAATTGTGTTTCTGTTAATATAGAATAAATGTTGAATTTTGATTGGCACAGGGCTGCTAAATTTGTTATTATTATTATGGCGCCACACTATGTGTGTATTTGCCAGTGTCAAGTATTGGAGTAATCAAGTACATTGTATAGTATTTCCCATCATGGGATTTTAATATGGCACCACACTTTTTGTGTTCGCCAGTGTCAAGTCTTAATTTGTTCAGTTGCCCCAATAAAACGGTAGAAACTTTATTGAGACTTCGATGGAGTTTAGAAGTGAACCAAAAAAGGCACGCTTTTCAATTTTATATCATTTGACTACATTCTCACACGTTCACGAACACTTAATGGTTAATAAAATTATCCACCATAATTATTACACATGAAACTTCGAAGAAATACATTTTTTGTAAATAATAATATAAAATCGACAACGTGCAATTTACATTTTCCCGCCTAAACTCCCTGCTAAATTTGAATTTCGAACGAAAATGTTACAGGATAATGCATTTTTGTTGAAATTATGATAACAGACCTTCATGGTGACACAGGTGTGGCAGTAGGGAATTGAATAATTAAAAATAACAAATAAGTAAGTACTGAATTACCGCGCTATGAGCATGATGTCGCGGGTTTTGTTATTGATATTATTTTTCGTGATTTGCAAAATAGATGCTTTGATTATTTTCAGATATGTTTATACTTATTTTTCTTTTCCTCTTAAGTGAACTATATAACTAACTGTGCTTCACTCGGGGGAAAGTACACATTACAAACTTCTTCCCCTTTTCCCCTTGGTGAACAATCTACCTACTATTTCTCATTGGATGAATTAATTAAGAATAATAATATATTTTTACTTAATAACTTAAATAATGTATTTACATTGACCAAACCGACAATATTTACGGAGTGTTCGTGTTTTGTATTTATAAATTCTTATTTTTTAAATAATTAAAGCCAACATCATAAAGTAAACTATTTATCAGCACATTAGGTCTAGGCAGGGCGCCGCGGCGCAAGCCATTGACCGCGAGGCCGACACGCGCTTTTCTCATTTTCCCCGTAGGTATGAACCTACATTATAATATTTCGTCGATGGAAAATATGAGGTGTAATAAAGCGTCGCTCCAAAACATGCAAGACCTTATTTCAGGTCATGACGCCATTTGTAATTTAAACTCTGGGAAAAAATATATTGTATTGTGTAATTCGACGAATGTCGAGCAACATTATAATGGTGAAAAAGCATTTTTATAACGTTTATTTTTTACCTAAATTATAATTGAAATATATTTAGGAAACGAACGTAGAGAAATAAATTAGATACCTAACTAGTTAACTGACCTTTAACCATTTTGCTATCATTCTTTCATATTAGCTTCTTTCCTAATTGGTAATAAGGTAAAACATTAAAGTCAATTACTTATTGGTTTTGGATTTTTTATTGCTTTTCATTTTTTTATTCTTCTGAAAATAAATCAGAAATGGACCTTTCTGACGTCTTGTATTATATCATAAAGTATGCCCACTGAGTCACGAACTATAAAATAAAGGAGAAATGGGGTAATCATTAAACATCGCAGCCCATTTAACGAAAACGACTGAAACAGGAAAATCAAGTATCGACATCGTATCAGTTAGAAAAAAGTGGTTTGTAGGAAAGAACACGATTTACTCCCCCTCGGCCAGACATGCTACGCGTGTATCGGATTGCAATAAATTCGGGAGGGTAAAGCAGGGGTTGTCGCCGTGCGTGGCGACTAACGTCTTCCGCCTTTGATGGGCTTCATGTGGGTACTTCGAACTTGCTCGGAGCTACTATATTCAGAAGCATCGTTTTCCTTTTACTAAGTTTGGTTCTTTTCTTCAGTTCTAACAGTTGTCTATAAATTTTTCGTACATATTTAAATAAATTGATGTTTAAAACATACAGTACCTAATTCTTGTGTTGTAAGAAATTATTTTACTTTTGAATAAAAAAATAGTATTCGCATAACCAAAAAAACTGTCATCATGTATCTAGTGAGTATGTAATAGAAACCAATTAAAATTAAAATAAATATAAAGTCAGTTACTTTATATTTATTTTTCGCGAACGCAGAACCAACAACAAGAAGCCTCGCCGCATTTATTTCAACGATCATCGTGTTCGTAACACGCGACAAAAAATATCAAAACAAGATAACATTTACATAGTGATGATGCCTAGCATTCTAGCGTGGCTGGCGCCACTCCGTCTGAGTAATTCATGTCTGATTGCTACAGCTAGCCTTTATTTTTGATAATAAACCGAAACTTGGCTTTCTGACCACCGCTTGAATATATTTACCATTTGTTTTCATCTCATGCATAAAACATAATAAGGAAGTAGTCGAGATAGTTTTATAAGACGGGAAATAAGGGTTAAGAACAATAGCATGACTATATTTTAGGGAAATGGATCGCTCTACAAACTTGCAAGATGTAGGAAAATAGCACAAAAATAGGTTAAAACGTGCCTATTGTTGGAGTAGAGTGATAGGCAATATTATCTCATAAATATACTTTATCTATTTTCTATCTAGGACACGACAATGATCTATGTTGTTGAGACATGTCAGGCTAGGCGGCGCCGCTTTTTTTTGTTAAGCTATCAGCTTACTTTGCAAGACTATACACTATACTGTGAATGTGAATAATGATACAAATTTCGGAACTTGACCCGGACACTAAGGAGCAAATTCAAATGACTCTTCCTTCTGGGGAATCCTCGAAAAAATACAGTAAATAAATGGATATTTTGGTGCGTAAGGTTATACTAAAATAGTTTCGCGAAAGTGGGTTGAACTTGAACAAGGGTTTCAGTTCTCTACTCTGTATTCAAAACCAAATGTCCAATATGAATGCGACACGACCAATTAAATGCAATTATATCGTACGATTGTGTCCGTACTATTGTGCTACTAAAATTTGGGGCGATTTTGGCTCGATTACGTCTACCGTGTAATCTAAAGCAGTGCTAGCAATTATTTGAATCAGAATAACATTTCCGCTGTACAACTTTAATATACATAATTATTTAGAACAGAATAGTGTCTTTATTAACGAAATGACGAGTATTTTGGAAGATAATCTACTCAAATACGGTAATGAAACAGTTTATTAGTAAGTACTAGAGCTACGTTGCGGCGTTTCGTGGTATTGTTAAATTAATGCTAATTTCCATAAAACTTGGAAGGTAATCAGGTCGCTGGGTCATGTATTAATTATTGTGAGTTATGAAAAGTACGTTAATAGAGCGATATGCCTACTTACTATACTAGAGATTAATACAAGTAATAACTTTACAAAACTTTTGAAAAAAAAAATTTGAAACTCGTCATCATAGAATCCATACACCGAGGAGTATTATTATAAATGGTGCATGATACTGCAGGAATATAATATTAATTTAAATCGATACAGTTCATTAGTCAAGATTCGTAATCGTATCAGCCTGTTTAATTCAATGACGATGAAAATCCGATATTATAATCCATTTACTCAAATTTATTCCACAAAAGGTCGGTAAAAGCTATATTCACAGACAAAGTAATGGATATTCGTAGCTCGTAGGTATATATTCTAATTTCGGTAATAAACATAATTGCTACATATTGTAGCTTGAACGTATGCGGCGTAAAGCTTGCTTCCCTCATAGACGTTTTCAATTCGCGAATTGTTTTTCCTAATAAAACTTGGAAACTCCCCTTACGAAGCAGGTACTTTATATAGTCCGGAACCCCATTGTGGGGTAGTGCTCGGTATTTATGACCGCTGCGTCATGGGGTTATACTGTAAGTGTTGTGACTTAGTAAACTTTGCGATATCGACGCCAAGGGGCTACTAAAGCTTGCAATAAAGATGTTAGATTATTTTCGCTGTGCGAAAAGGTGTACTTTTTGGCTTATTGTTTTATCTTTATTAGGTATTCACTATAGACGTATTTTAGTTTTTGTTTTTTTTTCCTTGGGTAGTCTTATAACATACATCTACTCTTCTTATTTAATTTAAGAGCCCAGCCAGCTACTGTTTGAACCCTTGATACAACTATGCAGACCACATATTCGATAATAATTTTTCTCTTTTTTAAGTTTTTTTTACGAATATAATATTTTTTAATTAAGATAATGTCGAATGAAATTGACAGCCCTGAGTTATTGCAGAAAATTAATTTTAGCGTCCCAAATAGGTCTACTACTTATATATAATCCCCAATAAGTTATGCAAAGAGTTCACCCTTGATCCATTTGTTATTAAAAGCTTTGCGGCAAGAAAGATGCTCAACATTAAGTTTTTTGATAATTAACCATTACTTAAAACATAACTTGTAATTGTCTTGCATTAGTGTCCCTACAGTATTTTTGGTTTAAAGTCAGTCACTAACCGGGAAAACCTGTATTTGGCTTTATGACACATTGTTTTTCTATTTTATTCCATTTTATAGTTGTTGGTTTTCCAAAATAAAATAAATAAAAAATACCTTCGTTTATAATAATCTCAAAGGTTTATAAAGAAATTACAACGATTTGTTAGGAACTTAGAAGCTTACCTATCATCGGACGTCGACACATGTTAAATCTGAGCACAGCGTGGGCACGGTAAAGATACAGTGGCGTGGGCGCACGAACACCTTTCCTATTGGTAAATTAGCAGTGTAGTAGCACATGTCTCAGAAAAAACATATTAGCAGCCGGCTAATGCCCCAGATCAATGCCGCACCCCACCTTGAGGGGGTGCTACGGAAACTTTGGAATACATGATAATAGAACGGTGACCCTCCATTGTTTCTTTATCTATTTATTATATTTTTAAATTATAATGAGAAGACAACAAACCTCTATTTACTTATTTTTCATCATAAGACCAAGAAAATATCGCAAAAGTCTCAAAGACAGAATATGCTCAAAAAATATAAAAAGACACATTTATATGTAATTAGAAAAAAATATAAAAAAACTATAAAATAAAGCATTATATTAGACCTACGGGCATAAGCTAGAAATAAGTGGCGTCAAGCTTATGGGTTCTGGCACACGTGTGTAGCAACATAACATAATTGAATGGTTACTCTGCAAGTAAAAACACCTTGCCTAACAGATGTTAGAGATTTCGCCCAAATTCTGATGGATTGGCTTTGTCAGCCGCCACTGTTAAATATGAATAATATGATCGATACAAAACACATTTTGTTGTTACAATGTTCTGGTATATCGTCACCAAGTATTGAAATTAACTTTTACAGCTTTTCTAACTACTTATAAGGTACTTTCTAAAATACAAAATACAAAAAAAATGAACAGTAATGTACAGTGATGTATGTATGACATGGAATATGGAATAATCAACCCATTACACTGTCCCAGTGCTGGGCACGGGTCTCCTCTCAGAATGAAAGTTTTTTTTTTTGGTTTGATACAACAAAGCTTAATATACAATAAATAATAATTATCGCGCCTAATGCGGGTTGGCAGACTTCACATGCCGTCGAAAATGAAGAAAATCTCTTAGACATTAAGGTTTCACGATGTTTTCCTTCACCGTTAAAGCGCGTGATGATTAAGAGGCCCTTTGATTTGGCAGCCCAACTGCTATTTATGCATGGAATATATTATTGAAAAATTAAACCAACAGTAGCCGAAACAATTTATCTTAAGAATTATTGATTGTCAGATAAAATCTGGTGTATATTTTCGGTACTTGTGATGCCTAGAAACCGAGTAAAATAAATAAATATAATATATTGAGATGCGAGTGAAACTACGGGTAACCACTAGCATTTAATAGCTTTCCTCTTGATGGGTTTAGTTCACCTTTAATTAGCACCGATATAAATTAAATTTAAAATGACTAGTGAAAAGTAATAAGACGATTTTTATATTAATTTTGTAGTGGGGCTGGAGATTATCATAAATTGTTATCACTTAAGTTTAGAATGCTTGCCCAATAGAACCGTCGGCGTCGCGCTTTATGACACCTAAGAGAAGAGAGATCGCCCCTCGTATTAAAATCCATTAGACCCTGATAAGGGTGCTCTATAAACTCAATAATCTTTTTCTATCGCAAATTGATACCATGCCTTACAAATTAAAGGACAAACAGCACGCGATGTAGGAGATAAGGAAGTAACTAAATAGATTACATAATCTGTCATTCCTGCTACCGTGAACAAGATAAGTGAAAGATAAGGCGGTTTCGCCAGGCGCTAACCTGTGCTGGGACAATAGGATTACGAGGGGACACAATAGATCATGCCTGTAAAAGTGCGAGTAATCTCGTTTTACACAAGTTTGTTACAAACTTTGTAATAAGATTACACGCTACTACTTGTAATTAATGTAGGGATGTTAGTTTTTACTTGCCATTGAAATTGGAGATGCGTACATACCTGCAACAATAGAATATAGATAAGTTATATTATAGCCCAAAAGATAGATTGACAATCAATAGTTACTGTTGTATTTTTACTTTTACATCAAATTGAAAATTTGACGATAAATACTCAAATTTACATTCTAACATAACATAATTTACCCACAGACCCTTAGAATAAACAATAAATAAAATATAGCACTATAAAAAGTCAATAAAGCTCACATGATACACTTTCATTCATGTTTACTACGACATAAACATACTTAAGAGTTACGATGTGCGTGTTTAGATAAAAATAACATCAGCATATCGGTGCAGTTAGCTACGGGTAGCGCGCGCTATCTCGAAGAGTAGATATTTCAACGCCGGCCTACCAGATGTACACATTACTCGCTTTTTCGGATGTTTTCACTCACAAACTCTGTTATCGATATGTTACATCCGTAAATAAATTGTTGTTTTTATTTTGGAAGGTTACTTACCGGATCGCCTCAATGTCTACCTGTATAACCCAGAGATAACAACTTCAACTTCTTTTCAGATCTTAAAGCTGAAGAGTTTGTTTGTTTGTTTTTTTGCTTGAACGCGCTAATCTCAGGAACTACTGGCCCGATTTGAAAAATTCTTTCAGTGTTAGATAGCCCATTTATCGAGGAAGGCTATAGGCCATATATCATCACGCTACGCGGACGAAGTCGCGGGCAGAAGCTAGTTGTTAAATAAAAAGGTGTTGAATTAGAGAATGTTATACATATCAGTGGACAATATGGTTTTGATAACAATGACAACAGATTAAATATGCTTAGAAATAGCAATAAAGCTAACGTCAAGAATGAACAGCTGTACTTAAGAAAGCTGATATCAACAATTAACAGCGATAGCAGTGTTTGAGCGGCGGAAGCAGGTTGGCGGAAGAAGGTATTTGGGCGCGTGGCTTTTTGCGGCCCCGCGACGTAGGGGCTCGACAAACGGCTCGACAGATGGAAAGGCGCTCCGAGGGTAATCGAATTTCTTTTTACTGACATATGCACTTCGCAGCCGAGGGGTTAAAACTTCAAGTGATTCAGCAAAAAAAACTTCGATGGAACTACTTGTGGCTTCCCTGCGCCACGAATTAGTTCTAACATAAAAGTATGTGGGGAATCTATACTCTATATACTACTAATATATAAAGCTGAAGAGTTTGTTTGTTTGCTTGAACGGGCTAATCTTAGGAACAACTGGTCCGATTTGAAAAATTCTTTCAGTGTTAGATAGCCCATTTATTGAGGAAGGCTATAGGCTATATATCATCACGCTAACACGGACCAAGTCGCGGGCAGAAGCTAGTAAAGCCAGTACAATGATCATTTAATCTTTTTCACTTTATCATGAAAAAGTATGTGAGTACTAAAATTATACCCATTAAACTTTTTAAGTAGCAATGATAATGTCTGCCTGCTTAAATCAGGTTAAGTGTTAATCGTCGCAAACTGAAGTCACCGCGGAGGTTGCCACTTAATGTCTACTCTGCGTTAGTGATACTTCCTGTAGCCGCCACGAGTCTATAAATCGTGCAGCTTTATTAAATTTCCTTTTGTTGCAAACACGCGGAATTAATAATGTCCGATGTCTACCAGAGATATTTGTCATCAACCAAAAAAGTGAACGCTTCTTTTGCTTCTATTTTAGAAAAGAAATACGTTGTGTTTGACATCTGTATATTACATAATATGCTTCCGTTTGAACTCAAAACAATCAAACTAAAATTATTGTACAACCAACAACTTTTTTTATCAAAATATATGTAAAGAAAAATATAGATAATTTTCTTTAAATAGGTTGAATACCTTTAGTAAACATAGGCAGTGACTACTCTGTGATCAAATAGGGAATCTATGTTGACACTACTCTATGAATGAAGAAAAAATAACATTGTAGTAAAAATAATTTTAAATAAAAACTGTCGTGATTAAAGTTTAAGGAATCGACATAGCAATAACATTAAATGTCGTTTCTTTTATTACAGGTAAGTTTAAGGTAATGTTGTAATAATAATAACATACGGTGTACTATTAATTGTTTTTACCTACTTAGCAAATAAATCTTTTATTACAGAGAAACTCAATTGTGTTAATTGGCTGTGTCATCCAAATCTTAAAAACAACAAATAGCATTATAAAACGACATTTATTGACAAAAAATGGAAAAATTGAAATTTACGTTTCAATCAAAACCAGCGATAGACGGTAAGTCAAACTATATTGCCATAACCTCAATTATCACTCAAGACGAAAAAGTTTTCCTGATTCCTGAGGAGTATCAAGCAGCAACACTCCATAAACATATTCACACCTCAAAAACTTATACTACAGTAAAAAATACACTAAAAAAGAGATATCAAACTAGAAGTGTATGGATAAAAATGACTGAAGATTTACTACAAACATACTTTGATGAAGACGGTAATATGATTTTTAAAGACCAATTCCTAGAGGAAGTTACTCAAGAACAGTTAACAATGCTGAACAAAAATAATGCAGATGATCCCATGACGAAAATTTTGGAAAAATTAATTGAAAGTCAACAAAAAAAAGAGAAACAAAGTATAAAAAAATTAGCTGAGAGATTTGTACTTGAAAAATTTGAAGGAAAAAATTTAAATGCATGTTACTGGATAGAAGTATTTGAAAGAGAATGTACAAGGTTTAATATAGTAGAAGAAGAAGAAAAAATAGAAATCTTCAGATTATTCCTAGGAAAGTCATGCATTGATTGGTATTCTTCCATGATGATAAAACTTGGTTTAGAATCACAATGGTCAGAATGGAAAAACGACTTTTTACATACCTATGCTAATAAGGGCTGGACAACTAGCAAATATGCTTTGTCTTTCAGGTACCAATCAGGATCTTTATTAGAATATGCGATAAAAAAAGAAAAACTTTTACTCGAAGTAAGAAAGACAATTGATCAAGGGACCTTAATTGACATAATTGCTGCTGGCTTACCAGACTTTATAACAGATAGGATAGACAAAGATGAAGTTTTGGCAACAAAAGACTTATTTAACGAACTTGGGAAATTAGAGCATTTAGTATACAAAAAGAAACTTATAAAGAAAAAAGTTGATACTAAACCGATGAGAGAAAAATGTAGTATTTGTGAAAAGTTAAAGAAAGGTGTACGCTATCACTCAGAAGATATGTGCTGGTTTAAAACAGATGATAGTAATAATGAAAAGGAAAAAGATAAGAAACAAATAAGGCTTGTTAATAATTCGGAATTGGAATGTGAACTGCAATGTGAAAATCAAAAAAACTAATAGTGCCGCCATTAATTAAAGTAAAAATAGTATTGAATAAAAATATTGAAGCACTGGGAATCTATGACTCAGGATCTAATGTATCATTAATAAATTCGAGATTGCTAAAGATCCGCAATGAAAAAGCGAATCAATCAAACAATACTGAATTGAAAACAATTAATGGCGTTAAAAAGGCAATTGGCATAATAACACTAGATGTAACTATTTTTAACATGGAAAAAGAAATGGATGTATTTGTAATAGACAAGGAAAATTTCAACTATGATTTCTTAATTGGACTTGATTGCATTAAGAAGTTTCACCTAATCCAAAATGAAAACTTTGAAATCAGTCAGAAAATTCCAAACCAAGAAAATGAAACAATTTCTAAGGGAAAAAAAGATTCAGATACTGCTCACAAGGAAATAAAATCCGATAATTTAGTAAACTTCAATGAAAACTTTAACGAAGAAAACTTTACAGTTTGGATAAATCACCTGGACTATAAAAAGCAGGCAGTGATTGATACCTTAATATCGAACAACAAATCAATATTTGCAAAGGACAAATATGATATTGGAAAAGTAACAAATTACGAAGCACACATTGATCTGTCCATAGAAAAATATTGTAGCAAAAGGCCGTATCGTTGCACGATTGAAGATAAAAAAGAGATCGAGGAACAGATTGCAAAATTATTAGAACGAAATATAATAGAAGAATCATATAGCCCATTTGCAGCACCAGTCACATTAGCTTATAAAAGAGACGAAAACAAAAAATCAAGATTGTGTGTAGATTTTCGGGACCTAAATAAAATAGTTGTTCCTCAATCTCAGCCATTCCCACTTATTGAAGACCTTACGGTGAAAACAAGAGACTGCAAGTTTTTTTCAACACTAGACTTAAACTCAGCATTTTGGTCAATACCTCTTCGTGTAACAGACAGACCCAAAACTGCATTTGTCACACAAGAGGGTCATTTTCAGTGGACTTGTTTACCATTTGGTATAAAAACAGCACCAGCGATATTTCAGAGAATAATGTGTAACATAATACGGAAACACAAACTCGGAGATTTTACTGTTAATTTCATCGATGATATCTTAATATTCTCAAAATCTTTTTCAGATCATGTCAATCATTTAACACAGTTGTTTCAAGCAATTAAAAGCGAAGGCTTACGATTAAAATTTTCTAAATGTACATTTGCAGCTGATTCAGTTAAATATTTGGGTCACATAATACAGAATAATTCAATTAGACCGCTGAAAGACAACTTGATATCAATAAGAAACTTCCCAACTCCTAAAACACAAAAAAATGTGAGACAATTCTTGGGGAAGATAAACTTTTATCATAAGTATATTCCAAAAATAGCTATTAAATTAGATCCGTTGCATAACCTTTTAAGAAAAGGACAACCCTTTAACTGGACCAAGGCATGTCAAGAGTCATTTGAAGAAATGAAACAATTATTGTGTTCTCAACCAATATTGACCATTTTTGATCCAAACTTGCCAATACACATATATACAGATGCCAGTATATTAGGAGTAGGAGCCGTACTTAAACAACCACAAGAAAACAATGAAGAAAAACCGGTAGCATACTTCTCAAAAAAATTGAATGAAGTTCAAAAAAGAAAGAAGGCTATATATTTAGAATGCCTAGCAATAAAAGAATGTGTTCAGTATTGGCAGCATTGGTTGATGGGTAAGAAATTTACTGTTTTCTCAGACCACAAGCCGTTAGAGAATATGAACATAAAGTCAAGAACGGATGAAGAATTAGGAGATATGACATACTACCTATCACAATATGATTTCAAAATAAAGTATTCTCCAGGAAAATATAACATAGAAGCTGATTGCCTCAGCAGGAATCCAGTCTTGGAACCAAATGAAAATCTCGATGAACAATTAAAAGTGATAAATTTAATAAAACTAGAAGATATCCTAAACGACCAAGTTAATAATGAAAAGATAAAATACAAAAAGAAGAATCTAATATCAAAGAACAATGTTTATTACAAGAAAGTGAAAAATAAAGAAAAAATAATTCTATCAGAGAAATTCAGTATAGAATTAATCAATAGTGTACACACAAATCTGGGTCATATAGGCACTAAACAAATGCAGAAAATGATCAGCTTTTTATATACAGCGGAAAACATGACAAAAAACATAAAAAAAACCTGTGAAAATTGTGCAGTATGTATAAAGAACAAATCAAGAGGACAAAATAAATACGGATTGATGTCGCATTTGGGTCCCGCGACAAAACCTTTTGAGATATGTTCTATCGACACCATTGGAGGTCTTGGGGGTTCGAGGTCAACTAAAAGATACCTGCATTTGCTATCAGATCATTTCACAAGATATGCGTATATTTTAACGTCAAGAACCCAAAACGCAAATGATTTCATCAACCTCGTGAAAAACTCCATAGAAACAAACGACATTGGCATGATTCTATCGGACCAATACCCGGGTCTCAATTCTAAAGATTTCAAAAACTTTTTGGACAATTATAATATCCCAATAGTTTTCACATCAGTGAACTCTCCCTTCTCAAATGGCTTAAATGAAAGATTAAATCAAACATTAATCAATAAAATCAGATGCAAGATAAACGAAAATGATAAAAAAGTAGCATGGACAACTATAGCACAAAATTGTGTAAAAGACTATAATGAGACGGAGCATACTGTCACTGGATATGCTCCAAAATATTTATTATACGGCACAGACGTTGCAATTTTGCCAAAGGAGCTAAAAATTAAGAAAACCGAGTATGACTTGATTAAAGACAGAGAAAAGGCTCTGCAAAATACTATAAAATCACATATTTACAACAAATCAATATATGATAAAAACCGAAAACATTTTGACTTTAAAGTTGGTGATACGGTTTATGTAGAAAATGGGAGCAAACTGAATAGGAAAAAGCTCGATGAATTAAGAATTGGACCCTACAAAATTGTAGAAAAAATATCAAACACCATCTACAAAATAAACACAGGCCAGAAAAAACCAGAGTCAAACTTTTTCCACATCTCGAAGCTGACTCCAGCTCCTGCGTTCGAATAACCTTCAGTAGAATACTATAGAAGTCGTAACGTTTACTTTCCCTAGGGGGGGAGATGTAAAGAAAAATATAGATAATTTTCTTTAAATAGGTTGAATACCTTTAGTAAACATAGGCAGTGACTACTCTGTGATCAAATAGGGAATCTATGTTGACACTACTCTATGAATGAAGAAAAAATAACATTGTAGTAAAAATAATTTTAAATAAAAACTGTCGTGATTAAAGTTTAAGGAATCGACATAGCAATAACATTAAATGTCGTTTCTTTTATTACAGGTAAGTTTAAGGTAATGTTGTAATAATAATAACATACGGTGTACTATTAATTGTTTTTACCTACTTAGCAAATAAATCTTTTATTACAGAGAAACTCAATTGTGTTAATTGGCTGTGTCATCCAAATCTTAAAAACAACAAATAGCATTATATATATTTTTAAACAAACGACACGGCTCGGTGAGTCCAAAATTAAAAAAGACTTTTTTTTCAATATGTGGTTCTCTTCAGCGATCAGCATTTACTGTCCCCGGGGATCGTTTTTTATAAATCCAGGTGATAAATTGACGGAAGCTTTCGGTGTCTCCCCTCTAATAAGAGCCTAAAAATAAGATAACGCTTGCATTTTTAATATCATAAATGTGGTTAAATCTAAATATAACTGTGATCAGGTATGTAAAAACATGGACCGTGTTTTTAGGATGCGTAAGAAAAATCCAGACGATAGCAAGCGTTTTTTCTTTATGTAATTTTCATATCCCCACGTGTATGTCTCAGTAAGCTTTGAAAGCTCCCCTTTATTTATTTATAAGCTCGTAACCACATTGAGCATAGAATTCGAACTCACTTTAGCGAGTAATTATTCTAGCCTCATTGAACTCGGACGTCTGAACAGTACGGTAAACAAAGCGGAAATGACCTATTAGATAGCAGCTGGTATTGCGGCGGCGGTGCGAGGCGGCGCACGCGCAGCTGCTGCCCGAATTTCGCTGAGAGATCGCGAAACGCGCCTTCCGTTTCCGGCCGATTGTACTTGTGTGTTTTCTAAGTGTCCTTAAGGGTGGACATGAATTGACATACCGCTGTCGTCATGCCATATGGCATGTGTGCACACATTCACCGCAATCAGGGGCGTGGTAATCCAATGTTTTTCATTGTTATTGACACCAAAAAGGTAACTACATAATAACAGTTATACATTTATATATAAGTACATAATGTAACAACATAAACTAATACTTGGCATACATAATGCTTAAATGCAATTAAAACAGTTTGCCAAGACTGGAGTTAGGTGGAAAAACTAGAATGATTTTCCCCAAAGAAAACCTTAAATTTATCCCATAAAGGCAATATAGTGAAATAGTTTTCAGATACTTAGAGGCCAATATAATAGGTTTTCAATATATTGCTCAAATCTAAATTCTCACATGTACGACTGTAGTCCATACAAGTTACAAGAGGCAACGCAGGCGCAGATTGCTAGATCACTGAGCCAATGGAGACGTCTTATGTTCATATGAGACATCGATCCATAGTAAAACTAATATTTAAAATCTTGTCTGTGGTGCACAAGTACTGTATGGTGTGGGACAGGTTTGGCAGCAGTGTCGAGTGACATTGTGGCAACATGCTACTTGCTCCACGGTCCACGGTGACTTGCCCGCCATTGTCCAGTAGCGAACTAGTTGCGCGTCTACCGTGACTTTAAGATTTGTTTACATTTGTATATGAACTATGATGATAAAAAAATATAAAATATGTTCTATCAAGCTTATTCTATCGTGTATTAAAAAATCTCCACAAAGTTCAACTATAATTATTAGTCTGATTGAATTAAAATGACGTGCGCTATCAGTAGATTTTAGATTAACGTTACACAGTTCAATGGACCTCTCTCTTGAAATCCATACTTTTCTGCAGAAAAGAACTGACCTTACTGCTACCTATTAAAATATTGTCAATGTGTTATTTTTCATCTTCTATATTTAGGAATAAAGCTTAAAGTATTTTTATTTTTCTTTTAATTTATCTTTATTTTTTATTTTACAAAAAAAAGGTTTATCGTCTGCAGTAGTGAAAACTCTACAGGCACAAATAAAAAAAAATCCTTATAATAATTCTTTTTTAAATAATTAATCATTTATTACAAAAAAAAAAAATTCTCAGAGTTTCAATATATAACATGTTGCAATGAATACCAAAAACTTACAGCACTAGGCTATCTCTGTCCTGTCCTTCCCAAAATAGAACATTTAACTCAGTTAGGCGAAGCTTTCCAGATATGATAATTGGCATAGTAGACCATTAAGCAATGGAAAATTTTTGGAACTCTAAAATTTAATAAAAACTAATTTGTCATAAACATATACATACTTATCATCAAATTTGCCCATGTGAACTAAGCCTAAGTTCAATCATGATGTAGAACATAATTTAGAGTAGGTACGCGCGTTACTGTGAGCTATGTAGGTGTCTCATTATCCCAGTAATGGTAGTAATAGCCGGACTCAACTACTATTATATTTTCAACATTGTTATCGGAGCGTAAAATAGTGTAATGTTCTCCAACAGGTGGACACAAAAATGCACTTGTAAACCGCAGTAATGTTATTAAATTGTGTATTTATATATCTCACTACACGTCTTTCCCAATTATGATTACCAGCTTGCGTCTGTTCTTTAGGAACCTTTTGTTTATTATGGTCAGAGGCATTTTTATTTTCGTTTTATATTTCATTAGTGTTTCGCTTGAGCAAGGAATGCTCTATTTTATAGTTACTGACTTTAAATTGATTAGGTATGCGCCAGCAACGAAAAGGTAAAAACAGCATTCTTACGTTTCGTCTTGAAACTAATAAGGGCATGAAATCTGTTAACTTGGCGCATTAACGTGTCCATTTTCAGAAACAAATGTACAAAATATTTAACACCGACAAGCTTATTTCATAAGACAAACCATTCATAAAGACTTAATGTTGGTATTCCAACAGTTCTTTCGAGTTCTGTATGAAAGTACCTGTATTCTCACATTCTGTATTGTTTTCTTCACTTTTTCTTCACAACTTGAAGCTAAGACTTGAAAGCGACTGACACTAGGTTTTGATTGTTCTCGGATAAATTGTCAAAACGTAACATAATTGAAAGTAGGTTAGGCAATTATAACTGCCTCATTAGCCTAGTGGCACTGAGCGCGACTGCTACGCTAGAGGTCTTGGGTTCGATTCCCAAGTCGAGCAAACAGTTATTGGGGTTTTCTGTGATATTCCCAGTAGCAGCTCGGAGGTTGGAATGTGTGCCCGGTTAATGTCAATAGGCTCGCCATATCTGTATCACCTTTTCCAATATCTCATATTCTTTATATTAGTGGTTGCCAACAAAAATCATATGTTAATCCTTGTCGGCGTCAAAGCTGCGCCGCACGTGCGCTCGCGCACCTGCCGTCGTGGCACGACCCCTAAGTTGCCTGAGGGGTGACGTGGTATACAAACTACAAACTACAAACTAGACCACATAAAATATTTTATTGAGACTGTATGCAAATTTCGGATCGAAAACTCCAGAAAATTTACTTAAATACATAGAAATTGTGGAAAGATATATTTTTAGAACTACAGGCCGCTGTTTCAGATATTATTATCGTACATGTAGATTAACCCGTCAAGTACCAAATTACAGACACATTCTACTGTACTTGTGCCCCGGGGCCCTAATGAGCTTCAGTCTTCAGTAAATTCTAAAATCACTTTGAATACAACAGCAACAAATATCTGTGTTTCTGAATTACCAATCTGCATATTACTTAACAAAATTAAAGGCTCAATAAATACATAATTAAAGCATGTTTAATACACATTTATGTATCGACATAATAGTACAGATTAAATAATTGATATAATAGCTAGTGAACGAGTAATTACCTACTTTAAAAGATTCTACATAGAGTTACAAACACATTTCTGTGTAGACTAGTTAAAGAACAGACGAGCGCTATGTTTGAGGACACCAACGTTTTGCCGGATCGCTAACGATAAGCGATTAAGTATTTTTTTACGGCCGTTTAAGCTGTTGTTAAGGACCAATTAGCATTTATCGGACTTCCCTTTTCATGTTTAAGAGTTATTAAATCGTCATAATTAAGTAGTATATATTGGGTAGAGTTTAAAATGGCATTTAATTTTAATTTATTTGTAGAACTGTAACATGTAATTTTAATTGTACTGGGTTGCTGTTTCTTTTCAGTGTTCATTACGCCGCTGCGTGCGTTGCTCCGGGGCGTGGTGGCGCCGCCGCAATGTTCAAGCGTGTTGTGGACTTATAGTGAAAGAATTAATAGTACTACGTACTATAGCTTTATTGTGCACTACTCGAATAGGATGACAACACACTGTAAATTTTAAAATATTAAGGCTTATAATTGGTAGCTTTAAGGGGATATCTCTCAGTTCCTGTGTTGGTTACTTCCGGGGTGCCCCAAGGTTCACATTTAGGACCCCTCTTTTTTGTCTTATTTATAAACGATTTAATAAAGCGTCTGTCGTGTCAGTGTCTTCTATACGCCGACGATTTAAAAATATTTACTAATGTCGCGTCCACAAATGATTGTCTAAATTTGCAAGAAGATTTATGTACTGTCTCTGACTGGTGTACTGCAAATAAAATGTACTTGAATATCAGTAAATGCTTCGTTATATCATTTTCAAATAAAAGGAATAAAATAACTAACAACTACATAATTAACGGACAGGTGCTTAATAGATCCACCATCGTTAAAGATTTAGGCATATTGTTCGACGATAAGCTCTCATTTAGACCTCATTATCAGTATATTATTGCAAAAGCAAACAAACTTCTTGGTTTTGTTCTGCGATCAACTAAGGAGTTTAAAAAATCTCAGAGTGTACTTTATCCTTATTTTGCCCTAGTACGGAGCGTTTTGGAGTACGGTTGCCCAATTTGGTCTCCTTACTACAGAGTCCATGCTAACGACGTAGAACGTGTTCAAAAAAAGTGTCTAAGGATTTTATGTTACCGTCAACAATTAGGTCGCTCATGCCCCAGTTACGATCAAAGGCTTTTGAAATTTAGAGTCCAAACTTTGGAAAATCGCCGCAAGTACTTTGACTTTGTTTATTTATATAAAATAGTTAATTCAATTATAGACTCACCCGTATTGCTATCACACATTTCCTTAAATATTAAATACAGTGAACGTAGGTCACACAGTGTTAACCTCTTTGCTTTACAAATTTACAAAAACAATATATCTTACTTTAACCCACTAGTAAGGATGGCACGACAATATAATGAATTGGTAACAGGTAACTTACAGTTGGACATTTTTAATTCAAGATTTGTAGCATACAAATATATTGTGAAGGATATCCTCTGTTCCAAACCAGTAGACGACGTCCAGTCAGGGCGTGTCAATTAGGTCTTTGCTTGACTGGTAGTTTATCTGCATGTTTATTGTATCTTTTTCTTTTTTTTTGTTTAGTATTATATTCAAACACAATAACAAATAAGTAGATTATTAGCTCGCACGTTATTTTTAATAGCTATTTTTGATGTATGCACATTTTTTGAGTTGCAATCTAGCTCTAGAATAGTAATAAGTTTTGTAACTTTGATACTTCAACGATTGTAACTTGTTTTGTGCATCAAATAAATAAATAAATAAATATAAACCACATGGAAGTGGTTGTAATACCCACTAGGACCACTACTACTACTTATAACCACTAGGCAAAAATACTATATATTTTGCAGTACCCTTTTTCCTAAATAGGTACTCGCTCAAAATTCCGACTACACCTTTTTCAATATCTTTTTTTATCAGGTACAACTTTTTATTTCTATTTATAACTTAATTATTACTTTAAAATTTAAAGTAATAATTTTAAATGAGAGCAATATCTCCAATGAATTTTCCTTTTATGAATCAAGATGATACTAAGGATTAAATTCTAACAAATGATTTCATAGTCTAAGTATAAATGTATGACGCACCTCATTATAATGCCGGGAAGCGCATAGTGTACGGGATGCACTTAGAGTACTCATTGCGGAGGTAAATATATTTAATAACGAGGGTTGAGGACAATAGAGGGGCGGAAGTTCGCGTGTGTCCGCCGGATGTCGGCCCACCATCGATCATATTGTAAGTACCCAGTTACCACACCGCAAACCACGTCGATATATAAATTGGACACTGTCTATGTAGCCCAAGAGGTGACAACGAATTTTACGTTGATTTCGGCTAAAGTAAGGTACTAGCGCAGAATCGAAATAACCGAATCTTTTTCCAGACTCTCGATTCCAGTATCACTAACATTAAAATTATAGTTTTTTAAGTCATAAGTCTTATGTATATAATATACGCTGAGGCCACGGGGTCCGAGTGAAATTGCGAAACTTCTGTATGGTCTTGATCCAGATGTGATGGTATACATAATTATGTGTTTCCTAGCTATTGTATATGTATGCAGTTTGCATTGTAGGTTCATTTAGTTTAAAATAATTATTACAAGTAAACTGCTGGTTGTTTATTACATACCTACACACATTATATACACGTTCTTTATTGTTATTATAACGAGCTACAGCCAGTTATAATACAAATAAAGAAGTGTAATCTCATTATTCTACTGATCAATAATTAAAACGTGAAGAAAATTGCAATCGTGCTTCTTCTAATTACTTTACATTTGCAACTACTATATGGAATGCAATAAAGTTACGGAATTTACACTATTATTTGTCACAGTCACGACATTTGAGTGTCCTAATGCAAATGTTTTAAAAAACTTTGGCTAATTCTCATCTTTTCTTTAAACAGGAAGTATCACAGGGAAGTCAAATTCAAAAAAGTCTTTCCCACGGGTTCCACCAGAAATAACAATTGCTTTATTTCACTCAAATATAATTACGTGACTGTATGTAAGTTCTACGGCTTAATGTCGTACACCAGCCAATAGATATTCATTGTTTATGACACCTTTTGTGTAAGGCCGCCTACTCAATAAAATGTAAAATTTGGTCTGTCGTGTGCCTTCTTTGTACTGGCACGTAGGGCACCTCCTAAGTCCGGGATAATATTGGTTTAGAACAAAATTCTCACGTTCTGTATCCATTGTAAACACTAAACACCGGGACACCCGTTACGTTTCGTTTACTGCGCTCATTGTTCTATTATATGAGCTTGTGAAAAGTAAACAAGCGTTGAAAAGTTAACTAAATAAAAGATTTTCATAAAAAAGACCATTACAGCAATATTCTGGTTAGGAAATTAAGTTTAGATAATAGGCTCAAGACCAAGCCTAATTAATACTGTTAGACTGAGTATCTTAGCACTAGGTGTTTGTCCAGCGAAGCTTAGGTGAACGTATGGCCAGCGTAGACACTGCGTAAGTGTTCCTTGCACATGGCGTAGACTCTACGCCACATGACGTAGGCGTCCGTGTAGACGTCACGTAGGCGTCTCGTAGGGACCGCGTAGTCACTACGTAGGCAGTTTATACAACACGTAGACCAACGCATACTTTGCAACTACGGGCCTGGTGCCGTCCGGCTACGCTGGACCAACGGCAATGCCTATTACGATCCTTGATATAAGAACACAGTAAAATTAAATAGCAAATTTATTTACAGCAATTTCCCAACACATTGGCAAAACACACGTATTAGATTACAACTATTACTCCATCTGATTCACTTGTAACTTAGTAATTACCAGCACTTAGTTAATAAACTCGAGGCAAAAAATCTCTATCAGCTAATGTCATTGTACCTGGTGCGTAGTAATGAATGAATGAATTCATTCTGCAGCTGCTATCCGCGTATCCCGTAGTTCACTCACGTACAAGACGACCGGTTGCCTTTTCAATTCGTTAAACGATATTGATGCCACAGAGCAAATCCTTGAGATTTATAGACACGTCTATTTATTGCGGAAATGTCAATTCATTGTTCTAACGTCATTATCTACCTGCGTGAATATTTAATCAAGTTTAATTTAAACTTCGTTGGAGGTTTTGTATTTAATAAGCGGTGACATAGGGTCTCGGTAAATAAAATAAGCACCATGAAAAACATTTAAATAAATTATGTACTTGTAGGATAAATTAATGGTAATGTTTTAAAGACGTTGTAATCATTATCACAAGTATCTACCTACTCAATTACTCCTTATTTTGTCTGTCGAAAAGAGACGTACGTAAACGAAGGTAGAACGAACTCTAACCTCACTACTATTCACGCGTGCAAATTACTTATCATTTTTATAAAATAGGTAGTTAATTCCGAAGTATTGCTTTCGATCATGCACCCAAGAATGTTTGAGTAGGTTACACTGCGTATCTGCAATTTAGTCTGTGGCACAGGTGCATTGCGGCACCGTATACTACCTACACCTACAGCACGCGGGCGCATCGGCGACGTCATTCATGTCCGTCCGCCTTCCGGTATGCGGGGCGCGTTTCCACTCACCGCCCGTGCCGTGATTCATTTCTCTCCGAAAATCGAATTATGACGACACTGATCAATGATGCTTGAGCTATCTCAGTGACTCAGATTTTAAAGGGAAATCCAATTATACATTAATCCGCTATCCTGGCCGCGTGTACCGGCCGGTGGGACTCGGTACTGATAGCGCACTGGGTTGGTTTACGTGCGAGGGTAAGCGCCTGACCTAACTGTACTTTTACTAACACTAGGCTAAGAACATTGTTAATAACAAATATAAGGACAAATGTGTGAAATAAAGTTTATTATTATTATTATTAATTAATTAATCCATAGGTAGGTACTTTGTACTCGTATGACATAAAATTGTAGCATGCATTTTACATGATAAGTAATTAATCATTATAATATTGTAGGTATTGTTGGTTAATTTTATGCGATGTCAAATATAAATTCAGGTTATTCTACTAAGTATATATTTTATATGTGTTCCGATATGTCACGAACGATGTTTTGAATGACTGCAAAAAAAAACAAACGTACCTAGTTAATTAAACTAAGTTAGCCGCTCTCCTGAAATCCCAGAGAACTCCCGACTACATAAGTATAATAAAAAATAAAAAACGCCCGAAATATGTTTCGGTCACATCACAGATGACCATTCTTCTTCTGTAAGCGCTTTATGAACTAACAAGCTTCTGCCCGCGACTTCGTCTGCTAGGACTTCAGAATTGGGTTCGACCTAGATAAAAGTAGCCCATGTCTTATTACAGACTATAATCTATCTCTGTGACAAATATCCAGATCCGTTTAGCGGTTTTGGCGTGATAGAGTATCAAACATCTATCCATCCATCCTCACAAACTTCCGCATTTATAATTATGTATTCCTCATCAAGTTAAAGCCGCCTTATCGTATCGTAACCTAAAATAGTAGAGAATAGTAAAGGTAAGACACTTTTTTCGCGGTTAAGGATGTACTTCTATACCGCTATGCATTATAAAAATGTCGGTACTTATACCTTACTTCTATGCAAGGAAAAACAATAGATAAGTATTAAATGTCCGGTTCTGCTATCGGTAGTGTAAAACAATTTGTTACACTTGCGCAGGCGGCGCACGCGCCGTGGTCGACATTGTTATTGTTTTGGTGCGGCGCGCCCTTTGTCAAAGACTCGCGCGAGCATTCAACGCGAGAGTGCATCCGTAATGTCAACGTTGTGTACACAATACATGTCATATACGGAAATCATTGTTGTTATTTTCATTCAATGCGCTAATGTCCGTTCATTTTAGCGATTTAAAGAAGAGGATGTGGCTATCTGCTTTATTTTGTGTTCAGTAAAACATAGTCTAGAAAATGCTGGCGCCGCCCGTCTAGTTAATTAAAAATAAATATTTATTTGTGGAAAAAATCTTTAAAATTTACATAAGGTTACAAAATACCTATATTTATACAAAAAAATACATAGTTTATGATATTATGGAACAGTCAAGTCATTTGCTGTTACCATTCGTTCTCTAAATGGCGTTTTTTTTTCTAAAGGAACAGTTTGTGAACGGCCTGCAATTGTTTACAGTTCACATATTAGTGCTCCTCTCTTCACTCGCTGTTCACACAATAGTAGCCTTGCATCAATTTGTGCTTGAAAATGTTACATCAACGTTAAACAGTGCACTTAACACGATTCCCTATTTTTCGTAAGCAATTTCGACACGCAATCACCGCATGCAATACCTGATCTTAATTATTAACGTAAGAAGCGGCAAATCTTTATTCTTTTTTTTTATATCCACTCTGATGATCACTACCGTAAAATACGACAACATATTCTATTATATACTGATAATGCCTTGGAAAACTTAATCTTGTTAAGAATAGATATATTCGTATATATTTATTTATATTTTTCATATCATCAAATTTGGTTTATCGGATTAGGCGCGAGAATGCTACAAACAGACAGACAAACAGAGGTACTTTCTTATCCCTTCATAAATCTTCAAACTTCAAACAAACACAACTTCTGTTGAAGGTCATTCAATATTTAAACACGAAAAAACGTTTATAAGTAAGAAAGAGTACTTAAAATGGAGTCATTGCCAAACATTCATTGCCACCTACGCTCTTGATATAGAGCCTAATAAGACACCCTTAGAAATATCCAGCCTAAGACTACCATTTATCACATTAAAATTCGCAAAAACATGTTTTGCTGCCAATACTACTAACTTTCTGTTGTAACAAATGTTCTGTCTTTTGGCACTTACGAGTGCTTACTTATTATTTTTGTACATGAAAAATATTGTGAGTGCTATGCTGGCACTGATCATCATATACATTTTTATGATCTTTCACAACACCTTCAGCTTAAATAAGGTACTCGTACTAATGTGTAAAGAATATAATAAGAAAGTAAATATCTTTACGTATTTGCAAAATTATTTAGGTAAGTATTTTCAGCCTCAGATCAAAGATTTTTCAAACCGGGTCAGAAAAAAATTGTGACGCCCGGCGCCCTATCTCTCCCATGTTGGTGATAATTGTTAAATCTCAATTTGGCGCCCCTGAAACTGCCGCCCGGGGCAAGCGGTCTGGTTTGCCTCTCCCCGCCCCCCTAGAAGCGTATTTTATGCTAATAAGTTCCACACTTGGACATTAGGTAGTTTTAGTACGTAACTTGTTAGGAGGATGGGACGCTGAAATGTGACAAGATATTGGATAATTTTGACACGTGAGTAGCATAAATCTGCAATTACTCACGGTTTGATTATAAAATAATATGACCTAACGAGCTAAGGTATGGCCCTTACATAACGAAGTGTGGGAAAATTTACAACAGTTAGTAAGAAACGTATAGAGTGTGTTATTTGCAATTTGCACCACGTGCGAGGCGCCTCGCTACTTCACACCAACCTCCTATTTCTGATGAACTATTTTTCCCTTTCATTAAACTGTACTCACGGGTTGAGAACGTGAAGGTTTTTAAACAACATACACGACCATGCTAATCGTTTAATTTTAATATTTTACGGATTTGGATTCACCTTGCTCATTTACAAATTGCTTCATTTGCAATACAAACTACTTTAAAATATAAATTTCGGCACCTACTAAAAATGTCGCGGTATCGAAGCAAAATTCTTTCGCTGAGTAACTTTGATATTTAAGTAAGATACATTAGGAATATACAACCTGTAACAGAATAAGAGCAAGACCTGGAAGTCGTTTTTTCAGAATCGAGTACTTATGTACTTAATCGATCATAGTGGTTTTTAATATGTGTTATTTTTTCCCAATAAGATAACTAAAACCTATTTGCACAAATTGTTTAGTATCCGTGTGTGCGCCGAAATTGTAGTCGTTGTGGGTACGACTGTACCTAGTACCCCCACAAATTTTGAGTTTAGCTGGTATAATTTGTCTCAAAATGACTATGAGTCTGAAAAATATATGAATGAGTCTCATAATGACGTGTACCATAAGGTTATGTAAGGGTATGAAACCATATGGTTTCGTTGTTTGATATAATTTTTCAATTTAAATCTAGTACGCAACAACTGCACTGTGTCAACATTCAACAAACAATTGTTAACGTCGCATAATTCATACAAATAATTACACCTATATCTACTTCCTAGCTATTACTAGCTTCCGCCAGCGACTTCGTCCGCGTGGAATAGTTACTTAGTCTTAGCGTGATGATATATAGCCTATAGCCTTCCTCAATAAATAGGCTATCTAGCACTGAAATAATTTTTCAAATCGGACCAGTAGTTGCTGAGATTAGCGCGTTCAAGCAAAGAAACAAACTCTTCAGCTTTATATATTAGTATAGATTTCGAACTTTTGGTGAATCATGTGAATCGGGATTGACTATAGTTATTGGGGATACCTATCGTAATTTTCCAGAGTTAACTGTTAAACGGAAAACTTACTACAAAGGAACTCACATCGATAGATTAAAACACAATGCAACATTCAGGTATGTTTTTTCGAAACATTCCTAACTAATAGACACTTTATGTTGTACGATTCTATGAAAGTTTAACGTTGTTGCTTATCATTTGCAGTTTTTCGGCTGTCCTTTGTTCCCCGCGCATTAGCAAACGCTTTTATTGCATCACGGTTTGAGACGCGTATTGTTAATTCGTTCATTGACCAACTTCTTGCTTCCATTTAATGAATACTCTGATGAGATGAAAAAGTAACGGAAACGTAAACATTTAAAATGTATTGTACTAATTATTAAAATTGTTATTGCTTCGTCAAATTATTGAGAAAAGTGATGCTGTGCATATTTGAATTTGTGTATTGATGAATACTTAATGAAATTGAGGAGATAATGTCGTACAGGTCACCGAACACTGTTTAAACATTGATCCTAGTTACAAGAGGGTGTGATCTGTAAGCGAGCCTTCTCTTACGTTTCCACGGCCCGTGGGAATCAACGCACACTAAATTATTAACAAAAATATTGACCCGCTGCCTACTTAAGGGATTTGACCACTAGTTGTTTGCACTGGCAGTTTGCCGCTCCCAACAAATACGGGCAACGGCGACGTGTCGACGACTGCTTTTCTAAGTTTATGGGAAAAGTTCGAGTGCCAGGGTAGGTCAATATTTTGTGTTTGATCTCTATGAGAACAGACGTAACCTTTAACGTGATTGCGGAACTTTAGATCGTTGACTACGAAATGAGTTCCATGAATTTTCATTTTCGAATGGATATCCACTGTTTACGTTGCTTGGTTATTTTCAGTAACCCTAGTTGCCAAGTGTTAATATAAACTATCTATCTAAGTTGTAGCGGACAAACTCTGAACCAATCCGTTTACATGGATCATATTTCAACGACTATAACTCTTATATTTCAGAGTGATGTGAATGTTTGATTGCGTTTGCCCTAATTGTTTGTTACGTTACGCACGATCGGCCATAGGTGCCGTGGATCTAGTTCAGATCGATCAACTGTGCAGTCCGTTACAGTTGTGTCGATTCGGAATTACTCAGTCAACGGGGTAAACAAAACATCAGACCAGTAAAATTAACCTGCATACCAGAGCGCTACTAATGTTGCAAAGCAGAATAGTGACACAAAATAGCAAGACTATTGAGAGAATGATACTAATGCCACAGATAACAGAATACTAGTACTAATGCTTTCATTTCAGATACTGATACTAAGATACTGTGCAGTCACCATTACTTTTGTGTCAATACATCGGTAATGAAGTGGCATTAAATTGCACGATTAAGATTGAGAAAATGGACCGAGATTTCAGTTTTTTTATTTCCTAAAAAATATCTTCTAACATATGTATTTAAGTAATATTAAGGTGACATACAAATCATTACCTAAAACTTATAACGGAAAATCTAATAAAAATTAAAAACCTTAAATAACAACAATAACTGCGATTATATCGGATTAAGTTTCATTAGCGGTGCAATCCACTTTAGTATACAATACCTTTCTACATAAAACGACACCCGCAGTGATTCTCAGCTGTAACGAGCGCGCGGCATCTAATCCGCGCTTACTAATCCATTAATTAAGCGCACGAAGCTAATTGGGCTGGTTCACGTGGGCACAGCCACCGCGGCCGACTGAAAATCGCTGCACTTGTTTAAAAAACGCGGAAAAGCGGTCCCACTTCGTTACCGTCGTAATTTGATGGGAACTCGTCAGTTTGTTGTTTTACGGTTACCGACTGAATTTGCTGTTTGCCCCAGCAAATTGTATTGGTTTTTTGCGGAACAGTGGATTTACTAGGTCTCACAAAATTAACTAGTTATCTGTGCGCTAGTTAAACAGTCTGGATAAGTTTAATTGGAACAGTTACATTGAGTTGCAAAATTCTTGAAAGACATTGACCGGAATGATGATGTTCAGAGATAAGGTTTTTGTAATCAAAGAATTTATCTGCTTGATTATTAGAAAGCATAGATATTGTTTTGTTATGCTAAGAAGATATTTTTACATAGACAGATAAGCAGATATTCAAGCCGTATAATAACTATTTTTACTGAAGGTTGTCGAAACCACTAGTACGAGCTCTAGCATAGGTGTAACGAATAATGTTGGTAATGGGTAACATTCAATTTCATAACATGATGTTCCTTCTATATTGAGTCCTTGACATATTGAAGGAACTATGTCTAATTAATAAAGGAAGACAAAAGGAACAAGGTACCAATTGTGTAATTTGGCGTGCACCATGAATTAATGGCCGCTTTTAATTTATGCGAAATGAGTACCAATGTCGAACAAGTCGCAAGCAGCATGTGACGTACAATGTAGCTAAACGTAGCTATGACTACTTAGGGCAATCATTCAATTGATTGAGCCGGGACGCCGCACCGCGGGATTGCCTCATTCATTATCTAATAAGCACACGGCGCCCGATCTCGGCCACTTTCAATAATGCCACAGATGAGGTAGAAGGTCAAATGTTAATGTAGTTTCCTTTTTCCAATTGCCTGACATTGACACAAGAAGTTCTGGAGTAGACACCTTTCCGGATTTTTTCACGCGTCGTTGAATTGAACTGTCGTCAGAGTAATTCTTAGTACTTTAAAATTAGAATACACAAGTGGTTGTAATCGGTAGGTAATACGTCACAGCATACATCAATCAATTCTTAAAAACTTGGTTACTTTCTCAGTGACGTCAACTATCAAGGCCAGACATCCATAAAGGCATTACGAAGAACGAACTAACATTAACGTTCCCATACAAAATCGAATGGTCATAAAAGCTGGTAAATAATATTGACAGGTCTATGTTTTATAATGTGAATGTTCTGTGGCGCCGACGCGACGCTACAAAGACATAAATGCTACAATTACTCGCTATAATTCGATAACCGGGCAGTATCATGCAAGATCTATCCTACCTATCGATTTCGCACCTGAGAAAAGAGTTTCTATGGAAATATCGTCATTAATTATTTGGAGGTGTATGTAATATTAAAGCTGCACTCGAACTAATAACATGGACAAAGATATTGGCAAGGCTTCCAAATACATGCATCTATTTTAAATTTGAGTACTTCCAAATTTTATTCATGAAGATGCACTATTTTGCCTGACTAAATCCCAAACTCAGGTTCAATTGAATGCTGCTAGATAAGGCTATGTTAATAGGAAGGGAATACGCGGCCTTATATTAGTAACGTTGTATTGTGTAGAATTTAAATTTTTGAGAGTATTCAGACTACAAAATGTTGATCTGATTTTCTTATGTAAGTACACTATGTAGTAATCCAGTATTTATAACAGGTCGACTAGGGGACGAATAGGATATTAATGATGATGACATAGATCGTACGTGAAAAGATAATGTGATGTCTAATTTAATCAATTAATACTGCATAGAACTCAACTCTTGTCAGAAAGAATTGCTTACTGTTACTCCACTGACAAATTAGGCTGATAGGCAACTAAAATCTAAATAAAAATCTTCGATGGACATAACGCAGTTGAAAAATTATGTAAGATTGGATAAATTTATTTTTAAAATTGCACAGATATGCTCGTATAATTGAGCATATAGTGTGTTGGTGTGCGCTGCATGTTGTCAACCGGGATATCTGAGGCATTTCCTCATTGTAGCACGCGCACGCGCCGCCACCGGTACGACGACGGTTTCTTTTTGTCTTAACTGTGCGAGTATTAACATTGATGAGCATCATGATTCGCTTCCTGCATACTCACCAACTTCGTAGTTTTGCTTATTTAGCTTGATGTAGATAATTTACAAGTTGTACAGTGAATTAATTGTACAGTTTCAACTAACCAAGTTCGTGTTTTAACCATTGAGTGAATGCAGTGTTTATCTATTCATCAGAATTTATTAAATAAGACTTAAAAATATGTACCTAAAGTACTATACTACGTATATAAATTATCAATTTAAACCCTTTTGGTTGGCGTCAGGGGCACTGACTAATAAACGGTGGAGTACGAAGAATCTATTACATGAATGAGGTATATAAAATAGAAGTATAACTGCGTTGGATTCGTCATCTCAATTATGAGCTCAGTACAGCCAACCCTCATTACCTGCATCCTGTCTCCAATTCCCGCCTGCTTGCTAGATAGATGCCATCTAACACTGACCCATATTCCAAGAACGCGGATAATCAGGTCGATAGTCAATTAAAAAGCATCCACCGTATTGATCCAGTTTCTGCATTGTTACCGAACCTATACAAATAATGTCTATCCGTCCAACTTGGTAGCAATAGGACGCTCTCAAACCAATAATCTCTATTTTTTCCAAACGATGTAACCTTATTTGTCGATTCGGATCGGCATCGCTAAATACAGGGGACACAAGGTAAAGCTTTTTGTGCAGTCCCACTGAATCAATTTTGCGTTTTTTGTTCGCGGATTTCGGAAGCCGCAGGTAAGAGGGCCTAGATCCGGGTCCGTCTTTGTGTTTCGCTATTCTTGTGATTTACTAATATTTACAAATTCGCAATTTGGGAAGCAATAACTGTCAGAACGTATCAGCTGCGTCATTCGACCAATTGGATAACACACAACGAGCTCCACTTTACACGATGTAGACATTATTAACGCTGTTTACATTTTGTGTATTAGCACAGAACTTTTTATTGCATCGAACATGAATAAAAAAAGATAATAATAATGTAATGATAAAATGTTGTGCTGAGTGTTTTTGGTTGTATTCTTGTGTATTGTATTGTGTATCGCTACCTAAATCCTTTCATGTTCATCACACCACTAGGTAACTATAGCGATTTTGCCATTTAAAAATGGCATTGAATATAATTGTGTAATTGTGTATATTCGTGATCCATTGCTAACGATTCGAAAGGGTTAGCTGCATGAAATTTACTTGACCGTAAAAGATTTTTAACAATAGATTTACTTTTCCGTTCGTATTTCGTTCATCATTACGTTATTAAGTATTGCCGGGACTTCTGTTATTGAATCGGATTATATTATGTATTTAACTTATAAAAATAATAATATACTTAAGCATTCTTGAAGGAAGTCGTGATAGTACCTACTATCTATATAATTTATTTGATTAATTGATTCGTAACTGATGTAACTGTCCTTGCCCTTCATTCAATTACTTAGATATAAGTTACTACTAGGTACTAGGAGATTTGTCTAAGTTACGGTAAACCATAATTGCAAAAACAATATGAATCCTATTTAGTTTGAAGATACTGATATTCAACCGCATCTGGTATTCTGGTTACATTGGAAGCCGACCCTCAATATAGCCAGGCTAGCATGGTGGTAGGTGGTAGTTTTAGTGTGAAAACGAGGTACTGCAATGAAATGAAAGTTTAATTACAGTTTCTATAAGGGAACACAGTGCAATAATTAGGTAGATAAAAAAATGGAAACAAACAGAACAGCGGTGAGGTGTCACCAAGCATGACCGTTGCGTGGAAGTCGAGCGCCCGCAGCGGCATGTGGCGGAACTAATAAGCCCCATTTAACATTTACCGTATTGTACCGTAAAACCGTACAACTCTGAAACACGCATGCTACGCAATCACGTTATGCAGATTCTGCTGTTACTAATGTGCATAATGCGCGATTACTTACATATATCTGAGGCTAAAGATGATCCAGCGTGACAAACTGACGACATTGACACATAATGTGGTAGTTTCTTTGTAAAATACGATAAAAAAAAGCACCAATTTAGTCGGTGGAAAATTAATAATTGAGGAGTTTCGAGCTTATATCAGTCTCTAAATAGCTACTTAAAATTATATACTATATTTCTCGGGACAGCGTTATTAGGTACCCATCGAGGTTTCAGGATTAATTCAAGCGTTTACTGGCATCAGTGAATAGGATTGATAATAAAGGTAATCGACCCCTTCCAAGTTTTGCCCGAAAAAATTCCATGAAGATAATGCCATTTAAAAATAAATTCAATTAGAAAAATACCATGAGACCTTTTGTGTTTAAGAATAACAAAATAAAATCATCTAAATTTACTAAATTTCCCAAATAAAACCTATGGCTTAAGACGTGTAGAGTCAGTAACCTACGATTAACAGTATATTAAATTCTCACCTTAATATTCCTAACTATTGTTCTATCGTAAATTGCGCACAAATGTTCTTGTTTTCATAAATGGATTCAATCTTAATTGTTTTTGATTATGCAATTAGTTTAAAATTTTACAATTGTTATTGTACGGTGCTTGAATATCTAACTAGACCAGACTTGACCTTAAAATATTTCATAAATGGTTTAGTATTTTATCCCCGTTAGCGTCACGTCGCGTTGTCGTCGCACTAAATCATATTCACATTACGCATCTCCCGCACAATATAAAACACAAAAACGTTGATGACGTTCAATTATCACTCCACATTGTTTGTTGATAGGCCGCTCTGCGCTCTGCGCTCGCGCTCGCCGCTCGCCAACGTCGACGTAACGGTGGTAATGTTTACTTTGTCTCTTGCGGCACGCTCCCTATAATCCCAAATAACAAATTATGAAATGGATGAAAAACTCAGGTTAAGCTGTCGGCGATTCCTAAACATAATGTTTGATTGTGCTCTAATGACAAGGCGCGGACTCCAAGCCACCTTTTGTGTAAAGCCGACCGAGATTACTAATGGAGCGAAACAAAAAAGCGTTTATTTTTAATGTCGTAAAGTCGAAAGTGTAGTCAATTCGAGATTGCTGTTAGTGTTTCAACTAAGGAGGTCCTGGTAATTGAGCAATCATCTACTCTAGTCCGTTGCGGTAAGCGACGCCGCATCGAAAATAAATGAAATTTATTATTTGTTTTGTTTGTTTCTGAACCGCGTTATGTTTAAATATCGTGAGGAAATTAGTTTAGTTCCTTGTGTGGTAAAAAAGATTCTTCGTGTTCCAAAATAGGTTTGTAGGTAGAGCTTGTTACGGGCAAATGCACTTAGGACTTAGGATCCAATGAGAAACGTTGAACTCGTATCATTTAGTACGTCACGCATCACGTGAGCGACAGTTTCAGGCGGTAGAGATTTTGTCAACAATTAATAATATACTATTAATATAGCGCCACTAATATAACTAATATAACTAATAAGTTTTTTTCCCTGATCGAAAAGAATAGAAGATTAAATACTTATCACTCACATGACAACTCCTTTTTATGAAGTATAACTTCCATAACCTTACAATACAGCAGGTACTTACAGGAACTTACGTATGTAAAACTATGTATAATAGTAACTAATACATAGGTACTGCCTCATAGACTTCCTCTTTAGTCTAGTGGTCCCAAGCGCGACTGCTACGCTAGAGGTCCTGGGTTCGATTTCCGGGTCGAGCAAAAGTGATATTGAGATTTTCTACGAAAATATCAGCAGCAGCTCGGAGTTTGGCAATAGGCTCGCCCCCTATTACATGGAACCTAAACCGTACTACCGGCGAACTGTGGGTGTACAATTAAGTACTCCTCTGCCTAATCCTTCGGGGAATGCAGGCGTGATGGTACTTTTGTGTGTACGTACATGTATTATTATACCTAGATGCATTATTTGCATGTGAACTATAATCACTAGTTTTGATCTAACTTCATGGACGATGATTTCAATGTAGAGACGAAATTGTATGTAAAACCTACTTTCTCATCCTGCTACAAAAATGGCAGGAAATAAACCAGCTTGACTAGACAACTAATAATATTGGGGTAATGTTATTAAAATAAAATTATTAGATCAGGATAACGCTTCCACAATATTCGGGTATCAAAAATGAAAGAGGTTGATGTAATTTTATAAGTATGGGGAGGATTACTGGCGGTGGCATGATTATCCTAGATCAAATCCTCGAAAACTTTAAATAAATAATACTTAGATAATCGGGAAGAGTTATTATGTATAGGAATTTAGTTAATAATTTCTAGGTTAATTAATTTCGTTATCTCGGTAATTTCAATAAAACGTGTGTACTTTTGACGTTGTTATGAAATTTAAAAAAATATTTATTACCAGTATTGGTCTTCTGTCTAAAACAAAGTCTACGAGAAAATACAATTATAACTTTGTACAGGGATCACAGCGACTATAAAAAGTAAGTACATATTACTCAGTCATAAGCATTGTAATAGTCTCTAAAAAATGTTATTATTGATAATTGATTCAGCTATTTAACTGGCCCCCAACATAGAAGCACGTGGGATGACGTGAATGGGCAGTCATTGATCGCGTCTGTGATTGCCGGCGCCGACGACTACGACGGAGTTGCGCGGGCGCCGCGTATTGTACAACATAGCACCTAGTTCGGCCTAACGCTTCTAAATTATACCGTACTAAACTGAATTGTGATTGCAAAAGATTTTATAGTTTTAATTAAAATATTCATTTTATAATTATGAGTTAGGTATTTATATGAAATGGTAAAACATTTTAAGTGATGTTCCGGAAGATATAATCAATAATAGAGTCACTAGCTTATTCCAAAAGCAAACATGATTACAAAATAAGTTGTTATCTATCACAATAGTTAATGGTGAAGTAATAGGTGCGTTTACTAATGATCGAGACAGGATGTAGGTTGCGCGACTGGGTGCGGGGGGCAATAGCACGACCTTGCGAATGTCGCCGGGTTTGACGCGGATTTGACTCACACCACGGCACATAATGATTCATGCCATAATTATTTTTTAAGAACACATCATCGGCTACCCCTGAATAGTTACTATAAATTAAACACGATGAACCTTAAGCCCGGTATCTTACACAGTATTAAAATATCTATTTCGAAGATATGTATACCCAATCAAACATCAAAAGAAACAGTCAAACTGCTCGTAACTAATTTAAACACACGATCCACAGGATTAACGCCAGGAAATCTGACAACAGGATACGTCAATTTAAACTAGTCGAAACTGAGAACAAATATGCTAAAGCGCACCTTCGATCTATTGTTTTGTACAACGATGGTTTCACATTGGACGCCGTAGCTTTCTCTTTGAAGACCAAACGCTGTATTGTTTGATGAAACAAACTCGGTATGTGATACTGTACATGTCAGCATGCAGCCATTACTACGTAGTGTATTGAAGTGGCAGGACGTGAGCGAGTAACAAAGGAGCTCGTCTAAACAGGCCATTAATAAGGAGGCGGCTCGCGGGATCCGCCCGGGACTTCCGCTGCATTCCGAGAACCGCTATCCCGGGACAAGACAGGAATAGCAACAGTGATACTCCGCTCAACATATAAATGGCAATCAACGCAAAGTAATGCACTTGATCTTTAATGCAAGTGAAAGTTAACATTCGCCTCATGAAAATTTGAATAAATAAATATTACGCATAGGCACAGATAATAGAATACTAGTGCATAGGTAATAATCAAATGGATGGACATTTTTATCGCTCACATACATAATTTAGTTGATTATAAAACTAAGCCTTGTTTAAAACTTTAGATAGATTAAAATTCTAGAGTTTACACAGCCGTGAAGCAACATTCATACATTTTGTCAAAATTACTGAAAACATTGTTTGGCATTGTCAACATTCCGTAATATAAGAACCATTTAAAAAAACGCAATTGTTTTGTACATAACAATGTTAAAGTGCGGCGAATCAAAACAGTAAAGAATAATAAATAAATGTGAGGTCTCCGAAACACCTTTATTATAGCGATGGATGGAAGGTGGCAATCTCTGAGATCTCGCTATGTGTTTACTGTGCATCATCACGTTTTACAAAAGGAGACAATTTATACGAAACGTGAGAAAGAAAGAGACGCAAAAGTCGGTATGGACCACCTTGTTAGTAATAATCGGTTTACGGGTCTTGTCAAAAATTAACTTATTATAAATTATAAATGGAGCTTAGCATAGAGTAGCAACGGCAAGACAGTTTATCGATATAATTTTGCTATTATAACGATGAGCGATGACCTCAACTGGCCTCTAACCATAAAATTCGTTTTATATAATTACTAAATTAAAAAAAAAAATGTCTTAAACTGAGCCCTCGTGTAAACAGCAAATTGTTTTTGTAAATGTCAGTTTCTGACAGTAATTACCCTAAAATAATTATTCAACCAAAAATCAAATTGTTATAATACTAATCGGTCGAATTATAGTTTTTAAATAAATATATCGATAGGCACGACGGCATCACCTCTCTAGAACTACCTGCGTCTGATTTTATGATTTATCAGTACAGCGGCGGAGAGCTTTTGCATTGCATGCTGATGCACCATGAATAAGTTGTTTAACTTCTTTTTATCTTTGTGTCGTTGAGGGAATATTAATATCAATTTACAGGGAAAACTGGAGTTGATAGCGGTATTGCTTTTCGTATCTGTCTCTAGAGATAGCTACCTACGTAATCGATCACACCTTTCCGCACGACTTTTACAATCGGTTTTTTGTTAAAAGACGTGATCGCACTCCGGATAGCGTTTGATATCTCAGTATCGGATTATTTGTAAATAATCGATAGAATTGTTGATCGCTACCGATCCGAAGCGTTACATCGGTGTCCCGCGCACCTGCCGTCACGACGGTAGATCACATCGGTTGACCGGTGACGAATCGATTTCGTAACGTTGACGACTTTATCGGAATTGTGTCGACACACCGATTAGCTTTATACACGAATTTATTATACGTCGATCCTGTGGATATTTTTCCCAAGAAACTGAGCTAGTTTCGTTGAACTCAATTTGGGACGGACTTAAGGCAATACTTACAGACTTAAGCTCTGGTCTGGTATTGCCCTAGCGTTCGTGGCGTAGGGTTTACAAGATCAGGATATCCTTGTATGTTTCCGCATGAAAATACAGATTTGCAAGGTAAACGTCTCACAAGTTTAGAGGTCGCAAGTGCGACAGTAGAGCGTGAGGTCTAGGGACGAGGTTCGAGTCTGAGATCGATAATACTTGGTTTTCCTATGAAATTCTTAGTGTAACCCTTACCTACCTACCTAGTGATAAAGGCTTCACAGTAATATTCTGTTAAGTAATTGTGTCATAAAATGTAAATTTATGACACAATTGGTATCTAATATTTAATTTAATTTATAATCTAATTTTATGTTATATTTTTATAGGTAGGTCTTAATCTAGTTGAATTTTGCTGTATATATATATTGAGAGTTAAATAGGTACCTACTTGCGTGAACAGTTCTGAGTATAAAATTCCACCTACTTAAAACTGCAGGCGGGACTTACAGGTCTAGGTAGGACCCCTAGGCACTTGGCCTTGGGCACCCTTTCAAGCTTCGAGGCAAGCCAGGCCTTGTAGGCCTAAGCGGAAATCCGGTACTGACTGCAGGGTTAATATTATGTTGTTTTGAAACATAAAAGACATAACATCCATCACGAGTCCTATATTTACTTATGTCCATTACGATATTTATGATTATATCATGTATGGGCCACCGAGGGTGACAGGACTTCGATCAGATTTTATTAAGATGCCTTGCCGAGACCGTGTAGATACAACCTGCCAAATATATTTTTCATGTAACAGTTTACCAAACTAATATCACCAGTATTCCAGGTACAAGAAAGGTCATAACGGGGTGAAAACTTTGATTATCTTATAAAATATGTGTTGCTCGCGGTGCATATATATGACAAAACAACCGCATTAAAGTTGTCTAATGCGAAACAATCATAAGTAACAAAATATATTGTGTATTTTATGTGCATGGTATAGGATCTGAAATCGTGTTGTTTGAACGTATGTTTGGTGTAATTTTTCACGTAAGTGGGAGAGTAGAGCAGCGGGTGGCACCGACAAAGCTCTGAGGCCCCGGGGGGTGGCCACTGCTTCCAACTGCGTGTGCGCATACCACACTGTGATTTGATAATAACATGACACATTTAGAATTAACGCGAACATATTAATTTTCAATGAAATATGTTTATATGATTGAAAAATTAAGTCCCTTGGCCTCAATTCCCCAAGTCCCAATTTTGTCGTTAGCAGATTAGCAAAATTACCTCTAGCGATTGTTCTACAAGGCTTCTACGCGCAGTCTACAAAGCTTCTACGCCGAGTCTACGAAGTTTCTACGCTTAGTCTACGAGGCTTGAACGCGATGTCTACGAGCCGCCGAATCTACGAAGCATCTATTCATTATACAGCTGGATTGAATATGTTGCTGGATTGCAATCTCTAAGCTAGAAGTCACCAATTTCAGCTAGCATAGCTAGCAGCTAGATTAGGTACCTATTGAAACTATTTCTACTTACAAATTATAAGTTAAGTTTGAGTTCACTGATTATCAAAATTCTAATGTACTTCTATTAAACATCATTAAATTATTAATAAGGCAATGCAGCAAATGGATCGAATCTTGAACTAAGTAAATTTGTTAGAACATTTATAACACTTTAATGGTTCTTTTAAAAGGGGTAGGTACAGTAATGTACGTGCTCAGGTTGTATTTTCTCTAATCTTGATTGCTCGGTGCCATATCTGATGCTAATTAATCAATAAAAATATGAAGTACCTACAGTTTTAATAGCCCGGCGCGACTCGACGGGGTCAGGGCGGCGGCGGCGGCGTGGCGTGACCGCGTAGGATCGCGTTTTGGCCGCGCCCGCCCACGTCAACATAACCTATTGTCTGCCCACGTGTGGACGAGACGACGACGAGACGTGATGTCACTTTATCAAATACAGATATGTGTGTAATTAACGTCAATAAAATTGGCTTGATGGATTGCAAAAAGCATAACGGGGACGCCAATCAAATATCTGTCTCCTTAGATAAACACACATCAAAAAATGTTTGCGATCACTAGCTTAAGCTGATATATTTTTTTAATTTAACTTATTATTGTTTATTTACTATTTATTGTTATATATTCTTAATCTATATTTTTAAATAAAGAATCTAAAAAGAATAACAAATCCTAATATACTCGTAATCTATCGTAACAAAAAAGATTTCGATTTTTCAAAGTGATCGCAAACATTTTTTTATGTGTTTACAACACGAATCATTTAATCGATTTTTGTTTTGAAAACATATATTTTTTTCAGTTAATGCCTTCTATTAAGTCGGATCCTTTGTTTTCGCCACTGACTTCCGAAATTGTTGTGCGCATAACATTATTATTATGTTTTTGAAGGCGATTTTGCTTTCTGTTAAAAGTTATTTTATTTCAATATTTTGAGTGGCGACTAGATTTTTTTCAAATCGGTTTATATGACAGAGTTCTGTGGTAACAAACACAAATAAAATACAGTCGAATTAGAAACCTCCAGCGGGGCTAGCATGGCCGGAGACATTTTATCCACGGGGAGAGGACAAAATGCTATTTCCCTCTCTCAGTTTTGTCCACCCTCCGAGCATGGCGACATGGGTGGATAAACTATCCACGGTGGATAAAACAGGGGAAACGCTTATCCCCGAAATTGTTGCCATTATAATAAAACCAGTATTCTTATGGTTGTGAGTACCTAAAATACAAGTAAGTAGGTGAGTATAAATGTAGAAACTATGAAGGTGCAGTAGCTGCTACCTACTTATGGTAAATATACGATACGATTACGGGTTCTTACTTTGATGTGCACTGGTAGTCCATCTGCTGTGTTTGATGGTTTCAAAGCCTCGTTTAGTTCCTGGCACAAATAATGAACACAATCCTTGTGCATACGAAATAGCCGGCGGAATTCTGTGTCGGGTAATTCAAATGGATTGCTCGAATCGCGAATCGAACGCCGGTGCAGTTTTCGCTCGTTTTTCTCCCTTTCCGACGACAACACTAAGCTCCAGTAAGCACAAGACATTTTAAAAATATTATTTTACAAAGTTTACTTTGGAGAGAAACTTAAACCCACCTCCTAAAGAAGAGGATAAATTTGTCCCTTTGTTATGTCAAAATAACTTTAATTTTTCTCTTCCACTAGTCCCCATGCTATAGGCGGGGGATGAATTTCCACGTCTAATGTCAAAAAGGGATATAATTCTCTTTCCCCCAGTTGCCGTGCTTTGGCAGGTGGATAAAATATTTTTTTCCCTTGTCAGTGGAGATAACCGGTGGATAAAATGTTTATCCCCAGCCCATGCTAGCCCTGCTGGTCGGTTAAAAAGTATACGCGTGGCATAAACGCAAAACATTTAACAATGTACCTATACATATGTATTTATATTCCTTTAACCAAGTAATATAATATTACCTTACTTAATCCTTCAGGTATTGAGGGATTAACGTGCCAAAGGACCTTGAGCGGTATTTAACAAGTTTTTTTACTCAAAATACTATTATATTTACGTGCTTTTATAAATGTGTCACAATGAAGTCTATTCCTTTAGCTGCTAATGTAGGGTAAACAGCACATTAGCGGACTGTAACAATTGATTATAGTGTCCGTACCGCCGCCTACGCCGCCTTGTGGCTTATTTCTGTCATTTTCTCGGTAACAGACGAAAGAAACGACTTGTGTGGCAAGGATCGCACGCACTCTGCTTAGCACTCCAGACTCCGGTCTAAGTGTGAATAGAACTTTGTTATAATACGCAGCTTTTTGGAGATATCTTAAATTTGGGAAAGATAATTAAAATATACACACACACATACATATAATAATGTAATTTGGAAGTTAGAGAAAGTATTTAACACAATTGGAAATTATTATATTTATGTAGTATTATATTAAAAAGCTCCACAATATTTAAGTCACAAAGTTTAGAACAAAGGCTAATAGTGAGCAATAAAGAAGAAAGGCAAGTTGGTCTCGTTCGTGGGCGTGAGAAAGCCGCGCGGGCGGAGGCCGCGCCGAGCCGCGCTAGGCTGCTAATGCACTAGTCAAACACGCACGGCCGCACTACTGCGAGCTTTTGTGACTGTTCACTTCACCTATACAAATAATACACAATATCATTAGTACCTAGTTAATTTTACGATTTTTAGCGAATAACGGTAAATTGCACGAAATGAAATATACGAAAATAAATGAAATACTTTCTAATTGTCATGTTTACGCAAGGCCTGACTGACTACTCTTGAAGGTTCGTTTCCAGGCCAAGTAAAAATTTTTTTTGGGCTTTTGTATAAAATTCCTCAAGGTACATAACTCGGATTTTGCATTTTGATCAGTTAATCGCTAGAAACTTCGCTCCCTATTCCACTATAACCTAAAAACATACCGCGGAACTGTACGTAGGGGGGGTACTTATACATTATTATACATAGGTACAATGTGTGGGGTAACTTTGAAAGATAGAGTGAGAAACAGTATGATAAGGGAGCGGTGTGGTGTGAAAGAAGGTGTAGTAACAAAGATTGAGAAAGGTATATACCTATATTAAGGTATATACCTTTCTTATGTAGAGAGGATGGATGAACGGAGATTGACAAAAAGAGTAATACATGATGAGTACGGATGGAAGAGTTGGAAGGGGCCGACCTCGACGAACATACCACAACCAAGTTGCGGCCGTTCTCAAAAAAGGTCAGGTTAAGAGCACCCTAAACCGACGACCATGCATGAGGAGGTTAATGAACGTAGATGAAGCGAAAGTAGTGTGCCAGGATCGTAGCAAGTGGAAATCTATAGTCTCTGCCTACCTCAATGGGAGACAGGCGTGAAAATATGTATGTACACGTCCACCTCACCAGGGATATATGGAGTTACGATAGTATGTATGTATGATGAATGTGAAATGTTACCTACCTACAAGATTATGCAGTTGACAACAACAATAGCAGATACGTTGAAAAAATTAACATCGTAGATAGTTCCAGTAATATTATATACCTACGCAATCCGCTAACGGCGATGTGCAATACATTTTATTATGTGAACTAAGAGTACAATAAGAAAATATATTAAATTCAGTTATGCTGTTAATCCGACTTGAAAAATCTCGTGAGAACTGAGGTAGAGGCAAGAAGTGTGACGGAGTGGTGGCTCTTGGCTCATGTGATCCTTATCAGCTCTTTCTACTCTCACGTCGTCGTAGTGACTAATTGCACTTGCTCACATACCGTAAAATTACACCATTTAAGTACACATATTTCAAAACCATAATCTGAATTTGATAATTTAAAAATAAATTGCCATTTTTTTATTAAATAAAGTCATATAATTCCTATTTAAAACAATCGTTCATTTTGACACAGTTTTTGCTAAATTGCAGTTTTATTTTAATTGCATGGGTAAACATGATGCGCTGATGTTTTCTTAGGATATTTTCTAAGAAACTAGGTAGTTATGTAGTAAGAAATGTTTTATAAACAACCGTAACAAATAACTACTTTTCTCCCTTAAAGTTGTGTATTACCTATTTCCATATGAAGTAAACAACATCTCATCGGTCATTTTCTTGTAGGTCGAGGTTCGATTCCGCTGCGCCTTTTAATCGCAGCTCCCTGAGAACGGCAGTTTAATTAATACTAAAGCCAGCACGTATGTTATTATCTGGACGTCAAACACACAGTAACGCCAGCATTAGGGGCGTTTACCCTATATTTCTATGTGCATAGCTTTGAATGATAATTCGCGCTTGTGCGCTTTCCCACTAGTAAGTAAATGTATGCATTCATTTTAATGATGCTGTAGTTTCCTATATTTTAGAAGATACGTAAGTCTCTTCATTTTAGTAGTTTGTGTTGACATATCTCGATGCCCATTATTTACTCATGTTTATTTGTTGATAGTTCATGTCAGGAACAATAGAGACATGATCGTGATTGTCCACGATGATGATCGGCGGCTGCTAGCGAACAATCGCCCGCGGCCACATGACGAATCCAATTAACAGCACTAACATATTCCGTCAGACGGCCAGTATTTATGTTTCCTCACAGTCGCACTGTAAATATTTAGTCCGGGAGGCGTCTGGCATCGCCCTCGTCTTATCTCTTCATCGGGCGCGTGAACGATTTCATGGGCAACATTGAGTGCGTCTGCAGCGCCGACAACGTACAGGATACAGATTTGTAAATACTGATTAGAAAGTGGCACCTTTACTAAACGAGTAGCCCTTGAAAACTTCGTTACGCAGATAATCAGGAAGTTTATTTAATGGAGCGCGGATGTTAGATAGTAGACACGTGGCGTGCCATCATAGCGAAGATAGCGCAGTAAATCAAGTTTAGGTGCGCGCACGTCGCGATCGCCGCATTGGAGTCGCGTGCGCGTGGGCATCGACAGGTGATGTCGGTCGATTATCTGCTAATTTATACGCGCCGCTCAACTTCTGTTCTCTCATATAATATTATTCATTTCGACACAACGCAAACGAGCTCGCTAAATATAGAGAGCGGCATTCCATGGACAACGCGCCTTGTTCTCCGGTAACTGTCGAATTGTTTTATTATCCTTTTTCGATTACAATTTCTTATTTTAAATGTCAGTTGTTCGCAGACGAGTCAGGATGGCTGGCTCCTATTTGGAGCAATGTTTGTTGTTACCGTGCTGATGTCACCGTGCCATGCCATCATCTTGAGGGGGCCCGTTTTGGAATCTTTACGATCGACACCTCCACATATTCGCAACAGTTCATTCACCGTCGCAAATTTGAATGTCATTGTCAACTCACATTTGTCTATTTGGGGTCTGACGAGCAATATCCGTGTTATAATGACTTCTTCTTTTGGCTTGACAAGAATGGATGAAAGTTTTGATTAGGCCCCAATGCAACAAAGGTTACTCACATAGATCAACTCAATAAGTGAACTCCAAATAACACACTTGTGTGAAGAAGAATAATTCATATTATTTTTCACGCCCGATGCAAAAAGGGTTGTTATAATTTTAAAATTTTTACTTTTAACGTGTGTATCCGTGGATCTGTTTGTCTGTCTGTGGCATCGTAGCTCCCAAGCGAATGGACCGATTTTGATTCAATTTTCTTTTTGTTTGACAGGTGACTTGATCAAGAGTTTTCTTAGCTATGATTTAAGAAAATGTGATACATACTGATACTATACCTACTGATAAAATCTTCAAATGGATGTTTGAAGATGTTACTGTTACCCTGTTACTTCTATGATATTGCAAGAGTATGGTAACCATGACTTGATGATGCGAGGGATTTTATAATTTTTAATTAAATGTTAGATATTATTAAAACATAAGTACGTTAACTGCCTCATTAGCCAAGTGGTCCTAAGCGCGACTGCCACGCTAGAGGTCCAGGGTTCGATTCCCAGGTCGAGCAAAGTGTTATTGGGTTTTTCTATGAAATTCCCAGTAGCAGCTCGGAGTTAGGAATTTGTGCCCGGTTAATGGCAATAGGCTCGCCCCCTATTACATGGGACCTAAACATACCGGTGAACTGTGGGTGTATATTAGTAGTAAGCCTCTGCCTAACCCTTCGGGGAATACAGGCGTGATGGTATGTTATGTTATGTTAAGTACGTTATGAATGAGAGATTATACATCAACATATCATCAATAAGATGAACATCAGTTCATGTCGAGTCATTTATTAAAATAATTGGTTAAAATAAGGCCACGGCATGAAACGACATTAGAAAAGAATATAAGGTGCAAGTTAGGGAAACGACTATGTTTAATATTTTTGAGATGTTATTATAACTGCCTCATTAGTCTAGTTGTCGTTCCGAGGTCCGAATGGTTCAATTCCCAGGTCGAGCAAAGTAGGTACTACCTACATATTACATAGTACCTAAACATAGCAGCTGTTGAGTGTGCAATTGTGCTTTCATTACTACGCCTCAACCTAACCCTTCGGGTAATATAGGTGGTAATATATGTACCTACTATGTATTTATACTTAAAAATGATGATTTTTATTTTGATAACATTTCGCATTCGCAACACATTTTAGGTTTAACCAAACATAAAAGTTTTCAGAAAAATATTATGCAAGTAGCGTCATCGTTCATATAGTTTTCTGATGGGTATCGTTTGGGTTTTCCAGCTATGACAGCATATGTAAATAGCTATATACTTATCATTTTATATTCAAAATAGCATACATACATACCTACCCATATACATTTGTGGACTTATGATATCATCACCGGTATTGTTATGTAACCATATCGCAGTCATTGTTAAATAATTTGTGAGCCGTCACAAAGGACGTCCTGTCTATAAATTTCTTAATTTAAAAATATTTTGAAATGGTTCTATTCCATCGGTTCGAAGCGTAAAATTTAGATGTTTAATCCATCCCTTTTATTAGTTATCTACGTAAACAAACCTATCTGGAGGGTACAGGTGCGTGTGAACTTGCCGCGCGTGAAATTACTGTAAATTTGCTTCGGTGTGGTCTTTAAAAAAATTGTTACGATTACACGATCCATCAACCCCCATGGGCGATTCACTACGGTGACCTCCGTGCGCCATCATCATTTGTCCCCCTTGAGTACATTAGCCCACAAGGGATGGAGAAAGAAATTTTTTGAGGTATGGTTTGCAACATGCACTTTGGGAACACTGCACACTGCGTAATGTTCATAGATGTATTTGATACATTAAGTGAAAATTATATACCTACTTTCAATTCGAACTGTATGTACTATGTGAAAGTTTTTGTTAGTCAAAATGAAAACAAACCCAATTAGATGATTGACCAGGTTTGGCTCAGTTGAATACCGGTATCCAAAGCTATACCACAGATAACAGAATACGCTATACTAATTACTGTTCCGATTCATGTCAAACAGTAGTCGTTAAAATTTAAAATGTTTTCAATGACTGCGAATTGAACAGGGTAAGAATTTTCATTTTACAAAGTAAGTCAAATAAAAATGCAATCGTTAAATCGATGTTTGCGTTCTTGTTGATATGCTGTTTATTTCCAAAAGACCCTTTTTCCGATAAATGCAAAATAATCGAACCGTATTTTATAACATATGTTTCTATTATTTTGGTGCTTTTAGAAAATCTACAAAATATTGTGTATAATAATGAATCACACATTCTTATTATAAATGAAGGGTTCGAAAGGCATTAGGTACATCAAGGGTGGGATCAAAGTGTGGCGGCCGGCAGGCACGGCGCGGTCCGGCCGGGCGCCAAGATCGCAACGATATCGTCGCTAGAACAGTAATCGTCAATAAAATCTCAATTTAGATGGCACCGATACCGTGTGAGTTACGGACGGACAGTCAGACCGAACACGAAAACTTACTCGACGAAGGAATGCGCCCGTGACAGGACCCGCTAACGAATTAGGTGCTCACAAGTTTTTTCTTTGACACGTCTAATTTAATTTATTTTTTATCGTATATATACTAATGACTCAGGAAAACTGGGCAAATATTTTTGCATATAATGCATGTAAGTGCTTTTATAGATCCCTCGTCGTAGGCCGGTTGTCTCCGGTAGGTCAGCCTTCGTGCCATACCGCCACCGACCAGAACATCGTCTCCGCCACCTCGAATTAATGACGGCTTGACGCTTCGCCGACAGCGGCACGCCTACGCCTATTTATAACAGACCTTTTTGTCTTTTTGCTCCCACCCCACTGGCCAGTCACAGATAAGAAGGACGTCAAAGTGGGCATTTAAAAATAAATTTGTCGAAAGTGATAAATGATGGATATAACTTTTATTATTTCAAATTAAATTAACGATCCAAACGGAGCGTCTACCTTTTCTCACATTAGAGGGATCTTATCTGGAATGATTGCTTCCATTACCTTGGAGAACGGACACGTTGTTTTGTAGGTAAAGGAAGATAAAGAGATTAATGCGTAAAGCAATTAATTTTGATTGAGGTGTGTTTTATTAAGTAATTGTTTTTGTTCCCAATGTGGATTTGAAACGCACCATGAAGTTCTGATTTGTTGTCGGTAGGGTTTTTTCAGCAATATTTTACTAAATTATAGCCGTCGTATCAAAATAAACTAACACAAGCTTTAACATGCCAGATAAAGAAGTTTTTCATCAAACTTTTGTCACACATCACGCTAATATTTTTTAAGGCACGGGGTTAAAAAAAAGTTAGAATGAAAGGTTATGATTGTTTTAGAACTATGTTGGCCGTATGGCTCGTTCCCACAGTGAGCTTTAATACATTTTCCATGTTCCAGTTAGCGCCCCATAAATTGATTAAGGGTCAGCGGCGACTCACAAGAGTTTTTTGTGATGCAAGACAGGTAATACTTAACTGACGCCATTCTAGGACTAGAATACAGTTTTATAAGCTTTGGCTATAAAAGTCTCTATCACAAAGTCTACAGTATTACAGGCACTCAAGATTTTAGGTTGAAGTACCTATATTAAATCCTGAGCATAAAAGTAGTAGACAAATAACATTACCTACGTACCTATTTAACTTTAACAAAATACCAATATCTTCAATAGGTACATTTTGGTGTTAAATCCACATAATGGAGTGAACTAATTTCCTGTTAGGAAATTGCTGAAGGGAGCGAGTACGATTTCCCTAAAAGCTTCTGTTCCAGTCACCTCTGTTACATCAATCATTTACGTTCGCCACAGCGCCATAGCGAAAGCTTTTGACAACAAAGGAGTAACAAGCTTTTAAAAAGGTTCCAAACATTCTGTTTTTGTATCGTTGTACGAATAACTTTTAGTTCTATGATTAGATAAAAATATATTTCTGAACTCTGTTATATAACGAAACCCTGAAAATATTTTGAAACACGTAAGCATATTTTTTTCCTAGAATTAGTTAATAGCTAAACCCAAAACTCGTGCATTTACTACAGTCGCAACCACAACGAGTAAGATATCGGGGCGCACACGCACACAATAACTATTTGTGCAAATAGGTTTCAGTTTTCCATAACTCGAGCCACTGATCGGTCAAGGGCCATAGTTTCAGGTATTGCAATTGACTTTTCGGGTACACATTAAAAACCCGTGTAATCGATTATCTAGTCGATTTTGAATAATCTACTTTTAGACGCTTTTTCTGTTACAGGTTGTATAGCTACTTGTGCACTTTGTACAGAAGATAGTTCTAGAATATGTAATGCATTGTAAACCTAGATAATTTTCCTTATCTTTGACGCTTTTAAATCTATTATCACTTTGAATTGGACATGAACCGAAAAAAGACGATACAAAAGAATACATACCACATTTAGACCGACTCGTCTTCAACTCAAGCAAAAACTTACACTAGACATGCAGAAAGACGTCGCATTTTATAATAGACAGAAAAAAGATGGAAAAGGCTAAATATTTCGCTTTTGTGTTATGAATGAAAGTTATTTGGACCGTTCGTCCATTCAGAGTTTTTAATCCCAGAATAACTTCCTTTCATCTGCTAGACATCCGGCCACCAGAGAAGTTGATGACACACTTGAAGACTGCCGAGAAATGAGGCAGTCTGCCGGAAGATACCTATACTCCGGAAAGAAAATCTACAATACTCTCTAGTGGCAGCGTCGCCAGTGTTTTATTTCTTGAAATAATAGACCGTATACAAGGTTTACCACACAGAATTAAAAAAAACCCCTAGTTGATTAATTGTTTCAAATCATTGCAATCTTCTTTGAAATCAATGCAAGATTTTGTTGTTGCATGATACATACGCCTGATCACAATATACAAACATGTACGATATCTGGTCGCAATGAAGTCACCCAGTAATTTAGGCCGGGAGTTTTGGTAGGTTCGAACAAAAAAGCGCGAGGTGACAATATAAATAACAATTTGGCCCACCCTGTTTGAATGTGGTTCGCTCGGATTAGCATAAGAATGCCGCATCATGAACGCCCACGACCCTACACTGTCCCTCGTTGTCTGTATATACATCGAATTTAATTTTGATTTACGATCCTCTACACAATTGTAAGTAAAATATTTTTCGATGAAATGAATATAAAAAGGCGGCAGCGCCAGCTATATATAGTGCTGGCTATGACTCTATCATATCATACTCTAGTTTCTTGCTTTGTTAGATAACAAGGATACGTGATTTATGGGCTAAGGGATAAGTTACTACACAATAAGAATAACTAATTTTGAAATCATTCAAATTAGACTTTTAAACAATTAATTGGCATACATATAATGTACTTATGTAAGTCAATTAATTAATTTATGTTAGTCTAGTGGTCCCAAGTGCGGCTGCTACGCTAGAGGTCCTTGGTTGGATTCCAGGAGGAGCTTGGAACTTGTGCCCGCTTAATGGCAATAAGCTCGCCCCCTATTACATGAGACCTAAACATACCGGCGAACAGTGGGTGTACCTTAGTACAGCTTTGCCTAACCCTTAAGGGAATACAGGCGTGATGGTATGTTATGTTATATGATATTATAAACCTGCGTATTCTGGTTACATACACCAGACGCTATGACCACCAAGCCATCCCGAATCCCACCCGCCATCTGATGGCGAAATTTACCTTCATATTCTTCGTGGTGGCTAAGTGGTCATAGCGTCTGGTGTATCTAACCAGAAGAGGTTCGAATTACAATTACAACATTACTCTGACATGTTTACTATTCATAATTAAATCTATACTTACTTAATATATAATGCTAAAGAGTTTGTTTGTTTGCTTGAACGCGCTAATCTTAGGAACTACTGGTCCGATTTGAAAAATTGTTAGATAGCCCATTTATTGAGGAAGGTTATAGGCTATATATATCATGACGTTAAGACTAAGTAACTATTCCACGCGGACGAAGTCGCGGGCGGAAGCTAGTATTTAATATAAATATCACCAATATTTATACTAGTGATTTTTTTTTAATTTTTTAGTAAACCCTTACTAAAAAATGCTGCATCTATTTGTTTAGGTATTATTTAAATAAAATAGCATAGTAGTTGCTGGCGAAAGCTAGATGCGACAAGCCGAGAACAGGGTGAAATTGCCCACATTATGGGAGCAGCAGAAATTGTCGGTGAGTCTTTTTAAATAAAGAAAGAATCAGAGTGGAGACTCTATATTATACCTACGCTTTGATTTTCCATGGCACCCAAATAAAGATGTTCCGTAAACTTCATAAGCAACATCAACACTGACATTATAACTTCACCCAATTTTGATAATAAGCATTCAATTTACATATTCCCTTAGTTTCTATTTCTGCTAATAGGCATTTTTAGAAGGTGAATAATATTATTAAATTATTCTCATATTTTTCAGGTAAAATTATTCTGAAATGAATTATTAAGGATACCTATTACCTCTATTGGTCTGTAGGATATCGCAGCAAATTCAAATTACGGTAGGAAACCTTCATTAAAATTTGAATTTATGTTATCGGAACTACATTAATACACTAATTCTAATAAGTATTTATTATGTATTGGTATATCATTATATTCAACTAATTGTCTGCTCTTTAATTCCAGCAACCATTATAATTCAGTCTGAAACCGCTTTTAAATAACTTAATAAAGAGGTCTGGGAATATAATTTATGATCGACATTAGGACGAATTAAAGTGCTTCTTAAGATTCCTTTATGCAAATATTGTTAAAAATATCACCTACCTCGGGCGATTAAATTTATTTAGGTAATGCTCGCATATGGCAGGTCTAAGTATTAATTTGATAAATGAGGGTTAATTCAGATCGTCTACCTAATTATTTTAAACAGCTCATAAACATAATAATTGGGGATTCAGTTTAATTAATGCATATCCCGGCAAATCCGTTTGAAATGAGGATCGAAGCAGAAAAAAAAATTCTGATATGCTCAGAAGGCCTTGAAAGTGTATCTAATAAGACAAAAAGATCAATGGATTAACTATAGCCCAGACGATGGCAGCAAAAAAATTTAGATACTTTTAGGCTGTTAGCAATTTCAAATTGCTATAAGCTGTGTCTAATTTATCTTTTAAAAAGGAATACCTAATCACTTGTCACAATCATTATAACTATATAAATCTCGGACTTTTAGTACAATTTTATTTATCTCCAACCTTCCAAAAGCGCTAAGATCTAATCAAAATAAATAAAATAATAAACGACGGTGCTCAGTGTTAATACGCATTTAAGATAATATATTTAACCATACAAAAATAAATGTCCACCTAATAAATCGTGCCGGACCTTATCGACTTTCGAGACGCGACAGTAAGGACTCGATAAGGATGTGGGTCCATTCTGAATGAGGGTTTCGTAACGCTAACTTTTTAGTTTAAGTTGAGTTTTCTTATATGTCTGTAAGGGGAAACTTCTTTGGTTTCGAATTTGGTTTAAGTGACTTGTATCGTTTCGAACGGGCGCGAGCTGAGCGTAATCGGCGTTGCATCTTAATTTAGTTGTCTTGTATTGTGGGAGGCGGCGCGGCGTTGTGGGACATAACCTAACCCACTGCGGAGGTAAAGGACGCCGTGCGCGACTGACGCTTATAGCCTTATATTTATTACACTCTTGTATAAAAACGAATGATTTTATTACCTTAATTGGGATCAAAGGTAGGGGAAGGTGAGGTAATACGATCCCTGGAGGTCAAATGATCCCCCGCCGTAAATCTGAGGCAACTAGTCCCATCTATCCAAATGCACATGAAACATGTGTCCCGCACCCCTGTCAGTTGCCTTTCCGAGTGTCATGGCGGTGAGAGCGCTTGGCGTGATTTTATTAAAAAAATATCAAAAAGTTTGGCTCTGATCTAAGGTAAGTCTGTTTTTGAACTTTCATTACTTTTTACATGTTCGTGTTTATTGAAATGTTGTTTTATTTGCGGGTATTAATAGCAGTTAGCTAATATTTAAGCAATGTTCGATCTCCGCACGTGGTATTTGAAGGTTATGTTTTGATTGATATCTTGGAATTTGTTGTTTGGGGCGAAATGATCCCTTTCTGTGTGTTTAAAATGATCCTTGGAATCATTTTACCCCATTAGTATTTGTTGTTTTTACAGATCATGCCGAGAATTTATATACGCAAAACTAATCGCCAAAATCGGCCTGAAGAACAAATGAAAAAAGGCATTAGATGCCGTCAGAGATGGTATGCCTTACAAAACCGCAAGTAGAGAGTTTAAGGTCCCTGTGATGGCATTAAAAAGAAGAGCTAAAGGTAGAAACAAAATAGCTGTAGGCTCCGCTAAAAAGTTAGGTAGCGAACAGTGTTTAACCTAAGACATCAGTACTGACCAGCAGACACCCTACAAAAATTACCTTGAAAAGGAAGCCAAAAAGAAAACAGATAAAAAACAAAAGAAAGCCCTTAAGGAAGAGAATAAAATAAAAAAAACGGTTACCAACAAACAGAATGATAAAGGAAAAGGAGGCGGAAAGGGAAAAGGTAAAAAAAAAGCAAAACAGATCAGATTCTTCGGAAGAGGAGAATGATACTGAATGCCTCTTCTGTACTGAAAGCTACTCCAAAGACAATAAAGGCGAAGGGTGGATTAGGTGCGTTGTATGTCTTAAATGGGGATGTATGACGTGGGAGAGCCATGCTTCGGCACGAATGGGCCAGCTCGACCGGAGTGATACCACGGCCTCACAGAAAACCGCCGTGAAACAACGCTTGCGTTGTATATCGCTGAGTGAATGAGGTTACCGGAGGCTCAAACCCTTTTAAAAGGCGGGCAACGCTTGTGACTCCTCTGGTGTTGCGGGTGTCCATGGGCGGCGGTTATCGCTTACCATCAGGTGATCCGTCTGCTCTGTGAGCTCTGAGGCTTGTGCGGGAGTAGATAGTGACGATGAAAGCGACTACTTGCGATATTTGCCTTTCTAGTAATAAATTTGATAGTGTGAAAAAAAAGAGGCTATAGGTCTATTTCTAAGTTCCTGTTGTTACGAATAATACATATGATTAAAATAAACAGCTGAGTGTTTTATTTCACTGATATTTATTAACTTGGTATAAAATGATCCCTGGGATTATTTTACCCCTACCCCAGGGATCATTTTATACATAGGTGTGTATAAAATGATCCTTTACTAAACTTTTACAAAAACCTCTTGTACAAAAAAACTACATACATATAATAAAAAATAAGTATGCAGTTACAAAGTTAAGTGAATTCACTACCTCTAACAATAGAAATCTTGCGATTTTGCTTTCAATTTTAGCCACAGTTAAGTTTTTCCCTTAAGGGGATCATTATACCTCACCTTCCCCTACTGCAGACGAGCAGATCCCTGCATCATCACGGATATCTTTAGGCAAAGTTGAACATGATTCTTCTAAAACCTTTAAAATTCAGTAAAAAGCACTTACCACGTTGACGAACTCTTGAAATGTGATTGCGTTGCTCGTTGCGCTTTGAGCCTTGTCTAGAAGAATCTGGAATAAATTAATGTACTCAACATTTCATACTAGCCCGGAATTGTAAATTATTGAAAATAGTTTGACGATCAACTAACCTCGCGCTTATGAGACGGAACCTGTGCTATAAAATCTGGATGTTGAAGGGTTTGTAAGAAATCTGGCCATGGAATCTCACCGAAGCCTTCTGGATCAAACTGAAACAAACAAATGTAAGTAAATTTGTAGCATTTTATACGTAATTTCATTGTATATGAAGCGTAGCGATGTGAAGTGTGATCTATTCTTTAAAAGAAATCTCACTTAGGTTTCTCACGTAGGTAGAGAAAATACGTCAATGTAATGCCCTCAAAATAAATCCCATAAAAAAAATCTGTAAAAAACTAGCCAAGTCTCGATGGAGCTGCTTGTTTATCTCTAAAAATTAATGAAATCTAGACAAAGTCGTGCCAAGTCTAAGTTTCCTTACTGCGATTTCTTTATTATTTATAGTTAATGTTGTATGACTTGGCCGTTGACGTGTACCCACTAACGTATAAAGAATGTTCAAATTATATTTTCAACGAACATTCATACTACGTAATCCTCTGTGTACAAATGTGTTGAACATTCACCTTTATATTTGAATTTACAACAAGGGTCTTATCGAGAGGTTCTCAAATAGGTGCCTGAAAATGCGGCGAAATGGTTTCAGTAAAGGATGGTACGGCAGTGTTTGCTTCGCGCTCGTCTTGGCGGGGGCACTGCCGTGCCCCCAGATATATTGCTACGTTTCCTGGTACTTAAAACTCTAAATAAAAGTACTAAAATGTAGGTAAAGTGTGAAATTCTGAGATCAGATGACGTGCTATCTCGACACCGTCACGTAGCGCAGCCCTTGATTATGATTTCACAGTGTCACCCCGAACATCGTAACACGTGTCTATCCTACTTTACACATATGCTCTACACTTATGATATTTTCATGTATTTCCTAAAACAGTGGCACAAAAAATTAAAAGCACCTCTATCCACTATCTCAATGTCTGCTACGTGAAGACACACCGTTTGATCCTCGCGCTACCGCCTTCTTTATCTACTATAAAACATTTTATATCTCGCTCCTGTACATTTTAATCAGTCAGAAACAAAGAATATTCTTTGAAATTCGTTTCCGTATCCTATCCTGTTTTTATGAATTATGTGGGCTTTAAACAAAACCTTTAGGTGACAGAGTCGCCACTTTTACGAGCTTATGAATAATTATTGCCATTTTCATGTTCATAAAAGTTAAAACAGTGCCTGCTACTATATTTTCAAATAACCCACAACACACCTCCTCATAAAGTACTTTCTCTTCTTGTCCATTATTTAAATTAAGTAGGTACGATTTTCCATATATTATCAAAACAATTATATTGTATAGAAAATATGCGTCTCTTTATATAAGCATAGGTATATATATATATATATATATATATACTTATATCTATACTAATATATAAAGCTGAAGAGTTTGTTTCTTTGTTTGCTTGAACGCGCTAATCTCGATCGATCGATCACAGTGGTTTTTGATATGTGTTAATTTTTCCCGAAAGATAATTACAATACTTTAAATTATGGCCCCCTGATCTATCAGTGGCCCGAGTTATGGAGAACTGAAACCTATTTGCACAAATAGTTATTGTATGCGTATGCACGCTGGTATCGCAGTAGTTGTGGGTACAACTGTAGTATAGCCACGAGTTTAGCGTTTAGCTGGTATAACGAATTTTTCGAAAAATCTATGTTCACATCTCTCAAAATGACTTTAGGGTTTCGTTATTTTAAATTATGACTCGATAATCTAATTTAAGTGTTTGAGGTCTTGCACTTTGTAAATGGACCGAAAATTGCGATACTTACTCTATCAAACAGCAGGCGCCATTTCTGAAAAGAAGGTAAGGAACTAATTAATTATTTCACTATAATATTTTTTCTAAATAAATTAAAACCTACATTAATTCTATATCCTATCGTATTTTTAAGACCAAATAAGTGGGATTCTCAGGGATATTAAAACAAAATTACCATCGAGTGCATCACTCTGAATAACGAACTACCAAATTTTAATTAGCCACCTGTAGCATATCTACCTAGACTGTGCATCAAAATAAAAAAAAACTTTTTCTCAACGTCACGTTAAAAAATTAGCGCACAAATTTTATTAATATTTTTTTCTATCGCATTTAGGTTCGACTGCTTTGATAATATTGAAAATATAATTTATATAGGTAGCAAATTTTCAGTTTTAGCGGGAAATATAATATTGTACATAGAATTAATATTATCGATGGTTATAGAAATGAAATATTTTTCTATTAGGTTCAATGTTAATTATATCAAAGTATCTACTTATGTTAGATTAACCGCAATAATCTCCATGATAATTTAAAACGATTTCTGTAAACATAATTAATTCAAGTAGATATGTACTTAGGTACCTATTTAATCACCAAAACCAACAATAAAATGCCTCATAAAAATATACCATGACTTCTATTCAAAACAATTGGGACTCACACATGTTTTAAACGTGCATTAACCTCAAAACTAACTGTAACGTAATTAAATAAATATTGCTATGATGACGTAATCGTCTATTGTCTAAAAATAAGGCCACAGGGGTCACAATATAATATAAAATAACACAATATAAAAGTCGCAGAATGTTCCTTAACTTACATCATGCATCAACTCCCGCCGTATTTCCGCCTCGTCCAACTCCGAGCCAAGGTCCGTGTGATCCGTGTCATAGAGTGGTTCTGCTGCCCGGGATATGGAGCCGAGAGAGTCTCTGGCCGATGCGAGGGATCCAGTGACGGTAGGCAGTACACCGGCCTCGATCCCGGACTCCATGGAGGTGTTAGTCGAGAGGATAGTGGCGGCGGGCGGCGCGCGCACTTCGCCGCCTGCGCCCCTGCCCACCCACACAGACATGCTGCTTGCAACACCATCCACCCTACTGGACGTTCCCTCTATTGCAATAACTTCCTTGACATTATAATAAACTTTAGTTCAGTTAACTTGGTCGTTAACTTGAAATAACATTGAAAATATTTATGGACAGATTTTGGGACCGAAACTTTGTGTGCTGGACGCGTTAAATTTTGGACAGAACAACACAGTTTTACAACAACAAGTTATGTAATAGATTCTATTAGGGTGGAGGAAGGATGTAAGGCACTTAAATAAATATCTGTCGCCTTGTTTCACCTGAAACAAGAAATTAGTAAGGTAATTTATCAATCTATACATAATTTTTTATTATCAATTAATAACATATAAACACATACATAGCACAACATACCTAATTATTATAACATTCAAACTAGATGAAATTAGACATAGGAGCCACCTGACCCGGTAATTGTAATTGGAACTAACGTCGATATAGGTACTAATATTATAAATGTGAAATTATTATTTATTATTGGCAGGCAGTTGAGACAACTGATAGTAGCCTGTATCCTTCTATTCTCGGCTAGTTAGTTTTTGGAGCTGAGATGTTTGTCCAGTCTATTTTTAAATTGGTTCACATTTTGGGCTGCAATTACGTCCTTTGCCAGGTATGCGGTTGCTTATGAAGTGTTGTATAACTGTATACCGGAATACCTGTCCCTTAGTTTAATTTTCACGCTATTTATACAGCATTTAAGCAATTGTGATAAATTTTGGCATGTCACAAACTTAGGAAAAGGCCTAATTGTAAGTTTCGCGCGTCTGTAGGTAGGTATATTGCTTTGATTTCCAAAAAAATCATTAATATAAATGCGTTAGGTACGATTTAGATTAATCTATTGGTGGGTACGTACCGAATTCATCAAATCGTCAACCCTCACCCTAACTTTAGTCATACCTAGGTACTTGACCTAATTAAAAACAATACCTACCTAAGCTCTATACGTGGTTATGTTAAGGCCTTGAGATCTCTAAATTTGAAAAGCTTTTATGTTTTCTAATAACGGTTTTGTCGTTCCCTTCTTTTCTTACTATTACCGAGCTACAACCAGCGGATAGGTACCAAATTAACGTCTGTACAGACAAACATGTGTGTGAAATAGGTAGTAGGGTTGCCTTTGTGTCCTAATACGTAGGTACGTGAATTTTATTTTACTCTTGAAGGCATACGCTTGATCGCCAGTTCGCATTACCAGCATTACCTAGACATTAAACCCTATAAATAAGTGTGGGGCAGTGGGGAATCTAAACTAAGGGAAAAGCACGGAAAAAGAGTAGCTAACAACATAACGTACCATCTTGTCTGGGGAATAGAGGCAATAAAAATTAAGTATAATTAATATTAATTATTATTTATTATTTCTATCTAGCAAGAATGCGTCGAAGCCAGGCTATGCACATTGTATACTGTTATAGATGTCGTAGTTGAATTGTATAATTCGCTATTTTACATAACTGCTAGCTGTTTCACAAAATTGCTCTGTTATGTAATATAGGTGAATGGCGTCCAGCTGGATTGCCATGGCGGTACGTTTATCAAAACAGCTACCCACGTTTAGTTGTTATGTAGAATGACTTATTTACTGTTACGATTGTGTACGAGTATTATATGCGTGATATGCGTTTTGTCTAAAATCTACCATTCAACATTACATTTCACACTGCAATGCAAAGTTTTACAAGACAGCTATACATCTATCCGCTATATTGATGAACGTAAAACGTGTTGTCACTAATAATGCATAATAGCTGGACGTCATTGAGCTATTATATATAACAGAGCTGTTTTGTAAAGCGGCTAGAAATTATTTAAAATTGCGGATTATATTATAGAATATCCTGCTGTACAACAAAAACTAATGTCAAGTATAAGTTATCAATCATAGAATATGGTACAATGGGTGGTGTTATCGCTAAAAGCGATCTCTTACAGACAACCTTTAGATAGGCGAAAAAATTATACAATTCAACTGCGACATTGGGCATTACTTACTAAAAAAAATAATCATTAGTTAGCCGAAGATCGGATTCTGTGGCGTTCACTAGGAGAGGCCTAGGTCCAGCAGTGGACGATAAAGGCTGATGATGATGATGATAATGATAATCATTAGTGGGAACTTGTAGACTTGTAATGTTCACGTATTTACCTTACGAATATACGTCAATTACAAACTTGTTATACCTATAATAAGCGGCGGTAGCCTAATGGCTAGGTCGCAGGACTTGCGATCACGTGGTTGCCGGTTCGAACCCACCCATTGCACTACCGACGTGAACCCACTCGTAACACAAGCATTTAGCTTAGCACGAAGGGTTAACAAGAATACTAGTAATGTGAGACCCACATTGTTAGTAAGCTTAACAAAAAACTGGATTTAGGGTTTAATTTTTGAGCTGCAACTAGGTAGACAGTTAGGTACTAAAAAAACTAAAATCATTATTGTGCCTGATACAGTTTAGTTGCGCGTACAACATAAAATCAAATTTTCTCGGTACCGAGATAGCCAATCAGCTGAAGGAGGGAAACGCTGCGGGTCAGAGGGATCCAACCCTCTTGACGTTACTATGGCAACGATCCGCAATTTTATATCCCGCTAAACACAAGGCTTACCTACTTGCTTATCATGTGATTTGTTTAGAATAACATTTAATTTATTATTTTAACATTTAGCCATGTTGATATTGTTTTATTCAAAGTATAAACATAAGCATATAATGTACCTACACTAATAAAATTACTGATCTAATACAGTTAAGTCTAAACAAACCCATGTGATTATTTTACGTGCCTACTTGGTGTAATAGAAAAAGTCATATCACGTTATATAAATTAAAACAGATGGTTTGTTTTTTACCATAATGAACATAACCAAAATCGGTCAAAACTTACCCTTATTATTTCTAGTCGTTCGCACCACTATCATAAGGGAGACTGTACACGTGACTTCATTTCCAAAATCTTTCACTTAGTATTAGGTTTCGTGTCAAGAACACATTAGACTTCGAAACGCGGTGGACATTTAGATAGATGTCAAAACACTTCGTGTGGCAGTGAAAGTGAGAATGGCGTCCAGATTTCAGCGCATGCGTGCTGCGTAGGTTTACAAGAGGGTGTTTGCTATAAAATATGTATAGGCCCCTTAATGGGCCCTTTCAAACGCAGAATTTTACGGCATCTGTGGTGTGTATGCTGTTTTGAAGTTTGAAAGTAAGTTGGTAGGTACCTATTAGGTACCAACATACATTTTAAAAAGTTTCAGCAATCTGTGAGTACTCTAATACGCTAACTTTGGGGAAGACGTCACCTTTTATGTACGACATGTATATTTTATATTTATTTTCTTCTATTAATATAAAGAGGAAAGATTTGATTGTTTGTTTGCATTAAATAGGCTCTGAAACTACTGGACCGATTAGAAAAATTCTTTCACCATTAGAATCCTACATTATCCTTGATGAACATAGGCGATATAATGTGTTAAAATTTATAATTGTTTGATATTTTTGTTAAATAGGCGTGCCAAAGCCGGGGCCACTACTATTTAAATAAAGCTTAACTTTGTAGTACATGACATACCTACCTAATGTATTGTTGTTGTTTGAGCTCACCTTTCCTATTATATTAGGTACTATAATCTTCGAGCTTGCTTCCAATTCAGAGTCAGTCTTAAGATATAATTTCATCATTCACTCATGCGGTATCAACAACTTATTTATTGTCTCACAGCCGGCCATGAGACTTCTCAGGATACAGTGGCGGTGCTAGACCAAATGTAGATGCCGGCGACATCAGCTTTGCGAGACCTCTTTGATTCCCCAGTTAAAAAGAAAACAATAAATAGAATGAGACTGATATAAGTTGTCTGTATGAGTTTTATTGTTAATCTAATGTTTAGAAGAAAATCATGATTTAGCACATTCGTTTACATTTTGCGAGGCCCCATTATGAGCAAAGACTTCGGCGGTCGCCAACGCCCAGCGCCAGCACTGATAGTGCGGTTAAATCTGCATGTAAGTATCCTCACAATATTCATCATTCAATAATGGATAGTCATACTCACACCTTTCTCCCACAGGGGTAGACAGAAACTATAGACCGCCACTTGCTACGAATCTTGCATACTTCTTCTTCTGCCACTTTCATACCATCTTTCCTTACAAAAATTGATAGTCATTAAAATTGCACTAGGACCTAATTCAAGATTGTAAAACCACCGAACATAATTTCATTCAATAGGTATGTCCTTATGATTTAATTTTGTTTATATAATTGAAATGCCTGAAAGTTTTTTATTAGCAATAAGCAGTACCCGTCATAAACCATGAAAGATGATATAAGGCGCATATAAACTTTAAAATGTGATTTATTTAAAATTGCCTATTGCAGAGTTCTAGGATACTCATACTCAACTAATTTCGTTTCAAGGGAAGCTAGTACATACATACCAAAATACTTTTCTATTTTGTTATAAATTAATTTTTCTATTTATTTTTAACAAAATAGAAAAGTTGTTTTTTTGTTATGGTAACCTTGGGGTTACCATAACAAAAAAACCTCCTTACGTCAAAATATTTATTTGGTTTCGTCGTGGAGTTTGCGCATTGTAAATTATGTAAGAAAAACAAAAATAAAGCGAAATTCCATGTTGTAAAAGAGATTTTTAGTGATACGTAATAATATTATGCCTACTGGGCGAGCTGTTCTGTTGCTGCGGCGTCTGTCGACGGGTGATAACAGGTTTAAAAGTCTCAATTTGAATCAAAATACTACAACGAAGGAGCCGCTTGTTGCTAACCCGGTGTGCAGTCACAGGGATTTGGGATTACCAAAAAGGTATTTTTAAACATTAATACATTATAAATTATCTATGAATTATTGACGACCTGGCTATTTTTACAAGATTTCTTCACAAATTACAATACTGCCAGATGACCTTGTTTTTGTTTACATGTCGTGTTTACGTTTAATTGGAAGGGAATCGTTGGTTTCCTATTTGTAACTTGTTGTAATGTGAGGTTCGTGAACTTTACTTTTAAAGATAGTACATTGTATAATAATGAACATAGAAAAGGTACACACCTAGTATTTTTGTAATATGTATTATGTAATTAATTGTCAATCTTGCTATAATATTTAGTAAAAAAATGATATTTATCTTAGCAGTGTATGAAACAATCCTGATTTGCCAACCATAGGCTACTTATTCAAATTTTACCACCCCTACTGACTACAATTCAATCCCCTTGTTCCATTTTTTATCAATGATTTTGTAACTTTATTATGTTTGTTGAATTATGAGGAAAAGGTATATTCAAAATGATAGTGCATTTTAATTGCACTACCTTTTCATCATAAATCATAATTAGTATGATTGATGACTAGGGCTTCGATGTGTCAGTATCTAGATTGTTTACCCAACTATGATAAAGAAAGTATAATGATTTGTGTCCCAGAACATGACAATAAGCTGGTAACAGGGGAATGGCCTACTAACGGTGGTTCCCAAAAAAAAAACAATGTATTTGCAAAGGCTTAATACTGCCCTGAGTTAACATTTTCGGCAATATGACTAGTTTTCAATTATTTGAATTCTTTTACTGTTGCGGAATCTCAAGTAGCTACGCTAATTATTTTCAAATCAAAGCAGATCCAAATGTAATTATTTTCTGAGAAAAAATACTAAATATCATCGGTTAAAGTATTTCTCAGTTAGTCAGTCGGTTTGGTCGTGAACAATATCACTCAAGTTTAACTGCTCACACTGAATGAAAATTAACCAAGCTGACAAGGCAAGTTTGACCAAAACATGGCCCATTTTACCAAGATTCTAAAATGCTATGACATGTAAGTACTTACATGTTTTGTGTTAAACAAAAAAAAATTATCTATTATTCCGGTAGGTGTCCTAATTTAAAAGTATGACTTCATCCAAATAATACATACATACACTCACGCCCTTCTCCCACAGGGGTAGGCAGAAACTATAGACTGCCACTTGCTACGATTCTTGCATGCCTCTTTTGCTTCTGCGACATTCATACATCTTCTCATACATACGCGCCGGTTGCGAGTACTATGCACCTGACCTTTTTGAAGGACTTCGCCAATAAGATCGGTGTAGGTCCTTCTAGTAAGTAGGTCTTTCTTCCCAAATAAACAAACTCATTCACCTGCTCCACACTCTTACCCTCTATCTTTACATCACACATACATACATCTTTCTCTCTCTCAAAAACCATCACTTTCGTTTTACTAACATTTATTTTCATACCCTTCAGCTTATATGCTTCATTCATTAAAGTCACCATGTCTTGCAACACTTCCGCTGACGATGCAAGCAGAAAGATAATAAATAATAATCCATCTTTATTTATGAAACAGACTCTGTTGTTTGAGTAAAACAAGTTATGTTGCCATTTTAATAATTAGGAAGAGATAGCCTAAGATTTTCCATTTAGGATACCGGTCCATAAATTTATTTAAAATTGATACTAAGACTGCTCCTGGTGCATGGAGTTTGGGATTTGGAATTTGATAGGCTTGCCTTCCATTAAAAAAACTCACATGGTCCAACCTTTGCAGGCAAATTAATGGTGTGAATTCATCTATTTAACTATTCTATATATTCTAATTTATTTTGGTGCCATTAATTTATTTATTCTTCCAGGTTATCAACTTTCGGACCTAATAATATAGCTGTTCCACAACTCACAAGGAGTTTTAGTGACAATAAGATTATAATGGCTTCTTCAAACCCTGAAACTCCACCCACTGAAAAGCCTAAGCATACCAATCGCTTAATCTCTGAGAAATCTCCCTATTTACTTCAACATGCTCACAACCCTGTACAGTGGTACCCATGGGGCCAGGAGGCGATTGATAAGGCTAAAAAAGAAAATAAACTTATATTCTTATCAGTGGGATATTCAACATGTCATTGGTGCCATGTTATGGAAAAAGAATCTTTTGAAAATGAAGATATAGCAAAAGTAATGAATGAACACTTCGTAAATATCAAAGTTGACCGTGAGGAAAGACCTGATATTGATCGTGTTTATATGTTATTTATAATGGCCACTAGTGGTGGTGGCGGATGGCCTATGTCAGTCTTCCTCACGCCAGACTTACGCCCTTTTACTGGTGGTACATACTTTCCCCCAGAAGACCGTTGGGGAAGACCAGGATTCAAATCAGTTCTATTATCATTAGCAAAAAAGTGGAACGAAAATCGCGAACAGTTCTTGGTAGCAAGTTCCAATATTATGGAAGCTTTGCAGAAAATATCCTTAGTTGATGCAGAGAGCTCCAATAACATTCCTGGAGAAGCAACTTGGGAGAAATGTCTTCGCAGATATATGACTAATTACGAACCCGACTTTGGTGGATTTGGAACAGCACCAAAGTTCCCACAGGCCTCTATTTTTAACTTTCTTTTCCATTATTATGCTCGCGATAAAAACAACGCAGAAGGTAAGAAATGCTTGGATATGTGTCTGCATACATTAACTAAAATCGCGAAAGGTGGTATTCACGATCACATCTCTAGTGGTTTTGCTCGATACTCAGTCGACAATGACTGGCATGTACCTCATTTTGAAAAAATGCTTTATGACCAAGCACAACTGACTGTTGCTTATACTGATGCTTATCTGGCGACAAAAGACGAGTTTTACGCTGATGTGGTACGAGACATCATAAAATACGTGAACAGAGATTTGCGACATGAATCTGGCGGTTACTATAGTGCTGAAGATGCGGACTCTTATCCAAAGCTTGGAGCTACTCATAAAAAAGAAGGAGCTTTTTGCACTTGGGAATTTAAGGAACTAAAATCTCTTCTTAGTGATAAGAAAATTAATTCAGTCTCGTATTTGGATATTTTTTGTGACTACTTCAGTGTTGAGGTAGATGGAAATATTTCCCCTGAAAGTGACCCTCATAGTGAACTTACCAACCAAAACGTATTAATTGTTTACGGGAGTAAGGAAGAAACAGCACAGAAGTTCAAATTGTCTTTGGAGCAATTCAATCAAGTTTTATCTGAGTGTGTTGAGATTTTGTATGAAGTGCGTCAGAAACGCCCTCGTCCGCATTTGGACACCAAAATGTTGTGCTCATGGAATGGTTTGATGATTGCTGGACTAGCCCAAGCTGGGCAAGGTTTAGGCGAGAAGGCTTACGTAGAGGACGCGATCAAAACAGCAGAATTCATACAAAAATATCTGTATGACGAATCAACAAAGAAATTGTTACATTCTTGCTATAGAGCTGAAGACGGATCAGTCGCTCAAACGTATGTCCTTATTGTATTTCGCTACGTAGTTTATTTTCACGTTAGGCGATTTCAAATTTATATTTAGAACTTATTTTCCAAATATTTAATTACAGTGATGAACCAATTAAAGGTTTCCTGGACGATTACGCGTTCTTGATTAAGGGGTTGCTGGACCTATACGAGGCGTCATTGGACTACCGCTGGTTGAAATGGGCGCGAGACTTGCAATTACAGCAAAACGAATTGTTCTGGGACACGGTAAATGGAGGCTATTACACCTGCTCGATGGACGACGCCAGTGTGGTGCTGAGACTTAAAGAAGGTACTTAAGTTACATACCATCATGCCTGTATTCCCCGAAGGGTTAGGCAGAGGTGTACTAAGGTTCACTCACAGTTCGCCGGTACGTTTAGGTCCCATATGTAATAGGGGGCGAGCCTATTGCCATTAACCAGGCTCAAATTCCAAACTCGGAGCTGCTACTGAGAATTTCATAGAAAAACCCAATAACACTGCTCATAAGTTTCATATTCATATATTTTGTATGTTGCAGAGAAATTGCTTGAGAATTATTTTATGATCAAGATTAAAAATAGATCTATACAATCTATTTATTTTCTAAAATCAACCTGTTTTCAGTCTTGATAAATACATTTATTTATTTATTATGGTACTTCAACGACAAGTTCACAATAAAGTTCGTCATTACATTTTTACTCAGATAATAAGTTACAGTGAAGAAGCCACTTAAAGAAGTACACAGCACTTACCTACAGGATATTATTTATACAAAGTAAAGGCTTTATTTAAAAAAATACAAACGTTAGATGAATAAATTCACTTTTGTATTCCAGACCAAGATGGTGCCGAGCCATCGGGCAACAGCGTAGCCTGCCACAACCTGCAGCGCCTCGCCGCCTACGCTGACAAGAGCGCCGCGCCAGAAGGCGGCGACCGTGAACGAGATATGGCCATGAAACTGCTGAAGGCGTTCTCCAAGCGACTCAACGATGCTCCCACATCTCTTCCCGAGATGATGTCTGCGCTCATGTTTTATAATGACTCTCCCACGCAGGTTGGTTGTCCTGCTGTACATATGGTGATAGGTGTTACTGTTTACTATAGCCCTGATCATGTGTCAGCTTTTAAAACAATATTGAGCTAATTAGTTATCATTATACACCAGTCCTATTTCAACAAATGCTCAGCTCTTTCTCAGTTTCCATTATGGACCTGTGCACAAGTACAGGACCAACACAGTGGTAACCGTATCTAATTCGAAATAACTGCATCTCAAGTTGTCCTCAATTGGTTTTGCAGTGGTGAATTGTACGAGTAATATAACCACTCTGTGTAAGACAATTGGGTTTTAATATTTCCCATTCGTGATTTCGACAAAAACAATTTAGTTATTTTACCTGCGTGGACGTTCACAAAGACATACCCACACACGCACAGTTATTTTGAGCGTACTGAAGGTAGAAAAAGTGTATGCTGAGGTATTGGAGGGATGTGCTAATAAGAATGGTGTGTGGTGGCAGGTGCTGATAGCGGGCGGGTGCTCGGACCCGCGCACGCTGGAGCTGGTGCGCGCGGTGCGGGCGCGCCTGCTGCCCGGCCGCGTGCTGGCCGTGGCCGACCCGGCCTCCGACTCGCCCGCCGGTATGTCCGATATACGTGAGTTTATCTCATGATTATATTGCTTGCAAACACGTACATACTGACTAACACTAACATCAGAAAGCGGTAAAGGGATATTACTAATGCATCGTTTGAATCCATACTAATATAAATGCGAAAGTATGAACTGTTTGATTTTAAGCTTCTACGCGTAAACCGCTGAACCAATTGTGATGAATTCTAGTCTAGTGATAGATTGACCCTTGGAAAAGGACATACATTCTGTCTCAATAAGTCCGCTGGGTGCGAGTGAAACCGCGTGCTTTACAGTTCATAAGGATGTTTTCCTGTAGCTACTAGAGGTGGGTAACTCATCAAAAATACGCGAGCTGCAAATCAGCTCATGACTCAGGTGAGTGAGCCGGCTCAATGACTCAGCTGGCAGATCAGCTCAAGTTGTACCTATACAGGTTTATGGTTCGCGAGAGCTGTCTGAGCTGCGGCAGTTGACAGTTCTTTTAACTCGGTTCTTTTAATTTTACATAATTATTTAGTGAATTTATCATATTTTAGAACGAAATAATAATTCATTCTAAACCATTTTAAACTAAAAAAATCATTCTGAGCTGCCATGGCATAAAAAATAATACCTCTTTAGACAAAAAATATCAGATCAATGAGCTGAATTGAGCAGTGAGCCGGTCGTTTTGTTGCTGAGCTGTGACTCAACGGCTCAGACCCGTGCGATCTGACTCTTTGAGCTGATTCAGAGCTGAGTTACACACCTCTAGTAGCTACAGAGATATCAGTAGTGCCAGCCCTGCTATAATGGCGTCGTGTCAGAAATCTGCTAGTCTCCCCTGAATGAACAGTGTATTTGTATTATAATATGCCTGCGACTTCGTCCGTGTGCAATAGTTACTTGGTCTTAGCGTGATGATATATAGCCTATAGCCTTCCTCAATAAATGGGCTATCTAACACTGAAAGAATTTTTCAAATCGGACCAGTAGTTCCTGAGATTAGCACGTTCAAATAAACAAACAACTCTTCAGCTTTATATATTAGTATAGAGTATAGATTGTGCTAAAGACGGGTTGATAGAGCGGTACGTATGTCGGTTGCAGTGCTGAGCCGCATCAGGTCAGTGGGCGACGTGCCCACGGCCTACGTGTGCCGGCGCTACGCGTGCTCGCTGCCCGTCACCGACGTCAAGCAGCTCGAGAACTTGCTCGACGAGGCGCCCGCCGCACCCTCCATGAAGGCAAAATGAACATTATGGAAAATTATACTGTTTTGTATAATATACCCATTCAATATTCTACTAATAAATTATTTAATCACTGCATATTCAAAAAAATAACGCCATTTAATAATCGATATTGAATGGATATATTATAAAGAACAACTGATGGATATTTCTAAAATCCATGGCGAAATGATTAGAGAGTAACTTACGTAACTTAACTCACGAGTCATAATAAGAATAAAATCATAAGCTTATTTACCTAGTCATCTCATCATGTAACAATTAAAAACATCATATTTTGGTATTTTTAGTTATTAAACATGTATCTAGAGTCTCATGACAATAGTTTTAGACATAATATTGACCTTTATCAGTAAATCTTACCACTAACAGTATATCTAACTAATAACAATTGATGTAGTATCTATAAGGAATCAAAAATATTTGGCGTTTGTCTTATATGTTGTAACATGAATTTTAGTGTGTAAGAAATCTCATTACGAGGAATCTGAAATGTTTAGTCTGATAATGTATGTGATAGTGTCTGTCTATAGGTGAACGTAGCATTAGGCAGCAAAATTAAGCCGCACCGTATATATGGTAAAAAATTGTGTAGTTACATAGTGACCTCAAACGTGCTGGCAAATTAAAATAATAATTGGTAATGTATTTGTTATTCTTATTTATTTAAAAATAAATTATATTGTCGCTGGAAGCAAAAATTTTAAGTTGAATTTGTGATATTTTATAAGTAATAAATATTGTTGTGAAACCTTGTCATTTCATTTAAATAGAAGATCTGAATCACTGACTTCCTAAATAGGTTCAACGTTATATTTGCTAAGGCCAAATAAGGGCTTAATGTTCACAAACAATGTCCCCTGTTTCACACCTGACGTCACTGAAATTTCATGATTTTTACTCCTTTACCCCGTCCCTTTCACATCAACACATATTTTGTGAGACATATCCCCCTAATGTGACGTCACGTATCTATACTAATATATAAAGCTGAAGAGTTTGTTTGTTTGCTTGAACGCGCTAATCTCAGGAACTACTGGTTCGATTTGAAAAATTCTTTCAGTGATAGATAGCTCATTTATCGAGGAAGGCTATAGGCTATATATCATCACGCTAAGACCAATAGGAGCGGAGCACCAATGAAAAATGTTTCGAAATCGGGGTTTTTTTCCTTTTGAGAGCTTCCGATGCGTGCGCTGCGTAAACGGTTAAAGTTTCGCAAAAATCATATATGACAGAATTGTTCCTCTTTAAAAGTTCTAAAAAAAAGTCCGCGACAGCATATGTCTATCTTTTAAGGTTGGCTCACTATAACCTTTTTTATGCTAACTTTGTTCTAAAATTCCAAATGCATTATTTGCGAAGGTGTTTTTATAAACATGATATTAATCCTTATCAAAATAAATACGTTATTCATCAGAAGTATTTAATTTAAAACAAAAGTGCCCTTTACATCATTGGATTTCAATGAATATCTTAGGAGATATCGCAGTTTTAAAATAACATCGCAGCAAAATAATGATCAAGTACCGCGCGCGCATAATTTATGATCTGCAAGGCAGTCATGAGGGGGAAGGGCGGTGAGCCCAGTTAGCTCAGCGAGTTAATTTTCTTTGGGGTATTGTTTCAGATTTTTTAGTACCTATTTTAAGCTAATTCTTTTACCGTGGGTAGGCGATATCTTATCGTATAATCTATACTTAATATATAAAGCTGAAGAGTTTGTTTGTTTGTTTGTTTACTTGAACGCGCTAATCTCAGGAACTACTGGTCGGATTTGAAAAAATATTTCAGTGTTAGATAGCCCATTTAGTGAGGAAGGCTATAGGCTATATATATATCATCACGCTACGCGGACGACGTCGCGGGCAGAAGCTATACTAATATATAAAGCTGAAGAGTTTGTTTGTTTGTTTGCTTGAACGCGCTAATCTCAGGAACTACTGGTCCGATTTGAAAAATTCTTTCAGTGTTAGATAGCCCATTTATTGAGGAAGGCTATAGGCTATATATCATCACGCTACGCGGACGAAGTCGCGGGCAGAAGCTAGTACTTATATATAAAGCTGAAGAGTTTGTTTGTTTGTTTGCTTGAACGCGCAAATCTCAGGAACTACTGGTCCGATTCGAAAAATTCTTTCAATGTTAGATAGCCCATTCATCGAGGAAGGCTATAGGCTAATCATCACGCTAAGACTAAGTAACTATTCCACGCGGACGAAGTCGTGGGCGGAAGCTAGTTAATTATATTTTTAAAGTTTTACATGTAACATCACAAAGTTGATGACACCTACCTATTATTGTCACTTCTCTAATCCATTTGCTCCCATGAGATGTGCCGGAATTTATTTAGGGCATTTGAAAACCATGACAAAATCTGAGTAGGTACGCCCTTGAAGACCGATATTTTATATATCTATTTTATCTATTAAAGATTTATCTATAAACACACGGTGTAATTGACAACGTATGAATGTGCGATATACAGGAGGTAGGTAGGTAGTGATTAGCAATTCTACTAAGAATAGCATATATTATGTAGTTAGCATAACACTACCTACCTGTATATCAACACATAATACGTGTATGTAATAAATAACACAAATTCTCGGTCTATCTTTATTTCACATTGAATACAGATACTTCACACATAAGTATATACTTCGCCTTATTTGACTTTACGATATACAATATTATAACTAAGACACCAATTTTTATATTGTTACTCTCATCTACATGGAATATGTAAGAATAACGCGGTTACAAACAGCAAAAAGACAGGATTATGATTGATCTATTTGTTCATAATATTTAATATGATTATAGTAACATCGAGCAATTCAAATATTATTTTTTAATTATAAACATTTAATAATTAGACATTTAAGAAGAAAGGGAATATAATATCGCTATGCTTAGAAATCCCTTCAATCTCAATACAATTTTTGCTTCATTTTGATTAAGTATATGTAAAGTTCGTGGAAAATAACTTGACCCAAAACTAACGGAGAGGGGGAAAGTTTGCGCAATGCATTTGCGTGAAACTGTAATGTACTAAAAATCGACTACTGCGCATCCACCATTTTGGTTCAAGTTATTTGCGACAACTGTATCTACCTATAACTGTTTTATTAATATACCAGTTCTAAATAGCGATTAAACTTAAAAATATTTTTGATCGAGGAGTATACCTACTTTAATATTTGTTTATTTGAATAACAAATCAATTTAATTTGAAGCATTATAAAATAAAATAAAAAATTACAACATAGTAGGGACATTGTGTCTATCACATAATTATAGACTAATATTTCAGATACTTGATTAGGCTCGGATCCAAATTGCTGATTTAGGTAATAATAAATGCAAATAAAACTTTATCAATACTAGCAAATGATGAAACTGGCGGTAAATTAATATCTAAATTATATTTCTAAGTTACTATGCAACTCCTAGCAATTAGGTATTCAGTAAAATAAAAATTAGGGAATGTGGACATCTTAATGACTATTTAACTGTGTGGTTAAATAAAGAGTGAAATGTTAGAGATAAGTTAAGAAGGCTCATCATTCACTAGTACTTCCAAGCATTAGATTAAATCAAACAAAAATATATCTACTTTCAGAAATGTAAATTCATACAACTACGTTTAATACAAGTCATAAATATTAAATATCACATAAAACTAATGTCATTTCAGTCATAGGTTACGAATTACTTGAATCCATCACCACTACATACACATGAGCGAAATATAACAAAAAACACTCCGTGCACATGTTGCTAAATGTGCTGCAAAATGACAACATAAAGATTTAAAAATAATAACACTTGCACGTAAATTTACGTGTTATAAAAGTCAGAACAACACAAATCATTACTAAATGTTTATATTACTCGAGGTGGGAGACATCATTAGTTCGATGGTATTATTACCGTGTTGACAGCTTTACACGGTAGATTGAATAATATAAAACATAGGTATTATATACAAGTTAAGTTACGCTCATGTATATTTATTTAGCCTTACATATTATAATACAGACAATATGAAAATACATTAGAATTTCCAAACATTTCTTTAAGAGGCTGAAATGAAATGCAAATAAGAGATAAACTGCGAGGTAGATGGAATTGTTTGATCCAAAGACGAACAAAATATAATTTTAAATGATTTCATACATACAGAAACACGAAGTTAACATTTACTAGGAATGATATGCCAGCAGATATTACACAGTTCATATACTTGTATTTTTTTATACAGTTTGATTTTCAGTTTCTAAAGGTATAATATGTAAGTTTGAATGAATAAGCGCAATAATGATTTCTCGTATAAGACGAGAGGTACTTAAATCATATTTGTTAAATACTAAAACCTAATACATTTAATCAATCCTTCAGAAGTTAACTTTGCAGCTCAATAAAGCATACATCAACGTAAGAGTAAGTCGAGAGGTTTTTCTATCTATCTAAGTCAGCAACAATTATACAAGGTTTTTAGAAATTTTTCGTATATGACTATTGAGAGTGTGTATAATAATGTTTCATTAAAGCTTAAAACTAACAAATTCGTGAATAATTCCGAAGAAAACATCGAACATGATGATCATTGAGACATCTTTAAAACATCTACACTAATATCACGAGGGGAGATGACTTATATTTTGTTTTAGAACAAAAACATCCTTTTTGTATACATACATATTGGAACATCGAAGAGACGCGACGCATTAGCATCGGATACATACATAGTAATGACTGAATATTTTGTAATTCGACAAACTTGAATCGCTTAAGCATCGCAGTCGTACTCCAGAACAGTCTTGTGATAGAAGAGCAAATACCTGGAAAAGAAAAGATTATTCAGTCATTAGTCATTATACATAGATAATTACGACTAAGCTGAGGATTTTTTAGGTGGTAAATATCTTAAGGGCTCTATGGTATAAGGGGAATAGGATATTGAATCATAGCAGCCAATCCATCGGTGAACCGGGAGTGAGTATATTGAGGTGAGTTACTAGCTGTTCCCCGCGATTTCTCTCGTGATCTAAAATAATTTTAAATTTTAAAATATGAAAATTAAAGTCCCCGATATGCGTCACTATTTATTTATCAGGGTCAGGGTACATTTTTAAACACTCGTTACTCACTAACAAACATCCACCCTGTCATTGCCCCTTTTAAAATGTAAAAATCGATAACCCTGAAACACGTCTTACGAGATTTAAGGAAGGAGGAAGGTTTTAAATAGTTTCAGATTTTTTTCTTCTTTTTATATCTTTCTCACTGTAAGGACCTATTACAAAGTATTAGATAACTAAAAAAAAAACAACAAAGTCGTTCTTAAGTTATGGCGTAAACAAGGGAAATAGGGATTCATTTTTATATAATTACTAGCGGCCCGCCCCGGCTTCGCACGGATGGAGAATCCCTGACTTTACTTTCCCCGTCGAGTCTCCCGTGAACCCCATATGTAAGGGGTAGACAACATTTATCACAAAAAAAAAATAGATAGTTTAATTTCATAAAAATCGGTCAAGCCGTTTCGGAGGAGTATGATAACTAACACTGTGACACGAGAATTTTATATATAAGAAGATATAGGTTATTATTTTATCTAACGTACCCTTCGCTATCCAAAACCTCACGCAGTGACGCACGAGTGATCATATGGTCATCACACTTGAACCAGCCTCCCTTCATCTGGCGCACATAGGCAGTGTAGTGGCCGGCATCCAGCGAGCCCACGTGGTTCACCACAGCGAACAGCGAGTAGCGATTGTCTTCAAACACACCTTCAGGTGCGTTGTTGTTATCAGCGCCAACATCCACCGCTCGGCGGTGAGATGACATGAATGGAGTCATGTCCAGCTCAGCGGGGAACGATACGAAGGCATTGATTTTCCTATCGATCTGCGAAGAATGTTCGAAACGCTTCAGGTGGAAACTAGCGACTATAGGCAATGTTTCTAAAGTCAGCTGTTTGGTGGACTCGCGGTAAGCTCGGCAATTCGAGCACTTTATTTTGGCTCCGGAACCCAGATGTTCCGCTCGCGTAAAGCGCTCGAGGCAAGCCGCGAGGGAGCCCGGCCCGGCCACGTCGAGGCTGATGTCCCAGAACGGATCGATAGTGGTCGACACTCCGTGGCAAGAAGTGCACACAACGTCGCTTTGAAGCCCGCCAGTGAATATTTGGTCGATGATACAGTTGCAGCGGCCATTTTCTTTTTTCTCGCCATTTTCATCCACACCGTTCATGCAGTGTCTGAAATTGAAATGACATGAATATAACAACAGAAAGTGCCTACAAAATATCGAAATAATATACTGAATACTGTCTATTTGAATAGTTCATCATAAAATACGGCACCAACCTATGCAGTACGTCAAGGGTTGCGATGAAAAATTCATGAGCATCCTGCTGCTCATACCCTGCGAGATGACGAGCATGAGTCCAAATCAGATGCAAGAGGCGATGTAAAGTTAGAGGTGTCTTTGCACCAGAGTAGAACTCCTGAAGAACAAAATAAAATAAATAAACAAAAACCTTTTTGCATTATTGCCACATAAAAACAACATCCCTACATGATTCGACTAAAAGCTAGTTAGGTACTATGTATTCAAACGAAAGGTAGGAAGGTACGTTATCGATTTCTTGTTCGGCGGGTGTAGCTATAAATAAATGCTTCACCTAGATACGCAGCGATATTGAACGTTGGAAGTTCGTGGAAAGGGTCGCTACGTAATCATTAGATATTATATAAGTTATTTTCCACGAAACGAAACGCGCAAAACAGCGACTTGACGGTACTTACCTGAAACAGCTTGGAAACCTCGCATACCAAGCATTTTCCTGACCCTTGGGCCTTACATTTGTGTTTCTCTCCCAGGAAATAGTCGCGCAACAGCGGAGTATGGATCAATGTCTGAAATTATCACATAAATGTTATAATATTATTGACTTATGTTTCAGTAGTGGTATTGAAAACAATAACCGTTGAGATCATAACTTCACAACATAAAAACCTAGAACATTCTAGGAATAAATTACAGTACCCTCGAAATAGCAGAGCGCGTCTGAAGTTATCAGCAAGTGGTTTTGCAATTTTATTATTAGGTATATCTAATTACTAGGTAGAAAGCATTACTTTAGTTTTTATTGGAATCGGTCAAGTGGGTATGTGAGAAACTAGCTTCTGCCTGCGACTTCGTCTGCGTGGACTTTAGAATTGGGTCTGACCTAGATAAAAAGTAGCCCATGTGTTATTCCAGACTATAATCTATCTCTGTGCCAAAGATCCGTTCAGCCGTTCTGGCGTGAAAGAGTAACAAACATCCATACATCCACCCATCCATCCTCAACTTTCGCATATGTATAAAACTTGTGGGATTAGCCGTTGTCATTCGGTGTAGTCCTCGTAAGTACGATTGTCTAGGTTGGGCAGTCAGGTAATATTGAGTCAAATGCGGTTGTTTATTTAGAGAAGTCATGTTATTTATATAATTATAAATAAACAGTAGGTACAGAAATGTCTGCCGCAGTGACGCCTTCCTTCATAACCACGTAACAATATGGTAATCGAATGTTTCAAACATGACGCTAAAGGCGCACATTACTAACACACTGGACATTGCAAGTCGCATAGCAAAAGTGCGCCAAGTGCAAATTACGTCTCTTGCGGTTGTGCGTCTTTTGTGAGGTTAGCTTATAGCAGGCGATTGAAAATGTAAATAAATAATTTTGATATTTCACGCGCCAACTAACGCAGGCATCGTCACGATGCATGGTGTAGAGTGTAAGTATAATATGACGTAGTAGAATTGTATATTTCGCTATTTTACATAACTGGTAGCTGCTTTACAAAATAGCTGAATAGGTTCCCGCTGACTTGCCATTGCAATACGTTTATCAAAAACGCTACCCACGTTTTGTTGTTTTATAGAATAACTTATTTGCAGTTACGATATGCGATTTATGCAAAAAAACCTATGAGATTTAGTTATATTTTCACGGATTTTTGCAACCAAATTTAAATACAACTAACCGTAAGGTAAGTCATGTCGGTTGAGAGGCAAAGTAACTTGCCTTTCAATAGATGTTACTGACGTCACCTTTAAGACGTAAGTTCAGAATGTCAAGGCAAATTTCGACATGGCAGGTGGGACTCGCGGTGGCTTAGAGGTCATAGCGTCTGGCGTACCTAGCTAGAAGACGCAGGTTCGAATCCTGCCTGCGAGTCGAATTTTTCCTTCACTAAAATAACTATAATCTTAGCATGGAAAATGCAAAAAAAACACAAAAAGATAACCAACTTTAGTTTTGATGGGGTATTTTCGGGATGAAATATGTTTAAATTGGATAGATTTACATAACAGAGCTATTTTCTAAAGAGGCTAGCGATTATGTAAAATAACGAATTATAGAATTCTACTGAGACATATATAACGAACGAACGAACGTGAAGCGGCGGTAGCCTAATGGCTAGGGCGCCCGGCCTTGCAATTATGTGGTTGCCGGTTCGAAACCCACCCATTCCACTACCGACGTAAACCCACTCGTAACACATGCATTTTAGTTAGGTTAGTTTCTACTTCACTTTCATACAAGACTTGCTCTATCTGACTCGTATTCGCACAGTACAAACAGGCCCCTTAGTTTGTTTTGACGCAGTTTTACAATGCAATGAGATGCGGCCTGGCGCACCTTAGAGCTTCATGAAAATTATAGCAGCGCTCATTAAATATTCATTGAACCAAGATTGATAAAAATTCAACAAGTAAAAAAGTTGTTTTGAAGCAAATCAAATACGAACGAGCATCTATGAATTGCATTTTGCTTTGTAGTTTTCAACCAGCCCCAGCTGAGGAAGAGCTTCTTTTTACTGTTATTACAGATAATAGAATACTATCTGTTATTAATTTACTTTTATTTATTTATTTCACAAAAGAGTGGTATTCTAGTCTGTTACAAATTAGGGTAACAAGGAAACAAGGATTAGGTTACGGTAGGTAAATGAGTAACAATAGATATTCAGATCTGATGCCCTAGCTAGGTTACAAAGTAATTCACCCCTCATTTTCCAAAAAAATCGGAAGAGATTATTATCCGTAGCGGCATCGCATATACCTACATATTTTTATGTAGGCATCATCATCATTATCATCACCCTATTATTAGTCTACTGCTGGACATAGGCCTCCCGCAATGCACCTACGCCATTTCATTTCATTTGATTTTTATCGGAACTCTGACAGCCGTGATAGCCTAGTGATATGACCATTGGACTGCCAAGTCAAAGATCTCGAGTTCAAATCCAAGGCACGCACCTGTGACTTTTCGAAGTTATGTGTGTTGAAGGAAAAGGTCTGCCAACCCGCATTAGGCTAGCGTGGTGGACTATAGCCTAATCCCTCTCATTGTGACAGGAGACCCGTGCCCAGCAGTGGGACATATAATGGGTTGATTATGCTGCACAAGATCATGATAATGTTTTAAGTTAGGTACATAGGTACCTACATAGAGTTGTAGAAACGAATTTTGAGCTTACTACATATAGTTACTTATGTTGATGTGTCTTCCTTATAGCCAGAGCCTAGGGTGAATTATATAAAGACCCTACAATAATGTATGTGAATCATTGGTAATCATCGGATATTAATAATATTTGGTGAAAAGCTCAAAAGCAATGCTCATCATTGCTTTTGAGCTTTTCACCAAATATTATACATAGTAGTTTCTAACCATCACCCTGGATCTTAAATATCTTAATATAATAATTTAAAATTATCTACCACTGACCTGCACAATGCAGTTCATAAAGCAAGTGGATCCCAGGTTCTGCAAGCCACGCAGTCCAATGGTGGTGTGTGGGCTGATAAGGCGACGCTTGCGAAGGCGCCGGAGCGCCATGGCCTCGTTGCTGTTAGGCAGCCATGGCATGAATGGCATACTGATGCCAAGCGATCTGATAATGCACACATCTAAGTTAGATAAGTTTCATCAAAATATATATGACACCATTCTAGTAATTATGTTATTAGAAATCCATGAAATGGTTCAAAAAAAAATATCCATACAGTAACAAATCAATAACAAAACGATAATGTTACATACTTAGCTTCTTTGAGTCGGTGAGATACACCAATCTCAGTAAGTTCTCGATCATATATGTAATCTTGACACTGAGCACAATAGATATTTCCATAACTAAGATCCACATACAGGAAATGCTTTTTGGTTTTTGAGTGATCTTGAATGTGGCCTGCATAGCAGGCGAAATAGATGCAATGCAGGCATGAATGCATGCGAGGGCCTGGCATACCACAGGTGAAGCACAGGCATGATGTTGCCTGAAATATATAATATGCAGGCACTGATGTGGGTCTTTGGAAATACAGAAATGTTTTTAAAAGTAAATAAGAATATGATGTATTATAGAAGAACAGCACCACTCCTTTGTGGAGCTATGCATGATGTGCCTGGTCTGGACATGTTAATCAGTTTTGTTAACAAATAAAGAATGAAAAGTAGGCACCTACCTAATTCAATCATTATTTAAAAAAGTAATACCTACTACATATTTTATATTTTTATTGAATATGTGTTGAGCCTTTTAGGATAGTTGAATTTTAAACAAAATGTTGAACTCCCTTTTATAATATACGAATAACACTAATCAGTGTAAATTAGTGTAGATCAATCAGTAAAAATCTGGTCAAATAGATAAGTTCTTCATAGACCTTGTGTAGTGACCCCTAAATGCCCTAAAATATATTCTGTATACCAGGGGTGGCCAACAGGTCGATCGCGACTGTTAGTCCAATTGATCGTGGCAATGCAAAAAATATAAATACTCACACTAATTTACAGTTAAGTAGTTACTAAGAATAATTTTCACATTTGTTTTTTCTCTTAATAAAATAAAAACTAACCAGGATGATTCGTGAGGCTATTGAAATCAAAAAACACTGTCTCATTTTGCGTAAGTGTCAGAAATCCGTATGCTGTTTCATTTAAGATTTCAAGTATGTAATTGGTAGATCGCACAGGGTTTCGTTAGTAAACAGATCTTGGGTCTAATCAAGTTGGCCACCCCTGCTGTATACTATACACTATTCAGGGTTGTAAAACCCCTCAATCATTGGTTACTTGCCTACTTGATTGAGCAATTAGAACTGTGATTCAATATAATCGCGCAACGACGACAATGCAAGGCAATGCTAATCGCTAACAAACAGCTGTTTTTAGGTCAAAGATCAGAAATCAGCTGATCATGAAATGCAATTTGCCGCAAACACAATTAAATGCACTCTTTACTAAAAGAAAATTAATCATTTATTATGTAGAGTAAAGACAACGCCAGGCGATCTGATAAAATCCCTGTAAGTCGCGAGAAAAGGTCATAAACGCACTTTCTGTTGGCTGTACAGGCGTAAACTTACCTTGTACCTTCTTGCTTCGTACGAAGTGCATGATACGAAAAAGGCATGCACAATTTTATATGGGTTTGTGCCCTTCGCAGCCTTAAAATTATTCAGGTGTATGCAACCATTGTCATTCATTATTTTGGTTTGTAAAATACACCGGCTAGGAAAATTTTGTCTATGTCCGACGCCACGGAATTAAAATAAAAGCATTATATTGCACTCAAACACGTGTATAAATGTATTTCGTCGAAAATAACGAAACACCAAAAAATATGTCTCAAGCAAGATCTTAGCTCTTCAAATAATCAATGTAAAAATGATGTGAAGTGAAACAGACTAAAATAGAGCAATGAATGGGCGTGTTCTTCAAATAAAATTAATACGCAAACAACGCAACTCCAAGCACTGCGCAGCTGACTTGCAGTCAGGGTTGCCAAATCCCAAAAAGATTTCCCTCCCTAAAATCAAACCACCCACTCCTCTCACTCTCACTTCAATTTTCTTCAGAGGTTTACAATGTTTTTCAAGATAATTATATTTTAAGAAGTTAATGTACTTAGAGTAATAATCATTAGAGATAATAAATAATGATTTATAACTTCGCGATTTTGATATGGAGGGAAAAAAGGAGAACTGACCCTGTATACGTGTCCGTCAAAATACGTTAAATTATGGTAAAGTTTTGTATTAATCAACAATTTAAATAAATGTACATAACATACCATCACACCTGTATTCCCCGAAGGGTTAGGCAGAGGCGCTCTAATGTACACCCACAGTTCGCCGGTATGTTTAGGTCCCATGTAATAGGGGGCGAGCCTATTGCCATTAACCGGGCACAAATTCCTAACTCCGAGCTGCTACTGGGAATTTCATAGAAAAACCCAAGAACACTTTGCTCGACCTGGGAATCGAACCCAGGACCTCTAGCATAGCAGTCGTATTTAAATAAATTTTACCACTTAAATAGCCAAATTTAGTAATATTACACTAATATTTCTAATTTAAAAGTAGTGGATGTTCGATCGTCTGTCCTTTCGTCATTATTAATATAACTTTGATTTTTACCCGTAGATAATAGTGTGGGTTATATGTTTTTGTATTCTTATTTTCTGATATGTAAACTGTAACATATAACTGTTTTTTGTCCCTAAATAAATAAATAAATAAATTTATTGGGATAAAGGGATGAAAAAAAAAATTATCTCCTTAGGTGATCGGGGGACAGGGCCAAAGCGCAGAGGCTCCTTATAGAACTTTAATCTAATATGGGACGGAGCACCAACTCGGGATATTCCATGACTGCACAATAGCAGTACAGCTATGAAGTATTCCAAGCGAGTGCTGGATTATTCCATGAAGAATGAAGTGCTTTAATGATCAGTATAAAAATACTATCATTTATGTGGTAAAATCTTTGACTATAAGGGTAAAATACAATATTCATTTATTGCGCTATCGTACACTTCGACAATTTATATTATATAAAAAATTTAACACTTCAGAACTATTAAAACCGCCTTACGAATTTTCGACCAGGTCACGTGTCCTGACGCGAGTTTAACATTTTTACCCATTTCAAAAAGTCAAAAAGTGTACAACGCCCCTAAAGAAGTTTTCACTTCAAAAATACCCTTTGCCTATGCTAGCGCCATTTTGAAGGGTTTCTGAACTATTAATTACTTTTGGCCTCAGTTAATAGAATACTAGTAATTTTGGACACATTCGACATGTTCCCCGTTTGAGCCAGTTTCTTTTCTTCTACCCTCCATTCCATATTTTGTGAGTTTGGATACAATACATACAACTTTACTTAGACTCAGACTATATTACTGTACTCTGTGCTCCCTCAAAGACATGCAAGCAAGAATGGTATGGGTGGGTATGCTGTCGCAAATCATTTTTCTAATACCTGGGGCCACTTGCAGCAACTTCTTAACTGTGTTTAAATTGTAGGTATTTAAACAAAATCTTTCATTGTATTTAAACAATTTAAGAAGTTGGAGCGAGTAACCCCTAGTTGTTACAACAATGTTGCCCTTTGTTTAAAATATTTGTTTGTATGTATTGGTTGGTGCTACTGCTTTACCCAATGAGTGAACTGAGTGAAGTGAAGTAAAATAAAATTAGTAAATAAATATGGCGTCTATTCAATTTACAACGATGTAAACTTTTGTTTACTGTTTTTCAAATATTTTGAGAAATGATAAGTGAATTTGAAAATTTGTCCCTCGGAGGTAACAATGCTGCAAGTAATCATGGTGATCCATTCACTCATACCGGTAATTTAAATTTATATTTATTGTAGACGTAGAACAAGTTGTTGTCCAATTAAAACATGACCTCAATGCCTAGGTTTTATTACTGCTATGTACGTTTTAACTATGGTTACTGTACTGTTCCTTTCAGAGTTAACACCTGAGCAGCAAAAGACTTTAATAGACATACGGCGTCGGAAAACTGAATTACTGTTGGAAATTCAGGTGAGTGATACTTCGAATTGCTTTTCTTCTCTGCCTAGAAAACAACTGCTAATTAATTCTGCTATGATGCTCTCAGAAAGTATGTTGTTATGTTATTGTGTATAGTGAGTTAGTCATGTTTTGACAAAAGGTTTAGAATATAGGTACCTACATAATAGTCGTGTCCTACAAATTGCAATTTACTAAATATCTTTCACATATTTCTCCATTCTCTGTAGTTAGTTGCAGGGTTCTAATATGTGATAAGAAGAAATGATCAAAATATAATACAATAGGTACCATCCCATGAAGACATTTGTCGTAGATCCTACTTTGAAATACTACTACTAATACTTTTAAAAAACTTATTTCTGTCATCAAGTGAGACAGAAATCATGTACCTACACAAGATACCTATCTAAAAACTAAACAACACAAATAATTTGTACTAACAATTGAAGAGTGGGGAAATATAATAAATCAATATTTATAAGAGCTTTTCAGTGATACATTTTATTTTACCCCTAAAAAGGTGGTGTTATTTGTTTGTAGTGTGTTTCTGTGAATCCGTCACACAGATGTGGAATAATACCACCAGTGGCTTTGTAGCTAAGAATGGACCAATTTTCATTCAGTTTTAATTTTGTTATATTCTTGATAGGTTTGGGCTTGTTTGTCAGTTCATCTGATGTTAAGTGACACTGCAACCTATGTAAGATGGAGCGCACTTGCCTAGAAGAAATTGATTCACTTGAGATTTAAAGACACTCCGCTTATTATGTCTAATTGGGGAAGACCCACTCAGAAAGGACATTCCACATTTCAACCGTATGTGTAATATACACACATCAATAAAAAGTTTGTGTGGTTTCTTTAAATATAAATACCCTGTAAAGAAAACACACAACAAAGAATTTTTCTTGATAAAGTTCAATTTAAAAAATTATATCAGCTTAAGCTAGTGATTGCAAACATTTTTTGATGTGTGTAAGTGGAGCCAAAGGTTTCAATTGGCTTTTTGGAATATCCACTATGAATCAATGTCGCTTTTTTGTGCTTCTGTTTACCAGATAGTAGAAAGGGCAAGGGGGAATTTTTGGATTGAGAATTTCAAATTCAGTAGAACTACATATTTATATGTTCTTAACATTATGTACTTATTTAATGAATTTTTTATTTCCATTTCTTATTCTTTGGAAATTTTCAAAATGTTCACTATTCTGTGATTTCTGCTACATTTTGACATTTAACCGAACTAAATAATATTTTTTCATTTTTATATGGCTGCCACAGTTTTAGTTTAGTAGTTGTAAGTTTGACTGCTACTTGGGGTCTTGGACAACAAATAACACTTTAACCTGAGAATCAAAATTCTCAGGTTAAAGTGTTATTTGTTTTTTCTTTAGAATTTGCAGTAGCAGCTTGTAGTTTGAATTTATGCCTAATGGCAATAGACTTCCCATACACATGGGCCTAAATTAGCCAAAAGTGTGAGTAACTCTGCCTTCCTTCATTTTGTCAACCTATATTCCCCATTGGTGTCCATGGTGACTAGTCAGTCTGTATCAAAAACAGGACGATTGGCTATTCACAATGGTGTGCTGGTACTTACACTATGTATGGAAGTGAATGTTGGGTGGCAGAAGAGACATGAAAATTATAATAAATGTGGTGCTAATTCATTCCTTGCTAAGTATGTGTAACTCGGACTGATAGATTGAGGATCAGTGTGTTAAGTAGTGACACTGAAAAGAATATTGTTTTGAGATGTTGACTGAATTAATGAAAGACGATTAACGTAAGAAATATTTAAGGCGAGTGTCAGCGGTGCAGCGTCGGAAGAGGTCGTCCTAGAAGGACTCACGCCGATCTTATTGGCGAGATGATTCAAAAAGGTCAGGTGCATAGTACTCGGAACCGGCGCGTATGTATGAGAAGACGTATGAATGTGGCATCTGGTCTATAGTTTCTGCCTACCTCTGTGGGAGAAAGGCGCGAGTGTATAAATGTGTCATAAACATATTTTCGCATTATAGTCTTAAAGTGATATTTGGTCATCAATGCTTCTGAGTGATTACACAGGGTGTGCAATAGTAGCTGAGCCAAATTCCTACTTTATTCACATCATGATTTAATTGATTACAATTTTTATTTAGACAAGACAAGGTGGCATAGTAGTACCAGGTTCATTACATCTAAATTTCTAGGATAGGTTTGAAGATCAACTTGAGCAATATAACAGCAACTACTTTACCAACAACAACGTTACTTTTACATCAATCAAATTGACTAGTTGATGGAATAATTTTTAAGGTCTGTCCTTTTTATTGTTGGTTTAACCCCCATGTGGATAAAATATTTGATAAAATAACAGTGTTAACATACAACAAAACCTAGCTAATGGGTTCCTCTCAGTCACTGAGATAGGCATCTCGTAAGTAAGAGGCAAAAAATTATATGTGCCCTCTTGGGTTCTGACTGACTGGCGACATCGGAGCCTGTCATAAATCACCTTGATGTGTGTTTTAATGCGTGAGAGCAATTTTGTATTTGTAAATTGATTAATCTGCTTATTATGTATAATGCCTTTATCTCGCGACTGTGCATGATGAGTCTGGTATGAAGAGTCATACCAGACTGGTAAAAAACTATCAAAATCATTCCGCCAACGATTGATAGATAGATGAGACTTAGTATCAGTATTTTATACGAAGCTGCTGCAATTTCTGCCATTTCTGGGGATGGCGATATCCTATGTACAAATTGAATATCGCTTTGCGTTTACGGGCTTATAAAATCCGCTAACGATTTTACCATTGTCATGTGTTGTTGGTGGTGTGTGACCACCGATTGATGAGCCTTGCAGGGCCTTGGGGCGGCATAAAATATATCAAAAATCATTGGAAGTTTTTAGACATATCTTAAGGTCACGATCCCCTCGTAGTTAAGCAAGATTAGAATTAGTTTCTTTGTAGGATTAAGTAATAACTAATTGACTGATTAAGTGGAATGCTATACTGTGGGAGAGCCATGCTTTGATGTGGGAGGGCCATGCTTCAGCACGAATGGGCCGCCTTACAGAAAACTGCGTGAAACAACGCTTACGTTGTGTTTCGCCGAGGGAGTGAGGATACCGGAGGCCCAAACCATTTCAAAAGGCGGGCAACCCCCTTGAGACGCCTCTGGTGTTGCCGTGTCACACATGTTACCAATGCCATGTTAGCGCCGCTCAATGGACTCATAGTTTACCATCAGGCGATCAGTCTGCTCGTTTGCCCTCCTATCCCATAAAAAAAGTCCGCGATGGGGCAGTCAGCTATCTTAAAACCACTGTAACAACAGCAAAACGATCTTAAAGATATCTCATTATTCAATAAAATATTCTTGAATATTATGTTGTGAAAGGCAACATTTTCAAGGTTTAAAAAAAAATTTTAAAGCATGAATTGGATAATTTTTGAAAAGGCTCGAACGAAGTCTTGTAAAACTGAAGTTACTAAATTAATTACAGCACTTGCTAGATTAAAATGAAATAATGGAGAACTAAGGAAATCCTATCACAAATGGAAGATACTCTTAAAGGCACTGAAGATAGCAAATATTACTCAAAATTATTTTCTTTCTTAACAGAATCATTGAGCAATTTTTGAAAATTCGCTTCATCCCGGTTTCGAAGCGACACTAAACTAGCACATTTAGGGCCACTTGCACCAACTTCTTAAATATACTTACTTAAATCATATTTAAATACAATATTTCATAGTATTTGTATTTAAATACAATATTTCATAGTATTTGTATTTAAATACAATATTTCATAATATTTGTATTTAAATACAATTTAAACATATTTAAAAAGTTGGTACAAGTGACCCTTAGTTTTGTCGATTAATTTTAACGGAATTCAAAAATAAAGACTTTCTTACGGACTTTTTCCTGTAACTACAACGGTTAACGTGGCAGAAAATTAATATGAGTTTATTTAGTGACTTTTACAATTTTCTTTTTATGAAGATCCGTATTATCCGTATTCCTTCCTAGCGGGCCTTCATTCAATACGGTATGCGGACTGGTCTGACGTAAGCCGTCAATGCTTGGGTTGGGCTTACTACACATAGCCTGGTAGTAAGTCAGTGCGAGGCGGGTCGCGGCTCGGGCGTGACGTGTCGCCCTCTTCTATACATTATTTATGTAGTTACTAACTTACTATTATCACTTTAGGCTATTAGTGTTGTGAAAATAATACTAGAACTTAATAAAAATTGTGGAATTGAAATCATATATCGTGTGAATTTTATTCATAAGTTGGTGTTTGAATAGGATATCACCCGTAAGTTGGTAGTGATAAGGCGGATAAGTGGAATTTGCTATGACTACGTCGTCGGACACCGGGTGTTTTGTTATTATATTTTATGACTTATGCCAATGTGTTTTTGGAGCGGTCTAACCCTTTAATGTTCCCATAATTTATGAATTACATAAAAAAACTTAACGATAGTCTTTAGATCAGAATATTTGTCCCTTTTAACGTTGTTGTTTACTGTAAAATCCCCTAGGTAATTAACCTTTATTTAATATTTATCTATTATTTATATAATAACCATTATCTATGATATTAAAAGGCGAGTTACTTTCCTTAAGCGATTTGCTCTTATATGTATCGCCACAATTTAGGGAGTAAAATGTGCTTCGCCCTCGCTCCATTTTGGATTTTTTGATAACGATGAACAGTAATTTCAATAGCTTCTTTCTCAGGTCATAAATAAGATTCCACTTTGGGTTATTGTCATGTGCTGTTATGTTGAACTCGGGGTCTTCTAATTAGTCTAATTAATATGGAATTTCATTACCTATTGATAAACATTCTCTTACCCTAAACAAGTATTTTCTGTTAATGTTTGTGTCTGTAAATTGAAGTATCATTTCGATGTGTTGATTTCGTGAATTTGGTACACATTGGTTCAAATAACTTTATTTTGTGCAAAACCGTAAGAAGCCGGAATTTAACAAATAAAAGCTTGTTTTGAGGCGAGGTGCGATACTTAGCTGGACAATGTCCGTGATGGATTTATCATATTTCCTTTACCGCTTCCGCAGCGTGGCTGTAGGCGCCGATAACAAAGCTGTATGTGTCGACAATATTGCAATGATATTTGGTATATTATAGTAATAGTTAATAGAATGTTGCACCAATTAATGATAATAAGTGTTTATAACACGATGATTTTGTGGATACACAGAATTAGGGTATGGGCTCATAATTAGGGTATTTGGATTTCCTCGAGAAATCTCCTCGTATAAATTGGTTGTGACGTCGGTCTTGTCACAGACGTGCAGAAAGATAAAGGCGTTACCTACCTATGTATATAGGTAATGTAATTGTCACTGTGCCAAAGACCGGTGGTGCCCGCGACTATCTTCAGTATAGTGCGTGCCTTAGAGGGAAGTGTATGGCGCGCGATGTGTTTGCATGTTCGCCTGCTGTGCGGCGCGCTGTGGTGGCCACTGCTGGTACGTTGCGCACGCGCAACCCGCACCTACGACGACGACTATGAACAGGTGTGTCATCGTTGCCGCTTTCTGTGCACCTTGCAAACATACTTCTTTATTGTGTAGCTTCACTTCTTTTTTGGCAAGTACTTCAATGTTGTTTGGAATACATACCCACGTCCGGCGACGCGTAGTCATCCACTTTTCCACTTTATTTGCTTTTTAAAACTGCAATTTATTTTAAAATGTATTGTGGGCTTAATAGGTATCCTGTGGCTGCTAGCTTCCTAATACCTATTGGTGTTTGTGTGGTCAACGCCATCAGTGTGTGAGAGTGTAATGTGCGTGGTGCGTTGGCACTTGTGAAGTAATGTTCATCAAGGCCGGACCAGCAGCGGCTGAACCGGAGCGCCGTGGATCGGTCTCCAACTGGTTCTCGTCTTTGAGGCGCGGTGGCGGGCGGCGTAAACGCGACGAAACCGCCGTGCCATCAGGTTACGGTTCGCTGGGCAGGCGGAAGGATGGGTCGCAGCCGCGGGGCAAGACCCGCTCCGCCTGGGACCTTACAACGGTCACTAGACTGGTCTGTATCTTCGATCATATTTACGTAAAAAGTCCTGATGCGATGCAATGACACACTGCGCTGGAGACCGCATTTGGCCGGTATCCAAATGCCCTGGATCGATCACACTCTTTGCGTCTGCGTGTAAAATGATGACTAAACGATATTCGAAAGTATCACCTTATAGGTAGTAATGCTTTTTGCTTTTGAATGTGTTTGATTGAATAATTATGAACTTACTTAACAATTTTCGTTTTATACCTAGTTATTATTATGGCTGCACAATTATCGACTGAAATTTATTATGGACATTATAAATAATGTTATATGTAGGTGCGTTATATGACAACACAAAACAAAACAGTGGTTTTTAATTTTATCTATAGCACATGTGATTTCAAGAGTGTTATCTTTCGATAATGATAAATTTCTATAATGCGGAGTAGCCTAGAAATACCTATTGTGTTACATTTCCGAATGATTCATTGTCATCATACATTTTATCTATGACCAAATTGTCTACAATGAATACGAACACCCAAACAAAGTAAAGGTGCCTATTTACTTACCCAAAGATATATTAAAACTATTGCAATACGTCATTGTCCCTACTAGTATGATTCATACGTAAATTATTTAGCAATAACCATGAATTCGATAAGTACTCAAAGCAGTAATTTGGTTGTTTTTACATGCTTTTAATGAGTTTGCAATGTTTGTTAGTTTAGATAAAATCTTGCGAGCTGAATTAGAACCATCCCCCTATCCTACGGAGTTCAATTTTGACACGTTGATTCAGTTTCAAGTACAATGGTTTTTTTAATGGTAAATATGACCTGAATTGAGGTCCAGTTCCACGTAAAGAAACTTTTCACCGGCCAACAGCAGAACCATGAATTTTTTATACGCATTCAATTATGATAGCGTCTTTCAAGTTTTATAGTGACATAGGTATTGCACTCGAGGATAGCCATGAGTATATTTAACCAGGAGTTCCCCGTAAGGGGCTCTTTACTTCAATGGTGCAGTAAGGAGCCTCTTACGGGGGAACTCTTTAGGGATTAACAGCACAGAAACCAAGTGTTGACACGCATTTAATTTTGATAGCCGGGCTTAAATTTTACAATGATAAGTGTGCTTGTTTTTTTTTATTATCATTGAGTAATGAGTACTACCATACTTATTAACTTCCTTTTCCAAGTTTTTTAAACGTTGCTAACATCAAGGATTTTATGTATCCCATCGTAATTCTTAAAGTTTACAAAGACAATACCGAACAGGAATCGGACTCAGGCACCTTTGGCGTAGAAACCGCAACAGTGTGTGGTCTTGGTCAAGTGCGCCTGGGCCCAATGCAACCTCTTGAGCAGCCTAGTAAAATATATTAGTTATACTATGTGGCCCTACCATTCTCATATAGGTACTTACTCACCCTGTGTGTGCGAGATATTTAGTTTGATGTGTATCTGTGTGCAAAAACATAGTTATTTTATCTGTTACCGAGAATATACCTATGGATAAAATCAATATGTATATCTTAGAATCTAAATATCTTAGAACTTGGATTTAAATTATATAGGTAGGTCTAAATAAACAGCCAATCTGCTAAATATTAAAATAAATAAACTCGTACATATTTATCTTCTGTGATAAGAATACAAGGAAAAGTTATTCAGTAAATAATAATTATTGTGGTGTGTCGAGTTTAAAGTAATGTAATAACTAGTCTATTTACTGAAAAAAAGCAAATATACCAATTTAGTATCAACATCGTTATCAGCTGTTTGTAAGTTGTACACAGTACCTCTTACGTACACTATAAAAATTCACTTAGAGGCTTTCGCATTCGCATTACATTTCTAAATCCATCTTGTCACATGTATTTGTTGTCTAACTAACCCCTGCAACGGCTGCAAATAAAAACAACGATTTTTTACACATTTGATAGGTTCGCATTGTTTGGCTTTCTAACTATACGATAAATAATGAAATAGTTCAGTAAGTACTAATTTTTCCGTTCACAATAATTAAATAACAGACTTAGGACATGGCAGCGCGATCAATCGTCTTTTGCGCATGAGTTTGACCACTAAAACTGTTATCTGTATTTGAAAATCTAATATCAAGTAAATGATCAACATTCCTTTGGAACATCTATCATGTGACATCACTAAGCACACGATCGCAGTGTGTTTGACTAAAACATTGTTTGAACGACCTACTAGTTCGCATGTGTAGCCTGAGAACAATGGACATATGGCGCCTGTATCGAATATCTCTCGTTTCTACTACGATTTACAACATGAATAAGTACTCCGGATCTATCTTTGTATATTAATGAACTTTAAACTTTTTTATGTCGCGAAAAAGTTACGGGGAAATTTATATATGCACCATTCATCCTTTGTACTGAAAATATTATTTTTGTATCAATTTGAACATAATTATACTGGTGCTCACATTCTTCGTTTTACAAAAAGCTGGAGGGAGTCACCTTAACCTATTATTAGGATAGGCCCTACATAGGATTTAATATTGGCTGATTTATCGATATTTATTTACAACAGAACTAGCAAATCCGTGTGCAGCTTCGCCTGTGTAAATTTCTCATCTAAATAAAAGTTGTCTGCTGATGATTTTTTTACATTAAAATGGTCGCATATGCCTGCGACAATTTTTATTATAATTACTAGCTGACCTGACAGACGTTGTCCTCTCCATGTTTCAACAAACCACCTCGAAAAATTTGACCTCTGAATACCTTATTTCTGTCCTATAAATTACTTAAATTCAAAAATTTGTTCACATGGTATTGACGTGAAGCATGGAAATATAAACAGACATACCTACATAAATAAAAATCTTAAATAACTGTTTCGGCATCAGAAAAGATTAACGCACGTTGCATTTTTGTAATTATTATAGGTACATACATACGTGGTATATTCTTTGGTTATATTATTTGATTAGATGGTAACTCTTTAGTTTCTCAAATAAAGTGTGCGCACTGTATCTACACTATGGAGGTTTCACATTATAAAATGAGTTACTATATGGCTGGATGCTTTAAAGAAGAAAACAATAACAAAATTTTCAACTCAAAATGACACACTGTTATCGATTCTCATAACACCACATCGTTAATATCTCTAACGATGTGGTGTTAGTCCGCTAGAAAATAAGTTGTCATTCTTTGTTTACTTCTTTAATCTACTCAAATATTTAGTTTTTACACCGGCTTGTGCTCGCTGGATAAATCCTATGTATGTCCCGTGATTCCCTGTATAAGTAGAGTCAGAATAACTGTACTTATAATCAATTTCTGGTCACAATAATAGTTTCTGATTGATCTGCTTTATTTTCTTGTTTTATCTTATGTAGTCCCTTTAGGTGTATTTTTTTAATTTTATTACTTGATTCTGTCATAATTTTTGATCCGTGCTAGTCTAGTACAGAAATACTTGAAAAAGAAATTTACTTCAATGGTTATTTTTAAAATTCAACGTTTTCAATGGTTAAAATGTTAATAACTTTTGAAAGAGAGAACCGATTTGAATTAAAAATAGCCTAAATGTTAATCCAAGAAACAGGCTATGAATTCCTGCCCACTTCCTCCAAATCTCTTCAGTAGTTATCATTTGATGCGTGGTCAAACACACACACAAACCGACAGACAAACCGACAGACAAACAGACAGACAAACCGACGGACAAAAGTTCCAAAAATAATATTAATGGGTTGTGTTGCCGATTCTGGACTCAGACCACAAATTAGTATTTTTGTAAATATAAGCAATGTATGTACAGACACGGTTCACTTACATTCTTATTATATGTAAGACTAGCTGACCTGACAGACGTTGTCCTGTACAAGTTTCAACTAACCACCTCGAAAAATTTGGTTTTTCATAAAATATTTGTAATACACTTAGCGCCATTGATTTCTGAATACCTTATTTCTGATCTATAAATTACTTAATTTCAAAAATTTGTTCACATTGTATTGACGTGAAGCATGGAAATATAAATAGACATACCTACATAGATTAAAATCTCAAATATCTGTTTCGGTATCAGTAAAGATTAACGCACGTTGCATTTTTTTTATTATTATATTTATTTATGTATTTAATTATTCGATTAGATGGAAACTCTTTAGTTTCTCAAATAAAGTGTGCGCACTGTATCTACACTATGGAGGTTTCACATTATAAAATGAGTTACTATATGGCTGGTTGCTTTAAAGAAGAAAACAATAATATTGTCAAAATTGTCAACTCAAAATGACACCTGTTATCGAATCAAATTTCATTGAGGTAATAACGATGTCGTGTTAGTCCGCTAAAAAATAAGTTGTAATTTTTTGTTTACTTCTTTAACCTACTCAAATATTTAGTTTTTACACCGGCTTGTGCTCGCTGGGTAAATCCTATCTATGTCCCGTGATTCCCTGTATAAGTAGAGTTAGAATTACTGTACTAATAATCAATTCTTGGTCACAATAATGGTTTCTGATTGATCTGCTTTATTTTCTTGTTTTATGTTATTTAGTCCCTGTAAATGCATTTTTTAATTTTATTACTTGTTTCTGTTATAATTTTTGATCCGTGCTAGTCTAGTACAGAAATACTTGAAAAAGAAATTGACTTCAATGGTTATTTTTAAAAGTCAACGTTTTCAATAGTTAAAATGTTAATAACTTTTAGAGAGAACCGATTTGAATTAAAAATAGCCTAAATGTCAATCCAAGAAACAGGCTATGAATTCCTGCCCACTTCCTCCGAATCTCTTCGATAGTAATCATTTGATGCGTGGTCAAACATACAGACAAACCGACAGACAAACAGACAGACAAAAGTTCCAAAAATAATAGAAATGGATTGTGTTACCGATTCTGAGTCCCCCAAATTAGTTTTTTTGTAAATATAAGCAATGTACAGACACGGCTCACTTACATTCTTATTACATATATGTAAGATGTAGATAGATGCGGTCTGCCAATATTGACATTCATACGCGTCTCCGAATGCAAATGTGTCTTTTGTTCGAGCAACGGTTTGTATTTGTTGTTCCACTACCTCGATTGCTCGAAGTATACATGATGGTATTTCCTTTACGGTCTCAAGTTTGACTCACAGTGTAAACCATCATTTAGGATCACACCCAGGATGCTATATATGTAAATAAAAAATTTCAAAAAATAGTTGTCAGTTGGTATTATAACGTTTTGTTATTCTCTTTGTGAAACTTCTGATGCTGATGACTTCACTAGCCCCTTCGAATTGCTATATTATAAGAAGCTTCTGACCTGGAGCTGCAGTTAATAATTGTTACTTTTACCTTTGCTCCAAACGGAGTAAGACGTCTGTATTACGATATTTCGGTGTTGCATTTCATTTACATTCGTAAACATCGATCGTTACATTTTATTTCACAGTTTCACACTTTATTTCAGTTTGGATCAATTCATTTACAAGATCAAATCATTACAACAGCGACGTATTCACCTGAAGTAACTCGTTCGAATAAAAACTGTACAAAAGGTCCGACCATGCATAACATACTGTATTTTTCTTATTTTATGTCCTACGTCTGTAGTAGATAGGTACTGCTTAAAGTTGGGAATGAGTCAGTCGCAGTATCGGTGTTATTAATTTATTTTATTGTTGTACATAGTTAATTTCACGGTTTTCTTTTGATAGAAGTGCTCAAAGAGAACAGTTTTTTATTACATAGAATACATATTAATAATAGGTGTCAAAAAGATCTGCAATAATTGATTACAGGAAAATGAGATCGATCCCAGTTATGCAATCCTAGATTTTAACGTGACCTGTGGTGGCTAATTTCTAATTTTATAAGTCGGTTTTGTACTAAATCGAAATCTCCTTTTTGATGGCCCAGTTCATTTGAACGTCGACAGTAAATTCCTTTAAAGTGATTCAGAATCGGAACATACTCGTAGTTTTGCTACATTGTTAAGGTCAAATACAATTCTCGAAACTGTTATGCAAACAACGTTTTGCCAATTTGTAGTAGGTATTTCCGAGTAAGTACGACTAGCGTGTTTGCGTGGAATTAAGATGACCTTTTCAGTCCTTGCGTCACCAGGCGATAATGATGTTTATTAGTAGTTCCTTGTGGGACATCGTCCCCGACATGCCTGACATATTCACACGAGTTTGTGAATTTTCTCGCGAACCAATTCCTTGCCCTATTTTAATATAATTTACATATTATTAACATCATGTGAAGTGCTTGAGCGGACAAGTTAACTTTCAAATGATAACTTTGGTTTAGGCGCATAGGGCTAATTCTCATTTTAGCAACAGACTCGCTAATGGACTACTTCTCATTATGGCCACTACTCATTTTGGCTACTTCTCATTTGGGCTACTTCTTACTTGGGCTACTTCTCATTAGGGCTATTACTCATTAGGGCTACTTCTCAAAATTTGGGAATGTTTATCCAGCATTACCTCGTCATAAACAACATTGTTTTTAACGGCTACGTGCGTAAAGATCATTTCCTATATTTTTCTAAAAATGTGCTGTGAACTTGTAAAGTCATCCTTCTTACATGTTTTACTTAAATCTTTTTGATTTCATCTTCAATAATGCCTACCGATAGACCGGTATCCATTTGAATGGAATATCTTTCAAGGAATCGCGTACGAGGCAGGACGAGAGGTGTGCTTTGACCTTGCCAGGGGCGACAGGGGGCAGGGTCCGCGAGCTGCACGCATGAGGTTACTGACTCACGAGACTAGTTCCACTTGCATTGCTAATCATTAAGGGGATCCTCTAACAATATAAAAAATGGTTTGATTGATTTTGATTTTTTTTATCCTTTGTTGACGCATTGTTTTCATGAAAGAGTGCTAATAAACGACATTGTAGCATAATTTTATTTGATAGCACTAATAGATTCGGTCTCAGTTTGATTCTTAAGAAAATAAATTGTTTCTACACAATTAATTCTATAGATTTGGCGTCCCGTAATGCAGTTTTTTCTACATATAAAGCTGAGCTAAGCTAGATTTTAAATGATGAAAATATTTGGGTGCGCTGGCTTTTGTAATGATTCATTCCTTACCTTAAATGAAAACCTGTCTGTATCTACTATGAACTATAAAACTAAATATTTACCTTGTTTTGTTTACATTAAAATGTATAAGTGCATGAAATCGGCTTCATTACTTCCATCTAATAGAGTCCGAACGACTCGACTCTGCGGTATGATAAACTATATTAAGACTATAATTATGTAAATACTTACATAATTGTATAGTTTATCGCACCGCAGCGCTATTTCCATATTTAGCATACCTAGTGATGACAATGATATTACTTAACTGAAAAAAAAGGTATACTGTAGTACATGTACATACAAATATTTAATAATATTTTCTGTTTTTGACAAGAATGTGTAAATATTTTTGTTGTTGTAAACAACATGTACATAATGTTGTTGATATGATTACTGAAGCAACTACGATAAAAACTACGATAACGTAGGCGTTGTGGTCTAACGTAGATTGCTCAAAAAGTTGATAGTGTATGTTAGGATCTGTGTTTCTCAATGCGCCCACAGCCGCTACACTACAGAACATAAGTAAAAAAGACGCAGGGCAAGGGTTTAAAAAAATACTTTATAGATTAACCTTCTTTGTACCAAGTGTGTGAAGATAACTTACACTTGTCGCATATAACTATAGTAAAATTACTTTGTGGCAAGGAGTAATTATAGTTTATGAGTCTTGCGGCAGTTCAGTCTGTATCTGTGTGGAAGCGACGCAGCGGCGACTGCAGGCGCAGGCGGTACCGACAGCCAGGACCAATACTGTTACGCGTCCAATTATTGAAATTATATTTACTGTTTTTTTGTAAAATTGATGTCAAATTTATCATTGCAATAAATATTCTTAGGGTGTTCTTGCAAATAGTTGTGTCAAGAACAGGGGTATTAACTTATTTTTTTATATTCTACTGATCAGGACTTCTTCGAATACTAAAATATTTTATTCAAGTCTTATACATCAATATTGGACAAGTGACAGATCTCCAGAACTATTGTTTATTATTTTTTTATGTACTTATTTTGGATCCCCTCCTTTTACGACGGTCGCCGCTTAAACTATTAGAATAGAGAGCCGTGAAAACGTTTTGAATGCATTTTTGAATCGGCAGATCCATGGCAGACACGCGGTGAACACGTGCATTAAAGATTTATCGGACTAACTTTTTAACTTTTTTTCTGCCTGACTCATTGAGGTCGTTTTCTCTATAACGTGTGTACAACTAACGTTAACATTACAATGGGACTTGTAATGTTAACTTAAAATATACCTACTTTAGTTTTCTAAGTGATTTCTCTTGTAACCATTATTGTAAACATTGAAGGAACTAACTGGTTTAGTAAGCTAAAGACCGATGGCCTTAAGTGCTACCATCTTGTTCCGGGAAACTCCAATTAATCGCCACCCTACGATTGTAACGGCAAACAATATTTTACAAACATGTTGGAGCAAAAATTTATAAGAATGTGTAAACGATATTCAGATAATTTAGTTAATTCTTTTGAAACTTAGGGCCACTTGCACCAACTTCTTAAATGTGTTTAAATTATATTTAAACACTATTTTTCATACAAATTTTGTCTTTAAATACAATTTAAACACATTTAAGAATTTGGTGCAAGTGGAACTTAGTAGTGCACTCCTAAGACTGATTGTGTTTATTGTACTACTTGTTATGTTTCATGTGTACGATCAAGCCAAAATAACTTATATTTTTTATCACCTTATAAGCTGCTATATATTTTAATCAATGGTCGCCTAATTAATTAATTTATTTATTTATTTATAGTTAATTAAAACGGCACAGGTCCAATTACATTAATTAACATAGAGTTATAAATATTAAAATTAAATAAGCATTCAGATAACATACAATAGAAAAATTAAGTTCAAAGTTAAACAATTCGTGGATAAAATTGAGTTAATGGTTAAATAAATTAAACACATTACAAACTAACGACTTAATGACTAATTAAAATTAAAAGGGTGCCTGGTTAATTCCTTAGGCATAATTCCTGCCAGTGAAACTAAACCATTTTCATTTCCTGTTGTAATAATAGGTAATTAAACACCAATATAGGTACACTAATCTCTATAATAAATTTATTTTTAGGAGCACTACTTCACACAAAAACTAAGAAACGCTGTATGCCTGTGCTTTTTTTCTTAACACGTAATCTGGTCTTAGTTTAACAATAAAATTATCATATTATTATTTGCGCATATGGGTCATCAAAAGCCAACCTATGTTGCTCCAGATTCAAACAAGAACTTGGTATTTTTCTGGAAAACATGGCGCATTTTACAGGCATGTTTTGTCTTGATTTTAGGTGTGTTTTGTGGACTGAAACCCTTAGTCTTCAGCCTCCACCTTTACCCCTCGAGAATACTTACTCTCACAATCACAACTATCTTAAGAATTGAAAAGAACTATAAAATCTATCTTAGAAATAGAGTAACCACAAATTTTATCTGTTGTTACACAAACAGTGCGGTGCAGTGATTAATTCCATCGTAAAAATGGAATGCTTTAGTCCGTATTAAGGATTGAATCTGTTTTTATACCCGTCTTGATTTACCTTTATTAACATTTTATTATTCAGTGAGTGTCTGTGTTTTTAATACGTTTAATGTCGTACAGGCTCTGGTTGATGTTACTCGTGTGATGCTAGTGCTGGTAATATAGACAAAATAAATATAACAAACCAGCAATGCCTTGCACCAGTGTTGTATATGATAAATTTACTTTTATAAACGGTTTTTATGTTCTGTTTTGTGAACGTTTCCCATTTTATTGATTAAAAAATGCAAACGTGTAAATTGCTAGGTTCTTGATGGCTACGTCGTAGGCTCGTAGCTCGTAGCATTATTTGGTTACAAGACAGTAGGGGAAAGCAATAAATATCTTTTTTGTATTGTATATTTTTACCTGTTTCTTAGTACTTTATTTACTCCCCGTAATTGTGAAATATAATAACGACAATCAAAATAATAATTAATATTTAAAAATAAAAAAACACTCCGCAAGATTCTTCGATAGTTCTTTGATACAATCTGATTTCTTAAACCCCTAAGGGTTAACCTTATTAATCAGACCCTTATAAAATTAACTTGTTGTACAATGAGACACCACTCCAAATATTTCATTTCTGTTGTTGATAAACGTTCATTAGATAGGGGATCTAATGAACGTTTTGGTACGTTAAGTAGATACAGTCTAATATTTCAAAAACTTCTTTGAAAGTGGTCTGTGTCACTGATGCGAAACGAAAGCATACCACTCGAAATGTCTTTCTAGGGGCGGGCAACACTTGTAGTGTTCCCATGGGGTGCAGTAATGTGTTAAAGCCCCACTAAACACGTAATTGCCCATATTCCAAAAAAATACAGCCTGTCAGCTATGTTTCTTTAGGGACCATTATTTATATTTTCACCTCTTGCCGTCTTTATTTTTTTGTCGAGTATTCTTGAGTGCCAAGTGCTTGACCGTCCTTCATTTGATAGATATTATAAAATCTGGCACATGGTATTTTTTGCGTACCCTATATTTTTCTTCGTCCGGATGCCCAATCAATATTTTTGTAATTTTTTAACACGTAGACCCGTAAATGTAGTGGAATGTGTATGGCAGTTCTGTACTCTGTCATGTGTGCACTGTTTCATGTCAATGTTCAATTTTTTTACCGAGACCTTGTCTTTTTTCCTTGTTCTTGAAATATAAACCAAGAATATTGTTTAAGCGATTGTACTCTTGACTGGGTTTTACAAGTTTTGCTGCTGCGATCTTTTTTTATAGATTTATTCATATACATAGATGTGCTGTTTTTTTGACATGTACGTATAATTAAATAGTGGGTAACAAAGGAGTCTAAACTTACATTTATTAATTTGGTATTTCATTCTGGAATCTGTACTTGGTAACGGCTTTTTGAACGGCACCGGACTTATTTGATTACATATTATAATTAAGGTGATATCTTAATAAGCTTATTAAGAATTGTTAACTTAAACCCAATTAAATCAGTCCGTTAATAACTCAAGAAGTTCAACGCACACGTCGACGGTCACGGTCGACGAAAAAATGACGATGGTTATACAACATGTGCCCCGCCATATGGCTTCTTTATCATATTTATCTTTCCCGCTTGAAAAAGAAGCGAAGCAACTAAACAAAGTTATCTGCTTACTGTCTTTATATACTCGACTTTAAATTTTTCATGCTATAATTGTTGGGTTTATTTCCATTTTCCTTGGTTCAAAGTCAAACACCAATTATGATGGAACTAAAATATTTTTGAATAGTTTCGCCTACCTTACCTGCGATTTATTTCAGAAATAAAGTAAAAAGTATTGTGTTAGTTTGACTGCTGTTCTGAGATTATTAAACTATAACGCACATCATAAATTTGCAAAGTGCACGCTGTCATTAAGGCATTGTGAGATTTTGTGATGAGCAACAATTGTTACTTTTATAAAGAACCGTGATGAAATCAGATTCATCGTGAAACTAGAACAGTTATCTTCGCAGGCAATCATTGCATCAATTAAGGTTTCCAGTTACATAACGATAATTTGAACATGATTAAATTACATTTTTTGTTTGGTACATCATCATGATATACAGCTGTTTTAACAACTTTAATTAAAAATAAACCTCCATGATATATCTAAATTTTTTTTCTGTAAATATGTACATAACTAATTGAATACTTGTATACATAGGTGGTTAATTACCTACCCCGGCAATCGCCTACGTGTATGTAAAGGATGTGAAACTGTATGTAAAAATAAACCTTAACGACCTATTGCGTAAATGTAAGATTGGAAATTCTAATTAACTTTGTTAAAACATGTTCGAGTGTTTGTTTTCGTTATATAATCAAATTAACCCAAACGAATGCTGTAAAAGGTGTCATGTCAGTTCTATATGACGTCTTTGTAGTTAGTCGTAGTAATTGTTTAGTTAGGCGTTGTATTTGTTACCTATACGGGTTAAAAGGGAAAACCACAAATTACTGTTAGTAACAACCTGTGTGAGCCTTAAAATGGTACGTTCGTCTGTGTATTATACGAGTATTTTGTTTTCTTTCATTGACATTCTTTGCGTACATATTAAAATTCTCAGCGTCTCTATACAATAATTGATATTCGTGTCATCGCTTCATTGTAGTCGGAATCCTGAAGGGTACATTTGATTAGCGTTTCAAATCTCATCGGAGCTCGATAATAACGACGATAAATTCGTGGGGGCGTTGGCCGTCGTCGGGAGTTGAGCTTGTGTGTTCCACGGACCACTGCTCCCATGCTAACTGTCCCATAGATCTTTTTGCGCATGTTTTTTTACTCATTCTCCTGTTTGACCCTTGTTCGTTATCGAAGTAAAATGGCGACCGACATAGCAGTCGTTTTATTTGTAGGAAGTGACACATGTTCATTTAATTGAAGTGAATTAATTTCATCTTTTATTTGCCTTGTCATTAAAGTCGTTGAGAATTCTAAGCAATGATATTTACTCACACATTAATAGACAGAACAGTTCTTTCGTACCCAGCCACGCAAGTTGCCTCAGATATTATATGATTGTGTGTTAAATATTATTAGTAATAATAAATATGCTGCTGGAACGTCGATGACCTTTAGCAAAATAAATGCGTTAATTTACAAATATTCATGATTGATACCTAAAGTGTGTTAAGACAGCTTTTTGCAATTCTAGTAAATTTTTCAGAAATCAATGTACGTATTTGTATTTATTTATTAAGTACCTTAGTACCTATGTAGATATTTATAATTAATCAGAAATGACTAAAACTGGAGCAAAATACAGATTATTCTGGGAAAAAAATATAGAAAAATAAACTGCTACAAGGCAATTTTGCTGGCCAAAAAGTTCGCTCACTAATGTCTCTGCGTTCTTCTTCTATTTTTGGCAGTTTGCCAGATTTACAATCGGCCTTAATTTACACGCGGATTATTGGAGCCTGTGCGAAACGAAAATCTTTGGAAGTTGCTCAACAGTGGCACTGTGGTACTCGCTCCGTGACCGCGCCGGCCGGAAATATGAACCCATTGTGTGCAGCTTCGTCTTTTTGTATCTCACCCAGGGCATTGCATTGGGGTTGCTGTACATATGTACCTATATCGCATGTTGTTATTATTGTTATCATCTGAACCGCTCTTTTCTTCAATCCCAGGAATTCGAACGTAGATTATAAAAATCTCAGTCAGGAAATGCAATATTTTTTATTGTACTCGATGTTATCTAACGGGTACTCTTCTGAAAACATCCGGCTGATCTGATAGAGTGGTATTTTTATGACCAATTAATGTAAAATCCCACCAGTATGCATGTCATCATTACAATAATAACTTTTTTTTCTATTCCAGGTAAGACTTCTCTTTCTTCAAGCCTCAATTTGATTTGGTGAGAATACTGACTTAAAAGGTTCCAGTTGAACTTGATTTTTAAGGAATTTTGCCGAGGTAACGTTACTTTCCACGTGTGTCGCTCAATATCTGTACGAATGAGTGTGTGAGTCAAGAATGTGGCAGCGACCCGAGGTCACGCAGGTCAATACATCGCCACACGGATCAAATCACTGCAACTAATAATGAACGGGTCTACTTCAATACTGATAAAACTAGGAGTGCAAGTTTATGCCAATGTTTCATAAAATACTGAATACACAAAGAACTACATAGGTACCTACTGTATTTACAAGTTTAAATTAAGTACTACCTATAATGGTTTTTTTTGTACATTTGGTATAACAACGTGGACATTTCACATTAAAAATCTACTAGCCACCATTCTTGGAGATAATTAAGATTATTAATGCTACTAGCAAGCAAATAAATTATTAAACGAAGTGCAGTACTGCCTAAGTACCCTTTGAGTCACTTGCGTAGACACGTCATTTGATGTCACATGCACAATAATTTTGTAAAATTAATGCCTTTAAACAAACTTGTGACATAAGTATGTAGTTAGCAACGCCACGCGTACTTAAATCATTTGTCTGGTTTTATCTTTATTGAACAGAATGATTGAATATTATTCTTTAAACATTTTATATTAAACCCATACTTACATTATGTAGATAATTAGCAAGAAGAAGTGGGCGGGTACAATTTATATACTTACATATATACTCATGGATATGAGTGCGCCCTTTTTGTGCGTAGTATGCTAATTTTACACTGAAAATGTAAAGTTATATAGTGAAGGAAAAATTCGACTCGCAGGCAGGATTCGAATCTGCGTCTTCTGGCTAGGTACGCCAGACGCTATGACCACTAAGCCACCGCGAGACCCACCTGCCATGTCTAAATTTGCCTTCACATTCTCAACTTACGTCTTAAAGGTGACATCCTGCCTGCGAGTCGAATTTTTCCTTCACTAAATAACTTTATAAAAATTAGCATAAAAAATGCAAAAAATCACAAAAAGTTACTGAAAATGTATTAAAATTTAGACTTGTAAAAGGAATAGGCAATTTAGTAACTAATCGGTTCATTAAACTATTAATTAGTATTTTTTTAACGTTTTGTGTTATTATTATTAAGTACTTGCGCTCAGAAAAGGCAAAGGCCAAAGTTCCCTTCCGTTCGTGCGTGAAAACCGGTGAATCACTTTATTATTTTTATATTTATAAAGTGCTTTTTAACTCGCAGGAAACACGCTCGCCGCACAAAACAGTACTGCATTGAGGCAATATTTTAAATCCATACTTAAACGTGGTTTCTCAACAGCTATTGGCAGTTCTATTAGTACAGGACTTTTTGTACACATTCAATAAATGTGACCTACAATTCGCCTTCATTAATGTGTCTCATAATGCTCAGTAACTTACTTTTTTCAACCATGCGAAGATTCCCAGGTAGCGTGCAATTTCACTTTACAACATTTGAGTTCATCAGTAATAACAATCCGAAAGTCGTTATCATGAAATGAATTCTGTATCCGTTTGTCCCGGGTTTCTATTCCCAGGTTATGGAGCCGAGCTACCTGCACGCGTACCATAATTGTCAAGAACCAAAAAAAAAAATCACCCTCAATTTTATATCCATTAAAATTACATATTAGTATATGCAGACTCGTGTTTACGTTGTCATGTTACATCTACGTACTTACAAAGAAGGTAATAATAACATTGTCATCTCGTTGCATCTAATTGTAATGTAACAAGCGCTTATATAGTCTGTGACATGTTGTTATTCACTTCACCGGCCACACCTGAAGGTCACGTTCCAAGTAGTTACATTCAGCTGATGTCATTTAGCGCTAGAGAATTCTTAAGACGTTACCACATCAGACTAAAAAGATTATAATGTAACTGACTAGGAAATCAATCTCAAGTGTAAAAGATGTTACCTCATTCACTTCATGATCCTTATGTAGTTTATATGTCTGCTTTCATAAGTTTGTGCACGGATTACATAATTGAAGGATTAAAATAGAAAGGTGGTTTTTCTACGTTACCGTTCTATTAATAACCCATTCAAATCAGCTACTACAGAACGATTTGACACGATAATTATAAACGCCTATCGGAATGTTTCACACCAAGTAAATAAGCAACAATCTTTAGGACAATTTAGTTCCGCATCTTATTATCTAAAGGTCGAAGATTTTATTAGTGCGTTATTTCCGAAAACAAGGACAATCTTCTGTACATTAGAAACTATTAGTGATTTCAGCAAGCCACGTCACAAAGTGTCTACTTTGGCTGTAAACTAAGTTTCTGCGTAGAGGAAGACATTACAAAGTTATTATGGACAGAATCTCACATAAAATCGCATGGTTGTCTTCGAGAAAATTGTATGAATAAAGTTCAGCTACATATACTCAGAAGTTGTGATTGTGACTACTAGTCTGTAAAAATTTACTTAATTTGGAAAAGTTCAAGGTACTGTGCTGTTATTACTGCCCACGTTTGCAGTAAAATAACACCTAGACTTTAGTTCGCAGTACGATACTGAGAACGTAGGTGGGTAGGTCACCAGTGGCGTTGGATGTTTGCCGAATGCTGTATGTGACTTTTCAAAAGGGAATCCGGTAGAAATAGAGTTATTCAATACAACTCCTTCCCCATTGGAAGGTTTTTGGTAATTAAGTAGAAAAATCGATGACATCAACTAATTGTTAAATAACGAAAAATCTACGTTAAATGGAGCGGTACGTGCAAATGCACTTCTTTGTATGAATAACAAGTATTCATATCGGAAAGTACCTTTATAGATTCTAATCATTCAAAATGGTACTTACGCTGTTATTTTAGCCAGTATTTTATAACTAGTTTTTGACTGAAAAAAAAATGCATTATAATTACTTTTAAATATAAAATATTTAAAAGTAATTATAAAATACTGACTACAATAATAGCGTATGTTTTGAATGATTAGAATCAATTACTAATGCACTTTACTTGTAAGTAATTAAAACGTTGGACACGAAAATCTATAGAAATCGCACTTAGATTTCGTGTCAATGATAAGTAGTAATTAATAAGTAATTTATTACTTTCACAACGCTAATACTGGTCTACCGGGTAGTTTAGTGTAAATACTTCATGTAGTATCGATAAACATCTCCTATTTCTCAAATTAATGCTGAGGTTCAGAAACTTGATGTTGTAGAAACTAGTGATTAATATTTTTCATAGATTACATCGTTCATTGTTTGCCATTGCATCCTTGAAAGTATTTTAGAGAAGTTTAAGTTCATCCTCCTTTCGCCTCCACTGCCGAGCCGCGTTCAGCATGTTTCAATACCGTTCTTGGCCCAGTTTTCGAAAGATTTGTAATGAAATATGCATGAATGTAATTTATAAATGCATAAACACACTTGGTTAAAATATAAAATATCCAAATATTGTATGTCATATGTACATAGATACTTAAATTAAAACTTATCCTTAGTGCAAATTTTATTATAATCACATTACCAGGAAAATTTCAATCTTCTCTCTAAAAGATCATAGTTCATTCAAAATTGGAAACACCAATAATAGTCGGGCCGGCAAAGACAATGCGGAATGGTAAATATCACTGGGCCACCCACTAAAAGTACCGAAAATACACCTTGTAGTTGTAACTTACATATATTGTAAGGTAAATCTATCTACTGTTTAAACAACAACCAAGTTTTTTAAACTGTAAATATACTAAAAAAGTTAGAAATTCTTCGTGAATTAAGAGCGTGCCTAATGCAAAAAAAACGCTGTCAAGGTAGGAATATTCTTGTATTAACTCTTCTCTACTATTATAAAATGGTAAAAAAGTTGTGTCTGTATATTGAAGATATTTAAAACAAAAAAACGAGTGAGAGACGTTTCTATACCCTAACCGGGTGCTTTTTAAAATTCTGGTCTGTTTGTTACTGGTTGTCGCAAAAACTACTGAATAGATTTTAATTTTGTTATCTCTGTTAGAAAGTATATGCTCCAACTTAAAAACTGGTAAAATTCTTATCTCAATTACTTAAACGGATCCTGACACAGCTTGACCTCTCTGAAGAGATCATCACTGTTGGTTCTTGATTCAGTTATTTTTAAGGATCAATTTCTAACACCAATATAGCTTCAAATGAGCAAAGCCGCGGGCAAAAGCTAGTATATACAAAATAAAATCGTATAATGATAACTTTTTGACGGATGTTATCGCATGGTATTGACATTATTGAATTTCGTTTCGTATCCTTTACACTTTAGACTTTCATCACGGTCACGGGTAGACCAAAAAACCAGTTTTATTTCAATATCGAATAGTCGCGGAAGTGTCAGAAATCAGTATCGTAAAATGATGTCAAAATAATGTGTCTGATGATCAAGCTTATTGTATACTATTATGGAGAATGTCAAACTAATTTAAGTGCAAATAATTATCTACAACAATTGCTGAGGCATTCCACTAAGGGTTTGGTTCTTATTATATATTCCTTGACCTAGTCATCATTAATTTGATTTGTTTACGAAACTATTTGCTCCTGTCGGTCGTTCTGATATGTAACCCTGGAGCAATGAATCTGTCGATGTAATATAGATTCATCATGACATAATAACAGAACTCTAGTTCTCCAGTTAGTATGGGTGTGAAGGTCGTTTTAGCAGCACGGCGCGTGCAATGACAATAGTATAATTTGTTGCTGAGGTTGGGAACACTGCCAGGAACTGTTCACATTCAGTTCCGAGGCGATTCACCTCGGCCGCGTGCAGTTCAAACCGGTCCGATCTAATGCGCCGTAGTTAAACTAAATATCAAATTATGTTGTCATTAGAACCCCATTAGCAAACCTGGTAAATACGCAAAGTATTCATGTTCATAACTTCATTTCAATTAATTTCATATAAAAAGTATCAGTGTTTCATCCAGATCACCCATTCTTCTTTTGCATAATTTAAACTTCATTAATCGTTTTCTTCACATTTCGTAGCTAATTGAAGAAATAAAATGCTTGTCATGTTGGTACTACGGACTATAATATTATTTATAGCTTGGCATACATTAGCCAGCCCATTAGTCGATGGTCCGTGTCGTTAAGGGCTAAGTATTGACCTGAAAGCTATTATTAGAAATATTAACTCCACATTTTTGGGTACTTCAGTAGCCCAAGCAAGAACACTTTCGAAAACGTATTCGTATCGAAATTGAGAATAATTTGTATGAAAAGGAGCTTAATGAACGTAGATGAAGCGAAAGTGGTGTGCCAGGATCGTAGCAAGTGTAGTCTCTGCCTACCCCAAATGGGAGACAGATGTGAAAATATGTATGTATGAGATTTGTAGCAGAAAAAAACTCATTCGTTTACGATACGAATTCGATAGTTGTTCGTGCTCGGGCTACTGTTATACAGTGTTTTTACTGACTGCAGAAAATGAGTTGTATTTAACTATTTTTGCCCATGACTGCATCCGCGTAGATATTTTAATTATAAATAGGTAGCTTATGTGTTATTCTGATGTATGAGCTATAATATTGAAAAGTTTCATTCAAACTCATACAATAGTTTTTGCGTGAAAGAGTAACAAACATCCATACATCCTCACAACTATTCATGTTTATAATGTTAGGATTTGTTATGATTTATTTGTCTGAAAAGGTAATTAATTTCTTCGTAAATATAGCTAAAATTACTAGTTGTCGCCCGGTGCTCGAATTCGACCATAGGTAATATACTCCATACTTCCAACCTTTTACGTTAACCATAAACAAAAGGTGTGTATCAGTGCGTCAAACTCATGGCAGTGTGTGTAATGTTATTTTTTTATTAACTTAAGTTTTTTAAGCATTATTATAAAAAAAATATTAGCATTCTTGTGGCATTCTGCACTTCTCCTCCATATTTATTAACTTTAACTATGTACTAATCTAACACTCGTACATGCGGTTCATGCTCGAAATATGCTTAAAAATGGGTAACAACGTTTTCTCTTCACGTATTAATATATTAATTATCTTCTGCGTGTATTTTCGTCCATAGGGTATTTTTTTTATATTCTGAGTTATTCGTCTCTTAGTTTGTTTATAAATGTAAATGTCTCTTAAAAGCTTTCAATACTTTAAACGTTTTAACCATAATTCGTCGGTTTATTTTCGACGTTACCCTTACATAAAGATCCTAATATCTTAGTCAGGACGCGGAAGCAAAGTTTGTAAACATTCATCCACCCCAGCAGTTTACTTGTCGAGGGTACTGTTTGTATTGGTTCACCCGGCTCACAGGGCACCGAGCACCCACCGTGTAACTAAACCCACAGCCAACTTAATGCGGCTATTAGAGAACTTTGGCCTAATCATAATCCAACAATTATTGTGGCCCACTGCCGGGCACTGGTCTCCTCTCAGTTTGAGAGGGATTAGGCTATACCTACTTCTCGACGCTGCGGGTTGGCAAACTTTACACACCGCGCCGGCAAGAATCTACCCGGCGGTATCTTAGCGATGTGTTCGTTAATTTACTATTTAATATAATATAATATAATTTACTATTACTATGCACATGAATTCGAAAAGTCAGAAGTTTGCGCCTTGGATTCGAACTGGAGACCTATGACTATGCCCAATGGTCATACCACTAGGCTATTATACACTGCTCGTGGCTTCAGTTACGCGGTTACTAATTACCTGCCCAGATACTGACGGACTTTTTTCCTATTATGTGAATAAATGCAGGCTTATGCTGCATTTGTCACGTTGGATGTAACCGTAATTATTGTCACACGACAACTGAGGAAAAGTGGAGCTTTTCCTCAGTTGTGGCTTTTTCGATACGAGTTTGAGATACCCTGCTGAAAATCCTGACAATTTTACTGTACAAATAATTGTAATGTTAAAGACAATTTAGTCCTCAATCTTCCAATCATTGAATCTCCCTTATTAAATATCTTACTTGTCTTTGACTGATGGATCTTAGAAATAAATAATTCACATATTTAACAACAACGTAATGTTTATAATACTGCATCGATCTCACTTCGAAATTGGACTCGAACGGTGTCGGGAAAGTGAATTAATAGGGGAAAGTCTCTAAGGATTCGCGTGCTCGCTTTCGTTACGTGCCACCAATGTCACGTGAAGGATCCTAAATTTACCTGACAACCAAGAACACCACTCAATGCTTCTTGTTATTGAAGTCTCCAATTAAATAACAGTGCCTATATAAAAGGCATATAAGCAATTGATGAAATTGCAAATAGACCTTTGCAGTTTGAATTACATGATTGCTCGCTGCATGGTTACTTGATTTAGATTTATTGCCCACTCTCAATAGATTTCATCAGGATGATTGCCTAAATAATACAATTGGAATCGTTGGCAAAGACGTGATTTTATTTAAAGCGAACATATTTTAGGAGCCGCCTTTAAATCGCGTAATCATGAATATGTATATGCACTATTTATATTGTACAAAATATTTCAAGTTCATTGAATTGTTATACTAATTAACTATTAATAGTACAATGTAACTTGAGGAACCAATACCATATGTGCTTCTCGTTTGTCGAGATATATTTTTAAACCTGCAGTAATTAGTCACATGTGCTGTAACTCACGTCATATTGTTGAACATCACGTTACCTTAACAACCCAGGCCATATTATTCCTGTGATTGAAATATTCCTTTGATAAACTGTCATTTATTATTTGGTAGACTTATATAACCACATGATCCACCATTGGGTCAAATATCAGGTTATTCAATAGCTGTATATATTTGACCTATTAATTCCGATGACTGATCTATGGGGGCCCTTTTTATCGGCTTCCATTGATCGCTCCTTTTATTGTACTGTGTTTCAATTATGCTTCGTCGAGTTCGTATCAATTGGCAAAATAGGTATGATATTCGTTATTCAAGACCAATTCAGATGAATTTGTTCCGTTTCATCACTCGTAACTTATGGTTAATGAAATCGCATTTTAAAAGGCAAATATTATTAGACACGGCTGTCGTCGTTTATAAAATCGTTATAGGTAGTATTAGACGCTTAGAATTCATAGAAAGTTTTTCCGCGACTACATAATTGTACATTAATTTGTTATGTAATATCGCTGGTCGGGGTTTCGGGGGTCACACTTTTACTGTGTAGTTCAATGGTTTATTAATAACGGGAATGGCGACTCGGATCATTACCAAAATTGTCCTTTTTATCATGTAACTGTTTTATATAATCTAGAACATGAAATAGAATGCTTGATGCTAAAATTATGGTCATGTTTTTATGATATAGGTACCTAACTTATAGCCAACAAGTAAAATTATCATACATTTTAACCTAATGATGTCTTGAATATTAATATTAATTTAATTTAGGAATTTGCTAAACTTGCACAGCACATATGTATATTTGAATATTAGAGTAAACAATGATTCATATTATTTACCAACGGTGAATCATATTCGTCATAAAGAAGCGGCCCTATATGACGTAGGCAACTACTTTATTTAAAGTCTTACCACGTGGTGTCGCTATTTCTTCACAATTGCTGCAGCACCAGTGTATTCGTGCCCCAGCTATTTATACGAGCGACGCGAGACATAATCGCCATCTATTAGGCGCCCAACTCACATAGCATCAAAATTTCCAAATGAACTGAAGCGGTAAAAAAAACTGTGATCACAATGTTGTGCGGGATTTAGGCATACAATTTGGAGCTCGGTGAATTCTATAGTAAAGAGAAAACTACAAAAAAAAAACAAAATGTTTTGGGTGTGCTATTGATTTTTACCGATTTCCGTTAGATTACAATATCCGCAATCTTGATAACGACTTTGATCGGATGCTTGTACACGTACAAACTAGATATACAAATCTAGAACTAGTGCTTTTTCATAATTTACAAAAGATGTAAAAATAAAGTTAAGTACAGAGTGAGACTAGTGTTTAAGCGGATTCACACCATTCACTTTTTATAGTACGGTATTGGTGAAAGGTTCACTTATAAATACGCGAAAGTGAATCTGAATTATTGTGAGCTTTATCAATAGTAAAGCACCAGAATAAAATCATTATTATGATTCCAATCTTTGTAGAATCTTCAGGACAACATTAAGCTCTTGTGTTTTTATGAATTATCGAAATCCTTATCTATATTTTGTAGTTAAGGGGCCGTCCTAAAAATTGACGCATTTTAGTGAATTTTGTTGACCGATTGTGAGGAATCTACAAAGAATTTATATAAAGTTATTAATTATTTGAAAAGAACTGTTCTTAAACCTGGCACAAGCGGAAATGGATTTTTCAATTTACTTCTATAATAATCGTAAATCCCTTTTATTGACAACTCCTTTTCCCAAAAAACGCGTTTCGAGTGAAGTTTGATGATCGGTTTACAAGAAAATATTAGTATTACTGAATATTAAAAAATATTATAAAACCCAGCATATGCTCTACTTGGCACAAGCGGAAGCACTTTTTTCAATTTTCATACAAAATATAGCAGGAAAAAAATATTTACGTAACGTAATTTTTCGTGAAAATTGCAGACAAATATGTATTTTTTTCTATTTTTTAGAAAGACATTTTGATTATTTTTTTAATTACTTAATAATCTTCAGTTATCCCTCTAATAGGATCAAAAATTACTTTTTCAAAAAAAAATTATTTTGATTTAGTAAATCAAAGATGAAAAGACCTATAATTGTGCTATAATATCGAGCGCGCAAAGCCGCTCGCGCCAGTCACGTTTGGGCCTTCCCAGCGAGAGGACGTATCGCTTTGTGTCACAGGCGTGCGCTTGTTTGACGTAAATATTTTCCCAAATTATACTGCGATTAACACAACTTGATACGTTGATTATTTTATAACTTCTAATTTCTAGAAAAGCCCTATAATATAATATGGTCTGGTATTTTTTGTAGGAAGTATGGGTAGTACAAGTTTCTCATTGTGCTGATTACGAAAATGTTTATTTTTGAAATCCAAGAAGGCGGACATTACTTTTCTAAATAAATTAATATGGGTGTCAATTTCAAAGATTTTCAGGGGCTGATTACGAAAATTATATTAATTTTGAAATCCAAGATGGCGGACATTGCTTTTCTATATAAATTGATATGGGTATCAATTTCAAGGATTTTCAGGGGCTGATTATGAAAATTATTGAAATCCAACATGGCGGACATTGCTTTTCTAAATAAATTGATATGGGTGTCAATTTCAAGGAATTTCGGGGGCAGATTACGAAAATGACATTAATTTTTAAATCCGAGATGGCGGACATTGTTTTCCTTAATAAATTGATACGGGTGTCAATGTCAAGGATTTTCAGGGGCTGATTACGAGAATGACAGTAATTTTGAAATCCAAGATGGCGGACTTTGCTTTTCTAAATAAATTGATATGGGTATCAATTTCAAGTATTTTCAGGGGCTGATTACGAAAATGATATTAACATTGAAATCCAACATGGCGGACATTGCTTTTCTAAATAAATTGATACAGCTGTCAATGTCGAGGATTTTCAGGGGCTGATTACGAAAATGCTTTTCTAAATAAATTGATATGGGTGTCAATTTCAAGGATTCTCAGGGGCTGATTTAGAAAATGATAATTATTAATTTTGAAACCAGAGATTAAAATTTGGTTAATTTTTTTCAAATTAAATATGCACTGTTCACTATTTGTGATTTTTTTGCACATTCCTAGATATTATTATAAAGTTATTTTAGTGATGGATAAACTCGACTGCGATCAAAATTTGAACCTGCGTCTTCTGGTTAGATAAATCAGATGCTATGATCACTAAGCCGCCGCGAGTCCCACCTGCCAGGTCTAAATTTGCATTCACATTCTGAATTTACGTCTTAAAGGTGACGTCAGTAATATCTATTGAAAAGTCACTTCTTTTTTGAAGAAAATCCTACAGCCTGATTGTACTTGGGATGTAGTTCCTTTGGAAACGTACAGTACAGTAGTTCCCAATTTTTTTTGCCGGGCAGAGGTTGTTGCACCCGCCTTCGTGCGCATGGTACATTCAAGTGGAAAATTACTAATGCAATTATCCTATTTAGTATTAGATCAGTAAGTAGATAGATTTTTATTTTATACATTGGCATAACATAAAATACATAAAAAAATATATTTATTAATAAAAACAGGCGTAGTAAATTCTCAGTAGGAGCTCGGAATTTGAAATTTGTGCCCGGATAATGGCAATAGGCTCGCCCCCTATTACATGGGACCTTAACATATCGGCGAACTGTGGGTGTACATTAGTGTACGCCTCTGCCTAACCCTTCAGGGAATACAGGCGTGATGGTATGTTATGTTCGAGGTACTTACGACTGCGACTGCGTGTGATTGCGACATTAAGTATAATACCTATAGCTCTCAAGAGTCGGCCACCGAATTTCTAATACAAACGTAATACGTATTCGTAAACGTAATCGTAAGTAAAACACAATTTATTGGATTACGATTTATTATGGTATTATGTTTTTGCCGGCAATTCAAGCATTCAAATTTAGACAGCGCAATGCTTGGTAATTTAGTAGCTATTATAACGCTTTATATTTTACTAGCTTCTGCCCACGACTTCGTCCGCGTAAAGGAGATATAGGAGATATATGAGGATATATAGCCTATAGCCTTTCTCAATAAATGGGATATCGAACAATGAAATAATTTTTCAAATCGAACCAGTAGTTCCTGAGATTAGCGCGTTCAAGTAAACAAACAAACAAACTCTTCAGCTTATATATTAGTATAGATTTAAAATATGCCATGATATACATTACAAACAAAATTATACAATCATAGCACCTATTACAAAGCTCTATGTTCATTAGTCAAAAGCAACCTCATCTTACAATAAATTATTTATAAGCAAAGGTTTTAATACATTCAAAGGTATGAATATTGTAGTTATCGCCGTGATTACTACTGTAGTACAAAATTAATGTCTTATGTTGGTCCTTCATTAGGCACATTCTACGTGCATGGTAAATTATGAAAAACAAATACCAGTTCTTCAGACATCTCATCTCACACTTTCACGATGAAGTGGAGCAAAGTTAAACTACATACCACAATTAGCACAGATGTACATACAACCGAGCGGTTTCAGTCGTGACCAAAATGTGTTTTGATAAACATTTAACAAAATATTACGATTTTGAAGTGCCTAGCAAAAGATAAAACTATCAACCCTCCAAAGTAAAAGTTTGAAAATTCAAAATCCCTGAAACACATTTTTTATGGTGAGTAGCTACATATCTCATTTTCAAATACCTACCTTTAAAAACTACTTATTCACCCATACTAATAAGTACATTAACCTTCAGGCTTCAACCCCCGTTTCCTACCCTTAAAATGTAAAAATCCATAAATCATTAAACTTGTCACTAGGTTATTATACTCGTTATTAGTAATCGGTATCTACAAAAATTACAATTTTTAACCCCAATTTCCGCCTTCAAAGTTTTATGTTTTGATGTTTATTGAATATTGTATGTATAAAAATATACTAAATTAAAAACAAAATTGAAAATACAAAAAAAAACTAACGAGAATAAAACTAGAAAATTAATTTAATAATGTAAGGATCAACATTGTTTATAGGCTCGTACGCTCGATCTGCAGCCATGTGTGCGTGAAAAGCGCACACAAACATAGAATTTACCTAAACTCGATCGAGTGAATTTTTAGGACGGCCTCTTAAGTATTGTTTCAAATGCTATAACGTCATCATGGGTTTGAGAATTTGTAATTTTTATTAAATTTGTGTATCTTTCATAAAAAAAAAATTAAATATTCTGTCTCCCTTGCTTCCTTTGGGTGAGAACTGTAGGCACCTACGAGTAACTAATTTTCAATTATTGTCTTGCACAAATTGGCGTGAATCACACACACGTTGTGTCATGGTTTAGGTCGTCATTGTTTACAATTTATCCTTATACATATAAAATTATTTAACTTTACCCAGTCCGCGGAAGTCCCATTAATTAGTATTAAAAGATTGGATGAATGAGTAAGTGATGTACCTATAATATTTTGCAAACCCTTTGTGACATCAATCGTCACGCAAGTATCACTTCTTTCTAAAAAGTTACTCGTGTAACCTTTACAACGAAATGCGGCCTTAAAGCATCCGGCTTTTCCCTACTTGTGGACTAGGAATTCAGTCACATGCTGCAATGCAGGGCAAAAACCCGTCTAGACGGCATTAAGCTTCAAGTATTAGAGTGCGGGCCTACACTTGGAACAAATAAGTGGCGTTGAAGTTATTGTCAACCTCGTTATTTAAAGAGAAGTTGGATATTTCTCTAAATGACTTAAGCCTACCTGAAAATAACCTTAGGAGCAGGTGGCCTTTGTTTGTGCTGAGAATACTAATTTATTTATCGTTGTTGTTAGCTTAGGCATGCCCGTCGACTTGTAAAGCTTATGCAAATCGCAATTCTATAAACGACGTCAGCAAGTTATTGTTTACTTTATTTCTCCATTGTCCTAAGTTCAATAAGCTGTACTCATTATTACCTGTTCTATTATCCGAACTTTGACCTCGTTGCCATCAGTACCTGCGTCCAGTACGCAAATTTTTGTTGTGAGTATGAACATGAATTTAATGAGATTGCTATTTGCGTTATCAAAATTTTTGAAGATCCAGCAACAATAACGGCTGAATTTCGAATTAGCGTTCGTACACCATTACTTGATTACCGAGGCAACTGACAGGCATCAGGCGTACAGCTAAGGTACATCTTTATTGAAATTCAAAATTTTACTCCCTATGAGCTTATTTTATCGTCTAGACAAGGAACGCTGGTATCATTTCTCCCGGGGGAATAGGTAGCGGACCGCAAATAATGTTAGCGTTGCCAGACCGTGTCGACGTGCGGCCATTGTGTGCTTGTTTGAGCCTTCTATTACGGCTTATTCACTTGCTCTTGTCGACCGCCGATTCTCCGTAGGTGTCTTTTTTTATCTGTTCCCTGTTGCTTATTGGTTTTCCCGATAAGTCATCGCTAATAAACAAGAATTTTATTTGCGCTAAATATATTTTTAATTTTGTGTGTGCCAGTGCCAAAATATAGTCCATGTGTTTTGCAAAAGTACAGTCTATCGATAGTATCGATACATATATGTACAACATTTATTTAACAGTCTTGGCGTGAAAACGTAACATTATCTGCAAACTAAGCTACTTTCGCATTAATAGAAGTAGTTTTGATTGCTATTTCACTATTATTCTACTAGGGACTTGTTTAAAGTCAGTTATAATAGCTGAATCCGTAATAGATAATAAGGCCAATTCTGAATGTGTCTCGCTTATACCTGACATTTGATTGCCGATACTTTAGCATTACATAATCAATTTATTGATTTACAGTAAAATTGCTATAGTAAGCTTCAAAATGCATGTAAGGTTTATAGCCCAAGGTCATTGAAAACTAAAAGTCAAGCATAACGAGTAAATTGCATGCTCACGACGACAAAGCAATTCTCCGAAAGGCATAGGGTTGTACAACAAACCAACGGAGCAAAGGCAGAGAACTAACGAAACTACCTAGTTTCGGTCATTGTTCCCATATAAGTTTGCCTTTGTGATTTCCAACTGTCCTTACGTTTGTTCTTAGTTGTGGAGAAAGAGGAAACAAAAAAGATCCTTTGCTACAAAAAGGACGCAGGAGGCAATACGTACTTACTGTATAGTTTGCTTGTATGAATGTTGAATGGAAATGAGAAATATGAAAATGAGAATCCATTCACTACGTCGACGACCCGTCGTATACCTATAATATATTTTTTACCGTGGGAGGGCCATGCACGGGTTCGACCGGAGTGATGCTACGGCCTCACAGAATACCGTCATGAAACAACGGTTGGAGGCCCAAACCCTTTTAAAAGGCCGGCAAAGTACTTGTGACGCCTCTGGTGTCGCGGTTGTCCCCGAGCGGCGGTATTGCTTACCGAAGGCGATCCGTCTGCTCGTTTGCCCCTATGCCATATAAAAAAGAGAGATATTAATTAAAAATCTATGTTAGAAATTCAGCAGTGATAGCCTCTTTACTATTAGCTCTGACTTTTCGAAGTCATGTGTGTGCATTGATATTATCACGCGCTTAAACGGTGTATGAAAACATCGTGAGGAAACCTGCATGCCTGAGAGATTTACTCGACGACCTGTGACGTCTACCAACCCGCATAAGGCCAGCGTGGTGGACTTATACGTATATACTCACTATAGCCTTATTCTTCTCATTCTGAGAGGAGGTCACCCGTGCCCAGCAGTGGGGCAGAATAATGGGATGATTATGTTATAATTACCCCGTGGGGTCACCAGTACATCATCTACTGACTGTCTTCGAGATTTTACTATCTGTACATCCACCTGTCCTGTTTCTTGAGTAGGTACTTACTAGGTAGCTATCACTGAATAAGTTTGTTAAGTTAAATTACCTATTTCTTTATTTCAAGTCGAAAATTTAGCCTGGAAATTCCAAGATTTTAGCTTACAGCCAATAATATCATATCTAGTTTTATCCGATAAGAAGTTAGTTAGCTGACTGTTCGGATACTATCCGATGAAATGTTACAGTAATCGCACGAAATCCGGGGACAAGTTCAGTCTGGGTACTGGGGGCGACATTTCATCTTATTTAGGTACCTTCCTACTTGAAATCTAATTTAATTGGACGTTAGATTTAACGACGGTTACATCTTAACATTATTAACGTGCCATAATATAAAATTCCATCCAAGCAAACGTAGGTACACTTGACAGGATAAAATAATTCAAGGAAAATACTTTCGAAGCCTAGCTAGCAGCGAGATAAGAAAAACAGTACGATAATGACGCATGTAATATGCAAATGTTGTCAGGAGGCCTCGTATTTGCGATCTGAGTCGGCTCGTATTCTGAATCTAACACCACACTGCGCTTGCGGCTGCATCGTAGAATGCGCTGCGACTTGCGGTTCGCCTTGTGGTTGGCGCCTCTCGCCAGTCACAGCAATAACGTCATAGTGTTTATTTAATACATAATTGTCGATAGGAATGCGTGCCACTAGAAATAAAAATCTCAGGCGGATCTGTCGCCTGAACTCTGAAAATAAAAACAGCAAATGCAAACATAATGCAATCAAAACGTTTGTCTGACAGACATACAGTATTATGTCGTAACTATGATCTCCAATTAATAAAATTATTATACCTCCCTACACAGGGAATTATACATTATTATATAGAAACATACTTAATATAATAATATAAATATAATAGTTTTTCCTTGTTACAGCAACTCAAAGATGAACTCGGTGAAGTGGTCGCGGAGCTGGAGGCTCTGGATGGGCAGGAGGAGTGTAAGCAAAACAGTAAAGCCAAGCAGATGAGCATAGGCAGAAAGAAATTCAATATGGACCCGAAGAAAGGTGAGCAAAAACTAATAGTCTAGAGAGAGCCTGATGAACAGGTCTGATTAAGGGCCTCCATCCGTAATACTGGATCTCGGTATCGTACAAAAACTAGCAAGATAGCTGTTCGTTTCAATTACTGGTACAGAGAAAGTATTGAAATGGTTTTTTTTTGTATGAAATACGATTCTGGTTTCTTTTGCTTCATTGGTCACATTGGGACGTGCTTTCTTATTCGATTTGAATAAAAACATGTGATATATTATGTATTTAAGAGCACAAGAAATGAAATAACTGACTCGCTAAAGAATTTTATATAATCTTACGACAAATTCTTTCGGAGGCGAGGCCGTGCTTTTATTAAAAACATTTTTACATTTTTTTACTGTTATTTCCTATAACACGTGGGAAAATACATATTGAAGGAGACACTAGATTCAAATTTTAAATAATGTAAATGTAAAGCAATAAACGGTTCTAGACTCCGATCTCGCGAATACTTAATGGTCCAGACACTTATTGTTGCGTTAGCTCGGCATTTTTATACGGTAGACTACGTTCGCTGTGTTGTTTCTTGGCTTATTATGAAGGTTTCAAAATCCCATACTGTGATGTCACTAGTTTTATACAATTGAGTCATTGAGCTAATGCATATTTAAGGGAATAAATTAACAAATTGGCCATTTAAATTGCTTTTGAATGTGTAGCTGTTATCTTTAAAAATTAAAACGATGATAAAAAGAGTAGAATTCTTGGAGCCTTGGTATTTCATAGGGCAGGTGCGGCGTTCCCACGGCCGGTCGAACGACATATTCTGCAAATTGTTCTATTCCTGCACTTATACACCTGTCCCGGCGACTCGCATATTTTATAGAATAGCTCAACGTTAATTAGACCAAATCCACAACGAATTGACACACACACACACTTACACAAGCTTAGCTTTGTTTTTTAACCCGACTGCGCCAGAAGGCGAATATTATTTCTTTATAAACGGTGTTGTTGCTTTTACATATAGTTGATACTTAATGTAATGATGATATAGTTGTATATTTTAGTTAAACATTTTTAAGGGCTTCGTCTTTATTTCGGGCTCGGTCCGTCCTTATTTGCTAGTTGCACCTCGTGCGCTTAATATCCTAGAAAAACGCGTTTAAAGACAGCAGTTCAAAATAACAGCGTCAGTTCTTTTTGGTTTATTATTTATATTGGAGGATTCTCATCAAATGTTACTTCATATTATATGTATAGATAATGGAAGTGGTACTTTTATACGCAACTAGCTTCTGCCCGCGGCTTCGCTCACGTGAAGCTATATGAGGAGTAAAAATGGAAAACCAACATTGATGACCTCTGCTTTGTATGGGCCTCTATACATCAGGGAGGTCAAGCTGTATCTCAGGATTCATTTAATTAATTGAGATAAGAAGTTCGCCAGTTAAGTTGGAGCATATACTTTCTAACAGTGATAATAAAATTAAAATCTATTCAGTCGTTTTTGCTCCAACCCGTAACAAACATACAAACAGCCAAACAGACAAGAATTTAAAAATCACATTTTTGGATTCGGAGACGTTTATATGCCATAAAGCACGTGGTTTTTTTTAAATATCTTCAATGTACAGACACAGCTTTTTTACAATTTTATAATAGTTATACGTAATATACAAAACATTTTTTTATTAACATACCAAAATGGCGCTATGGCCTTGATCCGCTTTAATCTTGGCAGAGTAAATGTTTGTTCAGCTAATCGATATCCAAACAAAGACCCTTCTAAAACTCTCGTGTTCCATTTATACTTTCCAATTTTCTTAGTACGTTGGAAAATATTTTTATAAAATATTCAGCTCTTCCGACTTATCGCTACTTCATATATTACGCCGTATTGCGTCCTCGTGACTCGATCACTTAGCATAATATCTTAGAAGTAATCGGTAAAAGTAGCTTCCATCCTGTAATTAACTTGGATAAGTTAACTTGATATAGGTTACTTTTCTGCAAGTAACGGTACAAATGACTGCGATGAAGAACGTTTTCGATGTGGTAATAAATCATCTCCCTACAATAGATTAAAATGGAGTTGCTACAGTAACATGTGCTTGCTTTAAGTCCAACGTAGCCTGCATTATTGAATAGGATGTTCATTAGTCGACATAAAAGTGGTATTTAGTTACTCGTTTGTGTTGTATGACATAGTGCTCTAGCTAACTAGGTCATGTTGACGGTAACAACTAGTTTGGCGAGAGCTTAGATGTAAGACACAACTCACGAGGTCTTCTGAATACATACTCCAAGCTCGGCAGAAGCTTGAGCACTCCTGTTCTCAAGAGTGGCTTAATGGGATGCAGTCGTATACATCACCTGGTTGCACAACATCCTAATGATGTCTCCTTATGAATAGGAACACAACCTCCTGATCCCTTCTGATTATGAGGCATGAGATTATAAAAGTGCTAATCAAAGATGACTCTGATTTCTATGGTTTGCTTTGTTTATTAATAGATCAGATACTACCGCGTGACGTGACGTGAATTTAGATGTTTTTTTAAATAATACGTGCAGTAATCGTTCGATATTTTTTTAAATAATTCGTTGCAGCCATAATGACCGGCATATCATTAGAATCGGTATTAGTTAGGTACTCGCTAATATTATTTCCGCGCGGTAAGCTGGCTTCGCTTCAGGATTAGCCATGTTGTATTATGGCGATTATTTTATTTTGTACTACATATTATAATAGCTTACATGAACGTAAACAAAGATAAATTGAAAACGTATACAATTAATGATTATGAGGCGATTTATGTTGTGTTAGCGCGGGATCAGCGGAATCTCACTGTATGAATAATAATTTAGGTACGTAGTTACTGGAGCATCTTGCAGCTGGATATTTATTGAGTAATATTGCTTAATGTTCACTTCCAACAATCCGTAACTGACCGTTATTAGAATTCATTGTAATATTAGTCAGTGTGGTAACAATGGTAACATTTATGAAACTGTACCAGCCGTGCAAATGTAGGTAATACGGTTGGGAACTTGCTCTGTAGAATTCAAAGATATGACACAAATCGGCGAATCAAATAGTCCAATTTAATTTGACAGATCAAATATTTAGTCTATATCTACAATTCATTTAGCAGAGAACCTGAAATTCTAGAAATGAATAAGGGGACCCCGAAGTCCGTTCAAATTCTGAAAAAATCATAGAATAAACCTCTAGCTAGATCGTACCAAAGTATGGCATGCATGTCTGAAACGTTGCATGATCTATATCAATTGCGGTCTAAATTGCAATTAATTTTGAATGATGGTTACTTTGATGAAATATCGTACTTAACCGAGAAGAATATCAATAACCATAAAATAAAAATACTGGCTGATGTTATTAAATATTTATTTGATTGTGAAGCAAATCGTTATGAACTAGACATCAAACATGATTGTCCGCAGTAATTGCATAACTAACCCTATTCTTTGCATGTGAGGAGACTACGTGCATTCATAATTTAAATTACGTAAAATACGTGACTCTAATGGCTTCTTTCCCTCGGGAAATTATTCAACGCTCTTTCATTGTTAAGACTAGATTGTCCATATTTTTTTCTGTTGGTATACATACTACTTTTCCTGTTTATGTAAGAGTAGGTTGAGGGAATCCGGGACATTAGCGTACTTTGACTACACTAAGGCCGTCATGCATCTATTATCATCATTAATCAGGTTGTTTATCAGCATTACGGGCAATTAACTCTGTTACATATACAACCTGTATCAGATACTTACTTTGTCATACATTTCCATATCATTTATAGAGTTTCCCTATCAAGTTTTACTGCTGAAATCTGAAACGTTTGCTGAATTATGTAACAGATAACCGAGTAAATCAGTCGTTGGTAAATGTAATTTAATAGTTAAACTAAAAACAGCCGGTTATAGCTCAGTAAAACGAATTTTACGAGATCAATTTTTGTAGTCGAAGTCTTCAATTTGTAAAATTGTATATATTCTTATGTTGTATGGTTACTTGAGCAAAATGCTTTCTTGCTTAGTATTTTCGTAGAGCGCTATCGCTAACAAGCTTGTTATTGTTGCAAACGTCACATGATTGCTCTGATTCTCTCGATCACTTAGCATCAACGATCCGTCTTGCTGCTATCTGCAATTTGGCATACCTACCCCAGGATGGAAACCCAAGTCGACACCGAGATTTATAAATCAACCAAAGTGTAAATGGTACTTACCACCCGACGCATGCAGTACCGAAGATAAATCGCTCTTACTTATCATCCGTACTGCCGGGCAATATATTTAAACAGCGAAAAATCGTCGTGTTCTTTATTAAACATCTCTGTTTTTGACAAATATTTATTATAGCTGTGATTCGAGTTTCCTCGGCTACTGTTTTTGTGTCGTAACTTTTGGCATTTTTTTACTTACAAGTAACGTCTGAAACAGACTACCCACGTATTTTACCCCCCATTGAAGTTCCAGGCTCTGTGTGGGGGCGGGTGACGTCATGCAAGACGCAGCCCATTTGGATTTTGTACGCAGTACCATTGTGATGGTGACGTAAGTCGTATTGAAATTGTTTAGAACGCTGGTGTAGCTTAAAAAATTACAATAAATTGAATTCAAATGATTTGGGTAGGATTATCATATCCATTTGGTAATTATGTAAAGATCTATAAACTTTCTATCAGGTTCATTTTGTAATTTAAAATTATGTACCTTCGTGCAAATACCTAGCTTTGTATTGAAAGGTCGCCATATAGCATTCGTGTAGCGGGCATTGTTTGAATGGAAGTTGCATTCCATCGCTCCTACGATTGCTGCTCTAAATGGGTGCAGGCACGGTCACCGTTCGCTTTCACGACAGATTGCATATCGCTACTGCTAACCAATCGTCTAAGCTTTCAACTTCACCCTCAATAAATATAATTATAATTAGGTATAAATAAATATAAAAAATGAGGTAACATTTTTTTTTTATGTTTATAATAATTAATAAGGTTATTTCACTATATAAAAAGCGCGGATATCCATCAGAGACGTAAATTAAATTTATATTACATAATTACATATTGGTTTTATTTTTGCATGTACATAAAGGTTGATTTCGAAACGTACCTATATGTATACATGTTTCGCACCTTAGGTTACGTTATTAAAAGCATCAACAGTAAGCTTTTTTTACATAAAAAGCTTACTGTTGATGAAACAGTAAGCTTTTTATGTAAAAAACAAAGGTGCTCTTGCGCGGTCGTTAGCAGTTTTTGTGTTTTCTTTTGTCGTTGTCGCACACGTGGGCTGAATGTAAAATTTGTTGTATAACTAAGCGGTTTCATTTTCTAGTTTTACATTTGTTCCATGTGACAATAGGACTTGGGAGGCGATTACAGTTCATACCATAAATATGTTAGTGTATGTAATGTACCTAAACTATTGTAACTTATATTATTGTCTTATTTTTAGGTATTGAATACCTCTACGAGAATGGTCTGCTGCAGAGGACACCTGAAGATGTAGCTCAATTTCTTCATAAAGGCGAAGGTCTAAGTAAGACGGCGATAGGCGACTATCTCGGCGAACGTTCAGAATTCAATGAGGCGGTGCTCAAAGCATTCGTTGAATTACACGATTTCACGGACCTAATACTAGTTCAGGCACTCAGGTGCGTTGTAGAAAGTCTTCAAATTTATCTGCTTAAGTTTATGAAAGGATGATGATGATGAAAAAATTACTGTAAAACTTTAGGCTTTAGTCAAACGTAAATGTGGTGTAAAGGCTAATCTTGGACAGGAAATACAGTACAGTAACATAATTATTCTATACAAAAATATTTACTGATATTTATTTGTAACGGTTGTTTCCGGCCAAAAACAGTGCGAATAAAGATAACAGATATTCGGAGAAATCAAATGTGTCATTGGAATATTATGCCAAACAAGTTAACAATATTCTTGTAGGGCTTCGCTGCTGGAGTCATGAGATTCCTGAATCGTGATCACTAGGCTATAACTAGGCAAATGTTTATACTTTAAGGTGGTAAGGACTCCACTGCTGGAGTTCATCCGGGGTTACCATCATGTTACCACCTCATTGCCAAGTATTTTGATCTTAAACAATAATGGCTAGAAGGAATTTCCTTTCAAACCACAACTAAAAGTAATGTATGTCCATTACTTTTAGTTGAGGTTTGAAAGGAATTTTTTGATTATAAGACAGTAATTCAAACAAAAAAACCCAAAATGATGACAGACTAGTGATACTATTGGTTTTGCTGGCGTCTCCTATCTTAATATAATAAAAACAAGTTTAATCCAAAACAAATTCCAGGAAATTCCCAATATAATCTTTTGAGAATCGATTTCCTTGCCTTAAGCTAAGAAAAAAATTAAATACTATACAAAGCTTATCAAATAACAGCCATATCGTAATTACAATTATTGGAGTAGGCTTTTCGTTTCTCTGTGTACTTGTATTTATTTTTTAATGATTTAAGTGTAATGTGTATAATGTCACACGCTTCAATAGTACTCATCTTTTTGTTAAATAAAACTGAGACTGTGAGCAACTGTATACTCGTCTTCACTTGGCATTCGGAAATGTTTCACTTGCCAGACATACTGTACATTTTGCGCTGAGGTCATTCACACTGGTCTTTCAAATACTTCAACAAAATGATGTTTATTTCCTATAATGATAGGAAGTTTATGAACCTTCTATAGCACTATTCTTAGCGAACGGTAATATAGGCTGGTACTAGTGTCTGTTTTATCTATTACAGACAATTCTTGTGGAGTTTCCGTCTACCGGGCGAGGCGCAGAAGATCGATCGTATGATGGAGTGTTTCGCTCAAAGATATTGCCAACTAAACCCGGACATCTTTACCAACGCCGACACGTGTTACGTACTAAGTTTTGCGATAATAATGTTGAACACCTCACTTCACAACCCCAGCGTTAAAGACAAGCCTTTGCCGGAACAGTTCGTTGCTATGAACCGAGGGATCAACAACGGCGGTGATCTACCGCAGGAGTTACTTTTAGTGAGTACTACCATGTTTAATGAACTTTATCTCCGTCGTTTTAACTCGCGATTCACACACCAGATCACATCATCTAGTGTTTACTTATAGGATTAATTGTGTGCGTGTGAGTGTGTAGTGTGCAGGCATGGTTGAAGGCTCTCTTGGAATGTAGGTGTACCAAAACTGCTTGTACTTTTACCATTTGGTTACAAACATAAATGATCCCAATTGAGTTAATAATCTTAGAAATCTCAAAAACCTTTCGTCATTAAAATTTGGATGATTTCATCTCAGAACTAGTGATTGACCCAAACCGATTGGAGAAGAGAGAATGTATTCATATTCATAATTAGGTATTCGTTTTTGTGTAAAATTTGCTGACGCCATTATGTCGTCACCACATTAGCACTATGTACACTAAGTACAGGCGATATTTAGATAGCCCAAGCGCACTGTAGTTCAAAATAGTATATTAGCATGAAATATCAATGTCATCTATATCTATATCTATACTAATCTATATCTATACTAATATATAAAGCTGAAGAGTTTGTTTGTTTGCTTGAACGCGCTAATCTCAGGAACTACTGGTCCGATTTGAAAAATTCTTTGAGTGTTAGATAGCCCCTTTTATTGAGGAAGGCTATAGGCTATATATCATCACGCTAAGACTAAGGAACTATTCCACGCGGACGAAGTCGCGGGCGGAAGCTAGTTATTACTAATATATAAAGCTGAAGAGTTTGTTTGTTTGCTTGAACGCGCTAATCTCAGGAACTACTGGTCCGATTTGAAAAATTCTTTCAGTGTTAGATAGCCCATTTATTGAGGAAGGCTATAGGCTATATAACATCACGCTACGCGGACGAAGTCGCGGGCAGAAGCTAGTCTTTACTTAATATATAAAGCTGAAGAGTTTGTTTGTTTGTTTACTTGAACGCGCTAATCTCAGGAACTACTGGTTCGATTTGAAAAATTCTTTCAGTGTTAGATAGCCCATTTATTGAGGAAGGCTATAGGCTATAATATCATCACGCTACGCGGACGAAGTCGCGGGCAGAAGCTAGTACTTAATATATAAAGCTGAAGAGTTTGTTTACTTGAACGCGTTAATCTCAAGAACTACTGGTCCGATTTGAAAAATTCTTTCAGTGTTAGATAGCCCATTTATTGAGGAAGGCTATAGGCTATATATCATCACGCTACGCGGACGAAGTCGCGCGCAGAAGCTAGTTTGTTTATATTCCTTTTTTATGTTTTACTTTTATACTATTTGCTTTTCCCGAGATCAGATCTATAACAATATATTAATTAAATTAATTAGAACTACATTTATAATTATAAATATACTAGCTTCTGCCCGCGGCTTCGCCCCCGTGGAATTCGGTCTGTCATCACATCCCACGGGAACGGGATAAAAAGTATCCTATGTCCGTCTCCTGGTTCTAAGCCAATTTTCAGCCAAATCGGTTCAGCCGTTCTTGAGTTATAAATGGAGTAACTGACACGACTTTCTTTTATATATATAAGATTATGTAGGTAGTATAAACTAAATAGATTATTTTCATCCGTGTTTGGTCCAATAACAGGAGAAACAGCTACGCGGAAATAATTTTAAATTCACAATATATGTACCTACTTACCAATAATGAAACATAATCAAGCGCAAATAATTTTAATTGATTCAAACGTTAGTTATTTTAGTTATGGGCAATACCATTTCCTGATTGCGTTTTCCTACCGAATACTTACTTGCTTAATCGGAGGCAATTCCATCACAGTCGCATCGTTTTTAAATACGTTGTTTATTTGTATCGATGCCAACTTTGTACATTGTGCACGAAGCCACATCGGCATAATATAACATCTTCCAAGTTTTTACCAGCATACGTCTCAAACATGTTTTTCTTTCTTGTTACTATAAATATAAATTATAATTAGTTTTGAACGAACTTGATAAATTACAATCTGTATGTTGTGTTAACAACTCATTGACGTTGACGTAAATAAAATAGTAAACAATTTGAAATCATTAGCAGCGTTATCTGTGTAGTAACTACGTGATAAATATCAGTATCTTAATGTCACAGTTGAATGTGAGTTTCTGTTTAAACTAGTGGTTTTATGTCCATCGACGAACAGTTAAAGTATTTAAATGTACGCCCCTAAATAGGTGTTTTTAATGTTGTTTATTTTTGTGTCTATATCTCCTAAACCGACGAATTAACATCGCACTTCGTTCGTGGTGTTCGTGCGTTTACATAATAAATTTTATTAAGTATATTGTTTTTGTTATTTCCAGTCGTTGTACGAGTCAATTAAAACGGAGCCGTTTAAGATACCAGAGGACGACGGCAACGATCTCATGCATACCTTCTTCAACCCGGACAAAGAGGGGTGGTTGTGGAAACAGGGAGGAAGGTAAATATTTTATGAACCTATTAGCTTTTGTTTATAAAGATTTTATTAATGAGAAGAATTTGTTTGTCAGTATTTTTTTTAAACCTACATGATATGGTTAAATTATAATACATGTTGTGTACTTACTTGCGGACCTGTAGTGTACCTTTAAATATTTTAATCTTTACACTAATCTGGTTACGGAAAAACAAGCGCAATGATGTAGTGTCACACGCTCTACTTTCTTTTGTGAACAAATGCCATTGTGACTAGTGAATTAAACTTAAACATATTTTCTTCATTCTGATATTATGTGATTATTACGAACTCATTTTAAAGGATTGTATTAAACCATGTTATATTATCATTAGTCACCAACTAGTAAAGCTTACTGCATATTTTACTTGTGAATTTAATATAATATTCATTAAAATTACTCCTGCTATTTGAGTAGCATGTTACTATGGTAGGAGCACGCTAAGACGTAGACTGGTAATAAGTTTTATAATTACCACGTGTTCATTATTACCCGTCATTAGAAACACGCATATAACTTGAAGTAAGCAGGTAAGTTCATAACATAGGTTTGCTTAACGTGATTTTTCATAGTAATTTATTGATCTGAAAGAAATCTTTAAAGTGCGCCGTTGGTAATACTAAACACGGGTATTCAAACTAAGTTTTAAGGTTAGAACTAACTCATAGTTAATTTTATTTTTTTATAATAATCGTCTTATGTTATAGTACGTCTTATATATATGAAAAATTAAGCTAGTTTTTTAAAAGACAGCAACTCAATGCGTGGTATTTTCCCTTTTTATTTGCACACGTTTTGAGGATTGTAAACAGGTTAGTATATCGCATCACCTCTGATTTTATAAACTTTTAATCTACACACTATGATGCAATACCAGTGTTGTCAGTGTATTTTGTATCTTCATCCATTAGTTTCCGCTTACAGTCAAAACTAATCGATCTGTGCTCACTCAAATGTAACCACAAAATCAATTCTAAGACAACAATAGACTAGAATCTATACAAAATTGGGAAAAAACGAAATAGGTTCGGTACTCAATAGAATGTGTCTATTAATAACCAAACGTATTTGTACTTTTTTATTTTGTACCTGTTGTACCTGTCCACTTACACTGGTTTTTTTGTTACTTACAGGTACAAGTCGTGGAAGAGACGGTGGTTTATACTAAATGACAACTGCCTGTACTACTTCGAATACACGACGGACAAAGAACCCAGAGGCATCATTCCATTAGAGAATATATCTGTAAGTATATAAAAAGCTTTACTTCATCGGGACATGGCGAACCTGTTCTTACACTGTCATTACTCACGGCCCTGCTCTTAAATAATGTATCCTAGAAACACATAACATTTTGAAATGAGATGATGAGAAAGGAAAAAAATCATTGGTGAATAGATTTCGAAATTATAATTATCGAGGAAAGGATAAATAATAATTTCCGAGATTACAGAAATAATCTAATGTTAATTTTAATGTATCCATGAACGTTATCTAGATTTCCATTCGCTTACAATATTGTTAAATACAAAACTATCAATAAAAAGACCTAAAATAAAATTCTAAAAAGGTCGTAGTTTTAAAGAAGTCCTAGGAATAAAAGAAAAATCTCGTCTTGGCACTAAGCAGATGTTTCTCTTTCGAGTAGGCGAGACAAAACTATATGACGTCTCGCAGTATCCGATCTGGATCACATGGTACAATTATATCTAGCAGAAAAATACGTTGCTTCCAACATTGTCCCTTATGATGACTGTGTATTTTTCCTACGGAGAATGTGCCACAAGTCACTATCTCCAGAAGCGTTAGTTACTAAACAGCTAACGATAAACAAAGCTATTAACACTTTTGCAGTCACCAAATCGTTTTCTAACAGTTTTGTTAATTTAGTAGCATTATACCTCACAGACAGTCGATTTAGTCATAGATTAAAGGTTTTTGTTCTAGTATTGGTCGATTACGGCTTTCTGTGTATGTGTGAGTAGCACCTTAATTTAACGATAAGTAATGTTAGCGATATCTTAAACTAGGGCTCAGATGAACACTGCTTATGCAGAGAAAACACTAAAATAATAAAAGTAGAGGACGGTTAGAACTAGTTTTATTTTAATAATACATATTATGTAAAACATGCATACGGGTCGTCCGATGGTAAGCGGCAACAGCAACCTATAGACGCCAGCAACACCGCAGTGGTAATACTCGCGTGTTGTCATTTTGAGCCGTCCGTTTTAAGTCTACGGTAATTTTATTAGCATTTTTCTTTGAGATCAAACGAGAAGGCATGTTAGTACATTATTGGTTAGTGGTAGACCATTTTGCAATGAGGTGTAACCTACCCAAACGATTTAGGCCTCGGCATTAAGGTCTACAACCCCAACAATTTACTATATGACACTGCTGATAACTTTTTTCTACTTCTATATGTCCGATTTGGCTGTATCGAAAGTACAAATCTAATTGTTTGTTTCCAGGTGAGGCCAGCGAGTGATAGACAACGACCACACTGTTTGGAGCTATATGCCAGTGGTGGTGCTGATCTCATAAAAGCGTGTAAAACTGACTCCGAGGGAAAAGTCGTTGAAGGGAAACACACAGTGTATAGGTAAGCTAGCCATCTAAATGTTTATTACCTAAGGTTTGTAACACACTGCTACACGTCAAGTAATAGGCTTATGTTTAACTAACCACCAGATCTAGTAAAATGTGCAGGCAAAAAATCACTTTATATTGACAAAAATAGGAACTGATGAAAATAAATCCCCATTTTAGCGTAAAATTAAAAAATAGAAATAAATTGACCAACGAAGTAGGTATAATAGGTAGAATTCGGCAGCACTCGCTCGCTTACCTCGCTCGTTGTGGTCACAGTTCTAACCTAACCTAAACCAATTAGGTATCTGTTTTGGTAAGCATTTTGGTGATCAATTTATTAAATTTGGTGATCATTATATTTATCCCCCGAGTAATACATAGCCATTATAAGCTGACCTCACTTTGTATGGCTTTCCGTACAAGCTTAGTAATCATATCTTGGGACGTTGGTATACAACAGTAAAAGCTTTTTTGCAACTTGACGCTGAAGCGATTTTCGCCTCCTGCTACGTGAGCCAAAAAGGAGAATTTCTGATGCATTGCAATTTCTGATGAGGCTGCACTATTAGGATTTTGTGAACTTGAAGAAGAATATGATTGCCATCAAGTAATGTAAATAGTCTTTAAAAAAATACTTATTAAACATATTCATTTAATTTCAGAATGTCGGCAGCTACAGCGGAAGAGCGAGACGAGTGGATAGAATGTCTCCGTCGTTCTATAAGTCATAATCCGTTCTACGATATGTTAGCGCAGCGCAAGAAGAAGGCTCAACACAACGTACACTCCGCACACTAGTCCACGAGAGCCGCGTCAACTCATGAACGCAAGTTGTGTGCAAGTGCGAGTACCGAGTGTACCATAACCGTTTGAAATCGGAAGTTATTGTTTATCAATTGGTATTGTGATGTGCGAGATCGAAGTATCACCCTTATGAATAGAAAGTGTATGGAACGTTCGCAAAACATTTGATTATGAACCAGAGATTACACGAGTAATTATCAACAATAAGTGCAATTTAACGACATCAAACCACCTCAGTAAACGAGCCTTAATTTTTAAATGTGGTTTATAAAAGTTCGGCCCAAATAATACTATAAACATAAGCAATGTTTGTTTTAGGGGATTATAGCCTGTTTTAAAAGAAGTCTTCTTTGATAACTCTTAATATTGACATTAATCATAATTTATTGTAGTAAATATAGTAGGATTTTTATAATTACAGTGTACCTAAAACAATATAATTATATAACGCGTCTGATATAACGTCTATAACAATGTTTTTGTTTATCGTGTTGGTTTTTGTAGTCAAAAGTGAGCTTAGACCGAGGTAACGTCCGTCAAAAGTCAGCTAATGACTTGACAATAGCTATTAGTCATAACTCCAATGAAAATGTGATAATAAGCCATGAGAACGGTTACGGAATTAATTGTGTTGGACGTATTGAAACACAATAATTACGCATCATTTCATGGCTGTGGTCCATGTATATAAACGAAGGAAAGACTGAAAATTGTGCTTTTTAAACATCATCTATTTGAAAATTGAGGTAGTTGCGGCGTATTCATTTACAGCTGATACATTGAAAAGTCTTATAGAAATTACATTTTGTGCGGAAAATAATTATATTTTTAAGACTCACCTTATTATATCATCGCCTTAATAATTTATTCTGCATCGATGCAAATACAATGAAATTCCATGAATATGGGACTAAATCTGCTGTTTTAAACTACGTCTTGATGAAATTATCTAGTTCCTGCCGCGAGATTAGGATTGTTACAATGCGAGAGTACTACCATGTTATAATATTTTATCGTAATTATTGTGATGGGTTTATCATTTTTTTAATGTGAGAATAATTATTATGTGCAGCTCTCAGGATGGAAAATAAGTTTATTTTAAAAGAACAGCAATTGTTTTGCTGAAATTAAGCCTAATGAAATCATGGCGGAATTGTATTCAATGGAAAGTATTACTTTAATAATATTGTAAAAAACACTTGATGATAATGTAAAGTAATAATGTAAAATAAATAGATAGTTTAGCCTTAGTTAGACATCAGAGTTACTTCTCATGGTGATATTATGTATATGGCTTGACGATACTGAATAAGGAAAGCCCAACACCCAATTTTTGAGACACACATGATTAGAATAATCATAATCTTTTTCTAGTAGATTTAAAAAAGCAACATGTAAGTACTCTATTGCTCGAATTGGTTGGATTTTATGGGTTTTATATTAATTCAACTCAATTATCAAACAGATAAAAATAGATATTTTATTTTCGTTGCGTTGCCTTTTACGTGGCCTTACGTCATCAATTTGTCATTACAGACGTCTTTCAGAAGTTGGATGTTGCCGTTAGTATAATATATTTTTTATTTGGCCTACAAAATTATAGTTTACATTCCTTTCCCTGAAACTAAATCATCTCAAGAATGTAAGAAAACGTAATTTTCATTTTTATTTTAATCAACTATTATTACTAATAATTTAAATCTTTCTTACCTGTAAATATTTTTAAATAACAAATTAGTTTCCTTATTTCATATTGTATTGATTTATTTTATGACATCAACAATAGGTTTAAATGATCTTGCGAGAATTGATATTGTTAAAAGATCCCTTATCATCCGCGTGTAAGCTCATATAATATAACTTATACATCATTTAAAAGTAAAACGGCCATACTCTATTAATATATTTTTAATCCAGTCAGTACATTAACGCTTTCTAAAGTAAAATAGCTTTAACTATGCAATGTTGAAAAGGCGTTATATTATTAATTTATTATTTAATATTTAAAGTAACAATAATTCACGTTAGGTATGGCTGTTTTATCTGCAATAATTATTGTTTGTTTACTCATGTATAAAAATATTGGTATGTATTGGAGAAATAATTCTTATTTTATCTCCTATATATAAGCCAATTAAAATGATATAGAACGCAATTATTTTGAATTGATATTAGAGGAGGTAAATATTCTGTTTTGTAATTATTGTTTATGGAATGGTGCCTAGAATTGATCTGCAATTAGTTAAGCTTACTATAGTCGGTAGGTTAGTATATCTCCTTATAGTGCGCTGTAAATTCGCTTTAGAAACGTTAATTTATCAATGTAATGTTTTATATGACAGCGGATATGTGCATAATAAAGGTGTTGTAAATATTTTGTAAGAAAATGGATATACATAAAATATGTTTATTTACTACTTGGTTTTTATTTATTTACAAACTAATATTAACATTCTAATAAAGGCACAGCATAGCTAACTAATCTTAAACTAATATAAGGGCGCAATTTGTCAAATTTATGTTCCTAATCTAAGATTTTTCATTGATTACCTTGATTTCGGACAAGGAATATATTGTAGGATGACGTGAACTACGTCTTGATTTGTAACTTAAACTAATGACGACGTATAGTAAATACTAGTAAAACGATTACGATAAATGCTATTCTTCCACGCCAATTGCAATAGGTACTCAAAGAACCAGTTACATGTACAAATTTTCCTGAACACTTGTTTAATTCGACCAACCGTGACGCGTCCGCCTTCCTTTTCCGTTGGTGAAACGAACGTTGCGCAAAGTATTGCTGAAATTATTATGATATTATGCACCAGCTGACGCTCTCTTGAACGAATATCGTACCACGATCTATTATTGTTAGCACGTGAAATCGTATAAAGTAGATGTCTATGAATATAAATGATATACGTAGCGTATTCTTTATGGTATATTCGTTTGCATCTTATTCGCATCTTATCGTATTAGTAATTGGGATAAGGCTAGGACGATGGTCCGCGGACGAATGCTACAGCACTCCTGTAGCCCCGGCAGCAAAGTGGTGACGGGAAATGCCGAGGTTGGTTTTAGTCGGTAGGTCACTCTTTTCAGTAGCCCGATTCGCGTGATTAAAACCGTAGCGATGTCGCAGCGACTTAGTCGTAACAGTTTTCGTATTCACATTCGTCGATCGGACCGATTTAGAAGTCGTCCTATTGAAAAATCGTTGAACCGTATTGACACATGATTGTTGAGCGAGAATCGTCCTGAAACGTTGGCTTGATTTGGTTGGTTGGCTTGACGGTATTCACATTCACCTACCAAAATGATTATTCGATAGATCGGACGCCAACGACTTAATGTCAAATTTAACTATTCAAATATCGTTGAGCAGACGTTACAAACTGGAGACGTTTTTGAGAACATTTCGGATTTTTTTAGAGCTTGCATATTTATTACTAACTTCTGCCCGCGACTTCGTCCGCGTAGCGTGATGATATATAGCCTATAGCCTTCCTCCATAAATGGGCTATCTAACACTGAAATATTTTTTCAAATCGGACCAGTATTTCCTGAGATTAGCGCGTTCAAGCAAACAAACAAACAAACTCTTCAGCTTTATATTAGTAATATAGATATATTGTTAGACGCAGACGTTACGACGAGTCCGACACACCCCACCGCTCTCCCCGGAGTGGTGGATAGTGCATAAAGCGTTTCCAACCCCGTCAAAAACATAAGCCTCCTTCTGGCGCAGTCGGGTAAAAAAAGGCTAGGACGACGAAGACAGGTACATCTCTTACCTATCTTCGTCGTCCTAGCCTAGCCTAGCGAGTTAAGTTTATAAGTTGAAGATTAAAGTTTTTAAAACCGTACCTACCAAATGTTAAACGTAAAGTACCAGCATCACCAATGAAGTGTTTCAGTGAATCAAAGAACATTAAACTTGTAATGATGTCAGTTTTTTAGCAAAACCGTCTGCACTACTCTAGGATTTTCTATATCGTAGGAACATTTTTAAAGACTAAAGAACTAGTTAATAGTGTGTCCTCTCACAGATAACCGCTAGGCTATAGCAGGTGGAAAGGTGCAGCGGAGTATGTCGGACTCGTTCGAGATCACTTGCTAAGACTATGCTGGCATACCATAATCTATCAAGCAGCGTGGGTGGACAGCGGTACCTACCTTTTTGTTATGAGATCATTGTCCTGTACTGCGAGTCTTGATTGATGATCGCCGTCAAGGCCTCAAGTGGCTATGTGCTTTCAGTAGATGGTATCAAATTCCATTGTTACAGTATACAAGAATGTAACCTAGGCCCTAATACAAGAACAATACTTCGATACCCGGAAAGTGCCTGGAATGCTTTATATTTATAGTTAGGTTGTTTATCAACAGTACTAAATAGGTCAGCTGAGGTAGCCTACCTAAAATTTAAATCATTCACGAAGGTAACAATTGGTTTGTAAATCGTTCGTCGTTGAACCAACATCGGACGGCACATTTAACCAAGTCACGTTCAACGAAGGTATTCATAAACTAATGAAGACGATAATGAGTATAAGATAGTAGTTGTATTTGATACAGGTGTACCTACTAATAATAGGTAGTAGGCACTTATTGTGTGTTAGATCCCATGTAATAAGAGGTGAGCCAATTGCCATCATCTGGGCACAAATCCTCGCTCCAAGCTACTCTAGATAAGTAGGTTCCTTCTGAAAATTCCATAGGTCACGCAGGACCACCGATCAACCCAATCCCATGATTCAAAAACAGTAGCCGCTAATATTACCTAAGTATCTACCTATATTGCTCAACGCGGCAATTTAGTCTCCTTTTTGACGTACCTTATTGGCGAGGTCCTTCAAAGAAGTCTGGTGCGTAATGCTCGCAACCGGCGCGTATGTATGAGAAGTTGTATGAATGTGGCAGAAGCAAAAGAAGTATGCCAGAATCGTAGCAAGTGGTGGTCTATACTAGTTTTAGAGAAGGGCGAGAGTGTATGTATGTATGTAAGTTTGTGAGGATGTTTGGATGCTTGTTACCTACACTCAATCATGATTTTAATGAAATTAAAATCCATACAGTAGTATAGATCAGAATAACACATACCTAGTTTATAATTCAACTATCTCCGCGGAAGATGTCACAGGCAAAATATAAGAACAAAAAAAGATTTGTTAAAAAATTCAGGATTTCGAGCTTGATAGATAAGTCTCAATATTCTGATTTCTTGTCCTAATCTATAAAAAAAGTCGTGTTAGTTACACTATTTATAACTTAAGAACGGCTGAACCGATTTGGCTGAAAATTGGTGGACAGGTAGCTTAGAACCAGGAGACGGACATAGGATTTTTTTTATCCCGTTCCCGTGGGATGTGATGACAGACCGAATTCCACGGGGGCGAAGCCGCGGGCAGAAGCTAGAAACAACTTAGTTATTATAATTGGGTAGACCGGTACGAAATATATTCTTAAAAGAAATGATATTACCATTACATAGTTATAATAAAATATAAAGTACATTACATTAAATAAATTGAACTATTTTATTATTTTTATAATTTACATAGCTACACTAACATAAAAAAATATAGTTGAGATAGATATTTTAATAGGGGGCGTATTTTATTCATCATAATTCATGATTTATTCATGCTCAATCATAAGTCAAATGGATGCGCGAGAGACGAGGATTTATGATTTGTTGCAGAACAATGGAGCTATTAACGATATCAGGCTTGACTATGGATCAATGCACCGTTGATCTTTGTGTTTTGGTATTTACGAAGAATAATAAGAAAGAGTACACATGTCATGTGTAAGGTAATTACTAATTTGACAAATACTTATTTTAATTAAAGTGTGCTAAAAGTATCCTTTATATTTCCGTTTCCGTGGATAATATACAAAAAAAATACTAAAAACTATACGTAACCAATAATACCATAGGTAGGTACCTACGATATATCCTATCAAATCAGGTTTTTATAAAAGACGATACGTTTGGCGTAGCGGCTGAGCGATCGGCTTCTGCGTCACGTGTTGTAGGTTCGATCCCCACACGCAGCAAATATTTGTATGATCATGTACAGGTAGTTGTTTCGGGTCTAGGCGTTTGTGTATGTGAGAATTTGTGTTTGTAAAAGCACCCACGATATAGGAGAAAATACTAGTGTGGGGCAGCGTTCTTTTTAATAAAATAAAATAATTCACATTTGTTCGATGAAAAAAGAAGTTTGTTTGTATTAGGTCATTACCTGCGCACCTGCGTATGCGCCTGGTAGGGTTTTGGTCGTATCGAGTAATTGAACATATTTTAGGCCCTTCACAGAGCTAAGCTCTGAGCTTTCTCTATCGCGGTGGTATTCCAAATAACTTCTGGATATATAACTTAAATATATATTACGACAGGTACCTTGCGGCTGAGTTTTTGGTTGGAGTTGAAAATATTTTTTAATCAGTATTATACTTATCTAGTAGTAAATTAAAGTATTTTGCAGTAGGTAATCCCCGTTCCACATCGGAACCTTATATCACGATGATGTTACTGTGTCAAGGTCCGACCAGATAGCACATATCTTCGTAAGTTGTATGAATGGCAAGCATTTAGCACTCCGCTGACATGTCTCACTAACCAGTTCTACCACTCATCACTAGGGTACACATGTTTTGTAATATTTCTGGGAAACTTACTGATGGGGCAAGAACAGTCGAATGACACCGTTGTTGAGACCTTACATAATAAAGTTAGAGAATTAGTTCGTAGCAATTATACGTCTGTCATCATTCATCAACCTGATATAACTACATACTTACCTGGTTTTAGTTGTTTTGAAATTATAAGGAAATAGAGATTAACAATAATATTCTTTATATAAATAATAGTTATAGGTAAGGAAAATTAAATGATGAAATTGTGACTTTCACATTGAATTAAATCCAGTGTTGTTATAGGGCAAGTGTAATTTCAATCTTTGTGTTGTAAGATCAGTAGTATTTCCAATTGTTTTGTAAACTTAGGCAGGGTAATATTGCCCTTTATAGGTACCTTACGACATTGTTTCTACATAGTAGGTAAAAATAATTTAGTTGCATGTTAGGTAAAACACCATGTAAAATGATGTGGTAACTACCATAACGAAGGGTAACTGATATTCAAACTGTAAATGCGACATATCATCGATAAGAATGTTCTGTTAGAAAATACATAGAATCACCTTAATTAAAAAAAACGGACTGTACCTACTATAAAAATGAGTCTCTACATAAATGTTCATTTGATGAGCGTGAACAAATTCAGCCATTTGCTTTGATTAAAAAAGATCCAGGGAAATGTTGCCTTAATCATAACGTTTGAGCAGTAACGTGACGTAAGATAAAGTAATGTAATTCGGCATATCTTCTAATTATAAACCCGCAATTGTTTTTTACTAGACCTCTTGAAAGTATGGAATGGTTTTCTTTGGAGATGAAACCTTGGTAAAGGTTTAAAATTACAGTGGAAGTGATGATTAAAAAAAAGTTTTTTAACTAATTTATTGTATTAATCTTTTAATGGTTTGTTTAAAAATATTTTGATGTTGATGCGACGTCCCTAAGTAAGTATGTAAGTACCTAATTAAAAATAAGATATTTAACAAATCAATGAATTTAAAATCAAATCTTAAAAGTCAAGTTTTATTATGTTTCAAATAACTACGTGTTCAGTATGTTATGCATTGAAATGTAGCGTAAAATGGATTTAGTACGCAAATGGAATCGCAGCATTGTTACCCTACTTACAATGCAATGTATGTCAATAGCAACTCAATAATATCAATACCTGTTTTGTTTGGATACATTCGCAGCAACTTATTGTTTAGATTTCATTTGTCCACAATTACTTGAATACGTACTGTCATTTTGATAATAAAATACTTAGTCATAATTAAAATACAAGAATAAGAAGAAGCGCCGGAACGAAAAAATCACGGTCTCAAAACATACCACAACGCAGGACAATGTATGAATAATGGCTTTTTGATAAGGAGCCTCAACGGCTTTGAGTGGACCAGTCCCAGCCAACGGCATGCATCAGTCATTGTGTAGTTCAGCTATAATAAAGGGAGCTACATGGCTCGTCACTAGACGTTACCATTTGCGTAGATTCCATAGAAAACCTAAAAAACCATCAGACCGTCAAACGTGTGTGTGTTCGTTTATTTAACGTACATAGAAATATACCTACGGTTTCTTTTAAAATTAATGAATTGTATTGTTTATTGGTGGAGTTAGTTGTGAATAAAATGCAGTTCCAATCGTTTTATTGTCTTGTTTCATAACACACTTTCAGGTGGCTATCCAAGGACGAAACTTAGACAACACCGTTAACGGTTTCTCTATGAATTTCTAACTTAGACAAGCTATCTAAATTTCATAGGGATTGTTGCAATTTTACAACTAGTTATAAAATACTGACACAATAGAAAATTAAGTAGGTACTGTTGTTGGGTCAGAAAAAAAGGGACGATGGAGTGAGGGGATATAATTAAGTATAGGTACAGTGAGATAAGATGAGAAATAAGGTAAGAAAGGTCGTAGTGTTGAGGTTGGTAATAAATTGTGTTTATTTTTTTTATTTTGTAGTGATGACTGATGCGATTCATCCCATCGTCGTATTAGAAAGTGCGTTGTTGTGAAATCAACCTTGACATTGCTACGTTACTACTTACTACGAATATCAAGTGCATAGCTGTTGTACCTAGCTACGGAAGATAGATCGATTAATCTCGATAAAAGCGATAGTATGACTTGGCGTTAGAAATTAGAACGATTCGTAAAGGCGTTTCTAAAAGACTCTATTATAAGGTATATATCTAACTACATAAGTAGTCTTGAAATGGTAGTATTCAGCTGCTGAGTTCGAGTGGGAGGGTACCACCACAGTATCTCTATCTTCTCTTCTTCTTCTTCTCTACTATTATAAAATTGTAAAAAAGCTGTGTCTGTACATTGAAGATATTAAAAAAAAAACAAGTGGGTTAGGGCATATAAACGTCCCCGAACACAAAAATATTGTGATTTTTAAAATTCTTGTCTGTTTGTCTGTTTGTTACGGGTTGGCGCAAAAACTACTGAATAGATTTTAATTGTGCTATCACTGCTAGAAAGTATGTGCTCCAAATTAAAAACTTATTTATGTATACTTCTTATTTTTTTTTTTTTGAGCTTCAAGTGAGCGAAGCAGCGGGCAGAGGCTAGTAGTATATACAACTATACTGTGGTACCACCGCATTGCATTATTCTGTCACTAAGCAAATACTAACTAAACGCTATATTGTAACGTTATTGTTTTTCGGTTAGAAGAATAATGTGTCTAGTGAAATTACCGAAGGTCCCAAGATGACGATACGAATGTGTTGCTGGTGTTTATAGATAGAGTGTAATTGGCGTTTGGTTGTCATCTTAGTGCAATAGAAAAATATTTTTTTTCATAATTATGTATCTCATCACTACATATTATAACACAAAGTCGCTTCCCGCTGTCTGTCCCTATGTATGCTTAGATCTTTAAAACTACGCAACGGATTTTGATGCGGTTTTTTTTTTTAGATAGATTGATTCAAGAGGAAGGTTTTAAGCTATTTAACATCACGCTACGACTCTTAGGGACGGGGCAGCGCGGGTGAAACCGCGGGCGGGTCGCTAGTCATATATGTATAAAATAAAAAAATAAAGACACACTAGAAATATCTATTTGAGGTCCGGCATCGCACGATGTATTCACACTGTTTATACGTTACTATAATAGTTATAATATTATATTATGCACGAACTAGGTAGGTATTTTACTTTAGAAGATTACCAATTGCCAATAATATACATATGAAAGACAAATTAATAAAAGATATGACGTGGGGACGTGTTTGGTAAAATCGATTGTCTTTGGCAGCGTCTATAGGCTACTCAAAAATTGGTCACGCGTTGTCGTAGCGTCTGGATTGATGTCAGAACAACTGTGCTAATAACGATCCATGGCATCATTTACATAGAGTTATTGACTCATAGCCATGTCTAATAAAGTCCGCGACTATTACCTACACTACATGAATTTTAAGTAGGAAGATATTATTAAGTTAATACGTGATCTTAGTTCGTGTAGTTGATGTAGAGTTTTGTAATTTATATCAATTTTCCATAAAATGCACGTAGGTACAGCGGTTGTACAATAAAATACCTAATCTTTTATCTTTTAATTAAGGCAATCACTACACCGATGCGGCAGTTATTGATAAAAAATATAAAGGCTTTTGAACAAAAAAATATTAAGAGGGAGCAACAGAAGTCAAAACAATTATCAACTTTATAATTTTTGTTTCTGTATGTCTGTTTGAATGTTATTTAGGTACGTGCATCACGCAAAAACAGAATTATAGTTTGAGATTTTGAGACGATTTTGATTTTGAGACGTCAATAAATTTTTGAATAAAGGTCAGAAATAAGGTATTCAGAGGTAATTGGCGATAAGTGTATTAAAAATATGGAAAACCAGAATCCTTTTTTCTATGAGATTTTTCGAGGTAGCAAGTTGAAACTTGGAGAGGACAACGTCTGTCAGGTCAGCTAGTAGTTAATAAATCCTTGTGTGTCTTATAAAATAAATAAATAGTTTTGAAAAAGTTTGTCCTCCATTCCAATTTGCTCATTGTCTGGTCTTTTTATCACCACTACAGTTTACTTAACTTCAAGTGAATACTCTCGACAGTAAATACGTTTATAATAACTCTGTACGCTATCAATAGATAAGTATTTTCGCAAGCGATGAGGTCACATTTTTTCTTCAGTTATATTAGTGTAATGGACGGCTGTCATGGTTTCGATTCTGAGGTTTCACGCTTCACGGTTACCGATTCCCAATGTTAAGTAGTCAGCAGACAGTTTAGCACGTAGACACGATTGAATGGGTTGGTACCTGTTGGTACTATTGTGAATAGGAATTGTTAGCTAGTGACCGATGACATGATCTGTCACAGTAGACTCGGGGGTGAAATGATTACATTCTGCTACATTACATTATACTGTAGGTACCTAAATTTGAAGAATAAGCGCACATTGCATAGACAAATAGTGTCTACACGAAAGCCTATACAGTTGTACAGCTGCTGGATACTGCCAAAGGCGTGTGATACATGATATTTATTTAAGTCAATAGATATTTTAACATAATATAATATGACGCTTGCATTCCTCTAAGAGTTGGACAGTGGTGTGGTAATTGGGGGAGAGCCTATTGCGATTGATCATCATCATCATCAGCCTATACTAGTCTCCTTGCGACTAACGACTCCTCTGGTGTTGCGGGTGTCCATGGGCAGCGGTTATTGCTTACCATCAGGTGATCCGTCTGCTCGTTTGCCCCCCTATCCCATAAAAAAAAAACTGTCGTCATAATCTGTCGTTGGTACGGCGATCTTCACAACAGGTACCTAGGTAAGTTGGTTTATCATTTATCTTTATCTACAACCTATAGGTAGGTAGTAATCCGACTATAGCTGTATTTACAAAACACTAATCGGTCTATTTTTATGAGATTGATGACCTATTCAAATTAGATAAATAATGTATAATGTAGGTACCTAGCTATTTTATTTCTAATCCCGAATATCATTACGAAAGTGTTACATGGCCGGTAATTAAATGTTAAAATAATTGAGTAAAACGCAGACATAAATGGACTTTCATCATTGCATAACGCTTCTCCAAAATAGTTACTTATACAAGTATACATTTTAATATGTAAGTATACTATAAATATCATTATATTTAGCCTCAAATTTTCAAGAATGGGTGGGTAAGTATATTTATGATGACCACGTTATATTAGGTTTAGGTTTAAACATCAAAATATTTTTTCCCAACAATTTTAATACTTACCAATTATTCCAAATAAAAAAAATTACTTTAGCAATAGCTGAAGATGAAGAATGAGGAAACCAGATTTTGACTGGATTACATGTGAGGAAATAAAAACAATATGGCGGACAATATGACCGTTACACTGCATGACAAGTGGACTTTTATAATTAAATAATAACATATACGTATTATAAATTATGACAATTATAACATTTAAACGCATTACATTCTAACCTTTGTACAGCTGTATGATAAACATTTCTATGTACTATACCTAATAAAAGAAAATTCTTCATACGACAAACATGTACGTATTGTGAAAAGTTGTTTTTGCACCCACTGCTGTATATTATAAATGAATATGTACCGGCGTATAGTAAACAGTAGCTATTTGAGTGATTACTTAGCACGTTCTCAAGAACTATACAGTATTGATTGACCCTTCATATGGCGTTTAGGTGCTGGCGTGCGATAACCAAGCGTGCTAGTCCACAATAGAAGTCAAAGCTTTAATCAGATTGTAGTATGTATAAGAAAAGGTGTTCTTAAATTTGAGAACTAATACACCGCCTCTTTGTGTTCCTTTTCGAATAACTACAAAGTTCCTCGTTTTAAATGTTCACAATTTAACAACAACTACTCAGTACTCGTACCTTGAACCTCGTTAAAACAAAGAGTAGGTAATGTTATTATACTTAGTACATTTTAAAGAATCTGTAAAGGTTCCAATATTATAAAACAAAAAGCGGGTCTCTTTGTTTTAATGAACACAACACCGCTGTCAAACATCGCCGTTCCAAGAAATCTGCAGATTCTAAGCGTGCTACATTAAAATATAGTAATCTATACTTCTATACTAATATATGTATAAAGCTGAAGAGTTTGTTTGTTTGTTTGCTTGAACGCGCTAATCTCAGGTAACTACTGGTCCGATTTGAAAATTTCTTTCAGTGTTAGATAGCCCATTTATTGAGGAAGGCTATATATCATCACGCTACGCGGACGAAGTCGCGGGCAGAAGCTATACTTTAATATAACATACCATCCCGCCTGTATATGGTACGTATATACATTTTACCAAATAGGGACCACATTGCATATTTAGAAATCTAATGTATTAACTATAGCTCTGTTGATTGTAACTGTCAGCCATTATAAGCATCAATTATTATTATTTGATTTGGGAATAATCGGGTTGTAATCTAACTTTAGTGATGCAGGATTTTCCTATTAATTTGATACACATTTTTTTTGTGACCAGTACTATTAACATACTAGCTTCAGCCCGCGACTTCGTCCGCGTAGCGTGATGATATATAGCCTATAGCCTTCCTCAATAAATGGGCTATCTAACACTGAAAGAATTTTTCAAATCGGTCCAGTAGTTCCTGAGATTAGCGCGTTCAAGCAAACAAACAAACTCTTCAGCTTTATACATATGTTAGTATAGATATAGATAGTAGAGTAATGCTTATGCAAATGTCCTGTCCGAGTTAAGCCCGTGAAATCGATCATCCAAATTTTTTTGTGTGACTAAGTCTACGCGTACGAAATTGCGGGTAAAAGTTAGTAAAGTTTACATCGTTACCTATCTCATGGGACTTTACCAGACGTAATAATAGATAATCCTACGTACTTAGGATTCATAAAATTATTGAGTAATGTATTGAAATAATTAAAGTCACATAATTAAAATAATATGCGACTTTACCCTTGGGGAATACTGCAGCAAGTGACCCTATATACGGTACAAATAAATTATTTTTAATAAGCTTTGCCTTGATATTTTTGGACCGACTGTTTTAAAACAAAGTGTTTGTATGAATTATTATGCCATAGAAATCCTCACACAAAGGCCGTATCACAAAGAGGTATTTTGCAATCGTTTTGCGATTAAAAGAAGGGGATGCCACTCTGCGAATTAAATATCGTCATCCCTTACTCGCAACTGTTATATCGCATTATCGTGGCGTGTTACTGCCTCAGGTAGATCTACATCTACAGGGTTAAATACCTGCCTGTTTCGGTTAAAAGATCTACGTTTGTCATGCACTATAAAAAGTAAAGTAAAAGTGCAGTTGCTTGTACGACCTGCAAAAACAGTGAACATGCTTGAAAAAAACATGGGAACCGTTTAGCGGTAATTCATTTGTTATATTTCAATGAAATGATAGTGTAATTACCTATATACTTTTAAAAAATAAATAGCTCTTGTTTAGAATTTATAGCATGGTTGCACGCAATTATTTTAATAATTTATTTTCTGCAACAATTTTGTATTCATGAGGTTCACATGTGAGGTGTTTACTTGTTTAGCGTAAGGAAAAATCTAAAACAAATCAAAATATGTATGTATAATTTCATGCCTTTGTCATATTATGTTACTAACGCAAGCTGTTACAATGTTACATACAAATAAATGAGAGAAGAGCGTTGAGGGCGTCGTCGTCCCGAATTTCCAAATTGAAGGAAAAGGGACTTGCCTTAAAAATTAAGGACTGGTTCAATATATTTTTCAATATATTCGCTGGCGATTCACAAGTAGGTTGACACATAGTCTGGGAAATATTGTTTTAAGATGACTTACTTGTTTACGGAACACATGTTAATTTAATATGAATTAAATTAACATGTGTTCCGTTCGTGGATTGAAACCACAACCCATCTGGCGTAGAAGTCGATCACTCAGCCACCACTTTTTAAATGTTAAAAATCTTTTTATAAATGCTGTTGCTATCTGTACAAGGTAAGTAATGTTGGAGCCGCAGCGAGTGAATTAATGTACGTTTATATACGACGTTGAAGACGGTCACGCAATACCACGGCGTTTTGTTGAAAACACTTTATTTTTATCCACCTATGATATAATGTGTGTTATTACGAGTATACTGTTCACCATGAAACCGTGAAATAAGGAACATAACTGTCGGATTATAACGGGCCTATCGTATTGTATTTATGCAATATAGTATCTAGGTAAGTATATTCTCGTGCCTATATATATTATAATAAAAAATCGCGGTGATTGTCTATTTTTCAACTAATTGTCTTAATAATGAGGGTGACAAGTAATCAACCTACCGATTAACCATTGCTATAAATCATACACCTACCTACCAAGACAAAAAAAGGACTGAGTTTTCTCTTCCCGTAGGTGTAGGTAGTCATGTGGGTAAGAGGTATGGGTTACAGCGTTGACAAAATAGCGTAAGGCTTTTCAATTTACAAAAGCGGTTTCGATTAGTTATTATTAAAGTTATTTGTGCAAACGTTGTCAGGGAAACTAATGCGATCAGTTATTACTGTTACCCGATGTTTTTATTGCTGTTTAATAGGAAGTCGTTATCGCTTGACATTACGAGTTGTGGAAAAGTAGAATGCGTTCCATTTTCCTGTGCCACCATTAATACAATCCAAAAAATATAGGTTGGAGGAGTCTTCACGTCCTTCGAGGCAAAATTTATTCGTCAGCGCCTTTGGGAAATTGTTGTTTGCGATTTTAGTTTCTCAATTACCGCTTGGCGGCATAAAAATTCCAGAGATCTAGACGATATACCGGTCTACTAGACTAACACCGATAACTTACTAAACCTTGTTGTTATGATAAATACACACAAAAGTACTATAAGAATTCTCTGTATAAAAATATCATATCTCATTAATCTTACATTATATTCCAAGCACCTTCTTTATTACTTTACTTTGATAATATACTACATTTATCATATAAATTGCGTATTTTAATACGTCTAATGGTGTGTTCAGTTTGTTTACGAATGACTTCGTGGCGTCGACATAGGACTGCATTATTTTACTTTACTTAACTTAAGTACTCGTATTTACTCAACATTATACTCACTGCGAATGGGCTGCCAACATCGTTAAATTTTGTAAATACTGTGTATAATATAAATAAATATTAATAATGAAAAATGCATTTAATACAATAGACGATTAAATTTTACCGTGTGGCCACTGACTGTGAAGTCCTGGCTTCGAATTCTCTAATCGAGCGAAGTATTTCAATTTAAATTTCTCAGAGTTTGCATTAATGGCAATAGGCTCTCCTATTACGTTGGACATATTAAGATATCAGGGAACTGTATCCTTCGATGAATATAACCATAAAAAGTATATATGTATGAATATATTATAGTTCGGTATATCGTAGCGATTTTTTCAGGTAACGTAGTAACTTCTGCAGTCTAACGGGAGGTAATTGTGTAGCTTCGTAGCGTTTGCTACGAACAAACAGCTACGAAATGGTACCTACTAATATTCGACAAAGAAATCGTTGCTTTCCATACAAGCTATTACGAAATTATAATCGATAAAGTAAAACGTATTAAAATTACATAACGGATGGACGGAAGTACAATTGGTACAAGGTTTTTGCAACAATATATCGAGGATACCTACTATATAATAGTATACATTTTGTATGGTTTAAAATTTACTCCTACACGAGGCACGTTCAGGGAAAGACAAATGGGGGAAGGTGAGTATGATACCCTCTTTTTGCCATTCGCCCTATATTTATTTATAGTGACAATAATCGTCATTGCAGAATATCTTTATAATAATTTATTCTCACTTCGTTAATTTCATTTGTCTTTACTTATCATAATAAGCGAGATTATAGCAAGAAAAATGAATAAATGCCAACGTAACACATACAAATACATGAAAGTTCCATAAACGAGACCAATTATTATATCCCTACTAAGGTATTAAGTACATAGTTTGCTAACACAATAACAGTTTACAAACTCAAAGTAGTTGGCCACTGAGTATGGTTCAATGGCCACACATTTCGCAATAAGCTTTTTCGAATATTTTACATTGGACTTATGTAACCTGATCGAAACTGTTTAGTCTTAAGAGTTTGAAATACATCTTACCTTACGTCTAGACTCGCCTGGATTTAAAAAGAGAACGTAAGTAAGTCGCACAAGCCAAAGAGTTTCATGCATAAGGTCTGTATTACTTTTCATAAAGTAAAACTTTTTAAGTATACATTTATTATGTTGGGTTTGGATAACGGTTCAGTTGGTTCAATCTAGGTAGATACGGCTGATCTGAATATCAATGTTTTACAGAAAGCGACTGCCATCACACATCCGCATCTTCAGCACGAATGGCAAATAGGCTTCAGTGTGGTTCGCTGTTTTTTTAATGTATGTGAGAATCGGTGTTTGTTTAATCACCAACGACACGATAAAGGAGAAATCGTGAAGTAAAACAATAACCAATTTCTGAGCAATGGCGATATCCTAATTTGGATATTAGGTACTTGACGATTGTCATAAGTATGAAAACGTAATAGGTAATTTTATATTCATGTAAATTTAGCAAACAAGAGCCTCAACCAAGGATCTCGTTGAGTGGCTGGATTCGAGGGCTTGATACACAGAGCAGTACCTACTCCTAGACACGGCCCGTATTATTATGTTTCTTTACTCAGGGAAACGCTATTTAGTGTTACGCGATTGACTGCAACAAAAAAGCTAGGTATTCGTAGTGGTTTAGTTATCAGTGACGTCACGGAACATGGCTTGCTTCTCATGTAACAACTAATACGAAAGTGAAATGTTGATATGTTACGCCGATCACGTTACACATGACTTGTTATTAGTGGAATCTCTACCAAGTGAAAATGTTCACATCAATGTAATAGTAAATAACGTGCTGATAGTGATCAATCAACAATTGAATAGAACGAAAACAATGATATTCCGTGCGAATGACCTGTTGCTTCTTCGTGTAAATAACAACGGTACTTAACGTCCAATTGAGAAGATGGCGGCGTCTTAATTTATTATATCTAAATTCAACCCTAAAATTGCAAGACCGAAGGAACAGTGAGCTAATCTTGTGAATCGGCTGGTAGTAACGTTAACATTAAGACTACCTTTGACCGTAAGCTGTATGTGCGTATCAATTACCATGCGTAAAAACGGTGAAGGAAAACGAACCAGAAAACCTTAGCAATATTGCCTTTTTGCAGAGATCCCAGTAAGTACTGGGGTCATCAGGTAAGTACCTGATGACATAATATGCAACATATTCAGCAGTGGCATTTGGTTAGATCGGAAGCTGAGCCCATAGTTGATGTGAAAAGTCTTAAATGATGATAATTAAAGCAAATTTTGCATTTTAATGTGCTCGTTTTTTTCTGACCGGTTAATGGCAATAGGCTCGCGCTCATGGGAGCTAAACATACCGGCGAACTGTGGGTGTAGGTACATTAGCCTCTGCCTAACCGTACTGGAAGTACAGGCGTGATGTTACGTTATTATGGTATGAATTCGATAAAATTATTGCAAGTGTTAGCTTCATAAATTGTTTAAAATAACCTTCTTTTACCTTGTATGTACGTCGCAATATTTTCATTTAGAAATTGATGACTAATTTATTATTATCATCCTGTTTATATAAATAATTATGGTGCTTAATACCACTTAAAACCGACGCGTGTGTATGAGGATTTGTGTAGCAAGTGACGGATTTGTGTAGAAGTATCCTGGAATCATAAGTGACGTTCTGTAGTTTCTGCTTACCCCTACCCGATAAAGGTGTGTACGGGTAATTACATGATTTATAGTTTTATTTATAAAATGTATGAGATTTTGACTCACTTTAAGTACCAGTTCTCGTAGCCATATGAAACCTATGAAAGAGGCCGTAGGCAAAACGGAGTTTTTAGTGGGTGCGAGCCCCATAACTTCACCTTTCCCCGAAGGTGTCGTATGAGACAGGCATTCTCTGACAAAACACTTTGTGGCCTTCAAAGTGGGCCTTAATGTTACTTATTTGGTGATGTGATTGGGATACCTATATATGTCCGTCGGTCCTTCTGTCATCAGGCTGTATCTCAGGAACCGTGATAGTGAGACTGTTGAAATTTTCACAGATGATGTACTCGTATTTCTGTTGCCGCTATGACAACAAATATGTACTAAAAACATAATAAAATAAATATTTCAGGGGGCAATAAAAATAAAATGCTGAAGTATGTAATTGTTTTTAAAGATGTACGGAACCGTTCGTGCGCGAGTCGTTGGCCGTTTTTTTAACATAGTGTACTTTTAAATACAGAAAAATTTAAAAGTGCGATAGTAGATGTATTTAAATGTAATTTCTCAGTTATCTACCAAGTAAATAGATAAAAATAATTGATGCGTGAAATGCTGTCCTCAGTTCAAATAATATTGAGGTTGCTCGTCTGTAAGTATCGCTCGTAAGCCGTATAATTATATTTATCGCTACAAAAAATACAACAATTATAGCCATGACATTGAATTGACAATAGTATCGGTTGAAACTGTTTTTTACAAAATGAATTATCATAGCTTCATAGCATTGAAGATTGTTTGTTGTACTTATATAATAACACTAGCGGCCCGCCCCGGCTCCGCACGGGTGGAGAAATCCCTAACTTTAATCTGGAATAATTTAGCATTCAAATGGCGAAACGAATAAACTTAAAAATTACCGGGCCGATTTCAAAAAATCGGCTCCGTAGTTTTTGAGTTTATTCGTTACATATGTACATACATATAAACATACTATTTATAATATTAGTATAATATAGACTAGCTGGCCCGACAGACATAAAATAGAATAGATACACCAAAAACGAATGTCAAGTAGGTATAAGTTATCAATCATAGAAGGTGCATAATATTGTCCTGTCCAGGTTTCAACTAGTACTTTAGAGATTACCGTATGCGTATGATTATTGTAATTTATAGTGTTTAGTATTGTGTTGAAGGGTGAAGTCATTGAAAATTGGTAAAGTATTCGTCTCTTGGTTTTCTGCTAATCTCTACAGAAAGAATTTTAATTTCATCGTGCATTTTCCTTTAAAAGTCCCCCATAGAACCCTCGGTAATACACAGTAGGTAACCTACCTTGAAAAGTCTCATAGAGAATATTGCTTTTCCAAATTTTAAATAGTCATTGAGCGCCATTGATTGAGTGCTCACCTTTATATAAAATAATTTCAAAAATCTCAGCATGCGCTCAGGACCACTAGGTCCTGAGCACGACTGCTATGCTTGAGATCCTGGTTTCGATTCCCAGGTCGAGCAGTGTTATTGGATTTTTCTAGGAAATTCCCAGTAACAGCTCGGAGTTTGGAATTTGTGCCCGGTTAATGGCAATAGGGTCGCCTCCTATTACATAGGACATAAACATACCGGCGAACTGTGGGTTACATTAGTACGCTTTTGCCTAACCCTTCGGGGAAAACAGGCGTGATGGTATGTATGTATGTTAAAAATTTGTTCAGCAGTAGGTAAGTTGACGTGAAGCTTGTTATGTGTTAACGCGCGTTGCAATTATTAAATGAACCAAATATTTTTTTATTATACCTACATACGTTATAATTAGGTACGTAAGTACGCTAATAATTAACAAAAATTTAAGGTATGTAGCTGTTAGTAATTTTAACATTAAGACGTCCAACACCTCAGTCTATCCGTGAATATGGATGGTGTAAAGGATCCGAAACGTCGGGAATTAAATGATATCAATACAACACGATAAAATCCGTAAAAAATAGTTTTATTTTAATACATACATATTTTCATGAATTTCTTCAATGGGTAGGCAAAGACTAAATTTCCACTCTCTGCGACCGGCACGTCACTTTCGCTTATTAACATTTATTATAAATATGAAATACATTAAATACTATATACTGTAGTATTTATAAATATTAGGTTATTATTATAGCAGATAACTATGTATTGTTACTTTGTAAACATTGTTGCGGTTACAACAAAAAAAACTAGTATCCATATTTGTTGACTCTTATATTTAAGAGCTTTTAAATACAAATACAATTATAATTATTTAATTGTGCTGATGAGTAATGGTGGATGAAGGTCTTCTAATGGACAATGACCTTCTTATAAACCACGACGAAATGCTTGCCCGCACAAAAACTAATTAAACTTTTGTCTGACCGGGCGAAAAGGAAATTAGCAATTTTACGGGTCATCTACATGATGTTTATTTTTATATGGCATCCGGCTGTGAGCCGGAAATAGGTACCACATGCGATAACAGGCTTACAATCCCTTCATTTTCAGTTGAGGATAAATTTCTGTCACTTATTTGTAATCGGTACTGATTCGGTTTACTTCATTTTCAATCAAATCAAATCAAAGTCATGACAAGTTTGGTAACCCTTCTCTAATCGACCAGCGTAATGTACTATATCCTAACCCCTCTCATTTTGAGAGCAGTTCTCTCCTAGCAGTGGGACGGTAAATGAGTAACAGAAATGGGTTGAAGATTGATATTTACCTACTCACTTACTCTGAGCACTTACTTTCTTTTTTAAAATATTACGTTCAGAAATTGTGTATCTCTAATCTTGTAGTTAGCTAGAATTACAAGATTAGAGATAGAAGAGAAGAAAGAAGAAAGAAAATAAAATTTATTTAAAACAAACACAATCCACACTAAAATAATAAGATACACAACTTCGATAGTAGATAGGTAGTTATTAGGATAATTTATGTACCTAATACTTACTGACAGTCTTTTATTGGAAATAAAGAAAAGAAGGGTCCAGGTGGAAAGTGAAAATATTATTATAGTTCACTAATTTTGAGTAGGAAACGCAGACATTGTCGCTGTAGAAAAATACCCTCGTACCTATGTCCAGAGATCCAAACTTTACAGGAAATTTTCAGGAAAGGTTCATTTCATTAATGTTTAAAATATTTTTAGGTACGTGTTTTGTCTTATGTAGTGGTAATGTACTGGCCGTGTAAATGTATTTATGGATTTCGCCGCATTAAAAAATACATTTTCATTAGATTTTTAGAAAATTACAAATCAACTGTTTCATTATATATTTAAATATATTAAAGACACATTTCTTATAATGGCGTCTTTCTTCGCACACACTTTGATGCCACAAGAACATTTAAAGAATGATGTTCACAATAGATTATCTCTTAATATACACTGGTATGACAATCATAGTCTAAATAAAACAATGATTGTAAAATGAGTCGCTCATGCCACCATTGTTTGTCTGGTAAACAATGCTTAGATCAACCATGTCAATACAATGCCTCTGAGATCTTTACGGCGAGTAAATTAAACAAAAGAGATGATGGATGCTGTAATCGTTGAGATATTTGTTAGATAGTGGCGTCATTACTATATACATTGTTTGTGAGTTTTTTTACTTCTATGATTACAGAAATTGATGATGAGCCAAAATTTAAAGGCTGAAAAAATAAGTAGCAACATATCCATGTGGACAGACGCTTATGCCTTCGTGATAGTACCTACGCAATGCGACAGGGTAAACTATGTGTACTAATTTGTGTCCATGGAGTATTTGCCGGATTTTTCTCCATAGGATTAACTTTTTGAAACCGTACGTGAAACTAGACTCAAAAAAGTACCATAAACGCTTGTAAAAGCTAATTCAAAATAAAAACACTTGAACTTTATTAAAAACGATGGAGTATTTTTTTTAAATATAATAATACATTATTTTCTTTTTTAAACCATCATTATAACTGTTTATTTTATTAGCCTACAAAATAAAATAAAATCTTGAAATAGGTACGATAAAATCTGGAAATTTTAGCTGCAGTGACTGCTACGCCCGCCGTAGCCAGCTACAAAAAGGGACTACTTACCTAAGTATAGGTAGGTAGAAGGTATACCTATGATTTATATTCAGCTTGTGCTCATTTTGTAATTACCTACACAATACACATGTCATGTATTACATGTATTAATTTTATTTATATCTACCCACGTGGCTATTAACGTATACATAGCTTGTACTTTAATTCCTTCTAGAATTTTCTAACCTGTTTTTTTCCATGCAATAATAATTATGAATTCACATGGATGGACTACAACTACAAAATTAAGATTGGATTTAGATTCAAAGATAGCCAAAGTGAAAGTGAGTTAATGAACTTAATAAATCATTACTTAATTAACATAATATTGGACCAGTGAGTAATTGACGTCTATCTTAATATGACTAATTAATTTTATTGCAGCGATTAATAGCTTTTCGTTTGAATATTAATCTACTAAGTTACATTGTATAAACGGGGTCTTTGAACTACATACATTCCACGTTAATGCATTTTATAAAGTTCAATAATATTATTAGACTCTTTATTATGACGTATTCCACATTGGGCACCCGTTTAAACGGCACCTGAGTGAATGGCACCTGAGGTATTCCACATACGGCACCTATGGATATTTTTCGCAGGTGCCATTAGTGGAATAATTTATTATTTAAAAATTTATTCCACCAATGGCACCTACGGATTAGTAGGTACTAGTGTTGGGATGTTTATTATTTTTAGGACATCAAAATCATAAATTCAATTAAAATCAGTAGACTATAACATGATAAAAATATAACTTCTTTGTTTTTAAACATTTTAATATCACAATCAGTTTCCTTAATCACATATATTGCAAAATTTGCCGTGAGTTACAATAGAATTTAGAAACAATACTTTTTACGTTTATTTATAATTATTTATCTTAGTTAACTTTGTCATATTAATGACATATTTTTTTAATATGACACAGTCGGTAAAATCAGTCTTGAGTTATTTATTATGTAACATCTAAAGATATAACAAAGTATATTTTTTAAAGGTCAGCGCATAACTTACTTGTGGCTAAAAAGTTCAATAGATATTTTATTAAAAATGCAGTTTTTCCATACAGTGACCTAGAGAAATAAACCCATTTTTGTACTCTTCTACTATATTGTTAATTAAGTGGTTCCTACGTTCTGCATATTTTTATGATTTTAACTTTTCCATTTTTCCGCGGATTTCAGCGTAATTCTTGCAATTTTCTTGAAGAACCCTTAAAATCTTTGCCAGATTCTTGCTTTAGGAAGGATTGAGTAGACATAGTTCAGATGAATTAGATAGATGGCGCTTAGCTAATCATATTATAGTTTTATTATCATGTTATTATATTAAACCTTCGATCGAAGTATTAAACTTACTACTGATTTTAATCGATTTTTTTTTATTTTGACATCCTAAAAATAATAAACATCCCAACACTAGTACCTACTAATCCGTAGGTGCCATTGGTGGAATAAATTTTTAAATAATAAATTATTCCACTAATGGCACCTGCGAAAAATATCCATAGGTGCCGTATGTGGAATACCTCAGGTGCCATTCACTCAGGTGCCATTTAAACGGGTGCCTAATGTGGAATACGTCTTTATTATAACACTATTTGTTTTTCTTTGACATTGTTTATGATTAAAACATTTACGCTGCTATTATAATTGCTCTCATTAAACAATAAATAAAGTAAGATATCGCTGATAAAGAATATTTGATGTTCTTTATTGTTGCTTTTACTAAGAAACAAATGGATTCTGTACCGTATGTAAAGAAAACTCTCGAGTCTCATATGCCTTATATCCCCAATGGGCAGGTTTTAGTCGGTACGATAGTAGTCTAACCCAAGTCCCCTGACCAGAGTCCAGAGTAGTCTCTTTCGATAGATATAATCCATGGTGCTAGCGGGCTAGTAGATCGCAGGCAAACTGGCGGTCAAGCGACTGCCATCAGACTTCCACAGCCCAATTTCTGGGTAATACCACAGATAATAGAATGGTAATACCGATTCGGAGGATATACATCAATCAGGCTTTTTTGGGCTTCTGACTAGGCACCATTAACAAATTGTCATAGATGTTCATATGACAACCGGGACCGACTCTCCGAGGCACGGAGGGGTCATGTGTAAAGAATGGTCACCCATCCACACCATGGCCGCAGCAAGCGCAGCTTAACCTTGCATCAGTTGAGCATGGCAGCCACGAGTCCCTCTTAAAAATACTTTAAAACATTATCGTATATTTTATTACAAAATAAGTTATTTTTTTATTCCTACGATATTGTTACATATTACAAAGTTCCTTTTTATTATTACCTACTAATACTTTAACATTTCCACAATGTCGCATTCAACGAAATGTCACAGTTGTGTTCTAGTTCTGTGAAAATAAAACGCGGTTAGTACTACCTACTAACCACTATAAAATACCTATTCAAGTTACCTACACAAAGTACAAAGTAGGTGTAACAGTACCATGAAATACTATCACGCCTGTTTTCCCGGAAGGGTTACGCAGAGGTGTACTACTCGAACATAAGGTACAGTCAGCGCCAAAAGTCGCTGAACACGATGCAATCTTCAAAACGTTTTTACATCATTACTAACCAAAAAATTCTGACCTGAGAAGTTAGTACCAGTTTTCTTATATGCAGAAAACTGGTACTAACTTCTCAGGTCAGAATTTTTGAAGATTGCATCGTGTTCAGCGACTTTTGGCGCTGACTGTACATACAGTAGCCCAAACACGAACACTTACGAAAACGTATTCGTATCGAAATCAAGAATAATTTGCATTTGAAGGAGCTTAATGAACGTAGATGAAGCGAAAGTGGTGTGCCAGGACCGTAGCAAGTGTAGTCTCTGCCTACCCCAATGGGAGATAGATGTGAAAATATGTATGTATGTATGAAATTTGTAGCAGAAACTACTCATTCGTTTCGAACACGAATTCGATAGTTGTTCGTGCTTTGCCTACTGATCGCCGTTATGTTTAAGTCCCATGTAACAAGGGTGATCCTATTGCCCAACTGGGTACTCTGAATTTTATAGAACAACCCAATAACACTTTGCTCTACCTGGGGATCGACCTCGGACCTCAAGCTTAGCAGGCGCAAACTTTAGACTAATGAAGTATTTATTAATAAAATGTTTAATATACATAAATAATTATATTTTCCCCTTTGCCTCGTTAGTCTAATGGTCCCAATTGCGACTGCTACGCTTGAAGTCCTGGGTTCGATTCCCAGGACGGGCAAAGTGTTATTGGGTTTTTAATGAAATTTTATTTAGCATCTCGGAGTTTGGAATTTGTGCCCGACTAATGGCAATAGGCTCGCCCCCTATTACATGGGACATAAATATGTATATTATACCTGCGAACTGTGCGTACCTTAGTTACTAGTATTCTGTTATCTGTGCCTTAGTACACCTCTGCATAACCCTTCGCGGAGTGTATAGTGGTATGTTATTTTATTTTGCAGACAACAGAACACACTTCTCAAGTAAAGTTAATGATTTATGTCATTAGTGTAATCCTCAGGTGTAATCACACATTAGTGTGATTACACTAATATGTGATTACACTAAATTATTGACTTAGGTCAATAATTTAGTGTCACTATTGTTCTACAGAACATGCGTTTAAACCTTTTAAACTTAGTGCTCTGCCTGATTAAGACGCCATGGTGACACTGCTGGCTACTGTATACATCAAAAAAATAAAAAGTAATAAATAAAAAATCGATTTTTTTTTTTCATAAAAAATATATAGTACTTAGTTTTATTTTTTAATTTCAAACAGGTTATTTCTATTTAAAGAGAACACACAACAAAGATTTTTTCTTGATAAAGTTCAATTTAAAAAATTACATCAGCTTAGGCTAGTGATCGCAAACTTTTTTGATGTGTGCATCCTAACAATTATTATCAAAATATATGGAACCTAACTCACTTGGCGACGGTTTGGTAACCATACATTTCAATATTAACTGTTTGAAGACGTAGCCAGCGACATGAGCCATGAGCACTTACAGTAAGGTCGAAATTAGGTGCGTGCACTGAGCGTCTGAAGTTGGAGTATAAAAAATTGGTGTATAGACAATTGGGGCTGTAAATGTTTCATCGTGTTCGTGATTATTGTCCTTACCTACTGATTTCTATATTTTTTAACGGTTAATTTCAGGTCCAGACGGTTATTTCGAGCGTTATGTAGTTATATTTCCAGCTAATACAAATGTACAGAGTACATTCAGTTATTCTCGGTTTACTATAAAACTTTACTAACATTTACTAATTATTAGTAAACATTAGACAATGTTATTGTACGTTATCCACGTTCAAGGAAACTACAAACTACATAGAACCTAGTATTCTAATATCTGTGATAGAACTAAATAATTCATAAGCTTCACGATTGTTCTCTCATTGATTTGTTAACAAAAACAAACAAGATCGTCACACTGGATTTTTATTAAGGTTACGAGTATTAGAACCGGTTCGCGTGTTGCATGTCTAATGATATGTAAGTATGTAAATTTTATGTTTATGCGTCGTATAACTTTGTTTGAAAATTCTAAATTCAAGAAATACATAAACATTTGATGCGTTAGCATAATTTTTTATTTATTAATATCTGATGGTAGAGCAGTGATAGCCTAGTGATATGACCATTGGACTGCCAAGTCAAAGGTCTCGAGTTCGAATCCAAGGCACGTACTTCTGACTTTTCGAATTCATGTGCGTATTAATAGTTAATTATCACGCGCTTTAACGGTGAAGGAAAACATCGTGAGGATACCTGCATGCCTGAGAGATTTTCTCGACGGCGGCGTGTGAAGTCTGCCAACCGGCACTAGGCCAGCGTGGTGGACTATAGCCTAATCACTCTCATTCGGAGAGGAGACCCGTGCCCAGCAGTGGGGCAGTATAATGGGTTGATTATGTTATGTTATGTTTATCTGCTGGTAAATAGTCATCGCCGCCCACGGGTACCTGGAACACCAGAGGAGTTTCTGTAGTCTTTCGTACGGACTGCAGACTGACAGAGCCGCAGCAACCCAGGGAGAACTGGCTCTCACACGCAATAGTCGAAACACGCACCAAGGTGCTTTGCCTATGACAGATTGTAACTTGGTCTCCAACTAGTCTAACTAAAAGAGGTCCTACCATCTGTGCCTCTTACGAGATACTCATTTGAATAGCAGGTAGTAACCTAACCTAACCAGAACATACGCAGAAATTTTCCTTACGAGTTTAAAATAAGCTTCCCTGAATAGTGCTTAGCATGCTTTGACTGTCTAAAGTAAAAGTTAGCATGAGATAAGTACAATTATATTTCCATTTTACTATTTAAGTGTAGGTAATGATGAAAGTTTTTAGTTATTATATATTTTGTAGCGTGCAGAATTATTGTAGTTCGTGAGCATAATTTAAAAAGACATAATTAAGAAGAAAATTATGAAATCATTAGTACCGTTTATTATGTCTTGCAACATTTTATAATGTCTGCACCTTAAGTCTGGCGACCTTCACGGTCAGAGGACGTCACTTGACTAATAGTGCGATCAAGCTACTTGGACGATCGCTTAGCTAGAGTCTTATAATTGACACGCCACATAAATCCGTCATCTATACTAATATATAAAGCTGAAGAGTTTGTTTGTTTGTTTATTTGCTTGAATGGGCTAATCTCAGGAACTACTGGTCCGATTAAAAAAATTCTTTCAGTGTTAGATAGCCCATTTATTGAGGAAGGCTATAGGCTATATATCATCACGCTACGCGGACAAAGGTAGGGGCAGAACCTAGTTTGCTAAATAAAATAAAACTTTGTATTACGAGTAGCTAGCTAGATTTATTTTAATCTCTGTTTCAAAGTGCAGATTATAAATTAATTAGTAACTTGATTAGACTAGACTTTCTCAAAATACTGTGGCGATTACCCACATAGTGCGTTGTCTAGTCATGATAATTATTTATCCTTAACATTCTGAGGTTACATACGTTTGTCTAAACGCTATAAGCAAAAAAGAAAGAAAATCTTAGATATACTTGTCCAAGAAACATATCCTTTTAAAAAAACAATTATATTATTCTGTGTAAAAAACTGGATTCATTTGACTTTTTCTAATTGAATCAGCGTCGTGTATTTTTTAAATGCAATCGCATTTGTTTGACATTGAAAACAACGAATAGTAGCTATAAAAGAAAAGAAAAAGTGAGTAATTACTTGACTTAACATAAAAAGGTAAAGTAGGTTGTTAGTCTAGAAAGTAACAATACAATTATAGATTAGGTTAGATAGTATAGGTAGATAGTATTAGAATAGATGGTACATTTATTTTACTCAAAAATGCATGTAATGTGGTCGTTATTTTGACAACCTTATTTGAGCAAAGTCGACCTTGCCGTTCTGTTTCAAGGAGCGGCCGGCAAAGTTTTGCTGGCCGCTCTAACAGGCCGGCAATGTTTTGCCGGCCGCTATTTTGAAGTTTCAACGTTTTAAAAAATCAAATCCAAAATCATTATAATTTTTATTTAACTTACTAGCTGGTTTTATTTAGATTAGGTACTTGCATTTTTGAGTAAAGCACTATACAAACCTTGGCCCACAATGACTGCTTAGCTGGTCACGCTATGATTGCCTCGAGCTAGCCTAGCTACGCTCTAGGCCTTTCAGCGCGGCCATCATTGCAGCCCTTGCTGTCCTCACTGTAAAGCTCAGCTCGTCCATCAAGTGCTGCACGCTAACCGCGCTGTGTCGCCCTGGAGCTGCGCTACGCTGCGCTGTCGGCCATCATCAGCGCGACCAGCAAAGTAGTCATTATAGACCGCGGCAGTAATGACAGGTGTTAGTATCAGGTGCTGTATTACGACGTGTTACAGCCATAATTTTTACGTTGTGAGAATGGGATAGCGCTATTTGATCTGTATAGCGGCTTCCCTCTCTTTTAATCGAAAAAGATGGCAATTCGGCCTCTGGTCCTTTTATTTCTGTGTTTAGTCTGTATTTACGTTGGTTACCACTGTACGTTTTACGAAATAAAAACCTGTTCCGTTTATAAAATATTTAAGGTATAACAAACTTCTTTAGTACATTTAGTTATATAATTCACAAGCTTCTCTCTTTGACTATCTATCTGCTTCTCTTCATGAATTATTAACAGGCCTTTTTCGACCTATCGTAAGGTTAAGGTTGGCTTTTTGTCTATGATTATGTGGCTGAATATCATAGTTTACACGAAGCTACAGCCATCAGACCTCCGCAACACAATTTCAGGGAATACAGGCGAGGAATGCCTGAAAATACGATAAAGAGGTAATTAAGTATGAAAAAAATACTAATATTTAGGGAAAATTACAGACTGAATGTTGCTGTCCATCATGAACATTGTATAATATTATTAGAGTGAAGGAAAAAATCGTCTCGCATTTGTTTAATTGTTGCATGACACAATGTGTCTTTTTGTTAGGAGAGGAGTTATTTTGTTCACCGTTTTATGTACGGGCGTGCACAAGTCGTAAACAGATTCCATGTGCAAAGTGCAAACCTACAAAATATACAGTTTCTCTATTCCCTATTCATTCAACTTATGTGACAATATTCATAATTCTCACGTTGTTTTCCCGAGTACTGTGATCCCTTTGATATAACAAAAATAAAGTGTATCTATTAGGTTCTTGGTATTCCTGTCTGTACTATAATTTGCGGAAATACTGATACTAAACCGTTACCTTGCGTTTAATTGATTAGAACATTCATGTTGTTATAAACGTGAAATTAATAATGCATATAGTTACTCGATAGATACGTAAAACTGAGTTGAGCAATACACTGCCGGCTATTATGTATGGCTACGTAAGTTTACTTAGGTAGGTAATAGGTACTTTGGTACCTAAAAAGTTTTATATTCGATTAAAAAAAATGTTCATGTAAATCTTTTTCTGTACTATAGTCTACGCTTCCTTTATACATATACTAGCTTCTGCCCGCGACTTCGTCCGCGTAGCGTGATGATATATAGCCTATAGCCTTCCTCAATAAATGGGCTATCTAACACTGAAAGAATTTTTCAAATCGGTCCAGTAGTTCCTGAGATTAGCGCGTTCAAGCAAACAAACAAACAAACTCTTCAGCTTTATATATTAGTATAGATATTATTTTCTTATTCCCTATTAAGGATCCAGCGGAACTTGAATTGCCCATAAAAATGTACATAATTAACAAAATAAATCGTAAACCAAATAATAAATTATTAAATTGTATTATTATTTAGATTGAGGTTCCTACCGTACCATTTCGTCTACTACTACTTCACTGGATATAAACGACCGGAAAATCTTTCCAAACGTGGTAAAATTATCAAGAATTTCATTCGCATATATTTACTTCCAGTAAAGTATTTCGGATGAAATGGTAGAGCAGGAACCCAAATTAACAGTATCGAAATCCGAATAAAAACACACTTTGATCAAATTGGGTTTGAATTACCATTTAATTTGGTAGTAAGTTTCTGTGATTAAATCAAACGATTTACAGCCTAGGTCCTTGATGGATTTATTTTTCCTGTTAAAGAGGGTGACTTTAATTACGTACAAAGTGTATAGTCATTCTATCTCACGAAGTCCTGTATGATGACCTTTATGTAATTGAAATAAAGTTCAAATTTCAATAATTTAACGGCCTTCGTGAAATATAATATCTAGATAACATATCAATCACTGTTAACCCCCAAATACTTTATTTCATTTGTTTTTTTTTGTTTGGTTTCGTTTTGAAATTGTTCCTAATTTTCATTAAATGAAAACAATCGCTTGGATTTAAGAACTAATGTGATACAGCTGCGCTTAATAAGTAGGATGGCATTGTCGTTTTATAATTGAACTATAGAAGGCTTCCTGTAGGTGTTGCATATTGACCAGCTGTGTACGTAAGTATTGCGGCTACTGACGAAATCTACTACAAATACGTATACAAAGCGCATAATAGCATGCTACATACTAATAAAACATAGTCGGGTCACGTATAATGTTCTTGTGGCTGCAGTAGTCGAATGAGATTTTATTCGTTTAGATAAAAAATCCTTATTGCTTGAAATCATGCAGCAGACTTTAAAAAAAAGTTAAATTATATCGCACTTAAATGACACAAACAATTTCCAGAACGCAACATGAGAGAACTTCTGACAATAAGTAAGTAACCGGTGTTAGATTGTGATTTAATTAGTAAAAAGTTTCCAATAAAATGTAAGATATTACAGCCTGCTTCTATTTTTAGATAATTAATTAAGCCAGTACGGTATTTTTGAAAGTAGCAAAAGAGATTGCATTTCTTTCATAAATATTTATTTTTTAATTTTAGTAAATGATAATTAATTTTATGTATGAATTTTGTCTAATATAAGTAGCTGCTATGTAACTTGAGTGTTTGTTTTTTCCATCGGTTATGATTAATGTTGTATTCAGATAAGCGACACGGAACCAACTCGATTACTAAAGAGGCTATGGGATTGAATATATAATATTTTAATGGCGTCATCTCTAGTTTTAACATCTATGACAAAGCGTAAATCAATGTAATAATATAAATCTTTTTTACGTTTTTTTTTTTCCAATAAAAACATGAGTACTTACATTGTAACTTATATACTACTAGTAGGTACAAACGATCACCACACGTTACCCCGCCAGACGGAGCCAAAACCGAGTTTCGGGCTAGGAATTAACCTGTGTTTCGAGAACTAAGAATCTGTCCAGTCGAAGCACTAGGCAACATGGGTGTATGATCTGAAATATATATAATATAATATATATGATCTGCAGTAATGTTACATGCCATTACTGAATTCCCAAAGAAGGCAAGCCTGGATATAGGGAATCAGTATTCGTTGACATGTTACAGTCGATCCCCGGATGGGTGACTGGTCTTTACACTTCGAGATTGTTCAAGATGCTTCAGAGGTTTTGAGTGCATATTCAACCGTTCATTTTAGTTGCTTATTTGCTCAGTTATTTCACTGCCTACAGTAGTATCTAAACCGGAACCACGGCAGAGTATATGACAATACGGTGGTACCCACACAAACTAACTTACTCCTTGTTTCTAGTTAAAATAAAGTTATAGTTTATTGTCTTTGGCCCAGAGCTAGGCGATGACTAGATTTAGAGGAAGGGCTTATCGAAATGCATTCCTGTCCACAGCCTTGTTCGTGGATGCAGCTTATATGGAAACTTCTTTGTTTCAATAAATGTTATATGAGTATTAACTTGAATGATAACATAATTATTCACCGTAACATGTAGATATATCTTAATGTAAAAAAATACTGCATATTATTTAGCATTGGTTGTATATTAATAAGATGCAGGAAGAAGTTTTTCAGTAATGAACAGGAAAACACCTTGGTTCTTCTGTTTTATGTAGTCGCGACCTAGACATTAAGGAAGTGCATTCAGGGTAGAAGTTCTAACCATTAAACTTGAAGAGCCTTAGTTGGTAGGACTGAGTAAGAATTATTTTTATTTTTACGTAGTATTTTCCTTGCAAGAAGAGCCAAAATAAGTACTTACTATACTTGTTGGTTATATTTAAATACTTACTCTTTTTTATCTGACTATGTTATCGACGGCGTTATGTGTCAGGTTGTTTCATTCCCAGCAACACAGATGAGTGAAGCGAAGCCGGTACAGACTTTATGCTTTGTACGGGTGCTGTGTGTCGGGGCTAGTCGGATCTTATCTCTTACTTGCTATGACAATATTTTATATATTAGGTATATCACTACATAGTATAAAACAAAGTCGCTTCCCGCTGTCTGTCTGTCCCTATGTATGCTTAGATCTTTAAAACGACGCAACGGATTTTTTGCGGTTTTTTTTAATAGATAGAGTCATTCAAAAGGAAGGTTTTAAGCTATTTAACATAACTGTTTGACGACACGTTTGGCGTAGCGGCTGAGCGACCGGCTTCTGCGACACGTGTTGTAGGTTCGATCCTCACACGGAGCAAATATTTGTATGATCTACAGGTAGTTGTTCCGGGTCTGGGCGTTTGTGTATGTGAGAATTTGTGTTTGTAAACGCACCCACGATACAGGAGAAAATCCTAGTGTGGGGAACGTTTTTTTTTTTTTAAACAAATAACTCTACGACTCTTAGGAACGGGGCAGCATGGGTGAAACCGCGGGCGGGTCGCTAGTATTTAATAAATCTTACGCATCAAGCTGCATCTATTACTAATATATAAAGCTGAAGAGTTTGTTTATTTTTTATTTGTTTGTTTGTTTGCTTGAACGCGCTAATATCAGGAACTACTTGTCCGGTTTGAAAAATTCTTTCAGTGTTAGATAGCCCATTTATTGAGGAAGGCTATAATATATATCACCACGCTAAGAGTAAGTAAATATTCCACGCGGACGAAGTCGTGGGCGGAAGCTAGTAAATAATACAAGTAAGTCAAAACAAAATTGTAAAGATTAATCATGCAGTATACATTTAGAGGGAGTGTGTGGAGTTTGTCGCCGTGTCCCTTCTCCGTAACAACTCCTTTATTTTTATGTGATAGGAGGCCAACGAGCAGACGGTTCGCTTGATGGTAAGCGATTACCGCGGCTGCCCATGGACACCCGCAAGTGCAAGAGCAGAGAAGTCGCAAGTGAGTTGCCGGCCTTTTAAAAGGGTTTGAACCTCTGGTATCCTCACTGACTCGGCGAAACACAACGACAACTGGTTTTCTGTGAGCCCATGGTATCACTCCGGTCGAGACGCCCCATTCGTGCCAAAGCATGGCTCTGCCACGGTAAATACTTGTAACTAACTTAGAAACAGTGCACTGCCACTAGTTTGTGTATTTTCCAAAATACTGATTTGAACCTTACAAATTACCTTAATTGAAATAAAACATTTTAACTTTAACTTTGACTTTAATTAAACCAATTAATGTTGTCATTTACGTAAAATTACCACAACAAGTGTAAAAAATTAATCATTACACTGTACTCCGCCTCTCTGACATGATATTATATGGATAAAGAGGACATCAATTAGGTATGTGTTATGGCACCACAATTTGAATGGCATTATGCCGCAGTTGCCTCGAGAGTGTGTCAACACGTCTGTTATTCAATTTACTCGTTGATTTGATGATTATGCTACTAAAAATATAATAAGTACCTACTTCATTTCCCGGCCCAGTATCGTAACAACCAATAGATTGTTTATTGTTGTGAGTTAATAAAATGCTTTCCAATATGATATAGCTTTTAGATGTATGGGGTCGTATGAATACACAAAAAAAAACAGCATGAACGTATAAAATACTTAAGTGTGGATAGTCTCTTAGACAAGGGGTGAAGGTCATTGAACTATTAGATTAATGTATTATATTATGATATGCACTTTAATTTAGCTATTTCTTCGAACTCAATATATAATATGGTCGATGATAAAAGATAATATATCCCTCTTATCTTCTATGCGGGAACATCTTACAAAACTATTGATTTTGAATTAACATCGACAGTCCAATGCCCATATCATGGATTATTCAACTCATGTCAACACGCGATCGTGTTCAGCGAAAACAGTACCTATCTACTCCATTTTTTTGTCATGTAATAAACAGAAGAAAGAACTAATTAACGGATCGATCGAAAAGCAGTTCTTGGAATTAATTATCGAACTTTCATTGATTGTAGACGAGTACTTTCTATATTAATCCTCTAAGCGAAGTGTATAAAAAATGTTTGGTGAAAATCAGTAAGTCGATTCCGGCCGGACCGAATCCAAACTAGTTTAAACAGTTGACACCGCGCCAAGTTGGTCTCGGTGCAAGGTGACGGTAATTATCGCTAGATTTCGTTCCATAATACGTAGACAGACACGCGCGTACAGAGAAATATTTCATTACTTAGTTATTTTTATCAGAGAAAGTTACAGTACGGTGCGTGTCTGAAGTTAGACGTTGCGAACAGCCGCGCAGGTCAAATCATGTTTTGTATCGAAATCAATAATCATAAATAAATAATAACAATTAATCGATCCTGTCTTTAGATTAACATAGTTTTCATATCTGGAGGCACGGCAGTGCCCCCCCCCCCAAGTCGTACAAAAACAAGGGACACGGCCGTACCATCCTTTTCTTGAAGCAATTCAGCCCATTTTCGAGCCCCTATAACTTCGTTGTGGATTAAACTAGAAGCCTGAATTTTCAATAACCATGCAGGCATTGTATAGAAACGGTATATTTAAATGTTCATGAACCAGTAGTAAACTACTGGTTCATGAACATTAAGAATTATAACTAGTCAAAGTTTCTTAATTTTGTCACTCACTGACTGACCGATCATATAAACTCTAAGGCACTTTTAGCAGACCTAGAAGCTTCAAATTTAGAATACAATTAGTGTTAAGTGTATAAATCAAGGAAAAACTAAAACATTATGAAATTTCGTTTTCTTGATACATACACAAACTGCATAAATAACTAATCCCATATAAAAATATAGGACCATGGGCTTTGAGGAAAACTGTAGCTGAAGCTCAAGAAGTAGTACCGGAAAAGAAAAAGAGAAAGATTACCTACAAAAACATGACTTGGGTTTTTTACGAGTTATGTTTTTAGTGGCATTAAATTTTACTCAAACTAGACGCGCACAGTTATTTTGAGGGCACTGTACCAATATCTGACGACGCGTGTTGTGGGTTCGATCCCCACACGGAGGAAATATTTGTATGATCTACAGGTAGTTGTTCCGGTTCGGGGTGTTTGTGTATGTGAGAATTTCTGTTTGCACGATACAGAAAATCCTAGTGTGGGGCAATCTATACTAATATATAAAGCTGAAGAGTTTGTTTGTTTGCTTGAACGCGCTAATCTCAGGAACTACTGGTCCGATTTGAAAAATTCTTTCAGTGTTAGATAGCCCATTTATTGAGGAAGGCTATAGGCTACATATCATCACGCTACGCGGAAGAAACGCGGGCAGAAGCTAGTGTTAAAATAAAATCACACTGTGTTCACAGCCCAGACTAGTATAAAAAGCACTATAAAATAGAAAATGGTAATTATAACAAAAAACGAACAGCTTCTCATACGAGTTTGTCAGCTTCTCCATTAAATGTGTATGGAGAGTATTTACAATTATCTACTATATATTATATTTTAATAGTTATTATAGTTCTTCTTTATACTAGAAAGATTTAAATCGTTTGATTAAATTTTAATTTTAGATTTACACATATATATTAATTAAACTTGGATATTGCGGTCACTATTTATATTAATAAAATCAAAGTGGTCCCAGGTCAATAAAAGGTTGAGTACCACTGCACTAGTAAAAGTTGTGTTTTGTCATAATTTTGTCTCTACTTTAAATACCTAAGTATTTATTTAGAGAAACATAATATTTTATCTAAGATGATCTTAATTGTTATTTACTTTTTTACTAATAAATCTTTTGTGCGTCAAGATATTGTGAGGTAATATTATTTTGTTGGACAATAACCACTTTCTCTATGCAGAGTAGAGTAGGTACAGAAAAAGTTTAAATAATGTAGTGCAGTGCGGTTACCAATTCCACAATTAAATTAAAACTCGATGTCGCAAAAATTTTTTTTTATGAGGTAGGGTAGCAAACGATCAGACGGATCACCTGATGGTAAGCGATAACCGCCGCCCATGGACACCCGCAACAACAGCGGAGTCACAAGTGCCGCACAACAACCTCATTCACTCGGCGAAACACAATGGAAGCGTTGTTTCACGCCGGTTTTCAGTGAGGCCGTGGTATCACTCCGGTCGAGCCGTCCCATTCGTGCCGAAGCATGGCTCTCCCACGTCAAAGATGGCTTAGAACGTAATTTACAAAATACAAAGAAGCTATTTAAAACGCGTGATGAATCTTAATAAATCTTTGTGGTTTCTAATATCGACAAGGACAATAAATCGTATAGTACCAAGTGCGTAGTTTTACGATCAGGGCTTCATAAATAAATAAACACACGCGCACATTAACGAGTTAATAAGATAATTTTGCATCACTAACATACATCATTGGTGTAATAGACACAGGTGCAGCTAGTGAGTGTTGACGTCATGGTTTCGATTTCCATTTCAGCCAATAGGCTATTCTGTTAGGTAGTAGCTTCATATTGTCTGGTGGGTCATAATCAACCCATTACATGTCCCACTGCTGGGCACTCCTCTCACAATGAGAGGGATTAGGCTATAGTCCACCACGCTGGCCTAATGCGGGTTGGCAGACTTCACACGCCGTTGAGAAAATCTCTCAGACGTGCAGGTTTCCTCACGATGTTTTCCTTCACCGTTTAAGCGCGTGATAATTAACTATTAATACGCACATACGTTAGAGGTACGTGCCTTGGATTTGAACTCGAGACCTTTGACTTGGCAGTCCAATGGTCATATCACTAGGCTATCACGGCTGGGGGGTCAATGGGAAAAAACTCAAGACTCCCTATTATATTCGTGTACATCTGTATCTACCCCTCTGCTTAACCTTTTGGAGAGAATATGCGTTGAACTATCATTTATTATTACCTACTGATATAACTATTTTGTTTATAAATAAAATAATGTATTGATAAAATAAATTGAGTAATGTTATTCAACTTTTAGGTCAAAGGTCCGGTTCATGTTGAAGTTTTAAAATAATAAAATTATGTACTTGTTAGTAGTCTGAATGTTGTGAGCTGCCACTGAGAATTTCATAGAAAAGTCCAATAACACTGCTTGACCCAGGAATCGAAGGGCTCAGGAAGCCTAAGGTAGCAGTCGCGTTCAGGACCACTAAGTTAATGAGGCGGTTTGCTATCTATGATGATTTTATGCAAAATTAGCTTTGGCCCGCGACTTCGTCTGCGTAGATAATTGAATTACAGCCTATGTGTTATTTTAATATATGAGCTATATGATTGTAAAGTTATATTAAAATCCATACATTCGTTTTTGGGTGAAAGAGTAACAAATATCCATTCATCTATACATCCTAAAAAATAACGGGTTGCACTCCGGAATTGTCGGCAGAAGTGAAAACTTGAACATTAACGTTGTGAATTTTTGTAATGGTTAGGGAATAATTTCGCACGAATTGCTTTAATTATCAGTATAAAAGTAGTATCATTTATGTGGTAAAATACAATAGGTATTCATTTATTGTGCTATCGTACCTACACAAACATGTCAATTTATATTACATTAAAATTTAAACACTTCAGAACTAGGTATTACAACCATCTTACGAATTTTCGACCAGGTCATATGTCCTGACGCGAGTTTAAGATTTTTTTAGGGGTTAGGGGGGCAAACGAGCGGACGGATCACCTGATGGTAAGCGATAACCGCCGCCCATGAACACCCGCAACACAAGGGAAGTCGCAAGTGCGTTGCCCGCCTTTTAAACGAAACACAACGCAAGCGTTGTTTCACGCCGGTTTTCAGTGAGGCCGTGGCATCACACCGGTCGAGCCGGCCAAGCATGGCTCTCCCAAGTGAAAATATTTTTTTACCCATCCCAAAAAGTGCACAACGCTGCTAAAGAAGTTTATAATATTAGTAAGATGTAGATAATGTTATTAAATTTGTTACTTTTTAGTTCGTCTATAGACATCTGCTAAAGTACATATTCAATATATTTTTTTTATTTCAACGTATGATTTATTCGACATATTGCCTTATTTTCCAGTAACAGTTATCGTACAATTGCAAGCATGCATATATTATCTGAATGTGTTATTACTATACGTTTAGTAAACAGTTAACACATTTGTTCGGTGTTTGTTTATTTTATGTATGACTCTTGGTGTTTGTTGCTAACTTGCTATTCAACGACTAGATCTTTCAAACACATGCTAGAAAAACATAATGATGGAAATAATGTTTTCTAATTAAATGCATTGTCAGACATGAGTAACACAAACAGAAATACAAAACGAATAAGCGCAAAACCTGAAAGTAGGTTGTTCAGAATCGATTAGTTTCAGTGGTTTTTAATTTTTTTTCTTTAATGAAAAGCTACACTATGATTTTCTCCTGTACCTATCGTGAGTGCGTTTACAAACACAAGTATTCACAAACGCCCAGACCCGGAACAACTATGTACCTGTAGATCATACAAATATTTTCTCCGTGTGGGGATCGAACCCACAACACGTGGCGCAGAAGCTAATCACTCAGCCACTACACCAAACTTATTAGTTTTTCCCGAAAAGATAATTAGAATGCCTGAAACTATGGCCCATTGATCCATCAGTGGCTCTAGTTATGGAAAACTGGAACCTTCTTGCACATATTGTTATCGTGTGTGTGCGCCGATATCGCGGTCATTTTGGATATGACTGTAGTACAGCCACGAGACTTCTTGAAAAAAATATGCTTACGTCTCAAAATGACTTCAGGGTTTAGTTATTATAATAATGACTCGATATTCTAATTGACAAATAAATGTTTCTTTCTTTCTTTCTGATGTGTTTGAGGTCTGGCGCTTATTCAGTTACTTGTTGTAAAAATCAGTAATAGATGAGTAAGATGTTTTAGATGCATTTAGCACTTAGATTTCAATCTATAATTTTATAATTAAACATAACATACTATCACGTCTATATTCCCTGACGGATTAGACTAAACTAACAGTAGGTACACCCACAGTTCGCCGGTATTATTCCACGAGAATTCCACGACCAAGTATTTCATTAAAACGTACTTAGGTACATAGTTAGTTAAATAATGTAAGTATCAGGTTTTTCAGGACAGGACTAAGTTGAAGAGACCTTGGCTCAGGACTTCAGCAGTTCAACAAAAGATGCTTCGTAAAAATCAGGTTTTTCCAATACATGATTCCAAGTGTTGTGGTAATAATTTAAATACCCATACCATATTAGTTTATAGTGCTCGCTCATCGTCGCAATAATTACTTAGATACTTAGGTGCCCTTATACTATGGAAGTACTTAGATAAATTATCTCATAATGATCACTAATTACCGTTCTTTGTGGCAAACAGTATATTTTTCCATTGATCTTTGAAGCCCGCTTTACAAAGTCGCACCTTTACAATTTATTGATCATATTCATTACTCATGATGTTTATGTAAAGATCGACGCAGATATAGGTACAGACCTAAGTACATATTAAGTATATATATGAAATATTATGGAAATGAAAAAATGGCGGTGTATTGTATTGTTGGAGGTCATTTTGAAGGATTACTCACGAGATATAACCGTGTTCCACAAATTTTGTACCTCTATTCACCAATTTCTCCGTATTATTTGTGATAAAGGGAGTAGTCGCTTTGTTCAATTGTACAAGGGCACTTCCCGTTAACCTAGAATCATGAAATTTGAAGAACAACAAGATGCGATGACAGAGCACCAGTAAAGAAAATATCCGAAAACCAATTTAAATTTGTAGTTACATCTCAAAATATAATAGTTTTCGTGTCTTTGGTTTTGTTACCTAAATAATCTATAAATAGGTTGTGTTTCGTTGAAAAATCCACCTATAAGCACAGATAAAATAATACTAGTCTATAAGTATAGCATATCGGTGTTGGTCAGCAGGAGGGTGCATGTATTGTGTAGCTCTCTGACTTGAACAGAATACAAGCGGTTCACTCAGGTTCACTTGCTCCATACCATCATACTGAGTTAGACAATTTATCTTTTTAAGTTTTATAACGTTTCTATTACCATCAAAGATATAAATATACTTATCTCTGTTTCTAAATATTACTATGCAATTCTGCATGATTTTGGAGTTTGGACAACGGAATTAAGACGCAGGTGGAAAGACAAATATGGAAATCGCAAGGTGAAGATGCTTCCGTGTCAACATTATGTTACCGCCACTAGAGTAGGAATTAAAGAACTGTTATAGGCACACGATACGATACACGTAAATCGATACACACATTTGTTTCGTAAACTTATCACGTTCAGGCGATAAATTAGCGATCGCTTCAGTAGTAACTTCTCTATGCATAGAGCTTTGTATGCAAAGTTCTTGTATACGGACCTTGAAAATCGGTCGGTCGTATTACTCGTCTTACAATGTGTCATTTATTTGAATTGGAATTTTATTTGTGTAAGTACGTAGAGGTACGAGTCACCGCAAACTATAGACTATTTTTCTTTCTTTTTTAAATCACCATGAATATGTTTGTTGAAAGAATTTAGCCTTAGAATATTGAAATCTGAAATAATAGATTTTTTTACCGAAGACTTACAAACTTCAATTCACAGAAAATATATTTCACTTTACAAAGAAATGTCGTCATCTGACGTTAAGTTTGTGTTCTAAAGTAGTTAAATTTAGCTTCAGCTTCTCGGAAATGGATTCTACATTGTGTTGCAATTATTCTATTTTGTATTTTTTATAATAAATATTTCGACATTATTTTGTGTAACATCGAGGTGGATATTTACAAGAAAGGAGTTAGTAACAACATTTAAAAAAGTCAACAGCAAATTATCCGTGAGTAGCGTATCGCGAATGTTTAGCAACAAGTGATTAACATTGATTAGCTGTTTGAATGCCGGGTGTAAAACAATTTACCTCACTTTATTTATAATCTATAATGCAAGTATAGTGTATTTTTATACAAATCTTCTATATTTCTAAGGTAAACTTGAGCTCCTTGTTGTTATTTCAAGGCGGCCTTGCGGACATTAACAAGATTCCACATCATGACATCAAGTTAGCCATTTAACGCTTAAAGCACGATCCGTATTCTCATGCAAATAAAAACTACAAACAGTATAATATGATAAACACGTTTATTCGTAGTCACACAGTCGCATCCACACAACATACGTTCGTACAGATTAGTTACAATAATGTATATTATACAGTTTACCTAAACAGATCTTAACTAGATCTAAAAAACACTATAGGTGTTTGCATACACGACTCAATTCTCCATTGATATAAACCGATTTCATAGATATTTGAGATAATTGGTCGCTTACAAAGTACTGGTCTTGTATTTATATGCCTAAGCTAAGTATTACAAAGATATAAATAAATATTGTGCAGGATGCACCTTATAGAAATAGTTGGAATGTTATTGTTGAGCCGAGCCGGCATTTGGCAACACGTCCCCGACCTTTTGTTTTGAACCGACATGACTCGTCTTCGGCACGACCCTTGCGAGAAAGGTCACCGATGATGTTCTGTGGTATGCCTACCTCAGTATCTATTCTAGAATATAATAATAAAATTATACAAAGCATTTTTACATGCGCATAATTATCACTGTTTGGACCATGAGGTCAAGGTAACTTTAAATATTTTTGGTAATGTTACGCACAGTCCGAGCGTCGCATAATGACAAGCACTGGTATTTACAGTCACGGTCGATAGCGGACCGGGACTGAACAGTAGTGAGGACTAGGCGAGCAGGTGCGCGAGCGCCAGCAGCACCAGCGAGGACGCAAGCGCGGGCGCCGCCGCCGCGCTCTGCTGCCCCGCCTCCGGCTCCACCAGGTCCTCGCTGAACACGTAACTCTTCGAACCAGTATGCGACTTCAAAATCCTGTAGTTAACTTCGCTCAGAGACACCTGATTTTTCACGAAGTTGTACAGCCTGTTTACGATCACATATACATTTCCCTTGTTATCGAAAGTGAATCGGTCGACCCACTGTATATAGTTTGGATCGCGAGCGATGGTCCGCTGGCCGATGCGGAAGTCGACGGTCGTGTTCCATTCCGCAATAGTCGAGTTTCCAATTAAACCGTAGAAAAGAACTCCAGCCGCATCCATCTTCATACCGTCGGTCTGTGAGGCCTTGTTGCCGAGATCGACTACGTATGGACGTAGGGCACCATCACCATTTTGAGCTCGAGATTCATCTTGTAGTACGGATGCGTTTATGCTATACAGGTGGTAGCTAGACAACGGACAATAATACACTTTTCTATCAACTTTGCCCATCTCATTTCGATATTGTGGTCCGAGGGCGATCCCATCGATATTTACAGGAAGGTTGACGGTGGTGCCATTAATTCGGAAAATCGTTGCCTCGGGGACCGAAGACATAGACTGCGTGTCGCGCATTTTCCACGATTTTTTGTCACTTCGGCGGAAAACTATTATGCCCGGGTCGACAGCACTGTTGTCCGTGATGTACGCATAATCACCATTCCGATTGTCCACTACGAGGTCGTTCAGGTAAGTAGTGTTAGGGTTCACGGTGTCAGCTGGGAAAGGTATGCGTTCCATTTCGTTGTTGCCGGTCTTTAAGTCGATTAACACGAGTGACGGAGGGCACTTAGCGTCCGGGTTCTGGGTAAGTGTACCGACACGTCCGTTATCCAGTATCCACATAATACCATTTTTATCAATCTCTATGTTTTGCACGAATTGTAACGCGTTGCAGTCACCCACAGCATTCTGGTTCCAGCTAGGGAACGGGCGCAACTTGGGAGCTGTGTCCACCGGCTGCACAGGGATTGTCGCTAACGTCGCCGGCACCCCTTCCAGCATCCTCGGCATGGTCAGGAACAAATCGTCTTGGTAAAAGTTTATGCCAGAAATTAAAACGTTTTGGGGGATGTATCGGCTTGTATTGAGGTAGGCCTCGCGGTCTTCCGGGGATTTCCATTCGAAATCTATAGCGTTCCATTCGTATATGACTCTAAACTGTTCGCGTTTAGGCGCGGGTGGTCGCGGGAGTGTGTCGCTTTGCGCGGCCGCGACGGCGACGGCGGCGAGGAGCACCAATGCAAACATCGTCGGTGGGTGCGCGGCGGGAGAGCGTGTGGCGCGGTCGACGCGGCCGATGAGACTGACGGCGGACCAACTCTGCCGCCGGCACTTCTGAGCTGTGTTTCGCGCGTGACCACACGGCGATGTGCGACGTCACCCTAGGTAGAACACAATCGAACCCTGAGCGACTTATCTTCAAACAAAATTTATTAAGTGGGCGTTTGATGTGAATATAAACAAACGTTATATTAAGCATCAGTGTCGTACTTCGATTCGAAATTCGACTTCAATGTAGATGTGTTGTGAAAGGGGTGCGTCAAGGTCGCAAATCTCGCCCTCGGCTAGACAGAGGGTCCGCCGCCGTCTGTTAGATGTGTTGTTAACGGTTCAGATAATCGATTCAGTGGGAACTGTAGCTACGTAGTAACCTACTCTTGTAGTACAAGCTCATTATAGGTACTTGTAAAATGTGAAATCTATTCTGTAACGGAAATAATAGAACCTACCTACATAAGAAATCCAATGATCATGCTGATTACCGTAACTCGACCTTGCGTTGGACTCTTATAATAATTTATTCGTTGGATCTTTGTCGATTGTTTTTTTTAATGTGTTTAGTATCTACCAAAATGATTATTTAAAACATATTTTTGAGAATATAGAGCATTGCTAGATTTTTATTTTTAATAAATAATTATGTTAGGCAGATCCTTCGCTGGGAATACCTATAAAATGATTATTACATACTTCTATTAATTTAGTAATTTATTAATTAAGAAGTAGAGAGAAAACGATGGCAATATAATATAAAATTGAAACATGATGTCATAATACAATCTTTATATTATGTATGTTTTATAGGATAAGCTCTGGAAGTGTTTAAAAATAAAAGTGTAGGTTACATTGATGTGACCTAAGAGTAAGTATTAAGATAAGAGTGCATTTATTACATCGGCGAGGTACAAGTAGCTACTTACCTATCGTAATATCGAACTTCTTATCTTGATCACTTCAGGTAAGTAGCGGTCTTTATTGGTCTAACAATGGCATACTTATAATTTTGTGATTGATATCACAACATTTTATTCATTGATTTCAGATTTACCTGCAACTGTTCAATCGCAAGATATTTTCAAGGGGCTGACCTCAGTCAGTGAAGCAGAAATCCGACCAGTGCATAGGTACCCGTAATACTCATGTTTAAAGTAAATAATAAACAGGTTAAATGATATATTATATTTATTTCTGCCAATAGATATTAAAAGCACCTTTCACAGTCAAGATTTTAAATTTGTTTAAGACTAGATGGTGTCGGCGATTCTTCTCAGAAGTTGTTGCCTAGGAAATCCTAGGCAATGACTTCAATCACTGGCACAAACTCAGAGAATTATGGTAGTAGTATCCGCTATTTAAGTTTTACAATGTAGTAGTACTTGGCAATATCTGCGCTTCAAGTCTATTATTTTATTGTCAAAATTGTCATTTACTTACTTCGAACTATGTAAATGACAATTTTGACAAATATAAAAATAGTTTATTTTTGTCGGTTTTGTCTACCAAATCAGTGCGTTTCTTTGTATCTCTACAATCTATCTAATACAATTGAACTAGCAGAAATGAGCCCCTGGTCTTTTGAAGAAAGAACCACAGCAGCTTTGAGCTGCCCTGACCTTACTAACGGTTTGCATACATAGTTTTAATGTAGAACCACCATTTTTATAATGACCCGTTGCACGACGATGCCAGCTCAGTAAGACATTTCCGTAGACCGTCACTCATGAAGTACTCAAAACTGTAGATTAACAATACAGGCCCGTTTCTTCCTGTAACTACGAAATTTGTAGGCCGATATCATCTACGGGCTACGGAGCGCGTAGCGCACCATGCTACGCTGTAGGGACAAAGGCTACGCAAAGTCGCGAACAGTGACTACGCCACTATATTGGACAATCAATTGGACCTTGCTAGGTATACCACTAGCTAAGTATATAAAAGAGACATTATACTTTTAGGAAGATATGGTTTTGATGAATAATAATGACCCATTGTATACTTTACCTACGACTTGCAAAATACTTGTTAAGTAAATATAATGTATTATTTCGCATTTTAAGTGAATTGTTATTCTGTTTGAGCAATAAATGTTTGAAACCGAGAATACATATCTAAATTAAATATCTGTAAGTTAATTAAATTACAATTCAGCAAAAAGTTAATTATAAATATTTAACTAAAAAGATTGCATTTAATATTTTTACATGGTAGGTATGAAATATTATCATTCAGAAAGGTTCTTAAATAATAAGTAACATTTTTAGATTAATAATATTTTTGTAAGTTTTCCATTTTATAAATAAGATTAACTATAGGTATAATACTTGTCTTGATCTTTTGTCTTTCACTTTATTCTAAAAGGATGTTCTAGCACTATTATCACTATTTTATTACGCTTAGCAGAGAGGTAAACGTCGCTGTGCTATTAGAAAATTTTAACTTGGTACCTATTTTTACGTTTTTAATTTTCTATCGAACACACTAGTTACTAAATATTATAATCAACCCGTATATACTCTCTTCACTGTTCGGAACGGGTCTCCTGTCACAGTGAGATGTCCACTAAAAAAATATAAAAAAAATAGTGGTAAACAAAATTCCAATGAAAAATGGTGTTCCGTCTCTAAAGATGCGTCCACAATGGTATCAACTGACCCTAAAGAAGAATCAAAAGTCGGTTCCGAATCAAAGCAATCAGTTGATACAAAACAAGATGATTCAGGAACATATTGTTTCATTACCGGACCTAGTACCTACCTACTTACCAGAAAAGTGTCGCATCTTAAGAGTGAGTTTGACATGGTAATACAATTTAGGCACATTAGTACGTGTAAGTTTTCTTTTGTTCTGCAATAATGTACAACATTACAAAACATAACATCACTAATGTATTGCAGTTTTAAAATTATTCATAACATCAATACAGCTGAATTAACTAAAGGGGTCGTAACAGAACTTTCTGGGTCGAATACTTGAGTGGCCACGCACAATGACCCAAGGATTACGTGTCACCCTTCGATACAATACGGACTGCGCAAATTGTATAGCTATTATTACTATTTCATTTTGTATTTCATTTTTATATAATTTGTACTAGCTCGTCGGGAGGGGAAGTACTTATTCATGAAGATTTAAATGTGAATTGATTGCTCCAATTACAATCGCAATACATAGATTATTTTTAAAGGGAGCCTGAATAATAGCAAGTGTTTTTTTTTTTTATTTGACTTATAATCTATTACCGACGTCGATATGGATAATTATTACGTTTTACGTCTTTTCAAGACTTTCACGTCCTCCTACTTACCGTTGTGAACTTTTGATTATATGATCATTACCGTATTAAGGATATTGTATTGTGTTCTTCTGTGGTCGATTATGAGTCAATGGGAAATGAGGGCACACACATGAGTCATAGCGACAACAATTCATGGTTATATTATGGTATTACAATAATTAATACCTAGTTATTTTTCAGAGGATGTGACTGACTCATTTCATGATAATTCTTGTTACATGTGGTATTGAGATTCCATTTTGTGGGGCCCCCGTGACAATGATTTGCCAGGGAATTATTTCCTAAACTAATGATAAAAAAATCAAAAGGAGTGAGAAGTAGGGGCCCCCTTAGATCGCGGGGCCCTGGGCACTTGCCCATAGTGCCCAATGGAAGAGCGGGGCCTGAATGTAATGTAAGTCCTACTGCTCAACGAAATCCTTGCAATATGGATTTTGTTCCTGTTCTTAACAGTCTTTGGTCGTGTTGTATGTTATTCAAAAAGCAATGTGTAAGCACTAATAATAGTGACCAAAGTTTTTTTTGTAAGAGTCGTGCTAATGTATGATTCATTAAGTTCATAGAAACATATAACATAAACGTTAGTAATTATTATTAATAATACATAATAACTGACTATATCATCATACAGTCAGTGATCGGCTATTATTTGCGGAATGCATTAGATAATATTCATCAGCATAATTTACATATGAAGGAAAACTATACTTAAATAAAATAATGTTCGAACTTTAAACTTTGAGCATGTTCCTACTTGGAGACATAGCATAACTTGTGCATATGTGCATCACTAAATTAATTTACGTCGTGTAGGTACCTACCTACCTTGTAACGATTAAATGGGTCAAGACTAGGACATGTGATGATAAAATTACCTATGTCCCAGAATCTCAGCCTACCTACTGGTCTATATTACCTAGGTATAAATTGATTTTATGAATGCCCACAGCATGCTTTAGGCTAATCGGAGACGTTCCCTATGCGATTTTCAGATTCAAATTATTACTGAGTGTCCCCTTGAGAGTCCTCTTGTTTATAAGGAAGGTCACGTCGGCGAAGTTATCATAGAGATGGAGACTTTATAGAGTTATTATGGAGACTGACATAGTAGGTAGGTACGCAATAATTTTTTGATTTATGTACTCGTTGGAGGGGCTGTGATTACGTGGATTACGTTATTAGGATAAAATGGAAAAAGATGTAAGTACCTACTACAATTATGACAATAAACCTCTATTCTTGACTAACCTAGGCTGAACAGAATTCCTAATAGTGGTCATCAATTATGACTAAGCTGATGACAAATGCGCGTCGTTCTAAATTCAAAGAGCTTGACAGCAGTGAGTAAGGTCCTTCCGTGTGCGCGGCGGCTCAATAATACCTTCGCTGATAGGTATACCTACCTACATAATTATATAATAGGTACTCATTTATCTGATGATATTATAATCTAGAGATCCCAGTTTTTTATGTTTAAGTGTATTGAAAGTTTTCGTGACACGAGAATGTTACCTACTTGTATGATGGATATACCTATAGTCCTAGTTGTGGTCCTAGCAAGGATTGGTGGGTATCATTTCATTTTTTTTTAATAATGTGCCACACTTTTTGTGTTTGTCAGTGTCAAGTACCTACCTACCTCATTATGGGCCGATTTTTCCATCGCCAGATACATTGATCGGAGCTATAAATTCGAAATTTGACAGTTTTTTTATACGAAATCTGTCAAACGTCATTTTTATTCCTAGGCTAAAAGTTATCAAGCGATGGAAAAATCAGCCCTAAAACGATGGAAATTTTATTGAGGTTTCGCTGGAGCTTAGGAGTGAACCCAAAAAATTATGAATTTCTATTTTATATCATGTGCCTACACACGCCTATCCACCATAATGAAACAAAACTTCGGAGAAATTCAAGTAGGTATGTATTGGAATCTATTATAAAATCAATCAGCCCTAAAACGATGGAAATTTTATTGAGGTTTCGCTGGAGCTTAGGAGTGAACCCAAAAAATTATGAATTTCTATTTTATATCATTTGCCTACACACGCCTATCCACCATAATGAAACATTAAACTTTGGAGAAATTCAAGTAGGTATGTATTGGAATCTATTATAAAATCGACAAAATGCACTTTAAATTTTCCCGCCTAAAACTCTAAATTTATATTGGACTTATTGTGTGCTTTACTTACTGCTTTTGTTCTAGTCAGGGTTGACGGAAGATGAAGGCACCTTTTTGTGCTACTCTCCCAATGTAAAAAATACACAAATAATACATTATTAAATACAATATTACTTAACTTATTTTATAGATAAGCCCTGTTTATTGTGAATTTCAGTTTCAGTTCACGTGCAGGGTTTTTATCAAGAGGGTTGTATTCAATAGTGGATTTTTTAGAAATGTAAACCGTACCTATTTGATTATTGATGTAAGTGAATATAACATAACATACCATCAGGCCAGTATTCCCCGAAGGGTTAGGTAGAGGTGTACTAATGTACACCCACAGTTCGCCGGTTATTTTTTAGGTCCCATGTAATAGGGGGCGAGTCTATTGCCCGGGCTTTCTTTCTCTTTCTTTTTCTTAACCGGGCACAAATTCCTAACTCCGAGCTGCTACTGGGATTTTTTATAGAAAAACCTAATAACACTGCTCGACCTGGGAATCGAACGTCCTGGGTTCGATTCCCTCCTCTAGCGTAGAGGTCGCGGTCAGGACCACTTGGCTAATGAGGCATTTATTGATATAATTATGAGGTTGAATATATTAATAATTATTGAACTGACAGCGTCTAATGAGTGACAAAAAAAATAGTATCGCAACTTCAATACTAGTGCTGCCATCTTTTGATTTACAGTGAAATGATGACTATGGCCACCTAGTGAGCAGTAGTGTAACTTCTAACCAAGCACTTTATTCGGTGGTTGCTTACGTTTGCTCCCAGAGGTCAGTTCTGTTATCAAGTAAGGTTTTAATTGCAATTAATTGATTAAGTAATGATTTTTATTGTAGAAAAATGCCTTTGAAGACCATAATATTATCGTGCGTCGGTAGGTAATAGTGGCCCGTAACTAACTCTTTGCTGTAAGGTTTGATTTTCAATGTTGTTTCAATCAAAATTAGACCTTATAGGAAAGGTATTGCACTATCACCGACGATATACTAAAAATGAAACAATTTTTTACATAATAACCCACATGTATATACATATTTTATTCGATAGTATATAGATAAGAAGTTGCATAAAAATAGATATTTCAACTTCCTCTTCATATCCCGTATGGTCTAGTGGCTAGGATACCTGGCTTTCACCCAGGAGGCTCGGGTTCGATTCCCGGTACGGGAAGTACCTTTTTGAATTTGCAAATTTTAAACATTTTTTTATAATATATGATTGTATATTCATATTCATTTATTTGCATTCCACAATGTTGTTTTAGATGGTAAGTACAAGTATGCTTAAAGCTAGTGACAATCGTGGACCCTGTAGGGCATAGCAAATTACATTAATAATATTATATAAGTACCTAATAATAATAAAAAAACTGCCTCAATAGCCAAGTGATCCGGACCGCGACTGCTACGCTAGAGGTCCTGGGTTCGATTCCCAGGTCGAGCAAAGTGTTATTGGGTTTTTCTATGAAATTCCCAGTAGCAGCTCGGAGTTAGGAATTTGTGCCCGGTTAATGGCAATAGGCTCGCCCCCTATTACATGGGACCTAAACATACCGGCGAACTGTGGGTGTACATTAGTACGCCTCTGCCTAACCCTTCGGGGAATACAGGCATGATGGTATGTTAATGTAAGTACCTACCTAATTATTATTTACTTATCAAATACTATACTTATGAATACTACTACAAATATAATTATAATCTTATTATTTTTGGTTGTATAGGATAATTTACTATAATAATGTTAGAGAAGTAAGTATCTACCTATATTATTTTATCATTATTTAATACCTATCTATGTATCTATCTATGTATATATATACATTATATTATTTATTTTATTTATGTACTTATTATATAAATTATTATATTATATTATATCAATCATTATAATTTATGTTGTATAAATTAATAGGTATATTATGTTTTTGTTGAAAATCTGACTTTGTTGCAATATTTTAAAAAGATATTTCATTTTTGTATTTTTTGTGTGCTTGCAGCTATTTACAAAGAAGTGGTAAATAATAATTTATTTATCTGATATTGAAGACACATTCATGAATATACTCGATTAACATATATGTACCTAGTTATTTTTCCTTTAATTAATTATTATTCTTATTACTATATCACCTCCTTAAGGAGTCGGCTCGGGTCGGGTCGGTTCTATTTTCCAGTGGAGCAAACTGTCTTATGGTGTTTCTATGAAATTCTCGGTAGCAGCTCGGAGTTTGGATTCGTCCCCGGTTAATGGCAAGTTAATACAATTACTAATCAAGGATCGATCACATAACTGTGCGAAGCATTGCTATAACAATCTGGCAGGCGAATCGTAAAATTGACGAATAATACACACATACACTATCATCTTCTACAATATCGGTGATGTTCAGGGCGGCGGAAGACACTTACCATCGTTCGTTTGTCCCCTCTACTATAAAAGTAAAAATATTTTCCATGCATCTATCTACCCGCCAACTGTCGAGAATAGAATTTCAAATACATACAATAGAAAATGAAGACAGACCAAAACCCGACGAGTACATAGAGCTGATGATTTGTACTTCACCTATCCTGACCATCTAAGTACGTGCAGACCCTATGAACCATGCCTTGGGACGACAACAACAATAATAGAAAATCTATTGTTTTCAGGTGCCAGGATCCGCTTGGTCCTTGAACACAACAATCTCAACTAATTTAGTTTAGCGAGTGTACCCGCATGGGAGAATTCCAGGCAGTACAAAAAAGTTCCCTATATAATATGCTACAAATAACAGTAACTAATTCAGTACGAACAGTTATGATTAATTTCAATTAAACATGTATTGTACTGTCGTTCGCGAATCTTGCTAGCCATTACTCTGGAGTCAAATCATATTTTAGAACCCATTTTTTTACCACTACAACGTAAACAGACCCTCTGATTGTAAGCGGTTACCGTAGCCTACGGATTCTTGCAACTCGCGAGTGGCGGACCGTGTAAAAATCTTTTCACACCCTTTTTCAGCGGGTGAGGTGAAGAATTAGGCTGGCAGCATTGGAGATAATACGTGTCATTCTTAAAAACCATCGGTCCCCCCCCCACTGCCAACACCACGCTTCCTCTCGAAGCTCTGGCGGCGTTGCTCACCGATAGGAACAAAACATAGCACAGAGCTACGTTATTTTGCTACGATTTTCTGCAAGGTGGAGGTACTTCCCCAGTCGCTCAACTCCAATTGTGACTAATTGTGAGTGGAATTATTCAATTCCACTATGTCCCACCTCTCTTACCACTTATTCCACTTACCAATGGATAATCTATAACAATGATCATACTTATTATGAAGCAATCCATATTCTGTGCCTCTGGGCACAGGTCTCCCTTCAGTGTAAGAGAGAGGAATGTAGTTTATGAGGCTACACCTATTCCTATTCGTTAAAAGATTAAGGGTTATCGCAGTTAACGATAAGGCCGCCCATTGTATGATTTTTTTGGCTCATTATGTCCTGTCCTATTTTTAATTTGGTGTACAATAAAGAATATAATAAATAAATGTTTCTTGACACATAGTAGTAAGGAACCATTTGTAATAGCATGACTGGAGTCAACAGCGAAATTAGTAGATCTTGTTTATGCCAATAACATTACTCAATCTGGGAAGCAAACCTAGGATCTCTCATCGCGCTTGCAATCACTACAATAATGGTGATATATGTACTATTGTTCACAGATGGCATGATAAATAATGTAATGAAGGAAACACGTGTTGAATATTTAAAACAAGACAGTGGTTTTAGTCTTCCGGGCAGAAATTTCCACAAGGGTATTACTTAGTATAATGTGTGATGTTTTTATGATCACATAAATATATAATAGCAGTTCATATCAAAACAATATTCGATAAAAATAACTTCATCGCTACATTTGGAGCAGCTTTTTGTTTGGAATTGCGCAGATTTAGATGGAACCACGAAACGTAGGTCGTTTTGTTACGAATACCTATTTATTGTTGGAGGACTCGCGCAGGACCGTAAATACTGATGCAAAATTATAGTATTTTCATCGCACTCTTTTGAGTACTAAGTAAGTAGTATTTTGGTTTTATATACATACCTAGATATAAATAAATGAACCCTGTTCCAAGTTATAATCTTCCTTTTTCTTTTTTATGGGCTCATGAAGATGTGTACCATATATAGAGCCTATAAACGAAGATATACTTAAAATCGGCTCAAAAATAAGGTTATAAGCATTTTGATTTATTCTAGACAGAGAACGTTCTATAGAAAATTGTGACGTCACAATCCTATAATAAATCTCCGTGTTACGGGGAAGGGTTACAACGTTCCCTCTCCGCCGCTGATTTATTTTTTGTCAGAATACGAATTATTGTGTTTAATTAATTTTTCACCAAACCTGTTAATAAATCAAACATCAGTCAAATACCCAAGTCCTCAATGAAAAAACATTTTTTCAAATCCTTCTGGTGTTTAATATGGTACCATTGTGTACTTCAAACGAACTCTCAGCTTTATTAAATTAGTACCTATTAAATACTAATCCTCATTTTTACAGGTTTTCAACTTTTCTTAAATGCTAAGTAGGTACACCGTATTACACGGCACAGCCCATGTTTGGCTAATTACCAATTTGGAGTTATATCTCTTTAGGTTAGATCGAAGTGGGAGAGCCATGCTTCGGCACGAATGGCCGTCTCGACCGGAGTGATACCACGGCCTCACAGAAAACCGGCGTGAAACACCGCTTGTGTTGTGTTTCGCTGAGTGAGTGAGGTTACCGGAGGCCCAAACCCTTTTAAAAGGCGGGCAATGCACTCGTGACTCCTCTCCTCTGGTGTTGCGGGTGTCCATGGGCGGCGGTTATCGCTTACCATCAGGTGAACCGTCTGCTCGTTTGCCCCGCTAGCCCGAAAAATAGGTACTTTTATCACCTACTAATCTATTTTCGGTATTTAAAACATTTACGCCATTTCCGGTCAGGGTTCCAGATTTAAAATGAGATGTTACGAAAATGTGTTCTTCTAGAAATCCGCAACGTAAACCAAAATTGTGTGTTTATTTTGCATTCCGTTGCGGTTTCCCCATACTGTTTTACTAACTGCAGAAACAGTTTTAGAAATAGCGCCCTACATATTACGCCAAATCTATGTATAATTATAAAGTTATATTTATATTTTTTTCATTATCTATTACTTATACTTTGCCACTTGCACCAACTTCTGAAATATGTTTAAATACAATTTAAACACATTTAAGTGCCCTAAGTCGTACAGCCGGGTAAGTAGAGCCGTTTATATTTTAAATTAATTGGAAATAAATTATTATAGACTACCTACTTCTTATTTCAGATGTTATGTTATCCTGTTATATGTTATCCTTTTCTCATACCTGCAAATATTCGCAATAGTAAGTTGTAGTACTTATAGCCTCTATGCTGTTTAGGTAACAGTGGGAAAATGTTGTTATTTTAATAAAAATATACACTCTGTGTGGTCCAACACGCACTTGGCCAGTACCTAATTGTTTTTGTTAATATATTTTTTTTATGAGTAGGCCCCCTTTGTTTGAATAAATAATAGTTATTGTGCAAACCAATCGTGGTTTGTTTGAACTTTGAAACAAAAACACGGTTTGCCAGAAGATACATGCGTCTGTGTGTTTATTTGTCCTTGTCCGACAAATTACTGCTAACGTCAGCAAAAACAAACGGTTCTATTATTCTTCGCGCGTTGTTTGTTTGCAAGGCAACAGTTTATTTTCGATTTCAAACTTGGAAGATATACGCGGAACTAATGGATACAGTAAGTAGGTATATTGTTTGTAACAACTTTTCTTTTGAAATTTAATTATGTCCCGCTACGTTGATTGTGTATGGTTATCCTCATACTGATAATATAGACGTAATCGAATAGTTAATAGAACCACTTACTTGGCCTAAAATAATGTTTTAATCCAGACTGAAACTATAACAATGCCACTAAGACATGGATTTTATTACTTTGTCTTATATTAAACTAAGCGGGTAATGCAATGACCAATTGAATACCTGTGCTGTGGGTGGTCTTAAAGAGTAGTGACCTGATTGCAGAGGTGGCGATTTTCTAGATGCATTTCTATCCCGTTCAAGAGCACGGGCAGCCTTTTAGATTGAGATGGATTAAATTATAGTCCACCAAGCCAATCTTGCCTGGAAAGGGTCGGCAGATTTCAATAGTCTTAGTAGAATATATAATAGAATATATAATCCGCTTTTGAATTAGGAAAGCTATAGAGCATTATTATGGCCCTCGAAATTACTTATTGCTTTGTAAATAGCATACCACACCATTTCATTGGCCCGAGTATATTGCTTCTCTTAATCAACATTAATTTGATTAAAAACTATGGGCTTTAGTCCAAAACGTTATTGCAATTCCCCTGAAGGCTGAAAATATACATAGAGTGCGAGTAAATACTTAGGTATGTCTTTGTCTTAATTTAATTGAGTACCAGTAATGTGAGACGGAATCCTCTACAGAAAAAGGTACCTACTAAAGGGATTTAAAAGGGTTATAGTGTAGCGTATTTTCAAACGGACATCCGGACATTTTCATCACGATTTGATTGGTTTTCTTTCTTTGGAATGCTGACTTAGCCTTATACTATAACTGAGAGGGAGCAACTTTGAAAGCCATTTGTTTCTAACTGAAAAAAAGTAATAGATTACGAATTAGTTTGTGACGACCCGTCTATTGCTAGTACTTACCTAATATTTATTAGGTTTTGGATAATACGGGCTCTTAGCTGAGAAGAACAAATTTCGCTTAGAAACCTGTCATTGAATGGGCAGACATTTAGGTAACCGTTTCTTTTAGCACCTGAATCGCGTGAGTCAACAACCATCAAGGTTAAATAATAACACTTAAATACAAATACATACAAACAAATATAGCTATTTTTATCATCTTATTTCATAATTAAACTTCATTAATGCTTTGTAAATAAGTAATAAAGTCAGTTTTAAAACTGATAACTTTGTTTGGTTCAATTTAAGTCTACCTAGTAGTTTTCACTGTGCATATAAATGGTTCGTAATTTTCAGAACGTGGTAAATTACGAATACCTACATAAGTTTTATGAGGCAATAGCTAATATGTTATCATATTGAGAACCATGGGAATATGAAGAAATACGTGGTACCTACTTAAGGACTATAGGTTTTATTTTTATAAAGTAAATATATCATTTACGTACTCGTAAATCGTAATAAACCTAATAAAAATATAACGTATGCATACATTGTCATCATGACTTACAAGTGTTTAGTTTAAAGTTGAAAAATATATTAAATAGTTAGGTATTGCATTGTTTTACTTCTAGCAGGTTTCGTATATTAAACAGTCTTGGGGACTCAATATTTTACTTTGCTTACTTACAACATAATCATCACGCTTCTATTCCGTGAAAGGTTAGGTAATGCTGTACCCGAAATCGAGACAATGCGATCAAACTACCTTTTATGACACTTCGCGTCAGATTAGCAAAAAGGTTTCAAGATATAAGTCTTATAAAAGACTTATATCTGGAAACCCCCCCGCTAATCCAACGCGAAGTGTCACAAAAGGTAGTTTCATCACACCATCTCGACTTCGGGTGACTTGTGGGTTGAAACGTTTCTGCATAACTACGACCAGGTAAACTGTGGTTCTACAGCATTACCTAACCTTTCGGGTATTACAGTATTATGTTTTAGGGGTCTACGAAAATGGGACGATCCATTAACCGGTCACTAATCAAAACTAACTTCCAAATTATAAAAAAAAACAGACTAGGCCCGAGGCTTCCATACAAAGTTGTTGTTTGTACCAAATATCATTATCATTACTGAAATGTAGAAGCTAAGAAATCACCGATCCGTCGAAATATGATGAGGATATTATTTATTGCGTTGAATTAGATTTTAGAAGCTTGACTATTTTATAACTCCAAGGAATCGTAGATATAAGTTTATTTTTATTGATCCTGTCAGCAAACCAGAAGACGAGCCGTTTGATGGACGCACCTGCCACACCAAAGGATTAGCTGATTCGTTGGAGCCCCTACGGTCTGCAGGCTGCCAGAGCCACCGCAACCGAGGGTAATTCGAAGCGCACACCAATGTGCTTTACGACAGACTACGACGTAAGGGTGGTCGCCAGTCAATTAAACCCCAACAGGTCCTACCACCACAATTCAGATATTTTCGAGCTTCTTATGGCTATCTGAATGGCAGTGTGGAAACGTATTATACTCGATCCCACGTGAGTCTTGTTAGAATTTGTTATTAATTTCAAGTTGACACCTCCGCGTTCCTGAGAAAAAGGTCTTGACCGACAGAGCGGCAGACAGGCACGACGAAGGCATCCTATAAATGTTCCGTTTTTCCTATTAAAGTACGGAACCCTATTTTTAATTATGTAGAGTGAAAAAAGGAGTTAGGCATCGGTCATACCAAACGTATTGTCGGCCGCTGACTGTGAGCGCGCGTTATAAATTTCAACAAACAGAAAGAAAGTGTACGGAATTTTATTGGCAGACAGTGAGCATACTCACAGTCGGCGGCGGACAATACGTTTGGTGTGAACGATGCCTGAGATTTTCTTGAACGTAAAAGAGCTTAAGTATGGTATAAAATATTTTTTAGAAGAATTAATGGTGCAAATACGTGCCCGACTGTACTACAGAAGATGCTAGACAAAATGTTGTAACAAAGTTGCTAACTTACTGGCAATTTTATTAATATTATAGCATAATAACTTTAAAGGAACTGATTGTTCCAGTAAATGATAGCAGCTAGAATAAGAAGTTTTATGGGTTATCGCGAGAAGTAATTACTTAATAGTCGTAGTAGTAAAGTGTCGTAGTAATTACTACGACAAGTTTGTTTTAAGTAGTGGTGGGAATTGAATACTTAATGCTGAGTTAACATACATTCGAAGAATGGTACGAATCTGTGATCGAGTTCTCACATAATTATTATACCGAAGGAGGACTTATGGTTATTGGTTAGAATTCGTTCGAAATTTAAAATTAAGCACGCATTTATATGTATGCTGGAGTCTTTCAGTCTTTACAAACGCACGAAGAATTTAATCAGTAGGTACCTAGGTATATAGATTCTTGAAAATTATGAGAGTCGTGCGTGTAAAGTCGTGCGACTTTTTAAGTGACAGTGCTTTTGAATTAAATTATGCTATGCCAAAGTTGACGTTATTTATTTTATTACCTAAATCAATCTACCGAATACAAAGTAGCAACACTGGGTAAAATACTTTCCTGTCATTGTCATGGTCGTGGCAAATGTCACGAATCCCATGACCAAGGCAATAGCGCGAAGAAAGGCAAGTGCGGTTTGTAGTTGCTACGAGTGCACCAACACGGTTTTTACCATGCGAGAGTCATACTTCTACACGAAAGGGCCGCCTGGATCGGAGTGATACCACAGCCTCACAGAAAACCGGCGTGAAACAACACATGTGTTTCGCCGAGTGCGTGAGGATACCGGAGGCCCAAACCCTTTTAAAAGGCGGGCAACGTACTTGTGACTCTTCTGGTATGTAGTCCATGGGCGGCGGTAATCGCTTACCAAAAGGTGACCCGTCGTTTTCACATAAAAAAAAACATACCCTCCCGGACGGCAGACGATCCATGAGGATTTTCCGTAGGTACTACAAAAAAAGGGTAAAAATACTATGCTCCTTTACTACATATAATGTTCCTTTGATATCCTTCTCCTTTGATCCCTGGATTTGGAGCTGTAATTTATTTTGTTTGTTAACGTAACTATTATTTGTTTCTTATAAGAATCTAATCGTTAATACTTACGCCTATAAAATAAAAAACAAATCGCTGCGGCACCGAAGGCTTTGACAGCATGAAGTAATGAAAAAAAAATGATGTTGCAAAAATAATTCTGATTTCTACGCACCGGCGCTTGACGCTTGTTAGAATTCCTAAGTATAAACACTAATCTAAATTCCAACCTAACCGCTGGGTGCGGTGACGGACTCGACTAGAATTTTTTGCCCCACGCTCAAGAATCGAAAAGCGTGAAAGGAACATTTGACGCCATTTGAATTTGCCCGAAGCGTGTATTGGAAATGCCAGTTAGATAATTTCTATGAAACGGGCCACGAGCCCTCCATCATCGCACCTCGTTGTATTTATTTTTTAACGTCTGCGAATATACAAGTGTAGTGAGTTTCGCGGCATTCAGCCAGTCACTGCTCAGACAACACACGGTAGACATTCGCGCCGCGCGCACGCGAACAGTTTTCCCGCCGCAAATTGAAAAGCGCTTGTTCTGAATTCAAAGTTCCTTGCCAGCTATCGGTAGCTTTTGAAATATGCCTAAAAAGAAATAGACTAATAGTATTTGCTTAATTTACACGTGTATAATTTGTGACATTAAAAACCACAGTCTTACAGTGTCTGTGTTTTTGCATACAAAATTTCTGTGATACTATTTAGCTGTGAAAACTTTAGTTTTATAAACTTTTGTGCATAAAAACTCTTTAATTGACATTTTCGGTTTCGTGAAATTTTATTTCGCGAAACAATAAACAAAAATTCTTTATGATAGGTCCATATATGAAGGTGAGTTTTAGATTTTCATTATTTAGTTCTATTATTACGTACCTATGTAATTTTTCAAGGCTTTTATCGAGGTCTTTAAAACATTTATGTGGCATGTGTCGACTTTAATACTCGTGGAAAACACAACAAGTTACTTAAATAGATATGTTTGAATGTTAAGTTAGACATTGCTCTTATGGAATCATTTACTATTAACATAGCGTTAACTGACTCCGCCCCTTAAATGTCAAACTTTGTAGATTAGCAACGAGGAGTGATTTTTCACGAAACGTTTCAAGTTTTCTTTTAAAATCATTATTCATAATTCTAACATAATGCCCATGATAGCGAGGGATGATGTTGGACGTTTCAAGTGCTTTCTATTTATACAACTGAATTGAGCACGTTAACTAACCTCAAACTTGTTGTATATGTGTGTTATATATTTATTCAATAGTAATGACGGCATTGAACGTTATTGAAACGGTTACTGATAAACTGTAACTATTGACATTACATTGAGGAATAAAACGTTAAAGTCAGTTACGAACTTGGACAGTTTTAAATGTCTACGTTTGACTTTATTATGAACTCTTTAATATACATTTTTGAAACATACAATGGATTATTCATGACCGAAATTAAATATAAGTTTTCTTGTACTTAACCAATTTTTTGCTTCCTGCTCTATGACTAATAGATAATAATATTTACAGTGATTCATGGTTTTTCATGAGAGCATTACTACTACAGCTTACTTAATTTGTTATGGTTTACATCCGTATAGGCATCCTTTAGTTTATGTGAAACTTTGTTCAAACAAACCATTAAACATTTCGACAATGTTTATCGTGAATAAGGACGGCCTTACTCTATTAATACCATGCCATAATTTAAACAAGCCATATAATTACTGTATATCTACATAATTTATGTATAATTAAAGAAAAATACATTAAGTGGGCTACCATTTTAATAAAAAAATACTTTCTCAGAGCAGGTACAGAATTTCAGCCGCCTGCGTGTGCGTTCACGATATAAAATAATATTTTTCTATTCCGGTGGCTGAATATGTCCCTATTCAGGTAGTTAGTCCGGTTTAGTCCTTATTCTGTGTCGTCTTGAAACTACTATTATAAATATTGGTGCAATCTACTAGTCTTATTATTAAAGTACCATTTGTCTCTTTACATAGTTTGATAAGTATTTGATATACCTAGACTAAGTACCAGACTACTTACTAGTTATTGTTTATTATTATGTTTTTGTGTGGTTTCGAGATTGCTATGGAAGCTGATAACTTGAGCCTTATCTTGAGACCTATTTTGATATCAAAATAATGCGTTCAGTTGACATTACATACTATGTAGGTAAGCAAGTATAAAACATGTAGTATTCCGCAATGCAATTTCGCAACACAGGTTGTAAGATTTTAAATAGAATGGGCTACAATAATTATATTAATAGTATTAGTATATATAGTATTAATAGTAGTAGTATATAGTATATATTTATATTAATTTGAAGAGTTCACTGATTGTAAATAACATAAACTATATAAAACCGGACGCTACGACGATACCTAAATAATGATAAAGACAGACAGACAAACCATTCCAATGATTCGAAGTTGCTGAAACTGGTGGCTTATAGGTAGGTATGCGCAATACTATATTTTTAATTAAAATAAAGAATAAATAGCTTTAGATTCCTTTCAAGTTCAAGTTCAAATGTTTTTATTTCAAGTAAACTTTTACAAGCGTTTATGAAACGTTATGATTCTAGTTGCACGGTTCCAAAAGGTTGATCCTATGGAGAAGAATCCGGCAAGAAACTCTATGGACACTCTTTTAAAATAAATTAAGTTACAATCTTCACTAGCACAATATTGCGATAACAGGATGTGTGGGCGTTGAATGATGTCCAAGTTTGACCGAAGTCGATAATATTAAACGAATTTTTAATATTAAACACATTATTTGAGAACCGGATGTGAGTGTGATATGTCTTAAACATTCCTGCCAGTTTTGCACTACTTAACCAAAATGCAGCAAGCCTGCAACGAACTCGTTAATAGCCTAGCAAATGTAGTGTTTAGAAAAATTTAATAGGTAACAGTCGGTCAGGGCCCCAAGTCTGCTATTAAGTCGTGTCAAAATTGTAAATCAATGGCTTCAGAATTGTTGATTTTTGACGTTTTTGTCTACTAAATCTGTCAGTTCTAATGTCATTTAGTGCAATTGAACGACCATTCTGATACAACTGAAATAGCAGACTTGGGCCCCTGTTTATTGCTTTTATAGTTTATTAACAGTGATAGTAACTACCTAATAGTACTAGGTAGGTAGTAGAACAGCATAAACATATGGAAATAAGACCCGCACCTGTGTGACTGTGTATGTTTCACCTTTAACTGCTTTGCGATACATCGATAGTAATCCAATGGAACTCTTATTTGAATTTATTAAAGTTAAATATCATTTTCAAAGTAACTACAACTACAATTTTAAATCGCTTCACTTCCAATATATTACCATTCCAATAGCTAATATTATTTTAGTGAAGGAAAAATTCGACTAGCAGGCAGGATTCGAACGTGCGTTTTCTGGTTAGATACATATATCCACTAAGCCACTGCGAGTCCCACCCGCCATGTCGAAATTTGCCTTCACATTTTGAATTTACGTCTTAAAGGTGACACCAGTAAGTCCAGCCCAGTAATATTGTTCGATACGAACTTTCTTTAATCGTTATTATCTTGCTTAGGCATTACAGAAACAAATACGCACATTCATCGCATAGGTACTCAATAATTTTTTTACAGTTCACAATTTAAATACTTTTTAAGAGTAAATGACCTATCTCGCCATGCCATTTGTTTATCAACTGACGAATATATTGCATCACGGTTTTATGAAAAACATATATGAAACCATATATAGAAGACATTTTTGGAGAATCACCACATTACAGCGCGTAGGTACTGGTTTTTTATATAATGAATCATCAATTCATCAGCGAATTTCGCATTTTGACCGTTCTATTCGTCTATGTACCAAATTGGTATATGGATACAATGGGCCGTTTATATTTATGGCCTTAGTATAACTGTGCGGAAAAATCATCATTATCTTCTTGACACTAAGGGCAGTAATCGTGTGCAAGGTTTAAGATAAACCATAGGTTTAGCACTTGGTAGTCTCCTCGCGTATATCAAAGGTCTTTGCAGCTTTATTGCAACTGCTGTTGCCTCGCATTGAAATATGTATGTCAGTATTGCCGAATCAGGAAATGATACGCGGGGTTGTGCGATAGGTATAATTGTTCATATAATTTCGATACAAGGCCATAACTGTATTTTTTTTATCTCAGAGAGATTCTGTCAAGCAGAATTAGTACCTACAAATAGAGCCAATCAGTAAACCTAGAAAGATAAACATTTAACTTTTATTACTTCCAACTATAAATAGCGACGAATTAGTAAGATTTAAAAATAAAAATTGAAATTTCTATAGGTTAACTATGGGGCCATTCAAATATCAGTTTTCAATTAATTATGTCATGTTGTTTTACGTACCGTGAAATTCATGAATAAGTGCAATATTTCTACAGCCATTTCTGAAGATGTCGAACTCAAAGAGCTTTAAAAATTACAAGATGAGATGTCAATCAAATACTGACTCACTTTGAAGATTGATTTGACAAGTTAATATGACGGACAGTCCTGTTTAACAATTTCAATTATCGTCCAAATTAGTTACGATTGCAAAACTATGAGATAGTAGCCATCATTTAAAGAAATGCCACGCGTTACAAAATATCAAACACTAACATACTAACAATAAGGTTTAAATTCTTTTAAATAGTCAGCATTTCGAAGAGTTTCATTGTGCCGTAACTCGTAATCATTCATACCACGCTTTACATATTTCGCTATCTAGTTCCGTACAGTAATGGCCGCCTAATCACTTATGACATAATGCCAGTGTTTAACGTTGACATAACACAGTGATTTAAATATAAAAGCAATGTGAATTGTCGGTGTGCCCCTGAACCTCAAATTAACTTTATTCTAAACTCTCACGCTCTCACGCCCACGGTTTTGTTGCTATAGCAAGGTATAATAATAGCAATGAACCAATTATTATTATCATTATTCCGGCACTCATCGGTGATCACGTTAATGTAACACATGAAAGTATTATCCAAAATAATATTTATTATTTTATTTTCTTTATTTGATCCCATCTGAGCTTAAGCGATGCTGTAGCCAAAGATTCATGGTTCCAGTCTTATTTGAGCAAGTTATATTATTATTTTTCCCCTCTTATCACTGCACATAATCACCATTCAGTGCTAATCTCCCATTAAAACATTCCTTCCAGACCATTAATGTCGCCTTTCATAATATTCAAATATTTTAACTTTCAATCCGTCTCAGCCTTCATCACAATGGAATACGGTACCTTTATCAAGATTAAATTATTTGAAAAATTAAGATTTGCTCAATTTTGTTCCTAATGTTCTTACAATTAAAAATATGTTTGCAAGTACAAACCTCATCAATGACTACCACAGGTACCATAGTCATTCAAGGTTGTTTAAAGTAGCAATTAATAGTACCTGGGCGATGATTAATCTCAAGCTAGCTGGCAAGCACGTGTCACATATGGTGCGTATTACAGGAGATTTTAAAACTAGTTGTATATTTAACAGACTACATGTTCTACACTAATTATTTCACACTCCATATAACAGTAAAAAACAAAATTCGTTGTTAATTACAACGACATAATTATAAACAAACTTTAAAAAATAAAGTGAAATTGGTCTATTTTTTTTCATTAAATTCTATTTAAATGCTAAATATTATTTTTAATTAATGAGTCAAGTCAACTAATGAATAAGGTTTAATTAAGATAACAATTCATTCTTGCTAAAACGTATTCCACAACTACAGCTAAAAGTTTATATTTAAATAATGAACTGATGAATAGTGGCGCCGACAGAGTTCGCCTATCGACTGACGCAATCCTAAAATAAAAACAATACCGGTATGTCTGGATAAAACTTGCCCGCCGCGCGACCAATGAGGTATATTGTAAAGACACGTGTGGAGAAGACCTAAACCGACAGTGCTATTATGAAAGTTGGTGAGGTTTTAATTGTTATTGTAGACAAGATGAAAGATTGCATAAAAAGAGACTACAATGATCTAGACCTGTAGAGAGATAGACTAGTAGAGAGATATTTCTAGACCAAATCCAATTTTAAACTGGTGGGCCCTGATGAAGTCACATTCATATAATTCCAAATGAGACAAAAAAAGTTTCAAAGTAAAAGGTATATTGATAGATAAGTTCCTATTTTCTGTATTAATATTTATGTAAAAGTTGAGTAATTTCATATAGTTTTTATAATGAATTTAGGCATTTATTTAAGCAGCGTATGCTGAGGCTATTTGCTGAATGAAATTTGTTTATGAATTGTCTATTGATTGTCTACCAATTTGATCTAAAGCTATAAGCAAGATACAGCTGCGTAAGAGTACAATGATCTTTTCACCCTCCTCTCAATTTACGGACTTTATTTTCTCTTTTTCATATTACCTGAGAATTTCAATACAATATCTTATTTGCATGATAATGGTTATAATCTCTGGCATTATTTATGGCATTAAATACTGCTATGTAGATCTATAAATAAATGTTGAAGGTAATGTTTGAACTAGATATATTTGAAGTAAGTAGGTACATACTATTATAATGTACAGTATAATATAAAAAGTTGACTCAAATAAATGTCCGATAGACCAAAATATCACGTGTCACAGGTCAAGAAGCGTAACGGTTCACAACTAATTAATTATGAAACCGAACATAATTGGATCTACATAACTATAACGTAAAGCACTTGAGTTAGTCCAATTCTAAATTTAATTCATTTTTTTTATATTTTTGCTTTGGAGTTGGTAATATATTATACCTAGCTGTTTTGGTATATGGCTCAACGAACGGCAATTACATTTTCCCATCCATTTTATTATGTTGTAACATTTGGTTCATACCCGTTGTTATTGATAAATATTATTTAATTAACATTACAGTTTCCGCTACGTGACTGAGGTAAATGAGTAAAGAAATATATTTGGTGTGCTAAGTTTCGACAATAAATCTATCCTATTGTGAGTTGAAAATGTCCATTGTAGGACTTTTTACACTTTAATCTCTACGTGTATCTATGGTTGTGTGTATATTTTTATTGCCATCTCTTAGCTTGAGATTAGCTCAATTGATTCTCCACTTATCTGTTACAGTGCCATAAATTATACAATGGATGTTAAAGTATCGTTCAATCACAACGGGCGTTTCAATTAATGTCCATTGCTATTTGTTGTGTATTACAATTAAGTATATTCTTCGCAATTCACAGCCAGTCAAACATTTGGCCTTACGTCTATTTTTTACGGCCGTACGTTGTCTAGTTTGTGATGGTGCCTACACAAAAAAAGATTAGGTAGGTATTACATATAAATTAAACTGATTCAATCACGTTTAATTTGACTTTGATAATAATATCTAAATGTTCATTTTGTATGTTTACTTGCGTCAGAGATTAACGCCACTTTTCATGATTCGCCTAAATGTATTTGATAACTACACAGACACACCGCCCAATGATATTGATAGTAAAACAATGGAATAAACTAGTACATCTATCGCAGATTTCTCCAACGTGTCTACAATAGAAGATAGAGTAGGTGCAGTGGTTGTGGAACTTGATTGTAGCACTAATTTTGAATACGAAATAATATGAGAAAATAATATGGTGGATTCATTATTTTAAATATCGGCACGGTTTACGGAACAAGGTCGGCGGCTATCACAATGTCCCCATTGTTTAACCTCATCAAGTTTAACTAGAGTGGATGCCGTTGAACATTAATTAATTTGGTTTGTTTTAACAATTTAGTATTGGACGTCACAGATATTTACCTACAGTTATCTAGAAGTATAACTATTTTATTTATAACCTGGCTTTAGTTATAACACTTCTCGTTCGATCTTACTTCTAAATACGTTCCACCTTTAAAATGTAGTCTTATAATTTCTTTATTTCTTTTATTTATGTTAAAAAAGTGACAGTACAGACATAATAAATTATTATCTATTACACAGTCACTAGAAAGTCGTGTCATTTATCAATCAACGGTTAATTTAGAACCAGTTAATAAGCAAAGAGTTTAGACATAATACTTTTAGTTATATAATCGCATGCTTAGTAACTATTGATATGAAAATATATAGATACGTCTTGAAACTCAGTTCTTAGTAAGGTTCCCATTACTTTTCGCAAAGCTGTTGCCAGGCAGCTGATAAGCGAACATGTTGGTAACCTGAACACTCGTAGGAAATACCTACCATTATGATTTTTAAAGTCTGTCACTGTCAAGTGACACCTTAGTAACAATAGTAGCAACGTCAGTTTTTTCCATACATAATGCAATGTTCGAGTTCTGTCAGTGTTCTTGTATTTTAGATTTTAAATAAATCTGTAGTCATTTATTTTTTGCTTAAGAATATAGGTATTTCTCTTCGATTCTTATTCTCGTCCCCATTTTCCATATCGTCGATTCATTTCATTTTCCAAACTAATAAGTTTGGTACCTACGGTCTCCGTTCAGGAGCCTTGAAAATACTACTTTGTTATTTTTAATTTACTAGCGACCCACCCGTGGTTTCACCCACGCTGCCGTTCTGCTGTTCCTATTAAATAGCTTAAAACCTTCCCCTTGAACCACTCTATCTATTAAAAAAACCGCATCAAAATCCGTTGCGTAGTTTTAAAGATCTAAACATACACAGAAGGACAGACAGACAGCAGGAAGCGACTTTGTTTTATACTATGTAGTGAAGAGTATGTGAAATTGATGATATCACTTTTTTTTTCAAACGTTTCTGGTTTAAAGCTTTTAGTTAAATAGTGATTGATACAGGAATATACTGTATGGGTATGTTAGGTACGTTTATTTTTACCCTTTTTCCTCGATTGTGTCACGTCTTTCAAAATAAAATAGAGAATGTATGTCTTAATTAGGTTTTTAGTAGTAGACGAAAGAATCAAATATTAAATTACGAATGGAATGAGACCACTTTATCTCGTGCCAGTTTATGTTCAGGCCAACGGTCCGTATTCTTGGAATGATTTCACGAATCCACGGAAATAACCTTATTCTCGAGAACAAGTGAACGAAACGAGAGAGAGAGAGAAGTAGCCCTTATAAATAATAAAGTTCGTTGGCTTCCGTGTTCATGGACTGGATAATTTGACTGTCGAAAGTCATGTTCCAAGTACTGGCGAAATTTACAATAGTTATGCTCCTTGATGAAGGCCAATACGTCTGATTCCAAGTATTCTGTATGTTCGGCCAAATTTTCTCTTTTACTGAAATTGTAGTTGAATGATCTTGTATACCAGTGATTGATATATTGGTGACAAACGTCACCAGTCAAGTTTTGTGTCGTTCATCATTAAATTCCGTGCCAGACACTTCCAGAGCAAATTGTTTTAAAACATTAAATGAAACTCACATGGCTAACATTAAATCTTATTTTAGTATCTAGCGACTCGCCCCGGCCTCGCATGGGTGCAATGTTCAAATAAAATATCAGTATTTTGTACATAAAATTATGGGAAAAATCATTCAATGATAGTAATAACCGTATCAAAATCCGTGGTATATAGTTCGCGCAAAATAACTTGACCCGAAACTAACGGAGAGGGGGAAAGTTTGCGCAGTGCACTTGCAAAATCCTACTAAAAACGCCTACTGCGCATCAACCATTTTGGTTCAAGTTATTTTGCGCTAACCATACCTAGTTCGAAGAACTAAGCGTAGATATAGATGGGCAGATGGGCAACGATTTTTTTTATATCATCGTATCATTATATTTTTTTTTATGAGATTATTTAGACGAGTTTTTTTTGTTGGATGAGTTGGATCACATGCATATATTATATGTAAAAATATGTAGGGTAAAATAGGTAGGTATGCAATTTAGTTGCACGATAGTTTAGTTGTAAACATCGACTGTCAACATAATTTTTTATCAGCACATAAATTTATTTTATGAGTTGTAAAATGGTTACTGTCTTCTATATTATGAAGGGAGGTATAGATTGGATGTAATGATGTGTATTTCCTTACCAGCTAAAGTTGCATCCTCGCCTATCGAAATCCATCTTTTAAATTTGCTGATTTCTGACACTTACGGGAATGTCAGACATTGAAATGAAACTACTTTTTACAAATTTTATCGCTTTCTATTGATATTATTTGATTCCCTTTTTGGATCCTTTAAGGCATCCATGGTCATGGGTGGACTGAGGTGTTGGACGTCTAAATGTTAAAATTACTCAATGCTACCTTACACACATAGTCTACCCGTGATAATGGATGCTGTAAAGGATCCGACACGTCGAGAATTAAATAATATCAATACAACATAAAATCCGTAAAAAGAAGTTTGATTTCTATTTTATTTGATTCGTAAACCGTATCATAAAGAGATTTTAAAAATTCATCTGAACTTTTAACTGGGTTTGAATTTTTGTGTCAAGTGTCGATCTATAAAACTTTTATTCGCATATAAAAATCGATTTATTTGCTATTGATGGAAACGAATATACTGAAATAGCATCACGTTGTACTCACCGTTATTCGTTACACATTCTGTTTGAAACTCCTTTGAGTCTGATGTTTATTTGACCGTTCTTCAAACATCACACAACTCTATGAATTGGTTTCCATTATTTACGTGAATTACTACTAGTGTTTTTTTTTGTGCCGCCGGAAAGGACCGAGTTGGCAATTTGGGTTACTTGCGTAGTGATACTAATTTGTTTCGTACCACTAAATATGTGAAAGTGTACAGTTTTCTGGTCTAAATAAACATGTGACGGAACTTTTTGTTGCTAGCGTCATAAAACATCTCGTTAATGACATGAGCGCACATGACTGGACAAATTGGACAAAACACTGAACAGCTAATTTGAACCGACAGAATTGAAACTATCATTAAATATTATGAGGGTGATGAAAGACTGTAACACTACACCAAGACATTTTATAAAAAAAACTAGACTATTAATTTTAATTTAATTTGATATTTCACATGTTTTTGAAGTGAAAACTTCTTTAGCGGCGTTGTGCACTTTTTGGGATGGGTAAAAAATGTTAAACTCGCGTCAGGATACCTGATCGAAAATTCGTAAGACGGTTGTATTAGTTCTGAAGTGTTAAATATTTAATGTAATATAAATTGTCATGTGACATAAATCGTCAATGACACATAAATGATAGTACTTCTATACTGATAATTAAAGCTATTCCTGCGAAATTATTCCCTAACTATTCCAAAATATCAAAATGCACAGCGTTAATGTTCAAGTTTTCACTTCTGCCGGCACTCCCGGAGTGCAACCCGTTGTTTTTTTTTTCACCAATCACCATAGTAGACGTCAGTTTTACAATATATTTGAAAATTATGAAAAAAATACAAGTCTCATGTACCTATGCAATGTTGTTTTTATTCTTGATTCGATATAAAATAAGATACCTGTAATGCTGTAATGCAGCACATCTTAAACAAGGAATGTTCTAAGAAATAAATGAGTTTAGGGTTTAATGAGCTGAATATTAACTAAATCACGTATGGATATATAAACAATATCATTGATAACCGAACTATCTCTGAAAGCTTAAATATATCAAGGCCGAGTGTTAATTTTTTCTGTATAAGTATAGGTAAAACATAAACAGCCTCACCAGTCTAGTGTTTGCGATAGTAAGTGGGATATCTGAGCAAGATGTCCTAGGTTCGATTCCCCGGTCGAGGACTATTATTGGGTCTGTTTAAGGAACTCTTAGATGGTCGGTTTTTATTCGTGGACGGCTAAAACAATATACTCTCACTCTTTTACATGGGACCTAGACATACTAGTAAGTGTACAAATAGTACATCTTTGCCTAAACCGAGAGAATACATGTCCGTGTATTGATTCCGAATATAATTTCTGAATAATTATGATTACATTACTTCGAAAATGCTGCAATCTATATAAATAAAAATCAATTGCTGTTCGTTAGTCTCGCTAAAATTCAAGAACGGCTGGGCCGATTTAGCTGATTTTTAATAATAAATATTCTGGGACATTTTTTACACAGCACCATCTAGTCCCAAACTAAGCAGAGCTTGTACTATGGGTACTAGACAATGGATATAATACTTATATACTTTTTTTTTTGTAAATACATACTTATAATACATAAGAAACACCCAGACGAACGCAAACACTTATATTCATCACATACATTTTTGTGTTCTGTGGGAATCGAACCCACGACCTCATGGTCGGCAGTCCGGTACTCGAACCACTAAACCACAGAGGTCGTCATTTTGGTTTTGAAATGTTGGTGTAGTCCAGGGAAGGTTTAAAAGGTGAGTAAATATGAAAAAAAAAAACTGATCCGGTACGTAGTTCGCCGGGTCAGCTAGTTTTTAATACAATAACTCTATAACTTGGCGTGATGGTTGGAATGCTTTACAGTAGGTACTCGTGCGCATATAATTATTACTCATGAGTTAATCTGGATCTCTATGCAGATATGCAGATATATATGTTAATGCTCCAGTAATTGGCGGTGTAATTGCATCCTAATGCCTCATCGTTACCTAAGCAGTGTAAAACAAAGAATCATTATGCACGACTTGTGTTCGTGATGGAGTTCCTATCACATTGGTCAAGCTGACGTTCCTTACGCATTGGTCAAACTGGCGTTCCTAACACATTGCTCAAATTGTTCATTCCTAGTACATTGGTCAAACGGAAATGTATGAAAATTATAACAACACTACGAAATTGGATTTGGTATTTGTTTAATGCTGATTTGATCGCCTCAAAATAGACTTTATACTTTTTATCTCACCATACCATAAATCAAATCGATAGTTTCAACTATAAGCTCATTAACCCATAAAGTTCTGTATTTCAGATACAATGCAAAATCTTTTGTTTTGATCTCCAGGGTCACTGCGGCCGTTTTTGCTTTTAATGATAACAAAATGTTATATCTAAATATTGACGGATCATCTTAATTTTATTTTACTGAATACTCAAGCCTTAGAATAGTCAACCCTTTATCTTTCTATTTTTATTATTACATAGTTGAAAGTATATCCAGAATATGACATCATTTATTAAACCATCGATCTACGTATAGAGCAGCAACCTTAAAACAAGTTACAAAAAGCCTTCGTAGAACACTAATAGTTGCACGTGACATTAATATATTAATAGGAAATATGGCACGTGATGTGTAGAACCGTTAAGCATATGGAATACTAATACTGGCAGATTGATTCATAACTTTTTCTTTACTTCCTTTCGGATTCGGTGTAGTTGTAATTATCATAAACTTACACAGGATGCATATTCGAGATGTGTTAGTATGTGGAAGTCTGAAATAAGATAGAGACGAAAGAGAGACAGGAAAGGAATCGAATTTCAACGTTTAGTTGAGTTAATAGTTGATAAGCTTATTGCTCTCAAGTCGCAAACTAAACTAGATCTAAGTTCTTAACTGATAAGTCTGACAGTTTAAATACAGTTCTGATAAAATGAAGGTGCGTGTCTGAAGTTATATGCAAGTCAGCATAAAGTGGCGCAAAAATATCGTTTCAGGGTATCGCACGTGTTTCGAATTCTTTATACTATCTTTACCAATTTCGACACTTTTGGACAAAATCACTTTTTTACCTACATATGGCCATTTTCATGGCTAACAACACATACAGTTATTTCTCCAAAGCGCGTGTACCGATTCTGTGCACTATTACCATACTAATAGGTATTACTAAATCCAAAGACTTAATACCAATCAAACCACAATTATAAACGGAAAATCAGTCACGTTTCCATTCTACCAAGTTACCATAAACATTTTGCCAATGCCATGAGTTTATTCAATCATTGTTACTTACGTAATTGGCCATTATGAAATGAACTGTATATATAACCGGAATGCAACTATGATTTAATGCAAAAACTCAATTCACTTAGATGTACATAATTTCAATTGTTGTTTTATTTGACCCGTTTAGAGATTTAAAGATTACTTTATATACTTTATATCCAACTTCCTAGCCTTTGGGAATCTACAGATACATACGTTAGGACTGGCTTCATCACTGATTAATATAATTTTATTTTAGATATTTCAGTATTAACATACAACGCAGAAAAAATAACATATATGCATTGTAAGTTAATTAAAAGCTTGTAAAAATTGATATCAGATGAAAAATAAAAGCTATCTGTAAATTAATTAGGTACTTGTTATGTTAGGATTTATTCATCCATGTTCAATAAAACTGGCTTTAGAACATTTGCCCATAAGAACAATTTATGGAGACTGCATATTCTATGTAGAACTTGTCCTAAATAATGTGGCTAAGAACCAGTCTTGTAGGGTCTGACCAGCATCTGATAATAAGTAATAACCAAGATACGGTCTATGCATTGTTTCAAGTTCTCACACAGTTATTAACACTGTTGTCATAAGCCATAAAGGCTTATAACGTTTTTGCTGTAATCAAGTCGTTAAAGGCTCATATATTATGACGTGTAATAAAGACATACGATGTTTCGATAATTGCAACTTATTAAATGATCACAAATTATGTCTTCGATGTAATTAATGTAGATGAAGATTAACCAAAATATTAAGTTTATTAGCGTATTGAGTTTGCGTTTTTCAAATGAAATGTCTGATACATTTAGCTTAGATATCAAAAAATCTCATTTAAGCTGTCAAGCTGCAATATGTTTGGTAAATATGGTGGAATGCATTTATCTTAATACATTGCATAGTTTCATACGAAATATTTAAATGTCATCGAAAATAATATAGAAACCAACTTTTGGCACATGCTTGTCGCGGTTTCACGGAAATTTAATGCATTAATAATAACCAACCTGAATTCTGTTTATTTGTTTGTCGGACTTACACTAAAATGCTTTTACTTCACATTTCAATATAAAAGCTTTTTGAACCGGAAGAGTATTAATCAGACAGTTTCAGGGAATTGTAACATGAAAGAGTTCGTTTGCATTTCGCCCAATATTTGGACGTTGCCTGTCGTAGTACATCAGTGATATCAGGCCAGTGCTATCATGATTCAACGTACTGGAGCATTGACCCATATTCGTGCATCGCGGGACACTTGGCAGACGTCGTGGTTTAAAATACGACAAGCAGTAAAGTCGTTAGGTGGACCGAGTCCCACATGAGCAGTGTAGGGTTACTCTAAATTTGTATCATTTTCCGGTGATTCGCGAAACGTTGAAAGCGAATTATGAAGATCGCGGTAAAAATATTTGGAACAATTTTTTTTTTGCTACACGTTTATATTTCTCGTGTTTATTTTGAGAATCCCTTTAATAATGTTGTAGTCATTAAGTAACGTATATCGCGTGTTTTATAGCGACAGAGTTAAAAACATGAAAATTTTCCGTTATACATAAATTCACATTAATTGGCCGATACCGCCATATTGTTTTTTGAAATATGTTAATGCTGCATATAGAATGAATTCGTTCCGTGTATTGCTAAGAATAACTTTTATTTTTCTTTATTTGTAAAGGAGATTCGTCATTATTCCATTACTCACACCTTGTAAGGTTTTTTTTGTATGACTTTTTACATAGAATTTATTTAAGACAAAGTCTTAATAGCAGGAGTGATTTATCTCGAAGGTTGCCATTAAAAAATACTTTCAGATCCTCGAAACGTCGGATTTTAATAATCTCCATATACTGCGATAAAATTATTGACATACATTAATCAATGGATACAATTTAAAATACTGAACATTTGCAAACTATGTGCAACTTTTATAAAGAAGATTACATACAAACATGAGCGGTAGAATTGCGAATGTTGTACCACTTTCTCCGCTTACATATTAAGTACTACCTGTTCTATGTATTAGGGAGATGATTCACTTCCGCGAAAATCTCTAGTAAGTACCTACCTACCGAGAGCAATTAAGTTATACTTAACACAACATCACCCTTCGCATTTTGAATATCATTTTTACATTTTATTTCACTCCTAAAACGTTCACCCTTTACCGCCTCCTAGTGTTTTCGCTGGGGAGAAAAATCGGAACAACAATCTCCCCGCAACACACTTCTTTCTGATAACTTACTGAGGCGTAAAAAGTCAAATAAATGAAGTTAAGTTTTTCTATGAAACTCTCAGCAGCCACTCAGAGTATAGAATTATTCCCGGTTAGTAGTACTAGGGTATCCTATTGGGACATGGGACCTAATCATACCTTCTTTTTCTTCGGGGAATACAGGAGTGATGAAAAGTTATGTACATAATTTGTCTGCCTCATTGGTTTGTGGTTGTTGGATGTCTCATACCGAAACTATGGCTGGACACGACATAATGCGACGACAAAATCATATCGAAACATGCATGTTAGCGCCCCTGTAACAGGTGAGAGTGAATAAAAGCAGGTAGTATATTGTGAAAATCTACGCAGAAGGTCCTTATTCATTAGTTGATGCCCTATGGCTGCTATAGTGACCTTCAAATGTCAACGTCACATAAAACATTTCCAAGTTCTTACGTGAAACGACATAAAGTCTAATATACTCTTAACAATATAGTTTGCGTCCCTTTATAAGGCATCGTTCAAGTACGTAGCAACAATCCGGAACACATTATGTATAATTTGTCTCCATTATACCTAATGAATTTGCAATCATCCTATAGAAATCATTTGAAACCTCCACACGCGAAATCAAATTGCTCGCGCTCTTTTATGGTACTCTCGATTGCGAAATATAGATAGATAACCATACAATTATATACATAGGTACCAACTTTCACGGCTTCTCTAATATGTATAATTTGCAATCATAAAAAATCGACGCAAAAAATACGGCTAAAGTGAAAATTTTTAAAAGTCAATTTGCATTTCAGTTCATCTTAATTGACAGTTAGGCAGCCTTATGCTCTATGTACCTATTAATTAAGACAAGCCTCACATGTTTACACTTCTCCAGCTAACGAGGAACTGCACCTTTCTCTTCAAACAATACTGAAATATTGCTTAAGAAAATCATTTAGAAAGGCATCTTCTGTCGTTTTAGTGGCATTTCTGCAAATCAGTTGCAGTCAGTTGTTACTCGAAAGCGTACTAACAACAAGATTAAATGTATAATGTCCGTCATACAATCTGTTTATTGCATCAATTAGATGCATCCATTATACGAATTTCAGTAAAAGTAAAAGTCTGTTGAAATTTTATGAAGTTGTTTTCGTATCTCATTTGCAACCATCTACAGTTTGACATTTTCATACTACCTATTTTTTTTTATATTTTGGCTAACAGATAGTTATATACTTTTTAATTAGATTTTAAACAGTTGGGATGAACAAATTTTTTCCTTTTTTTCAGTGTCAACATTTCTACCCCAAACATTATGATTTACAAATGGATATTATGATAAGAGTGAAGTGTTGTCAAGAAACTAAAAACCCAAAGTGACGAAGTGCCCTGTAGGTGTCTGTTGTGCTTCGTGTGCGTTCCTTTGCTTCCCCCTTACTTATTTAGTGCTCAAAAATGTCAGACAAGACCTCGTCGTCGGTTGGCCCGAGGAGTTTCGAGACGATCTCAGAGGAGGACCTCACCGCGTCGCCCTGGGAGAAATTGTTGGGAGAGGTGAACACTGCTGTTCCTACGATAATAAAGACTGATGTGTCGAGTACAACCATCTCTAGAAGCGGTGAGGAGGTGTCTACGCACCCTCAAGCCGAGGATCTGGAGGGAAACAAGTTGACGCGATCCAAGAGCCTTAATCAGCGCAGAAATAGCAGCTCCGGCCTCCTCAGCTCTATCCCGAGGCAACTGAGGCTCTCCCTGCGTGGAGTTCGCAGCGAACCTTCTAGTGTCAAAGATGTGCCTACGACAAGGAATGATAGCTCTCTTAACCTTCTTCTTAGGTAAGTTTTATTTCTAATTTACTTATACCTAACTGTTCAACAGGCTTCACTATCAGAATTTATAATCAAGGTCTTTATCCACTAATGAAAGTAAAGGGTTGCGGATTGCGATGCTGATTTAAAACATGATGTCATAGCAATCGATTTGAAACTACAGAATTATACAGACTACACAACATTTGATATACCTGAGTCTCGTAAAACAGGGGAAATACATAATTTAACTCAATGCAGCAATGTTTTAAATGACGCAAGATAATTTTCATCTATGTCAACATAATTAATCACAATAACAGTTCATAAAACTGAAATAAGTTAACCAAGTAAGATATTATGTAGATGTATCATAATATTATGCATGTTTAATTAATAAAGAATATTATGTGTTTGTGTTAGGTTTTTAGATTAGACACTTATTCATTCTGCCAATAGTATACTGAATCGCATGAATCTCAATTATAGTTATTCACATTGCGACACGGTGCATTAGGGTCATGCCTTAGCGCCTCATACCCTTGAAGCTGCAGTTTATAATTTATTGTCACGTGCTAGGGACTTCATGCAGGAATTTTCATTAGAAAATACATGGCAGGTCAAGAACAATCGCGATTATGACCTTATGGCTTCGTCTGGTTTGATTACTTGTTCATCGGTTCTCTATAATTACTATCTAGACGAACTCTCCATAATTATAATTGCGACCTTCATGGTGAGAAATACGCGAGGCTTCGCATTGATTGGTCGGAGATGTAACTTGACCTATTGTTTGTCGTTATCTGCGCTATTTTAAGGAAAATTAACACTGAGACTATGTCAGGGGCCAATCAGCCCGACAGATTAAGGTTGCATTTAACTAAACGTGTATTATAATTAGAACGAAAATTCAAAGGAACGGTATAGAGTTCTTTTTACAAAATATACCTGTATTGACAAAATGTTGGTTTTTCCGACCATTCGTCGAGAAATCCTCGTCCGAATTTATAAACTTAATTTGATTCCCTTTAAAGTTAGCTCATGACAGCTACCTATCAATCAGTTAGCGAGCTATCAATAAATCTACATACATCACACGTGTCTGATATTACGTACGAGGTTATAAAACACTGTGTAATTTGATAGACATTTATTTGTAATTCGATAATGTGCCGTCACAATAGTCAAGAATGGCCCTTCCGTTTCTAAATGATCATCAATACCTAATAAAAGATTTTTACTGATAACTTTCTCATATGCAAAATTGCAAAGGAAGCGGACGTCCTTATTTAAATACGAATTGCAGGAAACAAGGCACCCGCCATGGTGACAGGCAGCCTAAAACAATGCTCATTGCTCAGAAGACAATACATACACTGAATGATTGGAAGTAGCGATTCAGGGCCATCCGTTCAGCGCAATCCGCGTCCTCTCGTTTTTATCTTCTGGTTACTAGTTCTGAATACAAATAGCTTTTCAAATGATATTGGCTCGTCGCCGTCGGAAACAAGTAAATGCATACATTTACATCATATTACGTGAGTTCCATTTTGAATCGTGTAGATTAGGTAGATACGCTAAGATTTATGGGTTCTAAGTGTAGATATTTGATAATATTTCGATCGGCCTTGGACCACCCACTGTGAATTGTTTTTTTATGCTTAATGTCCATATAACAACAATCTCATGACTGTTTAATGATTGGTATCGTATTCTTTGCGAATTGTCATAAATCTTTTGCCCGCGGTTGCACTCGTATCCTATGTCAAAGAGTGGCCAATGAATGTCCTTCTACAAGGACCAATCTATCTCACTACCACAATTCATCAAAATTGATTCAGCGGTTTATACATGAAAAGGTCACAGACAGACAAAGTTAATGTTTAATGGTTTTAATGTAGCTTTAGTTAGTCAATATTAGCCGTCATCAACAATTAATACAATATAATATAATGAATATTGTTGTCTAGCTGCCACCTATTGTTAATAAATCGTGTCTCTAGGATAGCTATTCCGTTCCTATAAAAACTCATGAACTCAAATAACGATAATGGTTTTGAGGTAACAGTTTAAAAACGGTTTATTGTTCGTTTTTTGTCAATATTATTTGACTTTTAGGCCACTGCCCCTTATGTGACCAAAAAACGAGTGTACTCTGACATCATTTATATTTATTGGAATTGCCTTTTAGGAGATGTATACGCCCAGATAATTTGAACGTTGAACAGCTTTGAAGAAATCGCGAGGTTTTTGCAGTACTCCGATTGTAAGGGAAATGTAATCTATATGTACCGTTATAAGCAAATTTATACCTATAATTGTAGTTACATGTGAATGATCTACTTTCATGGTCTATTAAGTATATGTAAAGTAAAACGTTTTTAAAAGATGATAACAGATAATGGATGTGGGTGTTGATACAGTTATAGTAATCAGGCACGATACCTAACTGTGTTTATCAGTTGATAGCTGGGTCATGAACATTAGGTCATTGCCCTTACAACAAAGAAAACAAACACCCTTTTTTAAAACGGTTACAATCTCGGCACTGGAAAATAAAAAAAACATAGAAACTTTCGAATTAAGCTCCACCTTGCTTTATCCGAATAGAGTTTTTTTTTATTTATCGTCCATCATGAGTTTTAACAAAATTTTCCGATTTGTATTTCTCTGGTACACTGCCTTTGATCCAGACTATTTTGTTTAGTAATATTCTTCTAAAATTACACTTACAGGGATTCCAAGCACGGTTGTACCAAGAACGTCGCGAGGCCATTCACTTCCATCCAAGTGTTCACACTTGTACGTGATGGGTTGGTAGTGCTACATTGTGTATGTGTGTGTTGGTGCCAATATTTGCAATAGCACATTGGGCCTCTTCCTGGCGTGCCTTATCGCCTCACACGGTGGGCGACCTGGATTCATATTTCTATACATGTTACAAACTGTGAGCGTGAACCGTGAGGGTATTTGCTTTGTTTAACTTGTTAAATACAAAAACATCCGTAAAGATGGCTATTCACGAAGGATGTTGATTTTCAATAAGTTTATCTGGACGTTTGAATCCCAGTTTTAACTTCAAACGAAATAGGCCGCGATAGCAAATATTGCTTTTATTTCTGGATGTATTTATGGAATTTTTGGATGAAAATTATATTAACTGAATACAAATACAGCTGAGCCGAAATCATACAGGTAAACTGAGCATTTCGGTAACACGTTGGCTCACACTGCTTTTTTTAAATGTGGAAATATCCTCACAACGCTACAGAAACAGCTGATGACGCGTTTAATTGTGAAACGCTGACGTATCGCACCTTGTCACCTGTATAAACAAGCTTACAAAAACCTCTTAGTTACTTTGTTGTATACATATGCTTCACTGTGCAACATTTCTGGGAAAACGAAGTGTAAATGAAAGACTTTGTAGCTAAATAGGTGTAGTTCGTTAGTACTTACCTACTCTCAATAGAACAATGAAAATAACGTTCCTTGTAAAAATCCTCAAAGGAGAAACCACTTGCTTACAATACATGATTTCTGTTTATTTTCCTCAAAGATAATACTTATATTACCTGCCTATTTTTAGTTTGAAGATATAATTCCAAGAAGTTTTATATTAAGAAACTAGATAGTGGAAATGTAAGGACACTGGTTACCTGTACTATAAAGTTTAAGGCCCATGCATAATGATAATTATGTAGGTAGGTACGTGGATAAACACAAGGCCCTAATATGTATATTATAGTCATAAATAACATGAATTATTCCAAGGGATGTTCACAAATTAGAAAATGTAAATTGAAGAAGTATTACCTACTAACTATTTGAATAACTTTGAGCCTTGCTTTGAGCCAACAACACATAAAAATACTTGAAAATGATTTTCCTCAACGTAATTTTTTATCTGGTCATACAACGGTCTGGTCATGTAAAAAAAATTAATTTACCTACAGTAAAAAAGGCCTTTAATCGAAATCATTTTACCTAAGTACAGCGTTGAAGCCCCAATTTTTGGACTTATAAATAGATAACGTCACATATTAATTTATAGATACCATTCGATAAATATCGAATGTTATCTATAAATCCAAAAATTGGGGCTTCAACTAGGCACTATAGCCTAATCCCACAGTTCAAGTGGACGTCCGTGCCGTGCAGTGGGACAGAATAGTGGATAGAATAGTAGGATAAGTTATGATGGTTTACTGATTTAAATGTTGAATACATAAGTAGGTATTCAATATTTAAATCAGTAAGCCTCAATGCATGTAGAATACCCTCTTGCAAAAAAACTACATGTGGAGGAAAGCTTATCAATTTTCCTCATACCATTAGGACAATAAACTAAAATTCTTCAAAACAAAGTCTACTTTGTTCCTATACAATTAAGCTCCACTTGCAACACTGATATTTTTCCTTATAACATACGCAACGTTTCAATCAACAGATATATTTCTTTGAAATTGATTAATATTTACACTACCTAGAACAAGTTAGCAAAAAAATAAACCAAAATATTCGAAAATATTCATTCATATGATCTAATTTTGCAATTTACATTAATTCTGTAAAGCTTAATTTAATATTGACGCATAAATAATAATTATACCGTATCATAATAACACTATAAAAAGCACCGGTACCAAATGTTATATGCAAATGCTGTGCATAATTTTAATGTAGAAGCAATTATATAATAGATACTATTTAAGAAGCATAAAATTCTTCTCAGAAGTTCCTTATTTGATCTTGTATGATCAAATGTGTTTTCTTTTTTGGGAAGTTTAGCGGTAGCTTGTAATGAAATGAAATGAAATGATGAAACACCGAAACAAACTCAGAGAACCATGGTCTCTTTTAGAGTCCAGACATAAAATAATGCAAATAATGTGAGTGGGACAATGCACGGCAATGTCTGAAATGGCCTTTTGAGGAAAGAACCATAGCAGCTTTGAGTAGACCAGTCCTAGCTGACGGCAAGCATGCATCAGTCATCGTGTAGCTCAACCATAATTAAGGGAGCTCAACGACCCGTCGCACGACAATACCAGATCAGCAGGACATGTAGCTAGAGAAGATTTTTGTCAATATTTTTTACAAACATACTGTATTGTTGATATGGCTAATACGATAACCGGTACGCCCCTGACTAAACTCGAAAGACAACACACAAGTCAAAAGGTTTAGGAAAATACGTCCACATTTGCGTAGGTAACTAGTTATATGCAGTCCGTTATAAGCGATGACGTAAAAGAGATTGGGAACCAACGAAAAATCATTAAGCAAATTGTTCTTGATGCTATGACATCATTATATATTCAACGTGAAAATAACATTATTAGCAAATATAGTTGACTCAGTACCTACTGGGATATCAATAGGTGGATCAATGACTAATGATGCAGATAATTTCAAAGGAACTATAAACATTATTGATATGGAGCACCGGTATTTTCTGCATGTGTTTTCCACACGAGTAGCTATTAAAAGAAGTTTGTCTGCTAAATAATTTATTCCGAGATATTTTTGAAGCCTCGCGTGAGTTCCATTTCAGGACGTACGAGTATGAGCTTATGTAGAGTCTAAAGATAGCAATATTGCTAAAGGCAGATTATAAACCCTATCGGTAGGTAACCCGTTCCCCGATGACTTACAATTACATAACTTTCATAGTGTTATCTTTGTATACTGTGTTTGTTTTTTTCTCTGTCATTGTTCTGTTCAAAGAAGAAATATAGTCCTATTTGTCTCTTTTCTCTTTTCGTTTCATTGGAGTTTATGTCTAAGTAGGCCACGTGTCAAATGTTATTAATAAAGGATTATTCATACGGCAACGAGAGTTTAATGACCTTATATGTGTACTAGGTAACGGCCGGAATGATTTACTGCCGAAATAGATTTCGATTCTTCGTTGCATAGATTTTACTAGTATTGGCTAGTTGATTTTCACCATATAGTTACTGCTGATTATGTGTTTTCAACAGATACCATGTCTGTTTTTTTTATGAGAGTTCCATTTGTAGGAGTCATAAAACAATCGCTTTCTCAATTTATTTATAAGTACCGAACACATTATGTATGATCACGTTCGTATTGTGGGTCGAACATCATCAATGTAGCTTTCACAAGCACTTAAAATATGACAATCATTATTTTATTTCTTGTTCCTAATCATAGTATTTTCATTGCTTAACATAAACCTACATCGGGTTCAAAAGAAAGTGCTAAAAACAGTACAAAGCGTGTTCTCATTGATTCTTTCGTATATTTTATTATCATTTGTTATCGTTTTGCGGTAATTAAGTAAAATAGTTTAAAATATCACAGTGAAAAGTATTATCTATTATATACAGGTATACAATAGATACATGATATGACAAGTTTTGATCATGCATGTTATTTTAATTATTTATTTTAACTGATCTTAGCATATCATCATGAAAATGTAATGGTTAAATATTGGTACCCACAAAATGAGGAGGGTTTCAATACAATCAATACAACTACTACCGATCAGGAAATTATTAACTTACCCGAGGCGAACCAGAATTCGTTACGAACGTATATTTTGTGTGAACAACAGTTTTTGTGTCAAACGTCATTAGTACTTGTTCATTCTAATGAATCATCGTCTATCTGCCGTGTGCTAATTAGTTGCGCAATTTTACGAACATAATATACTATAGTTACTATACATATTACAAACTCCTGGGTATTTTGTGAATATTAATATCATTGTTGGTTGCATTAAAGGAAGTTTCGCAACTGATCATCCTGCAATTTCATTCTGTTAGAAGTCTGTTTTTCAGAAGTCAACTCACGCCCATTGTTATTATTGTATAGTGCATTATTTTACCACGAGATGGGTTAATATGCTTAATCGAAATACCCAATAGAAATAATTATTATAAAAAGTACTCTATTAGTTACACGTTTCTACCAAGAAACCAACTGCTCTGCAACTGCAAAATATAATATCAGCCTGACGAAGAGAAACCAAAACATAACAGGATCAAAGTATTTGTATGATAATTTTCCGTCCTAATGTCCACTCTATAACCATTTTTTTAACCCAACTCCAAACCATGCATTGACATTTAAATACAATACGGGTTATGAGAAAACAAAAGAATCAAACTGAAAATCAGGAAGTCTGTGAAGAAGTGCAACAGTTGTTTTTTTTTATTGTATCAAGATCATGGCCTGTTGCCTGTTGGTAAATGTTTTATTAATCCTATCTATATTATATCTCATATTATTGTACGAGTACGTCAATGAATCATTATAGGAAAAACATTGTGGCGCCTTATAATGTCTTGGTTAGAATACCAGGTGACGGTAGCGCCAACATTTTAATTAAACTAAGTATAGAGGTAAATTGTAACAGCTTCTGTTGATTCATAAATAGAATTGTTTTAATTGAATGTTAAATAATACTGTCTCATTGTAGCCTTCTTATCTGTCGAAAGGTTCCTGGGAATATGGTTATGGAATATAATTCGACGCGACGCGAAGTTCAATAATAGACGAAGGAATGTCGTAGTTCACTAGTAGTTTTGAGGCGGTGGTGGCAGATAGCAGTCGCGAACATTAGTTAGATCAAAAACATCCTTTTAAATACGCAAATAATTGATGGACTTGATTTTTTTTACATATAGTATTATATGACCTAGATATTTATTACAAAATTCAGCATCTATATTTATGTGACTCTGTCTCCAAAATTCTACAAGTTATTAATGCATTAACTTAAAAACATGCGATTTTTCTCTTATGGTGAACATTGTAAATGAAGCAAAAACGTAATGACCTATGTAATATCCTGGAACAATATCATAACCGACACATCAGTTTGTGTCTACAATTAAAATGTTAAAAGAGCTAGTGACGCGGTTATACTGGAAATAACTGTTAGTAATAATAACTACATATAAATTGTGTAACCGATTATGCGTCATACACACAAGTTCACTTAACACAGATCCTTATATGTGCGGTTATATGTATATACCCGTAAAAGGTAACTGAAAAGACTTATAATTTTACAAGTTTTATTGATCTTATATTTGTTATTAGACCACCAAGAATATTGCTAAGTATAGCAATTCCATCTTTCTTCAATCCAATTTCAAATCATTTTTTGTCACCAATATCTTTATAAGCTTAGAAAGTTTATCTCGGTCTTGGATACTTAAGCTGTTACTGTAAACAGGTAAGATATATTTTAAGAGGTTAGTTGAGATTTTTTTAAAATTAAACATCGTGAATTGAGATTCTCATCTGAGATAAGAACCTAATAACACAATTAATCATATCCATAGAGGAGCGCTTAAATTAAAGGTTACCTTATTTTTTAAGACCCTCCGATCTCAGGGTTATTGGAATAATGAGTCAGACGCGAGACGGTTATATCGAGACGTTGACCTGTTTGCAATTCAATGAGTCTTGGCTCCATGAGTTTTTATCCATTTTTGGCCTACCTGGAAACGGTTTGGTAAAAAGAAAAAGGCCTCAATAGCAAAAAGTTGGACAAACCACAATGTGCCGCTAACTATAATACGTCAATTCACTCATGTAATGAAGGCGAAGTAGTGTTTAACTTAAAACTTTGCCAAGAACACAGTTAATGGTAATATTTTATTCGTGGATTTAGTTTATAGTTTTTGTTCACTGTGCTGATATAAGAAGACTCACTCAACAGAATAATTTGCTTGCAAAAAATACTGGCATCAGTGTATCAGTAGCCGAGTCCGGAATTGACATTTCCTTTTCAATCTGCCGTCATTGTGTTGTGTTGGGAAATGTGAGTACTTGTGGCGTAGGTACATGGGTAATCACGTTAGAATAATTTCGTACAGACTAGGTTACATACATTTTATAATTCATGATTTCCCTGCTTCCACTACTATACTATTTCAGAACTTCAGTAAGTAGTAATTTAGCGTAAAAATGTCGTGTATCGTCCGCCTACCATCTGGCACAAAGTCTATGAAACAATTGCGGGAAATGACTTATTGTTTGCATGTGGGCGAGGGCCTAGCAACTCATCTACTTTAAACAAGATTTATAAACTTTGAACCATTTATAGAGTGGCTATGTCATCAATATCATGGTTCATACGTAACGTACTTTGTGTTGCTTGGATTACTGCCACTGAAATAAGAAGAAGCGGTGCATAATCTAAAAGATTTCTAAGTCACGTTTATTCGAAGATTCTTATTACAATGCCATCTATTAGGGAGTAGCAGAATCTTCAGAACTGTAGTCGTTTGCCCAACGTAAAGCGATAGTGAGTTAAATTGAACAGCTATTTCCGACTCACGTGTCACCAGACGGGCAGACTTGGCAACAGTTCCCGGCTCTATTTCATTGAGAACGAAGTTCAAATAGTCTGTAGGTAATGTCACATCTTTGTCAGTGGCTAAAACTGTTGGTAGATCAACGATAGAATTACGTTTCTACTGGAAATTTCCACTGAAATATCCTAGACCTAATAAATTAGGATGATTTGAAAAAATAATGTTTCTTGATAATTTTCTTCGGCGTAAAAATATGTAACTTATTGCAGATTAATATACAGAACTAATGAAATAGAGATAATAAATATGTAATACTGTGTAGGTACCTATATACTTACTGTATAAATAAAACTTCTCTTTTTATTCCTAAGACACGAAACTACACGAAACTACATACATACATGTTTATTTCTGGAATCGATTCAAAGTCTCGTGTTTCTCTCTTAAGTTTGAATTTGTAAGTAAATATCTTTCGGATTATGTTCCCTCATATTATTTCCTATTTATAAACTGAATATTAGTATTCTGATTCACTCCAGGAACACGTCATTTAACCTGAATTGGATACATAATTTGTCTAATCCGTCTTGTATAAGATTATTCAAATTGATTAATGTCTTAAGATCAATTCAAAGAAATGATTCAGACAGTTATTTATTTTAACTGTGGCCTAGACAAGTTATTATCTCTATCGTTCGAAACGAATTAGGTATATGTATGTAATTTGTATGTAATTATATGTATCTAATTAATCTGGTGGACCAAGGGACCTAAACATACCGGCGAACTTTACCTCTGTCTAACCGATCGGGGAATATATGTGTGATGGTATGTTGTGTACTTATATGTATTTTTTTCAATAAAAGACTTATTCGGTACAAACGAATAGTCAAATCGATCCAGCCATTCTCAAGTGATGCGGTTACCAACGAACAGCATATAATTTTATATATATGAAGATAGATGTCGACAATAAATTTTCGATGTGGGTGTTCGTTGTGAGTACTACAATGACGTTTCGTCGACGAAGTTGTGGAAACCCACATGTATTGGAGTGTGCAAGAAATATTACTGGTAATAAACTTAACTATCGGTAAAGCGCATTTCGCAAGGGCACTTTTTAGTGATACAGGATGGATACAAAAGAATAATTAGCTATGTCATAATAAAAGACATCGTAAAAAGTAAGCTACCTATCAATATTGATATTGTTTGTGTATTAATTTAAACTTTATCGCTATAAGCTTTAGAACCCAAACTTTAACTTCTTCTACAATGTATTATCTGAAGGATTGTGAAGGTTTCATATACCTAGGTAATAAGAGGCGACACTATCGCCAATATCCGGGCAAAAATCCAAACTCCAAGCTGCTACTGAGAATTTCACTCAATAACCCTGGTCGTCCCGGGTTCGAATCCAAGGTCGAGTAGCATTATAGCAAATCTGGGAATAGGACTAAGACCTTTAGGGTACTAGTCGCAGTGACGACTACTAGACTAACGAGGGAGGTCAATCTTTATATTTATAACTAGCTTCTGCCCGCGACTTCGTCCGCGTAGCGTGATGATATATAGCCTATAGCCTTCCTCAATAAATGGGCTATCTAATACTGAAAGAATTTTTCAAATCGGACCAGTAGTTCCTGAGCTAATCTCAGGAACTACTGGTCCGATTTGAAAAATTCACGTTCAAGCAAACAAACAAACAAACAAACTCTTCAGCTTTATAGATTAGTATAGATATTATTTTGTTTTATATTATAATGCTTACTATGAAGAATATTGCAATTTTTACGCTATTTCAACGGAAAATAATGTCAGGGAAAATAACTTTGAACTGAACGAACTTTGCTCTCGATGTTTGGCACAGATGTTTTGATGACGTGAATTTAGTAGCAAGTACAAGTGACTGGCCGAATTAGCTGATGTGACATGACATTCTAGTTAAATACGCTCCAGTTCGCGGAATAATTAATTTGTTATTGTAAACAAACATCTTAGTCAACGTTGTTTGCGCATGCAACGGTAAATGTAGTAAAGTTCTTATTTACTTCATTATAAGAACGCGTAGACGCTTTTACATATTTATTTCTTATTTCATTATATTCTAGTACTTTGTAATCTCTTCATGAATAATAATAATATAAAAGGTTTTTTACTGTATTGCAATGCAAATCTGCAATACCTGCCTTTGATATTGTAAAATATATTATATCATTTGGAATATATTTTACACAAATAAATAAATAATAAGTTAGAAGAAATTCAGAAACAAATGCACTATTTCACATAGTTTGATGATGTCTGAGTTTGTAGGTGTGTTTCGTTCGTCTACTAGACAATAATCGTAAACTTACAAAACTTATCCTTCAACATTTAGCGTTAGCAAAAATAACCCGTGAACTGACGGGTACTAAGGACATTTTCAGTTTCAGTGTCACAGAGGCGCTACATTTATACTTACTATACGGAACGACACCTGTTTTTTGCGCAAACGCAGGAGGTGACCGTCTGCAGCGGGTAACGAACTTCGTACTAAGGTCGAATCATTACTCCTTTACACATCATTATTTCAAACATCGATTAAGGCTCGTAATAATGCTCAGTTTCGCTTGTCACCAGTAAATTCCAATTTTCTACAGTCATATATCGTTATTGTTACGCAGTCAATGTAACAGACATTTCATTTATATTGGAGGCAGCACAAATTAGGACACAGGATAATCATAAATATGAACATTTTCGTAGTAGTATTTCGTAGTTATCTAAATAACGCTCACTTTAGATATCTTGCCAATACGATAGCTGTTTTGGCTTGCGGCTTGAAACAACTGGTAATTATTCATCGGCTAACAAAAATAAATAGAAGAAATTGCGTCGCTCGGTAAGATGGTTTATTCTTGGCCTCGCTTCATGGAAAATGCACTAATTTACTACAAACTGTTTGATGAGTGATGGGTCCTTTGGCGCTTAGCATTGGACAATGCGTTTACTCACTTCCGGCATGTGAATACTTAGCATTGCAAAGGTAAATTCATAGTAACAGTCTTTTAATACTTCCTTCCTAAGTAAATATCGTTACGGAATTACATGATTCCCAGTTTTACGTAGCTCTGAAGTTAGATGGTGGGTCAGATTCAGCTCGGACGATTGAACCAACTATATTGATAAAGGTACTTACTTAAGATTATTCTTATTGCCAGTTTTTGGACGCACGGCTACACTTCAAACTATGATTTCTAGTATAAACTGACTTCTCATTCTCATCGTACAGAAAATCGAGATACGAGATCAGGGCCTGTAGACAACAGTTCGAATAGGCAAACCTCAGAGGCAAACGAATAGGAAACAAAATGCATGGAGATGACATTTGTCGATTTGTCGAAAGCTTATGTCATTTGCATACATTGAGAATTCTGTTCTATTCTATTAGAGTCCATGCCACTTGTCTAAGGGCACAGCTTATCTTCTTCTTCTTCTCTACTATTATAAAATTGTAAAAAAGCTGTGTCTGTACATTGAAGATATTTAAAAAAAACACGTGGGTTATGGGATATAAACGTCCCGAATCCGAAAATGTGATTTTTAAAATTCTTGTCTGTTCGTCTATTTGTTACGGGTTGGAACAAAAACTACTGAATAGATTTTAATTTTATTATCACTGTTAGAAAGTATATGATCCAACTTAAAAACTGGTGAACTTCTCATCTCAATTAATTAAATGAATCCTGTGATACAGCTTGACCTCCCTGATGTATAGAAGCCCATACAAAGAAGAGGTCATCAATATTGGTTTTTATTTTTACTCCTGATATGGCTTCACGTGAGCGAAGCCGCGGGCAGAGGCTAGTACTAGAATAATATAATTCGATGTGTTGTCGTGTGTATAATTGAGGCACACATAAAATTAGTGCATTATTAGGTATTTGCGCCTACACAACATCAAGTAATTATAATTATTATGTAAATTATAATTAGCAACCATTATCCGCCCTGATTGTTGTTAAAGCCAATGCAACAGAAGGTGAAGTGTTGGCCTCAAATTGATATGTGATATAAATAAACATTTGTTTTATGACCCAGTGAGGGCATTAAATAGTTGTCAAGTACGCTGATAAATTGATAAATGCTAGTCAAGTACATGAAAGGTTTAATTGCTGAAATGTGGAACGTACCTATTCACGTAGGAGAGCCATGCTTCGGCACGAATAGGCCGGCTCGACCGGAGTGATAACCACGGCCTCAGAGAAAACCGGCATGAAGTAACGCTTTCGTTGTGTTTCGCCGAGTGAGGTTACCGGAGGTCCAAACCCTTTTAAAAGGCGGGCAACGCACTTGTGACTCCTCTGGTGTTGCGGGTGTCCATGGGCGGCGGTTATCGCTTACCATCAGGTGATCCGTCTGCTCGTTTGCTCCCCTATCCCATAAAAAACGTAAACACATTTTCAGTATAAAAATCCGTACAGTAGCCCAAGTACGAACAACTATCGAATGCGTATTCGAAAAGAATGAGTTTTTTTCTGCTACAAATCTCATACATACATACATGCATATTTTCACATCTGTCTCCCATTGGGGTAGGCAGAGACTACACTTGCAACGAACTTGACACAACACTTTCGCTTCATCTAGCTCCTTCAAATAAGTTCAACTACAAATTATTCTTGATTTCGATACGAATACGTTTTCGAAAGTGTTCGTGCGTGGGCTATAGTAGTTTCTGATACCAGCCCGAACAAACACACACTCGAACCGGGAGAATTTAAATTCATAATACCTTCAGTAGACAGTAAATCAGATAAAGTTCCCGGCAGCCGATGACAGCGATTTTTCTGTTGTGTCTATAATATTACCACTACGATTTATGAAGCACATTTTAATATATCACACGTACATAAATACACAGTGATTAAAGACAACAACGGCGACGAAAAAAACGTGCGATAGGGTATTTTTTTTTTTTCTTCAGTATCTCAAAAAGGTCACGTTAAATCAATATGTCGAATGACGCCATTAAAATACCTAAGGATAATGTGCTGCGATAAATGCCAATATTGAGTCCACGAAGGCCAACACCAGGTCACGTTTCAATCGTTTGTCCTGTTATCGAAAGTGGTTTGCTAAAAGACATTGTTATTAATAGCCCTGCCCAGTCACGCTGAATCCGAACTAAGGATTAGAAAATAATCTAGGGTCCTACTTTACATAAACGTACCTACAATACTTTTATGGACAATACATTCGTTTCTCAAATTAGGCCTATTATAAAAAAAATATGGCATAGGACTTTATTGTTTCATGTAAATTAAATTAAAATCTATTAGGGTCGAAAAATTACAAAATGTCCCTTCTCTTCTGTATTAAAAGATATCGATGACTCTAAAGGATGAATTACAATAAATATAATTATATCATCTATGCCACCAAAAGGTGCTTATTTTGGAACCTAGGGTTGTCACGGGGTTCAGTATGTCTTGTCTTGTCATACTAGGAGCCAATTCAAAGTGTGGTGGTATCTTTATATCAACCACAGCACGTGACGGTTTCACGTGGCTTAGGATTGACACGTCTCATGGCTCTTATTTCAAACATTAAAAGGAAATTATACGTATATTTTGATTACGAATTTAATGCTCACACAATTGTTAAAAATAAAAAATAGTTTTAGAACAACAATAGCTATATTCAATAATGAGCTAACTGCCTCATTAGCCAAGTGGTCCTGAGGGCGACTGCTACGCTAGAGGTCCTGGGTTCGATTCCCAGGTCGAGCAAAGTGTTATTGGGTTTTTCTATGAAATTCTCAGTAGTAGCTCGGAGTCAGGAATTTGTGGCAATAGGCTCGCCCCCTATTACATGGGATCTAAATAAACATACCGGCGCACTGTGTGTGTACATTAGTACGCCTCTGCCTAACCCTTCGGGGAATACAGGCGTGATGGTATGTAAAAAATGTATTTGGTTTTTCTATGAAATTCTCAGTAGCAGTCAGTGTTTCGATTTGTGCCCAGTTATATGAAGTGTATGTTAAATAATCCTGTTGAAATATACGTTAAGGTTAAGGAAAACATATAAAAGAATTACCTTATATCTGTGGGTCTCCATGACATAACTCTAAGTGACCGCAGTTTCCTATTTCCTATATGTATAGTCATTTTGCATTTCCATGTTAAAGTCAACGTCCAATTTGTGATATTATTACTCTGAGTCCAACTCAAATAAATGACGTTGTTTGGAAGGAAAATCTGACATCAATTTTTAGCAATCTAATTCTTAAGCAATAATGAAGTTTTAGATTGGGTAAAAGGGTAAAATATATCAAGTATAGGTGGTACCACGTATACAATTTGCTAATTAAAGTAAACAGTAAAAAAACTTTCGAACAACGAGTAATTATTAAGAGTTTGCGTAGAGAAGTCGCGCGTACTATAATATTATATTATTTAAATAGTGTAAAACAAAGTTTTTTTCAAGAGGAAGGTTTAAAGCTATTGAACATAACCCTACGACTCTTAAGAACGGGGCAGCGTGGGTAAAACCGCGGGTGGGTCGCTAGTAATATTATAAATTCGAAAGTTTGTGAGGAGGGATGGATGGATGTTTGTAATTCTTTCACGCCAAAACAACTGAACGGATATGGGTAAAATTTGGCCCAGAAATATACGGAATAACACACAGGCTACTTTTTATCTAGGACCCAATTCTAAAGTCTACTTACTAAAGTACCTACAGAAGTTAATACCCATTACATATAAATACCTATAAAATATGGAAGAAATCTAAATTTTCTCACCGAGCTCAAGAAAACGCAAACTTTAGACCCAAACACAACACCTACAGTTACAAAGTATGCTCTGAAACATTTGTATATATAATGGTGTATATGTATACGCATAGCTATATATCAAGCTATATATTACCAGTATAAGCTGACCTCTTATACTATAGGCTTTCGGTGCAATGAGAGCTCAGCTTATACCGTATAATTGTATATCAACAGACCGCGCCAAGCGCAGTTTAACCTCGCCATTATCGTCATTCAATGCAATAAACAAACACAGGCCCCTCAACAATAACACAATTCTACTAGTATTCTTCCAAGTATTCTACCGAAAAATACGCACTTTACCTACAACAAAAATTGTCATGCTGAATTATAATTCAAATATTCTGCTATTTTGTCTAGCCGGTCCAGACGTTTTAATAATCTACGGATTTAGAAACACGCTGTTGCGACATATCTGACGTAAATAGTTGACATCAACCAATAAGGTATCACCACACTGGAATCATTAGAAGTTTTTATAGATAATACTAATAAAATAGCGTTGGTTCACTTACTGATCACGCGGCTGTTGGCACAATGACGACAGTTGTCCTATCAACTTCGTGTTCATTCGATATTTCTGTTGGCAGTCTAGTCTTTATCAAATAACGTGCAAATAAATAATCTGAAATACAAAAAGAATTCAAATCTATTCAAGCATTATTATACAGGCACATCTATTCGTTATCTAATTATATTCCACGTGAAATCATGATTCCAGTAAGAAAACGTTAAACCTAAGCCTTTCCCTTAGCCTCAACCAAAACACCTAGGTTTAAATTCCGTTCTGGAACAAAATGTCAATTGGATACCATCAGGTCATTATTCATGAAAACTTCCAAAATGCTACTGCAATCCTTAGGTACGGCCGTAACCCAGATACATTACATATCTCAGTAGGTATGTGGTACACAAACACACATGCAAAGCTAGTGATATAATTCTCTTCGTCGCCTCTTGCGTCGACCACTGGAAAGCAATCTATTCGTAGCCCGGACCACCGTCGCGTAATAGATGACGTCATTGATCCCGATAAAACTTTGTACGGTTGTGCGGCCACCAGCGCTAATTTTACGTTCTAATTTACGCCTTCTTGTAAGTTTTACGAATTTCGTAAATAGTGGATCGCAATTAAATACTACTAAAACCAAAATTAAAACCAGAGACCTACTACTGAATTAGTAAATCATTATTGCACACGAACACACTTTGCATTACGATATTTCACGAAGGTACGGGTTTGTTTAAACAATTTTCTAACACTAACGAATTCAACAGTGCGTAAAACTAGATCGAGCATAAATTGTGCAGATTTAATGTTATTGCACCAGTTGATAGGTCTATAAACACTTAAATTATCACATTAACTCCAATGAAAATACTACAAGAATAATACTGGTATTTGCTGCTCTACTAGCTCAACAAACTTCAAACATTTCTCAAATTTTAATGATTCATCGTAATGCATCAAATCTTACTCAATGTTGATGCTCAACAAAATGATTACCGAGGAATTTAAAAGACTCTTCAATCAAACGTCCATGGTGCATAAGTCAATAATGACGTTTACTGGAAGTATGGAGTCCAAATATTTAGGTAAGGATCAGTCAAAAACTTGTTAAGCACCCTCTACAAAACGTGGTATGTATGAGGAACAAAGATTTTTTTATTAAAAGAATAGACAAGGCGACGTCGCGACGCGCCACGGCGCCACTGGCATCGTTGGCACGGGACGCCTGAACACTGTACTCACAGTGTTTGTTTGTGAAAATCTTCGCATCTGTTTCATTAAACATCCGTGCGTTTCAGTATTGGACCAATTCTCATCGCAATCGGTGCGAGTGAAAAGTTCCTTACATGTACTAGTTTTTACGCAGTTTTTCTTGAGTTGCCATTTTCGAATTTCTCTTTCTTTTTTGTTTTCATTCCGAAAATACGTTATTACGATGTTGCGGAAATTCGTAGTTTTGTTGTTTGATATCAAAGAAGTGTTCAGTGAATCCCTCATCAATGTTTTGTTGAAAGATAGAGTGCAGACAATTGTATAATTCCGTGTAGTTTATCGAAGCATAACATTTACCAGAAAGTATTCGAGTGTGTGATAATAATTTAAGGTTAATATAACAGTTAAGGTGCGCTGGTTCTGCGTTTGAATTTGATAACGATAGTTACGTTAGTGAGATTGGAAATTCAAATAGTTAATATTAATTTAACAAAACCAAAACTGAATTCCATACGGTTAAGAATGTCAGGACTAAAGAGATGTATAAGTCAAGTGTCGATGTTAATGACCGGCAAACCATTAAACTCTTCAGAATCTGCATGGAGCGAAGAATTGCAGAAGTAAGTGTTAATGTCTTAGAATACAATAACATAGGTACACCATGATGGATAACCAAAGTTAGGGATGTGGCCTCTTCGTTCGTGAAAATGTGACTAAATATTTGGCAACAAATGATTCGTGAATTCATTGCTCCCGTTTCTCGGAATCCTTTGGCGTCGGATAATGTCTTACAAATATGATGTTGATTGTGTATCAAAAGTTGAACTTTTATAAAACGATCAATACCAAGTACTAACCAATGCAATAATTTAACTAGGTGCTTAAAAAATATTTTTAAATATTTGCAAATATGAAATCATCTAGGTACCTACATACATAAATGATATTGAATCTACTGTAAAGTAAAAGAGAGCCAAAGAATAGAATGAATGAATAGAAAAATGAAAACATCTTCTATGCAATTTAATGCATAGAAGATGTTTTTTGGTTGCTATTTCACATGCTGGATAAAGTCTACTGAGGTCTACATCAGTCTAGCAAGCAGTCTCATACATACATCCACCACTAAATGTAATTATGTAGAATTTTTACAACACAATACCAACATACATAGGTGATTTTACGCAACTTCATCTTTAATCATAAAACTATCTTTTGTACATTTTGAGTATAACTAAGTATAACCCTCACCACCTACCGTACCCAAAAAAAATCCTTATCTAAATCTTCAAACAGAAGAACATTACTTTAATATTTAAAATATGCAATAGTAATCTCAGTACGTTTACGCATGAAAGGTAAAATCTATTCTATATTAACTCGTTTGTAACGTCTGGATAATCCAATCCAGCCGACCTTCACATCGCTTGATGTCATCCGAACGTGAAGTGGGCGTTCACACGACGCTCCTCACGCGATAGCCAACAGGCCGTGATTTAAAGGGTTAATATTTCACAATAAATATAGAAAAACAGCTGAAGTATAAATGAAATACTATATCTTAAAAACCCTCTTTTTATTTGACTTGAACCGCCGCCCGCCGCCGCAGGAACAATGTAAGTACTTACTACAAGTTTATTTTTAAAGGCCAGAAAACATTTAACAAGAAACCCATATCATATGTGAAATCGATTTCTTAGAAATTATAGCTTTGAGCAACCCACGCCCAACGCTTTCGCCTTAAAGATAAAAACGTATATATTATTTGTCATTAAAGTTTGGTTTAACATCTAAGACACACGATTTTCGTGTTCTGCGGTTTTTCTTAATGGACTAGATCGGTGGGAGATTGTGAAAATCGGGTTATTCTGCACGGTAAGTAACCAGTTGATCGGTAAAATCACCATAATTGATACAATTAACCGCATCTTTAATCAATAATAGTCGATAATGATTGATTATTATATCATAAACAGCCTCAAAGCAATTAACTCGAGCATTATGTATTATTATATGTCACAACTGAAGCATTATTTGAAATGCCTATGTATTAGGTGATGTCAAATTACAATTTAGTTCTGAGATTTACGATTATGCAACGCCTATCTGGTGTAGGTTTTATGCCTTTGGCAATATTTGCTACATTAAATACCAATAGCTTGGTTTGTGGATATAGTTTTTAGGTCATGAGTCCTAAGTGGCTTTGTTCGTGAAAACTTATTTCCTTTTAATGTCTGGATACTTTCAAAAAGTACTGTGCTGGAAATCTTCACAGTATAATTTACTTAAAAATGTAAAATACTAGACAGGAATGGCGTTTAGACATAAATGAAAGTAATACTCTTTCGTATTCATCATCTGCAATAACTGGGACGTATCCATTCGCTTGTATATTTTCAAGGTGCTTTTTAATAGCCAATGTAAATGCGACGGTGTCATAATTTGCTTTACGTTAAAAGATAGCAAATTTACTTATAACATAATGTCTACAATCCGAGGCTGTGATTATTTTACCATGCAGTACAAAATATTAAACTACTGATCAAGTAGAACCAACAGAGTCCATTCCTACTTTTAAATCACCCCGATTTGTGCCAAGTTCTACTTGCGAATTAAGTAATATTTTTGGACGACTCTTTTTATCACTTTCGCTATTTTAATAAGATACACGATATTTGTAAAGCAAGCTATATTTAAAAAATTGTAGGTATCTACGTTTAAAAGGAAGTAGTAGCCGGGTCTATTAATTTAATTCCACATTTTATACTATATTTGTTTATATATTTTATATTTTATTATATTAGGATCTCCAACAAAGAATACACCTTACGTGCTATAAAAGTGTATATTATATAATCGGTTCTATGATATAATTATTAGTATTTCAGTTCATCCTTTTATAAATGTTCTATTTCTAAATTGCAGTTAGTGTCTTTTTAAAGGAAACTTTTTTTCATTACCTTTCGACACACGTACCTATCCTACCGAATCGTTAGATATTTCAATGGATTACAAGAATCGATTATTCCAATTAGCTCTATAAATTCACTTCGTGCAAAAACTGAATCATTAATATAAGTATCATTAGTAAGCTGTGACGTATGGTAAGCATCTTAGGTTCTCAGAGTTCCTACCACTTATTCTTTGTCCTGTATGAATATTGTATAATTAATCTTACACGTGAGTACATTATAAAAAATCGTGAGTAGGTACGAGTATGTTAGGTTTTATATTAAACCTAAGTATAATTATGAAGTTTCTTAGTTCTCATGTGATCATTTTAATTTGAAAAGTGTGTATTAATAATACTTACACAATGAGTTGTTTTACTGCCGGTCCCAATAACAAATCCGTCGATAGATTTGCTTAGTAGAGATAGGATTTTGAAATAACTTTTATGCACGTTATCTCAAAATCCTATCTCTAGTAAGCAGATCTACTGATTTTTTATGTTCCGTGAAATCGGCCGTTACACTGATCGTCCATGCAATATTTTTGTTATATTTCCATGTTGACTTTTAACCCATCAGGTGCCGTATTAATGGAGAACTTTTGTTTTGGTCTCCATCATTACGGGAGTTAATGTATTAATCAACTTTAGATATTATTTGAATCAAAACAAAGGCAAGTTATCATTTATTGGTGCTAGTTCAGAATTAACCTCTCGGAATAAGTGAATAGTTGCATTCAGGTTTATCACAGGCATTCCACAATTTTCAATATAGCCTTTATCATTATCAAGGGCATCAAACAAATGATAATCACTTGATAAGATAAACACTATGCTTTTATATAAAAAGCTTTTTGTAGATAAATGAAAGTACTTATTTTATAGATTTATTGTGACAATCGCAACTCACAGCGTGTGATAATGTTTCAATCTGGAGTGGTGTGCAAACCAAGGGCTTCCATAAAACCACCGGGATTTATTATCTCAGTGGAAGTAAGTGGCAGTTCTATGGTGACACTATCGCATACACTACATTAATGTACTCGAGAGCACTCCATCTCCTAAGTGACATGGATTGAATTATTTAGTTAAACCTTGTCGTCATACAACGGTGGTGAATAATTTTGATTTGTTTAATGAATTTGTATTTTAAAATGCGTAGACTGTCGATCAGGTGATGATTTAATTTGAATTGAAGTGCATATTTTGTGCCTTACCTACATCAGTGAAACGTAATACTTAGTTATTGAAAACTATCAGTCGTAAATAGAGATAAATAAATTTATTCTGTAATTACTAGAACTTTTATGTTCACATTTCAACCTGTATGGAACTGCAGTATGTTTTTTGCGTTTTCAGGGTTGCCCCTTTTTATGTTTATGGTATACAAGAACTATAGGGATGTGTATCGTGAGTTCGTGACTAGTGAAGATCATATCAATGCAGAATAGGTAGACTACCTATTCTGCATTGATATGATCTTCACTATTATAAATTCCCATATAAGCAGAATGTAAAGTTATTAACATTGGCTATAGCAATACAACATGATAATAATATGTGCAATTATCTATTAATGTGCTCCACGCTTCCAGGTATATTAACATTATTAATAATAACTTACTTACCGTACTATTGGAAATACCGTTGTTTGTTATTGCAAAATATGTCAATCAATTTATGAGACATTGATCAAATAGAAGCGATTCGAATAAATTGCAATAAATTATATAAATAATAACATAGACGTCAATAACTTATATAAACGTAACTGCTGATGTTATACCTACTCATTCCAATACAAATAAGGAAAACATAGGTATGAATTAAGTCAGAATTCGCTGAAACCCAATACTTTTTTTTGCTACAGCAGTACCTATTAATGAGGATAATATCAATGTAGTCAAAAGAAGATTAACTATAAGGTAAACGAGTTTCCTCACTTCCAAAGCAATGGGTAAGCATTTGGTGGACCGTTTAGTTATAGGATTGTCCATATAGATTTCTTAAATGTGAATATTTGATGTCGGGACTGGGCGGCTCTTGACTACTTTTCGTTGTCTATTAAATTATATTATTATCCTGCACATCAAGCTACATGATTCTCACATTAAAAGAATAAAATTGTAAAAAATATCAAGGTGATCATTTTTGTTTAGAGGACTATCTTGGAGTTGCTTGCCGGTTCTATAAGACCCACTATTTGGAACCGCGCACCTAGTTTTTGACAATTCAAAATTACCTGTGTAATATTGGTCTAATTGAAATTAAACATTTGTTATCTTTTTTTGCATTTTCCATGCTAAGACGAAAAAGTTATTTTAGTGAAGGAAAATTCGACTTGTGGCGTCTAGTGTATCTACCCAAAACACGCAGGTTCAGATCCTGCCCGCAAGTCGAATATTTCCTTCACTTAAATAACTTTATAAAACATTTGACTGTGTCTTTAACTATAACAGATCCGAAATGTAATACCTATCAATATGACGCGATAAAATCCGTTAAAAAATAGTAAAATAGTGGAATAACCAGTAAAATCGTTAACCTATGAATAAAAGATCCAAGTCAAACAGCCTGTTTTAAAGATGAGATCAGTCACGGACCTTTGTTCATTGGACACGGGAACAATGAATACCACTCTATAAGATTACCTAATGTCATTTATGTAAAAAATAACACAAACATACTACTTCAATCATCTGTCCGATTGTCGTATATTAAATATTGACATACCATTCATTTGCAATCAGTGTTATTTATTTAGCATGGACAAATATAAATTGATTATAGTTACAAGTGTAATTACTGAGTTTTTAGGTATATTCGTATAAATATTTAAAAAAGATATAGGATTGTATATATAAGATATTATAGGCAGTATAAAAGGTATCCCTGATAATACCTGCCGTTGACTGCAGTTTGGCAGGTGGAACATGTTATTCATGGAAAATAATCCAGATAAATGAAGTCCCTTAAAAAAAACAGTTAATGGATAAGGGTTATAAAGTATTCTTTTTATTTCCAGATACCGTCAAGCCCGTTACGCAGCGAGACGCGTCCGAAAACGCGTCATCTTCAAACACGGAGACTGTAACGTCGTCCAATGGAACGTGGCCAAGCGCAGGCGCCGATACCTTCAGGACATCTTCACGACCCTTGTGGACGCGCAGTGGCGCTGGACGCTGCTCGTGTTTGCGCTCTCCTTCATCCTCTCCTGGTTACTGTTCGCTCTCATCTGGTGGCTCATCATTTTCACCCACGGAGACCTCACCCCTCCCCCGCCCAACGAAAACGTCACATTCATACCCTGTCTCAACAATGTCAACACCTTTACCGGCTGCTTCCTGTTCTCCGTGGAGACGCAACACACCATCGGCTATGGCTCAAGAACAACCAACGAGGAATGCCCGGAAGCTATCTTTGTTATGTGCATACAAAGTATCGTGGGCGTCTTCATCCAGGCTTTCATGGTAAGATTTACACTCTCATTACATTTTTCCCATATTTCACTTGTTTAATTAGCAAAACAAACACGTGCTACGATAGACTTGATGGATACTCACTGTCAAAACAAATGAAGTTTTTACTGGCAGTAAACTGTAATAATAACTTTCAACTGAAATAACGACCTATTTTTACATTGCAATGTTCGCTTAAATGTTGTTAAAAAAACCTAATCAGTTTTTATGTAAGGTTTTTGAGCCCATTACACTCAAAAAATCCTTCCTGCTCTAAAGCTAATATAATAATTTCGTATTAAAATAAACTTGGAATCTAGCCAAATATATTAACGTAACGTGCTCCAAACGATCCCGCCAGATGTTCTCTTAAAAATCATTACAAAATTAAAAGATGGTTTCGTATTTATTGCGCTGCTGTTAACTGTATCGTCTTAATTAGCAATCCAACCTTTGGACATACAAATAGCTCACTGTGAATTTAACGAAGGCGTTAGATTATCTACAGGAAGTGCTCTTATGAAAGCACCGAGGACGACGAAGACCCACAGTGTTATTATAACGTGTATGTGGTTTAATTAGACGCCGGCTATTGCATCAACGTTGTCTAATTTTAGGTGGGAATCGTGTTCGCAAAACTCTCTAGACCTAAAAAGCGAGCCCAGACCCTGCTCTACTCCAGGAACGCTGTCATTTGTTTGCGTGACGGCCAACTTTGTCTGATGTTCCGTGTTGGTGACATGAGGAAATCCCATATTGTTGAAGCGCATATAAGAGCACAAATAATTCGTCGCAAGGTATATTATTTCGCCAGAAACGGAGACTGGTTAGTGATTGGGGATTTCAGTCAGCACGCTTAGTTACGTCTAACATGAGTTTACACTGACTCCTCTCTCTAACTTGTGGGGCATCGAACTCTGAATACAAACACTCCCAAAATATAATGTCCTAATGTGCTCTTCAGACTTCGATTCCCCAAGTTTTGGAATATGTTTTTCAAAACTTTTCTCTCTTGTCCATAGGTGGGTCTTATATTCGCGAAGCTGGCGCGCGCAAAAAAGCGTAACACCACACTACTGTTCTCGCGAAATGCGGTTATATGTCTGAGGGATGGGGAATATTGCCTTCTATTCCGCGTTGGAGATATCCGCAAGTCGCACATACTGGAAGCGCACGTGCGCGCCCAGCTTATAAGGAAAAAGGTATCTCATAATATCAATAGCTATTTGTAAATATGCATTGAGTGTTGCAACAATGACTTTTATTTACGCGTTTATTTTTGCATTCGTTTGCTCTCTTATTATACGACCCATCTATGAACGATACAGCATGTTTTTATTTGCTTAACTTAAATTTTTCTTCTATAATCCACCTGAAGCTTTTGTGATGTGCCTGCAATTCTAATAGAAATTACATAAATATTAACATAGTGATGTTATAAGCTGTTTGAATTGACATTAAATAGACTATTAATTTTTCCTTTAGCATGTGTAATTATTATATCTAATACTACCCATTTTCCTAGAGTTACCTTACCTACATACAAACAGATTCATAATATTGTTTTGTGTTCAGAGACATAACACAAAACATGATAATTAGGTAAGTTTATAACGATTAAATTATATGAAATAATAACTAATTATTTGTAGATTAATAATAAAATTCGCTCCAATTTGCCACACGTTATTGCATTACCTATTGTTATTTATAAAGCCACTACGTTTATACGTGATTATTAACATAGTAAAATTATTTACTTAGCTTTATTGTTGTTTCTTTTACTTGCTGAAACAAACCAACCAAACCAAGTCAGTGTAGTGGACAATATAGTCAATTCAGGCAGCTAAGCTTTAGATAAGCTGTCACGGTCGTGGCGCATGTCACAGATCTCATGACCGTGGCTATAGGCAAGGGAAGGCAAGTGCTGTTTTAAGTCGGTACGAGTCCGACATACCCCGCCACCCACCAGGTGGCGGATGATCTATGAGGATATTTATTTATTTATTTATTTATTTATTCTTCGCACAACGTGTACAGGCGGACATAATTTCTGTGTTAGGAAAAAAAAGTATTGCTCAGAAATCTTATAGGCGAATGTAGCCTAGTTACTTAAGTAGTAGAATACAGTAAGATATGTAGATTATGTCAACTTTTATAAATTTGCCGAAAGATTTGATCGATTTTAACACTCATAAAATCTTTAATCGATTAAAATATAAAGATAAACTGAATGAGGTATTTATTCCAATATATTGCAGACTCGAAATAATTTATTCTCTATTTTACTATAGTAGGTACTTCTATTTAGAAGCCAAAATTTAACTATTTATGTTTATTTTATGTAAATATTGTTACCAGTCCTTACCTACTAATATTTTCAGCATTACTAACAAATTTACAATATGGTATTTTGCAAAAACTGTCATAAAAAAATACAAATTTCACTATTTTAATAGCGTCGTTTTTGCAATATAACATTAAAACCGATTGGTTATGATTATGTCTTGTGTTATGCATAACGAAAGTACGAAAACATATCGATTGTTATGGGCAGATTTATTTATATTATTAGATAAATAGAAATCGAAATACTGTAATCTTTAAGCAAACCGCAGAATATTGTCTTCAATCGAAATTTCGTACTTACATAATGCCTAATTGCACTATAAAAACAAATATTGCAACAAAGCTACATTTTACGGTTTTAATTGTAGTAGATACCTACCATAACACAAACTCCGGAAATACATAATGCTTGGGTTTCTATTTTGAAAAAGACAACCGTAAACAGTAGTTTTATTTCAATTTTAATATTTATTAGAATATCAAAAAAATTGCAACAATAATTTTGAATTCCTGAACGTAGATTACTAGAGAGGGCGAAGTGTTGCCGTTTTACCAGCAAGAGTTGAAGGTCGGCGCCGACGGTGAGGAAGACAGGCTGATGTTCATATGGCCGATGACCATAGTGCACAAGATCAATGAGAAGTCACCGCTTTACAACCTTTCCGCGTCCGACATGCTGAGGGAGAGATTTGAAATCGTTGTAATGTTGGGTGAGTTTCCGAGTTATCCTGTAACTATTTTATGAATGACTTCACCTGAAAAGTAAAACCATTTCTTCTTTGTATACAAAGTATCCGTAATGTTGCTTAAAAATCACAGACGGCCACCAGGATCTTTTAAAAAGCTGCCATCATTCTATAATCTTTAAATTCTAATCTAATCTAAAAAAAAATGATAGTCAGATGTATGAGATATTGCACTTGGACGGTGCTAAAGTCAACATAACTAAACCTAAATGAAATGCCACGAAAAAGTTTAAAAAATTTTATGTATGTATGTTTATGTATGTTTTAGAACGTTAAAACAACGAAGAATTTACACTTAATGCATCTAGTTAAGTTCTTAAAAAAAAGAACATTTAAATTTCATACCAGCTTTAAAATGTAAACATCTATAATTCGTAATACGAGTACCAATTCTAATGAGACATAGTAACACAAGCACTTCACAAACCAAAGACAATTTTTTAAAATAATTTCTTTTACTGGTTCGGAGCGCGACTATCTGTCACATTTTTCAGTATGTGGCCGCGAGATAGACTATACAAATGTTTTATTAAATATGAAATAGTCTGTTCTGCCGAATGTGTTTAGACTACTCGTTCGTAATGACTACATGCTCTTGTCTTGGCAGTTCCTTGACAGTGTTTTGGTAGATTGCCCTGAACTTTACACATGATAATAACATAATATGATTTCATAGATTTATAATAATTGCGAAGTATATTTCTAGCGTATGGTTTAGGTAGTAGGATTAATTACTCTATAGCATAGTTACTATTTTGATTACATTAAATTTTTAGTTTCTTGTATTTTTAACTTACTACAAAAGAAGGTTTTCTTATAGCTTTTATTTTTTGGGTGATTGACCCCTTATATTTATTTAGAGGGAAACATTTCCTTTCAAAATAGGATTCTATAGAAATAATTTACTTCAGCTGAATAGTTTTTCAGTTTATATTAAAATTTCACACCTATATTATGTACTAAGTAGAGTTGTTTTTTTTATATTATAAACAGATAACGTATCTAAATGTTAGTAATGTAGTTCTGGGTACATTCCACATTTTCTAAAGGTTTTAATGTAGCAAGGGGCGAATAGGAATAAACTCAGCATAAATAAAAGCTTTGTATGCAAATGGTTCATAAAATTATTCGTTTGTGACACCTCCCTAGAAATATCTACGGGGACAGTGAGTCATAATTTTATCAAGAAATAGAACCGATTTCAACATTCCGGTTGACACGGAATTTTAACTTGAAATCTCGAATACATATTTCTTGTCTTGTTTACTTAACTAAATGTAGCGGCATTTCTTACTCTTCTATTTATAAACATCCCTATTTAATATCAGTTTTTATTAAATTTTCCCATAATTACGCAATATCTGCACGTGAGCACGTGTTGTCAAGCATATATAATTATCGTTAATGTCCCTGCCAAAACTGCAATACCGATATAAACCATATCACATGAGATTTCTGCCTTGGAAATCGCAATATGGTTGGTGTGGAAAGAATTTATTTATTAAATAGTTTCGCTCCTGAAACCTATTTACCATTATAAACACTATCTTTAGTATCAGAATAAACTAAAAGGATTTTTTAAAATGCAGGTAATCGGATATTTTTCTATAGGATTTATTCTACAGTAAAATATCCGACATACAAAATATCCGATAGTTCTAAGGAGGAGGCGTAAGGAAATTGTTATAACGGCTGCGTGGGGTAAATCTCGAAATTTAAACTATAAATATATAAATCTCTTTGGTTCGTCACACCAATATCGTTTCTTTAATCATAGAATAATTCTTCATAAAATTTGCTGTAAATTTAAATGAAGAATTCCCGTCTCTTTTCTGTGCTGTGGCAACTCTTGCAAAGTTGCATGTAGTAATTTTAATGTGCAATTTATTTAATATTTATAATTGTATATTTCCAGAGGGCGTGATAGAGTCGACGGGTATGACCACCCAGGCGCGCAGCAGTTTCTTGCCATCCGAGATCCTGTGGGGCCACCGGTTCGAGACCATGGTCACTTTCAGGAAGGATACTGGTGAATATGAGGTACGTACGTTACATAATATTAGGCAATATATTAAAGAATAGTCGCCTCTATTAACAGGAGAGATAAAATTTGAAGACCCTCATTTTGCAGTTGGTATGTTCTAAGAGCCACTAAAAGTGCACAAAACCCAATAACAGTTTGCTCGGCCCGGGAATCGAACAATACACCAAGGAGGCAACATAATATCAATCCAGTTAGTTTTATGCGGATTATTTAATTGTTAAGGTGACCATAACAATAAACCGAACACTTGGAGGTTACGGAGTTAATCGATACTTACTTACTTGGCTTTTAAAAAAAATTATAATGAAAGATTTTTATAAAAAACATGAAGTATAATAATTATGTTGCTATTCATACACCAATTTAACTACAATCCATACTACACATTCTAATAATAATAAATGCGAAAGTAACTCTGTCTGTTTGATAAGTTAGAATGGAAATATTGGCAAGGTAAACCATAGTTCCTAGGAAAATATGAGTGATATTTAAAATTATAATTGTGTAAAATAAATTACTGATTAATTGCTTACATGTTTAAAATTGACATATGTTACTTATAATTGATTGTATATTTTATATAAATATTGCGGTATTAAATTGCATTAATACATAGTTACCTACGAAGATTATAATTGCGTCAATTATAATTTACTACGTAATTTACTACCTGAATTAATATCGGTATAGGTATTTTGTGTTAGTAATAATACGTTTTTTATCCCTGATTTTTTGACTTCTTTATCCTAAACTAGCTTCTGCCCGCGATTTCGTCCGCGTAGCGTGACGATATATAAGTATCCTATAGCCTTCCTTAATAAATGGGCTATCTAACACTGAAAGAATTTTTCAAATCGGACCAGTAGCTCCTGAGATTAGCGCGTTCAAGCAAACAAACAAACAAACTCTTCAGCGTTATATATTAGTAAGTATAGATATGAATTAAATTCTGAATGCGGATCAATGTGCACTATTCAATGATCTAGAAATATTTAGAGCTTATCTTTCAATCAAAATATAAATTTTATAGATGGCATTAGTGCCAGTTTTTTGCCTTTCAATTTAAAGTCAATAAATAGTGTTTTGGAGTAATATACATGACCCTCTTCTTATTTGCGCACAATCGGGAAATATTCACTGACCTTAATGTGAATTAGCAAACTGTTATATCAAACAATGACTTAAATTGTTTACCTCCGAGTTTAGGTAGGTACCTACATACAGCAGTAACTTAAAACAATAATATTTTGGTATTTAATAACCTCGTTTTATAGTACTTGATAATCGTAAAACTAAAAATAGTCGTATTTAACTTAAACAGAAAGTAGCATCGGTCCATAATTCTGCTTTAGTTTTGTTAATCAGTGTTGACGATATTAAAAATTTTAGACCAAAGTTTGTGTATGTTTATCTACATAAACGTTTTTTTATTGGAATAGTAAACTTTTAGTTACCTAATTGCAACTAAAAATAAATAGTATCAAAAAGTAATATTAATTTCCCATCTCTCCAAATACACGTAATCACGATTAGTGTTATCAATATATTTAATGATTTCTATTAAAATACAATATTTAAATAAAACGTTAAGCTTTGTCATGGCATGAGGTGATTTATTGCATAACTGACCGAATTATAATCTTTCTCTTTATGTGTTTAATTTAAAAGCAATTGTAAAGGATTTCATGTTTTATTTTCTGTCAAGGTAGTCCTAAACATAGGTACATTAGGTTTGGCCAAGCGAAATCATGAACATGTGAACAGCTCTGTTTAGTACCTATGATGCGCGGTAGAGTAACCGCAAAGTTAAGCTGTCAGTGTATTTTAAAATGATACACCTGCGTTTATTATATTCATCAAACCTATGATTACAATTAAATTTAAGTTTAAATCATCTCATACTTTTTTCAGGTCGATTACACCAGATTCAACAACACCTATGAAGTAGACACTCCACTATGCTCCGCCAAGCAACTCGATGAGCTAAGAGCTACAGTTTCGACCTCACAAAAATTAGGTACGGTCGTATGGATAATTATTATCAAATAATATTCGATATAAAACTGGTTTTGAACCGGTAATCATTGTGTTACCATACAGTGGTTCCGTTTGTTATTGAACATTTTATTATTAAAACGGCAAACTGGTTGAACTTTACAACATTGAAAGGCAATATTCTTTAAAATTTAAAATACGCGCGACTTCACCGGATTTATTTACAGTTTTTACATAATATCACGCCTACATCCCCGAAGGGTTAGGCAGAGGCGTACTAGCCCACACTTTGCCTCTATGTTTAGGTCTCATGTAATAGGAAGTGAGCCTATTGCCATTTAAGCGGACACTATAATGAGGCAGTTACCGTTTTTATCGACTATTTAGGAATAAAAATGTGATTAAAAATTCATAATTATCTACTATCTTCTACTAAATAATAATAGGTCAATGAGCTTAATTACTGTTATAATTTTTACAGATCGTATGTTAGGCACCATTCCGAAGACATTCTCTGCTGATACTCTGGACCTCAGCTCTGTAGACTCCATATCTTTAGACGAACATATTGAAATCAAAATCCCTGAAGCCAGAGCTCAGGAAAACAGGCTGATGGCCCAGAACAACTTCATTCACCACATTAACGAAAAGTCCAGAAATCCAAGCCACACACACTTGGCCGTGGAGAATGGTCAAGAGCTACATAGAAATCATAATCCAGAGTACAGACATCCTGAAGTGAAGGAACACATGCACAGAAGCCATAGTCACGCTAGTATGAAGAGAGTTCATGGTTTGACCCCAAATGGCATTGGCCATGCGGGCAACGGTCATGACCATAGACACGAAGAGCATAATAAAATAAAAAAGTAAGTTGTTTTGGTAATAGCCATAAAACTTTCTAGAATCTGTAAAACTTAACGTTAAGTTAATAGATCTCCATAGTAAATTTTATCGCAACCTAAGAAAATTTGTTCAGTGCCTAGGATTTTTTGTTGGAGAATATACCTAATACCCTGGCCACTACCAGAGGGGAGTCAGCCTCACCCTATCAAGAAAAGAATTTAAAAAAATGTTTAGTACTTTTGAAATAAAACAAATAAAAAGCATCCTCATCATGGCATTCTAGATCACCAAGTGAGAACTACATAACCAACAAGCCGCCAGTGATCCCGATCCTGGTGACGTCACCGGCGCCGGAGCCGGCATGACCCGCGCTGCGCGACCACAACCCGCCCGCAGTCGTCGTCGCGCCACTACGGAAGCCGCACGTCACCTTTTCACCGCATACCGAGAGCATCGAGAATATACACCTTCAAGTTGATGAATAGTAGAACAGTAATGGTAGAAAATAATCCTGAAAGGCCTATAAGATATGTAAATCTTGTGCTAGTTTTTTTTTGTAATATTACTGTAACAATTTAGCAGTGAAATTAAGCTTATTCGCTCCATAATTGAATTGTCAACACTTTTACCATGCTAGCATTTGACTGATGGAAAATGACCAAGGAGACGTTCGTTATCGAGGTTGCTCATTGTTTTACCATGGTAACTGATCAAGATCCTTCAAATTGCAATTGAGCTCTAAGGTATCCCCGAAAGCTAGCAAAGGATTTCGTGTAGGTAGTCTAAATCTGTGATTAAAAATAAATTGAAGTATTTCCAGTGTTCAACTACTTAGTTTTAAACTAATACTTACCATAGAGATTGTTAGTAGTCAATATAGAAATTTTGTCACTAATTTTTAACGTATTTATTACTTTTGAGGTACCTTCTTATAATTAGGCCAAATTTTATACATAGTGTACAAGACTGGATTCTAACGAACTCAAATATACTTATCCGAGGATCAATTTCTAATTCAAAACTCGTTCAATAGGTACATTGAGTTCATGATTTTTCTTTTCTGTCACTAATTATTTAATTGGAGTTTGTTCAAATTCACCTTTAATTACATTTAGTAAAATTAATATACAATGGCTTTTCGAGCGTGCACTGTGCTGAACCTACTTTTCAAAACGGCTGAGAGCTTTATCTTGTATTAGACATTATTTTCTATTTTATTGTCTACGGTCATCAAACATCGATGTACCAGATAGGGTTGTATTTAGACAAAGTATTTATTTAGTTAATTTAGCGGATGTAGAGTTGACTAAACTTGTAAAAGTTAAATGACATGAAGCTTTAATATCTTAGCGAGTCATGTCTCTGCTGGTTGGTGTGTAAGCTTACGAAAAGTGACTCTTTTTCTGTCAACAGTCAAACTAGGGATAGAATCAGATTATTTTTAAGTGATATTTATATTTCCAATGACGAATTTAATTCAAAATTTACACTAAACGGCCCCTGTTCTTAAAAATCATAAATATACCAGTATATTCGATGTATCAATTATCAGATTATAAAGAGAATAGAAAAAAACAGCTATAAATGTGCTTTAGGATCTAATCCAAGAAGATTGAGAGTGGTAAATAATATTTTTATTAAGAACTTATTTGAAATTGTATCCAGCTACCTACGTAACGAGTTGTGAATGTACAAGTAGCTTACTATGTAACGCTTTTTATACATTAAAATATCGTACAAAGTACTTACTATTAAAATATGTACAACAAAATATATGTGATTTATTTGGATACTTAAATTATTTGGTCAAAGTACTTAGAACTTGGCCGTCGCACTGCTGTGCACGGTCAAAATTTATCGATACATTTTCCGTGTGTAACTAGGATAGCTAATTTAAAATAAGTGTTAGTTTCTACTAATGCTTGCAATATGTACTGATTATAACATTTAATTATTATAAAACAATAATAACAACTTTATTATTAAAGTGTTATACACAAATCATAGTATTATTGTATCATTATTTCAAATGTTATGACATTCAGGGGCCAAGCGGCGCGGGCGCTGCCTTTTTAAATAAATTAGCCCAAAGCTTTGTCTTTTCCCTGATAGAATAATATCAGATGAAAACAAATATAGTAGCTACTTTAAAACATGATATGAGTTTTATTTAAAACCTTTACCCTTTTTTCGTATTTTATTCGGTGTATTACAAAACTTGAAGCTATAAACACACTGCATGTTACAAGATAAATATCTATTCAAAATGGCAGATCAAATACCATATTATTATAATAAATTTAAAATAGTAGTCGTGATCATGTCAATTTATTGGTGCGCTACTTGATAACAGATGGCGCTGATAGCACCATTTGTTTAGTACTATATGCTTAAGATATATTTTTACAACTAAATTAATAATATTATTGAATACTGAAAGCACATAATAATAACATCACATGAATGATCGAAATCAAATATTCTAAACAAATAAACAATTCAAAATTATAATCTGTAAGAAACATTAATACCCACTAGATGACGCTTTTAGCACAATTTTATGAAATGTTTGCTACATAAAACACTGATCTATATAACCTGGCCACTATTTATCACGCACACACAGCGATTGTTAAAAAGCATGATTACCCTATACGATACTATAAGTACAGATTGATCTATCCACATACTATTACACAGTTATATTTCAATCTTTTTCTTCCGTCTCTTGGATGTTTCGTCCTCACTTGACGAAGAAGATTCTTCAGTAGGGCTGCTGAAGTAGTGAGGTGGGTACTTGATAGAGGATGGTCGCCGTGTAAGGCTAGCTCGCCGGATAGCATCCGCCACCAGCCGGTCTGCGATGTTCCCGAGGGGAGAACTCGTCGTGAGGGACGGCAAGATAGTAGAGTTGATCGACTCCCTCAGTGTAACATCACCTGGTGTAGGTGAGCTGGCTGATGGGTACCCTGGAAATATAAGTTAGAAATTTATAAACTTTTATAGTTTTAAACATATAGAATTGTACGAAAAAGTTCATAATACTGATATGGTTAAATTTGTTGATAATCCACAATTCACTGTTACCCAGAAATATTTAAGTTCTTTTTGCCCACAAAACTACTAGAGTAGGTTTTGCTAATGATACACAGCTAATAAAAATGTTAATTATAATAACCAGTAAAGGTTGCCTAAACAGATATACGAGAGTCAAGTGAATGGGAATGTAGGAAGGGGAAGGCCTAGGCGAACGTTCCGAAATCAGATTGAGGACGTTCTGAAAAATGGCTCGGTCAAGAGTACCCTAAACCGACGTTCATGTATGAAAAGATTGATGAGTGTGGATGAAGCTAAAGAGGTATGTCAGAATCGTAGCAAGTGTGGAAGTCTGTGGTCTCTGCCTACCCCTACGGGAAAGAGGCGTGACTTTATGTATGTAATAAAGGTTGGTAGTGCCTTTTCCTTCAGCTCGTCTTGGCACCTATCTGTCTAGGTACCTTAGTTTTTCTCTCAGCAATTACCCACATACCCTCCAACTAAAGATATCATTACTATCTAGTTATCTACCTACCCGATAGTATCTAATTTTTATATTCTGTGTACATAAAGGTTATTGTGATTTATCTGTGTAGCAAATTTTTCGTCTCAGATTTTCCAAATGTTTAAAACAATAGCGGGGCATAGTGAAAAGCTAAATACGGGTATATGGGCAATAGTGAAATTAATGAATATCGAAGAAATTATTTATGAATTGGATGGAAAATGAAAATGGTAGTGACGGTGATTATGATGCTATAAGAAATTGCAAGAAGCAAAAGGTATGTAAGGTTCTCTGCTTCCCATAATAGTGATGAGTTAATGATTTTTTTCAACTTATGTTACTAATATTTATGTTTTATACCACCATTGGCCTTTACCATCTCTGGTAGGCTGCTAAATAAATCATAACCTTTATTAGGCTTCAGTAGGTAATTAAGTTTCTTCGGTAGTACGTACCCATGTATGATGGACAGATTTTGCTTGTTGTTTAAGATTTCGATGAACTTTAAATTTTGCGTTTCTGATGATCTTCAAATTTTAATAAGCTTTGATTCTAAAATCAATCTTTTGACAATAATTTAATTAATCTACTGAATCACTGTCCGGTAACAGTACCTACCTCATAGTTGTATTCAACTCGCTAATGTTTTTTTTTTTAAATCACTAACAATTAATTTTAATCTCTTGATTCATGAATGTTTATTTTTTATACTTACTACTTGTTCATTCAATTAAGCCTTTTCTCCCATTGCAAATTAAATGCATAAAGTTGTATCTAACTTTATTTTAGTATCTTCAATAGGTACCTAAGTGTTTATCTACTACACCATTCATGGTTGTTACATTAGCCCCTTTGATTATAAATTAGCACTTTAAATCAAGTGTTCTTACTTCACCTTGATTTTCAATGCAGATACGAGTACGATTCAGTCTGGTACGCTAGAGGTCCTGGGGTCGATTCCGGGTCAAGCAAAGTGTTATTTGGTTTTTCTATGTAAATTCTCAGTAGCAGCTCGTTTCCAATCGAGTTTGGTTTTGTTCCCAGCGAACTTGGGTGTACAATATTACACCTCTGCCAAACTATTATGGTAAACATGGCAGTATTTTATGCTATTTATCAAAAACAAACTGTATCATTCTCTACTAATGACTTTCCCAGAAGTCAACTTACAACTTTTCTTAGATAACTTACAAAAGTTCACATTCATAAAGTAGGAAGGAACTTCCTCAGCAAAATGCTCACGTCGCATCGTATAGCAAAATATATTGCTTCCGAATTCCAAATCTTGTATTTCCGTAGAAACTGTGATGATTGAAATTTACATCATATTGTATGAATATAAGAAGGTGATAGTGCTTTAAAAGGGATTTCTTATGTCTATTTCAAGGTTGGAGATTACCTGGATAACTAAATTTCAACGTCACAGCACTCTGACATCACAACACAATTTCGACACAAACAGATAAGCCGACGATTATCTTCATTAAAGCGACAATTGACAAACATTGGGAACCTTCAGGTATTTAGTAAATCTTCTATCGCTCTATTATGAAGCTCTATAATGATAATGAAATTTAATACAATATGTGTTATAGTACTTTTCTCTAGCATACTTACAATGTTTAATTAACCATCGAGTAAGATTGGTTTACTTCTTGACTGGTCCAAAATATTTTGTATTCTTATCTACTATTCTAGTGTAAGGAATAATGCTTTTTTAGAAAACCTACAATACAATACCTAATGTTTTGCGTTTATAATACTGTAGTGATGATGCTGAAGCTAATTTCGTCTGAATACTGAAATCTATGAATTGGGTAGTAGTTTTTTTATTTTTATTTAATCAAGGTAATGTATGGTAGGGAGAAACTAATAAGAAACATTTCGATGTATTCTTGAACGGAGTAGGGACGTACCTCGACCTAATATGGTGCATATATGTATCTCCATTTTGTCATCAAGCATGACAGCTTGCATAGAGCGCTAGAATTTCTAAGTTAGGTATCGTAAATCAAACACAAATCAACGTCACAACGTAAATAATTATTCATTCAATATTTACATAAAAAACACAGAACGTGACAAAAGATGCGTTATATATTAATATTTTGAACAATACAATAGTTACATCTTTCTTTAAACAATTATCTACTAAAAGGGCCCACTTATAGAATGCTTCTTAGGCATTGACAGACAAACGTAACGTGATTAAAAAGCATCATAAAAATAGGCCCTGAGCACCTTTCAGATGAGAATGGCTGTGCGGGCATGAATTCATCATCAATTCAATAACAATACACCCTTTTGAATGCACGACTCCCAGAAAGAGAGGGCATTTAAATTATATTATTATTTTACTGTATATTTCGAGAATATTTATTTATTGAAACATGAAACTGAACATTTTTTTTAATAGGAATTGAGCTAAAAATTATAGCAGCTTTGTTTTAAGATACGGATTTTAATTATAACTTTTCATATTTCAAACCTTATTATAGTAGGTAAGGAAATTTATTGGAATCAATTTCCTTACTAAGTCGTACCTATTGCATTTTTATATGCTTAATTTGTATAATCTGTTCATATGAGTGTCTTGCCAAAGAGTCCGTTATAAGGACACGCACGCTTAACTTTCATCATCTGAGTGCTGCCTATCACATTGTAGATACAAATCTACTCTATAAACTTAAAACTAATAACACTAATTATAAAATTGCACCTTTCTTATAACTGGAATGTTTCAATAAATTGACAATAGCACAACCGGCGAGTTCTGCTGTGATATTAATTTTGTTTTTAATCTTAAAGCTGACTAGTGGCACTGGGTTATTTATTAAACATACACATTTAAAGACTACATAGCTGAATTTATTATTACCAGATCTTTGATTTAATTAAAAAAGATCATACTTATATCGTAACAATCTCTTAAACATAATACCCAACGTATCTCTCGATAGAATTTTATTTAGTTTTTAAGATCCAATCTAATCTTAACTTTGATTTACCAACTGACGTCCCACAGGCAACTACGACACCTTACCTTAATCTCTATTATTTGTGCCTTAATTTTAATATAACTAGACAAAAATATAAGTTTTACTATCAAAACTTAGTTTTTCGACCACTTTCGACGATGTTTGATACTTAATACACAATGACTTCTACGCTAAGTAGGGCGTAATAAAGTGCAATATTCATTGTACAGGCGAACATTTCGCGATTCCAAATTTGAAAATGGGACTAAATTACCTATCCCAATGGAATTTCTATCAGTTTATATTGTAACTATTTCAACTATTATAATGTAACGGTAAAGTCCCCGTCCTTCTGCTCGGCTTTCGGCTCGTGCTGCTCGCGATCAGGCATCTTCAGCATCAGATGCTGGTCCCCGCTCTCTGTACGACATCACAAACACATACACAGTTACATACACATACATTGACACAGGAACTTCTATGGCTAATGTGCTATTACACATACTAGTGCAGACATAAATGGGACCATTTAAGAATTTTATTAAATCGTTTTTTTTTATTTGAGTAGAAAGAAACATAGAATAAGTATTCTCAGTATATCTCAGTAATTAGTCGACATCGAAGATGTTTATGTGAATAATTCTTATAGCTTAATAATAATTTAATATCATAGTAAAGGTGAGCAGGACGATAAGACTTGCATTTAAGAATAAACTCTGACAGAATACTGAATACTTTGAGAATACATTGATATTATATCAAATACCTGTAACAAACATTATTCATGTTTGGAGGTTTAATATAGGTACGTTATTTCTTATGCGGTCAGTAATTGACAGTATCTCATAAATACCCATCCTGTTAATGACTATGTCAATATTTTCCTAAAAAATTTTACACTTAACCTAGTTAAAATAGTACGAAAATGTACCAGACAAGGTAATATTCCTTTTAAGGTCAGCTGCGAACATTTTTCTTGATAAGACAAGCAAACAGAGACATCTACATCGTATCAATCTTTGTACACCATCAAGTTGAAATCTTACACTAAATTAGTGAATGATGAAAGACTTATATTAATAATGCAAAAAAATATAGGTACTCATGTGTTAACCCTATGTTAATTAAACACACATTTGATGGCTAAAATCATGATTGAATGTTTTAAAGAACAAGAAGATGATAGTTATTACATAGAAATAAATATTTAATGATATTTTATTAGTTAATAGTAATAACTGCAAAATACACATGTTTTTTACCAAAGTGTGGTAGTTAAACCATTATCCCTATATGATCACCTATTATTTACTAAGTAATGACAGCAATGAGTATCTACAAATAGTGATGATAAATACCAGCTCAGAAGTCGATGACACAAATGACAAATAATAAGTCATTCAACAACGCATCTGCTACAAATGTTAAGTGCATATAACAATACAAACATTACCAACTAATAAAATGGTTAAAAATATTTAAATAAGAATTCAAAAATGGAACGTTATTAGAGTAATGGTTGTTGTCATTATGTCACGATTTAAATTGTAACGTTCGAAATGTCGGGCGACCGTTACGTCGATCGTCTTATTAAATGTGATCGAGAAAACAAATGTATCCTGTATCAAAAAGGGGCAACAAATTGGCAAAATTAGCGCATCCTGTCGAGATTTGATAACAGTTCCGATTGGTAACGGCCGTGGTGATTGGTGTAAGGATATCTCGGGAGAAATGCTTCACAAATAACTATTAGGTTGACAGACAGACAATTCTATCGGAGGGAGGGATGTAGGCACCAACTGGTACAATGATACATATTACTGTTCCAGCCAAAAGGTTCTAAATATAGCTAGTATTGCATAATAAATTACTGCAAAAACATACTTTGTGCTACAAATGAAAACTTGGAAAGTTTGAAAATTATTGTAATTTAAAGTTCCCACTTAATAATCAAACTTTAGAATAATCTCTACGGATTTAAAAGTTGCGTTATAGAGATGAGTCTACCCATACCCGTCATACTACAACCAATACCTAACAGATATGTGAAAAACTTACTGACTTGTCATACATGCTTATAGGTGTGACTATACTTTTGTACAGGAAGATGTATTTATTTTTCACGAATAGAGTAGTTATGGGTTTGTTAAAGTTGTTTAATATGACGTAGAATCATCCTTTTCAACGGTTACAAGTGATCTAATCTACATCCTGTATAGGTAAATATGTAGAAGATACTTTAGAGTGTATGAGTCACGTGACTGACAAAGCTTCGTATTGAACACTTAAGCCTAATTTTAAATGTTATATTGCATGACGTCAAAATGCAAATGATGGGGTTATAGCACCTATTTAAAAGTTTATTAGCGTATGAACACACAATTGTGTTAAAACACGTACTACTCAAGTAATTTAAGTAAATGATACTCGTAATAACCATTCTCACATTTAACGTTAACTTGTGATCGTATTTGCGGTTGCTAATTAAAAATAACTACCTACGTTTCTACGAGTAAGATGCTAAGGTTTAGGTACTAGTATTCTATTATCTGTGGTTTAGGTATTAAATATTTGAATGTTATAGACGACCATTGCTTGAAACTCAATATGAACTTAAAATAAGTTCTCATGTAAGTGGCTAGTATGTCTTTTTGAGAATAAATTCTTTAAACCTAAGGTTGTGCATTATACATTATAAATTATCAAAACACTTCAAATAACCTTCGTCAAACAAAACTGTTTGGACATTTATTATGACAATCATTGGTAACGTGAATCCACCTATTGGTAATTACCTACCTATTTAAAATAAAACCGAATCGAAATAATTCTCTATATTTTCGATGTTGCCAATTTTTTAATTCTCAAAAGAGGTTTTAACTGTATCGATAATAATATAATTTATTACGTATATTGTGAAGCCGTACAGGTATCTATAGTTAAGCTTTCGATCGCCTACACTAATACATAAAATGCGCGTGCACATCCATTTGACCAAGCTGAAATATTGATCTTATCTGTCACACAGCTCAGTAGATAGACTCATACAGCATATATTCACACCTGAAGTAAACTTATGTACAAATGTATTACATACAAGATTCTATCTACGTCTTAATGTACTTATTTTAATATGTCACCATTGTGTTGGGTATGTGACACGTTTCATAAGAGATCACGAGAACTAACGAACCGTGAATATTAACTTTATTATAACAATATAGTGTAAGTATAATTAATATTTATATATTAAAATTAATATTAAAGCGGCGGTAGCCTAATGGCTGGGGCGTCGGACTTGCGATCATGTGGTTGCCGGTTCGAACCCCACCCATTGCACTACCGACGTGAACCCACTCGTAACACAAGCATTTAGCTTAGCACGAGGGGTTAACAAGAATACTAGTAATGTGGGACCCACATTACTAGTAAGCTTTTTAAAGTAAAAAAAAAATTATTTCAATAAATTTTCTTACTATAAAATAAATTATATATACTTAATGTATTATTTCATTGAATTATTTATACATATATTTAAATAAACTTTCCGACTAATGAAATAGGATATGCGATTTTTGCTTTTGTTTTCGATGGTTTTGATTCGTTGATAAAAATCCAAGATCGATTTTTAGCTGCACAACTCTATTTTCATAACACAGCCTATTTCAGACCATTACTCTCCAAAGTTAATAAAAGTTTTTAATATTTTCAAAATTATTGATATTTGATATAAGTAATATAATAAAGTATTTCATTAAAATATATCATTAATATTATTAGGTGAACTAAAATAACATTCTTTCGCTATTTTAATAAGTATTATCTCGTTTAATTATATGAAAATAGAAAAATAGTAGCTAGGTACTAGAATCCACACCTCACATCCTTTATGTATAGCACCTATTGTCTTTGATCCACATGTATTTATCGAGGTGATTCTTTAAAAGTAGTTTTTTTTTAATAAATCTTTATGTATATTATTAAAAGATATTAATATTTGTTTACAATTTCCATCATTCATAAACGAGGAAGAAAATATAGATATAAAATAGTAAAAAAGCAACAAACTCACGTATCAGTAGAGTTTAAAAAACTTATGTATGCAAACAAATCCCTTTAACAATAAATTAGACATTATCTTATTAGGGAGAAGTCAAGAGACGTCTGTTGACCCTTGATAAACAATAATATTGCTAATATGATATGCTTTACAATATCACATGTAACGGAAATATTATAAAGCATGAAAATTGCACATGTTCCATTTAAGTATATAATTATGTTCCATTATATCACGTGATTTATTGCAATATTATTGATTATTATGTAGGTCGACTTGAATATTGTTAAACAAAGAAAATTATATCAAATTAAGTTAAAGGCGAGAAACCTAATAAATAAGCTTAGAGCTGGCTTCGATTTAAAAAAACATTTTATCTAGCTAGAGGTATGTATGAAAATCTTATCTAGTGAAGATAATTATTTTACACAAAGATATTTATGATTAAAATCCTAACATGAGTGAGTATTCATTGTTTCTAGATTATCTTGTCATGATATAAACACAGAGAAGCGTTGTTAGTTAACATGAGGCACATATAACCAGCTACCACCACCACAACTAACACCAGATTTAAGTCTTAAAAGGAACTCACCGATCGATCTACGATCACCCTGACTGCCGTAGAACTCGTCTAACTCCTTGGCTGAGCACAGCGGCGTGTCCACTTGCATCGTCTCCTCGAACTTGGAGTAGTCCACCTCATACCCTTGCCGCTCACGATTGTACGTCACCAGCGGGACAAACCTGTGTCCCCACATTATTTCACTAGTCGTGTAACTGGAACGAGCCTGAGTCGTCTGACCCGTAGATTCTATCGTTCCTTCCAAAATAACCACAATCTCGAACCTCTCTTGCAACACATCAGCGGCTGATACTCCGTAGAACGGACTGTCGGCGTTTATCTTATGTACCATCGTTATCGGCCAAATGAAGAATAGGTTACTGTCACATCCATCCGCGTTTAACTCCAGTTCTGTCTGGTAATGGGACAGCACTTCACCTTCCTTAGTTGTTCTAGATCGTATCAGCTGAGCGCGCACACTTGCTCCTATAATATGCGACTTCCTCAAGTCGCCCACTCTGAACATTAAGCACAATTCACCATCTCTCTGGCACACTACGGCGTACTTCGAGAACAGAAGCGTCTGAGTTCTGTGTTTGGGGCGCGTCATCTTAGCGAACACTATGCCCACCATGAAAGCTTGAATCATTACACCCACTATACTCTGCAGACACATAATAAATATCGCCTCTGGGCATTCCTCCGTCGTCGTACGTGAACCGTAACCGATTGTATGCTGTGTCTCAATACTGAACAGGAAGCATGAGGTAAAGTCGTATATATTGAACACACAAGGCTTCCAATTTGATCCTTCCTGCATTGGAGGCAGATGGTCGATCTCTAAGTCACCGTGTGTAAATGCTATTAGCCACCAGATCAATGCGAATCCCAGCCAAGACAAGATAAAGGAAAGTGTGAATACTAGAAGTGTCCACCGCCATTGTGCGTCCACGAGCGTCGTGAACATATCCTGCAGGAATCTCAACCGCCGCTGAGAGATCCGGGACTTGAGTATATTGCACTCTCCATTTTTGAGAATCGCACGTCGCCTTGTCCTCCTTGTTGCACCATGTCTATGAGATCGGCTCCTATAACCAAACACGGAACAATTAATATGTTTATTTGCTGCACTCCAATGATTCTAGACATATGTATAATATGTATGTATATGTACGAGTATCTATCCGGTACACTTCTGGAAGTGTGAATGTCTAGTTTACGCGTGCATCGCCACGGTGCGACAGCGCCGACCTTCATCAATGTTAATATCGGTAATATACTACTAATAACATAGAGAATAGGCTTTCTAATTAACATAAACGTTTCCAATAATCACGACACAGAACAAAAAGGGGACATTAAAAAGCAAACGGACGGACAAGGGCAAGACACAGTACGGGATTGTATCTGTCGGAGACGGCACGGGGTTTCGGGCGTCGACGAACCTCTTGCTGCCTGTAGGGTAGTACACGCCAGGCGAGAGGTTGCCGTTGGCCGGCACGGGCTTTACTTTGAGCCACTCGTCGGGCAGCAGCTGCGACTCCTCGCGGCAGGCGGGCGACTCCGGGTCGGCGTGCATGGCTGGTCCGGCGTCGTGCGCTCGACTCACTGGCAGCGGACCGTATGCGCCACCATCCCTCAGTGGGCAGCCTCCTGAAGCATCGCGCGCGATAATGTCTCGGTCACGACTGACTCTCTCGTGCCCGCCCGCACAACGACGCGCTAAACGTTGTATAATTGTATCGCGAGATTCTATATCGGAAATTATCAGCTCGCTACGGAAAACAAATTTTAGTTAGTGCCTGCGTTGACGTTATCAGCCCTACAGGGTGATATTTTGATACAAGACGTAATAAGGCACAGCTTCAATACTTATTATAATTAAGAAGAAAAAGAAACAGTCCATGTTGTTTTGGACTCTCGCAACAGTGCTTCAATAAGTCTGATATCTCAGACTACATTATCGCTCTATTTCCTTTTATATACTGTAACAGTTTATGATACAAGATTACAAGATTGTGTGTGACATAAAATAATGAAATCCAAACAAAGTACAAGCCACTGACAGTCGTTATTAGCGCCATTAGAGATGCGCAGGCGACAGCTAATGTTTGCTGTTATAATTATTTATGTTCATTTGTTCAGCAGTCCTTTACATCGTCAACATAACGATTTAATAATTTATTTCAATATTTTCAATAAAGTCCTGTATTACATAGACTAAGTAAAGAAGGTATTGACTAACATGTGAATAACTTTATAGCCTACTAACGATTTTAATCTTTCATTAGTACCTTAAGGGGAGGATATTCGAAATAAGAATGCATTACTTATACATAATTGGCTTTTTTCTAAAACTACAACAGTATATTTTGCGTAAAACCAAAACTACTGTTCTGTGTTGTAACACCTGTTCTAAGGATTTTCGCCCGTTTTCCCGTAGGAATGAAGCATTTTTCCGCGGTAAAAAGAAGCCTATTTTCATCAGGGATAATGTCGACTTCTAACATTGGTAAAAAAAAAACTAATCGTTCCTGTAGTTTTGGACCCTATTCCATACAAACAAACAAACAAACAATCAAATCTTTCCTCTTTATAATATTAGTGTAGATTTTTATTATTTTGATTTCTCAAATTAAAAAGCAACCGATCCCTGAAGAGATGTGAAACTTCTAGCTAGATCTATTATGTAAAAGTTGTTCAAAGGTTTTGCTTGCTTTACAAGGAATTTAAAAAAAAGACATAATATTTAGGTATATCGATTTTTACCCCGTAAACAACCTTATTGTAAATTTCATTTCAATCGCTAGGGCTAAAGGCAATTCCACAAAAAATGATATAGGTATTGCTTTAGATAATTGTAATTTATATAACATTTTCTTCCCTGTTCATGTAACCACAAATACCTTTTAATTTAACATACCATCACGACTGTATTCCCCGAAGGGTCAGATAGAGGCGTACTAATGTACACCCACAGTTCGCCGGTATGTTTAGGTCCCATGTAATAGGGGGCGAGGCTATTGCCATTAACCGGGCACAAATTCCTAACTCTGAGCTGCTACTGGGAATTTCATAGAAAAACCCAATAACACTTTGCTTGACCTGGGAATCTAAACCAGGACCTCTAGCGTAGCAGTCGCGCTCAGGACCACTCGGTTTATGAGGCAGTCCTTTTAATTTAAGCCAAAGGAATCAGTAGCAATAACCCTAAGATTTCTTCAGGATTTCCAAACATGTCTCGTTTGAAACGCGGCTATGTTTACGATTTTATCTAGAATACAAGATACATTTAATTTGCTGTGACCCACTTTTGATATCGGTCAAAGGATTTAGATTGTCTCCACTTTCTGATACTTCAAGTATTTTGACGTAAAATAAACATGTACAATATGAATGCAGAGCAACGACGTTACGATCTGCAAAGACTTACCTACTATTGAAATTAGATTGAGCCCTATGAAAGATACTTTTATCTAGGTATTATTAATTATCTAGGTATTATTAACTAGCTGTTTCTTGCGGTTTTACTCGCGATATAATTCGATTTGAGAAGTTTCTGAAATGAAACTACTTTTTACGGATTTTATCCGAAACGTCGGGAACTAAATAATATCAATATACCGCGATAAAATCCGTAAAAAGTAGTTTCATTTCAATGTCTAATATTCGCGTAAGTGTCAGAAATCAGTATGAGAAGTTTCTATTAATAATACTTAACTTTTACTTAATAATAATACTTAGATTCCCCAATTCTCCCCCCTACATTTTAAATGTGGGGAACTTTAAAAAGTAATCCTAAAAAAACCCTCTGGAATACCTACGTCATCCTTCCATTTAACGAGGATTATTGTTATTATAAAAAAAATGTTATTAAAGAACTATGTTTAAAAAAAAACAATTAATTTTATAGGATTACATTTTTTAGAACCCTTACCTATTGCCCTAATTTCTAACAGCAGCAACAATACGAGATGGAGGTACAGTACCAATGACGAATTTAAAACTACTACGTGCAATGCGCTACGGGCTACGCAGCGAAGCTACGCTTTAAAAGGTACGTGTCCCGATTCCATACTTAGGGCCACTTGCACCAACTTATTAAATATGTTTAAATCGTATTTAAATACAATTTTCATAGAAATTTCAAGTTTAAATACCTACAATTTGAACATATTTAAGAAGTTGGTAGGAATCGAACCCGCATCGAGCTCTTTAGACTGCAGGTTTGGCGCAGCAGCTTAGGTTGTCACCTTGTGACTACTGACACGCGGCGTGTCGTGGGCCCTATTAGCACTCAAATAGGGTTACCAGATGACATGTCCGGCTTTTTGCAGTCATGTCCGGCCAAATCATCGACCCGTCCGGCGGAGTCAATGCCGCCTCATCATAAAATGCCGACGTGCCGACGAAAGCACGAAGGACTCACGTGAACATACATATTATTATAATATTAATGGATTTTTTTGCAAAATGTCCTGCTAAATAAGAATCCGTGTCCGGCGTCTGTTTTTAGTCCTGACGACCCTTATCCAGGCGGATATGCCTCAGTGCACTTCAACCCAATGGGATCTTTTGTGCTTCCACTATATCATATTATTATATCATATTATGAGAATGGGGATTAGGTATCCCTAATCCTCATTCTCACCCAGTTCTTCAAACAGCTCTTTCATGGCTTTATAATGAGCCCCTAGGGGTATGAGTCTTTAGTCCTCTGGTCTTAGATAACCCTGCCCCAAGAGTCAGATCCTAGCGATCCTACACCTGCAGCACATAGATAATAGAATAAATTTATTTACAAAGACGCACATATATATGTGTTCCACGGATTCCACGTTTTTTGAGGCTGGCGAAGAGGTAGCGTAATAATTTGAATATTATGAAATCCCCCATAATAAAGAGCTGGTTTTCCAGTGCGGGTGGTGAGTTCTTTAGAAAAAAAACATGATGCAACACCGCTTGCAATTGACCAGGACCGAAATCATGGTTTTGTTATATTATTAAGCTTTGTGACTCTATCACGAATGAATTGAACCCTTTCGTCATAGACTTATTGAGCTTACAGATTTTTTACAAACGTATAAATACAAGTATTTACCAATTTATAAATAATATTTATTTCTGTATATGGATCTTCTAAAGACATTTTACAAGTCAATTTAGTAAATTTCTTTTAACAAGACGGTGCCGGCATGGCCTATTTAGCCTAAATTATAACTATTGCCTAACGGTGCCGGCATGGCCTATTTAGCCTAAATTATAACTATTGCCTATTCTTATATATTTTTTGTAATGTTGAAAACTGAATTAGTTAATTACTTATTAAGTATTGCGTGCACAAATATACAGCTGGCTGAATTTTCAGAGACACTCAATGCAAGCTTTAAATTTCTTTAATGTTTGATTTTCAATCGTCCTGTATATAAAAGTAAGATGGCGCCCTCCCCAGCTTTTCGTTAAAATAGCTAATTTGACAGCGTGCAAATTGTTGTTAATGCGCATCTTTTTCCAACACTAATTTGCTGTTCTCGATCGTTTTCAATTCATGGCCACGGAAACAGTTTTATAATTTATTAAGTTTGTTTTAAGTGGAGACGACTATAATATCAAAGCATACTTGTTGAACACTATAAATTTTAAAAAATTAAAAAGGATTCTTTGTTCCTAAATTAATATGCGTTTTGTACTAATTTTCAATTTTCTATATTTTTGCATAATTACGTCACTTAAATTCAGTGAAAGCTTAAACAAGAATCTATTATTTTACGGTATTTTTTTACACCATAGAGCTTAATTAGGCAATGCCCGTAATGACCCCCACAGACAAAAGATTTTGTATTGTAATTATTATACGGGACTTGACGGGTTAAATAGTACGTAAGTATACATAGGTTCATTTATATGAAACGAATATATCTATACACGTATAGATTATATGTAAAGCTATGTTTTGTATGATGATTCTTATATACAGCAAAAGAAGATTAAACTGAAAATATTTATTCCTACCGAATATATAATATATAAAACCCTCTCCATACTTTTCTCGCCAACCCAGCCCACAAAATGAAAACTCTAACCACTTTACGCGTCACTACAACTATAATCAATATCACGTTACTGATTATCAATCTGCACACCACTATCATCATTGACCGTTTATTTACTTCGTGATTTTAAGTAGAATTAATTCACACCACGCCTCCGTGTAAACATTTTGCGACACGACGCAATATTGTGTTGTAAATATCGCGACAAATTAGTCGTGATGCAAAAATAAACACCTGTGTAGGTGACATTTGGTTATTAACCACAATAGTTACTAGCAGGTTTTAGTGCCGCCACTCCTCCGCCATAATTTGATTATCACAGATAAATATAATTCTGATATTAGGTACAGTAAGTACTGAGTGTCTTCAGCGACACTGATTAGGAAAAACAAGGTGTTTTTTACTGTCAGTTATTAACGTTCAGATATTTCCCAAAATTATTGTATAAATAATATACGTAACACCAGTTTATTAGTTATATAATAACTGGACTGGAAATGATCAATGGGAAATCGGATCTCGATAGAAAAATAGCATTGCTCTAATGAAACTTTAAAAGCTTTCAGAATCGTCACCACTTTTATCTATTGTTTCCGGATGCTATTTAGACGCGTTGAAAAGCTATCAGAGTGTATTACTTAGTAGGTACTCCTGCAAATAGCCGATACTTCAACACGGCTACGAACAATCATGCACTTGAATAAGTTAGCGCGTGTCAAGTAGGTAAGTGCACGGGGCATGTAGGTAAGTGATCATACGACTCACAGTAATTGTAAAGATGAGGCTAAATTATTCTATTTAAAACATTACTTTTATCAAGTTGGCATTGGGATGTTTTGGGAAAATTGCCCCCTATCGGCTATATGTGTTTAAGAAAATAATACTGATCATAATGGTATCTGTATCAATGTCAAAAAGTGCAACACTAGAAGCTTCCGTTGCAGCCTCGCCCGTCGACGTCAAGTAGGTAACATAATTAGGTAAGTATTATTGTAGACACAATGCAAATTCTATTGTACTTATACCCCGGAGCCACGCGGGGCTAAAGTACAATTGATGAATGAATGAACGAAAGAAAATGCTAATTTAATGAATTTGGTGTAGCTTGACTTTAAAAATACAACGCATAAAAAAAATGCATTTTTTAATATGTAAATAATAGGATCGCATTTAAAGGAAGCGAATTTAAAGGTATCAAAAAATAAACTAATTAAGTAATTGGTTATTCAAAAAGGATCCTGTATAATAAGCGAACCTGTATAATAAGCGAACAATATACTATTTAATTAACAAGTTGACAGCTCAGATTATATTCAAGATTACCTAGGTATATATTTTACTACATTAATGCTGCGTTATAACCTTATTAAAGTGATCGAAATATCATGTATTGTAGAGCAATGAACTAACGATTAAAAAAAACAATGAACACGAGCTTACAAATTAGTATTACTAATGGGAATTGTCGTGAAGCGACAGATAAAAGAAAATAAAAACAGAAAATACAATTTATTATAAAAAATGGGTGATGGACGTAGTATATGAGAGTATAGTAGACGAGAGTATAGTAGACGATAGTAGCCGGTGGAGCACGAAGACAGCCCGCACGCAGCACGGTGTGCAGCCGGAGCACGTGGACAGGCGGAGCGCGCGGACAGGCGGAGCGCGCGGACAGCGCGCACGCAGCACGGCGTCTAGCGGAGCGCGCGGACAGGCAGAGCGCGCGGACAGGCAGAGCGCGCGGACAACGCGCACGCAGCACAGCGTCTGGCGGAGCGCGCGGACAGGCGGAGCGCGCGGACAGCGCGCACGCAGCACGGCGTCTAGCGGAGCGCGCGGACAGGCAGAGCGCGCGGACAGGCGGAGCGCGCGGACAGGCGGAGCGCGTGGACAGGCGGAGCGCGTGGACAGTTTGCAGCACCACGCCTTGAAGAGGCTCCGCTCAGTGGTCCCAGGGCTGGGTCGGCGGCGTAGGTTCACGAAGGTCTTCGATTGAGTTTTGAAGAACCAAGAGGCGCTTAAGACTACTGGTGTAGTTCTCGTGTCGAGACCAGACTAAAAAATGACTGGTTAAGGAACTGGCTCCCGTATTTATAGGCAGCGGGAGTCGTTCCACAATTTTGAATCATTTTGAATATGGTATACTTTAAAACCAAATCTTTAGTAGCTAAAAGAAGTTTGTAATAGAAATTAGAATAAATACTTTATTCGGAACCTCCATGCACCCGGATTTTACTGAAGAGTAAAGACCGTTGCCATGGTTGCATTTAATAACTAAAATGTCAAAAGAAATAAAATGTGCAAAAACAAACAAAATAGCTAAAAATACAAACCATGGCAGCAATATATAAACATATTACGTTATAAGCTACAGTTTGAGACTAAAAACTCGTACGTTGATGATGCAAAGTGAAAAATTATAATAATTAAGGATAATGGTGTGATGAGAAGTGTATTATGCCTGAAGAACAGATAATTGTGAAAATAACTAAAGGCTAAAGGAATGAAACAGGTATATATACTACAGAATATGGACGTGAAATTTTATTATAATTATGCTAGTTTAGATTAAATATTTCTCAATTTCAGCAGCTAGTATTGTTTTTTTTCTTGTGATTAATTAATAATTGCCGCTGGATTCAGTATTAAAGTATACCATTAAGGGGGATTTTTTTGTATTATTCGCCCGACTAATGATATCCAAAAAATGATTATTAAAAAAAACATTTAACTAACGTTTTGAATCCCCCCCTATAGAGGATATTGCATAAAAGAAAGGGGGGCCTTTACAAAGATAAGAATTATACGGCTAAGCCTGATATAGTTTTATTACCTATTTATTATTTTAATAAAGTTTATGGTTATTACAGTAATCTGTTAAGTAAGTGTTAACAGTAAAGTTGACAAAATAATCGTAAATTTAATTAAGACGAAAGCTAAAAGTCATATTATTATGTATTTAACTGTGTTCTTATATGTACGAGTACCTACTGATATCTATCTTATCAGTTATATTAGATTTTATTTATATAGAGGTGGGCTGCTGACCTGGTGAAGGTTGGACTTCTAAGAAAGACACAGAAATACCACTTGAAAGCAACAGTGGCTATCCATTTTCTCAGGAACGCATTATGTAGTAACAAAGACGGTCCAGTCTCTACGGTCCCTTAGAGTTAAGTCAACGCAATAATATGCCCTCATACTTTGACATTCGCAAATAAATCAAACTTATAAAGTGCTTCCCATTGCCCTAGAATCATGAAATTTTCCAAGAAGCAAGGTCTTACAACACAAGTCCTTAAGGTAAAAACCCCACAATCGCAATTGCATTTGGGGTCACAAGTGCAATTTGGGGTTGGTAAGAGAGTATCCAACTAATCTTTTAGTTAGATAAAGATTCTGATCTGTCATTCAGTAGATACAGTTTGTACGGAAGCCTCGATGCGCAAGTCAAAATCCCACTTGTCCAGCATTTTTTATAAGTTCCCAAATTATTCATATTTTTCACTGCCAAAATACTTGTCAGTAATCTTTCGAAACAACTTCGGAGACTTGGATTTTCCCCTAAGTAGGGTTAATAAAACTTTTGTTTGCTCTTTCAATATGATAATTTATTGTTAGTTGACTAAACTTTGAGACCACAGCAACGTTTAAACAACGATCAACTCATGCTAATCTTTGTTTTATTTTGAGTAAATTAATTTGCTGTGTCAACAAAGCTAATCAGGTCTAAAATAAATAATGTTTTAACACATCCAAATCATTGGTTAGTTGTGCGGGCATTTTTGCTGCGGGGGGAGAGCAATGTCTAGGTTTTCTGAGGGATTTAGCGTTTTTACAATAAATCCGTGATAATTGTTCATGTATGAATTTAAGCTTAAAATAGTAGATTAATAGATTATCATCGCTAAATTAAATTTTGCTTAAATTAATTGCTTAAGACAAGGCCAAAAGAGATCCAATTAAACGGGTGTGGCTAAGCCACTGCCTTACTATTTAATCCTTGCCAATACCAGTAAGAATTGCAATTGTAAAAAAATATTGTGTTAAAAAGTTAATTAAACGATCATTGCATTATGAATATCAAAGTAACATTGTGTGATCATAACAAGTTGAATATTCTTTATGTCTGTTTCCCTATCTATAATATTCAATATTTATGTATTTTATTGGACTATATATAGCTAGAATGCCTACTATGTAGGTACTAGTTCTCGTGGAAAGGTTTCTAAACGTGATTAATCAAGATTATCTAGACACATAGCAGTGTTTGCAGATTTCTCCGGATTTTAGAAGATTAACCTATCAACCGGTAGGCTTTTGGCTGTCTTCCAGTTTATTTGAGGACCTTGGACGCGTTGAGTGATCAAAATATTATAAGTATAAAAAAAGAAAGAAAAATGCACATTTTGCCGAATTATTTACCTTATTGAATAAAAACCTGTTCGGTATGAAAACGCATTGGGTTTTTCAAAATACTGGCCATTCACAGGAAAATAGTTAAAAAAAATACTAATTACTAGTCAATAGTCATGCATCTCTTAGTAGTCTGTGGCGTAGTCGCCAAGAAGTATTATGTATATTGAAATAAAACAACTTTACGGATTATATCGCATTATATTAGTATAATACAATACAAATCCCTTTATTTCAATATGTCTAATATTCGCGTAAACTTCAGAAATCAGTAAGTATTATGTAAGCAAATATTCTAATTTAAATATATGATATGTTGATTAGTGTCACAGTGGTCACTGGGGGGGGGGAACTGTAGTGTCTGCTGAATGACATTCTATAAGAAGTCCAGGGGCCCAACTCTGCAATTTCAGTAGTATAAAAACGGCACTAAATGACGTATGTAAGGATAAGGACTGGCAGATTTCGTAAACAAAACTGTTTTTAGCACACATTAAAATGTTAATAAGGAAAAATTCGACTTGCGGGCAGGATTCAAACCTGAGTCTTCTGGTTAGATACCTTCGTTTGCTTAGTGGTCATAGCGTCTGGTGTATCTAACTTTATAATCTTTGCATGGAAAATGCAAAAAAATCATAAAAAGATACACATTAAAATGGTAAATTTTGGGCCCTGTTGGTTAAAAAAGGCCCTGTAGGTTAGCCTAAATTATATCAGCCATTCGAAAAATATTGTATAGGTGTCCTAATAACGTAAAACATGCCCAAATATCTCGCGTGGGAGAGCCATGCTTCGGCACGAATGGCCCGGCTCGACCGGAGTGATACCACAGCCTCACAGAAATCCGGCGTGAAGCAACGCTTGCGTTGTGTTTCGCCGAGTGAATGAGGTTACTGGAAACCCAAACCCTTTTAAAAGGCGGGCAACGCACTTGTGACTCCTCTAGTGTTGCGGGTGTCCATGGGCGGCGGTTATCGCTTACCATTAGGTGATACGTCCGCTCGTTTGCTCCCCTATCCCATAAAAAAAAGTAGGTATTTCATACATTCATTCGGTCATTCGGGGAAGCGGTAAAATAAAATAACAAAGTAAGAGTAATTTATCATAATCTTACTAAATTGACATTATCTGTAATTATTTGGTACAACGAATTTACTTACATGATAATTTCCGGGTATTTTTCAAATAATTGATTGTTTCATTAATTACACATTCATCTTATCTATCTATATATATAAAAGAAAGTCATGTTAGTTACTCCATTTATAACTCAAGAACGGCTGAACCGATTTGGCTGAAAATTGGTGGAGAGGTAGCTTAGAACCAGGAGACGGACATAGGATACTTTTTATCCCGTTGCCGTGGGATGTGATGACAGAACGAATTCCACGGGGGCGAAGCCGCGGGCAGAAGCTAGTTTAATCTAAACTTTATTTTTAAACTTTGCCTCACACTAGGATTTTCTTCTGTATTGTGTGTACTTTTACGAACATCTGCAGGTTATACAAATATTTGTTCCGTCCGGGGTATAAACCCGTGATTATCTGGCGAACTGTCGGTGTACATTTCTACACCTCTGCTCACATTTGTCACACATGTCACACATGCTCACACGGTGTACATTTCTAACCTAACCCGTAATCGTGGGTTATTTTGACCGGACTATTTTATCGATATAAACTAAAAATCTAAGGACGCCATCTTTATTTTAGCGCTACACAATCACACCACTATTCAAATACGTCAGCTTGACTTCTTAATAGAACTTTCTAGACTTGTGGTAATCCACATACTTAAGTATATTTTTTTATTGATGAGATACTTAACGTTGACCAAAACCGATGATATGACCTAAGTATAACTAGTCTTACCTATATGTCAGAAAAGTGGAGACAATCAGATGAAGAATTCGTAGTGATAAGTAGCAAACACCGAAGACTTGCTAATCACCCTGAATGGTCTTAACTTCGGCTAATAGAAGAAACAAAGATAATCATGATGACAAATGGGGTCAAGTACAACCATATATTCTTACAATCTCATGACTATTGTGATTAGGATTACATTAAGTAGATTTTGGAGTATTTAGCAGAATTGGCTCATTAATATTGAGTTACTCAGACTTAAACCCATACCGGATAAAGGCTTGCCTTTTTATCTCTTTAAAGCGGATGTCACGTCTGAACAATTTTAGTAAAGTAAATACTCAAGTATTGAAAACACCCTATAATATATCAATTTTTCTCCAACTTCAAGTTATGGTTATACATATATAAGTATATTATTTACAAGATATGCTTATATGTATTTGAAATTTAGTTCACTTATATTTTAGCATACATTTTAGCATACCATCATTATGTAGAGTTATGTATTAATTCTAATGTATTAGGGGGCGAGTTGGTTCTGTAACCGATAGTCTATTATTATAATAATATGTTGCATTGCAGCCTATACTGGAACAGTTCATCAATAACAATATCAAGAATGTTGCTAATTCTTCTTCTATGATACGGCTGTCGATTAGTTTTACGCAAAGATCTGTATGATAGAAACCACGTTTGTCATCTTTAGTATAAAAAGAGCGCCTAGTTATGAATGTGTTGGAAGTTAGGTACCATACTCAGCTCGCGACAATTAGGCAGGTCTTATATATTCCATAGGAGCTAGTAGTATTGTAGAATGTTTATTCAATAAAAGAGGATTTCGTACTTATCCTACTGTAACATACCTTTTAAATACGGAAAAAGTTAAAGTAAAGGCAACACTTATTTAACACTGTTTACGACGGCGACGCATTTTACACCGAACTATCATAATCTGCGCACTGACAGCATTGTTTAATTAAGTCACCAAAAAAAATATTGGAAATAATATATTAAAGTCCGACACAAAACCGTCGCAAATACATGCGCGAATAACTCATTCTACAAAACTATTTCGATAAGTCTACTTATTATCTTTACGATTAGATATCGGCCACTCAAGGATTGATTCACGGTGTACAATATATTGTAATAACATCTGTGTTGACGGCATTCTTGATAATTAATGACAATATACAGTGATTAATGATCGTTTATGAAGTCGCCGTTGACCTAAAGACTTAATATATGAGGTTAAATCGACACTTATGGACCATATATCATCAAGAGATAGAGACCATTCTTATTTACTAACATCTAAAAAGGATTTAGGTTTAGAGTATTTTTTTAATTATGTGGTTATGTGAAATAAATAGTTTACCTGCAAGTATCCTGCCGGTACACAGTACTCTGCCCAATGGAACTGCTATACGTTGGTATCCTGTGAAGACTGCTCGATGGGTATATTTGTGGAGGTCTTAGAAACCCACTGGCGCTCAACCCCATGCCCAGCATAGGGGTGTCAACAACAGAGCTGTCGAACGCACTCGTCTCATCCGTCTCCTCCTCAATAACCCCCGGCTTATAGAATATTTTGCCAGCTGATAACCCTGGTTTTGTTTTTCCATCTTTTTGTTCCTCATTCCGTGATTGCATCTCATAAGAAGAAGCCGCTTCCGTCATTTTTCAATGGTAAGCAATTGTCACAAAAGTGTCCTCACATAGTTTCTAATTACAGGCATTTTAGCTAACGACTCCTTAGACTTCATTTTAGATTTTAGTGTGTCAATATTTCATCTGCATTTAGTAAACTACCTGTTGAAATAAAAATATATAAGTTATATAGTTATACTTATTTATATTTTTATCGCACATACCAAAAATTTATATAATACTTTAGTTTTTTGTCTTCCCTGTACCTACTGGTGGCTCTGCTTCCCTTGTAGGTTCTACCTATATACAGGAAGCTATATCATATTAAAAAAAAAAAATGTACCGAGATATAAATTGATCAAACAAAAAGAAATCCGTTAATTACTTACACGATCATAGATCGGTGTCTAAAACTCGAGAGTTCAAAGCATCATGTCAAATTCAATTACCTCGGCTCAGCATCTGTGCTCTTAATTAGTCCGTATAATACTATGATGTAACATAAATTATGGCATCGTGTACGTCTGAGAAGTGTTGCATTAGCTACATTTCAGCATTGTGAAAAATATCTGCCTTTAAAATAAGGAGTACAATGAGATTTTTTGTTGCCCAATAAAGCAGGTTGCTAACGCCATCTGTTATCGAATAGGAAGACTTAAATATAAAACTGTTTCGTTTAGCAATTTCTTTTGCTAATTCAAATGTTTTATAGTAATGAAATCAAATCATTAAATAGAAAAGCTATTTTAAATATCCATGAGCCTGTCATGGTTTTGGCAAATGTTACTAATCCCATGGCACATAACTATAGCGTAACGGAAGCTTAGTGCGGTTTTAGTTAGCAGATGATCAATGAGGACATTCCGAGAAAAAGGCGTTGCGATATATTTACCTCACCTTACCATCAAGCTGATATAATCATGCTACGCTTAGGTACTGATAGCCCTATACCCTAATTACATGCCATTCCGAGGATCGTTATCCTGAGAGCAGTTGTTACGGAAATGTTCTGACATTTACTTGGACACATTTCGTCCTTGTACTCATTAGGATGTGGTCGGTCTCCATACTTCACACAGTTAGCACCAATAAGTAGTGTCGGATGTCTTTATCCCTCCCACAGAACCTGCACTTATTGCGGAACACCTCGTATAATAAAATTTCAAGTTCCTCGTAAAGAGGAAGGCGAGGAATTGATAATGATGTTTCTTTTATTAGTTTACGCGAAACCGTTTCTTTGTGGAGGAAATATGAACTCTAAGAGTGATGATTCTGTTATCTGTTGAAGATGCTATCTCCCGTAATGGACAGCATTGACTTCTCGTAGCTGTTAGTAGCTTTGGTTTAAAGGAAATCAATATACACAAGGATACGTTCCTTTGTGATTTAAATTTTAGAATAAACTTTATAAAATAACTTTTTACAAAACCAATTAAGTATAGTTTTGTAATGACATATTCTTGAAAAATTAAATGTTTAGTTTCAATAATGGAATAAGACGACAACCAAAAATCTATAGACGCCAGTTGCGCCAGTAACTCGCCAGTACCTAGTACCTATTACTGGTACGTTGTCATCTTGCGATCTGAGTTTGTTAAGTCTCATAATTATGCCCAGTTCACTGCCCACTGCCACTTACATTGCCCTTCAAACTGGAACACAATATTAGCACTTTATTGCTTTGTGGCTGAATTGTTGGCAGTGCGGTGAATGACGCCTTATTGAAAGTTTACAAGAGTAACTACACTCTTTATCTCATGTCCTGACATCGCGACAGCAGTAAATAAGCCAATCAAAACTCCTACCATACAGCGGGTTACACACATTCTACGAAACCTACCTGTCCATTGACGAAGGTCGGTCTCAATTGCCAGTGTGTGTTCGGTAATTAATAAAGTGCCCGGCCCGTGGCATAGTCTATGTGCGTTTCATTTACGATACCATACTCACTGGTTCCAGTTACGACAGTCATTTAATCTTGTTAAGATTGCAATGCAATTAAACATAAATTCCTCCAAGATTTAATTGGATTAAGGATTGGATTCGCGTGAGATTATGCGCGAAATAGATAGTTACAGCTTTGAAACGTTGCGTCCCTTGTTTATTTTTAGGTTTCAGTCTTTAGAAGAAACGATAGACTATTTCAGTATCCAGCCTTTGCGGAAATTAATCTATCTACTGAAATACATTTAATCCAGATACATCACAATAACATTTTAGTTTCTTTTTCTTTAATAGTTAGACCTTGCTTAAATGTAATTTTCGTAATACAATTCAGTTAATTACGGTCTGAATTCATAACCATACTCGAGTTATATTTTTTCAAAATTTATATCAAATCTCAATCTCTAGGCAGGTTATTAAGCTAACTTAAATTATGACGCAGAGAATTAGGTATTTTAATTTGGTCCTTGGCACGGCTAGTAGCTCTACGTTTTCTTTACAGTCATATTTTATTTATGAAATTAATTTGATGTCCTCTAATATGACTAGGTCAGGTCAGGTCTAGGTCTCACGAGGCGCATATATTTCCAGGATAATAAGCAATACCTGTGTGGAAATATAACCATGTTGAGGTTAATTGCATCGTAAAACTACTGTAAGGTCGTATAAAATTGCGATGTCAGTTGACTTGTAGTAGATGATATTTTGATAAGATTTATCTACAAAAAGGCCCCTTTTCATAAATCATAATATAAATTGAATCCATGGGAATCTCTGAATATGGTATTTTCCCATTATATAATTCTAATGTGGAGACCACAGAATTCTTTTATTAGCGAAAACCATTTATGTACTCTTTCCTCTAACAAATATCACGAGGAACTGAATCATAATGATCCATTAATAATAAAATCACTGAATGATAATAGTCTATAATAGCAAAATCGGTCCAAATAAACCTAGGATCCTTCACACGCCACGAACGATAAACGGTTTGTTGGCATTTCATTGTTGTCTAATAATGACCATTATCTATGTGCCACCATTATAGTCATTGGGCTGATCTTCTATTTAATAACAGGAAATTATGACAGCTATGACAAGAGAGAGCGTGTTCGTTCTAAATTATGGAGAATAGTACCTTTTTGTTTTGTAACAAATTTGCTACAGGGAAATTGAATATGGACGGCGGCAACGGACGCGTGGTAACCTTGAAGTTCTTGGAACAGCTTCCACGCAAGCATGGATCTAATTTAGGTTATTTTGAAAATATAAGAATCTATGAGAAAATGGCCTTGCATCGCAAAGACAATGAGCACCATGCGCAGGATTTACAACCGTAAAATAAGGGCTTTGTCATAAGTCTGTTCTGTCGACGAAATATTCATTTTTCATAATCCCTGTTTATCTACGATGCACAAGAGAATGAATGAATGAATGATGCATAAGAGACTTGTGATCAATAAATAATCAATGCTCGTTTTCCTCTTACGTATGAGGAGAGAAGATACCTTGCGCTCGAACAATTACTATAGGCTATCTATAACTCTGAACGTCATAGTTCACAAAAAAATTAAGTAGATAATTAATAGCAAAGGTAAAAATGTTCTCCTGTCAGATAAAATTACCTTTTATAAAATAAGTTCACTATGAATATGAACGACTGCACAATAATATGTCTAAATATCCATTATATTAACAACACGTCGATCCATCATCAAACCTTTGTGAAATTTTCATCATAATACCGGATTGAAAATAAACAAGAGTGGCAAAAAAGAGGTAGGATCTTGTAATCAGAGAAGTATTTCTTATATTGTCCGTTGTGTATAAGAAATATTATGCTGTCCACTCAGAATTTTAGTAGCTAGGTGACATGGGCAGTCAAATTAGAAGAAACAGACTTCAAATTACGAACTCTCTCGGGATTTTAGTCTATCAAACAAAAGAATACACATCAAAATCCATCCATCAAGGTCCACAAACAACAAAGTTATTCGCGAATATACTCTCTATAAATATCTTAGTCAGAGATAAATATGTACCTTCATACAGTCGAAATGAGATTCTCCTTTCATTGAGCTTTTTAGTAGCCTAGTATTGAGGCTTGAACCAAATAGAGACGTGTGGTAGCTGGATGGGCCTAAGCAAAATTTTATTGTTTGTTTACGAGCCGTCTCTCATCTCCACTCCGCCGTCATGTCCTTATAAATACGCTCGCATAATCTAGTGGGTAATCAGCCATTTATCATTATTTTGTGTCCATCTAATTAGTATCTACTTCAAAGCGGACTGTTTAAGTCTCCATGCACCATATTAACCTAATAACGTAACATTTGCAATTGCTCATAGCTCGTGGACGCAGGTGCATGCACCTCTCACTGTATCTATTATGTTTAAAATTCAATAGAAATTCGAGGTTATATCATATTTTTTACTAAGGATATAATAGTTTCATAAAGTTACTTACAGTTAATAATGTACCAGTTAATAATGTCCATAACGTAATTTGAAGAATTCTTCTATCGAGAAAAACCTGAATATCCACCCTATTATATTTTGACATTTGTGCATAATCAGGATTTTTTTTTATATGCTGGATTGTAAAAATTAGTTATCGACTGCTAAATTTAAAAAAGAACAAAAATTGATCCGTGCTTAATATTTTTACTCCAAATTCCACGAGAATTTCTCCAAACAAAAAAAAATAGCAAAGAATACAACAGAGGCAGAATTTTTGGAGATAGTAGATATGTCCTCTAGTTAAACAACTAGTAACAAAGAGGCCGATTTGCTCACAGGAAGTCTATAATGGGAGCAAAACCCTAATACAGTAATTGCCTAGGAGTTAACCAATCTCTGATTTGCTTTTTGAGGCCAACTCTAAACATTATGAAAAAAGATATGTCATCAATGGGAAGTTTTTTTATAAAAAAAAAGGTTACTAGCTCTTTGGGTCGCACATTACTAGTATTCATGTTTACCCCTCGAGCAATGGTCGGTTTCGTACCGTCAACCACATGATTGCAAGTTCGACACCCTAGAAATTAGGCTACCGCCGCTTTTTGATTATTCCTGTGTCTATTTTATTATTTCAGCTTAAATAAACAAATACTTATATAATTGTTACTGATGTACCTATATAGGTACCTACTAGGTATGTACATCAGTAACAATACATACGATGTGTAACAGGTTACCTGTCCGGTCTTCTAGTTTTTACCGCGCAACTGGCTCAACCCACGAATTATTAAAGTGCACGTGATTCAGCGTTAGACGTGCCGGCGCGTGCGCCTGATATCTCACCTACATACTCCATCCACTTACTTGCGCTCTCATACTGTATGATAATGTCAACGTTTTATTTACAAGTTCACTTTCAACTTCTTTAGGAATACAGTGGACTTCTAATCATTATTTATCGTTCTTTATTGTTAGTTTCTAGATAACGTATTCAAATTGCTACTTGGTTTTATAATTAATATTTAATATTAATATTTCTAAACTTAATTTGGGTAACCATTAATGAGTACCTACCTACAAACCTAAGATGACTAGGTATATATCATCATCATCAATATCAAGACTACCCAGAAACACCAGATTCTCATTACTTACAAAAGAAAATCGGGAGCCATTTGAGAGCCAGGCAAAACAATACGAAGTGAGTAAGTGTGCGTTCCTTTTTCCTTTAGAAGTACGGAACCATAAAAACTAAATTAATCTGACGATAGCCTCAATATTAAAAAAAACTTAAACATACCCCGATTCTCCTGATTGACGTATTCCACATTGGGCACCCGTTTAAACGGCACCTGAGTGAATGGCACCTGAGGTATTCCACATACGGCACCTATGGATATTTTTCGCAGGTGCCATTAGTGGAATAATTTATTATTTAAAATTTTATTCCACCAATGGCACCTACGGATTAGTAGGTACTAGTGTTGGACCTACGGATTAGTGTGTATTTTTAGGACATCAAAATCAAAAATTCTATTAAAATCAGTAGACTATAACATGATAAAAATATAACTTCTTTGTTTTTAAACATTTTAATATCACAATCAGTTTCCTTAATCACATATATTGCAAAATTAGCCTTGAGTTACAATAGAATTTAGAAACAATACTTTTTACGTTTATTTATAATTATTTATCTTAGTTAACTTTGTCATATTAATGACATATTTTTTTAATATGACACAGTCGGTAAAATCAGTCTTGAGTTTTTTTTTTTTTTTTTAAAAAGCTTACTAGCAATGTGGGTCACACATTACTAGTATTCTTGTTAACCCCTCGTGCTAAGCTAAATGCTTGTGTTACGAGTGGGTTCACGTCGGTAGTGCAATGGGTGGGTTTCGAACCGACAACCACATGATCGCAAGTCCAACGCCCTGGCCATTAGGCTACCGCCGCTTTGTTATTTATTATGTAACATCTAAAGATATAACATAATATTTACTTAAATAGGCACAAGTATATTTTTTAAAGGTCAGCGCATAACTTACTTGTGGCTAAAAATGTTCAATAGATATTTTATTAAAAATGCAGTTTTTCCATACAGTGACCAAGAGAAATAAACCCATTTTTGTACTCTTCTACTATATTGTTAATTAATTGGTTCCTACGTTCTGCATATTTTTGTGATTTTAACTTTTCCATTTTTCCGCGGATTTCAGCGTAATTCTTGCATTTTTCTGGAAGAACCCTTAAAATCTTTGCCAGATTCTTGCTTTAAGAAGGATTGAGTGGACATAGTTCAGATGAATTAGATAGATGGCGCTTAGCTAATCATATTATAGTTTTATTATCATGTTATTATATTAAACCTTCGATCGAAGTATTAAACGGGTGCTTAATGTGGAATACGTCAAGAAACGACGTATTCCACATTAGGCACCCGTTTAAATGGCACCTGAGTGAATGGCACCTGAGGTATTCCACATACGGCACCTATGGATATTTTTCGCAGGTGCCATTAGTGGAATAATTTATTATTTAAAAATTTATTCCACCAATGGCACCTACGGATTAGTAGGTACTAGTGTTGGGATGTTTATTATTTTAAGGATGTCAAAATAAAATAATCGATTAAAATCAGTAGCAAGATTAATACTTCGATAATAACATGATAATAAAACTATAATATGATTAGCTAAGCGCCATCTATCTAATTCATCTGAACTATGTCCACTCAATCCTTCTTAAAGCAAGAATCTGGCAAAGATTTTAAGGGTTCTTCCAGAAAAATGCAAGAATTACGCTGAAATCCGCGGAAAAATGGAAAAGTTAAAATCACAAAAATATGCAGAACGTAGGAACCAATTAATTAACAATATAGTAGAAGAGTACAAAAATGGGTTTATTTCTCTTGGTCACTGTATGGAAAAACTGCATTTTTAATAAAATATCTATTGAACATTTTTAGCCACAAGTAAGTTATGCGCTGACCTTTAAAAAATATACTTGTGCCTATTTAAGTAAATATTATGTTATATCTTTAGATGTTACATAATAAATAACTCAAGACTGATTTTACCGACTGTGTCATATTAAAAAAATATGTCATTAATATGACAAAGTTAACTAAGATAAATAATTATAAATAAACGTAAAAAGTATTGTTTCTAAATTCTATTGTAACTCAAGGCTAATTTTGCAATAGGTATATGTGATTAAGGAAACTGATTGTGATATTAAAATGTTTAAAAACAAAGAAGTTATATTTTTATCATGTTATAGTCTACTGATTTTAATAGAATTTTTGATTTTGATGTCCTAAAAATACACACTAATCCGTAGGTCCAACACTAGTACCTACTAATCCGTAGGTGCCATTGGTGGAATAAAATTTTAAATAATAAATTATTCCACTAATGGCACCTGCGAAAAATATCCATAGGTGCCGTATGTGGAATACCTCAGGTGCCATTCACTCAGGTGCCGTTTAAACGGGTGCCCAATGTGGAATACGTCTCCTGATTATAAAAGAATAAGTTATTCCAAGCGGTAATCTTAACCCGAATAAAAATCAATTGCCTTTTCAATTGCATTTGACACGACACGTAGGTGCACATACTTTCTTTTTTGAGGAGGCCGAATACGTGCATTGAATGGAGCCTAATGATGAGATAATTATATCCTGCACCTATCCAGGTGCAAGCATAGTGCTCTACATTTAGATGCATTTAGAGTTTTCTTCCGCTTCAGAGGCTTTTCCTAGAGCTAGAATCCTTTCCAGGGTGACAGTTTTTAGGTAAATATTGTTTTAATTGTAGCCTGAAAATTTGGAAAATAAGGAAAACAAAAGTTGTTTTTCTGAGACTTTTCACTTACTTTCAAGTTCATAATGAAAGTTGGTCAGTTGTCAGTCAAATGACGGGTAGAATCAACCCTGTATCGATTGCAGCTGTCTTAATGGGCATCCTGTATATATTTACTGTCATCTAAACACTGCGTCATTGCAAGTTCACCATTTGTTTGACTATGTAAATGTATAGCTGCCGTACCTATACGTGCTTACATACTGACAAGATTTATTATAAAATTTACCGCATACTAGGATCATGCATGCATTTACAAACACAAATATTACTATAAACACCCCGACCCCTATACCTACAATTATTCTTATATGTCTTAATAGTTAGGTTATAAAAATAAAAAATGCCTTTTCCGCTTTTAAACATTTGGATTCTAATTGATTTATCTATTTCACAATAGAGTAGCTTTATAGTGCAACAGCTGTAGAAAACAATGAGTAAAGACGTGACCGTCCGTCAAACGTCACCTACCGCCAGGATAGATCTACTCAATAATTGTAAGTTGTTATCATATTTGAAATTCAAATGAGAATCGCGCACTGCGTTCACGGTAAAACCTGATATTCTGGGCTTTTAATTAAAAATATTATGCGATAGCTACCTTGAACAAACGCAATATATCTAATATTTATCCTCTTTGTATACATAATATGTTTTTGTGTGACGTATGGTAAACCTGTTGTTATCGTGATTGTGATGCTTCCGATTAAATTATCTATTTCTAGTCCGGGAACTGAATATTAATGTTTTAGAGTGGATAATATTTGTATTACATGCTCGTCAAGTTAATATTCTCTAGAATCCTAAAAGTATTATGATTCAAAACTAAAGTACCTACTAATACAACAATACAAGATTGTTTATTTTTTGTTTAATCTCTCATAGATCTAACCGCCAAAAACTTATGAAAGACAGGTGTGTATAATATTACTTATGTAGATTCGAAATTCGGAAGCCGTTTGGAACTACCTTTCCGGTCCCTTATCAAAGTATAAAACCTCATTTTATTATCATCAATTTCATTGTAGAAATGTCCCAAATAAAAAGTTTGACCATAAATTCAAAATTTCCCAAACTTACCACCTTTATCATGCTCGGACATTTTCAGAGCTTTACATTACACTTGCAACTTGCACAAATACTATCACATACGCTGGCAACATCGATTTCGGGGTGGGGTTACGTTAGGGTTGTCACTGGTACGTTCTGCGTGTGCGCATCCAACGCCGGGAGAGCGTGAACTGGCCTGCTAGCAGCATGTATACCTCGTTGGTACCTATTCCAATTGTGAACCGCGATTATTTAACTGTCCACGCGTTCGGAAACAATTGACTGCGTTTGCGTTTTAGACTACGCAGATAAGATTTTGCATATCCAGTTTTATTTTATCTAGCTTCCTTTTATGGAATTTGTGTAGGATGAACAGTTTTGAGGGTCTCCATCAAATGTTTGGTTTCGATAACGTTGTGTACTTAAGGGTTTTGGAGAATAGGCTCCCATCGTAGTATGCTTAATATACAATAAACAGCTTACTACTAGAATAAAAGACAATGACGGCCTGCCTGAAATATACTCATCTTCAACGGGGTAGTATTTTTCATCAGATGATCAGCTTGGTTACAAACACCACTTTTGAATAATCAGAATAAAAAAGTGCCTCATTAGTCTAGTGACCCTAAGCACGACTTCTATGCTAGAGGTTGAACGTTCCCATTCATCCAACTTTCCCATGTACGGTGTGTTGTTTGGTTTTCCTATGAAATGCTCAGTAGCAGCTTAGAGTATAAATTTGTTCCCGGTTAAGCACAATAGGCCCGCCCGTTACTCCGTGGGACCTAAATGTACCGGCGAACTGAGGATGTAGGTAGGTGCATTAGTACACAAAAATTACCGGGAAAAAAAGCAAGGTGATACGTTCTATGTTGGTTACAAAATTTCCCGGACCTATGATTATAATGGTCGGAAAGCCTAAAAACTAATCTAACCTCCAAATTGGTAACTATTGCCCAGCAATTGAGTTGCGAAGATATGGTGGCATGCAGTCGCATCTTGTAAAATACTGATAAACTGGTTAGACTCGAAGCTGACCTCAACATAGTTAGGAAATGGCTAGATGGATAAAGATGAATCTTTTTCTTTTATAGTGTTGAGCTACACAATAATAGTGCAAGCCGTAGCGAAAACATTAGCTATTTATTTAGTAAGTTGTGCATAGTCCGATTGCTAAGAGCGCATTAGACGCGGTACTGATTGCAATTGACTACACCAACGCAGTTCAAATAAGTAGTAAGTGTAAGTACTTACCAGTTATAGTTACCACTTTATTAGTACCTACTAGTAGATACTTAGCTCGACTCTACATTCGTAGCTGTCATACGCCCCCGAAACTTGCGTAACACGCACCTTTTTTCTATTGTTAATAGACAACTCTTCGTCAACGACATAGTCTCATTAGTCCCTTGTCTTTCTAACAATCATTCACACAAAAACCAATAAAAGTTGAACTAAAACTTGACTTGGCTCTCCTGTGAAATCGGTTCTTTATTAGTACATAAGTTAGATCTGAATAAAATGGTGGTTATTGGTTTTCGTAACGGCCATAACAGGACTTTTCAGAAGTATTTAACTGATCATTATTTATATCGTATTCCCCAAGGTTATATTTATAGGTATCATTGTTGCCACATAAAATATACATATTCCCTTCTCTAGGTACTCTTGTGGAAAACTAAAAATTCATCATCTTCATGTCAGCAAAAAGTCGCGCACTACTGAACAAAGGTACCAAAGTACTGTATTCTATTATCTGTGCCCAAAGACTTCCACAAGGAGTGATTATATGCCGCCTGATTCAAACGATCTAAAGTATAAGTAACTAAAAATATTCGCATACGAAAGTTCTTTAAGACTATTTGAGGAAGAAAAATTGAAGGAAACCGAGCAAGGTAATGACCTAATTATGTATATGGGATTGAGTCGTATTAAGAGGTCAATCACTCTACCGATAAGAGTTGAACCCTTAAACTGGTTTCAGATAGAATTCTAAGGCCCACTTGCACCAACTTCTTAAATGTGTTTAAATTGTATTTAAACACGAAATTTCTATGAAAATTGTGTTTAAATACAATTTCAACATATTTAAGAAGTTGGTGCAAGTGTAGAAAATACTCGTACCTATATATTGAATACATATTTTTCTAGTACTTACCTCTGTCAAATTTCAATTCATACTAGATTTTTATGGAAGCAATAATTTAAATTTCTATTTATGATGATTTCTATTTCTATTTACGATGAGATAATACAATTTTTTTTTTTTAATAAAGCTTACTAGCAATGTGGGTCACACATTACTAGTATACTTGTTAACCCCTCGTGCTAAGCTAAATGCTTGTGTTACGAGTGGGTTCACGTCGGTAGTGCAATGGGTGGGGTTCGAACCGGCAACCACATGATCGCAAGTCCGACGCCCTAGCCATTAGGCTACCGCCGCTTCGATTTGTGTCATCACATGCTATTTAGTTATTGATTTCAGGTTTTTAATTCGGTTGTTTTTCAAAGCTCTACCCCTGTATGAAATAAAAACATTGGTAAGTAAAAAAACGGTAACAGTGAATTCTCGTACTTTAATCCAAACTTCCTTGCCAAAGACATTCTTTGTTGTGTCAGTTAGTGGGTATAGTTGTGAGCAAAAGTACAAATTGGCGAACAAAGAGAGTTGGTTATTGGCAGCCAAGGCGACTTACATATACGAGACAGGTCTTTGTTTGTCTATCAAGACACGACGTACGGAACAACTGCAGTTCGCTTACAACAACATCGCCTTTGCATAGAAAATTGTACTCAGTACTTAGACTTACTGCCTGGCGATTCACTAACGCCAAGAGTACCTCGTTGATATCATGTTAAATCCCTCTGAAATAAGTACACAAGCATTTCTAATTGTATTTACGTACCATCAGGCGATCCGTCTGCTCGTTTGCCTGCTATCACATAAAAAAAAAAGTCGGTACATAAGTCTAGCAAGTTTCAAAAAAGTATAGAAGTATAAAGCACTCTAAAGTTTTCTGTATTTCTGTATCGTTAAGTTTCAGGTTTCTATAAAATTTAAAAGTAAAATCACGCCTGTTTTCCCCGAAGGGTTAGGCAGAGGCGTATTAATGTACAGTTCGCCGGTATGTTTAGGTCCCATGTAATAGGGGGCGAGCCTATAGCCATTAACCGGCCACAAATTCAAAACTCCAAGCTGTTACTGGGAATTTCATAGAAAAACCCAATAACACTTTGCTCGACCTGGGAATCGAACCCAGGACCTCAAGCGTAGCAGACGCGCTCAGGACCACTAGGCTAATGAGGCAGTCTTGGAAAAAAACATGGGAGCTGTATGGCTAATATTATTTAAAATATTATTTACTACCTTCTGTCCGCGACTTCATCTGCCAGGGGGCGACCTGGATAAAATGTAGCGTACGTGCTATTTTATCCAGATAATTATTTTTATATTATTTTATTTTTATATGCTAAATTTTATCCAGATCCGTTCAGCTGTTCTGGCGTGAAAGAGTAACAAACCATACATCTATTCATCCTCACAAACTTTCATATTTTTAGAATATTAGTAGGATGACAAGGGTCCGGTTGCTTTGGCTCAGTAAAAACTGAACAATATGACGGCTTTACCGAATTCAGCTTAGGAATGTCTATCGTTAGATTAAAACCAACTATAAATATGACCAGCCTAACGCCTTGTGAATACGTACTTCACGATCAGCGCTGAAGCGATTTTCCGCATGATCGCTAAAATATTTTTCATGAAGCAGATTTTCCCAGGCGACAATATTTTTTTTCTTCAATATTTTTTTGAATTATTCTCACAAATTGAATCTGTGTTAACCCATCTGCTATAGAAATATAGAGCCATTAAAATAACTGTTTTATGGATCGAAACAGTTTTCATAAGTTCCCTACCTATTAATTTCTTTCAGCACATGCATGCTTCAACTTCAACAATAGCTTAAAAGGGTAAACATTTTTTAGAGTATGTAGGTATTTGTGTTTTGTTATCATACTAATAAATATCTATTATTAAATAAATAATAAATATATTAAATTTTCTGGGACATTTTTACACAGCACCATCTAGTCCCAAACTAAGCAAAGCTTGTACTATGTGTACTAGACAATGGATATAATACTTATATACTTTTTTTTTGTAAATACATACTTATAATACAAATGAAACACCCAGACGAACACAAACAATTATATTCATCACATACATTTTTGTGTCCTGTGGGAATCGAACCCCTAACCACCTCATGGTCAGCAGTCCGGTACTCGAACCACTAAACCACAGAGGTCGTCGTCGTATTATTGGTTTTATTCCACATTCCCTGCCTTGAGACTAAAATAAGGTTCCTTTATTCCTCCATTTGTAAAACGGGCATGGAGTGAACGTGATGTTGTATTAATCGATAATTTTGTGATATTATGATATAGTCCTTCTTAGATCGGCTCCAATTCTAGACACAAGCAATAGGTATCTATGCAAAGCATTTCGTAGACAAAAAAGTTTTTTGTGGGCTTAAAACCTAAACAGAAGTATTGGCTGATGATTTGATTTATTTTATTTCCCTGTTTTACATCATGATATATACCATCATGCCTGCTTCGTCTCGTCGTTTGATTTTCGGAGTAGACCCCAGGAACTAAGAGGATATACTACTAGTCTACTACTACTACTAATAGTAGGTACTGAATATGGATAAATACTTAACAGGGTTTTTTTATGGGATAGAAAAGCAAACGAGCAGACGGATCACCTGATGGTAAGCGATAACCGCCGCCCATGGACACCCGCAAAACCAAAGGAGTCACAAGTGCGTTTCCCACCTTTTAAAAGGGTTTGGGCCTCCGGTAACCTCACTCACTCGGCGAAACACAACGCAAGCGTTGATTCACACCGGTTTTCTGTGAGGCCGTGGTATCACTCCTGTCGAGCCGGCCCATTCGTGCTGAAGATGGCTCTCCCATGTGAAAATCAGATACCTAGGTATAATAAATCATAACTGTATAGGTACAACTGTATATTCACACATATAGAACCATAAAAACCGGAACGGCGGCGGTGGCGCCAAGATCAACGCTAACCTTTACCAATATCATATCTTCCTTGTTTCTACGATCATAAGTGCGAGCAACGCAATCAACATAACGTTGATCACTCTTCGTAATACGTGTAACATCCTCAGCAGGTTGGAGTCAGTCAACATGACAAATGGATGACAGCTCGGCGTTCAAGAGCACGACGATTATCGAATTACGTTCCCCGCGTGTCGCGTTGCTCTTTCGTTTGTCATGGCCACTGCTCTTTCCGCCTCGAAGTAGTTGCCAGCTCTACAGGATTTTGAAATTCGAATATCTCGGTCGTTTTGTTTTGTGTTTTTAATCATTTATCAAAAATGGGCATTAAAATGTTAGGTACCTACATACATGCTCAAGTACTGCCCAAGTAGTGCTACTTCAATGTGGCACTTATACCTACAAGTACCTACCTACTTGGTATTCTTAGGTATTTTAAGTTGTATAGATATTAGCTGCAAATGTTGCGGTCCTATGTTTTTTTCCACAGCCATAAAACAACGGTATGCTCCAACTCCAACTCCTGCACTACCAACAGTTTCAAAGATTTAAAGATTCGTCATCAGCTGCATATCATTTAAGGATATTAGAAAGCCAGAAACCTTTTATTATCTTCAATAAAGGCTATATATAGCTCTTCAATACACTAAACAAACATTATTACAGTCATAATTATCACACCTAATATTAATACCTACCTAGGCCTGGACTTACGGATCCAGGGCCCCTATGTAGTTATCATTTGGGGCCCCTTCAAGCTTAGTGGCAAGCCAGGCTCCTGAGCTTATTTGTAGGTCCCGTCACGGCTGGGCCCCTAGCCCGGGGCCTTGCTAGGCGGAAATCCGGCACTGTACCTACCTACTAAATAACATCACTGAGTTAGGACGATCGTCTAATCTAGGTCTACAATTTGCAAAAATATAAAATCGCCGTTTAGGTTCAAGCCTAGTAATAGCGACATTGCATACAATATTCACGACTGAATAAAATCTCTGCTTTGGGTCCGGTCAATATTATCTAGAACCTCCTTTATAAATATTTATAGTGCAATATTAAATAGTATAATAATTGCTGTTTCTATATTGGCAACACTTTGTCCGGACTGAGCATTGTATCCTGCCGGCCGTGACAAAACGACCAGGATGATGCCAGGGAAGTGCGAGGAATTAGAAAATATTCTACAAATTGGCGAATGCCCCGTCATCGCCACCATTACCTACATGCAATTGCGTACAATTTGGTAAGGGTTGATGATAATACACCAGGAACTGTTACTGTTTACTTTTACCCCTTGTAAAGGTAGGTAGGTATTTATATAAGTGTAAAAACGGTTTTATGTATGAGTATCATCGGTATCATAACCTACTCATATAATAAATAACAATATTACTTAATTATTATAAACAGGTGGTATGTGCGTAATTCAGTTTAATACTATACAGATAGTAACTAATAAACATTTTCTCTTGGTAATAAATTTCACATCTAGGTAATGAAAATCTCATGTTCCAAGTTTTATCTTTTTATTCAAATATACGCAAAGGTATTAGGCGGAAGGATTGTTATATCAGTTACTGTTCAGACAGAGTGTAATCACATCATAATAATGAGATAAAATAATTTCTCAGAAGTAATAATTAAATAAAAAATATAATGCACAAAATGGGTTTTACCGAAGAACGAAAATTAATTAATGGACGTTCGTGTAATTTGGAACAAGTTGAAAACGGAACTGGCGCCAGTGTTAAGAAAAGGTTTTGTAGGTAAGTAGGTACTTATAACGCGGTAGCTACGTATATAAATATGTATTGGTAACTAATATCTATATATATAAAAGAAAGTCGTGTTAGTTACTTCATTTATAACTCAAGAACGGCTGAACCGATTTGGCTGAAAATTGGTGGAGAGGTGGCTTAGAACCAGGAGACGGACATAGGATACTTTTTATCCCGTTCCCGATACTTTTTATTCCACGGGGGCGAAGCCACGGGCAGAAGCTAGTTTATAATAAAAAAACAATGTCGTCCCATTTCAGACACAGTCAGAAGAGAAAATCAGGAAGTAGAAAAGCAGGCCGGGTTGTTTTTAAATCGGGACAATTTAACCTAGAGAAGTGGAAGAAATCCAAATATAGAGTGTTTCCCGACATTGTTAAAGCCTTTATTGATGCTCAATGGAGATGGACCCTATTCTACTGCATTCTTACGTACATCCTCGTTTGGTTAGCTTTTACCGGAATATGGTGGGTTATTTTAGATCTGCACGGTGACTTCGAGCCAGAACATTTACCACATGCGAACAATTCTTCCGAATGGATACCCTGCGTGAGGGAAATCTATAGCTTCACATCGCTATTCCTCTTCAGCATCGAAATCCATACGACGATCGGTTACGGAAAAAGAGCAATTACACTAGAGTGTCCTTCAGCAATGTTTACAATGTGCATTGAGAGCATAATCGGCACTATCACACAATCTTTCATCGTTGGCATTGTTTTCGCAAAATTGACGAGGCCGAAAAGTCGCGCCCAAACATTGTTATTTTCCAAAAATGCCGTTATCAACCAAAGAGATCGTAACTTACGTTTAGTATTTAGAGTTGGAAACACCAGAAAATCTAGAATCATCGCGGGCAACGTCCATGCCTACTTAATCAAGCATAAGCCAATTGATCATTCGTTGGATGACCAAATAAAATTAAGTTTATCTATGGATTCCAGTGAAAATATCTCATTCATGTTCCCAGTTTGTGCTGTGCATACGATAAATGAGAAAAGCCCATTCTACTCTATGCCGGCTGCAGATTTATTAAAAACTGATATGGAAATTCTTGTAGTACTTGAAGGAACAATAGAATCAACTGGACAGCCAGTTCAAGTGAAATCAAGTTACACCACCCAAGAAATTCTGTGGGGTCATCGCTTTACAGATATGGTTGAGTATCAAAAAGATAAACATGGTTTTGTTATAGATTATTCTAAGTTTGACGATACCAGTGCTGTAAATACTCCCTTGTGTTCAGCTGCACAACTCAATTATTATTACAATAATAATATAAGGTTTTCTAAGAAACTGAAATAATAAAGATTGTTCTTATGGCACCTATCTTGCCATTTCTAAATGTGGATTTAAGAATACAATGATTTGTCGAAGCTCCATTAAATCATGATACATTTTCCTCATTGCTGTGATTTGTTGTTCCAGCGCTGTCACCATTAACTTGAACACAAGTCTGAGTTAAGTTTCAAAAACAGTTTTTTGTTTATTTCATGGTGTTCTTCCATATATTTTTTTACGCCTAAAGTCATTATAGTTTTATTTAGTTCACTTATCACAAATAACAACCACTACCTATTTTATGATCAAAATAAATAGGTAGGTACATAAAATTCTTAATCACATAAAAAAATGATAGCTAAGTATCCATTTATAAATAACAATAATACCTATGTAGGTAATCTCGTAGTGAAAAAATATAACTTGGTACCTACTTACTGCAGAATTGAGTGTGACACTGTTACCTAAGGTAGGTATGTGTCATAACAGTGATAAGATTTCAGAATTGCATGATAGGTGAGTAGGTAGGTACCTGGTATAGCTCAAGTAAATTCAGTGATTCTCATTATGATCAGTTGACAGATAAACCAAATACTTAAGTACCTAGCTACTCTGCAAAATATTTATAGGTAAGTAATCACTATCACTGCCTACTTAGTTTATAACAAAGTTTCTTCCCGCTGTCTGTCTATCCCTATGTATGCTTAGATCTTTTAAACTACGCAACGGATTTTGATGCGGTTTTTTTAATAGACACGGGAAGATTTTAAGCTATTTAACATAACCCTGCGAGACGCTACACATCCCTGTCAAAAATTCAGTGTAGGTTCCGTTTATCCTGACACATGCACTGGAATCTTCATAGAGAGATTTCAGTGCATGAATCCACCCCATACATAGACAGTACTGACCACAATTCATTCCTTATTACTATATCATAGACCTTTTCTAAATCCACGAATGCGCAGTAGACGTTTTGACCTTAGGCCAAAAATTTTTCAGCTACGCATCGCAAAGAAAAGACCTGGTCCATACACCTTATACCTTTCCTAAATCGCGCTTGCACATCCCTTATTTTATCATCTGTTCCTTTCACCACTCGTTCAATCAGCACTTTCGCATATAATTTACAAACCACGCTGAGAAGGCTAATGCCTCGGTAATTTTTGCAATCTTGTTGTGACCCTTTTCCCTTGTAGAGTGGCACGATTACGGCTTTGCACCAATATTTTGGTACAAGACCATTACTCCAACACAAGTTGAAAAGGCGGTACAGCTGACTAGCTACCACGCCTTGTCCAGCCTTCAGCATTTCGGTAGATATCCTATCATATCCTGCAGATTTTCCCGATTTCATACTGTTCATCGCTTTCACAATTTCATCCATACTGATTCCGTCCTCAACTTCTACTGATTCATCCATCACCGAAGGTACTGGCAATTAATCTCTTTCAAATAATCCTTCAAAATATTCCTTCCACCTTTTTAACATACATTCTTCCCCATTCACGATACTTCCATCCTTGTCTTTGATCTTATTGAACGCCGAGGTTTTTCATCAACGGGGATTTTCATCGAGCTCTATTTATGGATTTCCAGAAAAACTTGATGTTACTCTGGAAATCTTCAGACAACCTTTATTTTCGCTAAGTTTATGTACATTTACCACTTAAATAATTGCAAAATTAATGTATAATTTAAGTAAGTACAGAAATCGCCTGAAATACAGGCCCAAGCCTAGTTCAGGTGATTCCTCCACAAATCCTAGATTGTAGTAAGCAAAATATATAGGCAAGGTAACATTCTAAGTTAACTGCTTATTAACTACTTGTAAGATTGAGTATGTATTTGAATTTTGAATAAAGAATTTGAATTGATTTTGATTTGAACCGTTTATCAAAATCATCCTTCTGCTCATCCTTCTTCTTTTTCACAATTTCTTTTACGATATTTTTCATTCTCTTATATATTCATGTTTGGCCTTGTATACGTCCTCATCCTTAGCATTTTTAATTCGTTGATTGGCTCGCGCAGTCAACCAATCTATCCATGCTTTCTTCTTCTTACCAACGACTTCCTGCACATTCTTGTCCCACCATACTTTCTCTACTACATTGCAATTTCTTCTTTTAGAAACTCCGCATACATCAATAGCACCATTCACGACTCCTTCGTTCAAACCGTTCCATAACGCTTCTATCTCACTTATATCCTCTAATCCGTCAATCTTTAAACTTAATTCTCGTTTATACTCTCCTTGTACTTCATCTTCTTTCAAATTTTCTACTTTTATTCTTTCTAATACACTAGAAGACTCCGGAATACGATCTTTTGAACAGATCTCTTATTCGGCACACTACCAGAAAGTGATCTGTATTGACTCCGACTCCTCGGTATGATCTGGTGTCTATGACTTTCTTTCTCAATTTCTCATCCACTATCACAAAATCAATCATACTTCTCGTGCTGTCCGATTTCCATGTATACATATGATTTGTTTTTGTGATCAAACATAGTATTTGTCACGCAAAGATTCCATTCCAAGCAAATCTCAAGTAAACTTCTCCCATTAGCATTCACTTTCTCATCCCCAAACATTCCAATCATATTTTCATAGCCATTACGTTTTACTCCCACCCAACTATTAAAATCACCTGACAACGAGAGGGTAGTGCCCCTCTCGTTGTCATTGCAGATACGCAAAACATACCTTACATTATTCCAAAATTCTTCTCTCTCTTTTTGTGCTCTCTGGGACATCCCCGTACCTGCATCTGTAGGAGCGTATACCCCTACGATGAACAACCTAGTGGATAACATGCCATAAATCTAAAATGTGTTATAGTCTCTTTGACTATATAAGTACCCAACTTGGAGTTTAGCCGGGAAAATGAAAAGTGCACAGTGTCGATTTTATATTATTTTTCAAAACTTGAATTTCTCCGAAGTTTAATGAATGAATGAATATTCTGGGACATTTTTACACAGCACCATCTATTCCCAAACTAAGCAGAGCTTGTACTATGGGTACTAGACAATGGATATAGTACTATACTTTTTTTTTTGTAAATACATACTTATAATACATAAGAAATACCCAGACGAACACAAACACTTATATTCATCACATACATTTTTGTGTCCTGTGGGAATCGAACCCACAACCTCATGGTCAGCAGTCCGTTACTCGAACCACTAAACCACAGAGGTCGTCAAATTTTTTAATGTGTAATTATGGTGAATAATTAACTATTAAGTGTTTGTGAACGTGTGAGAGTGTAGGCAAATGATATAAAATTGAAAATCGTGACTTTTTGGGTTCACTCCTAAACTCCATCGAAGCCTCAATCAAATCTCTACCGTTTTATTGGGGCAACTCAACAACTTATACTTGACACTGGCGAACACAAAAAGTGTGGTGCCATATTACAATCCCAAGCAATCCAATAATGGGAAATATTATTTGATTACTTTATTACTTGACACTGGCAAATACACAAAAAGTGTGGCGCCATAATGAAAATAAAAAAATTACCCAACTTGGGTAACTCAAGTCAAAAGTCAGTCTATATTTTGTGGTCTATATCACATTTTAGATTCATGGCAATCTTTGCGAAAATGTGAAAAAACAATTTGAATTTGGCGGGCTCCGATGAAAGTTCAGATGAGGTTCGGATCCTTTAAATATGTACCTTTTAATAGATTGATTTTTTTCAACACTAAGGGCCACTTGCACCAACTTCTTGAAATTATGTTTAAATTGTATTTAAACACAAATTTACCATGAAAAGTTCAGTTTTAATACAATTTATGTAAGAAGTTGGTTTAAAAATGGACTGATTCTAATGTCCATAGAGCCTATCTCTATTTTTTTTTTTTTTGTACGGCCCTGGACACATGTCCTTAGAGATACATCACTAGTGTAGTAAATGTTGTACTTATTCTATTATCTGTGTTACTAGTTAAAAATGCGTATTTTCTTTTCTGGACCTAGACTATGGAGGTTAGAAGAAAGGAGAACTCTCCAAAATAGCGCTAGCATAGGCAAAGGGTAGTATAAAAGGGTAGCAAAGCTATCGTGTTTTAATATCCTAGGCTTATTTTTGTAATATCCTAGACTTAAAGTGCACTATAACTGTGTGGAAGTTCTTCTATCTTTGTTTATTTGGACACGTCCTAAACAACATTATTTTTCTTATACACCATAACCTGGATCAATTCGTCAACACGAATTATGAAAGGTAAAAGAAAGGAGATCCTACACTGTGTATGGAGTATCCGTCTAAATGCGTTAAACTAAGCTTGCACTACAGTAGCCACAGGGTAAATTTGAGCCCACCTGGATAAATTTTTACCATATACACTGCCCAATATTATTCAGTTATTTTATAAAGTTTTAGGATACTAAACAAAAAAAAACACTATTAAAGTATTATTTATAGGCAAAGGGATTTACCAGACCCTTCGTCTGTGCTGTTGCTAATATGGTAGGCTTGTAAACTATTATTTACTACATCTGGACACCAGCTTTTCCCCCATCTTATGTCCTTGCTCTACCCTCCATGACATGACAACTTGAATGACGTTTATTTGTTGCCAACATGAAGAATGAAAAATAAACTATGACAAAATTGTGCTGTCATTTTTCTATCCATCGAATCAATCACTGTTGATTTTCTAAAACAAAAGTTTACTATTGAGTCCGATAGGAAAAGATGTTTCGAGCTAACAATTTTGATAAGTTACTTGGTGAGTAATAAAATATATCAGTTGCTTTTATATCGCATCATCGCGTTTGTCCACAACAAAAACATATTTCGTTTTTACAATTTTACTGGACAGTTTTCTCTGATTAGCATTTAGCTTTCTTTATTTTTCTTTCCAAATAGTCTGATCATAACGGCTTACTTTGGTTAAATGACTCATAAAGTTTGATATAAGCCAACGATGCACATTATAATGACAATACCTATGATTATTAGGAACCATTATAAAATGGTGAAATAATTTGTTCTAGATAAAGCTACAAGTAATCTACGCCTAGATCCCGATTGGCCGACAATACTACAAATATGCGATTTGATTAGGCAGAATGATTGTTCGTAAGTATTATTATGTCAATAAAATTAGGCCTACACACAATTTAATTAATGAACAATGTTTATAACTTTTTTTTAATTCTTACCTAAATTACACCTAGGTATTTTATAATTATAAAAATTAAATTCGTATTAGATTAAGTTCCAATAGTATTCTTATTTGCCTATAAATGTTATCAGTCAATGACATGTACTTGAATAACTTCTCTAATAATTATAATAACATTATTTATTGCAAATTTGGTGATAATTCTGAAGGCATACTCTATGCAGTGTTACTATTTTTTCATATTATCCTGTTGATAATGTGCTGTCTAATCTGGAAAAACGATGTAGTTTTATACCTCATTATTTTATCCTCAAAGTATCTACTAACTTAAAGGCATTAGAAATTGATTGTCATTGAGCACCAGTGTCTGATGGCAGAATTACATAACTTAAGGAGTTAATCAGTTTATTATTACCTAGTACCATACCTGCCTGTTAATAAATTAACACAGTACCTACAATACTTAGTACAGTAGTTAATTCCTTTCCTCCTAATCACTTGTTGCAGACCAAAATATGCAGTGGCAGCAGTCAAAAAGAAACTGTACTCGCAGAACCCCCACCAGGCCATGTTTGCACTGCTCACCCTTGAGAGTATTGTAAAAAATTGTGGTAAGACTACCTGAAAAGATTTATTTTATAGACTACTAGCTTCCGCCCACGACTTCGTCCATGTGGAATAGTTATTTGGTCTTAGCATGATGTTATATAGCCTATAGCCTTCCTCAATAAATGGGCTATCTAACACTGAAATAATTTATCAAATCGGACCAGTAGTTCCTGAGATTAGCGCGTTCAAGCAAACAAACAAACAAACTCTTCAGCATTATATATTAGTATAGATAAATTTGAATTCTCTAACAGGCCAGAATTTTTTTATACTCAAGTAATTTGTTGTATGTCAGTGTTAATTTTGTATGAAGTGTATAACAATATGGTGTTATTTTTTTTTTAAAGATATCTAATCACATCAAATCATAATAAATGAACCTAAAACAAATCCATTTTGTATGATTATATTTATTTCTTCACTTTTATCATGTCAATAGGTTGAACATGTACTGCACTTGTAATTAAAGATAACACAGCAGTATGAAACAGATCTTGATATCTTTAACAAAAACCACCCATTTAGTTGAAATCTTACTTCAAGATAAATTTAAATTTTCTTAGGCTCTGGAGTTCATGATGAAGTTACATCAAAAGCCTTCTGTGAGATGCTGCGGGACCTGGTCAAGACCACACAACATGATAATCTCCGCAGCAAGATTCTGGAGCTGATTCAGGCTTGGGCCTTTGCTTTCCGAAACTCACCTAAATATAGAGCAGTTCAGGTAAGAAAATAATAAATAAATATATAAATATTCTGCGACCTTTTACACATCTAGTCCCAAACTAAGCAAAGCTTGTACTATGGGTCCTAGACAATGGATATAATACTTATATACTTTTTTTTGTAAATACATACTTATAATACATAAGAAACACCCAGAAAAGTGTTCATAAAACATTTTAAACTCATAGAGCTGAAGCCATATTATGGCCTGTTATAGCCATCATTTTCCGATTGAAAAAAAGGGATGCTGGTCTACAGAATAGCACTATCCCATTCTCACAACCTAAAGATGATGGTGATAACACATTGTAGAACAGCCTCTGAGGTGAATGATATTTTTCCAATTTTTTGAAAACTATGCACTTAGCTATAATAACAGTTTGTACACAATGGTTTAATTAAATGATCCACCTTAACAAAAATGTAAGTTAATGCAAAATGCAATAGCTACAACAGTAAGTCATGTTTATTGACCACTAACTGTTTCTGTCGCATCTATAAACAATTTACTATAACTGGGCTCTCAGCAGGCAGCCTACCAAAATGAAACAATATTACAACATTACAACAATAAGCTCCTGGAAATACAACAGTGCAGTAGTTTTTGAGTGTTTGACATTCTAAAGTCCTTGTCTTAGTTTCTGCCATTCTTATCCTATCATATTACTTTTCCTTTAAAATCTCTATGTACAGATATAAAATATAAACATACCATCATACTTGTATTTCCTAAAGGGTTAGGCAGAGGCATGCTTATGAACATCTATCTTCGCCTTATTGCCGTTAATCAGGCATCATCAGGCATCCTCATGCGACAGGTTGAGCTCCCTAGATTGTGGTTGAGCTACACAATTACTGATGCATGCATGCCGTCAGCTGGAACTAGTCTACTCAAAGCCACTAAGGCTCTTTCTTCAAAAGGCCATCTCAGAAACTACCCTGCATTGAAACACTCACATATTGCTACTACCTGGGAATCGAACCCAGTTTGCAAGGCTAGTAGTCGCGTTTTAGTAGCGCTTACAACTATCTATTAATATGAAGTATGAGTATGATTATATGTAAGAGCCACAATAATAATATGAAGGTCCTACATTTTAACTTATTCAACTTGCAAAACAACTACAATCAAAACTTGCATTTACATAATACACATAGACTTCATCGTCACAGTTCACTGAACATTTTTGTACACCATTCCAAGGTTGAACAGAACAGCATTAGTTATTTGCAATATTGATCTGACCACACCTATAATTTAATTACGACGGGCTTTCATGGCACTGCCACACTGTTCTGTATATTTTTTTACAAAGTTTTACAATTACAACTTGACGTAAAGTGAGGTGCATACATGTAAGCAATCATTTAATTCAATCTAATCAGCTTCCCTCACAGAAATAAATTGTAATAATTGTTCTGTTTACATTACGGGTATAAGTCAATGTCCTGTCTGGGGATTTTATCTATAAGTCTAAATTAGGTATTACATAAATACATAGTGTCGACTTCATAAACGCGTTTAATGATGTATGATTTGTATGAGTATGTATAACATAAAATATAATTAGTGTAAAAGCAATGTTTCAAGCCTAAATTATTATATTTTGTTAAAAAGTTATGTTCATTCAATTTATCAGTCATTCATACCATTTGGCCTCCAGTTTCCATGCGGGCGCACATACTTATACCTATTATATCTATGTATAAACACAGTTATTCGTATAATAGATATTTATGTACCTGTACCTAAATGCCGCGTCACATGTTATCAGTCAGACGTAGCATGAATCATAATCTCATGAAACAACATAAACAGTTTTATGTGGTGATTGCCTTTGTGCTATAGTTACCTTTCAAATACAGCCTGGAAAATGATTTAATTTAAAGAAAATGGTAAAGTCTAATGTTTAAAAAGTTACCTGGTGATATAATCGGTGCTTAGTCATAATAAAATTAATAGGTACTTCATATTAGTGGTTTTAATCAAATATTGTCTTTTTTCAAAAGGACACTGTGAACATTTTGAAGGCTGAGTGTTATAAGTTCCCTCCACTAAAGGAGTCTGACGCTATGTTCTCTGCTGATACTGCCCCGGAGTGGGCTGATGGAGAAGTATGTCACAGGTATGTTTGAAATTTTGTATCAAATCATACAAAGGTACTAACTGTATTCTTATTTCAACAAAAACACAAATAATCTACAAATTCTCTGTGCTATGTCTGTATGATGCATATTATTTTAGGCAATTTAATTTTCCTTTGTCAATGTTATAAGCTTTAATTTCCATTTAATGAATATATCTTTTATTCATGATTTGAATTGTAAACACAAAAAGACAGAATTATCTTTGCAATGCAGATGTCGTGTGGCATTCTCGTTGATGGTTCGTCGGCATCACTGTCGTGCATGCGGCCAGGTATTCTGCCAACAGTGTAGCTCTAAGACATCTACCTTGCCTAAGTTTGGAATTGAAAAAGAGGTGAGTCTACACAGGTATTGGTTGTTAAATCAGCAAACAATTAGCTCCACTAAGTCGTTTATAGCGTTATTATTGGTTGCCAGTCAACAGTATTGCAATACTGCAAAGGTTGAACAAAACAATTCAGCTTTTTATACTTAGGTACATCCTTTATCTGGGGGTTCAAAACCAAAATGTTTACAGGTGAGAGTATGTGATGCTTGCTATGACAAAGTTAGTCGGCCTCCACCATCATCTACTAAACTGGAAATTGTTGACACTTCTAGTGACTATGGGCCCACTGCAGCACAGCCACAGGTAAGTTTTAAATAATAGTTTGTTCACTGATTATGTTATACATTAGTATTATTCCATGTGACTTCAAAAAATTATTGTTTACCAACAGTACTTTACATCTTTAACTAGGCCTACCTACTTGTTAGCCCTAAAACTCCATTTATATTTTGGTTCCATGCAGCTACAAACCAACGGGTTATCATTATTTTAAGTTTTAACATACTGGTTTTATGAGGTCACATTGATAATTACTAAAAAAGAAAGAATTTGAACTTATAAATTACTTTATTTTGTAAACCTAAACAATATACTATTACTGTCCGTCGTAAGAATCACCGGGCATTTCACCACCAGGCACTAGCATTGCAATATTATTCCCGTTCAGCAAGATTTGATCTAACTTCGTAATTTTTCTTCCTTCTGGCGTCGATTCGTACTCTGTGACGTCATCCAGTAACATATTGACGAAGTCATCGAATCCTTGTAAGGTTCCAACCATTTCTTTGTCGTTTTTCATGATTATATGGATCCGGGAACCTATACACTTATCCACAAGTTCAAGAGGCAATAACGTGTTCGGATTGGGCAGTGAAGCTTGCGTCATAATCTCTAACGTATTAGTATTAACGATATTTAATAATCCAATATCACTACAAATATGTGATTCCTGTATTTTAGAGCGTTGCAGGAATGAAATCATCAAAAAAGAAATAGGTACATGTACATCACGCTACATGAATTTGAGATTGACAGAGGCGGTTTCGTTCGGAAATTTAGTATAGGGACTAACTACATTGAACTAGGTTTTCTTTTTTATAAAATACAATGAAAAATTTAAGACCTTGGTTCAAGTACCATTTTTTGCTACTTATTTTATTGCATGTCGTATTATCCCTATGATGTATAAAATAACGGTGAATGGTTTTTTACAACTATAGGTACCTAGGTGATAACTTTCTTGAAACGTTTCAGAACGATTTGCAGTGTTGCCACATTGGAAAAGTATGTATAATGAAGGGGTAATTTCAATAACATGGGATTTTTTTCGTATATCTTCGTTGTGTTATAATTGTCATTTAACATAAAGGCATAATTTTGCGGGCAAAGGTAACGAAGCCTTTGCCCACGAAATTGGGTTTGAAAACCTAAAACCGGAACCGAATCGGAAATATCTAGAATGTATTATCTTGAAATTTAGCCCACGGTGACGGTGTAGCTGAGCTTACCCCTCTGCCAAAGTAGGCCATAATAATTGACCACGTTATATAAAACTAGTTCGTGCGCAATCGCCGCTTACGTTAATCGCGTTAAGTTTCAAATAACATATGTAAAGATGATTTATTCTTCTTGTAAAAAGCGATGGCTCCTTCAAATCTGCGAAACCATGTTGTTTCCGTATATAAGTATAAATTGTGCATCAAAATGGTTTTATTTATGACCAAAATCGAAAGTATCTTTCTGCCAATACGCAACTATAGAAGAATTAATGAGTATGATTTGCTTATTGGACAATGTGACTGAACGAATGATAAAGTAAATGGTTTGTCAGTAACGTATGACATGGTCTTCCTCATGTCTTTTCCATGACAGCTGTTGCGCTTATGAAGCCATGATTAACAACTGATTTGTTTCCAATCCTTTTCTACTTTTTGACATGTCTTATCCTTACATTAGGCTCGTAACGAGAACAGTTAAAGTAAAAATCTTCACTATTAATATACATACAGTATATCAGATACCTAAAGTTTCATACTAACATAAACGAGTTCAAGTTTGAAAATCGTTCTGTAATACGAGCATAAGATATCCACCAACACCTTCCTTGTTTGTCTACCATGCATATTATAGGCTTTTAGCCATTTATAGCGTTTATTTCTGTGCAAGTAATGTTGAGCACAGGCTCAGCAAAAAAGCATTACATTAACATAAGACATAAAGGAAGACAAGCGTTATTTTTCCGTCGTATGTTACAGTTGTTATGTTATCATTGGGTATGTACTTTGATAGGCATCTGGGTCAGTGTTGCCAGGGCCCCTAAGTCCAAAGTTACGTTTCGTTTCCTGAAAAGTTACATTTTGGGATCTATGATGTCGAATGAGCTTTTTTTTTTTTTAGCTCCTGCGTTAAAAATGTTAGTTCTATTTGGATGCGTTCGTGTACTTTTTGCAATAAAATAAAAATCTAGTATTACTTATCTCGTTGTTCTCAAAAGTTACGAAAAATGCCTTAAATATAAAAATTACTTACATGTTACGCGAGGGGTTCAAAAGTTACGAAAAATGTAAGAAATGTAACCATCTGGCAACACTGATCTGGGTGCTTTACAAACAAAAATTCTCACAAGTGTAGATTATAAAGAAATATTTGCTCCGTGTGGGATTTCCAGTGTATTATCGACATAGGGCTATAATACACTTAAAGAAGAACCGATGGAAATTTGAATTACTTGTCCAAGGTCAAACGATCAGTCTTATAATAATAAGGAAAATGGTGATTTTAGTTTGATCTGGGGTAACTTGGATTCGTGTCTGGCAATACTGATTTGTACGCCATGTCATGTTTGAGTTTTCTCTTGTTTGAAAAATATGTCAGTCATTTGAAAAATAACGAATTTTAAATCGACGAACAGTATTTATGTTGTTTTGTTTAAACATAAGTGAATAGAAATGGCTAAAAACGTGACGAACTTTCGTGGTGAGATTTATTTCACTCCTAACGGGAAATTACACATAAAGGACGAGCCTGTAACTCCTATTGAAGATTTTGGCGAGCAATATAATCTAGATTTTTCGTTCGAACATGAATTTGGTAACATCAGAAAATCTATGTCTATGAATGACATAGCGGCACTTACAGAGGATTTAGTTAAAGTAGAATTCAATGATAAAGATTACCACAGACACCGCAAACCTTCGGGGGCTCCATTGGAGTTGTCACGAAATAAATTTGTCTCAATGGCAGAAGCTATTTACCATTACCAAAGAGATACGCCCGGCAGATTTCATTCGAAGCGACCGCAGACATTCCGTTCTCAAAGAGCTAATGGACCATCAGGCCTCACTATACCTCAATCTCCAATGCTTAGATCCAAGACACGCTCGAGGCCGACACACATTATGTCCCAGCAAGAAAAAGAAGAGATGGAGCTTGAAGAGATCAGAAAATTTAAAATTAAAGCAAATCCTATTCCTAAAGCTGTTATAGAAGGCTCCAAGAACCTTCCCGAAGTGTCAAAGAAACCTATCACTATACCTGAACCCTTTAAGTTGACTGAAATTCAGAAAAAGCTAGTACAAACTTCTGGTGACACTCATCAGTTCAAGGCCCGGCCAGCTCCTAAACACATATTAGAGAAACCTCACATACCAGTTAAACCTCCAGTGCATGTAACTAAACCAGTAAGTCCTAAATTCCGCTATAAGAGAGCAAATTCTGCAGATCAGCTTAGAAATGATAACATACTTTTAATGAAACCTCAAAAGCATGAAGAAAAACCACATATAAGAATGGGTCCAGTTAAGCCAGAACCATTTTCATTTGAAAAAAGGGATGAAGAACTAAAACGTCGTAGGGAAGAAAGAATTAGGCGTCAGATTGAAGAGGAGCGCAAACAAGCAACATTATTCAAAGCACAACCAGTGCCAGGGGCTGTTAAAAAGCGCATGCACTGTACTACTGCTAAGGGAGGTTCTTCTACAACATCATCTACAGAGAATAAAGAAAACATGAAGTTTGAAGCTAAGCCTCCAGTGGTACTGTACAAGGAACCATTCAAGCCTGTACTTCAGCCAGTACAGTTAGTGAAGCCAGCTCCATTTGAGCTTACAACAGAAAAACGTGCAGCTGAAAGGGAGAGATTTGATAAACAATTAAGAGAAAAAGAGGAGGAAATGGAGAAAATGAGACAATTAAAGGAAAAAGAACAACATGTAGCTGAGGAACGAGCAAGGGCTGAACTGAGAGCAAAGTTGATACATCATGCAAAACCTGTTCCTAAAGCAGGAACTGCTCCATTTGTCCCAGAAAAGTCAGTAGCCCCTCTTACTGTGCCTGAAACACCTAAGTTTGTTAGACGGCTGAAACAGAATTAAAACTAACCTAACCTATATTTTCTATTGAGTATTTTTATGGGATTTTTGACTTTCTGTTTAGATATTCCTTACAACTGACTGTTATCATGTTTTGAATCTACACTGGTCATCAAAAAAATCGGCCCACCTGCAGTTTTTCCGCAAATCACATTTTTTCTTCAACTAAACTAATCAAAATGGTTTAGTACCGATATGTTTAAATTGTCTGGTTTATTTACACTAATTTTCACACGGAAAAAACCTGAAAAAGGTAAAAAAGCCTGAATTTTTCACTATAAAGTTAAACACTATGGTTTTACACTGTTTTTAATTAATTTTAAACACGCTCTAATTTTTCAGTCTGAAGTGCTGTGATCACAATTGTTCCAGTTTAGTATTGAGTATTCCCCCCTCTTGCTCGAATGACGGCCTGCATTCGCCTTTTTAGTGACCTGATCAAGGTTTTGATGGTCTCCTGAGGGATTCGTGTCCATTCTTCCCTGATGGCGATTTCCAGGTCTTCCAACGTTATAGGGGCTGGATTTCGGGCTCTAACTTTTTGTTTTAGCGTGTCCCACATGTGCTCTATAGGGTTAAGATCAGGGCTTCTTGCTGGCCATGACATAACCCGAATGCCAACTTCTTCAAGATAATCGGTGACAATACGCGCTACGTGTGGTCGGGCATTATCATGCATTAACTCAAAGTTTTCTCCAATATAGCCGGCATATGGCACCACGTGGTCTTCCAATATCTCGGTGATGTAGCGTGCCGCGGTCAAAGCACCATTCCTTATAAAAACCAGCTCCGTACGTCCGGTTAAAGATATACCACCCCAAAACATCACAGAGCCGCCACCGTAACTCACTGTTTCTCTTATGCAACACTGGGCATAACGTTCACCTGGTCGTCGCATGACATTACGACGGCCATCTGAACCATATAAAGTCATCCGACTCTCATCACTAAAAAGAACTGACTCCCATTGGCCTATAGACCAGTTGACGTGATTTTGCGCAAATTGAAGTCTGGCTTGTCGATTAGCTGTGGTCAATTGTGGCCCCGTTGCTGGCTTGTGTGGTCTTAAATTCTGTTCACGAAGTCTCCTCCTTACAGTACTGTCACTTATAGCCACACCCCGATCTTCACGTAAGCGTCGCTGGAGATCAACGCCAGAAAGGTGTCGATTTCGTAAAGCTGACACCACTATAAAGCGGTCATCCCTTTGAGTTGTCACCCTATGTCTTCCAGATCCAGATCTTCTTCGATACTGCCCAGTCTCCAGAAACCTTTGGTAAACTCGCCGAACTGCAGAACGGCTGAGATTTAACCTCCTGGCGACTACACGTTGACTTAAGCCTTGTTGCAGCAAAGCCACAACTTGGGCCGCCTCAGCTTCAGTGGTATCCATTATTTTTAGACAAAATTAGTCAAAACTACAGCCTCAACAATTAAACTTCACGACATTAACACCCAATCCCTAGAAAAGTCCGATTCTGACTGGAACAATGAGCCGATTCGTTCCCATGTAAAACCGTCAAATCAGCACTCAACAGTATTTCTGTGTAAAAACATTGTTAAGTACCTTCAAGTGCAGTAAGATTTATGGCAAACAAGAACTCAATCATCATATCGACCCTCAAAACAAAAAATAAACATGTGAAACAGTTTATCTGTGAAAGAATCGGTTAATATTGAAAAAAAGTGGGTGGGTCGATTTTTTTGATGACCAGTGTATATAATAATATACTGTCATTTTAATTTTAATTAAATGTTAGGTATTAGATTATTTTTATTTTTCTCATTAGGAGTTAGATGACATTAATATAACTATTTTCCTAGATGATGATTGTTTCATAGATGTATGAGCTTCTGTATCTGTATAATAAATATTCTTAATGCTGTATATTATTTACTTTTCTTTTCCCTGACCTCATTATTACAGTGATACATACTGCTTCATTGATAACAATTAATATCAATTTGTTTCAAACAAAATAAAGCAGTAGTAGGTTTGTATGGACTTATACCTTCACACGTTTTCCAATAATTTGTAAGCCATCGGAAGTTACGATTCGTACCTACATTACGAATCATACATGGTCATAGTGCACTCACACCCTTTTCCCACAGGGCGTGACGGAATGCTAGGTATATTACGGCAATTATAGTTCCTTATGCAAATAGGTACCTACCACTATCAGAGCCGATTGTGAGCATCATCATGTCATCATCAGTCTAATGTATTGATCCACGGCTGAACGTAGGTCTCCCCCAACCCAATATACGCCATTTCGCCCTGTCTATGTAATCTAGTTTCTGACTCGAAGTGTAGTGTCGTTCTAGTCTTAACTTTTCAAAACTTTAAAATATATAAAATTATATAAATAACTTACCAATATTTTTAATGACTAATTGAAATATTAGTCATTAAAAATATACATTTTTACTTTAATAACACAAGCATCAAAATTCAATTTGGCTAGCCTATTTTTCCCGACTATTTATGAATTTGTCCCTATATTTTTCTATAAACTTCTCTATGTATGAAACTAAAATTCTTTCTATAAATCAGTTATGGGCACAAAAAGGCATATACCTAGATGTCAGGCTCCCTGGTCCAGAGGGGTCTTCATCTCTACTATTATAAAATTGTAAAAAAGCTGTGTTTGTACATTGAAGATATTTAAAAAAAAACAAGTGGGTGGTATAGAAACATCTCCGAACCCAAAAATGTGATTTTTAAAATTCTTGTCTGTTTGTTACGGGTTGGCACAAAAACTACTGAATAGATTTTGATTTTGTTATCACTGTTAGAAAGTATATGCTCCAACTTAAATACTGGTATACTTCTTATCTTAATTAAATAGAACCCTAAATACAGCTTGACCTCTCTAATGTATAGACACCCATACAATACAAAGTAGAGTTCATCATTGTTGGTTTTTGAGCTTCAAGTGAGCGAAGCCGCGGGCAGAGGCTAGTTTAATATAAAACTAGCTTCTGCCCGCGGCTTCGCCCCCGTGGAATTCGGTCTGTCATCATATCCCACGGGAACGGGATAAAAAGTATCCTATGTCTGTCTCCTGGTTCTAAGCTACCTCTCCACCAATTTTCAGCCAAATCGGTTCAGCCGTTCTTGAGTTATAAATGGAGTAACTAACACGACTTTCTTTTATATATATAGAAGATACCAGCTTCTGCCCGCGGCTTTGCCCCCGTGGAATTCGGTCTGTCATCACATCCCACGAGAACGGGATAAAAAGTATCCTATGTCCGTTTCCTGGTTCTAAGCTACCTCTCCACCAATTTTCAGCCGAATCCGTTCAGCCGTTCTTGAGTTATAAATGGAGTAACTAACACGACTTTCTTTTATATATATAGACTAGCTTCTGCCCGCGGCTTCGCCCTCGTGGAATTCAGTCTGTCATCACGTCCCACGGGAACGGGATAAAAAGTATCCTATGTCCGTCTCCTGGTTCTAAGCTACCTCTCCACCAATTTTCAGCCAAATCGGTTCAGCCGTTCTTGAGTTATAAATGATGTAACTAACACGACTTTCTTTTATATATATATAGATTATCATGTAAGACATAGACAATCAAAGAAATATTTGTTTTTATAGAGATGTTTGCGATAGCTCGTACGGACGATTTTAATGCAATCATCCGCAACAACAGCATCTTGAGAACGGTTGCTAATAATTACAGTTCACCAATTTTAGTTAAGTTCGTGCAAAAGGTTGTGAAGTAAAGTCATGAGTGCTTTATTGCTTTCTGTACAGGCTGACTGCCTAATAAATTTATGAAAGTTCTTATTAATTTGAATACTAACATTAGTTCATAAGTTTTACTAACAAAATATGGATCTTCTCGTTGCCCGAAATAAAAGTAATCTATTATTATTATAAATACAGAAACGTACTGGTGGGAAGACTGCTGAAGAATTACAAGAGGAGGAAGAACTACAACTGGCGCTTGCTCTCAGCCAGTCCGAGGCTGAACAGAAGGAGAAGGAACGCAAGTCACGCCCTCACATTGCGCCTGATCCCACGCCACATCGTCCTATGCGTAACTATCTACTTTATATTTTATATATTTATATTATATCAAGGGCAAAATCAAAATCACGGTGTCGTGTGTAAAATGCCCGTGTAGTGGAATTATAAAACGTCTATAAAATTCTTTTCCATGTCACAGAACATCACGTATCAAATTCAAAACATAGGTACCTATAGCTATAAGAAGTAACAAGTTATTAATATATTTTTATGAATAAAGGGGTATAATTAGTGGGGATTATTTACAATGTCTTTTTCTGGACGATGGCAACAAAATTTGGCCATTGATGTTCTTCTGCAAGGCCTGGACGTTCCGATTGAAAAAGTCGAACGTCCACCACGCTAGCATAATTGCCAATTGCCAAAATTTACTCCTATGCTATGGTGTACCAGAATAACCAACCTTTACACTGTACTAAATGTAATCCTCAGTGTCACCGACGCCGTCTTCGGTGAGTGCATCGCCTGAGCACAGCACGCAAGGCAACTCAGAGCTGTCTCGGTACTTGGATCGCAACTACTGGGAGCAGCGGATATCCCGCGACAACACCGTTGCTCCCACGGCGCCTGCACCCGCCTCGCACACCTCTGATACCACCGAGGTAAGTACTAATGCAATATTTTTTTGATCGCATTTAATTAACTTTTTATTGTTTCCAATAGTCTAATTAAAAACGGCTGTGGTGAGTGACGTCTTGGTCTCGAGGTTATTGGGGTTTTCTATTAAAGTCTCATAAGCAACCCAGGGTTTCGGTCTTTTACAGTCTACCTAAAAACATACCGGCAATAGTCCTACATAGGCCACTACGCCACCTATGCCTGTGCATTTTTCATGCAATTTTCGTTAAACAATTAAGTACGTATTTCAAGCTTTGATCCAATTGGTTTAGCGTTTATTGTGGATGTTGTACTGTTTTTGTAATTTGTTGCTCATGGGGAAATATTAATAAATATTATTATAGTAAATACGGTAAAACTTATAACCTGTTCACAGGAATTCCCAAAGCCTTCCACTGCAAAGGCTCAAGATGACGACGTCGAAGACAAAGAAATCGATGAATTTGTGGAGTCACTGAAATCTCAAGTTGAAATATTTGTAAACAGAATGAAGAGCAACTCTTCCCGGTAAGACAATATGTTGTTGAGTAAAACTGTACAAAGCAGTTTCTTTATTCAACTTATATTAAATAACTGTTATTGTATTTAACAGAGGCCGCTCCATCGCCAATGATACCGCTGTCCAAACACTGTTTATGAACATAACAGCTATGCATTCACGTCTGTTACGTTACATACAACAACAAGATGACAAACGAGTCTATTTAGAGAGTTTACAGGTAAACAAACTTGCAATTTATTGATGCAGAAGAAATATATCTATTGTGTGTGTATTATTACACCTCTGCCTTAACTTGCGGGAAATACAGGTGTGAACGTATGTTATGTTATGCATACAAAAATTGCCTCATTAGCCAAGTGATCCTGAGCGCGACTGCTACGCTAGAGGTCCTGGTTCGATTCCCAGGTCGAGCAGTGTTATTAGATTTTTCTATGAAATTCCCATTAGCGGAGTTAGGAATATGTGCCCGGTTAATGGCAATAGGCTCGCCCCCTATTACAAGGGACCTAACATACCGGCGAACTGTGGGTTACATTAGTACGCCTCTGCCTGACCCTTCAGGGAATGCAGGCGTGATGGTATGTTATTTATTAATTATATTTTTATTTTTTTCCAGGATAAAGTAACTCAAATTCGCGATAGTCGTGCTGCTCTAGATACGTTGCGATCTGAGCACGCGGCACGGCTGGCGGCCGCCGCCGAGGCAGCCGAGCGCCAGAGGCAAATGCAGATGGCTGCTAAACTACAAACCATGCGAAAGAAGAAACACGAATATCTACAGTACCAGAGACAACTTGCTTTACAAAGAGTACAGGTACACAACATGAGTTAATATGTTATATATAAATACTCCTTATATTGTTTTATATAATTTTAGGCGCACAATGCTGTGCCCAAACAGCATAATGAACATAATCGACTATTGAGTATAATTATGTTTATTCTTATATAAAAAAATCTCGTGCCACAGTGTTAGTTACCATACTCCTCCGAAACGGCTTGACCGATTTTTATAAAATTTTATATATATTCAGTAAGTCTGAGAATCGGCTACTATCTATTTTTTTAAATCATATATAATAAATATTTTGAAAATGTTAGGGATTCTCCACCCGTGCTAAGTCGGGGCGGGCCGCTAGTATAACTATAAAAATAACTTACACTGTGTACTAAGTGTACTGAACTTATATATTTTAATAAAATTATTAATTTCCAGGAACAAGAGAGAGAAATGCAGATCCGGCAAGAACAACAGAAGCATCAATACTTAATGAATGCTAACAATTACTACATGCCTAGTGTTTCCATGCCACAGTACCAGCCGGGTTATCCGAACCAGCCAATTTACGGAAACCCACAATTCCACCCACAAATGATGACACAAGTCACTACAGACAGCAATGTGCCAGTGTCTGTTCCTGGACAAGCGCAAATATCCACGGCTAACATGCCTTTAAATATGAGTCAAATGGGAACAATCCAGTCTATGCCACAGCTGACAAATACGTTCCCTGGGATGTCGACATCCACAGGTGCTATTAACCAAACTCCCGCGCAGTCGTCCATGAATCAGCCGAACTTGCGACCTAATTTATCTCAGCAGTTACCATTACAGCAACAAATGATGTTGCAGCAGATGCATCAGATGCGCATGCCAGGACAGCCCGGTATGCATCAAATCGGCCCACAGACTATGACTAATGGGATGCCTGGACCAAACATTCCACAACAGAATGGACAAAATGCACAATTACCTAAACAAAGCTTGCCGAACCAACCTCTGCAACAACCTAATTCAATGATGCCGCAGATGTCTGTTGGCCAACCAAATATAAGTCAACAGTTAATGAATACAAGCAATCCAATGCTTGGATTACAAATGCAGAACATGAGAATGCCACTTATGCAGGGTAACCAACCAAATACCAATCAACAAGTACCCATGTCTGGATATCCAAGTATGAGTATTCCTAACCAGCCTAATACGCAGCAACCAGTATCTCAACCTCAGAATATGCAAGCACAGTCACAGATTCCTATGCCAGGACAACCAATGACGATGCAAGGACAGCAAATGATACAGGGTCAAGCCATGCCTGGACAGCCTCAAGGTATGCAAATTAACAACAATATGACTCCCGTAAACCAAAATGTACCCTCGCAGGGACAACAGGTTTCCCAATCACAAGGCCAACAGATGCCACAACATGTTCACCAGCAACAGATGTCTCTGAATCAGCCAATGTCCATGCCCAGCCAGGGAATGCAGGCACCAGGTCAGCAAATCATGATGCAAGGCCAACAAATTCCTGCTCAGGGTCAAATGATAAATCAAGCACAGACACACCAAGGCCATATACCACCTGGTCCACAGCAAATTAATCAAGGACAATTACCAGCTAACCTTCAAGGCCAGCAAATGCTTCAAGGTCAATTACCACCGGGAAATCAAAATCAGGTGCAAATGGGACATCAGATGCAAATGGGACCAGGTCAGCAGATACAGCAGGGCCCTCCAATGCAAGGTCAGATGCCCCAGCAAATGGGCATACCTCAACAAATGCAACAGCAATTACCACAAGGACAACCTGGTCAGCAAAATATGCCAGGACAACCCGTAAAAATCCAGCAGCCGAATGTACCGCAAGGGCAGTCACCACCAGGTACCAACCAACAGGCGCAGACACCGGTCAAGACCGAACGTAATAATAACACTGGGGAACTGATTAGTTTTGATTAAGAACTGCGATATGGGGAGATCTCGGCAAATTAATGACTGGAAGTAACAATTATTATTCTTACAATGTAATATGTTATATAAAACTATGTTATGCAATGATTATTATGCACTTAGTATTGTGCTACATTGTGAATTTTAAACCAATTCATTGTCATGTATAGATAAATTTGAGATTTTTATAGACTATAAAATTAATGCATATACTTATAAATGTTGTAAAATGTGAGATGAGAATGGGTTTGTAAAAATTATAGTTGGTTGCAAAGGTTCGACAGCATTTTTGGATCTTGAAAAAGATATTTTTAACATTTATAAGTAAAGCAGTTTTAATGCTTTTTAATTATCACAAATACCTAGCTAGCTAAAAATTATTTATATTTCCGTAAAGATAGATTAGATCAAAATTTGACAGCGAATCATAGGTACACACAATCATACGAATTAAAATATAATCTATCCCAACAAATCATTTGCTCTAGTTGATAGTTTTATTTTAGTTAGAATGCCTTGTAATCTATGTAAATGCAAATATGTATAAACTTTTATCGTTCGTATACCATAGTGGATTTAGATATTAATATAATGAGAAATTCTAATATTTTTATGTTTAATTAGCTTTGATGTGGTAATTGTTTTGTTATAATATTTTAAGTTATATGATGTATAGTACGACATACCAATAAAAACAAAAAAATATTCCTTTATTTGAGCATTACCCTACCTTTTAAATGATATGCCACAATTCATAGTCCTTTTCATAGTAAAAGTAAAAATATGTTTTGAGCATGAAGTGATTCCAGTTTATTGCTCGCGAGTTTATATCATGTGATCAGACAGGACATTGCGGTGCAAATTTCCAACATTTAAACTCAAAACTAAAGCAAATAGATGCACATTTTGGTTATTGACAAAGTTTTCTAGTTTTGCTCTCATTCTCTCATCCCAGTCGAGAATTTTCGCCAAAAAAATATACAAATTCTAGTTAAAATGTGACTACAGCGGGGGAACGAACTTAGGAGCCTTTATATTATGTGGAGGACACAATAATTATTTTTTTTGCAGCTAGATGAGACTTGAATTTATTATAGATTTTTGGAAACTGTTTTTAGCACTGAGATTGGTTTATCTCCATTTGGATAATTATTACATAGTGCTAAATCACTTTTTTGGAAATATTTGATGTAGGTTCACCCTGTTCATCATACCATCACCCCTGTTTTCCCCGAAGGGTTAGGCAGAGGCGTACTAATGTACACCCACAGTTCGCCGGTATGTTGTAACGTGGCCGACCGGGAGCTATATAGAGGAGATAAATTACACTCGGAACACAAAATATACAAATTTATTGATACTAGGTTTAGAATTTAAACTATATTATGGCAAGAGTGGGTGAGTTAGGCTCAGGGTGGTTCGATGAAGGCTTCGAGGCGAGGTCCGACCGGTAGAGGGCGGCACTTAGCTTGGGCAGCTGCAGCAGGAAGAAGGCCCGCGCGTCGTCTGCCCATCTATTTATATCGACGTGCGGGGTGAGGCTTGAGGCGTGGAAAAAGAGGGGCGGAGCATGTCACAATGTTTAGGTCGCACGTAATAGGGGGCGAGTCTATTGCCATTAACAGGGCACAAATTCCAAACTCCGAGCTGTTACTGAGAATTTCATAGAAAAACCCACTAACATTTGCTCGACCTGGGAATCGAGCCCAGGACCTCAAGCGTAGCTAGAGATGGGATTTTACCCGTTAAATACCCAGGTATGTTTAAATTGGGGTAAATAGATGGTATCCACCCAGGTAAATACCCAGAGGGTGGGTATTTATGCTTTTGTAGATCTAAATTATTTTAACCAATGAGAGATGGAAGTCCCAATGTTTTTTGTTTACGGGCCGATTTTTTCATCGCCAGATAACTTTATCGGAGGAATAAATTGGAATTTTTGACTGTTTTTCTATCCAATATCTGTCAAACGTTAATTTTATTCCTGCGTTAAGGCGGATCGTTCACCTGAGCCCGCCAAATTCAAATTTCAATTGGTTTTTCGCAATTTGTAGGTCTATAACACATTCTAGATTCCTAGCTGTAGTAGTTGCGGCATTAGGTATACAATATTCACAACTGAGCATTAAAAACTTTGCTAGCAAATCGATACGTTAGCTAAAATTAGGTACAATCGTCATTTTTGGCCAAAATTGACGATTGTATTTAATTTTAGCTTCTGTAACGTTTAATATAATCAATGATAAATATAAAATTAAAGAAATTTTAAATGATAAATCAACTAGATTTATCATTTAATCTGTAATTTGTCAAGTTTGTTTATGTACAAAATGAGATTTTAATCATAGATATGAATTTAAATGACTGTGTCCAAGCCCACAGTACAACTATATTATTATACTCTTTGCCCACACCTAAAGGTGTAATAGATTTTTCATAGTGTACCACAATAATGTTTGAGTTGTGGAACAGTGACTTGAAGATATTCAGAACTGCAATCAGATTTAGGAGACGCAAATGCCAGCAATATTTGCTACGTTTACTGTAACGTCAGTTTCTTATAAATAATTTTAAGTAACGAATTCTAACCGTAGAATGATACATACCTATGAACTTATAAAAGATCGCGCGCTCATTATGTTTTGTCTCTTCCTACATCACAACATCAGATGTTTCTTTCTATGCCTATGACGATCATTTGCAATGAGTACAATAATATATTTGTACCTCATTTGCTTTCTTAGGTTCGATGAGTGTACACGTCGGGCGTCGTCTTGAAATGAGTGTTATTTATGAGATATGCAAGCATCGTAGCAAGTGTTATACTGTAGTTTCTGCCCACCGCTATGGGAAAAGGTGTATGGATACCTATATCTATTTAGTGGCTATTTAATGACCAGGCTCACGGATATCAAATCTGCCAGTAACGATTTTCTTGCTGCATATTGCCTGCTGATATCTTTGGGTAAGTAAGAGACAGTACATTGATTGAGAGTTCATAAGTATCCATAACCAAGCACACAAATTGAACACGACTGTGAAAGCAGGCTCCGGGTTGTTACCAACTTGGTTAAATTACTTAAATTCGGTTAAGACTCACTTGTGCTAACTACTAGTAATCTGTTATGTGCTTGTACGGATCGGAGTGTTGGGCCGTCAAGAAGACGGATGAAAGAAGACTGCATACATCGGGAATGAGAATGTAAGGGAGATTTGTGGAGTGACTAGAAGAGACATAGGAACATTTGTAAAAGGTTAGATTTCAGAATTGCTCTAAAAGTCTGAAATCTGAAAAATAAGTTGAAAGGGAATCGTTCGTCTCAGTACTTACATGTGATGAGGTGGAATGACATGCAAAGGGATAGAGGGAGACCAAAGAAAAGTTGAATGGATTGTGTTAAGGCCGATGTCATTTTTTTAAAAATGCTTACTAGCAATGCGGCTTGCACATTACTAGTATTCTTGTTAACCCCTCGTGCTAAGCTATATGCTTGTGTTACGAGTGGGTTCGCGTCGGTAGTGCAATGGGTGGGGTTCGAACCGGCAACCACATGATCGCAAGTCCGACGCCGACGCCGACGCTTCAATTTAATGTCATTGGAAAAGGAGTAACTGATGAGGTGACGGCTAACAGGGATAAGTGGAAGAACAGGACGTACTGCGCCGACCCCAAATAAATTATGACAAAGATTGGAAGATGTGCTGCTGAGACTCACGCGTGTCTCTTTTCCACTGACCTTGCTGGTTACTAACCATCTTGAGCTTCTTGGCCTTAGTCTTAATGTATACTCTTTACTTTACACCTACATCGAGTCCAGGCTGAACTAGCCGCGAACAAAATAGGCTTATCAAAGATGCGATTGTATATTATACCAGATAAGCTCCTGAGTTCAGGAGCTTCTCCATTTTAAATACCAAGCGTCATTCGATCGTGCCTAATCTGGTCGCGTATAAAGAAATGGTTACATGTTTTGGTCGGTACCAATGTGAACCAGCTTGAAGCATTGGAGGTAATTGAGGCACACAAAAGGGACATAAACAATGACGCACTAGGCGAGGCAAAGCTAGATTAAAGATAGACATAAACGCAGAGTTATAAGGTTTTGATTGTTTTATCAGATAGATTTCGAAGAGAATTCATTGTAATTACACGATAAAATTCCTCCATGCCCATTCCATCATAGGCCGACCAAACAGATATGATAATGGTGGATGGTCCACCTTCCATACCCATGAAACGCTAGGCTTTCTCTTGTAGGCGAGTACTCCATCGCCTCGTCTCTGTATATTTGTATAAGTATCTGGTGAGATAGTGGCCAAAAGCCTATCCAATACGACTACATAAAAAAATATGGAACGGACAGGAATGAACAGGAGTTGAATGAAATATTCAACTTTTAACTAGAAATCTTTGCAAATTTCATTCTATCGTTATTAAGGTGGAGTTACTGGCATCTATGGCGATAGTTTATCGTCTTATAACAATAAAACTAAGTGCTAATTTAACATTACTTAGGCGAATTATAAAATAAATTTACCCAGGGTTGGAGTATTTATCGGGGTAAATTAATACCCAAATGGTATTTACTCATTTTTTTTCCCACTGGGTATTTACTCACCGCCCTTCAGAAAATAATAGTATCAATCGCTCATCCCTAGTTCAAAATGAAAATGTCAATGTCAATGTTACGTCATTGTCATGACTGCGTTGCATCTGTCTGCCTTCTTTCTGTTTTTATCTACAATTTTATTTGTTTAACGGTGAATGTGATTTTAAAAAATTGTTGAAAATAAACTTTTTTATAATTGGAAACTGCTACTGTGCTACCATAACTAATGGAAGATGACAACCAAGATGGTCCATTTACAGTGTGGCAAATGTTTAATGCACCAACTATGGTACTGTTTAACAACTTGCAACATGCAGCTGATGGCTTGGACAGACTTCTTACTTCTATTATGAAATTATCAGGGTAATATTTCAGAATTCTAAAGCCTCCTTTTACTAACTTAAATAACTTATTATTCTGTGTGTCTAGACACAGAATGCAATGCACTTGCGACTCTTCTAGTGTTGCAGGTGTCCATGGGCAGCGATACTGCTTACCATTAAGCAATCCATCAGCTTGTTTGCCCCCTATACCATTTTTTCACGTGGGAGAGCCATGCTTCGGCACGAATGGGCCGGCTCGACCGGAGTGATACCACGGCCTCACAGAAAACCGGCGTGAAACAACGCTTGCGTTGTGTTTCGCCGAGTGAGTTGAGGTTACCGGAGGCCCAAACCCTTTTAAAGGCGAGCAGCGCACTTGCGACTCCTCTGGTGTTGCGGGTGTCCATGGGCGGCGGTTATCACTTACCATCAGGTGATCCGTTTGCTCGTTTGCCCCCCTATCCCATAAAAAAAAAAAAAAAATAGTACTGGTACTTTATCTATTTGTTGACCTTTACTGGCAACCTACTTGTATTAAAAATTAAAACTTGTAACTTTAAGGGCCACTTGCACCAACTTCTTAAATGTGTTGTTAAAATTGTATTTAAACGCAATATTTGTGTGAAAAATTGTGTATGATTTAAACACATTCAAGAAGTTGGTGCAAGTGGCCCTAAATGTAAAAATGTATGTAGAAAATATTTTATTTGTACTGAATTGTAAAATTCTAAGAAAAATATTAAAAGTGTGGGTATTCTTTTTTATTTATAAAATGTTGCCCCACACTAGGATTTTCCTGTATCATGGGTACCTTTACAAACACAAATTCACAAGTACAAAAACACCCAGACCATAACAACTATCTGTATAATTATATAATATATCTGGTCATCGGTACAATTATTTGCTCCTTGTGGGGATTAAACCCACAACATGTGGCGCAAGATCACTCAGCCGCTACGCCAAATGTGTCGTCAAAAAATGTAGTTTAACCTTACACATGTTCTTTTGTGCTTAATTAAAATATTCTTCTTTTAACTGCTCTTTTTTCCATTTGGTTTGTTAACAGTGACTTCTCTGAAGTATTGGTGCCTCGGGCGGGCTCATCTAGATATCCAGACTCATACTACAATGCATTCAACACATGGCTGATTGGGAGATTATTTTATGTGTGGTCTGTGAAAGAGTTAGACAGGTAATACATTGTCCTTGTCTGTTCTTAATGAATGACTAAGTTTTTATTAATCTGACAATGTACCAAATATGAGACAGGACAGTAAAACAACTTGTCTGAGTACCAGTGGGAAACATATTTTATATTGACTTAGACATATACACACATAATATACTTAGACTTAGAGATATATATACTCCTGGGAGTAGTTGGATGCATGAGGCCTAGCAGCATGCAACCGGTCCTTATGGATGTCGCTGGGGGAGACCTTTCTTCAGCAGTGGACTTTTTTTGGCTGATATGATGATGATACACATACAAACTTATGTTATATTTTCCAGAATTCATGCAACAAGCAGAGACGCTCAACTGAAAATACTAAACATACTGTGTATGAATGCTGCATCATTTTATAACAGTTTGCATTCTGAGTATCATAGTGTATTAACAAAACTAATTCAATATTATAAAGATTATCCAAATGACCAGTCAAATGAACTCCTTTTAGAAAATTTCAGATCTGAACAAATTGATATTCCTAATGTACAACTTAATTTGGAGCCAATTCATGTGACTGTTAAGGACTTAGAAACATGTCAAACATTAATAGATTTAACACTTCAACTATTAGCTGAAACTTTACCAACAAATTCTATTCATATCAATAAACATAAACCAGAATATTCTAAATTGTTTGGAGAAATTCTATACATGCTTGAGCATTACAGTGTTGATTTGAAGTTCTGCTCTCTAAAATTCTTCATTCGTCTGATAACTAATTATGAACAAATAGGAATATGCAAATTTCATCAATGTTTTCCAGATGTATATCTTGATTTACTGTACTCTATAGAAGCCTTGGTAAAGTCATTAAATGTATTTTATGAAAAAGGTGAAATTGATGCATTGTGCCTTGATAATTTTAATAAACTGATGCATGGTTTCATGGAAATTAATGAAGAAAGTCTTGATAAGGACATGGAAGGAATTATTTTAAACATTTGCTCTGTCATTCTTAAGACAAAGGGAAATAAAATATTTAAAAATGATCTAAAATTAAAATGCTTATCATTGAGCAAAAAAATAGATTTTCCAAAGGACTTAATAGATGTGTCAAATATGGATGCTAGTGAAATAGAAGTGTTAACAAAGAGCTACTGCAAACTTATAATATCACACATTGAAACCAATATACAAGGCAATAAACAGGTTGATTTTAAGGAAAATTGGTACTTCAATCAAGTTAAAAATGTAATTAAATCTATTAAAACCTGTGATGATAATAAAGTAGATATATTTTTAATAAGATATCATTTAAAGAGATGTCTCTCTGGTCTGTCTATACTGCAAGAAGTTAGTATTCAATGTGAAAAATTTCAAGAAAGTACTAAAATAGAGATACTGACAAAAGATGATGTTCAAATTATTTGGGGATCATTACTGAAGCTTATAGGATATCACAAGAATATAATTCTGGCTGACAACAATTGCAGTAAAACATTTATGGACATAGTTCTGAGTACAGTACTCCTCTACAAGAACATGATAAGAGATGAGTGCAATAGACTTCTACAAATAGTATGTCTGCAAAGTACACCTCAATTTTCCGAACAAAACATGGGATATAGTGATAGTACAAAACATTTAATTCTGAAATATATGCTGGCCATAAAATTAGTTTTAAAAGTAAAACCCAGTGATGTATGGGTGAGAATTATATCTAACTTAGTTCATAGTTTCATCAAAAATAAATCTACCAATATATATAAAGAAGTAAGTGTCTCTATATTTTTGCTATGATGTAATTTGATGTATAAATTGAATTTTATATAATGTTTTTTTTTTTTCAGATTATACCATTGTGTCCACTTTTGATATTAAACAAAATATTATCGGCAAGTAAACTTATAGGCGACTTGCTTATGCCTGCCTTTCTAACTAAAGACTGTGATACTCAAAGAGGTGTTGCTACAGTATTACCAGCGATTGCCTGCATGTCTCTGGGAGACTATGACGTCATTGTCAGTATACCAAAAGATTGTTTTGGTCATTCCATATTCACAAATAATATTGTGGATGTCATGCTTGTATGTTCTAAATGTCACAATTTGGAGAAGGACAGTCATTCTGAAGAGGTTCTTGCTAAAATTAACAAACATAAAATTGAAATTTATTCAGAGACTAATACTTACACACCAAGTCAACATTCCACTATAACAAGTCTTAAAAGTTTATGTGCAAAGTTTTTGAATTGGAAACAGTATACAGATTTGGTAGGTAGTGGGTACTGGCATTTGTTTACTAGACTTTGCCATCATTATTATGTACTTAACTATGGTGTTCCTCAAGACATTTTAAATGAAGGCAACAGTCAATATCTCTTAAAAGCTTTCAGACCATTTATTCAAGATTATCCTGTGAGTATTTTATGAATAATCAGATATGGTTTTTTTCATTTTAATATGGATGACTAGATAACACATTACATGTTTTTAAATTTTACAGGTTGAAGATTTTGAATGGAACTCTCATAAAGATTCAGCTTTCAGTTTATGTATCAACATATTAGTGAAGTCAACGCAGTCCAGTTTAGAAAATAATGATTACACGCAACAAACTAACACATTGAATCACGTCAAGGATTTTGGATTATGTTCCAATGAAAAAGTGATTTTGCCAGTTACAAAGCTTTTCGTTTATTTCATAATGCATCCATTATGTTCTCTTGGGCCGAAAGCCGTAGTGAGTTTAAGAGATGTTTGTGAATATCATAGATATACACCAAATCAAGTTTACCATAGATACAAGAAGGATTATTGCAAACTTTTTGTTGAGTGTAGCTTATACAGTGGGAAGGACTTTGCTATATCACTATTAAAAGTTGTTAGGGCTTTCGGCTTTGTTGGATATAGGGATTTCATTTCAAAGGATGTGCATCACTTCTTACCATACTTGATGCCATACTCTGTTACGATAAAAGAAGTTCCTGCTATGATTGAAGAAATAGCGTCCCTAGTACAGTGTTCGGTGTCGGACTTCTTAATCGACAGATTCCCTCATATATACGTACACGTTTGTTTGAACGAATCGAAGGAAGTTGAAAAGAAATGTCTTGAAATTATTGGGCGGCTGACAAAAACATCCGTATTGAGTTTGATAAAGAGACATTTTAGAGTCATATTGACGGAGTTTCTTCTACAGTATTGCTGTGATTCGGAAAAAGTATTGAATGCTTGTAGATATTTAGCTTGTCATGACCCTGATGTGTCAACACCAACCGGGAGCTTGAGTATGAGCACTTCACAAATAGCGGATTTTCTAAATCCAAAGTTTTTGGGTGTCCTGGCATATTTTGATCACAAATTGGTCAACGCCAAAGTGGCACTATCTGTCAAACGAAAGGCATTGAAAAGCTTTCCAGATATCATGCAGCTGATGGGTGTCAAATATTTGACACCGCTGAGGTTCAAAGTTCTAGCTACTTTGAGATCTGCTCTTCATTTAGCTAAGGAGTTTCCGAACATTGTAGCCGAGGCATGGGGCGCGTTCATACATAACATTGACACTATATCCCTAGGCCCTCTTATGTCCAATTTGGCAGTGTCATTATTGCAGCAGTTGGAGTACGCACCTCAAGAAATAAACAAAATATTCCATTACCTAGTTTTAAACAATGAAAATTTGTTAAGCTCACACATATCCGACCTGTTCTTTTTGGAAGATACAAAGATATCGGAGAAAATAAAAATGGTTATTAAAAGACATGTTAAGAGAACACAGCCTGATGGGTTCCTGGATAAAATTAAGTGGTATTTGCAGCATTTGAACCATGATATACCTACTATTAAAGCATACGCATTCTCTCATTTAGACAAGCTGCTGAAGAGCAATAGATCAGAGATACACAAAGCGATATTTGGTGGAAAAAACATTGATCCTGTTATTGTGGAGCTTATAGACTCTTTGTTGATGGGTATGTATTAAAAGGTATAATTATACGATTGTGAGATATGAGAATGATTCGATAGGAATAAAAAAAACACAGGGTCACAAGGAATGCTGGAGCAATAGGTTTATTAAGTAGTTTTAAAAAAAAATATTTTTCACCTCACAAGCTCGGAAAGATTGTTTGTCATTCGAAATCTACGTGCAAAAGTACATTTTGTCCGCCAGCGTGGAAAGTTTTTTAAAATTAGAACCTTTCCATTCAATAATTTTCTATACCGCCGGGTCCACTGAAAATGAATAAATACTTATTGAAATAAAACAACTTTACGGATTGTATCGCGTTATATTAGTATCAAATACAATACAAATCCCGACGTTTCGGACCCTTTACAGCGTCCATGGTCACGGGCAGACTGACTGCCTGACTGACTGACTGAGTCTGCCCGTATTTGATACTAATATAACGCGATATAATCCGTAAAGTTGTTTTATTTCAATATGTCTGATATTCGCGTAAGCTTCAGAAATCAATATGAATAAATACTTATTCCATGTCAATGCGCCAACCACATTTTTAGAATAATCGCACTGGCCAGTAACCGTGACTGCAAGAAAAAAATACTTAAAATTTTTCTTCTCTCTAATCAATTCACTTACCATCATTAATTTTAGATTGTTTAGCATTTTCCTCGCTGTAGTGAGGTGAAAAGTTGTGTGTTTCGCTCGGCAGCAATGTTATTCTGCGTCTCGTACCTTTGAAACCCTCGTAACGCTCAGGTTTCAATACAAGTACTCGCGCCAAAAACAAACTTTGCAGCCTTGCATAACAAATAACTATTATTTCACCAGTATTTGAGTCGCATAATAGTTTTATTAACGTTTTTCAATAGACTGTTATTATTAATAAATAAAATACTACTCGAATACCGTATTATTGATCTGTATTATTCTAGGCTGCAAAGACCCTGATGCTAAAGTATCGCTATCAAGTGGCGCATGCCTGGGTCAGCTGGGTGCTATAGAGGCGGGGCACCTGCCGCGGCAGTATGTGCAGCCTGATAGGTCTCCATTCGCCTTCTCTATAGTAGACGATTGCTTCGCTGCCACTGCACTTGTCGAACTTTCTAGAGCATTCCAATACGAGAAGGACACTATGGTAAGTTTAATATAGTTCACTTATAATTCAAGCTCATTCTTTAGATTAAGAAATGTATATTTATCTAGTCTGGGTTGGCAGACTTGACAAACCTTTATAACGAATATACATAGAATGCTTTTAGATATTATGTAGGTTACCTCACGATGTTTCCTTTTAACCTTTTTAAAGTAAATGATAATATAGTCATCTCGTCAATCTAACACATGGTTATCACTGCTTTAGTTGCTTATTTGTGATATTTATTTTAAACACCATCTGTCTCATTTCTTCACAATACTTCTAGACGTACCACCGCGCTATTCTTTGCTCTGTGAGAATTAGGAAATTTTGATAAATGGTCAAATTAAAACGAGACTTCTGAATACAAAATTCAAAATATTTTTATTTTACAGAATATGGATTGTTATGCTCTAACGATACAAGAGATTTTAAAAATATACGATATATCACCATCGGGCAGCAAAAAAGATGTTTGGGATAGTTTCCCTGAACACATGCATCAAATTATGCATCCTTTGCTTAGTTCCAGGTAAAATCTACAGTTTGCGTTGCGTCCCTCATCACTATCTGTGATTATCCCTGATCTTTATTGGCCTGGCGAACCTCTTAAGCCACACTTTATTAACATTTTTGTAATAGTACGGGAAATCCTCATATATCATCTGCCACCTGGGGAAGTGGCAGGGTGTGCCGAGCTCGTATAGACTAAAATTTTACCTTTTTTTCTCACCCACTTGCTCGTTATGGGCATGAGTACGACAGGCTGCGGACCTGCATACCTAACTCTTTTTTCGACTGTACATTCAATAAGCTTACAGACAGCACCTGTTTCTAGACAGCTAGATTGAAATACCGTAAATAGTTTCCGTTAAATTACTCAGCAGTTAATTGCATAGAAATTTCGATCCATTATTGAAATTATTTGGGAAATAGTTGCTTCCCCGACATGGTAAAATGTGGCATTAGCATAATTATCAAGAGCTTATCTATACTAATATATAAAGCTGAAGAGTTTGTTTGTTTGTTTGTTTGTTTACTTGAACGCGCTAATCTCAGGAACTACTGGTCCGATTTGGAAAATTCTTTTAGTGTTAGATAGCCCATTTATTGAGGAAGGCTATAGGCTATATATCATCACGCTAAGACTAAGTAACTATTCCACGCGGACGAAGTCGCGGGCGGAAGCTAGTTTTTTCATAAAGTGATACCGAACCGCAATTTTTTATAAGAATAACAATATTTTTTTCCCAGATATACATTGGCGTATCCATCTCAACCAAAGAAAGCACATCCTCTATTTGGGTCTACGTACGCAACGACGTTTTTAGAATGGGCCCACAAGTATGTTTATTCATTCTAATAATTATGTATCCATTGATAAATGTTTTATGTTTTATTAATATCTATGTCGCCTTATAGCTGGGCGGGGCAGCTGATTCCACTCATAGAGTCTGAAAGCATTCGCCAACTCTTGCGCACAGTTCATCCTAGCATGCGGCGTGACGTCAGAACTCTGTTTCTCTTTTTACCCTACGTGCTGCTACACGCTGTTAAATCGCAGAATAATTCTCAGTACATTCAAGAGGAAATTTTAGCTGTTATAGGTATGAACTTCAATCATCATCATTATCAGCCCATATACTGTCCCTTTGCTGGGTACAGGTCTCCTCTGAAAATAAGACGACATAATACACGAAATTGGCTGATATTTTTTATTACTATGACTCCGTTCATACGAAGCAGCATGTTCAATTACTTGAATATGCCTGGCCTGAACAGAAGGCCAGTTTCAACGGGATGGGATTTTTGCTGATTAATTGCTACTGAAATGTAACATAGCATTGACGACGAATTATTTCTTAATTCAAATTATTCCAGGTCTTGAAAACTTTGAGATAGAAAATGCAGTGACGATAGAAAGATCGAGATATAAAATGCTGCGACATATTAGAATGACTCCTACCATTAACTCAGTACAGACTGAAGAGGGCAACCAGGTACCGATATTTTAGCGACATCTTACAGTAGGGTCGAAATATCACCTAAGTTAGTGTCTTTGTGCAAAAATATGGAAATCAGTAAAGGAAATTATTATGAATACGAAGCATTTAAGACATCAATGGTCATACATGGAGATTTTTTATTAACCACTAATTAATTATTATTAGGTATTTACCATAGCTTAAACATTTGCGGAAACATCACACTCTCGGTATTTCGAACGTACAGTTTATAACTCAAGTAGCCACAATACTGTTAGTTGCTAGGTTACCTACTAATGACGTCATTAATGGTATCAGCTTCACGACATAACGAATATAGCTTTATAGCTATATTCGTTATGTCGTGAAGCTACTAATAATAATAATTTATTATTTTAATAAACACTCTTTTGTGTTAGCTTTTATAATTATGTAAATTTAAATACCGTATGGCGTTTATTTCGATCTGAATTAATATTTTTGAAGTAAAGTAGCATAAAATTCTCATCAAATGTTTTACAGAGCAAATGCAGTAAAACAATTTACACCCTACTGGACTTCCTGAATAGATGGCTTCTCGAGTGGTGCCACTCCAAGCAGCGTCCAATAGAAAACGAAAATTTTAAGTATGTATTCAAATCAAATCAGTGTTTCTTAACTTATCTGGCTTGAAATTGCAGCGTGGTCTTGCCATGCTGCAATTTTACATCAAAATAATTTATTTATCTTTAGTGGGGAGGTGTGTCTACATTTTTTGCCAGTTTTAGACTTTATTAATAAAACAAAAATTCTAAGTCATCAAGTTCAATAATTATTCAATTGTAGCCAATAAGTTTACATTTTTATTACTTTACAAAGGGCAATTTCGTCATTCTTGAACAAATTCGACAAGCTGACGATAGCTCGCGGTAACTTCGTTTGTGGCGAGCTGGAACGAGCGCTGCAATATCTAGAACTGTACATGGACGAGAGAAAAGATCGAATGCAAGAGCAGCTACCGTTCCTAGCCGAGATATACGCTCTATTGGATGAACCGGATTCTGTGGCTGGTAAGAAAATAACTAAAAAAAAATGTAATATTTATTTATACTATCATTATAAACATACCTACAATTATTCTGAGAGGAGATTCCATGTCCAGCAGTCCAGTAAATGATGATCGTTTAAATTGATGATAAGTAAAATTAATTATGATGACAATTTGATGATAAGTAGTGGTGGGTATTTCGTATAATTCCGAGCGTAAGATTCATTCTCTTGTGTCTAAATCGTTAATATATGTATAAAGATCATGTGCATATTTCAGGTATATTGTCAATGAAGAGGTCAGAACCTTCACTCAAGGAGTTGATATTAGCTCAAGTGGTGACAGGACGGCTGCAAGATGCTGCGTTATGCTATGAGCGTTTGGCACAGGAAGGCCAGCTAGACAGGCACAGTTTGCAGGTATAACATAGCAAATGGAATTGTTTTTGTTTTATGTTTTGTTTTTTTAAAAAAGCTTACTAGCAATGAGGGTTGTACATTACTAGTATTCATGTTAACCCCTCGTGCTAAGCTAAATGCTTGTTTTACGAGTAGGTTCACGTCGGGAGTGCAATGGGTGGGTTTCGAACCGGCAACCACATGATCGCAAGTTCGACGCCCTAGCCGTTAGGCTACCGCAGCTACAAATGAAATGATTATATTTTAATAATAAAGAAAAAAAATAAGAATAAAAAAATTAACTATGTAAAAACAGTACCTATTCATAGTTTCTTCATAATATTTTTGACTTTGCAGCACTTCATTTGAAGTGTTTCAGTGTCCGTATGTATATTTTAAACTAGCTTCTGCCCGCGACTTCGTCCGCGTAGCGTGATGATATATAGCCTATAGCCTTCCTCGATAAATGGGCTATCTAACACTGAAAGAATTTTTCAAATCGGACCAGTAGTTCCTGAGATTAGCGCGTTCAAGCAAACAAACAAACAAACTCTTCAGCTTTATATATTAGTATACTAGCTTCTGCCCGCGACTTCGTCCGCGTAGCGTGATGATATATAGCCTATAGCCTTCCTCAATACATTTATTAAGGAAGGCTAGGCTATATATCCTAGGCCTTGCACATCATAAATGCGCGCGCGGTTCTTGATCATTATTTTGCTGCTATGTTATTTTAAAACTGTGATATCTCCTAAGATATTCATTGAAATCCAATGATGTAAAGGGTACTTTTGTTTTAAATTAAATACTTCTGATGAATAACGTATTTATTTGGATAAGGATTAATATCATGTTTATAAAAACACCTTCGCAAATAATGCATTTGGAATTTTAGAACAAAGTTAGCATAAAAAAGGTTATAGTGAGCCAACCTTAAAAGATAGACATATGAGGTCGCGGACTTTTTTTTAGAACTTTTAAAGAGGAACAATTCTGTCATATATTATTTCTGCGAAACTTTAATCGTTTTCGCAGCGCATGCATCGGAAGCTCTCAAAAGGAAAAAAAAACCCCGATTTTGAAACATTTTTCATTGGTGCTCTGCTCCTATTGGTTTTAGCGTGATGATATATAGCCTATAGCCTTCCTCGATAAATGAGCTATCCAAAACTGAAAGAATTTTTCAAATCGAACCAGTAGTTCCTGAGATTAGCGCGTTCAAGCAAACAAACAAACAAACAAACTCTTCAGCTTTATATATAACTAGCTTCCGCCCGCGACTTCGTCCGCGTGGAATAGTTACTTAAGTCTTAGCGGGATGATAGCCTATAGCCTTTCTCAATAAAAATGGACTATCTAACACCGAAAGATTTTTTCTAATCGGACCAATAGTTCCTGAGATTATCGCGTTCAAGCAAACTTAGCAGGTGGCACTTGACAGGTGGTAAGAAGATGATGATCCCCTTCAGCGGCTTGTAGTATGTTTTGATATAAGCTCACTTCAAGATATAGCCAATATTGTTAGTTGATAATTGAGTATTGAGTATCGGAGCGGAACTTTAGTATAATATGTCACGGGAACAGGAATAATAAAAGAACGCCAAATGTGGATATATCCTTTAGAGCGTTTGTTGGATCCGAGCGGACCCAAGCTCGGTCCGCTCGGATACAAAACAAACGCTCTAAAGGCTGATGAATAACGTATTTATTTGGAGAAGGATTAATATCATGTTTATAAAAACACCTACGCAAATAATGCATTTGGAATTTTAGAACAAAGTTAGCATAAAAAAGGTTATAGTGAGCCAACCTTAAAAGATAGACATATGCTGTCGCGGACTTTTTTTTAGAACTTTTAAAGAGGAACAATTCTGTCATATATGATTTTTGCCAAACTTTAACCGTTTACGCAGCGCACGCATCGGAAGCTCTCAAAAGGAAAAAAAAACGAATTTTAGAACAAAGTTAGCATAAAAACGGTTATAGTGAGCCAACCTTAAAAGATGGACATATGCTGTCGCGGACTTTTTTTTAGAACTTTTAAAGAGGAACAATTCTGTCATATATGATTTTTGCGAAACTTTAATCGTTTACGCAGCGCATGCATCGGAAGCTCTCAAAAGGAAAAATCCCGATTTTGAAACATTCTTCATTGATGCTCCGCTCCTATTGGTCTTAGCGTGATGATATATAGCCTATAGCCTTCCTCGATAAATGAGCTATCTAACACTGAAAGAATTTTTCAAATCGAACCAGTAGTTCCTGAGATTAGCGCGTTCAAGCAAACAAACAAACAAACAAACAAACAAACAAACAAACAAACTCTTCAGCTTTATATATTAGTATAGATATATATATATATATATATATATATATATATATATATAATATATATAATATATATTAGTATAGATTAACACAATAGCCGAATGTTTTTAACGATTGGTGCGTGTGGCTTACCTTCTTTAGGTTTAGTTTTATTAGACAAGATTACTTTAGAAGGTTATAATTTATGAATCGTCGCGAGTAAAAACCAGCCAAGTACCATTGTCAATACTTTTCAGGGCATGATTGACTGCTACTTAGGTTTGGACCAACCATTCACTGCATACCGGTTACTGAGCGAACACGAATCTGAAGACAGTATGATGGAGTTGTCAGCTGAACCATTGTGGCGGCTGGGAAGATTCGATCAACTTGATGAGCTCTGCAAGAAGCCTGTTGTGAGTTAATATTATTATTGTTATTTAACATACCATCACGCCTGTATTCCCCGAAGGATTAGGCAGAGGCGTACTAATGTACACCCACAGTTCGCCGGTATGTTTAGGTCCCATGTAATAGGGGGCGAGCCTATTGCCATTAACCGGGCACAAATTCCTAACTCCGAGCTGCTACTGGGAATTTCATAGAAAAACCCAATAACACTTTGCTCGACCTGGGAATCGAACCCAGGACCTCTAGCGTAGCAGTCGCGGTCAGGACCACTTGGCTATTGAGGCAGTTTATTATTGTTATTTATGGAGGTATAACAATGCTTCTAATACTCTCTTGGCTTGTCTTGGACCAATAATGTTTTTCTTTAAGTACCGATCGGCAGTATATTACAAATAATACTATTTGTTATTTTTTTTTGCTTGTAACAAGTGAGGGTAGTACTTAAGCATTTTTTTTATTATTCATAGCCACCGTCTAAAGAGAATTGGGGTCTACTTATGGGTCGTATTCTGCTGGCGTACCGCCAACAAGACCACGATGCTTTCGTAATATCTTGCAAGGACACCACCAGCAGGCTCCTTTCTCAAATGGACGGTGAGAGCAAAGGAGAGAACGCTTTGAGGAGCGGATACCAAAGTGTACTCGGACTTCACATAGTTACAGAAACGAGTCATGCTGAAGAGGTTATGCGAAGGTGTGTACCTATATGTTATTGTTTTATATCTGTTCAAAGGCTGGGTGGGGGGAAAAAATAGTACCTCCACAATCGATCACCACAATTCCGAATTGGTATGACAAAACTGTCCCATATCAACCATTCGGAACGATTAACCCTTTTTTCAGTGTCCATAATACCCAGTTCAACTTGTATTGAATATTGCCATATCCGATATAATATACATAATTTTTTCTCCGCCGATTTTCTTTATCACCGCGGTCGTTTTCTGTCTATTGTGATCGCCAGGACCTGACTTGCACCTATGTTAGTTTCTCACACGTTTTGTATTCTTCCAAAACCATGACGTCCCGCCTGTATATCCCTTATTGTAATGTTTACATAGGCTAAAAGAGTTGAAAGATGGTGATCACCAAAGTGCAGAGATGATAAATCAGTTGTTGGACGAGTGGAGGCGGCGGTTGTGCGTAGTGCAGTCCGACGTGAGGACTATAGAGCCACTGCTACGGCTGCGGAGAATACTGTTGCACCAGTCACAGGTAGGGTTTATAAACTTCAAGACTACCTAGTAGTCTCATTGAACTAAATTTTCTCATCCTCTAAATGTAAAAACTTATACAGAAAAAGTGCTTAACATTGGAGTAATGCCACAGAACTGCAGGTCTAGCCAAGTTAACGCTATAGAAAACTATTCAAAAATGTATGGGAAGACGACATTCTGACCACGTGACTTAGCGTTATAGGTATGAACTTCCCATACATTTTAATAGTTTAAGTATTTTCAATTTAAAGTAAATGGTAAAAATGATGGTCTGACTTTCGGTGTGTTAATTTATATGAAACCTGATTTTAGCAACTCTTAGAGCAAACACACCCTTTAACGGCGAATCGGTTGAAGGCATGCATTGGGGACCTCTGGCTGCAAAGTGCGAAACACGCCAGGAAAGCTAGGATATTTCAACAGGTATTGTGAAATATTTTATATGAATATCTACTCAATTCATATGCCAAATATGTATTTTATGTCTACTCTGTAACATTTTTTTTAATAAAAGTTCATAAGAACGATATCATCCGCACACCTCCATTTCAGTCATACATGTATATTTTGAATGCGGAAGAATACCAACCGGAAGAGTTATTCATTGAAAAGTCCAAGATGTACTGGGCGCGTGGGCAACACGAGCAAGCATTCACCACATTACGACGAGGGTTGGACGACACATACCCCATGTTAGAACAACTCAATAATGATCAAAGGTAAGTGCTTTGGGATTGTTTGATCTTGTAAGCACGTACAGAAAATTAATAAGAAAAAATGAATAGTAAAAAAAACATATAAATAACTGTATTAAATTCTTCTTTGTTGACTTCTTTAATAGTAAGTTTGCACTCGATTCGTTCATTGAAGATCTCGGAAACCTCTCCACAATGATCTATCTATGACCGTGTGAATATAATCATTGTAGACCGACATAACCATCCGCCTTTCCTTCCTATGAGGAAATCTTCATCATGAGCATTCATTACACGAATTTAAACAAAAAAAAAGATGACAGATGAAGTTTGAGGACTAAATAAAATAGTAATAATTTAATGTCAGTAGCATTATAATTACTAAACCAATTAATATAATTAATGCTCACATTTTGTTATTTTACAGAAAAATATGTGCTAAAGCAAAATTGCTAATAGCTAAGTATAACGATGAAACTACAAATGTCGATGTGGATGTCAATATTGGATATTACAAAGAGTCTATTGAAGTTTTCAAACAATGGGAAAAGAGTTTGGTATGTTCTTAAATCCCATAATTATGTTAGCTACAAAAGACTGACATTTTAAATGAAAAAAAAAATGACTACCATTTCCTGTAGCTCTCTTTCTCTGATGAATGCTTCCTTCTCATATACAGAAACACAACACCGTGGCTCTTTACGTCTTTTTTCTGGGGGTAATTTTACACTTTTAAGTTTAGGTTTCTTTGTCCTTTACAGTGTTTTGGTAGTGATTAAACTTATAAAATAACATTCGTTTTAAACGCTCTCATATTTGTTTGTAACTGCCTCATTAGCCTAGTGGTCCTCAGTGCGACTGCTACGCTAGAGGTCTTGGGTTCGATTCCCAGGTCGAGCAGTGTTGTTGGGGTTTTCTATGGAATTCCCAGTAGCTGCTCGGAGTTTGGAATTTGTGCCCGGTTAATGGCAATCGGCTCGCCGTATATTACATGGGAACTAAAGATACCGGCGAACTGTAGGTGTACATTAGGTCGCCTCTGCATAACCCTTCGGGGAATACAGGCGAGATGGTATGTTATGTTATGTTTATTTGTTTGATACAGGTATGTCTTGGAGCGTATTATGAGAAAGTAAGCAGCGGCGAAGGTGTTAGCACTAGCACGATGTGGTCGCGACGTTTGTATGCACTGAACAGTTACGGCAAGGCGCTGCAGTACGGACACAAGTATCTGTACCAGAGCATGCCCAGGATGTTGTCTATATGGTAAGTCTTAGTAAGTGTTTTCCATGTTTGTATTGTTTGCTGAATAGCGGCTACTCAGGCATTATTGCTGCACTCAGTACATTACTACATTAATATATCCTTTATAGCTCACAGTAATACTACCTCTTGACCTATTTTTCCATAATTGAGTTTGTCAGTGTACTAAGAAACACTGGTCACCATCAGCTTATGGATTACGTAAATTGACGTCTCTGAATGCGTCAGTAAGTCTAGGATTGTTAACATCCATTTTGGATTAATTTTTGGTTTTTATCTTTAAAATATAAAATTCTTAAGTTGTTACTACAAGTTCGGAGACTAAAACGATGTGAAATCATGGATTTGTCGTATTTGCGGCTAGATGGTATACTCTTGCTGATGTGGTTTTTTTAACAGTTTCACGATGATTCTGCGACTGACAAACGAATGCCAACGAGAGTACTACAGGAATTCTAAAGAAACGACGGGTTTTACCAATCAACATTATTATCTGCAGGTTAGACGTAGAAGTAACATCGACAGACACGAGTGCCCACTCAGTGCTAGCACAGATGACTGAGATCATCAAAACTTACTCAGAGAGATTACCCCTGTATCTGTACCTGACTGCATTCTCGCAGATTGTATCGAGAATTTGCCATCCAGTAAAAGAGGTAATAATAACCCTTCATTATTAACTGTCATGTTGTTTCTTGTTAAATCTACTTACTTTGTTAAAAAATTTTACCTACTATTGCTAAAAATGTAGCTTAAATGTTGCTCTAATCATCGTTAGCGTAACAGCCAATCTGCTTGGGAGTTTTCTCCATGGCTTTTCCAAAACAATAGCACAGAATAGCATTAGTGAAGTGCGAAGCGTATTTTACAGAGTTTCTCACACAATGACTTGCGGAAATCTGTTTGAGGTGACATGGCTACGTACCTTTTATACACTTTGTCTTCTTCTCTCTGTACCATGCAGAATATTAAATTATGTATTTCAAAAATGCTGTACCATCGACACAAAAAAGAAGACAGTGTATATAAAATTCAAAGTTAAAAATGTTGAAAAAGAAAACCCACAACGGATATAATTGTAAAAGAATTAAATAACTTTTTCGAAACCCCCGACTAAATGACCACCTGAGTTTAGGCGGGAAAATGAAAAGTGCACATTGTCGATTTAATATTATTTTTCAAAACTTGAATTTTTCCGATGTTTAATGTGTAATTATGGTGGATAATTAACCATTAAGTGTTCGTGAATGTGTGAGAGTGTAGGCAAATGATATAGAATTGAAAATCGTGACTTTTTGGGTTCACTCCTAAACTCCATCATAGCCTCAATAAAGTTTCTACCGTTTTATTGGGGCAACTGAACAACATAAACTTGACACTGGCGAACACAAAAAGTGTGGTGCCATAATATAATCCCATGATGGGAAATATTACTTGATTACTCTAATACTTGACACTGGCAAAAACACAAAAAGTGTGGCTCCATAATAAAAAAAAAAATGACACCCTACACATATTCACTTAGCTATAAAAATCCGTTGGAGCTGCCGTTCCTATTTCTGTTCTGAATTTCAATAAAAATGTAGTATAGAAATGCTATGATGTGTCTTGTAGAACTAAATGCAGCCCCCGCCGGATTTTCGAATCTTACTAGTCTAGTACAGAACTACGAACCCTTTACACTAAACCGCGTCTCTATCGGTCAAACCGTTATGGAGAAAAGTGGTAACATTCGTTAGAGGGCACAAACACCCTCGCAACCCATACGCATATACAGACGTTCCGTCGTGGGTAAAAAGGTACGCAGTCATGTCACCTCAAATAGTCAAGACCGTTGTCGTTCGTTCGTATTATTAAAAAAGGCTACGATTTCCAGGTGTACTTGCAATTAAAAGCAATAATAGTCAAACTAATAATGGCCTACCCTCAACATACTCTATGGATGATGATGTCCGTGATCAAATCGAGCTATGCTCAACGCATCAAGCGTTGCGCCGATGTGTTCACGGACCCCAGACTCAAAGAGCCTCGCATGCTGAAGCTCATTAGTGACTTCACACAGCTTGCCGAGAAGTTGATCGAGCTGTGTAACAAACCCATAGCTGGAAGTTCTTCGGTAAGATAAAGAACTTATGAAACATCTTTTATATAGCTTAAATTGTTTTACATTTTTTTTGTATGTAGATATGTATGGTGTAGTAATGTGACTAATAACCCCTTTTCGACTTTATTTTTTACTACTGATATGTAGATAGTACATAAGACAGTGTCTTACTGTGTTGGATTAAAAAAATGATTTCATTTCAGAAGCAAATGTTTGTTTGTTGTATTAGCTATAGTGTTCTCGGAACAGTTTGTTTGCACTGATGACGCTTTAACGGCCAAGGCTCAATATTTTTTTATTGTACAAACCATAATAATCATGTTGTTTGCACTATGATTCTAAATATGTTAACACGAACCATATTATGACGAATCTTAAAAGTTGGAATGTCCGTAATACTGTTTGGGTTATTACGATGGTGTCAAATCAAACTGCAAATAAAATCCCTATTTTGGAGTAGGTAATAGTAGTTATTTATGTTTTTTTAACAAAACACGCCTTTTATGTCGTATAACTCGATTTTGGACGTATTCCACATTAGGCACCCGTTTAAATGGCACCTGAGTGAATGGCACCTGAGGTATTCCACATACGGCACCTATGGATATTTTTCGCAGGCGCCATTAGTGGAATAATTTATTATTTAAAAATTTATTCCACCAATGGCACCTACGGATTAGTAGGTACTAGTGTTGGGATGTTTATTATTTTTAGGATGTCAAAATAAAAAAATCGATTAAAATCGGTAGCAAGTTTAATACTTCGATCGAAGGTTTAATATAATAACATGATAATTAAACTATAATATGATTAGCTAAGCGCCATCTATCTAATTCATCTGAACTATGTCCACTCAATCCTTCTTAAAGCAAGAATCTGGCAAAGATTTTAAGGGTTCTTCCAGAAAATTGCAAGAATTACGCTGAAATCCGCGGAAAAATGGAAAAGTTAAAATCACAAAAATATGCAGAACGTAGGAACCAATTAATTAACAATATAGTAGAAGAGTACAAAAATGGGTTTATTTCTCTTGGTCACTGTATGGAAAAATTGCACTTTTAATAAAATATCTATTGAACATTTTTAGCCACAAGTAAGTTAGCGCATAACTTACTTGTGGTGACCTTTAAAAAATATACTTGTGCCTATTTAAGTAAATATTATGTTATATCTTTAGATGTTACATAATAAATAACTCAAGACTAATTTTACCGACTGTGTCATATTAAACAAATATGTCATTAATATGACAAAGTTAACTAAGATAAATAATTATAAATAAACGTAAAAAGTATTGTTTCTAAATTCTATTGTAACTCAAGGCTAATTTTGCAATATATGTGATTAAGGAAACTGATTGTGATATTAAAATGTTTAAAAACAAAGAAGTTATATTTTTATCATGTTATAGTCTACTGATTTTAATAGAATTTTTGATTTTGATGTCCTAAAAATAATAAACATCCCAACACTAGTACCTACTAATCCGTAGGTGCCATTGGTGGAATAAAATTTTAAATAATAAATTATTCCACTAATGGCACCTGCGAAAAATATCCATAGGTGCCGTATGTGGAATACCTCAGGTGCCATTCACTCAGGTGCCGTTTAAACGGGTGCCCAATGTGGAATACGTCCGATTTTGATTTGTATCGTTTCCTTTTTGACAAAGATTTGTGTAATTCATTGAATTTTGTTACGGTCCCATGGATCTTGCATTGTCTGTAATTTATTACTTGATGTAAAAATTACTAAAATTTATGTCATGTAAATAAAGTGTATGAACTCGAAAGTTAGATAAAGGCCTATCACGCTAATTTGGCGTTTCAAATCGCTACCATGTTTTATAAACAGAGGTAAACCTACAGTACGCTGGTATGTTTAAGTTCCGTGGGGTGAACCTATTGCCATTAAGCGGTCACGAACCCCAACTCCAAGCTGCTATAAACAAACGCATCGCTTGTGGGGTGGATCAAGACATGTTATTAGCTAGTTGACCTGAAGAAGGGTGTTTGTTTGTGTAGGTATGTTCGAATTTGTGTAAAAATGCAAAATACTTCAGTGTTGGTAATGCCAGGGGCACAGCCAAGTATTCTCCTATGAAGTGCTCTGGCTGTGATATAATATGAATTTTCTCCTTTTTAGACTACTACAGTGTCAACCCTAGTTAGATCCTTACCTCGCCTCCTTGCTGGCGAAAGCTTTAGCCACATAATGATGCCGTTTCAAGAGTTCTGTAAGATCGTTCTGCCATCCAAGGCAGCGCGACAAGAGCGCATAGACTTCAACATACCCACTGAGCCACCTGTGTACATCGCTGGTATTGAAGAACAGATTAGTATACTACCATCCCTGCAGAAGCCAAGGAAAGTTACGTTAAAAGGTAATTTATCTATCGAGTATCATAAATATAATTATTCATTGATAAATTTATTACAAATCTGCTAAAAGCAAATATGTAATTGTAGATTAATATGGAACCAGTAACTATTTGGTTTCTGATATAGACACGCCATGAGTTATATTACATATTCTGTTCAATACCAACGGTTTGCTACGAAAACGGTAAGTAAGCAAATCTAATTTTGCGTTACTAACACGACAAAACATTGCTCGATCCGGATCGAGCAATGTTTTGTCTGGCGCTGTCAGCTGGGCGTGTGATTTTAAGGTGAATACCCGGTTAAAGTTCGCTCAAAATAACTTGACCCAAAACTAAGGGAGAGGGGGAAAGTTTGCGCACTGCATTTGCGTGCAAAATGTACTAAAAATCGACTACTGGTCTACTGCGCATGCGCCATTTTGGTTCAAGTTATTTTGCGCCAACTGTATTCACCTTAAAATCACACACCCAGCTTAAATTTGTTATTTCTTTTTAGGTTCCGACGGTAAATCCTACATTATAATGTTAAAACCTCGCGATGACCTTCGCAAGGACTACCGTCTGATGGAGTTTAACGGTGTCGTAAACCGATTCCTACAAGATGCGCCGGAGACTCGCCGCCGACGACTTTATATACGTACTTATAGTGTGCTGCCTTTGAATGAGGAGTGTGGATTGATAGAGTGGGTGCCCAACCTTGTGGGACTGAGGCCTGTGTTGATGCACATCTATAAGCAGAAAGGTAATTTTCTCGCTAACTAGCTAAAAAAACGTAACCTTAAAATTTTTGAGAATTTTAATTTCGTATTATTTTCTAAATTTCATGAAATCATACTTTACACATTTATTTGTTGGGTTATTTTCACTAACTTTTTTTGAGTAAAATTTATTCTAAGTTAACTCTTGAACAAGTCTATACCGCATAGTGGTATTTTAAAACTTCGATTAATATTAATATTATATACTAGCCTATACCCGCGGCTTCGCTCATTTGAAGCTAAAACCAACAGTGGTGATCTCTTCTTGTATGGGTCTCTATACATTCGAGAGGTCAAGCTGTATCTAATGTTCCGTTTAATTAATTGAGATAAGAAGTTCACCAGTTTTTAAGTTGGAGCATATACTTTCTAACAGTGATAACAAAATTAAAATCTATTCAGTAGTTTTTGCTCCAACCCGTAACAAACAGACAAGAATTTAAAAATCACATTTTTCGATTCGAAGACGTTTATATACCCTATCCCACTTGTTTTTTTTAAATATCGTCAATGTACACAGCTTTTTTACAATTTTATAATAGTAGAGAAAATTCTCGAAACATCTCGAAAAACAATACAATTACAGTTCTTGTATAAATGACGTAAATAATACTTATAGTGTGCCGTAATAGCTCTTTGTCACACAACATTATTTTAAAAGAATTATGTGATGATTGTTCTTGTTCACCACAAGCACAATAATTGTGATGACTTATAGATATGGTAGAAGGTCAATTAATAATGTAAAAATTTACTTTATAATAACTTTATTTATTTGCCATCTGACAGGTATGCACACAAGCAATCGCGAGTTGAAAGAAATGATGTGTTCGAACAGAGATCCTGTTGAGAAAAAGAGACGTATTTATGAGGAGCAACTACTTCCGCGCCATCCACCTGTGTTCCAAGAGTGGTTCCGACGAGTGTTCTCCGATCCCTACGGATGGTAAATATAATACCATCTTGATTATTCTTAAATATAAAAGCATATCTTTGAGATTTTTTTCTACTTTTGAATTTCGAAGGAGACATTGCTCTAAATTCTCGTATTCTTGGCGATGGCCTTACATTCCTTTGTGGACCTGAAAAAGATTGATCGGCCGAGATGTGTAGGATTCATACCGCACTAAAATGGTGTCGATTTCAGCACAATAGAGGGGTGCTACGTGCGGCGGTCAAAGGGCCCGCTGTTCTCATATTATTGAACACATTTTGTGTATATGATTTGCAAGTTAGAATGTAATGTTTTATTAAAAAACTACCTTTTTTTACTTAATTTGCTTACAAAGTGACTTATTACTACTATGCCTTGGTAGAAAGATACTCTTCAAAGTCATAAACTAAGATTGTTGCAGTGAGTATTTGAGGTACCTACTTAATGTCATTTTCTCCCTGTGGTGAAGTCTTACTAGTGTCTGATTTTTTATTATACACAAAAATATTCAACAGGTATCAAGCTAGATCTGCTTATATCAGGACTACTGCTGTTATGTCAATGGTTGGCTACATCTTGGGTAAGTTTATATACCTACCTTACCTACCCATATGTAAAAAGTTAGATTCACGATCTTACAATGAATCTCTCAACTTCTATAGGACTAGGCGACAGACATGGCGAGAACATATCGTTCGATTCAACAAACGGTGACACTGTGCATGTGGACTTCAACTGTCTGTTCAACAAAGGCGAGGCGTTCGAGTGGCCGGAGAGAGTGCCCTTCCGTCTTACCCATAACATGGAAGCTGCAATGGGTCCGCTCAAACATGAAGGCATGTTTCGGTAAGAGAAAGTAATTATTTCCAGGTTATACAACACTAAATGCAATAGTAAAAATGTAAGAGGCGACAATAGGTTTATTTGGTTGCTAGCTTGTTCCTTCACTACGTGAAACTTTATTTTCTTTTTTATACCTTCTGTTGTTAAAAGGTGAGTTCACTAAAAATATTTGAACTTTCTTTTAAAACGTGGTTTCAAACGTGCAAAAGGATGAATCCTAAAATCCTGTAAAGAGCAGTAAAACATAAATAATTATAAAAACGTGTCAAAGTTGTTTGCTGTTACAGTCATTGCATCTAAAAATTATTGACACCATCATAAAATACTCTACACAATACATTCATAAATAATGTGGAGAGACGCAAATAGTATATACTATATACGTAATCTATATTTAAATGGAAGTGTAATAGGTTTTTGAAATATTTTTAATATTTTATGGATTCCCAATCTAAAATTAGTTTTTATTCGATCATTAATGTAACTACTAAACTAATTTGTTTCTGGTTTTGGACTTGAAACTTTTATAAAGCAAAGGATTTTCCTACTTTAACCAATAATGTATTCATCTCACAATCAAGATTGATGAATGTGCTCTATATATGTAATCCTTTAGTTGATTTAGACCACTTTTGTTTTCCTGAGAAATTTTCTTGTATGGCTTTCGAAGTGTCGACTCACAAAATGAGATTTTTGCGAGACAATCAAGTTTTCCCTTTTATTTGTTGACATATTATTATTAACGGCGCCATATAACATACGTTGTCTAGTCTTAGGCAATATATAAGCTATCTTGTTCAGCTATTTCTTTAAATATAGGAAAAGCTGCGAAGCGGTGATGCGGGCTCTACGCGCTCAAACGGCAGCGTTGATGTCAGTGATTGAACCATTCGTATATGACCCCTTAGTGTCGTGGGGACGTGTTAGGCCAGTGGACTGCGGCGAGAGGACTAATGAGCAGGCCCTACAGCATCTGCTGCATATCAAGCAACGGCTTAATGGCATGGTGAGAAACTAATTTATATCTAAGATGAAGTTGACTTTTTCGTTGTATGTTTTGTTATCCTTCAAGTATCTACATTACAAATGTAATGCAAAAATCTATTGTCTTGTACTCCAGGGCAAGTAGGCTTAGGACTGGGTCCTAAGGGCTGCCGTATTAGCCTAGTGGTCCTGAGCGCGACTGCTACGCTTAAGGTCTTGGGTTCGATTCCCAGGTCGAGCAAAGTGTTATTGGGTTTTTCTATGAAATTCCCAGTAACAGCTCGGAGTTTGGAATTTGTGCACGGTGAATGGCAATAGGCTCGCCCCCTTTTACATGGGACCTAAACATACCGGCGAACTGTGGGTGTACATTAGTACGCCTCTGCTTAATCCTTCGGTGAAAACAGGCGTGATGGTATGTTATGTTATGAAATGAGGTCCTCGTGGTTAAACTCGCCACTACTATTGCGCCACAGTTCGTGAACCCGATTAACTGTCTTATGTTTCTAATCTGGGTGTACTTTTTATCCGTTCTTTGTTTGAAGACCCCCGTGTTTGTTTCCTAGTGCGTGAGGTATCATTAAAAAAAATTAAGTAATACATAAAAAATGAAAAATATCGGCTATGAGGGCACATAAGTCATGTTCACCGTCGGAAATTGGCAATGATTGCTCTTTAACAATATGATTCACTTTTGACCATGACCGTTAATTCAGGGCCGTTCGACACGGTAGCAATTTTATTGCAGTGGCTATTACAGTTGAAAACGGAATAACCGTATTGCGGAAGAGTGACGTACACATTTAAAACCCATGTCTCTCTGCTTTATTTATTTTTGTGGGGAGTTGGCGGTGTAGACGCGTCGTGGCTCGGTATCAACTGATCTCTGATCAGACGAGAGTCGGGTCCTTGGCTCCCAATCTTACTCGCAGTAGCTCGTGGCATCATATGCGCACTTGCCTCAGATTATGGATTCAAATTGATTTGGTTAAAATATGACATGCAGTACGGTATTTTTACGAGTTATGTATCCTTACAATATATATTTCCCCTCTATTTTAAGGTGAGAACTAAGAATAAGCAGCTATCGCTATCCTTGTCTCCTGAAGGTCAAGTGGAACATCTGATAGTGGAGGCGACGAGCGTACATAACCTGTGTCAAATGTACATCGGATGGGGACCATTCTTGTAGAAATTGAATACAAAAACATTACCTTTCTGTTACCTGCGATATTAGAAATGTAAGAGAAAATGTTAATAAAAGTATTTTTCCATTTGTTTATAATTGGTATTTCATTTCAGGTAATTTTGGGCGACCTCTCTATAAATAATTACAATTAAATATAATTAATTACAATAATTATGACATTAATTCGTTTTTGGAACACAGTTTTCTGTCCTCTCTAGAGCGCAAAATAATAAAAAATCCTATCCAAAAAGTTTCTTAGGTTTAGTTTAGTTAACAATACCGGAAGGCTAGTCGATGAAATATCTAATTGCATACCTACAGTACAGGTATGCAATTAGACACAAATGAACACGTTTTTTACATAACAGGTACCTACTTCCCTACTTGAGTAATGAGTTTTCCAAGAGCAGATAGGTAAATCATTTGGCAGGTGCTACAATAATAACGTTATTGTTCATTGCCTATTGTGATACAGTTCTCGCTTGATTAAATATCTTTGATTCACTTGAACTGCAGTATGTTATTATTTTGCCTTGTTTTATTTCCGTGGTTGTTGGGACTTTAATTTATTTCCCTTTTTCTGACGTTGGGACAAGAATTTATTTCTTAGGAAATAAAAGCTGTTAAGTATTTCATATTTAGGGCCACTTGCACCAACTTTTTAAATATGTTTAAATTGAATTTAAACACAATTTTTCATAGAAATTTCGTGTTTAAATACAATTTAAATACATTTAATAGTTGGTGCAAGTGGGCCTTAAACTCAGATTATAAATAAATAAATTTATTGTTGGATAAGGTATTAGAACAATATTAATAGGTAGGTCGGTACCTACCATACATTACAATCCTGTGTGGGCAGAAGCAGATAAATAATTTAGCTATACATAAGAGCAGGCACGTTTTTGTTCGAAGCAATCTAATCGGTGATAGCTGAACGGATGATAAATATTCGACCTCGTTCATTGCGAATTCTTCTCGCGTTTTGGGTGTCCCTTCCCTCTAGGATTGTCCTCAACGCTTTGTGGATCATTTATTTTTGTCAACCTTTATAACATTTCGATACATAAATAAAATATTTTCTAGCCATCGCACTTTCTTTGGCTTGGATAAAAGCAAAATATTTAGCGGGGATTTAAATATGTATCTACAAGAATTATTTAGGTAGGTACACCTACTATGAAGCTATAGAGATACGTGCAGATGAGCTATTGTTACTTTTAAATATGTTATCAGATGTGAAATTAAAGCAAAATTAAATACTAAGTATTTACCTAGTAATTGTCTGAAAACTAAAATAAGGATATAAAACTGTGGCCTATTATTTTAAAAGGGAAATAAAAAAGGTAGACTACACATCAAACAACTCTTTGTATTAGCTTCATGTTTTATGGAAACATTTTACCTCGGTCCGGTCGACCTAGTATCGTTTAGCGCTGCGCGTGTAGGTAGCTCGGTTGACAGGCAATATCCGGATGATCCATTGTTCACCTCATTGCGGATTCTGAACAGCGATGCGGTCTGGCCTCTCTTTCATTCAGCTCTTGCTTCAGCTCTGGGGATATAAGAAAAACTGTGAATAAGAGAAAACGCATTTTAGATTAAGCCCGCCGGATAGAATAACATAGGAATTAATAAGTTTACATAATAATAGATTATATTTTTATGTAAACAGTAACTTATACAAATATTGTCGTGTTTCGGGATTTTTAGCTTTTCACGTCTTAAGGGGGAAAAGCCCCCCCCCCCTTTCCCCCTTAAGAAGGCTGCGTTTGTTTGGGATAGCCTTTTTTTTAAAGATAGGAACTTGATAATTGGTTTTGTCACTTAACTTAGGTATCATAAATAATGAATTCAGTGATTTTGAATTTTCACATTTTAAGGGGGCCTCCCCCCTTAACGTTTAACATCACTAGGTTGCGAATAAAACCGATAGTACCTACCTATCATACATGAAATCCACATGAGAGAATCTTCTCGTCGGCTGTACTATAAAAGAAATACGATAGCTCATAGAGGATAAACGCTTTAAACCGTAAATCACTGCCCACTTTACAATTAGGGGAAAGTGGGGGAGATTCGTACACCGGGAGCATTCGTACAACGGCCATAATTCGAATACGCAACATAGTAGCGCCTTCGTATCTTTTTGTGTGATGCCCACTCACACGCGTAATCTAACCGCGGAATGGCTCACCAGTGCTGCCGCCGGCTTCAATGTGACAGGACGATACATGTTTTCGCTTCGCGTAAGTAATTTTTCGATGCAACTTTAAATGTGTTTATCTTCTATAAGTAAGTTTTGCGTCCATTATTAAACTGATGCTTTGTGGTGTTTGGGTACATATTTAAGCTTATTATTTCGACATTTACCTAAGGATAATCTCAGCAGTTATTTTTATTTTCAATATATTAGTCGAATTTCTTAAGTTGGGGTAGCTTCGTACACGTATGAACGGGGTGGATTCGTACTGTACGAATGTACCCCACAGATGTTCTACAATCTTGCAGGCCCTGATGATAATGTGCAACAAGCCATTCCAGAAGAAATAGATATTACCTAAGAAGATCACCGAGACCTGAGGCACACTCGCCGTCTTTATTGGCGCAGCCACTTAATCTGTCATCTACATCTGCTCAAGGATTAGTAACGCCAGAAATGATAAAGTCCAAAAAGTCCAAAAAAGGTAAACAGCTTGGTAAATCTAGGATTTACATAGATACTCCCGAAAAAAATATTAAAATAATTGAAGAAGCAAGATTAAGAGAGAAAACAAAGGGCTAAAGAGATGAACAGGGCGTTAAATTTGATATGGGGTAAAGATATAATAAGTAAAGATATAATAAGTAAACCAAAAAGAAGCAAAGTAAAGTATTTAAAACTATCTTATTATTAAGTACTTTAGCACCCAAGACTGATTCTGTGAAATTTTGATCATAATAAACTTTACATATTCTATAAATAGCATTATTAATCATGATGTACGGAGGCACCCCACAATGTACGAAGGTACCCCAACACATGTACGAAGCTACCCCATGAGTAGGGTACATTCGTACGATTACCATTTTTTTTTAAATTGGCATAACTTGGCCACGTTTCTTTTTATGAACAAGTCGTCTAAGGGAACATTGTAGGCAGATATATAAGCAATCTAGCAATGCTTAAATTATTTCCAAATAGCGTTTAGTTTTTCCGCTATAGGGCTCGAAGTGAAAAGTGTACGAATCCCCCCCACTTTCCCCTACCTACGCAGTATCTACCTGCCTGTGTGTGTGTATTTCAGTGTAGTACCTACCTACGAAGTTTCATCTTCATGGCTAGGGGCCTACTTATTGTAACAGCCATACCACGCGGGACATAATATTAATATTATCAAACGTCCTTATGTTGTATCTAAGTACTTATCCTTCTATTGTACTTTGTGTCAGTTGTTGTGTGAAGAACACAAATCAGTCATCCTAATGTTTAATAATAAGTTACTACTATACGTACCTACTTATTATCTGTACTATTATAAAATTGTAAAAAAGCTGTCTGTACATTGAAGATATTTAATAAAAATAAAATAACTAGGTTAGGGTATATAAATGTCTCCGAACCCAAAAAATGCTATTTTTAAAATTCTTGTCAGTTTGTCTGTTTGTTACGGGTTGGCCCAAAAACTACTGAATAGATTTTAATTTTGTTATCACTGTTAGAAAGTAGTCAACGAGGTTATCCGACAGAGAACCAAAGTCGTCGACATAGCGGACTGAATTAGCAAGCTGAAGAAGCAGTGGGCTGGCCATATCTGTAGAAGAACCGACAACCGCTGTGGTAAACGTGTTCTTGAGTGGAGACCGCGACTCGGCAAACGTAGCGTAGGACGCCCTCCGGCAAGATGGAGTAATGATTTGCTAAAGGCTGCCGGCAGTAGCTGTATGTGACAAGCCGAGGACAGGGTCTAATGGCGCACATTGGCGGAGGCCTACGTCCAGCAGTGGACTGTTATAGGCTGATGATGATGATGATGATGTTAGAAAGTATGTGCTCCAACTTAAAAACTGGTATAAATACTTCTTATGTCAAATAATTAAACGGAACCTGAGATACAGCTTGACCTCTCTAATTTATAGACACTCATACAAAGAAGAGATCATCATTGGTGGTTTGAGAGCTTCAAGTGACCGAAGCCGCGGGCAGAGGCTAGTAAGTATATAAGTACTTAGATTAAGGCATAGTCTTTCGCTTGCATAGGTACATTATTGTATACATGTATGTATAGGCACCAATATAGGTATTTCGACTATACTCCAGAGAGAATGTTGACACTTCTCGCCACAAATATTTGCCTGGACAATTTGCAAACATGTAGTTAGTAAGACATAACATAGGTAGGTAGCTATTGTAATGCAGCTAGGAGTTATGTAAAATACTACTATCATTACGATACTACTAACTACTAATATCGAGGAGCGAACTAATATCATTGGGTTCTATAAAACCAAATGGTTTTGCGAAATGTTAAGGCCTGGAAGTGCCAGGTTGTGCAAAGGGTAATATCACGAAGTGTTTGCGGTGTTGAAGTCTTGCAGGTAAGTACAGCAGAGAAGATATTAGGCAAGCTGGGGTAGGTGTACTGACTAATACAACAGGATGTCAAGAGATGTTCTTTATTCAGTGTTCCTGAGCCAAAAAAGAGCTTATGTAACAGTTAAAAGTTATTTTATAGGACTAGAAATCAGTGTTGCCAGCATAAGAAAATTAACTACCCAATTCATAAATATTATTATTTCTGGTAACCCATCCCTTGATTGGCTGATCCCTGAGTCTGTAACAGTAATTTGGTTTTCTGTTAGAGCAGATCTACCTATACCCTTTTTTAGTAGTACAGAATGTCCTTATACCTATATCGGCAGGGGGCGGACTTGTACCTACCTACCTACCTTGCCTGGCCCTACTTAATACCAACGGCCATAAGATTCGTGACATTCGCCTCGATCTATGTGGGCTGTGGTTCAGCGTTCGATAGCCCTTTAAAGAGAGAGGAGTCGCCTCGCATCCTGCTTGAAGGTTCTCGTGGCAAAGGCGCGTGCCGCCTATTGTCACCAATGCTGTCAGTCCTAAGTCGACCGGCCGCATGCTGCAAGAGCCTACCTTTTCTACTCTACGTATAAAAAGATAGGTAGGTTTCTTTTATTTAATAAAATAAAATAAAAAATTTAATTAATTATTATTTCCAGTACCTAAGTACCATTTTAACTTGCAAAGTAGGTACCTAACTAAATGATATAACGAAGGTAATGATTGGGCATGTACCTATGTACTTAGGTAGGTACTTACGTGGATATACCATCGAGTCCGCATCTTATACTTACTGATGAAATACGTAGTCTGCATCGGTTGCTTGTCTCTTGCAATGACTTTTTTATTGGTTAAGTTGACACTCGAGCACACGAGCCTCCTGATAGTAAGTGGTCATCGTTACCCGTGACACCTGCAACACCAAAAGAGAAGTTGATCCATGGCGAAATCTACGGATGCTAGACTGCCAGAGACGCAGTAACCGAGAGGGAACTGGCTCTCACGTACCTACAAATTCTAATCAAATGCCAACTAAGGCATTTTACGACAGACTCCGACGTAAGCGTGATCGCCAGCCAGTCAGCACCCAAGAGGTTCTACTACCGAACAAGATCATTATCATAACATTTCTATCCGAATAGCAATGAGAAACCGTATCTAATTGTCTAACTATCCTCACACGGGGTAAAAAATGAGATATAAATTCTCTAATAAAATAATAGACCGTACCTACAATTTTCCTCTCATAGAGAAAGTAATTTCAAATTTAAATTCAAATAATTTATTTGTAAGGTACCTACCATGGCGGGCTGTTGTAGTTTAGCATTTCCAGCGTATGCGACACAGGTGGTTCGCGAATCACGCATGTTTTGAAGTCATGAATATTTTGAAATGTATTGAATTCTCATTAGTTAGGGCACGTCACTATAGGGGTAAGGCCCGTCACGGAGGAGTGACTGGAGAAACGATGACGTTTCTCCAGTCACTCCTCCATGACGGGCCGATGAATACCGTATGGTTTAAATCCGCTCGACATTATCCGTCAGGATCCACAGCAACGGTTAGCCATGAGGTCTTATGCTTTTTTATATCTAATATACATACAGGCATATCCAATATACATACAAGCATGATTAATACAAAGGTCAATTATTGCAGGCAAATAATAATAAATAAAATAACAATAATAAAAGGCAAATATGAGTTACCTACATTACACTTTGACTATCTATCCCTGGACAAGTGACGCGCTTAATTCTATGAACAAAAAAGTCTGTCACTTTTGGTGCGGGGGGAGGCAACACTACATAGACATTGCTGCACACATACTCAAAATCATTTTGTATCGCCACGAACTCACACATATTAAATTCTTCACCACTAACACAATTTACGCACCCATAGAGGTCAAATACGTCAACATACAAGAATTGACGACAATACGAACGTATAATACAATAAAAATAATTAGGAAGCTACTATGTCGATATTTTATATCGATAGATTATTTTAGGAAGAATGGAGGAAAACGTAACAACATTACAAATTATTTTTATATGTAATTATTTATTTGCAAAATTAAAATCATCCATACACACCTTTTTAATATCTTGCGTCATAATTATTTTCAATGCAATGCTCTCATTGCATGCTAATGAAATACAAAACAAAGGAACTGTTTAGGTATAGATAAATAGGTGTAACATACTATCTAATTGGAAAATAAACGCACGGGTGAGAGAAATCGCAAACTTTTCGAAATACATATTCTATAGCCTATGTTAATCTTGAATAATGTAGCATTTAAATGGTGAAAGAATTTTGGAAATCGGCCTTGTAGTTTTTGAGTTTATTTGTTACATACATTGATACATACAAATCTTTCCTCTTTATAATATTAGTATAGATAGAGCGGATATTGGGGACGTTATGTTACAAATACTTTGATACCAATTAGTTTGATTCTTTCATTTTGATTTTTTCTTTTCTTTGCCAGGCTGATATATTAGGAATAACACTAGACAGAGCATTTTGTTTCCCACGAGATATAAGTAGGAGTAAATACGATTTTGTTCATTATGTCGCGCGTTAATATGAACAGAAGCGCTACGCTAGAGGTCCTGGGTTCGATTCCCCGGTCGAGCAATGTGTTATTGGAGTTTTTCTATAAAATTAAGGGTTGATGCGCGATTAATGGCAATAAGCTCGCCCCCTAAGTACGCATCTGTCTAACCCTTCGGGAAATAAAGACGTGATGGTATGTCGTGTTCCGTACTCTCGTTATTTCTTTGAGCCGGATATCGAAAAAAGAAAATAATGTGTTTGAAGAAACACCCCGAGAGGCAGGGCATAGTGGAATTGAATAAGTCACTTACAATTGGAGCTGCCCAACTGGGGAAACACCTACACTTTGCAGAAAATAGTAGCCAAATAACATAGCACTGTACTACTAGTATTCTATTATCTGTGACTGTACTATGTTGTATTCCTAACGGTGAGCAAGATCGCCAGAGCTCCGCGAGTAAGCGTTATGTTGGCAGTGGGGGTACCGGTGTTGTGGGTTGTCTACCGGGTGTGAAAAGATTTTTACAGGTTCGGCAACGGGCGAGTGATACCCCAGGTCTTGCAAGCGTTCATATAATAGGGTACATTAATACTATATATACACTTACCATCAGGCGGGACATGTGCTGGTTTTCCACCTAAGCGGTAAAAGAAACCCCAGACCTTCTAACCATACCGTATCTTAGGAATCATTTTCAATGATTTTTGAAATACGATTTAAATATGTTAATTTATAAATTATTTTGTCAACAAATTTATCCGCAACGGCTTAAGCTATTATTTATCAATCACACCTATATCATTTTAAATGAAGGTCTTTTGTAGATCTGAAAAAGTAACAAATAAAATATCTAATACTGGATATCAAAAATAATCAATAATCTTGGTTACGTCATTTCCAAAAATGTTATTTTATTAAAATATAGTGATATCATAAATTCATGATATTCATCTTTAGTGATCTTTAGCAATTATTATAATTTGGTCTTACATTGAACACGAAAATAATATCGATATCGATTCGAAATCGTAAACAAACACTATCACATCATTAATTAAAATGACAAAACAAAAGAGGGACATAGTCTCGCTACACTTTTTAAAATTCTAGTTTTATGCATTATGTCATAATATATATAAGGCCTATAATTGCCAAAAAACGGTAATTCTGCATTAAGACCTATAATTGGAAATCATAAATGGTGACATCCTATTGGATGATATATAATTGAAATCTAAAAATGACATTTTGATGGATATTTCAAATTTAAATCTTACGTGTATTAGCAGAAGGCTGATATTGTTAGTAAAAAAAATTTGCTAGTCTCGTGGGGAGTGCGGATAGTCTCGTGGGGAGTGCGGGTAGTCTCGTGGGGAGTGCATGCTTGAACTAAACGATTATTTTATACTAGATTATTGAATCGGTAACGTCCTCGATCTTTATTAATAAATTGTATTATGTGATTTAAATAGAAATAAATGAACTTTAATACTTACATACGGAAAATTACTCCATCTTTATCTAAATAAGATATTATATATTTTCTTGCATATATTAACTGCACGTATATTGGTATTTACACGGAGCATTTATGATGACCTTACTGAGCGGAAACGATTCTGTTAATGAAAAATCGATTTCGGAAACAGTTTTGATAAACGCGTTAGATTTTTTAATCCACTACCTTGACAGAGGGGAATGATCATGAGAGGCGGGTCCATATAGATAGATAGTCAAAGACATTACATGATACTTTTTTTTTAATTATGGCGCCACACTTTTTGTGTATTTGCCAGTGTCAAGTATTAGAATAATCAAGTAGTTAATATATCCCATCATGGGATTTTATAAGGATTTTATTATGGCACCACACTTTTTGTGTTCGCCAGTGTCAAGTATAATGTTCAGTTGCCCCAATAAAACGGTAGAAACTTTATTGAGGCTTCGATGGAGTTTAGGTGTGAACCCAAAAAGTCACGATTTTCAATTTTATATCATTTGCCTACACTCTCACACGTTCACGAACACTTAATGGTTAATTATCCACCATAATTACACATCAAACTTCGGAGAAATTCAAGTTTTGAAAAATAATATAAAATCGACAACGTGCACTTTACATTTTCCCGCCTCTACATGATAATGATACTTAGTTATGTATTATGCCCCCAAGTAAACTAACTACACACACAGTAGGTATTCACTACTATCACTGACATATAAAAATCTTTTTACTTTTGGTGAACAGAAAATCAGTACCTACCTACACTGACATAGTGTATTGAATTACTGATCCTAATCCTAAGTAAAAAATACTGATGTATTTTATCCATAATATTACGTGCTTGCCGAAAAACATTAGTACACACGTTTAGCCCACATCCAGCCAAAGAAAGACAAAATTTTAATGCAACAAACACAACGCGTTGGTGGTACATTTTTCTAGGCAGGCAAAGGTGGTGAAACCATACAGCCTAGTTTTTTTTTCATTTTTGTTTTTTCTCTTTTGGAAAATAGTTTGACCACAAATTTGGATATATAGTCAAAACTACAAATACCACCATTGCTCAAAGCCTATATTTATATTGTCTGTGTATGTTTAAGGAAAAAATATATCTTGGTATTAATTTATGAAATTGATATGATCCAAGATAATATTATATACATATTCGGAGATCCAAGACGAATGCTTTAAATCAGATTAATGACATGCATAATGTCAGTCAGATGTAGGTTCGTCTTCTCACTTGGCTTAAAAACACAAAGTAGCGATACACCATAGCTTATAGGTACCTACCTAAAAATGTTTGTTCCAAATGTGATCTCGATTTATGAAGACATTTTAAATAGTTCGAGAGCACCCAACACTATTCTTTGAAATTCAATGAAGGTGGAACTTTTTATATGTATAGTACTCCAACTTCCCGTAACTGGTTTCCAGACTTTGTGTTTTCGAGGAGCTGCAACTCTGAAGACCTCTTTTTTATACATTAAAATATACTTACCTAATGTTAAATTGTACCATGTTACCACTTTCATAGTCAAGTGCGTCATTGTTATCAGTAGGTACGGTGGTATTCATACACTACACTGTAATAATTAATATGTATGAAACTGTTACGTGTTACTTTTTTTTAAGTGATGGGGGGGCGGGGGGGCAAACCTGCAGCTGATGGTTAGTGATTACCGCTGCCTTGGACACCCGCAACACACAACACAGCAGAGGAGTCGCAGTGCGTTGCCCGCCCGGCCTTATAAAAGGGCTTGGCCTCTTGTATGCTTACTCACTCGGCGAAACACAACGTTAACGTTGTTTCACGCCAGTTTTCTGTGAGGCCGTGATGGCATGGCTCTCCCACGGTAAACTTAACAATCGTTTAATAGAGACAAGAAATAAAATTTATCAAACTAAAAAAACTTCGTAGAAATCTAATTTAGAACTACAAGGGTTTCGTAAGTTGACCACGAAACTAATTCATTACAACACAATCACGAGGTTGTGCTTTATTGAATAGAACCTCAGATATAATGATTAATTTTATTGCAGAAATAAATTGATTGTTAGATATGTACTTCCTACATTAAATAGGTAAACCCGAGGCTTCTAAATTGGTAAACTTTTAGGTTACTTTTCGTAGGTCCAGTATACATATCTAAGTAATTTAATCAACTGAATGGGTGTGAGATTCTTCTTTTTTTAGATACCTACTATCCTAATGATAAGTAATAAATTATAGGTGTTATCTATATACTTAATATATAAAGCTGAAGAGTTTGTTTGTTTGTTTGCTTGAACGCGATAATCTCAGGAACTACTGATCCAATTTGAAAAATTCTTTCAGTGTTAGATAGCCCATTTATTGAGGAAGGCTATAGGCTATATATCATCACGCTACGCGGACGAAGTCGCGGGCAGAAGCTATCATAGATTATAATAATAAAATAAATAAAAATGTTTTATTATCAGACACAAAGGCCCATATGATAAGGCCCAAAGGCACATAATGAATGTGAACAATTTTTGACTAGGTAGGTACTCACTTATCTACTTCTCTGATATTGAAAACTGCAGACTGCCTCATTAGCATAGTGGTCCTAGGCACGACTTCTACGCTAGAGGATCTGGATTCGATTCTTAGCCCGGGTTTGGGTTAGGAATTAGGATTTTCTAAGAAATTCTCAGAACCAGCTCGGAGTTTTGGATTTGTGCCCGTAGTTAAATGGCTCGCCTTCTATTACATGGGACCTAAATATACCGGCGAATTGTGGGAGGCATATAGGTACTAATGTACACCACAATAATATACGCTTCTGCTTAATTAACTTTTCAGGGAATATAGGCTCTATAGTATATTATGTGCCCTGATGTTATTTAAATTACCTGAGAAATTAAAGATCGGTAGAACTGTATGAGTAAGTAGGTATATGTATACAATGTTGGGCTTCTTCTGATATTGGGGGTTTAGGCAGGCTCACCTATTAGTGCGGGAGGGAGGGCCACCGGTGCATTCATTAGAGATCTCGGAGCCCCTTACATATTGTGCTGTGGGTGGCCGTGTGTTTTTTTTCAGTCGGTATTCCGATATAACCCTCCGCCTTCTCTTTCGAGGGACGGTAAAAAACGAAAATAAAGGTATCTATCGCTGCCTTCACACACCTTTAGATACTTACTCGTCAAGTCTTCATAGATATTTAAGTTCAACACATGTTTTGCTGATGAGACTAGTAGTAATATATTCCACTTTTAAAAAATTTGGTTGCTATCACTTATTATCACATTTCGAGTAAGTAGTCGAAAATCTATATATATATATATAAAAGAAAGTCGTGTTAGTTACTTCATTTATAACTCAAGAACGGCTGAACCGATTTGGCTGAAAATTGGTGGAGAGGTAGCTTAGAACCAGGAGACGGACATAGGATACTTTTTATCCCGTTCCCGATTCTTTTTATTCCACGGGGGCGAAGCCGCGGGCAGAAGCTAGTTTATGATAAACAAAGATAAGTAGGCAGCTAAACAAAGACGTGTGATGACGTGTGTGTGTGACATGAAGAAGAGAGAAACGAAATGTCACAGATAAAAGCTAGAAATGTATACCCACAGAACAAAGGTTCCGTGTGTACCTATACCGGCAGAGATGCAGCCAAATAGTAAAAGTTAGACTTATCAAAGGCTCCATTTTAATTCTAAATTTAAATTAAGAATTGAAAAGTGTTTTGTAAAGAGACCAATGTCCTGAACCTAACATTTTCAACTTTCTTTAAACAATTTGTTTACATCAGTACGCAAATTTTCACCTGGCACTCTAATGTGAATTATTAAGGTGATAGACATGATCAGCCAAATTATTAAAACAAAAACACTTCATTGGGGATAAATCTCGTTACAGTTACAACGCTTTGTCACTTTGCTAAGTGGAATCACAAACCGTAACAGGGAAATTAACTTATTGCGAGATTGTTGTCAGTCTGCCATGAGGCAGTTTGTATAACGTCGTTGTCGATTGCGCTGGTTGAAAAAGTTCACGACGACGCATGCGTGAATTACCGATAAAAAAGCGGGAAAATTTGTTTCCTCGGATAAATTTATAATCTGTGATGAATTTGTAGGTACTCCAAATTTTAAATTATGGATTATAAAATTGGTTAAAATTATACAGTTTATAATGTTTTACCTAGTTCTGTGAATTATTTAATAAATTTATATATTGGTGTTATTGCTAAATTACTAAAAGGTGAGTTCAAATAAAACTTATCAATAGATGTTATTTTTAGATATTTTCCGGATTAGGTTTTTGCCGATGAAGAATATTGAAATAATCTAGGTAGGTATATTCTGTTAAAGATGAGAAACAATAAATATAATTTAAATTACTTATAGTTAAGTAGGTACTTCTATTTAACTAATATTTTGAGCCGTTTTAGTTTTATGAGCCTACGCGTTTAGTTCGCTACGAAGCGTAGCGGCCTAGCGGGCTACTTTCTAGCTGAAAAGTTCTAAACTTCTAAGGGCCACTTGCACCAACTTCTGAAATATTTTTAAATTGAATTTAAACACAAAATTACAATAGAAAATTGTGTTTAAATAATATTTAAACACATTTAAGAAGTTGGTGCAAGTGGGCCTAAGTATGTAAGAGGAGGGCTGAAATTAACGTTCGTTTTTAAATTTAATTTTACTTCTAAGAAATTGTATAGGTAGTATCAATTTCGGAATTCAGTAATGTGTGAGACAATAAATTAACATTTGTATCGAAGAAATCTAAATACATTTTAATTAGATAGATACATGTATACCTGTAGATAGGTACTATATTTGATGCAAATGAAGATGTTCTAAGTACTTAGTACAATAGAGTACCTACTAAGATATATAAGGCTATGGTAGGGGAAATTATATATTTGGGTTATCAACTTATCACATAAAAGTCTTTAATTACCTAACTCTTAATAAATGCTTGAGTCTGATTAGTTAAGTATATTTATTTACAGTAAATCACCTAACGTACTTCTATTCTATTCTATTTATAATTTGGGGACGCCGGCAGGCACCAGGCGGGCGATCAGTCCGCATATTGGGATTATTTCGCCCAGTTCCCCATTTTTGGTGGATCCCGTCATGGGTTACTGGCGCTTGGCGTCGCAAATCTTCCCGTAGCCTTGCAGAAGCCCACCAGTTGTCTGATGGAGAGTTCTGCTAGCTGTTCTTCATTTATCTCATCGGTTCCTAGTATTTCCCATCTAAGTAGCGTATACATTGTGCATTTTGCTAGTAGATGAAAGCTCGTTTCTTCTAACCTAACGTACTTAGTCGTCATTATTATTTTATTTATTTCTGATCATTTACAAAAACTAATACGATGGTAAAATACAAAGTGAGTACAGTACCTACTAAATGTTAGTATTCTTTGTTTTTAATATATTCGTGCTACCCGACAGAATAGCCATCAAATTCTTTAAAATGCATGTTTGAAAAAGAAAATTTATGAAAAGGTAGGTAGGTAGTTGAAGTTTAAGTATTTCAATGATGTAATAGTTTTCGGCCATGGATGCCATTGAAATAAGAACAAATACCTAAATAAGCTTTCGTTATTCATAATTTCCATAATCATCTCTAATCTATACTTAATATATAAAGCTGAAGAGTTTGTTTGTTTGTTTGTTTACTTGAACGCGCTAATCTCAGGAACCGATTTGAAAAATTCTTTCAGTGTTAGATAGCGCATTTATTGAGGAAGGCTATAGGCTATATATCATCACGCTACGCGGACGAAGTCGCGGGCAGAAGCTAGCCTTTAATAATCTTATTAAATATTTGTTAAATATATTATATCTAGCCTACGTCATGAACGTGAATATGAATCTTATTCAATTAAATAAATATGTTATTTAGGATTTAGTTATTGTCCTCCTGTTTTTACTAGTTGCATTTACGAATATTTATTCGTCAATGAATACTTAATTTTATGTACCTACCTAAGTAAAATATTAATTTTTTTCGTTCATAAAAATATGAGATAATGTAGGTAGTTCTAGTAGAACATGTTGTCTTATTAAGAGAGCTTCTACGAGCGTTGATATTTTTTTCACTCGTATATATAACACAAATACCTGTACTCTCACTTCTTTCCCAATGGGTTAAGTAGTACAGTAACTACAGAACGACACTTATTTTATAAATTCTTGTCACATAAATACCTAGGTATCTAGAATAGTTTGTAACTTTCACAATAAATACATTTTTAATCCTGCCTATACGCAATAAAAGATAATCAATCCTAATCTTGTATAATTGTTGTTTAACAAACATAATTTTATCGTGATTTGGAACTGATTACGATTATTCAGAATTCTGTTGAAGTCTTGTTTCCATGCCTCAGTCAGAAATTATCTAAGTGATTAGGTATTGTCGTCAAAAACTTTGTGGTAAATTTGCGAAAATTAAAAATAATTTTACATTATGATAAACTTTGTAAGATAATAGACTCTACAGAATTTTTGGCCGTAGTTTAAATAATAATACTTTTTGCTGGGCTCATAGAACTTTTTGTTCTGAAGTGACAAAGAGTTTGAATTACCTATTATACTCTTTGGCCTTGGCAAATGTCATCGTCAATGGATCGTTCATTCTTGAGGCGAAATCGCAATTTTTTGGTTCGTGTTCGTGCAGTGACCCGTTATCTGTGTTGCAGTACGAGAATGCTGAAGGTACCAAATCCAAGGAGACTGGTTAGCAATGTGTTCCCTATTCTGCAATGGTCGAGGACTTACGATGCAAGTGCAGGGATTGGAGATTTAATAGCTGGTTTCACCATTGCACTAACTTTGGTACCACAGTCTATTGCGTATGCTTCGCTTGCTGGATTCGAACCCCAGGTAGGTAATATAACTATGTATCTTGCACAGTTGACAAAATTTATACACGATCACTAGTAACCATACTGCAATAGGTACAACTGTTCGACGTGGATGAACACGTAGTAAGTCAAAGGCCTCGGTATTAATGATCCGATTAATGAAGTTAACCGTCACACACAATGGTAACTATTTGAAAATTATTTGCACTAAAACGAGTGACGAACATCTGAAGAAACGCGAGAGTATGGGAATTAAATACCGTGTTTATAACTGCTACAGGAAAGTAATTATCAACTAATTTTACCTCAGATATTTTCCTGCGACCTTAAATTGTTTGATCTGACTTTTCCGGATAATAGTAATTCGGCCTCTAAAAGTGTTAGAGTTTGTAGAACAAACTTCGTGAATTTATTATGAATATGTGACGAGAAGTTACTTCTTTGGTGAATCAATGAACATTATTGTTTACAAAAAAATACTTAGATGGTAAGAATAATTTAGGCTTGCATTGTTTACACTTATGTAACTGCTTAGTTGGAGTAAATAATAATATAATTAAAGTAAATAAATTGTAGAGTAATGGCAATGGTCCCATGTAATAGGGGGCGAGCCTGCCCCCTATTACATGGGACCTAAACATACCGGCGAACTGTGGGTGTACTAAAGTACGCCTCTGCCTAACCCTTCGGGGAATACAGGCGTGATGGTACAGGTATATGGTATGGTAAATTGTAGAGTACCTATGCAGTTATTTACGTATCCTAATTATGTATTGGTTGTTATCAAGTTTATTAATAAAACTTGCAGTTAACTTATTCTGAGAGGAGACTTGTAATAATAATAGTATTTAATAAACAAATAGGTACAGTAATAATTATATTAATGTCTATTTATAACAAGAGTATTCGGGACATTAATATGTGTTTATGTTATGACTACTGATTCCAATAATGATTGAATCGGTTAATTGTGTTCATTCAGTAATATTTTAAACGTAAATATTAACTGAAATAGAATAGGCTCAATGTAGGTAATTCCTTGATGACTGACTAGTGACTATGGTATGGTATGGTATGGTATGGTATAGCGGGCTATTTTCCGCAACTCCACGACAAAGCGCGTATTTTGCGTGCGGGTGTTTAAGAATTATCTACTCGAGCCACCCTAACTCCTCAAGAAAGGCCAGCAAGCGGTTCATGTTGCTGACGATCTCTCGGAGAGTACTCGGTTTACCGAGGTACTTTGCCCTGTATGCGGCGACCCCTGGACAATGTAGGAGCACGTGGGCCGCTGTCTCGTCTTCCCCCAGGCAGGCTCTGCACAGGGGGCTGTCTGTAACACCTATAACAGAAAGATGTTTATTAAAACAACCATGGCCGGTGAGGGCTGCCGTGACTGTTCTTAATTGTTGCTTTGACAGTCGCAGTAACTGTTTAGTAACGCGTCCGTCTATGTCAGGGAGTGCCTCCTTTGCCTGCCTGCACTCCCCATGATTCAACCAGTACCTGCTGTGCCAGTTCCTGGTGCGTTGTCTTACAATAGTACGTATCTGGACGAAGGGGAGGGGTATAATGGGTTCGGGACCCACGGCATCCATGCTCGACCCCCTTCTAGCAAGCTCGTCTGCTGCATCATTGCCTCGAGAGTTGCTATGTCCTTTGATCCATTGGATGGTTATTTCGTTTTGCACACCTACTTGATTTAGTCTTTGGTGGCATTCGATTATTAGCCCCGAGTTTGCTGTGTGACTGTCGAGAGCTAGTAGTACTACCATGCTGTCCGAGAGTAAAAGGATGGAATGGTCCTTCACCTCCCTTGCTGCAATGGCTGATGCTGCTAATAGGATGCCCATGCATTCAGCTTGGAAAACTGTGTTATAGGTCCCTAGTGGTATGGACATCCGCACGTTTAGATCTTCTGAGAAGATCCCGCATCCGGTGCCTTTACTAGTTTTAGATCCGTCTGTGAAGATGTTAAGTTCTGTAGGGTTAAGACCCTCACAACGATGGTCTTCATGAAGCTGTATCTTGTATTTCTTGTCGAATATGAACTCCTTCGGTTTGCAATCGTTGACCGCTCTCAAAATTGGGTGTTCATCGAAGAGTTCTTCTAAAATTGTTTTATGTCGCGTGCCGCTGTTTTTCCAGAGCGATATTGCTTTTAAACGCACCGCCGCCATTACTGCTTCCTGTTGTATGTACAGGTGTAGCGGCGGTAAGTCTAACATCACCTCGAGTGCTGCAGTTGGAGTGGTTGACTAGTGACTACTGAGTTATTAGAAATAAAAATCAGGGCCTTCGTTCTATAATCGCATAGGATTGGTGTTATGTGGATAACCTGTATTTGTCGACTCATTTAAGGGTGAGTACTGGAAACTGGAAACTTATGCAAGGTTGGGTTGTGCAGCGCTCGATGAATATAAAATAGCTTGCTATATTGGCGAGAGAGGTAGTCAGAGATCTCCAGTCAATATACTAAAAGTCAGTTTAAAATTGATACTTGATTAGAGCAACGGCACGCTGGTTCCAGCTATAACATAACACCATCAAGCATTCCCCCAAGACTTAGGCAGTGGTGTACTTCTGTAAATCTATAAATGTTTAGGTTCGCCAGTATGTTTAGGTTCTGAAATAGAGCCTATTGCCAATAGTAGGTACATGAAATGACAATGATGCCTGATGCCTTTGCTATGCATCTATTTACTAAGACGAGATCTAAGTGGATTACCATGAGATTGAGAGAAATTTTATAATAAGGATGACACACAGGTGGCGATCTTAATTACCTATTGTTACTGGTAGACGTACATATTACAGATACTTACTCGTAGTATTAAGTAATTTACTAACTAACATGATGTCTAGACAAGCGAAATTTAAATTGAAGTGTATTTCAAGATATACCTTGAATTTGCTATGCAAGTGGTGTCAAGTGTGAACTTAGATCTTAATCTTAAAATTATACATGCAAGGGGTGCTGGCTGCTAGTAGATATTAATATTTAAATTCCAAGCTGTGCTTAGATTGAGCGAGTTTATATCTCCTTCAACAAGTCTGTTTTGGTTCCAAATAATTATATTGTTCTAACATCACAATCAACTATGCAGTTGCAACTTTTATTTTTGAATATCAATTATTTGTTTAGTTTTCTATATTATGTAAAAATTTAATAGAAGAAATTAGTTATTCATGAATGGAATATCGTTAATATTCCTACAGCTTTACTTATGAAAAGAAATATAAGTAGGTACCCTTACGTTCTAAGAATTACAATTAGTTTTGGTAGGTACCTACGTACTTAATTATAATGTTGTTTGTTCGTAACTTAGCCTAATATTTTAGCTGTAAAAGTTTTGTTCTTACTGCTTGTATTGGTCTACTCTATTCCCTGAAGTAATTTCTGTACGTTTCAGGGATTAATTACCACTCGGCGAGAAATATTAACTACCTATTCCTTAATAGGGTAGTTGACTGGTGTTGATGTATTAAAAATATCAGGCTTTGTGAAAAATATAATTAAGTATAATTCGCAATCAGAAAAATATAATTTAAGTAACACGACTAATAAAGTTTTAAGAAATATCGGAGCGTTTAAAGATTTAGGCCCACTTGCACCAACTTCTCAAATATGTTTAAATTTTATTTAAACAGAAAAATTGTGTTTAAATAAAATTTAAACATATTTAAGAAGTTGGTGCAAGTGGGCCTTAGAGGGAATTGAGGAGGGATGATTGGTCTCTGGGCCGCGAGTATTGTTTATAATTTGTACGGAGGATTGGGTTTTGACGTCACTCCATAGTACGATCTCGAACTAGCATAAAATTAAAATGCTTATAAATTCCCTATTAATGTTATTTTGTTTTTATTCACTCTTTATACTAAATATTTAAATGATAAACTGTTCCAAATAATAATATTACTGCTTCATGAATGTAATAATGTGATATAGTATGATAAGAGTCATTAAAAAAAATTACATATTATAATTATATACCTACCATTTACCAATGACAGTTTGTCACTGAATTCAATGATATGAAGTCATTTTTATATATCTTAGAAATAAATGAATTTTAAAATAGGTTTCAGTGTTAATGAAAGGTTAAACTTTATAATAATTATTTAATTTGCAAACTGTAAAGCAATATCAATTGGAAATATAATGAATTTATAAGAAATCGCCAATATAAGTAATAAACAAGTATGTGTTTTGTAGGAAGTAAAATGTAGATAAAGTCTTATTATAAACATCTTTCCTTTGTTGTCTATAGGTATGACGTTTGTTTACTCGTCTTTCTCAATTCATATTAGACTAAATGATGAAAGATGTGTCACTCATTTGTTTCAGGAAAGACAAAAGATATTTAATAAACATATTAGGTATTCTATTGTATATATACTAATAAATAAAGCTGAAGAGTTTGTTTGTTTGCTTGAACGCGCTAATCTCAGGAACTACTTGTCCGATTTAAAAAAATCTTTCAGTGTTAGATAGCCCATTTATTGAGGAAGGCTATAGGCTATAATATCATCATGCTAAGACCAAGTAACAATTCACGTGGACGTAGTCGCTGGAAGAAGCTAGTAGGTATTCTATAACGGACCGAAGTCAAATAACTTAAATAACTTAATTCCAGTTCGTCAACTTATGTTTTTTTTTTTTCAGTATGGTTTGTACTCATCATTCATGGGCCCGTTCGTGTACGCCATAATGGGTACATGTCCACAGGTGAACCTTGGGCCCTCTGCATTACTGTCACTCCTCACGTTTACGTACACAAATGGTACTAATGCCGACTTCGCGATACTTCTATGTTTCATGGCTGGTATTATTCAACTGGTAGCCGGTACTGCACAACTTGGTAAGAATTATCGTATAATTAGACGTACCTACCTATCTATTATTATTTTCACGTAATAAAAAAAACTATGATCGAAGATGTAGTAGTAGCCTAGCCGCAGTGACTTAATGGGAGGTGGGCAGGGCACTTTGCAAGACGAGACGATCTTAGATGGATCCAAGCACTTACCAAACGGTGGCCGAGGGATATCAAATTATCGCAGGGCTAGGGTGATTCAGTGGATGCGACTTCCACAAGGTGAAACAGTGGAGAAGACATCTTCACTCAGCACACCACCGGCTGAAAAGATAGATTAAAAGGAACATGAAGTTAAAGCTTGTGGTGGCAAAAGATAATTGTGCAATTGTTTTGATGTTTTTGCTTACTATTCTGATACTTAATTGTAGCATCATACGGAAGATGAATAGTAAAAATATTATCTGCAATACACTCTGGTAGAATGCATTCGTGTACTTTGAATAATAACCGTCCGTTTATTTTAGGTTTCTTGGTGGAATTCATATCATTGCCAGTGGTGTCCGGCTTCACGTCGGCCGCAGCAGTGACGATAGCTTCATCCCAGATCAAAGGCTTGCTAGGTCTTAGGTATGCCGCCGACACGTTCGTGAGCACGTGGGCGAACTTATTCAAGCATGTGGGAGAGACGCGATTGCATGACACACTGCTCAGTTTGGGCTGCTGCATCATGCTCTTGGGAATGAAGGTAGATTTTTATAATTATTGTTTTGCTTAGGTACTTTGGAATTATGAATACATTGTGACTGATAGTAGTCGATGTGACAACGAAAGATATCAACTGGACAGGTTACCATGTAAACAAAACAAGGGTTTAATAATCGTGGTATTTAGACAGGTATTTTATTGAGAGAGACTATGCTGATTAAGAGATTACCGTGGTAAGTCTACGGATCTTAATGAGCACGGCAAATCACGTCAGAACGGTCTGATGGCATGGCAGTTACTTTGTATAATATACTGATAGGTATTCAGCTGCATCTGATAAGAATGAAAGCTGGTCCCTAAATAGTTGTAAAAAAAGGCTAGGATGATGCTGGTGATAATATTATGTAGGAGGTTTTTAAGATCATATTATTTCGCTGTTTGTCCAACAGGACTAGTTAGGTACGTTTGTGTAATAGTATACAAAACTACAATATGTCACACCGAGACGTAGAGTAATATCGGTCTCAATAACTGGAAGCACAAATAATATAGTAGGTATAAATTACAAAGAGTATTCCTTTAATAGCGGAGGTTTATAAAATGTAACGTATTTTCCAGAAAATAAATATTTTGTGAAGCCAAAGTTAACATTTGTAGAAGGTCGCCTAACTAAATGTTTCCATTTGATCCAACCGACATGTTTACAAGGCACGGTCGTGTCAGTTAGAAAAGTTTTAACACTGGACTTATTGCTGGACACCAAATTATTTTCTCAGTTTTTTTCTTATGTTTACTGCACCAGTGCAAAACTCAACTATTTACATATTAAAAAATATTTACAATTAGACAAGATTAAGAAATAGAAGTCAGAGTTTACGATTGTTTACTTGGCTAAAGCATCCGATGTTCCAAAACGCAGGACGCAGGTTCGAATCCTACCGCGGAGAGGGAGAGAGAATTGTCCACTTTTCTCCCGATCCCGCAGTGGACGCACCGGGCGCATGAGGGTGCAAACATAATTATCTTTGTTCTCCATGATCTTCGGCTGAACTTGCGGAATCCACCGCCGAACCAGATAATGACTCCCGTAGGTGGCGCCTAGGCCCTCGAGTGGGATACAAAACAGGGCCTTTAACTTTGCCTAGTCCAGCGGAGGCTGGATGCAGCTTGTTATTTCAGGAAACCCTTGGCCATGATTGCTGGGCAATTACAGTTTTTAGTTGGTATGTGTTTGACAACCTTTAGTTGTCCTGTTACCTGTAGTTTTTTCTACTTTACAAATCCTTGAGTGAATAAAGAATTTATTTATTTATAACTCTGCCACAGCTACCACCTCTATCTATGAGGATGCATGAGGATTTCCTATACTACAAACAAACAGAGTTGAATCCTGTCCAAGGTCGACTTTATTTTTCACAAAAGGGTACCCGGAATTTGGTTTATAAGTCTAAAGATAACACTATAATAATAGTATGTAATAAGATTAAGTACACTTAAACCCTGTTTCGATCTGAAGTCCATTATATGCGAACATGGTCATTAGTCGCTTATAAACTTGTACTTAGTTATTAATTTCCATTTCCTATTAATTTCCTCCATAATTAATCACGACACGTTCTTTAGTGAGCGTGAGCGTACACTAGTGAGCGACCGCCCGTCAAACCTCAACTCGGCAAACTACAAAGTCTACTTGCCGTCTTGGCGTATACTCCGGTATTACCTAACTAGGACTTCAGGACTGAGTCCCTGTGTCACGTACTAACTATTGACCTGTCAAATATAGTTAACTTGATATGTTCATAGACCAAGGATTGCGGACTTAAAGGGTCTTTATATTTGTATTATCACCATTAATTTGCTTTGCAATAGGTATGTACTCTTAGCGCCAATGACCACATGATAGCAAAGTTATTGTTTATTTTAGGTCCCGAGTGAAACCGCGGGGAACAACAGAGTCTCTTTCTTATAAAACGAAGTTGTGTTAGTTATACTATTTATAACTCAAGAACTGAGCAAGGCATGAGCGATTTATAAAGATGTTTATTAAGTTATTTCGGGGCGGGGACAAATCAAACAGTTTGCGGGCGACACGAGTAAACCTGCGGGCAACAGTTAGTAAAGACATTACCTTGAATTGTGGCCAATGAAATTTTGTTAAAATTTGAGACCGAATAATTTGAGAGTTTATTGTCATACACATACCTACTTATATCTCTGCTTCACGTACGTTTCCTAAAGCCGTGCATAAATGCAAAAAAAGGTACATTATTTGCGGTTTTTTGAATCTTTTGTATCGATACAAACTTTTGAATTGATTAGTCATTCTTATTCTGTAAAAACAACTACCTGTGTCGCAGCATTTCCATACCATTGTCACAGCTATTGTTCAATACTCCTGTATTATAAATTAAATCTTTACGCGTGTAAGAGCCATCAATGACACGATTCTTGTCGTCTGCTATTTCAAAGTAATGCTTTTTAGTTTCAGTTAATTTGAATTCATAAAAAACAAAACAAAATCAGTACAACCCAGTTACACAGAGCATTAAAAAAGCTGTCCCTGGATGGCAAATTGATGATCGGAATGATCTCAAAACTGATAGTATTTCAGGAAGTACCTATCTAATAATTATGATTCTTAACTGAACCTGATCAAACTTTAACTTACTTTGTCACAGATATTATATCTAAGGAAGTTAATTATAAATTCATCATAGTAAGATCGAGTTTTCTTTTTTCATGGCCCCAAAAAAGTCATCCAAATAGTCAGGATTCATTATGCTTTTATTCAGTTATTGTCGTTGTTTTTAGGACATAGTTTAAGTATATTATCATCTTACCTGTCTGCCCATTTATACAGTAATTGAATAGGTGGAATAACATTTAGATAAACACTGAATGATTGGTTTCGAAGATAAAGAGCAATGAATTCGTTTACTCATAATAAAAGGACCTACCATAATCGAATGTAACAATAGTGAGTTCGCTTTCCGTTCAATAGCTTCTCAAGGCCAGACGATGAAGCAATATAAATATTTATACAACAATTTAAAGTGACAATATTACGGTTAAGTAACTTAGTGCTAGAAGAACTGTGTAAATTCGAATTAGTAACGAAATTTAATAATGCAGGGCTTCAAGTGATATTTGGAAACACTTCATTGTAAAGTACTTAGAACTTCAACTTCTATTATAAGCGAATTTTATATCTTCAAAGTCTTGCCAGTTGAAGTGAATTGATTATGACAGGTCACTCCAGCCCAAATAAATATACTTGAAGCATCTTGCGCTTTTCTAATATCGGATACTGTAAAAGTATGGCTATACAAAGGACACTTCTATCTCACTTCGAGACTAAGCTCTTCTCAACTAGTACAGAAAGGATACTTGAAAGTCCTTTCGTGGCCGCCATTTTTTATAGAATTGTCTGTCTAGTTGTTGAAGTTGAAGTAGTCTAGCGATTTTCATCGTGTAAGTAAAACTGATAATTTTGCACTATAGCCAATCAAAGGATGTCAAATTTTAATGTGTCCATTACCTGTTTTGGGCAAAGATAAATTAATTACACACATATAGGTACTTATTGGATTCAATCTTCTTGCCACTACCCAAATCGGTCCATTAATTACGAACGAACTAAAGCCTACAAATTTTCATTATAAATTCACTGTTGCTCATTTGAACGACATTAGTAAATAAACTCAAATGCTGAAATCAACGTAAATCAAGTTAAATGAAACCCTAATTTATTTAAAAACAATATTGATAGTAACTTAAGCATGGTATGCGTAAGTAATAGAATATTCTAAATCTTATATTGATTGGACCGAATACATTTTGCTAACAAACTTCAAATTATTAGGTACCTATATAAAGTTCAGAACTAATTTACACAACTGATAGGGATTGTTTCATAGTAATCTCTTCTAACACAGCTTGCGATATAAAATAGAGCTTCAACAACAAGATTATCCTCAGGGTAATTGATGTCGTATGTAAATTATATAGACACTTAAGTTACACGATCAGATTTTACCTACAATACAATTTTATAATTATTGCAATTATAGTTCCGATACTGTGTAGCGCGCCTAAAATAATTCAATATCTACGCACAAATTCCTACTTATAATATTTTTTAATTTGTCGTCTTCCCATTTGTCTTCCGAACCTTCTCACTGTGAAAATGTTGTTTAGGTATGATGTAAGTATTGGTTATATCAATGTTAGTTGTGTTGTACCTAAGCCTAAGTTAGCTACTTGTCGTTCCTATACAAGCGATTGTCAAGGTCAATACGTCAAGGGACGTTTCGCTAAATAAAAAATGTTGCTAAAAAGATTTTATAAGGAAACTATCTAGAAAATACATTTTGACATATTAAACGCAATAAAATGCGATAAAGCTAATTTGCTATACAATGTTTGAAATCATATTTAGTTTTCAGGTGAGAGTTTGAATTTGTCTTGGTTTCATTATGTTTCGAAATTAAATTGTTAACTTCAAATAGTTAGCTGCAATTTGCTTCTAGAGACCAGTGTTATAATCCCGAATATTGAAAATAGTCCTTTTCACTCAGAACTTTACTTCCAGGATAAAACATAGTCCAATTTCCGTAAACCGGAATATTTCCTAAATTCATTTAAATAATAGGCCCTTTTATTACTTTTGGGTAATAAGAAGGATTGAAGGTTAATACGTAGATGTGGGAAATACTAAGTACTTACCTACCTACTAACTATTATTGTTAAGTGTGTTAAGAACTTATTTTTAATTTCAGGCTTTGAAAGATTTACGAATTAAACCCAGGGAAGTGAAAGAAAAAGGTTTCCAGAGAGCAAAAATATTGAAAAAAACGTTATGGTTCACCGGCGTGTCTCGGAATGCAGTGGTCGTGACCTTGGCATCTGTCATAGCATACATCTTGCATGAAGATAAATATGACCCGTTCCTTCTTACTGGTAAGTTGCAAATATTAGTTAAGTGTAACAGCACACATAACGTATATACTCAACCCTTTATACTGTCCCACTGCTGGGCACGGGTCTCCTTTCAGAATGAGATGGAATAGGCTAAAGTCCACCACGTTAGCTTGATGCGGGTTGGCAGACTTCACCCGTCATAGAGAAAATCTCTCGTGCGTGCAGGTCTCTCACGATGTTTTCCTTCACCGTTTAAGCGTGGGATAATTATTTATTAATTAATGAATGATTATGAAAAGCCAGAGGTTCGTGCCTTGGATTCGAACTCGAGCGCTTGGCTTTGCAGTCATGACACTAGGCTATCATTGCATAGTAGAATGAGAAGCACGATCTATATATATTGCCTTTGTGCCAGTAGTTAAGATCTTTCGGACTGCTGCTTAAAACGAGCTCGACCACGGGTAATCTATCTATACTATAGACATATTAAAATATCATATGTTAGATACTAACATCATATGTCTCATACAATCCGCTCGCCTTGTTAAATTCACTTTATATTAAATCAAAGCTCCATGTTAAAAAAGATCACTCACATAATTTGAAATACTTGCCTATACTTACTTACTTGAAAATCTAGTTTAATTCTACTGCTGTTTCAATTAATTCAGTATTTTTTCTACATTTTTCACTCTTAGTTTGCAATAAGTTAGCGTGGTCGAGCGCTGCCTTTGTAACCTTGGCCTTTCTACAGAAAAATAAACTCGGCGATTGTCGTCAGGCCTAGTGTCGCAATTCTTGACATCGAAACATAGCACTTTGGTGTTTTTGTTAATTTTTTAATCCTCCTGATAACAGGTTGCCCTTGAATTACAATTAAAATATCTTATAGTTTGAAAGCGTTAAATAACTTTAATACCCGATCTACACTCGACGATTCTGTGAATCGAGTTGAACCATGTATTATGGATAAATTATTAAGTGATAGTGGTTAAAATTTAAGTTTTTTTGGTAATGTGTTTTTTACTATAATAAGTATTATGTACCTGGGAAGAGACTGGACTCCACGACACAGGGTATCCTAGTGTGGAGTCCAGAGAACTGTAAAATTTAACACATCATAAGTTCATACATAGAAATATTGTAACCTGTTTATGTAAACATACCTATTGTACAAATTTTTGTTACAAATAAAGATTACTATTACTATTACTATTTTTCATCAACTTATACATATTGTATTAAAGGTATAGGTTATATTAATTTGCCAGGGCTTAATTTCTATACTGCAATCTAAACTTTTCTACTACAACTTGTAAATTCCCAAAAAAAGTTGACATTGTAAACTTACTGACCAGCTGACGACGGATTCTTGCCTATGTAATAAGTATGTTTACCAGATTTTTCCAAACATGGTAGGTTAGGTAGGTACATCAGTAGATAATTATAGCCTAGAATATGTATCTATATCTATTATTTAATCCGTGCCTCCTTCTACCAGTCACGAAGTGTAAAAGATGTAGTTACGTTCCTATTTGTTTTGACGTACAGATTTGAAAAACCACTACAAAAAAGTAATTTTAACAAAAAGCAATTGTCGGTACTAAGTGTTTGTGAGTATTTTTTTTTTGGTTGCGTCACCACTACTGTTGGGTAACACCCACTTTTTGGTTATGGATTTCCCCCAAAGAGTTATAGATAGGTATTATTAAAAATTAAAATACATAATGTAGATGCAAAGATCAAGGTTACTGGTAAATGTTTGTCAATCTAACAACCCTTTCCCTAAAAAAGGCGACCGCTCAAATCCATCCAACTACATGCTACATACTAGCCGTAACCCTCCTTTTCTCGAAGATAATGGAGTCCATTATCAACTGCCAGCTCCTTCGGTACTTAGAGGATCACCAGCTGCTTTGTGACCAGCAGTACGGCTTTCGTAAGGGTCGGTCGGCTGGTGATCTTCTGGTATACCTGACACACCGTTGGGCACAGGCGATCGAGACTAAGGGGGAAGCCTTGGCAGTCAGTTTGGACATAGCGAAGGCCTTCGATCGGGTATGGCACAAAGCGCTTCTCTCGAAGCTCCCTTCCTACGGGCTTCCCGAGAAACTGTGCGGATGGGTCACCAGCTTTCTTGCAGACAGAAGCATTAAGGTCGCAGTTGACGGTGAATGCTCTGACTCCTTGTTCATTAATGCTGGTGTCCCTCAAGGCTGTGTGCTATCGCCTACTCTGCACATCAATGACATGCTGCAAATCAGTGGCATTCATTGTTATGCGGATGACAGCACAGGCGATGCTTTATATACCGGCCGTGCTAACATTTCTCGGGAAACCGTCATCGAGAGCCGAAACAAACTTGTGTCTGAAATTGAGACCACCTTGGAGAAAGTCTCAGATTGGGGCAGACTTAATTTGGTCCAATTTAACCCTATTAAGACACAAGTTTGCGTGTTCACCGCTAAAAAACTACCGTTGGTCGTATCTCCTCGTTTTGAGAGCACCCCCTTAATTGCCTCAGCCAATATTGGAATACTTGGCATCGACATATCGAATCAACTCCAGTTCCGCGGTCATTTAGAGGTTAAGACTAAGTTAGCCTCAAAGAAGCTTGGCGTGCTTAACAGATCGAGACAGTATTTCACTCCGGCCCACCGCTTATTACTTTATAAGGCGCAGGTCCGGCCTCATATGGAATACTGTTCTCATCTCTGGGCAGGAGCACCCCAGTACCAGCTTCTCCCTCTGGACCGCATCCAACGAAGAGCGATTCGAATCGTCGACTGCCAAGTTATTTCAAACCGGCTTGACCCCTTGGCGCTGCGTAGAGATGTGGCCTCGCTTTGCATCCTCTATCGCCTATACTATGGGGAGTGCTCCGAGGAATTGTTCGGATTGATCCCTGCAGCCTCTTTTCGCCATCGTTCTACGCGACAACAGTTCCATCCCCATCATCTTGATGGCTGGCAGTCCACAACTGTGCGTTTCTCTAGAAACTTTCTGCCTCGCACAACAAAACTATGGAATGAATTGTCGCCTGCAGTATTTCCGGACCAATACGACCTTCAAACCTTCAAGAAAAGAGCGTACTCCCTTTTAAAAGGCCGGCAGCGCACTTGTGACTCCTCGGGTTTCCATGGGCGGCGGTGATCGCTTACCATCAGGCGATCCGTCTGCTCGGTTGCCTGCTATCACATAAAAAAAAAACCAAAATGCTATAATATAATGGCCTGTATATTAAAAGACAAAGGTAGAACTTTTGACTTTTATTTCAAGTTAACGAAGTTGCCATATTATCTTAACGAGTTGAATACTTTATATCTCTTATACCTGGATCTAAAATATATATTATATCCATCCTTTTTAAAATCATATCACATAAATATTTTTAACCCCTATTTCGTAATCGTAATAAGAAAGTAAATATTTTACTTTATACCTCTATAGTCGGTGTTGTTTAAGAACCTGGCCGATCTTGATCCGGCTCAAATCGGCGCCACCCCTTCTTGGTAGTACTTAAATAAATAGAAATATTCTTCAACATTTTACACAGCGCCATCTAGTCCTAAACTAAACAGAGGTAGTAATAATACTTATATACTTTTTTTTTGTAAATACATACTTATAATACATAAGAAACACCCAGATGAACAAAAACACTTATATTCATCACATAAATATTTGTGTCCTGTGGGAATCGAAACCACGAACTCGTGGTCAGCAGTCCGGTACTCACACCACTAAACCACAGGGATCGTTGAACCGAAACGAAGTTGAACCTGAGAGAGAAAGAAGTAGTTTTAAAAGCCATTTTGTGTTTGATAATTTTCAGGATCCATAACACCAGGAATGCCCGCAGTACGTCCGCCGGTGTTTCAGACGACAGTCGGTAACACCACGTATACAGCTGGTGAAATGTTCTCGCATCTTGGCTCTGGGTTGGTGGTAGTCCCTCTTGTGGCTATCTTGTCCAATGTCGCCATTGCTAAGGCTTTTGGTAAGTTGGAGTTTTATTTATAAGAATATTGAATAGTTACAGCGGCTCATGTAATGTTTTTCTTTCATGAACACTGCATTTAGTTGCTTCTTTAACGCTGCAGCTTGCCTAAGCTTGGTGCGACACATTGCCCTTTCTCAAATCGCACAGGATCACTTTTATTTATTGTTTTCACTTGTCACTTGAGTATTATGTTGTCTTGTGTTGTGATTGTCAGAATAAAGTATATATTCTTTATTTCTTTCTTTCTCATTTCATTCTTTCATTACCACACTTTATTGAAATTTTATGAAAGAATTTAAGGTGCAGCAATAACTCTTACACACGATCTTCTCTTATAGCAGAGATTTTTTTCATAGATCTTTAATAGCCGTTATCTCATTAGTTACTTCAATTATCATAGTTCACACAATCTAACCACCTTCTCTATGGTATTTTTTTCCCAGTAAGTATTCTTCTATTGTGTTGTGTGTCTTATATCGACATCATATAAAAATATAATAACGCATTATTTTTGAAAAAATAATTTGTATAACATACATGAAGATATATGTCTTACCTAGTAGTAGTAGCTACTTATTATGACATCAACAGGGTAAAAGCAATAATGTTTTTTTTCCCCCGACGTGTTAACAAATTAAATCGCAGTGTTTTTTCGTTTCATGACATTATACTCTCCTGTTTATTTGTGTTCCACTAGCTAAATACATTTATTCGCTTCGATGCATTGTGAGTTTGTAGACCAGCTAAGCGCCTCACCAAATAATTTTGTCGTCGCGTAGCTCGTGTCGAAACGATAGCTAGAGCCGAGAAAACATATTTGTGTCGAGAGATGTACGGTACATAAAAAATGGCTCTTAGGTATTCAACTAGAGATCAAGAGGTTAACATAATTTTATTCATATATTATATTATAAAGTGGATTGGAGTTGTCAATAAAGTACCTAATCGTAAAACCAGAAGACATTAAAATAATATTTTGATAACACGAAAGAAATAGTACCTACCTTATTGTTGTTGCTCTTTTCTCTTCGTTTACTTTTAATCATTTATTATTATTGTTATAAGTCAGTTGATATTCACCAATCAAAAATGTTTCTGGTTGAGATTGTAAATTATTTAACTATTCCATCTGATTGTCATAATATTTTTAAAACATGACCCAGTCGAATAGTAAGTATTTAGCCAAATACATTTAAATAATATAAAAAAATACCAATATGATCCGTAAAAATGCTTACAGCAAACTGTTGCATAATGTTTGCTTATAATATTTTAACAAAAGAGAAGTCTGTCGATTCGTGTCAGTTAAGCCAATGTAAAATATATTAAAATCCATGAAATTTCAACAGCCATATACCTATATTCAGTACCGTTTCGTTTTGTATGCTAACTGAAATGGTTATTTTTCAAGTCAATATTTGCAGATTTTGATGTAGATCATATTATGAAATATTTATTTTGTTACGTATGTAGTTGGAGGCTGTGTAAACTTATTATGACTGGCGTTTAGGCATTTAGCCATTATAATATAGATTAGATAGATGATTACCTACTCTATAATTCTATAATATTCTACGTTTCACCCCTGTGTACAACCTGTAACAGAAAAGTGCAAGATCTGAAAGTAATTTATTCAGAATCGACTACTGAGTCCATTACAGTGGTTTTTAATATGACTTTGTTAATTTTTCCCGTAAAATAATTTCAATACCTGAAACCCCTTGATCCAACAGTAAGTCGAGTTATGGAAAACTGAACCCTATTTGCACAAACTGTTATATTGTGTGCGTGTGCGCGACGATATCTAACTCAGTAGATCCGAAGTACAGCGACCAGTTTTGCCTTTAGCTGGTATACCTAATTTCTTGAAAATAATATGCTTACGTGTCTCAAAACGACTTTAGGATTTCGTTATTATAATTATTATGATTTGATATTCTAATTGACGTGTTTGAGGTCTTATACTCATTCAGTTACACGTTGTATAGCTCGTATTGATTTGTTGAATTATTCATGCTAAATATAGCCCCTCTTATAAATAATAAAAAATTAATAACTTTATTGTTCCAATAAACTTAATACTAGATACATTCGGAACTAGCATCCACGATAGGATTCTATTATCGTCATTAGGATAAAAAATAATATTTAACGCCCGAGGACTCGAGTCTGTATCTGGAGGGTGAAAAGGCTCGTTTTACATGACCCCTAAACATATTTATTTCTTATTATGGCACTTCAACGACTTATTCACTAAACACAGTATAAAATATTGACGGTGAATTCGTCACTTAAAGAAGTGCACAGCACTGGCATTATAAGAATTGTGACAAAACTAAAACTACGTTTTTTTTATATTACCTTATGAACATAAATTGACAATATTACATTTATCCAAATATATATATTAATCTATGATTACATTTATACAAACCAAGAAGATACATATTATGCTCATCCATTAAAGTAGTACAATATTGGTCATAAGAAAGAAAGAAAGACATATCGCTGAACTGCGGGTGTTATTAGTACACCTCCGCCTTCCGTAGGGGAATACAGGCGTGTTGACTGATGATAGTATGTTCCTACGTCGGTAGATATATTATCTCTCTCTATCAATAAGAAAATCGACATTAAAATATTTAAGTTTAATATTTATTATCACTTCTTGTATATATTGCTTGCATTGTATTGAAAATAACATCTATATTGTTACTTATTTTAGCGTATTGTGTCATCACATAATACGTTCACCTGTGGTTCTTTCATGAATTTCAATAAAAGGAAACATGCGTTTATTTCAAATAATTTGTTATATTATAGTACAGTGATAGTGGTTGGGCTATAACAAGTCTCAATGGCATAAAAAACTTGATAACATTTCAGCTAAGGGGAAAACTGTGAACGCGACTCAAGAAATCGTGGCTTTGGGTGTGTGCAACATAGTCAGCGCTTTCTTCCAATCCATACCAGTGAACGGGTCCTTTTCAAGAAGTGCTGTAAGCGATGCCTCTGGAGTTAGGACGCCTGGCTCTGGAATCTACACGGGTATGTACTTAGATCCTAGAAATTGGACCAATGAGATATTTATTACACTGGCATATTACTCAAATAGAATTTTCGTAAACGTAGATTTTATCGTCAAAGTACAAACGTGATCTACGATAATACATTAGTTACGTTCAGCTAGGATTATTGAGAATTCTTGTTATAATTAATCTGATTTAAGTATATACGGTTTATTAATCCGAGTGCAGAACAAACTCACTCACGAAGATTAATTGATACTTGTATAATTTTAAATGATAAATAGAGATCTGAATATAGCCCTCAATTTTATTGATATAAGAACGATAAAACGTGATCCAATGAGAGACAGACTTTTATATTATTATGTATGTATGCATGAAGGTGACCGACATGACTTATTTTTTTTGCACTAAAATTAATGAGAAATTATTATTGAACAGTTTTCAAAAAAGGTGTAATACCCTATTACAGCCTCTGCTTTCTTGCAATATCACCTCGGCTGTACTTAATTTTCAAGTTACCGGAATTATAAATGTACTATTACAAAACATAGATCTTTGTCATCAATATTTAGTGATGGTGTTTTTCAATTTTCCAATTCCTTAAAGAATACTTATTATGCATTACATACTTAATAGTGTTTGACAACCACAAACTTTTAAATTATTACCGAAAAACAGATTGAGTAAACGCGAACATTTCCAGAGCGCTAATACCGTACTAGTGACGCTTCATTTTTAACTTTAGGAAGGCGATCGTAATATGCACAATTTGGAGTCGTAATTTCATATGCCTATGTAATGTAGGTATATCGTCCATCTGACGTGCATCAGCATGTGTACGGTTCCAATAATGAGATAAAGCCAAGTTAAAGTTTTCTGTGACGTGCATTTCCCCCGAGATAATAAAAAATGAACATTCCCTACCTATTAGAAGATTGTTTAATCGGAATATTAGAACCAGGATCAAAGTTATGATATTTCTTAATTTCATTATGAGAGAAGTTTTGACGTGGGAGAGCCATGGTTGACTGACTGCTTGCTGACGGCATGAATGGGCCGGCTCGACCGGATAGACACCACGGCCGCACAGATAACCGGCGAGTAACACCGAGTGAGTGAGGGTACCGGAGGCCCAAACCCTTTTAAAAGGCTGGCAATGCACCTGCGACTAACCCCCCCGAACATTGCTCGAGCCGGCCCGCGCCGAGCCAGTAGCTTTAAATTAATCCCTAATAATAATTTAAACCAGATCCAGCCGTCCCTAGCTGCCCCCCCAGCAACGCCCTAAGTCGAGGCCCGTGTCCCGCAGGGGACGCCCTTAGCTGCTGTTGCTTAATTTTAAGTTGCTCCTGGCTGGAGGCATTCGGTGCCTCGCCACCAAGTTCGGTTACGCTGTTAAGATTCCCTGAATCAACAGCTAATGTCCATTCCAAAAAAAAAAAACTTGTGACTTATACGGTTGCGGGTGTCTATGGGCGGCGGTAATCGCTATCTAGCAGGCGATCCGTCTGCTCGTTTGCCAGCCACCCTATCCCTATCTCATAAAAAAGCTTGGAATTTTATTACGATTTATTATTATTAAATTTTGTCAGTATCTATGATGACTACTTTTTATCTACATTAATAGTATAAATGAGTCCAATTTGTCTTAGCAAAAATAACAATTTAGCAAAAGCTATGTAACTAAAATGCTATCTGAAAATTGATCAATAATAATAACCGCTGGACTAAGAGATAAGATGGTTTTATTGGCTATTTTTCAGTTCCTTCTCGCTTCGCTCGTCTTCGTTTTAGAGCTAAGATAACACTGGTTTATCGTTACCGTTTTAAAAGCTGAGCAAAAGTTGCCTTAAAATGTAGTCTATCACTTTGCGTTCGCGTTTTTGCCGGACATTGTTTTGATATCAGCGTTTCGGTATTGATATAGCATGTTATGTTAATCGTTTGCACCTGTGTGCAAACGATTAACATTGTATGCATGCATTTTATAATACAATGGTATTGTATATTTGTGTTTGAAAACTTTTTTTTAAATTAGACGATGAATCTGCGGCGGTAGCCTAATGGCTAAGGCGTCGGACTTGCGATCATGATGTGGTTGCCGGTTCGAAACCCACCCATTACACTATCGACGTGAACCCACTCGTAACACAAGCATTTTAGCTTAGCGCGAGGGGTTAACAAGAATACTAGTGATGTGCCACCCACATTGCTGGTAACTTGTATTCTATTATCTGTGCTAGTAAGCTAGTAAGTAAGCTTTGATAAGAAAAAAAAAACTTTTGTTTACGTGTTCTGAGGGGCTTTATTTCGATGAGTAAAAAAATATATAAATTATGAAATATTCGTATAGTACCCATATAATGTACCTATTGTAAATTATGATGTCTCTAGCCAATCACTGTACTTACAAGATAATGACACATGAGTGTTAAGATTCCGGAGTATGTTGATTGAATCCCGTAGTTTCTATTCTACCATAGGGGTCACAGTTGTATCTTTAATCGTCTAGAGTACAATGTAACTCTTCCTTCGCCGCTAGAAATCATCATCTTCGTTGTTACCGGAGAGAAGGGATCAAACTGTTAATTTATCTAGTTTTTTTAAACATTTTATTATCAAACGTTACACGATAAAACTAAAACCGCTGCGTTCAGTGTTTAATAACCGTGGACCCGCTTGCATATTCGTAAATCTACGTTTACTCAGCATTTAAAAGTTTTGTACGTCGACGCGATTGAAAACTGTCACGATTCAATTTTTTTTTTTAAATATTGGTATTATACTTTATTTTAGTTTTAAACACTAATATTGGGTATTTACCCCAGTCCCCCCCACTGCCAACACAACACTTCCTCGCTAAGCTCTGACCTTACTCACCGTTAGGAGTACGTCATAGCACGGAGCTATGTTATTTGGCTACGCTCGCAAAGTGCAGGCATTTCCCTAGTCAGACAGCTCCAATTGTGAGTGGAATTATTATCTACCTCTCTTGAAATTATTGAAGTATTTGGAATCGCATTTAAGTGTCAGTGTCAGTAAAGCAATTGGGTACAATGATACCTAGTATTAGAGCTTAGATGTTAGTATTAGGTTTATGGCTGTCGAGCAGAGCTCCCCATCGGCGAAACGATCGACTTTTTGGTCACTTAGTCATAAAAAAAAGATAACTGCAACAAAAATCCCAATCTAATGTTTGACCGTTCGGCCCCGCGTCACCGAGGTCAAAGATCGTGTGTCGCATTATGCCAACCTGCAAACTTGGTCTGTTTCGACTTCACATTATTCAGGGTCTTCCCAATGAATATTTACTCACCCCAATTGAATCTCAATAGAGTTTTGTTAGTCCGACATTAACATTGCGGCTTGGATTATTTGGACAATAAGAGTAATCCCTAACTTTGTATAAACCGTTCCTTTTTTTATTTAAGTTCATTTGTAAGTCAAGCTTTATATAATAAACAACATAGCTTTAGAAAACTGGCGTTAAAACACAACTTGAATAAAGAAGTTTATGATGAGGAAGCGCAGAATGTAGGATTTTATGATGCGTAATTAAATAAATCATTTCGTCTTATCTGTTACACAAACGGAGCGTAATGTTTTGGCGCTATATTAATACATATTTTATCGAATAAATGCTATCTTTAGCAAAATATTATTAATTGATAGCTCAAACTTCATGATGCTTATTTACTTATCAAGAGAAAGTTACCTAGTTAACAATTCTCTTATCGAAATCGTTAAGATATTATACCTTACCACAAGCGAGGAAACTAATAATTGATTCACCTATACAAATTTCTAAATCAGTACAGTGAAATCCTTCGAAACTTTGTCGAATCTAGAACAGTTGGTGGTGATTTGTGGCTTTCTCATGTTCGCGACGCGAAATTTCCGGATTTTAATCTAAGGATTAGTTTTAACAGAAATGGGGTGTTTGAAATAAGACAAATGTAAATCCAGCTACATAAATCATTTTTACCATGTGCGACAACAGTGCGGTGGAGTTATGTAGTGGGTAGGTACTTCATAAATCTTAAAGTTTGCATCGTAGTTTACTGTCATAGCCAAGTTTCCGTGGTTTTACAATTTCAAATATACTTCTGAAATATCAGGAGGCTCCCAGTGTACGTCTATTGGGCGGATTTGTGGCCCCATTGTGTTGAATGCACTCACCTTTTTGGTGATTTATGCCGATACTTATGATTTAAATTTTTGGCTGTTGCTATAATCTAGGTCGTAGTCAAGATCTACGTAAGATACGTTATAAATGATAAATGATGTTTAATTCTGTAAATAGATATTTTAAGGACACTTTTACAAGTCAATGTTTTTCATATAATTTTTTAACTAGATGGCACCGGCATTTCCTACCTTACGACCTCTGAGAAGAAATGCCGAAACAAACTCAGAGAATCATGGTCTCTTTTAAAGCCCAGACAGTAATTAGAGCAAATATATTTATGTGAGTTACAATGCAAGGCAATGTCTGAAATGGCCTTTTGAAGAAAACCGTAGTGGCTTGTGAGTAGACCAGTCACATCTGACGGCACGCATGCATCAGTCATTGTGTAGCTCGACCCTAATCTATCTATGTAGTTATCTAGTTATGTCCATAGATAGTATACAGGTTGTCCCGAAACTCAACGTCAAGCCGGCACCGGGTGCTATGTTAGGTTACACCAGTTCTGGCAAAAATAAGAAAAAAAAACAATGTCACTTGCTTAAGTGGTAATAGGTATATTTGTGAAAATGATGAAAATTGACACCCTAGACTATATCCTTAGGTTCTGTAGTCATAAATTTCCCAATTTTGCAGTGTTTTGTAATCCTAAATAACCATGCTATTGATTACAGTCACAAATCCATTATTTAGTATTATTATTTTAATTAAAAAAAATATCTATTACCACTTAACCAAGTGACATGGATTTTTTTCTTATTTATGCCAGAACTGGTATAACCTAGCATATCACCCGGTACCCGCTTGACGTTGAGTTTCGGGACACACTGTATAAGTAAATAAATTTTTCGTCGCTACTGAAAGGTTTCTCTATAAAATATGCTTTAAAGATCAAATACTGATCTACTTAAATTAATATGTTTTTCACATTTTTTATGAATACTCGCTACAAAAATTTGCTGTATTGCCTGTGTAAGTAGCATATACTTAATGTACTTTTTGTTATAAGCCTTGTAGCAAATTTAGTCTAGACTATTTAAGCGCGAATCACTTCAAACAATATTCACCAAAAGAAAATATATTAGTAGAGCAATTTATTTGTAGAGTACCTAAATTAAAGCGAGGCAAAGTGATATTATTTCTCGTACACTGTCACATTTCTCGATTCTAATCATAATAATAGCGGGGCTATTACCGTTCGTGTAATCTCTCAATAGATCTTGTATTAATTGGGCGGACTATACAGGTGTGTTGAATCAGGGTGGCTCGTGCTCAGTACCCGTGAATTATTGATATTAATTGTTACAATAACTTGTGGTTTGGGAATTAGACCTCTGGACTTGACTATACAAGTCAGAATTCCTGCTTTAGCTTATATTTTAATTCACCTTTCTCAGAAGTTATTAAAAATCTTAATTCCTTTGACAATATTCATGTGATGAAATTCTAGGTAACACTGGTGCTTTCGCGCCGCGATACTACCTCGTATAGAACATATTTTTATGGTTAAAAGATGTAATAACTCGCGTCTCCTTGGTTCACGAGAGTCGGCGTATAATATGTCATGGCTTTCATGAATTTATTTAACGTTCCGTGTTTTCTTAATTTCAAAACACGTGTTTGTCTATATTTCTGGTCCATATTATTTCCATTTTTAAGATATTTTTAGTTAAGATCTAGAAACATTATCAATAAATCTTTAACAATTTTATAAATTATTTTTATAAAATTGAGCCCGAGAACATTAAGTGGGCTGGTTAGATCTCTATTTTTGTTATATATTATTGTTGTATATGGGAAATATTCTATTAACTATATGGTATTTATTCTGAATTTATGTATGCAACATTGAAAATTGTTTTAATTTACTTTTGTTTATAGTTTTATTTTTTTGTTATATATATTATAGCTACTTATATATCTACCTACAATAATGGCGGCCTTATTCCGAAACCTTTAGAATATACTTAAAAATATTGTAGTTACAATTCCTAGATAATAATTATACAATGGATACAAATATATACAATACTATACCAACTTAAGCTATCCCTATTTAATGAAAGTTTTCTAATAAGGCGCCGATCGTTACAGACCTACATCACCACCACAGTACCTATATTGGGCTTTATAAAAATGTTTTTTTTTTTAATTTAAATTTCAGGAATAATAATAATCCTAACCCTGGTATTGCTGACACCATTTTTCTTCTTTATACCACGCGCTGCACTCGCCTCAGTTATCGTGTGTGCTGTTCTGCAAATGGTTGATTATGGCATCGTCAAAAAACTCTGGAAAACTAGCAGTGAGTATACTATTCTATAACTTAACGTATTATAAGTCTTCGTAATCTTTCTTCGGCACTCTTGAAAGAGGGCTCTCACTAGAACAACTTGCAAAACGTAAGTACCTATGGTTTACCGTTTTGATGCGAGATAATGCCCTATTTTCAGCTCTAATATAAAACAATGCTGAAATGAATTGAAATAATTAATTTTGGTTTAAACAGGTTATTGCATTAAACTACGTTACACGATCGCGATTGTTACACAGGTACCTATAATTATGACAATTCAATTATATATTCAATAAACTTAGCGGTTATATTCATAACTAGCTTCTGCCCGTGACTTCGTGCGCGTAGCGTTAAGATATATGGCCTATATAGCCTTCCTCAATAAATGGGCTATCTAACACTGAAAGAATTTTTCAAATCGGACCAGTAGTTCCTGAGATTAGCGCGTTCAAGTAAACAAACAAACAAACTCTTCAGCTTTATATATTAGTATATAGATCTAGTTGTTGATTTTGGACCTTTGCCTACGGGTTATTTTCTCTTTTATAATAAATTTAACCCAAAAATCATATTAACTAATTATTTATTTTTAAAACTACTATCTCTGTAAGATTACTTTTAAACTTGATGTAATTATAGGTACTAAAAGTAAATTTTAGGAGTAAAGGCTTTCAACGTGTTTAAACTTAAGAACCCTTGGAATCATTTGACTGAGTAGGAAATCAAATATTAACATACTATCTTATTCCATTAGATGGCATTTTCGTATTCAGTCTGGTTCTTGAACGGCTCTTGTAATCCTACTAAAGATTATAATGTTATTCTACTCGCTACGACAAAGTTCAACGGTTGCCAAGTTTCCTTTATCGTCATGCTTGTTATTTCATGTTCATTTTAGAAATATAATTTTCTACGCTTGCAAACTTTGTTAAGAGTCACGCGGTATTCGTATCATATCTTGTATCATATTGACCATCGCGATCGTTAGTATTATGCTTCTACATTATTGAAGTGGCGGTCAGTTTAATTAATTTCTTAACATGTTTGGAAGTGAGTGATTAACTTGTAAGCCATCAAATGACCCCATCAAATGAATTATCATCAGCTACAGGCCGAATCAACCCACTGCTGAAGAATGGGAATACCATGGGAAAAAGTGGACATATGAACATACATATACAAAGCATGACACATGTCATGATACATGACATATACAAAGTGAGACATATCTCACTTTGCTCAGATATTCCACTTTTTTGAGCTGTGGTTAATCAAATCCAAGTGTGAATAAGTTCTTTTGTTAAAGCAACTTCATTATTTAATTAATCTCATAAAAGACACTTACTTTTTCTAGTCCTTTGTGAATAGGAAAAACAAAGAACCGTTGAATTCGATATCGTAGTATGTATGGTCGCTAATCCCCGGCGCAATCCCCAACCAGCATTAAATTTGTACACACAAAAAAGCTAACATAAATTGTTAATTCAGTTGCTGTCACTCAAACAAAAAGAAGTTTTTGATATGACACGCTCCGTTGTCATAGGTTTAAGCCAATTTAATTAAAAGAGGGCGCAAATGAATGAGCTACGTATGATTTTAATAATATTTGGGTATATATTAATGTTTGTTATTTTCCGTTATGAAGGAAAATGTCTACTCCCACGCTGCTTATCGATCGACTCTGTTGTCTTGATATAAATGTGTCCTCATGAACAGGAGTCTTATCTTTTCGGGAACGGAAAAACAAGCTCAAAAAACCTACACCACAACACCACATTAGATGATTACGAGTTTACAATAATACTAACAGAAAATTGGATTGTTATTTGTTATGATTATGAGTTTTGTTAAACATTTGTTCAATTTCAAGAAAACTAGTTTGTATTTACCAAATTATATTACATTTGCAAATACGTACCTAAATAAAATATCAAAGTAAAATTAACTTCATCTATTATTATATTCTACGAGTAATTTCGAGGGAATATTACTATCTACAGTTATATTACTTGACTTTATTGTCTGCAGACGTGTTCAAATGGAAAATAAAGCATTGAAATGAGAATATTAATGTAATAAATAATATTATAATAGGACTGGACGTCATCCCTCTGCTGGGCACGTTCTTCTGCTGTCTGTTTCTGGGCGTCGAGATCGGGTTGATCTGCGGTGTCGGCATTGACGCTTTGCTCCTGCTCTATTATCACTCGCGACCACCACTAGATGTTCAGTATGTAGATGTAAGTATTCAACATTATAAATGGGCCAGAATGTCTTGCCCATTTTTTTTAACAAGGAAATAATAACCATCATCGCAAAATCAACAATGAAGGACCTTATTGCTAACTATTAGTACTAGTATTAATAGGCAGTAATATAAAATTAACAAGCTGTCTTTGTCAAAATGCAGTGAGACGATGCGCGAGATTAGCCATTTTATCAGAGTTTTATCATTTTATCAGAGTTCAATTTTATACTTATGACAACATAACCCTAATCCTGACAATATATAATCCCAAATCTATCTAGTAAACAACAAACTTGTAATAAAGAGTTGGAACGCTGAATAAAACAACTAAAGCGTTTAAACTTAGTTTTGGTGTGAAAAGGTATCCCCGTAGTACATAACGTGCAACTTTCCTGTAACTTTGAATAAAATTCTATCAAATGCAAGTCAAGCTTACATACTGAAACATTACCGTATGTTTCCTATATAACGGAAATGGGAAGAAAGGTCATTTAGTGGAACCTGTAAGTGAGAAAATGGTGATGTAAACATATTGAAATTTAATTAATATCTAATATTTTAAAAGTGAAGTGAAAGTATACAGTTATTGTTAGTGTAGGTAGCTATACGTAGGTTAAATTTGGCTTTACTGTCAACGCTGTCCCAGCACAGCATAACAAACCTTTGTAGCTATCAGTTTTTATTTAGTTAAATACGGAGTCATTATCATGAATAAATCTAATGTTAATAATATTAAACTAAAGTTTTGGTTAACAGAACGGTATTCTTCCGCCACACTACGCGGTCAATCCTGTAGGTGGACTACACTTTGCGGGCGCTGAACGCTTTCGGAGCAAGTTGTTTAAACTCAAACTGGGTTCAACCGCCATCGCCCCAGTCACTACAGTCCATACTCCGAGTACCATCACGGGGAATATAACCTCTATGATTGGGCAAGGCAATGTAGCTCAAAGTACGAATGGAACTACTTACTCCGTCCAAGCCAACGGTTCAACAAGAAATGATGTTGAATCCAGTGGAGCGCGATCAGCTGAACTACTTGTGATACACTGCAACGCTTTATACAGATTAGACTACACGTTTCTTCAGGTACGTTTATGCCAATTATATCTTGAAACATACCGTGATAATCGACAATGTAATATGTGAGTGAAATAAATCGATCAGTATAATCACCTATTATAATACTGCTGATTAAAAATGTAAATCAATCTTGATTGAATTCACGTTCCTTTGTTGTTTAAATATTATTACTTTTATTTTTGGGATCACATGATACCTATTACATTTTCTAATAAATATTAATTTAAATAAATTTCATCATTTACCCAACACAGACCCAAGTGTTTTAATCTCTGTTAGCAAAACATGTGAGCTCTAATGAACACAATAATGCTTAGTGTTGTGTGTGGGCCATCAGCTCAGGTTATAGGCATCATTTAACCATTAATTATGGTTAAATTGCTAGATCATGTTTTACTGCTAATAGGTCTACACATTTGGTTAATTATCAAGGTCTATCGTGATTATGATTCGTGCAAAATACTACTCATTCACTGATTGATCATCAAGAAACTACCTATAAATATAAAATTACGTCCCATAATTCCTATACTTAATTCAATTTAGGGTAATTCCCACGGAATTACCCTAAATTAAATTACCATAAAACCATAGGTAGTTTATTAATATTTTAAAATTAAATTACAAAGTTTTCCTAATAATATCATTAACCAAATTAAGACTCAATAAAAAATTGTGACATGAAAAGCAAACGGTTAATTAACCCGCCATCTACGACCATTACAAGACTTTCGAACAATGGATAGTGAGAATATTAAATTATGTGGAAACTATACTTTGAGAGCGGAAAGCAAAGTGTTTTCTTAGTTATTTTCCTTTTTAGTTGCTTGCGGCTATAACCTTGTCAAAAACTAAGGGCCACTTGCACCAACTTCTTAAATATATTTAAACTGTATTTAAACACAAATTTACTATGAAAAATTGTGTTTAAATGGAATTTAAACATATTTAAAAAGGTGCAAGTGGGCCTAAGAGTTACATTTTAGATTGCATTATCAATGATTTTCTTTAAATGGAACGCGGCTTTATTGTTGTTAAATAGTTTTAAAACTCAATTAAATCTGTTATAATTTAACTTCTATCTATTAAGTATAGGTTTTCTTTGAAATTATTAGTAGCGGTAACGAGTTTGGGTTCTGTAGGTACCCGGCCCATTTTACTAGCAATGTGGGTCGCAAATTACTAGTATTCTTGTTAACCCCTCATGCTAAGCTAAATGCTTGTGTTACGAGTTGGTTCACATCGGTAGAGCAATGGGTGGGTTTCGCAACCACGTGATCGCAAGTCCGACGCTGCCGTAGCCATTAGGGCTACCGCCGCTCTCTTCAGGAATACAGGCGTGATGGTGTGTTGTGATGGCGTGACGTTTAGTTTGATGTAAAATCTCGAAATTTTATCTAACTTTTTGTAATGAGGTACTTACAACGGTATATATTACGGAACTTTCAAGAGCAAATATCATAATTTTTTCAGGAGTACGTTCATAATTTAAATTTATAGCTGCTCCGTAAAATGTTCAGTTATATATTATTGGTGCGAATCCTTACTAATATTATAAATGCGAAAGTTTGTGAAAATGGATGGATGGATGTTTGGTAATCTTTAATGCCAGAACGGCTGAACGGATCTTGATAAAATTTGGCACAGAGATAGATTATAGTCTGGAATAACACATGGGCTACGTTTTATCTGAAGTCCACGCAGACGAAGTCGCGGGCAGAAGCTAGTTGAATATAATTATTAAAGGATTGGATACTTCAAAGTATATTTGTGGTCAGGATAGAACATATAGGTAGGTAAACAAAGTGGAGTACCTAATATATTTAGCCTCTATTTAATATTCCATTGACCGCAAACCGTAAAGTCAAATCACATGCAATGTTGATGTGGTGACCGCAGCGCGAGTTAAAACGCAATAGGTGCGCAACTTGCAACAAATAAAATTAATATTAATTGTTAACAACTCGTATGCAATTTATCTTTGGATAAATTCACTGTTTCACGTGAACGCTTCGAAGACAGTGTTTGTTTTCATTCAATTTTACCTGATTGAAGTCGATATTATCCAAAACGATATTTTTCCTGTTATGTATGTGCATAACTTAATTTCATTTTATAGACAAAGTTGTTACAACTTATATTATTATGTAGGTACGTTGTTTGTTGGTAGATTCCGTTTTTGTAAATTGGGTCATAATGCTGGTTTCGCATTTGTAATCAAATTTGTAAAAAATCTCATGCCTGAAGGGTTCGGCAGAAGTCTAGTAATGACGACATTTCATTGGTCCTATATGTATTAAATACAGGAGAGTCTAGGATATAGGCAGGTTAGAGATTTGGATTATAAAATAAACACAAATATATGAAAACCAATCAGCTCTATAAGTGTTTTAATGTATACCTTCGTGGTATACATTGAGTAAATGTTGAGATTTGGAACATAGAGCGTTACAACTTTCGAATATTCAATTACCATTAAAATATTACATTTTCGAAGTACTGTTTTTACAATATCTTCAGTCTTCTCTCTAAAAGGGTGAAAGCATTGAATATTCAACACAATAAGCGGGCTCTGGGTAAAACTCATTATTGCATTTTATATGTTAATATTTTTTAGCGTTTGCTTACACAGGGATTTTATTCAGTACGCCATTAGCTTGGATTATGAAGACAGAATACAAGATTACTAGCATTAACTATTTATGGATTTCGAATATAATAATTATGTTTGTATTTTATATAATAATTTATTTTAATTTATTCGAATATAATAATTCCTTTGCGAATATAAATATAAACAAACATTCTATTATAATTAATAGCAATAAAATACAAAGAGCTTTTAACGAGATTGTTGTGATTTTGTGATCCTATTATCATCTGAAGTGAACGTTGGTCATTAATACATCAGTGCTAGCAATATAAATAAAAAAAACTCAAACAATATACACACAGAAGGTTTTTGTTATGGGTTTGTAAATATTTCAAAGAAATTCATACGAAATTAACTGCAAAAATTGTAGGAAATCGAACAGTGATTTGGCCGATTTGGTAATGTTGAAAATTAAATGCAAATCAGTTTACTGAGAAGCTCTCAATTACACCGAACTACAAATTAGTATAACGATCCACGTGCCCACGGAAATTGTTGGGTCAAGGGAATTAATGCTTGGCCCGATTTTCATTAATCATCTACCTATTTACTGTCCCACTCTTGGATCGTTTCACCTATCATAATGAGAGCGATAAGGCAGTGGATAGATTGGTAGACTATAGCTTCACCCTCTCATTGTTAGTGGATACCCGTCCCCACTAGGTAAATAACAATAACATAACATACCATCACGCCTGTATTCCCCGAAGGATTAGGCAGAGGCGTACTAATGTACACCCACAGTCCGCCGGTACGTTTAGGTTCCATGTACTAGGGGGCGAGCCTATTGCCATTAACTGGGCACAAATTCCTAACTCCGAGCTGCTACTGGTAATTTCATAGAAAAACCCAATAACACATTGCTCGACCTGGGAATCGAACCCAGGACCTCTAGCGTAGCAGTCGCGCTCAGGACCACTTGGCTAATGAGGCAGTTAGTTAGTAGGTAAATGGGTTGACGAAAGATGATAGGCTGTGGTTAGCAGACTTATGATGACGTCGAGAAAGCCTCTCAGATGGGCATGATTCCTAACGATTTTTTCCTTAAATTGATTTATGTGTGTATTTATTAATATAAATACACACATAATTTCTTAAAGTCAGACGTTCCTACGTCCCTTAGATCGAACTCGAAACCTATTACTTAGCAATCCAATAGTGTATGACCACTATTCACTTCTATTATTTACTTCCAGAGTATGAAAATGTTGGTCCTGGACTGGTCGCAAAGCGGGCGCGTCATATGGTGTGATGTGCGACCGTCGATCAAACTACAACTGAGCAGTGTGCTCACCGAGCCTATATTTTGTGAAAGCAGCCAGTTGAAATCTTATCTCAGATGTAAGTTGTACTTTAATGGTTTGAAATATAATTTTATAATGGTTGAACGTTTTGGAAACTTACTTGGTCAATAATAACCAATACGCGCGCCTCTCAGTTAGGTACCGACTACAGCGAATAGGAGTATTGCTTTTATCATCTTGCTAGGCGGATTGCTGGTCGATAATTTCATACTTATGAACAAGTGCTATACGGTTGTTTCCCTTCTATGTATCAAGCTTTAAATAAAGTTTCCTTTAAAATAATGCTTAGTGAATAGATGTCCTCGAATTACAGCTATATAAGTTATTGCTTATATAGCTGTAATTCGAGGACATCTATTCACTAAGCATTATTTTAAAGGAAACTTTATTTAAAATTATTAGAAAAAGTATTCCATTGTGCCGAATGTAAATTGAATTATTATAGTATCGATGAAATCTTAATAGTAATTTGATAAGTATTAATTTTATCTAACAAATGATTAACAATGATGCATAGATTGTTTTCATTAAATAGGTAGTGAAATATCACTAAAATTATCTTTCTAAAAATAAATATAATTTGCTGTGTTTATTTACTCCGTAGTTAATGGAAACAATGTGTCTTAGTAGTAGGGAAATCCGGGAGATTCTTTGAGGCGATACCTACATTGTTATTGTTAACTTGTATATAAGGTCTTCTTCTTCATCTTGTTATTCCTATTTGTTATTATATTTTTTTATTTACTTGCATTTACAATTAATGTTGTTTTTGCTTTCCTTAGTCTTTTTAATAGATAATTTCAATTAAGGTTAGCGCTCCAATTATCACGTAGGTATCATTAATCGGTTTATAAAAATATTGTGGCTACTTCAATCATGTCATTAAACACTTTAAAAGCCAATAAACATAACTCATTACTTGCCAGTTGAACGTGACATATTGATAGTACAGCATGGTTTATTAAGCATTATTGGAATCACGCCAATCGGTGGTTTAATATGCAATCAGAATAATTCCTTTGGTGGACAAATTATTTCGATTGCATTCAGCGATAAAGTGCGACGTTTCAATTGTACGTAATTGTTGCAGGTTCAAACCAGGAACAGGAGACCACGAATATCGATACATCTCTTTGATTTATAATAATGGTTATTAGGTAGATTTTGAATGTGATATTGTACGTGATAGTGCTGTAGCAATGACTCAGAACTCTGATAAGTGTTATTGCAAAAATTACGTTAAGAACTGTGGTGTTATATTATATATTAATTAATATAATATAAATGCAATGAGATGAATTGTATACTTATAGATCAATAACCTATATATGTGTAATGTCAATGTGCGCATGATTCACATTTTCCCTGAATGTAAAGTATTATATTAAACTAGCTTCTGCCCGCGGCTTCGCCCCCGTGGAATTCGGTCTGTCATCACATCCCACGGGAACGGGATAAAAATATCCTATGTCCGTCTCCTGGTTCTAAGCTACCTCTCCACCAATTTTCAGCCAAATCGGTTCAGCCGTTCTTAAGTTATAAATAGTGTAACTAACACGACTTTCTTTTATATATATAGACTAGCTTCTGCCCGCGACGTCGTCCGCGTAGCGTGATGATATATAGCCTATAGCCTCAGTAAATGGGCTATCTAACACTGAAAGAATTTTTCAAATCGGATCAGTAGTTCCTGAGATTAGCGCGTTCAAGCAAACAAACAAACTCTTCAGCTTTATATAGGTATATTAGTATAGAAGTATAGATTAATTAATATAATATAAATGCAATGAGATGAATTGTATACTTATAGATCAATAACCTATGTAAGTATGTGCAATGTCAATGTGCGCATGATTCACATTTTCCCTGAATGTAAAGTATTATAATACATTAATTAATATAATATAAATGCAATGAGATGAATTGTATATAGATCAATAACCTATGTACCTATGTGTAATGTCAATGTGCGCATGATCCACATTTTCCCTGAATGTAAAGTATTATATTAAATTAATGATTAGAGAGGGTAACAATAGGTATGATGACATGCTACATGTATTATCGTTGAAAAATATTATTATCATATAGTATCTATACAAATCGAGATTTCCAACGCAGATTTACACCTTCAACATGAATTTAGGTAGGTACTTACTTACAATTTTTTTTAAGAAACTAAATTGTTTTCGGGGTGCATTATGAATGCAGAAACAAGTTATTTAAAAGTTAATTTCAATGCGAGAATGATTATTGTAGCGTTCCGTACCTACATGAAAAGGAAAAAGGGACAGTTAGAGCGCCCGCGCACTTGTGATTTTTAGTCGGGCGATAGTTTGGTCGTTCTGGGATTCACTATGGAGTTATATGGCAGTGCGCGCATTTGACGATTAGAATTTGACATAAACTATCGGTAGACTAAAAATCACAAGTGCGCGTTAGCCCTTATAAGATCATTTCATCGTCTATCTGATATGACTCCTTTTCTCAGGATCGCGTGGAGGTATTATAAATCAATTTAAAAAAAAACTTGTGTTTACTACGGTCCCTTGGAGTTGTAAAAATCAAGCTAAAAGTCAACGTAATAAAGTAATATGGTGTATTTATGCTTTTCATTTCAGCACTCGCAAATAAATCAAAACCTACTTCCTACCTAGAATCATGAAATTTGACCAGAAGCAAGGACTCACAGCAAACAATCTGAATATTATAATTATAATTTTAATTACAAGGTTAAGTTTGTCTTTTAGTTCCTAAACATTAATTTAATTATACTTAGAATACCTAACGTTCGTTAGTCTAGCCATTGTCTATGAGCTTCATATACATGTGATGCGAAAAGTTAACATGGGACCCTCTGTGTACGAGTCACACTCGCACTTGTTCGGTTTTTATTCAGTATTATAGGTAGCTAATTGTTGAGTATTTTATTTTAATTAATTATTTTCTTTCCCTCAATAAGGTAAGTAGTTACCTACAGCCTACAGTATACATACCAGTAATTGATATTTTACGTATTTATTTGTTAGTGATAGTTGAAACTACTTGGATGGCTGACGTTATTGGTAATATTTTAGGTAGGTACTTAATTAACTAGTTTCGATATTAAGTACCTTGTATGAAAACCTATAGCCATGCTAGTATTCTATTATCTGTGGCCATGCTATCATAAAAAAAATTTTTTTAAGCGACAGCGGCGATAACATCAAATTTATAGTTATATTAGTTATAATAGTTTTATTTCAATATCAAATTTACTATTATGGAAAAAAATATCTGAGCCACATTTTTTTCACAATCTGTACCTACAGTTAATTCCGGGGTCAAATGCAAAACATGCAAATGCTAAAACTTACTGCTTATAAATTAAAAGACACCTGGCATAAACCAAACTAATTAAGTAATAGTTAGGCGTATTGCCAATTTTTTATTTACAGACTAAATTATTTGGCAACAAAATTTTAATATAAATATTTACAAAGTGTAAATATATATTTATCTCTTATCCTATCTTATCTCTACTATTATAAAATTGTAAAAAGCTGTGTTTGTTACGGGTTGGAGCAAAAACTACTGAATAGATTATAGTTTTGTTATCACTTTTGGAAACTATAATATGCTCCAACTTAAAAACTGGTGAACTTATTATCTCAATTAATGAATCGGATCCAGAAATACAGCTTGACCTCTCTGATGTATAGAGGCTCATACAAAGAAGAGATCATCACTGTTGGTTTTTATTAAAATCTATTTGTAATCCTACTATAGCTTCAGGTGAGCGAAGCCGCAGGCAAAAGCTAGTTACCTATATAATAACATATCCACGTGTTTTTTTATTGCATGTTAAATTGGTCGTAATAAGTACCTAATTTTATATGTCATGTAATTTCATGGCAACCATAATATATTATATGCATTGTAGGTTATTTTGTAGGTAGGTAATTAGGTATTCATAAACCTTTGCAACAGTAATGTAATTTTATGGTTAGGTAGGTACTTTGTTTTTAAGTTATTTTGTACAAATAGCTAAGTATCTCTGTAAATTATTAGTCGAGATACTTTACACTTATATGACTTATAGTTTTTTTATGCAACAAACCTTATCATGAGTGTTAATTTTTTTTTAATTTACTGCACGTTTTTGAACGGTCTTGCTTAAAGTAGGCAATTTTTTTTATGGAACAGAGCAGGATCATGAAGTTAATATTGTTTAAGCTTTGGTAATGTAATATAAGCTATAGTAATATACAAAATAAGCTGTAAATATTGCTAGTATCTAGAAACCAGTAAAAGCTCCTTGTACAAAGTGGATTGATTATTTACTTTATATAATAACAATAATAATATTAACATTAACATACCATTACGCCTGTATTCCCCTAAGGGTTAGGCAGAGGCGTATAATGTACAGCAACAGTTCGTCGGTATGTTTAGGTCCCATGTAGCCAAATTCCAAACTCCGAGCTGTTACTGGGAATTTCATAGAAAAACCCAATAACACTGCTCGACATGGGAATCGAACCGACCACAAGGCTAATGAGGCAGTTAATATCTAATAATATTTATTTCCAAAAATATATAAAAAAACAGGGAAACTATGTACCTACTTAGGTACGAATAATATTTAATATAACAGTTACAATGTTTTGATGAACTCTAGTACCCGAGGTAAGATACCTACTTATTTATTGTTTTTTATTCAGGGGTCCAAACTTGAGACTAAGAGACGCGCCGTCGACGCGCGTTTCTAAAACGCGCTTTGACGGCGCGCTTTTATCCTACAGAGGTCTACAGGCTGCGTCTGACTTGCGTGCGTATCGCGTCTGTATCGCTACAAACGCGCGTCGACGGCGCGTTTAAAAAACGTGGTGTGCACATGCCCTTACGCGGGAAATACAGTTACTAATAAATCGATAAATACTAATAGGGTAACCGAAGATAATAAATTGTGGATAGTAATGCTATATAAACGAGTATGCTTCTGGATAAACATCTTAGTCTCACCAACTTTGATAACGACGTTAACGCATTCACGATAAACATGAAATTCTTTGGATTATTATTTAGCATCATATTAGGTGTAATAACCTACACATATGGGTATAATTACCCAATTTATGATTTGGATAAAGCGCCCGAATTATTTGCTAAATTTGCAAAAGATTTCAATAGAAATTATAAAGGTATAGCCGATGTGGTTATTCATTATGAAGCGTTTAAGGATTCGCTACATACGATAAATAGGAATAACGGTCGCCCCCACGGACCCGCAGATGCGTCGTTCGACATTACTAAATTCGCTGACTACACAAAAGAAGAACAAGAAAATATGCATGGTCTCCTTCCGTAAGTCTTGTAATGAAATAAATACATACTTATTACATATAGGTGCCTAGGTACTAGCTTCTACCAGCTGCTAAGATCATTCACCTTTATCAGCATAAAAATACCCTAAACGTTTTTTTTTATGTGATAGCAGGCAAACGAGCAGACGGATCGCCTGATGGTAAGCGATCACCGCCGCCCATGGACACCTGCAACACCAGAGGAGTCACAAGTGCGCTGCCGTAGTTAGCGATGGTTTTATAAAATGTGAGGGTGGTAGCTAGCTATACATAATTATGTATGACGGACGTGGATAGTTTTCTTGGCCGTCCCTCCACTATAATTTTTCATGACGATTGACTTGATTTTACCGAACAACCGCAATAAAGTTTATGGTTTTTAAAAACTTTGGTTTTTGACTTACTCGTGTATTCGCAATTTATCGTTAGGTTTTCATTCGAGAGCCTTGACCAACAAAGTTGTTATTATTTCAGATTTAATTTAAATATATTAAGACCTACTTGTTTTTCTTTACAGCATTTCGTCATTACATTAATCTTGTACCGCAACAAGCGGAAGGAATCCTAATACCTATTGATCGACATGTTTATTCCCGTATGATTCTTCATAATAAATTCATAATAATCATTAAATTGTTTTAGTTTTATTTTTATTATTTTGTAAACTTTATTTTGTACGTATGAGTATGGCCGTAGAAGCAAAAAATTAGGTAAAGTCATGGCCACGATAATAATAGTCCAGTCATCATACCAAATTCTAAACAATATGACTGGTGGACTTTTTAGGTCACCATACGGCCATAGCAGTGTAGTCGAGGTAGAGCTACACAGGCGTTATTACCGGGCCGTCCATGATTCTGGTGTAGATTTCTTAGCGTCTGTGTCCTGGTTACGCTTTGGTCATTTCTGGAGAATCCGAAGGGTTTGTCTGTGCAATTACCTAAGTATGGATGAAGTCATTACTCTGAGGGATGAAGTTATGATATAGAACTACCGGAAATATCAAAAGGATGGTACGATTGACATAATATTACTACTTGCACCTTTGACTATATATTTGCATATATAGTCAAAGACTTGCACAGATATAACCTGGTGGCCAGGATTATCCATTAGAAACTTGCCTTGAAATACAATCTTGTGGAATCGGATTTACTGTACTACAAGTATGTGCCCGACTTAGTTCTCGAAAATGGTCATAGGTACTATATTGTACTGCGATCTATCTTCATTGACAGATTGACAGGACCATTGCTGCTAATAGGGTCTGAAATTGTGGCGATAGATCGTTTAGAGCATCGTGCAATGATTGTTGATATATTCAGTCCTGCATGACGAGAACAATTGTTGTGTCAGCCAATGGGTTAATAACCAAAAGCCTCGACCAGCTCCTAAGGAGGCTCTTATTGGGTTGCTGGATCATGGGCTTGATACAGAAAGCAGTAGGTACTCCTGGACACGGCCCGCATTGTTAGGAGATTCCTCTCCCTGGTGGTCAGGCCACCACGGGTAGCTTGGAACCTGTTCCCCATACCGGTGATTGTTATTTTTATAAAAAAAATATTTACTAATGTATCTATGTATAACATACATACCATCACGCCTGTATTCCCCGAAGGGTTAGGCAGAGGTGTACTAAGGTACACCCACAGTTCGCCGGTATGTTTAGGTCCCATGTAATAGGGGGCGAGCCTATTGCTATTAACCGGGCAAAAATTCCAAACTCCGAGCTGCTACTGGGAATTTCATAGAAAAACCCAATAACACTTTGCTCGACCTGGGAATCGAACCCAGGACCTCTAGCGTAGCAGTCGCACTCAGGACCACTTGGCTAATGAGGCAGTTCTATGTAGTATCTATGTATAAAAGTTAATTTAATCAAATGGAATCCTAATAATATTCAATTCTCACGTGTGCATGATGTATTGAGCATTTTATGATGCAACTATATTATTTCATTATTCTTTTAAGATGTGCGTGTGAACTGAGGGACCACACTGATTTTCCAAAAATAAAAATAGTAGGATTTAGTAGTAGCCTTAAAACAATTGTAGAACAAATCTGGGAATTTGTAAACAAATATATTAAAAACTACAGCGCTTAAAGTGTGTTCCCTCAGTTCTCACACACCATCAGCCAGATCTCGGAAAGTACGTGAAAATTTAAGGTATTGTGACTGCAGATATTTAGTAAAGAATTTTTAAAGATATTTACTAAATAATAGTCCACAAACCATCAAAGATAAAGAATATATAACGACTTAACTGTGGTCCCTCACAGCCGCAATTGAAAGATATAAATATTACGGAAACAAATAAATATATTGTTTCTTTTTCTACATAAAGTTTTAGTAAGTCTCAAAGCATTTTATAATAAAGAAAAAAATAAAAAATATCAACATAATTTGAAGATACCGATAGTTAATAGTGGTCCCTCAATCCTCACATCCATCCACTAACTTTGTGCCTGCTCTAGCTGCTAGGTGGGAGGGAAATCAGACAATCTAGTGTGCTTAAATTTTAGTAGAAATTTTCTACTAAATAATAGGCATCTTAAACTTTGCATTTCTTTCCTCTTAGCTGAAATAATATACATTTTTTAATTCTATGAAAATAGATGGAGTAGTGTGACCACACAATGAAACAGACTACTATTATACTTCATTTATTGTAGCATTAGACAAAACTAAAACAAGGCTGTATAATTATTGTTTTCAGTCTTAAAGTAACTCATTCTATAATGTGAAACCTAGTGTAGATACAGTGCGCACAATATATTTGAGAAACTAAAGAGTTTCCATCTAATCAAACCATAAAATAATATACTTACAACTTAAATATGTATAATAAATTAAAAAATGGGTCATTTAATAATAATAATTGCAACGTGCGTTAATCTTTACTGATGCCGAAACAGATAATTGAGATTTTTATTTAAGGAAGTCTGTTTATATTTCCAGGCTACCATGTGCATACATTTTTGAAATTTAGTAATATAAAGGTCTGAAATAAGGTATTCAGAGGTAAATGGCGCTAACGGCTAAGTGTATTAAAAATATGGAAAACCATTTTTCTATGAGATTTTTCGAGGTAGTTAGTTGAAACTTGGAGAGGACAACGTCTGTCAGGTCAGCTAGTAATTGCATAAGTTGATAAAAAATGCTATGCAATAGCTTATATAGCTTTACCGCGGCAGTCCCCGAGTGCCACACGTATTTTTTTTATTCATTACCTAGAAAGGAATCATCTACAGTCTATCCCAGTTAACTTGTCTTTTTTGGTAAACAAATATGGCGTCCTAGTAACCAGAGACAACTGATAGTGGTTAGATAATGTTGGGAAATCATGAATGAATGACTGAACTAAATACTCTTAGCCAAGACTATTGATGAAAGATTCTCACCTTGACGAGTACTGATTTGTTTTTTAATTTTAAATATGAAGTGAATGTGTGAAGTGAATATGAAGAAATAAAACGACAACTGCAAAACATTAATTTATTAGTAGTTCCTCTGAAATACACGTGTCAGAATCTTTCGTCAGAAAATTCCGACACATGTATTATGAACCTCTGGTTCGGTGCATCTGATGCAGTATCATTGTACCCGATAGAGTAAACCCACCCCCACCAGGTGCCCGACAAGGCAGTCCACAAGGACTTTCAATTAGCTTGCTCACCTCGACGAGCAGCACTAGGATAGGAATGCCTACGGAGAATCTGCAGGGCGTCCCGGGTTCGCAGAGGATCTGCTTCCCCGTTTTCCATCGGAGTGGAATTGGCCCCCCGTGCGCTAAGGAACTCCCTCAATCGAGGCCCGAGAGCCGCCAAGGCCGGGCGACCCACTCTTTGCCATGCAAGCCGTCGGGTCCTGGAGCAGTATTTCTGGCCTTGAGACTTCAACCACAACTCATTTCTACGCCGTTCACCTCGGGAACAACGTCGTCACTGTGGTCCGCAAAAAGTCGACAAAATTCCTAGCTACAACTATTATTGTTCTTAATTCTAATTCTTGTTAATTCCATCTTTAATATTTCATATTCTGATGTCAGCACAGGGTTCATGATTAAAAACGTAAAAAAAAGCGATGGATAATATTGTACACAATATTATTTTTGTGAAGATAAGGACTTTTTGGATTTTTTGCTCATTCACATAAATCAAAATCATTCATTATTTTGTCACATCCCCTAAAATTCCTTGATAATCTAGAGTTTTGAAATGTCAAATTGTCATGATTATTTTATTCTGTGAAAATGTAATTACATAAAATTTCGTTTTTATTAAAAATAATAGACTTTTATAGTGATTTCGAAGCAGTTTTTGGTGTAATTTAAAGTGTATGTGTATAATGTAAGTGTTAATAAAATCGTTTCCTACATCAAGTGCGTGATTAAAGAAAAACTTGTGATTTTCGCATCGGGAAGGGTTTGTTTACCAAAAAAGACAAGTCCAAAAAAACGGACTGTATATTTATTACAGACTAGCTTCTGCCCGCGGCTTCGCTCACGTGAAACTATATCAGGAGTAAAAATTGAAAAACCAACATTGATGATCTCTTCGTTGTATGGGCCTCTATACATCAGGGAGGTTAAGCTGAATCTCAGGATTCGTTAAATTAATTGAGATAAGAAGTTCACCAGTTTTTAATTTGGAGCACATACTGTCTAACAGTGATAATAAAATTAAAATCCATTCAGTAGTTTTTGCTCCAACCCGTAACAAACAGACAAACAGACAAGAATTCATATACGTCATCACGTTTATATACCATAACCCACGTGTTTTTTTTTTTAAATATCAAAGGTATATGTACAGACACAGCTTTTTTACAATTTAATAATAGTAGAGAAGAAGAGAAGAGAAGAAAAGAAAGATATACAGTAAAAATTGTTCCAATTTTGTATAATTATCGCCTTAGTTCAATTCGTACTTCAATACAATTCTATTGTAATAATAAATTAGCTTTAAATGTCAATAACAAAATAGTTATTTCAAAATCTATGTTTTAAATTGATATTAAAATAATTATAATTATTTTATTATAATAAATAATTTATTATTTTCAATAATATTGAGCATGATACGGATACGTGGTTCCGGAGCAGAATATAGTAAAAAAAATCTTCACAATACATAATGTAGGTATCTACCTAATAATAATAGGTAGATTCGTTAGTTTATGTAATAAAAATTTGGGTCTACAATCCGTGTTTCTCTCAACAATTGTTGCTTCTTATCTTCGTGCTATCTACTATTTTTTTATTCTGATTTCTGTATCGTGCATCAAAGGTGCGATTGCCAAACGTTTATGTTACTTAAATGTTTGTTTGTATATCTACAGACCAGGTCAGAAACCTAAAGCGATAGTTTTAATTACAATAACAGAGATGATAATAATAAATTATTTATTTTGTTGATACATTGTATTTCTACTCCAGGGCAGTGGCCTCTCTTTCCTTATTTAATTTGTAAACTTTATCCTCATTTATCGACCGACTGCTGGGCACAGGTCTCCTCTCAGAATAAGAGGGATTAAGTAAGCTATAAAAATTCCACCACGCTAGCCTAGTGCGAGTTGGCACACATCACACCCACATTTCGCTGTTATGTTTTTAGGTCCCATGTAATAGGGGGCGAGCCTATTGCCATATAACCGGACAATAATACCAAAATTCGAGCTGCTACTGGGAATTTCATAGAAAAACCCAATAAAACTGCTATACCTGGGAATCGAACCCAAAACCCAGCGTAGCAGTTGCGCTGAGGACCACTAGGCTAATGAGGCAGTATTAGCATAGTTATTTAAATGCATTATGCATGCATCAAAACAGTTAATAACATGCCAATTAATTTACGTTTCCTATTTTCATGTAATTTTAAAAATAGGTAACTCTTTTATGTAAATTTAGATGCTTACCTACGATTATTTCAAAATATAATTTACCTACTGGATAATTATGCTTTTATAAATATTCAACGAAATGATTATGATCTCCATTCTTACACTAGTCAATTTAGCAATATAGGTAGGTACCTAATGCTTATAATTTCTAATGACGACCTAAAATCTAAAACATGAAGTGGCAACACTGGCTTTGGTAAAAGTAAATTCGGCCAAGTAATTATGTCAAACTGGCAGCACTGCGGCTTCGCTGAACCTCAAGTCTAACAAACAAGAAAAAACGCGATCAAGTCAGCAAGCTTAATTAATTAAGCACCCATCTACATAAAAAATATTAAACGCTCAACCAGTGATAATTATTGAGTCATAATGGTCCTATATAAGCAGCATTGTAGTCGTATGTCAACTAATAACAGCTTTGCAAACAAAGAAACGGGTTATAATAACGCATAGAGATGCGCTCCCTCACTCTCAGTCTCAGTTTAGTGTTGGTTCTCGTAGCAGTAGCAATGGCGAGCGATTCTGGTTCTAGTGAGAGAAGACATTACGATCTTGGTGAAGCCCCCAGCTTATTCGAAAAGTTTTTAAAGGATAACGAGAGGCAGTACAAGGATGACGCGGACAGAGAGGCTCACTACCGCGCCTTTCTCGAGAGTTTGGAGAAGATCAATAAACTAAACGAACAAAACCCAAGCGCCACTTACGGGATTAACAAATTCGCTGATTACACCGAGGATGAAAAGAAGAACATGTTTGGATTTGGACGCAGTAAGTTGAATTTTGGAAATTAGTATCAAAATCAAACAAAGCAAATAAAAATAGTTTGTCAATAAACTGATGTCCATGACGTCATGTTCTTAATCTGTAATATGTGAAATGTATATTGCACCTTAACGTTTAGATCTTAGAGTCTATATTGAATTGTGTCTAATGTACCTACAATAACAATGACTATGAATTAATCGTAGAAACCATCGTTACAACACTGTCGTAAAAACGCAACGTAGTAAAAGTGCAGTTCAATGATGCATTGAATCAACCAACGTCAACCTTTACATATCTATTTGACGTTTCTAATTTTTTTTTTTTTTTTAATAATGGCGCCACACTTTGTGTATTTGCCAGTGTCAAGTAATAAAGTAATCAAGTATTCAAAGAATATTTCCCATCATGGGATTGTATTATGGCACCACACTTGTGTTCGCCAGTGTCAAGTATAAGTTCAGTTGCCCCAATAAAACGGTAGAAACTTTATTGAGGCTTCGATGGAGTTTAGGAGTGAACCCAAAGTCACGATTTTCAATTTTATATCATTTGCCTACACTCTCACACGTTCACGAACACTTAATGGTTAATTATCCACCATAATTACACATTAAACTTCGGAGAAATTCGAGTTTTGAAAAATAATATAAAATCGACAATGTGCACTTTACATTTTCCCGCCTAAACTCCCCGTTTCTAATTTTATCTTGTGCGAAGCATTTATGAAGTAAGTTTTATGGTACAAAGTATTGGACACCAAGTCATTTGAGCAATAAAATTTTGAACAATGGTCTCTGATCTTTAAAGTTATTTAGATTAGATAATTGTTGGTAATCTAGCTGTCAGTCTGTTTGCTGCACAGATCTCCATTTTACTTTATTATAGGATAGTATTATGGATGGATGGATGGAGGTCACTGTTTTGCTCATAATTATATAACCAATATATTTATACAAAATTCTTCTTTTCAGAAAAGGAGTAAAATTCACTGGACATGACCGTCTACAGGCATATTTTAATAATATTTTTCATTACTGTAAGTGTAAAATAAAGCATGATTCAAATTACCAATGAATAATGTATTATGTACCTAAGTAGGTAAGTACTATCTATTGTTTATAAAGAAAATAAAAATATTAATATCGTTTTTATTTTTGTGTTTCATTATAGTTATTATGGTCCAGTTAATATTTTATTATACAAGGTTTTAGATTAGAAGATTTTGCTATGGATGGGCGTCGCCATTTTTTTGTGCATGAAATTCATATAGACCTTCAATAATAAGCATTCACATACAAAATAGGAAATAGAAGACATCAACTAAGATACGATTTTCATTTATCAAAACAAAATGACTTTCCACAAAGCGACCTTAGTTTCAATTATGGCCACCCGGTCAAATAAACATGTCGCACTATACAAACTCCGCTCCAAGATCCAAGGTGTCAAGGTTGACGTTGACAGATGTCACAAAAAGTTCGCAAAGATGACAGTGTAAGTCAGAAGAAACTGAAGAAAGTTGTGTCAGAATTGTGTATGTCATTCTTCTAAGGTCAGAATAATGCAAAAATGAATACTTCGGTGGGTAGGTATCAGGCGTTTAAGCATATGATCTGAGGTCAGGGGACATAGAGTAAAGTCAGTGGAGTAGCTCCAGCTACCGCCATATCAGCCGTATTAATAGGGCCGTATATAGGTATACCGAGGTATATCGATAACAAAAAAAACTAAGAAACAGTCCTGACAGTCAATGCACAGCCTACACCGCTGCGCTGGTCGTAGACGCTGAGAAGTATGACGTGTGCTAAGAATGGACTTTTTGCCTCTTTATAACTATAATACTTATGACATTGTTTTTTTAAAATTTAACCTCGGGTAAAAATGGGCGAAAATGTTTGTAATGGAAGTCGTTTGTTTAGAATGGTTTGATCGAATCTGATGTTTTTCCCCCCAACCCGAGCTTGAGCCGGCCCGCGCCGAGCCAGTAGCTTTAAATTTGTCCCTAAATAATTTAAACCAGTTCCAGCTGTCCCTAGCCGTCCTCCCAGCAAAGCCCTAAGCCGAGGCCCGAGCACAGAGTAGTACTACTCATGTGGCCCGAGTCCCGTTAGGGGACGCCCTTAACTGCTTAGTTTATAAGTTGCTCCTGGCTGGTCCGGTTATGCTGCAAAAAATCCATGAAACAGCTAATGCCATACGAAAAAAAAATTTTTTTTAGTCTATAGGTTTTGTTGGTGTATAGGTAGGTAGTACTTAGATTCTTAGCTATAGCTGAACCCGGTAAGTGGCGTTATTGTCGCCATTCTTTGGGATACAAGTAAAACTGCGGGTTAGTATTATATATCTATTATACTTAGGTAATAATTTTTGGCAAACTTCGGAAAAAGGTAGGTTGTCAATTCGGCTGTAGGAATACATAGAACAGCGTTAAATCCTTTAAAACAAAAATAATTAACTATTAACGTAAGAAGTGAGTTTAGTAGCTCGTAGTTCTATCTACTGACTAATTACTTACATCATTAGAGTGAGCGATCATCCTATTATAAAACACTAAATGCTCTATTATCAAAATGTTTGTCACTTGTAACAACCAAAAAGTGGTGTACAGGATGAATTACCTATTCTTTCATTTTCTTCTCTTTCTTAGGGCATCGCAATCAAAAATGGTGATTTTACCACCATTTACGACACATCATTTTCACGCAAAGTCGGCCCAGGAAGAGATTGCGAAATCATTTACATGCGTCCCCACAACTACAGCTGGTTTAAGGCCTTTACCAAGCAGTATTAAGCGGCCTTTTTAGCTTTCTTAAAAACGACCGACGGAGGTAAATTTTTTTATTCATATGTAGCTAAGTACCAATCACTTTAAAGCAAATAATGAAGTTTGAAATGGAGAGATTGAGAGTATTTTTACACCACGCCCTGATTACGCATATATCTATTGCCAATTTGCAGTTACGAGCTCGCATAGGCTCCAGGGAATATTGTTCAAGATCTGATCTGATCTAGACTATATTTAATATATATTTTTGTGTGCTAGGTACGTACGTAGTACCTCTTATATATCTAATCTCAGGAACTACTGGTCCGATTTGAAAAATTCTTTCAGTGTTAGATAGCCCATTTATTGAGGAAGGCTATAGGCTATATACGCTATATACGCGGGCGGAAGCTAGTCTTATAGGTATACTTAATTAAATTAATTTTATAAAATAAGACCGCTTTATAATATACCTAGGTACTAGCGGCCCGACCGGGCTTCGCACGGGTGGACATTTAGTTATTGTGACATAACTGTAATAGTTAGACATAATTATGGTATTGCGGACTTTTTGTAGATATTGATGTCTTGTATAAAACGGTAATACATCACTTTGCTCTATTGTCAATAGTTTCAACAGCATACGCGGTATAAAGATTTTTTTGGTATCTTTTTCACACCTTGAGCTGTGCCTTGAATAATCTGGAATAATGTAGCATTCAAATGCTGAAAGAATTTTTGAAAGCGGCCTAGTAGTTTTTGAGTTTATTCGTTACATACATACAAATCTTTCCTTTATAAAATAATAGTATAGATGAATTATTTTAAAAGTGCCAATACGTCAGTTATTCGATACTAAATCTTGTGTGATGAACCATTAAGTAAAAATTCATATTTCATACATAGCATCATGCCTGTATTCCCCGAAGGGTTATGCAGAGGCGTACTAATGTAGACCTACAGTTCGCCGGTGTGTTTAGGTCCCATTGTAATGGGGAGCGAGCTTATTGCCATTAACCGGGCACAAGTTCCAAACTCCGAGCTGCTACTGAAAATTTCATAGAAAACCCCATAACACTTTGCTCAACCTGGTAATCGAACCCAGGACCTCCAGCGTAGCAGTCACATACGGGACCACTGGGCTAATGAGGCAGTTAAAACTCAAATGACAATAATTTTAATAAATTTCATCTTTCAATAGAATCTCTAGTTGATATAGCTTTAGCTATTTGAATCAAATGTTCTTTATTGAATGGTACACATAGAGTCAACCAGAGATGACCAAACGAAAAACAGTACAGGTTTGGTCGAGTAGTGTACTGGGTTACAAATGGTTAATTGCTATAGTCTCGGCTCGCAATACTTATCTCAGATCTAAAAACTTACATCACTGTCGAAATATGAACATTGCCTAAATAATGATAATTACCTACTTACAATAAGACTCATTTGCTGAACACTTTGGGGCATTTTATAGGCATAATATTATGTATGGTCTAGGTTATAAAGCGGTTATAGAGCCAGTGTTGGGGTAATGTGTACTATACCTACCATTGGAGACTCATTTTCTGCAACGGAACAGAAGATTGGGTTACTGATGATTGTATGTCCTTTGCGAGACGGAACAGTTCAGCGGCGCTGTTGATGCCAGTCCACTCGCGAATATTGCGCAGCCACGACTTTCTTCTTCGACCTACTGATCTTCTTCCAGCCAAAGGACAGACTGAAGTTTTCTTACCTGACGGCTAACCTCCAGTAATTGTAAAGGCACTTCGAAGAAGGAGAAGATGATTGTATGGTGTATTATTTATTACTAAAGGTTGACATTTATAAGTGAGTACCTACATTATAATTATGTCAATGTTGGTGAGTATTCACGCGAGTTTTCATAATGGTTCTTAATTATTTTATTGGTAATATGATATTGAGGAGCTATCTATCTAAGTAAGATTTTTCATACCTATTCTTATAAAACAACTTGATTAATAAAAAGCAATATGCCGTTCGGCGAACACACTGTACGTGTGGGGTAAATTGTGTCGGCAGGTGCTGGGTAGGAATTGGCGAGTTAGATAAGTGGAGGTCTTGAGAGGCTGGTTAAACAGCTTCAGCTTGACCATCTCAGCTTAAACTTACAAATCGATAGATCAGTGTAGTTATTACAAGCCCGAGCCACGCTCATATTAATGTTCCCGATTTCTAAAGCTGGCTAATTTAGCAATACCTATAAAGAAGTAGGTACTTACAGTTCATTCATTTTATTTTTAATGAAAATGAGGCCCGTAAATACATAGGTAATACCAGGTGGCACCACTCTTTATTGCCAAAGATCCACTTTTTAGAACAATGCGACTACATAGTTTGTTGATCTAAAGTAGGTATCTTTTTGCAATGGACTACGTAGGTAGCTATTGAAAATAAACACCTTTTGGCTTTGACGACTTTGTAAATTAATGCTCAGATTAATGTAGGTAATACGAGAATATGTCAAACAGTAAACTCGTTAAATTCTCTAGAACTTCCTCTTATATTGTTTTGTTGTAGTTTAAGCGTCATCGGAGATAATTATTTAGTCAATTTGGAACTATATAAGCAGCATTGTAGTCGAATGTCCATTAAAAGGTAAGCTGTATGCAGCTTTGCTAACAAAGAAACGGATTAGAAAAAACATATAGAAATGCGTTTCCTCACTTTAAGTATTGTGTTGGTTGTTGTAACAGTGGCAATAGCACGTGAGTCTGGTACTCGACATAAAATTCATTACAAACTTAGCGAAGCCCCGCGCTTATTCGAACAGTTTATAAAGGACAACAATAGGAAATACAAAGATGCCGCTGACAGAGGGGCTCACTACCGTGCCTTTGTAGAAAATTTGAAGGAGATCAACAAAATGAACGAACATGACCCAAGCACCACTTACGGTATTAACAAATTCGCTGATTACACCGAGCTGGAGAAGAAACAAATGTTTCAGATTTAGAGCCAGTGAGAATGACTAGCCAGAAGTGAGTACCTACACATTTTTGCATCAATATAGAAAATCGTAAAAAGATAAATAGCCAATAACCACTATTAACCATTCTTGACTATATTTATCTTAAAATAAAAATAAAAACCGTTGCCCCACAATAAGATTTTCTCTTGTTTAAGTGGGTGCGGTACGTTTACAAACACAAATTTATCACATCATACACACACGCCCAGACTCGGAATAACTGCCTGTAGGTCATACAAATATTTGTTCCGTGCGGGGATCGAACTCAAAACACATGGCGTAGAAGCCGATCGTTAAGCCACTACGCCAAACGTGCAGTCAGGGCTAACGCGCACTTGTGATTCTTAGTCGACCTATAGTTTAGTCGCTGAAGTAGTCGTGTATAATTTCATGTCGAATTTTAATTATCAAATGCGCGCACTGCCATATAACTCCATAGTGAATCCCAGAACGATCAAACTATCGCCCGACTAAAAAATTACTAGTGCGCGAGCGCTCTCAAACTATATCTATCTACATGAGTGATAATGTGATTTATGAAAATGTTCGTGAGCTGCTCCATAAGTCTTGCACTACAGTTTTCTTTGCTTAAAAGATCTAGAAAGTGTAGTCTTAGATTCACAGAAAACTGTCACCTCTGCATGGTGAACAAGAAATTGTTTCCAAGAAGTTATAAAGAAGCTAAAAGAATTACGATCGAAATCTTGTCTGAGCACATGGCGCTTCAATCATTCATGCCATGCATCGGGCAATTTTATCTTAAGAGTTTTTAAGCCAGTCAGGACACAGTATTGGAACTCTGCTTATAGCCCAGACTTTTGAGCTCGTCATTTTAGGCTCTTTCATAGGGAGGAAGGCAATAATCACAAGCTTCACAAAAGTCAAGTCAGTTAAAACGGCAGAAATTCACAACTGAGGAAAAAATATTAAGTGCTTGGGATAAAGCTTGTGCTTCTTTTACAAAAGATAAATGGGAAGAAATATTTAGTAATTGGTAAAATTATTGTTATGTATTTTACCTAATAAATAATAGCTACCTACTTTAGTTTTCCAAAACTTTTGGAGCAGTCCACATACATATGATGCGCTGTAATACCGCAATTGATTGGATTGGATTAATTTGTGGATGACAAATAGTTACAATAGTTAATTATTTACGAGCGTTATATGAGCTAACATTAACAATCCTTCAAAAATTCCAATCAAAAGAACTAATATCCCATCTTTTCAGGAATGGAGTAATATCACTGGACATGAACCGTTTTATAATGAAACTGTATAGATAATATAAAGCATAATAAAGAAGCTATGAAAAAAAATGTAAACTAAAGTTATTATTTTTTCGTTTATTTATCATACTTAGTTATTAATTTTCCTGCGTCCGACAGGGTCCATAATTGTTTCTGACTAGGTATTATACTTATCACCTGTATTTTAAGGATTGCAAATAAATATAGGTGAATGTGAATAAATGGGTTCTGTTTTGATTGTTTATTGTCAAAACACTGAACCAACTTATGTACATAGGATGTTGCGATTGATAATAACATCTGAAGTACCTATATTTAGTTTTAATTACGACCACCGGATCAAATAAGCTTGTCGCACTGTAACTAAAAACTCCTTATTATTAGGCTCACGTGAACACGTGATCGCATCGTGAACTCTGACGTCACAGAAAGCGCGCCTAGAATCCAATATGGCGTTGTTCGACCTAGCCCGCTAAATATTTTTTTAAATGAATATACTAAGGAATATACCGTCGAGACACGGTAACTATGTACTATACAATAGGTATTTACGACTGCGTACTGAAATCTTTTGCTAGATTTTAGCTAACATGACGATTTTTGAGCTTTTCTAAATAAAAAAATATAGCTGGGTGAATATTTTAAAAATATATGAACGTCATTTCATTTACCTCGTCCCAAAGTTAAGAATGCAGATGTTTAAAACTACAATTATTTTAATGAAAACTTAAGCCCTAAGAAAAAGCATTTGAACCTCTCGGTAAATTATATACTTACCATTAGAGACACATGATCGTGACCAGTATTGGAATAACTTGTCGCTAATGATGCTAAGCTCTGTTTTATTAAAGGTACATACACTTATGCAAATTATTGAGCATGACGTGATTTTCCTTAAAGGATCTTAATTATTGCAAAGGTATGTATCTGTGTGACTAAGGTTACTGCAAGTGCAACTAGTTCTTGCTATGTAAGTATCTGTAATTAGATACAATATATTTAAAAAAGTTATTCAAACAAAACAACTGCCCATTCATTGCATTAAGTAGGTATATTTTAAAATTCCACAGGTAAGTAAAGCATACCTTTGTCTGTTCATTGGAATATCTTTTAAGAAGCGATAATTAAGTTTTTTTTACTTTACATACAATTCAATAAAATAGACTCACCAGAACACAACTAGATAGGTACTTAAATCCAACAAGATATAGAAGCTGTGAAGTATAAGATACAAAACACATTAAAAGCAGGACTTGATTTATTTTTTTATACTTACACAAAAATGTTATGTTTCCTTTGAGTATACAACGCAAACCATAAAAATAACTATCAAGGACCAAGTTTATTGTTGAAAAACAAAATGCCAATTGGCGGAAACTGTTCGCAGGGTAAATTGAAACGCGGGTAAAAGGGGGACAAGAATTGGCAAGTTTGAGCACCACACCGAACTATTCCGGGGATTTGTCGGACCCTCGTAAAATGCTCTTCGGAAACGGGCGGAGCACTCGGAGGTTTATCTTATTTTGAAAATCCTCGGCAAGGAAAGATGACACCGCGTTTACGGGAGCGGCCGGTGTTCGTTTCCAGACTCGTTATGGAAAATTCTCTCGATATGAGCACTCTATTACGGCGGAGGACATGCTTAATGGTGGGGAAATTTATGAAAACTTTAGTCTTCATAGTAGCTGCAGGATTTGCAGACGCAGTGATACTATAGAGCCTCCACTAAAAGACATAACATCAAATTCAATCACCATCAATTCTAAAATATTGACTTGTAAAAGACAAGTGTCAATATCTGTTTACCTACAGGAATAAATATATTTTTTTATAGTAGGTAGATTTTATCTAGGGCGTCGGACTTGTGAGCATGTGATTCCCGACTCGAGACCCACCCATTGCATTATCGACGTGAACCCAATCCTAACACAAGCATTTAGCTTAGCGCGAGGGGTTAACAATAATGTGCCTCCCACATTACTATTACTATACTCGTATTAAATCCCTGACCCGTAGCGCAGAAGCTGAACGCTCAACTACTTTCCCTATTCCTTTATAAATACATTTTAAAGATTTACCTATCATTGTCAAGGCAACGACTAGCGCAGGCACGTGTTCTACTAACAAGGGTTCATGCATTACGTTCTCAGACAGAGCACCCTAAGGGTTAACTTGTGTACCTATAGCGATAGGTACTAGTGACTGATCCTTTGTGTGTTTAACCTACTATGTTGATACTTACGTCAAATTTGTTTTTAGAATAACGATTTAATCAAATTTCGCAGTTTGCGGTGGGACTCATCAGGCTGATCGTAGTCATAACAACGATAAATTACAATTATATATTTTTATACTTACATACACTCACGCCCTTCTCCCACAGGGGTAGGCAGAAACTATAGACTGCCACTTGCTACGATTCTTGCATGCCTCTTTTGCTTCTGCGACATTTATACATCTTCGCATACATACGCGCCGGTTGCGAGTACTACGCACCTGACCTGACAATAAGATCGGTGTAGGTCCTTCTAGGACGACCTCTTCTGACGTTGGCGCTGATATTCGCCTTATAAATTCCTTTCGTTCATTATTATGTTGTTCATTGTTCATTATTTTATATATTTTTTAGTGAATCAAAAAACCATGTAATGAAAATAATTAGTAAAAACACAGCAAATCTATCAAACGAAATTGGTTGGTTATGTTATTTATAAGATAACATACATTATAGTAAGAAGTATAAAAAAATGTAGTATTCTAGTAACGTACAAAGCTTCAGTAAATTTAAACTGTTTCTGAGGTTAAATTAAGATGTCAGATCAAAGTAAAATTAGTAAAGGAAGTTATAGTTAAAAATATTTAAGTATAACAGAACTCTAGTTGAAAGTTGTTCGAGGCTGCCTAGAATGCGTCATTATTTAAGAACTATTTATGAATAAATATGAAATATCAGTGTAAGCCGTACCACATTCATAACGTGTTCACTGTTTAGTGATCATCAATAGAACATTAGATGACTTATTTTCCATTAAATATCTGTAATTTAATCAAATTCTTAAGTCAAACGTTAATTTTAATTCGGGATCAATAGAGCTGTTCAGTAAAAACATTTTTAATTTTCAACACCTCGACATCTGTAGGAGCCCACGGACGAACATTTTCGGAAACGTAAGTATTCGTATCGAAATTGAGAATAATTTGTATGACATAACATAACATACCATCACGCCTGTATTCCCCGAAGGGTTAGGCAGAGGCGTACTAATGTAGGTACACCCACAGTTCGCCGGTATGTTTAGGTCCCATGTAATAGGGGACGAGCCTATTGCCATTAACCGGGCACAAATTCCTAACTCCGAGCTGCTACTGGGAATTTCATAGAAAAACCCAATAACACTTTGCTCGACCTGGGAATCGAACCCACGACCTCTAGCGTAGCAGTCGCGGTCAGGACCACTTGGCTAATGAGGCAGTTTTTCAGTTGAGTTCAGTTGAGGCAGTAATTTGTATGAGAAGGAGCTTAAAGAACGTAGATGAAGCGAAAGTGGTGTGCCAGGATCGATGAGGATTAGTTTACGATACGAATTCGATAGTTTAGAATTAGATAAGTACGACGACACGTTTGGCGTAGCGGCTGAGCAATCGGCTTCTAGGACACGTGTTGTGGGTTCGATCCCCACACGGAGCAAATATTTGTATTATCTACAGGTAGTTGTTCCGGGTTCCGGTTATTCCGGGCGTTTGGGTATGTGAGAATTAGTGTTTGTAAACGCACCCACGATACAGGAGAAAATCCTAGTGTGGGGTAACGTAAAAAAGTGTGCGTGCTTGGGCTACTGTATCTTCGGTGAGCTATCAAATTCGTATTCTCTATTTGGTAGAGCCAGTGGCGACGCAACATCGAATGCGGTATTTAAATGAACTGTCATGAGAACTGGCATGAGAATATTGATATTTTATGTACTAAAACGGCTCTAACGTCGAGGTGAGTGCGACTCGATATCGAGTCATTTTGCATTTTGCGGAATAGTTGTACTATTCTTGGTATACAGTCTACCATGGCGCATAAATCCATAAGTTCCACGAAATTTGAAATTCACCCCAATACAACACACAAGTACGTCAACGTTGGCAACGTTTGCCGGGACGTGCAGTCTGGCAATAATGAAGACTCCTCGTTGATAGTCGTTTAATTAACTTCAAAGATGCCGCGGCCCTCGAACTTGGGCGTTTGCTGAAGAAATAATAATGAGCAGACAGCCGCAACGCTTCACTGCACGCCTAGTGTGAACTAGCCTTATTTTCTTGGGAAATTAATGGACTTTTCGGCTTGACGCTTGTAGAATATTAAATGTATTTATTGTCAGGTAAATAAAGGTAGAGAGGTACGAGTACGATGACTTTAAAAGGCAAAGGACAATCGGAAGAAATGTTAAGACATTTCTCCAACGGATTTAAGCATAATATCTCATTTGAAGTGTAGTTACGTAGATATTTTATTGTAGGTCCACATAGAATAAAAAAATTTTTTGCATGCTGTATATCGTCTGATCAGTTTGGTTACCCTTAAAACACGTGAAAAAAGGTTTAAATATTAAGTTGTTGAAATAAACGACTTTCCCGAAATTCCCCAAAATCCCGCGAACACGGTAAAATCCGTAGTGCTTTTATTTGAACATGTCTAATATTCGCAGTGTCAGAAATCAGTTTGTGTGGAAATTATTGTAGTTGCGAGTATTTCGCACCCGACCTTTTTGAAGGACCTTACCGAAAAGGTCAGTGTATGTCTTTCTAGGGCGTCTCTCTGGCGCTGTCGCTGACATTCCCTTTTGGTAGTCCGTTATTCCGCATTTTCTCGACCTGGGAATCGGGCCCAGGGCTAGCGTACGAGTAACAGTCACGCTTGCGACCATAACAGTACCTAATGATGCAGTTCTAGGTAAAATATTAATGATGATTGCGGTTTAAATAGGTGTAAAGTTTCAAAACGTAATAAAACAGGTCGTTTGTGGTTTTTATTATGACATCAATATAACATAAAGAGTTCTTAATGGGTCTTTACCTTAGTAAGTTTTTAGTTTCATTACACCACAAACAGCGTCAACGATTTTGTTATCTATGTAAATACGATTACTGTTATTATTGTACCTAAATGTATTGTAATACAAATGTTTGCTTATTATGTTAATCGTGTTAACCGATTGTGAGTCAGTGTATGAATAATACTTTCATTATACGAAGATAAATACGCTTGACAGCGAATGTGTGTAAATAGCCTGAATACTGGTACAACAACAATGCGGTCAACTAGGTGAAATATTTTATACATGGTATCAACTGGTTCAGTAGATATTATCTATACTAATGAAATAATAATCAATCCATTGTTTTGTCGCACTGTTAGGCACGGGCCTCCTCTTCGGAATGAGAGGGATTAATTAGGCTAGAGTCCACCACGCTCGCCTCGTACTGGTTAGCACACATCACACGATGTTTGAGAGCAGAGCAGAGAGCAGTTATGGCCTAGTGATATGACTATTCGACTGCCAAGCCAAAGGTCTCGAGGACAAATCCAAATCATTCATATCGAAGTTCGATCTTCGAACGTGTCTTGTCTGCGTTCTTGCGTGTGTATTAATAGTTAGCGCTTAAACGGTGATGGAAAACAGCGTGAGGAAACCTGCATCCCTGAGAGAACTATTCGACGGCTTATGAAGTCTGCTAACCTGCATTAGGCCAGAGTGGTAGACTATAATAGCCTAATCCCTCTATTAGAAGGAGACTCGCGCCCAGTAGTGGGACAGTATAATCGGTTAATTATGTTTAAGTATATTTATGTATCTATAGTGACTACAACGTGGTTTTCTTGAAAAAACTGAGCGAGATTTTCTAAAGAGTAGCAAGAGATGACTACGTTATTTAATTAATGAATTTCTTTACTATAATGTATAACGAGAAGTCAAAGTGGATGGCTACTAAGTAATTAAAAAAGTTTGCATTTAAAGGAAGGTGAAAATCTTATTTTTCCTGTGTTTCCACTCGCGACCGATGTGAAAGGATGTTATGATAATTATTTAATTAAAATAATATGATAATTATGATAATTATTTAATTAAAATAATAACATTTTAGAACTCTATTGTCTCAGGTGACATTTTCAAAAAGTCTAAGCGTATCTTTGTTATAAATTATGTCCCAAACAACTTTCTAGATTTTGTAGTTGTTGGCTAACCGTTGATAGATCAGTCAGTTAGAATAAACGATTATATTTTATTCTTTTATGGGACAGGGCATCACACGTGCAGACGGATCGCGTGATGGTAAGCGATTATCGCCCATGGACACCCGTAACACTGGAAGAGTCGCAAGTGCGTTGTCCGCCTTTTAAAAGACCTCCGGTATCCTAACTCACTCGACGAAACACAACATGTGTTGTTTCACGCCGTTACTTATAACTTGAAATTCCCAGTAACAGCTCGGAGTTCTGAATTTGTGCCCGCTTAATGGCAATAGGCTCGTCCCCTTTTACATCGGACCTAAAGATACCGGCGAACTGTGCGTGTATGTGAACATAAGTACGCCTCTGCTTAACCTTTCGGGGAACACAGATGTGATGGTATGTTATGTTATGTTAAACAAATTTTTTTTAGCATAAGTATTCGACTTGATGAACATAGACCGACAAAAATTATGGGTACCATGTTTTGGCTTATTTCCGTCCAATTATGAATACGGATTGCGATGGCTGTTGTCACTGTTCTCGTGTTTGCCACCTATGACGACAGTCCATGGTCATATCAGTAGGCTATCACAGCTTGAATAGTTTATAAATATTCTATTTGAACGACTACCTACTTAGTTTTCCTGTCGAGTGTTATTGAATATAATATGTATGTTCCGATAACGAAACAATTCTATGAATCACTACCTTCTGCCCGCGGCTTCGCCCCCGTGGAATTCTGTATGTCATCACATCCCACGGGAACGGGATAAAAAGTATCCTATGTCCGTCTCCTGGTTCTAAGCTACCTCTCCACCAATTTTCAGCCAAATCGGTTCAGCCGTTCTTGAGTTATAAATGGAGTAACTAACACGACTTTCTTTTATATATATACTAGCTTCTGCCCGCGGCTTCGCCCCCGTGGAATTCGGTCTGTCATCACATCCCACGGGAACGGGATAAAAAGTATCCTATGTCCGTTTCCTGATTCTAAGCTACCTCTCCACCAATTTTCAGCCAAATCGGTTCAGCCGTTCTTGAGTTATAAATGGAGTAACTAACACGACTTTCTTTTATATATATAGATATAGATATAAAAATAGTACTGTCTGATAAGTATTGCTAAATGAAATCACAACGTTGTTTGTAGATAATATACAGTTCAGTCACTTGTTACTGTAATCTAAAATGTTTAACAATTTTAATAAAATTCTCTAAAGCGCTCTCAGACTTGCTTTCTTTTGGTGTAAATGATATCTTATCTCGAAAATCACTATTGTCAAGTTTCATTAGGGGCAAGAATTTTAATGAGGATTATAGGAGCCAAAAAAAGCTTCGTTAAATATTCAAACATTTCAAGACATTCTGCTGAAACGTTGATAGTGTTGCCAAAAGTTGGGCGCTGTTAAAACTTTATGATAATTAGTGAGTCTCGCGAGCTAATTCAAAGATCAAGCCGCAGAGATAGAGTTTGTCGTAAGATGTAATATTGCGACAGCCTCGTGGAACTCCTGAGGAATCTCCACGACTATAACAGAACAAATAAGTTTTCAACTTAACTATAGTACTGTGGAACAGAATTTAGTTTTAGTCAATATAATCGTAACTTACACAGACCGTGCATTATACAAAACTTTCTTATTACACTTAGATAACTTTACCAATTTGATAAACACTAAAATAAATAAGAGCTTTGTTTTCTCTTTGCGTTTATCTTTATTGGTAAGTACTAATGGCAATCACGATAAGGATGTCCCTACCTACATTGCCAACATTACGTAAATAATTCGAAAGGCGTAATTTTTATACGATTACGGAACCACTAAATCTTCGCAACTCGTTAATCGAAGTTTCTGGAAGTACTTGGTGGCTGACGCCAACTGCCTTTGGCACAGCCCCGCCTCTGCGCGACGCCAATTTAAATGATAAAACTCAGATCCTTCAAAGGATAAAATTCAGATTATTCCGCCCTAAACTAAATTAAAATTCTTTTTTTCAAAAAAGTGGGACTGGCCATCGATCGCTTCTACTACTGGCGTTTCATGAGCCAAACATTTTTTAATTATGGAACGGTTTACCTATAGCTGGTAGGTATACGAAACAATTTAGATTTTCATATTTAAAAAATCATTAGGTAAAGTACCTACCGATTGTATCTATTTAAATGATGTATCTTTCCACTTCAACATGTATGAGTAATTTGTTAGATAAAACATGAATAATTCAATACAGTTATTAGAAAACATCTGTTCCATATTGATATCAACCCGTCAAGTAACAAATTACATACACAATACAAAATCTATTGTTTTTGTGCCGGGGGGCCTATAATAAATTAGTAATAAATTAGATAATTAATTAATATTGCTATCTAGGCACACGTTATCTAGGCACAAAGTGGCAATACTATTTAATTAGTTCAAAGTGATCCCGTATACTATCGTAGAACTTATTTAACTTTTTTGTTAAAACATTTTCGAGCACTGCAACGGATATAACAAACGAATATTTTTAAAAGCTACGGTAAAATGATTTCTTTGTTCATTTTTGTGATCGAAATAAAAATGAATGAATAAAAATGTATTACGCTGCTACAGTACATCATTACATTAGCTTAACATTTCACCGGCTGATACTTGAATTGGTCCTTTAAAATTACCATGCATATTATGGTGGACCACACATGACTCAGACGATTAAAAATCGGACATTAATATATAGATACTGCAGTTCAATCAGATTATATCACGCAATAGTTTAGTCTATAATCTTTGGTTCTTAAGGGTTAGTTTATTCCAGACAACAATATAATTTGGTTTCACACTTAAGGGAACTCAAATTTCAATAGGTATGGTGTTAGCACTTTCATTTCAAGAATTTATTCTATTCATGCTACCATCGTCTGTATAACTCTTGAATTCAAATGTTACAGTTTTTAGAATAAGCTCACGTAGAATTTTAAAATTCATACAGGCAGATGTATGCTAGAAATATTCGTATTGACCTTAAAAGAAGGTAATCTACGTGCAGGGAGTTCTAGACCGTATGTATCTTTCGACGCAGTGAGCTCAAGGACTGGGATATCAATATCTGAATGATTTTGTCAGTGACACTAAAATCACAAAAATCTATACTAATATTTATATATCAAACAAACTCTACAGCTTCATAGCTGAAGAGTTTGTTTGTTTTTTTGTTTACTTGAACGCGCTAATCTCAGGAATCCAGGTCCGAAAAGGGTCCGATTTGAAAAATTCTTTCAGTGTTAGATAGCCCATTTATTGAGGAAGGCTATATATCATCACGCAAAGACTAAGTAACTATTCCACACGGACGAAGTCGCGGGCGGAAGCTAGTAGGAAATAAAATATTTGGCCATCGCGGTAGCGTGGTGAACCTAACCGATTTCTTTGTCAAAGAACACCCAGCGGTGGGGCACTCCATAGGCATGAAACATGTCGCAGATAGCATGTGAAAAATCACATGAAATAATTTTTCATAGGTCCCACCTGCGACTTTTGTTCAGACAGCTTGCACGAAATCGCATTTCAACGATCGCATTTTGTTCACGATTTCATTATAAGTAGCAAAATAGCAAGTGTGGCAATTGAATGCAAAATTCATTGCAGACTAAAAGTAGCAAGCTATGAAATTTCGCATGATTTCACATGATGCACATTGCTTGCGTTGTGAAAAATAATCATAATTTCATAAAATGAAAATGAATGAAAAGTAGCAATCATTTCCATGCCTATGGGGCAGTAAATTGTTAAAGAAGTTGATGATGAAGGCGATTTTTTTTTTAATTTGTTTTAATCCCAATGAAACATTTATTTGATATTTTACATCAGGCGAACTTGCGGTCAAGCGTAAGCCTATCATCAGGAATAATAAAAAAAAACGCATTGTATGTGTCGTGCATGAGAAAAGTGATCTTGGAATGGATTTCCAGATCAAACGTATTACAAGATTTCTATGTGAAATTCTCAGTAGCAACTCAGTAGCTGGTTAATGCTACTGGGGTTCCCTCTATGTACCTATTGATGACCTATGACCTAAAAACATCAAAACTAAGTATTCGTGTAAAGCAATATCTACATTTTTGCCTAACCCTTCGGGGAATACGGACGTGATGGTGTATAATTTTATGTTTAGAATTTCGATTTAAAACTTAGACTATTGGAAGGATTGGCCGCAGAAGTGGAAGTAGGAGGAGGGTCGGGAGGCCTTCGGGACGAGTCCCTAGATGCCCAGCTGTACGAGCCCTACAAAAGGGCGAAAGAGGCGCTGCAGCTGGGCATAAGCCGAGCCAAAGAGGCCGCGAATGAACAGTTCCTGCAGCTTCTGGATGGTGACCCTTGGGGTCGGCCATACAAGGTGGCGAGGGCCAAGCTTCGCCCATGGGCTCCTCCGCTCACAGAGAGCTTGGAGCCCGCCTTCGTGACTGACGTCGTCTCCGCCTTGTTTCCGCACAGGGCGGACCACACACCACCTCCGATGCAGCCCCGCACTGAGGGGCCGCAGGAAAGGGAAGAGGACGACGTCCCAGCGGTCACGCGGGCAGAGTTTGAGGCGGCGGAGGGGCGCATGAGAGCGCGGAACCGGGCCCCGGGGCCAGATGGCATCCCTGGGCGCGCACTGGCGCTGGCCCTTCAGGTGCTGGGCCCGAGGCTGCAGGAGCTGTTCACAGAGTGCTTTAGGCAGGGTCGCTTCCCTGAGCGCTGGAAGGCGGGCAGATTGGTGCTGCTGCGCAAGGAGGGTCGCCCCGCGGACACTCCCTCTGCATACAGACCCATCGTGCTGCTTGATGAGGCGTGCAAGCTCCTCGAGCGGATCACCGCGGAGCGTCTCGTTAAGCACTTGGTGAGGACTGGCCCCGATCTATCCGAGAACCAGTTCGGTTTCCGAGCGGGCCGTTCGACCGTCGACGCTGTCCTACGCGTCAAGGCCCTCTCGGACCAGGTGGTAGCAGGCGGCGGAGTGTTGCTCGCGGTGTCGTTGGATATCGCAAACGCATTCAACACTCTGCCTTGGGGCTGCATCATGGAGGCGCTTCGGTATCACCGGGTGCCGCTCCACCTGCGACGGATAGTCGGGGACTACCTAGGCAACCGCGCCGTCACGTACATGGGTCGGGACGGCGTGTGCGCGAGGGAGATGGTGTGCGGTGTTCCACAGGGCTCGGTCCTCGGGCCGCTCTTGTGGAACATCGGATATGATTGGGTGCTCCGTGGGGCGATGCTCCCGGGCGTCGAGGTCGTCTGTTACGCGGACGACACGCTTGTTCTGGCCCGCGGGCAATCTTTCGGGGAGGCGGCCTGTCTGGCCACGGCGGGCGTGGCAGAAACTGTGGCGCGAATCCGCAGGCTGGGGCTGGAGGTGGCTTTGACGAAGACGGAGGCCCTTTGTTTTCACGGGCCCCGGAGGAAACCCCCACCTGGATCCCACATAGTCGTCGGTGGGGTCCAGGTTGATGTCAAACCATCTATGCGGTACCTGGGGCTCGTGTTGGACGGAGGGTGGACCTTTCATGGCCACTTCCAGCGCCTTGCACCGCGGCTGCTGGGTGCAGCCGGCGCTTTGGGGCGTCTGCTGCCGAATCTCGGTGGCCCGAACGTCACCTGCAGGCGACTCTACCTGGGGGTCATCCGCTCGATGGCCCTCTACGGAGCCCCTGTCTGGGCCACCGAGCTCACCGGAGTCGGTGCCGCGCTATTGCGGCGCCCATAGCGTGCGATATCCATCCGAGTGATACGGGGATATCGCACCATATCGGCGGAGGCGGCATGCGCCCTTGCTGGGTCCCTCCCTTGGGACATAGACGCCCGCGTTCTGGCGTCGCTGTACACCTGGCGGAAGCGGGTGACGGAGCGCGGTGACTGGCCCGCCCCGAGGGAGGTGGAATACCAACGGGAGAGGCTGCACTCAGCGGCAGTGGAGGAGTGGAGGCGGCGCCTAGAGCGCCCGGGCGCTGGCCTCCGAACCGTGGAGGCACTCAGACCGGTCCTGCCGGCATGGGTGGGCAGGCGTCACGGCGTGCTGACCTTCCGGCTGACGCAGGTCTTGTCCGGACATGGGTGTTTCGGCAAGTACCTGTGTCGCGTCGCTGGGAGGGAGCCGGACGCCCGCTGCCATCATTGCAGCGACTGCCCTGAGGACACGGCGCAGCACACGCTCGAGCAGTGTACAGCGTGGGCAGAGCGGCGCCGTGTCCTCAGGGATGCAATTGGAGTGGACCTTGCGTTGCCGGCCGTAGTATCTGCTATGGTCGGCGACGCCGAAGCCTGGCAGGCAACGGTCGCCTTCTGCGAGGAGGTTCTCTCGCAGAAGGAAGATGCAGAGAGGGTGAGAGAGAGTGCCTCCACCCTGCCGATCCGCGCCCGGCGCACTCGCACCGGGCGTAGGAACAGGGCAGATAACGCCCTGTTCCAACCACCATAAAGGGCCACGGGCGGCGGACTTGGGGAAGTCCGACCGCCCACTCACAAGGCCCGAGCTGGCAACGCGGTTTGCAGTTTCCGCGCTCCGCTCAGCGGATCGGTAGAAGAAGGGGAGGGAGAACGTCCACGTCTGTCTCCCCTTATGCGAAGGGGGCCGCAAAAGGCGGCCCGCCACTGCCGGGTCCGCGGACGAATGCTACAGCGCTCCCGTAGGCCCGGCACCAAAGTGGTGTCGCGAAACGCCGAGGTTGGTTTTAATCGGTAGATCGCTCTTTTCAGAGCGGAGTCCGACACACCCCACCGCTCTCCCCGGAGTGGTGGATAGTGCATAAAGCATTTCCAACCCCGTCAACAAAAAAAAAAAAAAAGGGTCGGGAGGCCTTTGCCCTGCAGCGGGACAAGAACGGCTGAATAAAAAAACAATATTATTATTCTTTCTGTAGTAAACAGCATATTCCTTTGTTCGATCCGATTCTTATCAGTTACATTGGCACTGGGGTTTTGCGAAAACACTTGAGTTCACTGCCATCATTATCTGTACAGATTTATGCAATTATTTTGCAATAAAAATAAATAATAATAGCAATAGCTTCGATCTCTACTAAGGCTCTAAAACATATCTGAAAACTGTGAATGTATATGCCAGCCATGGTGAAAATAAAGACTTGAAATGAATCAATAGGTATATGATTTTTTTTTAAGGGATAGGGGGGCAAACATGCTGACGGATCACCTGATGGTAAGCGATAACCGCCGCCCATGGACACCCGTAGCACCAGAGGAGTCACAAGTGCGTTACACACCTTTTAAAAGGGTTTGGGCCTCCGGTAACCTCACTCACTCGGCGAAACACAACGCTAGCGTTGTTTCACGCCGGTTTTCTGTGAGACCGTGGTATCACTCCGGTCGAGCCGACCCATTAGCGCCGAAGCGTGGCTCTCCCACGTGAATATTATACGTATTATTTTGAACACGCTGACACGTTTTCTTATATCTTTTTACATGGCAAAACCTAGTACCTAACAAGTAAATAACATACTTAATTGGCTAAATCCTATTTGTAGGTAATAATTAATTATAGGCGCTTATTTAAAAAACTGCATTGCATATATCGATATAGAGACGGAACGATTCCGCATCGGGAATGGCTTTGAGAGCATTCAAAACGAATAAATTACATGCTGTTTCTCCATCACATACATTTAATTTGTCACGAGGATTTATCTTACGTAAAGCCCATCAAGGTTTATGTTGACTTTAACACATACTCGTAACATCTCGCCTATATTCCCCGAAGGATGGGCACACATGTGGGTGTTAGACGGTATGTTTAGGTCCCATGTATGTTATAGCGTAGCAGTCACGCTTAAGACGAATGATGATGTAGGCGAAATCTATCAAAATAATCAGGTAGGTAAGTATTGTAAAATAATCAGGCATATTAGGTGTCATATTCACTGATCTCTGTATTTCTCTATGGTATAAAAAGAGTATAGATAGTATTATAGAGGTCAGTGGGTCTACTGTGAATCTACTAAATCAATGTTTAATAGTAAATGTATAGAATCTACGTCTATCAAACATTGATGCATGAGTGACTGGCAAGAAAAAATCTACCAATCACTAAATGTATTAATGTTGTCAACGCCTGCTCATAACGCGTTTCGACAAAAACATCTCAGTAATGTACGGACTGTAACAGGTTGCCGCTATCTATCGAAACAAACTGTTTCGAAATCACATATATTGTTTTCGAAACGTCGTGAAGTATGTACAAAACAAATTGATATTAATTTATATTACCTAGGTACCTAAGTATCTATTGTTAGATAAAATAACGTAAAGTTATAAATTGATATTCCTGCCTGTACGTACAAAAACCAACATTAACTTAAAATAATTTGCGATAGAACTTCGATAGTGGTAGTCTGATCCTTTGAAAATGTAATAAATTATTCGCATTTCCCCTAATCCAATAATAGTGTCAGAACCCGAGGCAATAATAACATAATCCACGAAACAATATTCTGCTACGATTATGCCTTGAAGTGATTTGTAGGATGGAATGATTAAATCCTTATTTACCCAAGAATTATAAGCGCCTTACATTTCAAACACCCAACTTCGAATAGAAATTCTATTTGCTAAAACTCTCTACACACATAATGATGGCGCGTTTCTCCCAACAAAGGCGCCATTCAAATAGGTTTCGATTCAATCATAATTCGGATCAGTGTCAGACCTTACAAATAGAAGACGGGTAGTATTTGAACAGTTCACCCACAGAGCAGAAAAATGCAGAAGGTTCATTCATTAGGCAGTGAAGATTTGACATTTTTGAATAGGTAGTTTGCCCTCCTTGTCGTCGGGTGGAAATCTTTTTTGCAATAAATTCGGAGTCTGAAACTGCCACCAAGTAGAACGAGACAAGTTCACAGCTAAATTCCATTACAGCAGTTAAATTACATTAAAGTGTGTATTTATACGATGGCTAATCATAAATTACCATTTTTAGATATTTTGTCCTAGTTTGTCTCGAATAGGCTCCGTTCGAATTATAAGAAAAAATAGTAAAATTTTGGTGTATTTTCTATTTCAATATCTGCAACGTTCAGGAGATATAAATATTAATTGCGGGATTGAGAACAACTATAATAATATGAACGCGGGTAGCATAGGACATAGCTAGCAGTCAGAAATTGTGGTACCTAGTGTTTCTTTAGGGCCCATTCCAACGCGTTGGGTAGAGTATACCTTCTATTCCTCGTCTACTGTGCGGTTCCCGTCACACCAACACCTACGAAAGGCTGGATTTCTGCCAGGGAGACAGCGCTGTTTGAAGCACCGACGTGCATTACTAGATTTATTAGATAAGATTTTTATTGAAAAGTGTACGTAAGATCTTATTCTTTCTTGCATTTGCAGGAATATTGCCAAATTTTGGTTTTTTTAAAGGTAACCTGACGGCTGTTAGCAATCCTTCACCTAATAAATAGATTAAGTTTATTAAAAATTCAAATACAAAATTAGTGTGATCCGTGGAAAACCAACTAGTGCATTTAAATTCTTAAATGCACTAGTTGGTTTTCCACGGATACGAAGACAGTAATCTTCGATGATCTTGGTGATCCCGATTCCGTGGGAATTTCCTAAAAGAGCGTCTTAGTGGTCCTACCTTATTTGTACTTTTAATACTTACTTAACTCTTGGGCATGATTTCACGCTCATCATTCCTCTACAGTCTACACGGTAAAATATGCCTCTAGTCTCCGACTGCTCTCCATTTAGACCATGCTACCTACTACCAGTTTATGCTGTCGTTGTCTGTCTGTCAATCAGTTAGTGTTACAATTTTAATTAGCAATTATGATATGGTTGATTTTCATGCTAGATTCATTGATGTTTATTTTAAGGGAAATACTTTTTTGCTTTAATATGGTGTCCTTTTTAATATAGAAACAACAATGAATAGTGACAAGTCGACGTTGGTGCGAGTGCCATAGCCCATTTACTGAGTTTTTCCACAGTATTCGCCCAAAATAATCCTGTTTGTTTTTTTTCAATACCAGTAGAACACGAAAACTCCATCTAGGTACGTATTGTAGTCGACTTTATACAGAAAAAAATGTATTATTTTACGTAATCGGTTCCTTTAACTGAGAAATTGTGTTTAGGAAATTCTTACGACTTATATTATACGACAAGTTATGGTTATATCCCACCGTATAACCACGAAAGGGGTGATTCCATCCTGATATTTCGTATCTTTAAAATCTTATGAGCTTTTCTTTTTAACACTGGCTCCCCAAGTTGGCTACCCAATCAGTTTGAGTCAATCGACACGCGCGTTTCACCTCCTGTAGTTGACGCGAGCGTTGGTGCCAACGCCAACCGATCCGCATATTGGCCAAACAGTATTGGCGACTGCCTTGGGCTAACGTGTGGAGCCGGCGTAAATAAAACATTTGCAATCACAGTGTGCGTAAGACTGTTTCGATATATAGAAGTTTTTAATCCGTTTCGCTATGTTTTTCGGTATTTTCGCAAGGGGAATACTTAAAAGCTCAGATGCAATAGCTGCGTAGGAAAGTAAATATTTAAACGCGAATATTAATTGAAAGATATAATTGGGCGAAGGTTAATTAAAACACTTTCCTATAACTCCAAAGAGATTGCCTGCTAAGTATTTATGCGAACACAAAGCTTTAATAGATCCGATTATAAATTTAAATTTCACGGCTTAGGAGAAAAAGTCGCTTAATGGGAATAAACAACCTTGAACTCTCGGCCTTGGTATCACATTGATTTATGAAAAAGATTTACTGTTTATCACTGGCTTATTTATTTATTTGATAGGTACTCCAACGACTTATCCACTATTTCAATACAACATGAAGGAACATTAATATAATATTATGGTGAATTCGTCACTTAAAGAAGTACACAGCATTTTCAAAAAATCTAAATCATATCCAATATTTAAATTAATATCAAAATTAAATACAAATTAAATATCAAAATGGAATAAAAAATTAAATATTATAGTGAAAAATAAAAATAAAATCAAAATTAAATATCTACACTTATACATTAAATGGGTTAAGACTTGCTAGCGAGTGCAATAAGTAGTTCTGGAAGAAAGAGATATTGAATATTTTATTTTATTAATAACACAGCCATGTTTAAGTGGGTGATTCGTCTGTAACAACAGAATGTACGATCTTATTGCGAAATTGGAGAAATGAGTCTGAAAGTATATCGATATTCTTGGAGATGTTAATTGTATTGTAATTAATCATTAATCGATTCAAGGGGGCAGTCTGGCTAAGGTTGGTTCTAAATGAGGATATGGAAAAGGTGTTTATTTTGCGTTTAGATCTAGTTGTGGTGCATCTAGGTACAGTTATATTAATTTCAGATAATAGCTCAGGCACAGTAACTAAGTTATGTATGATTTTATACAACAAGAACTGGTCAAATGAGCTTCTACGTACTTCCAACGACGACATATTGAAATGGCTAAGCCTATGGGAATAATCAGCGTCTCGAGGGCAACTCGAGCATCTAAAACGCATGTATCTAGTGAAGTTCTTCTGTATACGTTCAATTCTGTTGATATGGACACGATATATGGGGTTCCAGACTGGGGAAGCGTAGTCTAGAATGCTTCTGACAAGAGTATTATATAGTACTTTCAGAGTCGATATGGACCGAAATTCTGAGCAAGTTCTCTTCACAAAACCCAACATTCTTGATGCTTTGGCGACAATTGCATCAACATGGTTGACAAATGATAGTTTTTTGTCGAGTTGAATGCCAAGGTCACGAATGGTGTCAACCTTTTGAAGGGAAACTCCATTTATGGTATAGGACGATGTTCGCGTGTTCCTGTTTCGCGTAAATGTCATATGATAGCACTTGCTCGCATTGAGTGTCATCATATTTTGTTGACACCATTCATATATAGCATTCAAGTCCTCCTGAAGAAGCTTAACGTCTGAATCAGCCTTGATCTCTTTGTACAGTTTCAAATCATCTGCAAACAAGGAACATTTGCAGTGTCTCACTGAATGAACGATGTCATTGACGAAGATAAGAAAGAGAATCGGGCCTAGGTGCGATCCCTGGGGTACCCCTGAAGTAGTAGGATAAAGTGGAGATTCGTAACCTCTTAGTACCACTCTTTATCTCCGTTCAGACAGGTATGACTCAAACCACAGGAGTAATCGGCCGAATATGCCAAACTGTTCGAGCTTCATAATTAATAGTTTATGGTTGACCTTGTCAAAAGCACTACTGAAGTCAGTATAGATTGAGTCGACCTGAATGCGGGAATCTAAAGATTTGCTAATGTCATTAATATAAGGCACTAAGTTGGTTGTAGTGGATTTACGACCAAAAAACCCATGCTGATGAGGAGCTATTTGTGATTTAATGTGGGAAGTTAAGACAGGGCACACAAGCGACTCGAACAGTTTCGCAAACACGGAAAGAAGTGATATAGGACGATAGTTTGTTATTTTGTCTGGTTCTCCTTTCTTAAATATGGGGACCACGTTAGCTATTTTCCAAATAGAAGGAAATTTTGATGATTCAAGTGAATGATTGAAAATCAACTTAAGGGGGAGAGCTAGGTGACCTGCACATTTCCTGATAAATAATGGAGGTAGCCCGTCTGGGCCTGGACCCTTGTGAATATCGAGTTTTCTCAGTACTTTTAATACGTCCTTTTCTGTGAACGTCAATTTACCTAACTCAAATTGATGATAATTATTATTATTATTGCTACTACGTTTAACATTCTGGATAACTGAAGGTAAAAAAGTTGATGCAAAATGTGTGGCGAATTGTTTGCTTATTTCTTCACCTGATGTTGCTACGTTCTGCCCTAAGTACATAGTGGTTGGAATGTCGCTGGATTTAGATTTTTTACTTTTCACAAAGGACCAGAAGAGTTTCGGATTTTGTGCGATATTTTTCTCGGTGTTGGTTACATACGTTTTATAGCAGTCCCTGATCATTTTCTTAGCGCGAGCGTCAAGAATTTTGTATTCGTAGTTATCTCTGGGATTTTTGTATTTTTTATAGCGAACCCTAGTTTTTTCTTTTTCGTTAAGAAGTCTTATAAGGGCCTTGGAAAACCAAATCGGAAATTTGCTGTTGGGGGGTTTTGAGAGAGGAACGCACTCGTTAATAATATTTTCGATATGCGTGTATAGGATCTGTGCCATGTCGTCGATGTCAGTCAGTTCAGAAAATATTTGTGTCCAATCTATGTCTCTTAGCTTCATGTTTATAAGCGCATAGTCAGCACGTTTAAAATTAAATTTGGAGGTAATTTTATTTTTTAAGAGAGCTGGTGAGATGTTTTTAAAAGTAATCTCGAGGGGTGGGTGATATACGTCTACTTTGACCAGTGGACTATTGCATTCGCTAACACTTCCACCGTTAAAGTTACATAGAATGAGGTCAAGGGTTTTATTATAACGATTCTTAACGGAATTTAGTTGCGACATATTGTTTTCTGACATAAAATCTATTAAAGAGTAGCCAAGTCTATTCATATAATTAGTTGGGTTTGTACAAGGGGAATGAGCGAGATTATTGTCGAAGTCCCAGTTGATGAAACTGAGGTTGAAGTCTCCCGCTATTATCGTATCCTCTCCCGTTGATTCCATTAATGCAGATACCCTGTTCAAAAATGAATCTAGTAAGTCTTGTTGAACAGGTGGTGGTAGGTAAATGGCGCAAATATTCAAATTCCGCTGGCCTTTCACGTTCTTAGTTTTAAGTCTAACCCAAAGATTTTCTATATCTGTTTCCCATTTTGGCATACGTACAGAATCAATAGTCTTAGATACTGCGATCAGAACACCTCCGCCTTTTTTGTTTCCCAGGACAGATGAGGCTCTATCTCTACGATAGACACTATACCTTGAGTCGAAAATTTCTCCGTCATTTATGCTTTCATCCAACCACGTTTCTGTTCCAATTATTACGTCAAAGGTGCCTAGGTGTGCGGCAAGACTTATTGAGTTTAGTTTAGTTTTCAGTCCTCTGAAATTCTGGTAGTAAACAGTGAATTTTCAAGAACGGTACAAGGTATTATTGCATAAAAATTTTCTGAATCATAGTAATGCAATGGCTTCCATGCTTTTTATGTGTTTTGCTTGGTGGCCGTCGGCTTTCCTGACAAGAACTTTCCCATCGCGTACCCAAACATATAAGTATCCTTTTTCACGAGCTGCTTTTCTAGTAGCTGCGTGGATTTTCTTATTCAAAGGCGACAGGTGTTCCGATACAAATACCGGCTTAATAATGCCTCCATAGCCCAGATGTTGAGAACTCAGTTTTTCTTTAGGATGACTTTTATTGAATTGCATAACGGAAGTTAAGACTGCATCTCTCAGTAATACACTACGTAATTTGACGACCACTGCTCTTGGGTTCTTGTTTTCAGGATCTAATTTCCTCACGCGTACTGCAGATAAGATATCATCCTCCTTGATTGGGCTAGATACTACATTTCCGATTTGCACAACTGTCTTTACCAGATTTTCTGCTTTGTTCTCTGGTATACCATTTATCTCAATGTTTTGTTGGCGCGAGTTTTGTTCTATCAGATTTACTCGCAACGACAAATCAGAGACCACCTCCTTCAGGATCTCATTTTCTTTAAGAAGGCACTTGTTAGTGGTTCTGCATGCGTCGAGTTCAGTCTTGATATGATCGAACTCTTCGCTCATGAAATCAACAGAGTGCTTCAAATCACGGAACAATTCTTTAATTTCTCCTAGCTCTTTGTTGATGCATGTCTTAATGGTCGTTGAGACCTCTGACGACAAGACCGAACGTATTTCTTGCCGAATAGTATCCAGTAGTTCCATTGTGTTGGTTTGGTGATAGTCGACAGGAGAGCAATCGGTACGTGGGCGTTTTGGTCTCACGCATATATTAGACATGTTCGGAGTGGCGGCGAGGACTGCAGTTATGTTAGGTTCGGAATGCGCTTGAGATAGGTTTCCAGCCTCACCATCCTTTGGAGGAGTGCGAAGCATCGTTAGATTAAGGATGTTTCAAAAATGTGAATATTATATAGTTTTGTAAGCTATCATTAATATACTGGGCGCACTTTATAGATGTCGCTTCAGCAGATAATCCTGGCCGCACTGTATATTGTATTGACTTTGTAGATGGCGCTTCAGCATGTAATACTGGGCGCACTGTATATTGAATGGATTGTAGATGGCGCTTCAGCATGTAATGCTGGGCGCACTGTATATTGAATGGATTGTAGTCTATGGCGCTTTGGCACGTAATGCTCACTTGCTAGAAATTATCACGTGTAGGTACCTGGAACGGCGCTCCGTATTTAGTGCGCTTATGTTGGTAGCGCAGCAAGACACGAATTTGAATGTGTGAAAAAATGAAATATAACACTGTTTGACCCGAATTATAGAAAGAGTTAGGTTTGAGGCACTTTTTTCAATGTTTAGTAATATATTTGAATCTTCAAATTGGTTTTTCCCAGTCCAGGCCGTTTCACACTCACAATAAAATAGTTATTGGTACGTTCACTATAAACTTGGAAACTGATAATTATAACGTCCAGAGTCGGTTGGAGTGTTGAAAAACAATGTCACTGATTAAACTGTCTGAATATAACGCACTGCTAGCACTTTTAATTGGATTAATACAGTTTTCTTGTATAAATGAATTTTTAAATACAGAGCTGATGTTACGATCAGTTTGGTGTTGCCATTTCTTTTCTTATCGTCATACATTGCTCTAAAAGTACCTAATATAATTATTACTAGCTTCTGCCCGCGACTTCGTCCGCGTAGCGTGATGTTATATAGCCTATAGCCTTCCTCAATAAATGGGCTATCTAACACTGAAAATTTTTTTCAAATCGGACCATTAGTTCCTGAGATTAGCGCGTTCAAGTAAACAAACAAACAAACAAACTCTTCAGCTTTATATATTAATATAGATAATATAGTTATACCACATGATATCTATTATTGAAAATGTAGGGTGTTTCCTTAATTATTTTCACACTAATTCACACAAAACTAACCAAACTAGCTACGCTTGCACAAATACGTTAAAAAAGTAATTATATTCCCGCTTTGCAAACATTCCGTAAGAATTCCTAAAATAATTTGTTCTCGTATAATGTAAACAAGAAGCATCCGAGCTACACACCGCAGTTTATGCATTCATACGCGAATGTTACAGAAAAATCTCGGTTTAATATACATAATGTAGTTATATTTACATAAATACGTAGGAGTCGCGTCTTATCGTGGGGCATCGGACTCTCGAAACGCGCGCGACACGCGGCTTCGCTATGAAATCTGCATAAATTTGCAGTTTTCTTGTTGTTATACACGATTTATGACGTGGAAAATTGTTTATTTATTGCTATTTTTCTTTATAGAATGTATTTTTCAACGATATAAAAATTTACTTCTCTGTCTGCGAACCTATTATTTAAGTTCGCTGTGAAGTTCAGACGAGTGCTCGTTTTTATTGAGTCCTAAAAACGTTTATAATAGGAATATAGGTAGTGTCACAGAAACGATTTTGATGAATGTGTATTTAGCAAACAAAGTGACACGTTTGTTCGTTTTATAATGATTATATTGTTTTGATTTGTTAAGCACAGTTTTTTTTTAAATAATTTAGTTCATACCTATTCATAAAGGGTCGCTTTTTCAAAACGATCCCTTCAGATTAAATAACAGTTTTGGTGAAATATTAATAATATGTCTCATATAAGAAAATTGACAAACATTTTCTAAAGTTTCTAAATATTCCAGAGGCATTACTCAATGTGGCGTTTTTAGACATCCTGTTTCTGCCTCATCTCAAGAATAAAATATTATTTTGGCCTAAGCTGGTGCCCATAATGCTTTTATATCCGAAGTAGGAATTATACGTAATTGACCAGAGAGCTTCATCTAAGTGACTAATAATTAAATTACGCAGGTCTGCACAAAGGTTCTGCGACAAAGACAGTTTCATTCGTTCATAACATGACATTACACGTACATTTTCTTAAACCCTTATAATGTTATCCTCGCGTTCGTGTAATAAAAGAATAATAAGGAACAGAGATGGGCTTTATGGTCGTGTAATGTCGGAGCTTTGGCGTTTAATCTACGCACTTAGGTAGGTACATGATTGCGGGAGCGGCACTTTACTTTCTCCATGCCAGGTAGTCTGTAGTCCTGTAGGCCCAGTTACGTGTATAATTGATCACAATTCCGTGTCTGGCTACAATCATGTGGCATTTGTGGTCGTCGTAATTTTAGTAGTGTGTAAATAAAAACAATAACTATGTTCTTATACCTTCAGATTTCTTATTAAATTAGATTATAAGTAAGCAAAATATAACGAGTTTCATAAGTAAAATTGTGATGGTCACCGGTTTGTGACCGCCCTCTTCCGAAATATCTCGACCGATTTTAATGCACTACTAGCTTCTGCCCGCGGCTTCGCCCCCGTGGAATTCGGTCTGTCATCACATCCCACGGGAACGGGATAAAAACTATTCTATTACCTCTCCACCAATTTTCAGCCAAATCGGTTCAGCCGTTCTTAAGTTATAAATAGTGTAACTAACGTTGTAACTAGGGCAAGTTACGGGCAATCATTAGCAAACTAACGATATTGAGGCATAAAATACCACCTAGTCAATGTCAATGGCAGATAGCATTATAAGTTATGGATTGTATAGTTACGGCAGGATATACAGAACTTATTTGATGGGCATATATCGACTACAGATACGCTAACTAAAAATAATTGTACCCAAAAAGATTAGACATAAGCTTAACTTAAGTAATAAAAATATTTTCCAACACTGCAAAACTATGAATATTTTTGATAAGTTTAAATTTAAGACTTTATTAGATACACATGTAAACAGACACGAGTTAGATAAAAGAACTAGATCTGATCATCTGAGGCAATTATCTTATTTAAATAGTTACGATTTACCAAATTACTGTAATGTGCATGGAACAAGAATTTGGCAATATCTTTTGCCGAACATTATAAACGAGTTACCAAATAAATTACAAAATCTAAGTATATAAGAAATGTGATAAGAGAAAACAACTAAAAACTATTGTAAAGAAACACTACTTGTCTGTACCTAGTGTTATAATATAACAGCTAAGATATAATCTTATGTTACCTTAGAGCGCGGCTTATCATGGACGGATAAACCCGTACTGGGATTGAGATCCATGATTGTATAATTGTGTATTATGTATTTTACTATCAAATAAAAAAAAAACACGACTTTCTTTTATATATATAAAATAGATAAGATATATATTTGGTAGGTATGAGAATAGTTCGTAAAGAATATTTAATGCCAGTAGGTGATTAGGGGGTCCCTATCCAGCAGAACAACGTTTGCCGGGTCAGCTAGAAACCTAAAATTAAATTCCAATATGTTCATGATCCTAAAATAAAATGTTTTGAAATTGCTTGGTATATGATAATAATAATAATTGCTTGATACCTTCTTTTAGCCAAAAAATAATCCAATAATTTCGTATCTTGTATTCTCAATCCATTCAGAAAAAGTAAATCGTCTAACTATAATAATAAAAAGCTTCGAAGCAAGTATGTGAAACAATGTATTTTTCCCGGATTATTTGTGGTGGCACATCTGATATATCAAACCCATAAGTGTCACCAATACTAATCACAGCCTATGACGTAATCTTAGGACAAACACGTGGATACGTTACATAGCCCCGGAAAGAGAATACCTGGCTTAGCATAAATTATTATACCTTAGGAACAAATGTAAAAGCTTTACTTACTTGCAGATGCATCGTGTGTGCTGGCTCATTGTGGACTCAATTTCATCCTAATGGGCTGTTCACCACTGAACTGAAGAAATAGCAAAAGTTTACCATTAACATTACGAATATCGTTCACGACTAATAAAACAAGGTGTATTTTTTTCAAAATTATTATTTTATTGTTTATATCGGCATCGAGTAGAAGCCACCTGATGTAAGTTGCTGATACAATGCCGAACTGGTTCCCATTAGAAAAATCAATATAGACCAAGGTGCAACGACAGATTCAAACGAAAGGCTGGTTGGTAGCCTTGTGGTAGCTAGCCAGTCAAACCCAAATAGGTCCTACCACCGACCAAGCCAGATATTTTTTTACCTCTGACGACGTGATATCTGAATGACAGTTAGGAATCGTATTCCAACCGCCCGGTTTAGTGTTAGAATACAATTTACACAAGGTAATTCCAAAGACAACTCTTGAAATCTTCTTCAACTTACGCAGTATCTGTATAAGTAGTAGACTGTTTAACGAGGGAGAGCCATGCTTCGGCACGAATGGGCCGGCTCGACGGGAGTGATACTTACCACGGCTTCATAGAAAACCGGCGTGAAACAACGCAACGCTTGCGTTGTGTTTCGCCGAGTAAGTGAGGTTAAAGGAGGCCCAAGCCCTTTTAAAAGGCGGGCAACGCACTTGTGACTCCTCTGGTATTGCGGGTGTCCATGGGCGGCGGTTATCGTTTACCATCAGGTGATCCGTCCGCTCGTTTGCTCCCCTATTCCATAGAAAAAGAACTGCATTGCACCTTTTTCTGCACTGTAATTATAAATGCACACTTGTATATTATGCCGGCGTTTTGGACTATAGCCCAGACGCGTGCCCAGCAGTAGGACAGAACATTTTTTTTGGAGTGTGGAAATGTTTTGTAAATAACAACTTATGATAATTACACTACGTTTGTAATTCCCATTAATTAAACAGGTAGAAGTCATTAAAATATCCTCTTTTCATAAAGTTAGCGTAGATACAATAATAGGGGACTATTATTGGCCGTATTTTCGTATTGTTTCGGAATATTCCGAAGGGTTATATTACCTTAACAATAGCTGATTATATTGTAATCAAAACATTACGATTCGTTAAACCTTACAATGGCATTTACAATAGGCAAGTGTACCTTATTGTTATAAATGGGGGATTATAATTATTATATTGTTAGAAGATACGAAGAATTTAATATTAAATATATATAATAATATTTAAAGACTGCCTCGTTAGTCTAGTGGTCCCAAGTGCGACTGCTACGCTAGAGGTCCTGGGTTCGATTCCCAGATCGAGCAAAGTGTTATTGGGTTTTTCAATGAAATTCTCAGTAGCAGCTCGGAGTTTGGAAATTGTGCCCGGTTAATGGCAATAGGCTCGCTCCCTATTACATGGGACCTAAACATACCGGCGAACTGTGGGTGAACCTTAGTACACCTCTGCCTAATCCTTCGGGGAATACAGGCGTGATGGTATGTTATGTTATAATAATATATTCTATTATTATTATGAAATATACTTTTCTGAGAGTGGAGAAAGAAAGAAAACTATTTCACGCAATTTGCAGAATTCACATCGTATGTTAATTATTTATGTATAATTGTTTAAGGAAAAATAGTATTTATGACTGCCAAATTTTTCTTTAGTTGGGTAAATGTTTTTATACTTTTTTATTGATTAAGTATTTTTTCAAAGACAATGTAAACTTTTAAAACTGTGTATATGTTATTTTCTTAGCTTTTAAGTTTAAAATTTTCCTTCGAAGTCTCCGACCAACCATTTACTTACCTATCCAATTTTTAAAAGAAACTTTATATTTATCCAATCACAGAGAAGTAGTGTAATGTTCTTCTGTAAGTATTTTTCTTTCAAATCTTCGATACGTTTATTCGTTGAAATAAAAGTTTTCGTGGACTTAATTGGAGTTCAATAATAAGGTTTTGTATAAAAAGTTTTGATAGTTCTACAGGGGAGATTTAATGTGATTAGTATTTGTTAAAGTATTTTGATTGAGAACATTTACAAAAGATAAGTTTTCATAATATATAGATAGGATAGGTGTATTTCGCTCGAGTAGTGACTCAATATTGGTTTTTGTTGATACTTTTAAAATGGTTTTTGTGTATTTTTAGAGTACGTAATAATCAGGATTACAAATAAAAGGTAGTAGAATAGAGATACTTGTTTAAAAGAGACTAAAAATTAAAATAGTTTTAGCTTGACAGATGTCCACAATATGAGCTGATACGGAGAATTCATTATTAGTAATGTAACTAGTTTTGTGATTTCATAAGTAGGTACAAGATTTGATATTTTTGTTAGTTAGTCAGTCTAATTAAAATATAAATATGCCTTTTACAAACAACCCAGTTGGAATATATAAGATTAATGAGGAACTAAAGGAACTGAGGCAGTTACACATTCACTGATTAGGTAATCACGAAACTTCAAAATAATAAATATAAAATTTGGCATGTAAATTGATGTTAATTTTAAATACCCGCTAAGAAAGACATTGTAAAAATTCCCAAGGGATTACTGAAAGCGATCAATGTACTATGTACAAATTATCTCATTTTCACTAATACATTCTTGTCTGAAAACTTTTTGTGGGGCTTGGTTTTAGATATACATTATTGTGAATATTTTATAATAACGATACCATTATAAGAACCCATTATACGGTTTCACTGGTGGGAATGAGTCTCCTCTCGCAATGGGATTAGCCTGCAGTCCACCACGCTAACCTAGTCTGCGGGCTGGCAGACTTAACACGCCATGAGAAAATTTGTGAGGTCTCCTCACGATGTTTTCCTTCACTGTGTAAGAGGTTCGGAAAGTCAGAGGTCCGTGGCTTGGATTTGAACTCAAGACCTTTGGCTTGGCAGTCCAATGATAATTTATCATTAAAAAGATACATATTAAGAGTCTACGAGTGGTACCGCGGGGTTCAGCCAGTAAATAAGATAATCTATACTTAATATATAAAGCTGAAGAGTTTGTTTGTTTGTTTGCTTGAACGCGCTAATCTCAGGAACTACTCGTCCGATTTGAAAAATTCTTTCAGTGTTACATAGCCCATTTATTGAGGAAGGCTATAGGCTATATATCATCACGCTACGCGGATGAAGTCGCGGGCAGAAGCTAGTAATTGAGATACGAAGTTCACCACTTTTTAAGATGGAACATATGATTTATAAAGGTGATAACAAAATTAAAATCTATTCAGTAGTTAGTTAGTTTAGTTTACGCTAAGCCATAACAAACAGACAAACATACAAGAATTTAAAAAAAACATAAGTTTCGGTTCGGTTCTGAGATGTTTAATATACTCTAACCAATTGTTTTTTTTATATATTTAATGTACAGACACAGCTTTTTACGTTTTTATAATAGTATCTAGAGAAAATAAGGTTAAGTCAGCAGCGTGAGTTAATGGCAAATATAATAAAAATTATATAATTTGTTGAAACGATCTGTATCATTCGTTCCCTCATGCCAATGAATTATGCAAATCGTTTTCATAAAAACGAAAAGGAATGTTTTATTTCGTTTTATCATTTACAACCATTTTGAATGGGTTCCAGCTACCAGTGTAAATCACAACGACTGAGGAACAAAGGAGATTTATTGCTTTTCTTTGGAGTCCCGTGAGGAATACAGGAAACCTTTCTATTACGTACTTTTTGATTGTGTGTTTGTTTGCGCATTTGTTACAATTAGGAAAGCTGACAAGAATCGGAATAGAGTTGCTGCGAACTTTTTATTGCCGGGATTAGGAACAGCAAATTGTTGCTTTTTGTGGTTAACGTGGGGACAGTTAAAAGCTTCATTGTTATAAAGTAAAATGTAGTATCTAATCAACGTATAATTTCAACATGATTTAAGATTGCCATTCGAGACAAAAAACTGAAACAGTTAATGCATTGTCTCTCTCAATTATTCTAAATAAGAGATGACTGGGTTTACGATGTGTATAGCTTCTGTGTGTAAAACTGTATTTAACTAAATTTCAAGTACGTAAAATAAAATAAAAACTGGTATCTAAGCATTTCATTCATTTTTCAGCATTTCACTGATTTCATTTTATAACTTATCTCGCATCTGTCCGATCCGAGAAGAGCATATAGAGATCCCAATGATATAAGCAAATAATAACAAAAAATATTTATGAAAAATAGTAATAAAATTTCAAATGCCAGATCGTCGTGCCGTGCGTGAAAATCTAGCAAATTAAAAATATGTAATAATACCATTATCATCCGTCTTAGTATTTTTTTTTATGGGATAAGGGGACACCCGTAACACCAGAGGAGCCACAAGTGCATTGCCCGTCTTTTAAAAGGGTTTGGGCCTCCGGTAACCTCACTCACTCGGCGAAACACAACGCAAGCGTTGTTTCACGCCGGTTTTCTGTGAGGCCGTGGTATCACTCCGGTTGATCCGGCCCATTTGTGCTGAAGCATGACTCTGCCACGTGAAAAAAACACCCAGTGACGATTGCCACCATATTGCCATCAATCTAAATAATGCGTCATCTGATATTTTTCTTCATTTTATTCCGGGTTTCTTTTTACCTGAAATCTGAAATGGTTGATTTAAAAAAATAATTAGATATTGATTACACCGATCGAATACGGTTTTTTAACCAGTTATAATTGATTTCAAAAGTGTACCTAATGGGTGGAGTTTGATTACAACACCATATAAATTAGAACCGAAAGCTCCTATTGAGTATAATTTGTTTTAATGATTTTTTGCAGATATGGAGGAAACAAAACACAAATAAAAAACAAAACACAAACGTCAGTGTAACTATGCTGTGTCACCGTGGTTTACTTCGACACAATGTCAGTATTTTGAATACATGGAAGGACAGGTATGAGACGTTCAATGACATAGCAACGACCTTTTACGGAAGGACACGTAATGAGGATTAGCAAAGTTAAATTTACAATTACAAAATGTAAACGATCCCTAAACACAGTCCAATTAAATAAATAAACAGACCTCACAGTATTAAAACACCTTCCATCCGAAACGATCGTTTACAGCGGTTATTTACAAATCCATTTAGTCCAATATTCGCGCCAACAATATTTTCCGTTGTCAATTGTCACTACACCGCGCCGTATTATTGAATTATGACTATCTAAACACGGTAGTATTGGAGAATGGAGACCATAAATTCGGGAGAGACTTGTTCCCGATAATTTATGTACTGAGAAACTTGGAACGTCCCTACACAGACTTATTCATGTTCCCCCTAAGTTAATCACTTGACACAGCGGGGAATTCATAAACACGCCTAGCGGAAATTGCCTATATAATAAGGAATCAATAGGCACAAATTTTCGTGGTTCGCCGTTTGATCTTCGCCTGATTTAAAGGAAATGGCATATACATACATTATGGTAGTCAGGAAGCGCTTAAAGTATTGAAAGTTTGTATCGTTTGACTTGTAACGAGTTTGATGGAAGGAGTTTATGGTGGAACATATAGGGTGTGTAAGAGTAGAATGTGCTGACTTAGTAGGTGGCTTTTACATGTGAGTTATCGTCATTTAGAATGCTGAACTGAAGCAGATTGGCCTTAACAGACTGTGTATAAGTTTAAGTAAGCTTCAGTCTTGGTAGGTCAAAATATGTCTCCTTATAATTCATCAATCAAACCTAACATAAAAATCTTTATAGTAGTTTCTAGACTTCTAAAGAGCTTAACACTGGTAGGTAACATCGACGCAATAGTCCTTTCTCCCTGTGAAAGTACACGTCATTATGAAAAAAGAGTGCATTAATGAACGGATGCTGAAGCAAAAATGTATAAAATGAAAGCGGAGCTCCTTATTATGAAGAAGATTTTTACCTAATAGCCCCACTCCGGCGTCCATTTTGTATTAAAAATAGCCGCTGCATTAAGTAACTAGCTACGTGGAAGCCTTAAATATATTTCATCGAGCTACCACCTTGATAAAGTAGGTACCTTAATTAATTGAAAAATCTTGTCAATTTGAAGTTTGAAGCGGCGGTAGCCTAATGGCTAGGGCGTCGGACTTGCGATCACGTGGTTATCAGTTCAAAACCCGCCCATTGCACTACCGACGTGAACCCACTTATGTAACACAGGCATTTAGCTTAGCACGAGGGGTTAACAAGAATACTAGTCATGTGCAAACCACACTGCTAGTAAGCTTTAAAAAAACTTCTAATGATCTTTTTTTGTAGGATGAATTTTAATTCTTTTAGTATCTTAAGTGCGGGATACACTGTAGAAACGACAGGATCTACAGTTTAGTCTGCTTCATTTCCAATAACAAATAAACGAACAGGACTTCTAGCGTAGTACTACCACTAGGCTAATGAGGCAGTTTGAGTAGACATATATTTTGAGTATACATAATATATTATAGGTACTAAAAAGGCCAGTTAAAAAATCAGGCAATATTCAAGACCAATTCATAATAATTAAGTATCTTACGTTTGACTATGATCAAGAAAGTTATCATATAACGTTCTTGGACTATGAACCGACTATGATAAAATTATAAAGCAATTTTCCAAAGAATAAATAAGCGATGAAGCTCTGTCATTATTTTTAATTAAACAAATCGATTCCGCGTCTGTGATTCGGACGTTATCCCGACGTCGGATGACCGCGTCATTAATCACCGCATAATATATTGTTTGGCTCTTGAAGAGCCTCATCGCTTTCCCTGACGGGGACATCAATTATTTCGTCTTTTTCAGATTGAGTCACATTAAAGCATGGTTTCTCTTTACGTAGCAAAACTTTGGAAAGTCCAATGTGGCTTTATAAATCTATAGGGCGATAAGGCGTATCTATAATATAAAAATGAATCGCCAAATGTGTTGCTAAGCGCAAATCTCGAGAGCAGCTGAACCGATTTCGCTAATTATTTTTTTATAATATTCCTTGAAGTACGAGGATGGTTCTTACCGAGAGAAACATTAAAAAATTGCCAGAAAAAGTCTAAAAACTACACTTTTCTATATTCCCATACAAAAGATTCGTAATAATACCATACCATAAAGTTTAAGTGTTAGTTTAAGAGTTGTTTAGGGGAAGACAAAACAATTGAGCGACGTTAGTTTCAGAACCGACTGTTAGGTGGTACGAAGTTCGCCGGGTCAGCTAGTTTATTAATAATAATGTGTTGATCAGAAATTGGATTGAAACCATCTTATATGTGAGGGTAGCTAACAAGGCGAATTAGATGCCACTACCAAGCTAACTGATTTTATTTACTCTTTACTACAAGATTTTCTTCTCTACAAGCGTAAAGAGGAAATTTTCCATTCCAAGCCGTCCCCACATAGGAAAGAATAGATAGTTAAAAAACTCGTCGTTATGATGTGCATTGAAAATATTACTGAATATAATTTTAGGAACAATTATTGATGAAGGAATTTTATATAAGTAGGTAATTAGATTTGGAAATCTAAAGAAGCGGCGGTAATCTAATAGCTAGGGCATCGGAATTGCGATCACTTGATTGCCGGTTCGAAACTGACCCATTGCACTACCGACGTGAACCCACTCGTAAAACAAGCATTTAGCTTAGCACGAGGGGTAAACAAGAATACCTACTATTTCGAAGGAGTGCGACCACGGTGTTTGAGGTCGCACTTTTTTATTTTTTTAATTAAATTCATTTATTTCGGAGCCAGTCCATATACATGTGGGATTAAAAAACATTCAATATACAAAAATTAATTAAAAATATACAATAAATCACATAAAAAATAAAATAAAAAAACATAATACAAATACATACACACACACACACACATTATACAATACACACTATACTATATAATCCATATTGTCATCTAAGCCTAAATTTAGGTTTAGGTTTATGTTTTATGCTCTCTTCTTCTCTTTTTTATCACTTTTACGTGCAATTTTTATGGTAGGTATGAGAATATGACGTAAACTATATTTCGCACCGCTAGGTGATTAGGGTGTCCCTACCCAGCAGAACAACGTTTGCCGGGTCAGCTAGTACTAACAAAAATCAATAGTGTACTAACGTATAGCGATTACGTAACTACAAACGGCATTTATATTGCAGTGTCAAAACATTGTAATGTAACTACATACAAGTTATTAAATCCGATCCCCAATGAAATATTTTAATATTTTAACGCATTGTTTGTTTCATATTTTGCAAAACAAACAGAAAAATCACGGATTGCGAAAAATGAACAGCCATAGGTATTATCATGATAAATTAATTTTCCTGGGATTTACAGCGTGCAGTATTCATATTTTTTTATTATTTATTAAAAGGAAAACTGCACGCGTCCAATAAATTATGTATATAAAATACTACTTTTCGTCGTCCAATTTGCTATTCGCACTCATAATGTATAAGGTCGCTGACGCACGAAAAGTACAACATCAATAATATTACATGGATACAGTGTTGATACTTTTAAGGACACATTCCTTTTTATTATTATTAGCCCGTGCTGTACCACTACTGGGCAAAGGCCTCCTTACTACGATTGTTCGCTACTTCTTTCCCATTTTCAAGGAAGATTCTTCAAGGTATTCTCATTCCGCCATCTCCTTCGTGGTCTGCCGCGACCTTGTGTCGCTGTTTCAGGGCAAATAAACCCTATAAACAGTTTAATAAAAATACCTTTGCACGAAAGTACAAATAAAATATTTGAAAGGAGCGCTAGAAGGGCTAAATTAGCAATTTTTTTTTATCACGTACTATACTGGTTTCTGACACTTACATGAATATTAGACATTGAATCAAAGGCCATTAGCGTCTTTTTACAACATATTAGCTGCTGCCCACGATTTTATTCGCATCTCAAAATGTTTAAGAGACAAGTACTCTATTTCCATAATTCATCAAAATTAATTAAGCGGTATAGGCGTGAAAATATAAGAAACAAAAGAGTTATTTCCGCATTTATAATAGGTACTAGTTTAGATTTATAGATGTATTATAAGGTTTTCTGTAAGTTGATCGTCTGTGGCCTTCCTTATGCCAATTCATAAATCATATTTAACAAATAGCCCTGATGTAAGATATCTTCTTACAATAGCATTGTCGTGACCCATTAAGTTTAAGTAATACTTAGCAAATGTATTGCTGGAAGCAATCTCTTTACTAAGATTACGCATTTGTATGGGAATTAAAGATTAAATGGGACGGCGCGGCGCAGTACTACACCGGCCTGTAATTTTTGCTAAGTGAGAGATTTATACCCTATCCGTTATTTTTCTCGTTCTGTTATTTTTTTACTGTTTTTCGTGTAGGTTTTGAACGAATAAGTATTCATGATTGAAGAGTATAATTTGTCAAGAAGCCATTAATCAAGAACATACTGCCCAAAACAGCTTTTTTTGACAAATTGGCAAATATCCGACATTCATTCATGAGTAAGCAGACACAAATAATATATGAAACTGTAATCCAACATTAAAAACACTATTCTGCATGGGCTTTAATCTTGACATCGTGCTATAAACTAACAATATAAAGTATCTACTGCTAAACGTTTTCTAGCTGTAAACAACGTTGCCTGTTTGTCTCTGAAATGACTGAATAATAGTATTTTTTTATGCTTGATAGGCTTACGTTTGATCCTCAGTTCACTTGATGCTAAGCGACACTGGGATCTACGATGGAGCGCACTTGCCTAGAAGAAACCGATTCACTCGTGATTTAAAGACACCCAAATTAATCTAGGAAAAAATTCGATCTCCATAAACCAATTTCTGGGTAATACAGTCATTTTAACGATAAACTGATTGTAAGGCTGTACAAACGATTGTCATAGATGTTTAACTGTTCGGGTTCCATGTGTTAAGAATGGTCACCCATCCATCCATATCCTGACTTCATCAAGTGCAGCTATATCTTGCAAACTTATTATCGTATATAACATAGCCACGAATCTCTCACGAGAACAAATAAAACAGACGTGCCATCACTTCAGATCTTGTATGTACTAAATAAACTACTGTTAATTTGATTTGGGATTACAGCCGTCACCGGCTAATCAGGCCGGCGCCGCTCGTATCGACGTTGTGTCTGTGTAACGGCACGGCGGGATAAGCCGTCAAGTTCACGGTCAACGGGGTTAATTGAAACATGCGTCGTGGTCTTCAGGGAAACTAGGAATAAGATATTGCTATGAGAAGATTTTTTTTATATTTATACACATCGGTATAGTGGTCCTAAGTTGTTTTTTTATGAGGTAGGGGGGCAAACAGGCAGACGGGTCGCCTGATGGCAAGCGATTACCACCGCCCATGGCCACCCGCAACACCAGAAAAGTTACGAGTGCGTTGCTGGCCTTTTAAAAGGGTTTGGGCCTCCGGTATCCTCACTGACTCGGCGAAACACAACGTAAACGTTGAATCCGGTTTACTGTAAGGCCGTGGTATCACTCCGGTCGAGCCGACCCATTTGCGCCGAAGCATGGCTCTCCCACGGTTAGCTGCTACGCTACACGTCCTGGATTCGATATCTAAGTCGAGTAGTGATTGAGTTTTTCTATGAAATTCTCAGTAGCAGATCGTAGTTTGGATTTACTGGCAATAATATGCTCGCCACCCATCACACGGGACCAAAGCATAGCGACGAATTTTGAGTGTATGTATATTAATACACCTCTGCCTAACTTTTCGGAGAATAAAAACGTGAAGGTGTGTTCATGTATGTTTATAGAATCTAAAAAAAATATTGAAATCATGAAATTGACATTTTTAATATTAACTTTACTCATTCGAAGAGGTTAAGTCGTGATTTCTTTATGAAATTCCCAGAAGTCTGAGGGATGCAATTTGTAGTTAAATTCACCATAAGGTTTGTAGTTATAATAATACTTAAAAGCGGAGAGTTATTGGCTATGTATTACTAATTTTATTTCTAAATTTGTTGTTACCGCTGTTGGTCTTCCAGAAAGTAAATAAATACATAAATATATTGCTACTGCATCGTAGGAAACCAAACTACTCCAATGGCAAGTGGTGTATATATTATTGCTATTGCTTTACAACATGTAATAAAAATTGGGGGATTCTACTATTGTATTTCGTTTATGTTAGTAATAACGTTTTATTGGTAACCAAATAGTGTCTGTTGCTGTGTTATTGTCTCTAAAATGACACATTTGACCCAATTATTTGAGTGCAAACATAGTTCGGAGTGCTCTATTTGCTTGAGACGTGAAATATTGTAATGTTTGAACAAACTCATCTCTTCTCTTCAGATGTTCAAATTCAAGTTAAAGTTTTTACTTCAAATAGGTACGTAAGGCACTTTTCGAAGCATTTACGAATCGTTATGACTCTAGTTGCACGGTTGACATTGAAGTCGATATTATCCAAAGAAGTTTATTTTATTAGTAAGACACCAAATTGTGGGGAGTGCGAGATTTAAGTGATTAAGATGACCGTGCTAGCTTTCTTTGGATGGAAAACGAAGGAGGTTCAGGATTTCTTGTTTTCATAGCTAAGGTTTTTAAGATGGGGATTTGGGGATTACCTACTATTACTTAAACTCTATAAATTCTGAAGGGCTAGTGGCTAAGCAAGAACTAATCTAATCAACTGATCTACAAGATTAAGCTGCGCTCGCCGCGGTCAGTGTGCGGATGGGTGATTATTCTTAACACAACGAGACCCCTCCGTGCCTCGGAGAGAACGTAAAGTCGTCGGTCCCGGTTGTCATACGAACATCTATGTCATTTCTTTTTTTATATAATTATGAAGTATACTTTACAAAAAACATTTTAAAGATGCAAACATACACTCATTCGAGTTTTACCGTGCATCAGTATCATCAACTTATACAAAACAACAATAAAAAGACACTGATATCTAACTCCTTAACTATTACATCAATACAACGAGCGTAACATCATTACAACGAGGGTAGGTAATAAAATAAAATAAAGGCACTGTATAATGAGCTACTGTAGATTGAACCTACATCGTGACCGCGCTAACTGACATTTAACAAAAAAATAAAAAAGGTGGTGGTGGGAAGTATGATGTGGATAATTGTTAGTGGTAGTCAAAAGCCCAAAAAAGCTTGACAACCAGCCTATCCTCCAAATATTGGTATTGCCCAGAAATTGGTTTGCAGAGGTCTGATGGCAGTCGCTTCGTGTAAAATACTGCTATTCAGCCGCATCTGGGTAGACTGGAAGCCGACCTCAAGATAGCTATGAAAAGGCTGAGAAGATGATGATGTGACTTTAACGTGGGAGAGCCATGTTTTGGCACGAATAGGCCAGCTCGACCGGAGTGAAACAACGCTTGCGTTGTGTTTCGCCGAGTGAGTGAGGTTACCGGAGGCCCAAACCCTTTTAAAAGGCGGGTAACGCACTTGTGACTCCTCTGGTGTTGAGGTTGTCCATGGGTTATCGCATACCATCAGGTGATCGGCCTGCTCGTTTGCTCCCCTATCCTTTAAAAAAAAGACTATAAATTCTATTCGCCTGAAACACAGGATTACCTAGTTCCGGTACATATTGTATTATACCTAATTTATATTTTGTATCAACTGTTGTATTTGTATTAAATGACTTAGATATCTATTATTTTATTAGAAATTATTATTTTGGTTAATTAAATATTATATAATACCAACCTTTATTAATGAGTTCCGTTTATATATATTATGTTGTCGATTACAGAGTTAAAAGACAAATTGGGAGCGTTGAACAAGTTAATTAACTAGCTGCGATGTGTTCAGGGCTTGATTATCAAGCTTTTAGTTTTAATTACGTTATTGGAAGTGGGAACCAACGCTTCGATACACATCACGCCTTTATTCCTCAAGGGGATAGGCAGAGGTATAGGTAGTGTTGACGTATTTTGAGTCGTAGTAGTCGTTGGAGCCCAGTGCTGTACATTATTATAGATTTCGACATAAGTCAATCGCATTGCTAAGCATATTAGATGGAGATGACGCAGTGTAACAAGAACAACTATCCATATAAAACACATTGATAAGCTGATATACTTGATAGGCTGCTTTTGCAGGCTTTGTTACCTAAAATTTTGTAAGACTGTGTTTAATTTTTCATGGCATTAAAAATATAGGTAAGTAGGTATATAATTTTTTTTATGGGATAGGGGGCAAACGAGCAAACGGATCCGCAACGCCATTAGAGTCACAAGTGCATTGACGGCCAAAGGGTTTAGGCCTCCGGTACTCTCACTCACTCGGCGAGACACAACGTAAGAGTTGTTTCACGCCAGTTTTCTGTGAGGCCTTGGTATCACTCCAGTCGAGCCGGCTCTCAAACGGATATTCATTTGTTTTTGTATGTGGATTAAAAAATATATAAAAATACTTTATAAAGGGCGGAACATGTAATTTTGAATACTGTTATCTCGGAACTGACTCAAAATGATTTTTTACAATGTCGTCTGCGATCTTTTACTATCACAACAAAGAGGCTTTTTACTTTTTTCCCCCTAGATTATTGCGGCGTCTATGTACATTACAAAGGACTGTAATACCACATGAAAATATTTTGACAGAACAAAAGGAACTTATTTCGCAAGAAACGCTTTATCTTAAAGAACCCTTTCTGAAAAAAGGTTGGTTATGTCCAATGTTACAGATTTATATTTTGCCTTTATAAGAGCCGTTAACTCTGTGAGAGAAATTAAAAAATAACAATAACGATGGATACTTTCCGTTGGGTTGTAACACAAAGGTTCGCCTTTAATACGTTCATTTTGCAGTGGGAATTTTAATTAAAATTAAACGAGTTTGAGGTTTTGGGTTTTTGTCATCCGCTTTTGAGCTAAGTAACGCTTGACGGGTTACTTTTTCTATCAAAGGATTTTTTTTCACATAAATCCTGGCACTTTATGAGAAGTCTTTTAATTTCCCAACTCTTAAATTTGGCTTTCATTTCTTAAAGCTAAATCATTCATAATAACTACGAGGCGTAGTTTTAGGATAAATGGATAAATAATAAATAAATATATCTAATATACCATTAGGTACGCCTGTATCCCCAAAAAGATGGGCAGTGAAGTACCGATTTACAATAACGAATACTATACCAATATGGAATGAGCTTATATCCTGAGCCAAAATCAAAATTGAACTGCTACCTTCTGAGAATTTCATAGAACAACCTATTTTTAAAAAATGGCATGGGAATCGAACGGTATCTCCTACCTCTCTTACCTAAGGCGGTTAGCCTACTTCCAAAAGTAAGACAGAAATTAGTAAAAAGAACATACCAATTTCAAACAATTAATATATAGACAAGTTCAAAATTGGATTACTAACAAGCTTTTATTGAAAATCTAAAAGTAATTATAGTTTATCACAAAGTCGCGAGCAATTAAATTCACGCCTGGACTCTAGCACACTTGCTTAATGGAAATGCATTCAGAAATTAAGTTTTTAGCGCTATTCAACAACACGTATTTTAATAACTCCGCAGTTTTGTTTGCTAACTGATCCGTGCACGCTGAGGACAATTTTAATGAAATTCGAGACATTGTTGACGTCCGTGCAGTGTCGTTTGAAATTTATTAAACTAAGTTGAAGTTTTATTAGGACTTGTGCGATATTACATTGTTATGGTTATGTGAAAAATGGTTCTATTGTACGGTTAGATTTACAGTTAAATAGTTCTCTGATCGTTTGCGCGTTGAAAATTAAAACATATTTCTTTTTCAGCACTAAAATTGAATTTAAACAAAATGAGGAGCCACGTCTACAACCAGTAGGACAATAATGCTGATAGTTTTACCTCAACACAAACTATTGCCGAAATTGTATTGACAGCTTATTGAATTGTCGGCTCATAGAATAGCCGACATGACATAGCAATATCCCATCAGCAATAACCAATATTTTTTACGATTCGGATAAAGGAGACTATAAACTGGGAAGATTGATTCACTCCGGTGAGTGAAACGATTTGATTTTGTTTGTCGTCAAATCGCCCGTGAGTTCGTCTGTAGATGTGGATAATATTTATCATACATCTGTATTTCATCACAGCTTTTGAGTATAGGTAAACATATTGTTACGAGCTGGGGTTCGGGATAAATTAATTAACGCTAATTTTACCGAAATAAACAAATACTTTAATAAACTTGACAACACACAACAGAAATCACAAATAAAGTCACTAAGTACACTATTACTTGTCGCACTGTACTGTCACACTGAGAAGCACTTGTCTTCACTTTGATGTTCACTTCACCTTGTCCAAAACTAAACTGCGCTAGCCGATTTTTTTTTTTTTTTTGAATGGACATTAGCTGTTGATTCAGGGAATCTTAACAGCGTAACCGAACTTGGTGGCGAGGCACCGAATGCCTCCAGCCAGGAGCAACTTAAAATTAAGCAACAGCAGCTAAGGGCGTCCCCTGCGGGACACGGGCCTCGGCTTAGGGCGTTGCTGGGGGGGCAGCTAGGGACGGCTGGATCTGGTTTAAATTATTATTAGGGACTAATTTAAAGCTACTGGCTCGGCGCGGGCCGGCTCGAGCAAGGGTCGGGGGGGGTTACCATTACTGGGTCTTCGCGACGGGCCTCGCCGGCGAGGACGGTAAATCGGGCGGCGTTTGTGTGAGTGTATTTTGAGAGTGCTAGTCTCTCTATTCGACTCTTGTAGGACCGTTATAGGGTCGTCGGGGTAAGCTATAGCGTGCCTTGGACGGCGAGTTCTACTAATCTGGGAGGGGATGTAGTCGACGCTACTGACCACCAGGGGATTGGGGTGATGGGGGGCCCTATCGAAGTAACGCTTGGAGGCGCGTTTCATAAACTGCTTGATGGTAGGCAGTTTTAAGTCTAAGTGGAGTTCCCTGTTACGCACGTACCACGGAGCGCCCGTGGCTTTGCGCGTAAATCGGTTTTGAAGAGTTTGCATCCTATGGATTCCAGACCCTTCGATGTGTGCGAACACAACGCTAGCATAGGTCATAATGGGACGGATGCACGTCAAGTAAATTCTCACCTTATATTTAAGGGATAATTTACTGCGTGCATTGAGCATACTGTGGAGACGGCCGAGAGCGAAAGCGGCACGGGAGCGAACTGTCTTTATGTGCTCTCGGAACGAGAGTCGGTAATCTAGAATCACGCCCAGGTATTTGGCCTTCTTTTCCCAAGGGATCGGTTGGCCGTAGAGGGAGATGGGTCGGGCTTCAGTGGAGCGGTCGTTGCTTTTATGGAAAAGAACGGCCGCGCTCTTGGATGGGTTAACCTCGATTCTCCATTTCCTAAACCAAGTGCCGATGGCATTGACCGAGGTCTGGAGGATCTTGGTGATAGCAGGGAGGGATTTGCCGGAATAGTAGATAGCCGTATCATCGGCGTATAGGGCCAACTCCGACTTGGAGCTTTTAGGAATATCGCTGGTGTACAGCGCGAAAAGGAGAGGGGAGAGAACGGAGCCCTGAGGGACTCCGGCTCTGATTGGATGTGGGGTCGACAGAGTGCCGCCCTCTATGCGATAACGAAAGGTGCGATTCGACAAAAAGTCCCGTATGATGAGCACGAGACGATCGGGCACATTGAGCGAGTACAGCTTGTAGATCAAGCCGTTGTGCCAGACTTTGTCGAAGGCTTTCGCCACGTCGAAGAAGAGCATGCCTGTCGTCAATCCGCGCTGAAAACCAGCGCTGATGTGTTCGACTATGCGATGCGCTTGTTGGACGCAAGAGTGTTTGGTTCGAAAACCAAACTGCTCGTCGGGAATGATTTTATTGGATTCGGCAAAATCCTTTAATCGGGCATGAATCAGCCTCTCGTAAATCTTTCCGAGGGTACTGAGAAGACTTATGGGGCGATAACTGGACGGCTCAGTGCGGGGTTTACCGGGTTTGGGAAATCCGATAACAATGGCTTCTTTCCAAATTTGGGGAAAGATGTTGTTATTAAGTGCCGCATTGAAGATGGCGGTCATCAGCACTAAGAGCTGGGCGGGGAAGAGTTTCACCACTTTGTTGGTGATACCGTCTGAGCCGGGGGCTTTCCTGGGACGCAGATTCTTAACGATCGTCCGGACCTCGTCCATCGAGACGGGCGGGACAGGATCGTCTGGGTCGGGATCGGGATCGGGATCGGGGTTGGGGTTGGGGGGGTCAGGGGGCTCCGTAGGTTGGAGCGGGATTGCAGCTCTACGTTCGACTTCGGCGTTCACCTCATCGAGATGTGCCTGATCTACTGGTAGTGTGCTGGGCGAGCATTGTGCCTCTAGACTGTCGGCTAGGCATTCGGACTTTTCGTCGTCTTCAAAGGCGGGCCTTTGATTCGGACGATTCAGTGGTGGCATTGTGGACACGCAGTCGGATTTGAGCTTCCGAGACAGATGCCAAAAGGCCTGGTGGGTGGGCTCCAGTTCCTTCAACAGATTATCCCAGCGGGCTTCGCGTAACTCAGTGATGCGTTCCTTTACAGCACGCTGTAAATTACGCATGTGAGCACGGTTTGCCTCACAGGGAAAATTGTCGTGCGCTCTGATAGCCGCGTTCTTCTCCGTCACAAGTGCGCGTACATCCTCCGGCAGATTCCAGCGGTTATCAAACTCCTCTGGAATCTGTCGTGAACATTCGTTCAACAGGGTTTGCACGTGACTGGTGAGGGAGTCAATCGCGCCGGTCGCGTCGGCAGCTGAGACTATCGTGTCAGGGATGGCGTCCAGGTGAACGGAAGAAGTCGACTTGAGGCGTTCCTCTAGTTTCCTCCAATCCGTTATCACCTTTGTCGGAGCGGGTTGACCTGGGTCAGTGGGGGCGTGACGGGGGCCTAGTTCTAGGACCACAGGTCGGTGGTCTGAGTCTAACTCTTGTAGCGTTTCCAAGGAGCGCAAACCTAAGTTTACGTTCTTTAGGATGGCTATGTCGAGTACGTCTGGTCGGTGGTTAACGTCATTAGGATAATGAGTGGGCGTCATGGGGGCAATAATGTCAAAGTTGAGCAAGGTGCTAAGGTTATCAAGCTCTCGGCCTCTCTGGTTGTTCGAGTGGCTGTTCCAAGCGACGTTTTTAGCGTTAAGGTCGCCTGCTATGATAACCGAATCACCCAAGCCTAGGAGACATTCTAGGTCGGAGCGCAGGTGGTGAAGCCTGACGCTACTGGGGGGTATATAGGCCGATACTATAGTGATCGGTTGGTGGCCAGTCATGCCTATTTGACATATCGAGGTCTCAATATGCTCGAGAATCAGGGAATCCATAGGAATGCAGTACAGTGACCTTTTATAGTAAATGAGAGTGCCGCCCCCTCGAGTGTGAAGCCTGTCATTGCGCACTATGTGATAGTTCGCAATTCCGGGGTTCCTCTTGGAGGGCTTGAGGAAGGTCTCCTGTACAAGGAAGATGTCAATTTGATGGTCGCGGAGAAAGTTTGCGATCTCATCACGTTGACCGAACATGCCATTTGCATTGAAGTAACCTATTCGTAGGGAACGGGGTTTGTTTCTGCCTTTGTTTCCTGCCATTAGAAACGAAGTTCAGAGAACGACTTAATTAAGTCGGCGTTGGCGTGCACAATAAGTGCGATGGCAATACCATTACCCTCGTTTGCTTTGAGGGAGAGAACTAGGGATTCAACTCGCTCATACGGGGCGATTTGGAAGGCCTTGACGGCCGATCCCATTACCCACTCGGCCGAAGGGCGGCCGGTGGATGGATCGATGGGGGGAGATTTATGCGCGGGTCTTGGCGCGGGTCTAGGCGCAGGCGCTGGTTTGGGAGCCAAAGCCGGCTGAGTTTGGGGGGGGGCCACCTGTGTGACCGGGGGAACGGGCGTGCCCATTAGGGCTGGAATATTTGCCGCTAAATGCGGCGTTTTAAGGGGAGGGAACGACTGCTGTTGATTCAGCGCGTTCCAAGGAGAGGGCCTCTGAGGGCTGAGACGGGCAGGGAGGGCGGCGGAAGGGCTCTCCCTCTGGATTTTGTCGGCTACACGTTTAGCCAACTTAGGTTTGGTCTTGGGAGCTTTGGGGCAGCCCCGGTAGTTAGCAGGGTGTCCCTGCTCACCGCACAGAACACAGCTCGGTGGCTCTGTGCAGAGCGTCCTGTCTTTCGGACGAGTGCAATCGGAGGTGGCGTGGTCGCCGAGGCATTTCACGCAGCGAGCTTTTGCGAAGCAATTTCTCGCTGAGTGACCATATAGTTGGCAGTTATGGCACTGCCCTATGGGACCGCCCTTATGGGGCCTTTCAACGTGTATGCCAGAGAGGTGGCATACGTCTTTTATCTTAAAGATGTCTTTGCAGCCATCTGTGGGATCGATAATAGCGAGTACCATGTTGTACTCTTTACCTCCGCGGCCTCGGTGCATGCGATGCACTTCGGACACGGGGATTTTCTGGGCTTTTAAATCCTCAAGGATATCTGCCGTAGCAATCTCCTTGGGGACGCCTTTGATAACGACTCTGAGGGATTTCTCCTCAGCAATCGTAAACGTGTGGAAATTAATTTTCCGCTCGTTTAGTAGGGCCGTGAATGCCCTGTAACCGTCGGGATACGGTATCGTGACTTTGATGCCATCGCTTACCGAGACGGCACCTGTGTAGTTGATCTTACGATCAACACACGCCTTGGATATATCGACCCAGGACTCTTTGTCATGGACGATGACTGGTGAAGGGGCTTTGCCCTTTTTTGGCGCAGCCTGGGAGGGCTGGGTCTTAGGGCGAGGTACTGTGGGGGGGGAAGGGGCTGACTTTGCGGGAGTCGCGGGCTGAGGGGCTGCTGAGGCGGGGGGAACCTCAGTGGTTTTTAGGGCCTTTGAAGGGGCACCGTTGTTGGCCTTATTTTTGCGCGGCCTCTTTTTCCCTGCTACAGGGATGAACCCATCTGACGAATCCGATGAGGCTGAGTCTGTGAGGGATTCCTCAGACTCGGAGTCGCGCGGTGCCGACGTGTCCATCGGCACCGTTTGAGGGCGGGTAGCGACAGCTGAGGTGGATGCACGTGCATCGCATTCCTCAGCGTCGGACAATAGAGTAGCGAACCTATTGTTCGCTATCGCGGGGTTCGGGGAACCAGACAATAGTGCCCGGTCATAAAAATTATTCTCCGGGCTTTCCGGAGAATCGAATTGTTCCCTAACAATGCAGGGAACATCTGCGTCCGGTGAGGCCGGACTATCGGGAATTGGAGCGGGGCGGGTGGGACGTTGAGCGCGCGGCTCGGGGTTGAGGAATTTGCCATATTTGGCGACGAATTCCGGGTCCTTTAGGAGGACCTCTTTAAAAAAGCTAACAAGCTGGGCATCAGACATCTTGAAGAGATGTCCGAGAGGGAATAAAAAGGGGAATTATATTTTAAAAATGGGTTCCTACCATTAACGTCCCCGGGGTGGATGGGCCCGGGGTTGTGTAGGTGAGTGAACCCTCCCTGCCGGGTATAGGCAGGGAGGTGTGTGTACCTGTAGTGTACCCTAGCTTGACTCCCGTCGCCAGTCTTATTGTGCGAACGGGTTCCTATGCTCTAGCACCGAAGTACTAGAGGAGCTGCAAAAGAACGGGGTTAGAGCTAGGGTCGACTAGGAGACCCCCCAAGGCCGGTTGTCCTAGCTCCTTCCGATTTTAGCTTTGCCCAGAAGGGGCGCAGCGGGTGTATCGGGTCAACACCCCACTCGGCTTCGTTGGCACCGATTGGTTTCCACCGAGGACCACGAAACTGGTTTTTACCCTGAAGGGGCCTAATCACGACCGAACCGTGATCTGACAGGACAGGATAATCAGCCGCCGCCTCGAAAAAGGCAGCTTTTGATTAAATATGGTTGCAGTCGGCAACTGCGGGGCACTGCGGCGGGGCGCAGCGAGACGATCGTAGCGGGAGAGCGGGAGCGCAGGCAACACGTCCTCTCGCGGCGAGCGTCGGCGGGTGTGTGTGTGCGCTAGCCGACCCTCATGACGGCTATTTATATCAGTCACGAAGATTCTAGTATTGAACAATCGCGAAAAGCCTACAAAATGCGAGTAGGTACCTGATCGTCTATTGTTTACGGGCATTGACCTTTGAACCTGACCTTGATCTATTGTTATTACGTGAGTACGTATTCGAGTACTTTCTTTCGAGTATTCTACATGCTTCTACGATTTATCCAGAACCTTCGTGACCCATCCACGTCATTCTAATAGCTTCTCGGCGTAACAATATGCTTTTGAATATTAAAATTTATTTCAAAACAAGCTTCTGCCCGCGACTTCGTCCGCGTAGCGTGATGATATATAGCCTATAGCCTTCCTCAATAAATGGGCAATCTAACACCGAAAGAATTTTTCAAATCGGACCAGTAGTTCCTGAGATTAGCGCGTTCAAGCAAACAAACAAACTCTTCAGCTTTATATATTAGTAATAGATATTATATAGAGATAACTGCCTCATTAGTCTAGTTAGTGGTCCTATGGTTAAAACAAGTACCTACATATAAGTGTATACTCGCACTAAATATTATAATAAAAATTCATAACAGTAATGTTGGTTAACCTTAATATATACCTATTATCATCTTATAATCAATTTGATAATTGATAACTGATGCACAACGACGATGTTTAACAGTGAGTGATTTGAACATGATTTCGAACTTGGCTACACTACTTCTAATACTTATGTAATAAGAACACTCCCGACTTATTCACCTTTCAAACAAAAAAAACAAAATCAAAATCGGTTCATCCATTCGGGATCTACGATGCCACAGACACACACACACACACACACACAAACACACAGACACGTCAAACTTATAACACCCCGTCGTTTTTGCGTCGGGGGTTAAAAATCGATTTGCAATAAAGCTAACTGTTCTACGATTGCAAACGATTTAGACTTGATTTAGATTGAGAACTATTGAGTGAAATGCGACTCACAGTTAAATGTGAGGGTAGGTATGTGAAGGCCATTGTAAGCCGGTAGCGGAGGCATCCGACCAAACTGTGCCGAATGTAGGAGATAAGTGAAATTTATGTGTAATGATATCGACTCCTGGCCTTTATATCAGTATGTTTGCTTCGATGCCGCGACTAGATACGCTCTAATTTATAGCGGTTGACAATTTGTATTAAATTGACCAGATAATGTGAGAGTAAATCATGTCAGTGTACATATATTACTGTATTAGTTATTGGGTAACGGTTAATTAGAATTTCAAATGGCTCTATTGTATGTATTTTATCCGTTATCACAAATATGACGTTTTATTAGTGCAATGTATCGCGGTTGTTTATGTAAAGTTTTTGGTACCTAAATACCCAGTTTAATTACACATGATTTATGGTATGAATTTGCTTATTTACAGGAATAACTATAATATTCATTAATGTATTTCAAAACAGGAAAGCTATTTCCGGGTTTGATTACGAAAATCGAACTACGAAGTTTCGGCTATTTATACGTTTTCCTACAACGGAAGTATTTCATGCCGGAAGATCAATTATGTACATATTTTCGATATAACTTCTCGTCTTGCGTTGACGTTACCAAATGTTAAATAGGGCTAAATTAATAGTTAAATCCATAAGAAATTATAGATAATTTAGCATTAATTAAAAATCAATTAAAATTTAAATGATATTTTTTATACCCAACTTTATAAAAGTGCGTGCAAAACTTTACATATATTTCGGAAACTAGATGCCGAGAATTGGACCCTTTTTGCTTGGAAGCCCAATATTCATGTAATTGTGGGCCGTTGTTTGGTTCGAAAGAGACAAAAAGTAAGACAATATATTTTATTTGTAAAGGACACCTGAAAGTACAGTAAGGAAAATAATAATAACTAGGTATCTCTATATTAAGTAAAATTATGGTACCCAAGTGAATTTTACAAATCGGCCCTATTTCAGTATAATGCCTATTTGCCAGTTACGGCAAATCGACGCTGGTCTTCCGAAAGGACCGGTTTTCGGATCGGTTAGAATCCGATGCTTCGGATATGCTTAGGTTATGTTTGATATTGATTGTAGGCTCCCAACACGATAGGAGAATGAACCCTCGTCCGTTTATTAAACGTAACAACCAAAACCAACGAAGATTATCTTCTTCGCTACTATTATAAAATCGTAAAAAAGCCGTGTCTGTACATTGAAGTTATTTAAAAAAAATAAGTGGGTTAGGCTATATTAACGTCTCCCAAAAATGTTTTTAAAATTTTTGTCTGTTTGTTACGGGTTGGCGCAAAAGCTACTGAAAAAATATATTTATTTTATGGAATAGCAGGCAAACGAGCAGACGGATCACCTGATGGAAAGCGATCACCGCCGCCCATGGACACCCGCAACACCAGAGGAGTCACAAGTGCGTTGCCGGCTTAAAAATATTTTAATTTTGTTACCACTGTTAGGCAGTATACAATGCTCAAATTTAAAATCTATTGAACTTCTTATCTCAATTAATTGAACAGATCCTGAGATATAGCTTGACCTCTCTCATGTACCTATACAGACCTATACAAAGAAGAGATCAACACAGTTAGTATTAGATTAAATTATTTTTAGGAGCCGTTTTTAATCCTAATATAGCTACCTGTAGGTAGCTATATTAGGATTAAAAACGGCGGCTCACGTGTACGTGAGCAAAGCTGCAGGCAAAAGCTAGTTATAAATATAATAGACGAATATACTATCTAGTTGATGAGTTTGGAGTGTTGCCAGGAATTATAACCAATCATAAGTATAAGTAAGTATATCAACTAAGAATATTATGTATAGTTACAATTATGTATATAGTAGCAACCTCGTTAGTCTAGTGGTCCAAAATGCAACTGCTACGCTAGAGTTCCTGGGTTCGATTCCCAGGTCGAGCAGTGTTATTGGGTTTTTCTATGACATTCCCAGTAGCAGCTCGGAGTTTGGAATAAGTGCCCGGTTAATGGCAATAGGCTCGCCCCCTATTACATGGGACCTAAACATACCTGCGAACTGTAGGTGTACATACGTTAGTACGCCTCTGCTTAATCCTTCGGGGAATACAGGCGTGATGGTATGTTATGTTATGTTTAGTGAATCAATGTTTTTTTTTTTTTTATGGGATAGGGGCAACCGAGCAAACTGATCACCTGATGGTAAGTGATAACCGCCGCCCATGGACACCCGCAACACCAGAGGAGTCGCAAGTGCGCTGCCCGCCTTTAAAAGGGTTTGGGCCTCCGGTAACCTCAACTCACTCGGCGAAACACAACGCAAGCGTTGTTTCACGCCGGTTTTCTTCTTATTAAGTAACCCCATAGATACCTACGCGATAATAGGGTTGTTAGAAGCATAAATAAATGAACTTCATCTTATATTGTGGGTGCTATTCCTATCTTCCTTGTCACTCCAGTGAATTAAAAGGCCATTTTATATTTTGCTGCACGCTGGAGCCACCTGCTACACCTTTTAAATCTCGCTAATTATTATTGCACGTCTTTTTAAATAAGCTGAGGGTTTTTAAAAAAACTTTAAAAGCTTGATAATGTTTGGTGTCTAACAGTAAAATAATGTCATTTGACAAACTAAATATTTGACACGTTCGGCGTACTACCGCATTAGCCTAGCGGTTCTAAGCGCGACTGCTCTGCTAGAGGTGCTGGGTTCAATTCCCAGGTCGAGCTGGCGAGTGTTATTAGTTTTATTCTATCAAATTTTCTATAACAGCTCGGAATTTGGGTTTTTTAATAAGCTCGCTACCTCTTACATGGGACTAAAGGGTACTGGCGTGGTGAACTATCTCTGGATACATTAATAGTCTGTATAACCCTTCGGGGAATATAGACGTGATGGTATGATTACATTTGATTATTCCAATCTGTAATATAACCTAATGTTTCATTAAGCAAAATCCAAACATTATTGTCACAGGTTTGGTGCAGACCGTCCGCTGGGAGGTAATAACGTCGTTACGCGGTGTCGCGGTTAAGCCACTTATTTTCATTTATGGCAAAATGGCCCTCATTACAGCATAGAGCGAAGTGCTGTACGCCATTACACCTTAAAACGAACATTATTCTTGGTTTCGTCTTCGCTCCAAACTTTTACTTTGGTACAAAGTGGTAATTTGAATTTATATTTTAATTTTCAAATCTCTTGGGGTTGTTTATCCTTTTTAAAGGCCGGCTCGTGGTTTGAATTTTGTTAAAGATGGCAATTAAAAAGGTGCTGCCTTAGTAACTGCCTAGACGTCCTGGGTTCCCTTCTCAGGTCGAGAATTCTCAGATTTGTACACGGTTAAGAGTGATAGGCTCAACCACTGTTACTTGGCCCAAACATACCAGCGAACTGTGGATGCAAATAATAATTACGCCTCTGCCTAAACCTTCGGGGAATACAAGCGTGATGGTATTTTGTGTATGTAAAAAAAAAAAAATCGAAACTGATAATGTGCTGGAACAATATAAAACTAGACATTTCCATATGTCCAGGAATAGTGATGTCTAGTTTATAGCCGCATGCTATGAAATGCGTTCATATAAGGTAGGTAACATAAAAGAACAGATAGTAGACTCAGTCGAAGAATTTGGTGATATTATCCAAATATTAGCCCAGCACCATGAAGAAAACTAACTAAAGTTTTTTTATATTTTTGGAGTGATTGATTAGCTCGACTCTGATTACCACTAAATATAACGTCTCAAATTCTTGTTAACGTGTAAAATACACTGTGTTAAAATCAAAATACTGTAGAATAAAGAAGGGTGTCTCCCCCGATCCATATCATAATATCTAACAATGTTCCCTAACTTTTCGTACAACTCAATAACAACGTTAAGAAAACTTCACATTTCTTCATCTGAAACTTTAATGGTTATTTCCTGGTTTCGTTGGAACATCTCAGTGTAGTTTGTGCTCGTTGTACCCAATGAAAAGAAACCCATTAGGGCGAAATTTTAAATTCTCATTTAGATGTTTTGGTGTTGGCTGGAAGGTGTAGTCGCCTCACTGATTATGCTAACGATAATGCGATCTTGTTGGATGAAGCTGTTGCGTCCACAAGTGTTTTAAATGGAATAAATAAGGTTCATTGTATTTTCGGTTGTCTCTTCTAGAATTATGCAAAAGTCCCTACGTTTAGAGTTTTTTTTTAATCTTTATTTTTATGTTAAATTTTTATCTTAAATAAAGATACGTCAACCCCATCGTACCTTTTTACAAAGTGCAATCACCTGAACCACTCGATAAGTAGTCCCGACTCAGTTTTACAGCTATTATGCGATGACATTTTATGTTATAGCATTTATTTTGGCAACATGCTCATCTAGTACATGCGTCCTAACACTTACCTACCAAAGAACTGTGGATGTACACTCAACAAAAACGTTGGGCACGTATTCAGGCAATGAACCTGCGTCGCACATCTGCGTCTTGACAAAGGTGGCGTTGTAAATAAGAGTTTGAATATTTTGGCAGCTAACAAAACCTGTGATTTGACACATATTACGTGAAGCTTCATTACACAAATTTCGACAATACACATATATACACATATAGTTACCTGCTTTTATATGTACTTATCTCTTGTAGATTATACATTAGTCGAACTCTTATTGTTGAACTGTTTAGGGAATTCAGATTTAATGATATACTTAATAGTGTAGGTATGCATTTATTTAGACGATGGAAACCTTTTCTATAGTTAACTGAGTGAAAACTTATTTTCCGGGTGCAACACTTGAGATTTTGAATTTATGCCATGCATTAATTATATAAATTGCCTCATTAGCTAGGCGGTCCTGAGCGCGACTGCTACGCTAGAGGTCCTGGGTTCGATTCCCAGGTCGAGCAAAGTGTTATTGGGTTTTTCTATTAAATTCCCAGTGGCAGCTCGGAGTTTGGAATTTGTGCCCGGTTAATGGCAATAGGCTTGCCCCCTATTACATGGGACCTAAACATACCGGCGAACTGTGGGTGTACATTAGTACGCCTCTGCCTAACCCTTCGGGGAATACAGGCTTGATGGTATGTTATGTTATGTTAATTATATTACGTACTCATCTATCCGTGATCATGGATGCTGTAAAGGATCTGAAACGTCGGGAATTAAATAATATCAATACCTAAAACGCGATAAAATCCTTAAAAGCTTTATTTCAATAATTATATTACTCATATTTAAACATAATTATTTATGCTTAAACAACTAAACGCTTTGAAAGGATATACAGGTTGTAAGGTAGGTAACTATTTCTGTTTATTTTACAACTTGTTTTGTAAAATAAACGTAAATAGTTATAACTCATAATTATGTACCTATGTACACACATAATATGTAGATATGGAGTGCGATTAAAATGGAATAAACCTTTAAAACAGAGGGTCGTTTGCTTAAGCGTTATGTGCATTACCTGCACGCGCGCACGTTTTCAACTAAATATTCAGCATAATCCCCTAATGGTCCAATGAAACAGGAACCTAACACAATGAAAATGGATTGTTATTATTTTATTGGGACTTTACGAGGGAAATACCTATCATCAGTTACTTATTTATCTTATTATCACGACATAAACGACATGATAAGCATATAATATTGGTACAAACAGGCAATAGGACACCACTGTTCCTGGACATAAACTGGAGTAAACTCATACACAATCAATGCTCATACTCACACTCTCACTCACTCATCCATCCTTCTACCAATCACAACACTCACACACCTCACTAAATAACGTACCTTTTTAAGTAACTTTTGACTTAGCACTGCCTCCCAAAATTCAGCCTAGTTTGGGAACCAGTACTAGTACCTTTTGGGTATACCATTGTAGCTTGTAAGCTTGTAACTATTCTTTGTGGCAAATAAACATGTTGTTTATTTTTATTATTTATTTATTTACATTGCCCAATTTGTATTTGTTTTTTTTTCGTAGTCGGATTTTAGTTTTAATAAAACGTTAAACACCTACCGTACTTACCGGTTATGTTTATTATTAATAATAATCAAAAACATTAGTCGCGTGAATATTAGTATTCAAAATGACAAAGCCTACGCGTTAAATACCTACTTTATTAAATGCTGAAACGGCTCTCCAGCACCTCGTTTTTATTTAAATGCGGGTAAATTAAGTTCATTTATATTTATTTTATAACCAAAACATAACAGGGGTGATGGAAGCGAAGCGTCGTCGGCTGGTTGACAATTCCAGCCTAAACTACATATTCTAATAGCCTCTGCCCGAAACTCCCGAGTTGGGCCCGACCTTGATAAAAAGTAGCCTATGTGTTATTACAGACTATAACCTTTGTGCCAAATTTTCCCAAATTCTCTGGAAATTTACCCCACTATACCTAGTTACCTACATAAAGGATCATTATGTTCTGTAAATTGTGAATCTATCTACCGTAGTCCAAAGATCCAAACGCCCAAAATACTGGAACATTTATTTCGCCAAACACAATTTCACTCGCAAAAATATCACCATTTCCAGGGTCCAATGTTGCGATTGGGGCTCCTCTGGTAATCTTTCCATGTGCAAATAGAATTGATGCCTGGAGCCGGTCCAAAGCGGTTCCGTTTATTGCGACGTAAATCTTTATCGGCAGGCATGCTTTTTGTTCTAGAAGCTTCTGCTATCACGTGTAGATTCGAAGTCATTAACGGGCTCGTTTGAATATGAACAGAAATGTTGTACAGTCTATCCCAGTTAACTTGTCTTTTTTGGTAAACAAATATGGCGTCCTAGTAACCAGAGATAACTGATAGTGGTTAGATAATGTTGGGAAATCATGAATGAATGACTGAACTAAATACTCTTAGCCAAGACTATTGAAGAATGATTCTCACCTTGACGAGTACTGACTTGTTTTTTAATTTTAAATATGAAGTGAATGTGTGAAGTGATTATGAAAAAATAAAACGACAACTGCAAAACATTAATTTATTAGTAGTTCCTCTGAAATACAAGTGTCAGAATCTGATGGCTCTAAGGAGTCATCAGATTCCGACACATGTATTATGAACCTCTGGTTCGGTTCATCTGATGCAGTATCATTGTACCCGATAGAGTAAACCCACCCCCACCAGGTGCCCGACAAGGCAGTCCACAAGGACTTTCGATTAGCTTGCCCACCTCGATGAGCAGCACTAGGGTCGGAATGCCTACGGAGAATCTGTAGGGCGTCCCGGCTTCGCAGAGGATCTGCTTCCCCGTTTTCCATCGGAGTGGAATTGGCCCCCCGTGCGCTAAGGAACTCCCTCAATCGAGGCCCGAGAGCCGCCAAGGCCGGGACCCACTCTTTGCCATGCAAGCCGTCGGGTCCTGGAGCAGTATTTCTGGCCTTGAGACTTCAACCACCACTCATTTCTACGCCGTTCACCTCGGGAACAACGTCGTCACTGTGGTCCGCATCGGAATGTCTGCCCCTTCTTGACAAAATTCCTAGCTACAACTATTATTGTTCTTAATTCTAATTCTTGTTAATTCCATCTGTAATATTTCATATTTTGATGTCAGCACAGGGTTCATGATTAAAAACGTAGTAAGTATGTTAAATAGCAAAAAAATGCTATAATTTTTGTGAAGATAAGGACTTTTTGGATTTTTTGCTCATTCACTTAAACAAAATCATTCATTATTTTGTCACATCCCCTAAAATTCGTAGATAATCTAGAGTTTTGAAATGTCAAATTGTCATGATTGTTTTATTCTGTGAAAATGTAATTACATAAAATTTAGTTTTTATTAAAAATAATAGACTTTTATAGTGATTTCGAAGCAGTTTTTGGTGTAATTTAGAGTGCATGTGTATAGTGTAAGTGTTAATAAAATCGTTTCCTACATCAAGTGCGTGATTAAAGAAAAACTTGTGATTTTCGCGTCGGGCAGGGTTTGTTTACCAAAAAAGACCAAGAAGTCCAAAAAAACGGACTATACCTATTGGTTCGGAATTGGAAGGTTTGTATCAATAGAGATTATGTGAATTAGGTTTTTTGTGTGCCGTTGAAAGCGCTTATCGAATATTTTTTCAGTATTATTGTTCTGAGTATTGTTATTTGATATGTAAGGGTAAATTGTGATGGAGGTTTTTCATATTGAATAGGATTGCGTTTGAGCTCGTACCGAAGATGTTGTAATTTTTGTAAACTAGGATTTCCTATCCTGGGCTTCCTTATACCAAAACAAAAATTATAAGCAGCAGTTAAAATAAGTCTAGAAATATACCTAAACGTATTAAATATTTGTAGGAATCCCAGAAAATGCATTTCGTTTTCTGCATAGACAATTTGCGATATGTGTGAAAAAGTAAATAATTAATGCTGACGTAATCACTATCTAGATCCCCCCACCCCCCATGTCATCAAAAATAAGCAATACAAAGACCCCCCCGCCCCTCTATAGTGCTTACGTAATACTTGAACGGCCCCTTATACATATTTTTTTTTTGTATAATATCATACGAGTAGAACATACAGTCACGCCCACATTATCCGAAAGGTTAGGTTAGGTTAGGGTTCGGTGTACATTAGTACGCCTAAAACCTAATAAGGTTTTAGGCGTACTAATCTATTAATGTAAAACCTCATTAGGTTTTAGGCGTACGAATGTACACCCACCCACAGTTTGCCGGTATATTTACGTCCTATATAATAGGGGGCGAGCTTATTGCCATTAACCGGGCAAAAATTCCTAACTCCGAGCTGCTACTGGGAATTTCATAGAAAAACCCAATAATACTTTGCTCGACCTGGGAATCGAACCCAGAACCTCTAGCGTAGCAGTTGCGCTCAAGACCACTAGGCTAATGAGGCAGTTGTATAATAACATTTATATTTTTTTAATGGAAGTTACTTTATTCACGTGAGTTTATTAATGGTATCATGTATAATGTATGAAGCTTTGTAGTGGAGAAGGGTTTTAAATTATATTGTTTGTTTACTTCCAGCTTCGAAACTACGTTGTTATTTAACGTAGTTGCAACTCAAAATCCCGTACCATCACGTGTTGTGAGAAAAGGATAACGCTTTGTAATGTGTAGAGTGGCATCTCTTTCTCGCGATCGCATTAACGGCCTCAGGCATAGAACAACAAAAGGGAATAGCACAGCTAAAAATAAAAGAGACTATGTACAGGGTGTGAAATTTCGATTGGCAAATCTGGTAATCCTTACGTGTACAAACAGAATTGACGCCTGGAGCCGGTCCAACGCGGTCCAGTTTATTGCGATTTTACTTTTTATCTAGCATGCATTTGATTTAGTTCTAAATGTTTCATAAACTTTCAACGATTTTAAAAGCCTACGGCTGGTATTTTTGTGTTTACTAGATATATCCCTAAATTGGAGACAAATTCGCGAGTAATTTATGTATAATTTTCTTATAAACTCTGCTTAGGAGTCAGGTATGTAGGACTGTTAATTGCTGAACCTGTCACCACTGTGAACAAATAGTTCAGGGGCGCTGGGATTCTAAAATAAACGTTAATCACATCAATTGCCTTTGCTTTTTGAAGGGTTCAGTTAACTTCAGTACGACGTAGTGAATTCTGTAGGATTTAGGTATGTGTTTTTCCGACGACACCGATACAAAATGATGTGGTAAGAATTGAACATTAAAATTATTATGAATAGCTTCTGCCCGCGACTTCGTCCGCGTAGCCGCTACGCGGACGAAGTCGCGGGTATATATCTATGCTATATATAGCCTATAGCCTTCCGCAATAAATGGGCTATCTAACACTGAAACATTTTTTCAAATCGGACCAGTAGTTCCTGAGATTAGCGCGTTCAAGCAAACAAACAAACAAACAAACTCTTCAGCTTTATATATTTTATATTATGAATTAGTCTAGCCTAGTGAAAAGCTATTCAATTGTCAAGTAAGAGACCCCTTAGAATTTCTTTAAACAATGCAAAAATATTTCGCAACTTACAAGACCAAACTCACAACAATTTAGTTTCCGCTCCAATACACCTAACCACAAACCCATGAGCGCTTCAATCTAAGTGCATTTTAAAATAAAATTGGGGATGCGGAAATCCTTCCCTTTCATGTTTCCCTTCTTTCGCTTAAGAAAAGGTTCGTTATACATTAACCGAATCGGATTCTAAACCCTTTTCGGGTCTCCTATTTTTGCAATGAAAATAAAAACAAAGGAAGCCATGAGGTTCTTTTGTTTCTTAAAAGATGACTTCACCTTAGACGACCCAACCACATAATGACCCCAGTAGTCAGCACGCGTGTTTGCCACACACATAACTTCGATTATGATGTGCTATGATCGATTATGATACTAATAATAAATGGATATAAATATGTTTTTGTATTTTTTAGCATTTTCCATGCTAAGATTATAGTTATTTTAGTGAAGAAAAACTCAACTTGCGGGCAGGATTCGAACCTGCGTCTTCTGGTTAGATACACCAACCATGAATAGTTGAGTTTGTTTGTAGGTATACTTTTTCTGTATGCATGCCTGGTATGGAATTAAAGCAAAATATGCACATATCAACATATACCCACGTACAAAGACATATTGGACGGTGACGTCACGGATGTCAATCAGCTGTAAGCTCTCTGTGTATTTATCGTGTATAAATAAAAAATCATAAGCCAAATTCGCGCCAGTTTATTGTTAAAATACAGTTATTAGTACAAAACACAAGTGACATTATTATTCAGTGTATATGTGCAGTGGAAATATTAAAATTAACTCTAAAAACCTATACCTGATCCTAACTAATGTTAAATTACCCGATTACGAAAAAAAAAAACAAACATCTTAATTGCGAACTTAAAATACTTGTGAATTAACTTAAAGTGTTCGCGCCTATTTGGTGACATTGTGCGTCAACAGGTGGTGTCTCTTTCAACACCATAAACACCCTAAAACTGCCATAAACGGTTTTTAGAAATAGCGCCATCTATAACTATCTTGACGCAATTTTTTTACCGTATCGATAATAGAAACTGTGAAACGGTAAACTCTCACTATGTCAAAGTGTGGTGGTTGTGGTAGATACCTCTCGTCGACAGAGGCCACTGCTTGTGACAAATGCAGGTCTTATTACCACCGAGCGTGCGTAGGTTTACGCAATACCGGCCCTATAGCGACCCCGTGGCACTGTCCTGAGTGCAAAAAGAACCAGCCGAGGGATAACAAAGCCGATACGCCAGTGAGGGGGCGGGCATCAGCTGCGCTGGAAGACAGCCTTGCTAACGTCATGGATACCAGCTCAGCTAATAACACAGCATTGGACGCCACACATGAGCTGAATCTGGACATCCTGAGGGCAGAGTTGAGGATGTTCAAGGATGATTTTTTTAACTCTGTGCGACACGAGTTCCAGCTGCTCCGGGATGACATGTCCGAGCTTAGATCCGCTCTAAAGGCCTCTGATGACCGGGTGAGTAATTTAGAAGACAGAGTCGCTGTCATAGAGAACAAGCTGGCGCAGCCCCAATCACACGTATCATCAGAGGTGGACGATGTCATTGCACAATTGCGAAGCGACATAAACGACCGGGACCAGGAGTTGCTCGCAAATGACATCCAAATCTCTAACATACCCGAGACCAATGGTGAAAATCCTACCCATACCGCTATGTTGGTTGCAACCAAGATCGGCGTCAAAATCGAAGCGCACGATATAGTGAGCGCTGAGCGCGTTGGTGGCAGGCGCATCAACACAACGCAGGCGACGGGGCCAGTGGAGACCCGCCCGCGCTTCCTCGTCGTGCGGCTCGCGCGCCGCGACCTACGTGACCAGCTGCTTGAGTGTGCACGAGTGCGACGCGGCATGACCACTGCTGACCTAAATATGCCGGGCCGAGAGACGCGCATATATGTCAACGAACGCCTCACGAAATTAAATCGGGAGTTGTTTCGGAGCGCTCGTGAAGCCGGAAGTCGCCTCGGTTGGCAATTCATATGGTCAAAACGAGGCCGTATCCTCGCCCGAAACAAACCCGGGGACCCGTCGTGCCAAATCAGGTGTTTGGCTGATATACAGCGTGTGTTCGGTCCGGCGGCACCGGGTAACCGGCAGCAAAAGCGCCTCTTAGTAAAAGCACTACTTATTTGCTATGTTTTATTCTCAGTATCTTTTTAGGGATGTTCAAATTTATGTTTAATTTTATTAGAGCAGTCTCGAAAGTTTTATTATGTATTTCTAACTATAATCAACTCATACTGTATTATAATCTAATAGTAGTCGTGTGTCTCGCGGCGGTCCTCGCAAACCGGTTTTATATCGTGACACAATATGTTTATATACATGTTCACATTACAATTCTATTATTTACAAATATTCTATTTACATTCCGTATTTACTATATTATTTTCTTACATTTTATTATATACAATATTTATTACATATTTACATTATTACTATTACTAAAAACATATGAAGCTACTGAATGTGATGTAATACTCGTAGTGTTGGCATTGGTGAATGACAAAATGATTTTATACGATCACTATGATGACTAAAAATTTTCGAGTAGGTTTCCTTAATGCAGGATCTTTGGGTACGGGGCATGACAATTTGATCGGTGCGCTCGAAAAGTATTGTTTCGATGTTATGGCCATAAATGAAACATGGTTACGACCGGGCGAGGAGGGGCGTGCTCCGGTGGTACCTGGCTATCGCCTGCGCCACAAGCCGCGCCCGGCGAGTGTGCGCTCAGGCCGTGGTGGGGGCGTTGGCTTCTATCTGCGACGAGGGCTCACTGCGCGAACTTGGACTAGCGCTATTGATACTAGGTTCGAATCAGTTGAGCAAATGTGGCTCACATTAACAATAAATGGAAAAAAAATCGCCATCGGCACCGCTTACCGGCCGCCATGGATGAACATTGATCTGTTTCTGGATGCCATTACAGAAACCTTTAGCATGCTGGGTAGTTGTGATCACCACATATTGCTCGGCGATTTTAATGTAAATATGATAGATACAAGTGAGACCAAGACCAAAAAAGTCTTGGAATTTTTAAATATCTTTAGTCTCTCGCAGTTAGTGACGTCACCAACTCACTTTACTGATACGTCGGAAACACTGATCGATCTGCTGTGCACTGACCTTAGAGCTCGATACACTACGGTAGAAGCGTTTGGATCGATGAATAGTCACTGTATAGTAGTGAGTGAATTTAACATTAAAAAAGAAAAACTTAAGCCATATAAAATCAAATTTAGGCCAATTAAAAATATATGCGAGGACAAGTTTCTAAGCGATTTATCTCAACTTTATACAAATAATATAATACCTACACTAGGCAATGTCAGTGATATGGTGGACGTGTTCAGCGACGGCATCAAGTCTCTGTTCGATGTTCACGCACCAATCAAGTCGTGCACAATTAAGGAGGTGTCCTACCCCTGGATAACGGACACAATCAAACTCATGATGCGTCTGCGGGACGATGCGCTAGATAAGTACAGGAGAAATAAATCGGAACCGAAAAAAGTATATTATAAACAATTAAAATCGCTGGTGGAAAGTTCCTTGTATTATGAAAAAATTGCATATTTTAAATTTAATATAAATAACAAAATCAAGGACCCTAAATTATTATGGAAAAATATAAAAGGAACCTTTTTACCAAATAAACGTAACCAAGACCTTCCGTCTCATTTCACTAACCCGGACCTAATTAATAACACCTTTTTGAACGTACCGGGTAAACCGGTAGCTAGTATCTCCCGCATGACTTTTTATGAGTATCATAGATATGGTGGTGCAGTTTTTACAATGACAACAGTAGAACAAGATGACATCTTACGAATTTTAGGTAGTCTGAAAAGTAACGCTGAAGGGTATGACAACTTAACTCTAAGCATGCTCACTCTTACTTTGCCTCATACGTTACCAACTATCACTTACATAATTAACTGCTCAATTCATACGTCTACGTTTCCTTATCAATGGAAGGTTGCCACTGTCAGACCTATACCTAAAAATACAAACCCCACAGAAGTTAAGGACTTACGACCTATTAGCATATTGCCGTGTCTTTCTAAGGTATTGGAGAGGGTTGTGTGTAATCAATTATCTTTGTACTTAGAAAAAAATAATATATTGCCTGACCTACAGTCTGGTTTCAGGAAGTTGCGCAGTACTTCAACTGCACTTTTGGACGTCACAGACAACATACTCTTTGCCCAGGATAAAGGCATGTGCACACTGTTAGTTTTACTAGATTTTTCACGGGCATTTGATTGTATAAATGTTTCGTTATTACTTTCCAAATTAAGCTTCTACGGTTTTGATTCTAGGGCCACACAGTGGTTTCACAGCTATCTTAGTGATAGGAAACAGCTTGTGGAATTGCGTCTAGGAGATGGTACTACACGAACTTCAGCTCTCACCTCGATAGAAAGAGGAGTTCCACAGGGCTCGATCTTAGGTCCGATACTTTTTAGTCTATATTGTGCAGATATTGTTACGTGTTTTCAGAAATGCAAATATCATATATACGCTGATGACGTCCAATTATACCTGTCTTTTAAGCCAGCGGACTACGATGAGGCTATTAAAGATCTAAATGACGACTTAAACAGAATAGCCGCCTGGTCAGAAGAGAACTGTTTGTCATTAAACCCTACTAAAAGTAAATATATGTTGTTTGGTACAAAACAGCAGATACATAAAGTACCTGACAGATCTAGCCTACATCTGATGGGGGAACCTATTGAACGAGTTACTGATGCGAGGAACCTTGGCTTGTATATGGATAATGCCCTAAGATTTGAGAAGCATGTTGCAGACGCGGTACAAAACTCATTCTATCGTCTCAGAGTACTTTATAAGATGAGGCCCTTTCTTTCGGAACAACTTCGTGAGCAGTTAGTCGAAACCCTTGTTCTTTCAAAACTAAATTTTTCAGATTCTGTTTACGGTCCACGCTTGCTAGCACGTACGGATCGGCTCATTCAAAGGGTTCAAAATGCATGTGCACGTTTTTGCTACTCGGTCCCCCCTCGAACCCACGTCACGCCTTTCCTTAACAAGCATTTTATGCTCAAAATGAAATCCAGACGCAAGCTACATTTGGCGTGTCTTCTGTTTGGCGTTATTAAATACCAAAAGCCTAAGTACCTATACAACAGACTTAATTGGGTAACAAGTAGACGTGATTGCACGATCAGGTTGTGTTCACAACAGTTGTCCATTCCGCCTCATAGAACGACGGCCTTCAAGGGCAGCTTCCGTTATGCTGCGTCTAAAGTGTGGAATAATATACCACCGCCTATTAGGTCACTTAACACGATCACCACTTTCAGAAAGCGTTTACGGCAGTACCTTATAGATGCGCAACGGAAGCTAGATATGACTAGGTTAAATAAATCTATAATATGAAATACTTGTGGTTGTGTGGAACGGCCTGCATTATTGTATTGCATTATTGTATCGCATTGCACCCAATTCCCAACAAAAATTCAGTCTATTCAGTATATATGCTTCTACAAATATAAATACTATAAAATGTATCTATTTATACGCCATAATCTATGTAAGTATATTTTATTCTTTAATCACTGTCTTTAAGCTATATTTTATGAATTATTATTATTATTTTATTACATAATTTATCTATTTACTGATATTATTATTTTTATTACTGATTTTCATCCGTGACATCTCGTAAAGGTTCAGTTGAAAACCAGCGTCAAGCACTAGTGGCTTGACACAATGCTGAACTGAACCTATTTGGCGCAGCCGCGAGGCACACAATATGCCATAATATGTGAGTAGTTTGGTGCATTTTTATTGTTGTAGATTATTTTTTATTTGTATTTTTTCTGTCTACTTTGTTTTTGTGTGTCTTGAGCGAACTGTTGCCAAATAAATTTCATTTCATTCTTATTCTCATTCTTCTTCTTCTTATTCTTATATCATCAATAATAACCATTATACTAAGTATTATTCCCTAATTAATCTAATGCTATACATAAATACACAAAAACATAAATAATTATAGAAAATAATATAATAGTAAAAAATAAATAAATATAATAATAATATATTGCTTCCTCTCTCCTACATTGCGTGCCCGACGGGGTCCATAATGAACTATTTTATTGTAAATTTACCATCTGATTGTATGAACTACATTGTGGAATGCAATAAATATTGAGTATTGAGTATTGGGATATGGAGGAACCATTTAACACAACATCTATTAAGTACCATTGTAAAGTTAATTGAATGAATTCAGCAAAATAAAATTGAAGTGTTTGATTTTTTCCCTAAGTAAAATCTAAAATTATTCAAGCTTTACTTTCAAGTCTTCATAATATTTTCCGGTTTCTTTGTAAACCATATTTTAAAAATTACGTTGTAAATTTTTGCATCGTAATGAGTCTCTAATTAAACAAGCTTGATCAAAGCGATGTTTATAATTATAACAGTACTGGATTTATAAAGAGAACCTTACTAACAAAATTACAACAAACCTGTGTAATTCTAATGAAGACTATGTCATATTTGGGCATCAAATAAAATGTATTTTTTTATATATTTTATTGTATATAGCTGCTCGGCCCGGCTTCGCCCGTTTTCCCGTAGGAATGAAGCATTTTCCCGCGGTAAAAAGTAGAATATGTTCATCAGGGATAATGTCGGCTTCTAATGGTAAAATGATTTTTCAAATCAGTTCAGTAGTTTCGGAGCCTGATCAATACAAACAAACAATCAAATCTTTCCTCTTTATAATATTAGTCTAGATTTAATGCCTGATTTTCTTGTACATGAAATACCACTATCCAGTTTAATTAATAAAATAATAGTTTCAAATTAAAAGAGACTTAGAACATGTTAGAAACTTTGTGGACAGAACATGTTTTTGGCTAGCCCGGAGATACAATGGGTCAAAGTCAAAATGTTTTATAAAAATAATTACTTTTGAAAGGTAAAACAAGTTGCATGGTTCCAATAATTGGGTCTTATAAAGAAGAGTCGGCAAGAAACTTCATAGATACTCTCTTATTAATGAGAAGTCGATGAGAAGTTGATGAGAATCATAATTCTCAGCAACTATTTAAAACAAAATTAAAACTTTAACTTAACCTACATACAGTGGCATACTATTCAATCTATTAGATTTAAAAAAAGAATTTCTATTTATTGTATATATCTATATTTTATTGTATATAGCTGCTCGGCCCGGCTTCGCCCGTTTTCCCGTAGGAATGAAGCATTTTCCCGCGGTAAAAAGTAGAATATGTTCATCAGGGATAATGTCGGCTTCTAATGGTAAAATGATTTTTCAAATCAGTTCAGTAGTTTCGGAGCCTGATCAATACAAACAAACAATCAAATCTTTCCTCTTTATAATATTAGTCTAGATTTAATGCCTGATTTTCTTGTACATGAAATACCACTATCCAGTTTAATTAATAAAATAATAGTTTCAAATTAAAGGAGACTTAGAACATGTTAGAAACTTTGTGGACAGAACATGTTTTTGGCTAGCCCGGAGATACAATGGGTCAAAGTCAAAATGTTTTATAAAAATAATTACTTTTGAAAGGTAAAACAAGTTGCATGGTTCCAATAATTGGGTCTTATAAAGAAGAGTCGGCAAGAAACTTCATAGATACTCTCTTATTAATGAGAAGTCGATGAGAAGTTGATGAGAATCATAATTCTCAGCAACTATTTAAAACAAAATTAAAACTTTAACTTAACCTACATACAGTGGCATACTATTCAATCTATTAGATTTAAAAAAAGAATTTCTACAACAACAAAGAGCTAACAAACCCCCAACGGACAGTTCAGACTTTATCTTCCCAATTCGTTTTGTTATCGCTACTTATGTTAAGATTAACATTCGTCCTTTCAGAGGCAGCAATAATTGCTTAATGTACGAGCTTAAGTGATTAAAAAGGGCGTGACCACATCGCGCGGGGGCACATAAATATAAAATATATTATCTATTTTATGAAGGACTGGGACTGTGTATTAACGGAATATAATTATGGGGCCCAATAAAATCGGCATTCGGCGTACTTTACGACTGTCTCATAAACGGATTTAATTATCTTACTTGTGTGCTGGCGAAATATAACGACATTTATTGTGTCGCTGTTTACATATTTGTTTATATACTTTATATTTATTTTTCATTATATAAGCCTGTTTACAGTCAGCAAATAATCCCTTGATTGTTTCCACAGTTATCTGCCTTGTATCTTCAAACACAAATTTTGCCTTAAATCTCATAGAACCGATATAATGACTATATTCCCCGAAGGGTTAGCCAGAAATATACTTATGTATCCATATAAAAAAATGTGAAAATCATTGTTAGCATAGCGTCAAAACATAGATTGGATATACTCTAACCGAGGAACTACATTTTTTTACTTTATATTGGAACAAGAAATACAAAATTATATAGAGCCCACGCAATGGTTGATCAATGACACGAATTGACATTGACATTGACAGATTCGGTTGACACATCTGTCAAAAATTCTGAAATCATTGTTTTTTTACGATTTTGACACAGTAAAATGGCAGGCGTGGTCCTGATATGTTAGTTTTGAATACCAAGTCTAAAAATTAAATTAAGTAATTCTCAGTAAATAGGTACTCGTATTGCATAAGTAAATGTTAAGTTGTTACACAAATATATGTCATCATTCTATTTTAGTTTACACACGTTAAACATCAAATAATTACGTAAGCAATAGCGAGTGATTTAAGTAAACATGACATTTCATACACTTGACATATCGACGAAATTAATAAAGCTAACATGGAACCAAACAGCGAGTCGCTTAGTGCCTGCGGTTTTAATTCGGAGGTTAATTAAACGCTCCTAATATAGCGACGCTTCCGAGTGAAAATCACGAATACTTACATAATAGACACCCTATGTTATCATCCAATTAATTTTATAAAAAAAGTGGTTCATTAGTTTAATGATTATTAAGATAAACTGGTTAAGACACGTTAAATTCGTGTATCATATGAATTTTAATTTTAAAAGTAGGTATCTTTTTAAATTTTCAATGGATTTTTTAAGTCTTTTAATCATTATTTTAATTCTTTATGTAATTTTTGTGAGGATTTTTAATATTTCTATGTAACACATTTTTTTTAAAGTCGTTTTTACTGACACCCCTTTATGGACCAATGTCTGAAATAAAAATATTTTATTTTATTTTATTTTTTATAACATACCATCACGCCTGTATTCCCCGAAGGGTTAGGCAGAGGCGTACTAATGTACACCCACAGTTCGCCGGTATGTTTAGGTCCCATGTAATAGGGGGCGAGCCTATTGCCATTAACCGGGCACAAATTCCTAACTCCGAGCTGCTACTGGGAATTTCATAGAAAAACCCAATAACACTTTGCTCGACCTGGGAATCGAACCCAGGACCTCTAGCATAGCAGTCGCGCTCGGGACCACTTGGCTAATGAGGCAGTTTTTATTATTTATTATTTTATTTTTTATTATTTATTATATGAAAAAGCTGTCTCATTTTTGTAGTACTCTACTGATCAAATTCAGGCTTCTTTTTAATTTCAATTAGTCTCTAAAATTTGGTCTTATGGTGGGTCCTAAGCATAAATGCTAGGTTAGAGTGTCATGTATGTCGTATCTAAACAAATAATGTTTAAAAAAAAGAAGAGACAAAAGCTGCGCTGTCGGAATATGAGCAGTCAAACATTATAGAGTTGATATATAGAAGTTAGAATGAACGAAATATACTTACAGAGTTACCTAAGTTCGCAACATTGGACCTCTGAGTCGGCTCTCACTGCCAAATAACGCGATATGTGGGAAAGCCTAGCTCCCCGCCCCTCCCCCACGAAGTCACGAGGAAGTTACTACCCACCTTTAAAGTTAATTAAATATCGCGCCCTCCCCCCATGTTTTGTGAGATACATAATTATGTGATACTCGGGATGGACCAGAATGACAGTGTAACTGTCTTCTCGTTGACTTGACTTCAATTTTTGCATAATTATGTAAGCAATCATCTGTCTTAACTTTCCAACTAAGTATGCGATAAAACAAAGAATAATTTCACCAGCGCGCACTTTAAATGAAATAAGCATAAATCTATATACATTTTTATTGAAAATACTTTGAAAATTTTAAACTTGTCTGAAATTAGTTGTAACATAATTATCAGATTGCGGATATTATGCAGAGTTATTACAAATCAATCTGCTAATAGTGCCGGGTCTAGCCTATTATACGACGAGACATAAAAAATAAGGCCTCTTTTGTATATGACAGTTGACGAATAAATCCCCCAAATTGATAACAATGAGCCCGGTCCAAACAGCCATTGTCTTACAGGTAAAAAATATAGCAAACAAACGTTAAATGTGAAAAAGCGAGTAAATAAAGCATAACGGTCGGGGTTAAGGTGGCACATCACTGACAAACCACACAGAAATCATTCAAGTTAACGGCATACAACAATCCGCACTTCGGTCGCTCGTGACCTGTGACTCGCCCATTTTTCTCCCCGGAGCGACAGCTAGGCCCCTGTGAAAACAAGCAAAAATGTACGGGAAAAAAGAAAAGCCAACAGCGCTCCACTGATATTGAAAACGAGAACAAGCACTCTGTGATTCTTTCCAACACACAATAGTTTGCGTTAACTGAGCTTCGAGTAGGTAGACTTACGATACTCGATAGACCTGCTATCGAGTATCAAACACTCGAGTGTCTTTTGTCTAAGGATTGATTCTATCGATATTTAATTTGACCTCTAAAAGGAAGATAGGTACTTACTTTCATTTGTTTTAGTCCGATTTTTCAATAGATCAGATTTTTTGCACCATAATTCGACAGTGGAAAAGTAAAATTGCTAAAGCGATACTTTGGCAACATTACCGGAAAGAAGTTTATGGATTTTTTTTAAATAGCATAGCTAGGTACATAGATACGAGATCGGCTGAAGAGAGGCAGAGATAGATTATAGTCTGTAATAACACATGCTTATTATCTCAGTGGGACCCAATTCTGAACTCCACGCAGACGAAGTCGCGGGCAGAAGTTAGTATTTAATAAGTAGTGCGGCAACCATGAAATCCGGCATTGTCATTTAACAGGCTTCTTTACGGGGGTAGGATTTTGTAGCTGGAAATCTCCGGTGATACTATTGCTCGCTTGCAAAATATTCTGTCGCTAAGCAGTTTGTGCTAATATTTTTGTATTTCGCTTTGAATGGCAATGTAGCAAGTGAAACTAGTAAATATACGAGATCTAATAATTGAGGTTTTGGTGTTTAAAATGCGCTGGTGATACTACTAGTATTGCTTACGTTTAGGTTGCGGGCGGTTTGGCGTTTTAATATAATAAAATACGTAATCATCAGCAGAATCTCTTATTTAGTTAAAAGAAAAACAATTGAAAGACACCTTTACCTATTTTCAACCTTAACCAAAATACTAATAAAGCACATAAAAGAGTGAAACATTGTTCCGCAAATCTCTTTGCTTTGGTACGTACGCGACGCTCACTAAGATGTTTCCGCCCATTATAATAATAGGTTTATTTATAAACTCCTTTCTGTCTCCCTTTTTTTAAAAAATACTCATTTGATTTCCTTTGTGTTATGAGAAATAAAAAAATTTCACGCCTGTATTTTCCGAATGGTTAAGCAGACACTTATGCAGTAAACTAACTTACACCCACAGTTCGCCGGTAGGTATGTTTAGGTCCCATGTAGGTACCTAATTGGAATTTTGAACATAACATACCATCACGCCTGTATTCCCCGAAGGGTTAGGCAGAGGCGTACTAATGTATACCCACAGTTCGCCGGTATGTTTAGGTCCCATGTAATAGGGGGCGAGCCTATTGCCATTAACCGGGCACAAATTCCTAACTCCGAGCTGCTACTGGGAATTTCATAGAAAAACCTAATAACACTTTGCTCGACCTGGAAATCGAACCCAGGACCTCTAGCGTAGCAGTCGCGGTCAGGACCACTTTGCTATTGAGGCAGTAATTTGAAAACTTTTTTATATGCATATTCCTATTGAATTTAAGTAGAATAAAGAAAGTAAAATGTAATAAGCAGGTAAGTACGCTGTTTTATGCATTTTAATATATATGGACTATCTCATTACTTATCAGCTCATGAGCGCTTCGATTCCCAGGTCAAGCAAGTGTTGGGACTTTCTATGAGATTTTCAGTAGCACCTCGGAGTTTGGATTTGTACGGCTAATGACAATAGGCTTGCCCCTATTAGTCCTATTATAGACGACTCAACTCTAATGAGTGAGTTGGCGGGTAGGCAAAAAATATAATACTACCAACAAATCTTCACTAATTAAAACAAAACACAACACACACACACTGTTCTATTCGCACCCTTTCCCCTTCGTGATGGAACGCATTAAGACAATCGGGCTGAACATTTTTTCCAAGGGCGCAGTACTAAGTACATGTATTAGTGATACAGGGTAGGGGGCTATCTCGGGAAATCCGACATCGCCGGCGGATGCCGCCTGTGTCTGTATACCGAGATAACCGCCCCTACGATACAAGCGAAGAGATACGAATTTGAATGGGGATTGTGTTAGTTATTTTTGTATTTAAGAGGATTGAGTAATATATTTAAAAAAAAGCTATCCTGTTGAATTATTTGATGTTATACTAGCTGCCCGCGGCTTCGCTCGCTTGAAGCTCAAAAACCAATAGTGATGATCTCTTCTTTGTATGGGTCTCTATACATTAGAGAGGTCAAGCTGTATCTCAGGCTCCGTTTAATTATTTGAGATAAGAAGTTGACCAGTTTTTAAGTTGGAACACATACTTTCTAACAGTGATAACAATATTTAAATCTATTCAGTAGTTTTTGCGCCAACCCGTTACAAACAGACAAGAATTTTATAAATGACATTTTTGGATTCGGAAACGTTTATATACCCTAAACCCACATGTTTTCAGTTCAGTTCAGTCACAGCTTTTTTTCAATTTTTTAATAATAGAGATTTAGATGAGTGTATAAAGAATGAAAAAAAAAATTACTTTTACAGTTTTGGGTGGGGATTGAGATGTTGTGCGATATTCCCTTTTTTACGGGATATGGGGGCAAACGAGCAGACAGATCACCTGATGGTAAGCGATTACCGCCGCCCATGGACACCCGCAACACCAGAAGAGTTTAAAAGTAGGGCCTCCGGTATCCTCACGCACTCGGCGAAACACAACGTCGTTTCACGCCGGTTTTCTTTGAGGCCGTGGTAACACTCCAGTCGAGTTGGCCATTTGTGCCGAAGCATAGCTCTCCCACGACGAAACCCACAAAACGAATGTCAACAGCAACTCAGCATCAGAATTTTTATAGTACTCACATCAAAAAAAGTTTGCGATCACTTGAAAAATCTAAATCTTTTACAATAACATTATGATTAATTACTCAATTTAATCATAAAAAATTAAAAGTAGTTTTATTTTTTAATTTCAAACAGGGTATTTAAACTATTTAAAGAAAACACACAACAAAGATTTTTTCTTGATAAAGTTCAATATAAATTTGTTTATATACTTAGGTCATAAAAATAAACATTCAAATAAAAGCCTAAGATCTGTGCCTAAGATAGAAATGAAGATAAACTTCAGTTCATATCTACCTAATCAAGACATACTTACGCGATGATGAACTTGAAATATTATGATAGATAGAAAAATATGACAAAACACAACATTAATCAAACGGCCAATTCATTACTTTCAGAAATTCTGTTCTATTACAATTATTTGTTTGTAAGTACCTATTGTTTTACTTGGAACAAATTAATTTCAATAATAAATAACTTGAAAAAGCAGCTGTAAAGTTGTGTTGAAAAGGCTTCTTGAAACAAAAGTTTGATTATTAAGTCTAAAGTTCGTTATGAATTAGAACGGAGATATCGAACACGAATCATAATAGTTTTATGTAAGCGTTAAGGCGCTTTGTTGTATTGTAAATGGTTTTGATTTAATTATATAATTATCTTCCCCGTATGGGCACGGGTTAGAATACAGTTTCTCACTGCCATTCAGATAGGGATCTGGTAATAGGCGACTTGCTCAGTGGAAAGACTTCATAGGATTTGACATTATGTCGTAGTCTATCGCAAAGCATCTTAGTGTTTGTTTCAGCTTTTGTACATGAGAGCCAGGCCCCTCTCGGTTGCTGCGGATCTGGCAGTCTTCAGTTCGTAGGGGCTATTTAGCTTAATAATAAGGGCGATAGTTGGTCAGTCTCGATTGTGCTTAGTATTGAGGTAAATTAACATAACATAACATACCATCACGCCTGTATTCCCCGAAGGGTTAGGCAGAGTCGTACTAATGTACACCCACAGTTCGCCGGTATGTTTAGGTCCCATGTAATAGGGGGCGAGCCTATTGCCATTAACCGGGCACAAATTCCTAACTCCGAGCTGCTACTGGGAATTTCATAGAAAAACCCAATAACACTTTGCTCGACCTGGGAATTGAACCCAGGACCTCTAGCGTAGCAGTCGCGCTCAGGACCACTTGGCTAATGAGGCAGTCTTTGAGGTAACGTTCTCTACATTTAATGCCACAGTCGAACAATAGGTATTTACTAGGGTTTTTTTTTATAAATACCTACTTTCGTGGAATACAGAATGGGTGGCTAACCCATTCTGTATTCCACGAAAGTTTGGGGAAGGGTACATTATTGTAAATTTCACATTTCGATCAGCACAGTATCGTTTTGGGTCTAATCTAATAACGGACGAGCCTATTACCAATTACTGGACACGCAAACCCAAGACAGTTACTGAGAATTTTCTAATACAAAAACCCAATAACGCTTTGGCCAGATTAGGGTATCGTATCCAAAATTTCATGATCAGTAGGTTTTACCAGTGAAAATAGTACAGTCATCAATAAAGTCTATTATTATTCGTCTTCAAATAAATTAATATAATGATTTCATTAATATACTTTAAAAGTTATAATTCATGAAATTTAATTAATGCGTCCCAAAGAAAATTGTTTGGGCCAAAGTATAAGCCTGATGAATAATCAAAATATCATAGGAACTTTATCAAGAACATCATATTCTTCGATATTTTTTTTACAAATAGAAACTTGCTCTATATGTGAAAAAATACAAAACTCATAATCGAGTAGATACAAATAAATCAAAATGTAATTTTTTTTTGACCTGTGCTAATTTAGTATAGAAATATTTAAATAGGAAATTTAGTGCAATGGTTATTTATCAAAATAGCCACTTCTTCGTTATTAATGTATTATGATTGAGGTGATGATATGTATGTTGTAAATGTTTATTGTACCTATCTAAGAACAATCGCTGATGCATTACGAACACTTTACAGAAAACCGCGTCTCAATCGGTCAAACCGTTATGGGGTATACAAATAAACAACCAACCCTAAACACGTAAAAATCTATGGAAATGATAAAGTTTTCAACGAATAGGGTATTTATAAAATTCATATCCGTACATTTTCTTTGGATTAATTTGTCAATTCGAACGGTTTATTGCAACTTGTCTTAGACCCCATTACCGGACATAAGAACAAAGTTAACCCTGCAAAATCCTTCAACTTTAAATTGATATCAAATATTCATCAACCAGTTTTTGTTTTTGAAAGACTTCAAAGGAGGGCCCGGGACAGAATGTTTACTATATCTATTGAACGTCATCCCTAAAGAGTAGGGCTGTGAGTTCTTCGCTTTGTTTCAGACTCTTGATTATCGTAACTTTGGATTCTCAATTGACGTTACTCGGGAACTTTGGAAAGCTAAATTGATTTTCCGTTTATTTGGCAGTTCAAGTAGTGTTGATTAACAAAGTGTTTATGGGTACCTAAATAAATTGTATTTAAATAAAACATTTTGGTTATATAGTTAGTTGGATAAGTAAGGGTTTATCGCATTCTTGCTTATACGCCAATTTTAAGCGATAATACAACTCTCCAGTACAGGAATTACAAATAATTTCTTTATTTTCTCACTGAATATATAAATAATAATCAGTAACATATAAGAATTGAAATCAATAGAGGCAAACAACATAACGTAATCTAATAAGATGATGTTGTCTTGTTACCGGTTATACTGTTTTCAATCAAGGAATTCTAATTGAGCTGAATACATGAATTTCAATTTAGAAACACGCATATGAAGGCTTAATCCATTTACCCAGATATTGTGAGGCCTCCTTTGTCTTGTCATAGCTATGTCGACGACAGGTTTAGAAGCGCGTCAGCTGATGTGGAATGGTATCATAGACAAAGCGGCGATTTGTTCAGTCCACATACACTGGCTTCGCGCCAGACACCCATTCTTTGAGCTGTACACCACTATTCCATTATCCTAATAGACGCCAGCACGGAGAGCGGATGCATGCCGCAGTTACAGGGTTAATGAATGTGCATCCATGGTATTATTTTACACAGAAACTAGGCTTTCGTTGCAATGCCTGTGTTCTTTGTTAAGTGATTCTCACGCCACATTCCGCTTTGTAAAGAATTTTTTGGAAGTGTCCCCAAACATGTGAATTGTCACTGTTGGATTTTGAGAGATTTGTTTTGAAATATATTCTGTTTTATAATGATACCATAAATAGGTAACCTTTTACTTAATCTGTGCTGAGTTTGGAAAGTCCTGAGAGTTCCTTAGTTAAATTCCCTGGTTGAGCAGTGTTTTGGGTCTTTCTATGAAATTTTTTGCAGCAGTTTTAAGTGTGGAATCATCCTTGGTTAATGTGTAAATTTCATAGAAAGACCCAAAACACTGCTCAATTATTATGCTGTACAATTATTATGCTGTACCTACCCATGTCTGTTAGCTGGACTTGCCATTGCAATTAATAATGCCCTAATGTGGCGTAAATCAGTATAATTTTGCCCTCTAACCCTTCGGGCATTCAGACGAGTGTGAAATGTAATATATATGCGAAAATCTATACTGCCTCATTAGCCAAGTGGTCCTGAGCGCGACTGTTACGCTAGGGTTCCTGGTTTCGATTCCCAGGTCGAGCAAAGTGTTATTGGGTTTTTGAAATTCCCAGTAGCAGCTCGGAGTTAGGAATATGTGCCCGGTTAATGGCAATAGGCTCGCCCCCTATTACATGGGACCTAAACATACTGGCGAACTGTGGGTGTACATTAGTACGCCTCTGCCTAACCCTTCGGGGAATACAGGCGTGATGGTATGTTCTGTTCTGTTCTATACTAGTTTTGGTGCGTAAAACAACGCAGTACTTTTAATAAGTTGAGATTGCAGTGTAAATAGTGACCAGGCTCTTGGGTCCTGAGCACTATAATAATCAATTTTCCTCACCAGGTAGAACCACTGGTAGAACGTGAACGGTACGATAAACAAATGTTTATCTTTGTTTTTCCTTTATACACAAAATGTCAACATAAACTTCCTGTACCACGAAAGTAAACATACGAACACAATTTGTGAAGTAAAGAAGAAGTGACAGTAAAAAGATTATAATTATTAGCAAGTCACAGGTTAATATAATGATCGTTTAAATATCGTGTGAATACAACCCAATTTTTCTAAAAAAATATGCTGTCATTGTACTTAACTTGATGAATCGTATTACAAAATTGTCATGTGTACTTTTAAAGAACTGCAGATTTTTCGCGATTTTAGGCTTAGTCCCATAAGTCAAAGTATTGAGTTATTTATTGCTTAAAACTATGAACATATAAGAGATGTTTAGTACCTATATAATGACGCGCGAAGGTCGTGCCAGTGGAAAGGATAAATAGTAAAAGCTGTTAATTTTCAGAGGATGCACAGTCAGTGTGCGTTGCCGGTTTTAAAAGTGTTTAATTCTCCGGTATCCTGAGTGCAGATACCGGAGGCTCAAAAACTTTTAAACGGCGAAACAAAACGTTAGCGTTGTTTCACGCCGGTTTTTTGAGAGGCCGTGGTATCACTCAAGTCGAGCCGGCCCTTTCGTGCCTAAGTATGGGTCTCCCACGGTAAATTAAGGCTGTGTATTCATGAGTAGGTATATTATTAATGAACTATTATTAATCCCAATGGTCAAGTTAAATTTAATTTGTTAATAACACTTTGTATATAATGATTTTGTATATATATATATTAGGTATCTATTGGCTAGTAATAAATAAAGGCTTTCTGATGTTTGTGTTCGCAAAATTCAAAGGGCATTATTTTTAAAACTTTTTGTTGGTCATGTCGGCAAACCGAGCAGACATACCACCTGATGGTTAGTAGGCTTAGCGACCCATGAACACCGCCGATACCAAAGGAGTGGCTGATGAGCGCCATCTTAACAGTCTGTACGGACTGCAGATTGCTGGAGACGCAGCAACTGGCTCTCACGAGCAAATGTCGAAACACACACCTAGGCGCTTTACGATACTTCAACGCATACTTCAACATAGGAGTGGTTGCTAGCCAGTCAGACCCCAAGAGGTCTTACCACTGAACAACTTTGAAATTTTTTTTGCTTCCATGGAAGTGACAATGTTGTCTTGTAACCCTTTCCCATACGGGGTTAATTTACATAAATTGTCATTTCTAAATAAAAGTATTTTTTAACTCGAAAATGCCATTGGAACGAGAAATTTCAAACGTAGAAGACATTTATTTATTTCCCTTATAATTATTATCAGACTGGGCAACAGTGATGCGTGTGCAAGCTGGGACTGGCTCTATAATAAATAATCCATGCTAATATTATCTATAAATCTGAGAGTAACTATGTATTTCTGTATGCTTATTTGTAACGTTTTCATGCCTAAACTACTGAACCAATTTTGATGAACTTAATCTTCTATAAAAATAGTACGAAATCTAAAAAGTAAAGTAAAACTAACAAACGGACGACTTAATGTTTTTATTTTATTTCCTTTTTACAAAACCATTTCCCGTTTATTAAACGTTGCACATACAATTTATTACGTCCTAGTTTGCATCCGGCTGTGTCTATCCAGCATAATGACGAAATGATTAAAATATGAGCGTTCCCGCGTCGCCACGGTTTGTCCTACCGCACAGAAATAAACGTTATTCCGTCAAGAGAATTCACCGACGGAAGGGGATGTCGTCGCGAAAAACGCGGCAAAAGAAAATTTTATTATAAACCACGCGCTTTTCCCTTTTCTCACAATTCCATGTTATTCATGGCATAAAGAGTTATTATTCCTCACGATATTGAATAAACAACTCCTTTACGCTCGTTGAGTTACTTGAGAAGGAATTATTTTTTATCCGACAATGTAAGTATTTGAATATACTGTATTGTTTTTAAGTGTGTGCTAACGATTCTTATGGCTCTTCGGATGATATATGAGGGCCCTTTTGGAACTAATGAGTAGGAAAGGAAAAAGAAATACTTATTTTGCAAATTGGCAAATATTTTAGATTGTTCTTGTTTTTCATGTGCAATACGCAGGTTTGAATCCTGCCCGCTAGTCGATTTTCTCCTAAAATACAAAAAGATAATAAATACTTTAATTTTTATAAGACAAATCAATGTGGAAGAAGAAATACCTTGTCAAAAGCACTTTAATACAACCTGCGCAATTAAAAATAATGCGTAGGCACAAATAAGCAGGAGGACTAAATAGGTACCTACCAGCTATATTTATCGAAAATGAACATTAATATTCTATAAATAGCATCGCCTACAGGAATTGTCTACCTAATCGCCACGAGGCTCGGAAGTGATTTTGCGTCCAACGTCGCACTGAAAGTGCAAAATGGAGCGAAACAATTAGTGAGACCGCAGAATACACTGTCATATCAGACTAACAAGCGCTTAAATCAGCGAAAACAGCGCATCACACCAAGTAATAAAGTCTTAAACATAACTCCAGCGTTATCTCCAGTGGCAAACGTATACGCACAGCACAGCTATGAAACGAACCCAATCTGCATAAATTTGCAGTTGACCCTGTTATAATACTCCACACAAATTTATGTACACGACAAATTTGATGCCGCTTTACTTCGCGAATGGTTTGAAATGATTCTCTAGGTACCTACGTGAAGTTCGTGCCCGTTGCCAAACTTGTTTACGCTGGATGAATTTTTATTGAAATCAACTGGCGTTTTTACATAAATTGAGTACTGGCTTATTGAGTTCGCTTTTCGACTTTGTTGTCGATAAATTGCTGTAGCGTTGTAGCTAACCTTTCAAACAATCCGCATTGTGAACTCGTGTTCCACTTGTAACATTCCATTTCATAGGATGTTTAATTAGAATTAATGATATTATTACTTTTTACGGAAAGAAAACTAACTTTATAAACTAGGGTTTTTAATCAGAAACTTTGGACACTGACGAAATCAATATGGGACTATTTCGAAAGTACATATCTATATATATAAAAGAAAGTCGTGTTAGTTACTTCATTTATAACTCAAGAACGGCTGAACTGATTTGGCTGAAAATTGGTGGAGAGGTAGCTTAGAACCAGGAGGCGGACATAGGATACTTTTTATCCCGTTCCCGATACTCTTTATTCCACGGGGGCGAAGCCGCGGGCAGAAGCTAGTAACTTTATAAAAAAAAGATCGAAATCGCATATATACAGACAACCTCCTCCTTTATTAAAGTAGCTAGTATTTATTATTGCTAGGCGTGATCATTGTAAGTACCTTATTTTCGATGTACCCCTAATAAACGACTTAATTTCAAGGCCGACTTTTGCAATAGGTATTATGCGGGAGTAAAACAACTGAACGGCAACGTTGCCCCCCGCGTATCAACCCGGAAGACAAACAAAGGGGGGAGGCTTTAAAATCACAATTTGAAACCCCAATACTTACACAGTAGGTACCTAGTTGGTATATTTGTGTTATAAGAAAGCTCAGTCACGCTATGGAGCTATACTTGGTATTTCTAATACGCGACCAAAGCAAAAAAGAGGATTTCTAGAAGAACCACATTAGCTGACGAGTATTTGTCTACCCTTCGAATATTGGTATTGCCCAGAAATTGAGTTGCGGAGGTCTTGGCAGTCGCTTCGTGTCAAATTCGGATGATTCTCAGAATGAGAGGGATTAGGCTAGAATAGTCTAGATGGGCCTAGTACGGGGTGGTAAAAATCTCTCTGGCATGCAGGGTTTCTCATAATGTTTTTCTTCACCGTTTAAGCGAGTGAGTACGCATATATGATACCTTGGATTCGAACTCGAGTCCTTTGAATTGGCAGTCATATCACTATATATCACTAGGCACTAGGCTTTCACTACATAAATAAAATCTGATATTCAGCCACAATTGGCCGAGTCCAACGCAGTTGGCAAAAGGCTATTGAAAACCTACGAATTGTAATTGATACTATGCTAAATAATATACGGATTTTATTCGACATACTGAATGTTGCTAGCGTAATAATTTCATTTTCAACGTCAGTTGTCACAATCAACATGAGTTTATCTGTGTTGCATTTTCACGTTGTTATGGCAGGACATAAAATTGTATGGCTACTAAAATGTTTGTTTTATTTGCGTATTATGTGCTATGAAAAATATTGTATTATTTATTTTAGTAGTTAGTTTTTGTTGCTTTTAACCCTTGAACTTCTTAATGTAAAAAGATTATTTCTGATACTGCATCATACTCATAACTGAATAAAGCTACTTAACTTAAAATATTGTGAACAAACCTGTCAAATATAATATAAATTTTGCGAGGCTACCTTATCTAACTGAAAATGTTTCTGGAAATGAACCGCAGCAAATTTACCCTGGGAGGTATTTAAAATTGAAGTTCTGTTCGTTTTTCTGTCATAAACAACCTTTCATCTTTAATAAACACGCCGCTTGTGAAGATTCTAAGGAAACAAGTTTAAGTAAGAGTGGAATTAAAACCTCATCTCAAAGAAAATTAAACCACGAATAGTTAATGGGTCTTAACTCGATTTCGAAACGCTAACTTTGTGGAGAGCGACTCGTTGGCTTCAATAAGATTCAGGCAAGTTTGGTAAAATTTGCTTCCTTTTAAAACGGTTCGCCATTTAACCACCTCGGAAAAAGCTCTCAAAACAAAACTGAAAGGAGCTTTTATTTTTTGAGATATCTCCATTGGTTCGGTTGTAAAAAAATAATTATATTGTTATTTTTAAGGGGAGGACATTACACCTTTTGAAGCTAAAATTGTAAGGCAATTATTTTGTTGAAATTATTAAGTATTTTACATTCGATTTTCGTGTAAACATTATCTAATACATACAACAATATACTTTGAATTACTCTTTTGAATTCGAAAACATAAAAAAGCTGGAATCATTAACGTGATCTTAGGTCGAAATGGATCTTCGTAGAAAAGATCTCTTAGCTAAGGTCAATAACGTTCGTCAGAAAATATAATTACTCTTGTGTTAAATAAGGTTAAATATGAAATAGTCATAGTAAAAGAAAATAGGATGTAAGCCATAGTGTTCTATCATAGACATATTTAGTGACATTAGAACTATTTCAAAAATGGAAATAACAAGAATACATTATTATATTTGCTATTCTTGGCAACTCAGACATGTTTTCATTAGCGTCAAAACGACATTTAAAATCAACATCGCTAATATTTTAATTAACCAACGAAGAACTTTACTTAAACTATTCAAAGTTTGCTGTACAAATTACTGCGCTTTTCGCTCTTTATCAAACTTATTCATTCAAAACGTCTTAAATTAAATATAAAAGTTGCCCTGTTAACATGCATTTTATAAAGCCTTTTGAAAAGCATTTAGGGCACCGAGAATATATGGGGTTTGCACCGAGTGGCTTATACGTAAGCATTTGTGGCTCAAGGGCCATTTAATTAAGATTCTTAATGACAACGCGTCCCTTCAAAGAAAACCTCGCAAGGTTTAAACGGATCACATTATGAGACGCCCAAGGATCGACTACAAATATTAAAGTAGCATTTATTTTGTAATGAATGTCTCTGTCGTTCTGTTTGCCTACTTAATTAGCCATGTTATTGTTCTTTGAGTTCTCTTATTGGAATGAAACAAGTAAATTAATAATTATGATCCCAGCTTCGTTATGGAGTGGTGCTAACAGTTTCCACCGTTTTTGTTGTATTCTTGGGTTTTCCATGAAAAATTAATTCTCGCTGTTTCTCCTCTCAATGCACCATGCAGTAAGTTAATGTTACAGTGAAAGAGCGCTTACTTTCTCGAAAAACATAAATATAAATGTTCCGTTTCCTCCGTAACATACTGCACTTTTTTCCGACTTAAAAAGGACGACAATTTAATGTTACGCGATATCTTCCCCGATCGTGAACCGATTTCGTTTTATCTTTAGGTCCCATGTAATAGGGGGCGAGCCTATTGCCATTAACCGGGCACAAATTACAAACTCCGAGGAGCTACTGGGATTTTCATAGAAAAACCCAATAACATTTTGCTCGACCTGGGAATGGAACCCAGGACCTCTGGCGTAGCAATCGCGCTTAGGACCACTAGGCTATTGAGGCAGTTGGCCGTAATTTATATAAACAAAAATTAAATGATGTTCGTTGGCAAACGCATCACTTGAAAAAAACCCTTCGAAAAATATAAGCATACATATATCGATGAACATAATATAACATACCATCACGCCTGTATTCCCCGAAGGGTTAGGCAGAGGCGTACTAATATACACCCTCAGTTCGCCGGTATGTTTAGGTCCCACGTAATAGGGGGCGAGCCTATTGCTATTAACCGGGCACAAATTCCTAACTCCGAGCTGCTACTGGGAATTTCATAGAAAAACCCAATAATACTTTGCTGGACCTGGGAATCGAACCCAGGGCCTCTGGCGTAGCAGTCACGCTCAGGACCACTTGGCTAATGAGGCAGTCAATATCGATATGTGATGTTAATTGGATAATATATAAACATGCAACATTATTTTTCATTTTTCCAACAAAATAAATATCGAAGGCTTACTAATATTTGTTAGGTACCGCAAAGGCAGACGGTATTCGGTGTGACCCCAACATATTTACTCTGCCGATGGCCGCATGTAAAAACGCGGTTCACAAATTAAATTTGCAAAACTGAAAGGCGAAACGAAACGTGTGACGTCATTGCCATAGGCATATCAAAGCGGACATGGCTTAGCGAACGCTCGTGAAGCCAAACTGAGTCTGCAACTTTGATAAATTCAACATAAAAAAAAAGTTTATCAATCTGACCCGTATGCATGAATACTTATCTATTTTTGAAGTTACACAATATTTGTATATGTTAGTCTACAAAGTTATTTTAGTGAAGGAAAAATCAGACTCGCATTCAGGATTCGAACCTGCGTCTTCTGGTTAGGTACACCAGACGCTATGACCTCTAAGCCACCGCGAGTCCCACCTGCCATGTCGAAATTTGCCAATAGGTAATTATATGTCAATGTTCTCAAGGTTGTTTGTCTCACAAAATATTAAGACTAAAAAGGTGTTAAGAAGTGTGTGAATGGCCCACATCAACCTTGCGGATCGCTTTTCATATTAGTTATAGCTTCTGCCCGCGACTTCGTCCGCGTATCGTGATGATATATTATAGCCTATAGCCTTCCTCAATAAATGGGCTATCTAACACTGAAAGAATTTTTCAAATCGGACCAGTAGTTCCTGAGATTAGCGCGTTCAAGCAAACAAACAAACAAACAAACTCTTCAGCTTTATATATTAGTATAGATTACTTAGCCATAAATTCCTCTATATATTTACACGTATCAAATAATATATTAGTTGCATTTGAAGAAAAAGCGATAACCAAGAAGAAAAAACATGAATGATACAAAATGATAACCGAAATAAAAAGTAATGAACAAAAGTTAAAGTAATAATTCGACGAAGATGGAAGTTGTTTCTGTAAATTGTTGTATTTTTTCCGTTGTAGGAACAGTAATTTTATTTCCCTAACTATTTAGGGCGAACTGTTTAATGAGTTCTTCACGCCAAAAGGAGTGTCCGTTACCACTCGCCCTCTTTTGTAATTTAAAACATTTTGCAAAATTGAATCACTCTCTCTCGCTTCGTAAACACGCGAACACAATAAAACCTTTTTTAATAGAACACATTTAATTTTTTTTTAAAAGACAAAAGAACAAACGGTAATATTTAAAAATAGAAGTATTGAGCAATCAGCTTCATCTATTGACGCAAAAAGGCGTTTTAATTGAACGCGCAGTTCTTGTAAAAGCTTTTAGAGAAAATAATAACGAGAAAAATTTAATGCAAGCAGGTCTTTGCCGGTTGGTTTACGCGCGGTACGCTCACAAAGCGGCACTTAGCCTGGCGTTTAGTGACCACCCCACACGCCCTTTAAAAAACTACAGTCAATAGCGGAAAAGAAATTAGAGTTAACGAGGATACTAAATGAGTAGGTACGTATGTTGGTACGCTCAGTAGAATTCGCCGAAATTGAAATTCTTGCGGAGTTGTATCTTTAATGGACTTTAGGTTTTCCACTTTTAACGTTTTTGCTCAAGATTTTGTTGGTTTCCAAGAGATATATTTTTCAGCCTTACAACAACTTTAATAAAGTTTTAGCTGTTAAAGTCTTTATAGCTACTCAGCACCTCTGAAAAGAGAAGCGATAAAATAAGTTTCTTAAATTTTTTGTTCGAATTTTTCTATAATATGCCTTTAGTTTTGTACTTTATTATTCAGTTATGTTAATACAAAACTCCACTTTTTTTAAATGAGGTTAGTTATTTTGTATTAAGTATATACATTAAGCAACTATTGTATTTTCTAAATCTAGCAATACCTACCATATTAAAATATATAACGTTTTTTAAGAAGTTGCGTTATAATCACAACTTGTCGCCTGGAATAGGAATAATAATAATCAAATTTCTCTCATATAACTAGACACTGCTTTTTTATGGAAAACAAATTTGGTCTCGAACAAAAAAACTTTGTAAAGAGTGAGTCTATAGAAAGTTTTTGCGTTGTTTGGACAGACGATTAATTTAAGTATTATTATTTATATGTTTCTTTATTATTAACTCGCATCTATAATATAGTGTTAAGATAACCCTGACCGACCCTTCAAGGTATTGTTAGGTGTCCGAGATCCTGTTCTATTCATATAATCGTTTAAAAAAAACCTTAGAAAAAAATCAATTTATAAAATAAAAAGAATTATAACTTCATTAATATGTTTTACATTTACTTTCATAAATATTTAAAGTTTCTTATTTCATTTGGTGATGTGAATGGGATACCTATGTACCTTCGGCACAGACAGGATTTTTTAACGTAGTCAGTTTTAAATAATATATTGGGTAGACCTAAATTTCTATACCCGCATCGTTACTCAATGACATTATGGGCGTATTAGGGCTCAATGTGATGGATTAGAGGGCCAGCCGCCTCCATTTACCTGTATAGTTCGAATCCCGTGCAATAAATAAAAATATTTCTCACAGTACCTAACCCGTTACCACTTTGTTCAGATAAGGCCGCAACATTGGCTTTGAGACAGATAGATTTCTTTGTCAACTACGAACAAACATCACAAAAGCTTTATTTTGAGACTGGACTCACAAAGGTTCCCCTTTTTTATTTGTTATGTCGGTAAACGAGCAGACAAGCCAACTGATAGTAAGTAGTTATCACAGGGCATGGATACCTGCAACACTAGAGCAGCCAGAGCCGCATCAACCGAGAAGGAACTGGCTCTTACTACGCAAAAGACGAAACATACCAAGGTACTTTACGATACATTCCGATGCAAGGGTTATAGCTAAACAGTGAAATCCCAAAAGACTACCACCACGTAGGTTAGTTTTTTTCTAGATAAAGGAGGCTTATGTTGACAGCGATGAGCTATCCCAACACCGGGTAGTGTAGTGCAGTAGTTGCCTAGATAAAAATTATTGTACTGGTGCCGAGTCAAAATCCAAGGCACGCATTTCACTTTATGAAATAATCATTTAACAAATCATCAAAAGTTGCGACTTTAGCCACCCAACCAAAACAACTACAACTGTGATCCACACTTAGATATAATTATATTCTAAAATCCTAATAGCCACAAATATTAGTGGCTCCATGGCACTCCCTTGCCTTTGTGGTCTAGAAACGTAATGTAAATTAAATTAAGTAATATTAGTACACATTACTAAACGTATGTGTGCCAGGTCGTGTTAAATACTCTACAACGTGCTTTGAATATCACAGGTGACAAGAAGGAAGACTTAGTTTTCACAACAAATTTCCACGTTTAGCTCTCTCTGTGAAATGTAAAAGTGCTTTGTCCAAGATTTCACTGAACAGATGATGACGTAAATGGAAGAGTAGCGTAGTGTTTAAGAATATAAATGAGAAATATTACTGTTAGGGCCTGGTTTAGAACCTCAAGGATTGTAGTAATAATCTTCAATTTTTTTTTAGTCTTCAAAAGTCAACGTCTTTCTTAGTACGCCTGTCATTTGTCACTCACTTGACTTTTAAACCATTCACATCACATTTGAATAGGACCACTCCATGGTTTTTGTTTCTATACTAGAAGGGGTCCAAAATGCGATATAACACGATAGAACCCCTAAAGTGGTTTTATTTAAATATGTTCAATATAACGTTCCTAAGTCTCAGAACTATTCATATCATGTAAACATACATTATGTATTCGTCTTCACACGTTAAGTGAGAAAACCAATATACGTGTAATAACAGCGAGATGTAAGTGAACCACTTAACACCTCACTAATCATAATATAATAAAGGAACCTATTTATGGCACTTTTACACAATATATTTTATATTGGAGAATCTTCTAGTACCTACTCTCTTAATTAAGGTATTTACTGTGTTTCTGTATTTATTATTGTGGGAAAGACTTGAGTTATATTACGGCTATCAACAGTATTGAAATTGTAAGATATTATGGTTATCAGTCCTAATAAACCTGAAACTTATTTGTGTGACAAGAATATTTCGTGAAATCCTTCTCACACAGTACGCGATGTAGTGCAGTGCAAGAGAGATGGCATGAGACTGGCAGTTGTTTCATAAAATATTTATGTCACCGATAAATATGAAATCGAACATTTTCATTACATTTATGATAGCGGGGCTCTCAGAAGTCTGATTGAGATTAATTGTAAAGGTATTTAATAAGTAAATATTTCATGTTTTTTTTTATAAACGGACTAGGCAAATACGAATATACACACCCACTTAATTATGGGAATGTGACAGGCTTTTAAAAGAATTTCGTATTTTAAAAACAAGAAGAGCTGCAGCAATGCTGTTTTTGTTTGCTATTTGCATACCTACCTATTTCTTTTGTCGTCTGTACCTACATTTGTGTGCATACCGTATGATTTTGCTTCGCGTTCTTTCGACCGCGGTCTATTTTTTTAGAGACAAACAATACAATAGTCACTAGTCATCAATTAATGCAAATATTACGTACTCAAAAAAATCCACCAGGCGCTTTTCATTATTAGTATTGCAGGTATTTCATAACATTAACCTTATTGATGTAATGGTCTTAAGAGTGCCTGCTGACTGTGAAGTCCTGAGTTTGATTGCAAACAATATTTTATTGGGTTTTCTGTGAAATTGTCCATAACAGCACTGTATTACGATTTGTGCCCGGTCCTTGCCCCCTACTCCCGAATAGACTAGGCAAAACCTACAGGCGTGACGGTATGTGATGTTTTTTAATCTATATATCTAAAAGAAAGTTGTGTTAGTTACTCCATTTATAACTCAAGAACGGCTGAACCGATTTGGCTGAAAATTGGTGGAGAGGTAGCTTAGAACCAGGAGACGGACATAGGATACTTTTTATCCCGTTTCCGTGGGATGTGATGACAGACCGAATTCCACGGGGGCGAAGCCGCAGGCAGAAGCTAGTACTATATAAAAGAGACGCAATTTCCACAAATGACTTTATCTTCAAGTATCCCCAAAGTAATATTATAAAGAAGAATACGTAAGATCGAACGGAGATGCTCATTTCGTACTTCGCGAATTCCAAATCGTTCGGTAAGCAAATAATTTATCAAAGTCATGTCAACCAAGAGCAGCCTTCCGTTGAGAAGAGAGAAACACCTTTTTAAGAAAGTTTTGTGGATCGATTCCACGTATATACCTAGGTATTGCGTATATATGTAGGTACAAGGTGATTGATGTGAGTGATACATGTATAAGTATCGCTTGATTGATGAAAGTCGGTTAGTCAAGGCACAGCGGTAGCCATTTCGGGTATTTTTCTAATTTACTCTTCTCACTGACATGTAGGCGTTCCATTTTAGTAATGTATTTCTTACTCATATTCGTACCCTCTGGGGCCGTACCACGACGTGTTATTACAATAATTTTTAGGTTGTGCGAAAGAGATAGCACTATTTAATATGTACAGCGACATCCCTCTCTCTCAACCGTAAAACGATCACAAGAACACGTGATGGTAGGTATGACCTCTGGCATGGGGTCTCATCCCGAACAAATAAAACATAGTTCAAATGAATCGTTAATAGATGGCATTGCATGTATCGATTTTACTAGTATTTTATTATCTGTGCCTCTGGTATTTTGAGACAGACAGATATCGCCTACGTGAAACCGGAGTAATAATTATGACTTATGCCGGCCATACACGCTACGGTCTGCCGGAAAGGTCCACCTGAGCAAGTATGCCTGCGCAGGTAGACCGGAATGTGTGTGGGAATAGACCTGTGCAATATTTTTGAGCCTGCGCAGGCGACCGGCGCAAGATCGAAAATCAATTCTTTCGAGTGACGCCGTACGATGTACCTTTGCGTGTGTGCGTGCACTCCGGTCGCCTGCGCAGGTCGCGTCATTTGTTTTCTAGTAAAGCAAGGCCTAGCAATGCCAGCGCGTCATCGTCCTCATTCGATGCCATCGCAAAAAGAACTGAAGACCGCTCCGGTACACCGGAATGTCCCCATACACGCTACCAATGTTCGGTTGACCTGCACAGGCATAGCTGCACAGATGACCTCTACGGTAGACCGTAGCGTGTATGGCTTACATTAGAGTATGACATTAATGTTTCTATGGGAATCACATCATATGTACACAAATGTACACGTATCCAATGGATATAATAGTAAGCCTACATGTTTACGCACACATTTGCACGTGTAAAAACTTATTTTACGTAAACGTTTGCTTTACATAAAATATTTCAATATTAAATTTCCCAGAAACCTTTTGAGATAGAGATAATATTGAAGATCTTTTTAAACAATATCTACGATGTATTTTTACATTTCAATGTTAAAAAAATCTTAAGCCTTTCTCTTCTATCTTCCAAGAAGTTACAGATAAAGCCTTCTAACGATTTTATTATTATATAAATAAGTTTTCCCGCCCAGTAAAAGTTAATTAACTCGAAATTCATGGCGTGACCTGAAGTTTAGAGTAGGCGCAAAACCGTGGCTTTTTCAAAGGATCTCTCCCAAAACTTTATCTTGCAAAGTACCTCGGTTGAGTCGCTATAAGTGAATTTTGAAAACTGTTTTGTTAGAAGAAAATGTTGGGACTATTCCACCAGAACTTGGTTTTATTTTTTTACTAACTATCTATACTAATACATAAAGCTGAAGAGTTTGTTTGTTTGTTTGTTTGTTTGCTTGAACGCGCTAATCTCAGGAACTACTGGGTCGATTTGAAAAATTCTTTCAGTGTTAGATAGCTCATTTATCGAGGAAGGCTATAGGCTATATATCATCACGCTAAGACCAATAGGAGCGGAGCATCAATGAAGAATGTTTCAAAATCGGGGTTTTTCCTTTTGAGAGCTTCCGATGCATGCGCTGCGTAAACGATTAAAGTTTCGCAAAAATCATATATGACAGAATTGTTCCTCTTTAAAAGTTCTAAAAAAAAGGCCGGGACAGCAGATGTCTATCTTTTAAGGTTGGCTCACTATAACCGTTTTTATGCTAACTTTGTTCTAAAATTCGTTTTTTTTTCCTTTTGAGAGCTTCCGATGCGTGCGCTGCGTAAACGGTTAAAGTTTCGCAAAAATCATATATGACAGAATTGTTCCTCTTTAAAAGTTCTAAAAAAAAGTCCGCGACAGCATGTGCCTATCTTTTAAGGTTGGCTCACTATAACCTTTTTTATGCTAACTTTGTTCTAAAATTCCAAATGCATTATTTGCGTAGGTGTTTTTGTAAACATGATATGAATCCTTATCCAAATAAATACGTTATTCATCAGCCTTTACAGCTTTTGTTTTGTATCCGTGCGGACCGAGCTTGGTTCAGCTCGGACCCAACAAACGCTCTAAAAGACATATCCTCATTTAGCGTTCTTTTATTATTCCTGTTCCCGTGACATATTTTACTAAAGTTCCGCCCGGATACTCAATACTCAATTATCAACTAACAATATTGGCTATATCTTGAAGTGAGCTTCAATCAAAACATACTACAAGCCGCTGAAGGGGATCATCATCTTCCTACCACCTGTCAAGTGCCACCTGCCAAGTTTGCTTGAACGCGATAATCTCAGGAACTATTGGTCCGATTAGAAAAAATCTTTCGGTGTTAGATAGTCCATTTATATAGGAAGGCTATAGGCTATCATCCCACTAAGACTAAGTAACTATTCCACGCGGACGAAGTCGCGGGCGGAAGCTAGTTAGTATATATTTAAGTATACTAGATATGTTATGTATTGTTATTGAAGTTTCTAATGGCTAGATTTATACGAGTAACTCAATAACTTTACATATGTAGATAGTTATAGTACATATACATACATATTTTCATTTGATTATATTTTCATTTCATTTTATTAATAAATAAAAATCATGTGTAACGTCGCACAGTTGGCGTATAAATATCTATATAGTCTTGCTAGTAATGTTATATCTTGTTTTGTACTACTATTTGAACTAACTTTTATTCTCTAAATCAAGAGCAAGAGTTTTGACAGATATTTTTTTCTACACTATTTCTTCCTACAGTCAGGCAAAGGCTACCTCGAGTCTATATCTGTAAGGAGTTATTCTATTAGTTTAGTTCATCGTGGTACCTCCGAGCTCCACCTGGCAAAAAAAAATAAATAGAATTAATAAAAATAAATCAACGATCAATTGTCATTAAACGTATTTGACATTCCGTATTGGCTACACAATGATTTACAACACACATGATACAATAGTAAATCAGTCGGACAATGGGAGCCGAAACAGATTGCAGGCTGTCGGTCAGAGCCGAGGCTACAATGATTTGTGTAACTAGTATCTGTCAGTTCGTCTGCTAACGTACGCTACGGGGAAATTACATGCCAGCTGCAAGGCGGGGAACAACCTTTGGGTCGAGCGTATGGATATAAAAGCTTTGTCTTCATATCGGTGTATTGTTTAAAAATCAGGGGTCACGCACATTTTCGGTTTCGCAATCCTTTTGTATTTTATGACGCATTCATGTATTACGTAAATCTGAGTATTATTATTAGACTAGCTTCTGCCCGCGACTTCGTCTGCGTAGCGTGATGATATATAGCCTATAGCCTTCCTCAATAAATGGACTATCTAACACTGAAAGATTTTTTCAAATCGGACCAGTAGTTCCTGAGATTAGCGCGTTCAAGCAAACAAACAAACAAACAAACTCTTCAGCTTTATATATTTGAGTATTATTATTAGATTGGAATAACGATAATACATGCCTCATGTCCTTCTTAAGGATAATTTCTTTACATTTACGACTTTATCAAATTAAAAACATTTTCTATTTAAATAAGACCACAAAACACAAAACTGTGGAATGAACTGTCGCCTGCAGTATTTCCGGACTAATACGACTTTCAAACTTTCAAAAAAGAGCGGCATTTTAAAAACCCGGCAACGCACAGACTGACTCCTCTGGTATTGCGGGTGTCCATTGGCGGCGGTGATCGCTTACTATCAGGCAATCCGTCTGCTCGTTAGTCCTTATCCCATAAAAAAATATTATTATAATAAAAACCTGAATATTCAGTAGTGACTAGAAAATACCATCCAAACCATTTCTGAATTTCAGGAAATAGAAACCAGATCATAGTAACTCTTATGACATGTACTACGTGCTTTTGGAATGCTATATCCGTAGTTGAGAATATATTAGCACAGTATATTTGACTTACACAGTAATAAATTCGATAAAATACCAACATGGATAGTAGTTAGCAATAACACATACACGACATTTTACGTGCCAAAAATTGTATTTCAATACATTTTATTTTCACAAAAAAAAAAAAAATTCGAGCGAATATTGAGCATAGATAGAGATATTTTTGTTTGTCTACGTAAAATTTAAGCGTTGCATGAATCAAAAAACCGTAGACATAAATAGAATTGCTTCAATTCTATCTAAAATAATCTAGATATTAAGGTGTTGCTACACAGTCAGTTTTAGACAATTAGTTTCCCGGTCATAATATAATAATAAAAAAACAATACCAGTTTTTACTTGTATTTGTACCTATTGTGTATTGTAAGTTGCTAAACATAATTCGGCTACTCTTGCTTCATTAGATGAATTGCTGGACAACGGTCAAAATCGACCGAATTATTGTTACTAGCTACGTATGAATCTTCCATTACTCTGGAATTTTATTGGATAAATATTGCATAAGCTAATATTTTTCAATTCTTTCTATCTGTTCTAAAACATCCCAAAACCCCAAGCTTAGTCCTTCACAGGACCTATGCCAAACACAATGTCATTATTTAGTTAAACGTAGATATTATATCATTGCCTGCATCCAACGACTCCCAGCGACCTTCACCAGGTCGTCCGTCCATCTCGTTGGAGGTCCGGTGGAAGTCTTTGGGGGAGGCCTTTGTTCAGCAGTGGACTTCTTTTGGCTGAGATGATGATGATGATGATGATTATATCATTGGCAAAACACATGACATCACAATAATGACATCACCGTTTCAAAGAAGCAATAAATAATAAAAATTCGATGAAAATATTACTCTTATTACCTCTAATCGAAACTAAAGTTCTCGAAAACCTTCATTAATAAAACCTAGAAACAGAACAAAATTTTCTTCTTCGCGCTTTTCATCTGGATGGATATAATCAGTGCAATAAAACCGTACAAAACCAATTGACAAACGGTATTGGCCGCCATGGTAGTGGGTATACGGGACAATTAGAGAATGCAAACTAGAGAAACGGGACGGTCCAACATTGTAGGCTAATTACATTTGCAGTTGCTTGCTTGCTCTCACACAAATATTTCTGTATATTTGTTACTACGTTGGTTCTACAGAAGTGCTAATTGCTTCGAGAAGTTACTGGAGATAGACAGAGATAGGTTTTGTCCTGTAGATAATACAATAGTGTCGAGACTCGAGACTAATTATCGTCCCAATTATTGAGGTAGTATTGTTAGATAGATAGCAATGTTATTGTGGTGCTATTCATGATAATAATGTTTTGACATAAGCACTCAATGTTCGTTCAATTATTTTATCGCGGCAGTAATAGATAAACTGCCTCATAAGTGGTCCAAATAGCGAAGCTAGAAATCCTGGTTTTGATTCCTAAGATCATTGGGTTTTTATATAAAACTAGCTTCTGCCTGCGACTTTGTCTGCGTGAACTTCAGAATTGGGTCCGACTTAGATAAATAATAATCATAAATAAAAAAGTAGACACAGACTATAATCTATCTCTGTGCCTAATTTAACCAAGATCCATTCAGCCGTCCTGGCGTGAAAGAGTAGCAAACATCTATCCATCATCCTCACTAACTTTCGCATTTAAATATTAGTAGGATTTTCAGTAGCAGCTCGCCCCCTATTACATGGAATCTAAAAATACCCACAAACTGTGGGTGAACATTAGTACGTATCTGCCTAACCTTTCGGGGAATACAAGCGTGATGGTATGTTATGTTATTTACAAACAAATTCTCAAATATACAAACTCCCAGACCCGGAATAACTGTAGGTCATACAAATATTTGATGTGTGCGGGAATTATAGCGCTTGTGTCAAATTTTCAAGTCAATCGATCGACTAGCTTTATCGAAAACAAATTAATTTACACAGGCTAAATTTTTATATTCAAGGATTGATTTGAGCTATCATAGAAATTACAACATATATTTTGACCAATCACAATTGCAGAATTTGAGATTCCCGGCTTAGAGTCGCCTAAAAATTAAGTCGTGACGGAGACTAAGAATTAATATTATGTAAAGAATAGTTGTATCCGAGACTGAAACTTCGGTGGGATATAAAAGCTAAGGACACACATATTTACACAAATTACGAATAACAACAATTTAATATTTTATTTATCATATTTTTTCTTCCAAGTCTATACAGATATTTATCCTGTAGGCCTAATCTCGTTTCACGAGTCCACAGTTTCAGCCCGAGGCCTAAAAGAGGCTCAACCATAGCGTCAGGATTAAACTAGCACTCGTTCGCTTTGAACGTAGGCCGTGAATCGCAATTCGAAAGCCAATGTTCAAAAGTCTTATTGACACACGCGAGGTTGACTGCAGCGATTGAACTTTTTTCCTACAATAACTAAACCCTTCGTGAAGAAGATAAAAGATAGATATTGTACATTACTATGGTGTAATTATGATATTCACTCCGGCAAGATAATGTGATAACTTGTGAAGGGTTGCTGGCGGAACCTGGAAGCAACAAGCCGAGGACAGGCTGAAACGGCACATATTGGGGAGGTCCACGTCAACAGTGGACAGCTATTTATGCTGCTAATGATGAAGATGATATTGTTATGATCTAGATAATATTAGACCTTGGCAAAGGACATAAGCTACCTTTTGTCTCGTAAAGTATATTGATATGCGAGTGAAACCGCTTGCAACAGCTAGTATTTTACATATTATTCGAATAAAATCGAATATTAATATTATTATTGGTTGATGAAGTGTCATGGACAATCGGCAATAGACTTCAAAGCTGATTTTCTGTACATAACACATTTATATTCGATTTTATTCGAATGTAACGGCAAAACGGAAATTTTTGACTAAGTATGACGTTTTTTTCTTAGTATCGAATATCTCAATGACAAATATTTATATTAAATATTGATTTCAGGATCAGTGAACATTCACTGAATACTTACATCAAAAAGAAAAAAATATATCATTGAAATATTCAATGATATATTTTTATGTGTTCAAAGAGAGTAAATCTCCCAATATTTCACAAACGTAAAATTAATGTAGATATTTCATATATTTTTTTAAGGAAACTGGTATGAAATGCATGTATTCAAACACATTGCTAGCAATAATTGTACACTACTCAATAGTTTTATTCACATGTACCTTAGTTATAATGAAATAAAACAACTTTACGGATTTTATCGCGTTATATTAGTAAAACTCGAATCCGAAATAACCAATCTCATGCAGTTCACAAAAGGAAAAATTAGAAAGTCGAAAATTCAGAATGTGAAGGCAAATTTCGACCTGGAACCCGCGGTGGCTTAGTGGTCATAGCGTCTGGTATGTTTTACCAGAAGACTCAGGTACATATCCTGCCCGCAGTCGAATTTCTCCTTCACCCAAAGAAACTTAACCCAAAAAAAAATACATACCTACAAAAACCTGTGAAAAGTCGTCACCCTTCATAATTGTGTAGTACAATACTACAAAAGATAGATATTAGACTGTTTTTGGCATTGTTTTGCGTCGCGTATATATAAATTAGTTTGTCATTGTGGACAGCCAGGGCTACCGCGGCCTAGATTTTAGTTATTCCACCAGTGCATTTGGCAGCTAATGTTAGCTTTATTTTAAGAGTTAATTGTTGACATAAATCGGTCTAAAAGCTATTTAAAATATTTATTTAGTTTCTTGTAGCCAAGTTTTTATTCAACACCGAACCGACATACATTATGCGCAAATCTGCAGATATTAAACTAACAAGACGTGTTCGTTACAATTTCATTACTGTTTACAAGTAAAAAATGCCGAGATTTCATTGCTTTTAAATCTCAGTTTTTTAAAAGTATTGAGTTAAATATATCTATTCTTTATTTTACAACGTCAGTTAGGACTGGTCTACTCAAAGCTGCTATGGTTCTTTCCTCAAAAGGCCATTTCAGACATTGCCCTGCATTGTCCCACTCACATTATTTGTATTATTTTATGTCTGGACTTTAAAAGAGACCATGATTCTCTGAGTTTGTTTCGGCGTTTCTTCTCAGAGGTCGTCAGTTAGGAAATGCCGAAGCCATCTAGCTATAAAAAAAATCAAAACATTGACTTGTAAAAGTGTCTCTTATGATCTACTTACAGAAATAAATATCATTTCATCATCATTTCATTTCATTTCAACACGAAACAAACAAAGTAGGATTTATAAATTATAGAATGTTCTTACTTAGATGACGCAAGGGACACGGCAGTGCTCCCGCCAAATCGAGCAAAACACGGAACGGTTATAATGCATCTATTTTTATTTTAACAAGTACTTATGTTGATATATAATGCATAAGATGTTATTTTTTTTATAATATAAAACCTAAAATGTATTATACCCGAGATAAATAATTAGACGAAGAACGCAGCGTATTTAAAAGATTAAATGCACAATTATTTTTAGTTATAGTCTTTGAAGCTCCAAATAAGGATATTTGTTATATGAAACGTACAAAAACGTTGCATTTATTTTCATCACTCGTTGAAAGTAATTATCCAATAACCAACGAATGATCATCTATATTACATTAATTGAAACTATTTGCGGTTCATGGATATATATAAATTATTTTAACTATCTGGTACCTGTTATGTAAGAACTTACGTAGGTATGTAACTTATAAACATAAACATAAACATACCATCACGCCTATATTCCCCGAAGGGTTAGGCAGAGGCATACTAATGTACACCCACAGTTCGCCGGTATGTTTAGGTCCCATGTAATAGGGGGCGAGCCTATTGCCATTAACCGGGCACAAATTCCTAACTCCGAGCTGCTACTGGGAATTTCATCGAAAAACCCAATAACACTTTGCTCGACCTGGGAATCGAACCCAGGACCTCTAGCGTAGCAGTCGCGCTCAGGACCACTTAGCTAATGAGGCAGTTAATTATTATGTAACTTATATAATGAAATAATGATACAAAGTTAAAACATATTTAACCTGTATTGTTTATTTTAAAACTGCAGAATTAACGTAGGTTTACGATGCTATTAGTTTATACAGCTATTTTGATCAGTAGTTATATACCTATATATAAATTATTTTTATAAATGCGGTCAGCAGCTGCAATACTAGGACTTAAGAATGTATTATATAAACGTGTTAACCAAAAATGTTCATACAAATTATTTACAGTTCACGCGTTATTGATTCCCCGACGCAAATCCCCCAAAATGTAAACGTTTTTATAAAGAAAAGTTCTAAATCCCCACCAAGTACTGGCGCGGCAGACGTTTTCGTATGCACACAGAGTGGTGCGCTCAATCAGTTCTCAAAGAAGGCAAAGAAGACGGATGCCGGCGGGAGATCAAAGCGGGCACTCGTTACCTCCGTATACTTTGTTAGAGCCTTATTCTGCAGCTGTATTCCGTTGCGGATCGTGTGATAATTTTAAACTTTTTATTGATTTTTTGTAAAAGTATTTTTCGTAATCTTTTAATAAACAAATTTAACAGGAGTAAAATGCTCTCACTCCGAGAAAGCAAACAATAATTGTTGTAACCTGTTAAATTTATGTTATGGTATATAAGTTAACCATTTTCTTTTTGATAATTATACGAAAAACTATAAATAAAATATTAAGAAGGTATCTTTTTGAAAGGGACAATGAAATAAGCCTGTGCCAAGTTGAATTGATATAAAAATTTAGCGTAGATATTTATCGTGAACACATTACCTACACACCGATCGGTCCCTGTACAGCTCAACAGGTTAATTCTAATCCTTAAGCAATTTTTTTTATTAAATCAATTAAGCTTTTGTTGAAGTATCGCTTCAGAATCGTAACGAAATCTAAAAAAGTACGTTTTACAGAATAAGTACCTACTCTCTAATTCCAACGAACCGAAACTTGAAATAGTATACATGATATTTACTTTTTATACTGACCAAAATACATACGTACCACAAACCATCGAAATATCAAGAAATAAGACGCTTTTGCACACTCCACCGCGGTTTTGACGTTCAATTTATTGACAGCCTATACAGAAAATGTAATGTACTAAGAAATATTTCTGAACACCGTTTTCTTTTACAGTAGACTTTTATAAATGAACTAGTACTCTCAAAGCACCTAATGTCGATATCGACGTTTCGTATGTCGACGCTGCGATTTCAAAAGTAGGGTAATACGCGGGTGTAATATCATAATATGTTCCAGTAATTGAACGGAGGTTCATAATGTAGCTTTGAAATCGGTTCTTCTATATAATAGCGTAATGTTCTATGGATATGATGTGCGAACCATTGTTCCTTTTGTTTGGGTTGCTTTATGAAAAAAGAGCTTCCCTATGTTCGTTATATCTATCGTTTTAAATTTCCTTTTTATCTGATTTGCTGTATTACTCGTGTTGTGTTTTTTTTACACTAAAAACAAGACTGCTTCATTAGATTCGTGGCCGTAAGTGCGACTGCTACGTTAGAGCTCTTAGGTTCTAAGATTATCAGATTTAAGAGCTCGGAATTAAGATTTGTGTCTGCTGGTGGCGTCCCTTATTACATAGCACCTTATATACCAGCGAGCTGTGGGAGTACATTTCTGCTTAATCCTTCAGTGAATATAGGCGTGATAGTATGATGATGACGAACAAACAAGCAAACAGTAGCAATGTCAGGGGTATGAAAAGATGTGTTCTCATTTTGAGACGTAAGTCCAGTAATTTTTACTTCAAACTGGAAATCAATAAGTGACCACACTACTACTTAGTTGCAGAAATGTAGTAACGCCATAATGCCCAGATAATCTCAGTAGCCCTCTACCAAAAATATGTATAATAGATATATATGATAGCTATTATGTACCTAAGTAGCCTTAATTCTGAATTTTTTTTTTGCGGCGTCCTCGCAGTTTTTTTCTAGCTATGTTGGAGCGACTGCCATCAGACCTCCGCAACTCAAACTCTTGTCAATTCCGAAATCCTGAGGTTAGATTGGTTGTCTATCTCTTTCGGTTTCGGATGGTTAACCAAAGTATGACTTTCGGATAACCATCCGTCGTCATCATCAAATTTCTATAGGACTTCTTTCGTTTGGATCCTTGGACTGCTCTTCGAGGCACGAAGAGGTCTCTATGCTGTACCCTCTTTATGTCACCTATTCACACATCAACCGTGGTAAGCGCAGCTTAATATTGCACATCGTTAAGTTATTATTTTGCCATGAACCCCTCTTATTTTCACGGCAATCATGATATATAAGCAAACACCTTTTAACAGCCTATACCGAGTATGGTGTTGCTTTTAATTACTCAGAGATCCGGTAGAAGAGATTCGATATTGAAACATTCAGTGTTTATGGGGAAACTTTATCTGTTTAAACTACAAGTACTTCGATGGTATTCATGTTTTTTTGAGTTCCGTACTGTCGATGTATTGACAACGTTTTTCAATGTTGTCGCTACAAGTTTGTGTGTAATCCTACTTTATAAGAGTTTACTAGAGTTATGTTACAGCGCAGATGTTCAGGGTGAGAACCTAGATTTAGTAGAACACCTATTCTGTCGATTCCGGTTGAGAGATTCCAGGGTACCGTAAATTTCCAGTATAAGTTGGCCTCTACGTATATGAAAAGCCTATACATTGTGAATTCAGCTTATACTGGAAATATTACGGCCTGTGGCGGGGTGTGTCCGTGAATCATATTGTACTTAATTCTGTAGTTGTTGCAATTTTAACTCACTCAGCTGGCCAAAATGACTCACCTACTGGTACTTTTTACTACCCATTTTAGAGCGTAGGTAGTTTTGCCTGCGGGCATCACGTGTTCCTCCTCAATGATTTAATTACTAGCGATGTTGATACGTAATACGTAAGAGGGGAGATTAGGGTAAAGTGTGTGGGACTTAGTTCTAATTTAGACGAGTGATCATTCGATTAGTGAGTCGAGTTTCAGCGAAGTGTTAACGGCATCGATTACGTTTCGATAACACTTCATTTCCTTTTTCTTAAGCTTGAGCTTTGAAAGATAACGTAATTACATAACCAAGAGTTTTTAAATGATATTAGTATTATATCTTTGCGACACCTCAGGCGTACTTACATTAAGAAAAGAAAATCATTCTATAGTTCACCACACTGACCTGACGTCTGCAGATCTAGAAGTTTTTAAGCTCTACGTTCTAAGTTAATATTGTTATTAATGTAATTTTTATTTTGAATTAGTAAGAGTGAATAAGTGTACACGGTTAGTAAGCTAAATCAATAGCAAATTAACTGCATTATAAATAAATAAAATAAAATATCTTTTATTACATCCAATTTGTATAGGTACCTATACGTCCTGATAACAATCATGAATTTCACACTTTATCTAAAATAACATTTATTCGATCAGTATCAAATTGCATTGAAATCACATTACACAGTATCAAATAACGTTATGCAAAAGTAATTAATTGAAAATGGGTTCGACAAATAAATAACCAACCGATTAATTGGATTCTCATTCAAAACTACATTCTAGTTGACACAGTAAATGAGTTTTTTTTTATTATTCTATTACAATTAGTCACAATTAGCTTAAAAGCTCATACAAAAAAACAACGGGTTGCACTCCGAGAGTGCCGGCAGAAGTAAAAACTTCAACATTAACGTTATGCATTTTTGATATTTTGTAATAGTTAGGGAATAATTTCGCACGAATTGCTTTAATTATCAGTATAAAAGTACTATAATTTATATGATATAAGATAGGTATGTTATCATGGTAAAATACAATATTCATTTATTGCGCTGTACACAAACACGTCAAATATATTACATAAAAAAATTAACACTTCAGAACTATTTAATTACAACCGTCTTACGAATTTTCGATCAGGTTACGTGTCCTGACGCGAGTTTAACATTTTTTACCCATCCCAAAAAGTGCACAACGCCGCTAAAGAAGTTTTCACTTCAATAAAACTTTACAATCAAGAAGGCTTTATAAAACTTGAAGAAGTTTGAAGTTTAGGGAATTTCTACGAGTTTGTGTCATTATGTATCATACAGTGGGTGTTTAAATGCAGTCGTTGTCGATGTCAGTCAACACGCAAATATAGCTGAATGTTTAATTATCATCAACCCATTTACTGACTTAAGGTTCATCTTCTGGGTTTCTTCACAGAGTGAGAGGGATTAGGCTTTAGTCCACCACGCCCAGTGCAGCTTGGCTAACTTCACAAGCCGCGCCGTTAGAAAATCTCTCTCTCAGGCATACATGTTTCCTCACGATGTTTCCTTCACGAATTATGCTACTTATAATTAATTCCGACATTATTTCGAAAAGTCATAGGCGCGTAAAGGTATTTTTAATCTGTTCAAAACAGGGAAAGAAAATTGTACTGAATTTCATTCATCCTCTAGGGGGAGAATGTGATTTAAATTTGGAATACTTACCGAAATTTATACTGAACTACATCTGTGTTTGCACCATTGAGTTTGTATATAAATGTAACTCTCTCTATCAATAATTGGACCAATGTTTCGAATGTTAACTTTTACTTTTAATTGTCATTATTTTTAATAAAGGCTTATCTCATATTATTGTGTTAATTTTTTCGCAAATGGTACGAAAAGTAGAATATTTTCCTCGGTGATAAAGGTGTCTTAGTCTTGGGTGAACTTAAATCCCTCGCTACACTCAGGACTCGAGTCCTTCGTTACGCTCGCGATTTAAATCGTCACCCGCGACAGAAGACACTGCTTTATCCCCTTGGTTAATAATCTACTATAAATATCTTTATCAAATTTGTATTGATTCATAGGAGTTTGTGACCATCTTGCAGTTCAATGGTCATATCAATAAGCTATCTGCTTACCTTTATTATTATTATTTTTATTCTTGATAGTCGTAATCTAATACTTTTGTCGACTGTACCTTTGTCCGTCTTCGCCTAATCTTTTGGGGAATCCCCTTAGTATAAAGAGCCGATTGCATCCTAGTCTTAGATTTAAACCACTAACTTAGGTACTTAACACCCTAGATGACGCTACCCATCTTCAGTTCGTCTCCAGAATAAGAAGTAATTTTCTTTCTTTCTCTCAGAACTATTCTCCGCGTTTAGTGAGTGCTAGTGTTATTTTTTTCCCGTAATATGTCCATGTTTGTGCTCCTTGACAATATTGCATGTAGCGCAGTGTTTGTCTTAATATTGCACATCGTTAAGTTATTATTTTGCCATGAACCCCTCTTATTTTCACGGCAATCATGATATATAAGCAAACACCTTTTAACAGCCTATACCGAGTATGGTGTTGCTTTTAATTACTCAGAGATCCGGTAGAAGAGATTCGATATTGAAACATTCAGTGTTTATGGGGAAACTTTATCTGTTTAAACTACAAGTACTTCGATGGTATTCATGTTTTTTTGAGTTCCGTAATGTCGATGTATTGACAACGTTTTTCAATGTTGTCTCTACAAGTTTGTGTGTAATCCTACTTTATAAGAGTTTACTAGAGTTATGTTACAGCGCAGATGTTCAGGGTGAGAACCTAGATTTAGTAGAACACCTATTCTGTCGATTCCGGTTGAGAGATTCCAGGGTACCGTAAATTTCCAGTATAAGTTGGCCTCTACGTATATGAAAAGCCTATACATTGTGAATTCAGCTTATACTGGAAATATTACGGCCTGTGGCGGGGTGTGTCCGTGAATCATATTGTACTTAATTCTGTAGTTGTTGCAATTTTAACTCACTCACCTGGCCAAAATGACTCACCTACTGGTATATTGCCTTTTACTACCCATTTTAGAGCGTAGGTAATTTTGCCTGCGGGCATCACGTGTTCCTCCTCAATGATTTAATTACTAGCGATGTTGATACGTAATACGTAAGAGGGGAGATTAGGGTAAAGTGTGTGGGACTTAGTTCTAATTTAGACGAGTGATCATTCGATTAGTGAGTCGAGTTTCAGCGAAGTGTTAACGGCATCGATTACGTTTCGATAACACTTCATTTCCTTTTTCTTAAGCTTGAGCTTTGAAAGATAATGTAATTACATAACCAAGAGTTTCTAAATGATATTAGTATTATATCTTTGCGACACCTCAGGCGTACTTACATTAAGAAAAGAAAATCATTCTATAGTTCACCACACTGACCTGACGTCTGCAGATCTAGATGTTTTTAAGCTCTACGTTCTAAGTTAATATTGTTATTAATGTAATTTTTATTTTGAATTAGTCCGAGTGAATAAGCGTACACGGTTAGTAAGCTAAATCAATAGCAAATTAACTGCATTATAAATAAATGAAATAAAATATCTTTTATTACATCCAATTTGTATAGGTACCTATACGTCCTGATAACAATCATGAATTTCACACTTTATCTAAAATAATATTTATTCGATCAGTATCAAATTGCATTGAAATCACATTACACAGTATCAAATAACGTTATGCAAAAGTAATTAATTGAAAATGGGTTCGACAAATAAATAACCAACCGATTAATTGGATTCTCATTCAAAACTACATTCTAGTAGACACAGTAAATGAGTTTTTTTTTTATTATTCTATTACAATCAGTCACAATTAGCTTAAAAGCTCATACAAAAAAACAACGGGTTGCACTCCGAGAGTGCCGGCAGAAGTGAAAACTTCAACATTAACGTTATGCATTTTTGATATTTTGTAATAGTTAGGGAATAATTTCGCACGAATTGCTTTAATTATCAGTATAAAAGTACTATAATTTATATGATATAAGATAGGTATTTTATCATGGTAAAATACAATATTCATTTATTGCGCTATTGTACACAAACATGTCAATTACCATCTGGCAGTTCAATGGTCATATCAATAAGCTATCTGCTTACCTTTATTATTATTATTTTATTCTTGATAGTCGTATTCTAATACTTTTGTCGACTGTACCTTTGTCCGTCTCCGCCTAAACTTTTGGGGAATCCCCTTAGTATAAAGAGCCGATTGCATCCTAGTTTTGGATTTAAACAACTAACTTACTTACTTAACACCCTAGATGACGCTACCCATCTTCAGTTCGTCTTCAGAATAAGAAGTAATTTTCTTTCTTTCTCTCAGAACTATTCTCCGCGTTTAGTGAGTGCTAGTGTTATTTTTTTCCCGTAATATGTCCATGTTTGTGCTCCTTGACAATATTGCATGTAGCGCAGTGTTTGTCATTTCCTTTATTATGCTACTTCGCGTTACTTTATGAGGCGCAATATTGAGCAATGACGGGACACATTTCCGTACAACGTTATACATTTCACTTCGAGGGAAACAGATATTATATTACTGCGAAACAACATTATTTTGTGGTAATTCCTGAGTTGGATGAGTTTTATTATTTAAGACTTTCAACAGCGTGATATATAATTATAGCCCAGTAATTTACCGTATCTATTCGAATAAAATCATGCCTGTATTTCTTGATGACACTGCAGAGGTGCTGTGTTATATTGTAATTCGCCAGAGCACGAACCTATTGCTATTAACGCGGTATAAATCCAAACTCCGAGCTGTTACTGAGAATTTTATAGACTAATAAAAGTGCTCGATCTGGGAATCGAACCCAATACCTCTGGCGTAACAGTCGCGCTTTCAGCCACTAGATAAATGAGGCAGTTCTCCTCGAATATCGATAACCTATCTATTTTATTATTCACAGCTGAAAAAGCGACAAAACTTCTACACCCACTAAGAATGTTTACACAGCCATCTCTGTGACGAAATTAAAGATATTATTACATTTCTCAAGCTCTTTCTCTCCACTCAGTAGATATTTCCGGGAAAAAGGAACAAAATATATATTGTGAGAAGTAGAGTTTCGCGTGTTTTTGCGCTCGCATTTCGTCCGGGACGTGTCTGTATCCGCACCGGGAGAATCCGAAAATAAACAATATTAACGGCAAAATTACATGGTGTGTTACATTTCCATCGGAACTCTCGCACGGGGAACACATTGAGGGCCACCACTGTAATCTCCCAAGTCAATTTTGGTGGAGAAAGATTGTTGTGAAAGTCTACACGATAAATTTTCCGGAATTTATTTACGTACGCAGGATATGGAGAACATTATAAAGTCGGTATGCGAAATCTTATGACTTATGACAGATATCCAATATTCCTTGAGGCGAGCGGAGCGAGTGCAGCGGAACACTCATAGAACACAAATCAACCGGGAAAAATGAAGGAAAAGAAGCGGCTGCTCGATCGACAAGAATTTCATTGTGAAATATGTGTTATTTTCTATGAAAAATGTATTCGGCTTTTAACACAATAACTCAGTAAAAGATGGATCGCGTTTGTATACGTCCATACATATGTAATATTCGCGTATCGAGTCGGTATTAAATTCAAATAGCTTTTGTGTGACGATTTTACGGTTTTCTTTTAGGTACGTTTACATAAGTGTACAAGGGGCTTATTATGGTTTCGATGCCTTTTGTGAATAAGTATTGGTGTTTTCGACGTGCCTCGGTATATTAAGTAAGAAATTATATTTCTTATATAACATGATGCATAAATGCATTGCATTATTTGGACCGTCGCTCGTCGGCGTCGCATAATTTTGATAAGTATAAAAATACGAATAACAGAAAATACCATACGATCACGCCTGTATTGCCTAAAGGGTTGGAGAGAGTCGTACTAATGTATACTCAGTTTGCCGGTATGTTTAGGTACTACGTACCTAATAGAGGGCGATTCTTCTGCCATTAACCGGACACAAGAAATCATAATCATAGAAAACCTCAATAACACTTTGGCTCGACCTGGAAATTGATACCAAAATCTCTAGCGTAGCAGTCGCACTCAGGAAAACTAGGCTAATGAGCCAGATACTAGTACTAATGAAATTACAATTATACTCTGAATAAAAACATACACATACTTAATACCATGGCACCATGTCGCAAATGTGGCATTAACGGCAAAATAAAAATGAAAATTAGCTACTAGGTACGTTTGAGCTTTTGAGTTTGAACGTACTAAGGAACATTGAAATGAAACTACTTTTTTCGGATTTTCATAGCGGTATATTGATATTATTTATTTCCCAACGTAAAGGATTCGAAACGTCTTTTCGTTTCGAAATTCGAAACTTACGCGAATATTAGACATTGAAAATATACGCGTAAGTGTCAGAAATCAGTACGTATTAAGGAACGTTTTTCTCCGCTTTCCATTTTTCTTTTCCTGGTTAAAGGTATGTTAAATTAGTACCAATTTCATCGACAGTAACGACAAGTACATTTATGCTAAGATTAAACTATTATTAAGATGATAATTATCAATTCAATGCATATTATCATTCATAGTAGAACCTTTTAAGTATATTCGGAACAACCCCTTATATTAGAAAACATATAAAGATATATATACAATAACAAAGATATTGCGGTATGAATATCTATGAAAGGCATCACTAAACGCTGGTTTAATTCATCGATCTAAACGACACCCATGAAACCACAGTCCCCTTACGGGAACTTAAGTTGATATCTATTACACCCTATCAATTCAGCATAGTTTATTCGGCTTGGTAGCTAACCCGGTGGGCCCATTAATCTATGGAATGAAGCTCGGATTAACGTGATCTACGTGCTCTAGGTGCTAACTGTTAGCAGACACTGAACATGCTGTTATGATTAACACATAAGATGCACAGGGGTTAACTTGTGAATCTCTCTGTAAATCTATGGTATATCGGTGGGAATGGTAACTATTTATGTATGTATGATGTCATGTCCAATAGTCGCATAAGGTGTTAAATAAATGAAACAACAAATGAGTATTTGCTATAGCTCCGGTCGTATAGTCGTATGATTTTACTGATACCTAGAATGTCGTCCCCCTTTATGCGTATCTTTTTGTCTTACATCACCTAAGACTGTGAACATACTAGCTCAATGGTCATCAATGGCTGCTACACGTGAGATCCTCAGTTTCCAGGTAAATCAGTGTTTCTTTTTAAAATTCTAATTAGCAGCTCGGGAACATCGAATGATTCACTCAACTCTTATTACGTATTTTGGGTGTACGTCAGTATACTTCTGCCTATCCTATAAGGCAATGGAGATGTGACGGTAGATTATGTCTCTGGATTTTACTAGATAATTTTCAACTGTTGACTTTTGTGAGGTTCTCTGCGTACGAGATTTGCTTTTTTAGGATTTAATTTCTGTTATTAATTTGATCAATTATATTTCCAGTTTTTAAAACGTCCATAGTAAATAATATTCCTTTAAATTATAGAATCAGATCAATCAAACTACTTAGTATCATAGATTGTAAAATCTTTGCTCTCAAGTGAAAACATTACCTACTAAGATTGTTTAAAACATTTCTTAAGCTGGAGCTTACATTCAATCACAGCGAAGGCGATTTATTTAAAAGAAAATAGCAAAGCTAAATTAAAAAGTTTATCGAGTAGCACGAGTTAGACAGGACCGAGGTTTAAAATATTGATTGGTGAGCATCTTCCAGGCGAGTCGATTAACTTGCTAAAGAAATTGGCCGGCAGTAATGGGATTTAAGAAGACGAAGTATTGCATCATGCACGAGGGTAATAACTCGATTTCTGCCGATTAATTACGTTGACCCATTATAATTATAATGATGTTGAGGTTTATTAAATAGAGTAGAGATTGTAAACACGTATTCAGCACGGGTCACTTCACCTAACTAATTTTCTCTTCTATCACACAAATTTAAATTTCTCTGAAAAGTGTTTTTTTAACTAGATGGCGTTTATTGAGACGTAACGTTATTTATTTAAACATATAATAATATCCCTATATTTCTGCAAATGTATTCCGTTCACACATGACAGCAAAAAAACCACGCGTTCATTTTTCATCCACAGGATTTAGCAATACCTACAGGGACGCGAAAATTAAGCAATGCCATCGGGTAGATTATGTTCACCCCATTTGTTTGCCTTCTATTTGCCTGTGCCAGAGGGAGAAGAGCAAATACACATTGTCTAATTTGATTAGTTCATTCATTGTTCGTTTTACTGCATTTTGCGTTCGTGTGTTGGGAGACTTGCTGGAAAATATTTTGGCATAGCTGTGGATATTATTTCTATTATCTTGTTATTGTTTTCCTGATTTTGTGAATAGAACCCTTACGTAATTTGACGTCGTATTTATTCGTGGCCAATATGCTTTATCTATTCTTGACGTAGTGACTTAATCTAAATACCTATAAATATTATACAAAACATAAAACCATTAGTCTAGTGGACCTACGCGTGACTGGCTGAAGTCCTATGTACTACTCAGAATTTTCTATGAAATTCTCAGTAGTAACTCGGTGTTTGGATTTGTGTTAATAGCATGGCAATAGGCTTGCCCCCTATTATATGGGGCCTAAACAAATCGGTGTACATAAGTACACCACTGCCCCTTCTTGCAACAGCTGGGTAATACGTGGTCTAGGTATGTGTAACATACTGATTTCTGAGACGTAAATATTAGCCATAATTAATATATTATATACCTACAAAATCCTAAAAAACTTGATGATATCAAATATCAATTGAATACAACGATATTCTATGATGTTCTATGTTCCTGAATGTTTGACACAGATGGTCGTTAGTGCACAAGGTAATCAGTGATGGCTTCACTCGGCATTAATTAAGCAGACGGGTTATTAAGTAGACTACTTCGAGCTTAATAATGCAGCTAATGACTGATGTGATGTCGGGTTCTATTGAAATGTTTCATGTCTGAGCGTTTATTGATAAAAACATAGGAAACTACTGTTAGTTTCCTATGTTTTTACAATATAACACACCATTACACCTGTATTCCCTGAAGGGCGGAGGTGTACTAAAGTACACTTATAGTTCATTATTATTTTTTAGATCCCACGTAATAAGGGCGAACCTATTGCCATTAATCGGGCACAAATCTAGACTCCAAGCTGCTACTGAGAATTTCATAGAAAAACCCAATATCTGCTTGATCTGGGAATCGAACCCAGAACCTTTCGCGTAGACGACGCACTTATAATCACTACACTAATGAGGATAACAATGGGAAACAGGAAACTAATAGCTGTAAAGATATTAGATGCAATCATAATTATTTTAATTGACTGGTAAATTATTTTTTAATCAATAAGCCTAGTTTTGTTCGGTAGGTACGTCGGGTGGCGATTCAGTTTTTGAAGTAGGAACATAATTTTTGGGATGGAATTCCCTTGAATCTTGTTTAATATTTGGCAGATTCATAATATTAACCTCTCCTATATAAGTTTTTATATATATTTATTATATCATATGGCAGAGGCATTAAGTCCGCCTCTGTACACTAATTGTGCATAAAGAATAAAATAAATAAATAATATTTATAAATAAACAACTATGAATATTATTACCTTTTTAATTATCAGCATCAATGTCACTCAGCAGCAACGTGCTTCGTTGATACAGCTCCTGCAACAGAAAATCTATATACTAATATATAAAGCTGAAGAGTTTGTTTGCTTGAACGCGCTAATCTCAGGAACTACTGGTCCGATTTGAAATATTCTTTCAGTGTTAGATAGCCCATTTATTGAGGAGTGCTATAGGCTATATGTCATCACGCTACGCGGACGAAGTTGCGGGCAGAAGCTAGTTATAAATAAAGGATATAGTCAATTAAATAAAGCTTTTCGTTTTATTTTTATTTTTGTTTATTGACGAAAAACAAGCATACGTGCCGCCTAATAGCACGTAATACCAGTAGAATTCACACATAGTCATCTCGAAACAATTTCAATACCTTTAAACCGGAATAATGACACATTATAGTTTAACCTCGGAATATTTGACAATGCGGACCAGGTCAGACAATCTCAGCACATAAAATAAAGACACAACACTGTCTAGTGTTGGCGACTGAATCAAACTAATCTGTAAGAATTTAAAAGAGAGATAAAGTTATGACAGAAAATATGGAGGAGTCACGGTGACGATAAAATCAGTATCGCTTATCATTCGCAACGGAGGCAGGCGGAAAAGTAATTTAGCCCACGCTTGTTTTTCATTCTTAAGATCTTGAAAATGAGGTGAAGTTATGAACATTTATTAACATATGTCAATAGAATCGCTCTGTATTACATGGCACCTAAATATTCTGCCAAATTACAGGTAAAGAAAGAAATATAAATTAATTTGTCACAGAAAAGTTATATTTAGAAAAGAAAAAGATAAATGGAAAGAAAACTACTTAGTGGCTAAATTATTGTGCCTCATGACTGCAGCTGGTGGTAAATAGGCCCAATACAGCAATATGATTTGATTTTTAACTGAACCTTAATTATCTAAGGCGTCCTGGATGCAAACCTGTTTTATAGTCCACTCAAGTCTACCCGGAAAACAGGCGTGATGGTAAGGTATGTTATTATGCGTGTATTGTAGGATTTGCCACGCTGCAAGGGCAAAGGAGGAACTCCTTACAATAATTTCTTATTTTATCTTTTGGAATGTTCCTAGCAAATTATAACGGCATAAATAACCGCGGCTGTGATTTAATTAGGCGAACTTTTCCTTTTTTAAAAAGAAATTACATCTAAAACAATAGCGGCTGAATATAAAATTCCTCGTGCGCCTAAAAAAATGCTTGAAGACAGAAACCGTCGTCGCGCTTAAATTTACCTGTCCCCTCCCCAAACTCAGTGCAAAAGTAAAAGCAATATCTTATTCTCAAGTTCAACTAATCAGCTGAATCTTAATCACCTTTTAGGTACTTTCGGCACTCCGAGGCACAAAGTAAAGAAAAGATAAGTAAAAGCTCCTTTGCTTCCCTATTTAAGTACCTTTCTGCTTGGCGCGGTAGTATTGGCTATTCCCAGAAGGCATTATTTATTCTCAAGCTGTCTTTTGACATCGGCTACTCGCTTCCACAGTAATGGCCACCAAATTATGTCGTTTGCAGGATCCGCTTTGAAATGTGTTTACATTTCTAACACGTAACTTTGCGCTTAAGTTGCTAATAAGAGCTAAGTCCAAACGTACTTCATTTTAAATGAGTATGTCGGGTTAAAAGCTATAATGATTCAATATTATTTTGTATAATTTTCTCAAACGAGGAAACATTTTTTGAACAATATACGACATTAACATTCACGTACACTTTAAGTAGTTATATTTTTTTTACTATAACTAAGGGCCACTTGCAACATCTTCTTTAATTTGTTTAAATTGTAACACAAATTTACTATGAAATATTGTGTTTAAATATTACTTAAATAGATTTAAGAAGTTGGTGCAAGTGGCCCTAAAACTTGTAAAAACTCAGTTAAACCAAATATTTGAAGTGAAGCTATCAGCTTTTTTTTAAAAGGAAGGGATGAAGAAGAGAAATGATGAAACCACGCTTTATCTAGACATGCTGCATATGACAATATGATATCAAACATGTACCTACTTTTATAATTTTATACATATAGCAGGATGTCAAAAGATAAGGATATTATTATACTAGATTTCAAACACACGGGAAACATTCAAAACGCTGCCAAAAGCGAATTATAGCGAAATCGCTCATTAGGGGTGGCATGAGAGTTGCCAGATCCATCAGGATTATTCATTGGACATCCGCAGTGGTACATTATTCACTCTGATTAACGTGCTCGGATCAGAACGTGATCCGTCACCCGTTTTGGTCGCAAAGACAATTACAATTACTGCAGTTCAACGGTGAGAAACGTTTTGACGAATAACGGGAACTATAGTTCAAGATTCAAGTTCAAATAGTTTTATTTCAATGAGTCGGTAAGAAACTCCATGGAACTGACCCCCTGACGATTTTATTATCAAATTTTATCACACCCTGTTCAGCGAGCAGACAGGGTTATTTTTGCGTTTATAATAAAGTATGGAAAAAACAAGATAATATATATACATAATCTTATGTCCATCTATCCTCTGTTTTTTTTTCAAATGTGTTGGGGTTAGCCAGATACGGCTGAATATCAGAATTTTACACGAAGCGACTGCAATCAGACCTCCGCAACCCAATTTCTGAGCAATAACGCTATGGACTGGTTGTCAGGCTTCTTTGAGCTTCTGACTACCACTAACTATGGTCACGTGTTCGTATGACAACCAGAACCGCCGGCTTTATGTGCTCTCCGAGGCACGGAAGGGTCTTGATGTGTTAAGAATGGTCACCCATCCACATACTGACCGCAGCGAGCGAAGCTTAACCTTGCAGATCATTGTACTTATTACTCAGCCACGAGCCCCTCAGAAAGGTTAACAAATATGTGTGAGGCCAAAGTAGGACAGTATTATTATTTTAATATTTTTTAGATACGAGAATTGGCTGATAGAAATCCAATGTTCAAGTTCAAGTTCAAATGTTTTTATTTCAAATAAGCTTTTACAAGCATTTATGAAACGTTATGCTTCTAGTTGCACGGTTCCAAAAGGTTGATCCTATGGAGAAGAATCCGGCAAGAAACTCCATGGACACTCTTTTAAAATAAATAAGGTTACAATCTTCACGCAGGTACAATATTACGATAGCAGCTTGTGTGAACATTGAAGGTTTATGTCTAAGTGGAAGAGGTCGATGTAAAAATAAAAATGTGGAAAACACACACATCGTCAAAGTATATAAAACTAGGTGTCCACTTAGACATGCTACAATGTACTCACATTTACAAGTCCTGTTTATAAATAGTTGGGGAATATTATACTGCATCGTCAATACAACGCAGTTTAAATGCAATTCTCACACAAGTTTCGAAACAGGATGTCCTATACCAAAGTTGCACCGTAGTCTGTCCTCAGGCTCGCAATCTATCATGATGCACGACTTATGAACTATTGCGGTCTTCAAGCCGTCCTTATTTGCTTACACAGTGGTGCACAGCAAGCGATGTGCACTGTCAACTGGTGGAGAATATAAACTGAGATACGCCTAGTTTGAAATACTGATGTCTGAAGTTGTGCAATGTGAAATTGTTTTATAGAATTGAGAGACATAGTAGCTTTGTGGGAGACGGGGGCATTTGGGTAAGACATTTTAATCTGACGTAGTGTCATACAGTTAATGGATAAATAGCCCTTGATGAATCGGGAAATGTACATATTTTTTTAAAGTTTTTTTTTATGGGATAGCAGGCAAACGAGCATACGGATCGCTGGTAAGCGATCACCGCCGCCCATGGACACCCGTAACACCAGAGGAGTCACAAGTGCGCTGCCAGCCTTTTAAAAGGGAGTACGCTCTTTTCTTGAAGGTTTGAAGGTCGTATTGGTTCAGAAATACTGCAGGCGACAGTTCATTCCACAGTTAGTTAATTGGCAATATGGGTCGCACATTGCTAGTATTCATGTTAACCCCTCGTACTAATGCTCGTGTTACGAGTGGGTTCACGTCAGAAGTGCATTGTGTGGGTTTCGAACCGAAAATCATATATTCGCAAGTCCGACGCCCTATCTATTAGGCTACCGTCGCTTAAAATGATTCATTGGAGTTCAAGATAGAAATTTCCTACGTTTCCTACATTTGGGTAATGTAAAGGCAAATATTCCAACATTAATCAACATTTTAACGTATTGCTGAGTAGTACACACACACCATCACGGCTGTATTCCCCGAAGGGTTAGGCAGAGGCGTACTAATGTACACCCACAGTTCGCCGGTATGTTTAGGTTCCATGTAATAGGGGGCGAGCCTATTGCCATTAACCGGGCACAAATTCCAAACTCCGAGCTGCTACTGGGAATTTTATAGAAAAACCCAACAACACTGCTCGACCTGGGAATCGAACCCAGGACCTCTAGCGTAGCAGTCGCGCTCACGACCACTTGGCTAATGAGGCAGTTGCAGTATTGCTGAGTAGTAATATGATGTAATCGACACTAAATGGTTAAATTATGGCTACAACCTTTCGATTACTTTTCTCTTTCACTTTTTTCTCAGACTTTTTAAACTAACTATATTACTAACATTCAAATACATTTGTAAAATTGTTTCATGAATAAATCTTCTAGTAAAGTTGCAAGATTTTGAGTTACTTTGAATAGAAATATTATATTTTATTATCGTAATTTAAGAACTATGTAGTCATTGTTTCATGTCATATCTAGATCTCCTCTACATCTCCAACAATGAACGTGGACAAAACAATACTCAATTCATTATTATTAGACAAAAGTACGCATTTCGACAGTCATTCTGATTTGTCAGAGAATATAACGAAGCGAAAGCTAGACTTAATATTATTTTGTTATCTATTATTTTGCGATTCCATTGTTTTCTTTGTTCTCCTTGTTACTGTACGCATTAATGCCAAGGCTTAATGAGTTGTTCAAGAAAATTCATGGAAACTTACTCCGAACAAAAGTGGTGGTCTTAAAATAATAACAGTTTTGTAAAGATCGGACTTTTCCATACAATTAAGTGTGGAAGAATATTCTGATACCAGGATCAAGAGGGTACTTCTGGTACCCACTTAAAAAAAAATCATAATATAATTCCGATCCACTCTTAGGGCCACTTGCACCAACTTTTAAATCGTGTTTAAATTGGATTTAAACACAATTTTTCATAGAAATTTCGTGTTTAAATACAATTTAAATACATTTAAAAGTTGGTGCAAGTGGGCCTTAGTTTCATAAATGACAAATGATATTCGACTAGACTAAAAACAACGTTAAACGTGAATAGATTAGGTTGAATTGAGATCGAAACTTAAAAAGTGACAACCTGTATTAGACTAATGTGATGCCAATCAAACCCCACTTATTTTGAGGGGTTCCGTGTTCAACAGTAGTACTTATACAATATACATAGTATAATCATTTTGTGATTTTTTTTTCATTTTTCATGCTAATATTATAGAGCTGGAATTTCATTAGATGTTACTTTAAGACGTAAGTTCAGAATGTGAAGTCAAATTTCAACATGGCAGGTGGGACTCGCGGTGGCTTAGAGGTCATAGCGTCTGGTGTACCTAGCCAGAAGATGCAGCTTCGAATCCTGCCTGCAAGTCGAATTTTTCCTTCACTAAAATAACTTAATTTATAGTATAAGTTTTTTAATTACGTGAAATTATTGGATTAATGACCGGAAAAATAAGAAAATAAGCTGTTAAAGGATTTCGTATCCGACGGTTGCTGTTGATTGGAAAAACTTACACGGGAGAATCACAGCCATCACAGCATTTTTCTAAGTTCTTTGTAATAATTTAAGACCCTAATCTTTATACGCAAACTAGGGTGAACATAAAGTACGTATCAGTTGTTAATTTCCTCAGCGAGTGGTGAGGACCAATTGAGGAAAATGGCCGATAATGGCCCCCCTAAGTGACCGCCACTTGCTAATATATCACTCGATACCAATTGGACATTGTTATTTTCGGGAATAAATGTGTGTGTGCTTAACCGACCTATGAGATTTAGATCTTTTATGGAAGCATACGTTAATGACCTTGGTTACATTATTTTTATTTTGAGAAAATAATATATTCTATATCTATCATATAAAACCTTTTTTTTATAGTATAGGGGAGCAAACGACCAGAATGTTCACCTGATGGTAAGCGATAACCACCGCCCATGGACACCCGCAACACCAGAAGAGTCACAAGTGCGTTGCCCGCCTTTTAAAAGGGTTTGTGCCTCCGGTAACCTCATTCACTCGGCGAAACACAACGCAAGCGTTGTTTCACGCCGGTTTTCTGTGAAGCCGTGGTATCACTCCGGTTGAGCCGGCCCATTCATGCCGAAGCATGGCTCTACCACGTCAGAAATGAAATAATTATAAACCTGAATATGATTTATATTTGTATACATCGTCTCTCATAAAATCTTGTTGATGCACCTCAAGGATATATCATTCGTAAAATTAAAACGTTTTCCATTTGCAATAAAATATTGAACAAACCGACAACATAAGTCTCCATCGAAGAAAATATACTATTTTCCCACAGAAAGTTAGCAAAAGCAATATACGCGACAAAAAGAATTGCCCGCCCCTGGGTGCGATGAATTCACGGGGCGCGGGCTATCGCTTGCCGGGCTATCCTGCAACTAATCCCAGGCAGGGATCACTCCCAGCGGGGCAAGCGTTCACATGATAATTATTACACCCCTGCGGGTGGTATCCTCGATTACGTTGGTTGCGGTAGCAAATCGTTTGTTACTGAAGCAGCTTGGTTTTAATTGAAATTCGAGATATACATATTTTGTGACGTGATACATTCTTTTTCAAAATAAAAACACAACGAAATATTCAACTTTTATTCCGTGCAAGCCAGTGATATACAGGATGAATCTCTTTCATAATATTAAGAATAAGTATGTGTAGTGTGCATCGAAATTTTACTAATGAAAATATTAACACTTCCCGCCTTTTTTATAGAACGGACAGCACTGTGTAATTGCCGTCCCTACCCATCTAGTACGTCTATGGGACTAACCACGACCATAAAACACTTCACGCCCTGAGAATGGAATTCAGGAGCACACTGCACTTCGCAGAGGCGCTAACAACCAAATGAAATATAATATTCCATGAATCATTAAAAAAGAAAACATGTCATATTACGTTGGAAATTTATGTTATGAATTCGAAGAACCTTCTCGCGTAGTTAAGCGTAGCTAGCAGTGCTACGGTGCGTAATCATTTACTACGACAGCGTAGCTTCCGTAGCCATGACGTCACGTACGTAGCAAGCTACATACACTTCGTTGGTTTGATTTAATTCAGTTCTTTCAAAAATAATATCTTCCCCAGATTTCGGTTTTAGTTTAAGACCGAACGATATTCAATGAGTTTGAAATAGCTATGATTTATTGTGCATGTATGGAGGTTCCTACCTCCAACTGGAGGGCCCTATAAGTACGAAAATAGTTGAATATTATTTATATAATTTTGAGCGTGGGAGAGCCATACTTCGGCACGAATGGGCCGGCTCGACCGGAGTGATACCACGGCCTCACAGAAAACCGGCGTGAAACAATGCTTGCGTTGTGTTTCGCCGATTGAGTGAGGTTACCGGAGGCCCAAACCCTTTTAAAAGGCGGGCAACGCACTTGTGACTCCTCTGGTGTTGCAGGTGTTATCGCTTACCATCAGGTGATCCGTCTGCTCGTTTGCTCCCCTATCCCATAAAAAAAATGTTCTCCTGTTCATGTTTTTGTTAGTAAAAAAATCTTATTCTATTTTTGTTATAGAAAAATAAAAAATATGAGTAAATTTGAAAACAAATATTTTATATTGACGATTCTAATGTTGTGGGTAGAAAATACAAGTCCAGAGTGCGAACAGCTTCTGAAAATCACTTAACCAAGAACCCTACTAACACACTGAAATGAACTTTGAAGTGAACCCGTGCCTTTGCGTGGTTCCCGTATTTGCGTTAACTGGATCCCAAGTATTTAGTACACCAATATATGGTAACGAAAGTTGGGTACAGCAGATGAGACATAGTCATACACAGAATAAATGCCGTAAAGATGAGAGCGTTAAGAAGTATTTGTGAGGCATCCCTGAAAGATAGAGTGAGAAATAGCGTGATAAGGAAGCGATGTAGGGTACATTAATAAGGTGGTTTGGGCATGTAGAGAGGATCGGTGAACGGAGATTGACGAAACGAGTATACATCGTGAATACGGATGCCCGGATGGAAGATTTGGAAGGGGCTGACCTCAGCGAACGTACCAAAACCATAGTGCGGCCGTTCCTAAAAAATATCAGGTTAAGAGCACCCTAAACCGACGAATAAGGAGGTGAATGAACGTAGATGAAGCGAAAGTGGTGTGCTAGGATCGTAATAAGTGGAAATCTATGGTCTCTGCCTATCCCAATGGAAGACAGGCGTGAAAAAAAAGTAGATACTCAGTAAACTTCTGTCATAACTATATCATGCTGGATATTATACAAAATTAAATTAGGTATATGATCAGATAATTTTGGTTCATAACCGCAAAATTTGAAGCACATCATGAAATTATTATGGGCAATAACATCATGTCGCACTAATTTGATAACGTGACGTCATAAGCTGGAGTTTCATGTAATAAGTTGTTCAACATGTTTTAAAGTAGCCGTTTTAATACTGAAATAGGTATTAAAAACACAACATTTTTATTAAAATTATTTATAGGAAGTAGAAAATAATAATTAAAATTAAGAATATAGTTTTAATAATAAAACATCTATATTACTTGTATGATTTTAGGTTTGCTAGAGAAAAGAAAACCACTCGACGGTTTGGGTCAGCAAACATATTTAAATAAGTTATGCAAAAATGCACGTAACAAAAAATACTACCTATATTTAAAAAATATACAGGTTGACTTTGAAAACTCACTAACCGTTACTTATTCATTTTTGATACTCAGATTCAAGTATTTTAATATTTGTCACGTCTATTCAATTTCACCCTGTATAAAACAAAATATATTTTCTGCTCGATGGTTAAACTCGTTAACAAAATATAACTATAATCCTCCACGCGACCAAGTTGTTTTTTAGACCATCCCGGTGTTTTTTTGCAATCCTATTAGGGAGTTTATTAGTTTGTTTTTAAAGCTAATCATAGCATGATCGTTACTACCTATGTATTGTTTATGTTTATATCGGCAAACGAGTGGATGGAATCACTTGATGGTAAGTACTCATCGTCGACAATTATGACACAAAGATGCTGCTGATGCATTGCCAAGTGTGGTCCAACTGGATGTGACTAGAAAAGTCGAAACACAATGGCGCTGAATAGTCTAACTGAGCGATTGAATCGTAAATTTTCAATCTTCCAATCGAAAAATTATACCTTTTTAGTAACTTTATATATGAATCTTTTAGTAGTTAATACATCTCGCTAAAACGTCCATTAATCAGTCCAGCCGGCTAACGAGCTATGAAACGGGTCAACGAGTGTTGTAACCTAGAAATTCTGGTTAGTTAGAAAGATTTAGGTTATGAGCAGCCACAATATTAGACTTATAATGAAAACCATTTGTTGTGAAATTTTTTAATGTTCTTCTCATGTTACGCTATCCAGCCACTGATTCAACCGCTGAACTAATTTTAATGAATTTTGTCATACAGATACATAGAGGAATCTTGGAGAACAGCTGCTGGCTGCCCTTTCAAAAAGTTCTTTATGATGCGAAAGAGGACAGTAACTAGAATTAGAAAACAAAAAAGAAAGAAGAAAGTTGGACACAGAGTTCGCTGCTATCTTTAATAATGCCCTGATGTCCTGTATGTAAAAGTCTATTGCTATTAATCAGGCACAAATCCGAGCTATTGGAAATTGGGATGTACTCGTATAATGGGAGAGCCATGCTTCGGCACGAATGGGCCGGCTCGACCGGAGTGATACCATGGCCTCACAGAAAACCGGCGTGAAACAACGCTTGCGTTGTGTTTCGCCGAGTGAGTTGAGGTTACCGGAGGCCCAAACCCTTTTAAAGGCGGGCAGCGCACTTGCGACTCCTCTGGTGTTGCGGGTGTCCATGGGCGGCGGTTATCACTTACCATCAGGTGATCCGTTTGCTCGTTTGCCCCCTATCCCATAAAAAAAAAATGGCACAGGCTCGCCCTACATTCAATGAATAAAATTTACAATTTGAGAATTATTCTGAATAAAGTTTATATCTGGCGCGCCAAGCAATAGTCTTTGCCTCAACAATCATTATACTTATGATCCGTACGTTCCTATGGTGAATGGAACGAATGTCAGGAATGAAGTGAAGTATTGGCATCGCGACCGATAGTTCATGCTCACCGTGACATGCAGGGCTATCAATTACCATCCTGTGAGCATTACATATGCGTTCGAATTTACTATGAATGCTGGCTTGTGCCATATTTTTTATGCTTTGCGAGTGCTTTTAAATCAATATTCATAATTTAAATTCAAGACTTTTTTGTTGGCCAGCATGGTGCACTTTACTTTTCTATACGCTCACAGTACATTGGACAAAAGAGATAGTAGATGTTCTTTAAAGCAATAATAACCAAGTAGTGAGACTAGACTGCCAAGTCTTCTTCGACCACGCTTCTGACGTCATGATCTTGCCCTTAGCGGTGAAGGAAAAACTTTGTCAGGAAACCTGGTAAGTTTGCCCTGGAAAGGCCAAAGTGGGTCTACCACTTTATAGCCTAATCCGTCTCATTCTGAGAGGTGACACGTACAGTGGGACAGTATTATAACATTTATTATAATCAACTCGTACAGTGTCACAGTATGGGTTGATTATACATTATACATTTGAAACGTTACATTAATTCGTGAATTTATGTATGTATATACATTTTTTTAATCGGGTGCCTAATTTCATTCTGGTACGTTGAATGAAACGGTAATTTAGAAGGGCACTTTTAAATACCCATTAATAAACGTTGAATGAAAATATATTACCATAAAATCGTGGTGATTTAACTTTAACTTCCTTGCCTTTTTTATCTTGGGCTGATTGTTCTACGATAAGAATGGGAATGAGTTTTTATGTCGGAAAATGTATATAAATCATAAAGCACCATCACTGTTCACTGATATATTTTTAGGTCTCATGTAAACTGCTTCTTTAGCAGTCATCATTGGGGTGACTGCTACGTTAAAGGTCCTAAGCTCGATCTTCAAATCGAAAAAACTACTTATTATTGAGATTTCTATAAAATTCCCGGTAGCAACTTGCAGTTTGGATTTGTGCCCGGTTAATGGCAAGACAAGGCCTGGTAAGGCCTCGCTCCTTATAACATGGGACTTCAACACACCAGCACTATGTATAACTATGGGTGTACATTTGTACACCTGTGCCTAACCTTACGGGGTATCCTGTCTGTAGTCATAGTATGTAAAAGAGGCATAGTATATAGTATAGGCGTGACCATGGATGCTGTAAAGGATCCGAAACGTCGGGAACTAAATAATATCAATATACCGCGATAAAATCCGTAAAAAGTAGTTTCATTTCAATGTCTAATATTCGCGTAAGTGTCAGAAATCAGTATGAGGCATAGTATGTAAAATGAGGCAATTACCGTTAAAAAGGCGTAAGAAATTTCTAAATGTTTCATTTAGAGCCTTCCACTGTTTTACCCTTCACTACTGGATTACAGGCGTGATGATATATTTTGTGTCTTTGCTAATAGTAAATCTAGCGGGAAGGTAGAAGTATGTAATTTCCTTATAAAGCTCTCCGCCTTTTCAAAGGATCTTTTTTAACTTTTTTATATAATTATTACTGCTTTATTCTGGGCAGTGAGCTCTTCAGTTAAAGTCCACCCTTTTATTAAGATCTTTTAAGATACAATAGCCTGATATTATTTTGTAAAAGTTATTTTTCTTCGTTGATAAATAACAGCCGGTCTCATTCAATGCAAATTTCATCCATTAGTTCCGTACTACAAGATATAATTTTACTGTACATACATACACTCATGCCTTCCTCCCACAGGGTAGGCAGAAACGAGAGACCGCCGTTCATAACATCTTCTCATATATACGCGCCGGTTGAGAGTACTAAGCACCTGACCATTTTGAAGGACCTCGCCAATAAAATCTACGTATTTCATTCTAGGACGACCTCTTCCAACGCTGCCGATATAAATATATTCGCCTTATAAATTCATTATTATAATTTTATTGAAATCCAAGAAAATTATTTTTTTATCGAATTATGCATACATTGGCTAAGTGTCTGTAGCACAAAATGAAATAGATTTCAATACAGAAATTGCGCAAATATAAAGTAAGATAGCAAACAATCTCGGGAGTTATTATTATGAGTATCAGCTTCCAGTTTGAGCAAGAGGATGTCTTCGGGTCTATATGAATATTTGAATTGTCTGAGAATATAAGATGTTAGGAATTATAGGTATTTATATTTATTTACTAGTCATAATAATATTTTTTATAGACATTCCCAGCAACACTGCCTGACCTGAGAATTGAACCCAGTTTGTACTGAGCAGCTGTGCTATGGCCACCAAAACGTTGGTATTTTAGATTATTTACATTTTTTTTTTGCACGTGTGATTTACACTTACGATACATACATACAATCACGCTTCTATTCCCCGAAGCTATATTAACTATTCGATACGCTTCGACTCTCCACTAGCATGAATTATTGATCCTAAGAATATATTCCACATCCATAAAAAGAAAGCTTTAAATAGAATACATTACAGTTCTAAAACCTGTCGATCCCATTGAGAGATACGTACAAACTAGAAACACATCTGTAACAAAAAAAGCATAACAATACCAAATACTTTCTATATTACAGTAACAGTTAATAATAGTACTCTGATATCTCTTTGATCCTTAGTATTATCAATAACTATTTCGGGCGGTATTGTGAACCCGCTGATGGCACGGAAGAATATAACAGTATTATGAAGTTGCTGAAAGCGAGCATTTCCGTGCTGGTTTATAAGATTACTTGACGCTACCGTACCGATATTGAATCGAATACCGGACTGGAATCGGTAAATGAAAGAGTTTTTAAAAACAGATGAAATATTACATCCGTAGTTTGACTCCACGAGTTCCTTTGATTAAGCGGCTGTGAAATTGGGCCCAGATTTTTGTGAGTGCGATAAATTGGCATTTAGAATGATTGGGTTTTTAGTTATGCGAAATTGCGAATTATTATTGGTAATATTCAACACTTATGTTAAACATACAAGATTAGCAATGACTTTTAGGATTTACTAATCATTAACATAAAGAATTCCTAGACCTCTAAATATACACTTATATTATAGGTGTGTAAGTAACACTCTCTGTCTGGCTGTCTATCTATTTGTTTGTTACATTTTCGTAACGTATGAACCGCTAAACCAATTTTGAAATGTGGTATTTAAAGATAGATTAGACTTTGGAGAAGGACGTAAGGTACCATTTGTCTGGGCATTGTCCCAAATTATTTGAAGTTAGCAATCATATTAACCCTGTCCATTATGCTTGTGGGGTTTCTCTTCTGCGGGATAGCATACAACATAATTATGTTATCACACTATCTCGTCTCCAGCCATACTTTCAGAACAAGATAAGCAACGAAAAAAATATTTCTTGCATTCCTTTCATGTTATTTGTGGATGTGCACGTTCTCTATTTCCCTTTAGTTTTTATGCCAATCGTAGTTTTAATACATACCAATATAAACACTTCCGTCTACAAAACACTAAGATTGTACGACCCAGTAACTTTAAACCGTCCTAGTTCTCTTAATCATCGGAATTTAAGACCTCGATCTCGGACTACCAGTTCTAGCCACCGTAGGAGTATCGTGGCCAGAATTTCTTAACTCAAAATGAGACACTAGCTCTCAAGAGACGAAATAAAAAGTTTTTATCGTATATTTTCTTTTCTTCTGCCTCAATATTGTTTGCTAGTGGTTGCTTTTATTACTGCTAAGCCAGTTATCGAGCAAAATGAAATTAGATCTTTCTGTAAAATGTTCAGTGCCTGTTGTTGGTCTACTATTGTGCACCATAGTTCAGGGAATAATAGTAACTGAATGTTATTTTTTCACTTAACTTTCACCAAGTAAACATTTTCTATGACTGCTAACAAGGTTTTTTTACCCGTGTTTAAACATATACATACAAATTCCTACCTAAACGTATAAAGCGAAATTGCAAAACCACGTTTATTCTCTAAACGTGTTGAAAATCCTTGTATAGTTTGCATATTGTAATCTAAATTTAGTACCTACTTGTGTTAGCTTCGCTTTCGACAACGGTCGTAATTTCAGAACGCTTTCTATATTATTATTTGGCAGTAGCTGAAATATAGCATGGAGATCAAAGGAATATAGATCCGTACTCATTAATAAATTCTCGATCAAATCTTCTTTGATGATTCTAAAGAAAAATTCACGTATTCGACTACACGTTTGGCGTTGCGACTGAGTGATTGACTTGAGGAGCCAAAATGAATTTCTAATAAATTCACGGTCACATGAATTCACATCGTACCATACATTTCACTATAGGTGACCAGTGTTGAAAAAGCTGCTGATCTGTGAATCACATTGGGATTCAAAAAAAGTGTGCATTCCTTTCATCAATCCCATTTGTATTATTTTTAGCCCCCCACACACGTATTGTGGGTTCGTTTCTTCCACGGATCAAACATTTGTACCGCACTAGACTTGTATAAGTGAAAATTTGATTTGTTACCCATGATGCAGGAGATTTCCTAGGTGTCCGTTTCGTTCAGGGCTTTGGGCGTAAAACAAATACACAAACAGAGGAACAGAGTTATTTTATTATATTTTATAATAATAATACCTAGTTTCTTATCAGCCACTATAAAAAATCCAATAGTTGCTATGAATAATAAATACACACTAATACGGGAAAATGCTTATGAAACAGGGATGCCTTTAGGGGCTCAAATTCAAGGCTTGTTCTAAATCAGTTAATAATTATTTAGAATAGAGCATTTCATATTTTAAATTGTTAAATTGTTTATTAGTCAGATTTTTCGTACAAAGTTACCCAGGAAGTGGACCACGCAAAAAGAGCGTGTTTACCAAAACATAAAATAACATTAAAGAGTGTATTAAAATGCTGCCCACGATTTTAATAAAGAGTACGACATTGAATTTCCAATAGAATTCGGGGAACAGTCATGAAATGTTTCATTAAATCTGGAAGCATCCTACAAAAGCCGGACGGTTGGCCACATGACGCCGAGGAACGTCACAGGAAACTTCTTGAACTAATGCAATTAGACACAATTATCTCAGAATTCGGAACTTTTTGAAGTACAATTCAAGAGCGTAGTCGCGAGTTCTTTATCACTACTGAGAGGCGAGTCTCGGGGAAAAAGGTATATACTACTGCAATTTGTACAAAGTGTGCTCTTTCTACCGCTCGTATTTATTTCCCGTAGAGAAATGGCCGCTTGCATTCCCTACTACGTTACTCTGAGAGGAGATTAAACGTCAACATTGTGAACAAAGCCTTCACGTTCTAAGCTTAGATCATACGCTTTATACCTATTATCATATTAACTTACATTGAGATGAGATGAGCCAACTTGGTGTTTGTTTATTGTAAGACCGTTTTCTCTTTGTATAGTTTTTTTTAAATCCCAACGAGAAAGAGGGAGTCTTATAAGTTTGTAGTGTGTATCTGTCTGTTGCATTCTAGCGCCCGATCAAGTGAACCAATTTTGATATTTTTTTTATCTTTTAGTGCTTTTTTTTGCATTCTCCAAATGGATATGGATGTAAAATGATTCGAACCTGACACCAGACGCTGTGACCACTACCTAAGCCAACGCGAGTCCCACCTGCCAGGTCGAAATTTGTCTTCACTTTCTGAATTTACGTCTCTGAAGTAACGTCAGCGTCAACTTGAAGACGTTATTGATCTATTCTAAAAATGTTTTTTTTTTAATTCAAAATATATGGAAGCACATACGCGATCGGTTACTAGAACAGCTTATTTAAATAAATTAATATTAAACAAATGTGTCGCGAAACAAAACACAACTTTTCTTTTATTTATAGCTGGTATAACTCTTTCCGTGGTTTTGTTGGCTCCGGGCTGCAATAATAAATTTACTAAGCATAAATTAAGTACATCACATGGCTCGTACTGTGAACCTTCCAACAAAAACCATTCAGATTCGTGTTCTTTTGTTATAAACATATTTCTTTAAACTATTCGGTTCTTGAATAATGGCTGTAGGTAATTTCAAGTTAAAATAACGTGTTTTTCCTATGTATGTATAAATCTTCTTTATTAAAATTTTAAAAATTACATTTTTAAAACAAGGCCCCACAAAACCATTTTCACGGTTTTAGATATGACTAGTATTGTGTGACTACAACCTTCATGAAAGAATAATGTAGGAATAGGTACAAACGAGCGATTTCACGGATCGAACACGGGGAGTTGTCAAAACAGTCAATACCACAATAAATAAATAATAAATAAATATTCTGGGACATTTTTACACAGCGCCATCTAGTCCCAAACTAAGCAGAGCTTGTACTATGGGTACTAAACAATGGATATAATACTTATATACTTTTTTTTGTAAATACATACTTATAATACATAAGAAACACCCAGACGATCACAAACACTTATATTCATCACATAAATTTTTGTGTCCTGTAGGAATCGAACCCACGACCTCATGGTCAGCAGTCCGGTACTCGAACCACGAAACCACAGAGGTCGTCGTACTATATTTCCTGAGACATAATTATTATCAACCTTCATTTACTTTTTAGGTCAACTGCAATGCAAATAAAACCTTTTGGCACTTCACACACTATCTGCAACCTGTAGGCACATGTATTCGTTTAAGTAAATTTAAATAATAAAGGAGATAATACAGAAAAACAGGAATAATAAAATAATATTTCCTTTTCTTTAGGCGTCGAGGGACGCGGTAGACGCCGTAGGTGGTAGAATATATTGTAGGCACCTATTCTCTTTGTGCGTATACTTTGCTTACATGGTTTTGATGCTCCATATATATTTAACCCCCTGGGGAATAGAAGGTTTTTTTTCTTAATTTTGGAACGGATGAAAGGTTTGAAAATTATATTATTAAATTTAAAGAAGCTGAAAATGCGTCAAACCTTCTTGCTCTCTTTGAAATAATAGCTCTTGGACATATTGACAAAGACTGATTTTTATTTACGACCGGATACTATGGATTTATTCATTTGAAATCAATAGACTAATGACAGCCTCATTAGTCTATTCGTTCCAGCGCGACTGCTGCGCTAGAGGACCTGGATTCGATTCCCATGTCGAAAGTATTATTGGCTTTTTCTATGAAATTCTCAGCTCGGACTTCTCATTTGTGCCTTTTAATTTTATTTATTTATTTATTTATTTAAAAACACTTACACTATCTTTACAGGAGATTCCTAATGCGATAGAGTAGTTACACATATTTATATTATTAATATTTATACTAAATTATTCATATTATTTTACCTTAACTGTGCTAGACAAGTTAAGGTACAAAAATACTGGACTACTTATATCATTTCAGCCTTATATAATTACACCTTATTTATTATTGCTATGTAATATGTAAACTTAATAATTTAAATGTGACCCTTGTAAATTCGTTCAATGAACATGTGAATAAATCTACATGACCAGCCACTGCATTGAGTGTGCGTAGCGCGCGCGTCAGCGGCGCATGTTGCAGTAGGTTGGTCCTCGCATACGGCACCGCTAGCAGTTGCGGCCGCCGCCGACGCCCAGCGTAATCATCCGGCACACAAAGCCGAGCCTCCTGTAGGACGGCTGGATTGTGAATATTACCACGTATGACTTTGAATACATATGTAGCTAGGGCCACTAATGACAAAAGGCTCGTCCCTATTACATGTGATCTAAACATACTGGCGAACTGTTGGTGTAAATTAGTACTCTGTCTAATTCTTAGGGGAATAGCGGCGTGATGGTATGTTATCTTAAAGTTTATTAAACCAGTCAATTAAGTGTTTACGCAACATTGTTTGAAAATAATCTTTCTTTCAACAGTCGAATTTATCCTTCCCTAAAATTACTTCTTAGTCTTAGGCCCACTTGCACCAACTTCTTAAATATATTTAAACACAACTTTACTATGAAAAATTGTGTTTAAATACAATTTAAATATATTTAAGAAGTTGGTGCAAGTGAGCCTTAGCATCGAAAACGAAAAAAAATGCAAAAGGATGATAATCTTTTAAATAATATTGTGTACAAAATATACTTCAAATTTTGTCACAGATTTTTATATTTTATTCATGTACGCCGCTTACGTAGTCTGGAAGCTTATTTGCAAATAAAACCATACGGTGTCAGCATTTTTTTCTCGGAAGTCGTAAAATACGCATGAGGAATTACTCGTACATGTTTTACGAGAAACCCGTGGTGTTTACTGCCTTACTATGCACAAATTACCATGCTTAGTTTTAGACGGTAACTATACTGGCAATGCTTTAAAGAAAAAAAACTAATTTAGCAGATTACTTAACAATCTTGCATTCAATACGTAAATGTTTATCATGTTCATTAATTTTAAAACTAAGGGCCACTTGCACCAACTTCTTAAATGTGTTTAAATTGTGTTTAAACACAAAATTTCTATGAAAAATCGTGTTTAAATAAAATGTAAATACAATTATTTATCTATTACAGCCTTTTATTCTGATACTTAAGCCTGGTTTACATTTATTTTATTACCAGGTTATAATTTCCACGTTGTGAATAAATAATGTTTAAATTTTAATTTTATTATTCTGTATTTTATAATTATCTGTGCTAAATCCCTCAAAATTTTTGTAACAGCTCGTTTTAAAATTAATATGTACTCAATATTTATTTACGAGATTTTTTATTATTTTATCAATAATATTATAATTTAGTTTATTGTGAATTTGATCGAGTGTAATAAATATTCTTTATTGTGTAAATTATTTCATCATTTAAGCCCAACTTCACCCACTACCAATAGTGTCTTTTATCATGTTTTCTCCACGTTCTTGTGCCAGCCTCGCCCAGGTTGAACATACAATGGTAACAATGTCATAAACACATCTCGCCGCCGGCTGACTGAAATTCATTCCAACCCGGTTACGGTCGAACTCTATTTAACATCATAAGCCTTGCCTAGTGTACTGCATATAAACCTCTAAGACTTTGCCACTTTCTGGAAGTTTTCTTCAACAGTTCTTTAGCTATATGCGAAAAACATAATTGCCAGCCTATTGCCGTTAACCGGACACGAAACCTAACTAGGTACTACTGAAAATGTCTTAATAAAAAAATGTTGGACTTGACGAGACTAATGAGACAGTTTATTTAATTGTTTTTTTTTATTAGTCAATACTGTCCAACTGCTGGGCAAAGGTATCTCCAAGACTTACCAGGTACCTCTTCCTGCGCCCCCACAAACCAGACCTCGTGGTACGCCTCTAAATCTACCTGTCACGTCTTTCTAGATCGGCCTCACTGGCATTGGAAACTCTTACCCAACAGTCATTGTACACATGGCTGACATGACCTATATCTCGATATTGTGTTTTATTAAACAAATTTTATAAGTTCTATAAATAAATTATAAAATACTAGGAGTTTTGGGACACACAATATTAATTAAAACCAAACTGCATCCTTTGAATTCAAAACTATTATAAGCGCGGTATGTTTGGAGGGAAATAAAAGACAAAGACTTGCTTGAATTATGGTTGAGTCGTGCGCAATAGTTCTGTCGGCTTCGTCCGCGGGAGTTGTGGCATGCAAATGAAGTAGTGTATTGCAGTAGGCGCGCTTGGCTTTTCATATGTTAGGTGAAAGAGCTATAAATCCTTAGAAATAACTACATACTTGATATTATAGTAATACTACTTTACGACAAACACAGAATAGCTGGACCAATTAGGCATTTAATGTTGATCTTCGTACGAACAACTTTTCTATGGAGAGAAAATCTTCTTGTAAAAGTTTCTCAGATAATTCCGAAATTGGGAAAAACTGAAGTTGATATTCCTATGTGATTTAACAAGAGGAAGTTATAATTTTTTTCAGGTCATTATTTATAAATTCCCTCATTAGTGTAGCGGTTGTACCAAGTGCTGAGCTTATAGAGGTTCTGAATTCAATTGATTGGATTTTTCTATGAAACTATGAGTCAAAGTTCGGAGTTTCTATTTGTGCCCGGTTTTTGGCAATAAACTCACCGCCATCGAAGTCTCGGATAGGCTCGGATATAGAAAATACCGGCAAACTGTGGGTGTACAGCACGTCTGCCAAACATTCGAGAATACAGTATTATGTTATTTGTGTTATTGATTCGAGTACCGAAATGAATAATATTTCATAAGCTCGGGTCGGAAGCCCTTTTCAATAGCAATTCCTTTTAACAATGCCATTGTGTAAACAGTAAGCGTCTTTGTATTTCACCAAAGATGTTTATTAAAAACATGTGAAGGGTAAAATATACGGGAATTTACGAAAACATTATACAAAGGAATTACAGGGAGATTTACGTGTCTCAGCAGAATCAGTATGCGTACCGCATATTCGTGCTTTTAGAGGTGAACAAACGATAAGTGCTAAGAAAACGACTGCCATGAAAATGTGCATGAAAATCATGCGAATTTCTTGAAGGCTTTAAAAGTTTAGGGCTGCCTCGAGAGTTATAAATGTTTCGCGTTTTATCATTGGTTATAAACGGTAACGTTGGCAATATCATGAAAATAACTATTTTTATTGTTTGGAAAAATTTCAACGGTTATTGCAAGTAGTTTAAATACGAGACTGTAAGATTATAGTACTTGTGAGTTTAAGATGGAGTATAAGCAAACAGTCCTTACATAGCCTTATAAATAATACCTAGTATGATATTTTAGTTTTACTTAGGGGCATACATATCATCACGCCTATATTTCCAAAGGGTATTTTTAAGCTGTACACTAAGAGCAACTTGCACCAACTTCTTAAATGTATTTAAACACAAATTTACTATGAAAAATTGTGTTTAAATACTACTTAAACATATTTAAGAAGTTGGTGCAAGTGGGCCTTTCGCGGAGGAATGAAACCTCGCTCCCGTAACCCCAGCAAAAAGTGGTGAGGCGAAACACCCGTGTGGTTTTAGTCGGTAGGTCACCCACTCTGGGTGGAGTCCGACACACCCCGCCGCCTTCCCCGGGAGGCGGATGTCCATGAGGACTTCCACACGCACAAAAAAAAAAAAAAGTGGGCCTAAGTTTTCAAGATTCTATTGAAGATCTAGATTCTATTCAATTCAAGATTCAAGATTCAAGAAGTCTAATATAAAAGAAACGAATCTTCTGACTCAGGCACAAAATCAAACTAAAAAGAAATATTTAAAATAAAAATATTGAGACTGCGTGACGAACCTAGGACCTACACAGTAATGGTGGTTAGGGCTACTAGAACAATTATATACCTAATATTATATTATTGTAGGTACCTAATACCAATTTAATACGACTTTTATAACTGTTAACACACTTTATGCGTATAATTTTTTACTTGTAGGTACTTATCTATTTAAGAACTGCTAAAAATTAACAAAGGCTGTTTGTTTCGTAAAAAACAAAAATATATTAATAAAATTAAACAAGTTAATTTTTCATTTAAGTAATTACCTAGTATTACAAAACGATTCACTTGCACCTTCATTGACAATTGCATCGTAACTGACCTGTAATTTGTTTAGTTCCACTCGGAGTCATAAATAATGTGGTGGGGATGAAGTTCGTAGCACGTGCGCTTAACTGCGCCATCTGTCGGTAGTAGCGTCGTTACGATGTCTCGTCTAAACAATTATTGTTAGAGATAAAAATATTTCAGACTCCGTCGTATTGTGATGACTTCACTTTTTTGTTTTTTGTTAGCATGGAGATAAATGGAGAGTGTTCATGAATAAATTAATTACTGCGGACTTCACTGGACTACAATTTATTACTTTATTATTTTTTGATTTATTGTTCGTAAGCGCACATATTAAGTGGAGCATAATATTTTCCGTTTCAAAATGGACTGTAAATTTTACTTTATTTGTTCATCCTTTATTTTATTTTTTCTATGGCATAGGGTGGCAAACGAGCAAACGGATCACCTGATGGTAAGCGATTACCGCAGCCCGACACCAGAGCCGTCATAAGTGCGTTGACCGACCTTTAAAGGGTTTGAGCCTCCGGTATCCTCACTCATTCGGCGATACACAACGTAAGCGTTGTTTCACGCTGGTTTTCTGGGAGGCTGGTATCCCTCCTGTCAAGCAGGCCCATTTGTGTCGAAGCATGGCTCTCCCACGGTTGGTTTTTTTATTTATGCATTAATTTACCATTAATTCGTTCGATTACGAAGAAAATTTCATGAGTTTTGTGTGCGTTAACTAAATTTGCATCCACACAACTATTTTTACTTTTGGCCTGAGCCAAATCCGCTGAGTCCGCTCCGATAGCCTAATGGCTAGGGCGCCGGACTTGCGATCATGTGGTTGCCGGTTCAAAACTCACCCATTGCACTACTACCAGGGTGATTCTCCACGTAACACCAACATTTAGCTTAGCACGACGTGTTAAGAGGATCCTAGTAATGTGCAACCCACATTGCTAGCTTAAGTACACTTAAAAAAAATAGAAGTATCTGTTCAACACAAAAATATTTGAGATAGAAAAAGAGGCATTACAACACAGGCACAGCAAAATATTAGTTGATTTTTTATATTACAGTTTCAACACACAAACGTATGTACACAACTTGAAGCGAAAAGTTAAAACGCACATCGATTCTCGAACAGAACAGATTCAATTCAGTTCAAAACGTCGATTACAGCGAGCGCGTCGATGCGAGGCGAAATTTTAAATGCTTGCGGTTGGCACAACCAGTTTGTTCTATCTACTATTAGTCTCCTACGATTTCGGCCCGAAATTCGGGAAAAGCGCTGGCGTCGACCAACGCTGCCCATTCATTTGGTCTTACCATTAAAAGGGAGCTTTTAACTACAGCTAATTTATGCAGCGCACGGTTTGCCGGGACAGATTACAGAGTGGCATGTCCATTCTGTGCACAGTTTGGGCCTGAATCACGCCTGTCGAATGTGTTACGTCTGGTGGAAAATTTCTGGCTGTTTATTCATTTGATTTGTAGCTTTGAACGGAATTTGTATTAGGGGATATTTTGTAGAACGCTCTCTTGTTTCAGGTATAATTACTAGCAGTTTAAACTATCTAAATCCCGTCGTACATTGTAGTAATTATATAATAAACTAGCCTATGCCCGCGGCTTCGCTCACTTGAAGCTCAAAAACCAACAGTGATGATCTCTTATTTGTATGGGTCTCTATAAATTAGAGAGGTCAAGCTGTATCTCAGGTTCCGTTTAATTATTTGAGATAAGAAGTATACCAGTTTTTAATTTACAGCACATACCTTCTAACAGTAATAACAACATTAAAATCTATTCAGTATGCATTATTCATTTTTTGCAATATTCATTTTGAGCCATTCATTTTTTGCAATATTAATTTTGAGCCAACCCGTAACAAACAGACAAACAGACAAGAATTTTAAAAATATCATTTTTGGTTTCGGAGACGTTTATATACCCTAACCCACTTGTTTTTTTTAAATATCTTTGAAGTACAGACACAGCTTTTTTACAATTTTATAATAGTAGAGAATAATTATACTTAATTAAGTTCAGCTAAGGATGGTTTGTTCATCTACTTAAATAAAAATCGCAGAAATGTACATATGTACGCGCATAACTTTCGAACGACTGCACCAAATAGGATAGTTCTTATTTTCTACAATTTTTTTTAATCTGCCGGAAAAGTTTTAAATTTACGCAGGCAAAGCTGCGAACAAGTCGCTAGTTTGTAATAAATTTAAATATTTTGTGTGTATTATTAGATACATAATCGTTGTTACGTATAGGGTAGTGAAGAGTAGAGAAATTGTGCTATATGCGAGTAGTAATAATATTGAAACCATTATACTAACCTACTGTAGGGTATGGGTTTCCTCCAGACTTCACACATCATCGAGAAAATCTCTCAGTCATAGAAGTTTCCTCACGAGGATTTTTCCTTCACCGTTTTTTCGCGTGATTTTGGTTTCGTACTCCAGACCTTTGACTTGGCAGTCCGATGGTCTTGTCACTAGACTATCACTGTTTTTATTGTTTCAATACTCAATATTTATATCAGAGTATTATTTAATATTTAAGAAAGTTAACAAAAATAAATCATAAAAGTTATGTAAGATTTCGAAGGCTTGGCGCGTTACATGATTCATCAATTATTAGTTGCCTAGCGCGGAACTAAGTTTATTTCGAAAATTTGATGAAAAAGTTTGGCGTAATTGACTAGTATCTTCAACATTTCAGCGTGAAAAAAGATAATTAAGACGCTGAAATTATTTGGGACAATTAAGATTGATGTACGTAATGGCAAGGGATCAAATAGTTTACTTGAACTTTATTTTATTTTATTAAGCGACTAATTGTATTAAATCAGTATGTAAACGATCAATTAGGATTAATATGGACACAATCGGATAATAGATTAAACAGTTTACCGTAAAAAAATAAAATTATTGATATGTGATTATTTAATGCTTCTAGTGGTCTGTTCTAGTTAATAAATATGATTAAAAACATTACGATTATTAAGAAAGCCATATTAGGTAAAGTAGCTAATGTTTTTAGATTTTTAATGTAATTTGTTTTAGATGAATACAATCATTGTACAATTTTATAATATGGTTCTTACATTTTTTTTATGGGATAGGGGAGCAAACGAGCATGCGGATCACCTGATGGTAAGCGATAACCGCCGCCTATGGACACAACACCAGAGGAGTCACAAGTGCGTTTCCGGCCTTTTAAAAGGGTTTGGGCCTCCGGTAACCTCATTCACTCGGCGAAACACAACGCAAGCGTTGTTTCACGCCGGTTTTCTGTGAGGCCGTGGTATTACTCCGGTCGAGCCGGCCCATTCGTGCCGAAGCATGGCTCTCCCACGTCTAATCAAGTACCTATTATAAAATTGTAAGACTGCTTCGCTTGGGGTCCTGGGTTCGGTTTCTAGTAAATTCTAGTACCTAGTCCTTTCGGGTCGCTACTGAAACTGTGGGTTACCGCTAGTCTCTCAAAAATTGTTGGTTGTAAAACTTTCTGGTGATTTAATTTGAGAACAAAGGACACTCCTACTTCGTTATAAAATGTTGATATTAATCAAAGAACTTTATAAACGAGTTCATGAATTACATATAACGGCAAGATAATTACGATTCTGAAATGAGAAATGTTTCTTTTTATATTTTGTTTATGAAATCGGCACAAATTTACACCAAAGTTGCATCTTTTATGAAAATATGGTTACGCAATATAGTTATTAAAACAGCTATCTGGCTTTTGTATTCCTTTTTCTCATTCAGAACATAATAATGGTATTGCTTTTGATATTGGCACAGGAAACTATCAATAGGCAGACGACGTAACTCATTTCTAGTTCAACCGGAATAGCCAACAGAAAGAAACCAAAAAGGGAAATGCAAACAGAAACAGCATAAAACAAAATTGACATCTTATAAGGTTTATTTTCGATTTATGCACAATGAGCGAGTAACAACTCGATTTGCGGTCACAACCGTTACTTACAATTTCATTCTTTGACGTGAAGAAAAAAAGTTTAAAGGGGAAACAACGCGGTGCCCGCTCGATCACCGCTTTGCCTTTCCCTCAAAAGCGATCCAATCGTACTCTTTATTGAAACAGCCGTCTGCCGTCTTTGTTGCGGGAATTCCCTTGAATCCAATTTATGCAAAGTATTTACGAGTGACAAGAATTTATTTGACATGCCAATTTTACACCCCAACGTTCCAGCTTACGAGCCACATTTTAAAAGCGCTCGGCATGTTGGTGATTGTACGGTTTACATGATATTTTCATAACAAAGGTTTGCTATGGGAAAATACTAGCAACGTGAACCCTCATATTGCTTTTAAGCAAAATAAAGCTTAACATTTTGAAGTCTGTGGTTTGAGACATTGACAAATGTAGTATATCGTCACTGTCATATCGTTTGAGGCGGTAGCGATACGCTGGCGGAGCGACAACTCGGCGGCAAGTCGCCTCCTCTTTGATACAAGTCTGTAAACAACAGATTTATGGCATCTTGTAGCCACCAACTGACGAAGACAGATGGCTTTATTATGTAACTACGTAGCTAACACTCAAATTGTAAGAAAACTATGATAGACCACAATAATCACTTAGGTAGGTACCACATCCAATATTTTTTGTCCAAATTTGATACTTGTCGCTTGAGTAACAAGCGTTAAAATAATCTTGAAAAAATATTATTATCTAGGGCGTTCTGCCTGGTACAGCGTTAAGAGGGTATTTGATTAACGATCCGTATTAATTTCATCCAAAATCCCCGTAACGAGGCGAGAGGAGGTATAGGCGGCTGGCGCAGAAATATCGTCGTACCTATAATATTCGTTATTAATGCTAGTCATTCACCGACTAAGTTGGCGATCAAAAACCGCCCAGGTTCCGTTTGCAATATTATCATTATGTGGATTGGATCGCTCACAGTCACAGTTCAAATAGACGTCCGATTCGCGATTAAACATTATTTATTTAACAGTATTTGCTGTAGAAAATGGGATTCAATTAATGTTTACGTTACACGTTTATCGGAGTTGTGCGTGCGGTGGTAGGCTTGTTAGGGAACCGCTGAAGTTCGTGTTCGGTCGACGCGCGAACGAATAACTGCGCGCGAAGTATGGTTTTGATTGTGCTAGATGTAATCCCGATCGGCGAACGTTTTGGGAATAATTATGTTCATATAATCCTGGCCGTGTCTCTGATGTCGGTGGTCCCCCTACCCCGATGTCCTCGCCCCCCTCCCCTGATTGATGGCGCCGGAGATTGCATGTCAGGATTACATCTGCGGAGGATGTACGGATTATTTAGTTGCTGGCAGGCAGCGGGTAAATAGAGCAAGCAATATTCTGATAAAAAAACTTATAGTATCTAACACGACGTCGGATAGACGGGTGCGAACGGGACCATAATCTTGTTTGTGTCTTTGGTGAAAATTTCATCTCTCGCTATTTTATCACAAAACATCGTACAAACGAAAATAACACGTTAGACCTACGCTGTTTATTTTTTTCATGTCATCCTTTCCTAAAAGGCAAACACATTGAAATGTTATGTTTCTATTGTATTTAAAATTATTAAAAAAGTTTTCAAAGTTCTCTTGGGCTTATACCTTTTTGGTCTCAATTAAACTCGTTCCCTGACCTTTTCAATATTAAAAACATTCATACAGTTGTGAAAAGATTATAATCGTTATTAATTACATGAGTTTTCTAGACAACATTTAAAGTAACATAGCTCTGTAATTTGTCAACTACTTTGAGATCACAATGTAAATAATCTTAAACAAAAATACCTAGTTGTCGGAAAGAGAAATCTTGAGAGAATAGCAAAGCGGCGGCAAAATTTAATTTCACTCCTGTTGACACCGCAACAAAGACATAGAACTTAAATATTCTCTTTAAAAATAATCAAAAGCGCGGTTCAAACTGAAAGATGCGGAAATATTCATCCACTTGAATGCACTTGTATACAAAAATCTTATTTCCAACTCGCATCATACATCGATATGCTTAAATCGATGAGTATGTGAGTTTTACCACAGTATTTTCTCGCAAGGAATTTTTCAATTACCTACTTGATTTAGCATGAGAATATGCACCCTTTATGATAGATCGGACGGTCTTTGTCTCATTCGAACGAGAATTTTATTCATATGTCCAATATTATTTCCGTTTCAATGGAAATATTTCCAATAAGCACCGAGCCCAGATTTTGCATTGTGTCGCCGCGAATTTCTTTTGAATATCACTTTGGGAAAGTGTCATATTTCCTACGTACCGCTGTATTGTATTTGGCTTTTGATGTTAGAAACAATTTCATTATTTGGTATGGAAATGAGAGGGTCGGGGTCTGTGGCGACTGTCTGTGTTTAGCAATAGTTCTTGTAAAGCTTCCCATGAAATATGACTACGAACATTTGACGTTTATTATTTTGTATAACAGGAAGTTAAAAATATGATATACATTGAAATGAAACTACTTTTTACGGATTTTATCGCGGTATATTGATATTATTTAGTTCCCGACGTTTCGGATCCTTTACAGCATCCATGGTCACGGGCAGACTGACTGATGCTGTAAAGGATCCGAAACGTCGGGAACTAAATAATATCATTATACCGCGATAAAATCCGTAAAAAGTAGTCATTTCAATGTCTAATATTCGCGTAAGTGTCAGAAATCAGTATAATATGATATACGTTAAAAGTATGCTAGGTTCCCGTCTCTTGAATGAGAATATTTCTGTTATTCCTTGTACATGATTTTAAAAGAATCAATTTGGTTTAATATAAATGTATATTTGATATACTAGTTTTTGCTAGTGGTTTCACTCACATTCTAATCTGAAATGCCAAGATAAAAATAAAATTATAATTTTATTTAGATGGGATAATAAATTAAAGATAGTTTCGCTAAAATTCATCAATCATGTAAAATGTTTTTAATCGAAGATAATTATTTCTACGTATAAAAGTTGACTAAAATTAAATAGTGACAGACATTGAGGTATTAAACATTTTGTAGACATAAAAGCTTTTTTATGTAACTCTCTCTGTCTCTGAAAGGATACGTCTCCACCTAGATTATGTAACGGAAAAAAATTGCAACTAGAATCATAACGGTTCATAAACAGTCTTGTAAAAGTTTATTTGAAATATAAACATTTCAACTTGAACTTGAACAATCGATTACTGTACCTAGCAAAGAACTATGGGGAGACGTACCTAAGTTCTCGATTGATTATAGCAATAGATATATTGTAATTATTATAACAAAACAAAACTCATTAGCTAAAAACTAATAAAATAAAATAAAAATAAGATGCTTTAATATTTTTGCCTTTATACCTTCAGCGGAATGTTGTAAAAATATGGCTGAACGTAAATGTATGACGTGTTTTGTTAATGGAAGACGAGACAACATTGCTATAACATATTATATATTACGTAGCTACACCGTAAAATTCCCATACTTACCTCACCAGAGTCAATTCATATAAAATATTATTACAGCTGTTGCGTAAAGAACGTAGGAACATGTGTTTTTTCCTTCAATTTACTTATGTAAGTATTCGAGATATTATTATCGCATGTATACAGAGTGAATTCGAAAAGAAAAGAAATTAGAACATTATTGTTTTGGAGCTGACTGAGCTGTGATGCTGCTTCGCCGTACTTCATTATTTCCCAGAATTTAATTAGCGAAACTCTCAGTTGTTAATTATAATAATATTTGTAGTTTGTTTTGAATGTCCAACTTTTCAAATATCTAATGATGCATATCACTCCTCGAGACTCATAAGAGTACTTTTCATTATTTCTTATAGTTTCAGATTTACCGACAGACCTCTTGAAAAACCTAGGTACATATACTTCAGACTGGGAATGTCGTCTAAAGATGCAATCTTCTTGCCAAATTATATCGGAATCTGTTTAGAGGTTTCAGCGTGAAAGATTACAGACAAATCGCATTTATGATGTATGGAATGGAAATATAACTGTCTCCTTAACCTAGAGATCCTGAGCGTGACTGCTACGGTACATGTCCTTGGTTCGATTTCCAGCTCGAGCAAAGTGTAATTGAATAAAGTAGCAGCTCAGAAGTTGCAGTTTGTGCCTGGTTAATCTTAATAGACGCTGCCCGGACCGAAACATGTCAGCGAACCTGAATGTTCACATTAGTACGTCTCTGCCTAAATCTTCGGAGAATACAGGCGTGATGGTAGTATGGAAATATGGATTCATGTAAACAATCTTATTTTACTAAATCCATTACCTATACCGAGCCGGTCTTAAATCCACGGCATGACGTAAGCTAGACTTAAACAGTACTAATATCTTTCCTATTCGGGTTTCCGTGAGCTTCGATGTACACCGTTGAACGCGGAGCGCGGAGTCTATCCGGGATGCCTAATGTGCGGAAATCTACGGCCTCACGATCCTTCCGATTGTAATGTATCAATAGTACTATAAAACTACTACTTGTTTGTGGCAAAATGTAAATGAATAGTTCTTTATGTTGTTAGTAACTTTTGAAGCAAGTTATACATAAACATGAGGTTAACACTTTTTTATTATTTACACTAGCTTCTGCCCGCGACCTCGTCCGCGTAGCATGATGATATGTAGCCTATAGCCTTCCTCAATAAATGGGATATCCAACACTGAAAGAATTTTTCAAATCGGACCCGTAGTTCCTGAGATTAGCGCGTTCAAGCAAACAAATAAACTCTTCAGCTTTATATATTAGTATAGATTATAAGAGTCCGGCATTCCGAATTTCCTTACGAACGTAATACCAAAATAAATCGTAATTCAAAGAGAATTTAATAAAATTTTGTTATTATTCGGATTCGCATACCAATAATCTAGGTTCATACTCGCAGACTTCCAACATTTAAATATAAATCTTCAACGAGACAGACATTTCTTATCACATTCCTTGAGAGGGTCGACTCAAAATTACTTCTTGTTTCAAAATTAAAGCCAAGATATTTGACAAATGTCCCAAATACCAACAAAATCAGGAACACCAAACTAACGTCATAATTTTATCCAGTGACGCTCAGGAAACAATAACTTCCACGCAATAAATTAAACTACATTAATTATCACAATAATCCCATAAAATACTTCGAACAACAAAAAGTCCTCGAAGTGGCTAATAAATGCGTCTCTCTATTTCATAAATATACCATTATCCGGGCTCACCCCACTAGAGTAAATAGAGGAATGGGCGATCATTCGAGAGCGAGGCCGCATCTGGCGCTTGCCAGATTATGTTGGTAAAATTCAATAATCTTTAGAGAGCCAACTGAGGAGGACGGCCGTTGCAACTTTTTTCGGTGGACGAAGGAGTTCTGACGACTTCGGTAATCAAATTTGCGTATGTACAGTCCTCTTACAATCGAATTCGTGGGAGTCGGACGTTTTTTGCATTCTAAATAAATAGTTCTAGGAATCAACTTGGGACATATGCGATTTCCTTTTGGTTTCAATAAATGGAATGCTTCGCCTTATAGCCGTAAAGTTTGATATACGATACCATCGAACTTATCATAATCTGGGTGCGTGTTGCGTTTTGTTTGCTTTTAGTAGAAATATCCGTACATAAAAAATTACATGCTACTACTATCGATTATGTCAAAAGTTCATTTAATTATTATATTTATTCGTCAAATTGCACAAATTAAAAACTTTGGTTTTTTCTAAATAATTTTTCTGCTATTTCTTTAATGGGATAGGGGGGCAAACGATCAGACGGTTCGCCTGATGGTAAGTGATTACCGCTGCACATGGACACCCGCTACACCAGAGGAGTCACTAGTACGTTGCCCGCCTTTTAAAAGGGTTTGGGCCTCCGGTATCCCGTTAAAAGGGTTTTGGCCTCCGTGTGAGTGAGTGAGGACACGAACACGGCGAAACACAACGTAAGTGTTGTTTCACGCCGGTTTTCTGTGAGGCCATGGTATCACTCCGGTCGAGCCTGCCCATTCGTGCCGAAGCATGGCTCTCCCACGGTAAGAAATTAAAATTGCTTAATAATATTATATTGAGGATTGAATTTGTAATAAAAATTATATTCAGGGGTTACGTCAAGGGCAGACGATAGTCTTGCGCCAAATGCAAAGAAACAATCGTCAAAAATTTATGAGTTCATCATCTAGACATACGTGCTTGGAATTAATAAAATATTCGATATTTTTGCCAAATCAATCGTATTGAAGAAACGTGCGATTGATAAATGATGATAAATGATAAATTATATTTATTTCTGTAAATAGATATTTTAAAGACTACTACTACATTGACTACTTTTACTAGTCAATGTTTTACATTTTTTTTTAAATAGATGGCGCCGGCATTTCCTAACTGACGACCTCTGAGAAGAAACACCGAAACAAACTCAGAGAATCATGGTCTCTTTTAAAGTCCAGACAATAATAGTTGATATTACAAGAATAATATTATTAGATATTATGCGAGTGTTACGATGTAGGGCAATATCTGGACAGGCCTTTTGAAGAAAGAGCCATAGCAGCTTTGAGTTGACCTGTCCTAACTGACGGCACGCATACATCAGGCATCGTGTAGCTCAACCATTATTTAGGGAGCTCAACGATTGTGCCTTGAATTCGCCTAAAAATACAATGCAGTATCCACATTGCTTAGCTAAATTAGTTGCTATATTATCATTGAAGTAACTGTATTGGTTGCCTTATTAGCTTTGTGGTTCTGAGAGCGACTGCTACGTTAGAGGGTCTGTGTTCGATTCCCAGGTTGAGCAGTATGTTGTTGGATTATGTTTTTGTTTAAAATTTTCAGCTCAGTGTTTGGAATTTGTATGCTATGTAGTACTTAATTACAAATGTTGCCCGTAGGTGCAAACCAAACTTAAGGACTTTTTGAGACAAAAGGTAGCCGTCTTTCCTCAGAATGCGATCTAGCTCCATACAAAATTTTATCTAAATCTCTTTAGCGGTTAAGGCGTGAAATGGTAACAGATAAACAGACTTATAAAGTTACATACCCGATTTCATGGTTAGAATGAGAGGTTATAATATAATATATTATAGTTATAACATAATAAGATGGTTCACTACGTTTCTCAAGAATAGTTTTCAATGTATGCTAATGAATAGGCAAATTCATATCTCCTTGTTCGTTATTCTATGGCGAAGCCCCATACTTAATCAAGTTAATCATAGTGCATGCTCCACTCAATGACTCGATCGAGCGGCAGACATTCCTCGTTATTAATATATGAAATAACTGGGCTGCCATATTGCATTAGATAAAGTGGGTCAAATAGCCATTTTGTTGGTTTATACACATAATAACGAGGTTATCACAATATTGATAGCTTGGGCGTCTTGAGTGTCAATTACTTTTTATGACTTGAGCATTTATTTTGGCGAAAAATGTGGTAAAGTGTGGCATGGCATGTAACAGCTTCTTACTTTTATAGTAATTCTTGCTACGCGTAACTCTGGGGACGCCTGAATTTTTCATGTTTTCATTTGCGTTTTGTTTTAAGACGTAAATTGGTGGTTCGTGACCTTTTACAAAGCAGAAATGTTTAGTTAGTTACAGAAATTCACTAGTTTTATTGGGAATTAATAAAATATTAGATATTTTTGCCGATATTTAGAATTATCGTAAAGCTAGATTCTTTAAAACAATATTCAAATATTATTCATTACCTAATGTCCTAGATTAACTATTTACCTCATTAGTCTAGTGGCCATTAGAGCGACTGCTGTACAAGTCTTGGGTTCGATTCCCTGATCAAGCAGTTTTATTAGGATTATCTATGAAAGTCTCAGAATCTCGCCTTCTGTTAGACCAAAACAATATCGGTGATCTGTGGGTGTACATTAATACACCCACATGCTGTTTTATTATCCCATAAGCTTCTACCCGCGGCTTCGTAGTTCACTCACCTGATGCTAGGATTAGAAATGGAATCCAAAAATAATTTAATAAATAACCAACAATGATGATCTCTTCTTTGTATGGGCCTCTATACATCAGGGAGGTCAAGCTGTATCCCACTATTCGTTTAATTAATTGATAGAGATAAGAAATTCACCAGTTTTTAAGTTAGAGCATATACATTCTAACAGTGATAACCAAAATATACCCATTACCTAATTATGCCTGTATTCCCCGGAGGGTTAGGCAGAGGCGTATTTAATCACACCCTCAGTTTGCCGGTATGTTTAAGTCCTATATAATAGGGGGCAAGCCTATTGCCATTAACCGGGCACAAATTCCTAACTCCTTTTACGACCTTTGCTCTTTTGAACTTTGATCGACCTGGGAATCGAACCCAGGACCTCTAGCGTAACAGTTGCGCTCAGGACTGAGTGAGACAATGATAACAAAATGAAAATCTATTCAGTAGTTTATGCTCCAACCCGTAACAAACAGACAAGAATTTTTAAAATTACATTTTTGGATTCGGAGACGTTTATATACTATACCCTAACCCACTTGATTTTTTATATCTTCAATGTACCTACAGACTTAGCTTTTTTACAATTTTATAATAGTAGAGAAGAAGGAAAAGATATCTAACATAACATTATCTTTGTTGATAAAATAATGTTCAAGCAATTGCATCATTCTCAGCGGAGAAACATAATTATTCTATAATCTAATAATAATTGAGCTGCTAAATGTACACCTATTTATGCAGGTTATTTAGAAGCTTAATTTAGTCATAGGATGTTGATATTAAATTAATTGAATACCCATAATAATATCAGCCATTTTCGCTTGCATCCAGGGAGCAGCGATGCGAGAGCGAAGGCCGTCACTAAATCGTCGAGTGTACATATTTTATAATATACCCATTACATGCAGGGCACTGACCGCAGAGCGAGCGAAAATTCAGCGATAACAAGCTCTTGTGCTTTATATGGGAGAATTATTGAGCTGAATTGAATAGTAGTTTGAGTCATATGAGAGAAAGAAATGTATTTATTATTATTCTAATAGTCCAAACACAAGACAAAACTATCATAATATTATTTTTTTACGACTTCAGATTTCAGAAAAGTCGTCAGCCACCAACCACCGCCAGTTGACCACACCCTGTGGTAAATTGATGATTAGGTACCTACGTTTCGATGATAGATTCAATTGAGATTCTAGAATTTATACGGGGCGTTTTCTAAAACTAAATTTTACATTACATTACATACATGCAATTTTAATTCTTTGTTAAATCCATAACTAACTAGATAAAATACAAATAGTATATCACAGAATCAGTTGATCAAAATATTGCGATCCCTGATACCTTTACAATTGTGTTTTTTATTGGTTTTAGATTTATAATTTACGATACCTACCAGATACATCTTAGATATTTTATCTAAAAGAAAACTGAACGTTTAAAGAAAGAACACATAATAACGACGAACAAGATCATTCTCCATCGATTTTTTTCAAAATACTATGTCATATAATTTAAAAATATACAAGTTACAAATTTACCTACTTATACAAGTAAACAGGAAAAAATACAAAACATGCTAATATATTGCACTGTAAACGCCTATCTCCTCGGATTAGTCCGACAAGATAATAAATATTACGTAGATATGACACTGGTACATTTTATTTGCACTCTCATCAAAAAGTGTTTTGGCCTAACGACAGACCCCCTATAATCCGATTTACGGATCCGCGCGATCTCGTAATTTATAATATCATGATAGCTGACTGTAATTTCAAAGAATTATCGTATTTTGCATAAAAAACCTTTCTGCACGCTCAGGGTTTGGGGTGAATCCAGCATCAACGGGATCGGAATCGTCGATATTATAATTATAACGATTACCTTGATTTGTTTACGTTTTAAATTTATTTGTTTATGATTTAAATTTAATTGTTTATGTTTTAAAATATAATGTACCACCGCTAGGCACAGTTAACATTCAGAATGAGAGGGATTAAGCTATAGTCCACCACACTAGCCATAATGGTTGGCAGACTTCACACAGAAAATCTGTCGGCCATGCAGGTTTTCTCAAGTCTTTTTCTTTGTCATATTACGAACATAAGTTCAATAGGCATATCATTAGGCTATAACTGCTTATTTGTAGTGTATATTAATTTCTTAAATTCATCAAAATGTATATTTTTTTATATAAGCAAAAATATTGATTTGTATGGGTACCCCACTATACATAAATTTTACTCTACAGTATCACAAAAATCTGAAGCCATCACATGCCAGTATTAGACATAACCCGTTTCTCATTGCACTATACTTATATAGAATTCCAAACGCATAAAGTCCAGAATGGGGGCCGAAAATGATCAAATAGGTATAGTTCGATGTAAAATGGATAGTGATGGGCGGAGGATAAATACTCGGAAGATAATAACTCTAGTATTTATCCGAAATGGATAAATACTCGTTTTACCTCATTTTTATCAGATATTTACTCAAAATGATGGATATATATTTTTTTCCGCTACAGATGGTTATTTAAAAGAAATTTATTGTCTATTATTGGTATTTTGGCCTCAAAACACTAAATTATTACATTATTTAATTCTGATGTCAAAACGAAGCAACGTGCTTCTCACCGCAACCTAATCCTGGCGACCTTTTCACGGTTTCGCGCCTCCCACGCCGCATGCACCCGGGCAGTGCCCAGGTTTGCGTCATAGAGAGTGCACGTGTGTATTCGTTGTTTATTTTATAACGAGCAAAAAATTTGTTGTCAATATAGTATTTTTTTAATGATTCAAGTACCTAATGCACAAATGTATAATTATATCTAACCTTGACAGTGATTGACAAAAATATTCATAATTAAGTTAAATAATTCTTATTATGGCTTTTGTTATTGTTCATGTGATTAATAAAGTACGGTACAAATCTATATTAATTCAAATTTTCATATTAAATCCTTTTGTTTGTAAAATGTCAAAATTTACATTATATAATGTAACGAAAAATTGAGATAGTATTTATCCACTGTTTTGGATAAATACACAAGTAAAAACGGATATTTATGAGTATTTATCCATTTTGAGTATTTATCCGGATAAATTCCCAACACTAAAAATGGATCAATAATGTCGCGGAGACCGCCAAAATTCAAGGGAATCGCCTTAAATTGAGGAGGGTATATCCTAGTGGGTTCATAAAAGCTGCAAATGATGATAGTGAGCTTACTTTTTCCACTACAGCTTGCGATTTTGCAACAAAGGGGACCTTATAAATAGTGATACCTATTTGCCGTGCGCGCAGCGGAATTCTAGACCAATCTAGTTAAAAAATTTAATGACTTCTTTTCTTACGCTCTTCTGTTTCCGTTTGTTACTGATTCGATAAGAAGAAGAAGAAGACTTGAATATTCGGAGATGAAATACGGCTCTCTGCTATATTCGTATTAGAGCTATACTCTGTTTTACAATTGTATTACTGGGTAGGTATTACTAAGTTGATAAAAAACATAACATACCATCACATCTGTATTCTACAAAGGCGAACTTATGTACACCCACAGTCCTCCTGTATGTAAAACAGCAAGTAAGCATCCAAGCATGAAGATAAAGTGTCAAAAACCAGTAAGATAAGTAAATTATAAATCTGAAAGGTAATTATGGCACTTAAAAAGGGTTCAAAAGATGATAACAATCTAATCTCAACGTCGTAAAATAAATGTCAACATTTTTCGGTGGTTCAATTTTGTATTTTAATTAAATTATATTAAATTTTTCACGACATTAATTATACATTGGATTGATATTATCTTTTGAACCGTTTTTTATGTACCAGAAATACCCATTTAAGCATTTTAACCATGACTGTACCTACTCGCACGCAACTGAAATTGTTAACATACTTTATAAGGTACTTATCTACCTATTGTATATCTAGGAACTTATAAATAAGGTACATTATTTGTTGCTCATGACTAGAGATAACTTTACATAAAATCTTCTGCATCGGGGAAATGTAAAATACAAATTGGCTACCTACAAAATGTTTTCTCTTTTAAATCATGTAGGTATAGTGCATACAACGTTCGCACACGCTATTGATAGCTAGTTACGGAAATAACCGTGTTGTGACTGGAATAATATTTGGAGAAAATGTTGAATGCAAACTGCAAACTGACGTGCGTCGTGTTTTAGTAATACAAACAATTCGATACTTGTATTTTCCCAAAAAATAAAAATACAACTGTCCATCGTACATGTGGGTTGTTGACACGGCAGTTACTTTTTTTTACGTTGTAACTATAACTGTATTTTGTATTTAAATGTTTTTACATTGTATTGTTCTAAATCTGTTCTAGTGCAGGTGTAACAATATAATTATAATATGTAAAAAGCGGTGTATAAATGCGTAATCCATATTTACGGGAACCCGCGAAATCTTCGAATAACACTAAGAGGTAATCTCATTAAGCGATTGACTGAAACCACAGTCTGATTCGGTTTTCGAAGCTTATTTGAAATTTAAATAAGTTTATTGACAACACGAAATACTTTAATACAAAGAGTTTATGTAATTGTTTGATATTTCTTAAATAGTTTATCAACAGGCTCTCTTCATCTTCGCATTCGATCTACTACGAATAGACTTTGTGTGATTACCCTATTATTATGTGCGTTATGGAGCATCTATATCTATATATATAAAAGAAAGTCGTGTTAGTTACTCCATTTATAACTCAAGAACGGCTAAACCGATTTGGCTGAAAATTGGTGGAGAGGTAGCTTAGAACCAGGAAACGGACATAGGATACTTTTTATCCCGTTCCCAATACTTTTTATTCCACGGGGGCGAAGCCGCGGGCAGAAGCTAGTTTTATATAAAACATTCACTTGTAATACTGTCCTTAGATATCTATTTAAATAAATAAACATTATTTACTATTGATAATTTTATACCGTCATGTATATAATAGTGTTATTCGGTTCATCAGGATCTTAATCATCAGTGCCGCCCTGAATTTCTATTAATCGACCATTTATGAGTTCGTTGTGAATTACCTGGATAATAGTGTGCTCATACTGGCATAATTTATTTAACAGCAACATACTGTATAACAATAGACATAATCCTTCCATTTCGTCTGTCACTAATGTATCTAGGATTGACGAAGTACTGTACGATTAAACAATTTTCTAGTAAATATCAGGCCAAGCTTTCCACGAATTCAAACTTAATTCAAATGAAAATATAAATCAAACATTAAAAATTGTTTTGGTCCGTGGGAAAGTCATGCATCGCTTCGGTACGAATGGGCTGGCTCAACCGAGTGTGATACCACGGCCTCACAGAAAACCGGCGATACGACACTTTCGTTGTATTTCGCCGAGTGAGTGAGGATACCGGAGGCCCAAACTCTTTTAAATGGCGGGCAACGCACGCGCAACAACGCGGTGTCCATGGGCGGCGGTAATCGTTTACCATCAGGTGATCCGTCTGCTCGTTTGCCTCCCTATCCCATAAAAATAAAACAATTGGTAAAAAGCAGTCCAATTCACGCTCATCATTTCAATCTCACTCCATTTATATCCGGCTGTCAATTTCACACTTACACTGTTCTATCATTAGAGAGATTGCCATTTACGATGCGTGCTCCTATTAGTAGAGTAGGTAGCTCCAAAATTGACGTAGCACGTATCAAAGCGAACATTGTATGGAGTATTGGAGGGTTGATTGACAGTTTAATTAATGTCTGTGTTATATTCACCTTTGCCAACGGCGATGTCCCTGTTAGATTTTAATAGCTTTCACTGAATTTCAAACGTAAATACTTTTGAGTCAGTATTGCTGGTGTAAAAGTGGTATAATGTAAATTTTTGCATTGGCTAGATATTTATACAATAATATGGAACGCCATGACAGTTTTTTTGAAATGCGAAAGTTTGTTGAGGATGGATGGTTGGATGTTTGTTACTCTTTCACGCCAGAACGGCTGAACGGATCTGGATAAAATTTGAAATAGAGATAGATCATAGTCTGGAATAATACATGGGCTACTTTTTATCTAGGTTGGACCCAATTCTGAAGTCCACACAGACGAAGTCTCGGGCAGAATCTAGTATTTTGTAAACAGAGGTAGTATAAATTAATAAATAATACAGAAATAGGTCTAATACATATATACTATATTAAATAACCCTGTCCGTTCCGAAAGGGAGATATAGGTATCCCAATCACATTAAAATAACAAATATTAAATATTCATGTAAGTAAATATTATTATATTGGTCACGAATTCACGATTGTCGTGCCCAAATTGCCGCAATTACAACAAAATGTAGTTTTTATTTTAAATATGATAAAATCATAATCGACATCGGATTGGCCCTAGTATGTTTGGCAGCCAGGGTCGGTGCCACTGCCACTGAAAGAATTTTTCCCATTTCAGTTTCCTCCTATTAGTGATCCCATTTGGATCGGTCAGGGTATTTTAACATAGTGTATACAATAGAGCATTTAAACTGCTACCCCACACACATATTAGAATTTTCCGCATAAGACCTCGCAGAAGGTACCTAAGTGCCGCGTTTCTGTAATCAACGTTTTAGTTCACGCGGTATTCCCACGGAGTCACTATGTTTTACATAGTTGATTTTAATATTACCTAAGTTAGAATTCAGAGCATGCACATCCGACTTTTCGAGGTCATTTACATATTAATAAATAATTATCAACCGCTTAAACGAAGGAAAACATTGTGTAACCTGCATGACTAAGAGATTTTCTCGTCGGTGTATGAAGTCTGCCAGTTCCTAATTAAACTCCTAATAAACTGCCTAAGCCCTCTCATTTTGAGAGGAGACCCGGACTCAGCAGAGCTATTATTTAATTTTTTTTTTCATATTGAAATAAAACAACTTCACGGATTCTATCACGTTATGTTAGTAAAATTCGAATCCCGACGTTTCGGATCCTTTACAGCGTCGATGGTCCAAGGTCTGAAACGTCGGGATTTAATTTTTACTAATATAGAATCCATAAAGTTGTTTTATTTTAATATGTCTAATATTCGCGTAAGCTTCAGAAATCAATATTAATAATTTCAGTTCATTCTGATTCACTATTAGATAAGTTATTTTTTATGACTGAACCAAAACCAAATATCCGTTGTATCGGATATAATAATATGTAGGTACCTTTTAGCATTTTTTATAACTGTGTTACTATCGTTCCCTTTCCTGCTGGATAAATCATTATTTGTTACGTCAGAAAAAATATCGAAGTCAGAAAATTAATCATAGTCACGAAAGCAGGAAGGTACCTACTGTTTAACAGCCGAAATTAATAACCTATCTCTGTATTGTTTTCCCTATTGGTGATAGAAATCTGATACTACATCAACGGATCTTATGTCTAATATCAATCCAATATCAATCTAAAGATAGGTTATTAATTTAGGCCGTTACAGAATGCACTGTTTCATTCCCATCTCCATAAAGTAAAACCTTTAGAACACACAATGAGACATAACGTTTGACTTTTGTAGTATTTTGCATATGCAGTATGGTTTAAGACATTTATTTTCTCAAAACCTTAAAATATATTTTGCTGATTGGTTATGAGTTGGATCAAATCAAATCAAATCAAATCATTTATTCAAATCTAAATAATAAAATAATAGTAGTAGGTACCTCGAATATATAAGAGTAATGATCAATAGATAATAATTATTATAAGGGTAGTCGCAGAATATGAACGCTTACTCGTAAATATAAAATGTAATTCCACTTTAGTATGAATGCTGAATTTCTTCTAAATATAAATCACAGAAAATTAATCACTGAAATATCACAACACAATTGACATCAATTATACACATTGTAATTATAATTTGTTTTTTTACAATTGTCAGTGAACAAAGTAAGTATCACGAGTTATAATAGTCTCTAGTCTTAGGTATGATTTATGTGTATAATATAAAGCCGGGACGAGTGATATGGTGCCATCCATCACATCGTCCAACTACCGGCGCCACGTGGATACTTCGACTGCTGAACACGACACACAATTAATTACCGCCTCTGCTTACCCCAGATAAACACGTCTCAAGTTTGTTAAAGCCAAATAGAATATTAGGTTCATGTAAATAAACAGCTATGCCATTATTCCTGTTTATCCCTAGAGGGTTAGAAACCTAACTTAGTCAAACAATTTATACACTATGTTCAAAAAACCCTGTCTGATCCGAAAGGGACATAACGTTATAGGTATCGCTATCACATCACCAAATAAACTAAGAAACATAAAAATATTCTAATGTAAGAAAGTAAACATTTTAATGAAGTTTACGTTACACGACTGTCGTGCCCAAATTGCCGCAGTGACCCCAAAATTTAGCTATTTTATTAAATGTAATAAAACCGTCATAGGCATTCATGGTGGATATCCCGAAAACCCGAACTAAACGTTTTAAGTCCACTTTTATCATGCGTACCGCCGAAATGTGGAATACGCTTCCCAAGTGGGTCTTCCCCGATACATAATAATCTGGGTGTCTTTAACTCCCGAGTGAATCGGTTTTTCGGAATTCGGCAAGCGCGCTCCATCGTAGGCATCAGGCGAACTGCCGATCAAGCGTAGAGCTACCAAAAAAACAAAAATGTTTGGTACCCAACGATGGTGTAGCCGCCAGTGTAAGTATTGCCATTTCAGTTTTTGAGATATAAGATCAATCGATGTATCAAAACTGAGAATGTTCAAATTGGTTCATTTTAAAATAGATGCCCAATAACACGTTGCCTTACCTGGAAATAGCTAAACTGGCCGGTTAAGATGACAAATTCATACTAGAAAATTGAATAGTACCTATGTGATTTTTTCTAGAGGAATTGCTGACGTATTCCACATTGGGCATCCGTTTAAATGGCACCTGAGGTATTCCACATACGGCCCCTATCAATATTTATCGCAGGTGCCATTAGTGGAAAAAAATATTAATTAAAATGGCACATACGGATCAGTGAGTACTAATGTTGGGACGATTATTTTTTAGGATGTCAAAATCAAAGATTCTGCGAGAATTTGAATACATTTGTGGAGCAGTAGCACCTCCTCCCTGCTGCCGTTTCGCATCTCACGCGGCTGTAGTAGGCGACATTATTCGATCTGTGTTTACTTAATTACGAAAGATTGAGTAGAAATAGTTCAGATGAATTAGATAAATCATACTTATAGTTTTATTATCATGTTATTAAACTTACCTACTAGGTACTGATTTTAATAGATTTTTTTTTTTGCATCCTATAAAATAAACTTCTCATCACTTACTGATCCGTAGGTGCCATTTGAAAATGGTGCCATAAAATTTTAAATAATAAATTATTCCACTAATAGCACATTAGAAAAATATTGATAGGTGCCGTATGTGGAATACCTCAGGTACCTCGAATACGTCGAATTGCTCAATACAGGAATTAAACAACACAAAAATCGCAATTATCACACCTGCAACTTCAGAGAAAATATTTACATGGGATTTATCTTACATCTTATCTTACATATAATAAGAATGTAAGTGAGCCGTGGCTGTACATTGCTTATATTTACAAAAAAACTAATTTGGGGGACTCAGAATCGATACCACAATCCATTTCTATTATTTTTGGAACTTTTGTCTGTCTGTTTGTCTGTCGGTTTGTCTGTCTGTTTTATCTGTCGATTTGTCTGTGTGTTTGACCGCGCATCAAATAACTACTGAAGAGATTTGGAGGAAGTGGGCAGGAATTCATAGCCTGTTTCTTGGATTAACATTTAGGCTATTTTTAATTCAAATCAGTTCTCTCTATCAAAAGTTATTAATATTTTAACCATTGAAAACGTTGAATTGTAAAAATAACCATTGTAGTCAATTTCTTTTCAAAGTACCTATTTCTGTACTAGACTAGCACGGATCAAAAATTATAACAGAATCAAGTAATAAAATTGAAAAAATACACTTACAGGGACTAAATAAGATAAAACAAGAAAATAAAGCAACTCAATCAGAGACCATTAATGTGACCAGGAATTAATTATTAGTACAGTTATTCTAACTCTACTTATACAGGGAATCACGGGACATACATAGGATTTATCCAGGGAGCACAAGCCGGTGTAAAAACTAAATATTTGAGTAGGTTAAAGAAGTAAACAAAGAATGACAACTTATTTTGCTAGTGGACTAACACGACATCGTTATTTTTATTATAATCGACATCGTTATAAAGAAACCGCTTCTGCCCGTGGCTTCGCCCCCGTGGAATAAAGAGTATCGGGAACGGGATAAAAAGTATCCTATGTCCGTTTCCTGGTTCTAAGCTACCTCTCCACCAATTTTCAGCCAAATCGGTTCAGCCGTTCTTGAGTTATAAATGGAGTAACTAACACGACTTTCTTTTATATATATATACTAGCTTCTGCCCGCGGCTTCGCCCCCGTGGAATTCGGTCTGTCATCACATCCCATGGGAACGGGATAAAAAGTATCCTATGTCCGTTTCCTGGTTCTAAGCTACCTCTCCACCAATTTTCAGCCAAATTGGTTCAGCCGTTCTTGAGTTATAAATGAAGTAACTAACACGACTTTCTTATAAATATAGAAGATAGATAGATGTTATTACCTCAATGAAATTTGATTCGATAACAGGTGTCATTTTGAGTTGACAATTTTGACAATTATTGTTTTCTTCTTTAAAGCATCCAGCCATAATAGTAACTCATTTTATAATGTGAAAGACCTCCATACCGTAGATGCATTTATTTGAGAAACTAAGGAGTTTCTATCTAATCAAATAATTAAATAATATACCCAAAGAATATACCACGTATGTATGTATATTAATAAAAAAAAATGCAACGTGCGTTAATCTTTACTGATGCCGAAACAGTTATTTGAGATTTTTATCTATGTAGGTATGTCTGTTTATATTTCCATACTTCACGTCAATACCATGTGAACAAATTTTTGAAACTAAGTAATTTATGGGTCAGAAATAAGGTATTCAGAGGTCAATGGCGCTAAGTTATTAAAAATATGGAAAACCTGTTTTTTTTAGGTGGTTAGATGAAACTTGGAGAGGACGTCTGTCAGGTCAGCTAGTTCGAATATAAATCTACGTGGGATCATTGCGGAGATATAGAATTAAACAAATGACGAATTTAACATTAGAAACAAACAACATACCTACGAACGAATTGATAACTTAAGTCGTGACGAATTTAGATAGGTCGTCAAATTTAACGATGTGATAATACGAACGTAATATTAATTGGAAAACTCCAGGAAATGTACGAACGGAAATGATATTATTTCCTTCAATGAACAAGAAACGTACGTATTTATCTAATACGTTTTTAATTAAAATGAGCATTATACTTTTACGGTTGACGCGCGTGTAAGATGAGAAATTCTAAGAAAAATTTGCCTTAATATATATAAATTTGATGAGTATGAGGTACTGTTATTATCTACTACACAAGTAAACGAATCAGAGATTTTATTAATTTGAAAATAACAAATGTTATATGAAAGGAGACGTTAGATATACCTATATTTATTATCTATATCAATAAAATTGAATCGCCGAAATGTATGTACGCGCATAACTTCCGAACGACTGCACCAAATTGGATATTTCTTTTTTGTTCTGTTCGTTATTGGCAGGATAAGGTTTGTATGAAAATTGAAATCTAATAGAAAAGTCGGAAATTGTACGCAAACCAAGCTGCTCACGGGTCGCTAGTTTTTTGTGAACATTCCCAAAGAATCCCTCTTACCTATTACTCTACCTATATTATTAAAGAGGTAAGGGTGAAGCTGCAAAGAAAAAACCAGGGTAACACAAGCAAATAAATCAAATGTGACAATTACCTCGTCATCCATCACAGGATTGCTTTCATATAGCACACATTATGACATACGATATAGCATTAAAGACTCAGCGCTCGCAGAATTAAGCGTCACACCGCTTTGAGGCTTAGACGGCTTACCTCGAAGACTCTCTCATAATAATGATTAAAGTAAGACATCTATAAGGATATTATTTTTCAGCCTTACAGTTCTAGAACATGTTTGTTGTTAATATGAAGGACTAGCTTCTGCCCGCGACTTCGTCCGCGTAGCGTGATAATATATAGCCTATAGCCTTCCTCAATAAATGGCCTATCTAACACTGAAAGAATTTTTCAAATCGGACCAGTAGTTCCTGAGATTAGCGCGTTCAAGTAAACAAACAAACAAACAAACTCTTCAGCTTTATTTAATAGTATAGATTCATGGATAGATAAAAAAGCATTTTTTTAAAGTTAATGCTATCTGCTAATTTATCATTGATATATTGATAGACACGATTTCGACCCATGTTTGCGGTTTCCTTGTGCTAATGGATCCGTTTCGAAGGAGGTTGTCAAAGAATTTGTTGTTATACATTTATAGTCCTCCTCATCGTTTTCGATGACGGCGACCCTGACTATTATTATTATTTTTTATTTTTATTTTTATTATCTATTTATATACTTATTTATTTTTTAGCATGAGCCCTTATGTGGCTCGCTAGACCGAACTTTGTCTTGAATATTCTATCACAAGTGATGCAGTAGAGTTGGCCTTGTGAGTTGTACGTGTATGTGTAGGAGGGCTTGGGTCTACTTTTTAGATATTGACGTTTGTAGTCAAGTGTTTCGAGCCGGTTTTCCTCAAAAGCTTTAATTTTGGTGTAGATGGTAGAGCGCCATGAGGACCTCTTTGCCGCGAGCTTCTCCCAACTTGTAGGGTCAATAGAGCAGGCGTTAAGGTGACGTTTGAACACATCCTTGTAGCGCAGATGCTGACCACCGTGCCTCCGCTTACCCTCTGCAATCTCAGAGTAGAATACAACTTTGGGTAGTCGCCAGTCATCCATGCGAAAGATGTGTCCACACCATCTGAGCTGACGCTGCATGAGAAGAGCTTCCATGCCGTACATTCCGGAACGACGCAAAACCTCAGTGTTAGGCACGCGATCTTGCCACTTGATCCTTAGGATAGATCTTAAATATCTCAGATGGTACATGTCGAGTTTCTTAATGTCTGTTTTGTAGAGGCACCATGTATATACATTTAAGGCCAGTGTTAAGTGAAATATAGCATTTATTGATATACATCTGAAGCTAACTTTAATTATTCGATGTCATTGTTATAATAATGACTCGCTTAAACGGGGAAGGGAATTGTTCGAAAAAAACCTGAATGCTTGAAAGAATTTCATGTGAAGTATTGATTTCGTGTGAAGTCTGCTAACCCGCCACCCTGACGCTAAAGTTACTCTAATCGTGACTATAGTAAATCATGTAGGTACGTGAAAACGAAAGTAGCTAACTCTCGAGAAGCCTATGCCAAATCTGTTTTTTAATCTTTGACTATTTCATGATTTCTCATCAAATTCTTAAAAGAAAATTTGCAAAGTAAAATAAATAACTTCGTTCTTAATAACATAAACCCATCACGACCACAACTTCCTTTGCCCGGACCTCTATTTCATCGCTTTAATATTCCGGAGATTGATCCGCTAAGCCTCTAAATTTTAATTCACTTCCATTTACCTACGCGTTATTATTTCAACCGATTAAAACTGGTTTAGGCGCTGTATGTTATGTGAAAATTGTAAATTCTCTTAGGAATTATCATAATAATGAGAGTTAATTTTACGCAATGTTATATCGCAACATGAGTAGTTTTTCAGCGAGTCTAGGAGCACAGTATCATAGGAGCCAGACTGTCAGATCTCATCCAAAATAACAAACAGCGTAACGTCCAAACTAAAATGAACGTAGCGTCCAAAACTCAAATCAATTATAAAAATCAGAATATCCAAAAAGCGTAAATTGCCGGACATGCATGCCGCATGTCTGATGACCTGTGGGTTAGACTTATAAGAGAGTGTACGAGTACTACAGTAGCTTCAAACAGGAGTAGAAGTTATGTAGGTTTGGAGGTATTTTACTCTGCAGTGGGACCTGCAGGCTCAATGAAATAACATACAGTCACGCCAGTATTCTCCGGAGAGTGTATTTTTGTACGTTTAAAGTTCTCCGATATGTTTTAGGTTCGACAAAATAGGGAGCGAGTTCCTTGATTGTCCTTTGAAAAACCAAATTACATCAATGAAATTATCATAGATAGTTTAGTAAAAAGAATCATAAAAACAGAACAGAATAAGTATTATAGTTTAAATCTTATACATATTTTTTTGTGCTAGGGTGTAGTGGCACTTCTTGTCTTATAAACTCTTTGATGCTTTCCACCTTGCACTTAACTTACCATCCGCGTCGCGGCCTCGAATGTAAGATAGTGCTGCACTAGCATCACTCGCATTACAGAAAAGTTGGTATGACGTCATAAAGTTAAATATCCCTTATGCAGGTCACGAACAGCCGTGCAGCTCACTTCATCCAAGGAGGATTAGATACCTACAAAAACACTTAAAAAGATAACCATGTATATCCGATAACCATGTTATTGTGAAGGCGAAACAATTGAATTTGCATTTTCCAATTTTGAGATTATCATCCATATATTATTATAGACACATACACTAGACTGTTAAACTCATTAACCTTCCTTATTCGTAGTCAGGTAAAAAGACTTCAGGTCTTTGTCAAAACAATACGAAAATGTAAGACACAATGACGACAAGTTTTGATCATTAAACGCGAAACGCTAGATTCATCAAGGATAAACATTATTCCAGTTAAGATTTGTATTTATTTTAACATTCAAGTCACTATCAACGGAACCACAGTAAATATGCAGATCAGTAGTCGAACAGACTATAAAGCAACTTATGGAAATACTTAGACGGAAACCAACTAATTAAATTTGCAAGCCTTTCTCAACAAAAGTTACCTACATAAGTAGGTTTTTTTTTTTTTTAAAAAAAAGCTTACTAGCAATGTGGGTCACACATTACTAGTATTCTTGTTAACCCCTAGTGCTAAGCTAAATGCCTGTGTTACGAGTGGGTTCACGTCAGTAGTGCAATGGGTGGGGTTCGAACCGGCAACCACATGATCGCAAGTCCGACGCCCTAGCCATTAGGCTACCGCCGCTTATTAGCTGCAAGCCTATATAGGGATAAATATGATGACATCTTGTATTATAATTTAGTCATCAGATTCTATTTTACGCAAGTATTCCGGTACTTAGAACTTTCAATATTTTTGACAGTTATAGTAACCGTCAAAAATATTTTATTATGTGATATGGTAATTTTTTTCATAGGACTTTATAAAAAAAAACTATCCTCAGTTCAGCCGCTACTGGCCGCTAGTATATCAAGGTCCCATGTGGAGGCACAAGTTCAACACCGAACAACTACCTACTTAGAATTTTACGGAAAAACTCAACACTTTTCTCGAGCTGGGATTCAAACACAGGGCTTTTCGCATATCAGTTACGCTTACGATCACTAGAAAAAGGAAGTAGTATTGTACTATTACTATATAAGGTATAAATATATTAGTGGAAAAGTATAATTGTGATTTATTTTGAAAAGTATTTTTTAGTTACATTACTGCTTTAGAATTAACTGTGTCTCAACCGCGGCGTTCTATTCGAATCTCTAAAACTCAACTGTGAGTGTTTGCTGTAAATTGTAGCGGATGCATTTCGTGCATGTTCGTGGTTTATCTTCGTCGGCTGATGTCTTGAATATGTGATGCAAAACGTTATCATGCAAATGTCACTGGTTATTTATATTATGCAGTGGCGTAGACTTAAGTGCGAGACTTTGAGTGAGTGTTTTGAGAAGTTATTAGTGTTCTCTTCTAAAGTTGGAGATTTTCTTTAAGTTGAGAGGTCCTTAAATGACTTATGCAAATACTTTATTATGGAAGCTTTATTCCACATTTATAAATAGCTGATATAATGAATTTAATTTTTCATAGAAAATATGGTTATGAAAAGTAGAATGCTGGCGGTTTAATTAATAGTGTGTTGAACTTGTTCACAATACCGTAAATGTTATTAAAACTTTTTTATTTCCGAAATACCATAGCTACAGTAGAGAAAAATATGTCTTTTTTTGTCATGTTCACATCACCTAGTTTGGGCATTTAAAAGATACAACGATAAAATATTGTTTTAATGCACGTGGACTAACATTTCTAGAAAAAAAATATTCTCGGGTTTTCTGCCGTACCGCGCAATGAGCATTAAATAAAAATAAAACTATTTTTACGGATTTTATCGCGTTGTATTAAATTTTATTATTTCCCGACGTTTCGGATCCTTTACAGCATCCATGGTCACGGGTAGACTGAGGTGTTGGACGTCTTAATGTTAAAATTACTAACAGCTACCTTACATTTTTGTTAATCATTAGTGATCCGATTCACGCAGAACGAGCTCACCGTATCCTTTGGTCTTGCAGTTTTGGGCTTGGATCTAGATTTAATAGATTCTATAATGGGGTTCCAAGCAGCTGGTAAGACCCAACCATCTTCTCTATTGAAATTTGGGTGTTTTTTAATTTCAATAGCCTCACGAATCATCCTAGGTAGGAATCGGTTTTCTTTTGCGAGGACTTGTGGTTTATCAAATCTGATGTAGTGCTGGGTCTTGTCTAGGGTATGTTCACAAACTGCAGACTTTCTGGAACGGCGGTGTTTGACATCGGCAATGTGTTCTTTTACGCGGGTCTCTATGCTTCTTTTAGTTTGGCCTATGTATGAGAGACCGCAATCACAATCAAGCTTGTATACTCCTGCATCTTGAAGAGGTATGTGGCACTTGACAGGTGGTAAGAACTGACTAATCTTCTTCAGCGGCTTGAAGTATGTTTTGATTGAAGCTCGCTTCAAGATATAGCCAATCTTGTCTGTGACTCCTCTAACATATGGCAATACAGCAGGTAGACGCTCGACTGTGGCACGTTTCACGCGGTTTCTGTGACGAGGGCGCGGTATTCGGAGCTTGTTGTCATGTAGCACTTGCTTGACATGTTGAAGCTCTGCAGCCAGGTGTTGCTCATCACAGATCCCACGCGCTCTCTGAAACAAAGATTTACCGACGGTAGATAACTGTGTTGGGTGGTGGTGTGATTCACCATTTAAGTATTTGTCTGTATGGGTTTTCTTTCGATACACAGTGTGACTCAAGGTATTATTGGGGGTACGAATTACCAAGACATCCAAGAAAGCTAAAGAGTTGTTGGCCTCTGCCTCCATAGTAAACTGAATTTTAGAATTTAAGGAGTTAAGGTGGTCTAAAAATGCTTTTACTTTATTAGATGGTAAAATGGTGAAAGTATCATCTACGTACCGCTTGTAGAATTTTGGTGTTACAGGTGCAGATTGTAAGGCAGTCTCCTCAAAATCTTCCATGAAGATATCAGCAACAATGGGAGACACTGGAGAACCCATTGCTACACCATCCACTTGCGTGTAGAATTGATTATTCCACAACATATAGCCAGATGTTAGGCAATGTTTTAGTAGTTCAGCATATTCAATAGGCATGTTATTCTCGAATAGTTTCTTAGATACAATTCTGATGCAATCTTCCACTGGTAAACATGTAAATAAAGACTGAACATCAAAACTGACCATAGTTTCATTGTCGGTGAGGTGTAGATGTTTTATTTCACTGACAAAATGGTATGAGTCCTTCACATATGCTGCATTGTTTCCTCTTAGTGGTGTGAGTACTTTAGCAAGGTGTTGAGCCAATCTGTAGGTTGGTGAGTCGATTTGGCTGACTATTGGTCTTAGCGGAGCATTGGGTTTGTGTATCTTGGGCAGCCCATACAGCTTTGGTGGTTTAGCACAACTGGGAATTCGATATTTTACGTCTAACTTCAATGTATCGGAGTGCTTTTTTATTAGATCACTAGTTAATTTTAATGTTTTCGTTGTAGGATCTGTTTTCACTGGTTTGTAGGTGTTTACATCCGATAAAAGGTCTTGTATTTTATTATTGTAGTCCAACGTATCCATAACCACCGTGGCGTTACCTTTATCTGCACGTAGAATGGTTAACTCGGGCCTTTCGCGAAGGTTTTTAAGCGCTAAAAATTGGTTTTTTGTAAGATTCCGAAGAAGAAGAAGAAATCCGTAAAAATAGTTTTATTTCAATGTCTAATATTCGCGTAAGTGTCAGAAACCAGTATGTTAGCCAGTACGGACTGTCTATTGCTAATAAAATACGCCGGTTAGAAGATCTCAAGACAAAGCGCGCAAGATTTACAACATCTTTGAATTTCTTGAAGAGATGCAGGGACAACAGCATCATTCCTGCGTGTGCCAAAATTTCACCAAGAAAGGACATACGAGGAAGCGCAAAGATCATAAACCAGGCAAGCAAAAAACTTTTACAACAGTTAGTGCAAAATACGAGATCCGATTTACATTATATAAACCAAGATATCGATATTTCATCCAGGAATTTAAAGACAGAATTATCTACATTTGATTTTAATAATTGCATTAAAATACTAAATGAGCGTGAGTCATCAAAATATAACGAATGCAAACATAGACAAATAAATAAATTCAATAAACTAATGTCAAAATCAAATGTCAATGTCACTAAAGAAAACGGAACGCGCCCGTCACCTGCGAGCCAATCACGCGCAGTTGTCAATCTATCTAAACATAACCTGGATGAAAACACGGTTCAAGTGCTATCAAAAGGCCTAAATTATGCAATAACACCTCGTAATATACCGGTAGAAAACATAATATGCAATGTAGAAGAGTGCCTTTATAAAAATAATGTAAATAAACAAGATTTAGAGGCGATACGTCAAGACATTTCGTCAGTGTTACGTCGTAGCAGACCGCCCAAACTGAATCTTACAAAAAACCAATTTTTAGCGCTTAAAAACCTTCGCGAAAGGCCCGAGTTAACCATTCTACGTGCAGATAAAGGTAACGCCACGGTGGTTATGGATACGTTGGACTACAATAATAAAATACAAGACCTTTTATCGGATGTAAACACCTACAAACCAGTGAAAACAGATCCTACAACGAAAACATTAAAATTAACTAGTGATCTAATAAAAAAGCACTCCGATACATTGAAGTTAGACGTAAAATATCTAATTCCCAGTTGTGCTAAACCACCAAAGCTGTATGGGCTGCCCAAGATACACAAACCCAATGCTCCGCTAAGACCAATAGTCAGCCAAATCGACTCACCAACCTACAGATTGGCTCAACACCTTGCTAAAGTACTCACACCACTAAGAGGAAACAATGCAGCATATGTGAAGGACTCATACCATTTTGTCAGTGAAATAAAACATCTACACCTCACCGACAATGAAACTATGGTCAGTTTTGATGTTCAGTCTTTATTTACATGTTTACCAGTGGAAGATTGCATCAGAATTGTATCTAAGAAACTATTCGAGAATAACATGCCTATTGAATATGCTGAACTACTAAAACATTGCCTAACATCTGGCTATATGTTGTGGAATAATCAATTCTACACGCAAGTGGATGGTGTAGCAATGGGTTCTCCAGTGTCTCCCATTGTTGCTGATATCTTCATGGAAGATTTTGAGGAGACTGCCTTACAATCTGCACCTGTAACACCAAAATTCTACAAGCGGTACGTAGATGATACTTTCACCATTTTACCATCTAATAAAGTAAAAGCATTTTTAGACCACCTTAACTCCTTAAATTCTAAAATTCAGTTTACTATGGAGGCAGAGGCCAACAACTCTTTAGCTTTCTTGGATGTCTTGGTAATTCGTACCCCCAATAATACCTTGAGTCACACTGTGTATCGAAAGAAAACCCATACAGACAAATACTTAAATGGTGAATCACACCACCACCCAACACAGTTATCTACCGTCGGTAAATCTTTGTTTCAGAGAGCGCGTGGGATCTGTGATGAGCAACACCTGGCTGCAGAGCTTCAACATGTCAAGCAAGTGCTACATGACAACAAGCTCCGAATACCGCGCCCTCGTCACAGAAACCGCGTGAAACGTGCCACAGTCGAGCGTCTACCTGCTGTATTGCCATATGTTAGAGGAGTCACAGACAAGATTGGCTATATCTTGAAGCGAGCTTCAATCAAAACATACTTCAAGCCGCTGAAGAAGATTAGTCAGTTCTTACCACCTGTCAAGTGCCACATACCTCTTCAAGATGCAGGAGTATACAAGCTTGATTGTGATTGCGGTCTCTCATACATAGGCCAAACTAAAAGAAGCATAGGGACCCGCGTAAAAGAACACATTGCCGATGTCAAACACCGCCGTTCCAGAAAGTCTGCAGTTTGTGAACATACCCTAGACAAGACCCAGCACTACATCAGATTTGATAAACCACAAGTCCTCGCAAAAGAAAACCGATTCCTACCTAGGATGATTCGTGAGGCTATTGAAATTAAAAAACACCCAAATTTCAATAGAGAAGATGGTTGGGTCTTACCAGCTGCTTGGAACCCCATTATAGAATCTATTAAATCTAGATCCAAGCCCAAAACTGCAAGACCAAAGGATACGGTGAGCTCGTTCTGCGTGAATCGGATCACTAATGATTAACAAAAATGTAAGGTAGCTGTTAGTAATTTTAACATTAAGACGTCCAACACCTCAGTCTACCCGTGACCATGGATGCTGTAAAGGATCCGAAACGTCGGGAAATAATAAAATTTAATACAACGCGATAAAATCCGTAAAAATAGTTTTATTTCAATTAAATAAAAATGTTTGTAGATATAGTTTTGGTAGTCACTGTTAGTTTTTAACGTAACTGCAAAAATAATATTTTGTCGTGCATACCGCGGCACGCAATAGACACGCGGTGAGAGAGAAAAAAACAAATTTTCTAAAATTTTAAATGCAAAGTTAAATCAGAAAATGGTTTTAAATTTAAGTTGCATTATTTAATTAGGAAATCTGTTTTAATCACTGCCCTAAAATACTAAATAGGTTGTATTTTTACTCGATTACGGGAAGAACGTTATTTCGATTCTTTAAAACATTACTTAGTAATTTCAGTGAAGGAAAAATTCGATTTCGGGGCGGGATTCAAACCTGGGTCTGGTCAGATACACCACCAGACACACCACTATGACACTTTTTTATTTATAATCGTGCATTTTACTTTAAAATATGCCAAGTACACCCTGCTACAAAAGAAAATCGACCTTCACTAATGATAAATAAATGATAAATGATATTTATTTCTGTAAATAGATCTTTTAGAGACACTTTTACAAGTCATCGTTTTTTTTTGTACACTACAATATGATGGCACATTTATCTTTTTCAATCAATGGCCCATGACAAACAAACATGGGGACGGGACTGAATATTGAAAAAATAAATAAAAAAAGCAGCTCTAAGTTTGAATTTGTGCTAGGTTAATGGCAATACGCTCGAGCGTTACATGGGACTTTCTCTGATAAAATGTGGGTTTAATTATACTACACTGACTTGCAAAACTAAGTACTACACTTTTAAAATTAAAAATTTTCTAGACAATAAAAGTTAGAAATTTCTAATAAAAAACGTTTTATAGCAAATTTTATCAGCTTTCTTCGAAACTATAGTAAACTATGCTCATTTTATTCCAAAAGTTTATTTTGTGTTATCGCAATTTTAAAGGTGTGATAGTTTTGCAGGCCAGTGTAGTACATCACTGCCTAAGCCTTCCTTAAGTACCTACAAGCGCGATGGTGTTGGATTATGTTCATGTTAAGTATTATGTAAGTCTAGAAACCTACGACGACGTACCTACTGGGTTAAGCTACTTACAATGAATGAGCCAATTTGCCTATAGTTATTGTGTTTGGGAGGGCTTACGATTTTGAACCTTACGGACAATACCAATACAATATGTATCCAAATGTCCAGTAACGTCTCGCAATCAGTATAATGGTGGATTGATTACGATAGACGAATACGTCCAATCAAATGCTGTTTGCTATGTCGTCTCACTATCAAAGAGCGTATTATATATAGCGTATCATTGCGTTCCGTGGCTTGCAATATATAGTAGTAATCGATGCAACGAGTGAGCCATTCGGCTAGTTTACGTAGCATTCTGTATAGGTAACAATATGTCGCACCATGTTCTGAGAATCGAGAATAATAAATCGTTGTAGAAATAGATACCTAGATGTTCTTAATCATCGATTGAAAAAGTGCGATAACAGTACTTGCCATCACGTTGCTTTTGTAGAAACTATTAGATGATAGCAAGTAAGTATTAAATATTAACAATCCTTTTTATTAGATTTTATTGACGAAGGAGAATACCAACAGAACCATTGTATATGTACTGATTAAATTAAGTACTTATATATTATACTAGCTTCTGCCCGCGACTTCGTCCGCACAGCGTAATGATATATAGCCTATAGCCTACCTCAATAAATGGGCTATCTAACACTGAAAGAATTTTTCAAATCGGACAAGTAGTTCCTGCGATTAGCGCGTTCAAGCAAACATACAAACTCTTCAGCTTTATATATTAGTATAGATATACATAGATATAAATTTAATTAATTAATTAATCAAGCTCAGAATTGGTGCCCTGAAATAGCGACATGGAGTCGCGGCAGACAACGAAGGAGCTGACGGGACGAGCTGGATGTCTTCCTTGAGAATTGGAAAGTGTAGCGCACAATCGCGACCGTTAGAACGAATGAGGGTGTGAAGCAATGAGACAGTATGGCCTATTAATAATAAAAAAAGTAACTAGTAAACTTTTGTAGGTAATTTTATTACAGAAACACTTTATTATTGTCATAAAACAGGAATTTTGTTCTATATATTGGACACAGCAGATATAAGAGAACTATCTGTCTTTGTTTTCGTAACTTTTCACACCTTTACTGCTGCACAGAATTCGATAAAATTTGGCAAGGCAATATTTATATAGGTTTTTTTAAAGTTGCCCCACTAGGATTTTCTCCTGTATCATGTGTGTTTTACAATACAAATTTTCACATAGGTACACAAACGCCCAGACCTGGTATACCTCTAGGTCATACCAATATATGCGCCTACGCCAAACTGCTATGACCACTACGCCAAACGTGTCATCGTGAGATGTGATTTCGAAATAAAATATTGACCATCAAGGTGGCTCATTTGCCAACATAAAAACATATATTTGAAATATTTATATAAAAGTCTTAAAGTGATACCTCAACTAAAAATATAGGTATATAAAAAGGATTCATAGACTAGACTAAGCATATTATTATGTACACAAAACAAAATAGATCGGTTTACAGGGCACACTAACGTAGATGTTGGTGTGCGTAAACTCAACGCGTTATTACTTCGCCTATTACTAGTGTTAGCTTTACAATAACCCGTTGTCCACACACTTGCAATTTCTTGTTGCTTCACATTATATATGAAACAAAGAATATGAAGCATAAATTCAAAGGTATTATCAACCGATACCGTGGCATAGGTGTATAAGCAAGCAGCTGGTGTGACATTAGTCTTATGATCAAATCACGCCGGCCCGGCGCAAACTTTTTGCATTATTATCATTATTTTTTTTCGTTTTGTTGAATTTTTATTTTTGTTATTTACCTGATAATAAGAACATTATTCCAGAAAAAATGATATATGGAAGAAAATATTAAACAATGTGTAATATGATAACAACAATATTTATTGACATGGTTTTTTTTAATTATAAATACAAATTATAAAGTATGGTTCATGACAAATATTCTAAGTGGGACAAAAATTCACTTTGTTTTTCATATTCAAGAGGGTAATTTATTTATTAATGATATGAATAAACATGTTAGTAAGTTAGATAATAAGATACTGGCGATCCTAAATTGTAATCTCACTAACAATAACATCAATCATGTAATACAAATTACCCCCTGATATTTTTAATAGCCGATTGGTGCGCCATCACTATCTATTACTTGTTGCAAACGTGTCCTCATGCTAGCAACCATATTCCAGCACAAATCAGAGCCACGAAACGATTCCCATGACGAGGTAACGACATCGTCTAAATTAAATTTGGACCTGACTTCAGATGAGTCCCAGTTTAGCACCATGTGACCCCATAGGTTTTCAATGGGGTTCAGGTCAGGACTTTTTGATGGCCATTCAATAACAGTAAAGTTTTCTTGGACGTTTAACCAACTTTGCACGAGTCGCGCGCGATGCACAGCGCAGTTATCATGCACGAAGTAAATGTGTTCTTGCGGGTATGCAACACGCACAGTTGGTAGCATCACGTTTTGTAAAACATCCAAGTAACCTTGACTGGTATTGCGACCCCCTACCTGCACTAATTCACCGGGACCCATTGATGACATCCATCCCCAATAACCCAACGTAATGCGGCCACTAGACCTGCATGGAATAATATTTTTTTTGTTATAGCGTTCACCATCTTTTCGCCATAATATTTTACGACCGTCCTTGTCCGACTTAAAACATTTTTCATCGCTAAATATAACTATATTATTGCACCAATCAAAATCCAAATATTCTCTTGCGAAGCGAACCCGGTTTTGCATGTGAATATCAGACAGTAATATTTTCTTGGCTGGCCTACGACATTTCATACCAGCTGCACGCAAGTGGTTCCGCACAGTTTGTAACGTCACGTCATGTTTAGTTGCCGTGGAACGAGTAGTGAGGAAGGGCTCAGCCAAATGCGTAGCAACTATATCACGGTGCCGTGCATTGGTATCTGTATATGCAAATCCAGCCTTTGGTCCCGGTCGGCAAGGATCAATGCTTCCCGAATCTGCATAACGATGGACCCACAATTGCACAGTTCTTCTCTGTGAACAATAATTAAATATTGTTACATAAAACATCAATAAACAAGATGTGTATTATTGAAACATAATAAACTTCTAAACGTAATAATAATATTTTGTTACTCACCGATATCTTTAAACGCCTCGCAATTTCACTAATTGAAACGTTTTGCTCATGCAAAATAATTATCTCAGCTCTTAAAAGTGTAGTTAAGTGATTCATATTGATTCACAAATAATAGCACTTCTCAAAATACGCAGGGTATAATGTCTAAAAACGTAACAAAAGCTCGATAGTCAATAGCATTATGACGATGAAATTAAACTACTAACATATTATGATTTGTCATTTTTAGAGGGTAGACCATTAATATAGTCCAAACCAAATATAAAAAAGACTTGCTAATACCTGTTCTATACAATGAATTGAACAAACAAATGTAAAATATTTTTTAAAACATACAAAAAGTTGAGCCGTTTGTAATAAGATTCGATCTTACGGTGCCGGCGACAAGAAGTATTGTTCGCACGCTTAACTAATGCGCCACAGTGGAGTCTGATTCATTAGCTAAATTTATGCATCATATTCCCTGCAACTTTAAAATGACAAGAAATTGCAAATGTGTGCGTGGACAACGGGTTATTGTAAAGCTAACACTAGTAAATAGGCGAAGTAATGAACGCATTGAGTTTACGCACACCAACATATACGTTGGTGTGCCCTGTAAACCGATCTGTTTTGTTTTGTGTACTCTCGGTGAAGTGTAAACGAGATCACACTGCAGACCTGCTTTCAATAGTCGGACAGGGTACATTCCTCGGATTATCCTTTCTATATAGCCAGGCTTCCTCACTAGATGTGCGAATATTGGTTCTAAGCTTATAGCTTTATAAAATACTAGCTCTATCCCACGACTCTACTACAGCTCGCACTGCTATTTTAAGTTTTTTTTTTTCTTTAAAAAAGCTTACTAGCGATGTGGGTCGCACATTACTAGTATTCTTGTTAACCCCTCGTGCTAAGTTAAATGCTTGTGTTACGAGTGGGTTCACGTGAGTAGTGCAATGGGTGGGTTTCGAACCGGCAACCACATGATCACAAGTCCGACGCCCTAGCCATTAGGCTACCACCGCTTAAAGAGTAAAGTCGAGTAAGTTTATAGTCTGTATTGTTTTTGAAAAGCTTTTTTCAAGCTTTTTTCTCCTGTGTAGATATGTGTGTGTATAAACACATACCTACATCTATTTTTTCAAGCATACTTTTAATTAGTTCTTTTTTCTATTCTAACTTTCACGGCATATAGGACAACGTATACTGACAGTCGCCAGCAAATCAAGTTACCACAAACTGTCAAAATTCAAAATTTCTCTAATGGATAATAAACTCTATAATTTGAAAATTCTGTTGAGAATTGATCGACTAACAAACAAACATTATTTTTTTATAATATATGAAGCAAGCATTCCATTTACTAAATGCTGGTTTTAGGATACCATATTTCGTAATTATCAATGAATTATTCACCGCATCATACATATACATAATGTATGATAATCGCTCCATTAAGGTATACATTTCGTACTCGAACACTTATTCGCTATCCAAATAATGTTAGAGTTCGATTCCAGTCTAACCAAGTGCAATTAAAACTATGTTTAGTCACGACCTAGTGCTGATTTGCTAACTTCTCACGCCAATGAGAAAATCTCTCATGCTCATATATTCCTTTACTGTTTCACTGAATTAGAATTCGAGTTAAGACTCCGGCGGACGCTGTATTATCCATACAAATGTAATATCAAAATGAATCTTAACTTAAAAACAATTTAATCAAATCGTCTTATTATTCGGATTCGGATACTGTTAATCTAGGTTCTTACTTTACCATTTCGTCTACTAATACTTCACTGGGGGTCGAGCATGGATGCCGTGGGTCCCGAACCCATTATACCCCTTCCCTTCGTCCAGATACGTACTATTGTAAGACAACGCACCAGGAACTGGTCGAATCATGGGGAGTGCAGGCAGGCAAAAGAGGCACTCCCTGACATAGACGGACGCGTTACTAAACAGTTAGTGCGACTGTCAAAGCAACAATTAAGAATAGTCACGGCAGCTCTCACCGGCCATGGTTCTTTTAATAAACATCTTTCTGTTATAGGTATTACAGCCCCCTGTGCAGAGCCTGCCTGGGGGAAGACGAGACAGCGGCCCTCGTGCTCCTACATTGTCCTGGGGTCGCCGCATACAGGGCAAAGTACCTCGGTAAACCGAGTACTCTCGGAGAGATCGTCAGCAACATTAACCGCTTGCTGGCCTTTCTTGAAGAGTTAGGGTGGCTCGAGTAGATAATCCTTCCCACCCGCACCGTCGTGGAGTTGCAGAAAATAGCCCGCTAAATCATACCATAACATACCAAAATCTCATCTCATACCAGAATCTTAACTTAAAACAATCTAATCAAATCGTCTCATTATTCGGATTAGGATACTATTAATCTAGGTTCCTACTTTACCATTTTGTCTACTGATAGGTACTTCACTGGAATTAAATGACCAGAAAACCGGTCTTAACTGCGTAGAATTATCAAAAATTACATTGCACGAAATGGTAGAGTAGGAACCTAGATTAATGGTATCCGAATCCGAATATTAACACAATTTGATTTAGTTATGTTATAGTTACGATTTATTATGGTATTAGGTTTGTACGGGCAATTCGGTCCCCCGCACCTGTAGGCACATTTAAGCTAGGCATGCCTTTTTTATGTGATAGGGGACCAAACGAGCAGAAGGATCACCTGATGATAAGCGATAACCGCCGCCCATGGACACCCGCAACACCAGAGGAGTCACAAGTACGTTGCCCGCCTTTTAAAAGGGTTTGGCCCTCCGGTATCCTCGCTCGGCAAAACACAACGCAAGCGTTGTTTTACGCCGATTTTCTGTGAGGCCGTGGTATTAATGGGCCGACTCTGGTCGAGCCGGCCCATTAGTGCCCATTCGTGAAGCATGGCTCTCCCACGTCAAAAAATTATGCCTTATGGAAGGAAAAATGAAAAGCGTGAATATCACGCCAATAAACCCAGCTGAGGACCTCCCGACGGCATGGGCTTTCCTGGGCAACCTAGTAAGAAGTCTCTCAACAGACTTCGTACTCAGGTCGGTTAAAGTGTGATTACGAACATAGTTATCGTTGTTGATACAACCATACTACTTCTACTTTAACACAATTTCAGATTTGGTATTCAATGATAAACTTTTTGAATATAATATTTATAAATTCACTGCTTAATGTTCATAGTACGAAAGAAAACCCCAACTTATAAGTGGACGAGGAGATGGATATACAACATTATTTTTATGATAGATAATGTATTTTTGATGCGCCTGGCTCCGAAAGTACTCTAAAGGGAAAGAAATAGGAAAACTACCTCACAGTTGAGATAAAGTTTTTCAAATGAAATGGTATATTATAGACTTCTTACAGCATTTTTGAGTAAAGCCTAATTAAGCACTAATTTGCAGCATAATTGATATAGTGGGTGAGTTTGTGTCACAAAGCTTTTGGTAAGTTTTTAAGGACCGGTCAGATTTCTTTAGTCATTAAACCCGATTCATTTAAAAGCAGAACTTCAATGTCACAAGTAAGAGATAACAGATTAAATTACTATGACCATTTTGTATTAATAATGAATAGATTGATGTGTACGCAAAGAAAAAGTTAATGCTATGCAGTAGATCGCATCTCCCTTGAAATAAGGCGTTATGGGTTTCAATAAGAACGCTAGCCCTAGCCTTATTGTGCCGAGGTTTATGGCAGTGAATAAATTAATTTTCAATTTAAATTAAGAATTGTATTGGTAAGAAGAATAAAGTCAAAGTCAAATTCAACATACAATTTTGAACGTAATTTTTACATGATAGACAACTCTCTCTCTTCACCGCCTACTAGTATGTTCGCTAAGCAGTAGAATTCACCCATGTTGGATCGTTCCTAGTTGTAGCATAATTTTAAATAGCTTAAAACACTCCTCATGAATAACTTAGTCCATTAGAGAAAACCGCATGAAAATCTGTTATCAGTTGTTTTTGAGTTATTCACAAACAAACAGACGGACGCGGTGGGGGACTTTTCAGAACGAAATATATAATATTTTACAAGACTATTTGAAGCAAGCTAGTTTCATTTCATACAAAATTTAATGCCAAACAAAAACAAAAAACAACAGAATAAATATTCGGATCTCTGATTTTGGTAAAGCCCAGTGCACACTGTCGGCTGCTGACCAAGGAAGTGTTGAGGTGTCCCCGCATCTTTATCTCGGCCGTTTATCAAATAAATTCACAGTCCCAGTGAAATTTATTAGTTTTCGAATGGCCACCTCTGCAGTGTGACTTGGCGTTATTGCGGGGAGAAGAAATCGCTTGTGAAATGCGACTTTCCTATCCTTTGGGCTAAGTTTAAGTTGACTTATGTATGTGTGAAGAAAAAGAAAGTATTATTTTTATTAAACTGTAGATATTTCGAAGGCATGTGTAGTCCACTAACCTGCAGTGAGACTGAGAAGTAGGACAGTAAATGAGTTAATAACAGAATTAGAGATAATCCTGATGATGACTAATTGATAAATATCGAAGCCTTCCAATAGGTAAAATTGATTCATTAAATTAATTATTAATCGTCTTTTACACCTACCATTAGCCTGCTTTACAACCACAGCGAGCCGTATTTTAAGGTCCAATTTAAGAATAAAGGTCATTTATAGTTATAGGTAATCTCAATGACACTGTCATACTTGGCAACCGAACTAAGGACTTCACGCACAAGTAACTACGCTTGCGACGAGATAGACGAGGCAATTTTCAACATTTATCCCACATTTATATTTCAAATATAAAACCTTTGTTCAATTCGCATTGGAACTCTGTTTACCCAGTCATGTACGATATCTGTGATATTATTTTACGGATCCACATCTTTCCACATCAGCGGAGATAAAACGTATGAACTGCAGTGCAAATGAATTTTCCCTATCGAGCCGCAACACAATGTTTCAATTTGTTAAAAAGCTATCACGTGATCATGTTCTATAAATATTGCTCTGTTGAAAGTTTGATTAATTGAGTTATATTTCTATGCAGAATTCCAAATATAATAATTTAACATTTACATTTTAGATACTGTAATGTCGTTTCACCTCAAGTCATAACTGTTTGAGTAGGGAAAATATTAGTTAATAGTACCTAACAGTTGAAAAATAAAAAAAACGTCGTATTTTTACAAACTAAAAACAATTTACACTGTGTCATTTTAACTTAATTGTTTTTTTTATATATATTTATTGTCATCTTTTCTTTATATATTCACAAGATTCTATTGCCCTTTCACAGGTGATCAACTATAATGACGATGGAAAGGGATGATAGAATATTAACAGTCCTAAAGATTCCCATTACTCTCTTGTCTTGAATACCATTTCAGGCCATGGTCGCCTGAACATTTTACTAGCCTTTAACTAAATTGTCAATATGAAATAAATTATCTATTAAATAGGAAATGAATTCCTTTCCAGAACTTATATATAAAGCAATTCCGATGCTATCAATAAGGTCTATAAATCTATTTGAATATCATCCTATTTAAAGCCCCTGCTCTAAGCACGGGTCAGAAAAAGAAGTCGTTAAATATTTACGAATAAGTATTTTATCTGGTTATCCATGTACTGTGGGTGTACACTAGTAACGCTTTAGTCTTACCTTTTCCCAAAGGATCATTACTCATATTTATTTATTTATTCTTCAATGCACATTGATGGTACATAAGGCGGGCTTAATGCCGTAAGGCATTCTCTACCAGTCAACCTTCGGGTTAAATATAAACAACAAAAATTAGGATATGAAAAATAAATTGTAATTTTTTACATAATACTATACATACACATACAAATACTAGAATTACATACTGTTTTTTAGAATTTCCTATTGGATCTTTTCTATAATTCATTAGTACCTGGGCCCGAAATCTACTACCTATTTATTATGCCACAATAGTCAATCAATTACCTCAGAGTTGTTGATTTTAGACACTGAATGATCATTCTGATACAATTGAAATAGCAGAAGGTTGTTTAGAGAACATCCAGTGGGCTCCATACGAGTAGTCAGGGTTTACTGTACACATTCTACAGTGTATCCAAGATTTAGGTAGTACAGGTGTAATATAACAATATGACACCTAATGGCGGAGCGTAAAGGTGGGATGCAAATAACCTCTGGCGCTCAGACGTGCCCCGCGAAGTTTGAAAGCACGAGTTGAATACGAAAGTTACGGCACCCGTGCCCCAGGATAACCGGCACAAGTGACTACAATATACTTTAAAGTCAGTGTAAGCCAGAGAAGCGGTGGCCCTTATCGCACACGTGATTTGAATGCGTCGCACACTTTTATTCGACCAATATGACAAAAATGTTTGCGACGACTGCGCTTTGAATACATAAACACACTGATTTTAAATTTTCCTCTTTATTATATTTCGCAAGGGGATAACGCGCGACTATTTTTACCGTCTCGCGTTGTTTTCTCTTGGGGTTGGAATATGTGGAATACATAATACCTTCTCTCGAATGATACGATTGTATCGTATAACGAGACGTCTGCATGATATACCTCCCTGATAAAAACGAAGCTGAAAATCTGCTACAATTTGGTTACAGAAGAAAATGTTTTTCACATCATAAACAAGATTGCCACTTTGATAAACATCTTGTTTATTACTAATGAACATTGGAGGGCAGTCTTCTAAGATCTATAAATAAAAAAGTAGGCAAACGCCTTTGAGAACTACATTTAACAGCAAATTGTATTCAAGAAATATGGTATTAGCTACCATACGTAAAACGCACCAAATCGCATTTATTTTGATAACACTTCTAGAAAGAATCATTACAAAATATTCCTTTGAACAGAATATAAAATCAAGTATACATTATTAAAATACTTAAGTAAGTAGGTACGTCATTCAATGTAAAATCAAGAATGAGTTAATTAATCATTTTAAATTTTAATAAGCATCTACTTATCATAACTTGAGAAATTTAACATAACTTGAATTGAATACATTTTTATACAGAAATCATCGTTTCAAAGTTTTCAATTAAAACCTTTTTAGTTACTTAATTATTAATTAAAACTTTCACTAAATGAATTTAAGAAGATTTATAAAAAAGTACACTTGAAATATATATATATATATAGCATATAGCAAGCAGCCGAAAGAAGTTCCAATGCCCTAGCTACATTAAAAAAGTCAGTCGCAATATTTTCTACGCATCAGCAACCTGCGCTTTTCATACGTCAAGCTTTTGGGAGCGCAGGCTAGCGGTTAGCTTGTGGTAAGCTCTGGAAAGCTAGCTGTCAACACTGACAACACGTGGGGTCGAGTTTGACCATAAATGTAGCAACGTTTAATTAAACCGTCAAAGAATTTCTGGATATTATTACGGCCTAACTAAGACGAAAGAGGAAAATAATAAACATTATAAGGAATTCTTATCTTTATATAAGTTAGTTTGAAATTAGCGTTTGAATTGCAATCTTACGGATCGGCAAACAAAAGGAAAAATAATATTTACAGTGGCAACACTGTGTCAATCTCTTTCTTGTCTCGCTTTCGGCTTTTGTTCTTTTTTAAAAGTGCCCACGCCTGTTTATAACTGCCAGGACAATCCAAAAGCATCTTTTAAAACGGGAAGCATCTGTGGGTAATCCCCAATTCCCAAACATGGTAACGATAAATCATAAAACCGACGATAAAACAAAACAAATAGCTATAAAACCATAATAAAGTCAATGCACGGGCTATATCAAAGAAAAACCAGTCCCAAGCGGTGTAAAATTTAAACATCATACGATTCAGGGGACCTACTACGGAAAACAAAATACGAAGAAGTTTCGACTGACAGACGTTACGTTTTCCGACCACTAGTGTCTCTTACACGAAGATGAAACTATTTTCCGGTTTTGTTGTTTAATTGTGCATTGAATCTTAATAGATAATATATTATTGTGGCGTTATTGTGAATAAATAAAATAAAATAAATAATATTTTTGTACTTCGTTTTCATCCGAAGTTTCGACGTCCTATGTTCGTAGTATACCCCCAATTCTGACGAATCTACGAAGTTTTGTATGAGTGTGTGTTTTTGAATACAATGGCGGAATTCGAGGCGACTGGGGAGTGCCCAAGGCTTCGGCGCGGCACGCCGAATGGAACTACCGCCGTATCTCATAAGATATGGAATTCTTAAAAGACGTAGGTGAATTGGATTTTAGATTGCCCGTGTTGGGAGTAGTGGTACTTGTTTTATTCGTTTTTCTATCATATAAACCACTATGATAGATGGCTATTTTCTATTTTATTTAAATTGTTACTTTATTACCTACTGGCTGACCCAACAGCTGAATTCAGACGAAAGCGCTTTCAGTTTTTTTACTATTACTTGGGACCTAAACATACCGGCAACTGAGGGTGCACATTAGTACGCCTCTGCCTAACCCTTCGGTGAATATAGGCGTGATGGTATAAGAAGGCAGGCAGATCGAGAAAGATTAAGATCATAGTCCATCACACTGGCCGAGTGCAGGCATAAATTATATATTACGACTTGTGCATCTACTCTATCTAGTCGGTACTCCAAGGATTAAATTATGCTTTAAATAAATTATCGAGCCTTTCTGTTAATAAACAGTTGGTAATTCTCTTGTTATTGGGTGGTAATTTTATATATTGAGATAAATAAATATTCTGCGACATTTTTACACAGCACCATCTAGTCTCAAACTAAGCAGAGCTTGTACTATGGGTACTGGACAATGGATATAATACTTATAATTATACTTATATGTAGGAATCGAACCCATGACTTAGAGGTCAGCAGTGCGGTACTCGAACCACTAAACCACAGAGATCGTCAGATAAAAGTGGAATTTTATTATATTTTGAACAGTGTTAAAGTATATAACTACCCGAATTAAAACAAATATTTAAACCACAGAATTTTTATGACAGAATTTTGAAAAAGCATTGCAAATAATATGTACCTAATTACTATTTAACTTATAAACTCATATCGTCTGTTACATAGTTTTACAGTCCATTACATAGAGTTCATTTCTTTAATATACATCGCTTCGAATATAGAGATATAACATAAGAGCATCGTAAACTTTGTAGCAGCGAAGAATAACTTTGGCATCGTTAAACTTGCAGAAGTAATTTATTACACTATCCTTTAATTTATTACTTAAATAACTTTCTTTTAAATAAATATACATACCCACATTTTTGAGAAGTGTAGAATTTTATAGTGTAACTAGCTTTTACCGCGGCTTGACTCACCTGAAGCTATAGTAGGATTAGAAAGGGATTCCAAAAATAATTTAATTGAAACCAACAGTGATGATCTCTTCTTTATATGGGCCTTTATACATCAGAGAGGTCAAGTTGTATCAAAGGATCCGATTAATTAATTGAGATAAGAAGTTCACCAGTTTTAAAGTTGGAGCATATACTTTCTAACTGTGATAACAAAATTAAAATCTATTCAGTAGTTTTTGCTCCAACCCGTAACAAACAACAGCTTTTTTACAATTATATAATAATAGAGAGTAGAGAAGAAGAGATATAGTCCTATCAAGGTTTATCATAATGGGCTTTCTCAAAAAATAACAAAAAACAAACTATTATAGTTTCCCAAAAAGTTTGTGATTTTCTCCTAAAACTTAAAGCTACTAACAAAATATAATTATTGAAGCTGTGATTTTCCTCGTTATGATGACATAATATATTACACCAGAGTAACATGATATTCTCATTTCCTGAAGCAAAACATGCAATCACGCTATGCCAATAAGCAATTTAACTTTCAAACTAATTAAACGCTTGATAGGTTAATTTGAACAAGTGAAGCGAGCACAATAGGATGTCTTCCACAAAACCCGTTGGCGTGCGAACAAAACGCAACATGACAATAGGAGCTGCGCCTAAAGAAAATCATGGCTTTAAGTACGCGAGTCCTGTATGCGTTACGTCTGCATAAGGCTGTCTGTCCACTATAACTTTTCATATTGTATTCGTAACTGTCAGCGCATCTAAAATAATCTTTCATTATCATCATCATTATCATCCCTTAATATATACTGCCCCAAGCTGGCTGAGCACGGGTCTCCTCTCAGAGTGACAAATTCGACTAAAGTCTGCATTCTTAGCCTACTGTAGGTTCCACACGCTGCTGCCTTTGAGACAATCTCTCAGAAGTGCAGGTTTCCTCACGATGTTTTCCTTCATAATTAATTATACGCACATGAGAACAAAAATTTGCGGTGCATGTCTTAAATAAAAAACCATCTCATAAAACATTTAGCGTTCCGGACGCACCTACTAACACCGTAGGGTGTCATGGGTGTTGATATGTACTTCTGATACGTACGTCATAGCACGATCACAGCATGGTACGTTACAGTGGGCAGGCAGGTTAATACGGGAAGCACAAGTTAAGACGAGGATGACAAACGTGATGTTTTGAACTGAAACAATGAAGAAGAGTATCGTGACATACACACAACCGCACTGCATAACAAGCGTTCGAGTAAAATGGTGTGTACGTTTTTAGGCAAAGTCCCAAGGGGAAAAGGAGATATAACAATGCTTTTGTTTACTTTCATCAGCCTCTGAGTGATGTTTGGATCCGGTATTATGAAATTTATACGAAAAAGGAAACAAAGTGAGTTCAGTCCCTTGTTACGTAAAGCCTTATAGTGGTCAGAGTGGTGAAGCAGAATCCATTAACGTATACTACCTATATTCTGTTTGTATTCTCTTATTTGTTTAGGATGTAACAATGATGGGCGTGTAAAAATAGTATCTAGTAGGTATAATATGTAATATAGGTACATGTACCTACTCTAATCTCGTTTAGGTTCGCGGTAAAACTATAGAATAAATTATAGTGACTGGTGATTAGTGAAAAATATTTAAACATATGATTAGGTAAAACAATATTCCGAAAAAAATATTTGGTACAAAAAATAAAAATGGAGCGATATCGGCACCGGTACATGGCAGTGGATTCGAGCGACCAATAATAATACCCTATAGGTTTAGTAGTCATATTGTTTCTCTGTACCTATTCTTCTATGGTCGATTGCTAGAGAATGCATATAATAATATTAATAGTAGGTATTAAGGCTATTACGTGTTTTGTTACGTTTGGAATAGAATAGAATATCCTTTATTGTACACTAAAAACTAATGTCAAGTATAAGATATCAATCATAGAATATGGTACAATGGGCGGTCTAATCGCTAAAAGCGATCTCTTACAGACAACCGTTACAGGTTAAACTTTTGAGAAGAATCTGTTGAATACCGTTGAATGCTGTTTAGTAATTATAGACGCAATATCAAATCCAATAAAAAAATCCATACATTGGTGTCTACCAACCCGTACTACGCCACCGTGGTGGACTATAGCCCACCACGGTGGCGTGGTAGGGTTAGGTTATAACCTAACCCTACCTCTAGGAAGAAACCTGTGCTTAGCAGCGGGATAACGTTAGTCAAAGTTAAAGTCAAAGTCAAAATCATTTATACAATATAGACTAAGTACTAGGTAGTACTTTTTGAACGTCATTTTTACATTATAGACAGCCCCCAAAACGCCCGCCCTTCACCGCTTCCTAGTGTTTTCGCTGGGAAGAAGAAGCGGCGCAACAAACTCCCCAGCAAACACATTTCTGTCTGTTAAGTTACTAAGGCGTTATACAAGATTTCAAATCATTGTTTGGGGTACTTAATAATTTATTCATTGCTACTGTCAGCTGGCGCACATGTTATTATTTTCAAGGAGTATTTATAATTTTAGCAAGCCTCTTACATAGACTCATAGAGGGTTGATGATGATCACACTGACATCTTGTCTACAAATTGAAGTACTTATATACAATTTTAATGACGGATTGCACTAAATAAAATTCCTGCTTCAAAGCATAGAGGCCCTCTCTTTTAATTAATCTCCAAAAACCGTGATAACTTAGATATGTTTGTTGGAAATGAAAACCTTTTCGCCGTCGGACCCTTTTCAAGGGCGTGTGAATCCACGACTAAAAAGCTAGGGGCCTATCTATATTTTACCCAACCCTTGTCAAACTGATATCAACCGTGTATTTTCAAACATAAGGTCTGGTTTTAAATGATATTACATTCCGAGAAACTATCGCAAATCCTTGCAAAAACACCATATAACGTGACATTTTCGGAATTATATTTCATTCTTTTGTTGTAAATCCAAAAAATAAAGGTGCGATGTTGACTTCTCAACTGACCTTCATATTTGTTATTTCTTTTGTGCTTTTAAAGGTTTGTAAGTCATTTTGTGCGACTTATTTTATTATAAGCGTTTGCTTTAATAAAATGGACCGTTATTTTGTGTTATTTGACATTAATCGTTCTGGTGTAGTGTTACTTCTCATGTTTTATGAGCCTATTTACTAGCTAAGAGAAATGTATTTGGCGCAACTTACGCTGTAATCTTGAACCAAAAAAGTGCCACCTCTATGTAGCATGGGCAAAAAGTATACTAAGATTCGTACAGAAGCTAAGCTTAAAATATATTTGAGATGTGATACAAAAGCCATCTTAGAAATGGCAAAAGAAAATAGTACGGGCAACATATATCTAAGGGCTAATAAACCTGAAGGGCACCTGAACCTGGCCCATATGATGTGGCCTAATCCTTCCATCAGTATCAATTTGTTGCCAGACTTACCTGTGAAAATAGAACAACAAGATAATGATCCAAACAAATATATTTTTTCTTCACAGACATCAAAGGCTAGTATTTTTTATGACCTCATGAAAAAGTTGACATAAAGAAAACTAAGTATCCTTCCTGTATCATTAGATTTTCAGTCATCCCAGATACGGCTGAATATCAGTAGGTATTTAAAATGAAGCGACTGCCGTAAGACCTCCGCAATGGAATACCGATATTTGGAGGACAGAATTATAGGCTTCTTTGGGCTTCTGAATTCTGACTAACATGGACGTTTGCTTAAGAATTTGTTAACTTTACTAGTACTTGGACATTACATGTTGCATTAAAGTATTATGAAACGGAATTGAGTTTAACTTTAAATAGTATTTCCAACCAAGCAACGTACCTTCGAGAACTGTGACCGCTCAGAGCTAACATACAATTGTCATAGATGTGCTTACTTATCTCAATCGAATAAAACTTATAAAATCCCTGCAGCATCAAGTCATGGATACCTTGTTCTTGCAATGTCATTGAATTAACAGGATACGAAATTTCAAATCAGATCAGATCTGAGTGAGTCGCTCACATCCCTTCATGAATCAGAAAAGAACTGATTTATCTTCAAACAGCAGGCATTTTTTAAACGGAATCAAAATTGGGCCCATTCGTTTGGAGAGCTACGGCCTACAATGTCACACACTGACACTCAGATATAATAGATACACTAATACAGATCTACGAATACACACGCTAAACTTATAACTTCCCTCTTGCGTCGGGGTTTAAAAATAAGGAAGTTATACGTTTTTCTTTCTATGCACAATTTAGGAACATGTGCCATGAAGTGTTTCGTGCGCCATATAAAATACAAACACATAAATTTTAGACTACCACGTGTTTTCCGATAAAAAGAATTCAACCATTAAACAAAAAGTTTTGCAGTGTACCTACTCGAAATGATAACAGAGTATCATTAATTAATTTCACCTCAAGATATGCAGGAGTCAGTAAGGGTTATTGTTATGATAATGTTTAAGTGATTACGGTTATTAAACTCCAGTTAACTTTGGTTAGTATCTACTTAAGCAGGATAAGTTGATTTTTAAGTATACCTTTGTCAATAATGCCCCTTAATATTAAGAAACCTCTTATCCATAATCTGCGCTGTATTTTTTACGATATTAAGATGAATAACTATTTCTTAATGGAAAGTTAAGTAATACAGATCCCTTTTATCTACGAGCGATAAGAAATATAATAAGATATCTGATCCTATTTTTTTTATTGAAGTAATTTCATAAATTAATATTTTATTTAACTACTTAACTTGATATAAGAAAACAATTTAGCTCTCACTAGGATTTCGCTTTCATACAAAACCAGGCCCGATACAATTATTTAGGGATTGAGCTTATGTGAGTTGAAGCCGATGTGCCGTAAAATATTGTCAATAAATTCCAGTGATTACTACTCAATTTTAAGACACCGTCAAGTGTCTTGCTGTCAGTATCGTAACGTCTGAGTATTTTGGCATAAGTGTTTAAAGTTCTCAAAAACAAAAAAAATATCGCATATCAGACGTACTTAAATAAAAATAGTATGAAAGCTTTTTCATCATGTTTACGTTTCAATTTCACTAATGAAAGAAAAAACAAAGATTTTCCTATACGTTTGAAACATGGAGGTATTATAGTCTAGTACTAATCCGAGCTGCAATACCCGGTCAGTGTACAAACTAGTCAAAGCGATGTTTTCTGTAGTACAAAGTTGTATGACATCCCAGAAGCGCACTGGGTCATGCATTTTCAATATTCTTTGTTAGTTTTGCAGTACTTTTAAAGTCCCTTACCATCGCTTTTATCGCGTACAAGTTTGCATTTTATTTTGGTAAAGTGAATGTAAAATATTTTAGAAGAGTTGGAGAAGAGTTCTTGGTTGTGCTTACATTTTGGTCGAATGTGCGCGTTATTTTTTAAGAGACAGAGCTTAGAAATAGCAATTAGTGAAGAAGCTGTGGTTTTTGACAGGCAGAGGTTCTATTATATTTGTAGGTACCTATGTATTTTTTACATGTTCACTAAAATGTTCACAAATTGTGAAAAAAATATTGTAAATCTATTATTAAGATGATTTTGTAAAGTTATTTAGTTATGAGAAATTTTAGTTTAAACAAGTATATTCCTTCAAAATTATTCAGTTTTCTGCCTCAGGCTATCATTTTGTTCTATCAAACTCGGAACTATTATAAATTTTAATCACTAGCCGTTACTTGAAACGAACTTCTGAACAACAATCTTATGTATAATCCGTGATAATAAAGAAGGGTTTAATGAAATAACGGCCAATGTCATGTCATCTCTCTCGTGTCTCTTATACTGTGTACTGTGCAGGAAAGAGATAGCACTAGATCAGTAGTTGATGCATAAAACCATTCCTTATTACCGGCCGGTTAAAAGTGAAGTTACCTTCTTTATCAGTTTCATGTCAATAAAAATTTTCTTCGTTAGAAATTCAGCCATTGACTTTTACGAGAAAGAGTTATGGGCACTCGATGTTAAAGTTTGAAAATTTTTAACGAAGCAAAAATTTTATAACCGTGTGATAGTGAAAGAGTGCTCTGGGCTGGATCGAAAGGCAATGAGATTTAATCTTACATTGTTGACACATAGCGAAGTTTCTCGAACGATATTATCTCCGTCCGAAAAGATTTGAATGTTACGAAGACTATCTTTTCATGGCAGATTTTACATCTGTTGTGCAATTTCTAGCAAAATATTATGCATAATTCTACTTTCTTTTCTCCCTTGTTTTTGATTAAGAATGTATTTATTTATTTATTATGAAGTTTATAGTTAAAATATATAGTTATAAAGATTATAATATTAAAAAAAAAGTAACCAACACTACAATAAGGCTGTATAATAATACTAGGTACCTAATAATAGTTTATATTTTGGTTTTTTAAACGACCATGCACGTTTTCATTTTATAACTATGCAGGTAAAAGGGGGATCAAAACCCAAAAATGTCTCAGAAAAACTGAACCATATTACCCAACTTAGGAATCGAATTTCCACCAACCAACCCACGTGACTAGGTTAGATAATCTATAACGGTTAGGCAATTCTAATTGTTTGTACATAGATTAATCAAGGCAGGCATATTAGGGAGGGAGTTATTTCATCTTAAGTGTTATACTTAGTAGTAACTCGAACTGCAAAGAATCGAATAACTCCCAAACACAGGAGTAACAGTTTTGTTTCAAAATCAAAAGGTCCACAGATGTAGTCATAGCAAGATATGGCAATATTCTCAATCGGTTTAGTCGCTATCAACATAATAATTTAATAACATCGTCACGACGCCGACGCAGCGAGTTGCCCTCGTAAAACTTAAACTTAAGGCACAAAGCACTTCTCGATGTCTTTATATGCGACGGGTAAAGTTCGTAGTGTGTGTGAAGTTGACATTTCTTGGGCAAAGTTCAGTTTACTTTTCAAGTTCAGAGTGTTTATTTTACATAGGCTTTTGTGGCAGTGAAGAGTAGGAGGCTAAATTTATGTTCTCATTTTTTCTATACTTTTTTATCTACCTTGCACTGTCCCGGTGCTGTTAATAATAACTCTAAATTTTCATATCTACACTATCTATCATCCACACTTCTCTGACCAGGCTTCCATAAACCAAGATTACATTATACAATCCATAACCATTATAATTACATTATTTGACGATCTCAGTGGTTTAGTGGTTCGAGTACCGGTTCGATTCCCACAGGACACGAAAATGTATGTTATTAATATAAGTGTTTGTGTTCGTCTGGGTGTTTCTTATGTATTATAAGTATGTATTGACAAAAACAATGTATAAGTATAAGTATTATATCCATTGTCTAGTAGCTCCTATAGTACAAGCTCTGCTTAGTTGGGGACTAGATGGTGCTGTGTAAAAATGACCCAGAATATTTATTATTTATTTATGTATGTATGTATACTATCACGCCTGTATACCCCGAAGGGTTAGGCAGAGGCGTACTAATGTACACCCACATTTCGCCGGTATGTTTAGGTCCCATGTAATAGGGGGCGAGCCTATTGCCATTAACCGGGCACAAATTCCTAACTCCGAGCTGCTTCTGGGAATTTCATAGAAAAACCCAATAACACTTTACTCGACCTGGGAATCGAACCCAGGACCTCTAGCGTAGCAGTGGCACTCTGGACCACTTAGCTAAGGAGGCAGTTATTTATTTATTATATCATGTTAGTGCTGTCTTTATCGAAGGTTGTCTCTTTGATTAAGACAACACTGAAATATAGTTGTGTTAACAAAACAAGAAAAACTGTAGTGCATAATATTTCAATCGAATTAATTACGTATTAATGCGTAAAGTACGATCTTTACGCATTTTTCTATAAAATTCTCAGCAGCTCGGAGTTTGGATTTGCGCCCGGTAAACAGTAATAGGCTCGCCTCTCATAACTTGAAACCTAAATATTCCGGTCAACTGTAGGTGTTCATTAGTACCCATACATCTGCCTTATGCCTTTAAGTAATACAGGCATTAATGTTATCACTATATATTTATATTAAAAATAACATAACATATAACATACCATCACGCCTGTATTCCCCGAAGGGTTAGGCAGAGGCGTACTAATGTACACCCACAGTTCGCCGGTATGTTTAGGTCCCATGTAATAGGGGGCGAGCCTATTGCCATTAACCGGGCACAAATTCCTAACTCCGAGCTGCTACTGGGAATTTCATAGAAAAACCCACTAACACTTTGCTCGACTTGGGAATTGAACCCAGGACCTCTAGCGTAGCAGTCGCGGTCCGGACCACTTGGCTATTGATTTGACTTGAATAACTTGGCAGTTATTTGTTGATACAGCAGAGGATGTTATTTATATTAAAACAATATAAACATAACATACCATCACGTCTGTATTCCCCGAAGGGTTAGGCAGAGGCGTACTAATGTACACCCACAGTTCGCCGGTATGTTTAGGTCCCATGTAATAGGGGGCGAGCCTATTGCCATTAACCGGGCACAAATTCCTAACTCCGAGCTGCTACTGGGAATTTCATAGAAAAACCCAATAACACTTTGCTCGACCTGGGAATCGAACCCAGGACCTCTAGCGTAGCAGTCGCGGTCAGGACCACTTGGCTATTGAGGTAGTTTAAAACAATGTAATATTAATATGTTTCTTGATTTCGGAGACTTACGCGAAATTGAACATATTAAAATAAAACCACATTCTGGATTTTATCGCGTTATATTTATTGTTAGTAATTATGTTAATTATTAAAACACTAGCTGACCCGGCGAACTACGTACCGCATCAGATTTTTTTTCATATTTACTCACCTTTTAAACCTTCCCTGGACTTCCACAAACATTTCAACACCAAAATCAGCTAAATCGGCCCAGCTGTTCTTGAGTTTTAGCGAGACTAACGAACAGCAATTGATTTTTATATATATAAGATAGATATTAAGGGCCCATTTCCATGGTCAGATAACTTTCTCGGAGGAATAAAATAGATTTTTTGACAGTTTTTCTATATAAAATCAGTCAAACGGCAATTTTATTCCTCAGTTAAAAGTTATCTTTAACTGGAGATAAAAACTTGCTTGGTTTAATCACCATGGGTACTTATTAGATTGATTTACGAATTTAATCATCGTACTTTCCACTGTACCTTTCTTAACACTTTGCCTGCAACATGCGAGTAAATTACATAGCAATTTTACTACAAGGGAAGAAAAAGATAAAGTTCGTTAGGAAATGGGACATTCGGCGCCTTTCCCGCAGCTATCGAGTACCTTCTACCAATTTGCTTTGTATTAGACACTCGCTCCTAAAAGTATTGGGGGAGATAAGGAAAAAGGACTTGGGTAATTAACCCTCCAAGCGTTTACGGTAAACGTGAATTGAACGGGTACGATGGTACAATTAGTTGTTTTTTTTTTTCTTCCAACGGCAGTTACTAATTTAGTTTATTTGAAAGTAAAGTGCAGGTAATTGCAAGGAGAAAAGCCAGAGGCTTTGTAAGCTTAAGCCTCCTAGTTAAAAACAATGAATTACTTTCCTAACTACTTTAACATTAACATACCATCACGCATGTATTCCCCGAAGGGTTAGGCAGAGGCGTAACTAATGTACACCCACAGTTCGCCGGTATGTTTGGGTCCCATGTAATAGGGGGCGAGCCTATTGCACTTAACCGGGCACAAATTCCTAACTCCGAACTGCTACTGGGAATTTCATAGAAAAACCCAAGAACACTTTGTTCGACCTGGGAATCGAACCCAGGACCTCTAGCGTAGCAGTCGCGGTCAGGACCACTTGGCTAATGAGGCAGTTACATCATACATAGTAAATCTTCATAATCGTCAGTAAGTAGTTCATAATCAAATACTGAATCGATTATAGTGGCTTCTAAAGACTCCACAAAAATTTGTTTTTTAGTTTAACATTTCATAACATACCATCAAGTTTGCATTTCTGCTTTATCGTGGATGCATTTACAAACACAAATTATCACATACACAAGTGCCCAGACCCGGAACAACAACCTACAATATTTGTAGGGTGCGGGGATCGAACCTACAACACGTAGCACAGAAGCCGATTGCTTAGCCACTACGTCAATCGCACCATCAAATATTAATTACGTTAATATTATCACGTAGCGGCACCCGTTGTCAACCCGTACCACCACTGTCTCTACTACCGTATTTATTTAAATCAACATATCCTGTTACATTGTCCTATAAACCGATAAATACGGGACAACTAATAGAACCAGTGGGACTAACAAAACTTTAACTGCCAAACCCGTATCAAAATATAGGGATTGGTTCCATTTAACCCTACCTTATCTTATTCGAGGTTCCGTATACGTATCATTATTACCGATGAAGCAAAAACTGTATGTGTGAGTAGGTAGGTGTTGCTTCAACTCAAGTTCATTGATAATAAATGGCGACGCGTTTGCTGAAGCTACTGTACGATCGGCTTCCTCTACGTGTTGTGGGTTCGATCCCCACAAGGAGCAAATATTTGCAGTTATGACCCTTGCTTCGGGTCTGGGCGTTTGTATAAGTGAGAATTTGTGTTTGCATCCATGATACAGGAGAAAATCCTAGAGTCGGGCCACATTTAAAAAAATATATAAACATTAGTACTATAAGGGCTTATTATGGAGAAATAACGTAAATGTTTAAACAATATTAATTCTTTTCAGGCAAATCAATGTTTAAACATTTCCAATAAAATACATTTTAGTGATAAAAAAACAATTAAAGATATTAGTTTATAATTTAGATACACCTTTTTCTACCCAAGACTCTATACTTATTAGATTTTGAATAAATAACTTATTATATTCTATTTAATTAAAGAACATTATGTATGTTATGGTCCATGTCAGCTTATACATAATTTTATAGCGTATTTTATTTGGACAATGAGTACCAACCATTAACCACAGGGTGGCAGGTTCAAATCCTGCCCGAGATATAGTATATATTTAATAATGTGTTAAGGTCAAAGATAATAAAAATAACAAACTTGCTTAAAATAAAACTCGTAAGAATTGCATAATTAAAATTTATTCGAGTATATTCAGAGTTATCTGCTAGCTATGTATATGTATGTATGTATGTAAACGTAGGTACTGGCGTATTGATCCCTTGTTCAACGAAAAGTTAGAAATGTAGTATGTATTCATTCATTTGTTCCCATCGCCAGGACACAGGTAGCACACTCGTGAAAATCCAGTCCGCTAAAGTATTCCGTTTGTTTGTAAGTTGACAGCTACTGGATGATTCGCTTTTTGAAAACGACCGCTCGTTTTGTTTTTAAAACAGTAAAAGGTAAAACTAGAAAAGGATACTGGCTGGAGTAAATAAATATAGTATGGCAACCAAAGCGGCTCAATATGAGGCTATACCTTCAAAATACTTCACTTTGTATTTTGTCGTTTATAAAAATGATCTTTTTATCAACCATCAACCCGTTGGAGTTCTCGATATAGTTTTCAAAACTTTTTTAAAATTTGGTATTCTGTTACTTTCTGAGAGGCTTTTATGACATATGTAAGTATGTCTTATACTGGAGTTATTTTTGTTTAGCAGTATGTAGGCGTATTAATTATGTAAATCATTTTCGAGAATTAAGTACCTTGTTTACGCGGTCAGTTCGTGACTCGGACAGTACTATTTTCTCTTGAATGCATGAAAACTATAATATGATAAAGATCTTATAATTTGATTCGATAGTAAAGATACATTTCGAATGATTAATAAATCGCTTTCACGATTTAATTAGAGGCTCATTAGAAAAAGATCCAAAGTCCCTTTTAATAAATCCACCATCTATAGTACCAAATGGGATATAAGAAAACTCTACACAAATGTTAAATAAAGTTAATTATATTTTCTCACAGAATACTTCGTTAGAAATTCTCACTGCACTTGAACGAGGAGCGTTTACCACAGACCTTATCCATTGAAGCGACTTAAGTGATATCTCGTTAATCTGCCTTCCTAGTACATCACTTCGGTTAATTTCTGAGGAACATTCCATTTCGCCTGTAATTGTACCAATGTGGTAATTAAGGGAGCTTCTTAACGAACGTCGTGGCTACAAAGGGGGTTATGTATGGGTAATATGGCGCTTAACTTCATCTTCTGTGTACGTAGACTCCTATATTACTGAATGGGGGAGTCTATTGCATTTTGCAGTACATTTACCTACAAATAAAATGTAATTTGAGGAGTTATCTTAACATTGATGATTTTAAGGCCGTCATTGTTGCCGTGCGTAATATACTCTCGTTTGCTATTTCAATCGTAGCAGAATGGGCGTTTTATAACATTAAAGTAGTTACTGATTAATAGATTTTCAAAAACGTTTCAAGACTTTTTCAAAAATAGGTCAGTTTTGCTGAACAGCCCACAACTAGGTTGCATAGCGTGTCGTGGGTTCGATTTCTACTCGAGACGAATACTTTACCACCAATAACATTTTTTGATTGAAGCATTTCGTCCTGGTAAGTAAGTAGGTATTATTTTGAATCATTGCTCAGACAAAAATTAATATCAAGATCAAATCCGGTAAACATTGAATCAAATAAAAAGAAAATCATTTGATCAGTTTCCTCAACGATAAATAAATATAAAACACTGAGCATTTAAATAGACGTTGAACACAACATTTTCTCGTAAACCTCTTTTCTGCTTTTGACAAATGAAGTGTCATTCAATTTATCTTCCTGGACTGAATCTACAAAATAGATACCTATTTATCAAAAATCTCGTTCTTAGAAACCTTTCCATTTATTTCTTTTTGACGATTAATCGGTCGAAGTTTGAAATAAAAATGAATATTTGTTTGATTATTGTCTCGTATGCACTCCTATAGCACTCAACCGATTTCGATGAAACTTTAACGAGTAGTATGCTTGCCGCGAAGGTTACTGACAAAAAATATATCGAAGAAAATGCATTGCACAGCTAGATAAAACAATAGCATAAAATATATTGTGATATGTTTTAAGCTATTGTTTTAGCTAGCTGAAAATGTTTTGATATTTATAATGCTTGCTATCTTGAAATTTCGCCACCATACGTACCTACGTAGGTCCCAATCCATATACTGTCCCACTGCTGGGCACGGGACTCCTCTCAGAATGAGAAGGATTAGGCTATAGTCCATTACGCATACCTAATGCGGGTTCACACTCCGTCGAAAAAATCTCACAGGCATGCTGGTTTCCTCACGATGTTTTCCTTCACCGTTGTAGGCGAGTGATACCTAATTAACTATTAATACGAATATGATTATGAAAAGTCCGAGGTGCGTGCCTTATGTTCGAACTCGAGACCTACGACATGGCTATCACTGCTTTACTCAATAAAATCAGCAAAAATAAATAAATTAGACCACTAAATTTACTACTTATATTAGAAAGCCAAAACAAGTTGATCATATTTACTTGGTCATGTATATTTATAGTGACATACAAACTATAACTCATAAATCTACTCAAATCACAACACAGTAATTTTCCAATTCGTTTTATTAGTTTACACAGCAATCACTTAATCGGCATGACAGCACAATTCTTGTGAATATCAGTTCATTTCGATATTAAGTTTCACTTATATTCCCAATCCTTGTTAGATTAGCCAAAACAAAAACAATGAAACTCAATATTAATCTAACAAAATATAAAGAATAACATCAACACTGAAGAACCGTTTATATGATAGTACTACATTATTCATAAGAAATTAAACCATCGGCTGATCTCACATCAAAAGGCCTGACAGGAGAATTTAGGTACCAAGAAAAAGAAATGGCAAATCTTATCAAATATTTTTGAGAGATATTTAGGGATGTTTTTTTCTAGGGTTTGGAAAAGTATTTTTTTTTAATTTGCCAGTAATTTGCCAGTGTCAAGTATTAGAATAATCAATTATGTAATACTAGCTTCTGCCCGCGACTTCGTCCGCGTAGCGTGATGATATATAGCCTATAATAGCCTTCCTCAATAAATGGGCTATCTAACACTGAAAGAATTTTTCAAATCGGACCAGTAGTTCCTGAGATTAGCGTGTTCAAGTAAACAAACAAACAAACAAACAAACAAACAAACTCTTCAGCTTTATATATTGTATTGCTTAGTATATATAGATATAGATTTCCCATCATGGGATTTTATGGCACCACACTTTTTGTGTTCGCCAGTGTCAAGTATATACATAATGTTGTTCAGTTAACCCAATAAAACGGAGAAACTTTATTGAGGCTTCGATGGAGGTTAGGAGTGAACCCAAAAAGCCACGATTTTCAATTTTATATCATTTGCCTACACTCCGAATGCATGGGCCGGCTCGACCGGAGTGATACCACGGCCTCACAGAAAACCGGCGCGAAACAACGCTTGCGTTGTGTTTCGCCGAGTGAGTTGAGGTTACCGGAGGCCCAAACCCTTTTAAAGGCGGGCAGCGCACTTGCGACTCCTCTGGTGTTGCGGGTGTCCATGGGCGGCGGTTATCGCTTACCATCAGGTGATCCGTTTGTTCGTTTGCCCCCCTATCCCATAAAAAAAAAAAATATCCACCATAATTACACATTAAACTTCGGAGAAATTCAAGTTTTGAAAAATAATATAAAATCGACAATGTGCACTTTTCATTTTCCCGCCTAAACTCATCAAAAGTAATTACTTTGTAGCTATGCACAATGTCGCCAGCTGATTGTTACAAGAATAAAATATAAGCCTTACCAATTTCTTCACACCTTTCCCATTCTCTTGGTAATTGCCCTTAAATATCAAATTCCACATTTCTAGACCCAACAGTTGGGCTGCGTGGTTGTATAATTTATGAGTACCTAATTAGATAAATGTAAATAATTTCTGGAACACAATTAGACAACCTCTGTGGTTTAGTGGTTCGAGTACCGGACTGCTGATCATGAGGTCGTGGGTTCGATTCCCACTGAACACAAAAAATTATGTGATGAATATAAGTGTTTGTGTTCGTCTGGGTGTTTCTTATGTATTATAAGTATCTATTTACGAAAAAAAAGTATATAAGTATTATATCCATTGTCTAGTACCCATAGTACAAGCTCTGCTTAGTTTGGGACTAGATGGTGCTGTGTAATAATGTCCCAGAATATTTATTTAAAAAATTTATTTAAAAAATTTTAATGGAATACCTACCTAGTGGTATATATTTGCATAACCTGCATAATAATTATAATAAAATTATAACAGGTCTATATCTGGTACATTATAGATATTTAAAAAAAAATCTAATATGAGAGCTTTATTAGAGCAACACAAGCCATAAGAAAAATATATAGAATTATTGTCTGTCTTTCTGTAGATATGGTTTTACGCCTATCACGCAAAAACTACTGCATGAATTTAGATGTGATTTTGACAGTCGTATTTCTCGAGGTATAACTTAAAATCTGTCAGGTACATGTTAGGTACATATTTCATTTTGATACGCTGTCGAACGAAGCCGGGGCAGTGATGAGATGTAATACCTAATGGTGGGATAATTCCCAAAAATCAGGTCTATATCATGGAGTAACAAATGACCACACATATTATAAGTTGATTCGATAAATTGCAGCTGCTAAAGACCGACAAAGTTTCCGTTCAAACTTATCAACACCAAAAACAAAGACAATTTATTGTTAATAAGCGCGTGAATAAAAGGAAGAGGCCGAAACTGGCGCAGATTGATCACGGTCGTAGATTTGCGGCCAACAAGAAACTTCACTGACAGATTACATCGGAAGAAATAAATCAAAATGTCTATAGTTTTTCTTCAACGGTTTCATTCTATTTACTTATAAGCGTGGAAAAAGTTCACAATAAAGAAGGGTTTTATATTTTTTTGGAGATAATGAAGTGTTAAATTTCGTTATTAGTGTGAGATTTTACATTTTTTGTCTTTTTAATTTTATTTTATCTGTCTCAAATATCGTCAATGTGTCGGCTGAGTGGGAGACCCATACTTTGCTAGGGCGTCGGACTTGTGATCATGTGGTTGCCGGTTCGAACTCCACCCATTGCACTACCGACGTGAACCCACTCGTAACACAAGCAATCTAGCTTAGCACGAGGGGTTAACAAGAATACTAGTAATGTGCGACCCGCATTGCTAGTAAAATTAAAAAACAAAAAAAACTTCGAAACGTATGGACCGGCTGACTGCAGTGATGCCACAGCCTCACAGAAAACTGTCGTGAAACAACACCATACATGGTGTTTCGCCGAGTGACTGAGGATACAGGTGGTCCAAACCGCCAGGCACAACGTGTTGCGGGTTCCATGGGGGCGGTAAACGCTTACCATCAGGTGATCCGTCTGATCGTTTGTCCCCAAAAAAATGTGGCGAAAATGTTGAAATTTGCCTTTATAGCGTTGCAGATGTCCCAAATTATTTTATTTTTATTAAACAAAAAATTTTGATTTTACCTGTTTTTCCCTAAGGTGGACCTGGGATACTGGGACGTAAACATACCGGCGAATAGTATTTTTAGGTAATGTAATAAAAAAAAGTTTAAAAGTGCATACTAAAATCAGTTTTTCAGGTTTTGTCAATTTTTTAATGAGTAGGTAAAAACCTTATTCTGTTACAAACATTTAAAATCAAAATTTGGCGATTCGGTTCAGCTTTCAATTTATGCATTTATCAACGAACAGTATTTTCTTATTATACAAAAGATAAGAAATTAAAGCAGATTATAATAAATTGTACAAACACAACAAAAGAGAGGGGCTAAGAGCAAAGAAGATTCCCACGTCAGAAATATGGAAGTAGCACAAGGCTGTATCCGCATTTAATCCAGCAATCAGTACTTCAAATATTGGTATTGGTAACTCTCCGCTCCCGAGCAACTCTCGCACTTGGCCGGTTTCGATTTCATTAACGTTTATTTACATTCCTTATTTAAATTAGCATAGGTGTTTGTTTTAATTTAGATTTGTACGGCGGAAGAAACAAATAAAACGCTTTATTTAATGTTATGTAACTGCCTCAATAGCCAAGTGGTCCTGACCGCGACTGCTACGCTAGAGGTCCTGGGTTCGATTCCCAGGTCGAGCAAAGTGTTATTGGGTTTTTCTATGAAATTCCCAGTAGCAGCTCGGAGTTAGGAATTTGTGCCCGGTTAATGGCAATAGTCTCGCCCCCTATTACATGGGACCTAAACATACCGGCGAACTGTGGGTGTACATTAGTACGCCTCTGCCTAACCCTTCGGGGAATACAGGCGTGATGGTATGTTATGTTATTTAATGTTAAAATGAAAAAGGTTGAATAAACTTGATACTTGTTTTGACTACGATGTTATCTTCGGATTTATTGTGTGTCTTTTATTATTATTTTCAATAAGGTTGACTACCACGCAGTTACATCGGTTAAGAGTTCAAGTAAAACTGTAGTTGTCAGTCGCGGTCTATAGATGTTAAAGGTCAAACAAAGTGGTTTTGGGTAAGATAGTTAAGAACTTTGTTTACGATAGATGTAAGTAATCTTCGCAACATAACTTTGTATACATATTTGGAGGTTAGATGTCGAATAAAGGTCGAATATGAAGGTATACGAATCTCGAGACTCATGTGGAGATGGGCAGGGCGCTTGGCAAGACGAGACGATATTGAAGTGGGCGAAAGCGGTTACCGAATGATGGTCGGAAGAGGAAACGATGCCCTCACAATATTCTCAATATTTACCGTGGCACGAATGAGTCGGTTCGACCGGAGTGTGACACGGCTTCACAGAAAACCGGCGTGAATTAGCATGAAATAACACTTACGTTGTGTTTCGCCGAGTGAGTGAGGATACCGGAGGTCCACACTCTTTGAAAAGGCGGGCAACGCACGTACGACTCTTCTGGTGTTGCGAGTGTCCATGGGCGGCGGTAATCGCTTACCATCAGGTAATCTGTTTGCTCGTTTGACCCCTATCCCATAAAAAAACATCTACTACCAGCCCAACGGTTGGACAATCTGAAGTTGACCAAAGCAGTTACCGAATGGTAGCCGGGAGAGGGTAAATCATCGCCCTTACAATATCGTCTGACCATTGGGCTGGTCAGACGGGGATTCAGGGACATATTGGGGAGTCATTGGATACGACTTGCTGCAATTGAAGCGAAAAGATCGGCAACAGTACACAGTGGCGCTATAGATAGATAGGTAGACGTATTCGGAAAAGTCAGAACCATATTTCGTAAAAATGCTAACAGAAAAATAAGTAGTATAATTAAGAAAGGGCTTTATTTTCCCCTAAATTAATTATTAAATTGCTTCACTATACTAGTCTAGTCGTCATTAGGGCGACTACTGATTAAAAGGTCTTGGGATACATTTCTGTGTCGACCAAAGTGTTATTAGACTCTTTAAAGTTACCATGTGAATCCTGCCTGCGAAATCGAATATTTTTTTATTAAAATTAAGTCTTAAGAAAACTTTAAAGGAAATAAAACAAGGTACAGGTAATAACTAATATAAACTTCAAAAAACGCAATTCTGATGTCATATTACAAGTGCTTAGGGACGAGTTTAGGACCGATCGTGCCAACGCTGTTACAATTTCAAGCCTTGTCAGCATTTACGTTAGAGCTAAATAGAGTGGGCGAAGCATAGGATGATGGATCTGAAAATCCATTAAGGAGATTGGTACTATAGAGCGTAGTGTTAGATATGCTGGTATGAATATTGCCGCAATGTCTTAGATAGCTTAGGTTCCGAATTTGAAAGGATTAGATGGTGTTTGAACCGATAATCCTGTATTACCTACTTTCTCCAGTATTTATCATCACACCCATATTCCCAGAATGGTAAGGCAGAGATGCAGTACCGTACACCTACATTTTGCCGACTCAACCGGAGTGATACCACGGCCTCACAGAAAACCGGCGTGAAACTGGACACGACTGTTCCTGGACATAGGAAAATTGTCTTGTTCCATACTTCTCAATTAATTTTTTCATTGTCGGGTTTTAGTTTTTAAACTTTAGTTTTTTCTAATAGGTACAAACCTCGTTTTGAAATACTAAGTAAGACAAAGAAGACCACAGATATGTATTAAAGATTCTGCAAATACCCAGAGCAAGGTCCGTAGCAAGGTTTTCAGAGGGCTATGGAGTAGCGCAGAGGTATAAAGAATTCATTTGCATGTTCAAATATAAGAAAAAAAACCTTTTAATTGGAACCCTGGGACCAAAAGGCGAGGGTATAATTGACAGATCTGTCTTAAACTAGATGGCTTGCTAATTGAATCAAATTGAATTTTGCTAATTAATGTAATTGTACTCACAGAAGTAAATTATTAACAATATGCAAACATATAAGATGGTAGAACTTTGCTACCAAGTTCTTGAGGTTGATACTTATTTTGTCGAATAACCTACCGATAAGCAATTGTTTTCCAATTTGAAGGTCAGGCGTTAAGGCGTCTACAGGGTGCGGTTGCCGGTCGGTACCTATGTTTGTTTGGGTGGTACAATAAAAAAACGATAATGAAAGTCAAATTTACTTATGGAAATCACCAGGCTCGGACCTTCACGTTAGTATTTGTATACCCACCGCCCCTCAAATACAAACGTTTGCATTCTACCCTCATGTGCATCAGATTTCTTTTTAATGTAATCATATTATGTGTCGGTCGGTAATATTATACTTTCTGCCGTAAATGGTTTTGTAGTTATGTGATGAATAATTATGTAATTTTTTCTTCACTCTTTACTTCTTTGATAAATGATAAATGATATTTATTTCTGTAAATAGATCTTAAAAAGACAGTTTTACAAGTCGTTGTACATTTTTTTTACTAGATGGCGCCGGCATTTCCTATCTGACGACCTCGGAGAACAAACGCCGAAACAAACTCAGTGAATCATGGTCTCTTTTAAAGTCCAGACAGTAGTAGTAGTATTATAGGATATGTGTTTTACGATGTAGGGCAAAATTTTAACTTTATATTTCAAATGTTATAGTTTATACCAATATGCTTGTTTTCCTTGAACGGTTAGGTAGAGGTGTACTATCGGCGAAGTGTGTGTGTACATTGCACCCACAGTTCGTCGGTAGGTATTCTTAGGTCTTATGTAATAAGAGGCGAGCCAATGAGCCAACCTATGGGCTACGTTTGCGTTTTACATAATAGAATTTACGTCAGTTTCAGTAAATAACTATACTTTTAAGTATTTAATATTAAACCTCTAACAAAAGTACTATTCAAAAAATACAAGATTTAAAATGTTTTTGCTAATAATTAAACTACTTAATTAAGAGAATTCTTCATAGGTACTCGCTGAGTACTTTAATTACGTTTGTATATTTAATTACTTATTACAATGAAGCCTTATAAATTTTGTTACTATCCAAGTAATAATATAATTCTAGTTTAGAATTTAATTAAATTGAGTCACTGAAGCAGGTACTCAAAGGAATGGAAGGCGTTCGGTCAAGAGATTAAAGTAACCCCTCTTGCCAATCTCCAACACATGAACACGTTAAAATATAATCGTTATCCATACATCCATATTATAAAACATCCCCTCCACGTCCGTCTGTCTGTTTGCGATAAACTCAAAAATAATTGAACGGATTTTCATGCGATTTTTACTAATCTACGTCTCTTAGGAGTTTCTCATAAATGTATCCTTTTTTTCAACTTTAGGTAGTAAGAAATCTGCCTCATTGTCTACACTTAAAAGAGACCATGATTCTCTGAGTTTATTTCGGTGTCTCTTCTCAGAGGTCGGCTGTTATTAAATTCTGGCGCCTTATAGTCAATAAAACGTAAAACATTGACATCTATTTACAGAAATAAATATCATTTGTCATTAGTTTTTTGGTTAGTGGTAAGCGCAACTATTACGTTAGAGGTCCTAGGTTCGATTCCCAGGTCGAACAAAGTGTTATTGAATGTTTCTATAAAACTGTTTAATCGTTCTCTGGCGGAGGGAACAGTACCACAAATCTGGAAATCCGCTTTCATAACGCCAGTGCCAAAGAAAGGGGATAAGTGCAATATTGAAAACTATCGCCCAATATCGAAATTGTGTCTTCTTTCTAAAGTACTAGAACGTATAGTATACAATGAAGTCTATATAGCTGTGCAAAACAGTTTTGGTCATGAACAGCATGGGTTTCTTCGGAAACGGTCAACTACATCTAATTTGGTTCTTGCTCTTGATTTTATTTCTAGAGGCATGGAGCGTGGCGCGCAGGTTGATGCTATATATACGGATTATAGTAAATGTTTTGACCGTATCGATCATCAGATATTGTTACAAAAGTTATTAGCGGCAGGAATACATGGAAACCTATATCGATGGTTCTGCTCATACATAGAGAATCGAACACAGGCTGTAGTGCTGCAGGGTTACACTTCTGGCTGGTGTTCGATCCCTTCAGGAGTACCTCAAGGATCCCTATTGGGCCCTCTTTTATTTATTTTATTCATCGCAGATATAAAGTCATGTTTCAAGTACTCATATATTTTGTTATATGCAGATGATATGAAGATTCTTAAAACAATACGCAACATCTCAGACATAGAACAACTCCAGGAGGACTTAGACAGATTTGTAAGCTACTGTACACTAAATAAACTGCAATTAAATATCTCTAAATGCATGCATACAACGTTTTCGCGGCAAAGGTCAATTATTGGCGTTAACTATAAACTAAATAATCAGATAGTTAAGAGGGTAGAATGTGTTAAGGATCTAGGTGTGATACTGGATAGCAAACTTTTATTCGATAAGCACATTGACTACATTGTTAAAAAAGCTTCAAAAGCATTGGGTTTTATAATAAGACAATCTGCGTGTTTTAAATCTCTAAAGACTGTGAAGATATTATACTGCTCCTACGTACGCAGCTATCTCGAATATGCGTCCCAAGTATGGAATCCGATGTACCAAATCTATGTGTCACGCATTGAAGGCATTCAAAAAAAGTTCCTGAAATATTTAGATTTTAAAGCACAGAGATTTTCAGTGGATTACAATGAACGTTGTCACCAGTATCATTTTCTGCCATTAGAATATAGACGTACTGTCAATGATATATGTTTTTTAATTAACATCGCAAACGGCACAATCGATTGCCCAGATCTTCTAATTCATATAGGATTGCGGACAAATCAATTAGGCCTTAGACAGCGACCTCTGTTAGACATACCATTTGTTTCTACAAACTACAGACGTAATGCTTTCTTCCCGCGCAGTGCTAAACTGTTTAATAAAATGTCATCCAATTTAGAAATAGATCTATTCTGTAGTAGTTCGAGTTCAGTAAAAAGAAGGATGAACAAAGATTTTTTCGCTGACATGCCCGACCGGCGTTAACTCGGACCTCAAATAGTCACCTTAATTAAAATTACATTACTTGTGCTTCTTTTTGGTTCTGCTGTATAATATAAAATTGTATAATGTATAATGTAGGTACCTATGATGTTTTAAACTTGTGCTTCGAACATAATTTGTGAAAGCTTGTAATTAGCAATGTAAAATTTAAGTATACAGTTACTCACATGATTTATTAGACTGTAAGCTTTCCTTAAATAAATAAATAAATAAATAAATAAATAAATAAAAATATCAGTAGCTGCACCAATCTCGTGATGTTCGATATATACCTACTTAAATATAAAATTAATTAATTTTTGCTTGGATGCGTTTAACCCTAATCTTGCATGATGAAAAGCACAAACATTGTCTAAAATAGAGCACGCAATTTCAATAAATCACTGGGCTTTGGAAAGCACATTAGGTACTACCTAATACTGTTACTAAATGTAGTAAAAAACCCAACAATTCAATCTCTATCGTGTCTTTGACAGTTGGCAATGTATCAGTGACTTCACGCCGGAGTTGTACAAAATTGTTGTCGCAAATTCATTTGCCGCAAATTCATTTGCCGCCGTGTAGCCATTTTGAAAACACTTTAGGCCATATTATTCTTTATTGAACACTAAAACTAATTTGAAGTGCAGTTTTATACATTATAGAATGGTACGATGGGTGGTCTTATCGCTTACAGCAATCTCTTAGACAACCTTTGACTGGACTTGTGAGAAAACACATAATAAAAATACTGCTTGAGTATTAACAACTTCGATACCATAATTATAACATGTGCAACAGCTAACATGTAACAATGAATAAATTATTATGAACCCCAGACAGAAATTCCTTGCTTGGTAGTTTGTTGCGCCGCTTCTTCGTCCCAGCGTAAACACTAGGCGGTGAAGGGCGGACGGTTTGGGGGCTGTCTGACGTTCAAAAAGTACTACCTAGTGTATATTGGATAAATGATTATGACTGACTTCAACATTGAAAAGAAAAAAATGCATAACTTTATTTTTCAAGTTTTCACTTCTGCCAGCACTCCCGGAGTGCAACCCATTGTTTTTTTTAAATTATATTAATTATATTAACTGCCTCGTTAGGCTAGTGGTTTCAAGTGCGACCGCTACGCTAGAGGTCTTGGGTTCGATTCCCAGGTCGAGCAGTGTTATTGAGTTTTTCTATGAAATACTCAGTAGCAGCTCGGAGTTTGGAATTTGTACCCGGTTAATGGCAATAGGCTCGCCTCCTATTACATGGGACCTAAACATACCGGCGAACTGTGGGTGTACCTTAGTACACCTCTACCTAACCCTTCTGGGAATACAGGCGTGATGTTATGTTATGTTAATTATATTTAATCAAAAAACACAATTTTTAACAGGACAGTTATTTTTATTAAATCAAACAGCAGGTGACTACCCTGTTAGGTAGTTATATAAGTATATGTAGGTCCCGCCTCACAAGTTACTACATCACAATGTTGGTTTGATCTATTCTATTCTAAGTAGGTACCTACCTATAGATAAAAACGCAATAGTTCAACGGACGACCATCGCTTTTAACCTTTGCAGTCTAATTAGCATTTCAGCTTCAACTTTAATTGTATTAACGAGATAACTAATTATTTATTCATGTCCTCGTCATTAGCGCTAATAGGTTTGCTTTTTAGAATTGTTTATGTATTTAAAACGTCAATTTGTTGAATTTAAACCTTTAAAACCTGTATTATAGAATAGTATTGATGGATATCATGATTTTTGCCTTTTCGTAACAGTCGGGGTTGGATTCCAGTACCTATATTTTTATTCGGATACAAGCCAATATTTTGGTTATGTTTTTTGAGGGGATCGTGGCTAAGTAATTTCTAAGCTGATCAATTGATCTACGAGGTTAAGTTGCGCTCGCCGGGCTCAGTATGTGGTTTAGGAGACTTAATTAGTCTAGTGTTTCGCGACTGCTAGTCAAGCAAATGGTTATTTGGTTATAAGATATTCTAAAATTTTCTATATTCTATATTTTTTTTGCATTTTTCATGCTAATTTTATAAATATATTTCATGAAGGAAAAAATCGACTCGCAGGCAGGATTGGCAGCAAATTTCGACATGGCAGGTGGGACTCGCGGTGGCTTAGAGGTCATAGCGTCTGGCTTACCTAGCCAGGAGACGCAGGTTCGAATCCTGCCTGCGAGGCGAATTTTTCCTTCACGAAATATATTTATAAAATTAGCATGAAAAATGCAAAAAAAATCACAAAAAGTTACTTATTGGGTATGGTAGCATCGTACGACATAGAACTAACCGTAAGGTAAGTCATGTCAGTTGAGAGGCAAAGTAACTTGCCTTTCAATAGATGTTACTGACGTCACCTTTAAGACGTAAGTAATTCAGAATGTGAAGACAAATTTAGACATGGCAGGTGGGACTCGCGGTGGTTTAGTGGTCATAGCGTCTGGCGTACCTAGCCAGGAGACGCAGGTTCGAATCCTGCCTGCGAGTCGAATTTTTCCTTCACGAAATATATTAAAAAGTTTGTCTCTCAGAAAAATCAACTTCCATCCATCCTCTCTTACGCCGCGCGCGGTCTACTGGCTTCAATGACACTTAGGTCACGTGTCCATCTTAAGATCACGTGACCTGTCGCGAGTTTAACATTTTCCCCCATCACAAAAAGTGCACAGCGCAGCTAAAGAAGTTCTAGTTTCAAAAATTCACTGACAATTGGACTAGATTGCAACTACCTACCTGTTTAGTTTTTTTGAGCTAGGTTCTTGAACTGACCTCCTGTTTGCAATCTCCCTAAAAAGCTATATAGACTTATAGGTACTTAGGTACCTAAACATCTACGCTCATTCAAATAATGTGATGACAACAAAGATCGTACCTATAGATATCATACTAAAATATCCAACTCACTTTTCTATGCCGCAAAAACAATCTCGCAAAGATCAGTGACGCAATAAATTGTACCCGTCAGGAGCTGTCATGCAAACGATCCTAAAAACTACAACCACTAATTATCAAAACCAGGAATTATGAAAAACAAGGCTGATACAATTCTAACATCAGTCAAGTCACAAACAAGATTACAATGTAATCAATCAGCTGGGGACGAAGACGTCGACGGCAATTAATCAAGGGACGAGCATCGCGCGCAGCCTCGCGGACCCAGAACCATGCTTTTAAAAATGGAACACACTAAAATGGCCGACGCTGACGTCACTACATTTAGCTATTTTCAAAGTTATTAAATTATCTTTAGCCAAATTACGTATACGTGTAGTGTTATAGTTTAGTAATTATCTTTTTGTGTTTTTTTTTTGCATTTTTCATGCTAAGATTATAAAGTTATTTTAGTGAAGGAAAAATTCGACTCGCAGGCAGGATTCGAACCTGCGTCTTCTGGTTTGATACACCAGACGCTATGACCACTAAGCCACCGCGAGTCCTAATTTAGTAGTTTAGTAATTTTCTTATTAGGTATATATCTTAAAAAAAGCTCTTTCTTATAAGAAAACGGTTCAAAATGCCGTCCACAATTCAATTTATGTCTGATCTTTACGCATTACGTACGCATGTCATACAATTAGATAAACTAAGTGTCTTGTCGTTGCGATTTGTCTTTTAACCGGCTTCAAAAAGGAGGAGGTTATCAATACGACTGCTTTTTTAAAATTATTGCTATGTGATTATTCCGCCAAGATCTGTTTACGATATTTAGAACTTAGCAACAGTTACACATTCCAGTGGAATAAACTTTAAATGTTATTATTATTATTTATATCATCAACGTAACTTAAAATTTTGAAATAATTAACTCTATTCACAAACAGTTAAACCGCCTTCAAAAATCTTTAAAAGTCTAATAAATAATTTTAGGTACAGTAGGTACTCATTTGCAAAACACCTTAGGAAGTTGTCTTTCGGAAGTTTCGGAGAGTCTTCGATTTGGTCGGGCACTGCTCAGTGCACTTGAGTAACATTATTTTTTGGGTCTTTTAAAATTTTGGAAGGGATTTTTCTTTTTGTAAAAAAGTTTTTGTTTCTACATTTTGAGTTATGTTGACGATATTATAGTTTTTGTGACAAGATTTCAAAAATGGAAGTGCTAAATCAGTAAGTAGGTCACTACTAATACCTACCTGCTAACTTTTCGCCGTGTCGAAAATAGCGACAAACTTAGCATTGACGTCAATCCATTAAATATAAAGACGCTTTTGATATTTCCTTTTTGTTGTCGACGAAATAGGTATTGGGTTTTGCAGGCAAGAAATGTTAATATTTCTGTACTTACATAATAGACAAAATCGCAAAACAGCTATATATATTTTTTTTTAATAGGGATTTACTACTCAAAGGGTTCAATGAACGGGTATTTAACCCAATAATTGAATCTTTGGGTTGGGGTTGGATAGATTAACTTATCTTTCAAACTATAGGTACTAAGTAGTCATGTCATTGTCTTGGCAAACCTTGAAATATGTACTTTTCCTTCCACGTGTTTACAAAAAAATATGTTTTTACTAAATACACAACCAGTTGCCAAATAAAAAAAAGGGTGGCATAAAAATATAACAAAAAAAATATTTTCGCATATTTAATTTAGAAGTTTGGTTCGATTAAAAAAACACATTTTGGGTTTTAATAATTTTATAGTAAAAACAATTATTTTAAAAGGTAAAGGTTTTGTAACATAAAGTTCAATAATCCGATCCGCAAATCCTATTAAGTGGGCTGCAGCGTATCGCGAAAACATTATCACGAGGTTAATTAATTAAACAGATACAATGACTGGAAATTTTCGCATTTCGCCATCCTAATAAAGCCTTAATTACGATTAAATGGGCCTCATTATCGTGTCTAAACAATGCCTAAGGAGAAAATGTTTTACTATAAACAAAGCTCTTCTACATTTCTAAACAAAATGGAGGTTCCACTTTCAATAAAATTTAAGAGGCCTAATGACGTCACTTAGTCCAAACCCAGGCAATTTGACAAACCCAATTACGTAGTTTTATTTGGGTTGCGATGAGGCTTTTAGGATAGCATGTACGAACCGTTTCTATATTAAAGTACAATTTGTTTAGTAAAATTAGGTAGTAATGTTTGCTAAATTCAAGTTGAGCACTAGATTTATTTTGTACAATTTATTTGCCGTTATGGTATTAGAATGCGTAGTCAGATATATAATCCAATGATTTTTATTGTATTTGAACCGTGTTAAACAATATTCCTAGAGCTATTTGCAACAGAAGTCATAAGAGATTGTTTATATATAAAGATCGAACTCTCTAGGATCAGTACAGTAACAGTAAATGTTGTTGGAATAGCATCTTAGATAACTTGCTTATAATTATACATAGGTATTACAATTAATGTTCACATTATAATAGTCGGGACTCGGGACTCATTATTGCTAAGTGAAAGTAGCGCAAATATCTATCTAGGATTTTATTAAATAGTTTCAATTACATTAATGAAAGCAAGTTAATAGCTATGTGAGCATTGAAAACCTGATGAAAAAACATGCAACACAATAGTCAAGTAGGTACTAAAATAACAAACCTTTATTCCCCAATATCAAATATCATTCCTTTTTTTTTGTAAAGCACTTACAAAAGGTAAAACATTTTTCGCAAAAACTGGGATTACTTTGAACGAGGACTGTCCTAAGTATTGGGTCCAAAATAAACACACTTATCAGCGTTGGAAGGAGGTTGAACCTTACCTTTACTATCGTGTATAATGTAACTACAAACGTAGGAAACGCTTTGTAATAAAAAAGATTATGTTTTTGCCTTGTTTTATCAACGCTAGATAATGTTATTCAGTTTGTTTTTCGGCTTAAAACAAAAAGGTTTTCGTGAAGGTGAAAATTGAGCTGGAATGGATACCTACTGATACACTTACATTTTTTTTGTGTAATATAAATACATTGATAAAGGGTTTCATATTAGATACTTGGCTGCCTTAATGGTCTAGGATCAAGTGCGGCTGCTATATTATCCGTATTCTTTGATAAATTATTCGTAGCAATCACTTTCTTTCATAATTCATGACGTAGAAAAAAAACAGCTTAACCAACAAACAAGTTTTCGTCTGTAAAAGTTCGTTCCAAACTTAAAAATTACCACTCCCAAACGGCCAAGCTTAATTAACTCAACATGCTTTAAAAAAACAAAATATGCTATGAAACAAGGTTTTCGTAACCAGAGCAAATAGTGAGGGTAAAGAGAGAGATTATTTTTGACAAAAATTTTCTGAACGCCAGTCTTATGATTTAGACCGAATTTGGTACAAGAAAATTATCTTACTATCTGTATTGAATATCATTTCATTGCTAAATCGAATGCGTGTAATACTGAACAGAACACCAAGACTATAAGTATTTCCTCATTAAAGTACTATAAAAGCTATATTGTGATCTATATTGTATCTAAAGCTATAGACGACCTCTGTGGTTTAGTGGTTCGAGTACCGGACTGCTGACCATGAGGTCGTGGGTTCGATTCCCACAGGACACAAAACTTTATGTGATGAATATAAGTGTTTGTATTCGTCTGGGTGTTTCAAAGTCAAAGTCAAAGTCAAAATCATTTATTCAATATAGACTACTAGGTAGTACTTTTTGAACTTCATTTTTATAATATAGACAGCCCCCAAAACGCCCGCCCTTCACCGCTTCCTAGTGTTTTCGCTGGGAAGAAGAAACGGTGCAACAAACTCCCCAGCAAACACATTTCTGTCTGTTAAGTTATTAAAAGGCGTTATACAAAATAGAATTCACATCATTGTTTGGGGTACTTATTAATTTATTCATTGCTACTGTCAGCTGGCGCACATGTTATTATTATTAATTTTCAAGCAGTATTTATAATATTAGCAAGCCTCCTTTCTTGTAGTTATGACAATTTTAACTATTAAAACAGTGAACCTGCCTACACGAGCAATGATAATATGCATAACTAGAACCTACAAGGCGATTCAGTTAACTTTTAAAAAGCTACAAATGTATTAAGAAACCATAGCCAGCAAGTCGACCAGTCACTACAAGCAGCACCCGTTCACGAGCTTAACGCACGGATCAGCCATCACCCCCCTCGCCATTTTAGAGGGAAGGAGGTGACCCGACCAATGACGCTACCGCGAGCAATGACATCTAAGGGAGCATGACGACAATGCAGCCAGGTTCAGATCGTATTAAACAACAATAAAGTTTAACTGTTAGCCGAGGTCACTAGTAACAACATTGTACATTCATAATTACATATAATATACAGAAAAATGTCAAACTAATAAAATTATATATCAAATCAATTAAACACATGTCAATTGTTTAGGAAGAAATAAAAAAGAAGACAATCATAAAAATAAAATATTGTTAACAACATGTCAGTGAATTATGACGACATTAGAAACAGTGGTTACTTGTCCTGTGTTTAATAATAATAATAATAAACATTTATTTCAGACTAGGTCCATATTGTTAGTAACAAACAGTAAAAACTAATATTATACATAGCAACCAGCTATTCTTATCTTCTAGGTAGTCATTCACGGTATAGTAAGCCTTTTGTGAGAGAATTGATTTAACTTTTGTTTTAAATGCTGTGAGAGGCAAATCAAGTATACAAATAGGTAATTTATTATAAAGGCGAATACCAAGCCCCACGAACGAATTGTGTACTTTTTGAAGACGGTGGACGCGAGCATGCGAGCATTTCTTATGTATTATAAGTATGTATTTACAAAAAAAAGTATATAAGTATTATATCCATTGTACAAGCTTTGCTTAGTTTGGGACTAGATGGTGCTGTGTAAAAATGTCCCAGAATATTTATATTTATTGTGTAAGTACCTAAACTTAATTCGCAATAAATACTTACTTTGAATACACCTAAAATGGTATGCCTAATACCTATTTTATCGAAGACCACGTTACCTTAGAGACTGTTAATTGTAAATTAGATGATAAGTAATAAAGGATTTAGTTCTGGGTCCAATACGAATGCCGAACAGGTACGTGGAGTTCATGGAAGTAGCGGATGCGATAGATATTTTTCGCTGGAGCCTAATACATTTATGGAATAAAAGAATACAAAGAGCAATCATCCATTTGATTATCATACCCTTTTAATCCCGAAAAAAATATTTTTTCGATGTAATATACCATCACACCTGTATTCCCCGAGGGTTAGGTTTAGGCGTACTAATTTACACCCACATTTCGCCGGTATTTAAGGTCCCATGTAATAGGGGCGAGCCAGGCACAAATCACAAACTCCGAGCTGATACTTTCTAAGAATTTCGTACACACCCACACTTTAGTCACTATCAATCGAGTCACCTCAGAATAGGCTAATAAGGCAGTTTTTTTCATAATTCTACTTAAAGTGTGTTTGGTGTAAACGGACCTTAAATCAGACCAAGTTCCTCATTATACTATTCCGTTCATTTCCGAACGCAGCTGGCTCTGGGAACTACCATCTTGCATCGACGGAGTCGAGTAACGAACTTAAGTGAAGTTAATGACTGCCAACTTCGCTAGTTCGCTGCCTCGGTCGAAGAAGGCGATACGGAATTGGTCGGTAGAAAGTTAACCCGCAATCGGGGATGTATTCGTGTGAATTGTTCTTTTATTGGATACTTTTTGTTGTTAGAGTTTTGTTTTAGATTTGTATTGGCAGCGGTACCTACTGTGGATTGAACATAATTATATATCACAGAGTTTGGTAAATAAATATAGATAGGTATAAGATTTTAAATACGGATGTGTCTCGCTTGAGCAAAGTATTATAACAAGTTTCTATGAAATTATCAGTAGCAACTCGAAGTTTGGATTTGTGCCTAGTTAATGGCAATAGGCTCTCCCACTTTTATAGTAGGTGAGAACGATTATGTCAGGTGTTAACCATACCGGTGAACTCTGGGTTCATGAGGTAGGTACATTAATTCTCTGCCTAAACTTTCGGGGAATATAGCCGAGATAGTATATCATGCTACATGGCAATATGGTAAATAGCCTGAGCTAACCCAAACTTTAAACTAAAAATATATAATAATAATACTAAGGAGGTTCCTTTCTCTGGGGCCCTGACCGCCGGTAGCTTGGACCCGGTTCCCGATACCGGTGGACTACTATTTTCTATATTTTTAAATGTTTTTGTATATCTTTTGTAAAAATATATATAAATAAGTATACTTAACTAATAAATGAATATAATAATACTTACGTATTATCTAATGCGTAACTATCTAATTTAAGGTGTTTTCTTATACCTATTAATACAACACACTTAAGAAACAAGTGTCTCATAATAAATTGTTCTAGAACTACCAAACGCTTTAAGCCTTTATACAATCTCATTAGTCAAAAGAAGGCTTTTAGGCTTACAAGAGTGGCATTACGGGTTAAATTTAATATATGTGAAACATTTATAATTCTAATATGTAGTAAAATTTATTGTCACAAAATTTACCCAGATTAATTTGTTAAATATAAAAATCTTTGATATTTTATTATCATTTGATATAAACTTTGAAAACCTAGGGCAACTAGGGCAACTAGGGCAACTAGGGCTAGTTGCTCCATTACAAAAATGTGGCGGGTTCAAAAATAAGAAAAGTTAAGAAAGTATAAGTTCACAATTTTAAATGTCCCTCTAGGAAAGATCAACGTTACAATCTTTTGTCTTACAATAATCGTTAGGCGCCCGCACTATAAAATACAAAGTTTATTCCACTCAACCGAGCAAAGGATGCATGTAACAATGCAGTAGCTGACTCCTCGTTAATTAGCAAGGCAATGCCGCTATGGCGCTAACTTTGACAGCTTCAAAGTGGAAACTTTACTACTAAGTACGCGAAAAGTGATAGTCTAAATGAAGAGCTTCTATCATGCCTCCACTACACTATTCGCGAAGTTGCTTCGACGAAGTAGGTAATGGTCGAAATTGACCAAGTTCGAAGTACGTGACTATACTCTTGTGCAACCTCGTCAGGAGCCTTCGAGTCATTTGACTCGGGCGCAATAACTGTCGAAGTCGGACAACGGTCGGAAGTCGCCTAGGTCTAGGTGAGATTACATGAAGCGAACCGTACACGCGTGCCCTTCTACACTGTCGTCTTCGTTTAACTTCGATCAACTTCGCGAATAGTGTAGTGCTGACATTACAGTCAGTTTACTAGTCGAATAAGTCAGCTCCATTGGGTTGTTTCAATTAGAGTTGGCAGTAAACATGCATGAATGTTTGTTTGGTGGTCGATTTCAAATATTTGTTTAATCCGTACATAAATTTCGTTCAGTGTGCGTCGTGCAGTTTCATTTAATATTTAAACTGTAGTTGGTGCTCCTACTGGGAGGCACTTTAAAGTTTTCCTTTGATAATGAAGTAGTACTTATCTATTGGTGCTCGGGAACTTAGGATTTGTTGGTAAAAAGGTTTATGTGTGACTTATACTTTAGGTAGTGTTTATAAATACGCTTTGCGATTCTAATGAGGCAGCATAAAGTTGTAGAAATAAAAATTAAAAACCTGACTGCGATTCTGTATAATTTGGAAATGAAAAAATCCTAAAACAAGAAAATAGTAGTTGGGACCCATTCTAGAAATGGAGGCTTAGTGAATTGAGAGCACATACCTATATTACATTTCAGATTACCCCAATCTACTGGCTAGACGGCTGACTTTCTAGAATGGGTCCCGACTGCTACTTTCTTGTTTTAGGGTTTCTTCATTTCCAAATTACACAGAAACGAAGTCGGGTTATTTTTTAGTTTTTTTTAGTCGGTGCCACTTTTACATTTTATACGAATCTAACGACACCTATCTAAAATCCATCGAGCCGTTCAGGCCGCAGTGTGCCAAGCAATAATACATAACCCTCCTTCTGGTGCAGTCGGGTAAAAATAGTACTTACGTGGTTAAATTTGGATGTGGGAGAATGCACATACTTGAATGTACAATAGTTAAGCTCCATGCTAGACGATCAAAATCTGATTCGTACCAACAAAGTGTCATTGAGTTTTGATTTCGGCCCGTTTAATTGCTCGTCACCTATTACATGGGACCTAAACATAGCGGCGAGCTGTAGATATTATTACACATCTGTCCTACCCTTCCCCTTCGGGGAATACTTACAGCTGTGATGGTATGATTAAGATATGAAAGCTTAATTTGTGACATTTTCTTTATCATGTCAAGTGCCTATATTTGGTTAAAAAACGTAAGCATGCTACATTATTATAAATTTATTACCAGATATATTATTGCTTTATACTTTTTGCAGTAACAACACGTAAAACAATGCATCTTTGTATAATACTTATAAGCTTGCTCAAACGGATTTAAGACAGTGACAGACACGCGATTCTAAAAAAAATCCAAATTCACGCCATGCCTTTCAAGCCACATTACTCCACTTTATTGTGCAAGAGGAAGAGAATAAGGATAAGTATTTTTTTATATAATTCTTTTTTTTAATGCATTTAATAATCGTTATGAAATATAAACATACAAGTTACCGATATTCTAACCTGATATTCTGGTCACTTAAATCGTTTTTCAATATTCAGTAATATTTTTTGAAGTTACTTTAATAAGAATAAAGAATGTATTCAAAATAACACTATTCATATGGTATTAGGTTATTCTTGCCTCCGAAAAGTATCTCATGCGTACCTATTTTTCGCGAATAATATCATGTGACTATCACGTACAATATTATTAGAATTTACATTTGCTAGACTTTCATGATATCTAATAACATTCAGAAAGTATATAAAATGAAAATTACAGACTATAATGTACACGTACATAAAACATGTACCAACACTAATGTAATTTTGTAATATTTTTACGTACCTTCGCCTCGTAACAAAGTATTTGCAGAATACCAATAATTTTGCCGCTAAGTAAGTCATAATTACCTTACTTTTAAGTGTCTAGCCAGTAATATAAACGGATATATGAGACATAATGACTGAGGTCGCGAGATGACAACGCGCTAATGATACTATGTAGTAATATTAGGGGCTGCGGTTGTCACATACCATCAGGCGGCCACTAGGTGTATTTGTCGCAAAAGACATTTTCATATTTTACTTAACTATTTGAAATCCTGGATCAGTTCAGATTACATAACATACCATCACGCCTGTATAACCCGAAGGATTAGGCAGAGATGTTGTGTGTGTGAGTTCGCCGGTGTGTTTAGGTCCCATGTAATAGGGGGCGAGCCTGTTGCCAATAACCAGGCACAAATTGTAAACTCCGAGCTGCTACTGAGAATTTCATAGAAAACTCAATAACACTGCTCCACCTGGGAATCGAACCCAGGACCTCTAGTGTAGCCAGTCGCAATTGGGACCACTAGACTAACGAGTCAGATTACAGAAAAGAAAAAATACCAAGTAATACTTTTTACTAGCTGAGTAAAAATTTAAAGCTTTGTGTTAAAACATTTTGTTATACTGCCTCTCCCATAAATCAGGTGTAGATTCTCGTGCAGCTATTCAGAAAAGTGCGGTGTTCTTTTGCTTCTAAGCATTAGAAAAATATAGAAGCCTTTTGTTTCAACTCTGGATCAGCAAGAGTATGCAAATGGAATTCAAATCAAGGAGTAATGGAATATTCATCACTGCGTTACCTTTTCTATCGTCGAGTTTCAAGTGCGGTAATCGATTGAAAGGAAAAGAATAACCTATTGTTGCGATATGGAACACAAATGATTTGTTTTATTTTAATTGATAATGCCATGGACCGTGGTTAAGTAAAAACTAAGCTAATAAACTGATCTGCAAGGTTAAGCTGCGCGAGTCGCGATCTGTGTGTGGATGGGAGACCATTCTTTACATATTTAGACCCTTTCGTGCCTTAGAAATCACGTAAAACCGTTGGTGCTGGTTGTCATACGAAGATCTATGAAAATCGTTAGTCGTAGTCCGAATCCCAAAAAGCTTGACTCGTAGCTAAGAACAGTCTCGATCTGATCTCAAACAAAAAAAAACTAATTCAAAATCGCTTCATCTTTTTGGGAGTAAGGATGCCACAGAGGGATAGATACACACGTTAAACATACGAGTATAATAGGTACCCCTCTGTTTGCATTGGGGATAAAAAAGTCGAATATTCATTGTGAACCGCAAAGTTTAAAAAATTTAAAAGTTGAGACTTATCTAGGTATAGATATTTTCATTTTCTAAATGGACAAAATTTTATAACATAAAAATATCTGGAAGAAAAGGTAAAACAACACGATGTGTATACTGTTTCGAACTTTCGAATAAATGTCAAGATGAACCCAAATATATAAATATTTAGGAATGACATTTTATCGTCGAATATATAATTTTTAGACGTTGAGGGTTGATTTATATCTACATACTGAGATGTAACATTTCAATATTATGAGTTCCAGTTTAACTTTAAAGTACGTATGAATATGTAGGCTTTAAGTATATGATAATGAAATTTTTACAGAAGATCCATAACGTAGATAAGTACTAAGAATGTTTTTTTTTTACTGTTTATGTTGCCAAACTAGTTATTATTTGTCAATTTTTATCACCGCCCATGGACATGTTGCATCCTTAAGAGACTGCTAAACCCAAAACCTTTTTGAGAGGGTTGGGTAAAGATTAAGAAGGAGTAGTTGGGCTGGCAGTATAGCCGACAATAAGTGTGTTGCTTAAACACCACCGCTCCCGCCACTGCCAACACAACGCTTCCTCACGGAGCTTTGGCGACCTTGCTGACCGTTAAGAACAGAACATAGCACGGAGCTGTTATTTGGTAACTTTTTTTTGCAAGGTACCTACTGCCCCAATCGGGCAGATCCAATTGTGAGTGGAATTATTCAATTCCACAAGTACCTCTCTTAAATGCCTTTAATAATAGTCTAACATAACATACCATCACGTCTGTATTCTCCGAAGGATGAAGCAGAGTGGATTATTCATAGCAGAAGCTCGGAGTGTGGATTATATTGGAGCTTTATTAGAGTCAAAATGACTACTACAACTTAGAATTTTTATCTGTCCGTCTGTGTGTTTGTTTGTACGCTCATATGCGAAAGCTACGTACACGAAATTGGATGCAGTTATATTGCTGAGGGTATAACTTAAAACCTGGTGCATTTTTCATCTTGATACGCCAACTAGAAGCGGACTTATTAATAAAATCCTTTAGGAATGCGAGTGGGACCGCGTGCGACAGCTAGTGTATATACATATATATACTACTATTTGTTGTTCTTGTGACTATTCAGGTCGTAAGCTCAACACACGAAACACGAAGTTCGTTATGTTTGTCTGTTCAATTCAGTGCCGTTTGCTTTACAATTTAAATGCAGGTTACGACGCTCTCGAGAATTCGGAGTTTATACTACACACAGTTACAGTACCTGCTTGTAATCAACGTCTGTACTATGTATTCGTAGCGACGCTTTGAGAATCAACTAGGCTGAGTGGCCATATCGCACGGAATTTTCCATTTTTCGAGCAGAGCTAAGAAATTTCCTAAAATTTTTGCTACATCGGCATTTGAGCGTGGATACGATGGTAATTGAAGGAATGTAGGGGGTTGTAGATATATAGATTTATTTAACTTATACATAGTAGTAGTATACCATCAAGCATGTATCCCTGAAGATAAAGGCAGCAGTTTTATATCGATGTTTTAATAAAATAATTATGATGTTTATTATTCCTTTTTGTAGATTGTCTATTTGATTTAAATTTGATATTTAGTCACAGATTTTGTTAGATTTCTGCTGTAATACTTTTATTTTATATTCCAATGATAATTATAAGCTTCTTTCAGATTGGACATGGTTTTTTCAACATAGTGTATAATATATCTAGAATATTGAAGCTTTGATTTGTATTATTACAGTTTTAACTTATATCCAGCTCAATGCAATCCGTGACTTTAATATAAATATTTACGTCTTTGTAGCTCGTAATATAAAATCAATCTCAAACATATTATAATACATAGGTAGTTTAAAAGAGGCCGACCATAAATATATTACTCTAATACGTAATATAAAACATATTCTCAGAACAAGATCTTCGAGAGGACAATTTGCTGCTCTTGATCGACTATTTGATAAATTGATCTCATAAAATTTGTCACCGCCATCAAAAGAATATTTTTTGCTACAAATACGTTCACTATAGGGGCACAGAAAAGCCTATTCATCAAAATAAAATTGCAATCTCTTGAATTTATACAACTGAAAAATATTATGATTGCTTAAAGGCTGTATTAAAAATAAGCTTAAATAGTGAATATGAGGTACGAGTAAAGGAGGGGGGAACTTTACTTTACTTTTTACATTTTTAATTTAATGTAATTATCACAACTGCTTCCAACTACGTATTTCAAAACTATACCTACTATAAACTCTAATTATGAGAAGCCTTTTGCCATCAACCAGACACAAATCTAAAGAGAAACTTCTCAGAATCCTACTATTATAACTAAATCATAAATATTATGTATTATATGTTTGTTATTATAACGGACTAGCTTCTGCCCGCGGCTTCGCCCCCGTGGAATAAAAAGTATCGGGAACGGGATAAAAAGTATCCTATGTCCGTTTCCTGGTTCTAAGCTACCTCTCCACCAATTTTCAGCCAAATCGGTTCAGCCGTTCTTGAGTTAAAAATGGAGTAACTAACACGACTTTCTTTTATATATATAGATATAGATTTACATGAAAATTGGCACACAGCTTATAACTTGGACTATTTTTTTTCCAGTTTGGACCCATCAATTCTGAAGTCCACGCAGATGAATTCTCGAGTAGAAACTATTCTTAAAAATATTAACAGTTGATTTGACTTGGATCAATTTATCCCTTTTTAACACCGACACATTAAGAGGGGTGATATAAGTTTAACGTGTGTATGTCTGTGGTCTCGTAGCTTCCAAACGAATGGACCGATTTTGATTCTGTTTTATTTTATTTTAAAGGTGACTTGATCGAGAGTCTCGGTAGCTATAATTTATGAAAATCTGGCTAGGTTATTAAGTTGTCAACTCTTTTCTAGTCGAAGGGATGATGAAGGGATGTGAGAGACTGCCACAAGTCTGTTGATTCGAAGAAAATGCTTGTTTAAAAAACCCCCACAGCATCATGTTAAGGTTTAACATGATTCAGCCGGGGTTTTTTAAATTTTAAATATTCTGAAAAATGCTTTCAGAAAATTTGAAATTTAAAAAACTCCAGCTGTATCATTTCATTACTTGCAGAGATACTTCCAGCTCTATATCTTCATACAACCGTCAACGAGATACATGTATAGGTACACACACATGTATATGTATGCTTCTACCAATGTGTCACTATATTTGGGCACATAAAATGCCAATCCAGCTTAATGTAATTGCAAACTCGTCAGTCGCAGCCCGTCACTCGCACTTCACACAGCCGAAAACAGTTTTCCCGAATAAAATAATGGGCTTTTGTAACTACGTAGGTATTTTTGAAAATACATTGAATAAAATCTTATTATCATTAAAGAAGATAAAATGCTTACCATACTATGTTTTATGACATAGGGGGGCCAACGAGCAGATGGATCGCCTGATGGTAAGCGATTACCGCCGCCCATGGACACCTGCAACACCAGAGGAGTCGCAGGTGCGTTGCCGGCCTCTTGGGTTTGGGTCTCCGGTATCCTCACTCACTCAGAGAAACATAACGTAAGCGTTGTTTCACGCTGGTTTATTGTGAGGCTGTGGTATCATTCCGGTCGAACCGGCCCCTTCGTGCCGAAGCATAGCTCCCACGGTAGAAAGTGCTCTGTGGTCATCACATCAGCACTTCGAGGCAGGTTAACTTACCAATATCTACACGCCTAAGCTGTATGTATCTTCACACAGTTTTTCACTTTTGATCAAAATTTCAAGAGATTGATAAGATGAGACCCTTCATTTTCAAAGCGTTTTGTCATAAGGTTGGACCCAGCTGCTACTGACTTCAACCTTATGACACTAGATCAACGTGCTTGTTAAGTACAGAAAGACCCTGTCATACAAAATATACAATGAAATTGAAAAACCTTATCTGACCCGTGGAGGTATTTATTGTTAAGTATCGAGATCTGGATCTATTTATATAATCGTTTTCACTTTACAAGTAAAAAAATTACCCCTATTTATTATGAAACGAGAAAACTGAAATCTTAAAAGAGGTACTAAACATACCTACTAAGGTCAATGCTGATTATATCACATTTTAAAAATTTGCCAGATTTTGGGGTAATAGTGGCGTTTTCGGCGCGATAATCTAAGTTTTCTGTCATTACCTAATATTTAATGTTTCTCATAGCCTCGATATATCGGGGGCAAGCTTCGCGTCAGCAGTTTTGTCGTCGCCGCCACCGTCGAATGCTGAGTCTGCAGAGTGCGCACCGTGCGCGCCCCGCAGCACCACTTACGTCCCCGCGGCTCCTCCCCGTGCCGCCGCTCGTAATACCCGACCCCCAGCTGACCAGCTGTCAAACGATCCAGCTAAAAGAAGCCATCCTGCCGGAGTCGCTGTGAGCACTCTTGATGCTCCTTCCAGGAAGCCCGTGCCTGAAAAGACATCGAAGCAGGCTGATGACGATGGTTTTGTCACGGTGCAAAGGAGGAAGTGCCGTCAACAAACCAAAAAGAACCGTTCGGCACGGCTCCTGCGGAGCCCCAGCCTATCATACGGGCCGCATTACCGAACACTCCAGTCTACATTTCGCGCCTCCACTACACCACTAAGGCGGAAGACATTGTGGAGTACGTGCGCCAAAGGCTCAATGGATCGCCGAGAGTGCAGTTACTGGAATCACGCCGCAACGTCAACTTCAAGGCGTTTGTGGTGCGAGTTCCAACTAGTTTTCTGCACCTCGTCATGAAAGAGGACTTTTGGCCGCAAGGAGTGGTGTTCCGTCGCTTCCGCGGACAAGTGCCACCAGAACGCACAGTGACCTAGTGCTAGTCAAGTGTTATTGTTTATATATGTGTATGGTATTTTAACAGTTATTAGTTTAAGTTATATTGTATTGTATTATAGTATTTTGTATATAATATGGGCCTTGTAGCCTGAATTAAATAAATAAATAAAATAAATAGCCCTTTCGGATCGGACTAGACTTTTATAACATAGTGTTTAATGTAGAAAAAGCATAAGTTTATCATTTATTTCGAATGCAGACAAATACTGCATATACTAAACAATACCACACGCAGTATGTATGTAAACATTCTAGTACAACAAACATTACGTGTTCAAGTAAAAAAATATTCAAATTTTGTCCGCATAAGGAGATGTTCACCCTCCAGAGAGCTGGAGCAGCAAATATAATCTGAATTCTAAATGTTCAGAACGGTGTATTCTGTTAGAGCTAAAAAACTCGCAGATACCTCAGTATTCTTAATTATAAAAGATTTTTTAATAAAACCGTTGGCGTCGGGAAACGCGGCGACCATTAAAGCCGGGCAATTTCACTCATAATGCAGATAAGACCCAATAAATTCATGAAATACTCTTTATATCTACCGTGAAAAGCTAAATTTCGGAACTTCGGCTCTGACACCTAATTTTTCCTTTAGTAATGGAGATACCTTTTCTGATACATTTTTAGATTTTATGGATTCCCTTTGAGTTGTTGCGTCTAACTATTTTGGACCAGTTAGTTAGTGGAAGAGTAGAAAGACCTTTATTACGTTATTCTACCCCTACTAAAAATATTATAAATGTGAAAGTTTGAATGCTTGTTACTGAATCACGCCAAAAATGTTAAACGAATTTGTATGAAATTTATCACACAGACTGTTCAACGTAATAATATACATACATACATACTTTTTCTTTATTTTTTATAGGTGCTGTTAATCTTATAACAATGTCAAAGAATTTTTGACAACTAATTTATGTTGAAAACAGCCGATAGATACCTTTGTCTGTATATAGACGATCGACGACAATTACGTTCAAACTCCGACTACTTTGCTATAGGCAAAACGAAAACTAGTTAATATTACTCTATTTAAAATTCCTCAAGTCCAGTTAGATTGTTTCATATCATGTGAAATCCTAACTTAACCCTAAAAAACGAACAAACTAACGTGAACAAACGCGTTGGGTCGTTAGATAGGTATAAAATCGAGATTTCAAAAACCGAACGTTAACGCATCTGGCAGCTAAAAAAAACCAATAAAATGTACGTTCGGTTACAAAACAAATCGGAAGGGACGTTGGTTTAAAAAAAAAGAAACGGAACGTGACAATTTTTCACCTGAACACGGCGACTTTACACTGGTTTACTGAATTTTTATTTTTATGCACCATCTTATTGTAGACACGTATGTCACAGTAGTAAAGTGTTGCAAATGAAATTTAAATCCTTATAAAAACTTGCTACATACTGAAAACGTGATGTCAAATTGTTAACTTTCGCCCGCAGGGGAAGGCTAAGAATATGAAACTTTCTACCCACACGTGCAGATGAGACGTTTGCAATATGTAGCAAGACCGCAGACTTCGTAGACGGATCTTGCGACATCAGAAAGATTGTGGTAGTTCTTTTAATTTATTCATTTTATTGAATTTATTCTACTTAGTACTGTCATCATCACATTCTGTACTCCCCGAAGGGCGCAGAGGTGCACTCTGTACAGCCTCAGTTCGCCTATAAAAGAAATTTAATGACTATTGCCATTTACCGGGCACAAACCGATTGGCAGACTTAAATTGACACGTAGGTTTCCTCACGATGTTTTCCTTCACCGTTATCGCGCGTGATTATTAACAACTAGCTTCTGCCCGCGGCTTCGCTCACGTGAAGCTATATCAGGAGTAAAAATGGAAAAACCAACATTGATGATCTCTTCTTTGTATGGGTCTCTATACATCAGGGAGGTCAAGCTGTATCTCAGGATTCGTTTAATTAATTGAGATAAGAAGTTCACCAGTTTTTAAGTTGGAGCTTACACTTTATAATAATGATAATAAAATTAAAATCTATTCAGTAGTTTTTCCTCCAACCCGTAACAAACAGACAGACAAGAATTTTAAAAATCACATTTTCAGATTCGGAGACTTTTATATACCATGACCCACGTGTTTTTTTTTTAAATATCTTCAATGTACAGACACAGCTTTTTTACAATTTTATAATAGTAGAGATTAATACGCACGTGACTTCGAAAAGTCAGAGGTGCGCGCCTTGGATTCGAACTCGAGACCTTTGACTTAGCAGTCCAATGGTCACATCAGTCTGCATATTAATTATTTTTAATGTTATAATGACTATATCTCATTAGGTATATTACAAAAAATAATATCCATTAAACACAAACAATAATCTCCCTAAACAAAAAATACTGTTTTTGAAGGGCCGTTCAATTCCCCTGAAATTAAGCAATGAAATTTCGAACGGCAATTGATTCTGCGGCCGTTTTAACGTGGTTTAGGAATATAGCTTCAAAATCCAGAAATGCTTACATTATTGACATAGAGATACGCCGACCGCGGCAAACAAAGCTACAATTGAAAATCAAATATTAATGACCTCCGATTATGTGCGGGCCAATAAAATAGTTGAATGGATATTTGAAATGCGCTATAAATAATTAGTGTTGCGTTTTACGTTGTGAATTTGTAATTACCAATTTAGCTATAGGTATATGGATTTTAATTACGTGCGCTGGGATAATGTGTTTTTGTACGTATGAAACTACCTGGTATTTCTTTGACAAGCTCCAGCTCTAAAATAATTAGTTTATAAATAAATCCATACTAATATATAAAGCTGAAGAGTTTGTTTGTTTGTTTGTTTGCTTGAACGCGCTAATCTCAGGAAGTACTGGTCCGATTTGAAAAAATCTTTCAGTGTTAGATAGCCCATTTATTGAGGAAGGCTATAGGCTATATATCATTACGCTACGCGGACGAAGTCGCGGGCAGAAGCTAGTTAATAATAAATTATATGGTGCTAAGATTAGTGCTGATTCATTAATCTTAACATGAACCAAGACTCAATATCTAAAAATGCCGTGTGCGTGGCGGTACAGTTATATTACGGTATGAAGGACTACTTAGTAGTTATTAAAATGACACTGCTGTTGGTGACCCCTTTGTTTTCTATCATTCGATAAGAAAAACTATTTAGCAGAGCTTTAGATAAGTCGGTTGTAAAATTTGAATTTTACGCTAACGTAACTTGGTTGATTTTTGAGTGATGATCCATGTATTTTATCAGACAGTGAACCATCCTCATTCTTTATTCTCTATATATCAATATCCCTTTGTCCGAGCGCGTCGTCCGTCCTAAGCTTGCCTGTCAAAAATGTCCAACATGACAGTTAGCTTACCATATAGAAAGCATTTGTGATTTGTTCGGGATCGAACAGAAAAGAAATGTATGTTTTCTATTAGTTACACTGGTATCAACGTCCGGAGATATTCTAAGCGCTTATGTGGTGATGATATTGAGACTCTTTATGTAACATAATATACCATCACTCCTGTATTTCCCGAAGAGTTAGGCAGAGGCGTACTATGTATACCCACAGTTCGCCGGTATGTTTTTTTAGGTCCTATGTAATAGGGAGCGAGTCTATTACCATTAGGCACAAATTCCAAGCTCCGAGCTGCTACTGGGAATTTCATAGAAAAACCCAATAACACTTTGCTCGACTTGGAAATTAAACCCAAGATTTCTAGCGCACCAGTCGCGCTTAGGACCACTAGGATGAGGTTATGTTTTGTCATATAAATACAACTCTGTTACCTACTAGTTAGTAGTAGTATAGTTTCTAGTTTTCTTAAAGCATAACAATCTCTTATCTAAAGTAAGAAAGGTAAAGACTGACTGATCCCTGGTACGTACGAACGCAATGTATTTTTCTATTGCGTCAGCAATCAAGCAGACGGGTCACCTTATGGAAGTGGTCGCCACTTACAATCCAGAATGATATTCTTGCTTCTGGACTCTACATTTTATAATTATGAAAATACATGCATACGAAAGATATACATAGGTACCTTGCTTTTCATACATATAGTAGAATGTGCCTCCGGTACCAACATTATGTATACATACATTTATATACATTCAAGTGCGAGAGAGAAGTGAGATCCACCTAATCGTTAAATACACAGAACGCCATTGGAAAACAATGCCATTGTTAAATAATGCAAGTAATTTTCCGAGACTATTTTTGTTAATTCAAAAACCTCGATTGATTCTTTAGAAGATGAACACAATGCATGTCGGTTTATGCATGTGAAGATTAATGAACGTCGATGAAGCAAAAGTGGTGTGCCAGGATCGTAGCAAGTCGAAATCTATGGTCTCTGGCTACTCCACTGGGAGACAAGTGTGAAAATGTATTTAAGAACATAATACAAAATCGTTATATAATGTTTTGATAACGTAATGTCAGATAAAGATTGAAAGTCAATTTGCGAAAACAGATAAGGAAGTCCATGGATTTGTATTATATCAAAACTACCCGCGGGGCAGATTCGGTGTATAGAAAATGGGCAAAAGTGGACAGTTATAATGGAAAACACAAACATTCGGGAAGGATAATGGTTTTGTCGGAAACACACGGTAAGAAAGCAAAGTTTAACGTGATCGGCAAATTGTATTCCAATTAAACTTTATTATAAGGTATAACCCGGAGGCTCGGAGTGTTTAATTAAAATCGACTTGGTTGATTTTGCCGTCTGCTACGGATTAGCGAACTACGTTTAATTAAAAGTACAACATGAGCGGTTTCGTCTATATTATAATGTGGCTGTTTGGTGATTAGTTCAAGATTAGTTTAATATTGTTGATGGTAATCGATTTTGTTTGGTATTATGTAAAATTAGTTACTTAGCGATTTTATGTTTATACTCCTAAAAAAAAACATTGTTTTCTGACATCACCAGAATAAAATCCTTAAGAAAAATATTTAAGATACAGCCCAAAAAGTCAGAAAATGTTACCCAATCTTAATAATCAACAATTTCCAGTTTTCGGTATACACAACAGAATTCAACTATCTTCATACGTAAATAGCAAAAATGTACGGCAAATTCTTTTATACATCTATATAAAACCCAATTCCCAAATTCACTGCCTGTCACGCACAAAAGATGGCCAAACTATCCCCGAACAATATGGATGTATACATACATAGGTATACAGCATGCCAATGTATAGGCAGGAAGCTCGTCAACAAGAATAATCAAGACAATAGTTGTGTTAATGTAATGAGAGCCACCACACAATTAACGAAGCGATGCGACGGGCAACAGCGAACTACACAGCAGGGTTGTCACTCGGGACACAATATTAGGTAATTGAGTTATCTGTTTATTTTTTATTTTTATTTATATCATCAAAATACGACCAATATTTCACCGTTGTCTATATTAAAGAATAAGCAAACTGAAGAGAAAACAGGCCAGCCACATCTATTGGATAACTGACTATCCTACCTATCTAGTTCTCGAGTGGAGACCACTTCTAGATAAACGTAGTGACAACTGCCGCAGTTAGTAATTGAAAAAGGAAAGCCGAAGATCGGGCTTTGTGGCATTCACTAGGAGTGAATATGTGTCATATTTATGTTACATAAGTTTTTAATTAAATGAATTTTTGTTTCATTCAGCATTGTATTCAGAATGGTTATCATTTATTTCATTGGGTACCCAATAAAATGAAATTGCCTAAATAGTAGAAAGTATTGCCGGGATAAGTCCAGTAGGTACTAATTATTTTTAAAAAACGGGACAGGATCTGGTTCTATAAATAAACCAGGTTATTTCAAACATTCTTCATGTTAACTGTAGCAGAGAAAAATTACATCGCCGCGACGCGAGTTGTCCGTACAACTGCGTATTTGACATCCCTAGCTAGGGAGGGGACGAGCTGGAATGTTGAATTAAACCAATCCGTTACAAAAACTTGGTCGGCTAGGTAAATAGCAACGACAGATAAATGTGTCAGACGTCTCTTGGAGCGCATTGTTACGTGCTACTGAGCTAAATTAGTGGCGCACACTAAATACACCCAAGAGAAAACACGTTTCCGGTTTTCAAAGTCCGGTAAGCTCAAAAAACGTTTGATTTTAATTCAGTTTATTGTGCGTTTTTCCTGATTTCGTATAAAACTGCACTTAATTTTCCCCTCGGTAATATTCATAATTTTTTCGTAGTATTTTATTTTTTATGCTATAGAGGGGCACATTAGCCGAAGGATCACCCGATGGTAAGCTATTACCACCGCTCATGGACACCCGCAACACCAGAGGATTGGCAAGTGCAAACCCTTTCAAGAGGCCGGCAGCCTTTTAAAAGGGTTTGGGCCTTCGGCATCCTCACTCACTCGGCGAAACACAACGTAAGTGTTGTTTCACGCCGGTATTCTGCGAGGCCATGGTATCTATCACTCCGGTCGAGCCGACCCATTTGTGCATGGCATGTGATAATGCGATGACGAAATTGAATGTCGCATTTATAAGTTTTTTTTCAGTAGGTATTAATTTTCCGACAAAACAATTCTTACTAGAAGTATTTACGTACATTTATTGATAAAAATATCCTAAATATTTTACAAATAACTGTGTGTATCATAGAATGTCTTTCAAAAGGACATCTGGCTTGGTGTGGGTTGCCAAACTTCACACTCGCTGCGAAAATATCCCAAACATGAAGGTTTCCTCACGGCATTTTCCTTTACCGTTTAATCTAGTGATAAGTGCTATTTATATCTGTAAATTGTACATATTTCACGCCTGTCTCCCATTGGGGTAGGAAGAGACAATAGATTTCCACTTGCTACGATCCTGGCACACCACGTTCGCTTCATCTACGTACCTACGATCATTAAACTCCTCATGGATGACCCTCGGTTTACGGTGCTCTTAACCTGACCTTTTTTGAGAACGGCCTCAACTTGGTAGTTCGTCAAGGTCGTCGGTCAAGGCCCTTTCAACTCTTCCATCCCTATTTACTCGCCATGTATTCTCGTTTCGTCAATCTCCGTTCACCCATCCTTTCTACATGCATAAACGGGTCAGAGCCCATTCGTCCCATAAAATTCGTCCCCCAGCATATAAGTTGTGGATTCGGCCCCTATATAGGTGCCCATTGGTCTCCTGGTAGGGGACCAATTAATATTTTAATAAAAAGAAGAATGAATAAAAATAAATATCTTCAGGGGACGAATGGGCCCCTCAAAAGTTCCAGGGGACGAGTGGGCACAGGGTGCGAATCTTAGGGGACGAATCGGCTCTGACCCGCATAAACCTTAACATAACTTCTGTAAATTGTACCCTACTAATTTTAAGTTTTATTTATTTTGTTATTATTATGTGACTGAGTGGTATTTAGCTTATAAAAAAGTAGTGATAATGAATATGTAAGAGATAGGTAAAATTTTCCGCCTTATTAGCTTGTGCACGGTAAAAGCTAACGAAGAAAAACGAGATGCTATTATATTGCTCGTATTTTTCGCTCGATGGAGCAACATTGAATGAAAATGAGAGTATTATCACATTATGTCGGGCCAAGCGTGGTAGTTATGGCAATATCGTACAGAATTATGGATATTGGGTGCGCTAGCGTTCAATCGTAGACGTCTTATCCAGTATCAACGTATACCTGATGTTGTAAGAGGTCGCTGTTAGCGATAAGACCGCCCATAGTACCATTCTATGATTTATGGAACTGTACTTTACATTCGTTTTTGGTGTGGAATAAGAAATATTAATAAGTAAAAGTAGGTACATTGCAATATTTGGAACACTACAACGCAATAATTAGAAACAAACTCAAAAATAAAATTGGTGTTTCTTATCAGAGGTCGTCAAGTACTGATTATTTAAAACATTTACCTACTTGTTGATTATTTATTATAAATATACTATCACGCCTATATTCCCCTCAGTTAGGCAGAAATGTCCTGATGTACACCCTGAGTTCGCCGGTATGTTTAGGCTCTATGTAATAGAGGCGAGCATTTTGCCATTAACCGAGCACAGACACAGAAAAACACTTTGCTCGACTTGAGAATCGAACCTAGGACCTATAACGCAGCAGTTGCGCTTTAAACTACTAGACTAATGGGGCAGTTAAAAATAAATAAATCAACCAAATATTTTATCGTTTAAAGTGTATTTGCAGTCGAAAACCAAATAGTTATCTAGTAAAAGGCGTCATCTAGCAAAATTCAGTATATTCAGAGGAGCATTAACTTCTGAACTCATTGTGAACTGCTGCAGAACTTTGAAAATATATTGTTGTGCATAGTTTGCTCTGGGAAAGTACCAAGTTCTTATTGCTAACAAAACACTGTAATATATGATATTTTATAATACTTATACTTAATTCAAAATATTTTTAGTTCAAGCATTCCACTTTTATAGCAATAGGAAGCATAAAATAACACAAATAAAAATAAAATCGTTCCGAACAAAAGATTCAATAAGGTTCTAGGCCATAGCCTAGAACCTATAATATATACTGAGGGTAGTACTAATATAACAATTAAGTTTTAGAGCTCTCCAGTAAAAATTCATTAAAATATTGTAATTTCTTATTATTTTGTACATTTATGATACAAATAGTGAGCTAACTATTTCTACCTGCCAGTCAAGTGTTATCTCCTTAAATTGACAACTTTTCTTTTCCTGCTTCAACACAACACACCTACATCACTTCAAAATGGAGGCAATCAATCATAGTATTGCAGAAATGAGCACCTTATTTAACAGGAAGATGGCTGAATTTGAGTCTGCATTACAAAAAGCACCAGGCACTGTATCTTCCACTGTTACAAGTCTTGCGGGTGAGTTCTCATCATTCCGGACATTTATTGTTCAAGCACTCGGAACCCTTCAACAACAGGTGCAGCTGCTTACACAGAGCCTGGATAATATGGAGATGCGTGGACGTAGAAAAATTTTACTGTTACATGGTTTGCCTGAAGTGAAGGAAGAGGTGACCTCCCAAATTGTGGCTGGCTTTGTTGTTGATTGCCTTAAAATTAACTTCACAACGGCTGATATCAAGCGATGTCACAGGATGGGACGTAGCTCCACACATAAACCAAGGGCTATCCTAGTTAAATTCCATGATGTGAGTATCCGCGACCAAATCTGGTTTAGCAAGGCTAAATTAAAGGGGTGTGGTACTACTATCTCCGAGTTTCTGACTAGGACCAGGCACGGTGTCTTTATGGCGGCGCGGGAGAGATTTGGCGTATCCCAATGTTGGACTCGTGAGGGCACTGTATTTGTGCTTGGGACGGATGGAAAGAGGCATCGTATTTCTTCCCAAACCGAACTGGACAACATTGGTCAGCAACTTGATTTGGCGCGGCCGGAGCATACTGACACTCAGTCGGTCCCTGTGGCGAGGCCCACCACCGCGAAGACTAAACGTGTTGCAGCCAAAAAGTGAAAATATTATTTTTAAACTTTTGTACAGTTCAGGTAACATCTTTTCGAACCAATAGTAATATTCTAATCCGTACTATTAAGTACCCGCATTAATTGTTTCTTCACACCTATCTTCTTTTTCCATAATGACCCACTTTTTCTTATTTATTGTAACACAACAATTTACATTTCTTTCATTCAATATCATTTTTAGAGTTCTACAATCTCAATCAGTCACTGTCAACTGTCAAACGTCAATAGTGTAATTTAGCTATTTTAGCTGTCAGCTCACAGTTGATTTTGGTTTTTTGCTCTTATGTTCCTTGCTTTGGATACTTGGCTTTTGGACGTTTGTAGCGGACTGCGTTCCGTATTTGTAGCATAAATTATATTTTATAAGGTAGGTTTTATATTTTAATATGGCTATTTATTATGTTGCCTGAACCATATTTTTGTGTTATATTTTTTGTTATCCTTGTTTTTTGTTCTTTTCTCACACAACTGGCAGATGGATATAACTGTAGGTACACTAACTTATTTGTATTTACATTATATTTATTTAATTTATAATAATATATATAAATATATATATCTTTTTATTATTATTACTACATATTTATGCTCAGCCCCTACTGTACAAGTGATAGTGATACTTTCTTCTCACTGAGTAGCGATGATGATAGCTTTGCAAGTGTCCCTTCTCTGTCTGATACTCTTGATTCCACTTTTTCAAATGTTCCGAAGAATTTCAACGCTGTCCACATAAATGCCCAGAGTATCCCGGCTCATTTCCCCGATATGCTGGCCAGTTTTGACTGTAAGAATATACACGCCATTCTAGTCTCGGAGTCGTGGTTAAAACCATGTCTTCCTTCGTCTTCTTATACGCTACCGGGGTTTCAGCTTATTAGGAATGATCGTGCGGTTGGCGGCGGTGGCGGTGTGGCCATTTACCTTCGCACCCATATTCCTTACACTATCGTAAATATGTCAGCGCAGCCTCCTCCGCAGAATGCCGGCGAACATCTTTTTCTGGAAGTTGAACTCCACCATTCTAAGCTTCTTCTCGGAGTTTATTACTGCCCCTCCTTGCGTATTAATTTCTTCTCCTCCTTCGAAAAGATCTTGGAATCTCTAATCCCAGCTTACAGTCACACTATCATCATAGGTGATTTCAACACCTGTCTCCTTAAAAATGATTGTCGGTCTTCCTCTTTCCGTCAAGTCATTGAATCCTGTAATCTTTCTATTCTTGACCTTGGTGCTTCACATCATTTCCCTAATTCTATTCCTTCACTTCTTGACCTTATTTTGGTCTCATCTACCCTACATGTCGCTAAGCATGGTCAATGCTCAGCAGATAATTTCTCGTATCACGACTTAATTTTTCTTTCTTACAAAATTCGCCCTCCTAAGGCTAAATCTAGAACCCTTCTGCTCCGCAATTTTGGTGGTATGAACCTTGATCGTCTTCGTGATGATGTCAGAAACATGGACTGGGCTCCTCTGCTTGCTTCCACGTCAGTGGGTGAGCAGGTAGATCTGCTTACAGATGCACTGATCAAGGTTTATGATCAACACGCGCCGATTAAAGCTGTTAAAGTCAAACACCTTCCCTCTCCTTGGCTTAATGATGAGATTAAAACTTTAATGTGCAAAAAAGCTGCAGCCAAATGCAAGTATAAAAGTCGGTCTACAGACAACAACTGGGAGAAATTTGTCTCTATCAGAAATCACTGCAATAAGGTTTGTAGGAATGCACAACGCCAACATATCCATACGTCAGTACTAAATGGAGAACCAGCGAAAGTATGGAAATTTCTTAAATCAATAGGTGTCGGTAAATCACATCACGACATTATTCCTAAGGACATAGATATTAATTCACTTAATAATCATTTCTCTTCTACGGCTGACTTTGATCAGACTGTTAAAGCCAATACTCTTAATTATCTTTCGAATCTGCCGACACCTGATTTTCCCCCTTTTATCATTAATCATTTCACCGCTTGTGATGTTAAAAAGGGCATAGAATCTATTACATCCAAAGCTGTTGGATGTGACTGTATCAGCCGTAATATGATCATTCCTATCCTAGATGAAATCCTTCCTGTCCTAGTTCACATCCTTAATTTTTCTGTATCCAGCAGTACATTCCCTAATGCCTGGAAGGATGCACAAATCGTTCCTCTCCCCAAAAAGTCGAATCCTTCATCCTTTTCTGACTTTCGTCCCATATCTATTTTACCATTCCTGTCCAAAGTCTTCGAAAAACTAATTCACCAGCAACTTAGTTCTTTTCTATCCAAACACAGTCTCCTCAATCCCCTCCAATCCGGCTTTCGTCCAGGTCACAGTACTACCTCCGCCCTGGTGAATATTACGGATGATATCAGATCAGGCATGGAAATCGGAAATCTAACAGTACTTACACTTCTAGATTTTTCAAATGCTTTTAACACTGTAGATTTCGATGTTTTACTTGGCATGCTTCGCTCCTTTAACATATCTCCATCGGTGATTGATTTTTTTCATAGTTACCTGTCTGGTCGCCGTCAGCGTATATGCATTGAAGATTCCTTCTCTTCCTGGTGCAACACGTCTGCCGGTGTGCCTCAGGGTGGCGTTCTTTCTCCACTTCTCTTTTCAATTTTTATAAATTCTATCTCTCACCGACTTACTTCTTCCTACCACCTTTATGCTGATGATCTACAAATTTACAGGCAAGCTCCACTTGGAAAGCTAGCAGAAGCCATTGACTTCGTTAATATAGATCTTGCTCGAATAAGTAACTGGAGTTCAGAGTTTGGCATAAAGATTAACCCTTCTAAAACTCAAGTGACTATTGTTGGAAGTTCTCGGATGGTGTCCAGGATTGATTGGTCTATACTTCCTCATGTCTCCTTCAATAACACCCAGATTCCATTTACTGACAAAGTAAAAAACTTGGGAATCTATATTGACTCGACACTTTGTTGGACTCCGCAAGTCCAGGAAGTTAGTCGTAAGATATTTGCGGCTGCGGGCTCTTTGAGACGCCTTAGAAATTTCCTTCCCATTACCACCAAAATTGCTCTTGCACAATCTCTTCTCCTTCCTATTCTAGACTATGCCGATGCCAGCTATCTTGATCTCACCGAGGACCAGTTCGATAAGCTTGAGCGTCTCCAAAATGTATGCATCAGATTTATATTTGGGTTACGCAAATATGATCACGTTTCTGAATTTCGTACTAAGCTCAAATGGCTTCCTATTCGCCTTCGCCGGAATACTCATATTCTTTCTTTACTGTATAATGTACTTTTTAATCCTTCCACTCCGCATTATCTTAAAGATCGCTTTGAGTTTCTCTGCGATACACACAATAGATTTATGAGATCTTCGGAAAATTTGAAACTGCATATTCGAATGCATTCTACCAGCTTTTTTGATAAATCGTTCACGATCCAAGCAGCTCGCCTGTGGAATGCATTACCCCTTGATATTAGACGTGCTCAATCACTACCTATCTTCAAAAAGATGGTGAAGGATCATTTCTTATCCCTTACACCCTGCAATGCATAATTTATCTCCTTACGCGGTCATGCTTGTTCTATCCCTCACTCTTTTCCTATAACTTATTATTTCCTACTTGTTTTGCTGAGTATATAAATATATGTATACTTTTTATATATAAATATATATTTGTATCATATTATACATGTAGAGTTTATATATTATATTTCATATTTCATAATTTTAATATTTTTATTCATAATTAAGTACACCAACACTACCCACTATCTGTCTGATTCTTTTCTTCCAGTCCATCCAAAGGTTGTCTGGAAGAGATCGCCTTGTGCGATAAGACCGCCCATTGTGCATTAATTGAAGCTTTATGTTATTTTTATAATTATGTAAACGTTGTGTTATTGGTGTGCAATAAAGTGTATATACTATACTATACTATAACCTATAGTATATATATATGTATAGTCGAAACTATAACCACTTATTTCGATTGTCAGTTAGTCAGTACAGATTGACATTGACTGAACAAAGATACCTCTATAATGACATCAGTGATAAAGCAGTGTTAGTCTGATGTTAGCAGTGTAAATTTTGGACTACGAAACTGTAGTTTAAATCCAAGGCACGCACCTCGCGCACTTTTCAAAATCATGTGCGTGCTTATATAATTATCACTCACTCAAACGGAAAGAAAACATCATAATTAAGGAAACTGGATGGAGGAAAATGCATTCTTGAGACATTTTGTCGACGAATTAGGCTAGCGATGTGGACTATTCTATGACACTACCGTTTTATTTTAAGAGTTACCCAACAGTAGCATATATTAGGTATAAAGAATTGGTAGCTCTTCTTTATAAACCTACAAAACAACGCGCGTCAATGTGCTTTTATAAAAAGGGAAAACAAAAATGGACGACTTTACCATTCAAAAGAATATAAAATTCACAGTATTTTTTTTTATTTCAGTTCAAAAATAATTTACAAAAATATCTGTTCTGTTAGTTTTTAATGAAACTTCGCCTTTTGAAATGAAAATGTTGGTAAAATCTAGATTCTCATTTACTGTCAGTGTTTATCTTTTCAATTTTTAATATTAATTGATATTGCATTATAAAAATATTACATTTACTTTACCACGCCTATATTCATAACGACGAATTACTATAGGAACAAAAAATACCAACTCAATTAAAAATTTCCGCTCTGTTGAGTCATCAATGCCAAGCCCATTCCTCGGGGGTTGAAACATGATAACGAAAGTCTTGTGTGACGTAATAACCCACAACGTTTTTAGAAAGAATACTCAAAGGGGTGAAAATGTTTGTTTTGTCCAAAGAAAACAATAAAGGTAAACTGAAAGTAGGTAGCTATTGAGTGAAGGGAGCTAAGGTTTTCCGAGAAACAGGAAATTTGAAACACTTTTAGATTATAAAAGCACGTGTAAGGAAGATTTAACAGATAGAACAATACCTACAGAAGGCTAGTGTAATATTGTAGATATGTATTAAATGTGTCTTTATAAAGGTGACATACAATGTAAGTAGTAGTAGTACTACTTACAAGCGGCGGTAGCCTAATGGCTAGGGCGTTGGACTTGCGATCATGTGGTTGCCGGTTCGAAACCCACCCATTGCACTACCGACGTGAACCCACTCGTAACACAAGCATTTAGCTTAGCACGAGGGGTTAACAAGAATACTAGTAATGTGCGATCCACATTGCTAGTAAGCTTTTTTTTTTTAAAAAAAAAAGTACTCACTAATCACGTAATCTAAAAAGCTTTGAAGTTGATAAACTCAAAATTTGGCTTATAGGTATCATAAATAGAGTAGGCCATTCTCTAAGAAAACAGGCTACTATCCCCAATAACTCTCTGCTCGACCTTGGATTCAAACCCGGAAGAATGAGGCAGTTATGAAGATACCTACATTACAAATTACTTGGTATTCGGGATTATACGCGCATGTGACGCGAGTTATAAGCTAAGTGTACCTTACCATATAAGACTATAACAAAAAGTAAAACCGCCTTCAAAAACATAAAAAAAGAATGTTATCATTGTACTTACTCAATAGTTTCGGAAGTCGGTGCCTTTGATTTGATTGGATCTTTGGTTTTCGCCACTAACTTCTGAAACTAAGTATTGTGTACAAAACATGTACGTAATACTTATATTTTATATAGCTTCTGCCCGCGACGTCGACCGCGTAGCGTGATGATATATAGCCTATAGCCTTCCTCAATAAATGGGCTATCTAACACTGAAATAATTTTTCTAATCGGAACAGTAGCAAACAAACAAACAAACTCTTCAGATTTATACATTAGTAAGTATAGAAGTATAGATAAGATAAGATTTTTGATGGCGATTTTACTTTTTGTTATTTATTTTTTTATAAAAAGCTTACTAGCAATGCGGGTCGCACATTACTAGTATTCTTGTTAACCCCTCGTGCTAAGCTAGATTGCTTGTGTTACGAGTGGGTCCACGTCAGTAGAGCAATGGGTGGGGTTCGAACCGGCAACCACATGATCGCAAGTCCGACGCCCTAGCCATTAGGTTACTGCCGCTTCAATTATTTTATTTCAACATTTTGATTGGCGAGTAGAATTTACAAATACAGAAAGAAATGTTTAATAAAGAACCTACTCCTTTTTGAAGTCGGTTAAAAATATAAAGTGTATTCAAAGGAAATACCTCAAAGGCTCCACATTTAACGGATTGTTTTGATGATTCAGGGACACGTCGCTAATTACGCCGAATCTTTCTGCTCTATTAACGTTCTTAGAGAATCAATCACTTGATGGATTCGGTGAATTAATCCATGTAATATGAATGATTACAGCCGTTTGCGAAGTAAAGCTTGTGGTAAATGTACGACATTAAAGATTTGTTACTTAATGAAGATAAGAAAATTAAAAGGGATGGGTTATGTACCTACTTATACATGTATGTTCACGAATGACAAAACGGGCTGAGTTCTAAATAGACCTTCTGGATTATAACACTAGATAACACATTCAGTAAAATTTTTCAATTTAATCAAACTAAAAATAACATCGGCAAACGTAGTGTAGGACGACATATTTTAGCAAGATTGAGGGATTATATATGCGAATAGTTGCTGGCTGAAGCTGGAATAGATAAGCCGAAGATGGGGTGAAACGGCACACATTAGAAGAGGCCTAAGTCTATCAGTAGACTATATAGACTGATGTTTTTTTTATTGATTAATTCGGCCAACGATCTGATGAGCTTACCAATCCCATAAAAAAAAACCAGGATACTATCTATCCTTCTTTTTTTAAGTAGATTATTCAAACAAACTCAGAGAATCATGGTCTCTTTTAAAGTCCAGACAGTAGTTGTAGTATTATAAGTCAATGTCTTCAGTTAATGTCTTTTATAACAATATTTCTCAGTTCATTCATTATTATTAGTTGCTATAACAGGATCACAACTTATAACATAGGGATCTATGTAGCTACATAATGTTCGCACTTATACGTTACCCACAATAAAAATAGCTGACTTCTCCAAGATTACTTTATATAAGTAAGAATATGAAATACTTATACCTATGTGAGTTAGTATTGTTGTGAACAAACAAAGAAAGTTTTCTTCTTATTATTAGTCAATAGGTAAGCACACAAAAGATCGGACAAACTAATTAACCTCGCTGGTTATAACGTAATCGTTGATTGAAATCATTGTAAATCTATTATTATATTCGTGCCGATCAAAAAAGTGCAACAACATTCCCTTACCCATCCTTCTGGCGTGATCCTAAGTTGCCTTTTACAGCACTCAAAGAAAGAGGACTCTTGTCTAATGTATGCTACGACACGGCACGAAAATTATCGTGCAAGCTTTACGCTTGAAATGTCGAATGTCTTGGATGCTTTGGGGAACGTTAAGCAAACATAAATTTCTGGTTTCAAATCTGTACATAATATCCTAATGTGTTTTTATGACGTAAACCAATTCGTAATAGGTAAGCCAGTTTCAGAAGAACAAAGTACAGTAAAAGTCAATAAACTGAGGCAAATTACACTAAAAGTCAATAAACAGAGTGGGTTCTAGTTAAGACCGATACTGTTCGAAGTCGAAGCCACCTGAGAGGCGACCGTCTTGGTACTCAGTCCTTATAGGGTAAATTAATTCATCCCGTTCATTTTTATGTAGTGATGACATTAGTGGCGGGCAACAATATAACTGGGTCATCCAATAACCCCGAGGAAGATGATAGGACATGAAGTCTCTAGAGTGGGGTTTCTTGGATTCTTCCATTCACCTCGGAGATTAGTGCGGCACGAGATAGGGAAACACAGCAGCCTTCCCTGAGATGGGCTTGGCACAGGAAAGGTTCCGGATGAACAAGTTAATTTCACTAATTTTCCCAATATTGTGATGAAGATAATCACCTAGGACCCTTTTAGTACCGTAAAAATCTCTGCTGTTGCTACTGCAGTTACATCACATTGGTCTTTTAATGCCAAGAATGTTCGTCGCGAAAGTATTTTTTTTTTCATTAAATTAATTACCTATTCATAGAGTAGACAATTCACACAGACAAACCGACAGACAAACCAACAGACAAACAGACAGACAAAAGTTCCAAAAATAATAGAAATGGATTGTGTTACCGATTCTGAGTCCCCCAAATTAGTTTATTTGGAAATATAAGCAATGTACAGACACGGCTCACTTACATTCCTATTATATGTAAGATATGTAAGAAGATTACACTACATATCATGAATTTTATTTGATATCGGTGTAGAGGTCTGTTTTCTTCAAAACGGTTTAACATCACCCACTCATCATTACCTTCCACATCTCTTATTATCCCAAAACCTCCAATCTCTCAAACTACCTGCCTCGTCCCTGCACCACTCGCATTCACTCTAAACCCGAGACTTTTATTTATTTATTTATACTTCTATGCACAATAATAAAGTATTTTTAGATTATAATTAAGAAAGAATGAAAAAAAGAAAAGTACAGTTATTGATTCGCTTACTTTGCACTTGAATGAGAATTTTGTCGTAGCTTTTTTAATATCAAGTGGGAGACCGTTCCAGAGTTTTATAGCAGAGACAGCGAAGGAATTAGCGATGAAACCTGTACGGTGAGAAGGGATTTGGAGAATAAGATTTTTCACCATACTGTCACTACTTTTACTACTGTAAAAGTAGTGACAGTATGGTGTACTAGTACTGTACTTTTAGTACTGTCAGTACTTTTACCATACTGTCGACAATTTCCTAATACAAAAATACACCTATACACATCGCATAATTAGGTAACGAACCGCAGTTTGTTCTAAACAAGATAGAATCATATATCTTGTGATTTCGCCTCAACACGGGCCCCTAATGGAAAATATATAATTACAAACTTTTGCGAATCCGAAGGGGAATACCTACTGTTTTAAAGGTGTTGAAATTGAAATTTATTCGACAATATACTCATGGAACAAGTATGCATGTAGGTATGTATTCCATACACGCGAATAGAGTGCAAATGAGGAATATTCTTATTTTAACGCTTGTACGAATGATTCTGATATTGATCAATATAATTATATACCTGTAGTATAATGATAGATTCAGATCAATATGTATTAACGTGTTCTATGATTTTAAAATTGAATGTTTCTATAGAAATTCGGCAAAGTAATTTGATATTTGTATCAGTTGGATTAAATTTATATCTCATTATGATCAAAATTACGCCGCTGTGCATTTATCAGCATAGTACCTACTGACCGGAAAATTTTGTCTAACTTGACGTTTATATAACTTACGGACATAGGTACGCCAACCCCAAAATAGTGGGGAAAAGGCAAAGAGTATGTTGAGAGGTGAGAGGAGTGTGACAGTTGACTGATCATTTTTAACATTACATACCATCATGGCCTATATTTGTCGAATAGTCTATCTTCGGTCTATCAATATCATAGTCAATAATAGTCAATCTATTCTTCGCTTAGACAGAAGTGTACTAATGTACACCCACAGTTTGCCGGTATGTTTAGATCCCATGTAATAGGGGGCGAGCCTATTGCCATTACCCGGGTACAAATTCCTAACTCCGAGCTGCTCCTGGGAATTTCATAGAAAAACCCAATAATACTTTGCTTGACCTGGGAATCGAACCCAGGACCTCTAGCGTAGCAGTCGTGCTCAGGACCACTTGGCTAATGAGGCAGGCTTACTGTCATTAAACGGGCAGAAATCTAAACTCCAAGATGCTATTAAGAATTTAATGAAAAACTCTTTGCTTAACCAGAGAATGCGACGCAGGTCCTCCAGCGTAGCAGCACTGCGCGGATATTTTTTAATTTTTACGTTTAGTGTGAACAGTTCCTAAAGGAGTGGATTCTGGCGCATGGTCAAAACGCCATTCACAGCTGTAACACGAACAGAAAAGTGAAATTGCGTTCGTAAGATACATTGAGATGGTTTTATTTTAAAGCAGCTGAGGTAGCAGAAAACTTTGATTATACGATTACGATAACAGAAAGGTGGCTTTGCTCTTGTAAATTAGTCAGATAGATGGTTTAGTTTCGAAGCATGTAAGGCAAGATAAAAATATTTGATTTTACGATTAGGAACCTACGTCAACGGTAGTTACTCATTTATTTTATTTATTTACTAGCTTCTGCCCGCGGCTTCGCCCCCGTGGAATTCGGTCTGTCATCACATCCCACGGGAACGGGATAAAAAGTCCGTCCCCTATGTCCGTCTCCTGGTTCTAAGCTACCTCTCCACCAATTTTCAGCTAAATCGGTTCAGCCGTTCTAAAGTTATAAATAGTGTAACTAAAACGACTTTTTTTTATATATATATGATTTATTTTATTATGGAAAACCAACAGCAGATATGGAATAAAAAAGAAAATCAATATGTGTCATAAAGCCAATTACAGGTTTTCACGGTTAGTGACAGACTTTAAACTAAAAACAAGTTATGTTTTAAGTAATGGTTAATTATCAAAAAACTTAATGTTGAGCATCTTTCTTGCCGCAAAGCTTTTAATAACAAATGGATCAAGGGTGAACGCTTTGTATAACTTATTGAGATTTCTGCTTGCCCGCACGATAAATGAGTTTTGCCTATAATTTGAGGAACACTGCGGAATATATTTGACAAGAAAGAGTTACAGTTAATCTAAGTTAATATTAGTCTCCTTTGTAAATAATTACAAGTAAATCAATGTTTGACTGAGACGTTTTTATTGCGAGCAAACACAGTTATGTGTGTTATTCCTAAACGAATATTTGGATAAAACATACCAAGGTTTCTCTGTCCTTTTCAGTTACCAACTTATCTTTTTAACCCTGTCATCTTATGTAACAATATATGCCTACTGTTGACATAACTTAGAACGTTGTCACCGAAAAGCTTTGAGCGATAAACACGGAGTATATTAAGACAGCGCCGTCTAACTTAGGAGAACTTGTCTCAAGATCAACATTTGTACATTTGTGTATTATGCCAGAGGATCTGGTACAATATTTACTATTCCTAGCCTTTCCTAGGCATGACGTAATACGCCACCATCTTACCCAATATTGACGCAGAAATGTGAGTAAACTATACATCTATATTTATACAAAATATAATTGGAGTGTCTAATTTTGTAATATATTTTTTTTACTACATATGGATGTATACAGGGTACACCAAAATATACCAAAATAACATGTTTTTAAATTTTTGTCTGTCTGTTTGTTTCGGCTAATCTCCAAAATGGCTGGAACGATTTTGACAGGACTTTCACTGGCAGATAGCTGATGTAACAAGGAGTAATTTGGACTACTTTTTTAAGCATTATTTAACAATCACTTTTTGTTAAATACCACGCGGATAACAGCTAGTATTACATATATAGATACATGACAGAAACAATCTAGATGCCCCTCGGGCTCGACTGACAAAGACTAATTACGAAAAAAGAAAAATAGGAATTTAATTTCGGGAACAGGGTGACGATATCGGGGGAAAATGCCGCTTTTCAGCGCGAGAGAAAATGAATTATATATTCGGCCCGTAGGCTCTAAAGTAGGTATTTACTTTGTTTTATTATGCTTACGAGGTATTTTTGGGTATATAGGTAGCACAATAGGCTTATTGTTATAGAGACAGTACCTACATTTACTATTAAAGAAATATACTTATTCTTGAGTTTTTCAATGGCAGACTGTGTTTGGAATATAATATACTTAATACAACCAATTTTTTTTTATTTTTATGGGATAGGTGGCAAACGAGCAAACGGATCACCTGATGGTAAGTGATAACCGCCGCCCATGGACACCCGCAACACCAGAGGAGTCGCAAGTGCGCTGCCCGCCTTTAAAGGGGTTTGGGCCTCCGGTAACCTCAACTCACTCGGCGAAACACAACGCAAGCGTTGTTTCACGCCGGTTCTCTGTGAGGCTTTGGTATCACTCCGGTCGAGCCGGCCCATTCGTGCCGAAGCATGGCTCTCCCGCGTGTAGAAATAATCCCAATTTCTTAAATATCTAAACAATAGTGAAATTTTCAGTTCAATTTTCCATAATTTTAGCTGACTCGATAGTCTCGTAGCGCGACTGCTACGGTAGTGGCCTTGGGATCGATTCTTAGATCGAGCAGTGTTTTAGGGTTTTTCTATGAAATTCTCACTGCAGCTCGGACTTTCGATTTGTGGGTTTTACTTACTGAATTCATACTTTTATCGGTTTAGGACAATTATTTAATACCTAATGCCCAATTATTTAATAAACCTTTCTCGTAATTATAAGAAGTCTTATTACAATGAGAGATTTAAATGTTCTTCCTATATCGACTCGGTTAAATAATAGTCTATCTACGTTGATTCTAATTATTATACAGCTCATTTGGTAGGTAACTCTTTTTCAATATAAATATATTTCCCTAATATTACCCTTTTAATTCATCATACCTTATACGGTTTACGAGCGTGACAAGCAATACTTTCCGCCAACATTCCGAAAAAATAATGTCACCCGACCAACTTTACCGCCAACAATGTTATTCTTTACGGGAATACAAAAGACAAATTACTGTTGGCAATAACACATAACAAATACGGGAAACCAACGAAGGAAACCCAAGTACATTCGTCTAAAAGTCATTTAAAACCAAACTGTATCTGACCAGTGGGGCGGGCGGCGGACGACGTGGAATAAGCGTTCCATTTTCTTGGTGCCCTTTGTGGTGCACCGAAGAATTGTTACCACATTGCTTAAAGAAATGTCGTATATCATCGAAGAAATGCAATTTAAAATCTAACTAGTACTATCGGAAACGACGTTAATAAAGGCAATTATACTTTTTAGAATTAATTTCTACTCGCAATGAAGTTAGGGTAAATCAGCTGATATTAAAGATGTTTTATATTTCTAAATGTTTTTTTTAATGGATTTTCATATAGTATTGTACTATCATGTTTTATTTTTTGAACCATCTAGTCCCAAACTAGGCAGAGCTGGTACTATGGGTACTAGACAATGGTTATAATACTTATATACTTTTTTTTGTAAATATAATAAAGAAACACCCAGACGAACACAAACACTTATATTCATCACATACATTTTTGTGTCCTGTGGGAATCAAACCCACAACCTCATGGTCAGTAGTCCGGTACTCGAACCACTAAACCACAGAGGTCGTCAACCACATGTTTGTTTTCCGTAACGGGCTAGGTAGAGCTGTACTAATATACGCCAAAGTTCGCCGTTATGTTCAGGTTCCATGTAATACGGGGCGACCCTATTTCCATTCACAGGGCACAAATCGAAACCACCATAAAAAAATCCGAGATAAATCAAATAATACTTTACCTACTCGACCTGGGACTTGAAACTAGAGCTTCTAGCGTAGTAGTTACACTAAGAACCACTAAGTTAACGAGGCAGTTGAATTAACTACCTATGTTTTAAAAAACCAATAATTTTAGATACTAGGTACAAAAAGTTTCATTAAAGGGCTCTATAACCATTAGTTAATTGTGGAACTCACTTTAGATATTAACCAAATTTCTGTTTACAAAACACAATAATTAAACAAACACCGTGAACTCGTGTCCTCGGAATTTGGAAAGGGTTAAAGTCAATATCTTAATAACATACTTTAATACAACATTTACCGTGGAAGAGCCATGCTCCGGCACGAATGGACCGGCTCGACCGGAGCGACACCACGGCTTTACAGAAAATTGGTGTTATACGCTTACGTAGTGTACGCCGTGAGTGAGGATACCGGAGGCCCAAACCCTTTTAAAAGACGGGCAGCGCACTTGTACCTCCTCTAGTGTTGCGGGTGTCTATGGGCGGCGGTAATCGCTTACCATCAGGCGACCTGCTCGTTTGCCCCACTAGGCCATTAAAAAAAACTTGACGACATTTTTGCAATAGTGGCTGAGCAATCGACTTCTGCGACACATGTTGTTGGTTCGATCCCCACACGGAGCAAATACTTGTATGATCTACAGGTAGTTGTTCCGGGTCTAGGCGTTGGTAAATATGAGAACAATACAGGAGAAAATCCTAATGTGCGGCAACATTTAGATACAGTAGAACTAAATATAAATAAAATCTATTTTCGGTACCGGAATCAGTAGACATCAAAACAAACAAGGCGCTTACGATTATTTATTTTCTCTTGTTACATAGGAAATCGCTGAAAAGATTCGGGATTATTTATTTAGTCGTATATTTTGGTTTGTCGATACCGATGTCACTGTCGTGGAATAAAACGAGTGTGTATTGAAGAGCTAGGCTATAATACGGACAAATATAGATAGACAGTTTCAAGCTTTAGTAAATGACGTTCAGAGTCAACAGCATTAGATTTGTAAATATTACTCGAACTATCTTTTTGCAAATTTTTGTTAATATTTTTCATACTAAGATTTTAGAGCTATTTCAGTGAAGGAAAAGTCCGACTTCAGGCAGGACTACTGAATATTACTTGAACTTAGAAAACTAGTTCAATACGTTTGCGATTACTAGATCAGTCAAGCAGTTCTTTAACTTAATAAAAAACCGGAATCTTGATAACAAAACGAGGTATTCTTTGAACTGCTTATTTTCACCTCGACTTCATTCTTTAGATCATTAAAATGCCTTATTAGTCCAGTAATTCTTAAAGTGACTGTTACGCTCGAGGTCTTGGATTCGATTCTCCAGATGTTCCAGGTCAAGCAAAGTGTTATTGGTAATTCTATGAAATTCGCCGTAGCGGTTTAAAATTTGTCCTCTGTTATTGGCTCGCCCCCTATGAAATGGGACTTAAACATACCGGAGAGCTATGGGTGTACATTAATACAACTCTGCCTTACCCCTTGGGGAAATAAAGGCGTGATGTTATATATAAGTTACCTACGTAGACATTTTCTATACAGGTGCGCATTATTTTTTTAAATTGCAATAAAATTGAATATGATTAGTTACAAAAATAAGCAGAACCTACCATAGTTTAATGTTATCAAAGATTTTTTCATCATAAAACGCACGATTCCTAGTGATTTTATACATACCTACGAGTCCATTACATCTTTCGTTTCGCTCATCTCCGCTTTAGAAGACATCCACTTTAAATCTGAGTCGAAAGGGATCTGGCATTAAGCCAAGAGCATGCAAGAATTACAGGAAAAACCCTCTTAAAGATACTCAGAATTTTAAAAAGGAAACATAGCATCCTCCGCAGTCATCTATCAAAATATATTACTATCACATGTAGCAAGAAATTCCTGGCGTTTCCAATATGATGTGTATTGCTCGGAGCTATGTGCCGCAATATCGTAGACTTGAAAGATTAAAGTCGTGCCCAAGTGGTGTCAAGCTGGTATTCCCTGTAGTATTCTATATCCTTTACGTAACTCTTTGACAAGGTGGTGTCTAAGGTGGCAAACTAGCATATGGCCCGCCTGATGGCAAGCGGTTTCCGTGGCAATTGGACGCTTGCAACAGAAGAGGTAACACTCGCGCGTTGCCGACCCTAAATCCTCGAGTTGTATTCCTCATCGTTGAGGGATGCCACATCAGTAATATCATCATAATGCATTGAATAATTTGTCATGAAATTATCTTTGAGAATGTACATTACCTTGTTCATGTGTTTTTAGTGAAATGAAATGCCTCATGTCTCTTGTAAAGATTCTTGTCTTTAAGTTTTAAATGAGAAATGCGAACCCATTTAGTCATTATTCGCATTATTCCTAGCAACATAGCGAGGAATACAACCAAGATGACTAAGTGATCTTTTCAACCGCCTTCTAAAAGGAGGAGGTTCTCAGTTCGTCTGTTTTTTTTTGTCACTCGATTACTTGACTATTTATAAACCGATTCAGAAAAATCATTTTTGCGTGAAAGTGACGACGACGTCTCCTGAGTTCCCTTTAAAATTTAGTGAAGATATGATCACAACTTTAGAAAAAAAAATACAATAGCTTAAACATTCTACTCGCCACTCAAAATGTTGAAATAAAATAACTTTTAACAATACATACTTATTTAATTTTTTTATTTCAAACCGCCTTCAAAACAAAAAATAATGTTATGTGCGAGACAGTTTCGGAAGTCGGTGGCGAAAACAAAAGACAAAAAAATATTCGACTAAATCAATTGGTACTGATTTAAAACTTTTTTTTTTGTTTTTGACGTCGATAGTTGTTTTTTTTCCAACTTTTTCCAAAATTTCCAACTTTATTTAAGATGCTGCTTCTATTATATACAGATTCTGTCCGCTCTGTTAGAACATAACGTTAACATAAAATGCCAATCTGAAAGCAGTTATGAAAGAAATTAGATATTCAAAGTTCCTTCTATACCATTACAGGAAGCGTTGCATTGAAAACTGGGCAATTGGTTATAAAACGGCAATTTTGCATAAAATTCTTTGGGAACTGCATCTTAAACCTCTTATAGTGGTCGTTTCCCGATATCTACCTTACGCTCGTAGATTCAAATTGCCTTTGAATCAATAAATGTATTATCTAGTTCGCCAAGCACGTTTTAACTGCATTTTTAATCAGGATTTTATTCGGATGGCTTCAAGTGGAGTATTATAAAGAAGGAACTATACTGTATGGTGAGAAACTTTCGTTTTGTCATTGTTTTATGAAATATATTTGTCCCTTACTGCGGCGCATACTAGACGATGTCATGCTCTACACCCTTATTTCATTACAAACAAAGATAATTCACTAGGTAATCAGATTGAATTGGTATATTTTTTATGTATTTACAACGAATACGCTGAGATTTATGATCTGATTTACGTGATTCTTGCGGAATAGTTGTTAGGTCCCATAAAAAATTGACATATTTTAGCCCAGTAGTTTTCATTTTATGATTTTTTTTAAAATTATGTTTGTTTCCTCAGAACTTTCAACTGGATGAACCAGTTCTTACTGCTTCCTTATATAATACATAAGGAAGCACTAAGCACATGTGTTTATCTTCTAGCCATACTAAACTTAACATAACATACCATCACGCCTGTATTCCCCGAAGGTTAAGGCAGAGGCGTACTAATGGACTCTACACCCACAGTTCGCCGGGCACAAATTCCAAACATCGAACTGCTACTGAGTATTTCATTGAAAATCCCAATAGCACTACTCGATCTGGGACTCGAACGAAGGACCTCTAGAGTAGCAGTTCAAGCATACTCAACTAATCAGAAAGATATAATTATGTTGAGGCACCTACGACTAGCTTATTTACAAAATGTTCATAGTTTTATTAATTAAATCTGTAAATGACACACGGAGTAACGAGCTAATTGAGTTAGTTCTCAATGTCATGCAGTACACAGCAGTGCTATTTTTATTTTGCGTCACAACACATTAAGTTAATTACCCATAATGCAATTAAGTTTAATTATTTAAGTGACAAATCGTGTGATATAACTAAAATCGAATTGATTAATGTATTGTATAAAATGTACTTGAATTTATTTTAGGGTTTTGATGGATACCTACATTATAAAATATAGTGCACAATAACAATGATAAACGGTTGTTTATGGTAACTATACCATAATCAGATTTCTAGGATTCTGCTAAGCGTATGTTCCTAGGTGCGAATCCCGGGATAAGCAAATTGATTGTGTTTAAAAAAAAACTTAGTAGCAACTGGGATTTTGGATTTGTGCCAATGAAACATACTGAATAACTATAGGTCTACATTAATACACCTGTGCTTATTCTTTTGGGAAGCGTGTACAAGCGTGATGATAACTATGTTGTTTTAATATGACAACCACGTCATAAATCTTAAACAAATTGTTAGGTATTTAATCATTAAGGTCAAAATACATCACTTCTAGCTGGTGGTAAATAAATTTGATATTTAAATATAACAAAACATATTTTGCAGTTTTGATATAAATAGTCAAAATTCGCAGTAGAAATATTTAAATCTGCTTACATTCTCAACAGATATTTTGGTCCGTTTGTCGGAACAACGGATTAACCGCTTTAATTCAAGCACCGAACTCGAAGGCTCTCTCTTAATTTTTATGCAGATGGACTTGATGAAGTTTTTACAACAGCACTGCCCCTTTACTAGCTTAAAGTTACCGTCAATGGTTTATTTAAGAGTCAAGTTATTGACCTACCCCTTAAGAACTCCGAGTAGTATTGACCTACTTATCACATCGGAGTTTCTATTCCCAGCTCGGTTTTGCTTCTAGATTTAAATTCTTTGAATGTCGTGGATATTTTTTAATATTCGAGGTGGCTTTTGTTATGCTCGTTAGGTTCAAGATAATTCACTGCTTTTCTTGAAAGGATATAATATTCGTGATCACTTTAATATTTCGAATTTCAAATAAGGCTGTTAATTTTTGGCATCAATTTTATGACAAATGTATGTTTTAATTACGAGATTATAATTGATAATAAAATAACTATTTTAAACATACCTAGTACCTACTGTCATTAACCTCATTAGCTGTCTTATTAATTGTTTCATTGAAGTGTCTGTCATTACCTAGAATAATGGCAACAATCCGAATCGGAATAATAACACAATTTGATTAAATTCTCTTTGAATAGCGACTTATTTGGTATGTGATACATTTGTACGGGCAGTTGGGTTGGGAGTTGGGACCCTTAACTATGTCAATTGACGTAAAATTTTCAAATAAGTTCCAAGAAAACTTACGATCAGTAAATTTAAAAGTATACAATAAGTTACGTGTATATGTAGGTAATTCCCGGCAGCCATGTCTGGTGAATTGTAAATTTCGCCCAACAACGAGATAGGTTTGGTTCATACGTTATTCAACGACTATTTACACTAAGTTGAAAACCGATCTTCTTCTACAATGCTTGGAACGAAGTCAGTACAAGTCAATCTGCTAATACGGCTTAGGTTGCGTAAGCTTGGTATAAGGGTAGATTTTAGTTCAAATTGCGAAGAAAGTCTCTTTTAGCAATTTAAGTTCACATTGTGCTCAAGCCTTTAAATCAAGTATATTATATTATGTATTTTTTAGGCTGAGTAGGTTCGATTCCTAAGTTGAACACAGTTATTGGGTCTCCCGATTAAATGTTCTGTAGCAGTTCAATACCTACGAGGACGTAACTGTGAATATACTTAGTAGCAATGCCCTTCTGTTAATCCTTCATTGGATACGGGCGTGATGGTATGTAAAACTTGCATTTTATAACAATCCGTAACATAATATTGTAGTATCATAATTATCAAACCCCGAAAGGCAAAGTTGTATTGATGTACACTTAATTAAATGAATCCTGAGATACAGCTTGACCTCCCTGATGTATAGAAACCCATACAAAATGGAAAACCAGCATTGATGACCTCTTTTTTGTATGGGGTTCTATTCATCAGATAGAAACCCATACAAAAAAGAGGTCATCAATGCTGGTTTTTTATTTTTACTCCTGATATAGCTTCACGTGAGCGAAGCCGCGGGCAGAAGCTAGTATGTAATATGCATGGAATTAAATAAAGCTTTATTATTATTTATTATTACCTCTGTAGCGAATCTGTTGAAACTACGTGGGCGGTCTGGCGCGGGTGATTAAAATGAGGATATCTCGAAACTGTTGTATACAAACTGTATATAAACTGTATATCGTTGGAATCGCCATTAAATAAGTTATCTTACTCAACTAAAATCAAAATCTAAAAAAAATACAAAAAAGTGAAAATATAAACAAAGCAACAGCAAATTTTGAAAAATAATTGAAAAAAAATTCAGGTCCCATATTTTTTTTTTAAAAAAAGCTTACTAGCAATGCGTGTCGCACACTACTAGTATTTTTGTTAACCCCTCGTGCTAAGCTACTTAATAAATTCTAGTACTGCCTCATTAGCCTAGTGGTCCAGAGCGCGACTGCTACGCTAGAGGTCCTGGGCTCGATTCCTAGGTCGAGCGAAGTGTTATTGGGTTTTTCTATGCAATTCCCAGTAACAGCTGGGAGTTTGGAATTTGTGCCCGGTTAATGGCAATAGGCTCGCCGCCTATTACATGGGAACTAAACATACCGGCGAACTGTGGATGTACACTAGTACGCCTCTGCCTAACCCTTCGGGGAATATAGGCGTGATGGTATGTGTGTGTGTTTATTAAATTCTTTTTTATAATAAATAAGCCTTATTAGCCTAGTGGCCCTGAGTGCGACTGCTACGCTTGAGGTCTTGGCTTCTTAGGTGGAGCATTGTAATTGGGATTCTATAAATTTCTCAGTAGTGCTCGGAGTTTGGATTGAGCAATCGGCTGGCCCCTATTAACCCTTTAGCGAATACAGGCGTGATTGTATGTTAAATTGTAAAAATGGTAATTTCAGGCCCCTAGGCTTGTATTTATACTAATACTTCTCTTTTGAATAGCTGCAACCCCACAAAGCATTTGTTTTGCACTACAATAACATAAATTTAATTCTCTTCCATTTTCATAAATTAAAAGTTTGTAAAACAACCGGAATAAGCCGTACTGTCTCGTGGACTCCAGTTTCTCGTGTCGAATCATTTTCATTCAACGTTTTTAGCTTTATCAAAATTACTTTATGAAATTATTCTCAGACTGGTCTCAGGGAGAGTTTATAGAATCAAATTTGGCTTTAGGGTGGTTTTCGCCATTAGGGAAAATGAACTCAATTCAGGTTAGGTTAAGGATTCATATCCTTTTTGCTTACAAACGGGTAGGTACATATATACCATCACGCCTGTTTGGCCTGAAGGGTTCGGCAGAGGCGTACTAATGTACACCCACAGTTCACCGGTATGTTTAGGTCCCATGTAGTAGGGGGCGAGCCTATTACCATTAACCGGGCACAAATTCCAAACTCCGAGCTGTTACTGGGAATTTCACAGAAAAACCCTTTAACACTTTGCTCAACTTGGGAATCGAACCCAGGACCTGAAGCGTAGGAGTCGCGCTCAGGACCACTAGGCTAATGAGGCAGTTTATAAAATGAGTTGAAAATTAACGAATGGTATACAAATACTAACACTCATTTTTTTTCGGTCTAATTACTTATCATTAAATTAATTACTTATTATACTTAGAGCCACTGGCACAATGTGTTTAAATTGCATTTAAATACAATTTTTCATAGAAATTTCGTGTTTAAATACAATTTAAACACCTTTAAGAAGTTGGTGCAAGTGGGCCTTAATTTCTTATACCTAATATTTATATAGGTCTTGTTAGTATTTAATTAGATTTTTTTCTACATATTTTAAAGCAACGTTGTGTAAAAATTCTGGGTCGAAACCAACAAAAAAATACCATCAAACTGTGAGTACATCAGTAGGTAGTATACTCCTACCTAAGCCTTCAAGGTATTTGTGTGTGTGTGCGTGCGCGCGCGCGCGTGTGTGTGTCTGTGGAAGTCAACTGAATATTTTCGACCTATGCATAAACATAAGCAATACAAAGCGCTTTTAATAACACTACTTCCAAAACAAAAGCGATGTGTAATAATCGTAGCGTCCGTAATAGCCCTTTGTTTGAAGAGGAAACACTACCTTCAAACGGCGAAATCTAATTTTGGTGAATGGAGCAATCGAATCGGCGGCCACTCGAGAACATTCGAGTTGCGGCATTGTTATGATTTCATACGCGTTCGGATGGTAAGCACCCATTACCACACACACTTCACATAATTATTTCTCCACTTATAATGTGTTCGTCGATTAAGGGATCATTTTGGTATAACATAAAGCATTTTTAATCCTTCTAAGATAACAAACAAGCACACAGCCCGCCTGATCGTAAACGCGATCAACAATAGATACGTTACTCGCGCGATGTCTTCTTGAGACGTCAGTTGTTAAGTCTCATTTGCCCAGTAATTTTCCTAGGTATAGGGGTATGGCTACCTATAGACTTACATAACTTAACAAAAAAACTATAACGTTAGTACGTACTATATACTTCTGGTTATCAGGAGAATATTTGGAAATGCCGTTGTTTCTACTGAGAATTTCAAAGAAAAAAGAAAAGCTGGGAAGCGTCGGTAGCCTAATGGCTAGGGCGTTGGACTTGCGATCATTGCACTACCAACGTGAACCCACACGTACTTAACACAAGCATTTAGCTTAGCACAAGGGGTTAACAAGAATACTAGTAATGTGCGACCCACATCGCTAGTAAGTTTTTTTTTTACAAAAAAAACGCTTATTATTTTGCTCGACCTGAACAGTCTACCTTAGGCATTATTATAGGTATTTTTTTATAAAGTAGATCAGCCAACCATCTCATATCTTTCATAATACCAACTCTTATTAATAAAAGTCTATCATTACGTTCAATCAAAACGTAACAAGAGTAAAACAATATCATTTGTCTTTCGAACTCATTAAAGTGCCGTCTATAGGATACCGTACTGGACGTTCACGGTCTACTGGAGCCAATCAATAGGATTCAAGACGAAAGTATTTATTTAGTGAACATCGGCTTGAATATATCGATAGAGAGCACTGAACAGGCCACAGAAAAGGCAATATAAAAAAAACCCTTTCATTAAACCGTCCTTATTCATCTAATTCATAAAAAAAATAAGAACTTTGATTAAATCTAAGTATTACTATGTATTATGTTAAGAAAATCGTTAATTTTCATTAATTCAGCAAGTTATTAGCCGTTCTAAGAGGTCTTGAAGTAAGACGGGTCTCTCTACAAGTTCTTTACAATAAGTATTTAAGTAATTTTAATGAAATAAACGAATGGTTTCGATTAACTTGGTATTTAAACTAAGTATACTAATATTACTACAATATCAGTATTATTGGTTACAGAGCCGTATCTATATTCCGAGATGCTTCGGCGTATCGCATCCTTTTTTAATTCATTGTATCGGGCCATGGTGAGAATCAGCGAATGTCTTTTTGTATTTCGTCGATTTGCACCGTGCTCGCGGTGTGAAACGACAATGAAAGGCGTTTTTGGCAAGAAGGGTTATTTTAATACTTAAGTAAATCAAAATACAAATCACTTTTTAGGAACAGATACCATGCTTTTGCGTTTTATGCTCAAGAACCAAATAAATTTATTGTCCTTTATCCATAGGTGCTAGGTTCAATTCCAAGGTTTTGCAAAGTATTACTTATTGAGTTTTTGAATAAAATTCTCAGTAGCAGCTTGGAGTTCGGATTTGTTTGTAAACATACATTGTTTTGATGAGATAAAGATGAAAACATACCGGCGAATTTTTAGCGTACACATCTCTGTCCAACACTCCGGAGAAAAGAGACGTGATAGTATGTTACTTTTATTTGAAGTCGGTTAAAAATAAAACCAGTTGTGCATACAGCCATCCAGAGCAGGCATTATTCCCCTGGGACCAGATATGCTATCAAACTGTAGGTTCAGTTACAGTTCGGCCTCGTTTATGTGTTGAAATCGGATTTGGGAAAACTATAGAGTATAAATAAAACTTTTTATTGCCCCAACTGTTGTGGCGAGAAATGGAGATATTAACTGGAAACCAAAACTTTTTAACGGAATAGATTGGTTTGAAAATGACGGAGGCAAATATGTTTTTACATAGTAGGTAGGTAAATAGTGGAACTGCTTCTTTAAGAATAATATTGAATGTCAGAGTTTTGAACCAACATTTCTAAGAGAATTAAATCTAAATGAAACTCGTAAGGTGGATATTAATTTTATAATTGCCTCATTAGTCGCGGTCGAATACGTGAACGCTCTGGTTCACTTCCCAGGTTGAGCAAAATGTTATAAGGCTCCTTTTTAAAATTAAGTTCCTTCTGTAGATAGATGATAAGTTTCATATGCATGATGACATATAACCCATAAATAAATAAATTAAATAAAATAATAATTTAATTGTTAAATGCAGTTTGGGTTCACATCTGGTTGATAGCAACTGGCTCGACCACTATTATATGGATCCTAAATATAAAAGCGAATTGTGGGAATACATTAGTACACCTCTGCAAAACCATTCCAGAAATACAGGCGTAATGTTTTTTTTATAGGATAGGACAGCAAACGAGAAGACGGTTCACCTGATGGTAAGCGCTTACCGCTGCCCATGAACACCCGTAATACCAGAGGAGTCACTAGTACGTTGGCTGCCTTTTAAAAGGGTTTGGGCCTCCGGTATCCTCACTCACTCGGCGAAACACAACGCAAACGTTGTTACTCGCCGGTTTTCTGTGAGGCCGTGGCATCACTCCGAAAATGGTAGGTATGTTATTTTATTTCACATTTTACTCTAAATTAAGGCACTCTGAACCGATACGCGATTATATCGAATTTCTCGCTGTAGCTTCTTCTTTTCTTCTTAGAAAAAAGTAAGGACAAACGATTCCAAGTAAAAAATATGAAGGATGTTTGATACTGTGAGGGCAACATTTATAATACTTTTACTATCAAAAAGTAGTTTATTTCAAGTGTATAAAGACTATACTGCCGTAAACTCTTACCCAGTGGGTTACCATATCTTGTTAACATATTTTGTTTAGCCCAAAAACAGTTGCCAGTTTTATTCATAAACTCTTTGTCCCAAAAGCATAAGAATACCGAAAATAGCATTAAGCCTTTCAAGTTAACACACAAATAGCAAAGTTAGGTAACGTTCTCACCCGCAAACTGGATGTTTCTGCGTCGTAACGGCCCAGCAAAATAGTTTCAGCCTATGTTTTGAATTGAATGCCGCCTCCTTCGACCCAACCGTTTTTCCCTCGGAGAGTGGTCACTCCTAACGCTTTAGTGACTGAACCTTCTTGTACTGACTAATTGTATTAAGGCTGCGGTTGTTGGGTTTTGGCTTTTATTGTGTCGTCGACAAGCGGGAGTCGTAAATTCAATGAATTGGTTTTGTTCTGTTCGCTGAATGTACTCGTAAGATTTGGTGAGAAAAAGTATTTTTTTGCCTGACAACTTGAGCACGCGAGATTAGTTTAGTATAGAATAGAATAGCCAACAAACGAGCAGACGGATTACCTGATGGTAAGCGATCACCGCCGCCCATGGACACCCGCAACACCAGAGGAGTTACAAGTGCGTTGTCGGCCTTTGCCAGTTTAATAATTATGATGAACATGAAAGTTTGCAGGATGTATATTGGAATAACACATAGGCCACCTTTATCCAGGTCGACCAAAATCAATTCTGAAGTCCACGCAGACAAAGTCGCGGGCAGAAGCTAGTATAATCATTTTTAGTAATATCATTTTCAATAATGTTTGTATAACTGCGTCAATATTGTACTGGTTTAAATCGGGACTTACGTTAGAGGTCCTGGTTTCGATTCCCAGATCAAGCAATGTTATTGGATTTTTCTTGGGTGAAGTTTTCTTAATTTGTAGAACATACCGGCGTAGGTACTGTGTAAATAATTAGGAACAACTCAGCTAATCTACCGGGGAATACAGGCATGATGGTATATAATAATTTTATTTATTAATTTTAACATAACATAACATACCATCACGCCTGTATTCCCCGAAGGGTTAGGCAGAGGCGTACTAATGTACACCCACAGTTCGCCGGTATGTTTAGGTCCCATGTAATAGGGGGCGAGCCTATTGCCATTAACCGGGCACAAATTCCTAACTCCGAGCTGCTACTGGGAATTTCATCGAAAAACCCAATAACACTTTGCTCGACCTGGGAATCGAACCCAGGACCTCTAGCGTAGCAGTCGCACTCAGGACCACTTAGCTAATGAGGCAGTTTATTAATTTTATATATATATATATTAATTTTAAATTTTATGTTTGTATTAATTTGTAAGTCAAAGAAAACCACCCTTACACCTTTACGTATGTTAAAGTTAAATTGATTAAAAAAATAACTTGTGACTGAGGAACCAAGTACCTAAATGATCAATTGATCTAAGTCAAACTGCGCTTGCCGCGTTTAGTTTAAGGATGGGTGACCATTCTTAGCATATCGAGTGTTCTTTGCCAGAGTGCACTTTAAACCAGCATTTATATTAATAAGTCAATCATAGTGAAGAGCATTGAGAGAGTGATTAGAGTGTGAAATTAAACTTTAAAAAAATATTACCACGATAAAGTATCGTGACAGGAATATCGCATTGAAATTGGAACGTAAGTCCAAAAAAAAATGGATGGGTACTTAGTACCTACTCAAGGTACCTACTTGAGATATCGAGACTGTTTCAGTAACGTCACTCCGAGAATGGACAGCGAAATGACATTAAATACATCAAGATGTACCTTTTATTGGAGAGAAAAGAGAATTCTCTTACAGGAATATTAACCATTTGCTATTCCATTCGGGCATGAATTACCTCTCATTATGAGGAGGGTGTGGCTAATATTCCCTAATAGGAGCTAAGCTGGCCTAGACACTAACTGCAAAAATTTACACACCTTCGAAAAAAATCTTAAGTTTTCCATAGAGAATTCCCATTGCTACTAACGCGAGGGACAATATTAAATACGAACTGGGACCACTGTGTCAATGATTGAAAAAAAATGTTTGTCTTTCCCTAAGGTCAAATTTATCTCTAAGCATATACAACAAAGTTCATCAAAATTGGTCCAGGCGTGAAAAAGTAATAAGCAAACAGACATACTTTCACTTGTATCCCTATCTCTACTGTCTACTTATCTATACTTGTTGGGAACTATACCCAACAACGCGCGGGAATGCAACCACGGAGACGCGCGGGGCGGCGCGGTAACCGTGATTCATCGCGGTGAGCGGCGGCTGCGCGGGCGGCGTGCGGCGGCGACACGGCACTTGCTCAGCTACGGTCGCGCGGACAGTCGACATCGACATCTTAGTTAATTTCAATTTTTTTCTGTTTGCTGCTAAAGTTAATTTTTGTAATTGTGGAGGAAATAAACCACACCTATACCTACATATACAGTCCACTTATTTAGCAACACCAATTCTCAACATGGTCCTTTGTGGATCTCGCCTGCATAATTTCAAGAATTAACGGAAGAAACCTCGAAGCTCTTCAGCTGCGGTCTTCAACGGTGATAGTTCCTACAGGAGTCGTCCACTACCCTGAGGAAGAAATTTCGCCTCCGCGCAAGCCCAGAGTACAGAAAATTGGCCGTACGGCGGACTTTGGACCCCTTCAAAAGTGCGAGTCATCGTCTACGAAGAACGAAAAAATTGCAGATCATCGTTCCTGTGGATGGTTAAGGCATTCTGTGAGTTCGTTCCAATTTTTCCTTTATATTTACTATCCTTCGTCATTACCTTGTGTTTAAAAAGCAACATTTTAGTGAGTGCTTTCAATTAACTTCGATTTAAATAATACTTATCTTTACTATTCATAGCCATATATTTCCATAAACTTACTGCTTCTGCTTATACAAGTTAAAATACCTACTTAGCATCTTCAATTTGAAAAGAAATAATAGTGCAACGTATTTATGTAAATCCTTTGTCTTGTATAACGGTATATCGCTGGGCGACCCGGCCGAGCGGCTGCTACCTGCATATCAGCTGATCTTTTGTTTGCACCGAGTCATTAGCGTGTCACACCTTTTTTTGCTTGCATAAAACTGGTTTGTTATTTCTATTGATTTTAACTTAAGCCGCTACCGGTGTTCTAATCACTATGGCAGACGAAAGGATTGATAAATTAGTTAAAAGACGCAGTTGTATGAAATCTAAATTGACTTTATTTAGTAACTACCTTAATATGTTAAAAAGTTGCAAAGAACTTAGTAACTTACAGCTATTAGACTTAGAAACAAGGTTTAATAAATTTGATGGCTTATACGAGGTTTTCGACAAATTACAGTGTGACATCGAGATGTTGTCGGAGAACCCCGACGATGAGAGTGAGGAGCGTGAACAGTTTGAAAACCAGTATTATAAGCTGGTGGCGGCGGCGCGGAGTCAGCTCGGTGCCCGCCCTCCCCAGTCTTCAAGCCTTCGAGATGGTTCCGTGACGGGTTGCGAGGATTTACAGGCAGGTGGTTTTAAATCTAATTGCGTCAGATTGCCAAAAATTAATTTACCTGTCTTTCAAGGTCACTATCAACACTGGCTCGAATTTAGGGACACCTACATATCTTTAATACATTCAAGGTCAGACATAGACAACATAAACAAATTACATTATCTTCGAGCTTCTCTAAAAGGTAGTGCTTTATTGGTTATTGACAATTTGGATTTTAAAGCCGATAATTATGAGTCTGCTTGGAATTTATTATGCAACAGGTTTGACAATAAAAGGTTGCTCGTAAATAATCATGTCCAGGCGTTATTTAATATTGAACACATGAAACAGGAATCATGCTCAGGTATTCGACATCTTATTGACGTCACAAATAAAAACCTTCGTGCGTTGTCCACTTTAGATCAGCCAACTGAACATTGGGACACACTTATTATCCATATGATGGCAGAAAGGCTTGATTCTATTACACATAGGGAATGGGAAGAGCATCGTAATACGTTTAATAACCCTCCATCTTTAGATGTTTTTATTACCTTTCTTAGCAACAGGGCAGACTTATTAGAAACATTACAAGAAAAAAAGGGTAATTTAAAATTTAATAACAAATCAGACACATTAATTAAACATAATTCAAATCTACATACAACTACAAAATATAATCAAAATATCAAATACAATACAAACAATAAACACAATAGTACCTTTAAAAATTCATCAACATGTCCTATGTGCAATCAAAACCATTTCTTATTTAGTTGTGAATCATTCAGATCTTTGTCTATTGAAGACCGCAGACAAAAGGCCAATGAGGCAAAGGTCTGTCTTAATTGTTTACGGCCAGGTCATATAGAATCCAGATGTAATCTTGTTCCTTGCAAGTATTGTAAGAAGAAGCACAACACGCTTTTACACTTACATGAAACAGAAACTGAGCCAGCTACTCTCGATAGTAACATTCACACCCATACAAGTTCAACTGAGGTAAAACAGGTTACTACTCCTCGGACTGTTTTGCTCTCCACAGCACTCGTGAGGGTGGCTGACAGCAAAGGCGACGTGCACACTGTTCGGGTACTACTCGACAATGGGAGCACGGCAAACTTCGTATCGGATTCGCTTTGCGGTAAGCTGGGTTTGTCACGACGCGATGCGAGCGCCACGGTGACAGGTATTAATAATAATACTTCGTATAGTACACAATCTTGCAGTCTTACCATTATTTCTTTATACGATAATGACTTTAGAATAACTGTAGATTGTCATATTTTGCCACAGGTTACTAAAGCTTTACCGTCCTCATTTATTAATATTGATAATATTCCTCTTCCAATGGGAATAAGTCTAGCTGACCCTTCTTTTAATATACCGTCAGTAATAGACGTATTAGTTGGGGCCGACATATTTTGGTCCGTCTTATGCAATAATTCCATTGACTTGGGTAAAAATCAACCCAAGTTATATGAAACGAAACTGGGCTGGCTGGTGTCAGGGTACGTTTCCCGCCATAAGTCACACTCTTCTTCCCTTGTTTGCAATTTTTTAAACGAGGAAGCCGACCCAGACTTGTCTCGCTTCTGGGAATTAGATTCCGTTGCAGCCAAGCACTCCCTATCTCCTGAGGAACATGCCTGTGAGCAGAGCTTTTTGAAAAACACCTTTCGGAAGGACGACGGTCGTTTTGTCGTAACAATGCCGCTGAAGAATGATCCTTCAGTCTTAGGCGATTCTTTTCAAAAGGCAAAGTGTCGTTTCTTATCGTTAGAGCGCAAATTTCAAAGAGACCCTGTCTTCAGAAACAGGTATGTAGAATTCATGCAGGAGTATGAACGTCTAGGTCATATGTCTGAGAATAAGGAGTCTTTGCCTAGCTATCTTCCACACATTAATTATTTTTTACCACACCACGGTGTCATCCGTGAGTCAAGTCTTACAACCAAGCTTCGTACAGTCTTCGATGCATCGGCCTCTTTAACCTCTAAGAGTAAGGTAGCGCCGATAAAACCTACAACGATTCCTCGCCTCGAGCTTTGTGGAGCCTTGTTGGCTGCAAGGTTGTGTGCAAAAGTATTATGCTCTTTAACTCTTCAAGTAAGCAAATGTAGATTTTGGTGCGATTCTACCATTGTCTTAGGGTGGCTTACTACATCACCACTACAACTTAAAGGTTTCGTTCGCAATCGTGTTCACGAAATCCAAGAGAGCACAGAGGGTCACCCGTGGAGCTACGTATCGTCCAAGGACAACCCGGCGGATCTTGTTTCCCGTGGGGTGAAGGCTGATTACATCAGCAGTTCATCCTTATGGTGGTCAGGTCCATCCTTCTTGTTGAGAGACGAACCAAATTGGCCAAAAATGCCCAATCACCCCGAGAAACACGATCTACCAGAATTAATTTCATGTTCTGTTGTGTCCACTAATATTTCTAATGTAGATCCTATTTGTAGTTTAATTAATAATACATCTAATTTTATTAATTTACAAAAAATAATAGCATATTTACAAAGGTCTATTTACAACTTCAGAAACAAATCCCTCAAGCGTACTGGTCACCTTTCAGTCACTGAACTCAAAGCTTCTTTAAATTTATTATTGCACAAAGCTCAGTTGGAAATGTTTCCTGATGAATACGCTATTCTTAAAGATAACAGAGTACTACCCAAGAATAATAGATTAATTTCCTTGACCCCATTTTTAGACTCCAATAACGTCATACGTGTTGGAGGTAGACTTGATAATTCTCCATATAGTTTTGATACCAAACATCCTGTCCTACTATGCAGTAAACATCATCTCACAAAAATCCTTTTTGAATACTTTCATTTAAAATATTTACATGCTGGTCCCCAGCTCTTATTAGTAAACGTAAGACAGACTTATTGGCCCTTGGGAGGCAGACACCTTTCTAAAGCCACTGTCTACAAATGCGTTAGATGTTGCAGGTACAAGGCGGAATCCGCTCAACCCATCATGGGGCAATTACCGCTTTCTAGAACTGAGTTAGAGTACCCATTTTTACATTGCAGCGTTGATTATGCAGGACCAGTGCTGATAGCAGACAGGAAAGGCAGAGGTTGCAAACTTATTAAATCTTATTTGGCAATTTTTGTCTGCAATGCGACCAAAGCCTGTCATATCGAGCTCGTCACGGCTCTTTCTAGTGAAGCCTATATAGCCGCTCTTAACCGGTTTGTGTCACGTCGGGGGAAACCTCAAAGCATTACGTCCGACAATGGGACGAACTTTGTTGGAACTTGTAATGAGTTTTCTAAGGTTCTTGCAAAATTAAAACCTCAGATAGATCTAGCTCTTGAGGGAATTGAATTTAGATTCATACCTGCGTACAGTCCTCATTTTAATGGCTTGGCTGAGGCAGCCGTTCGTTCAGTAAAACATCATTTACAGAGGTTGTTGCATACCACTCATTTCACTTACGAGGAAATGGCTACTTGCCTCACACAAATAGAAGCTGTTTTAAACTCCCGTCCTCTTACTCCTCTTTCCTCAGACCCTCTTGATTATTCCGCTTTAACACCTTCTCATTTTTTAATTGGACGGCCACTAAATGCTTTACCTCATTCACAGGTTTCTGATGTTAACATCGACCACATCAACCGCTTAGAGCGCTTCAAGAGAATTGAGGTCATAAAGAAACATTTCTGGGACCGCTTCTCACTTGAGTATGTAACTCTCCTGCAACAGAAGGTCAAGTGGCGTTCTTCAAAAACAGAGCTGAAGCTAGGCTCTCTAGTTATAATAAAGGATAAGGCTCTTCCTCCTTTACTCTGGCATCTAGGAAGAATTATGAAGGTGTACCCCGGCAGCGATGGGATTTGCAGAGTTGCCGAGATCAAAACAAAGAAGGGCACAATTAGGAGGGCGTTCAATAATATTTGCCCACTTCCAGATTTTTGAAGTCTTCCCTTCAACCCGGGCAGCATGTTGGGAACTATACCCAACAACGCGCGGGAATGCAACCACGGAGACGCGCGGGGCGGCGCGGTAACCGTGATTCATCGCGGTGAGCGGCGGCTGCGCGGGCGGCGTGCGGCGGCGACACGGCACTTGCTCAGCTACGGTCGCGCGGACAGTCGACATCGACATCTTAGTTAATTTCAATTTTTTTCTGTTTGCTGCTAAAGTTAATTTTTGTAATTGTGGAGGAAATAAACCACACCTATACCTACATATACAGTCCACTTATTTAGCAACACCAATTCTCAACAATACTATTATAAATTTGTAAAAAAGCTCTGTCTGTACATTGAAGATATTAAAAAAAAACTACGTGGGCTATGGTATATAAACGTCTCCGAATCCGAAAATGTGATTTTTAAAATTCTTGTCTGTTTGTCTGTTTGTTACGGGTTGGAGCAAAAACTACTGAATAGATTTTAATTTTATTATCACTGTTAGAAAGTATATGCTCCAACTTAAAAACTGGTGAACTTTTTATCTCAATTAATTAAACGAATCCTGAGATACACCTTGACCTCCCTGATGTATAGAGGCCCATACAAAGAAGAGATCATCAATGTTGGTTATTCCATTTTTACTCCTGATATAGCTTCACGTGAGCGAAGCCGCGGGCAGAAGCTAGTTATATTATAAAATTGTAAAAAAGCTGTGTCTGTGTAGTTCAATGTATTGAAGATATTTAAAAAAAAAAACAAGTGGGTTAGGGTATATAAAGGTCTCCGAAACGAAAAATGTGATTTTTAAAATTCTTGTCTGTTTGTCTGTGTGTTACGGGTTGGCGCAAAAACTACTGAATAGATTTAAATTTTGTTATCAATTTTAGAAAGTAGGTGCTTCAACTTAAAAACTGGTGAACTTTTTTTCTCAATTAATTGAACGGATCTTGAGATACAGCTTGACCTCTCTGTTGTATACAGCCCCATACAGAGAAGAGATCATCAATATTGGTTATACCATTTTTACTCCTCATATAGCTTCACGTGAGCGAAGCCGCGGGCAGAGGCTAGTATTATTATATTAGTATTCTATAAAATAGTTATGCGTTAGGTGACGAAGCGAAATAAAAATAATAATATTAATTTTAACTCGTCTACGTGTTATTCGTACTTTTTTAATCTGCTGCGAAATTTTTAATAGCTTCAATGTTGAATCAAACTTTTTGAGTTAACTTTCGTATGCAAGATGTGAGTTTAAATTGGTTTATGAAATTACGCTAGTAAAATAATTTTGCAACCTTGACACAGGCGCATAGTATGTAGCCTGTGTCCTCGTAGGGTTAGGTAGAGGTTTACGGGCAATAATATTATAGCTGGGAACAAATCAAACTCCGGGTTGCTAAGGAGAATATTCTAGAAAAATCCAATGACGCTGCTCTTCCTGGGATCGCTCAAATCTTATTGCCGTAAGATTTGTGAGCCGTAACGTAGGAGGAAGCATAAGGATCTCTTACCGTTCTCTGTTTGCCTCTCCCTATTCTATTTATTTATCCATTCTAGCCCATTTTGCCGCACTCACTCTCACCTTATCTTTACATTTTAAACATAAATTTACTACAACAACGCTAAAAGTAATCTCAAACAAGTTAACAGATAAATAAACGACAAATAAATGCAAGTTCCATTAACTCACAGTGCAACATAACGTTTATTTTAACTGCATTTTCCTTAGCAGCCTGTTATGAGCGCTGTTTGTACCTAATTAAGTGTAATATGGTGAGCCATATTACACTTAATTAGGTACAAACAGCGCTCATAACAGGCTGTTATGAGTAACAGCTTGAATAAAAGATTCACTACAGTGCACATTGTAAATTAGTTAGGGAGTTGAGTACTACAGTCTATGTGTAGTACAGAATCATTTGCTTTTAACTCACGACGTAAACTGAAACGCAAAACTGTGTATGTCTATATCGTATATATCGTAGCTCCCAAACATATGACCGATTGTTGTTGTCTTTATCGAGAGTGATTTATGTACCATTCAAGAAGTTTTATTTAACTGATTGAAGGTCATCAGCTCTTTTCGAGTTTATCAAGGGATGTAAGCAAGTTCTACAGATCTGATCAGAATTGAGTACCCTAGTAATTCATCGTTGTTATGATATCAGCCAAAAATGGTCCGCTTTTGAATTTAATCATTGACTTCCACACACACTACACAGACCAATTGATTCTCAGCGACCTTTACCAGGTCGGCAGTCCATCTCGTTGAATGTCATCGCACACACTATGTTACACGGGACATAGTTTCCATTTGAGAACCTTTATGCTCTAGCAGCAATCAGTTCTACAAACCCCAATTCATTCCCTGTTCATCATCATCAGCCAAAAGAAGTCTACTGCTGAACAAAGGCCTCCCCTAAAGACTTCCACAAGGACGGGTTGTATGTCGCCTGCATCCAACGACTGCCAGCTTCACCAGGACGTCCGTCCATCTCGTTGGAGGTCGTCCCACACTGCGTTTTCCGGTGCGCGGTCTCCACTCGAGAACCTTTCTGCCCCAGCGGCCGTCAGTTCTACGAGGTATGTGCCCCGCCCACTGCCATTTAAGCTTGCTAATCCTTTGAGCTATGTCGGCAACTTTAGTTCTTCTACGGATCTCCTCATTTCCCTCATTCCCTGTTACTTTAATAAAATAAAAGAATATAGTAATTAACCTGACGATTTTTCATGGTTTAAGTCGGCAAACGACAAGCCACCTAGTAGTAAACAGTTATCGTCGCCTATGGCCACTTGCAGCACCAGAGGAAGTGCTGATGCGTTGCCGACCCTTAAAAGGCCCTGCGAACTGCAGACTGCCAGAGCCGCAGCCACCGAGGGGGAACTGGCTCTTACGCGCAAAAGTCGAAACATACACCAACATTCTTTACGACATACTCTGACGAAAGAATGGTCGCCAGTCAGTCAGGGCCCCATGTGGTTCTACGACCAAATGAGTCAGATATTTTTTCGCCTCTTACGAGATGTCTATCTAAAAGGCAGTGAGGAACAATTTTCTAAACCACACGAGGGAAAAGCCTGGTTCTTGAATTTTAACTTTGACTTGTTCCAAATTAGAGTCAGTTTCTACTCTAAACAGGGCTAAAAAGTCTACCTCGTAATTTCAGCTAGAAGTGTACGTGCGTTTTGTTAATTACCCAGGAATAACCACGGTTGCTACTCTACCTTAGTGTGTAGTTCAGACTGTGTTAAGTTCAAGTGGAAAGTTCTCGTTGCCTTGTAAAATGGTAAGGCTGGGTCTACATAGGAAATAGTTTTGGTATTTAATACTGGAGCTTTCATTATATTGTTTGTAAATTTCACTTGTTGTTGTAAATATTTTTCACCACGAGTATTTCATTACTAAAACTTTTATCGAATAAGTTTTGTTAGCTGCTTTGAAAATTTAATTTTCCAGAAAAATAATTGATTTTGTGGGCTACTCCCACCACATATACATTAGTACACATTTATATAATGTACATAATAGGTATATAATATTTAAACACTTATTTACCTTAATTATATATTTTACATAACACAAATAATCATTAAACACTATACATTAAATTATTTACATATTTACATTAATTTATTTATTAATATTAAAGTATCTACAGCACATATAATATCATATCTTTTACGCATAATATTTATATTATTATAATGACGGATGACGTAGTGCCGGCATGCCATCAGTGTCGTACGTTGGAACCGCGCTCAGTTCGCGGTGACAAGTGCTACGTCACGACAGAGGCGTTGCCGCTTAGGTAGGGGCATCGATGCGCCCGTTCGTTCACCTTGAGCCGTCCTCAGTCAAGATCTCGCTATCGCGACGCGAAGCCCATGCTCCTTGCTTCGATTTCTTAGCTTTCGCATACGCTTAATTTAAGCTATTTTTGAGTGTTATGGACTTGTACGCTCCTATTATAGACTATTGTGCTGTAACAAAACTATTCTGCTATAACTAAACTACTGTGCTGTGACTATATCTAAATCTTGTGCTTCCAATTTCTATTTCTCTTCGAACAACAGTGTACGTGAACTTTGCACTATTGTGAATTTGTGTATCCTTCTGCTTTTGTGTTTGTGTGGACATTATAATAATCGTGAGTACCAAAGAACTGTTTAATTTCAACTCCTCAACCCGCAAATACACACAATTAAAATAAGCGGCACTGATACTCGCTACTCAGCCGCCAAACTGGTGACCCCGACAAGGAACAGTTAAGCATAATTACATTTAGAGGAATAGTGCACATTATATCCGAAGTCCAAGATGAGCGATAGCAGTGATTCAGCGAAATCATGCACAAGTACCCGCTCAAGCCAAAGAAAACGCCCTGTCGCAAAGTGCGTTTCCATTGACGAGCCATCCGACATTTGCCGTATCGGTGTTAAGATACCACCGTTTTGGCCGGACGATCCTGAGGTGTGGTTCGCGCAGATTGAGGCTCAATTCGCGAACGCGAATATTACTAATGATGCTACAAAATTTAATTACGTCATCGGGAACCTTGAGCATCAGTACTCCAAGCAGGTGCGAGATATTTTTTTAAGCCCTCCTTCGCAAAATAAATACGCCAAGTTGAAGCAGGAGCTCATTAAGAGGTTGTCGGCATCACACGACAAGAAGGTGAAGCAGCTTCTTATGCATGAGGAGTTGGGTGACCGCAAACCATCCCAGTTTCTGCGGCACCTCCAGTCCTTAGCGGGACCTACCACGCCGGAAGACTTTCTGCGGACCATTTGGTGCAGCCGTCTGCCGAACAATATGCAGACACTGCTCGCTTCGCAGCCGCACAGCTCACTGGAGGCACTGGCAGAACTGGCTGACAGGGTCCAGGACATAGTCTCGCCATGCCAAATATCTGCGGCATCGACGTCCGGACCTAGTATGCAGGAGATGGCCACTGAGATCGCAGAGCTTCGAAGGGCCGTAAAGGACCTTACAACACAGCTCAACCGGATGCCTCGCTCGCGCACCCGGTCAACTTCAAGAGACAACCAGCGTGAACGTTCTGCTCGCCGATCGGACTCCAGCCACCGTAACCACCCATTCTGTTGGTACCACGCACGGTTCGGGGCGAGGGCCAACAGGTGCATCGAGCCGTGTGACTTCAAAAAGTCGGAAAACCACAAGGGCAGTCAGTAATGGCGACAGATGACTGTCCCCCTCCCGCCGGTCGCCTTTTCGTCACTGACCGCAAGACGAAGATCCAGTTTTTAGTGGACACTGGTAGCGACGTTTGTGTGTTTCCGCATTCTGTATTAAGTGATCGACGTTGTAAAACTGATTACAATTTGATAGCGGCTAACGGGACTACAATAGATACGTACGGGTATCAAGAACTAAATTTAAATCTCGGCCTCCGTCGTAACTTTCCATGGCGCTTCGTGGTTGCGAATGTCACAAAACCCATCATTGGTGTAGACTTTTTAAATTATTACCATTTGTTAGTTGACATTCGCAACAAACGATTAACCGACAACACCACGTCTTTGTCTGTTGTAGCCTCCGTTACAAATCCTGCCGATACATTTTCTGTAAAGGTCTTGACTGGGCACTCAAGGTATCATAAGATCCTCGATAATTACCCGGAGATTACGCGACCTGCTGGCACACCACGCATCATCACACACAACACACAACACCACATCCGCACTACACCTGGCCCCCCTGTTTCCTGTCCTCCTAGGCGTTTAGCCCCAGATAAGCTGAAGGTGGCTAAGGAGGAGTTCGCAGCTATGCTGGCCAGCGGTACGGCCAGACCTTCGGACAGCCCCTGGTCATCGCCACTGCATCTAGCGCCTAAAAAGGACAACGGTTGGCGTCCCTGCGGCGATTACAGGCTGCTCAACGCACGCACCATTCCGGACAGGTATCCCATACGTCATATACATGACTTTGCGCATAATATATCTGGTTGTAAGGCCTTCAGCACCATCGACCTTGAGAAAGCTTACAACCAGATACCAGTTTGTGCAGAGGACATACCGAAGACGGCAATCACCACACCCTTCGGTATGTTCGAATTTCCTTTTATGACGTTTGGTCTGCGTAATGCTGGCCAAACGTTTCAGCGTTTCATAGACGAGATGACGCGAGGATTAGATTTCGTCTATTGTTACTTAGATGACTTTCTGGTCTTTAGTAAGGACCAGGACCAGCATGAGGACCACCTTCGGCAAGTGTTCGACAAGCTGCGGGAATACGGAATGGTCCTGAATGTGTCCAAGTGTGTATTTGGAGCTCCCGAGGTAACCTTCTTAGGTTATCATATTTCGGCGAGCGGCACCAAACCTCTGGACACCAAAGTGCAGGCCATACGTGACTTTCCCCCACCGAAGAACGTCAAATCGCTAAGACGCTTTTTGGGTATGGTGAATTTTTACAGGTGATTCCTGCCTGAAAGCCGCCCAAATCCAAGCGCCTCTTAACGCTCTTCTTTCGGGGACAGTTAAAGGTTCCGCACCCGTCAGCCTAGACGGCGATGCTCTGCAGGCTTTCTTGAACATCAAAGAAAGCCTTACTAACGCAGCACTTCTCGCGCATCCAGATTGCGGAGCTAAGCTTGCGTTAGTCACAGATGCATCAGACACGGCTATCGGGGCTGTCTTACAACAGCTGCAAGACAACGCGTGGCAACCACTTGCCTTCTTTTCCCGTAAGCTCAGCCCGTCTCAGCAAAAGTACTCACCGTACGATCGAGAGCTTCTGGCGATCTACGAAGCCATTAAATACTTTCGACACATGCTCGAGGCGAGGCACTTCACGGTTTACACCGACCATAAGCCTCTCAGTTTTGCTTTCCACGAAAGGAAACATAACTGCTCGCCAAGGCAGTTCAGACACTTGGACTATATTTCTCAGTTCACGACCGACATTAAATTTATCGCCGGTAAAGACAATGTCGTGGCCGATACACTGTCGCGTGTCGATGAACTGGGTGCCCCAATATGTCTGAACGACCTTGCCAAGGCCCAAGAGGCCGATCCTGAGTTGGTCCAGTATATAGACAACGGATCATCCCTCCGTCTTAAAAAAATGGACTTACCTGGGAGTCAAGTGCCTTTGTACTGTGACATCAGTACACCGACCCCCAGACCCTTTGTCCCTAAATCTTTTCGCAAGACTGTCTTCGATAGTCTCCACTCCTTCAGTCATCCTGGTCCCGATACCACCGCGAAGTTAGTAGCTTCAAGGTTTGTCTGGCCTGGGGTGCGAAAGGATTGTAGGAACTGGGCTAGTTCATGCTTGTCATGCCAACGCACTAAAGTGAGTCGACACGTATCCGCACCTTTGGGTACTTTCGACTTGCCTCGTGCACGGTTTAAGCATGTGCATATTGTCATGATTGGCCCACTCCCAGTGTCCCAAGGGTACAGATACTGTTTAACGGCTATTGACAGGTTTACTCGCTGGCCTGAAGTCGTACCTTTAGTGGACATCACTGCAGAATCAATAGCCAAGGCTTTAGTTGCTGGTTGGATAGCCCGTTTCGGATGCCCTATAGATATTGTCACAGACCGCGGCCGACAATTTGAGTCCGCACTATTTCAATACCTATCCAAAACAGTAGGATTTATGCATAAAAGGACGACCGCCTATCATCCGGCATGCAATGGCCTTGTGGAACGTTTCCACAGGCAGCTAAAGGCGTCCATAACTTGCCACGCGCATAACAGCTGGTCTGAAATATTACCACTCGTGCTATTAGGTATCCGCAGCGCCTTTAAAGAAGACTTGCAAGCGTCTCCAGCAGAGCTGATGTACGGCGAGCCACTAAGGCTACCTGGTGAGTTTTTCGACCCCAGCATAAGTGGTACATCTGACTTATCAGATTTTGCCGCGCGGTTGAAGTCATTTGCCGAACAGCTGAAACCTGTTCCAGCGTCAAGGCATAGTAAGAACAAGGTGTTCATATTTAAAGAACTGGCGGATGCGGAATACGTCTTCCTACGTGAAGACGCTTCGCGTGCCCCTCTAACACCAGCATACACAGGGCCTCATAAGGTATTAGAGAGAGGTGACAAGACCTTCCAGCTACTTTTGAAGGGTAAGCCAGTAGTCGTGACAGTGGACCGTCTTAATCCCGCGCACATTCTGGCCGATGAGGATGACCTGACAGGAAGTAGTAAAAATGCATCCAACTTACCTCCTGTACCGACCGCGGTGACATCGCCGCATCCTTCTTCCTCTTCTTCTCCACCTTCTCCTTCTTCTCCACGTCCTTCGCCTCTTCCAGCCGCACCTAAAACAACCCGCTCAGGACGGCAAGTCCGTTTCCCTGATTTTTATCGCCCTTAACCAGGTCTCTGGGGGGGAGTGATGTGGGCTACTCCCACCACATATACATTAGTACACATTTATATAATGTACATAATAGGTATATAATATTTAAACACTTATTTACCTTAATTATATATTTTACATAACACAAATAATCATTAAACACTATACATTATATTATTTACATATTTACATTAATTTATTTATTAATATTAAAGTATCTACAGCACATATAATATCATATCTTTTACGCATAATATTTATATTATTATAATGACGGATGACGTAGTGCCGGCATGCCATCAGTGTCGTACGTTGGAACCGCGCTCAGTTCGCGGTGACAAGTGCTACGTCACGACAGAGGCGTTGCCGCTTAGGTAGGGGCATCGATGCGCCCGTTCGTTCACCTTGAGCCGTCCTCAGTCAAGATCTCGCTATCGCGACGCGAAGCCCATGCTCCTTGCTTCGATTTCTTAGCTTTCGCATACGCTTAATTTAAGCTATTTTTGAGTGTTATGGACTTGTACGCTCCTATTATAGACTATTGTGCTGTAACAAAACTATTCTGCTATAACTAAACTACTGTGCTGTGACTATATCTAAATCTTGTGCTTCCAATTTCTATTTCTCTTCGAACAACAGTGTACGTGAACTTTGCACTATTGTGAATTTGTGTATCCTTCTGCTTTTGTGTTTGTGTGGACATTATAATAATCGTGAGTACCAAAGAACTGTTTAATTTCAACTCCTCAACCCGCAAATACACACAATTAAAATAAGCGGCACTGATACTCGCTACTCAGCCGCCAAAATTTCATTAAAATAAATGTATTATTTCAACCAAAGAAACATTATTTTAAATAAATGATATAGGTTATAATTTAAATAATTAATATATTATTTTTTCTTTAGAAATACTTTGTACCAACTGTATTTCGTTACCTTTGTTGTTTTTTTAATTTAGTATAAATCATCTTATCATCATCAGCCTATTTAATATGTCTTCTGCTTGACGCAGGCCTCTCCTAATGAACGCCATAGAGACCGATTTAAATACCATTGTTTAATTCCAAATATTATCTCTGAGTCATTATCTGATGGGGACGATGGATAGAGTTTTTCTCATAGACTTAATCACTATGTTAAAAGCTATGAGTAATAAGGTTCGGTTAAAAAAATCCCGCGTACCGTTACGTTCAAGTCTATTGAAACATCTAAGACATAATGATACAATTACCCGACGTCTGAACACGTTTGCCGGTCACTAACTCGCTCATAACTTTACTGTGAGTGAGAATTACTTTGTTAACGGGAACCCGGTAACCGCCACTTTACCTGCTTTTAGTCTTATTCCTAACTTGTGTGACTCATAAATCTATTTAGTGCACATACGGCTGGTTTAAACAGAGCCCTAACTTTTTATGTAGGGAAACGGAAAGTTTTGTTTGTGGGTACATAATAGATATCTTGTTACTGATTATGTTTACGGAGAATACTTTTAGGTTATTTCTGTTTTATATAAGCAGTGGTATCCAGTTTGGTGAGAGCGCTAGCGTCTGTGGTTTTTTAGTGTAACGATTTATTTTAGTACTTACCTTAGGCTACAGCATCCATCGTCGACCTTTCTAGGGTTCTAATCCAAGGCAGGCACCGCTGACATTTGGTTTGATTCCGAGAATTATTAATTATAATAATTGATCATTTACATATCGTCACTCGTGGAGACGCTACATGCTTCTAGGATAAAATGGTTTAATTTAATTTGATGTTCAGATTCGATTTAGCTAAGTGACTGCTGAAAAGGGTAGGTAAGTATTATCTCTAGTGCTACTTGGAGCTCATTTATAGTCAAACTAGACAATGATATAGCTGCATTTTATTATACGAAAAATTAAAACAGCTTTCAAAAACATAAAATATAATGTTATGTTGGTACACAACAGTTTCAGAAGTCGGTGCCTTAAATTTAGTCGGATCTTTTGTTTTCTTCACTTCCAACACTGAGGTTTTTTTTTTGTTTTTGAAGGCGGTATTACTTTTTATTTAAAGTTGACCATTCAATTTAAACATTTGGAGTAGTGAGAAGAATTTTACCAGCCTTGATGAGGTTCTAGTTTACTAACATTTATAACCAGCATGGGTAATCAATACGTGTTATTGTCATTTTGTTCTAAGATTGTTATCGCCCACTATAACATACCGGCGAACTGTGGGTGCATCCTCTGCCTAACCCTTCGGGGAATACAGGCGTGATGGTATATCTGTTATCAGATCTTAATCAAATTTCAATGAGAGAATTTTCCATTTCGGTTTATAAATGGCGGAATAATTGCGTAACAAACAAATAAAAATATATAGTCGAATAAAGCAACTCCTCCTTTTTGAAGTCAGTCAAAACGAGATGTATCCTTGTCCAAGGAGCCGATCCATAGATTTACGGCAGCAGACGCCAAAATCTCACCATTACCACTACATTTTACAACAATTTGAATAGTATTTTGTTCGTAATTAATATAAAGCGTAGCGTGAAGACTCTCGGAAAGATGGGTTCATGAATAAATTCGGACCTAATATCTTTTTTTAATAACAAACTCGTAACTTTTATGCTAATTAAATATGTACTGAAAGTCCTGTTTAATTTGTTGGAGTCAAATGTGAAAATGAAAATCTTCTTTCTTAAAAAGTCGTCAGTTAACCATAGATGTAGGTATGTAATAAGGATGAGCAAGAAAAGTGGCAATGGGCCGGGTACATCTCTGTGAGAACTGACAACTTCTTCAGTCTTCTTCTTCTTCTCTTCTTCTTCTTCGACAGGCAAACGAGTTCTCGAGAGGAGACTGCGGCTAGGCAAGCATATTGTAAGACATCCACAAGCCAGGTGGACTGATGACTCATGAAAGCAGCACTGCCGTGATATGACAAGGAAAGCTTAAGATCTTCTCTCTGTATCGTTTACTAGAATAAACCTACGTAGGACTAACCTAGGCTGATGATGAAGTATGTTTTAAGAGAGGAGCGATTTTAAACCTTACCTGGACTGCAACATCGGGGTGAATCTTGGTTTCTCCAAGGGCAGTTTGAGTTTTCGGCGATGAAATTTTGATATACTGGTTAGTATGATAGTCACTTATTTGACCTATTCTCCGCCAAAGGTACATTGTTTTTTATATTCTAAGCCGAACTCTAGCTACATGAGACGACATTAGCATCGATCTCTTTAAATTAAATCTGGGAACATTTCTCGATCCTTAAATTCTCTAAGAGATACGTAAGTAACTTATCTCGGTTTCTCTTTGAATCTCTCTCTTTAAAGATAAGTAAATTTAGTTCCAAGAATACAGATGATGAAATAAACAACAAAGCAAAATAAACACATAAAGATTTATCATCAAAACATAGAACCCGGTTAAGATCAAGGCGCAAATAACTTTCATATCAGATTTCATTTCGTATGCAAACAAAATTAACAGTTCAAAAGGCTCTCATTTACCAGCGGGTCACCGCGAACCCTCAGCTCATTTTTTATGTAGATTGCGTCGAAGAAAAGTTTTACAATATCAGTCTGTGACGCGAGAGCCCTGCACCTCTCTCTCGGGACCTTCCCTGTATTAAATTCGGCTGTATTCCAGTCTTCAGAATACTTTACAAGATGCTCGAGTACCGTGAAATCTTTTAGAGGAGGATACTACAATACTCCAAAGATTTCCCACTGTTTGTTTTTATAAAGTGCTATTTATTTACATAATGGATGTAAGAGTGAGTTACGAATTTACGCTTTGTATAGAAGAGTGGAGGTAAGAGCTCCTATAATTTGTTTTACTTAATGTTATTCGAAATAGGATAGCTGCTCTCATTTGCTCTACTAGATTAAATTTGAAGTTTATGTCTAAATACAGCAGTTGAGTTCCTAGCAATAACGTTCATCCGGAAAAGTTCATCTAAAGTTCATAACGTAGTAAAAAGACTGGTTAGTAAAGGTACTTCGGAATTTTATATCCCTACTCGTAGATGCTCTTACTCGAAGGCCACGAGCCACGGCTCTGCTATTGAATTCAATCTATGTTTCAAGCGTGAAAATTTCAAATACGTGATTTTTTATCTATAATTATTAATACCATATGCTCTTCAGTAATTTTAAGTAAGTAAAACACTTACCTACGTTTTAAAATTGATGCTATGAGCGTTGCTTTTGTAGCCGAACCATTTTAATGCCCAGGCAAGATGATTTGTTTATTGAAAAATCAGCCAAATTACAAATACGTTAGTTCACTTATCCAACAGGTAATTACGTGAATGTTAACGTTTATTTTTTTATTCCACCACTAACTGCTATCAAAATTTATTACTAACGGTTTCCTCATGGTATTCCAGATAAAATCTTCTCCAAATTCCAAGCTTCCTCTATACCCAAATTCATCAAAATTGATTAAGTTCTAAGCGGTTTAGACGTGGAAAACAGACAGGGTTACTTTCGCATTTATAATATTTGTATGGATACGGATGTAAATAGATAATGAATAAATTTATTGATACGGCTTGCTTATGTGCTAATTCGGTCACGTCTTATATCGCGTTCTATAAATATACTACACCTACACACCGTGAATATTATATGAAGCTGTAATCCGTATTATTGACTTATTTTATTATGTAGGTAAGCTTCGAACAAACTAACCTTGTTAGTTATTCACAAAGAACAAAACTTAATTTAAAAATTAACTTATTTTTTGAGCAATAAAAAATGAGTTTACCGTATCGAAACGCAAAGCCGGCCAAAATGGAACACGTCCAAAAAGTCTTGAAGTCTCAGCTTACACAGACTTTACTAGTACACGAACGTAGTAGAAATGGTAGCCATATATCATTTTATATGCTGTGTAATGAGCATAATTTAAATTACATACCATAATACAGCTAATTTTAAGCCAAGTCTCTGTTTCAAGTAAAATATACGGTCGGCCATTAGCCGTGAGCGGACAGTATGCATCGCATCGTACCAGGATTTTGCATTTCCATCTTATTGTTGCTCTGCCCTCGTTTGGATGCAAATATTTTATAGTTCAAGCTCGAGCGAGCCGTCCCGCATTTTAGTTTCTTTCGCTTCCTGTAATTTGCTTTCGCGATGTTTTTTCTCCTTTTCATCTCGCTTATTCCAATTTAAAATGGAACGTGCATAAAAACCTCGGATATTATTCGACGCATTTTACGAATACTGGACTGTGGCGTTTATCATTTTCGTATTAAAATTCATATTCGCACAACCCGCGTACTCGCGATGCTATTCTTGCGAAGCATGCCAGGGAATAACCACGCAACTGTCATTTTAATTATTCATTTGTAATTCTCAGTTAGGAAATATAGTAGCGTTAAAATGCTCATGTTTAAAGAATGAATGCGGTCTGTTACTAGGACGTATATTATGTACAGTGAGGTACAAAATGCAATATTCAGTGACCCATTATATTTTTTCGGGCAACAGTACCTATTTTTTACTTACTTTACTACTAATGCGGTTATCTTCTGTCGTAAAGATGGGATTATGGTCGCAAAAAATGTTGTTAATATTACCGACTACGAGTATAATGATTTGATAATATTTCTTTTTGATTTGCCAGTTGAACTTTTCCACTTTAAACAACTATGACCAGGCTAATCTAGAAATGAAAAATAGAGCAGCTTATCATCCGGCACAAGTGAGAGTCTGCAGGAAGTAGGTCAGTAGGTGACTGTGTGGCGATAGATTAACAAACTGTCTCTACTCGTGGCCCGCTGAGGTCTTTAAGCTCAACATTTGCTGACAAACTACTTGTGAATTCGCTTGGAGTTCTGCTTATCTTAAAGCAATCTTGCTGAGATATAACAGAACGATGGTATGTGGTCGCTAAACAATCGTTTGGGTTTTCAAGGTAATTGAAATCTATAAAAAACGTTGTCCCACACGTTTTCTCCTTAATCATGGGTGCGTTTACAAACAAAAAATTCTCACATACACACTACATGATATAATTGCCTCATTAGTATAATGGCCCTTAGCGCGACTAGACATTAGAAGTCCTGGTTGCGTTTCCCAGCTCGAGCAGTATTATTGGATTTTATAATATGGTTTTTTTTATTCGCAGTAGCAGCTAGGGAGTTTGGATTTGGTGCCCAAATGGGACCGTATGACAACATACCGAATAACTGCGTATAATCGTACACCTCTAACCTAACCTAACCCTTGGGGGTGATACGTGATGGTAGGTATGTTACATGCCTATTATATTAGGTTACATACCTACATACACTACCACCTTCCTTTCCTTACCTTTCTTACTCTTTTCCTACAGGGATAGGTAGAAAGTATAGACCACCACTTGCTAAGATTATGTTATACTTAGTTCTTTTGATTCTTCCTCGTTCTTACATCTTCTCAAACACACACTGTGGGTATACAAAGATCATTTACTTGTACAAATAGTCACCAAGAATTAATTTAAATACCTCTTAACGACGGTTCCATTTTCCTCGCGCAGGCGTGAGTCGCGACCGAATGACACGGAAATATTCGCCGTCGGGCCCAAAACAAATTAGGGTATTTTTTCTCATTTCGATATTTGAGCGGGCGTGGCGGCAAAAAATGTTGAATTTCCAAAATTCCTTAATTCATTTGAATATTTTTTTACGGTTCAGTGAGTACCTTTACAGCGTTTTAAGCAATGTACGTACATTTTGTAGTGGTTGGATTGGTTGGAATGCTTCGAGTGAAACTCGTTAGCCTAGTGGTCATGAACACGACTGGTACGCTTGAGGTCCTGGGTTTGATTCTCAGGTCGTAAAGTGTTATCGAGTTTTTCTATGAAAGTTTCAGTTTGGGATTTGTGCCTGTTTAATGGAAATAGGCTCGCCCTCTTACATGGGACCTAAAAATACCAGCGATCTGTGGGTGTATGTACATTAGAACTTCTGCCTAACCCCAGAAATACAGGCGTCATGTTAAAAAATCTATATTTTCCTGCTTTAATGAAAAATATCTATATAACTAGCTCTTAAACATTTGAGTCTAGTATATTATAATAATGTAGTCCTATTTGTCTTAAAACACTGGCACATAATTTACTTAGAAACAACTTTCAAGATAACTTACGCCCTTTAATTGCAAACTTTGAGCGTTTTCTAAAAGGCTTTAAACTTGTTTTGCTTGCAGTACGAATGTCAAGGGAACAACTATCATTACGTTATTTGGCCTCGGAAATATAATTTAAACTAAAAAAATAATGGTTCGAAAACTTTGTGAATACGCATAACATAATACCTATTAAAAGAATTTCTTGGTAAAAGCTGACAGGAGTTATGAACACCTGTCATGGGCAGCATTAGCATCGAATTACACTCACATAAATGTAACATGTTTACCCGTTTACACCCTTTATGACGTGCACATTTACCCGCGGCTCTATTAGGCCATTACCCTATCCCCCTGCGGCAAATATGACACTTTTATTTCGTCGGTTTAACAAGTTGATAAAAATCTATGGTGTATGGTCTCGTTGACAAGCCGCCAGGCTGGAGGCGCGCCAGAGCGTGCCACGATGCAGTTTTTTTTATATACGCACCAAATTTCCTACGAGAAGTATACTTCGTTTTAATTTACCCATTTTGGCACGTCCCAACGGAACTGCGGATCATTTGTATTAGGAATACGGATAATATGATCCGAGAGGCGACGACTAAATTACTCGGCGCCCCTCGAGAGTTAGTCGTTTGCGTTATTATGAGCCTCCACGAAAGCCTTTGGCTCCCTCTGTAAATACAAAGCTACGGGAGTAGGTATTTCAGAAAAATAATTACACAGAATGAATAAATTATCTTTATCGCCGATTCGTGTTGTATTATTTTATACGATACGCGTTTTGTCTTTTCTTTTGTATTTGCGATTATCTCATATCACGTCTGTTTTATCTTTTCTCGCATAAAAAACCCGCCCGATGAAATTCACGGTGATTGATTTCGACTTGAGTTGGATTATATTTTAATCTAAAATTTGAAATAAGAACGATTCTAACTCAATTTTAATACTACGCATAGACATAAAGTTAAACGAATTTGCGATTGACTTTAATCAACTTGTAAGATTTGATAAATTTAAATTCTTGGAAATATTGTAATTTGATGTCTTATGAATATTTGATGTTTTATTGAAGGGATGTCATGTAAATAAATAAAGGAAAATTAAGTTCGAAATATTAGATGCCCGACCGATCTTTAGTCTAATTTTTAAATGATCTAGACATTTTGACATTAACTAGTTTTACGCGTGAATAATAACTAAAGTATGTAAGTAGCTAACATTTTTATCGAAGTCTTTTATTTAATATTCAATAACTTTTTTTTTTCAAGATGATAGATTCAATCAAGCTTTATTCACTTAATTCAAAATCCCGCGAGAAACCCGGCAAGCATTGACTGGCGAAAATAAATAATTTTAAGGCGGCGGCAGCCATGACTATGGACTTGTAGGACTTGCGATCATATTGCCGGTTCGAAACCAACTCATTGCACTACCGATGTGAACCTGCTCGAGTCGAACCCAATCAATTTAGCTTAGCACGAGGGATTAACAAGAGTACTAGTCAAAACACATTATAGCTTTTATACTTAACTTGCGCATTCATATAAAACATTGGTAATCTATTCCATTATGGAATGGACAACAAAAGAGAAGCCTATATCCAGCAGTGGGTGAAGTCAGGCTACGAATGATGTATAGACAGGGCCGTCGTAGGTTTTAAACCATTGAGTATAACAATGTTTGGGGCCTTCCTTTTTGGATTTATGAAACGTTGGAACTGAACCTTGATAAAAATCATAAGTAACCTACATTATAAGCGACGGATTACCCAGTCCGCCGGCCCATTAAGCCGCTGACTGAGTGGGTAATTATCGTACCAGGACAATAACTGTTCTATTATTGTGCAGCTCAAGCCACAAAGATAGAAGATGAATATTTTTCCAAAGTACCTACCTATTACCATTAAAATTGCCCTTTCTTGTTAGGATTTTGTTTTGTATCGTGGGAGCGTTTACAAACACAACATAATGTACCGTGCAGGGATCGAACAGACAACACGTAGCGTAGAAGACGATCGCTCAGCCACTACGCCAAACGTCACATTGGAACTGTTTATTCGAGAATACTCAGTACTATGTTAAGGGGAAGCACAACGGAATCTGCACCGTTCAGTCCACGAGGGACCGCTCCTTGTCTTAACGGCCAACAAACTGTAGCGAGATGTACCTTAATTTGATTCTGTAATGTATAGGCCTTTTAGAAGATTTCTTGCTCGGTTAATGTGAAGTTTCGTGATTACAGTATTTCAACCAGAGACGGCGTGAAGTTATTCTGGTGCTTTAATCTTTATATGCAACTAGCTTCTGCCCGCGACTTCGTCTGCGTGGACTTCAGATAAAAAGCCCCTGTGTTATTCCAGACTATAATCTATCTCTGTGCCAAATTTCATCCAGATCCGTTCAGCCATTCTGGCGTGAAAGAGTAACAAACATCCATCCATCCATCCATCCATCCTCACAAATATTCGCATTTATAATATTAGTAGGATAGGGATATAATCAAATAAAAATAACTGCCTCGTTTAACGAGGCGGTTTTTTAATACATTTACGAACTACTCTAGCGTAGCAGTCGCACTTAGAGTACCTGGGTCCGATTCCAGGTCGAGCTAAGTATTATTGGGTTTTTCTATAAAATTCTCACAACAACTCGGAGTTTGGAATTAATAAATAATAAATAAAAATTGATTTATTTTCCACCACATAATAAAGAATAGGTACAGTACAGAACAGAGAGAGAATGGCATTAGACAATAATGATTTATCTGTGATGGACTGGAGCCTAAACTAGGGAAGCCCTGTATTTCAGGTCTCCAGGACACCCGCCCGCAGTCGAGTTGGGTTACAATTAATTAAATACATAAAAAAGAAAAAAAGAAAAACTATGTTAGTAGTGTACTGGTGTGAGAGTGTGTATGTATGTATGTGTGTGTGTGTGTGTGTGTGTGTGTGTGTGTGTGCGCGCGAATGAGTGTGTGTCTGTCGTTGATGAATAAATAAATAAATACATGTATTATGAAAATACTCTTATCAGTGATTCTGTGTCATCATAATTTAAATTCAATAGATATCTTCTTGTGAGCAGTTTACATTGTTTTAAGGTTTTGGGGTATATGTTTAGTAGGGAATTAATTTTGTTGTATAAATAAGGAGCGAGAAAAGATGAATGTCGTCGGAAGAAAACTGTGTGGTGGGTGATGGGCTCACATATCCTTCTTATTCTTCGTGAGGGGATTGTGGTCGTTGGGATGAATGGAAGTTCTTTATGCTTGCGAAGTATAGTATGCAGGATAAATAATTGCCTAACTGTCAGTATGTTGGATTCTCTATAAAGTGAAGATGTTGGGTATCGGAAGGGTTTTTTCAGCATTACCTTGAGCAGAGATCTTTGAGCACGTTCTGTCTGTATCAGCCTTGACTTGCATGCCCCACCCCATGCTGGGATGCAATAGTGTATAATTGATTGTGCTAAAGCGTAGTATACAGTCTTTAAAAGGGTTGGTTTGAGTACATTTCGTAGCTTTTTAAATATCCAAATAAGCTTGCGCGTTCTTGCTGATAGAAGATCAAGGTGTAGACTCCAGGTCAAGGTATCATCAAGTTGAATGCCCAAATACTTAATATTACTAGTTCTCTCCAGTGGGTGGCATGTGCATGTTACTGTGTGAGTATTGCAACAGGTGTGCAGTCTAATAGAGAAGGTGTTGGGATTAGGCTGCGTAGATTTATTTAAGGAGAAGGTTATATATTTGGTCTTGTTCACATTCAATGTTAGAAGATTGTTACATAGCCAGTGAGAAACTTGATGGAGTCCCTGTTCAGCATAGAGGCATGCCTCGGCCCAAGTGTTTCCCCGGAATATGAGCGCCGTGTCGTCTGCATAAGAGAAAATTTTGCCATTTGGTGGGGTGTAATTACACAGCTCATTTATATAAATAAGGAAGAGACTTGGGCCAAGTACACTACCTTGTGGAACACCACAAGTTATGGGAAGAGGACTGCTAATGTGATTACCTATTTTAATAGTTTGTGATCTATTCGTCAAGAAATCTTCAAAAAGCTTAAGGGGCAGGTCACGTATTCCGATTCTTTCAAGCTTCTCCAGAAGCACCTGTATGGAGACTGTGTCGAACGCCTTGGCTAGGTCTAGAAATATACCAACACATTTCTGACCAAGGTCCAAATTGCTAGCAAGGTGATTGGTCAGTTTTACTACGGCGTCTTCTGTTGATTTATTAGGTTGAAATCCAAGTTGGGAATCGGAGAGTAGTTTCTCTTGAGTGAGATATTTCATAAGGCGTGTGTTGAGAAGCTTTTCTAGCAATTTGGACATGGCAGAAAGCACTGATATTGGGCGATAATTTTCGACACAGTCTCTGGTCCCACCTTTATGAATGGGGTGTATTATTGCGCGTTTGAAACTATTGGGGAAAACACCTTTATTAATACACAGATTAAATATATGTGCAAGTGCTGGACTAATGATGTGTTTGATGCGTTTTAAAAAAGTTACTGGTATACCGTCCCATCCAGTAGCGGAGCAATTTTTGAGATTACTAATAAGTGTTTCTATCTCGCCTACATCTGTTTCGAGGAGGGCAAAAGATTTTGAGTGAGTGGAAAATTTAATATCACAGGTATTATTGGTGTTGTAATCGCGGGTGATGTTGTCAGCAAGTTTTTGACCAATTTCGGCGAAGTAGTGGTTTATATTATTAACTGTCGCGATAGGGTCATTGGGGGTGAGATTTAAAAGTTCCTCAGCAGGGTTTTTCTTTCGGGTGGTATTTGTTATTTTACGAATCATGTCCCATGTTTGTTTCGGATTTTTACAATTATCAACCTCAGAGCTTTCGTATTTTTCTTTTACTCTAACTAAAAGCTCATTACAGAAGTTTCTATATCTGCAGTAAGAGGTCTTGAGTATTTCGTTTGAAGGCGAATTCCGGAGCTTTTTGTGTAGTGCATCACGGTGAGCAATGCATCTTAGCAAGCCTGGAGTTATCCAAGGCTTTAGGATATTCTTTCGATTTGGCACTTTGGTCATTGATGTGCTGCCATCGATGGCTTTTTTCAAATTTAATGTTAACATGTCAATAGCAGAGTTAGGATCCTCTAAATCAAAAATATTTGTCAAGTCCATGTCCGTAACTGTTTTAAAGGCTTCGTCATAATTAATAATTTGTTTATACTTGGTGGGGGTATTACGTTTATTAGGGGTTGTTAGATTAAGTAGCACGGGAAAGTGGTCAGTAATACGTGTTTTTATGACGAATGTTTGAGCTTTTTGGTTTGTTTTTAGATTAACGTGATCCAAGCAGTTAGATTCACGTGTGGGTAACACATGAGCTGGCAGAATACAGTTTTCTGCCAAAAGATTTAAATATTCATGGCTTTTTAGATCGTTACTGAATGGTTTAATGTCTATATTGATGTCACCAATGACCGCGACTGTCTTAGAATCATGGGTAGAAATTAAGGTATTATTGAGAGATGTTAGGAAATTGTCAATATTTCTGTAAGACGGTGACCTGTAAATACAAATGATGGCTACGTCAGATGTTTTTAATAGTAAGCAATTAGCGTCTCGGAAAGGCGGTTCTATTACGGTATGAATGAGGTCTTTTTGAACATATATCACCACACCATCATTTTGATTATAGCAAACAGAAGTGTAGTAGAGTTTATACTGTTCAAGTTGAGGTGGGAGTTTGTGTTTAGATAGCCAACATTCCGTAAAAATTAATATATCGCATTCTATTTCTAAAAGTTTCATAAAAACTAGGAAGTGATCTAAGTTACGGTAAATGCTCCTGATATTGTGAGATATAATTCTTAAGCTGTTCTTGCCTTTTTTGAGCTTGTTAAGACATTCGCTGGGCTCTACCACTGCAGATTCAGAAACTCCCGCTAGGTCTAATTCAGTTTGAATGTTAGAAATATCATTATGGAGCATGATGAACACTTATGTTAAAAACTTGAACGATTAATAGGAACAGTTCATTGCTTGTATATAAAGATATTGATAAGGCTCCTGTTATTTCTGAATGTGTTTTAAAAGATGACGCGTGGGTGTGCATAAATTTAGCTTGTGCCTTATACAAATGTTTAATATAGATTTTAGCTCCAGTCTGTATAGTTAAATGTAATTGAGTGAGTTTGTTTACGCTGGGTAAGTTTGTTACGGTTACCTTCTGTTTCACAAAGTAAATGATTGTGTAGTTCCTTCTCCTTGAATGTATGTAGACGTATGAGCTAGAGGTAAAATGTGCGATATGTAAAGGAATTAATATATGATATAAAGGATTGATATGACTTAAACTACAAAGATCCGTAAGTGTGAAGCTGGGCAGTTGTATAATATGTTCGTTCTGGATACGGAGGAAAAAAGAACTTTCGATCTGGCGAAGTGAGTTACTAATAGTGTAATTACCAACAGTGCGGTTTATAAGGAAAACGAGGGTTTGGGTTTTAACGTAATACATGCTATGCAAAAAATCACTAGAGTATATAGGATTATATCGCTGTAAGAATTTGTTAATTTTGTGGGTAATTCGAGTTTTAATATAATGCGAGTAATTGTAATTTTCGTTTGAAGTGCAAGCACTAGAATGTATGTGTATTTGTGTGAGTTTGTTGCGTGTATACAGGAAGATAAGTGTTTTAATGTGTGTTTGGAATTGAGAGTAGTTGTTAAGAGTATTTAGTTTTAAATAGGAGAATATAATATAATAACAGTTCATGCAAACCAGTTTACATAATATTAAAACCAAAAGTCAATTTATGGGTGGTAGTTTCATTAGGTCCTCATTACTACGCACCCGCAGAGCTTTTGCACCTTCTGCTTGGCGTAGGTATATGCTGCCATGACTAGTCCAGCAGAATTTGTAACCGTTGTCAGTAGCGAATTTACGAGCGAGAAAGTAAATTCGTTTGCTATATGGAGTTAGACTTTCAGAGATATAGATAGGTTCACTTGATCCGCCGATGCCAGCATGTTTAGTTGTGAGTCTATCATTTGGGCCCTGATTGAACTTTTTTACTGAGTTTAGGAAATTTTCTTTTTTTGAGACTGATGTAAATTCGACTAGAATTGGCGTTTTTGTAGAAGATTTAGTGTTATAACGAAATATGTCCTTGATGTCGGAGTCAGAAATGTCGGACTTAATTATAGATCCAATGTTTTTGACAATCTTCACTAAATCATCTTTGTATTCCGGTTCATTTTTAGGGACATTTCGTATTTCAAGACTGGTCTTACGCGAATTACGTTCGAGTTGTTCTATTCTGGTCTCTAGAGCAGATATGTAGGTTTGGTGCTCTTTTCTTTCTTTCTCGCTGTTTTCCAGTTTTGTTTTAACCTCTTCGTATTTCGCAGACATAAAATCCATTGCTCGTGTTATCTCGCTGTTCTGATTTTTAATTTCTTCAATAGCTGATTGTAACACAGATAATTTTCGGTTTTGAGCCTCTGTAGCAGAGTTGAGAATGTTTTTTATTTCCAACATAAAATCCTTTAACTCTTCATCCAGTAGATCTCCGCGCTTCCGTTTCTCATGTCTTAGTGACATATTATTAGTGGGGGTGCTGTCAGTAACTGTATAGTGTAAGCTGGACAGATTGGGAGCAGAACCGGACAATTCATTTGGAGGCATTCTCGTTACGGACATTTTCAATTTATATTTTTATTTACAAAATAAAAATAACAGTTTGTTTCTGGGATCGAGATATTATCTCCAAAGTCGCAGCCATTCAAAAACAATACAAAATAAAACGCAAAAAGCTTTCCATGTTGTAGGGTTCGAAGTCACAACTAATTGAGGTGAGTCGGTTTACAGTCGACGCCTTACTCCGCTCGGCCGCCGAGAGATTACGTTAAGCTTGTGAATTACGTGATCTGTTGGTTAGTTAATGTGTATTCTTGATAGGTGAGGATTATTGAGTCGTCCAAAGGTCATTCGCTTCGACACGGTGACACAAAGAAATATGGACGGACACGTTTCAACTTTAAAAACTTTTCTTTATATCTTCGTTGTTTAAGGGTGCACTGTTTTGGTTTTATCACAGATTTTAGTTAATGTATTCTGTCACTTGTTTTGGTAATTTTTGCACTGTTTACGGAACTTTGAACTATTCTTCGATTTTAAGTATGCGGGAACAACAGAAAACACGTCTGCTCAACACAACGTCCGGGCGAGGGGCGGAATTAGTGCCCCGTTAATGGCAATAGGCTTGCCTCGATCTGTGGATGTACCTTATTACACCTTTGCCAAACCCTTCCTTATACAAATATTTTTGAGTTGTATTTCCTATTTTAAATTACGTTATAAACACTGGAAATGTTAATACCTCAGGATCTTTCCCACTCAGTTACTCGTACATTCAATTATTGTTTTTGCATTAAGTAGTTAGTACACCTCTACCTAACCCTTCAGGGAATACAGGCATGATGGTATACCTATTATGTTAATATTTCGTATCTATCAGCAATGGTAGCGTATAATCAGATAAATATTAATAATAATCAGATCTGAAGGGTCCAGCGGACGCTGAATTGTTGTCCATAAAATTGAGCGAAATCGTATTTCAAACGCAATTTAATCAAATAGTCTTATTAATCAGATTCGGATACCGGTAATCTAGGTTTCTATCCAACTATTTTCTCTACTATTACACCTCTGGAAATAAACGACCGGAATATCGGTCGCAACCGTTTGATCAATCGCTTCATCATCGCTGTCTCAATTACTATAATTATTCTATTTGCATTTCATTAAAGCATGTAGGTCTATATTTCATTACTATAATTATGGTAATATGACTCTTATCAGGTAGGTATTAAAATATTAATGCTTACATCACGCAACGGAAAAACCATAGTAAAAGTACCTATAATTAGATATTAATGTAGGAAGTGCTTTTAGAAACATTATTGGGTAGGTACATATTTATTAAACTGCCTGGTTATATGCCTAGTTTGCCGTTATGTTAATGCCTGCTGCTATTACCGGGCACAAATACATATTCTGATTAACTCAATAAAATTGCTGTAGGGAATACCTGGGAATCAAACCCAGGATCTCTAGTGTAGCAGTCGCACTTAGAACCACTGGAATAATAAAGCAGTCATCGTAAATCACGCTCGGTCGAACTAACGCTCATAGGATTACTCACCGCGGGCCGGCTCGTCATTACAGCCAGGATTAACTGTAGTGTAATCGATTTCAGAGGATTCCAAACAATAATCTGTTTGTTTCGACTATTTGATTGCAACGTATTGCTTTCTTGATAGGAGTCATTGTATTATTTAAACTAGCATCTGCCCGCGACTTCGTCCGCGTAGCGTGATGATATATAGCCTTCCTCAATAAATGGGATATCTAATACTGAAACAATTTTTCAAATCGGACCAGTAGTTCCTGAGAGATTAGCGCGTTCAAGCAAACAAACAAACTCTTCAGCTTTATATATTAGTATAGATTAATCAAATTATAAATTACTAGCTTCCGCCCGCGACTTCGTCCGCTTGGAATAGTTACTTATAGTCTTAGCGTGATGATATATAGCCTATAGCCTTCCTCAATAAATGGGCTATCTAACACTGAAATAATTTTTCAAATCGGACCAGTAGGTACTGAGATTAGCGCGTTCAAGTAAACAAACAAACAAACAAACTCTTCAGCTTTATATATTAGTATAGAGCCTATAGCCTTCCTCAATAAATGGGCCATCTAACACTGAAAGAATTTTTTAAATCGGACCTGTAGTTCCTGAGATTAGCTCGTTCAAGCAAACAAATAAACTCTTCAGCTTTATATATTAGTATAGATTACTGATAATATCTATACTAATATATAAAGTTGAAGAGTTTGTTTGTTTGCTTGAACGCGCTAATCTCAGGAACTACTTGTCCGATTTAAAAAATTCTACAAACAAACTCTAGCTACAGATTATAAGTAATAAGTATAGATTTGCTAATATTTTGGAACATGAGTAATCAGCTATTAGTTATAGCAATTATATTAGTATCACCTAGGATATTTCCATTTTTCAGCAGTTTAGACTTTTCGCCATGGATCGCCATATATATTTTAGCCATGGATCGACAGTTAACTTAATTGGATGTATGCTTACTGACACGAGAGAACTGCTTCTGTGAATCTGAACGACAATTTAGATGTAAGCGCAGGATATACTGATTCGCTCTAGTAAATTTAGCCTGTCTTTAACATTCGTGATCCGTGTTGGCCAGTAGAAGGAGCCACTTGCACGCCAGTTTGTTATGTACTTAGGCTCCCATATTTCCACGACCCAGCCTTCTTGTATCCACTCTAAGTGAGTTTGACACTGCTAGCTGAGATGCCGTATATGTATATTTTTTATTGCAATCAAATTTCAAAATCTTTCTTTCTTTCTTTCTTCTTTCTATACAGCTGAAGAGTTTGTTTGTTTGTTTGCCTGAACGCGCTAATCTCAGGAACTACTGGTCTGATTTGAAAAATTCTTTCAGTGTTAGATAGCCCATTTATCGAGGATGCCTATAGGCTATATATCATCACGCTAAGACTATAAGTAACTATTCCAAGCGGACGAAGTCGCGGGCGGAAGCTAGTAATTTATAATTTGATTAATACTAATATATAAAGCTGAAGAGTTTTTTTGTTTGCTTGAACGCGCTAATCTCTCAGGAACTACTGGTCCGATTTGAAAAATTGTTTCAGTATTAGATATCCCATTTATTGAGGAAGGCTATATATCATCACGCTACGCGGACGAAGTCGCGGGCAGATGCTAGTTTAGAATATAAGTAAAATCGCGGGCAACAACTAGTTGACATAGGTGTACTAAGTACACTCACAGCTCGCCGATATGTTTAGGTCGCATGTAATAGGGGGCTACCTAATTATTAGGATTAATCAAAAGTACGTATCACATAAAATTAAAATGTAGGTACATTTGTCGATAACTGCTAACTGCTCGACAAAACAGCGCTGTTATGTAATTGTTCTCAGATTTTCATGAGTTTAAATATCCCAATATATATATCTACTGAATTTATAAACAATATATTTAAGCGGCGGTAGCCTAAGGCTAGGGCGCCGGACTTGCAATCATGTGGTTGCCGGTTCGAAATTTGCACTACCGACGTAAACCCACTCGTAACACAAGCATTTTAGCTTAGCACGAGGGGTTAACAAGAATACTAGTAATGTGCGATCCACATTGCTAGTATGCTTTTTAAAAAAAAGAAAAAAAAAATTTCACTCACCTTTGTTTCTGGATGTTGTCGAAAGCCGCCAAATTTTTACCAGCACTATCTTGATGATTAGTTCAGGTCAGTCTTCAGGTCCGCCCACTTACATTCCATAATAAACCTATCTCTATTCACTAACGCTTCACATAATTTTATGGACAAGCGGAATCACAAACACAACTACATTTTTTTTTATTACGATTGTCTTGATATTTCGATTTTAATGCGATTTTTTTTCCACATCGCACGAAATTCTTCTACGAGAACCATAAAGAGACCATCTGGCCACTGGAGTCACAGATAACTAAAGAGGCCGCATTATGAAGGAAGTAGGGAAGTAGTAGTATTAGTACAACACAATATTTTTACAATAATACCAAATTGTATCGCTACTGAGGGTACTTTGAGAAATCATCTTCTATTTTTGAAATATAATCACGACCCATAACGAAACTCAATCTGCTAATTTGATTTTTTACTGTTATTCCACTTTCTAAATTGAAGTTACTTTATTTGAATCTAAAACGGCAATAATAATTTCAGTGCGTTGCATTTGCTGTAGTCATTACTTTTTTTTATGGGCGATACTTATTCGAGTAAACCTTGTGGGTAAGACATGTCACTAGATTGAGATAAAAAATTGGCCCGAAGGTGACATTTAGGTACTTATTATGTTTAAGTATCATCCTACTAATATTATAAACGTGAAAGTTTGTGAGAATGTACCTATGGTTGTTTGTTACTCTTTCACGTCAGAACGGCTGAATGGATCTAGATAAAATTTGGCACACATATAGATTATAGCCTGGAATAACACATAGGCTACTTTTTATCTAGGTCGGACACAATTATGAGGTCCACGCAGACGAAGTCGCGTGCGGAAGCTAGTTAGTTAAATTTTGAAGAACTTTTAAGTAGGTAGTAGGTACTAAAATGACCCTTCGTTAGACACCCTAAAATTCTATTCATTTAATGTAATGTTATTTAATTTAATGTCAGTTACGACTGTTCTAGATGAAGTAAAACAATAAATAAATAAATCGGTGTTGCCACTAAAACTACCCACATAAGTAATAATATACCAAAACAAACAAATACCATTTCCATGTCTATTTCCATGATAGAAAGCCCCGATATTTATGTGAACATGCGTTTAAATATGTAGAAAATATATGTCGGCAATACTGGGCCGTGTTTGTAAAGTTTTCACGGTAGCTACGATTCCAAGTCGTGCCTTTTAACGGTCTCTCGAGGGAATAGTTGCTCCGCGCGCCATATCAATGAGTTTTTAAAGTGTAAGAGGTAGGTAACGTGTCTAGAACTTCAGTATGGGTATTTGGATACGGTGACTGGGGCACTGTTTTATAAAGAGAGACTAGATTATGTCTGCATTCTATAAAAAGAAGAAATTATATAGAATTGAGTTAATTCCTAATACTTACATAGAGTAGGGTTTTGAATGGACCTAAAAATCAAAAATACATGTAAATACTAACAATTTTTCGTACCTACCACATATTTTTTAAATAGTTAATAATTTAATAACACTTATTAAAGTTTTAGTAACAGAACGCAGTCAGTAGAATTAATCGAAATAAAAAAAAACATAATCACCCTCCATTCTGGTGTTATAAAGGTTAAAAAATACCTAGTGAAATTGTTAAAAAATAATTGAATTTTCAAACTCAATTTGTGTTATTTTTCCAAATTGAATTGTATTTGTAATATCTAGGCTAGACACAATTCAATCAAAATAGGTACCTACCTACCTGTAACTAGTCTTTTAAAAGGTTTGAATGCTGAATTTCATTGCATGAAACGTGGCACTTACTTTAATTACTGTGCAGTTACAAAACGTAGGTAGGACCTATTAATAAAAATAAAACCCTTTTCAACTAAAAGCTGTCTAGACATTGGAGGGCTACGCTGATCAATCAGATCGATTGTGCAAACCGAAATTACATGGAGACTAATTAGTAAAGCCATCGAACCCAGATATCGTATGAACAACAATGTCGTTAGTGGTACTCAAAGGTCGGAAGAACCTGATATCCAGTCAATCAAATGTAGGGTTACGGGGCTCTGATGGCAGCCCGTTTTATTTCCCTTCATATAATTATAATAATGATATTAATTAAGCAGCACTCGGTCCGCTCCATATTGCGTGGGACCTAAATGTACCCGGAGAGAGAGAGAGTGTGGGCGATACAATAAGATCACACTTCGATGTGAATAAAAAAAAGGTTTATTGTTCCGTTAAATTACAATAATTTGTGTCGAGACAAAATGGCGGTGTTCAAGCTTCGTGCGTTGTGAAGTTAGTAGCGATCCTGCGCCCGCAGCGAGCGATGTTGTTAGGGTGCGTTCGTTATTTATAAATATGAAGAAAGGCTGCGTTCAGGCGTAGACAGAGAGAGATACAGGTACGCCTTTACCTAATTCTTCGGAGAATACAGGCGTGATGGTATATATGTACTTACAATGGGAGACAAACCCCAACTTACTTGCGAAAAAGGCTCAGAGGAAAGCCGTCTGGACATTAAATCACCGTTTACATGGTGCTGAATAAAAATAATAGCAATAATAATTTTCATTGGATATTTCATACATAAATTCATGAACACCGAAACCCGGGAGGGCTGTTTCGGGAATACTTATATAAACATCAAATGGTTTAAAATTGCAAACGAATTTACATAGCTACGAACAAGTTGGAACGTTTGATAGCAGGTTGGTTAACTGTCCCAAGAGTTATTAACTTTGTTTTTGCACTTGAGTTCTGTTTACTGGGTTAACAGGACTCTAATAGTATTAAAACACATACCATCACGCCTGTATTCCCCGAAGGATTAGTCGGAGCTAAACTATTATATACTACACTTGCTTTTGCCAGCGGCTTCGCCCACATGAAGCTATATTAGGAGTAAAAATAGAAAACTAACATTGATGATTTCTTCTTTGTATGGGTCTGTATACATCAGAGAGGTCACATTATCGTTTGAAGAGGAATAAATATAATATTTCGGTATTCGAATAAAATTACTAAAAGAAAAACGTCAACTTACAATTTGTATCATAACTTTATTTACGTATCCCATTTATAATTTACAATAGATACAATTATAAAAATTATACAATCAAACAAACAAAACAACAATTTTGTGTCACTGTACATTTATATTTAAAAAGATGATGACGTGCAAAGAATTGACGTTACCTTAAGTGAAAACACAGCCATAGATTAACGCCTATTTATTATATCTATCATTTTTTTATTTTAATGTAAAACTATTTAACCCACCAAGAAGTTATAAAGATTTTTTTTTATTTGACGATGCTGAAAAATAAAACAAAAGAATACAATTGTGTCTATAATACGGGACTTGACTAAAACGTTAAAGGTTGCTCCATAAAACTTCGATCTTTCGCTCTAACATATCGAGAATCGAAGAGGCCTATTAATAAACCCATCGCTGTGAGACGGGTACACATATAAACAATGAAAGTAGCCAGTGCAAAAAATCTCTTGTTTATGAAATAATTAATAATGTAGACTATTTTTAAGGCTCAAACAGAAAATCATCACTAGTTAACTTGTAATAAAATAATTATTATTAAACCAACTCCAATTCAATATCAACCTATATTTGTCCCCACTTGTTGGCAAGGTTCTGTCTCAGAATGACAGGACTTCGGCTATCGTCCACTGCGGTGGTTTTCAAGGTTGACAGATTTCACTCGCCTTCAAGTGTAGTTTCCTCATGGTTTTTACCCATTTTATATTATCCCACTGTTTATTACACTATGGCCCACTACGCTGGCCGTCGAGAAAATCTTTGAGGCATGCAGGTTTCCTCACGATGTTTTCCTGCACCGTTTAAGCCAGTGAGTATATTGGTATGTGTCTAGAAAAATACTATTTTTAAATTGTATCATTAATTATTATTACTCTGATAATAACAACTACTTCATGATGTCTTGTGTTTGAGCCATACCTAACACAGCAAACAAACAAAAACTCGTTGAATTTCCAAGTTAAAAAAACAACATTTATTTCATATTTTATTCTTTAATATTTAGGAAGGTATATCTATCAACTTATCAACAAATTCACTCTATACATTTTTGATGATTCGATTAACGTTTCAGAAACGTACAAAAAATAATTATTCTTCCGTGATACATAATGTATGAAGTCTATGGGTATAATATTTTTATTTACTTTAGATTTTTCTAATATTAATCCTAGCCATCTTTAGCAACTTCTTTCATTATTTTCCATTTATATTCTCGCATGACTAGTTTTGTGTAAATAAATAAATAAACAATTATAATATATTTTATATGTTACATAGATTTGTTGAATTTTATATTTTTTTAGCATCGATTTGGACAACAGTTCTCCTGTTAATTCTTCTTTAGAAAAAATTACATAAAAAAATGTTTATGGCCTTTTTCATTTTAGATCTTCCTATATTACTTAAGTGGAGGAGAACTTTACCATATAAGGGTTGCTTAACTTATTTAGCACATTCTAATATTCACCATACACATTGACACAATTATAACATGAAATTAGATGTATGCAGGTACGTATGACGCAAAATATATCAAAGACTGTTTAAGATTTTCGGTACTTGCGTAAGACATTAATGTTTACGATTTTATTTACATACATAATACATAAATTTTGGTACTTGCGAACTAGTCTTAAATTAAGATCATAATCATATGTTAATCAATGAGATTTGATGTCAAACTTTTGCGTAATAAAAAAACCCGTTGTTGATACAATTACAGTTGCATTTCTGCATTGAGTATTACCGTAACCATTTTCATATTATGTTTTGTATACATAGTTTCAATTTAATGTATGTCAATACAGGCCCTTTCCAATATTATCTACACTTATTACTAATATCACCAGACAATATTACACACCGAATCTCATAAGCTCGTAAACCTTGATATTTCTTTATAAGTCAATAATAAAATTGTTGCTATTAACACGAGTGTATCGACTACTTTTGTACCTGAAACAATAGAAACATATTAAGGTATTTTGTCAGTTGAAATGAGAAATCTTGTACATTTTTTTGTTATCATAGAACAAGGATAAGTACTATGTCCAGATAATTGGCACTTTTTTTATGAGATAGGGGGGCAAACGAGCAAACGGATCACCTGATGGTAAGCGATAACCGCCGCCCATGGGCTCCCGCAACACTAGAGGAGTCGCAAGTGCGTTGCCCGCCTTTTAAAAGGGTTTTGGCCTCCGGTAACCTCATTCACTCGGCGAAACACAACGCAAGCGTTGTTTCACGCCGGTTTTCTGTGAGGCCGTGGTATCACTCCGGTCGAGCCGGCCCATTCGTGCCGAAGCATGGCTCTCCCACGTGAAAAGCACTGAACTGTATGATCCTATTGTCAGTACAATATAAGCCATCAACGCCATCAAAGGTTTTTTAAACATGGTCGCACCAAACCTGGTTTATCTGCCATTTTCGCACATAATAATTATTATTATCAGCCCAGTTTGTTCCACTGCAGGGCAAATGTTACTCTACCCTCGTTCCACCCCTCACAGCTTGAAGCTTTTATGACCTAATTTATGAAATAGGAGTCTCGTTCTTCCTGCCCCATCTCAATCTAGGCCTCCTCCATCGTCTAACGCCTAGTTCGTGACATTAGTAAATATTTAGATACCGAAAATTAATACATACCATCACGCCTGTATTCCTCGAAAGGTTAGACAAAAGCACAAGTTCTAATGTCCACAGTTCGCCAGTATGATTAGGTCCCATATAATATAGGGAGAGTTAATCGACATAAACCGGGCACAAATCCCACACTCCGAGCTGACACTGAGAATTTTATAGACCAATCCAATAATACTTTCCTCGACCTAGGAATCGAACCCAGGAACTCTAGCGTAGCAGTCGTGCTCAAGACCACTAGGCTAACAAGACAAGGTCGTGGTGCATGTCACGGATTCCACGACCGTGGCAAGAGAAGGCAAGTACGGTTTTTAGTCGGTTCGAGTCCGACATAACCCGCCATGCGTCCGTACTAGAAAAAAAAACTAACAATGCAGGAAACTTACCACTATTATTAGACACATATTTAGACAGCTGTGTGCGCGAATGTATAGTGATGATAGTGCTTGTGTCCTTCTTTACGGGCTGCTCGACTAGCAATACCGATTCGCATCGCACGCGCATCGAGCCGCTCGCGGTGGGGGGCACGCGCACCCGCAAAACACGCCACGATCGACGCAGCCCACCTGGCTGGTTGCCCGTCACCTCCGTCTTCTGCCACGCTTCAGGCTGTAAATAAATGACCGCTATAGTGTAGATATTGCTTAGCTGAGCACTAATGAGCCACATTAGTGCTCAATCATGACATAACATTCCATCACGCCAGTATTCCCCGAAGGGTTAGACAGAAGAATACATACTAATGCACACTCACAGTTCGCCGGTATGTCCCATGTAATAGGAAGCGAGCCTATTGCTATTAACATTCACAAATCCGAAACACCGAGCTGCTACTGAGAATTTCATAGAAAACCCAATAACTTTTTGCTCGACCTGGGAATCGAACCCAAAACCTCTGGCGTAGCAGTCGTGCTCAGTACCAACTACAAGGCTGGTGAGAATCATAAACAAATGAAATATAGGAATGTTCGAAATTTTAATAATACATGAAAGGAAGCGAGCCTATTGCTATTAACATTCACAAATCCCAAACACCGAGCTGCTACTGAGAATTTCATAGAAAATCCAATAACTTTTTGCTCGACCTGGGAATCGAACCCAAAACCTCTGGCGTAGCAGTCGTGCTCAGTACCAACTACAAGGCTGGTGAGAATCATAAACAAATGAAATATAGGAATGTTCGAAATTTTAATAATACATTCTATTCAGTCCAATATCTTGCGAGCTGCTGACGTAAGCTGTCCCTTATTTAGTTAAATACCAATTCCGGACGCAATAGGAATGCATTGGATGCAGATAATTATTGACTTCCAGTCGTTCCTAATCCCCGAGAGTACCTATATAACGCGAGAGTATATAATAGAACGCGCTAATCTCGGGAACTACTGGTCCGATTTGATAAATTATTTCAGTGTTATATAGCCCATTTATTGAGGAAGGCTATAGGCTATATATCATCACGCTAAGACCAAGTTACAATTTCACACGGACGAAGTTGCGGGCAGAAGCTTGTCTAATATAAAATGAAACATCATTTGTTTCATTTTTAAAAACGAAAATTCGTTATTGTAACTTTTATAATTGAAATGAACGGGATAACATTTTGTATTTTTTTTTGTATTATTCAAAAAATAACAAATAAACACAACACAAACATATTTGTGATAATTTAATGATATAATTTATTAAAATTGTATAGTATAGTTTGATTTTTTCAAATATTTTGTTGTGTCCAAATTTAAATTATCAGCAACAATATATAAGCCACGTACAAGCCGCTTACTCTCCCTTTTAGTCTATAGGACGTTTTGCGAGAGTGGTCTATGACTAGTCTTCCTTTACCAACATGCGGAAGCAATTGTTGGTTATATACATTATGTAATGTAACGGTAACGCTAGCTATACCTATGTATGTTCATCAAATACGTATTGTACACGTATCGAGCTTTTTTCTGCTACAAATCTCATACATACATACATGTTTTCACGCCTGCCTCCCATTGAGGTAGGCAGGGATTAGATAGATTTCCACTTGCTACGATCCCGGCACACCACTTTCGCTTCATCTACGTTCATTAACCTCCGTCTCATACAAATTATTCTCGATTTCGATACGAATACGTTATCGCAAGTTGTGGGTGCTTGGGCTACAGTTCATACAGGCTGAAGTTATTTTCTTCAGACGACATGTGATGACTTCTTAAGGCCATATACAGTTATTGTAACGTTATTAACAACATCAATAATTAAATTGAAACGAATAAAACGTAGGAGAGCACGTGGGAGAGCCATCATGCTTCGGCATGAATGGGCCGGCTCGACCGGAGTGATATAACGGCCTCACAGAAAACCGGCGTGAAACAACGCTTGCGTTGTGTTTCGCCGAGTGAAGGAGGTTACTGAAGGCCCAAACCCTTTTAAAAGGCGGGCAACGCACTTGTGACTCCTCCGGTGTTGCGGGTGTCCATGGGCGGCGGTTATCGCTTACCATCAGGTGATCGGTTTGCTCGTTTGCCCCCCTATCTCATAAAAAAACAAACGTAACTCAATTCATCAAAATTTAAATTATAATATTCAATGCAATTTTATATTATTCGAATAAAGGTAAAACCTCACCAATTTATAAGCGTCGATAAATTATTTCAACGGATTATCAGCCTTTCACGATATTTGGCGTAGGCGCCACAGCAGAGGGATTATATCATCCTAAGGGATAACCACCAAACGCAATCGATTCCAGCAATGACATTAAAGTTGGACATTATATTACATAATCATACTGACCCAGGTATTAAGTCCGCCTTATGTAGGTAGGTACCATCTCCGTTTACATATAACATACAAACCCAATAACACTTTGCTCGACCTGGGAATCGAACGCAGGACCTCTAGCGTAGTAGTCGCGCCCAGGACCTAGGAGGGCTAATTATGCAGTTCGTTCCGTTCTATTTACATATAATAGTTTAAATAAATACTACATCCTATCTCGCTTGACCTGGTTGGTACATCTCATAAAACCGAAATGTTAGAGGTAATGATGTCGTCTGCACTTTTGGAAATGGAATATTTGAATAGATCACAAGATATTTCATCCTATGCTTAATTAAAAAAATATTAGTAGAAAATATTACCGACCACATCGGGAAAAGCTGTTTTGATCAAACTGGCTACTTTGTAACAGCAAGAAATAAACGGCAAACAACATTAAAAATAAGCTATAAGCGGAATTTCATAATAGCAAAAGACAGCGTCTATATTCGCCCACTCGTGCTTCCTGTATTATCTATCAAAAAGGAAAGCAGTGCAGAAAAATAACGATCACTAATATTTGTTTGCTATTTTTCCTCAGAATAATGAACCAGGTTTTCAAGTTAATTGATTCATAGCTTTTTAATTAGAACCTGGGAACGATGTTACGGAGAATTTATGTTTAATTTCGGTCATATTTTATGCGAAATCGAATGAGTAAGTAATATTTTTTAATTTAAATAATCATTATTTTAGTGAAGGAAAACATTCGACTTGCGGGCAGAATTCGAACATGCGTCGCTATGACCACTAAGCCACCGCGAGTCTTAAAATATCCTACTTTGTTGACTTGTTAGTCAGAAAATGAATTAATTACAGTGAATCATGTTTCTAAAGTTCAAGTTTGAATCATTTAAGTTTGAATACAGCGTGGGTTATAGGTGAATAATAATAATCGCACTGACAAATACCTATTTACACATTTCTTTCCGCAGCTCTTAACCAGAATCGAATAGCTGTATTCCTATATATTATGCGAGATTTAATTATATACAATTTAAGGTTTTATTGCTGGGAATAAAGGAGGAGCATTTTGCCAAAATATACTGGCCGTTTTAAAAGGCCATTAGTGAAGATTTAAAGAGTACCTCGGCTGCTTAGAGTCGCTTAACAATGAGGCAGCGTAATCGCAAACAATGCAAGTCCACTTCATACAAAGGAGGTCCGCGAAGTGGGAAGTCATAATAATATGCAAGGATAAACCACCTGCAGTGTTAGTATATTAATAAACGTATTAAGAGAGCAAGCACAGGAAATAATCTTGTAAAATATACACGGCGCTTCACGCTTTGTGATGTAAGAAAGGGTTATTACTTTGTATAATATCTCACTGGGTATTATAAGTTTATTATTTTCCTTATTTGCTTATAAGAGCTTATATAATGTAACTACATAAGTCTCGTTGTATCCAATCTTGCGGCATTTACCCATAATCCCGTCTTAATGCTAACAAAGAGACGTTATACAAGTAATTGTGAAAAATTTCATACTTCTAGACACGCCAGATTATTTCGTGTATCGTCTACTGTCTCTAAAAACAAGACATGACGTGTTAGTTAATTTATGTCTCCAGGTGTCTTCAATAACAAATACGCAGACTCTTTTTTCTTAATACAAATACATGGCTTCTTTAACCTTTTTGGTGGCAACAGTACGGACTACCGAATCGCTACAAAAAGTCGACCTCCCTAAGATGAAAACCCAGGACACACTCAACAGGCACACTCGTGATCATAAGTCATCAATAACCAAGTTCCAAAAATGTAATTAATATATTTCCAAAAATATCTTAACGATGAAACCGCGCTTCAATTATAATGAGGAAAATCAGATACCATCACAGCTATAAAAAGATACCGTCGGAACTTTTGATACTTATAAATCAATAAATTCAATATGTAACAAGTAATCTTGCTATTGACCCAAATGAACCAAACCTTACCTATAATAAATAATAAGTAACGTAAGGAAGGTATATTTTTTGCAAATAAAAAAAGTTCTATAAAGATTAATTTAGAAATAGGTCGTTCGCTAAATTGAACCTTCGTAGATATTTCATGAGGAGTAATATTCGTGGGTTGAGAATATATGAATGGTCGTTTTTATAAGATCAACTCCTTGTAATGAGATTTATACATTGTAGAAGTCAAAATTAGTCAGGTATTTATTGTAGGTAATTAGTCGGGGATCCTACGCGTGAATAGTAGGTAATTACACATATGACGAACGATTTGCAAGTCAGAATCGCTACGGTCCCCCATCAGGGTTTCCCCTAACTTCGACCTGTCCACCTGATAGTTCATGATAGTTCATCAGCTTTAATGCTCAGACCGCGCCTGCATTCACGGATTGGAAATATAGTAACCAGTTTTTGTAATATTTATTTCATAAATAAATGCAGATCAATTTCGTATTGCCCGAAGGGTTAGGTGGGGTGTACTAATGTAAATCCACAATTAGACGGTATGTTTAGATGCTGTGTGATAGGGCGTAAACCTATTGCTAGTATACGAAAATGAAATCCTAAAAACAACTGCTACTGAAAATTTCATATAATAACCCAATAACATTTTTCTCGACATGAGAATCGAACCCTGGACCTTTTTCTCTTGCTAACTGCAATAGTTACGCTAAACCACTAGACTAATGAAGCATTCATCATATTGTAATTTATATATAAATATTTACCTTTAGTTGCCTCAATAGCCAACTGGTCCTGACCGCGACTGCTACGCTAGAGGTCCTGGGTTCGATTCCCAGGTCGAGCAAAGTGTTATTGGGTTTTTCTATGAAATTCCCAGTAGCAGCTCGGAGTTAGGAATTTGTGCCCGGTTAATGGCAATAGGCTCGCCCCCTATTACATGGGACCTAAACATAGCGGCGAACTGTGGGTGTACATTAGTACGCCTCTGCCTAACCCTTCGGGGAATACAGGCGTGATGGTATGTTATGTTATGTTATATAAATATTTAAACGAATTAGAAACTCCTTTGTTAGGTAATGTCGGTCAATGAAGATGAATTATACCTAAATACCTAAAGTGTGTTATATCCGATTTATTCCTTTTATGTTAATAACCCACAGAACGTTGAAAGGTCTGAACCTCGTCTTGAGGAGCATAATCCTCTCAAATTGGATTCCTATGTGACATTCTACTCAGACTATCTACAGTGTATTGTTAGTTGACAATAGACATGTGACGAAGTAAAATTCATCTCTACAATGGAATTATATTGTATTCAAGATGTTGAAGAGATTTGCAAAATGGGTGAAAGATGAAAGGTTTGTTATAAAAAGGAAATACCTCTAGTTTATGCCCATGAAACAGGCTATGTGCATCTGAATGTCAATTGCATGGGTAATTCATTAATTATTATATATAGCGACCCGCCCGCGGTTTCACCCGCGCTGCCCCGTCCCTAAGAGTCGTAGCGTGATGTTAAATAGCTTAAAACCTTCCTCTTGAATCAATCTATCTATTAAAAAAAACCGCATCAAAATCCGTTGCGTAGTTTTAAAGATCTAAGCATACATAGGGACAGACAGCGGGAAGCGACTTTGTTTTATAATATGTAGTGATATTACTAGCTAGCTAGCTTTTGCCCGCGACTTCGTCCGCGTAGCGTGATGATATATAGCCTATAGCCTCCTCAATTAAGGGCTATCTAACACTGAAAGAATTTTTCAAATCGGATCAGTAGTTCCTGAGATTAGCGCGTGAAGTTCAAGCAAACAAACAAAATCTTCAGCTTTATATATTAAGTATAGAAGTGTAGATTATATTATTATTAGATTACTTAGTGGATGCTTGCACGAACGCTGTAAGGTCGCATATCGCGAAAAGTGTTACAAAATATTCCTACTAGGATTTTACTGTAGCAATTCGCAGCTACGATGAACCTAAACATACCGGTGAACTGTGTATGTATACTTATAGTACACTTCTGCTATTAAGGATTTCTACTTGTATTTTGCCAAATGTGTAGGTACTGTAAAGACCGCTCCAAGAAGGCGACTATATTACGGGTTGACTGGCTGGTTAAAGAATAAACAATCAGTTTGAAATTTTATATCTGACGTAGAAGTGTCTAGTCTGCGAGTCTTGACTGACTCACTTGTAATGAATTAGGGCTTCGCACCGCAATAAATGCGAAAGTTAAACAATATAAGTGTATTTAATTGTAATACACACTCGGTACCTCGACAGTACCTAACTACATATTACATCAGTAAACTTTTTTTTATGGATTGTGTTGCAGGTTTTCATAATCGCCCACCAGATAAGTTGTTCATGCGTTGCCGACCCTTAAGAGCCCCTACGGACTGCAGACTGCCAGAGAGGACCTAACCTGACCATTCGAGAATACAAGCGTGGTAGTGTATGTTATTTATTACGTATATCCTATACCTTATTATATCCTATTACGTATATCCTAACTGCCTCAATAGCCAAGTGGTCCTGACCGTGACTGCTACGCTAGAGGTCCTGGGTTCGATTCCCAGGTCGAGCAAAGTGTTATTGGGTTTTTCTATGAAATTCCCAGTAGCAGCGGAGTTAGGAATTTGTGCCCGGTTAATGGCAATAGGCTCGCCCCCTATTACATGGGACCTAAACATACCGGCGAACTGTGGGTGTACATTAGTACGCCTCTGCCTAACCCTTCGGGGAATACAGGCGTGATGGTATGTTATGTTATCCTATACCTCAGTTATTTATGAAAAAAAAGTTAATACACTCATGCTTACTTATTTTTATCAATATCAACAATAACATTATTAAAATGGAGAACGCAACATACAGAGTTTAAAACAAAACCAGACATCGTAGGAACCAAAATTAGCAAACGGCGAATTTAACCGTTTGCTAATTCTGGTTGTTTACGTCACAAAGGTACCACTAATAACGATCGAAGCGCTATTGACCCGAAACCGATTCCGGACTCGGTTCGATGAAACTATTAATGAAACTAAAATCGCGCTGCAATTGCGATCTATTTACGACTGGATTTCAGCCCGTAGGTCCTAATCGCGATCAAATTACACAAACCGACAGCAAAGGCTGCGTACGAACCTTTTGTAGCTCCTCGTCGATGTACCAATTAATATCGGATGGTGGGAGTGAGAAATCGGACGTGCAGTTCAGGAACACTTGCTCCCCAGGCTTCAGCACTTTCGGCGCTCCAATTATCACGGGATTCGCCTGCGGCATTGCTGAACACAAAATTGATTTGAATATATCACACAACTCCATATATAAGTGTCATAACTTCATTACAAACTTACACTAACCAAATATCTAGCTAATCACCAAGGGGAATCGAGTATCACAAAGTCCTTTGCAATCGCAGAGATGCTAAACTTAATTAAAAGCCTTAAATTCGAGTTGTCGAGTTACGCTATTGTTAGGCTGAGGCCATATTAATGTCGACGGGGCGGTTTGTGCTGTTCAGAGATAATTGCACCGATAAAACTTACGAGAGCGTGGTACGGCTATTAACGGAAGCTCGAGCTAGACGCTGTTCATGTCATCAATGTGCCCTCAGCCTTATACAAGTAATTTAAGTTAGCATAATGTGAATAGAATGGTTAATTAAAGAATTTGGTACTTTCTCCTCAGTTTTACTGTTTTAATTTTGTCTTACAGTAAACACTTTTCGGAATGGATTGCGACGTATGTCTGCCTTTAATCATGAACACAGTTTTATGAGTTAAGTGTTTTTATTTTGATCATACAGGCATGTAATACGTAACTCTCTCTCGTTCTCATGTAATTAATTATGACCAACTGGTCGAGTTTCCATGGGAACACCTACCGACTTCATTGTTGTTTCATTCATTGTTGGTAGGTAGGTATTTCCAAAAGTACCTAGTTAATTTTCAGGGGTTCTTTCTGATTATTTAAGGGACCGTGTCTTGTATGTTTATTGTCTTGTCTTGTGTGGTGGTTCAAATCATCGATATTCTTTTAGATAGTTTCATTGGACTACTTACTTTTGTAATTTCTATTGTATGATTGCCTAGTTTACATCGCACGGCTAATCAAAGCCCCATTATGTGTGGATAAAATAGATTACAAGTATGTGGGTACCGATTCAACGACTAGCTACTTAGAGAGAACAAAGTAATAAAGTGCGCACTTGTAAATGAAATAAGTCCTAACAAAGGGACTTAATAGTATTAAATAATCTCTTTAGAATTATTGTATCTATTTGTATCTAGTTCTGTTTCAAGAGGGTAATGGAAATGTACCTTTTTAATTAAAAAATAATCAAATCCAATTGATCCACTGAAATTATATTGGGATATTATTGGCCAGTCGATCTTTAGAAATTAAATTTAAAAAAAATCTCTTAGGTGCCATTTAGTCACAAAAGTATATGTAGGTACTTAATATAAAAAGCTACAAAAATGTCGAATGGGATATTAATGTAGGTACGAACAATATCTAGCCAAAGAAAAGCTTATCTATTCGCTCGTAGTTTTTGGGCGTAGATGTGTATCTTATGCCTCCGAATCTGTTCTGAGTAGCGTTTTAACACCTTTTGTAACAAATTACAGACCTAATGCAAAATCGATTGTTCATATGTCCCGAAGCTTACGCTAATTGCTTAATCAACTAACTTCGATTAAAATCTGTTATAATCTTGCCTTTATCACTTGCAAGTTAGATAAAAGAATTCTATTTCAAAAATATGGACGAAGTAAAATATTCAGGAGTACGTTTTTGGGAACCATATAAGATGCTGCTATTATTTTTTTCATTACATTATCACTGAAATGAGTAATTTCTTGAATCTAAATACTAATGCTAACCTGAAGAACAAAAACATCCACAACACCTTGAGTATTCAATTTAAATGCTGAAATCCGTACGGAATGTACAAATTCGTGCTCTAGAAACCAATTCAAGCTTAGTTAGAGAAATTTCGTAGCTACCCTTTCATATTAATATTTGAATAATCTACTAAAGTGAGGGACTAAATAACTAAATATGTATGTACAAGCTGGAATTGGGTAATTTTAGTACGTAAAGGGATGGGTACAACTTATTCTAGTCCTGTGCAACAGTTATTGTATAAAAGTTAGAATTCAATAATTTAGCTATGTTAGGCATGACAAACGATTAAAGTTAGTCGTTTTCGTTTATAACTTTTATTAAATAAATGTGATATGACTTCCGAAGAATAACAATACAAAAGTGAAACAGTTTCTTAAAAGGGAAAATATATTATGGCAGCTTGACTAGGAAAGATGCAAGAAATCGATATGGGACTACCATAGTCATTACTATTTTAATTTTAAAATGTAATTTCAATGAACTTAATTGTACAAGAAGTATCTTTTTATCATGAAAAGTGCAAAGTAAGCTATTCTCTTTAGGTAGGTAGTCATGAATTACAAAACGATACCTATTTAACTAAAAAAAAATATCCATTAGGTACTCAGATAGTTACTATGTGAATTAAATAACGCTTTACACTTAGGTACCTACTATAATTGTAACCATCTTTTTTCCATTCACTAGAAAAGTAGCAGTAGATAGAGGCGCACGAGTTGTTGCCAAACTCTCTTTATACTTAATACTAAAAATGTATAAATAGATAGGTACTATATTTTCTTTGTTACATATAGAATCATAAATTCTAATTTGTCGCGTAGGTATCACCTGAAGGTTAGAAGTTCAGACAAATTGACCATCTACTTCTTTATTTTAAAGTCGGTATAATGTACTACTTCCGGTATTAGGAATAGGCTAAAAAATAAAATAAAAGCTTTTGTTTACTCTGTGACGAAATTTGTTTGTTTTTCGGTTTTCCGCTCCATATCATAAATACACTCAACCGTTAAATATTGTTTTTAAAAACAACAACAACAAAAAAGTATTTATAAATCGTTCATCATCATTTTGTTGGCTGTAGAATTTTTTGACACATAAATGGATGGAACATACAAAACATGGATGTTAAAATTTTACATATTACTTTTTTGTCACATAACCTACTGATAAATGTTCCCGCCCAAGTCACATAGAGAAGGCAAATGCAGTTTCTCTAATAAAGTGCTTAAAATACTCGTGTACTTCATAGGTCACAGTGTTGGCAAACATTTCATGTACGGACATTTTCTAAATTTTCATATTGTATCTTGTATCCCCAAAGGGTTAGGCAGAGATGTATTTACCAGGGTTGTGGCGAGTGACATGAAATAAATTAGGTATGTTCGTGACTATTGGGCGAAGGATGACAAGTGACAAAACATTATAAATACTGCTTGAAAATAATAACATGTGCGCCAGCTGACAGTAGCAATGAATAAATTATTAAGTACCCCAAACAATGATTTGAAATCTTGTATAACGCCTTAGTAACTTAACAGACATAAATGTGTTTTCTGGGGAGTTTGTTGCGCCGCTTCTTCTTCCCAGCGAAAACACTAGGAAGCGGTGAAGGGCGGGCGTTTTGGGGGCTGTCTATAATGTAAAAATGACGTTCAAAAAGTACTACCTAGTAGTCTATATTGAATAAATGATTTTGACTTTGAGTGCTGTTTTTAATCGGTGTGATTCTAATTTACTCTGCCACCTACCCTGATGGCAGACTATTCATGAGGATTAACCGTACTACAAAAAAATGCCACTGTTTTTTTTCATTAAATAACATGGCTTATCAAATCACAATTTAATATTCGTGCATTGACTTCTAACAGTACCCACACGACGGCAGAACACAAAAGTACCTACCTATTTTAAATTACAAAATCAATTACATTATTTATTCACCAACCAGCTTGAAATAAGTAGATAAAAATATAAATAAATTGGTAGGTGAATAATTCTAATGAGTCTACTTGATACTCTTAAATTCCTTTGTTAAAAGGCTACATTAATTTACAAACTTATTTTAATAATAGTACCTAATTTATTATAATTGATCGAAGTCTGATATACTCTGCCACCTCTTGCGGTGGCAAACGGTCCATGGTATATAACAACACAACATCACGCCTGAATTCTTAGAAGGGTTAGGCAGAGGTGTACTAAAATTTGTAGGTACACCCACATTTGACCTGTCTGTCTGTTTAGGGGGCGAGCCTATTGCCATCTTATGTTACGCTTACGCCCTACTACATTAGACGTAGGTACATACCGGGGAACTGTGATGTACCCTTAACGGTACAACTTTAGCTAACCCTTTGGGTAATACAGGCGAGATGATATGATATGAGAATTATATATAATTCACTGAGTACGTAGTCAGGTTTTGTCATTTGCTGTCAATCATCATGATGATATACTCAAAGCACGTTTAATTGACCTCCCTAGGCCTTTGTCTAGGCTACGTGGCTCTGCGCAACCATACCTAATGCGTTGTTTACATAAAGGGGACATGTTTAGAACTTTAGGTAACAAACGAGAAACAAAACAAGCGTTGTTAGCAATACTAAATGCAGTATCGAAATATTTAAATGAGTACCCGTGATGGGATTAAACTCTTAATAAAGCGGAACTTATAACAGGGGCTTTTGCCGAGAAGTGGAATGATAATGTTTGATACAAAAATAAATGTTCATTTGGTCTCTTGCTTCCCCGATTGCAGTACAACTTTAATCTCACCAACAACAGTCATGTGCTTCGTCTTCCTGGCTATCTGGAACCTCGGGCCTTCGGTTGACACCTCGCAGGTGTAGGCCGCCCTCGTGGAGATAGGGGGAGGCATCACCCTTACCACGCAGTAGTCTGGCTGACACTCACCGCCCTGCACCATCACGTCTGATATGTTGAAGAGACGGATTGCAGGCTGAGAACAAACAGAAAAAACTAGGTAAGTATTGTAAAAGATTAATGGGTCAATTATCTACTGAGCTCCGAGTCACGGGTTTAATCTCCGTACGTGAGCAATTATCTGTGTAACCCACGGAGTGCAAAGCTAGAGTAACAACTGTAAGGCTACTAGTTGAAATAAAGAGAAGGTAGTGAATAGGAGAAGTAGGAACACAATAGATATAAGTGTGACGCACATCATTATGCGGTGAATTGCCAGCAAATAATTATCAATTCTAAAGATATTGACATAAGATCTAAATTAATTATGTTCAAAAATCTATATCTACCGCGGAAACACGTCGAAGAAAAAATAATCAGGTATTACAATATTGCCATGTATAAGTTACTAGACTAGCTTCTGCCCGCGACTTCGTCCGCGTAGCGTGATGATATATAGCCTATAGCCTTCCTCAATAAATGGGCTATCTAACACTGAAATAATTTTTCAAATCGGACCAGTAGTTCCTGAGATTAGTGCGTTCAAGCAAACAAACAAACTCTTCAGCTTATATATTAGTATGGATATCTAACAATCAAACAAGGAAATTAGGTACTTTTCCAAACACTATTTGCTTAGCAAGGGACATGAACAAATTTAAGATTGCCGGGGGAAATCAAATAAGTTTAGTATCTTCTGGGGATGTATAAACGACTGGTATGGTACAATAAAATGTATTTTACGGTACAGTTAACAGCTCTTATACTTTTCCTGGATAATTTTCTGGGAGAAAAGTAATTCAGTTCTAGTATTTCGTATTTCTCCACATAATAATTGATATTTATAGGTATGTACCTAATTATTGTATTAAAAAATTATAATAAATTCACATGCTGCAATAATACTCATAAAGTATAAATTATTATAAAGTATAGGTATACCTATATCTATATACTAGCTTCTGCCCGCGACTTCGTCCGCGTAGCATGATGATATATAGCCTATATCCTTCCTCAATAAATTGGCTATCTAACACTGAAAGAATTTTTCAAATCGGACCCGTAGTTCCTGAGATTAGCGCGTTCAAGCAAACAAACAAACTCTTCAGCTATATATATAAGTATAGAAGTATAGATAAAAGCGGAATACTACTTACTCGCACACTATATTATGATAATAATTTGTTTGTTTACTTGAACGTGCTAATCTCAGGAACTACTGGTCCGATTTGAAAAATTCTTTCGGTGTTAGATAACCCATTTATTGAGGAAGGCTATAGGCCATTTATTGAGGAAGGCTATAGGCCATTTATTGAGGAAGGATATAAGCTATAGGCTATAGGCAAAGTTTTTGGGAATTTTCGTCAGGGTTGGGTAATACGATATCAACACGAATAACACCGCGGTGCGTAACTACTATACCAGAACTATAACTATTATAGTACCTACTTAGCAGTGGATTTGAATGTCTAACCTTCTTATCTAGTCATAATAAATTAACGGAAATCAAAAATCTTAATTGTAAAATAAACTGATATCATATAGGATTCACGAATATATTTACCAATCGTAGTTATTTAGTGGTGGTAAATTACTTATTGCTATTAAAATAGGGTTTAAAAAATTCACAATCTTTAAAACTGATTAAGATAGTCGGAAAAGTCGAGAAAAAATAACTAAGTAGATATGCTGTACTCTAAAATTGCTTAGGTAATAACGTTACTCGACTACATGAAATCCTGGAACAATATTAGATGTAATAGAGCAATTATCGTTATTTCTACAAGGCCCTTAAAAAGGCTTTTTCCATCTAACATTATCCCAGGCATTTTCGGCGAAATCCATCATTTCATCCATTTGGCTATACGCTGCCTTCTGAGTAGAAATTGTGATCACGATTCAAAAAGGTGTTTTATGCGATTGATCTTATTTAAAATCTAGATACATTTAGAACTTAAAGTAAGTTAATGGTTCTTAAAACATAGTAAGGTAATATAATATTTGTTAAAAAATATAATAGAATAATAAAATCGTACGTCTTTATATACTTCGTAAAGACATGTTTAAATGATGTTTTTTTTAAACTCCCACCCTAGAATTTTCTGCTGTACCGTGGTTGGGTTTACAAGCACAAATTTTCACGTACACTAACACCCAGACCCGAACCAAATAATTATGTTGGTCTTACAAAAATATTTGTTCCGTGCAGTTACCGTAGAAACCAATCGCTCATTATGATGATGATAAAGGCCCATCATACTCCTCTATCCCAATTTCAACTCAAACTTAGTTCTGCTCTAGTGTCTAACAAAAAAACGGGACACGCCAGCGTCTGTTACTAATCTCCTGATCCTAGCTACAAGATAAAGAATAGATTTCTTAAAAAAATATCACGATACTTATATTCATGTTAATTATTTACGTACCTATCATCCTTTCTTATGTAGAAATTAGATAGAGCTTTTGGAAATTAAATTACCATGCAAAATTAATTACTTCCTACAATATCAACTGATTCATCATATGGCTTTATTTACGATTATAGATTAAATTGTTCTATAATTATTAATCCTGAAATTAAATCCATAACTAAGGCCTTTATACTGTTTTATATGGCTGCGCTAAGATCGCTAGTACCTAAAGCTAGGTAAAAAAATCGAATAACACCTAAGTAAGTACTGAGTTTTTCTATGTAATTATCACTAGCAGCACACATTTTCGATTTATAGATTTTTTAATGTGACCTAAACAAACAAACGAACTGTAAAAAAGGTGTACACTTAGGTATTCCTATTTCTTCAGGAAAAATAGGCGTAATGATACGTTATTTTATGTAATAGTATGTATTATTATGTATTAATTAGAAATTAGTATTAGTATGTATAAATAAATAAATAAAAAAATAAAAATTCTTTATTGACATAAGGTTGTTAACAATTTTATGAAGTCCCTGGCCCCTACGCTAGTATGTACTGTATTGCAGGAGCCAGTGCTTTCGCCTAGTCTTATTTCACGGACATGCCAACACAATTATTAATATAATAATAAGTACTTAGGTTAAATAGTAAGGTAGGTAATCATATATTATGTTGTTTTAAGTTAGATTATATGTGTGTGCGAGTATAAGTGTGTGTGTATTTGTATTTGTGTGTATGTGTGACTGTATGTATGTGAGTGTTTGTGAGTGGGTGTGTATTTGAGTGTGTATGGATGTGGGTGATTTAATGTGTATTTCGTTCGGCTCTCATATGGTAGTTTTTAGCAAATTTTCTGTATTGTCGTAGTCCAGAGTCGTCAGCCATGTAAGTATTTCTTTTTTTATTTGATTATTATTAAGCTTCCTAGTTTTAATTTTTTTATTTAGGATGTTGTATATGCGCGGGGCTATTACCGAGTAGTGTTTTTGTGCAGAGGACGTGTTTACCCGGGGAATCGGGCAGCGAATTTTTCTTTTGGGTTCTTCAGGTAGGGCAGGATCAGGAATGGACTTCTTGTGGTATCTTCTGATTATTTCATAAATGAAAATTTTTCTTATTGAAAGTATATTGGCTTTAGAATATACGAGGATTGTAGGGTGTCTAAATGGAAGGTGCATCATAACTTTGAGGACTGCGCGTTGTGCTCTTTCTGCCGTGATAAGGAAGGTCTTACCCGCACCGCCCCACGCACAGATGCAATATCTTATCAAGCATTCACATAGCGCTCTATAGGTTAGAAATAGAAGATGTTCGTTTGCAACTGTTCGCAGATTTTTGAAAATATAAATCATTTTTCTAATCCTCCCCGCCAGAGCATTAATGTGGATATTCCACTTGAGTTTTTCATCCAGAAAGACGCCGAGGTATTTGATGTGTGGGACGCGAGAAAGGACAGAGCAAACGCAGGTTACGCGATTTTCTGTGCGGTTACATGGGTATGTGTGTATTTTTAGTTCCAGATCTTTACTTGCACTTGTTGTAATGGAATGGGAAAAGCAGATATATTTTGTTTTGTTGGTGTTGAGTGACAAAAGACTTTTTTCAAGCCAGTTTGTGACGTTAGCCAGACCATTTTCCGCCATGTGGAAGACTCTCTCCCATGTCCTGTTGTGAAAGAGGAGAACGGTGTCATCAGCGAACATAATTATGTCAAGTCCCGGCGAGGCAGCAGCACATAGTTCATTGATATAAATCAGGAATAAGGTCGGAGCAAGTGTGCTGCCCTGCGGTATCCCGTAACCACAAGAAGAGTGGTCACTTTCATGGTTCCCCACTCTTATTCGCTGGGACCTGCCCGATAAATAGTCTTGGAACCATCCCAGCGTCAGACCCCTGATACCCACGTTCTCCAATCTCGTTAGCAGGATCGGTATGGACACAGTGTCAAACGCCTTCTGAAGGTCAAGAAAAACTCCCAAACATTTGTCCCCTCTATCCAGTGAAGAAGACAGGGCCGTAGTGAGCGCCAAAACTGCATCCTCGGTCGACTTGCCAGCTCTGAAACCATATTGGTTCTCGTGTAGGAAACTGTTGTTTTCCAGGTACCTAACTAATCTCTTATTCACCAATTTTTCTAGAATTTTGGTTAGGGTAGATAGGAGTGAAATCGGTCTATAGTTGTTTGGTTTATCTTTGTCACCAGTCTTGTAGATTGGACACACAACAGCCCGTTTGAACATCTCTGGAAAAATGCCCGTCCCAAGACTCAGGTTACATAGATGTGCGATGGGGGCTGCTAGAGAATTAATGTTTTGTTTCAGGATATTAGTCGGTACGCCATCCCATCCCGGGGCACTGTGCGATCTAAGTCCCAGCACTACACTCTGCACTTCGTAGGGATCTGTAGGTGTAAGCGACATAGAGTTCAGCGGAGAGTCTGAGGTCCTTGCAGCTATCGCCAAATCCGCCTCTTTGGTACTCGTTTGGTTTAGGATGTGATCGGCCAACATCTCTCCAATAGATGTAAAGTAGGTATTTACTTTGTTTAGCGACTCAACAGGTGAATCAGAGAGCTGGAGAAGCTCGTCTGGGTAGGTTTTGTTTGTTTTCATGTTGCATATTTCCTTAATTGTTTTCCAAGTCTCCTTAATATTGCCGTTGTTGTGATTAAGTTTAGAATATCGCTAGTCCGTGACCGAACACACTGTATAGTATGTATTAATTAGAAAATTTCAATATTTTTCATTTCAGTTTATATATTTTCATGATATTTAGAAACGTAAATTAGTAATATGTATCGTGTTAATGGACTAAGCCCTAGAGTACTAAGATTACCCGTATTGTGTGTTTCAGATAATACCTGAAGTTAATTTATCCATAATAATGTTGAAGCAAAATCACAAAGCGTCTTAGCGAAACAATGGGATGTTCTATCTGTGCCCTTTCATACACCCCCGCCCGGGAGAACAGACCGCCTACGGCTTACAATTTCAACATAGTTATACAAACGTGAGTGCGCGCATATGTTTAAATGTATTATTAGCTTTTGCCCTCAGCGTCACTCACCTGAAGGCATATAAGGATTAGAAATGGATCCCAAAAATAATTTAATCAAAAACCAAAAGTGATGATCTCTTCTTTGTATGGGTATCTATATTTGAGAGCGGCAAGCTGTATCTTAGGATCCGTTTAATTAATTGAAATAAAAAGTTTTTAAGTTGGAGCATTTATACTTTCAAACAGTGATAATAAAATCAATATCAATATCATAATAAAATCAATATTCAGTAGTTTTTGTGCCAACCCGAAACAAACAGACAAACAATCACATTTTTGGGTTCGGAGACGTTTATACATATAGGGTATATGTTACAACCCAGTTTTTTTTTTAATTTCTTCTTTGCTCAACATTTTTACGATTTTATAAAAGACACGGACACAAATAGTATACCTACACCCAGACTCGAAATAAATACCCGTGGACCACAAAAATATTTGCCTCCGGTGGGAATCTAACCCACGATACGCGGCTCACCGATGGCGATGAGGAGTCGAATGCGCTCTCTCTCCTAGTTGTTTCGACGTGGAAATGTCGAGGTTACAAATACGATAATAATGACCTCTGTTTTGTATTGATACAAATACTATGGAGGGATCAAGGTCCTAAGATTACATTTTACATTACCATCAACGTTTTGTCGATGTTTGTTCTTATAAAAAATTTTTTTTTTACTAATCCTTCATTTGACCTCGTAAATACTTCTTAATTGGAAACGATGAGAAAATGAACACTTCTTAATCTTACCTTTATAAGTCTTTTGTAATGTTATTGGCAGCTCTATTAAATATTTATTTATTTTATTTACCTAGAAGACTTACAGCTATATAAAAGTCAATATGACAAAAGTAACTAAGAAAATAGAAAGCCAATAACAAGTCGTCACGTTTAGAATTAGAGAAGAAAAAATTAAACATGCATTCTTCCATTAGTGCTAGCGTAGCAGTCGAAGTCATATTGTAATCTGAGGGTCTCCATAAAATACTGTAAAGATTTAGTGTCAAATAGAAAATGCGATGATGACAATGACAGACATTGAAATTAGTGTTTAACATCAGAAACAAAGAAGATTTATCCACTACTTTACCGTAGCAAGCAAAACATAAAAAGTTTTGAGTTTAACATAATCTACTCTATAATATAAAAATAAATCGCCAAATGTGTTGCTAAGCGCAAATCTCGAGAGCAACTGAATCGATTTCGCTAATTTTTTCTTTATAATATTCCTTGAAGTACGAGGATGGTTCTTACGGAGAGAAAAAAATAAAAAATTGTCTGAAAATTTCTAAAAACAACACTTTTCTATATTCCCGTACAAAAGATTCGTAATAATACTTATAAGTCAATTTGAACTTTAATACCATGCAGGTTTCCTCACGATGTTTTCCTTCACCATTATAGCGTTATAATTAAGTACTAATATGCACATGACTTCGAAAGGGCCAAGGTGCGTGCCTTGGATTCAAATTCAAGACCTTTAGCTTGGCATTCTCATGGTCATATCACTAGGTTATCATATATTTAGTTTATAAAAAAATAAGCAACTAAAGTTATGTTCTCGAACAAGAAAACATTTTGGAATGGGGCTCACTAAATATAAATGAGTCAATTGAAAATGAAACCTTTACATTCCGCGACTGTACCTACGTTTACACAACTGAATGTAAGTAACTTTAAGCAATTATGTTAGGAAAAAAGCAAAGGCTCACCTGTTGTGTGGGATTATATCTGAATATCTCGTTAGTGTCGCGGTACCACTTGACAGAATGGAGTTTCTGCTCATCCATCTTGAAGTGGCAGCTGAGCTCGGCCGCGCGCCGCGGGTCTGCGTATAGTGGCACCTTTAGCTGCGATATATCATGCGCCGATGTTATTGCTGCGAAAGAAAGAGAAGACAAAATATCACACGTGTATTTTTTATTTATACATATGTGGGAAGTGAGGTGAAGAAAAGAGTGGGAAGATATACGAGTGAGAGAGTATGATAGAAAATTTCATGCTTTTATCCCACATATAGTTCTTTTTTAGAAATGATTGATGATGTGGCTTAGTAATAATAAGTAATAATAGTTGTATGGGGGATCATTCCTGGCTCATCATCCTTGGCTCTTAGTTGAACATTAGATCCTACGAGCAAGCGAGGTTAGTTTTTCCGAGTTTCTTCCCAGCGTACGGAGAGGAAGTTTTGTATTCAACGAGTAAAAATATAGAAGTATACATGGTGCACGCTAATAAAATTATAATATACTAACTAAATAGAAATAAAAATACAAACTAAAAACCAGTGAATTATAAGGAGATATAAAAAACCTTTAATAATGTTCTTGTATATTATTTTGTTTATGAATACAGGGTTATTGGTAATCAATCGTAAAATGCAAGAGATCTTTACACCATTTTAATCAACTTTGTTCTATGACTTTTGAAAATTCGTTATTATTTTTTCTCATACAAAAATAAAAAAAAATAAAAATCTATACTCTATATTTATTGTATCTATGGTACTACTCAGCGCGGCACATACCGCCTGGCACTGGGTGATCGCTGGAGATGACCGCTACGCATGCTCGTGACGCGGGCGCGCCCCGCGACCAAAGAGCTAAGAAATATCAGAGTACTGGCAGAATTTCAATATTTTGATAGTATACATATAACAAATCGTTGCTTGTTAAGGTGTAGAGATGTCCATACACGATTTACGATTGATTAACCATAACCCTGTAATATACGGGAATAATATTCCGTATCAATGTTTTACATTACATTACGATAATCATAAGGATAGAAATTTAGCTTGACCTCTAAAATATTATCAATACATCAACTAGGTATTATATGGAAGCAGTACAGTCTAGACAGTAGGTACGTGACGAGTTTACAAATTCATGTTATTTTGTTTTACTATGGAACCCTAAGCATGATTAAGCACGACTCTGTTTTCTCGTGAATTTCTAGCTTTGTTACATACTGAAGAAGTATGTATGAAAGCTTAATTTGAACTATTTATGAACGAACATTTTCATATACATAATATATAGGGTGGAAACAATGGAGCGTGGAAGATAATAAAACTTCAACCCTGACCTAACCTATGGAAGGTTAGGTCAGGGTTGAAGTTTTATCAATAAGTAATAGTAATATTCCATAAATATTAATATAGATTTGATCAATAAAACTATGTTTTCAACAAATTTTATAATCATATGATTTTAATGACCGTAGACAGAAAAAAGCACTTATTTTTTAAGATTAGTTTTTAATTCTAATAAACATATTCGTGTAAATAGTATTTTTATTTCCAAATGTATGAGGTTTTGTATGCAAAAATATTAAAATTTATTATTTATAATTTCTAATGAAGACAGGTTATCTAATTACTGATAAAAGCGTTAAAACAATGAATTCATAGAAAAAGCTACGGCGTAGCACGAAATGCTACGGCGTAGGTGATTGATACATGTTGTTAATATTTGTGTAAGTACCATTATTTAATAGGAAAAGACTATAATACATCACGCCTGTATACCCCGAAGGGTTAACCAGAGGCGTACTAAGGTACACCCACAGTTCGCCGGTAGATATATTTAGGTCCCGCGTAATAGGGGGGCGAACAAATTGCCATAGACCGGCAAGGAAACAAAATAATTCAGTATTTTGTAGGCAATTCAACGAGAGAATATTAAATATATATTTTTCACTATTTCCCATATGATTTGGCAATTGCTGATCGTAGCAACGCGAAAGTTTCTGTAACTTACCAAATACTGTTATTAAATAATGTGGAATGCGCTTCCTGACTGGGTCTCTTCCCCGATAGATATAATTTTAAAACACCCAATTTATATGATATAAATTGGGTGTTTTAAAATCACAAGTGAGTCGGTTTATTTTAAACAAGAGCGCTTCATCGTAGATCGCAGCTGTCAAACGTAAGACTACCAAGAATAATATATATTTGTGTCATCCAATAAAAAAAAATTACCATTATAATTTTATATCCACGATAAAAATGAGGCCACTGTATGAATACCGCATAACATACTGCCCTAAATGTTTATAACACATCAAACGTTTAAAAAGAATTGATATAAATTATTTACCGAGTGTACACGAGACAAACAGGGAAAGACCCTAAGGATAAATGTTTGAGAGTCCGGTCGGCCTTGTAAACATACACTGCGTAAAATTTGTGCAAACGCCGACGAGATGTCAGAAAAGTTGGAGTTCTTTTTTGAAATAATAATATGGCGCCAAACTTTTTCTTTATTTGCCAGTGTCAAATAAAAGAAGTACCTAAGAGTCCGGCGGACCAAATTTCCCATACAAACGCAATACCAAAATAAATCGTAATTCGAACACAATTTAATTGAAGTGTGTTATAATTCGGCTTCCGATAACGCTAATCTAGATTTTGGTTCTAGCTCTACCATTTTCCAAAATACTTCACTGGAAATAAATGTAACGAATGCAATTCTTGATAACTAAGAAAAGAAGAAGATTTTAGTAGCAATAGTAGCAGTAGTTCGAAGTAGTAGCAGACGAAATGGTACAGTAGAAACCTAGATAAACGGTATCTCAATCTAAATACTAGGTAACAGAGTTTGATAAAACATTGTTTGGATTACGATTTATTATGGTATTACGTTTTTGTCGGCAATTCAAACTCCGCCGGACCCTTAAGTTAGAATAGTGTCCCATCATGGGATTATATTCGGCACCACAATTTTTGTGTTGGCCATGTTCGAGGCTAAAACGGTGGAAATTAATTGGTACACTTAATTGGTAAAAATCCACCATGATTACAAATTAAAACTCGGAGAGATATAAGTTTCTGAAAATAATATTTTATCGACAACGTGCACTTTACTTATACCTCCACGTGGGAGAGCCATGCTTCGGCACAAATGGGCCGGCTCCACCGGAGTGATACCACGGCCTTACAGAAAACGGGCGTGAAACAACGCTTGCGTTGTGTTTCGCCGAGTGAATGAGGTTACCGGAGGCCCAAACCTTTTAAAAGGCGGGCAACGCACTTGTGACTCCTCTGGTGTTGCGGGTGTCCATGGGCCGCGGTTATCGCTTACCATCAGATGATCCGTCTGCTCGTTTGCTCCCCTATCCCATAAAAAAAATCTCCCTAAAACCTGATCTCTTTAAAAAAATGTTATTAGGTACATCCTTATACACAGTTATTCCAAAGGAAATCGTCAATTGTTTTGTACCCGTATCTATATTTTAACTAAGTCTCGCTAGTACCTGGCGATCATGAAAATAAAGGAGGACCCTATATGCCCAGCATGCGGGGAAGCAGAAGAAACAAGATTCCATCTAATAGCAAAATGCACAATGTATGCGCTACTTAGATGGGAAATACTAGGAACCGATGAGATAAATGAAGAACAGCTAGCAGAACTCTCCATCGGACAACTGGTGGACTTTTGCAAGGCTACGGGAAGATTTGCGACGCCGAGCGCCAGTAACCCATGACGGGATCCACCAAAATGGGGAACTGGGCGATATAATCCCAACATGAGGACTGATCACCCCTCTGGTGCCTGCCGGCGTCCCCGATATATAAATAGAATAGAATAGAAGTCTCGCTAGTTACAACATTTTATTATACTCGTAACTCAAGAATGGCTGGACCAGACAACATATTTTTTGATCTTTGATTTGTTGGATTTGTCTCCACCAGCAGAATACCTTACTATTAAAACATCGGAAAAATTCATGAAAAAGAACATTATTTATTTTCTCATACATTTTGTATCAGGAATGGATTGACTGATTTCACAGATATAAAACACGGACAAAAATGAACGTGGCGTGATATGCTGTTTCGGTAAGGTCTCGCGTTGTGTGCATTGCCCTGACTCCTTAGCGGCTAGTGTGATTACCCTAGATGGAGATTTTTTTTTTTCAATAATCGAAATCTGATTAAAAATCTTATAATCTGCTTACTAATCACAAAAAAAAAAGTTATTTGTGAGCACACATATAGATAAAATATTATTGTAATTAGAAAATATCTCATTAAACTAGTGATCGTGTGCGTACTACGCTAAAGGTCCTAGATTAGATTCCCTGGCTAAACAAAGTGTTATTGGGTTATTTTAATGAAGGAAAATTCGACTTGCAGGCCGGATTCGAGCTTGCGTTTTATGGTTAGATACACCAGATGCTTATTGGGTTTTTCTATGAAAGTATCACTAGCACCTCGGAGTTTCCATATTTGCCCGGTTGATAGTAATAGGCTCGCTCTATATTATAAATATACCGGCGAAGTGTAGGTGTACATACGAACACCTCTGCTTAACCCCTCGGGAAATATAGGTGTGATCGTACGTCATTATCAAATTTACAAAACAAATCCTTTCAATACTTATACGTATAAATTTCATATACAAGTACCTACCTATGTGTTACTTAGTTGCCCTAAGAGACTAAACTTGAAGCAGTACTTACTGTGGCATATTGAAGGAGTTTACTCCGAAGGCATGTACTTGTACTGCGCAAGTAGATTACGCTTGCGGTTATCGTAGACTTGGCTACATGTGTGAACATCGCTTTAGAAACACATTTTGCTTATCGAGACAGTTAATTCGGGCATTAGATGCTTGCTTCTAATGAGGTATAAGAACTGCACCATTGAGGTATTAGGTGACACTTTCTTTATTTTTAAAACATCCCACACTAGGCGTTTTTTCTAAATGAATGCATTGCCTACCTATACAATTAATAAAGATCTAATAAAGGTTTCTAAAGAATCTTAGATTAGAAATTAGCTTTAGATACTAAATATGAAACTTTGTTTTAAAGTTTCACAATTTTAGCCTTTTTTACATAACATACCATCACGCCTGTATTCCTCGAAGGGGTAGGCAGAGGCGTACTGCTCGACCTGGGAATCGAACCCAGGACCTCTAGCGTAGCAGTCGCGCTCAGGACCACTTGGCTAATGAGACAGCCTTTTTAATATACCTATTATAATAACAAAGAAGCATACTGGCCGCCTCGTGATGATCGGTAACCGCATCAACCCCAGAATAAGTTCTGGATTCCTATCACCTTGCAAAAGCATGGACACTTGGACTTCTCTGAGTATCTTGAGGGTGTTATCTTGAAATTTTGAAAATGTTCTGATCGGAGAAACATTAGGTACAACTCATTTATTCCAGACTGACCAATTGACCATATCGACAAGACTAAAGGACTAATAAGTAAAATACCAAGTCAAGAAAATACTGCCTCAAAATGCCTAGAGGTCCTATCTTGTGATCTTGACTTCTACGCCAGATTGGGATTTGTGAGCTGGCCCCCTATTACATGGAACCTAAAGATACCGGCGAATTATTATTGTAAATTACCACACCTCTGCCTTACCCCTCGGACAATACAGGCTTATCGACATGATTGACATTAAAAAAAACACCTGATGATTATATCTACATAACGACATAACTGTCTGTTACCGCAGCCTCAGTTTACCGACAGTCTCCGAAAAACATAATAAAATATATTCTTAACATGACTTTCCTTTATTATATAGCAAATATATCCTCAAAACTTTATCAGCATTGGCTGTAAATTGAATTGGTGTACGGCTTACAGATGGGTTGACGACGAAGCGCAAAAAACGTAATTCTATAAAGTCAGCATGTGGAGATTGCGCCCATAGCCTTTCGTTTTTTTCTGCTAACTCAGTAAAAAGCTTGACCCGGGTTGTAGCTATACCGATACAACTTTATTTGAAGGGACGCCATACTATTCGGTGGGCAGAGACCGCAAACTCTCGGTCCCTTCTAAATAAAACAGGATCAATCGGGAAAAAGAGTACGCTACCCCATTACGCACATTGGGAAAAGCAAACTGCTCTATAGTTTAAAACTTATACAAAATAGTAACCGTTAAAATTTTATTGTTTGTCCGTCAGTCAGTCCATCAATTGTTAGTCAAAAACTATGGTACTAAATTAGATGCAGTGTTCACAGTTGTAACGTTGCTGATCTAACTTGAATCTGGTGCATGTTTCATCTTGATACGATACCAATGCTAAAAAGCCAGGTAATCAAATCTTTTTAGTTTTTCTACTTCTTATGCAGAGAAGTACTGGTGTTACCCAAATTTCGTCATGTTGTCGGTCCCATTTAATCCCTATTAAAGTTTTTTGTATGGCAATAGTCTAACCCCCTTCGAAGATAAAAGCGTGATGCTATGTTATATAATTTCTATGTATTATGCAATCGCGCTATTTTATTTAGCTCCAAGAAATTTTCTGTTCATTCTTAATTTATATTTATTTTTTTGAACCGGGATTAACCAGAAAATACTGTAGGCAGTAATGGGACTGTCGCAGCGTAATCGATTACTACGTAAGCAAGGAAGATATCCAGTTGATGATGCGTCTCACGTTTAGCAAGACGACCTTGCCTAATGTAGCGTGTGTTATTAGGTAAAGCGCCCAACATGGATTTATGTGCTTTCATAGCGGTTTTATAGAAAGAAATTAAAGTATCCAAAATCTTTCGATGCGGTACCTAATAAAAAAATCATATACAACGCCACCTATGCCCTGTAGGGTTAGGCAGATCTTTAGCCCAAGCACGAACACTTTCGAAAACGTATTCGTATCCAAATCGAGAATAATTTGTATGAGAAGGAGGTTAACGAACGTAGATGAACCGAAAGTGGTGTGCCAGGATCGTAGCAAGTGTAGTCTCCGCCAACCCAAATGTATGTATATATGAGATTTGTAGCTGAAAAATCTCATACGTTTACGATACGAATTCGATAGTTGTTTGTGCTTGGCCTTGTGTATGCCAGTCGGTTCATCATGTATGTCTAAGGGGGCAACTATTGCTATTAACAAAACTCGGAAACGAATCCAAACTCCGAGCTGCTACAGAGAATTTCATACTTTGCTTGACCTCTAGTCGTAGCAGTCATGAGAACTACTATACTAATGAGCCAAAAAAAGTAAAAGAAGCATAATTCGATGAAATTTCTGATCAAATATTTATAAATTTCTGGAATGAAGTATTGAGGGTTCTTTGAACTGTAATGTCAAAAAGTTACTTAAATGAATATAAAGTTTGAAAGAAGACGGTAGTCTGCGATTTGAAAGGCAGTGTAGAAGAAAAATTAGGTAGGCAGTACACAACTTCAAAGAATCATCGACGTACAATATCCGGTAACTGAAATAAAAATCGATTTACATCGATCATTAATCGTAAAAAAATCGTTATATTTAACAAGCAATTTTAGTTCGACTAGCATAAAGTAAAAGTTAATTTTGATAAATTTCCTTTATACTTACACAAAATCTAAATTTGCTTTTGTATACAAATTAAAATACTTAGTCTTATAACATTTTCTAAGAAAGGCAGTCAAGTTTAGTAATATCTAAATTTTTTTTTTTATGAATGGCAAACTAAAATATTCATTAATTATAATAATTGACCTCCTGTGAGCTTCGTTGAGTTATTTTAAAAGCGTTTTAAATTACCAATTTGTTTGAAATCATAAATACCATCACACCGGTTTTCCCCGAAGGGTTCTGCAGAGGTATACTTATGTACATCCACAGTTCGCCGACATTTGATAGTCCTATGTAATGCCTTTGAGCCTATTGCCATTAACCATCCAAAACACTGCTCGACCTGGGAATCGTATCCAGGGCCCAGGAATAGAATCCACGACCCAGAACGAGATTAATGAGACAGAGAATTTACTTATTATGAGTTTAATTAATATTTAAAATACTTTATACAACTAATATTACGTACTAATACCATGAAGCGTTAAAATTTCTTTTTGAGATAGAGATAGAGAGACTTAGAGAATATTTTCCGGACTGTATAAAGGAGTTTACGAAAACCAACACAAATTAATATTTACCAACCGATCCAAATCCCAAGTACACCCCAATAATTTTAGTTGATTGTTATAATGATATATGTGTATATCCTAGCACCTATAGCACGAAAGTACTGGATTTACTTGGCAGTTGAATAATCGTATTGTAACTTCATTTAAACTTAATCATTAAATTACTTTCTAAATTAAAGTCAATCAACAGTTACTTAGAGATTTAGTAAGTATAGTTATGTATACCAGATAATTTGGTAAAGGGCCGGAAAGTTTTCAACTCAAGTGACAATCTTACTTCGGAATAATGGTTCCTTGGAAGTTAACTGTAAGGTTATACTGAATTAATATTACTAAGATCGGTCCTGAAATATTTACTTAGTATAATTAAACTTTGCGCTTCGTTGTATGAAAGGTAAAGTAGGTACTAAGATTTTTTGTTCTTAGCTCATCGGCTTAGCAAGGATCTGTTCAGAGTACAGTCAACAAAAGAGTTAGGTTAGTAGTCAGTGAGAGACATTCGCGTCATGACAATCACGTTATAAAAAATTATCCGCTAAAGAGTTCAGTTCAAGTTCAAAGTTCAAATGTTTTTATTTCAAATAAGCTTTTACAAGCGTTTTTGAAACGTTATGATTCTAGTTGCACGGTTCCAAAAGGTCGATCCTATGGAGAAGAATCCGGCAAGAAACTCCATGGACACTCTTTTAAAATAAATAAATATTGTAACAGTGAAGTTTGTAACTTCACTGTTACAATATTGCGATAAAAAGATGTGAGGACGTTGAAGGATGTCCAAGTTTGACCGAGGTCGACTATATTAAACGAAGATTCACGTTATTTGAGAACCCGATGTCATTTCTAGATAATAAATAAACTATGTGGTAAAAACGCACACAATCAAGCGACAAATGAAACTAGGTGTCTACTTAGACAGGCTACAACGTACACACATAATACAGTTTCTGTTGTGGTAAACAATACTAAACATATGAAGACATCTCGATATGTAAATAATATGGAATCTGTCAAAGCTATGTCCATCTACTTACAAGGTTCCTACTATAGCTACTAGTAACTGACCAACATGAAAATTAATAAGATTAAATTAGTCTCTAATAATCAACAGTTTCATTTTGCCAGGGAGGCCACAAGTGCATCCGTACTTAACGACCACACATTCTTATCGTCAACGTAGTCCTTGGTTTTATAATAGGCTTTCTTAAGAAGAACAGATTTGACGTGCATTTTAAATTTCTTGCCAGTGAGATCGGTAACACATTTTGGGAGTTTATTGTAGAAACGCACACAAATTCCTAGAAATGATTTATTTGTTTTAGTTAGTCTAAATTTAGGTACCACTATTTTATGTTTATTCCTAGTATTAAGGTTGTGAAAGTCACTATTGACACTGAACTTCTGCAGGTTTTTGCGCACATACATTATGTTTTCAAGGATGTAGAGTGATGGCATCGTAAGTATATTGATGTTCTTAAACACTTCTCTTAGGGAATCGCGAGGGCCCATATCGCAAAGTAGGCAAAGTACACGAGCCTGGCTGTAGCTACATCAGTGATCTGCCTAATTTTTCTCACTGCATATGCAGCGGAACTTAACCTGCTAGACAGGGCCGATATGTGCGCACCCCACTGCAACTTACAATCAACCGTAATACCTAAGAAAACAGTTTCATTAACTAGGTCAAGTTTGCTGCCTTCAAGTATTAGATTAGGTTCAATTTGTGGTACATTTGGTAGCGAAAATTTAAGACATTTAGTTTTGCTAGCATTAAGTAGTAAGTTATTAGCAGCAAACCATTTGGATAAGGATTTTAGACTCTCATTTACATTATAGAGATTGCTATCATTTCGATCGATTTTAAATATAAGTGAGGTATCGTCAGCAAATAATACTATGTTCGATATCTCAGACATCATATAGGGAAGGTCATTAATGTACGCTAAGAAAAGAAAAGGGCCGAGTTTGTTATGTAGGCAGCTAGCGGACACATGTCCTTTCAAAGTCAAAGTCAAAGTCAAATGTTTTATTTCAAATAAACCAGTAATACAGGTACTTTTGAAATGTCAAAAACTAGGTGCGCGGTTCCAAATAGTGGGTCTTATGGAGAAGAACCGGCAAGAAACTCCATAGATACTCCTTTCAACAAAGATTATAACATTGATTTATTTTACAATTTAGTTGTTATAATGTGAGAATCATGCAGCTTGATGTGCTGATAACAATTGAATTAATAAACTACGATCAATTGCCTTCCAAAGAAAAGAAAAGTGATTACCATAGCATGTCAAGAGCCGACCAGTCCCGACAGACGGCGCCCGTTCACGAGCATGACGTGTGTGTCAGCGTCGTCTGACTCAACCATGTTGTAGGGAATAAAACGACCCGACACACAACGCCACCATCAGCAAGACTTCTTAGTGAGCATGACATGCTCTGACTACTATGCAACCAACAGGCTTGATATACGTTTAAACGACAGGTAATAAATAAATGCAACATCATAGCCTACCTGATACTCACATTTTACAGACAATTTATGATCATATAAATAATAAATAACAATAATTATATTACATGTCATATGATAAAATGTATAAAATTGCAAAGCATGTCAAATTTTTGCATTGTAATAACAAATTAGTAACAATGGCACAATATAGATAAGTAGGTATAGATAGGAATGTGTAAAAAATTATATCATATCAAGTGACTAATGAACTTGTGGAGCTGGACCAGCAGTTTTCCAGGCATTTTTATCTACAAGATAATCCTCTAATTTGTAATAAGCTTGCCTGCACAAGGTACGCTTTACAAATGTTTTGAATTTATTTTCTGGGAGTTTTAAGATTAACTCTGGAATTTTGTTATAGAAACGGACACTGTACCCCATAAAAGAGCTATGGACTTTAGCGAGACGAAACAGTGGCTGCATTAATTTCATTTTATGTCTCGTATTATACTCATGTACTTCACATTTTTTCGTATGTAGGTGTAAATTTTTTCTAACGTACATTATGTTTTCATAAATATATTGACACGGCACTGTCATGATATTTATTTCTTTAAAAAGTTGTCTAAGAGAATCACGACTACGCAAATTATAAATGGCTCTTATTGCTCTTTTTTGCAATATAAAAATTGACTCAATGTCTGCAGCGCGACCCCAAAGTAATATTCCATAAGACATTATGCTGTGGAAGTAGCTATGATAGACCAGTCTCGCGGTTTCTACATCTGTAAGTAGCCTGATTTTTCTTACTGCATAAGCAGCTGAACTCAGGCGTCCTGCTAGAGTCCTAATGTGTGGACCCCATTGAAGTTTTGAGTCAAGTTTGATTCCTAGAAATACAGTTTCCTCAATGAATTCAAGTTTCTCATTATTTAATATTACGTCATGAGTTCCACTGTTTACATTTGGCAAGGTAAATTTTATGCATTTAGTTTTCTGCCCATTTAATACTAAGTTATTAACTGTGAACCACTCATGCACCTTGAGAAGAGCGTTATTAATATCGTCGACTTTGGGTAAGCGTCTATCTAGTTTAAAGATTAATGAAGTATCATCAGCAAATAACACAATCTGAGATCCCTTCTGACACATATAAGGTAGGTCATTTATATAGACCAAAAACAAGAACGGCCCTAAAATTGAGCCCTGTGGTACGCCTATTTTTACTTTCGAGCCAGATGATTTAACCCCATTTATCTGAACTTTCTGAATTCTATCCTGCAAATACGACTTTATTAGATTTATAGATTTTTTTTTAAATCCGTAATATTCTAATTTAAGGAGTAGAGTTTCATGATCTACGCAATCGAAAGCTTTGGACAAGTCACAGAATATGCCCACAGCATCCTGTGACCCTTCCCAAGCATCAAAAATGTGTCTTATAAGCGTCACTCCAGCGTCGGTTGTATTGCGCCCTTTGGTGAAGCCATATTGCTGATCATGAAAAAGTTTATTTACGTTGAAGTGTAACAACATTTGATTAAGCATAATTTTTTCGAAAATCTTACTAAGAACAGGCAGGATGGATACTGGCCTAAAGTTTCCTGGCTCTTTGTTATCTCCATTTTTAAACAGAGGTATTACTTTACTTTGTTTCATTAGATTCGGGAAGGTCCCCTGGTCAACGCACTTGTTAAATATTTCGGCCAGTTGGGGTGCTATAGTATTAATTATACCACTACAGACTTTTACCGACAAGCCCCACAGATCCTCGGTTATTTTAATTTTTATACTTTTAAAGGCTTTTATGACCGACTCCTGGCTAACATGCTTAAATTTAAAAGTTACAGGACAGACAACTACATTTTCTTTAATTAAAGCAATAGAAAGTAAGGGAGAAGAGCATAAACCTTCCGTAGTTTTTAAAGGAATGTTTGTAAAATATGTTTCAAATTCTTGGGCTACATCAGCATCTGTGTTTATGAGACCGCGTGCCGTTTGAAGTGCATAGACTTTGTTAAGTTCTTTCGATTTATTATTTTCATTATTAATTATTTTCCAAGTCGTTTTTATCTTGTTATCAGCGCACTTAATTTTATTACTAATATAATTAGCTTTCGCCGATTGACACACCTTTCTAAAAATTTTAGAAAATTTACTAACATACTGATTGAACTCTTTACTTTTTTTATAAGCCTTTAGCTCATATAATGCAAACAAGTGTTCCCTACTTTTACGGATGCCTGCAGTCGCCCAGTCACTAAACTTAAACTTAAAGCTAATATTCCTGGTTTTAACTTTAAAAAAACTTTCAAATTCCTGTTTTATGATAGAAAATAAATGTGAATAATGTGTATCACAATTATAAAAGTTTTTATTATAAGCAATTAACCTACTATTTAAAGATTCATTGTAATTTTCCATTTTACTTTTTGTGATTTGTCTAGTTTTAATTTGTATTTTGCTTGAGATCTTACTAGTACTAAATGAGACGGTTAGTCCGCTGTGGTCGGATGCCAGGCAATTTAAAATAGCCTCTCCGGTATAATCACAGTTGCAGAAAACATTATCAATGCAAGTTGCAGATGTACTTGTTACTCTAGTCGGTTCTAAAAATACATTTATTAAATTAAATGACTTAAAAAGACACAATAATTTAATACTATTCAGATTGTTGTCTAATATATTAATATTAAAATCACCACAAATGACTACAGATTTATTTGAATTAAAAACTTGCTTGAGTACATCTTCCATTACAGACTCAAATATTGTATAATTTTGGCTATTAGGGGGTCTATAAACACACACAATAATATGCTTATCCAGCTCAACACAAGACATTTCAATACTATGTTCAACCGACATTGAGACAATGTCCTTTCGTTCTTTAGCTTTTAATGAGTTTTTAATTAATATAAGTGAACCACCATGTATCATTGATTTACGGTTGAAACAACTAGCCACACAATAGTTTTCATAACTGATTGACATTTGATAATCTTTTAACCAGTGTTCAGTTATACAAACTATGTCAAACTTATATTTTTCTAAAAAAAGTTCAATTTCTAACATTTTAGAAGAGAATCCCTGAATATTCTGGTGATATAATTTCAAACAGTTTCCCATCATAGCCGAGGGCCTAGCCTTTGTCACATATTTCATGATACATTATTACACAATCTTTATCGAAACACGTGGTTAGCTGTCCTGCATACCTTATTCTTTTGTTGACTGTATATCAAATACACCTCAGAAATAACAAGGAAAACAATCAAATAGTTTCAATGTGAACGTTAATTTTTTTACTTTTTCCATGCTAACATTTATAAAGTTGTTTTAGGGAAGGAAAACCAAACCGTGTCATTAACTAGAAGACGCAGTTTCGAATCCTGCCCGCTGTCGAATTTTGCCTTCACTAAAATAACTTAAATCTGATCCTTTATAAATTAAAATGTTTGTGTATGTAGAAAAGTTTGTCTGATATTTTCCTACAAATAATATAACTTTAATATTTTTGTTAAATGTTAAACTATGCTTAAATTTGTTAAAAAGTTGGATGTTTTAACTCGGGGTAGTTCATGTCAGGGACGGTAAAGTAAAATATAATTATGTCAACACGTGCGTTACTGAAAAATTTACCGGTCGACGTAAACGAGATGAACAGTAGTGGAAAGTTATCAGGATTTTTTTATAGTTTAATTAATACGCAAAGCTTTACAGTTTACACGTACCTAGGTATAACAACGACATTTTTGAAAAAAAAAAAATATATTACAGATACTCTCAAGTAAATCTCTGAGTTTTTCTGCATCGATTGTTGTGATGATTGAATGCTATGATGAAGTAACTACATAATTTCGAAAAGTCGGAGGTATGCGTATCTGGGATTCGAATTCGAAGTCTGGATTCATATTTATATGATGCTAACATTACTCATGCATGAATGTTTTAGGTATCATTGGTGTTATGTAGGTATATAAAAAGCCAAAAACCGGAAAGGTATATCAAACTTGAAGAGTGCAGTGCCACACATCTCCATTGCCTCATTACGTAACTTAGAGTCTTGTCATAGTATTAAATACAATAGAATCACTATTAGAGATCCACTTTGCGATAGCTTTTTTACCCTAAATGTAGGCAATTACGTATTCATTATTTACAAAAAGATTAAAATGAATTTCAGTTTCGTGATCAAAGATCCAAAAAAAATCTCAGTGATTCTCCCGAAAATTCATTTATCTTAGACTTTAAAGAGTTATTTACTACAGTATCCTCGTATAATTTATTCCTGAAACGGAAATTCCAGTCCATTTACTCTACTTTAGCACTTTGGTTCGACGGAGGGAAAGAAATGCTTTTAATAAAAGTAATTTCGGAACAAATTTACTCGATTTGCGTCGGATAAAGGTTGAATAATAATTATGGGGAGGTTCCAACTAAGTAATTTACTTATGTTGACATGCTTCGTGGAATCGTCGTTGTCAAAAAAAAGCACTGGATTTCAAAATATCAAAGTTTTCAAGCAAGTGAGGTCCTGCTGAATATTCATCGTTATAATTGTTTCATTAGTTGAACTAACGTTTTTATTAGTCCGCAGAGACAACAATTAATGTAACTATTTATATTATTATTAATGCCAGCGCTTCGCTTTGAATTTGTGCTGAAACATTTTCAATTCTCAGAGGGTTAATATTTTAACAGTTAAATTTTATTTTCTAGTTAGCAAGATGAAGTTTTGAAATAATAATAAATTGATTTGTGAACGACGAAGAGTACCTTAATGTAAATACTTTAGTCGTTAAAATAGAGAAAATAATTTGAAAACTAAGTTTTAACAATGGAGGAGTTTATTATCAAGTATGAATTAATTAATATAAAACAGATATGGTGTTCACGAAAGATATTGACTCATTTTGTTCCAAATGCCTCATTAGTGTAGTGATCATCAGTGCTACGTTAGATGTCCTGGGTTCGATTCCCAGGTCGAGCAAAGTGTTTTTCTATTAATTTGTCAGTAACAGTTTGGATTTGTACCCGTTTGATGGCAATAAGCTCGCCCCCTGTTACATGGGACCTAAGCATACCACCGAATTATGTGTGTAGGTACATTAGGACACCGTTGCCTAACCCTTCGATGAATACAGGTGTAATAGTGGTATGTTGTGTTATTTTGTTCCATACAATGATACATTTTCACACGGTATATTTTGGCCCAGGACCGAGCCTGCACAGACCAGACAAATGAAAACTTCGAATTAACCAGAAATAGTCAGATCAAAACTGCCTCATTAGCCAAGTGGTCCCGAGCGCGACTGCTATGCTAGAGGTCCTGGGTTCGATTCCCAGGTCGAGCAAAGTGTTATTGGGTTTTTCTATGAAATTCCCAGTAGCAGCTCGGAGTTAGGAATTTGTGCCCGGTTAATGGCAATAGGCTCGCCCCCTATTACATGGGACCTAAACATACCGGCGAACTGTGGGTGTACATTAGTACGCCTCTGTCTGTATGTTAATGTAGTCAGATCATTTTCATACATTAGCCAGAATCTCTACAACTCAAGCTTATAGCTATCCGCCATACCTATGTATATAAGGCTTCCATTATACGTAGGTACAGTTACATGTTGTCAGGCCTTCGCATCAAAAGCTATTGTCCCATTGTAGTCTTCCGTCGCTATAATATCCTTTGATATTCGTTGTTATTTGCGTACAGAACGATAAGTAGGTATGTAGTGTTACCAACTTATACAGAAAACCTGTAATCGTTTTGAAGAAAATATACAAAGAACAGATAGACATTCTTAAAAGAAATCTGATTTCAAGGGGCCTGCTCCGAAAATAGAGAACTACTTAAATAGTTCCACGTGACGAAGAAAAAAAACATCTTAGTATTCAATGCTTCGTGTTCACTACTTATCTTTTTTTATCGGAAAATACATGACACCTTTGGAAACGTTGCCCCAAATCGTTCATAGTGCTTATAGATATTACCACAATATATAATTTAATTCCCTTGCAATTTCATAAGCCTATAAATTTCCAGAAATGTGGTTTCAGGTACCTAATATCTACTCCAAGGGTCGCCTCTGAGTGACGTCATAGATAGGTGCGATTGAGTTAGGTACGTAGAAGAGGCATTGTCCTGTTCGCGTGAGAACACCTCAACGTGTCTCCTTTGGGAGGCTACTGATAAACTAATTTCGCGACAGCTGGAACATACACATCAGTGTCAATATTACCCGCTTTTGTATTAACCTAATTATTTCCTATATCCACCTTTTTATTCCTACCATTTTGCACTTGGTATATGTATTGGGGACTTGTGTAGGTGGAATTAAATTAAAAGTGATGTTTATATGGAAATGTAGGTGCGGCTAGAGAATAATGGTTACTAAGAAAATTGGTGTGGTTTCCAGCTATTTAATTGTTAAAAAAATCTCGCCCTAATAACATATTATTTAGGCACTTATTATATATTATTATTCATGGAATTGCCAACATATAGGTACTTAGGTACTTAAATATTAGGATGAGTGACTGCATAACAGACTAAAAGACATTTTGCCAGTATGCCCATATTGACCAGATTTACATGGCCATCGCTTGGAAACACAATGTAGCACACAAGTAATACATCTTATATTAAATTAGATTGTTTAGTGCGATTGCCAAGTCAATCTATTTATTTAAAACGTAAAAGATTTTAAATATTGACACCGACTTGGTATTACATGGATCTCACAATTTTTTACGATAGAAGAACTGAGTTGCGAGACTTGGGTTTTTTTACGAGTTATGTTTTTAGTGGCATTGATATTTCTTTAATCTACAGAACAAGTAGAGAAATAATTGATATGAAAACTGGAATCAACTGCGATAAAAACTTTATTGTGCATTAACAAAAAATTAAAACAGTGCGACCCGGTACAAACAGAGTATGTAAATCGTTAAAAACTTTCGCATGTCATATTTCGCAGATCTTACAAGCATTTCATTTTCACATTTGAAACTCGTGCGTTTTGTTGCATTGCTAAGCATTTTTTAAGTTAACAGCAGCATGCTGCAAAATAATCTTTGCAATAATAAGGTATATAGCATAATGAACCCATTATATGTCCCACTGCTGGGCACGGGTCTCCTCTCACAATAAGAGGGATTAGGCTATAGTCCACCACGCAGGCCTTATGCGGATTGGCGGACTTCACACGTCGTCAATAAAATCTCTCTAAGGTTGTTTAGTTTTTTTTTAAAAAAAAAAACGACAATAGGATTTGTTCCTGTATCGAGGGTGAATTCACAAACAAATTTACACATACCATGATCCGGTATAACTGTACCTATTGTGTACCTGTAGGTCATGTCATACAAATATTTCCTCAGTGTGGGGATCAAACCCACAACACATGGGGCACAATCCGATCGCTCAGGTGCTATGACATATTATGTGTCATCAATCTCTAAGGTATGCAGGTTTAAGCAAGTGATCATTTTTTCATACGCACATGATCTTGAAAAGTTAGTAATGCCTTGGAATTATATCTCAAGATTCATATCATTATTTAAAAATAATTTAACGCTAATATTACTAGATCCCGTTCCTGTTTGAATTTTTTTTCGGACAAAACTATAGTCGTCAATTAAACAGTTAATTTAAAAATTACATATGTATGTATGTACCTAACTCTCAGCACGCAAAATACGCGCTTTGTCGTGGAGTTGCGGAAAATAGCCCGCTATACCATACCATGTACCTAACTCTTCTCATTATATTAAGAGCATTCAAATCATATAATAACAATAAGCTATAACAAATTTTCTATCGATTTCGCATGATTGCAGCAAATGTAAAATCTATTGTTGCTAGTAATTTGCGACCCGCATGGCATTCAATGTTAAGTACTACAAATTTGTATTATATAATAGTACAAATTATTTACTATCCGTTGTTCTATCTGCAATTGTTATCGAAACCGATATCATGTAAAGTGGGACAATTTACATAAACTGATTAGTAATTAATTAATCGAAAATTCCACGAAGGGTCATATAATTACAGGAGTATTACCTACCATTATATTGATAGTTATAGCTATTTTCAGTTTATGTTAGTTTTTTTAATCTCATCATAGTTACATTCTGACGCAGCTACTTATCGTGATTAACTAGGTTTTATTCCCAGGTTGAGCAGTGTTATTAGGTTTTTCTATCATATTCTCAGTGGCAGCTCAGAGTATGGTTTAGTGCCCATTTATTGACACTAAGATCGCCTAACCTAAGCCGAAGGCCTATTACACACACAAGTCCGCATCTCTGTCTAACCTTTCGGGGGTATTCCCGAAATTATTATCCCCGAATTCGTGCTTATTTAGGCAGGAATAATTTGTTTTTAATCATATTTTTTCACGAGTTCTACGGGGAAATAAAATGCGAATACACCGAGTATTCACATTTTATTTCTTTAAGATACCTACCTATGTACCTAAGTAGGTACCTACTATAAAGACAAAGGGGTTCACTAGTGATAGCATATCGACAGAAACTGTCGACATAATCATTCTCTATTAGACGTTACTACGTTATCGATAGTCCATTGCCACGCAGCACTAACCCGTCCACAGTCACTGACCTACTTCCCTATAACCACTTACTATCCGTAAGATAAGCAGGCTAATTCACTAATATGGTTTCTCTTACATGGCTTCGAGTGATGCTGATATGATGCCATTAGATATTACTGGAATAGTATGTCACGGATTTTAGAGTAGTTATTCGTTTTTTTTAGTCTTACGGCGATTTTTTCCAACGATCTATGCTACATCGATGTCGAAATCGTTAATCATAATTGTAGTAAGTAGGTATTTCGGAATCGCAGCAAATAGTTACCGTAGGTTATCTCCCTGGTATGTGATTAAAACATCTAAAATGAATACAATAGTATCCAAAAATATCATGAAGATTCGTATTTATTTAATTCTTATAAGAAAACTTACACACCAATTAATCATATAAGAGAACTATAAAACTACACGTATTACTAATAACAAGCTCTCGCAAGTTATAATATATTAGGCGCCACTTGCACTAACTTCTTAAATGTGTTTAAGTTGTATTTAAACACAAAATTTCTATGAAAAATCGTGTTAAAATACAATTTAAACATATTTAAGAGGGCCTAGAAGTTACAAGTTAAACAGATGTTAGTTAAATAGTTTTTTTTACTAACAATTAGATACTATTTAGTAGGTATTTCAACAATGTAAAAGTATATAACTTGTGGGTATTGTTGGTAATACATAGGCACTGAAAACATCATAGGCAATACAGCCAATGGTCCAATAGCTTACAGCCGCGACCGATATCTGAAGAGGCTCTCGTTAGGCGTCTGGATCAAGAGTTTGATGCAGAAAGCGGTACTCCTTGATACGGCACGCATTGTAAGAAAGTTTTTTCGTACTAGTCCGTTCATTTCAGTTCATCAGTTTGTATAGTAACGTATTGAAAGCGAACATCAAACCGACAAACATTTTAATTACCTATAAGATTGTTTTAGTAACGCGATTAATGACGAACACCAATGAGATAATAATATTACTACAAATACCTACGCCACAATGCTGAATATAATATCTACTATAATAAAATTGTAAAAAAGCTGTGTCTGTACATTGAAGATATTTAAAAAAAACAAGTGGGTATATAAACGTTTTCGAATCCAAAAATGTGTTTTTTATAATTCTTGTCTGTTTGTTTGTTTGTTACGGGTTGGCGCAAAAACTACTGACTAGATTTTAATTTTTTTATCATTTTTAGAAAGTATGTGCTCCAACTTAAAAACTGGTATACTTCTTATCTCAAATAATTAAACGGAGCCTGAGATACAGCTTGACCTCTCTAATGTATAGAGACCCATACAAAGAAGAGATCATCACTGTTGGTTTATGAGCTTCAAGCGAGCGAAGCCGCGGGCAGAAGCTAGTAATATATATAAAATTGCACCCTGTGATTGAAAAACCTTTATGATAGAATCTATGAGCAGTTGTTCCACCTACGAATATGTTTTAGTTTCCGATAAAAAATGGAAATGAATTTAGCGGTTAAATCGTAGCTACTAGAAAATATTGTTTATAGATACATAACTATGAAACTGTATCCAAAACCGAATGTGAAACGAAGAGAACAAAAACCCAATCGAAAAATCACCAACCAGATTCTATGCCAAAACGTATCACGAAAAAAAAGGAAAATATATAATGTTATCGACAGGGAAAAATATAGAGATATTGTCACCGTTTCTGGCGTACAGCCAGTCTGTCATATCATAACACTCATATTGTTCTTGTATCTCCTCTACAGACCCAAGGATATGGGAGACAAACATTGGATGATTATGTACTTTCTTATTGTAACATGGTTAATTACGTTGCCGGAACGTACATAGTTGTTTTTTTCTTGTGAAGACAAGCGTGATAATTGTTGGTGATAAACATAATCTATTATACGCATTTAGTTTAATGATACTAATTCAGCGGGTCTCATTGGTGTAGTCGCAAGCGAGACGCGCAATGTGAGGTCTCGGTTTCGATTCCCAGGAAGAGTAAAGTGTTATTGGGTATTAGTAAATCCCATAGTGGTGTTCTCAGGAACCGAAAAGCAGTGATAGCCTAGTGATATGACCATTGGACTGCCAAGTCAGAGGTCTGGAGTTCAAATCCAACTTTTCGAAATGATGTGCGTATTAATTTAATAGTTATAATTATCACGCGCTTCAACGGTGAAGGAAAACATCGTGAGGAAATCTGCACGTCTGAGAGATTTTCGGCATGTGAATTTTGCCAACCCGCATTAGGCTAGCGTGCAGTGGACTAAAACCTAATCCCTCTTATTGTGAGAGGAGACCCGTGCCCAGCAGTGGGACATATTATTATAATGGGTTGATTATGACTGTATGTTGTATAAATCCGAATTTGCCAATTGAAGATTGAACACCAATGCCTAACCCTTCGGGGAATACAGGCATTTTAGTGTATAAATTTTAAAATGTTTAATTTTCATACAAAAAGTGTCCTGAATTCGATTTGGATTCAACCTACACGGTGAGTGAGCTTCTCTCCACTTTACTGCTAACTTGAGGCGAGATATTTGCTCAGTAGAAATAAATAATGCAGCATCTACTTCTAAGAGTGCTTTCAAACGTCTCGATTTCACATCGAGTCCGTGAGGTCACTCGAATCGATTTAAGGCTGGATGTTAGTCGACGGTATATTGAGAAGCGAAGTCCGCTGACCCGTTATACAATTAATCATGGTATCCTAGCTTACCTTTCTATGTATCTCGATTTTATGATCGTGTTAATTCTTCCGTCTGATGTATCATAGGCATTACCTACGATAATATGAGTAGTACAGAATCTCAAAAGTAGCGGCAGACCCAAAGTGAGATTGTGAGATGAACTTGGCGTATTTGCAAAGGGTGAATGCAGAAAGGTCCTAATTGCGACGAAGGTAAAGAGGAAGGGAGGCTTTTAGGAAAACCGATGAGCGAAAGTCACCAATTGACGCTTTACCTATAGTGGACGGTGACGTCGATATCGGCTGTAATGTAAAGAAGTTTGTGAGAACAAAATGCATTTGAGATTGAACTGGCCAGTTAGAAACAATTCCGCGGGATATAGCTCATGTTTAATTTTATATTAGGCAACTTTAAATTCAGAACACGATTGATTTAAGCACATGACAATTAGATTTATAGGTATAAGATATAATTTACATTTCAGGCAACAAAAACTCGATTCGATTCGATCGAAACGAAAAACGTGGTATAAGCCAAATTATAGTACCAAATTCTCTAGGTACTCGCGCTTTGAAATTTCGAGAGCATTCGACTAGCTACTGGATAGCACTCTGAAATTCAGTTCGAAAAACATTGTATTGGAGCATGAAACAATATCGACAATATGTGACGTGAATTCGTGCAGTGAATAAGCGCGTGACATTTTAGGTACCTACAGGTTTGATACCCAAAAAACTTTTGATCGTGCACTATCTGCAAGTACATCCATTTAGTCTGAGGTATTGCTTGTTATTGTGGATTTTTTCTAGAGGTTCTGGGTTCAATTCCAGATTCAGCAAATAGTTATTGCCCCATATTCTCAGCAGCAGCTCGGAGATTCGAATTTAATATGGTTACGGGCAATAGGCTGGCCCCCTATTAATGAGGCCTAGACCTACCGGCAACTTAACGTAAATTTAACGTGGGAGAGCCATGCTTCGGCTCGAATGGGCCGGCTCGACCGGAGTGATACCACGGCCTCACAGGAAACCGGCGTGAAGCAGCGCTTGCGTTGTGTTTCGCTGTTTAAGTGAGGTTACCGAAGGCCCAAACCCTTTTAAAAGGCGGGCAACGTACTCGTGACTCCTCTGATGTTGCGGGTGTCCATGGGCGGCGGTTATCGCTTACCATCAGGTGATCCGTCGGCTCGTTTGCCCCCCTCTCCCATAAAAAAACCTGTTGGGTGTACACTAGTACGCCTCTGCCTGACCCTTTGGAGAATATGTATATAAGTATGTATCTAAAATAAGGCAACTTCTTCGTTTTTAATTAATAACTTAGCCTAGACGTTTCCCAACTATGTTGCAATGGGGTCGGCTTCCAGTCTAACCAAATGCGGTATAATATCAGTGTTTTACACAAAGCGACTGTTATTAGACCTCTGCGACCACCTGAATTTCAAGGAAAAAAGGAAATTACATTCACTTATATTTGTTACCAATGAAGTAGGTATTCTGCACGAAATGGTAGGATAGGAACCGAGATTAATTGTATCCAATTCCGATTAATAACACAAATTGATTAAATTCTGTTTGAATTACATTTTTTTTTTAAAAAGCTTACTAGCAATGTGGGTCGCACATCACTAGTATTCTTGTTAACCCCTCGTGCTAAGCTAAAATGCTTGTGTTACGAATGGGTTCACGTCGGTAGTGTAATGGGTGGGTGGGTGAACCGGCAACCACATGATCGCAAGTCCGACGCCTTAGCCATTAGGCTACCGCCGCTTCTAATTGTTTTGGTGTTACTTTTGTATGGGTAATTCGGTGCGCTGGAAAAAATTCTGGTTGTCAGGTTTGTTGGTTACTACTAACGATCGTAAATGTTGACATGACATCCATACCGACAAAGAATAAAAAAAAACACATTTATTGACATAAATTTTTGTACACCTAAACTAGTATAGACTGTATCATAGGGACCAGAATGGTTACTTATACAAAGATTGAGTGCGATAAGCGTAGAATTAGTTTTCAAATTGATTGATCAGAGTAAATTATTACTTAGCGACTAACCCCTTCCTACGAGAACAAATTATATTTTAATATTCATAGACGTTAATATACCTCCTCCGTATTATGTAAATTCACATAGGAATATCTACCTAACAGAACTAATTATATAACCGCTATCTACTCGTGCGCACTATAGTTCCATTAGCGGGAATTGGCAATTTCTATGCTCAAATGTGACCGGACTCGTCAAGGGTGGCAAAAGCTGTATTTTACACGGCCCGAGTAATTACTACGACGTAATGGAAGGAAAGATCGCGAGGGTTCCGACCGGTAATATATCGTATCCAAAGCATAGGACTGAAGAATGCTGCGGTTTCATTGGCTACCGATTAAGGCGAAGCCTACACTTTCCTGAATTAATAGTTTAATTAATCTTCTAGGATACACGTTGAATAGGTAAGGTTGAGCAGCGATAAGGGATATATCGTTTGTAAACGCGATGAGTTGACCTATCAGGGCTTAGTAGGTAGTATGGTGAGGTAGGCTGCTGATAACTGAATGTTCTATTTGATAAGTTATTGTTAAGTATTATTATTAATTGTAAGTTTGTGCCGCTACAACTAAGTTCAATTTGGGTAATCCATTTTTTTGTAGTCCTATTTATAAGAATGTTATCTATATAGTATGAAGACTGGGACCCCATTTTCGAAGTAGAATCGAGAACTCAGTGACTGTATTTGACAGCACGAATGACACAGTGGCTGAGTTGTGCAATGGGCGCGACCCATTTGTTTGGTCGTTATTTTAAAGACCAAAACTTTTATCGGTAGACTATAAAAATACTTGTTCCACACGGGAATCGTGCCCGCTATAACCAATCACTTAACTAACCTTATCTTGTGTGGGGCCGAGGCAGCAAGGCCTCAGAGAACTCCGACCCAATGGGATCTTTTGTGCTTCCCCTAGATACTTAATCCTCATCCTCCCCCAGTTCTTCAAACAGCTCTTCTATAAGATTTATAATGAGGCCTGGGGGTATGAGTCTGTAGTCCTCTGGTCTTAGATAACCCTGCCCCAAGAGGCACATTCGCTTTCTAGCCAGTGCATCGCATGTACACAGAAGGAACCAATCACTTTATCACCTAAGCTCTAAGCCAGCTGTTATACAGTAGGGAGTTTTTTTTTCAAACATATATCTGCCTTCAACTCAAAACAGCATACAGAAAAAAATACGCATACCTTACTTCGTGGCAACCTAAATTTAGAGCAACAACAACAATAGACGTAAAACTATGTCAACTTGTTAGTTGGATTGCCTTTTGTTTTAAAAATATAAAACTGTAGCTTTCAATTGTCTCTGTCTGATAGTGATCTATTTTGAGCGTTTTGTCCTTAAATAGGAACGCGAAACACTTATAGTATTACCTCCATGTCGGCTCTCACAATGGCTTCTCCCCGAACAATACGGTCTCGATTTGACAAGATGTTAAACAGAATTATGAGATGAGTTTGCTACAAGCATTAGTCTACTAAATTACCGAATATAATTTGGTCTGTAACAAAATGTAGTAAGGTAAGTACGTATTAATGTTACTATATTCATCCATCAATTTAACATTATACATAAACCTATTCTTACCATCCATACTATACCATCTCCTATTCTTTCCTAAAATATAGGGATATTTTTTATTTATTAGGTAAGTATCTTACTAGTCTTACTTCCTACTAATATTATAAATGCGAATTTTTTTGTGAGGATGGGTGAATGAATTGGTGGATGGATGAATGTTTGTTACTCTTTCACGCCAGAACGGCTGATCCGATCTGGATAAAATTTGGCACAGAGATATATTATAATCTGGAATTACACATGGGCTACTTTTTATCTAGGTCGGACCCAATTCTGAAGTCTACGCAAACGAAGTCGCGGACAGAAGCTAGTATTATTATATAAATACGATAATTATAGTTATTTGAAAAAAAATGGTGGTACGATTTGAACCTGCAGCATTTTTCGGTTTGATAGACCTGATGCTAAGGTAATATTTCTCGATTTTTCTGCGACATGGTCCGTCTTAAAGTGACGTCAGTGTCCGTCGTCAGCATATCATGGTATCCAAAATGTATCAAATAAGTTCAATCGATTTTCAATTTTATCTCCAAACAATAGTTTCATTATCTATTGGGGAAATTTACATTACAGATATCTTAACAAATTCAGCTTGCAGGTAAACCTCCTGTGTATTCACCAGTACATTGAACCAGAATGGTGATTACGTCTGACCTTCGCAGAGATAGGCCATTAATATTAATAGGTTTTTACTACGCTAAGATCGTACCCTACTTATTATCTTATATATATATAATTCAGAGTAGACGGGAAATTTACTTTTAATTAACATAAAATGTAGGTAAGTATTTGGTTCTGATAATGCTGTACATCGCATTAAAATCAGGCTATACCTCTCTCGATATATACAACAGAAAACGACAGAAAAACATTAGATCTGTAAGTCCGATGTCATGTCAATAAGGCTCAGAGTAAAGTAAGGTGACGTACCTATACCTACAAAAGAATAATCACTATTTCACTGACGAAATCTTTCAATTTTAGGAATTTTGATCTAAATTTATTTCATTTATCATGTTTTTGAACTAATAAAGTTTAATTAATTAACATTTACAAAGACTGAAATATTCTGCCATTATATTATTTAGATACCAAATTTCAAAGAAAAGTAACTTTAATTTGATTTAAGTAATCTCTACTTTCTAACTTTATTCGGAAGTCTCTGTAGTTATCTAGACTTTATTAATGCTAATGCTAATGTTAATGCTAAAAAAAATAATTATTATTTGCAATCTATTTACTGCAGGAAGAAGAAAGATACAGAATTTCATAATTAATGGTTATTCAATGATACAACAACTATCAGGTTGTATCTGTGTTTTTTTACGGGATAGGGGAGCAAACGAGCAGCCGGGTCACCTGATGGTAAGCGATAACCACCGCCCATGGACCCCTCAACACCAGAAGAGTCACAAATGCGTTGCCCGCCTTTTAAAAGGGTTTGGGCCTCCGGTTACCTCACTCACTCGGCGAAAAACAACGCAAGGGTTGTTTGACGCCGGTTTTCTGTGAGGCCGAGGTTTCACCCCGGTCGAGCCGGTCACATTCGTGCCGAAGCATGGTTCTCCCACAATAAAAACTGTCTACAGACAGTAGTCACCAATTTACGATTCCAAAGACAGTATGGAATTTAAAAATCGTAGTCAAATTCTTAAGGAAGGTTATACACGTACCTAGATGAAACGTAGCGCAGTTAGTAGGTAACTCATCAATCGCGGTTCCAAATTAATCGTTTCATGTAGAAAATAACCGGCAAGAAACTCAATGCATTCCATTTTAACACAGTCTTACTTATAAAATTAACAATTGTTCTGAAGCACTGTAACTACCGAATTATACAGAAAATACGCTCGTGCATTCTAAACTATCTTTCTATTTATAATGTGCCTATCCAAAACCAAATTTATCTTTGCCTCAAATACCATCAAAACCTGTTCAAACATTACGGTGTAATTGAATACAAACATGTATAAGCGTTTAAACTTTTACATGCAAGTTTGGTCAGTTCAACATTACATGCAGTGTAGGTTTGTGTCAAAGTAAGCCGCAGACTAACACAGTTATATTTATCTTAACTAAGGCATGGGAAGTTTAAATACGTTGTAACTTTATCTACAGTCTATCCCAGTTAACTTGGCATTTTTGGTAAACAAATATGGCGTCCTAATAACTAGAGACAACTATTGATAGTGGTTAGATAGTGTTGGGAAATCATGAATGAATGACTGAACTAAATACTCTTAGCCAAGACTGAATGATTCTCACCTTGACGAGTACTGTACTTTAATTTCAAATATGAAGTGAATGTGTGAATAAATAAAATGACAAACTGCGAAATATTTCGTATTCTTCTGACACATGTATTATGAACCTCTGGGTCGGTGCATCTGATGCAGTATCTGTTATGTCATCGAGCTGCAACATTTTATCCTCTTCCTTGATTACATGATTTATGCATTGGTCCATAACACCGTGCCTATTTTTGTTAAGCCTTCCTTAATCAATTCCTTGACTTGAGCCATTTTAAAAGATTTATTATTTTTGCCAACATGGCATTTTAATTGTGCCCGTATTAATTCTATGGGATTTAATTCGCAATGTTAAGGGCGTAATACAATAACATTTTTACTGGCTCACATTTCATTTGAACTTGAAATTACAGTTCAGTTGTTCATTCACATAAATCAAAATCATTCATTATTTTGTCACATCCCTAAAATTCGTAGACAATCTAGAGTTTTGAAATGTCAAATTGTCATGATTATTTTAATCTGTGAAAATGAAATTACATAAAATTTCATTTTTATTAAAAATAATGGACTTTTAAAGTGATTTCGAAGCAGTTTTTGGTATAATTTAAAGTGTGTGTGTATAATGTAAGTGTTAATAAAATAGTTTCCTACATCAAGTGCGTGATTAAAGAAAATCTTGTGATTTTCTCATCGGGCAGGGTTTGTTTACCAAAAAAGACAAGTCCAAAAAAACGGACTACTTATACCTAATTATATCCTTCTAATATTATAAAAGGGAAAGGATGGCAGAACGGCTGAACGGATCTGGATAGATTTTGACACAGACATAGATTAGTCTGGAATAACACATAGGCTACTTTTTATCCAGGTCGGACACAATTATGAAGTCCATACAGACTAAGTCATTCGCAGAAGCTAGCCTTACATACATCATATTTTAAAAGTATTCGAATATTCCCAGAATTTACTCAATAGTCTTATAGTCGTAAGCACGAGCACTCTGAAGGTCTTAGGATAGATTCCCAATACCTCTAGCACGGGTAAAGTGGGTTATCAGGTTTTCCAGTTTTCCGGTTAATGGCAAAAGGCTCGCCGCCTATTATATGGGACCCAAAAATTCCAGCCACTATTTCCAAGTGAGTCATCTAATATTAGGCAAAATTACCTATCAATATAATAATGTTTTGAAATGAATATATAGTAATACTATTCAATAACATTTTAATTAAAGTTTCCTTAGATATCAATGTTACCTACTTTCTTACAATATGACGATGTTAATTGAAAGCTGCCTTGCTCAATACAAATGAGACAACATAGCTCTTCATAATAACCAATGCTAATTATCTAATGAGGAAGTTCCATTTAATAGAAATAACTCCTGATACAACAAACACAAAAAAGCGTTTCTCATAGATTAATTTCCGTTCATCAAGAAACTTCTCTATTTCGAAAATAAATTGTTTTAGCTGGGTGGTACGACCTCTTGGGACTGGTCGGCGATCACCCTTACGTCGGAGACTGTAGACTGAGTGCTTCAGTGTGTGTTTCGACTTTTACGCGTGAGAGCCAGTTCCCCATCGGTTTCTGCGGCTCTGGCAGTCTGTAGTCTGTCGGGGCTCGGCTTAAGGCTCGGTCGAGCATAACTAACGCCTCGCTGTAGTTACTCTTTGCCAATATAATCAGCAATATAAAAACAGATTATAAGTACTGGGTTATTTACATATACGACCATAATTTCTTTCTGGAGGCCCAATATCCGCTTAGGACAAATGTAAAACATCTAGCCAGATCTATTTCATTGCAACAGCGAGAAAACAAATGATCTCAGAAATGAGATCTAACTAAATATATTTATCGCTCCCATAAACATTTAATAAAATCAACATGTTAAACTAATATTCATCAAAATAGTTTGAGGCGTTCTCGAGAACATTGTTATAACATATTTAAGTATGTATAATAAAATATTGAAATTATTCTTCCCACCATTGCCCAGGTTAAGAGATTTTTTTTTCTCTAATTTTGTTAAGGTACATCAAAAAATTTATACCGATGTTCTAGTGTTTCCTTCGTGGTGATTTCATCCAACATCATTCTGACATTTGGCATAAACAATTTGCTCAAAATAGCTACTATATCATCTGACACTTATAGTATACAAATAGATATGTGAAGGACGTGTTTGCCAGGATACGATAACGTGTATCCGGGACGTGTCACGAATACACACGACGTGGAAACGACATAACTACATGAGTGACCAAACTAGATACATTCATAAACAGAATAAAATAAAATAAATTGGTTTCCAGTTTTCATTTATCTTGTTAATATACATTTAGACGCTATCATGCCTCTATTTCGCACAGGGTTAGGCAGAAATAAACCAACAATTTGCCAGTAAATTTTTAGGCTGTAATAGGGGGCGAGCCTATAGCTAATAACCAAGTAAACTAAATTGCTAGGTACTGGAAAATTCTTAGAAAAATAAACGGTAGGTAACATTTTTTTTTATGGGATAGGGGAGCAAACGAGCATACGGATCACCTGATGGTAAGCGATAACCGCCGCCCATGCCCGCCTTTTGAAAAGGTTTGGGCCTCCGGTAATCTCATTCACTCGGCGAAACACAACGCGAGCGTTGTTTCACGCCGGTTTTCTGTGAGGCCGTGGTATCACTCCGGTTGAGCCGGCCCATTCGTGCCGAAGCATGGCTCCTCCCTCGTCAAAATCAAATATATTGTAAAAATAATAAATAAATGTGAAATAGGTTAGCTAGACGTACGTAACCTAACCTAGCACGTAATATTAACTTTTTAATTTAAGGTATACAATATTATTTTTAGTATATGAGAATGCTGGATACAGTTTGTTCAGAATAGGTAACCATGTTATATTTTGTCCCAAATATATTTAAAAAAGATTACAAGTGGGACACCGAGCGAACTAAGTATCTTTCCATAATCATACGCGTACAATACACACAGCGGGGCGTGGGTAATAACGCGTGGTGAGCATGGTTTTCTACGGAAAACCAGGTAACATATCAAGCTTATAACTTTGTGATTTTTAGAGATACAGTTTTGTAACTTTGTACATTCTTCACATAAATACACACTATACACATACTACATAACATAACATACCATCACGCCTGTATTCCCCGAAGGGCTAGGCAGAGGCGTACTAATGTACACCCACAGTTCGCCGGTATGTTTAGGTCCCATGTAATAGGGGGCGAGCCTATTACCATTAACCGGGCACAAATTCCTAACTCCGAGCTGCTACTGGGAATTTCATAGAAAAACCCAATAACACTGCTCGACCTGGGAATCGAACCCAGGACCTCTAGCGTAGCAGTCGCGCTCAGGACCACTTGTCTAATGAGGCAGTTATATATATATACTAAAACTAATGTTATATAAATTCTCGTGTAGGTAACAGGAAACTAGATATGTAGGCAACTAATTAATTTTATCATAGCCACGAAGTTTCATTCCTCGACCCTCGGGACTAGCCTTAGTTTCGGGATAACATCTCAGGAACATCTGTCTTTCTAATTTTATCGTTAACAAATTGTTAGTGTGGTATTCTTCTTTTATCTTTGTAAGTCCGTGTTTATTCTAGTACCTAATAAAAACAGAAGTGTAGGATGAGGAAGATCTAGTTATAGTTGACTTTCATGTGATAACGTCTACTTACTTGGGAACTTACATGTTTAGACTTCGGTGACTATAGGTACACTGCTGTGACTATAATTGAGTATGATGTTCTATCGCTTCTGAGTACTGTTAGTATTTGTCCCCAGTTAACGGCAATGGACACGGACTGTGGAAGTACAACTGCCTAACCCTTTGAGGGTTAGGCAGTACAGTAATACAGTAACGGCATTAACAATGAACAAACAAGCTTAATTTATTTGAATATTAGTTTAACATGACGAGTTTTTTAAACGTTAGTGAATCCCAACAAATAAAGTGTAAAATAAATTGCGAAGATATTGGGGTCATGTCCGGGGATTCGGGTCCTGTGAGGGATTTTTGACATTACGATTGACATTGACGTTTGACAGTTACAGACAGACCCGCGTAAGAAGTAAGCTCATTTCATAAGTAACACCATAGATGTCGCTATGAAATCAAGTCTTTATCTGTTTTAGTGATTATTTTACTAGTTATAGCGATACGTTGAAATTCTGCGGGCATTCCTCTGGCCCGGTCACATTGGAATGCCCGCCTCCTCTCGACCGTTAAGACCAAAATATTTTTACGACCTAAATCAATGGTATCCACTCAAGAGCAATCTATTCTTGGTCTAACACGATCCGTCATACAGATACAATTTTCAAAGGTTTGAAATTCAACTGTAACTTATATGAATATCAAGATGTAACTTTTTCTATAGATAATTACTATCATACGTAGGTATTAGCTTTGAATCAGTGGTGATCTCGTTGATATCAATCCCGTGGGAATTTCCCAATATCCCCGAATAGTACTCACCCATTCGACTTATGATAGGTCAATGGCTACCTACTAAAAGACAGACCACATAGAAGGAACTGTCAAATTACAAAGAAACAAAAAAACTGTGTTGAGAGCATCGCTATGAAAACAAAATTGTATTTGCACGAGCTCAGCTTAACCTTCCAGAATGTCGAAGTGCTACTTACGTTATATAAAACCTATACTTTTATAAAACAAATGTAACAAAGTGTACATAAGATTATTGTGTCGCAAACACTATCCATCATTGTTGCTTTTTGTCCACAAAGCTGTACACAGTTGCCATCCGAGTCTTTGTCTGATGATGTAACGATACAGTACTGACTACGTGCCAACCCTGGATGCGTAATATAAAAAACAAAAGAATAGGATGGTCCTTACTACCTATATTCTTTTTGTTCGGCATTAAAATTGACGATTGTTTGGGATTTTGGGAAATCTTTCATGTGATTTATTTACATAATAATATTGCGGAAAGTGAAACCTAGAAGCAACATTGCTTTAGTACCTAATACTTGAAGATAGAATGTATAAATGCGGCTGAATATCAGAATTTTTTAATGCACCTCAATATACCTATACGCTTACGAAATACGTTTTCCTCATCCTCACTTAAATATTCAACGAATTTTACAACCGCGGTAAGGCTATCTAATTTGGCTTCTAGCTTCTAGCTCGGATTTATCATCAATGAGCCGGTTGGCACGGAGCTCCAGCCAGTCTAATGCGTCAAGCTGTTATTTGGGTAAACCATTTTAGTCGGTCTAATATCGTTTAGGCTACAAAATAGAGCCGAGTCTAGGGACGGATGTTGAACACCTGACATCATACGTATAACTCGAGATAAACAGTTAATTAGATTAATTTTAACCAACATGTTTAGATTCTATGTTACATATCAAATATAGGTAGCACTTACTTCGGTCTGATTTCAATAAACTAGTCTAAATTCAATTTGCTATTTAGCTAATAGATTACCTAAAAGTACATTTTAATTAAGTAAATAAATCTTTGCAATATTTGTTCCATCAAAAGACACGTCTGAAATGAATTGTTGGAAGCATCGGTTGCGATTTTTTTTTTTCACTAAGCCACTAATCAAATAACAATTGTAAACATTTCTCGAGAGGGGAACTTGAACGTCGATGTACCGGTACTTTATACCTATTTACGGATTTCCACCAAGCGTGTTTCAAAGAATAAACGGTCATTACAGTCGGTCGTTGCACACGAAAATTCTTTCGTGTCTATTCAGTCGTATTCCGAAGCAGTTTGAATAGTGCACCAGTGAAAATAATCGCCATAGTAAAGCACAATCGTTGACTGGAAGGGTGCCAAGTCGCAGCGTGCGCGGTGCTACGCTTCCTATGTGTTTCGCTTCAATAGAATTAACAATTTCCCATGCAATCGCCGGCGGGTAGCGACCGCCCGCTGTCAATGAGCATCCGGTTATTTACAAAAAGGTACGACGTTTTACATTACTTGCTTATACACCCACGAAAAATTATAATGAAACATCTTTAAAATTGTACCTTGTAACATTGTGACTGTGTCTTGATGACGTTGTTAATAATAGCCACGTCATCAACAAATTGGTATTATTTTAGTGACGGAAAAATTCGACTCGCAGGCTAACATAATTTTCAATAGATGTTACTGACGTCACCTTTAAGACGTAAGTTCAGAATGTGAAGGCAAATTTCGACATGGCAGGTGGGGCTCGCGGTGGCTTAGTGGTCATAACGTCTGGTGTATCTAACCAGAAGACGCAGGTTCGAATCCTGCCTGCGAGTCGAATTTTTCCTTCACTAAAATAACTTTATAATCTTAGCATGAAAAATGCAAATAAAACACAAAAACATTGTTTAATATTCAAAATTATTATCGAAGGAATGATTAACGTTAAATTAGTAGGTACATAGGTAATTATGTAATTTTTTTACATGAAGATCGAACTGTAATATTTTATTTCATAAATCGTCAATGATAAGAGCGATAAATCATCACTCTTAATTAATTCTCGTATAAAGATAAGAGATCTGTTTAAATTTTAATTGGATTTCCTGAATCCGACGCCTCGATCGTGTGTCAGTGATCTTAAAATTTATGTCATTTTTATTGCACTCACATTCGCAATCATGTTGCCACGTCCACGTAAACAAAGAAAATTTCCGTATAAAATAACGTCTGGCGGCGAGCCAGCCGTCCAGCGTTGTCAAGAAACGGCAAACTTCGTTTAATTTCGTCGACAATTGACAAATTTTAAACGAAAATTAATTTAAGACGCTAACGAACTTGTCAGCGGATGTTGTTTCAAGTTCCAGGCTTTGACGGGATTAAAATACCACGCCTTTGTAATTACGTCCACAATAACCCTCTTACATCTAATCCCTCTGGAAACCCCAAAGACAACGGAGCTGTGATAAATTGTGCTTAATTTTAATAATAGATACACACTGTTTCTTTTTTTTTGTGGTCTTTGTTGTAAATCGCTCGAGTGGTATCGTTTTGTCCGCACAACTTGTTACATCGAAGCACACATCAGTACACCGTCATCTACATAGAAAGTTTAGCGCAATAGTTTTTCGATAGCTACAGGCTGCTCCAAATATCGGGCGGAGAGCCGCCTCGTTTTGAGGCAAAACCTTTTTATGCTTCTCCGAGGTACGTTTGCTTCGCTCTTTGAGAATTCTATTTTTGTAAAAGGTTCCTGATGCCGAGTTAGTTATTTTTCTTTTAGGGTGGTCTTTGATATTTTGTGAAAGTAACGTGTGAATATAATATCTACATAATATACCTATCATGTGACTTCGTAAGCAAGAGAAACAGGCCAAATAGGTACCTAGGATAATTTTTAGCTATACAGAAACGCGTGACGCTATTTAAAATTCGTATTTAAATGTATATACCTACTATCCCTATTATCTAAATCTTGCTAAATCAAACTACCTCATTTCATTAGTGTAATGTTGACTGCCGGCTACGCTAAAGATCCTGGGTTATATTCTCGGGTCGAGTAAAGTGTTATTGAGTTTTTCTATGAAATTCTCAGTAGCAGCTCGGAGATTGGGACATGTGCTCGTGTAATGCTAATAGGCTCGCCTCCTACGAGCGGCTAAACATACGGGCGAACTGTGAGCGTACATTAGTACTCCTCTGCCTAACCCTTCGGGGAATACAGGCGTGATGGTATGTATCTTTCACTGCATAAACCGAAGAAAGACTGATATGATTTATTAAACGATAAGACAGAAGTTTTCAGTGAAGTCACAAACATACTACATTTGGCAAACTCTATATGAATCAATTGTAACTCGCCGTTACCACCCAGTTTCACTCGTGTAGTTGTAATATTAACACATGCTACATCTCCGAGTTTTCTCGTTCAGTGAAGTTCTGCCAAACTTTTGAAGCAAATCAGATTACCTTCTGTGTATGGCAACATTTCGGGCGAGTTATATTTGTCAGTGTTGAATATTTTAAGAGGATATTTGGAAGTTTCAAGTCGTTTTACAAAATCTATGTTCAGAGCTTATTTAATACCATAAGGAAAATATAAGTATTATCAGGTATCTTTATCTATAGATAGCAAACATACTTAAAATAAATTACTAGGTACCTTTTTATTAGTTTAAACTTTTATGTACATATCTAATTAATTATCCAATTATATCCCTTCGCTAGGTCTCGAATTTATGTAATAATTATTTATTTAAATAGTGAAGTAATATTTTTTTTTTTTTTATTTCTGAAAAGCATCTTCTCGACCTCTTTCTACAGTTTACAAATTATTTTGAATTATTAATATAGGTTAGGCTTTATGTGAATAAGTATAGAAGTGGAATACCACTACTACAGTGAATGGCATATTATTTTTAATTTAATTTTTGTCATTCTGTTCTTGATCAGAATGCCCTAACCAATTACGGAATCTTAAAAATAATATAACCTTCAAACTTAAATTTGCTATAGCTGTTCATAAGGGGCGCTACAATATCTACTTTCTAAGAAAATAATAAAAAAGAAATTCCAACGTTATTAGGGAAATCACACTATGGAAGACAACTATAATAAAATAGACATGAAAAGATTTTTTGGAAGCTACTTACATAATTAAAAATGTTCGAAAACCAACAGACCGGATCCATTCAGTCGTTGATATCTCAATTGGTGCGAACGTTTTAAAAAGTCCTTACAAATAACATCATATTTATCCCAGATACTGTGTAGAAAGTCATGAAACACTCATTTTCTGTGAATTGCCTTTCAGTATTGGCGCGAACAAAAAATATAGCTACTGAAGACATTTTCAAAGGCATTGAAAGTCTGTTAGTAATTACTTATAAATAATGTATAAGACATAATGTTGCTTATTTGTTGGAACAATAATACATTATTTATGGTATGTTACTGCTCATTAGCCAAGTGGTCCTGAGCGCGACTGCTACGCAAGAGGTCCTGGGTTCGATTCCCAGGTCGAGCAGCGTTATTGGGTTTTTCTATGAAATTCCCAGTAGCAGCTCGGAGTTAGGAATCTGTGCCCGGTTAATGGCAATAGGCTCGCCCCCTATTACATGAGACCTAAGCATACCGGCGAACTGTGGGTGTACATTAGTACACCTCTGCCTAACCCTTCGGGGAATATAGGCGTGATGGTATGTTATGTTATGTTTTTTTTATGGTATGTTAACATTTAACATTACATAGCATATCGCCTATATTACAAAAAAGGTTTGGTAGAGATATAGAAACTGCTGTAATGTACCACAGAAAACCTGTAGGTATGCTTTTAGAAGTTATATTAAAACCTTTCTTCTTGGTTCTTTTACCTAGTTCAGGAGACAGAGCTCCATTGTATTGAGACATTTGGTTGCTAATAAATATATTATATTAAATATATTATATTAAAAGGTCAAGCCTATTGTTGCTAACCGTGCACAAGTGGAAACTTCTGTCTCTGAATTTTTCCCGCAAAATAGGACAAAAACACTATCCTTCTTGGTATTCCATCTCAGGAACATTAGCACCATCAGCAATCTCTTCACTGTAAGCCAAGAAGGCCTTTAAAAAAACACCACAAATAAAGAAGATACAACCATAAAAAATTTAAACCAATGTACACAGTGCTTCCATTTACTAGAAAAAAAATCATCTTAGACAAAAAAAAACTTAAGAGACTCTAATCGCGGTATATTGATATTATTTAGTTCCCGACGTTTCGGATCCTTTACAAATATAGTGAATCGGATCGCTAATAATTAACAAAAATGTAAGGTAGCTGTTAGTAATTTTAACGTCAAGACGTCCAACACCTCAGTCTGCCCGTGACCATGGATGCTGTAAAGGATCCGAAACGTCGGGAACTAAATAATATCAATATACCGCGATAAAATCCGTAAAAAGTAGTTTCATTTCAATGTCTAATATTCGCGTGTCAGAAATCAGTTAAGAGACTCTACTTCCATCACGGCATTACAAAGCATTACAAAAAAGATAATTATATATTGTAATCTCAAACATTTTCCCTCGTTCGTACAATAGGAGGGTCAATAGAATTAAGGGTACAAGGGAAATGACATATGGCAACCGTTATAAAACCGACCCAGGGTGGGTCGGTTTAAAAAAAGAACCACCTAAAATTTAATAAAAGAACACCCAATTATTTTAAATATCAAGCGGTAAATTATACCCAATCAATAAGTGAAGAGATTAAAAAAATATACAGGCAAACAACTAACCTCCTCCTTTTTTGAATTTGTAGTTTGTCAATTAATTATTGCATAAAAGAACTGTGCTGGAAATGTTGTGTAAAGAATACGCTTTTATGTAATGTAGGTAGATAATATAAATGTTTATTTCTGAAAAAGATGATAAACTGATGTACATAGATATCCTAAATCGACTTGGGTCGCGAGTTATCACGATTTGGATTCAATAGTCATAAATGATAATATGATCAATGCAGTAATTGTTAAGAGTCTCAATTTACATCCGAGGAGCGGTTCATCCGAATCCGACAGTGGTGCTGTAACTATAGAACGCGGCAAATAATAATACCGGCCAGACCGGTGGGTTACTATTTGCTTTTTTATATGTATTTGTTGTAAAATACTTATAAGATATGGAAACGCGGTATGCGTTCCTGTATTCCCTGAAGGATTAGGCAGAGGTGTGCTAAATTTACACCCACAGTTCGTCGGTATGTATATGTATAAAGGGCAAGGCTAAGGCACAAACTGCGACATACTACTGAGATTTTCATAGAAAAATCTAATAACACTTGTTCGGCCTGGGTATAGAATTCAGGACCTCTAGCATATCAGTAAAAATATGACTTGCAAATTATAATACAGTAAAATGTATAGTGTTATAAATATTTAGCACGTCAGACAATAACAAAGAATGATAAGCTCTCATCTGAACACGCTGGAAAAAAGCATCTTTGGAGGCAAGATTTAATGATCCGGCTGGATCTCACGTGTAAGACCGGTTTCAAAATCATTTTAATGTCTTCAGTCATATGTATGAAAGAGCCAGAATATAGGTAGTTATTATAGCAGTAACCCTAAATTGTGTGCTCCATCTTAAGACCTATTCTGCTTACAATCAGGGAAGACAGCAGTAAAGAGATGTACCTAATATAAAAACACATTCCAGACACTTTAATTTACTACAAGAAACAGCAAAGCGAAACAGAGGCGCTAAAACCATCTTCCGCACGAACAAATTTTAAAAGCACAGCTTTAAAAATTGACCGAAATATGAAGCTCCGTAAAAGCAGAGGGGTCAGAGGGAGGTCTTCATAAAATACAGCTTTCCTTATTACACGCTCTGAACCATTCTTCATTGCATATTTCCATGCTGAACTGGGAATCCTCGAGGAAAAACAGCGAAGACTCAAGACTTGCAATAACGCAAAAGAATATTAATTTAGAAAGTGTTTTATACTATAAAGTCTCTTTTAGATGATATTTTATAAAGTGCTTCCATAACTAGAGTATTAAAGACAATATACCAACCAAAAGATTACAAATCGTTATTCTTATAATGGGTTTTACATCGAATATTATTGGAAATAACATAGATGATGTAGTGACTGCGTACTAAAAAGAAATGGTTTGCAGTTTTGGACATGTTAAGAAAATGAATGAAAGATGATTAACGAAAGAAATTTATAAGGAAAATATCAGCGGTAGCATCGGAATAGGTTGTCCTAGAAGGACATACGCTATATCTTATTGGCGAGGTCCTTCAAAAAGGTCAGGTGCGTAGTAGTTGCAACCGGCGCATAAGTATGAATGTGGCAGAAGCAAAATAAGTACCTATGCAAGAATCGTAGCAAGTGGCGGTCTATAGTCTGCCTACCTCTGTGGGAGAAAGGTGTATGTAAGGAAATACCACATCAATCCAAATCAACAATATTGCTATCTTCTGTGTTGGTAGGTCAATCTGTAGTCAATATCTATTAAAGACTAGCTGACCCAGCGAACTACGTACCGCATCAGAAAATCATTTTTTCATATTTACTCACCTTTTAAATCTTCCCTGGACTACCACAAACATTTCAAAACGAAAATCAGCAAAATTGATTTTTATATATATAGATATATAGCATGTATAGACTAATGTCAATATATAATGTCAATGTTATTGAATTTGGTTTAGTGATAGTCTGTGAACTTCCAATCCTTACTTCCTTGCTTAGAATTATAAATGCGAAAGTAATTTTGTCTATCTGTTGCGCTTTTACACCAAAACTACTACATCGATTTAAATAAAATTTGGTACACAGATAGTCTAGAGCCTGAGAAAGGACATGAGCTATATTTTTTATTTAAAAAAAAAAGTGTTGTAAGGGATTGAAAGGGGGGATGAAAACTGTATGAAAGCTGAGCGCAGCGTGGTAAGGCGCGGATGGGGAAATATGTGTTAGTATGCTTACTCGAACGTGTCTGTATCTTATTTGTAAAATAAGTATAGCCTAAATAATTAAAAATGCTACCCAAAGACACTATTCCACGCGGACAAAATCACGGGCACAGCTAATTAGCAGCTATTGAAGGCAGGGCCTATTGAAAATATTATTAAATGCCTTAACATAACTATCTTACAGGATATATATCGCCAGCAGCATATATACAGAGGTGTACACTGTACATACTGCTGAAGACCTACAGCTTGCTTGTACCTAAGTACCTATATTTTTAAGTCCCATATCAAAATGGGCGAACCTATTGCTATCGACAAGGCACACATCGAAACTCAGAGTTGCTACTGAGAGTTTCATTAACAACAACTCAATAACGCTTCGCTCTAACTGGATATAAACCCCACATCCTTGCGACCACTAGGTCAATAAAGCATCAAATAAAATTAGCCTCATTTACTCGCGGAATCCTAAAAGGACGCCAAATTGGAAGTTCTCAAGAAAATATAATAACATTATGTATAACTTTGACGGTCCAATCTCATAACTTTGTCCCCTCGGACGATGATAAAGTGAATTTTCGTCATCTTATACTTAATTATCTACTGACTGGCACATCATACTTATTTTGACTTGACAAACAATATTATCACCAACAATAAACTTTATTATTAATATATTTATTATATGATACCTAGGTGATTACCCAAAAACATTATATATTTCAGAATATAATTAGGATAGATTAAAATTAAAAATATATAATGTTTTTGGGTTTTACAACGGAGTAAAGTAAGCACTTTAGTTTAGATAGAATATTCCAACTAGATTTTAAAAATCACAATAACATTTTCTCCGGCTTTTAATTTCAAAACTTGCCAACCCTACCACTGATTTCAAATTTCGAACGAAATCGTGGATTTCAAAGCCGAAATCTCATACCCTTTACGGTACACGAACTAACGAATCCAACCTTTAACCTTTCATGTTCGCCTAGTGTGGACTATTCCGCTGCTTGATTTATGTCCACAAAAGGGGTGTATTTGAGAAATATTTTATAATAGTAAATATGGATGTAGTATTGAGGCGGGTTAGCAGGCGGTCATCGGGCCCCTACTAAAACTTCGGGTCGTTTATTGTGGGTATAATCATAAATCTCACGCCACGTTATTGGCAACGGGCTAGGGGTTACGTGGGTGGATAATTATGATAACTTAGGGGTAGTTTATACCGGTAGCGAGAAAAATGTGGACCCAGCGGTCTCTTTGGTAAAAATAGTTCATATATTCTTTTTTATAAAAAGCCCAGACAGTTACAAAAATCTATGCTATAAGTATTTAGAATTTATTTTTAATAACTACTCTTTATTTTATTTCATAGCATTCGAGGTTGCTTCTAAATATCTAGATATTCTTAATTATATACATTTACATAAAATAATATAGGAAATATTAATTCATTTACTCACCACACAACGCAATAAGCACCAAGAACTTCATCTTTACGTAATCAGAGTACCTCATAATTACATAATTTAATTGTCTAGCCGCACAATATAATGGAACAAAACTCAGTCACATGATACCATTTAAATTCACACTGATTAACGTATCTTTAATAACAACCAACGCACAGTAGCACTTTTTTCATTTTCCTGGTCAAAATTTGTAACACAATATTTTATAGGTATTCGGTTTTTTCGTGTTAGTTTTACAAGTTTACATTTGGATTGCACCACCGTTCGCGCGCGTATTCCATATTTGAGTGGAGCGGGTACTGAGGCGTGCTCCCGGTGCGACGGCTGTCCGCCTAATGTCCTTGGTGTTTCCCGCTAGGGCAGAGTCATGCGCACTGTGCACTCCCCTTTAAGAGCCCTTAAGTGGATTAAGTTTTAAAACTTTGACAATTGATAAAATGAGATCCAGTTTGTTTTGATGAAATCGTTAAGTGAAAAGTTGTAACGCCAGGTCTTTATTTGATAAATTAATGCATTCCGGAAGGTTGTAAAAATATTCCAGTGTGCCTGGAATATTTTATTTCTTCGTTATTACCTCGTTATTTAAATCAACATACCTACTTAAATTGAAATGAGGTAGGTATTTGCAAGATAATAATTTTATTTTTGCATTGACTTGACTTAGAAACTGATGAATTATTACCGTGTAGCTCATACTGACACCATGGAGATAGAGAAAGAAAAAAGAATAATGTAATAATATTATTACAAGAAAACGTCTGAAACTGTCATGTTTTAAAACTAACAATTACTTCCTTCGTCTGGCCATGTCACTTTTTCATAATATTATCTGATAGAAATTTGACTGTCAAACCCTTATCACTTGGATTTTTTTCCATAGAAATTCTTATTATAAAGTTATTACATCCTTGTAAGGTTATGTCAACATAGTTTATGTAAAGATCTCAAATAAGCTCGGCCTTACTATTGGAATAATTTGTTACACAAATTATATTAATAAATATTCAATCATTTTGACGAGAGGAAAATTTGATAATTTTGGATATTTAGACATCTACATAGTATCGTTGGGTGGTTTGACTTATTGTTGTTATGATATTAATAACTAAGCATCACTTTTATTTAATGCGAGTCTTATATTTATACCTATATTATATAGTCAAAGTACCCAATGAATAAACTTAGATTGTTATTTTGTTTTTATAAGTCTATGCTTATAAAAACAAATAATAAATGTGGCATAGAATATTTTTGTTCTATGGGGATAAAAACAGAAATAACTATAGCGAAAAAATTTGATAACGTTAATTATTTGAATAAACAGAAAAAGAACATTCATGCTAATATTCTTCGGGATAAAAAAATAGTACTTACTTATAGTCGTAAAAAAGAACAAAATATAAGGTAGCATGTAAGCAATATTATTTATTACGTCAACTACTGTTGTTACAACAATGTTCTTAAACTTGAACATCAGTCGTCCGTAAAAATTCCAATACACGCGAGTGGTAAGCTATCAAACTACAATATTTTCCGTGCAACGCCCAAGTAAACAATTCGGGAATAGATAAAAAAAATGTTCGGAAACTTGGAACAAACATTCGACAAGGAGAAAAAAGTAATTTATTCGTCGTACGTCATATTTTGCGCCCCGCGGCCCTCGTAAACTTTGCCTACATTACGCGTCGCCGTAATAGTGAAATTTCCTACGTGACAGAACATTGGCGGACTTAAATTTCGTATAAATTTTGTATGTCTATTTGCCTGTTTGTGAAACGTTTGTCCCGGAAATAGAGTTTACAGAGAATAGAGGAATTTTGGAGCAGAGCAGTAGCGTGGGTAACCCGATGAACTTGACTCTTACTGAGTGAGAGAGATTGGGTCGCAAAAACAACAGAAAGACACAGCGGCTTATAAAGAGAGAAGTAATGGGCTGGATAAAAGAGGAAATTAATAAAATTATTTATGTTATTATGTAATACTATAAAGTTTGTAGTAACCTAGCAACATTGACATTCTTCTTCTATTTTGGTTCTAAGCTATGAGGTTTCCAAAATATTTTTAAACTAAAGGCAAAATAACGGCCGCCTCTTTGAATTTTACTGACTGAACCAAGCAACCGACGACCAAGGAACTGACGTCAGTGCACAAAAAGTTGCCACTTTGACTCAGCCAAAAGGGGTTGGATTTACCCGTGCCGGATGCGGCCCGGCCGAAACGGACCGGTTATACGAGTACACTTTATACGAATGTTAGTGCCCGTAAACCGTCAAGTGCCCTGGTCTCTAAATGAAGGCGATACATACAGAGTTACACCTGCCCCACTCAGTTTTTGTACGTCGTAAACTTGTCTGATGTAGGAGAAGATTGGACGAGAATTGTAGGACATGGATTTTTAAGTGCTTGTGAAATGTCTTTGAGACAGAGTGTAGAACGTGCGATATTCTATTGTTTTGTAGCTTCTGATACATAATTCACGCATACCTACAAATTAATGTTGTCTATATTTTATGATCATGGTGATTACGGTGTAGTGAATTCGAACCGTACTAGATGTACCTATGTGTGAAATTCTCAGTAGTGCTGCTTGCAGTTTGGATTTTTACCTGAAAATAGAGTGGATTCTATTGAATGGGACCTAAATTAAAAGTATTTACTACCAAATTAGCTAGTCTAGCTAGCTAGCAACAAATAATGCAGTATGTTTTACAGATTCAGTACGGAAATTATACCGTTCCATATTCTATTTATTGAAGTGAATGGTTTCTCACAGCAAGTCATACAACATCCATCCGATCCTTATCTCATAAGCAACAAAAATAACCATTGCCCCAGAATAAGATCACAATTTATTACCTTTCTGCAGATAACTGAACCATCGATACCATAAAAAGATAAACGTAAACGTTGTGGTTAACGTTAAATATTATGGAGCCATTTACTGATGAAAAATAAAAAGGAAATGTCGGTCATAATATTTTAAATTTTTATGGGAAAATAGTTACTCAATAACGCTTTACCGTCTTTCACTCATCGCCGCCACCCCCTTCTCTACTCGAGCGTATCATGGAGCTGGCAAATTGATGATATTATCAAGTGGTTTTCAAAGGGTTGGACAGAAGGGAAAATCTAGTATTATAGATATTGTCATAAATTCAGACATAGTTTGCACTTCTGTAGTAGAACTATTTGATATGAAATAATAATAATTATTACACTAAATAAAGATTAGAAGAAATATAACAATTAGACAATATTTTCCAAAAATCCTCTCTCCTCTGTATTCTCCGAAAAGTTAGGCTGTAATAATACATCCATAGTTTGCCCGGTATGTATAAGACCCACATTAATAGTCTGTATATTACGTAGGCAAGCGCGCACCATCGTAGATCGTATTTTCGCTTAACATCAGGTGAAGTAGAGGCAAGAGATTTCTCACGTGGGAGGGCCATGCTTCGGCACGAATGGGCCGGCTCGACTGGAGTGATACCACGGCCTCACAGAAAACCGGCGTGAAACAACGCTTGCCTTGTGTTTCGCCGAGTGAATGAGGTTACCGGAGGCCCTAACCCAACAGTCCCCCTCAACAGAGCCGGAGACCGCAATGGCGGTCTGCCACTGCTGGGGTCGCGGAGGAATGAAACGCTCCCGTAACCCCAGCAAAAAGTGGTGAGGCGAAACACCCGTGTGGTTTTAGTCGGTAGGTCACCCACTCAGGGTGGAGTCCGACACACCCCGCCGCCTTCCCCGAGCGGCGGATGTCCACGAGGATTTCCACACGCACAAAAAAAAAAAAAAAGGCCCTAACCCTTTTAAAAGGCGGGAAACGCACTTGTGACTCTTCTGGTGTTGCGGATGTCGATGGGCGGCGGATATCGCTTACCATCAGGTGATCCATCTGCTCGTTTGCTCCCCTATCCCTTAAAAAAAGAGAAGGCCATTTAAGAATAGGAATAAAAAAAAACTTATAGGTACTCATAACATAACATAACATAACATACCATCACGCCTGTATTCCCCGAAGGGTTAGGCAGAGGCGTACTAATGTACACCCACAGTTCGCCGGTATGTTTAGGTCCCATGTAATAGGGGGCGAGCCTATTGCCATTAACCGGGCACAAATTCCTAACTCCGAGCTGCTACTGGGAATTTCATAGAAATGGTGACTGGCCCGCCCCGAGGGAGGTGGAATACCAGCGGGAGAGGCTGCACTCAGCGGCAGTGGAGGAGTGGAGGCGGCGCCTAGAGCGCCCGGGCGCTGGCCTCCGAACCGTGGAGGCACTCGGACCGGTCCTGCCGGCATGGGTGGGCAGGCGTCACGGCGTGCTGACCTTCCGGCTGACGCAGGTCTTGTCCGGACATGGGTGTTTCGGCAAGTACCTGTGTCGCGTCGCCGGAAGGGAGCCGGACGCCCGCTGCCATCATTGCAGCGACTGCCCTGAGGACACGGCGCAGCACACGCTCGAGCAGTGTACAGCGTGGGCAGAGCGGCGCCGTGTCCTCAGGGATGCAATTGGAGTGGACCTTGCGTTGCCGGCCGTAGTATCTGCTATGGTTGGCGACGCCGAAGCCTGGCAGGCAACGGTCGCCTTCTGCGAGGAGGTTCTCTCGCAGAAGGAAGATGCAGAGAGGGTGAGAGAGAGTGCCTCCACCCTGCCGATCCGCGCCCGGCGCACTCGCACCGGGCGTAGGAACAGGGCAGATAACGCCCTGTTCCAACCACCATAAAGGGCCACGGGCGGCGGACTTGGGGAAGTCCGACCGCCCACTCACAAGGCCCGAGCTGGCAACGCGGTTTGCAGTTTCCGCGCTCCACTCAGCGGATCGGTAGAAGAAGGGGAGGGAGAACGTCCACGTTTGTCTCCCCTTATGCGAAGGGGGCCGCAAAAGGCGGCCCGCCACTGCCGGGTCCGCGGACGAATGCTACAGCGCTCCCGTAGGCCCGGCACCAAAGTGGTGTCGCGAAACGCCGAGGTTGGTTTTAGTCGGTAGATCGCTCTTTTCAGAGCGGAGTCCGACACACCCCACCGCTCTCCCCGGAGTGGTGGATAGTGCATAAAGCATTTCCAACCCCGTCAACAAAAAAAAAAAAAAAAAAAAAAAAAAAAAAGGGCCTAACCCAACAGTCCCCCTCAACAGAGCCGGAGACCGCAATGGCGGTCTGCCACTGCTGGGGTCGCGGAGGAATGAAACGCTCCCGTAACCCCAGCAAAAAGTGGTGAGGCGAAACACCCGTGTGGTTTTAGTCGGTAGGTCACCCACTCAGGGTGGAGTCCGACACACCCCGCCGCCTTCCCCGAGCGGCGGATGTCCACGAGGATTTCCACACGCACAAAAAAAAAAAAAAAAGGCCCTAACCCTTTTAAAAGGCGGGAAACGCACTTGTGACTCTTCTGGTGTTGCGGATGTCGATGGGCGGCGGATATCGCTTACCATCAGGTGATCCATCTGCTCGTTTGCTCCCCTATCCCTTAAAAAAAGAGAAGGCCATTTAAGAATAGGAATAAAAAAAAACTTATAGGTACTCATAACATAACATAACATACCATCACGCCTGTATTCCCCGAAGGGTTAGGCAGAGGCGTACTAATGTACACCCACAGTTCGCCGGTATGTTTAGGTCCCATGTAATAGGGGGCGAGCCTATTGCCATTAACCGGGCACAAATTCCTAACTCCGAGCTGCTACTGGGAATTTCATAGAAAAACCCAATAACACTTTGCTCGACCTGGGAATCGAACCCAGGACCTCTAGCGTAGCAGTCGCGGTCCGGACCACTTGGCTATTGAGGCTAATTGATTGAGGTACTCATGGTGTTCATATAGTATATTCATAGGGTTAAAGCGAGTAAATCCAGACTGTAACTAACTACCTACACGTATCGATTATTGGAGCATCTATTTACACTGTTAAGTTATTGGCCTCCACTGTACACATACGGCCAAATTATTCAGTACACTTCAGTTAGAAAAACCTATAATATTATGATAGTATCACTTGCTGCTATTTTAGTGCCTTCCTTCGATGAGATGACGCTGTAAATTTCTATACTGTTGAACCTTACGCGGTTTTGATTCTGGCTTTTGTGGCTGTAAATAGGCAGGGTTTATTGTGCCTCTGAAAATTATTCATATTCTGATAAAAAAAAAACACAATTTCACCAATCTTTTATTAGCTCAAAATTTTTAATTTCGTGTTCTACGTGTTTATCAACTAACCAGTTGTAATTGGAACTACTGGTCCGATTTGAAAAATTCTTTCTTTGTTAGATAGCCCGTTTAGTGAGGAAGGCTATAGGCTATATATCATCTACGCGGACGAAGTCGTGGGCAGAAGCTATAGTCAATAAATATGGTTTTAAATCATTTATTGCAAAAATAAAAAAAAATGGTTTCATAATTTGTCGACGCTTGCCGCTAAGCCAAGAGTGCGTATAATAATTATAAAAAAAAACTTATGCAAAAACCTTACACTATACTATACATTATTATGGTCTAAGGTAAAAACATAACTACCTATTGAATTGTTTAACAAATTGTTCATGGATTTAGTTAAATATATAGGTACATACATACTTACCTGAAAAAAGTTATTTACATTAAAAAGCTTGCAATACGTCCCTGGCCACCAGTTTTTTTGTCACGATACCCAACAAACGCATTCATCACGCCAATTACTACTGGTTATAGCAAACTTAGTTTTCTTTTTTATTAAAGGATGCTATCATATTTACTTATTTTACAGTAGATATACGTAATATAAGTTTATACGTACGAACATAATAATATGTTTGGAATTTGTGCCCGGCAATAGGCTCGCCCCCTATTACATGGGACCTAAACATAACGGCGAACTGTGGGTGTAAATTAGTACGCCTCTGCCTCTGCCTTCGGGGAATAAAGGCGTGAAGGTATGTTAAAATGTATATGTAATATATATAGGTAAAATATTTTTTTATATTAGGTAGAATTTGTTACTCTACGAAGGTAATCTAGTTATGCAACAAATGCAACTAATATAATAATGTGGTATTAATCATATATTTGAGACCATTAAATAGTCCACCTAGAATATAAAATATAAAAGAATGGAATGGTGAAATGGAATATAAAAGAAACATTATTTTATGAGTGAGCCTGCGCGATAGATACTTTTATTAATTAGTATCTATACTAATATATAAAGCTGAAGAGTTTGTTTGTTTGCTTGAACGCGCTAATCTCAGGAACTACAGGTCCGATTTTAAAAATTATTTCAGTTTTAGATAGCCCATTTATTGAGGAAGGCTATATGCTATCATCATGCTAAGAGTAAGTAACTATTCCACGCGGACGAACTCGCGGGCGGAAGCTAGTCTAATGATAATCATCCAAACTTCACTATCAGCTGAATGACAAACTAACACGATTATGCATCAAGCATTTTATAGCATTCCAGCTTTATCGAATACCAGATAGCCATTAAATGTGTACCAAAAACCAATGCTGATGGTAGTTGCCATGTGTCTGACAAATAGCCGCTCCTTACGCCACTCAAGGGAAATAGCGACATGGATACTGCTACAGAGCGCTCGCATCACGTTCACTCAATTTAACAGTACATACATATCGTAACATGCCATGGCTATTTGACAGATTTTTTTATTGCCTCATGAAAAAAAATCAAAGTGAAATCGTTATAAAAATAAGGAAGTTATGCATTTCAATTTTATTCTAGACAGAGTACTCACAACAGAGAATTGTGACGTTACAACATACTGCGCCTTACAAATCCTATACTAACACTCATTTTGCAAGAAAGGGACAAAGCATCCTCTCATTTCCACCAAAAACTTTACTTATATCTTGTAACTTTATTAGCCGGTTTAATTTTTTTTTTTTCAGAATATGAACCATATTTGATTACATTATTGACTAAGCCTACTTAACAAATCAAACACGGGTCAAGTAACAAATTTTCCAAAACATTTAGGCAAATGTGTACTGATCATACTCACAGTTCGGCGATATGTTTTATTCCATATTGGTGGCGAGAAACGTATCAGCGAATTTTAGGTTTGGGTACATTTTGTATTTTAGTACCCTGTACACGTATGGCCTAATATTGTCAAAATATTTGATATGTTTTGTAGTATTTGGTTGATTTGTTAATCATTGAAAATGTAGACTGCATTTTGTGTACCAGCTGTGTGGGATACCTATATAAGTAGTTCCGCGATAGTATTTTTTTTCTTGAAAAATTCAATGTATTACCTACCACATTCCTTCGAGTACATTGGATCTAAAAATATTTATTACTTATGACAAAGTGCCATTTTTATTATGAATCGATTCTGGAAACGAGCGTTTACATACAGTATTCAGCATACATAAGAATCCGGGGCACGAACGTTAGATATTTCGCTGAAGTTGAACAAAACACTTGCAAACGTAACGACGTTTGTACGTTGTTCAAGCCATCTATTTCGACATAGATTCATCCCAAGAGAAATTCCGTAGTGGCAGAATAACGCTCAGTGTAAAGCTTTCAATCCGGTGCTCACTTGAATGGGATCAAACATAGCTAACTCCTAACTATATGCTTTTCAGACATCAGTGATAAATGTAACAGTGGGATCAGGTATCTAATAATTTACACAATACACCTATAACGAACGACTTTTTTATTCGGTTTTGTGACCATGTTTTATTCTTTATGGAAATACATAATAGGTATGTTGAAATATTGAGATAAATGAAAGCCATGACAAAAAGAAAGTTATATGAAAATTATAGATTTCTATTTCATTAATTTTATTTAGTCTTCCACTAATAAACTAAACGTTCGAGATAAAACATATCTCGTACGCCATATTAAAAAAATAGAGGGAAATTAGCAAAAGGTTCATTTTCTTCTTATTCTATAACTTACCATCAAGAAAATTAATCGTTAACTTGCCGCTGCTCATGAACATCTGCAACAAGTCGCCGTGGCGAATTCTCTGGTAATTTAACCTTCTCCCTCTCTAAAGGGGAGTGGAGTATCGATATTACGATGCACCGATCTACTACTGTTCTTAATATCTAAATAACTGTCCAGCCGCATGGAGGGCATTGGGCGGCGGTCTCGGGGTCGTCCGTCGCCATTGCACTTGACTTTCGGAGGGGTCCAATATTGGACGTCCGCAGTGGGAGCTTTATAATGAGGCCTGGGGGTATGAGTCTGTAGTCCTCTGGTCTTGGATAACCCTGACCCAAAAGGCACATTCACTTTCTAGCCATTGCATCACATGTACACAGAAGGTGTTCCATGCTCTCAATTTCCCTTTTGCAGGCCCTGCAGGCTGATGTCTCCGTCAGACCCATCTTTTTCAGCGACCCCATCAAAAGACGGGCCTGCCGCCTGCTTGAGTTCCAAATGGTATTTTGCCATTTCGATGAGGAACCTATGAATTTCTTGGAGTGAGCTAGTCCCGTGAGGCTCAACCACTCATCCATGTGCCTCGCCCTAGCGTACTCCCGAAATGCCGTTTTGACTGTGCTTGGGGCCAGTCCTACAAATGGTTCCAGTCCAATTAGTGAGGTTCCAGAACCTTCCCTAGCCAGCTCGTCAGCATGCTCGTTGCCCACAATACCCCTGTGACCAGGGACCCAAACAAGCCTAACCTTGTTTCGCTTTCCCAGCTCATTAAGAGTTCGGGCAGCGTCAATGATTGGCCTTGTATCGATCCTGTAGGAGGTCAGGGCCATGAGTGCCGCTTGGCTGTCACTAAGAATGTAGATGGACCTATCTGTGGTACCGCGGCTACTTTCCATCTTTTGTACACAGGCAAGATTAACATACGTTTCCGCTTGGAAAACTGTAGCTAATTTGCCCATGCTTTGACTGAGCTTATGGTCCCTTGCATATATGCTCGCCCCTATACCCGACTCTGTTTTCGAACTGTCAGTGTACCATATCAGACTGCCCTCCTCTGGTGGGTCTAGTACCTTCATCCATTCTTCCCTTGACGGTAGATGAACCTTGTAAGATCTCTTGAACCAAAACATGGGCTGCATTTTGTCGCAGTGCATGTTCGTTAGTTCGTCAAGGCCTTCCTGTATTTTAAGTTTTGTGTGTCTAGTTCTAGGCTTAGAACTGTCCCACACGCCATTTATTGCCAGTCTGTGTAGTGCAAGACGAGTCTCAGTCTCTATGACAATATGTAGCGGTGCAAGGTTGAGTACCTTTTCCATCGCCGCTGTTGGTGTGGTTTTGAACGCCCCTGTGATAGCTAGGCATGCCGTTCGCTGTAATTTAGCAAGGGCTTCCCTGCATATCCCTAGTTGCGTCCTGGGCCACCAAACAATGCTGCCATAATGTGATGATTGGTCTAACCATCATGGTGTACAGCCACTGCACTACCTTTGGTCTGAGTCCCCAGGTTTTGCCATACGCTAAGCGACACATACCCAAGACTCTTAGATCCTTGGCTATGGTATTATCCAGATGAAATTGTTCCATTAGTAAGCCATCACCTGTGGAAGGCTGGACCGACTTATCTGATTAAGAAAAACATCCGAAAAATTTAAAAAAAATGCCCGAAATAAATCGGGGAAATCCATCTTTTTCAATTAAATTTTTGTTAGCACTTCAGCATAATTATAATGTAATAGGACAACGTAAAAAGATAAACTTTCAAAGCTTGTTACAAAATCTTTGCATTCTGTGGGTCTTTGTGCCAAATAAAAATTTACTTATAAGATTTCGGAGATGGTGGGTTGAGCTGGATCCCTCTTTTCAGAGGGACTATGGTCCCTGGCAGCAGTCGACAGAGAGGAGTGGAAGAAGAGTGGGGAGGCTTTTGCCCTGCAGTGGGACACTACGGGCCTATAGTAATAATAATAATACGATTTCTCTCGCACAGAAAAAGAATACGCATCCCGTTCATAATTTTTGCTTTGAAATCTACACAACGCTTCACGCTTCAGAATTCACGCTATGTTTATTTATTGAGTAAGCTGAAGTTAAAATACACACAAGAGGCGCAACAACTTTCAGTTTGTGTACAATACGTAGTAGATTTTTCCGCAAACGAGTGTCAGAATGGCTATTGCTTTTCTCCATAAATGTAAAGCATGACCTGTTTGTCATTTTTTGCAACTGAATTTGCAAACTGTCAGTCATGAAGGTTATAAATAATTCAAATTGTTTTGGTTCCACTACTGTGCGCGGTATTTTGTGAAGTCCTACACAGACATAAGTTATATTTGCTACCGTTGTGGGTAGCGAAAAATACCGAGCGGTATTTAAGCGGATATTTGTATAAAGTTCCGCGACTAGACAAAACTTGAATACCGTACCGTAGGTACCATCCATTTAGGCGCTCCCTACTTGCTTTGCAAGACAAGTTCCGTTGAACGGTGAGTAAAAAATCTGTATATTCTGGATTCGATTTCATTAGTTTGAACAGTAGGAATTAGCAGTGATCAATATCGGTAAATCTTTTTCATGTGACGTATTGTTTAGAAAACGAGTTTGTATGGAACATCTATTTTACTGTGTAAATTTTTTGTAAACGTTTTTGGTATCTCCATTTATTTTCCTCCATTCATAGGCTTCGTGTGATTTTGAATATTCTAGATCCCTTATAGTTTCTACTAGTAACTAAACTCAGCCTTAAGTTTAAGGAATACCTACATACTACACACTTTGCTAAGGCTTCCATATGTAATTTAATAATGTTATTATGTAGGTTGGTATAACGAGAGCATTTGTATGACTTTTTTTTTCATGAAACTATTTATCGTCCCGCTATGAGGCTTGGGTCATTTTTAAGCGAGTGATAATAAATTAATTTAGATTATTGACTGTAAAAATTCAGACATAACAGAATCACAATCCAATATATCATGAACTTTGCAGTCCAATGTTCAAATAAATAACTAGGCTCTCACTACATAATTTAGCTATTTAATAAATATGAAGTCACTAAAAAGTAATATATCCACCACATTCTAACTGGAAATTTGAACAATTAGAATATTAGTCCACATTCCCACTAGCATTTAACGTAACAAATTGCAAGGACAATACCTACTAAACAATATAATATTTGTTTACGCGACGTCGTTCCTCTAAAAAGTCCGCAGCGCGGTACCCGTGTACAGTCGCATACTCCTTTAAATCCGTGGACTGAGAAAATAGGGGCAGACATATCGTGTGTTACTTCGTTGTTTCCATTTCAGACAGCTTAAAGTGAAACGTGCTGTTATGCTTTATTCCACTTTGGTGGAGTGTGGTACGATGTATAGTTTCAAACATGCACATCATCTTGTTTATTATTGTTGAGATGAGCGGTGTTTTGTCGAGCTTTTGGCTCAAATCAGACGGAAACAGAAAATGTTGTAACCTTTTGATTTATGCATATCCGGATAAGCGTAACGGATACTTGGTTTCGCATACTTTAGTTTCTTGTTCAGCGCTCAACTGCAAAATACATATTTGAACACTAAATCTAATCAAGGTGGAAGTTATATTAACTATTTTGAATTTTTCTTTGGAGATGCACGTTAATATTTCCTGCCCATAACCATGCTCCAATTCTTATCAAGTTCCAGTCATTATGTCATTGAACTGTTTCATGTTATCTATATATACTAATATATAAAGCTGAAGAGTTTCTCAGGAACTACTGGTCCGATTTGCAAAATCCTTTCAGTGTTAGATAGCCCATTTCTTGAGGAAGGCTATAGGCTATATATCTTCACGCTACGCGGACGAAGTCGCGGGCAGAAGCTAGTAAGAAATAAAACAATAAAAAAAACGTTGTTACATATTATCCATAAAAATATTCATTGGGCTCTTGTACTACATCGGCATCTGGACCCAGCGTTACGTCCGCACCCTCCAACTTCTGTCTATTAATTTCCACTACGCTTTTTATAAACCTATAATAATGAATGGCTCTTTGTGTCTTTTTCGTAAAATTCGGTTTGCCCCATTTGCGAATCCAATCGTGATACAGATCATCAACTTCGACAAGATCATAGAGGTCCATTTCTTCTAAAAACTTCTGGTTTTCTTGATTTATTCTTACGTCTTTTGTATCATTCATTACATTGTCATCTTAAACAACAAGTATTTCTTTAAGGAAAAGATTAAAAGTTATATATATAATATACAGTGGAGCGAAAAATGGAGCTGTGATTTCATAAATATCGGTTGTAAAAAATATTATAAGATAGCAAAGACAAAGGCAATAGCGGTATATTTCGTATACAAACAAACTCATTACACAATTAAAATATTTTTTGTTTAGAGTAAAAGCATTTTTTTCTCTGCAATTTATCAAAAACGTAAATCACACAAGATTTTATAAGCTTAAAAAATATATATAAAAAACGAACTGGAAAATCCACTTACACGGTTGTATATCAATTGCAAAATGTTCCTTTAACTCTTCAGGATTTAGATCTGCATATCTGTTTAGCATAAATGGAGCGACTCTGCCTCTTGTGTGATTATTAAGTTCGTTTACTAATTTGGTGTTGTTAATAAAGTTATAAAACCCTTTTTTCTCACTTAAAGCACTTAAATACTCTCTGTGATATTTATTTCTGTATTTTTCGAATAATACTGTAAAATTTGTTTCAGTTCCGATCGAAACGCATAGAAAAATGTAAATAAACGCAGAGATTACGTAACATGTCATTTCTTAAAGGATTTTTCTATGTTTGATCAATCAGCAATCTTCATTTAAAATTTCATTCAAACAGATATCGGATTTCCCATCAATTTTCCAGCTCATTTCTAACTTAATCGATTTAATCTCACGACTACACTTGATTCTACAAAGGTGATTGGATTTTAAGACAGTAAATCTTAACACAAAAATACCGTAATCTTAAAAACAAATAAAATCCTCCGTCAATATAATCATCTAATTCACCATGAAACAGACGAATTGAAATTGTACACTGTAATAAGTGGCAAACAGTCGTCTTTATTAAATCTCTTGTTATCTGACATTGTATCGATACAAAAGGAGAGATTCCGAGAGTTCTCAGCGGAATGAGGAAAATTTACATTACAAACAAAAAGAGAAAAGGAATATCCCAGACGTGAAATTACAACCGTTGGGATCGTATCATGGTTCGGTGAAGCCGGCGCGAAATAATATGGCCTTAGACGGCCTATTGAGCATTTCGAACGAGAGCTTTATTTATCACTGACTTCACAGATCCACCACCGACCTTCCAGAAGAAAAACATAAAATTGGAAACTGTAAATAAGCAATGGATATGTCGGTAACAAGAGATTTTTGCGTCGGCTTAATAACAGTAAAGGTAGCTGGATCATATCCAAATATTTAACATAATTTTGCAAATAGCTCATGAAATAAATGGGATGAAAGAATAATCTAAGACCGACTAAAAAGTATGAATAATTATATTACTAAAAAAATACAAAACTCCAAGACTTATAACTTTATGCAGTAGTGTATTCCAGATAACTCGTTATTATATATCAAATACACAGTTTACTTATATGACATTGTTTTTCGTTATATTACGTTCGAATTTTCAACAGTGATGTATACGTGTCACATGCATTTAGACTTTCTATTATAACAAATACATATTAACTATTATTATGAACTTGAGAGTAACCCTCTGTTTGTTTGAGCTACATTTTCTCGCCTAAACCGCACTACTAATTTTGATAGATCGACAACACGATTGGCGCAGTAGCTCAGCCATTGACTTCTACGCTACGTGTTGTGGGCTCGATCCCCGCATTGCACTGAACATTTATTTTTGTGTTCCCGGTGTTTGTGTATGTGATAATTTGTGTTTCAAAGCGATACAGGCAAAAATACTAATGTCGGCAACGATTTTTCTTAAAAAGAAAGAAAAAAAAGTCTAAGAAAAGGTAAAATAGACAATAGGCAATTACCCGTCATCACTGTACTCCAAACAGTGTAAGTACGTACGAAATTTTGTGCAGAGGCATGTAGAATAGAATAGAATAGAATAATATTAATACCTACATCTAAACGGGGATAATTGAATTTATGCATACATAATATTCATAGGGAAGTCCTATGCTATCAATAGTGAGGGCACGAATTTAATTTGGGCCCTTTGATCTTATATAATATTCAGAGGTCGAACTTTAAATGCGTTAGACCGCCGGGTCTAATCTCTTCGCGTCCTTGCCATTAAAATTTTCCATCGTTAGGGAGTAGTTGATGGAATTTGATAATTAATGGTGTCGATAACACGGGCTCAACCTCCTAGCCTTTTTCCCAACTGTGTTAGGGTGTAGTCTCACTTGATGCGGCTGAATATCTGTATTTTACAGGAAACGACTGCTAGCAGATCTACAGATAGGTACTTTAATAAATTATATTATTTTTGTTAATAACATGTTAATGTCTGCTATTGGCAGACTAGTGTGCCTAGTGGTCCTGAGCATGACTGCTACGCTACAGGTCCTGAGTTTGATTCATTATTAAAGGCATGATGGTGTGTTATGTTATATCTTAATGTTTAGATTTTAACTAGCTTATTAGGGCGTATTGAGAAATCAGTCTCAGGTGACGTTATTGTGTAGCTCAATCAAAACACATTAAAAACAACAGAAGAAGTTAGTTTTCTACATCATAGTCAACATTATAACTAACTAGCTTCTGCCCGCTACTCCGTCCGCGTAGCGTGATGATATAGCCTATATATAGCCTTCCTGAATAAATGGGCTATCTAACACTGAAATAATTTTTCAAATCGGGCCAGTAGTTCCTGAGATTAGCGCGTTCAAGCAAACAAACAAACAAACAAACTCTTCAGCTTTATATATTAGTAAGTATTAGTATAGATAAGTATAAGTATAGATGTACTGGCAGGGTAATACAAAAGTCGAATTTGCTTTATTACACGAACAATAAAGGCTGAATTACTACAGATAAGTGTCAATAAAACTAACAGAACTTGCCCAATGAAAATAACAATGTAGGCGATGTCACAAGTAATAGTCAACTAATCAGATAACAAAACTTGCTGTCGGGAAACTGAAGTTAGTAGATATAAATGTTTTCGATAACAACAAAATGTTCACACATCATCGAAACAAACATGGCTTACGAGTAACTGATGATTCTGACATTAACAAATTAAATCAAATCAAATGTAAATTCAATTTCTAAATTTTCATTGAATATTAGTTTAGTGGTGGTCTTTTGCCGTTGGAGACTTCGGCATGAATCGGCTGGCTCGACCGGAGTGATACCACGGCCTCACAGAAAACCAACGTGAAACAACGTTGTGTTGCGCCAAGTGAATGAGATATCGGAGGCCCAAACCCTTTCTAATGGCTGGCAACGCACTTGCGACTCCACTGGTATTGCGGGTGTCCATCAAGCGATCCGTCTGCTTGTTTGCCCCTATCCTATATTTAGATAGAATAGATAGATAGATAGAATATTCTTTATTGTACACCATATATAAAGGTCCTGGTTTAAATTCCCAGGTCGTGCAAAGTGTTTTTGGGTTTTTCTATGAAATTCTCGAAATCTCAGCAGCAGAGTTTAGATTCGTCCATATTTGATACTCAGGACTTAATATGTAAAAATACTGGTGGACTGTGTGAAAATTTGCCTAACCCTGCTGGGAATACAGGTGGGTTGGTATGTAGGTTTTCAAATTATAGGGAGACAGGTAATTAGCGATATTGTAGGCATGATACCTAACAACATTCCCAACGAAATAATTGTTCAAAGAAATATCTAGAAGTGAGAGTGTGCCTATCGCACATGGTTCAACTTAGCTGTCTTAATATCGGAAATAGCAATAAAAAAAAAATAGAAGCGTCTACTTGGAAAAGTTATAATGAGTACTATAATGTGTTTTATATTACACCAATTACCGGTATGAGTTTTCATATGTCTTCTATAATTAAGACTTTCTTTTAGGACGCTACTTATTAATAAAACTAGTTGCATCCCAGAGGATTTAAGAGACAAAAATGGAACTTTCCATTTTTGTTAACGTTATTTTTTTAAATTCCATCAAACTCAAACCACAGATGATTTATGGTTGAAATATCGGTGCAAGAGTATCCGCCGCAAAACGATTCGATGCCTAAAAATACATTGGCAAATAATAGCACCCCATAAATCTCTGTATTTTATAACACAAATGAGAGACATCGAATCAGCTCGTAAAGGGATCGCAAAACGGATGACGTCATCATCATTATTCAGCCAGCTATGATTGGGAATGCCCAACCGTAATCAAAATCCCTTTGGTAATCAAAATTTTTGGAACTCACCTAATTAACGCGAACGTGAAATCCGATATAGCGATTATATTGCCATCAGTTGTACCTGTCGGTAATACGGCGCCTGTTTACGTTGGCGTGTGTCGTGGGATCACAATCACCTACCTTACGAGGCTATTTTTCTTTTAGAAGCCGTTTAACGTACATAATACGTGACTTTTTTCACAGATGAGAAGACAAGAGCTCACAGCTAATACTCTATCGGCGAAAATTGATTTTGCAGAGGAAATATTGTAAATTTTCTAGCTGCGCCAAGATGAACGCAGTGTCAGCGAAACGTTGGGAAGTACTTTGTGATGTGATAGTAAATACTTCCACTATGGATTTGAGCTTGATATTGATATCGGGAACAAGTAGGTAGGTACCTATATAAGAAATATATCTCTTTACTCAACATGCACCAATGTGCATGTTGAGTAAAGAGATATATTTCTTACTTACGTAGATACTATATAATAATTAATCAATGTACAATTACATTGATTAATTATTATAATTAGTATCTACGTGAACAGAAAACTTTAAACCCATTTTTAACTGTGACTGGTCTGGACTGGTCACTCTACATGCACCAATGTGCATGTTGAGTAAAGAGATATATTTCTTACTTACGTAGATACTATATAATAATTAATCAATGTACAATTACATTGATTAATTATTATATAGTATCTACGTGAACAGAAAACTTTAAACCCATTTTTAACCCCCGACGCAAAAACGACGGGGTGTTATAAGTTTGACGTGTCTGTGTGTGTGTGTGTGTGTGTGTGTGTGTGTGTGTGTCTGTCTGTGGCATCGTAGCTCCCGAATGGATGAACCGATTTTGATTTTGTTTTTTTTTTGTTTGAAAGGTGAATAAGTCGGGAGTGTTCTTAGCTATGTTTGATGAAAATCGGTCCAAGATGGCCGCCGCCACAAGATGGCGGTTTACATATTTTTTCACAACTCCCACAATATTGGTATCAAATGAAAGGGCCTGACTAGTAGAATACTATACACTATGAAAAATTTCAAATCCAAGATGGCCGCCTCCACGAAATGGTGAATTTATAATTTTTTTTCACTACTCCCTCAATAAAGTTATCAAATGAAAGGGCTTGACTAGTAGAATACTATACACTATGATATAAGATATCTAATAGCTATGAAATAATTGTACAAAAGTTGAATAACTAAACGAAGAAAATACCTAATTAAAACACTAAATTACCTGGATCTTAAAACGCAAGAAAATAAAAGAAATTAAACAAAATAACTAAGGAGTCCCTACAAAAAGTGTGAAATAACAAATTAAATTAAAAATTTAAAAAAAAACCCCGATACAAAAATAAACCTGAATCCCTATAAAAAGAAAAAAATAATCTTGAAATTATAACCCTTCGTAAGTACGTATGAAGTTTTTTGATTAAATTTTGTCGCGTCGGGGGACCGCTCTCTAGCTATAACGAAATATATAGCTAGCGAAAACGTTAGGCTAATAATTAGAGAGCGGTCCCCCGACGCGACAAAATTTAATCAAAAAACTTCATACGTACTTACGAAGGGTTATAATTTCAAGATTATTTTTTTCTTTTTATAGGGATTCAGGTTTATTTTTGTGTCGGGGTTTTTTTTTAATTTTTTATTTAATTTTTAAGCATTTTTTTTAAATATTACTACCAATTTAGGTTACACCCACATTACTAGTATTCTTGTAACCCGTCGTGCTAAGAAGCTTAATACTCTTGATGGCAAGTCCGACGCCCTAGCCTTTAGGCTACTGCCGCCGTTTCGTATTCTTTTGGTCAGAAACTTTTTTCAGCAACAACACGGCGTTTGGACGCGCGTGGTTAATTGAATTTTACATAGACTCGCCCCTATTACGTATGACCTACCTAAAGCAACAAAGTATGAGCGTAGGTACCTACATCGTACATATCTGCCTAATCCTTCAGGGAATAAAGGCATTATAGTATGTTTATATTATGCTTTTAGCATCAGAGAGATAAGCAGGAGCCTTGAGTATAAGAAGGTTATGCAATGTAAGTACAATATACACTGGTATTCTCAAAATCCCATTTCATAAATTATACATACAAATTAATTTGAGCAGTCTTAAGACATTAAATGCTATCTTAATCTACATATTAATAAAATATTATTGTTAGTTCCGTTTTGCTACGAAACCATTATCAATTAAGAATGTTTGCTCGCCTGTAATTAAACTCAATGGAAACTATAACGTTATTATTACATTTTAGACGACTATAATAGTTGTTTGAGGTTTAGTTATAATCTGATTATTAAAATATTAATGGAGGAATGAGAAATTTATTTAGAAAGTTTATTTAAGACTTTTTGGTTTATTGGTGGTACACATTCTACATAATATATGTATATAGTTTAGTAAACATCAAGTACTATGAAAAAATCGTTTCTGTTCTTCAAAATCGCGCTAATTCCTTCATATTTTTTCATACACCATATATTCTGACATCATCAATCAAATCAATCATAGTTTTGTGTTGGTATTCCACAACTTCATGTAAGTAAAGCACAGAGCGAGTATTTTGGTTAGGGGTAGACATAATAGGTAGGTCGTGGGTTCGATTCCCACAGGACACCAATCTTTATGTGATGAATGTAAGTGTTTGTGTTCGTCTGGGAGTTTCTTATGTATTATAAGTAGTCTAGTACCCATAATACAAGCTCTGCATAGTTTGGGACCAGATGGTGATGTGTAAAATGTCGCAGAATATTAATTATTTATTTATTATAATAATACTTGAAACCCTCTAACATCTGTTACATTTTATTCAAACATGGATAACGAAAGACTAGCCCGATAAATTAAGACACAGTCCAGCCAAGCTGTACAAAGCTGTACTTTGACCGCTCAACTCCGCTTGGTACGTAATAAAAACGAGTGATGTAGGTACCTACACAGTTTACCAGTAAACATGTTGATGCTCCTTGCTTAATCACCTTTCAAACTTGCAACCCAAGTTAACCCTAGGACACTTAACCCAACCAGCCGCAACATAGTACTGGGGACTAAGCAACTTAAGTGCTTTGTTTCTAGAATTTAAAGCTGAATTTAGAGTTCGTCAATTAATGTTGGAATTAAATTGGTACTTGTACTTAGTGAATTTTGAACATCTGTTATGGGTTTAGTTTTGTTTGCTATAAATAAAACAGAAATGTCTAATTGTTTACATTAATGGACAAACTTTCTCTCAACACATTTTACATACACACATTTTGGTGAATTTAAGTATTCGCCTTTTCGATCAAAGTAATTCTCAGGAGCAGCTTGGATTTAGTGCCCAATTAAGAAAATAGGCTTGCCCCTATTACCTACAAAATTGGGTTAGAATTATGTAGTTAAAAATGTGAATATAACAATGTATTATTGTAATATTTACAATAGACACACACTGACACACAACTCAGTTCCATATTATATACATGTTCTCTAAAAACTTACAAGCAAATTGAGTATTGAAAAACATGTATTTATTTATTGGTTCACCAACAATTGTTTACACTGTATTATGCTAAAGGTAACATGCAATTAAATAGAGTACAATAGTGTAACAATCACTTATAGGTAAACTCCGCATGCCTTATGGACATGTTGCATAGGAGAAAGGTAAAAAGAAAGCAAACTTAACTAAACTAATCTAAAATTATTATTTATTGAAAACACGCGATTTCCTAAATGTCTAATCCAAATCAAGATGATATTTATAATGTATATACCTACTTACGTCTTCCTAACTCCTCTGCGAATACAGATCAGTGTGATGGTATATTTTGTAATGATTAAATTATTTTTTTTGAATAATAATATTAGATTTATTAAAATTTTGGAGATAAAACCCGCTTATGCATGAAAAAATCAAATCCAAAATACTTATATTAACAGAACGCCCCAATTTAAAATTTATGTGTATCTAGTGGCCATAATTTATTTCAAACAATGGCGATCTCAAAATAATATCAAGTGGCTATAAAAACATCACACAATAGCCGGCGGACGGGTGCGAACTAAATCCCAAACAAAGTTGCACGTATTAAATAAAGCGTTGATGTATGACCAACGTGATTAACCCTCGAATTTCGGCGCAGAATTACGGCAGTTACAGACGTCGCCAGAACTTTTCTTTAGGTGATAAACGTTCTCGCAAATTGCTCACATTTATTCGAAGCTCCAGGAAACCGCTGCTAATGTGGACCGGGAGAAATTTCTCTTTGTGAACCACCATCATACCTCTTTATACACTCATGTCGACGCATTCATTCATACAACATTGAACTTTACTGAACACTCGTTGCAAATGAATTGAGTCGAAATTGCGCTTTAAAATCGTTTTATGGTTCGACGCGAGATTATCGGAAAATGTTTCCGTTGAATTAATTTAATTCATTCAATTATAATTATCGCGTAAACGATATGTTTTCGTTGTGGTGTGCACAGTTTTATGGCGTGGTAATCGTTTTAATTGCCTTGATGGGCTGCCAATCCAATATGTTCTATAATAGGTAAGTTAATTCATTGATCATAACCAATTCGTTAGATTTTATTAGTGAAAAATGCAAATATAACAATGTATTATTGTAATATTTAACAATAGTATAAACAATGGTTCCTAAATAGTTTCGACCTAACGCAAAATTATTGATGATTCAAAAGTTTTATTGCTACTTAAGCGACTATAGAATTTGGCTGTTTGCCACTCTTCTTTTTCTGCTAATGAGACACATAATATAGTAAGTAATATCATGACATAAAAGGATTTAGTAGTCAAAAGTTTGATAGGGAGGCTCCCATTATCGCATCATTTACACATCAACATGACTCGTGGAAGCTTTCCTAAAGCACTGCAGGACGCCTATACAAGTTGCAAAAATGTTGCAATGTTCGAATAGAAACATGATGATGATATTAGTGAATACTTAAGTTGTCGTAAACTTTTGTCATTATATTATACACGTTGTTTCCATTCGTTTGTGGATTTGAATGAAATGTTAGATTGGTACGTGTTTTCAGGTACTGGTAAATTATTGAATTTGGCCAACCTTGTTCCTAAACCCACTTTTAGACTCCACAGTCTATGGCCAAAAGCCATGTTCCTAATTCGATTTCCTATATAATCTAGGTACTGAAATATTAATATTAGCATTCACTTTATGAAGGACATCGATAATATGTGGTTAACCGCTTTCATACCAATACATAGGTACATGTTTGCATACTATTGGATGTTGATACTGAGTTATTAATCAATTATGGAAACTTTTATATAGGTACCTTCAGTACGAATTTATATTCCCCTGTCGTTGTACACGGTCTCCGCTCGGATTAAGAGATTTAATATATATATGTAGGTGATACCGATACCCTGATTTGGCCCTATACGCCGATGATACGGCTATCTACTATTCCGGCAAATCCCTCCCTGCTATCACCAAGATCCTCCAGACCTCGGTCAATGCCATCGGCACTTGGTTTAGGAAATGGAGAATCGAGGTTAACCCATCCAAGAGCGCGGCCGTTCTTTTCCATAAAAGCAACGACCGCTCCACTGAAGCCCGACCCATCTCCCTCTACGGCCAACCGATCCCTTGGGAAAAGAAGGCCAAATACCTGGGCGTGATTCTAGATTACCGACTCTCGTTCCGAGAGCACATAAAGACGGTTCGCTCCCGTGCCGCTTTCGCTCTCGGCCGTCTCCACAGTATGCTCAATGCACGCAGTAAATTATCCCTTAAATATAAGGTGAGAATTTACTTGACGTGCATCCGTCCCATTATGACCTATGCTAGCGTTGTGTTCGCACACATCGAAGGGTCTGGAATCCATAGGATGCAAACTCTTCAAAACCGATTTACGCGCAAAGCCACGGGCGCTCCGTGGTACGTGCGTAACAGGGAACTCCACTTAGACTTAAAACTGCCTACCATCAAGCAGTTTATGAAACGCGCCTCCAAGCGTTACTTCGATAGGGCCCCCCATCACCCCAATCCCCTGGTGGTCAGTAGCGTCGACTACATCCCCTCCCAGATTAGTAGAACTCGCCGTCCAAGGCACGCTCTAGCTTACCCTGACGACCCTATAACGGTCCTACAAGAGTCGAATAGAGAGACTAGCACTCTCAAAATACACTCGCACAAACGCCGCCCGATTTACCGTCCTCGCCGGCGAGGCCCGTCGCGAAGACCCAGTAATGGTAACCCCCCCCGACCCTTGCTCGAGCCGGCCCGCGCCGAGCCAGTAGCTTTAAATTAGTCCCTAATAATAATTTAAACCAGATCCAGCCGTCCCTAGCTGCCCCCCCAGCAACGCCCTAAGCCGAGGCCCGTGTCCCGCAGGGGACGCCCTTAGCTGCTGTTGCTTAATTTTAAGTTGCTCCTGGCTGGAGGCATTCGGTGCCGCGCCACCAAGTTCGGTTACGCTGTTAAGATTCCCTGAATCAACAGCTATTGTCCATTTCAAAAAAAAAAAAAAAAAGATACCCTGATACCGATAGGCGGCGTTATGGTCGTTTTGATACCTTTAGTGCAGATTGGGTCCAAATAGCACAAGATCGTTATAGATGGAGACATGAAGGGGAGGCCTTTGCCCAGCAGTGGGACACAACAGGCTAATCATAATCATAAGCATATGTAAGTAGATTACTTACATCCCTTTTATATTTGTTTGAAATATTTGTAGAACGTGCGATAAAATATGATCTATATTAGAGGTTTTCTGGGTTCTAGGTTTTCTTAGCAGGATTCTGAGTCAAGTAAAAGGGAGTATCTTAGCTGCTGTTGTAATAATTAATATTACATTTTTGATTGGTCCTTCTAGTCTCGTACAGCTCACACGGTACGCCTATAATATCAAGCTACGTATTTTCAGTATAAGTTGACTTCTTATTTGCCAAAAAGCAATTCACTTTATACTAAAATGAATTTATTTTCACTGCCTCAATAGCCAAGTGGTCCTGACCGCGACTGCTACGCTAGAGGTCCTGGGTTCGATTCCCAGGTCGAGCAAAGTGTTATTGGGTTTTTCTATGAAATTCCCAGTAGCAGCTCGGAGTTAGGAATTTGTGCCCGGTTAATGGCAATAGGCTCGCCCCCTATTACATGGGACCTAATCATACCGGCGATCTGTGGGTGTACATTAGTACGCCTCTGCCTAACCCTTCGGGGAATACAGGCGTGATGGTATGTATGTATGTATGTATTTATGTATTTATTTTCGTTCGTTGCCTGTACTTCGTTATTTTTTTAACGTATACCATTAAACATTCGTCATACAAATTTGTACTAAGTATAATTATTTGATTATTAGCAGCAATCCCAATCTTAAATATTATAAAATGAGCCAAGCAATCAACTATCCAATATTTCTCAAGTCACCGCTATCCACGACCGCGCGTGTCGGTGCGCTGCAGAAATTTGCAATTTTTCCTCTCGTAAAATCTATTCCGGTGAAAAATGCATCGGGGGCTCCTTTTGTCTTCCCACGGAAAAAGTCACGTTCTATAGACAGTGATAGTTACCGAACGGTTATCGAGTAGCTGGCACACGCAGACCATAGAAAACTGGAAAGTTCAGAAATTTTGAGCGTTCCAAATTTGAATATTGCTTTGAATATCTATTTGTTTAAGGAAATGAGGTTTATGTTATTAATTGGTTAATGTTTGCGTGAATCGCAAAATCTGTGAGCTCAAAATATCAGCACTTTAAAACATTGTTTGTTTTATTATACCCAATTTACACAAACGTTTAATTTTCAATTCTGAGATATGTTTGTACATAATATCCTATAGACGAGTATACGGCAATAATATTGGTTGGTAAGTAGTTTACATTTCACATTTAAAATGTCAAATAGTAATCAATTTGTGATTTATTTCAACGTAAACTTGTAATTGATACAATAAGACATTAGACAGATTGATATTTTGATATTTCACCGCATTTACCTCAGTATACCTATTTAAAATATTGTCATTCGAAAGGCAGCTTTAGGTTAGCTAAATCTGTGTCGTTACCATTCACAAAGACATTCCGCGGACAACCCATCGTATGCGGATTATGTTTCTCAATTTCGAATGGAACAAAAGAATGCTTTCCAAGTTTTTGACGGCTCGCTTTCAGGATGTTTCCAATAATCTAGTACATATAACAATAGTTATTGAAGAATATTTTCTGATTCAAAAGCTGCATATATGCGCAGTATTTTTTTTCTCATTTCGCCATTTTACTTGACAACAACAGAAGAGTCCTCATTCATAAGTTAGTCTTAGTCTTTATTTGTACCAAACTTCAGTACATATTTGAGAATAGTTCTTCTACTGATTGACTTGCACTAGCTATTATCCGCGGCTTCACTCGCATCTCAAAGGACTTTTTGGAACAAAAGCCATACCTATGTCAAGGTCTCTAAGGTACTCTTTACCAAAAACTCATCATAATTGAATCAGAACTTTATTCGTGAAAATACACAATAGATAGACTTTCACATCTTTATACTATAATTCTTCTGTACGTATATTTTTACTATTTTTCACCTAACTCCTTCTACACAGCTGGACCGATTTAGATGAAATGTTGTATGAAATATTTTAGTGTGTCCCTGGATCTAACGCTGTAATCTAAGACTATTTTTATTTCCAGGGCTGGACAACGTCTGACAGGCCTGCTAGTCTGCTTTAATATTGGATTTAATTTTTATAAAATTGTATGCGAGCAAGAATTATTAGTACCGTAGTTAATAGTATTTATTAAACCTAATACATAACTATGCTTAACACGTGTGATCTCCTGGACTTTTAAAAAGTTAAAATATCTATTTCTCTTTACGTTTTACTATTGTAGATTTCTGATTTCAAAATGCGATAAATTGAATTTAATTCCATTCTATTCGAAGGATTAGTTCAATCATCCGACCAAAATTATAATTCCAAAGATGTTGAGCTTGTTTGAGCGAGAAAGAAATAGCACTGTAATATCGTAAACAATTACTTGGGGCTCATAATCGCTCACTTTACGAGGAACAGGATATTGAGCTGGCTAACTTTTGCGTCAACAAAGCAGTTTGATGTAGTTCGTCCAACTTAGACAAGCAGAGGCTCCAATATTTATGACAACTTCCCCGCTTGAATACAAACATAAAGTTGAAAACTAGCCTAGCTCAACCCTTTGGGAGGACTCTCATCTAGCCGGAAATCCGATCAATTTGGTAGGAATTGAGCAGTTCTGTTTCAGTCTTTGTCACTTATTTAGTAGCCACTTCAAGTGTGGCACTATATCCTAAGCTTTATATTTAACTGACTCCAAAAATAGAAGAGATAGGTATAACACTGTATCTGACCATCGACTTGGTAGATATACCTATTACTGGATGTATGAAATAAGTTTTCTTTTTCTAAAATCTGATACCAATACGCTGAAACGAAAATATGTCCTACCGAATCCATAATACCTATCCAATCTCACTTGCTTTGAGTCAACTAGATTCCGATATTAACTACTATTCGCCTTGCCCAGATTTTTGTGTATTCGTGGTGAGAATGAGGAAATAGGTATCTTTCGACCACCTCTGTGGTTTAGTGGTTTGAGTACCGGACTGCTGACCATGAGGCCGTGGGTTCGATTCCCACAGGACACAAAAAAATTATGTGATGAATATAGGTGTTTGTGTTCGTCTGGGTGTTTCTTATGTATCATATGTATGTATTTACAAAAAAAAAAGTATATAAGTATTATATCCATTGTCTAGTACCCATAGTACAAGCTCTGCTTAGTTTGGGACTAGATGGTGCTGTGTAAAAATGTCTCAGAATATGTCCCAGAATATTTATTTATAATACCAATCCAGGAATGAAAAATATATAAATATTTTTTCATTTTCACCTTCGGTAAACACTCATGCCAATATGTTTTTGTTTTTTTTAAAGCATGTCCTTTTTCTTGCGTTCCTTAGTCTTCACGTTTACCATATTCTGTCTTTTTTGTCCTTGAAGACCTCAGCTTATGGCGCCTGAAATATATAAAGATCTAGAATTCATTTTTTTCATTCATTACAATACCTACATAAAATATACAAATAACGTAATCAGTATTGAAACTTATTTCACATACAAGTACATAACATACCATGACGCCTGTATTCCCCGAAGGGTTAGGCAGAGGCGTACTCATGTACACCCACAGTTCGCCGGTATGTTTAGGTCCCATGTAATAGGGGGCGAGCCTATTTCCATTAACCGGGCACAAATTCCTAACTCCGAGCTGCTACTGGGAATTTCATAGAAAAACCCAATAACACTTTGCTCGACCTGGGAATCGAACCCAGGACCTCTAGCGTAGCAATCGCGCTCAGGACCACTTGGCTAATGAGGCAGTACATACAATTACAAGACAACTGAATAACAAGAACATAAAGAAAAAACAGCGAATACATTTAAAGAGATCGTTGAAACCTTTAATCGTGTCCTATTTATTTCTTATGATTATGATAAGCCTAAATTATTAATGGCTTCGTAAAAATAATACTTACATTTTTGGCTCGTCTTTCATCCGTAATATAGCTTTAAGGTCAGGATCTATGTGTTTCACATTTTTTCTTAGATACGCTCTTCTTTCGGCATCAGAATAATCAGCATATTTATTTGGCAAAACCTTTTGTTGTAAATTTAATTGAGAATTTATACCATTGATGTACCTCAAGGTCTGAATAAAGTTTTTAAATCTGTTATTATATTCGTATTCACCGTCAAATGTTCTGTTATATCTTCTTATAAAATCTCTATAAAGTTGGGGCGCGTCTTTTAATTTAAACATAAGGGTGCCGTCTGAACTGACACGAAATATTAAAAATAATAAAATTACCGCCAATACTGTATACTTTTCCATTGCACATAATATTGTTATCTTGTGCAACCAATCTGTTCCAACTAAGTGAGTAGGCACTGCAATGAAATAGCGTCGCTTATCCGAGTTGAAGCGTACGCGTGAAATTTCAATAAAAACCCAATCTCCGAGCCTTATCTGCGAATGTCATCAGAATGAGTTGGGACTGTCGTAAAAACTATGGCTGAATGTGGGGAGTTTCTTTTGGGATGTCATAATTACCATGATAACCTACGGTTTCGTAGGTCGACCCTTTCCTTGTCGTAGACCACGTTGGTCGACTGCGACCGACCTGAACCCGCCCACAAACCTCCGGTATTACTCGGCATTTTAATATATTTATTGAGATGTTGTGATATAGGTAAGATTCTTTTTTCATTCCAATTGGCAGCGATGGAGTTTTTTCCTACTTGTTTGTTTTAAACGCTGCTTTCTCGTTGATGATTACTTTTGATTGCATACCTAAGTATCCACATTGTTTGTCTTTTGGGTTTGTTTGTAAAATATTTTTTGTAAGTCCAACAAAATATAAACGTAATAACGTTGATAACGTAAACGTTATAGTAAAAATCGATTTGTAAGTAGTAAGGGACATTGCCCCGTCTTACTAGAACATATCCCAACAAAAGGGCGAATTCAATGTTATGGACGCAATTTAGTCCACACCAAGATTCGTTCCCAATGACATTGAGGCATTCGCATTTGTAAAAGTCAATGAAATATCTCAAAGGCAATAGAAACGTACCCATCCGTTCGTTCCGTCGTTGGTGGCTCACAGCGAAGGATATTCGCCAAATAAATGGATATAAATGTATCGTCGTAAAGAGACTGAAGTCGCTCGACTGTGACCGGAATACGTCCTCGAAAATAGTGTAATATGTATTTCAAACGTTGCGATTTATGGCATTGTTATTATCAAAGAATTTTTCTCTTTCAATGCTATAATTTCTGCTTTTATTGATGCAACCAAGCAAAATAGGTACTAATCATTCATCGTCTGGTCACAAAATGTCATGTCAGCTTATATGGTTTATACGGTTTGGCAACTAACTGCAGATGATTTCGAGAAATATACATAGACATAGGTATTGAAACTGCCTTAATAGCCTAGTGGTTCCGAGTGCGACTGCTATGCAAGAGGTCGTAGGTCAAGCAAAGGTTTATTGGGTTTTTCTATGAAATTTCCCGTAGCAGCTCGGAGTTTGGAATTAGTGCCTGGTTAATGGCAATGGGCTAGCCCCCTATTACAGCGACCTAAACATACCGGCGAACTGTGGGTGTACAATAAGTATACCTTTGCCTAACCCTTCGGGGAATACAGGCATGATGGTATGTTTATGTATTGAAATATAACGTATAGTGGTTTTATTTCAATAAATCATAGAATTGGGAAAAGACGAGATCAACATCACTAGTAACCGCAAATACAGCTACTTATTATACATTAGGTTTATATAAAAAGAAATGTATTGACTTCCGACGCTTTTTTCGTATACATTTTTAACTTGGGAGAGCCATGCCTCGGCACGAATGGGCTGGCTCGACCGGAGTGATACCACGGCCTCACAGAAAACCGGCGTGAAGCATCGCTTGCGTTGTGTTTCGCTGGGTGAGTGAGGTTACCGGATGCCCAAACCCTTTTAAAAGGCGGGTAACGCACTCGTGACTCCTCTGGCGTTGCGGGTGTCCATGGGCGGCGGTTATCGCTTACCATCAGGTGATCCGTCTGCTCGTTTGCCCCCCCATCCCTTAAAAAAATACATGCTTTCATTTAGAAGCTAAAGCTTATGCTATTATAAAAACCAGAACCCCCATGGAATCAGTAACTGATAAGTCCCTGAGTATCCATGCTTAAGCAACATTATGTTATTCCTACGCACACCGTATCTCATTCTACATAAATTGCATTATCACACAAACCATTTCACATGCTTACCTCTTATCGCACTAATATACTGTGCAAAGAATCACCTACCAACTCCAGTTAAACTTTTTCAACAACGTTCCAATCAAATTCGCATATCGCCAAAAATACGGGGCGAAATACCTTTTGAGAGACATTAAGTTTTACGAGTCGCTGAAACAGCTTTGTAAGTGCAGTTTTGGCGGGTCAGCGTGAGTGGTGGCCAGCTAATGGTCTGTAAGTACGTCCCTTTTCTTGTACCTGGGACAGATATACCTAGACTTGTTCGATTTTTGATTCCACTCCTCGTTACGTTGGCTCACGTCTCTTTTAACAGAGCGCTGGGAATGTTGACTTTACTAAATATACGGAGAGACGGTAGCTACGTGTTTAAATGTATGTAAGTTGAATTTTAAGGTGCAAGATTGCTTGAATTCTAATGAAAGTGCATGACTGTATCTGCGCTTGCCTTTACTGAAGTTGCTGGAGCAAAATAAATGTAAGCAAGAAATTTTATGCAAAATGTGGAAATTTTGAATTTATATAAATATTGTTGGAATAAATTTTAATAATTTATAAAGTCAGTAGGTACATATACATCTCAGGGATGTGCCCAAACAGGCGTTGCACAGGGGGGTTCTGCGGTGGTCTTTTAAAAGGGCACAGTGCCCCCCGTTTTGTGCTAATGGTGGCCACCGGGGCGGTTTTAGTGGGTAAAAATCCCACACTCCCCGGTCTTAATCCCCGAAGACCTGCCGCCTTTTGAAGGTTTCCCCCCGTAAAAAAGGTACATATACATACAATACACTTATACATACAACGTGTAACTGAATGAGCGCAAGATCTCAAACACGTCAATTAAAATATCAAGTTATAATGATAATTAGGAAACCTTTAAGTCATTTTGAGACACGCAAGAATATTTTTTCAAGAAATTAATTATACCAGCTAACCGTAAAACCCGTTCCTGTACTATGCACGTATCCAGAACGTCTACCATATCGACGCGCACACGCACGCAATAACAATTTGTTCAAATAGGTTTTAGTTTTCCATAACTAGAGCCACTGATGAATCAGGGGGCCATAGTTGCAGGTATTGAAATTATCTTTTCGGGAAAAATTAACACATGTATCAAGACTGGGAAAAATTAACACATAAATATCAAAAACAACTGTAATAGATTCAGTAGTCTATCCTGAAAAAAACTACTTTCAGGTCTTGTGGTTGTTCTATTACGGGTCGTATAGTTATCTATACCAAAAACAATGCTTGTACTAGCTTGAAAGTTATTTTCTGTTTCATTATTTTTATCACAATTAGTAATCTCTATAAAACGATGGTGTATATTCATATAGAAACATCTCATAAAGCCTCCTTTCGACATTTAAATTCATTTTCATTTAAATATTTCACAACACTTTCTACATAACACCATCTAAATAGAGCAACGATTTGATAGCTATAAAGGACCTTATCACCGTCTTATTTCAAACATTATTTTTACGCGTCTCTGCAAAATGGAAGTTGAATTACGAATTCTGGCTGCGGCAAAGGAACATTTACAAGATCTTTAGGTGGAACTTCCCTCGTTATCTAAAGAGTATCCCGGGACGGCTTACATGTCTTACCTAAGGTTCAAGGGGATCGGACTCGGTCGAGATTAAAATCAGCGGGTGACCCAAAAACCGATACCATCATTTAAAAAGAAAATTTAAGCTGTTTTAATTAGTCAATAATGGAATTAAAACGTAATGATTTGTTACTTACATCACGATTTCAGCTTGCAATGAAGCGTCTACGTAGGAAAATTAGGTGCACACTATAATCGTGGGCGAAAGTCATTTATAACAAAGCACACACACGATGGATTAGACAAAGTAAAAACTGTTCACTAATAATACTGTATATACTAATAATTACAGTAAGCAAACAGATCAAATAATAATAAAATAACATATTATTTTGAAATGACCACATGTCAAAAGGAACATAGCATTATGTTCCTTTTGATGATTGAATGCATTTTTAGATAGCATTATCTAAAAATGCTTGAATTCGAAAATCGAATCGTTGTTCACGCTTCTGGACTCGTTCTTTTTTTATTTGAAAATAAACATAAATGTACTGGCATAATTATGATATCAGATCAATCAAATTCAAATACAAAGTCAAATATCGAACAAGTCGAATGTAAGTGTCCATAATTATTGATAGTTTGGTTTGCGGCGATACTATACCTATAAAAGTATTAATGCGAACTAATTGGTTTATTGTTACCGCCATTCTATATACCTACCAAAGATAATATTTTTATTAAATACTTAGTTAAAAAGGTAATAAACCTACTCAGTGTCTCTTGTTTAAAGACCAGTCTTATCAGATGCGGCTGGCTATTTTACACGAAGATCGGCCATGAGACTTTCGAAAGCAGTACCGTACCTTTATCCTCAAGATAGACTGGTTATCAAGGTTGCGGTTCTGACTACTATTTACGATTATAATAGGTGTTAGTATGACAACAAAGGCCAACTGCTTTGTGTGTTCTCCGATACCTACATAGATCGATTTGTTAGCAATGGTCACCTATCCACAGACTGACCGCGGCTAGCCTAGCTTAACCTTACAGTTCTGTTAATCAGCGTTGTCATTACTCGGCCATTAGCCTCTCAAAGCCTCCAATGCAGATCAATGAATAAATATCCCGGAATATTGGGTATAGATAGCAGGTAACCCTTACCTACCGAAAATCAATAGACGCCAAGGTGTGTAATCTATCGCTTGGTCGAACGTCCTCTATCGTCCACTCGAGAACATGAAAGATGCGAGGTGGAACGACCTCGAAAAGTTTGTATTGTATGTATTTCTTACCTTTTCATTCTAGTTACACGTATGGAATATCTTTCCTAATATAATAAATATTAAATACGGAACACTAACAGAATAACTCAATGCCTTTATTTATATAACATACCATGCCCAAGTATCATATTTACCCAGTGTACCCACAGTTCACCGGTATGTTTAGGTCCCATGTAATAAGAGATGAACCGCGAGAACAAATCCCATTTTTTGAGCTGGTATTGAGAACTTCATAAAAAACCTAATAACACTTTTCTCGACGTTGTAACAATTTTTTTTATGAAATTAAAAGGCAAAGCCAAGTAAATTCTCCGTTCCGAAACGCGCAGCAAGAAGTATTTTGGTGTGTTTTTATTCGCTAGTGCTACCTTATTTCGCTTTCCGTTGTAGACAATGCGCTTTACAACCAAGGCAATCTACCTAAATAATGACGTCTTTTCTTAAGTCCGCTGCACCCTCTGGAAGTATCTCTAAAAGCAGCATCCTATCTCATTAGGTTCAGAGTAGCAGTGCATACAGTTAACTACTAAACTAGGTACGTAAGTTGCTTGTTTTTCTTCAACACGTCAGGTATAAACTTATACTTAATAGTTTAATTGTAAAGATTCGACTTTGACCTTTATACCCTTGAGCTAAACACTTAATTTGGCGATACGTTTGGCATAGCGGCTGAGTGATCGGCTTCTGCGACACGTGTTGTGGGTTCGATGTATATATGTATGATCTACAGGTAGTTGTACCGGGTCTGGGCGTTTGTGTATGTGAGAATTTGTGTTTGTAAACGCACCCACGATACAGGAGAAAATCCGAGTGTGGGCAACGTTTTGTTAAAGAAAAAAAAATATTTCTGACTCGCTGAATTTCTGTTATTGAAGAATTGAACTTCTCTTCGTAGGGACTCAATTAAGTACATTTCATGTCTGTTAAACAAGGCCTGGCCCGTAAATATTTACAAGGTCCGGTTCTATGCCTGTGACTCCTAGCAAACTTTACCAGCTCCTCCGTCCATCTTGTTAGAAACCATCCTACGTCCAATTTTCCGGCGACCTCCAGTTCTATGTGCTATGTGCCTCGCCCACTGTCACTTGAGCTAAGTTACTTATCTTTAATTCATCTATTAGTTATGATTCCTAAAGAAATGTCAAACATAGATCCTTTCCTCGTTCGCTGGAGCTTCCTTATAAGACCTATAGTGAGTGATCGCGCGACTCTTATCTTCTCTACCCATTACATTAACATTTTTTTTCTAATTTCGTGTTACCATATCAATATTTGACCAGTTAGAAGTCAGCAGGCTGACATCAAGATCTGCCCTAAATAGAAACCAAAATATAATGAGATGTCGGCCTAGTCGAATACCATATCCACATTGTCCACCTTTGAGCAGGTTGTTCAAACAACTCTCTTTTAGTTTACACGTCAACCAGAACTGTAATAAACTTATAAAATGATCGTTACCCATCCATCCTTGTGGCTACCGTATCATGTTCGTAAATAGGTAAACTTTTTCATAAAAATTACATAACCTTAAATTAACCTATTTTTTATATAATATATTGGTATATATATTGGTTTATTTATATATTGGTACTCTCTGGTGGATTTTTTTTCGCATCTAGGGTGCTTTAACGAACACAAATTCTCAGATAAACAAACGCTCCAACCCGGAACTACTATCTGTAGGTCATACAAATATATTATCTCGATAGGCACCTAATAAAAGTTTTGTTCGCAGAATCACTAGATGGCGCTGGTTATCGCAATTATTATGCTAGCATTGTCATCCCCGGCAAACTAAGACACAGGCAGAAGCTTGTACAACATTAAAATTATGTACATTTATTTAAATTTTAATAGACGTGTTATGTTCACAGTTAACGGAGCTTATCTTTATTTTCACCCATTTTTAATGTGGACGACATCTTAGGAATAACAATTTAAGCATACAACGACATTATACACGATCTTTAATATCAACATTAGCCTTACTTATTTACATAACGGAATTCCCTGTGCGTTAAAAATGGCGAAAGAAATTGAGAAAACGTTTTTATATGGCGGTTATAAGTGCATCATAAATATGTCTACATTCTATGGGAATGGGATATATTATTGTCAGTCTGTTCTATGGAATAGTGAGAAATATGCCTTATGTTTTACATTACATATACCTTTTTTTAGAAAAGTTGGGTATGTAAGTTAAGCTTTGTTTTTAATTTAGACAAAAGTTTTCTTTGATATAAGAAAATTGAAGCAATGCAAGTTTGTTATATCATAATTATCATATTCTATACACATTTTTCTTATAATACTACTACAATGTAATTGTCTTATAAGGGCCGCAATATATTTAGTTATACAAAACCATACATAATATAAAACTTGATCGATTTCTAATATTTTTTCCAACACCCTAGCAATATCGGATATATAATCATGTATTATGTTATGATTTTTCATAATGTAACATGACATCCTATCAATAAGAAATCTTTGCTCTTCATATCGAAACTGTAACGCTAAAATCTAAGATATTCACAAGCATATCCACAAAATATAATAGAAGGAAAAGTTCTATGAAAATAAATGCCTATGTTCTGACATTACCGCGCTGTCGACTCATTAACTTCCAAGTGAAAGCACCCGCCTTTGATAACTTTGCTTTTTATGAGTCTACTGCCGCGATAATGCTAATGCAAACTTTGGTCGCTACCCAGTAGGTAATGGATAGCATAATAACGAAGATTTAGGAACTCAAATTCGGAATGTTGGAGTTGATTAAAAAATGATAGGCGGGTAAAAAATATATTATCTAAGTACTATATTTGTATATTATCTACCTTTATATACCTTATGAACGTGGGAGAGCCATGCTTTGGCACGAATGGGCCGGCTCGACCGGAGTGATGCCACGGCCTCACAGAAAACCGGCGTGAAACAACGGCTTACGTTTTGTTTCGCCGAGTGAGTGAAGATAACGGAGGCCCAAACCCTTTTAAAGGCGGGCAGCGCACTTGTGACCCTGTGTCCATGGGCGGCGGTAATCGCTTACCATCAGGTGATCAGGGGCCCAAGTCTGCTATTTCAGTTGTATCAAAATGGTCGTTCAATGGCACTAAATGACATAAGAACTGACAGATTTCTTAGTCAAAACTGTCAAAAATCAACAATTCTGAAGCCATTGAGTGACGATTTTGACACGACAAAATTGCAGACTTGGGGCCCTGTCTGCTTGTTTGCCCCCTATAACATAAAAAAATTAAATAAAAATCCATTGCCTCGTGATTCGACCGATTTAGCTTTAATTGCACTTGAATATTCAATTGTTATTGTTTACCGTATTCTCTCACTACAATATTCACCCAATAACAGAAACTTTAACAAGTACCAAAAGTTTATAATATATTTTATAATAAAGCAACAATTATTATATAATATTACCAAAACAATTTTGTTATCAAAGCATATTTGTAAAATAATAATCGAATTTTAACTGATAAACAAAAACAAAACAATACGTAACCTTCTAACTCAAATGAATCCAATTTATAATAGTTGGCACACATTATAAAAACATACCAAAGAGTTTATTCACAAGACACACAAAGCTCTCACGTGCCTACATTCTAAAGAAAAGTTATAGTCAAAGGAGGACAATTTTATTAGACAGTTGCCGTAGATACGTTAACTTTGTTATAAACTTACCTATAGTGTGACAAAAAATAATGCGGATGGATGTTGAAAAGCGAGGGTCGACACGATAAGGGGCGACGTTAGAACCTGATGAATTCTCGTCGAGGATTAGCCCTTACAATATGAGCACAATTTCACAAGTGCCAAGGGTCTCGGGGTGACAAATGCTCTCGTGAAAGTCGCGCAATTTATTCGCGGTATCCTATCTCGAACATACCCCGTAAGTATATTTTCTAATAAAAATGGTAATATGAAGCATTTTTAACGATGTTATTTTTCCTGGCGTGTTACCGACGCTACGTTTTGCTACTGAATAAACATTTTAAAATAGATACCTTTGTTTGAGCCACGTACGTTTTATATTTGGAGAAGTAAAACGTAGCGTTACTTACCTAAAACTTCGTCTGAAGACAACATGATAAACGGGTAGTAGAACAATTTTCTCATACATTCTTTAGAAGTATTTTTGGCTAGAGCAACATAATTTGTTTAGTACACATGAGGGACTTTCCACAATAGTATTACTTAGTTGCTGACTAGAATTACAACCATGTTACACGGGCGCTTGCTCGCTTACAATTGATATGGTTTTACATAATATCCTTATATTCATATTACATAATTGGTATCGTAAAATGTACCTAATTACTTTAGTCGGGCGGATATTGGAATTAATATTCGCTGTGAAATGTGAGTATGCGAAACAACAAACAAGCTAATATCAAGATAACTTGCTCAAGACAAGATTAGAATTATTATTATTATCCTAGAAAAACTTTGGGGTCGGTCCCACTGGAAATCAATATAATCGCAAGGTAAATTATTCTTCGAAACACTCTTGACAAGCGTTTCCTGTTAAATGTTTATAACTTTCATAGTAACTCCTACTGATTTAGTTAGTCTACCTTTCTATAAAAATATTTTTATAGGTAACTTAATAAAAAATACTTTAAGTACTTAAAATAATTTATACTTAGGAGTTTGTACTTAGTTTTAATTTAGATATTTTTTTGGAATAATGGGTACCTATATAAATAAACTAGCTTCTGCCCGCGACTTCGTCCGCGTAGCGTGATGATATATAGCCTATAGCCTTCCTCAATAAATGGGCTATCTAACACTGAAAGAATTTTTCAATTCGGACCAGTAGTTTCTGAGATTAGCGCGTTCAAGCAAGCAAACAAACAAACAAACTCTTCAGCTTTATATATTAGTATACTTAGATTATTTTATAGCTACATAAAACGATAACCCACGAAAGTGCGCCTGCTACGCTAGAGATTCTTAGGTATTGATTTCTTGGTCGATCAATGTTTTATTTGGTTTTTCTGTAAAATTCACATTAGCTCGGAGTTAGGACCCTATTACGCAGGACCTAAACATACCAGCGAACTGTTCGTATTCATTAGTAGGTACACCTCAGCAGAAATGTAATGAAATGTATTGCTATGTTAGATAAAAAGTTCTATAATAGAACTTAATATATATACAGTCAGTGATTTTGGTTTCATTTGTGTTTTCATAAAAACTTTTGCGTAATCGACAACATGCAACTAAAGACCTTACCATAGAAAAATCATCAATGTTCGCATTCATATCAACCTGAAAAAAACATATTTTTTAACCAACGCTGAATTACCAATTCACTCAAATTCCAGGATGCAGCCAAAACAATGTATCACACAAATCGATGTAGGTATCTGTTTTCATGATAATGCTGGCAACATGCATAGGAAAATGGTTGTGTTGCAAACAAAAATAAAGAAAACTGCCCGTAACCCGTCCGGGTTGATGGAACGCGGCGTGTTTTTGTACCCCCGAGACTGGCTGACTGTTGATCTAATTTCTCGATGTCCGTAAAGTTAGGGCAAAGCCTGACCGATGCTTTAATTGATTAAGATTTTTTTTAGTAGGTAGGTATATGTCTGTTTTGTTTCACTTTCCGCTGAGAGCTGAACGGTTGTTTATGATACTTATAAAGAGAAATTATTAAATATCGTATACCTATATATAATCGTTAGTCTAGTGGTTTCAAGTGCGACCGCTACTCTAGATGTCTTGGGTTCGATTCCCAGGTCGAGCAAAGTGTTATTGGGTTTTTCTATGAAATTCCTAGTAGCAGCTCGGAGTTTGAAATTTGTGCCCAGTTAATGGCAATAGGCTCGCCCCCTATTACATGGGACCTAATCATACCGGCGAACTGTGGGTGTACCTTAGTACACCTCTGCCTAACCCTTCGGGGAATACAGGCGTGATGGTATGTATGTTATGTTATTATTAAATAAATTAAACAATCATATAGTAAATTATTGGGAATTTCTATGAAATTCTCAGTAGCTGTGTTCAGTTAATGGCAATAGGCTCGCATCATCAGGATCTAAAGATAACGGCGAACTATGTATACATTACTATACTTCTGCCTAACCCTTGTAGGAATACTTATATGCGTGATGATATGTTTCATTATAAAAGTATTCACTGTTTATTTAAGCCAAAAGATGAAACACAAGCCGAAAATTAGCAAACAAAAGCTTTCTGATGATTGATTTCTGTATAAGCATCACACTTAGGTCAGCTGGTAGAAAATGCTTGAGGCATTAAGTTGGCCACTGTATCATGGAGGGTAGAAGAAATGAGAATCGACTCTGAAAAGTGTCTGTCAAAATGCGTAAATTAGGATGGTGCTACAGAGGCCACAGGGTATATTTACGCCCACTTGTATAACTTTTTACCACGAAAACTGCTCATTATTGTTGATTATTTTAAAAAGTTCTATAACAATAAACAATCAAAAATCACTACCTATACGTATAATTTAAAGGCAAAGGGTATTTATCCATACCCTTTGCCTATGCTAGCACCATTTTGGAAGGCTAAGTAAGTTAAGTTAAGAAATAGCTGGATACTTTCGACGTAGTCATCTGAATCGGTTCTCCTTTCTTCTATCCTCCATACTGGGTATGTATACTAATGTATAAAAACTACTTGGGAACATTATTTTATTCATTTAGTAACTACAAAGCAACAAACTTACAGAGAGTTAGGGTTAAAAACGATTAGAATTACAAAAACGATAAATTGAATACTGTTACATTGTTACTACCTGTGTTAGTTGAACCACTTTGTAGACATCTGCGTACATTTGATTAATGCCCACATCTTAGCCTCAGTGATTTGATCAGTTTATATAGGTCATGTAAGCCATGCGGTCTCGGTTAGTCCTATCAGAGATACGAGTACATGTTGTAACGTAATCACAACTATTATAGCCGATACAGCCACAACATAGGTTCCGATAGAATTTAGTTGCTTTAGTTACGAATATTGGCCACACGTAAGGTAAGTACCTATAAGTTATTTTGAGAATTGAATTGCACAAGTGTTTATGATTACTAAAGTTAAATTGGATTGAGGCTCGTAAATACAATAATTATTCAGTGGCCTACACATACCATTATATAATTATGTATATTCCTCTAAAAGTCTAATTTGTTGCTATTTTTAGGTGATTTAGGTGTAGAGTTTATAAGCAATTTTCGTTTGATTCCACGCAACCATGTCAATAGTTAACGAGATTTCTGACCACAGTTCTGCATTTTATGGTTAAACAGAATATAAACCGACCCTTAGGGTATACGAGTAGCTTTGCCGCGCACGCAAAAACTCGAAAAAACTGAGGTAATTAAAATCAGCCAATCTGAACGTGGAGACGACATGTTAATTAACAGCGCGCTGTAATAATCAATTAAGTGCCTCTTTAGCACAATTAAAATTAACTTTGTAATTGGCAACAGTAATTAATAGGCTCCTTTTCACAACGTTCGCACAAACATTTTCATTCGAAATTATTTATTATGCTTTTTGCTATTGAAGGGATCATCCGTTATTTTCTCTTAGTGAATATTTCTGGGAAATTCCACGCTTAAGAAAGGAGTTAGATCAATTTAACCGTTTTACCGTAACATACGTACATACCCACACCTTAACCTTGTCAAGAAAATTATGTTAGGTAAACAAAAGGTAGGTATATTTTTCCTTAAACATACCTTCGGTAATAACTTTTAAAATTCAGTAACCTACAAGTGACAAAAAACAGGAAACAGTATTCAATAAATGTTTCGATACATGTTGTAAAACTTAATTGAGTGAACCGGACTATGGTGTTCACTGTATTAACAGGAGTGAAAAAATATTTACAAATTGAAATTCAGTGCGGCGACAAACAGGAAGTTAACAATTTCACTTGAATCAGCGAGATTATCATGTAGTTTTTGATCATCAAGCTATTTTATATCTCAATGCTTGTCCATAAAAAGGCTTAGGCTATACCACCACGTGGGCCAGTGCGTTTATGAAAATTACATACATCGTTGAAGATATCCGGCATCCCGTTTCGTGAAGTATTTTGCGTGATGCGCAAAAATACAAACATAAAGACAAACGTTCTTAAAATTGTTGTTTTGGCATCTGTTGCTAATAAAAAACCCCATATTCGTTTTTCTTCAATATCTATAATGTACAAACATCGGCCGGTTACAATTTTATTATATGTATGGAGACTGGAAACTGGCCTCCAGTCTAAACAGATGCAGCTGAATATCAGTGTTTATTACACAAAGCCATTGCCATTAAACTTCCACAAAGCAATTACTGGAGTACCGCTTATGATAGTCATCGATATGAATACAACTACCAAGGCCGACAGCTTAATAAACTCTACGAGGCACAGAGGAGGCACAGCACAGAACAGAGTGCTAAGAATTCTCCACTTTAGACTGCCCGCAGCAAGCATAAATGGACAGCTGAACGTTGTTTACTTAGCCACGAATCCCAACTCCCAACATGAATAATTACTGAACAATTACTTGAAATTTACGCAAAGAAACTTCTCGTTACAAAGAAAAACCTGTAAACCTGCGTACGTTGAAACAAAGAGATGAAACAAATGTTAGGATCGCATATGAGATGAAGCGAAATGATGGAACGACTGCCATTTACGTCGCTCGTATGAAAAATATTTCCACTGATCTTGTTTACATTGACACAGTAATCCGTACCGGGTGTAGGACGACCGTTTTTACGCATTGCCGAGCAGATGTGGCACAGGGCTGCCCCTAAATTACGGCACCAATTTATAATATTACGAGCAGCCTGACGACGTGTGGCTCACTAAGTTCCGGAGTTTACAAATACGGGGCAACGTGGGAAATTATGTGTTTAACACTTTTTTTCTGTAAAGGTTCGGTCGGGTTGTAACTTGGTAATATGTTTTCGGATTAGGAGCTAAATGTTTTTGGTTACTTTTTGCTTGTTTACATTATTTATACCTATCTGTGTGTTCGCTGACTGATAAAATTAACCATGGCATTAAGGTAGTTAGGTTAGTTTAATTAACTCCGTACTCATTGAAATACTTGATTCCTTTATCGTACATACATACGAACATACACTCCTGTATTCTCCGAAGGGTTAAACAGAGACCTACTAATGCAGGTGCACCCACTACTTACCTATACAATTTTTCGCTAATTATAAGGCCATAATAAGAACTGCCTCATTAGCCAAGTGGTCCTGAGCGCGACTGCTACGCTAGAGGCATGGGTTCGATTCCCAGGTCGAGCAAAGTGTTATTGGGTTTTTCTATGAAATTCCCAGTAGCAGCTCGGAGTTAGGAATTTGTGCCCGGTTAATGGCAATAGGCTCGCCCCCTATTACATGGGACCTAAAAACATACCTGCGAACTGTGGGTGTACATTAGTACGCCTCTGCCTAACCCTTCGGGGAATACAGGCGTGATGGTATGTATGTATGTAAAATAAGAACTTAGACACATAGATATTTTTCCATGTATCATAGAACATAATTATACTTACTACATAGTTGATAAGAAAGAATTAATAATTATGCGATATTTTTGCAGCAGATATCCTTTGGCATGTCGCTTAAAGTTACTTTAAATATTTAAACGGAAAAAAGAATTAATCTGTGAATTCATTTCGTAGTCCAACAGAGTGACAACCCTGCGTTTATTCGTAAAAACGGGACGCGAGAATCAAAATCCTCTTATCGGCCAGAAGCATAAAGCTTAAAATTGAAATTTAATAACTATAGGCGGCGCAATCCCGGCGTTTTTGAAACCCGCTCCATACGGCGCCCGATGCAATGCATCGGCGTGCTTACGGGAAATCAATTTGCTTTTACCTTCACTTTGATATATTTGAAATAAATTTATACATCGAACCATTAAACATTGATTTATATGAGAAGAGGCTATGTTTGCTTACAAAATATTTACACAAATCACAAACTATGACCAAGTTACATTGTTGTCTGACTCAATTTAAGAAATCAATTAATCTTTATAACAATTAATGGATTAACTGAGTAATGTTGATTTCTGAAATAATTAATTATTTTAAAGTGAACTCAGTCTTTAGAGATACTATCTTCTTTTTTCTTCTTAGATCAGTAGATTAAATGTACTAGGTATACAGCTGAAATGCTTAGTAAGTTTACGTAGTAATAGCCGCCAATTCTTGTGGAAATTATACTACCAGCGTTCAGAACGGTTTCAAGCAATGTTTCTTTTACCAGCATTGTGCAAATCATACATTTCACACTGTCAATCAAGCAGTCTGCGGTACCCTGAATAATGGATATGTAGGAGCTTCACAAGGCGAACGTCTATTTTTAATGATACAACCCGGTCTGTGCCCGTTTTATGAAGAATTCAGATGACCTAGAATATAGTAAGGAAACCGGTAACCTAAAACATGTTTCACCCATAATTCTGTTGAGCCATATGATATGAAATATTGGCTTTTTTAAAAAATATGTAGGGAAATGTAAGGTTTTAATAAAAAGGAATTTTTGTTATAGTCGAATGTGGAAAATATTTTTTTTTTAAATTAGAATATAAATATCAAAAATTGGGTGTAATTACCGCTATTACACATTTCACAAAAATAAATCGCGTTTTGAAAACATAAATTTAATACACTTTTCTTTTCAACTAAAATAACAATTTAAAATATTATGACTTAATAAACCGTTATATGACGCCTGTACTCCTCGAAGGATTAGGCAGTGGTGTACTAATGTAACAACTATAGTTCGCTATGTTTAGGTCCCATGTAATGTGAGCGAGCCTATATTTGCTAATCGGGCAGTAAAAATACAACACTCCTCAACTTTATAAACTGAGGCATTTAGAGCAAGGTTACTGAACCTCTCGCTGAGCTCAGCAGGTTATAAGCACATTTTTTTTTATTACTTTAATTCTATAATTTTATTTATATGTTATTAAAATATTTAACCATCTAGGTACCCTTCAACTGGGACGGGCGGATAAAAAATCACAATGTATGAAAATATATTATTGTCAATATTGTAGCATCTATCTAAAATGGTAATCAATTTTCATTACCTAAACAATACATCCTCAGAAATTTGGGAACGCCGAGCTTACACGTTTTACGTAATAAATTCCCTGAAGCTTAGGTGCGGAGCTAACCCATGTTCGCTTATTTATTAATCAAAGTCAACCAAATTTATGTCTGGTTTTATTCCGAACTACTTTTAGCCCCGCGGGACGTTCCGGCTTTTTAATCCGACGGGTAGTGTTGTCTTTTTGGATAATGTAGAACATTTAATGTACCTACCGTGGTTCGAACAACACTATTAAGGTTAGCTATTTTATAGGGGAGATGATGTTGTGTATCGAGCTGAAAAATCTTTTTTATGTAGGTATCTCTCAACAAGAAAGATAAACCTGAATCAAACCTTAACTGAACTGAACCTACTATCTATGTTTGTCATTTTGCTCCATGACCCAATAAAATAAACTGTTAAACTTCCTTCCTGATACATGAAGTAAGCATTAATCACCAAATTATAAGCTAACAGTATCTGGTGACAGGTGTATACATTAGGCATGCATAGCTACATTACAAATTAATAGGGATAGGGGAGCAAACGAGCAGACGGATCACCTGATGGTAAGCGATAACCGCAACACCAGAGGAGTCACAAGTGCGTTGCCCGCCTTTTAAAAGGGTTTGGCCCTCCGTTAACAAACACATCGCAAGCGTTGTTTCACGCCGGTTTTCTGTGAGGTCATGGTATCAGTCCGGCCGAGCCGCCCCATTCGTGCCGAAGCATGGCTCTCCCACGTAAAAATAAATACAAACTTTCGACAAATAATGTCATAGTACATTTTCTTGTTAACCCCTCGTTATTAGCACGCTTTTGCCAACCCTGCGGGGAATAGAGACGTGATGATATGTATATTATATCATATATTATATAAGTTATAGTAAATTGTCTTACAGATAATATTTTATACACCCAAAGCCTTCAGGACATCTCATATTCGAGATACCTACGTGAAATCTTTCGGCTAAATTTACGGATACGGCATTTGCTTGCTGAATATCACGTTTCGAGCCTGGCGGTTTGGACCAGGCAATGAATAATGAACCATATTTTAATTAAGGGAACTTAATTGAATTTTAGCTTCTAGTCTTTTAACAAGAACTTTTATATTTTTTATATTCTAACTACATACATATTACTAAATAACATCTTAATTTAACACTTCCAGTCTTTCAATGTACTCTGTTTCTCATTCATATTCTATGGTTAACTGTGGTAAACGATGCTGGTGTCAAAATTAGCTCCTCAATTATGTTTGTACCATTTAATGTTTAATTGTAATTTGTCACTGTTTGTTTACCCAAATAAAAAAAAAAAAAAAACCGATTTTCATATACATTTAGGGCCACTTGCACCAACTTCTGAAATATGTTTATATTGTATTTAAACACAAAATTACTATGTTATAATTACTAAAACATATTGAGTCCTAGTCCTAGTTTATGCCCTTAGTTAGACCGGTAACTGACTTTAAGGTTGAAAGAATAGTTTCATATTTTATAGTGTAGTAATTTTATAGTGGTGAGTGCGAATTAAATGGTCGTGTCTAAGTAAAAATGGCTGACAAGAGAACAGGGAACAGAAGAAGGGAACACGAACAGGCAAGGGCAGGCAAGTGCGGATTTAGTCAAAGTTCTTTATTGCTTCATGCGTTATAATACACATAGGTCTTAAACGAACAACTTACCCTGCAGAAAATCCTCCCTAGCTACGTTACATGAGGAAAAATTGGTTCAAGAGTGGGTGGGACAACGTATTTATATTTACACATGAAAATATTAATTTACATTCAATTATTTACTAATTAATTTAAACATGAATGTATCATCTTTCGTTAACATGCACTGCTGATTAAGATAATGAAGGTGCCGTATATCGAAGTTAATAATTATTTTCTTACTCCTATCTAATATGGTAGAAATGCTGATTACATAAGTACATAATTGGTACAAATTAAGTAATGTAAACTGTTATAAATTACATAACATAACATACCATCACGCCTGTATTCCCCGAAGGGTTAGGCAGAGGCGTACTAATGTACACCCACAGTTTGCCGATATGTTTAGGTCCCATGTAATAGGGGGCTCACCCCCTATTACATGGGACATGGGACCTACTGCCTATTGCCATTAACCGGGCTCAAATTCCTAACTCCGAGCTTCTCCTGGGAATTTCATAGAAAAACCCAATAACACTTTGCTCAACCTGGGAATCGAACCCAGGACCTCTAGCGTAGCAATCAGGCTAGACGACAACTTGGCTAATGTGGCAGTTAAATTAATATGAATAATTATTATTGTTATAAATTATCTCATCTGAAATTATATACCTACATATTACATCATAGGTACCGAGAAAAAAAAATACTATAATAACCAAGTTTTCTTTTCTATTTTGTACACCTGGTTTTCGGGACATAGTCGTCATCGTAAAACCGACGTTATGACAATTTTAATAACTGTATTCCCAAACTTCCCAACTAGCGCTCGGAAATATAATATGGATGGAAAGTTTAAAAATGTAAGTTTGTTTTTGTTACTGTGATTGCTTTACTTCGCTTGTTGGTAACTGAAAAACCAAACATCCAACAATGTTTTATTTTACCTACGCAATTGTGAACTCGTAAGCCAACGGTTCTGAACTGAAATATTTGCTTGTTATAAATTCTTGAAAATATGGAAAGTAAAAGATTTTATAGGAAATAAATTTTATTAGGTACTTCACTCGCTGGCAGTATTGGAATTCAATTATCTCAATCGCTAGTATTAAAGTCATTGCTCACTATGCTTGAATTTGTGATTGGTTTGTCAATAAAACACTTTAAAGTTATCACCTCACCCGACAGCGTAGATTTAATAGTAGCATTGATTTGAGATAAACTAAACTGGCACTAAATTGAGATAGAATCAAGAAACTAAAAAGTCACATTAGAGTAAGAACTTTATTTTATAGTAAGGAAAATCCTTTTTTTAGTCATTCGGCTGGATTCGAGATAATATTTCCATTCAGGAGCGTTACTGTTAGGGTATCTTCGCGACGGGCATCACCTGCGAAGACGGTATATTGGACGGCGTCTGCGTGTTGCGTAGGTACGGTAGACTCTTAAGAGTTTACCGTACCTACACGCGCAGCACGCAGACGCCTCCCAGGTTTAAACCTGGGAGGAGATCTGGGAACTAAGAACACGAACGCCTTGAATTGTCGGCGGTTGTATGTTTACTTGGTACCCTACCCTGAAAGGTTAAGATTATTGAACTTAGAAAACCGATAAAGCAAAATACTGGTTCTCGTAAAAATATTTATACAATCTAAGATATTTCGAGAATATTAATAAGCCTTCGAGAAATCAACCTGGGAATCGAACCCAGGACCTCTAGCGTAGCAATCAGGCTAGACGACAACTTGGCTAATGTGGCAGTTAAATTAATATGAATAATTATTATTGTTATAAATTATCTCATCTGAAATTATATACCTACATATTACATCATAGGTACCGAGAAAAAAAAATACTATAATAACCAAGTTTTCTTTTCTATTTTGTACACCTGGTTTTCGGGACATAGTCGTCATCGTAAAACCGACGTTATGCCAATTTTAATAACTGTATTCCTAAACTTCCCAACTAGCGCTCGGAAATATAATATGGATGGAAAGTTTAAAAATTTAAGTTTGTTTTCTGTTACTGTGATTGCTTTACTTCGCTTGTTGGTAACTGAAAAACCAAACATCCAACAATGTTTTATTTTACCTACGCAATTGTGAACTCGTAAGCCAACGGTTCTGAACTGAAATATTTGCTTGTTATAAATTCTTGAAAATATGGAAAGTAAAAGATTTTATAGGAAATAAATTTTATTAGGTACTTCACTCGCTGGCAGTATTGGAATTCAATTATCTCAATCGCTAGTATTAAAGTCATTGCTCACTATGCTTGAATTTGTGATTGGTTTGTCAATAAAACACTTTAAAGTTATCACCTCACCCGACAGCGTAGATTTAATAGTAGCATTGATTTGAGATAAACTAAACTGGCACTAAATTGAGATAGAATCAAGAAACTAAAAAGTCACATTAGAGTAAGAACTTTATTTTATAGTAAGGAAAATCCTTTTTTTAGTCATTCGGCTGGATTCGAGATAATATTTCCATTCAGGAGCGTTACTGTTAGGGTATCTTCGCGACGGGCATCACCTGCGAAGACGGTATATTGGACGGCGTCTGCGTGTTGCGTAGGTACGGTAGACTCTTAAGAGTTTACCGTACCTACACGCGCAGCACGCAGACGCCTCCCAGGTTTAAACCTGGGAGGAGATCTGGGAACTAAGAACACGAACGCCTTGAATTGTCGGCGGTTGTATGTTTACTTGGTACCCTACCCTGAAAGGTTAAGATTATTGAACTTAGAAAACCGATAAAGCAAAATACTGGTTCTCGTAAAAATATTTATACAATCTAAGATATTTCGAGAATATTAATAAGCCTTCGAGAAAATGCAGACACACACATAACATCACGCCTATATTCCCAAAAGGGTGAGGCAGAGGTGTAATATTCTTCATCCACACTTTGCCACATATTTATGTCCCATGTAATAGCTTAGAGGACGAGCCTATTGCCATTAACCGGGGACATATCGAAAATCCGAGCTGCCACTGAGAATTTCAAAGAAAAATTTCTAGCGTAGAAGCCACCTTAAGGATTACTAGACTATTCAAGAAGTAAATAGCAGACAATAATGCCCAAATTGCTATAACTATATTATGTTCTTTGTAACGCAACTGCACATGTTCTAAAGTAAGATATTACTCATGAGAGAATATGTCGGGATTTCACATTTCAAGTCCGTTGTAAGGACGTTGATTAGTAATCCTCCGAAACCGACCATTCAAAATTGGAACTCCAGTTTCAAATTTGAGGATAGTGAGTCGAGAAACTTATCTCTTTTGCCGCAAGTCGTGCACGTACATTATGTATCGTTCGCTTTAATCCTTGTCGAGGTAAACAGAGCATGAAGCAAAGTCTCTTCAACCGGCGAAGCTAAACTTTACCCAACGTACCTGCTACTGCGTGTTGGTTCGACTTACGTTTCATCTTCTCACGCAACTTGTTATATATGACTGACTGAAATAATGCCTCTAGTTAGTATATGTAAGAGTTAGTTACCCGTATAAACACACAGCTGCTGTGTCTCGGGTGCAATTCCCAAATCAAGCAAAGTTAAATATTTGCAGAACTCATACATATTTATAACTAGCTTCTGCCCGCGACTTCGTCCGCGTAGCGTGATGATATATAGCCGATATCCTTCCTCAATAAATGGGCTAACACTGGAAGATTTTTTTAAATCGGACCAGTAGTTCCTGAGATTAATAATAATGTCAATATTGTGTGTGATTTCAGTGAAAATTTCACAGATGTTTTGACAAACACATAAGATATTTTTTATCCAGGTTGGAGTCAATTCTGAAGTCCACCCGGACGAAGTCGCGAACAGAAACTAGTTATATATAAAAAAGGATACAGTTGATAACACTTATCGGATGGACTTCCATTATATTTATCTAAAGCATTGTTGTTTTTTTTTAATAATATATCTAGATAATGTTTTCGTCAGAAAAGCAAAAGCTACATTAATTAACTACATTAATTAACTACATTATTGAAATAGGTACCGGTAATCCTTGTTAAACATTAAATTACAGAAACAGCCGAGAACTCACGAGTGGTTCCGAGTACCTCCGATGCCCAATACTAAGTGTTCCGAGAAAGGGTAAACGATAACACGGGCAGGTTTCAAGTGGACTTTGGAAAAGTGTAATGGAAAGGTTGTACGTTGTAGTAAAGGGGGTGATTTTATGCTGTTAAAGTGGTTAATTGAAACTATATTCCCTGTAACATATCATCACGTCTGTATTCCTGGAAGGCACAGCCCTTCGGGGCATATAGGCGCGGTGTTATGTAACCATTTCAGTTATAGGTAATGTATCTCTGACTTACTGTACTTCCAACTACTTACTACTTGTACTGTAGTTCCAACCATCTCTAATTAAATACCTATTGTATTGTATACCGACCTACTTACCAATCTAACTTAATATATATATTTTTTTATGGGATAGGGGGGCAAACGAGCAAACGGATCACCTGATGGTAAGCGATAACCGCCGCCCATGGACACCCGCAACACCAGAGGAGTCGCAAGTGCGTTGCCCGCCTTTAAAAGGGTTTGGGCCTCCGGTAACCTCAACTCACTCGGCGAAACACAACGCAAGCGTTGTTTCACGCCGGTTTTATGTGAGGCCGTGGTATCACTCCGCTCGAGCCGGCCCATTCGTGCCGAAGCATGGCTCTCCCACGTATTTACTTACTGTTACCGCCTATGTCACCTGGCGAACCAAGAAGGCGACATGGTGGCAAGTAGATCTCGACGACTGCATGTTTTCAGCCGGTACCAGAGACGCGTGTCAACGAATGAGCACGAATGACGTCACACGCTGACATCGTAGGGGATATTTTGGCTTTTGTTTTATCTATTGTTATTTTTTTACATCAATTTTTATTTATTAATAGCTGACCCGACAGACATTGTCCTGCATGATATACCAAGCGATTAGGATATGAAACAAAGTAACGATTCAGCAGTTTACTTGCAGTATAAATAAATAACCTAGATACCGACTGCAGCGCCGGGCTTGTTTGTTGAAAAATCATTCAAATCGGTCCAGCCGTTTAGGAGGAGTTTACTGTCAACACACGTAGTACTGAAGAATTATATACCTATAATAAAGATTTTCAAGACGTATACTTTTCAAGTTCAAGTTCAAGTTCAAATGTTTTTATTTCAAATAAGCTTTTACAAGCGTTTATGAAACGTTGTGATTCTAGTTGCACGGTTCCAAAAGGTCGATCCTATGGAGAAGAATCCGGCAAGAAACTCCATGGACACTCTTTTAAAATAAATGAATTACAAACTTCACTGGTACAATATTGCGATAACAAGATGTGAGGACGTTGAAGGATGTCCAAGTTTGACCGAGGTCGACTATATTAAACGAAGATTCACGTTATTTGAGAATCCGATGTCATTTCTAAATAAAAAACTATGTGGTAACGCACACCATCAAAGCGACAAATAAAACTAGGTGTCTACTTAGACAAGCCACAACGTACACACATTTACAGTTTCTGTTGTGGTAAACAATACTTTCCATATGAAGACATCTCGATATGTAAATAATATGGAATCTGTTAAAGCTATGTCCATCTACTTATAAGGTTCCTACTATAGCTACTAACTGACCAACATGAAAATTAATAAGCTTATATTAGTCTCTAATAATCAACAGTTTCATTTTGCCAGGGAGGCCGCAAATGCATCCGTATCTAACAACCACACATTCTTATCGTTAACATAGTCCTTGGTTTTGTAATAGGCTTTCTTAAGAAGAACAGATTTGACGTGTCTTTTAAATTTCTTGCCAGTGAGATCGGTGACACATTTTGGGAGTTTATTATAGAAACGCACACAATTTCCTAGAAATGATTTATTTGTTTTAGTTAGTCTAAATTTAGGTACCACTATTTTATGTTTATTCCTAGTATTAAGGTTGTGAAAGTCACTATTGACACTGAACTTCTGCAGGTTTTTGCGCACATACATTATGTTTTCAAGGATGTAGAGTGACGGCATCGTAAGTATATTGATGTTCTTAAACACTTCTCTTAGGGAATCGCGAGGGCCCATATCGTAGATTGCGCGGATGGCCCTTTTCTGTAAGATAAATATGGAATCTACGTCTGCAGCTGATCCCCATAGCAGAATACCGTACGACATAATGCTGTGAAAGTAGGCAAAGTACACGAGTCTGGCTGTAGCTACATCAGTGATCTGCCTAATTTTTCTCACTGCGTATGCAGCGGAACTTAACCTGCTAGACAGGGCCGATATGTGCGCACCCCACTGCAACTTACAATCAACCGTAACACCTAAGAAAACAGTTTCATTAACTAGGTCGAGTTTGCTGCCTTCAAGAATTAGATTAGGTTCAATTTGTGGTACATTTGGTAACGAAAATTTAAGACATTTAGTTTTGCTAGCATTAAGTAGTAGGTTATTAGCAGCAAACCATTTGGATAAGGATTTTAGACTCTCATTTACATTATAGAGATTGCTATCATTTCGATCGATTTTAAATATAAGTGAGGTATCGTCAGCAAATAATACTATATTCGATATCTCAGACATCATATAGGGAAGGTCATTAATGTACGCTAAGAAAAGAAAAGGGCCTAAAATAGAACCCTGTGGAACACCAATTCTAACTGCAGACCCGGGAGATGTGACTCCATTTATGCCCACTTTTTGCAGCCTCTTAGAAAGATAGGAAGACACAAGCTCCAAAGATAGCCCTCTTATACCGTAGTAGTTCAATTTACGGATAAGCGTATCGTGATCAACGCAATCGAAAGCTTTGGAAAGATCACAGAAGATACCTATAGCATCCTGTGAACCCTCCCAAGCCTCTAAAATGTGAGAGACTAGCTTTGTACCAGCATCAGACGTAGACCTGCCTTTCGTGAAGCCAAATTGCTGATCATGTAAGATCTTGTTTTTGTGAAAGTGTGCTATCATTTGATTAAGCATAAGCTTTTCAAATATTTTACTTAAGGCAGGGAGAACAGAAATGGGCCTATAATTACTGGGATTCGCTTTACAGCCTGATTTGAAGATAGGAATAACTTTACTATGTTTCATTAAGTCTGGAAAGGTTCCTGTCTTAATACAAAGATTAAATATATTTGTAAGGATTGGAGCGATATTGTCAATTATTGAATTTAGTGCTTTAACAGATATGCCCCATAAATCTTCAGTATTTTTAATATTTAAACTTTTAAACGCTTTTATAACCATAGGCGGAGATACTTGGCTAAACTCAAAGTTTGGTATGTCTCTTTTGAAAAAATTATTTGCTAGAGATTATTACTTAAAATCATTTTCTTATTATTAATATTACAACTGCTATTTTCTTTGATCGCTCGGCGTCTAACCACATACTCCTACAATACGGAAGCCCTAATACCATACGGAATACCCGGTAGGGAAGAACAGCCGTATCCTGATTTCTACAGCAACACTTTCGTATTACGTTACTCTACTCCTATATTACTAACTGTTATAAATTTATTGGTTCTAGACCAAATTATCTATACTATATACTTTAATATATAAAGCTGAAGAGTTTGTTTGTTTGCTTGAACGCGTCTCAGGAACTACTTTAAAAATTATTTCAGTGTTAGATAGCCCATTTATTGAGGAAAGCTATATATCATCACGCTAAGACTAAGTAACTATTCAACGCGGACGAAGTCGCTTGCAGAAGCTAGTGTGTCTATAAAAGTTCGCTTTAGGTAAACTATTTTCATAAAAACCTTACATAAAATACCCGTTAAATGATACGTAGAAGAGAAAAAAACCTTAGTCCATTTTTGGTTACGAATTATTTTGCTATAGTGAAGAAGAAAACCCTTTAATTATTCTATTTTAAAGGCGGCATTAAACAATTATGTATCGTCTGTTAGCGTGCCTCAGACCTGAACTGCAGTTAGTTCACTTACTCAAACTTCTGGTCATGCACTGATTCACAACTTCAGTTGTTTTTTTTTCTATCCGTGATGTGGAGAATTTCTAATTTGACCCCAACCAACTGCAGTCAGAACTCTGCTAAGAAAAACTTTCTTAATTTTACTAAAAATCGTATTCAGCGTTCAACTCGCCGTCGTTCTAATTTCAATTTGCAAGCACAAAAACTTCGGTTGGAGTAATAAAAAAACGTTTGGAATTGCTAAATATGGAATATTTTTTGGTACGTGTAACATTTCTATGTTATTGTAATCGTCGTACCTTACTGTAGACTAAAACAATGTAGTACTGCGGAATACAACAATTTAGGTAAGCATTTTCAAAAGAATTTTAATTTTCTAAAATAGGATCAACCCGTGGCCAACACCTACATATAAAAAACAATATTAGAAATGCGAAAGGAGCCCGCTGTCGGTCTATCTGTTCGTTGATTTGTTTATAACGTTTTCGCGTCAAAGGCGCTGAATTTGGTACAGCGTTCGATTTTACCTTGAAGAAGCTACATTTTGTTTCAAAAAGACCTTTGAGATGCCAGTGAAATCGCAGGCAACAGCTGGGGGAGTATAAATCAATATAGAAGAGCCATTCTCAATTAATAAGCGTTCCAAATTAATAAGCGGTTATCTTCTTGCGGCTGTGAAGATTAATGCCGAAATTACAAAAAAAAAACTAATATTGACTACCTACCGCGCAGCCACATGCATATAACTTCAGAGTGGTTCCGTTGCCCCTACTACGGTATACAATCACTTACTCATAATCATACATACAAGATTGCAGCTTTTGAACTCCCCTGACCAATGCACTACTCGGCCCGCGTGGACGAATTTGTAGATATTGGCTTTAAATTCCTCCCTAAATAATTAAACCCAGATCCAGCTCTAGCTGTCCCCCATAAACGCCTTAGCCGAGGGCCGAGTCCCATTAGAGAACACCCTTAACTGCTTAGGTATTTTATAAGTTGCTCCTGACTTGAGGCATTGAATGTATCGCCACAAAGTTCGATTACGATATAAAGATTCCCTGAATAAACAGCCCCTGTCCACCATTAAAAAATAAAAGAGTAACGAAAACACCGCTTTTGAATCACAAATAGTGTTCTTGTAATCCTATTGGGATATCTGGATTCGCTGTATCTGCATCGACGTTCATAGAATGAAACTAAGCTACTTTGTATACTATTGTAAATACGAGTATATTCTCAAAATACGGGTAGCATTGATATCTTTAATTTTAATGCAATGCGGGTTCTTTTGTCTGACGTTTTAACCTGTATTATCTCAATACGGAGGACCCTTTGCAAATGTTTCCCTTTTACTTTTATTTATTAGAGGTACTTTTACTTTTTCTATTTACTATATAAGGTATTTATCATGCTATCAATTGATGTATCTACGGCTAAATGTTCAGGAAAATAACGGTTAATATGGTAGGTAGTCACAAGCCTACATAACTACTGGTCTATCTTTAGGACTGTATTGCTCAGATACTGGGTTGCAAAGGTCTGATGGCAGTTGCTTCGGGTAAAATACCTTCTGATGTAAACTCGAAGCCAATTTTAAAAAAAAGATGACTATGAATGCTACCAAAAATATTGACGTCTATAAAATTCGCTAGTTATGACACGAAAGCTATCAGAGTTACCTAAATGAAAATCTATAAAACAGTTTCCTCGTACGTCAGTTTTAGTTTGAACTACGTCCGAGGAGTAAACAAGAACACACGAAAATTAAATGTAACTTTGAACGTCAACAGTTTCTCAAAGATATCGATGTTGACTTCCAAAGTTTATCTTTAGTTTCAAATATCGAACTGCAAAAGCGAAAGGCGTCCTTTTGCAGTTCGAAATTTGAAAACGAATGGCAGAATGACTACGTATCGTGAGTAATCAGTGACCAGCCCCGAATTTGTACCTAAATCGATGCTTGATCAAGTCGCAGATTTGATGTTATATGTTGGTCATACCAAATCGCGAAGTCTTCTCGGTCTCGGTTCAGTTCACCACCTAGGCTAATGAGACATTTATTTTATTTTTTAAATTGCTTCGTAGATATTTAAGATATATTTAAATTACTTGTGTGCAGTGGCGGACAACTTCAGACGTAGACACAGTTATTTAAAAAGTAGGTACCTACTTTACGTATGTTTCGAAGAACCGACACCATAGCAGCATAGTAAACGAAGCTGGGTACGCAGGTAAGTTAGATAAATAAAACTAGTTTGTACAATGTTCTAGAATGATGCATGCTCCTAAAACTTCTGGCCGGGAAAACTAATTTAAAGTTTGAAGGGCAGCGTTATTTATTTGCGTACGCGTCAGTCTCGTTCCCGCTTGTTAATTTTATAAGCTTTTTTTAATTCTTTTGTTTTAGTAGGTACTAGAAACGTGTACTGCTAACACGTTTCAGTTTTTAGAACAGCATTTGCGTGTCCAAAACTGTTATTTTAACAAGATCTAAATAATGTTGGATAAGTTGTATAGTCGATTTTTTTTTATTTGTATCAACATTTGCAATGACTTATTAGAATTATAGGTCTCAATTAAAGATTAACCAATGAATATTCCTATATTGTTTACATTATAATTACAACATACAGCCAATGCTGTATACAGTATAAATACCAACATATCCACAAACAGCTCAACTCACAAGTCTCGGTTCGGAAACTTCCGAGTACTAAGTGGAATAGTATGAGCCGTAGCAAGTACAAGACAAACGAAACTCAAGTAATTAGCACAAGCGATCTGTCATGGCGTTACACGATGCACGTTTATCTTCACTGTTCACTTCTATAGACGCTATAAACTATATACTAGGGTATAGCTAGCAGCATCTAGTAATGGAAATCACCGATTTCTAAAGTAGGTTCAGTTAAAGCTAAGGGTTATGCAAAACGTCAACGGATTCCTTAAAAAAATAATTTACTAATAATAAATTATTAGCAGAGCTTGTACTATGGGTACTAGACAATGGATATAATACTTATATACTTTTTTTTGTAAATACATATGTACTTATAATATCTACATATGAAACACATAAAAATAAATGTCAAAATTGAAAACAGTCTAAGGAGATCCACTGTTGATCAAATGCCTCTCTTATAGACTTTCACAAGGACCAGTTATGTATAATTATTCTTATGGACTTCAGTTATTTCCGCCCCCATTATTATAATATTGTTTCTACTAGGGCTTTGATAAGGGCATTTTCATTGTAAACAATACATTTTATTCTTGAAATACAAACTCCGAGCTGCTACTGAGGAGTTTATATAGAAAAAAAATACACTTAAGTCGACCCGTGAATCGAGTTTATATACACGAGGTTTGCAATGCCATGTTCCGGGATTTCACTACACTCAAGTAGGTAACAAGTACTTTTAGTCGTGGCTCAAGCGCTACCAATATCCCGTGAATTTACTGCTGCAAAGAGTATACCTACTTACTTAAACTTTACGTATAGTACTCTACATTATTTATAGAGTTAAACTTACATAGAAATCGAGTTATCCGTGAAGTTGATAATTAGAAACTGCCTTTCTGTTCTCTTTTATATCTTAGAGATATTGTTAAAACTTTTTAATTGAGTATCAAATGTCGGATCGAGAAATGTTACTGTGTTATTGGGAAAAGAAAGTAATGGTTTTTCCTTGGTAAATATATTGCAGCTATACTTAGGATTTTCATACGTGACTAAATCAGATATGAGGATATCCGTTAATGAAACAAAGTTGTTGAGATCGCTCAAAGGATGTGTGATGGGGGCACATAGGTCGTAGAACTTATGGCCGCTGCTAGGGCAAAAAGATTCGCGAATGGAGACCACCCTCCGAAAAGAGGTGGTGTTATACTCGTACGTCCTCCAACAACATGGTCAGAAGCCCTGCAAGGCTAACATGCGCAATACGACATAATTTTGTCGTAGTGTATGTAGTGCTGAAAGTATAGCTACAGACGAGATAATCCGATGACAAAATATAACGTGCCACACATTCCACCAGTAATGATCTCTGCGGGACGTTGAATACAAGCGGCATATAACTACGTACACCTTTTTGAAATTTATGGGTGAGACCGTCGTTCAGTAGTGGACCTCTCTTGGCTGATACGATTCCGAAAACTATTTTTTCCTCGACATTTTATGAAGTTTAAATTTTTTGATAACATGAAAATGACCAGTCCTGTAATAATATTGTCAAAGCGATGTACAAAAATAAAATCCTCCCTTAATTTCCCCTCATTTTGTGAATACAAAAGTGACGTCACATCAAAGTAAAATTTCACTTATAAAATTACGCTGTATTCATTGTAACGACCCGCGTCATAGCCCGCTTCTCATAATTTTTGATATATTTCCAGAGTGACCTAAATATTATTGATAACCGTAATTTTGCGTGGGTCATTTTTATGTACGTACAGTAAAGTAAATAAAACAAACAATTGTGTCAAATAAAACGAAAATGAAATAAATATTTAAGCGTCGGTAGCCTAATGGCTAGGGCGTCGGACTTGCGATCATGTGGTTGCCGGTTCGAACCCCACCCATTGCACTACCGACGTGAACCCACTCGTAACACAAGCAATCTAGCTTAGCACGAGGGGTTAACAAGAATACTAGTAATGTGCGACCCGCATTGCTAGTAAGCTTTTTTTTTTAACAAAAAAAACAAAACAAAAAACAAAAATAATAAACAAAAAAAAAAATTTTTTACTATTAATAAACTCCTTCATTAGTCTAGCAATCTCAAACGCCACTGCTACGCTAGAGGTCCTAGGTTCGTATCCTAGGGTGAGCAAAATGTTATTGGATTTTTCTATGCAATTCTGAATTATAGCTCGGAGTTTTAGATTTGTGACCTGTTAGCAATAGCTCTAACAAACATACCAACGAACTGTGGGTATTATACATATCTGCCTATCCTACCTATCCTTTCGGGAAAAACAAGTGTGATAATATGTTGTACCACTAATAAAAAAAAATTTTGGTGGTAAGTTCTAATCAACATTAGGTAAAAACCGCTCTTGCCTTCCTTACTTCCTTCCTTGCCCTAAATTCGGAGTCATGAGATTCGTGATAACATTCACCGCAAACATGTAAATCTAGGTAGAAAGGAAAATAGCGAGTGTAGGTATTTCCAACTTTATTTGCCCATAGATACGTGCTTATAAACAAAACTACTTTCAAACATCCTAACGAGTGATATACGTGCCATCACCGGCGAAATATGACAAAGTTCAAAAACAAACATGGCGTCTCGTAGTTTGATGTTTCCGACCCAACAATGTAGGTGCGGCCCGAAACTTTAAAATGTCATTACTTTCGATCGGTACGCCGATATCACGAGAAACCCACGTTTCCCCAAACGTCACTGACTCTCGCCATGTTTAAACAAGTCGTAAGTTAACGTTGTTTTAGGACTAATGAACTCTTTGAATTTTGGTCACGATACCCCTCATCGATACAGTAGGTTTGCTGAGTACATACAGTAGGATCACGAACTTGAAGATTTTGAAGTCTGATTGTATTTTACGTCGATTGCAGTGATTTTCTTGAACTATTATTATTTATTTTATTTTTATCTCAGAGCACATTTGTTTATTTACATCCATAGTGTAGTAGTAGTGCTTAAAAACTATGTTAGTAAATATTTATTTTATATTAAATATTGCTGGCCTGGAGCCATGCACACGATTCCAGTGCCTTACAACTGGGCATTCAAATTTTTCCAGTATGGTGTTAAGCAGGCTGTTGGTACTGTCTCTCACACGACGCATCAGGGAGGCCACTCTCTTCCGCACTATTGTTCTAAAACAATCCGTCCTACTTTCTGCAAACATACCCGATGCGCTGCAGAAACGAGGCAGCCCCAACAGCATCCGAAACTTTTTATTGTAAATCTAAAATTGCTTGCGTGATTGATTTGGCGATATGATGATTTACATGATTTAACGTGATTTTATAGCTAAAATCATGTCAAAATATTCATGGCATTCGCCACGAACATGATATGCCCATGTGCCACCTACCAGGGCCATTTGAGCGGGGTTTGATCGAGAGGAGAGGCCCTTTGGCGCCTCTCCGCCGGTCTTACGGCACTTACGTCCTTATGCACGCTTGTGTTTTTAAATACTAACTTAATTGTTTCTAAGAAAAACTAAATAATACTAAACTATTAGATATCGCACTTGTAAAGCGCAAAGCATTCAGGTTTTTTCTATATTTACGCCTCAGCAGGCTTGTTTGTCTCGTGTAATGCAAATAATCAGTGAGCTCACAGAGCGTGTCATTGCTTTACTCACGATCGGATACTCTCATTCAGTTCTTATGTTGTCGTGTGTGAGTAAATAAAATTATGTTTTCATTTTTATTTCCCTATAGATACAGGGCAAGATTTTCCTACTATCAGATTATAATTAAAGATTGTAATGAGGCAATAATAATAAAGTATTATTATTGATTCTATCCGAAGTAATAAAGTATTATTATAATTAACTTTTTTTTTATTATGTTGGCAAACAAACGAACAGGCGAGCCACTTGATGGTAAGTAGTCATCGCCGCCCAAGACACCTGCAACATTAAAAAAGTTGCCGAGCTTTATGAGCCCCTACGGACTGCAGGCAGAGCCGTAACTAGCCGAGGGGGACCTGGCTCAAACTCACGCGCACAAGTCGAACACATACCAACGTGCTTTACTAAAGTCACCGCCGTGAGGGTGGTCGCCAGTCAGTCAGTCCTACCACCGAGTAAGTCAGATATTTTCTCTTACGAGGTGCCTATCTCAATGGCAGCGAGGGACTGTATTCTAACCCATCCACGTCCACATGGGATAAAAATTAGTATGTATAAAGAAACTACCTCATTAGTCCAGTGATGAAATAACTGGGCATATGAGACTTAACAACCGGTCTCAAGATGACACTATAGTCATACTACAGGTATTGGTGGCACCTTTGGCTGCGGTTGTCGTCGGCCAGTATCTTTGTCTTATAAAAAGAGGGTACGTGAGATTGCTATATGCTTAGACTTCCTGATTTGGATTCCCAGGTCAAGCAAAGTGATGTTGGGTTTTTATATGAAATTGTCAGCAGCAGTTCGGAGTTTGTAGGTATATACACCTACCACCACCTACGCGGTTGATAGCAATATAGTCATCCCTTATTACATGAAACTTAAACCACTAGTACAACACCTTTGCCTAACCTTTTGGGGAATACAGACATGATGGTATGTTATATTGTGTGTATGTTGACTCAAACTGGGCACAAAATATACAAATAAATGATAAATGCTATTTATTTCTGTAAATAGATCTTTTAATGACACTTTTACAAGTCAATGTTTTACATTTTTTTTAATCTAGATGGTGCCGGCATTTCCTAACTGACAAACTCAGAGAATCATGGTCTCTTTTAAAGTCCAGACAGTAATAATATTATTACATATTATGTGAGTGTTACGATGTAGGGCGAAGTAAGGATATAGGCGAAGCTTATAAGGCTTTACTATGGCAATATGGAAATACTGCCATTCTGTTCGAAATATTGCATTTTACGTGAGTTCTACATGTAAGGTATCATTAGAAACCGTAGCTTTCAATAATATCACTGCGCTGTTTTGTAGCTGCACAGAAAATAAGTATTTGGCATTTTATATTTATGTTATCTCGGTTTGATATCAGCGAAATATGGGTCGGCATGATTTTGACAATACTATAATTTTGGATAGAATTAATTGAAAAGAAAAAACTGTTGTTATTTATAGTAAACTAGCTTCTGCCGGCGACTTAGTCCGCGTAGCGTGATGATATATAGCCTATAGCCTTCCTCAATAAATGGGCTATCTAACACTGAAAGACTTTTTCAAATCGGACCAGTAGTTTCTGAGATTAGCGCGTTCAAGCAAACAAACAAACAAACAAGCAAAATCTTCAGCTTTATATATTAGTATATAGATATGATAATTTCGGTCGGGAAACGAACAGAGAAGCCATCTGATGCTAAGTAATGATCGTCGCCCATTGACACCTGCAATATTAGAGGTTGTATGGACAACTTGGATAGCGCAAGGAACAAAATGTTTCTTAAAAAAAAATCGATAGCCATTCGATATTCATCCTGTTTCTGAATATATTCCTATATAATCCGCAATACCTTTATGCTACACACAGTTTTCCGTCAAGTACCAAGCACTTAGGGCCGTTTGACATCTGATTAAATGTCCCTGCTTAACCATGAAGATACTGACTTAGTGACATGTTGGTAGTTAGTCGAACGCTCCGCCCAAGTTGGTAACTAGTTCCCCCGCTTTACTCCCAACTTCCGCGGAGTGATAAAGAGGAGATGCATCCAACTATATTATCTATTCTTTAACTAGCATTCATTTAGTGGTTGAGGAAACTGAGGTAGGTACTAACTAAGAATAATGCATCTTTAGATTGTCTATTGATAACAAACAAGTAGACTAATTTGAAGTCTAAATAGTTTCTAACTTTTTCTAATGTTATTTTTTACAAAAGATACAAATAATTATCAAAACTAAATAATACGTAGTTTAGTTATAAAATCATATATTAACTAAAACTACTTTTTACAGTATACGTAAAAAAAAAACAAAAAAAACGTATAAAATAGATACTCAATTCTGATTGGGCATCGTATTTTTTTAAGAAGTAACTCGAAAAATATATTCTCTCACACTCTCTATCAAAAGAATGTGAAAAAGTAATGGAAGGTCAAGGAGGCTAAAAATATATTCCATAAGCAATTCCTCGCGGCCACCTTAGGTCTATTGTAATATTTTACATTGCTTGGAAATTCTACATGTTCGAAATATGAATGAATTTAAAGGAATTACATAATGAGGCTAAGTACAATCAGCAATTTCTCTAAATCAATTCACATTGCGCAATGTCCATCCCTCATGCACAATGAGTTACCACTGTTAATGCATTAATAGTTAAGAAATTCTCCTTATCTAACAAGGAATTCTCCTAAGCACTTAATGCCTTAGCCTTAATAATTAATTAGTAGGTATTTATCCTGCGTGCATCACATTTTAATGTCAAACGTTAGCTGGCTAAAAATCAAGGATATAGTTTTTAAGCAGTTTTCGAATAAAAATTCTATAATGTTTCTTCAAATGCAATCATTGAGGCCCGGAAGCTAACAGTGTTTATTTAAATGTTTTGTTAACTGCCTCGTTAGTCTAGTGGTCCCAAGTGCAAGTGCTACGCTAGAGGTCCTGGGTACGATTCCCAGGTCGAGCAAAATGTTATTGGGTTTTTCTATGAAATTCTCAGCAGCAGCTCGGAGTTTGGAATTTGTGGCCGGTTAATAGCAACAGGCTCGCCCCCTATTACATGGAACCTAAACAAACCGGCGAACGGGAAATAAAGGTGATGGTATGTTTTGTTAACAACCATACTTTATACGTCATATTGAATACTGATAAAGTTATATATTATTATATTTCTGAGATAAATGAATTGTATTCATTGTGAGAAATAAACATCTTAAACCGTATTTAATTAGTTTTGGTTGATAGCAATTGCATGTTTGGAGTGTTGTATTTATAAAAAGAGATTCCGCGCAACCATTAGTGAATTCCTTTTCAGGGAGCCACGCGAAATTACATGCAATTTGCGAAAATGTTTCCCGCGACCAAAAGTTTTAAACATTTGATATTTCACGCTTGCTAACTTAAATACGAGTATTAGTACTACTGTAACTCTACAACTAACTTAATGTTATAGAAATATCTTTGTAAATTACTTTTTTGTTGTTTTAGCTATTACCTGAATACCTAAGCGCTATGCTTAATGACTATTACGAAGTTTGTGAGGTTTGGTTGTTGTTTTATTGAGACGAACGTCTGTGGTAACACCGCGAGACGAGCTAAGTATTTATAGATTTACCATAGGGTTGCCCACCTCAATTACTAGGATTTTAAGTTGGACCATGACATTTCGCTTTAAAAACAAGACAGCAATATTTCGAACAATAGACAAAATAGGTTAAATGAAATGCAAGTATTAATAATAATCGTTTTTTAATACAACAAAGAATTTTATATGAGTTGAAAATTAGTTATTAAAATATAAAATAAACACATTAGTTTGTAACAAATTCTTTACATATAAAATTGACCACATTTCAATCTATGTTATAGATAGTTTTGATGATTGCAGCTACTGTTATTGGTCATTGCTTCTTAAAAAACTATCCAGGACGCTCCAGGACACCCCAAAAAGAGTCACATCCTGGGAAAACTATTGTGTTTTCCCAGGATGTGACTCTTTTTGGCAACCCTAATCTACCATTGAGTTGAGGACTTTCAAAAAGGTCAGGTGTATAGTAGCTACACGCAAAATACTATTTATGTGTCGATACTTTATTTCTACTGGAAGATTTTCCTAAAACAAATGAGTTTTCGTCGGCAGAATTCCCATGTCCTATCTAGACCTAAAAATAAAAAAAAGTAAAAATGACGCGCTTAGTCGTGGAGTTGCGGAAAAAAGCCCGCTATACCAATACCAATACCAATACAATAGACCTAAAAATATTGACTATGAACCAAAATCTATAATCGATACAATCTGACGATAGGGAACAAAATTGTTAGTACCTATATATTCCTTTCATAATATTTGCCCAGTTTACTATATCGATATTAGGTACTTCTCTCCCGGTCTTATCTGAAATGGAGCCGTCCCCAACAAAACCGCCGGCAAACTGTGACATTGTCCATGTAACACTATAGTAGTTCCCATCCATAACAACCAATTTATTATACTGACAAAATATTGAGGAGTGTGACTCACTGTTTCATGACCAAAGTAATAATAATTATGGTAATGCGTACTTTTATAACTTTTAATAAAACATAAACATGCCATCACGCCTGTATTCCCCGAAGGGTTAGGCAGAGGTGTACTAAGGTACACCCACAGTTCGCCGGTATGTTTAGGTCCCATGTAATAGGGGGCGAGCCTATTGCCATTTACCGGGCACAAATTCCAAACTCTGAGCTGCTACTGAGAATTTCATAGAAAGACCCAATCGGAATCGAACCCAGGACCTCTAGCGTAGCAGTCGCACTTGGACCACTAGACTAACGAGGCAGTTAGTATTACTTTTAATGACTAAATGAAATGCCTTTTTTAAGGATTAAGTCGGCAATCGAGCTGACGAGCCAGTTGGTGGTATGTAGTTATTGTCGCTCATAGACAACTGCAACACCAGAGGAGTTGCTGATGCGTTGCCGACCCTTAAGAGCACAAATGCTCAAATGCTCTCATATGCTCAAATGTTCAGACTGCCAGAGTCGAAGCAACCGGCTGGAATTGGCTCGAATGCTCAAAAGTCGAAACACACACCAAGATGCTTTACGACTGACTCTGACGTTAGCGTGGTCGCCAGCCAGTCAGTCTCCAAGTAGTCCTAGTCAGATATTACGAGTATCTCGCCTCTTACGAGATGCCCATCTAAAAGGGAGTGAGGAACAATATTCTAACCCATCCCCACATGGGGCATACCTTCTAAAATGATATATCGAAGATTTTAATCGACCAGGAACATTATAATAGATTTTTTTCAAACGAGTACCAAAATACTTGTATAGAAAACGAATCATATTAGAACCTATGATTCCAATATCGCGGATGAGAGGATATTTTTTTGTTGATAAAGTCATTTTCATTAAAGGAATGGAATTGTTTCTGATCAACTACTGACCGCATCTCGTGTTATTTTACTATCATGCTTACTCGCTCCAGTCACTAGTTGATCATTAAAAAAAGTAGGTAACACAAAAATCTTCTTTCGCGCAAAAAGTAATTATCCAAATCAAAGTTTATACCTGACGGATTCATACCCGCACATACATAGGTACCTACATATAAAAATATATAAACATCCGAATTGAAATGAACAATAAAAACCCTTTTTTCGGTCGGTTAAAAATTAATTTTGTCCACTCAACTCATTCAATGAGCAAGTACAGAGGGGGAAATATGATACTTCAACATTATCGAGAAGTAAGGACTAGTTTTGTTGTCATAATTGTTACAAAGAGCACCTTTGAATCAATTTTAAATCTAAACTTAAGATAATTTGTTCGCATAGTTTAGTAGAACACAATTTGACATTTACGAACTGAGACTAGCTCGGAATTACACTGAGAACACTTTTTAAATTCAAGAATTACCTTTCAGGTCTAAGAAAAGCAAAAAGAAATATTCAGCCTAATTCATGATGTAACTAGTCAAATTAGTCACTGAAACACTTCAATACAAGTCGTAAAATCCTATGCGCAATAAAAAAGGCGGACCTGTTTTTCTTTTATTCCCCAGCCAGTATGGCAACAAATATTACGTATTGAAGTTTCACCAATTTTTGTCGGAGATCGGCCAATCCATTATTCGTCGCAGCTATATCTCGAGCAGCCCCAATAGGATTAAACCCCGCTCCATTAGATACTGTTTTACTACTCTTTTGTTTTATGATCGTATTTTTCCGATAATTTATTGAAAGTGGTCACAAAAGAGTTCTTGTTCACTTATAAAGATTAGCATTTATCAAAACCGTTTCGACAAGAAAATGTTCTTGAAACTGAAAGTGTGCTTCTATATTTAACTAATTAGAAAATCTTTGAAATTTTCAAACGAGTTTCGGAAACAAAGTTTTGTGGTAATATTCTGAGATCTTTTAATTACGAAAAAGCTCGCTTTATGACTCGAAAGTGCTTAAAAACGGATCTTTCAGCTTATGAAGACATTTACATTTAATAAGAGTACTCACATTAATAAAGATTTAACAGAGAAGATACAACTAAGTATAACGTTTCAATCCATGTTGTGCTTAGCAGGATATACACGGATTCCTGTGATATCCTAGGGGAGCATAGTACATTCTCATACATCTATGAGAACGATTCCTGGGGGAGTCCATTATGCAGGATAATCGGAATGTATAAAAAAGCACTTGCATTTGTTGTTTCCGCTTCTAATAGAAGTACAATAATAGTTAATAAATAAATTGATCTGTCTGGATTTTAATAAAGAACATTCTCTAAGGCCCACTTCCACCAAATTCTTAAATGTGTTTAAGTCATATTTAAACACAATTTTTCATAGAAATTTCGTGTTTAAATACAATTTAAACACATTTCAGAAGTTGGTGCAAGTGGGCCTAAGTCTGTTTCGGCATTTTTTCTCGGAGCACGTCAGGAAGTGACAAAAATCTAAAGTCAAAATTCAATTTACAGAAATAAATCATTACATACTCTAGACACCTTATTCATTTTTACACCATATTTTCGGAAGAGTTAAGCAGTACTAAATTAAACAGTTTGCAGATACATATGTTTAGGTCTCACAAGGTTCAAGCTGCTGTTGAGTGTTTCATAGAAAAACCTTATAACACTTTGGTTAACTTGAGAATTGGACCCAGGAGAACTCAGCAAAGCAAACAGAAATCAATAATTAATGAGATAACTAATTGCATGTTTATGTAGAAGATAGTAATTAAAGTCAAAATATACCTACACTCTAATAAATTCACATTAAAATAAATTGTTGAAAGCTATTTTGGAAAATTGTATGGGGATAACCTATCGAATGCGATTGTGGTGAGCGAAATACAACCAAAATGTTGTGGTTGAATTGTATGCCTACTGCTTGTGACTCTGTTAAACTTTGTTCGGTATTTTTTCCGGGCTTTAATAATGAAGTTTTAAGTATTAATGTTTTAATAAACCAATCTAAAGAAGCCTCAGTAGTCTGGTGGACTGAAACATGGCTGCTGAGAAAGACATCCTGGTTTAAATTCCCAGGTCGAGCAAGGCGTTAGAAGGTTCTTCTATGAAATTCCGCTCGGAGTTTGGGTTTTGCCCGATTGATAGCAATAGACCTAAACATATGTAACTATAGGATCGCTTCCATGAGACACCTCTGCCTCATGCGCGGAAAAGATTTTTTCACTCATCTAAATATATCCATAGTCCTGAACTAGATCGTCAACAGTTAAATCTTATGTGATTTCTATAATGAATACTATTTGCTCTATAAACGTATTGCACAGAGGAGACAATCACATTACATGAATTAAGTGTTATAGGTACTCACATCAATGCAAAGCTTCTCCAATGTTATTATAGGTAGCATCTTGCGTTACCTATATAATATACTAGCTTCCGCCCGCGACTTCGTCCGCGTGGAATAGTTACTTAGTCTTAGCGTGATGATATAGCCTTCCTCAATAAATGGGCTATCATCTAACACTGAAAGATTTTTTCAAATCGGACCAGTAGTTCCTGAGATTAGCGTGTTCAAGCAAACAAACAAACAAACAAACTCTTCTGCTTTATATATTGGTATATAGATAACTCCACCGGTAGTACGAGGAATATGTAGGGTTGACAAGGCGCGTGTTACAAAAGGGATGTCGGGAAAAACGACAGCGCGGACAAGCAGCATTGAGGGTGCGTTCTGATTGGCATTCGGTCGGCTTCAGCGGCACTGATTAACGAATTTCGCGCATGCCATGTGAATAGGGTTGGCGAAATTTTGTTGGAGTTTTTTGTATTGTGATTTTGGATGCCAAATGTTTACCTATGTAATATTTTTCCATAAAAAATTGACTGTTGATTGTGTTCTCAGCTTGTTTTTATATAGAAATTAATCAGTATCGGTTAAAAATAAAACGAATACTGCAGTTGTATCGAAATGAAATTCCTGATATAATATTCTAAACAGCGTAAGAAAAACAATAGGTACCTATAACCACAATAACGTAACTTATTCTACTTAAAAAGCGGCAGCAGCCTTATGGTTAGGGCGTCGCACTTGCGATAATTTAGTTGCCGGTAGAAACCCACACATTGCACTACCGACGTGAACCCACTCATAACACAATCATTTAGCTTAGCACGAGGGGTTAGCAAGAATACTAGTAATGTGCGACTCACATAGCTAGTAAGCATTTATTTTTTAAAAGAATGCTAAGAATTTAAAAATTTAGTGCTTATTTTTGCCGTGGTTAATCAAAATTTCCAAGACTACCGGCAAGCTATAAAAGGAACAAAGTAGGCAAATCATTTCTCAAAGTTTGCATCGCAAAAATATTACAATGCCGATACTTTTACAATTGAGCACAAGTTTAAATGGAGAAACGTCCGCTCTCGACGTACCTCACCAATAATATTACGTAATAAAATTATATTATCATACTTAAAACTTAATACTTTACTTTCTTATAAGGGACCGTAAAGATAAAAATGGAGCAAAATAAATCTAAAACTACTTAGTCGCTACTGTGATCAAAAAAGCTTTAAAAAAGTATTTATCATTTTTCCAACTTCGCTCATATTTTCTCTCGTATAGAAACTCATATCTCGAAAAATTTGTAATTTAAGTGCAAATTGCGGGTCTCAGATTACACATCCTTACGTCAAGTATTATATTACATACTCACTGAGTTTGTAAAATATTTTTATACTTTAGTTACATTTTTAATAAGATAATTTATATGCTGTTACACTGTCGTAATGTAATGTACCAAGACGCGTAATTTAAGCTTAATTTCTTCTTCAGCATAAGTAGGCACTTAAAACTAGATTTCACGATTGCCAGCACTTTTTGTTTCTAGCGTGATGATAATTCATTATTATGACTATTCTAACACGTTATCAGAAGGACTTTTTAACACTAACGATTGTCGCGGTATCACTCGCACGCCAAAAGACTTTTTGAAATAAAAGGTAATCTATGTCATTTTCCGTCCATACTACATCTGTAATCATTTTAATTGACAGCCCTACGCATCCTCCGAGTAGCTGAAAACACCAGAACCAGACGATCTCCAACAAATATGTTTGATTGCGAAAATTTTATATTGACAGGACAAGGGTGACATTTATCGATAAATATTTAAATACGATGTCCCTTTGATTGCGGTTTAACTTTGTAACCGATTAAAAGTAATTAATTTTAAGCATTATAAAACTCTGAAAGGGTTTGGTTTGATCGCGTTAATACTTCGGTACGAAAAACTCCCTTTTACATTAAATTGCTGTTGCGGTAGGTATCTACATCTCCGTCAAAATATTTTGAGAAGACACACGAGACTGATTATACACTTTCTACTATTAAATTTTCAGATGATTTTAGGAGAGGGTGAACTTTTTCACAGTATTGCGAATTGCGAGTAATATCCCAAATTACGACTAATATGTAAAGGTCACAAGTAACTGCTCACCTACAGCCAGACTATCTGCTTTTAAGTACCTATTATAAAAGTGAATCAACTCAATCCAAATAAAATATGAAACTTAGTAGACACAATAAACTGAAAAGTAATTCCAAACAAATATAACCACTTTTCACTTTCATCTTAAGCCTAATTGTCTTAATTTTTCAAAGGCTCTACTATTACGCAATAATGGGTTTAAAAGCTTAGAAATTTGAATAAACAATAAATTCCTTCTAAATCCAGTTCATGCTGTATTAAAGGAACTTCGATCGCTATTCCCAGTGATTAACGAACATTTTGTACGCCGCATTGTCTGCGGATAAAACATTTGGAACAGTAGTCTAACTTTGGTAGAAAGACTAAACTTCTCGACCAAGAAGGTTTCAATACTATGTAAATCAGTGGTGATTGAAAACAAATGCAGAAAACTTAAGGACACAAGATTACACTGGTAGGTACTGCATGGTACCTATTTCAAGATCATTTTAACCATCAGAATTTAATTATATTGAAGTAAAGTCACTTGATGGACATTTTACACACTCATGCTTTTCTCCCACAGGGGTAGGCAGAAACTATAGATCGCCACTTGCTACGATTCTTGCAAACTCCTTTTGCTTCTGCCACATTCATACATCTATTTTGAATTTTGTCTAACCTACCATACTGATTTCGAATACTGATTGACCATGGATACGGTGAGCTCATTCTGCGAGAATCAGATCGCTAATAATTGATAAAAATGCAAGGTAGTTGTTAGTAATTTTAAGATGTCTAACATCTTAATCTACCCGTGACCATGGATGCTGTAAAGGATCCGAAATGAAAGAGATGTATGCTGAATTGATGTACCTTTACCCACATGACAGTTCAGTGCTGCTGACAAAATGCACTATGCTCCTTGCAAACTATAGTGACATTATTCAAATTATCAAAACAAATTCCTTACAAGTCATCTTTTTTCAGAGCAAATCTTTAAAAAGCAACACTCTTAAATTAGCAAATTCTCCTACAAAAGAACCCCGATTCTAGATAAAATTGGCCCTATATAATATTTTATAGGTACCTTAAAATCTCTTTATTTATATACTAGCTTCTGCCCGCGACTTCGTCCGCATAGCGTGATGATATATAGCCTATAGCCTTCCTCAATAAATGGGCTATCTAACACTGAAAGAATTTTTCAAATCGGACCAGTAGTTCCTGAGATTAGCGCGTTCAAGCAAACAAACAAACAAACAAACTTTCTATATTGTATATAGATATTTTTTGTTTTATTTTAAACATAATAATGTTGAACACTAGATGGTCCTTCGATCGTCGAGACTTTTTGTAAGTATGATATTAATCAAACGTGGCCAACTACATATAATAATAATAGGATCTCCTTGCATCCTTGGTCTCCACAGTACCTACATAGTTACAGACTATACTACTGAGTTCCGCTTTCTCACAAAGGCGGTGAAGCAGAAGACGCTTGTGGACAAGTGACAAAAGACCCGGTGCGGTCTCCGAGCCTTACCGACACAGATTTACGGCGAAGACAATCCTGTCGAGCTTCCATTAAATTGAACCGTTAAGAGCTATTTATTACAAAAACTGCAGATGCAGAGAATAACGTCTTCTTTAATGGACGGGTGCGTTGTTTATCTTAATTAAATCAATGGTTAAATCAAGCTCAATTTATAGGTAGGTATATTCTACAAAGAAAGACCGACAAATTTTGACAAAAATTCTGAAACCTGAAACTTTAATCTTGTAAGAGCCAATATTTCCATAAATTTTCCTAGGTACGCATAGGTACACCTATATCCGCATAAATATTCTGAATAATTTATATAAAAAATATGATACGTGACAGTTTAATTATGAAAAAACGAACATATCGTTTTTTCATAGTTTTTTCGTATTTATGACGTTATAATTATAGCGTATAGTAGGTAAGTACCTACATATGAAACCACATAACGAGTAAAAGTATAAAAATACTACCTTATTATATTGCTTCTCTTCACTAAGGTCCTTATACATCTATATATATAAAAGATAGTCGTGTTAGTTACTTCATTTATAACTCAAGAACGGCTGAACCGATTTGGCTGAAAATTGGTGAAGAGGTAGCTTAGAACCAGGAGACGGACATAGGATACTTTTTATCCCGTTCCCGATACTTTTTATTCCACGGGGGCGAAGCCGCGGGCAGAAGCTAGTAATTAATAAATCAATCAGTGATTCCTTTTTTAAATTAACAACCCCCATGTTGTAACTTAATTATTACCTAAATTTGTTGTATACCTACATATTTTTTTATCGCTCAGCAAAGTTTGACTACAGTGCCATTCGGTTTGACAAAAACCGGTTCGCGTGTTTCCCAACAACTGGTAAACAAAGAGAGAAAGTTATTCTCTGCGCAACCACAAACCATCAACCTTATCTTTAATTTCACGGAATAATTATACAAAATACAAATGTATTGCTTAAAATATCTATATGCTAGCAAACTATGTTTTTATTGTGTGAAAAGCGTTATCAATAATTTTCCGGCAGGGTAAGAGACAGGGTATGTCGGACGCAACTGCGGGCAGCTGACTTAAAAGAGTCCCGATCACCGACCAGACGTTTGCCCCAGTAGACGGCTCACGTACCTTCGAGAAGTATAAGGGGCAAAGCCTCAACCTTTAAAGGGTCACGTAACACGTCATGATACACGACCGCCTCCCCGAGTGGCAGAAGAAATGGGTTTGGCAAACTCGTACTACCTAAACCAGTCCTCTCTTTGAGACTCACGATCAAATTCACCGCAACCGGCAACTGCGATAGTTTATCAAACTACCCCCATCTTTTAACCCGTCATGAAACAATAAGGACACACCCTTTAACAAGCTACCTGGTGGTAAGTACTTGCAACTCCAGAGGAGTTGCTGATGCCTGGCCGAGCATTAAGACCTGTCTGCGCGTTGTTGCTGTTGCTGCGGCGGCTTTAGCACTATTGTAGCCCGTTGAAGTTTAGAGCTTTTACGAGCTGCAGTATGCCAGAGCCGCAGCAACTGAAAGGGCTCTTACGCGCAAGTCGAAACACACACCAAGGTGCTTTACGACAGATTCTGACGTAAGGGCCAGCCAGGCAGAAACCAAGAGGTCCTACCACCAAGCAAGTCAGATATTATCGCCTCTTACGAGTTGCCTATCTAAATGGCAAAATCTAAGTCGAAAAAAACATCCCCAATTGAACGACTGTTCAAAGAATTGTTAGGATTTTCTAGAGCGTCACATTCTTCAATAAATAATAGATTGATTATCTCCAAGGTACGTGGAGCTACATAGCGTAGGTAGAGTTACGCTAATGAACATTAAGAATGAATTAATTAATTACACATTATAAAAAACTTCTGCCTAACCTTTCAGGGTATACAGCCGTACTGGTATATTATGATAAATAATTAAACATGGAACTATCTTTTAAAAATAAAAAATCATTTCCTATAAGTTTTGCGTCAATCTGGTAATTATTAAATAACTAAGTAATGAGTTAAGTTAAAGATAGTTCGACTTCAAGTTGTAACGCTATTGTGCGTTCTTCGTTGCCAAAGTTCTGTAAAAGTATAATACTGAACCGGGTTTCAATATTGAACGATAAATAAACTCCACCAACAATGTTGAAATTACGGGGGCAGTCGATATTGGGTTCAGGAAACTATAGTAAACGAGATCTTGTCGAAAGTTTACAAATAGGTACTCTTACGTAATCTTGGATGTAATGGATGAAATATGTCACTCCAAACTTCAATAAATATTCGTTCTTTCGGCTTTAAAAGTCAGATATTCCGACCGTTCGTACCTATATACCTGAAATGAACCTCACTACCTGACTATAGCATACCTATTTGTATGACACTTTTTGACTGAGTCAATATAAAGTTCTGCGCTGATGAGTTCCTCATGCATAAAAACGTTAAACAGCGATAACATTCATAAGTATTCGTTCAGCGTATCTCTTTCGGTTATATACCTATACAGAAATATCTCTAGTTTTTTTCATACGTTCATATCTAAAATGAACTTAAAGAGTAAAATTCTTCCTTTTACTTCAAGCTTTAAGCATGACGCTTCTAAATCCCAACTTCGCACAAGCAGAATGAAGTCCAAGACTTACTTTGCTCCCGTTCGATGAACGATTAATTAAAGAGAAGATCGTTTGTAATAAGTAAATTAGCAATCACCACAGGGCAATTTAGTTTGCGGACCTAGTCCCATTACTGTGTCTGAAGGGCAGAGCCAGGCCACTCAATTAGATCGTATTTCAGAATAATGGTATTGAGAAGTCGTTCAGCTTCCGTTAACTGCAATTTTATAGTTCTTCCTGCGGCCACCCCTCGTTTCGCGGTCAAACTTTTCCAATTATACTATTGAATTAATGGAAATTTCATAAAATTACTCACATTATGATAGACTTTATTTACGTCTAGAGACTTCTTTTGTTTACTCTTAAGTGTCTAGTGTGAGATATATGTGTAAAACTTTGATAATAGCTTTAGACTTCTGCGCTGAAATGGGTGTAGATAACAACGGTTTAGCTTTGTGTTAAGATGCTAAGACGATTTGACTTACATTTTTTCTTATTGTAAGATATTACTTCAAAGGTTGTCTCGTGGCGCATTACTTTAGTCAAGATACTACTTACATTAAGCTTTATATATAGTGCAATTTGTGCACAGAAATCTTTTTTATTTTACTCACGATCCTCAAAGGAAATATGCGCAATGAAATACAAACAGCTTTATTCAAAACTACAACAAAAATAAGGCAATTTAAAAATCTTTTCCGCTGTTTTTCTTTAAAAGAAAGCGACAGTTCTGCAATGCAGACAAAAAAGTACCAACGAGCAGAAACACGAAACGGAAAGCTTATAAAACACCCGTTAGCGAAGGATATACGTTGGTTTTCAAATCACGACTTTCTTATGTAGCTGGGGAATATTTTTATTTCCTAGATTAAGAAAAGATCGACATTCACATGTACGCAGTGTAGATACTGCGCGATTCCCGGCGGGCGAAACAAAATCATTTCATAAATGTGCCGGCGTCTGCGCTCACCCTTTTATAGAGCTCGGATGAATTATGACATAAAATATTTATCTCCTTTCGGGGATATGTAATGGTTGCGCTCCTTTTTAGATGATAATGCAGTAAATCCCCTTTTTATAACATAGTAGTATTGACAAGTCGTTTTGAAGTAAAAGTCTTCCACATATTTGTGGAAGACTAAAGAAATATATTTATTTGATAGGGAAAAGAAATACATAACAAGCAAGGAAATATAAAAATTCAACCTGCATAGATCCTTATGTCTGTGCTCGTTTATCTCAAAAAAGAGTCAGTCGCTTGACGGAAATTTTGACACAAAGATGCATCCCAATACTCGTGTTTTTTTATAGAAAAAAATACCAATAAATCATGAAAGAGAGCTATATAATGTCATTACATGATGTGTAATGACAATGATAGCTTAAATATTAACCTGCTATTGACCTCAATAGCAGGTTAATATTTGTCTGACAGTATGCTTTTAAGCTATCATTGAGTGTAGAAAGCTGTCACTAATCGAAAGTCCATTGCAGCATTGAACCAAAAGATGTTCTTATCTTTTGGTTCAATATTGCAATGGACTTTAAAGGCGTTCGTGTAGTTTTTACTTATAAAGCTCATCCCGAAATTTACAGTAAAATACTACCATTTAGCTATAATATTTCGATTGTTTATTAGTGTGCAATAACACGCAATTTCAACATGTTACCTACTCTCTAGTATATTTTATACCTCACCAATGAAACATGAGTATTTCGCAATTACCTAAGTACTTATTAGGTACTGAATATTTAACAATAAATACTTATTATGTCTTAGATATAGTACCTACGCACGAATAGAAGTTGTACTACTACATACATTATCTACTAATTTATGCTAATCACAAACTATTCGAAGAGAACCATTTGTGAAATCTAAATAACACAACTTTACACACAATTTAGTACTACAGAAAATCTACTCTAAAAGCAGCGCACCTAATTAGTTCGAACCAAGTTAAACCACGTGAATTTATGTATAAAGGGTTAATAAATTATATAGGACTGATATCGCTTAACACGTACTAACATACTCTGTAATGTCATTTACAATGTTCGTATAATTAGCACTTAATATAGTGCCTGGGACGAATTGAAATATGTAGATACCTATACTATACTCTGGGTACAAAATTGGAGGCCATCTTAATGACACTGCATTTTTATTATATTTTATACTTTGCTATTTTTTATTATATTTTAGCATGAACGCATGCTATACATCTTTTTGTGATTTTTTGGCATTTTTCATGCTAAGATTTTAAAGTTATTTTAGTGAAGGAAAAATTCGACTCGCAGGCAGGATTCGAACCTGCGTCTTCTGGCTAGGTACGCCAGACGCTATGACCTCTAGGCCACCGCGAGTCCCACCTACCATGTCGAAATTTGCCTTCACATTCTGAATTTACGTCTTAAAGGTGACGTCAGTAACATCTACTTCTGGCGTACCTAGCCAGAAGACGCAGATTCGAATCCTGCCTGCGAGTCGAATTTTTCCTTCACTAAAATAGCATGCTATACATCTTCAACTTTCTGCCTCTCACAACAAAACTGCGGAATGAACTGTCGCCTGCAGTATTTCCGGACCAATACGACCTTCAATTTTCAAGAAAAGAAAGTTTTTACTCCCTTTTAAAGCGCACTTGTGACTCCTCTGGTATCCATGTGTGGCGGTGATCGCCTACCATCAGGCAATCCGTCTGCTCTTTTGCCCGCTATCTCATAAAAAAAAGGTTGTGATCGAGTTCCTGCTTAAAATCAAATTTTTCTTTCAAAAAAATTAAAATCAATCCAAATTGCATATATTATTGTTGCTGGTATGTTATTCGGTGTTTGTATATAATTCTAAGAGTACACCAGTGAGGAAAACCACTGTTAGGTACGGTATCTATAGATAAGCATAGTGGAATTAAATAATTTCACTCAAAGTTGAAGCTGCCCTACTGGTGCATTACATTTACTGGTCCACCTTGCAGAAAATCGTAGCCAAATAACATAGATCCGGCTATGTTATGTTCCTAACGGTGAGCAAAGTCGCCAGAGCTCTGTGAGGAAGCGTTGTGTTGCCAGTGGGGGGACCGGTAGCGTTTAAGCATCACACTTATTGCCTCCTATTCTGTCACCATCTATTCCTCTGTAATCTTTACCCCACCTTCTCAGAAAAGGTGTGAAAAGATTTTTACAGAGTCGGCAATGCACAATTGATAGATACCGCTTGTGTTACAAGCGTTCATAGGCTACGTAACCACTTACCATCATGCGGGCCATATGCTGGATTGCCACCTTAGTGGTATAAAAAATACTGGGTGTACATTAGTACACCTCTGTCTCAACCTTCGGAGAATACCGGCTTGATGATATATTAAGTTAACTTGAAATATATTGCTCGTATTTAAGAGTTTACGTTCTTCATTACAACAGCAGCGTTATTATTTCCCGTACATTTAGCTAGACTTCTCAGCGAGCCGAATAAATTGCAGGTCATCTGCGGAAACATTTGTCACAAGTCAGTAATTTGTGGGAATGCGTGGTTTTGTTCATATTCCCCCGGAGTAATCCTCAAGCGTCATTTGTCAAAATTTCAACGTATCGTCGGCGAGCCGAGGCGAGACTTCCCCTCCCGAAAGTAAGCCTCTTTGATAAACTCATATATATTATTTTATGTCACAACGCTGTTAACATGTACATATGTGGGTCTTACACCTATATAATATATAACGTAACATGAAGCCTGCCCTTTCCCGAAGGATTAGGCAGAGATGTAGACCCACATTTCGCTAGTATGTTTGGGTCCCATGTAACAGGGGGCAAGCCTATTAACCATTAACCTGTATCCAGTCCAAACTCCGAAGATTTAGATTTTTCTGAGTAGTAGTGGGCACTGAGAGCTTTTTATAATATTATGTGGCTTAAAGGAAGCTATTTAGAATTATATGGAACGTGTCTCTTTAAATCACTAGCGGCCAGACTAGATATCAAATCAATATTCCTACATTTAAAATGGTTTCTGGTTACGCCAATTTCAACATTTTTAATTACCTATGTTCTATCTATATTTAAATGTTTGTTTCTATTAAAATATTGTATTACAACAACTAATGTCGGATTTGTTTTAGAACTTTATCTGACCCGTTGATAGTGTGGCCACCCTCGCTATAGGTATAATGTCATTTGTGGCCACCGTCGCATTTACTATTGCAATTAAAATTGTACCGGTCATGACAGAAAAATTACGGCAAACCATATTCTATGTCTTTTTGTGGGCTATTATATCTACTCCGAATAAAATTGCGTAAAGTCTAAGTACTACGAGTATACTCCTTTACCTGAATACCCTCACCATAAATCTTATGAATAGAAGGAAGTTGTGTTATGTGTTTGAAACCAAGAAGTTTGGCGTACCGAATTCATTAGTTTTTTTTCCGATTTATTAATTAAATCGAAAAAAAAAACAGTTTTATATTCGAACTTTGTACATAGGTCAACTAAGTTACTCTAGTACGTAAATGGAAATTTCTGGAATATGAAGACAACGTCTGTAAATAAAATTACAACTTTTTGTCCCGCCGTATCTATATATATACCAATGTGACGTACCCACTTAGACCCAGTTTGTGTTTTCCAGCAGACAAGACGGAAGTATTCATCGTTCGTTAAACGCATTCAAATCACTAGGAAAAAATAATTATATCGATTTAATTCTCTGACCCATTGCTGTCAGAAAGTGAATGGTGCAATGAATCGTGAAAACCATTCAGCCGTTACCATAACAACTAGATTGTTCCGACAGTTTATATGAATTCTGCTTAAATTACTTTGTGAATAGTAGTTTACCAGTTTTGCGTGGATTGTCTCTTATTTTACGAGTATCCGAACGACCCAACCAAAGGATATTCACCTCCTAATAGAATTCATTGTTTCTAGTTCCCAATTTCAGTTTGGACAGCCTTTCGGCTAATTACATTTTAGGTTTTGTGTTGTTCTTATTGTCTCGTTTTAGCTTGTCATGTTTTGTCCGCGTTCTCTTCAAAGCAGATTGAGATGCGATGCCTTTAAAGGAACTTTTATATAAACGCCTAAATATAACTTTATCCCCTTTCCACAGTCTATATCGATAATATGTTAGACCACTGTCCCTTGGTCACTGCCCAAGGAGGACACGGTTCGAAAAAAAAGAAATACAAAACACAGCATCCAAAGACTCATCATACTCATATCAGCCTATTACCGTCCACTGGCCTCCCCCAAAGAGCGCCAAACATCCCGGTCTTGGGCGGCTCGTATCCATCCAGCAGATAGCCTTGTCAGCGTTTGTGGTTTGGCAGCCAAACCACAAACGCTGACAAGGCTATCTGCTCTGTACTCAAGTAACGATAAAATGAAATGTAAACAATATATAGAAAAATCAGTCTTCTTCATACCCCTATAATAAATGTAACTCGTTCTCGACGCTTTGCTTTTCTAGGAATATTCCTTTACAATGTTAAAATAACCAACTTTGTATTGACTTTTATTCAGATACAAAGAGAAGTAGGTATTCTACAATCACTTTAAGGTTAAAAAAACTACCGACTTATATTTTTTTCGTGTAGGGATAGCTATCATCATGTCTTCAGATATGGCTAAACACCAACCAAATTTATTGGGACGACCTATGAAGTATGAGATAATAAAGTCCAGTCCATCGATACAATATAAATTGAACTTAAAGACCAGGTTATATTATATACCACTTCACTTCCACTTCATATTGGATTACTTATACATTTCCTTGTAATAAATAACCTCTGAATAACAAGAACTAGGGTACTACGGAAAAAATGTCGGGAGAAAGAAATTACAAATCGTCTGTGAACCAAGAGTAATGTGTCACAGAAATTCACTGCTGGCATGAATCGCCAAGCACTAAATAAAATGAGGAAAAAATACTCAAAAATTTATTACCGAATTTTTACGAATTTTCGTTGGCATTCATTGCCTAAAGGTTATTACCCTGCGTTATAAGTGTTCATTTCACTGTAGGAATTTAAACAAGCCGCATCGTTCAAAGTTAATAGAGTGTAATGATCTTATTTGCATATTTTATCAATGTCTTTTCACATCGCACCGCTATCGAGAATTACGTCTACATAGCGTTTGCTAAGTCTTCAATTAGCATTTGAGAGTTCCAAAGAAAATAAAAAGAAATTGCTTCGAGTGAATTTCAAAGCGTTCACGTTTTACTACCACAGAATCAATCACAATTCTTTTATAGGTATACCTACCTACCCCTTTTGTTGGAAAATAAATATTGGCTTGGTAGTGCCTTCAACTAAAATTTCTGTCCTAAAACTCTTCTACACAAGTCTATTAAAAAGTTGGAAACTCTTACGGTGAAGCCGAAGAAATTTACAGACAGCATTTCTAAGTTTCCAAATAGGGAGTTACTATTATACGTCCCTGTAGCTTTATAGAGTTAGACAATTCACCTTTGCCTACCTTGGTACCTACTAAATTACAAAAATGAGGAGCTCACGCTTCGAAAGATCATTTTTTTAAAGTCAGCTCTCGCACTAATGTTTAAGCTAAAACTTTTTGGGGTTTCGCCGGAGACTTTTCAAACATACAAAATGCGTTGATTTTTGTCTCATTTCTGTCGTGCCTTTGTCCTTCCATAAAGTGCAGAACATACACAGACATGACGCTATGGTGTCTAGCAACGTTTTACCATCCCTATGAGTTCAGGAAATCAAACATTTTTGTAAAAAGTTTAGTAGATGTAGCAGAATTCACCCAAGTAAGTACTCAGGCTAGTAAAAAGCGAGACCCGTTTCAAAAGAACTTGGTATTCTACAATAATTCCATTCAGCAATGTCAACAGCTCACAATGGAAAACTTTCTCCAGAATGTTTTCGTTTTAAGCCCTATCTACGTTGACATAAAACCGGTGGCGGAACTACAAGCTTCGTTTACCGGGAACCAGGAACGTAACTCCATTACCCTATAATTGTACAAACGACAGTTCCCTAATGGGAATTAAACCTTTTGAAACTCTTTACATTGCGGAGACGCTTTGGTGTGAAGTCGGTGTAGATAAAGAAGTTCAGTAGGTACCATAATTCAAGATGGCGACAGTTTCTCAAAAATTGCACCAAAGTTTTGTGCATTTCTCAAATCTGAAGATTATATTTGGGGACTTGCTGAAGTCACAGTAATGTTTTTTTAAGTACTTGCTATTGAATGTAAACAGTTGCCGCACCTAATTGCTCCAATTTTATTTTGATAAGTCTCAAGAAGTCAAAGTCGAAACGTTTTATTTCATTTAAACAAATATTAAAGCATAAAAAACAGTTTCTTAATAAATTTCATAACAGGATGAATCATTAAATTCGTCGTATAAATAAAACTAAAACTATACATGTGAAGTTAAAGTTTTAAAAGTTTGTAAAGATGCTGGGGTTCATAACGTCCTTACATGTTTATTCACTTCCAAAATAACATCGAAATACGAAACTTATACCGCAAAACGGCGGAGAGAAAATCTTTCTAATAGGGTATTCCTTGTTGGGAAGTCCTAAATATAATTTTAGAAGAAATCTCATTATAAGAAGACCGAGTGCGTGAAACTTGAGGATAATTTCGAAAGTTCAAAAGTGTCCTAAGAGACTCTTCAGAGTTTTTATCGGTTAGATAACTGCGGTACACGTTCACATGTCGGCTATGGATGAATTTTGTTGGGAGTAGGTTTAACGTTACTGAACATTACGGTACGCAGTAATTAACTGGATTGCGTATATGGCGCAGCTAATAAACTTTTATTATGAACATAATATCAGTTAAGCAGCAACTGAGATTACCTTTAAGTAGCTTATTCCATCAAATGTTCTGTATGAAGATACTAGCGGTGTGGACAAAATTCATCTAGCCTGGGACTAATGAAAGAAACACCATTCATATTTTTTGATTTGATATAAGTATTCATTTGGGACAACAAATGCTAACATTATAAATTTGATTAATTCATTGAGGAAACTGTGACCCTCCAGAAGGTCGAAATAATTATTTTTCTATTTGGATTGCTAATTTATCCTTGACAGGGTACAGTGTAGCGAAAGCTGAATTAAATAGATGAAGGGAAGGAAATGTACAGGCGGCTTCTATGTGTGTATATCAAATCTATTAGATTTGCTTACTAGAAATAAGATTTTGAAATTAAATGTATATAAAAAAATATATATTTAGTAAGTAAATCTTCTGAGAAATTTGATATAGAAACCGGCCGCTCTTAACTGCCTATAAAATTGTGCGAGAAATTGCAATATATACAATACCTATCAAAGTTGGTAAAATGCGTATTACCTACAGGTTAACAAGGTAACGTTGGCTTTTCATACGATAAAAGGTTAGCTTATACTGGCAATTTATAGTCCGTGAATCATACTTTTATTTATCAAAATTGGCTCTCCTAAATTCTGTCAATGCAGTTATTGCGAATCTGACAAAGGCCCTCCGCTTTACTCAAAAAATTATCATACGAGGGTTTTCATGTGACAACCCCTTCTCTGTCCACCTATTTGTAAGAGAACAATAAATAATAATAAAGTTTTATTTTGAACAACTTAGGCTTACAAGTTACAAAGAAAAACGAAGATAGCAACTAAAGTAAAATACTGTGGCGCAGCTATCAACGCCCAACTCAAAATGAAAATACATAGGCATTGCTCCAAAAACTTTGCAAAAAACGAAAGTTAATTAATAATTAGTTTAGTTAATTAATAAACTCTATTACTCTATGTGGTGGAGAGGGGCGAGTGTGTGTGTTGGTGTGTGTGTGTGTGTGCGTGTGTGTGTTACCTAGTTTATGACACCATAAGTTTTTCAGTTTCCTCAAGACAGGGATTTAAGCCAATCAGTCACTTCTCTCCTCCGTAGGTTTTTAATCATATGGTAAATAACATACCATCACGCCGGTAGGTATTCCCCGAAGGGTTAGGCAGAGGCGTACTAATGTACACACACAGTTCGCCGGTATGTTTAGGTCACATGTAATAGGGGGCGAGCCTATTGCCATTAACCGGGCACTAATTCCTAACTCCGAGCTGCTACTGGGGATTTCATAGAAAAACCCAATAACACTTTGTTCGACCTGGGAATCGAACCCAAGACCTCTAGCGTAGCAGTCGCCCTCAGGACCACTTGGCTAATGAGGCAGCTTAGTTTAGTTTATGGTACCTAAATATACATTTGTATATTGATGTGACTGTAAAGTTTAGAGCCGATATGGTGGAAGTGGTGACTAACCAGCGCTAACCTAGAGCGCACTCCCAGACACGCAATGACCAGAGCATCCTGTGATCCGCATTGTATTTTCTAATTCTCAGTATTCCACCGCTGCCAGTACCGAGAACTTTTGGTGTATTCCATAGTTACATAATACGAGCATAATTATACAGGAAAACCGAAACAAACTCGGTACATTAAACGAAACATGGATATGAAAGCGTTATCATATCAGGCGAAGTTTGAGCGCGCTCCGGGCGTTTACAACTTGGGGCGAGTTGAATCTCATTTGACACAGTTCTATTCCGACTGAGATAGAAACCCCGATGTAACTGATGTGTTAACTATTGACAAAGGATTTGGTTTAAAGTGTATTATTCTAACTTGCTTTTCAATTTGCTGTACAAATGGTTGGATTTCAGTTAGAGATCTTTCATTGTGGCTGTTTTGTTTTGCGGAGTTTATTTTTAACTTCTAAAAGTAATATCATTACGCCTATATTAACTATTTGATTAATCTATTTGTCCTAAGCGCAACAACTACGTTAGAGGTCCTGGGTTCCGTTCCCAGGCCGCGTAAATTGTTATAAGATTTTCTATGAAATTTTCATGGTTATGATCTATGAAATTTCTATGAGTTTGGATCCCCTGTTACATGGGACCTAAATATACCGGCAAACTGTGGGTGTACATCTTTGCTTAACCCTTCGAGGAATATATGCGTAACGGTATGTTATTTTATATATCAGAATAGAATTAAGATACTTAAATATAATTTTACCCTATTCTAGCCACGGTAGTTGGAACCTCACTATATTTTATCAAATAAAAACCCAATTAAGTTTAACCCAATCTCTACTATTATAAAATTTAAAAAAAGCTGTGTCTGTAAATTGAATATATTAAAAAAAAACACGAGGGTTATGGTATATAAACGTCTCCGAATCCGAAAATGTGATTTTTAAAATTCTTGTCTGTTTGTTACGGGTTGGAGCAAAAACTACTGAATAGATTTTATTTTATTATCACTGTTAGAAAGTATATGCTCCAACTTAACAACTGGTGAACTTCTTATCTCAATTAATTATATGAATCCTGAGATACAGCTTGACCTCCCTGATGTATAGAGGCCCATACAAAGAAGATGTCATCAATGTTGGTTTTCTATTTTTACTCCTGATATAGCTTCACGTGAGCGAAGCCGCGGGCAGAAGCTAGTTTAGTTATAAAATTCTAATTTCGGTAATGAATTTTAAAATGCTCTTCGTTCTCTCGGTGGTTAAAGCAAATAAAAAACGACCAAATTTCAAAAATCTAGCCTTAAAAACCCAGCTAAATCTCGTGAAAAGAATTTAATGTTTACGTAAAAGGATACTATGTTTTAAAAAACTAAGGTTTTACTTAAAATCCTCTTTAGCTCATGGTCAGACTTTTATTCTAGTTTACCTTTTTTTTTTTTAAGTAACGTAAAGTAAAAAAGTAGTAAAGTCGTGGGTTTGATTCCGGCCAGAGATAAACTTTTTTTATTATTAATAGGCCTACGCTTGGCCGCCACTGTGATAAAGGGCGCTTGTAAGTCAATAAGCTCTTTTTAAATAAATAATTTTACTGGCTATATTGCTCGTCTAACCGGAACACAATATTGCTTGGCGGTAAAAAATTTGGCAATGCGGTTGTACCATCCCAGACGAGTCTTACCACCATCAAAAATCACTTTTATAAAACCACTAGCTATTGCCCGTGATTTCAGTCTCTAAGATCCAATCCATCTATATACCAAAATTCATCAAAATTGGTTTAGGACTGAAAAGGTAACTGATGGAATTACTTTTGTATTTATAATAGTAACATAGTAGGTAGAAAGTTCTTTATTTGTAAAATCTGTGTTAGGTGTGAGTCAAAAAAAATAAGTTTTCTTTCTTCCTACCCCAATCCTGCCTGACTGATTGAGAACAGAGTGTATGACGATGTAGGTAATCCATCTACTAGATACAATCCCTTTATACGACACCCACGGGATAGGATGGACGTCGCAGATACTTTTATATTCCGTTTATTGCCCTAAATTCTTTGTCAAACTATGTATGTCAAAGATGATTTTCCATTATATTTATGTATTATGGAAGTCTACACAAAATCAGATTAATGAGCAACGTAAAATTTTATTACAGAAAAAAATGACGTTATTTTCAATAATTACGGACGTTCCCAATATTCAATCTTCAGTAAATGCTAGATAGCTATCTCTGATTGTCAGTAAACTTGCTATTATGTATCTTTTCCCTTTCCAATGATTCCTGTCAGTTATTCCTATCTCCAGTAAACAGTAGATAGGTGATAGGGAACACTGAACATGTTCCAGCTTACGCAGGGTCAGAGGTTCTCACTTGCTAACTCAATGATTTTTTTGACATATTTATTATGACTGCATGTGTAGTTGATAGTTCAAGGTGATATTTCGCCACTACTTTTGCACTTCGTGTCGTAGTTTGGATTGTAATATAAAGTCAATATTAATTGTGCTTTTCACGGATATTTATTTCGAGTCTTTTTGTCCATTAATTGATTTATGAAGTCCCCTCGCGATCCAAGGCCTGTAAATCAAGCTAGAACAAACTTTAAAGAAATATGGAGACGTTTAACGATTGATGATCGATTGAACGATGATAGATTGATGCGAGAACCTGTATCCAAAAGTTTCTGTAAGTAGGTAGATACTTACTCACTGTACTGTACTGTAGATACTTTCATAAACAGAATCAAAATGTAAGTAGCTAAAGTATTTAGGCTTCTTGCTAAAGTAGGTATTTTTATTTTGGTTTTGCTGTCTCTTTCCTTAAAGTTCATACCGAAATTGTAACTTACCAACTGCATTATCTAATTTGACTGGAGAAGGTAGGATGTCTCTTTCAAAGATTATTTAGTATTTCAGTGTTTCTTCTAAAAAAATGGTCCAAAATTATTAAATAAATGTCTGTTAAAAGTGTCATTTCCAGTAACAGATATCATTTGTAAAACCTCAATTTTCATTTTACAAAAGGCAATAAACAATAAAAACCCGTCGCTAGTTTTAAACTTATCCATGAAAGACGTAGGTAAGAATAAGACTGGAGAGGGCTGATCCTACTAGGAGAAGAAGGCGCCGGGGAGGTAACCGCCTCAGCGCCTAACACGCCGAAACCCTGCCTGCATTACGCATGGTAGGCGGGCCTTAGGAGTCGCAGTCGCGCAGAGAGGGGACTCTGCTCGACAATAATTATGTGACTCCAGAGAAGACGATAGCACAGTGGTCACGTGTTACCGTACACAATGAGATTCAGGGGAGACCCCTTTACAGTCTCCCCCCCCCAGGGATGTGCCCAAACAGGCGTTGCACAGGGGGGTACTGGGGTGGTCTTTTAAGAGGGCACAGTGCCCCCCGTTTTGTGCTGATGGTGGCCACCGGGGTGGTTTTAGTGGGTAAAAATCCCACACTCCCCGGTCTTAATCCCCGAAGACCGGTCGCCTTTTGAAGTGTTCCCCCTGTAAACAAAAAAAAAAGGTAAGAATAAGACTGAATAAAGTTCAGTCTTATTCCCTTTGTTTGTTAGCGAATATTTTTGTATTGTGTCGATAACATTGTCAAAGCATCCCCCTTTGTCCCGAAGGGTTTACGAAGATATGATGACAACAAAGTTCAATAAAATATAATCTATTTTCGCGGGCGCGCGGGCGCTCAGTTCTCGACATGTTTTCTTTCGAATTCATGGCCACTTTTACGATGCGATATCGTCAAATAAATGTATGGATCACACAATATTAGAGCAATGATAGTAATAAGAATAGCCTATTACTATTGCTGGGTAAAAAGGTTGTATATTAAAAAACATAAATAAATGCAAAAACAAAGCAGTTTGCACGCGATACTCTCGTTTCACTATTAAAAAACTCCAGGGCAAGCTTTATATTTCAGTGAGTCGGTGTTAGTTTAACTATGTATTTATATACATATGAGATTAATCTAGGTACTGATGTCGCACCTATTTTAACCCTAATTATTCTGTGCTCTAAGTACACTTTTCGGTATAACAACTTAATACTTACATATTCTCTGCCACGCAAGTTCTTTTTCGTACTAACTTTTGCCCGCATCTCAAAGAACTTTTTCAGACAAAAGGTAGTCTATATCCTTCTCTGAGGCCTAATCTATCTCTATACTAAAATTCATCCATTGGTTCATCGGTTTAGGCGTGAATATGTAACAGACCGACAGACATTAAGTATATTATAAAGATCGATTTTTTGGTAGACAGACTAGCTTACCTATATTACCAAAACCTTATCTCACTGTAACATATTTTTATTCAATCCTTTATCAATTTCAATTACTGTTTCAATTTGTGTAACCTTTATTCTTTTTACTTGTTATAAAATTACTTTATGTAGATTAAAATGATTCTTTTAAGAACAAAAACCTCATGCATATTACCCTCATGCCATTAAGAGCAGCAGCCAAGACGCTTTTGTTCATTCCTTTTGTTCAACAAATTTAATTTCGCAAAACTTATTTAATTAGTAAACCTTGATATTAGATGACTAGCTAGAACAGCTAGTCAAAGATTTATCTTACTGCGAGGATGCACTTCGGACAATACCTTCACCCGGTATTACCAGTTGGATTAGGCAGAGTTTTACCTGCGACAGTACACATCTAGAGCTCGTCGATACATTCTAGGTCCCATCGAATGCGAAGGTGTACTTGTTTCCATGTATTGGGCACAAATCCGGGCTACTATTAAGATTTTCATAGACAAACTTACCTACCTTACCTTGGGAATTGAGTGACATAATCTATTGAGATAGATTCAATTAATACTCGAAAAATTTACGTACTAAATGTGTTCAGGAGATTCATAATCAAACTTTATACATAGGTATTACGATAAACGCGCCTACAAAACATAATACTTAAAATAATGTATCATGTGAAATCTTCCCACGTAAACCACACGAGCTTTATTAGAAACGTGTTTCTACGCCTCCCCATAACCAGGATTTTGATTACGCACGAACAACAAAACGCACAGACACGAAATTGACCGACAAATTACTTACAAAATCCAAATTCCTGTCAAGAATACATTTCGGGGACACTCGGATCCCTCACCCTTTTCTTTGTTATGTAAATATCTTGTCTGGTAAAAGTTTGCCAACAAATATTCCCTCGGTGTGATCCATTAGAAAATGAAAGAACATTTGCTCGAAACGAAACATGAGCTCACGAGCGAAGCCCACGCTCCACCCGATGATATTGGAGGTACCTACACCCCAAACTCTTTGTTTGTACGATACAGGTTAATATTAGTTTAGGACTAATGATTCATTTGCCACGACTCGAATTGCTTCAGCTACAATGGCTATAAACATTTGGCTTGAAATTTTCCCAGTATTGTGTAAAAGACAAACCATAAATATCTGTTATTTGTAGTAGATCACCTTATCTATTATCTAATTAAAGATTGTAGGATAATTACTTAGTAGATTATTTTCTGTTCGATTGTCTAAATTACATTTTCTATTTTCAAATCCTTTTCAGAGCTTGCGGTCACCCGCTACCCGTCACTAGTCTGGTGGTCATGATTAAAGTCAGAATTTAAATGGATACTTTTATTTAGATTGACTAATCACTTTCAAAGAAATGGACGACATTAAGTAATTAAAAAGTATTGATGAATTCGCCGCACCTACGTATTTACTTATGTATGGCAAAGCACAATGTTGGCAAATGTTGCCGTCTCAAAAGGCTCATTAATGACGAACCCAAAACTCGGGACATAGAAACATGAAATACGAGAAGTGCGTGTAACCCTTCATGACGCAGTCAGGGGAATTACTGACATATTATATTGTCAGGTCAAAGAACTTGACCATACCTACAGATTTACCCTATTCGCGTGCCGAATCCCTCATGGTCTTTCGCGCCCTTAAAAGGTAACGGGGTGACGTAATCGTTGACATTACAATATTTTTTTGTTAAAATATCCTATCACTATCTTACTAACAGACGGACGTGCTTACAACAGTATAGACAAAATAAGTTTTGCAATATAACGCTAAGCATAAGTTATTTAATTGTTTCCGAAATTACTAAACAATCATTACGCTATTCCGTGTCAAACTCTGCTCACAGTCATACACAGTTCAGAGGAAACATTGGCTTATATGTACCCGTACGCATAACTATAGGTATAAATAAGTATGGGTTCATTAAACCACCCAGTCTGCTAATCCAAACTACGCCAGGGAGGTGAACTTATTAAAAAGTCTTACCTCTCTCATTTTGAGAGAAGACACGTGCTCGACCTACATCTACCGAAACCTACATCCTCATATTTCTCCAGGAGCGAACATAACCAGAAGGTTTTCTATTCCGTAACTTCAAAACTATATACACTGAAACGTTTTGTCAGCGATATTGAAAGAAGTATCATATTCATATCCAAGCATCTACGAGTGATTTCCAAAAGGTTTTAGTCAGTCAGACAACTCAACTTCAGTAGTTACCTATAGTTTTAAAGTCAACAGGGTCAATAAAACCAGATATTGAGCTTAAGGACTGTCTGTCAACCGTAATAGTAAAATCATAGGGTAAAATATTAAAGGTTGGGATATAGACGCTATTGTTTATGAACCAGCCAAGGATGACGGTTGGAGCTCAATCCTCTATTCAAACAAACATGTACCGTTCCGCTTAAGAGCACTTACACATGATATTGTTCATGGCAAAGTTCTGTATCTCTCGCCTCGCGGAGATAAAATTAAATGTTGTTTCTTGTGCCAGTTTTTGTTTTCGTTATTGTATCCTAAATATATTTTGGGAAGTGTATTCGCTTGTTTCTGTGTTAATCTGGGTGTAAAATGAAAATGTGGGCTGTTAGGTGCTGTTTTTGGCAGGCGCGCTACGAATCTCGTAGGCAATTTATACGAATAGATTATATATTCATATAATTAAAACATAGTCATATATTGCACGCCTATCTGCACTACCTAACATTTGTCACGTTACAAGCAAAATAAAAACAAATTTCAAACTAAATATTTGGAACATCATACAGTTGATAACTGATACGGAGAACATACGATTCAAACTACTGCGTAGTTCTATGCTGCCATAGGTTGTTATCGCATCCTATTCTATCCATTTTCGTAGAAATGTTTCACCATAAACAATTGCTTCAAAACCCCGCTCATTTACCCGTAACGTGAACAAGACATCAAACGCCGCCGCTAGCGCGGTTCCCCACACATCCATCCAAGAAACAAACATCGTCGCGATGTAAATAAACAGCCGCGAGAAACAACCGACGCCTAGCACTTGTGTAAAAGATCTCTTACAGCGTCTCCAACACAGAACATTCCTAATATGTTAATTTCAAATCCTGGATAATCAACGCTGAGACTGAACGCCTTCGGGAATTCAAGATTACGACGTTTGTAAACTTATCTCGTCTCTCGTTAGCGGGTGGGGCGAGCCTCCTGAATACGTAAACGTGTCATTCATGATTAAGCAACCGTTCGCGACGTGACTGTTGACAAAAACACGAACCGAGACAATCCCGGGCTCGATTGGGGCCAAAAATACAAATAGAGGACAATCAACTACTTAGATAAGACCCACTTCGAACTGGTGATGCGTTCCTTGATCGAAGTTACGGACGTAAGACTAATTGTACCCTTACTTAACGAAGTGAGAACGGAGCTTATTACTTACTGCGATGTGTTTTCTAAGGGAAGTTGTAATAGGTAGATATTTATAAGGCAAAATAACCCATATTACAACTTTCCTAACTTTTTCGTTCGTGAATCAAAGATTTACATATTCCTATTCAAATCACCTACAGTTTTGTTTATTTGGAATATCAAGTACAAAATTCGTAATATTTTTGTCATCAATCATTATATTTAGGAATGAATGAATTTAGAGCCACACAACCACGAAAGGCGTAATTCGATAAATAAATTTTGATATACATATATGTCGGGTATAAATCTGCGTGGTATGAGTCGAACGCGAAGTTTGAGAAGCGTATCATCGGCATCCCGGAGCGTAGCAAACGACCCCGAAAATTGCGAGCAATTTATTCGATTCAAGGGTGACCCGAAATAAAAAAGGAATGAGACGTTTGTCACTTAGTATATTATTTACTCGCGGACATTGTGGAAGAAAGTTGTAAAAAAATTGTCCTCCACTCTGTTATCATAGTTAGGAGTTTCGGCAAACATCTGCCATGGAGGCCATTCACTTATATTTCCCTAACGGCCTATTAAAAATATACTGCGACACTTAAGTTCCCGTAATTCATTTAAAACAGGACTCTTTGGTATTTATTGCGCGCACGTTATTGCAGTTGTGTGTCGAAACTTTAGAAACAACATAAATACTTAACTTAATATTTTCTCATTTTAACTTTAATGCTGTATACTGTAGAAATTTCGATGCAAAAGTTTTCATTATTAGTTCGCAGAATTCAAATGACAAAAACTTCTATATTTGAATGTCGTACAGTCGAAATGGTTTGCCATAATACCAATAGAGATTGTAACTTTGTCATCAAACTGGGAATCCTTTGATTACAAAGAGAATTGAATAGAAACTCGAGAGAGAGCTGAATGTCTCGGACATTATTTTAATTTTATTGCAGAAGACAGAAAATACTTTTGTCTCCTAATCTATTGTGGTATAGTTCAATTAATTTGTACAATCTGTTCTTTGAGAGTTAATGGAACCCAAATTACCAATCTAATGTAAAGCTCGAGTTTTTACATTACATTACTTAATAAAAAACAAAAAGCTCCTAAAATTTATGTATAAATCAATTTGGGAGCCACAATTGTATTGGGCCTTATTTATTTTCGAGTACATTGGGCAAACCATTAGCAGACAATCCTTTTATCTTATTTTTCACCCTTTCGCTCAGATTATATCTGACAGGGTGACGTGACCACCCAGCCCAGGGATATGAACGACTTCACAGTTTATTTCAGAAGTTAGGGCCTCGGCACGCCCGGCACAAGGTAATCCTTTGTCCGCCCCACTTATCTCCAACAACAAGAGCAACTCACTAATTTATTAGTCAACTTATGCAATACGGACGGATGCCCTGCCACCGGAGAGTCGCATTTACATAAAACTTTCACGTTTATAGCTGAGGGTCACGTTTCAATGTCTAAGCATTGTACTGTCTAAACGATACACTGGAGACGCAGTTTCTAAGAGGTAAAAATGTTTCAATTGCATGAGGCGAAACTGGAGTATTGTTTCGAGTTTTCTGCTGCCGACCCAAAATGTTTACAAGCGTGTTCAGTGTTGATTATGTAAGTGATAACGGGACTTAACATTTAGTACACATAAGTTGTAGAAGCATAGGTACTTACCTACATGTTTTTATACGTAAGTATAGTATGTAAGACCGTGTCTCCAGAAGACCCACTTTTTGGAACAGTGCAACCAGTTTTGATTTTTCAAAAATAGGTATGTATTTTAATGGTCTAATCGAAATATATAATCTAATCGACTGCCTCGTTAGTCTAGTGGTCCCAAGTGCGACTGCTACGCTAGAGGTCCTGGGTTCGACTCCCAGGTCGAGCAAAGTATTATTGGGTTTTTCTATGAAATTCTCAGTAGCAGCCGTGCCCGGTTAATGGCAATAGGCTCGCCCCCTATTACATGGGACCTAAACATACCGGCGAACTGTGGGTGTACCTTAGTACACCTCTGCCTAACCCTTTGGGGAATACAGGCGTGATGGTATGATGGTATGTTAATCGAAATAAAACATGACTGACTTTGTAATACTTAGTTTACATTGAACTTCATTGAAGCGAGCGACGTTTGAATTCATACATAATGTATGGAAATGTCATTTTTATGGACGCAGTTTTGTTGAAAGTTAGTCATTTAGGTTATATTTTGTTTTGATTGGTTCATCGATTCGAATATTAAATTGCAACTTGTCCATAGGGATGACATATGGTCATCTACATTCATCATACATCTAAAGTAATACCTATTGCCAGTTGCGACATTGCGACCTACGATGGAGGGCACTTGGGTGGAAGAAACCGATTCACTCATGATTTTAAGACGCCCAGATTCCATATCTATTGGGGAAGACCCACTCGGCAAGCGCTTTCTATATTTCGGCGGTACGCATGAAAAAAGTGGATAAACTCAAAAATACTCAACTAATTTTTTAAATGCTGCACCTGCGGAAAGCTTGCATACTCCGCGAGTGAGATGTTTCAGCTATGGAAAGACCTATGCTTGGTATACTACGCGATCGAATCAGAAATGAAGAAATGCGTAGGAGAACCAAAGTTGCCAACATAGCTGAAAGGATGAACTGGCAATGGGCAGGCTTTAGTTTGATTTTTTTTTTCAAATATTTAATTCAAAGCAAATAATTTCTCAGAGCACTACCATATAAATTAACTAGGTAGGTTCCAATACTGTACAGTACGTACGTGACTTATCTAGGAATGGAATGGAAACCCCCTGGGACTGGCAGTGAACGCGGGCATGCCGACAGACCCAAACGGTCGTACCTAGTATCCAGAGGAATACGATCACATACCGTATTCCTCTGGATACTATGTCTGTGTGCATTTTATATAAGACGTAGGTAAAATGAAAACTGAACTTGGTTTATTCTGTTTGAGATTGGTTTGATTTATGCACAGGGGCGTTATGAATAAATTATTACATTATGTTATAACTTCCTTGTTTTTGTACTTTTCTTCGTAACAAAACGTATAAATGGCAGAACATAGAACCTACTAGACACTTCTTTTTGCAAGATATAAGTATTTTGGTTTTATATTTGACTGCGCGTTGTTACTTAGGTGAGATTTATGTACTCACCTTGTGTTAAGTCTATCTTGACTTACATATTAGTTTATTTTATACATTTGTACAATTACGAAAATAGAATAATAAAATTCTGTATACACTTTGAGATAACAATACATGAACATAAAATTACAACACCTTTCAATCGAAACTTTTTTAAAAGAGTTTTTCACAATTATATCTAGATACATACTTTATGCTCGAGACTTTACCCACTATTTATATCCTTTAATTGATTGTTTGTCCAATCCCTCGTAGCAACTGGTTTATTCCCTCGTGTGGGAATTATCTATTTAATAGAGAAAGAAGAGTAGATAATAATTAGGTAACCTTCATTATGTAAAATTTTGTTCTAAAGGGAATTGAATTCCAGGTACCTTATCTGATACATATATGTTTGTTGGAAATATAATTCCGGTCTAATTGTTTAATGTCAAATGATATTCTACTAAACCTAACCTAACTTTAACCATGAACAAGTTAAATTGAAACCACATCGAAAATTGACGTAATTGTGACATTTATGACACTGAAACTGAACTAAACCTCATTAACCTAGTGGTCCTAAGCGCGACTGCGACGCTACGCTAGAGATGCTGGGTTCGATTCCCAGGTCGAGCAAAGTGTTATTGGGTTTTTCTATGAAATTCCCAGTAGCAGTTCGGAGTTTGGAATTTGTGCCCGGTTAATGGCAAAAGGCTTGCCCTCTATTACATGGGACCTAAACATACCGGCGAACTGTGGGTGTAAATTAGTACACCTCTGCCTAACCTTTCGGTGAATACAGGCGTGATGGTATGTTATGTTATGTTTTATGACACTGAAACTGGAAATTCGTGACTCCTTGAACTTCGTGATTGATGAATTTTATGACTATGACCTAAAGTCATTTAGTGCCGTTAGACAAACTTGGACCACTCAACCGAAATACAATACTTGAATTCCTTCCCGGATAGTGAATTTGCCACTACAACACGAGAAATTTTCATAAATCATCATCATTTCTGTTGCAGAACAAGCGAATTTTAACTAGATTTTTTAACTTTTACCATATTTTTATGTTACATGAGCTTGCATGAATCGTTTTACTTGAAATAAAATAAATATTTAAGCATGTCATGTAACCTACAAAGCATGAATTGTTTTAAATTACAAGGAACAAAGACTTCGGTCATTGGCCTTATTCATCCCTATTATGAATAACTTGGATCAACAGGGCTGACATTCACCCCCTGAGGCGTAATTAGTAAAGTTTATTAAATGTATAATACAGTCTGTAAAGAGGTCAGATACACAGACGAGCGTCATTTTCAAAATTAATTTTCTGAGAATTGAGGAAAAGCTTTTCTTCTTTCAATATTCTTGTGCAGTACGTATAAGATTATTTTCATAAAGTACCCTGGCTATATAATGCTGATAAGGAAAAAAAATTGCACAGAAATACTGGTTTCTGACACTTACGCGAATATCAGACATTGAAATAAAACTATTTTTTACGGATTTTATCGCGTTGTATTAATTTTATTTAATTCCCGACGTTTCGGATCCTTTACTTTAAGACGTCCAACACCTCAGTCTACCCGTGACCATGGATGCTGTAAAGGATCCGAAACGTCGGGAATTAAATAAAATTAATACAACGCGATAGAATCCGTAAAAAATAGTTTTATTTCAATTGCACAGAAAATGTATACTTAGCTATAAATATAAATATTGAAAGACGAATAGTAGGTATTATAGCTACAGTCACTTAGTAGCTAGGCAAATATAAATGGAGTTAAAACTATAAGGGTTACAATTTTGCCTATGTCGATGGGCAAAAGAATAAACTTTTATGTAGACACTTATTCACAGTACGGTAAGGTGCCGGCTAAGCTTGGTCATCAGCATGGTTTGACCCCGCCGCCCGCCGTACCGTAGAGTGCCACCGAGTCAACAAACTTCCACAATGATCCATACAACAGTGACGGACCGTGTTCAAATGAGTGAACCAAACATAAGTAGACATGGTGTAGTATGCAATGAAGGTACAAGAAAGCAAGACATAAAAAAATTTCAGGTAAACAGACCATTTATAAATAAGAATCCGGTGTGGGGACGGGTTAGAACAGTTCCTGATTGCCATTCAGATAGGCATTACGGACTTACTCCGTCCACCCTAGTCTCGCAGTGCAATATTGATGAAAAGCACCTTGGTGTGTGTTTCGCCTATTGTGCGCAATAGCCATTTCCCCCCAGAGTGGCTGCGGCTCTGGTAGTCTATAGACTGTATGGGTCGGGTGTTGCAGGTGTCGATGGGTGGCGATGATTACATAGCTTGTCTACTGGTTTTCCGACATATAAAAATAAAGATATTAAAAGGCACAGAATAAATAACAGGAAAAAAAACCTAGGATAAAAATTAAAATGTAAGTATCGATATAAATTCCTTAGAGCGATTTATCATCATTAACATATTTTTATTAAACGGATTAGTTATAATAATAGCAATTCAGTATGACATCAGCAACCTTGTCATCAGCACACATTGAATCAGCATTATAATATAAGACAAACGTACATAGTTTTACAGAATCAAAAAAGAATCAATAATGCCGTCCCCTATGGCTATACTACACCATGACTAAAAAATCATCTTAACAATACTTTCATCAGTAAATTATTCGTTTGTAAAAATTGTGATTGATTCGTTTGTGATTTATTCACTATTATTTTACGTCTATTATGAAATATCTATATCTATATATATAAAAGAAAGTCGTGTTAGTTACACCATTTATAACTCAAGAACGGCTGAACCGATTTGGCTGAAAATTGGTGGAGAGGTAGCTTAGAACCAGGAGACGGACATAGGATACTTTTGATCCCGTTCCCTGATGTGATGACAGACCGAATTCCACGGGGGCGAAGCCGCGGGCAGAAGCTAGTATTTTATAAAAGGAATCAAATGACAGATTTTCTGAATAAAAACTACAAAATAAACTCCCTCATTTTCCAGACACGTGTAGTCCTGTATACCTAAGTATACCAATGTTGAAACAATCACTAATTTCATAATAGTGTTAATATGTTTTACATAAAGTAATTTCCCCACGTCCTACGAAGTACCAAGACGCCAGAATTGGGCATGTAGTGTGAGTATTACACGACCCGAACTAACTTAACCCAATTTACAATGTTAACACGAACGTACGTCGACATAGTACGTACACAGTACACACTCAACGGGTTCCGCAAGTAACATAATAATATCATCTAAAATCTAAATCAATACTCGCCGACTTCCTCATTCATCGCTACCTGGTTTTTCAATTAAAATTGCGCATTTGTCTACTTTTATGACCTCAAACAAGATTGCAGGCGGTTACCTCCAAATGACACAATATCCCCCCCTATTTATTTATCCAAGAAACTGTAACCATCTCTAGAACGGAAACAAATATATTTCTAACGTGTCTGCTAATTTTAGGTATCCTTTGTAGCATCGTCTCTACTATTATAAAATAGTTAGAAAGCTGTGTCTGTTTGTTGAAGATATTAAAAAAGTGGGTTAGGGTATATAAACGTCACCGAAAACAAAAATGTGATCTGTTCCTGCGATATAGTTTGACCTCTCTGATGTATACAGACCCAAACAAATAAGGGATCATCACTGTTGGATTTTGATAAAAAATATTTTTGGGATCCATTTCTAATCATAACAATGCTAACTAAACTATAAATATAACGTGGTAGTGAGTGTAGTGACATCTATCTTTTACTGAGAGAAACACTGACGAAATCCATGAACGGACTTACGGTGAATCCCACTCAGCGTAGTCGAGACTCACTGCAACAATCTCTCTAGACTCAATAACCGCTGGCTCATCAACGCGATCAACAATCTAACAAAATAATCAACGTTCAACTGCCTAGTTTCCTAGCATTTCTTATCAAGTTCCTATCCAAGCATTTTCAGCCTTTCGGCGACAAACCCGCTAGGTATTTTGTTGACAGATAAGCTCGAGCCAAGTCTGCGCTAGCCACCCAAGCCACGTAATTCACCGGCTTTGCCCGGTACGTGCCTACAGCCGGCCACTGATAAACCTTTGTTTTCTCCTTATCTCGGCCCGACAGTGGCCTGTCTTCGCTAACGTCACACCTGAATTCTATCTGTTTACTTTTTTAATAGGAAACTGTATCTGGGACGAGCTGCGGTTTTTAAAGATGGCTGTGAAATAACTTTCGATACTTTGTTATCAGGAAATAAAATGTATTGTGAAAAGTTCCTTGGGCGGAAAAACTGCATTACAGTTAAATGCTGAACACTGTATCACGAGCTTACTTTAATAGTTCTACTTTAAGCTACTATGAGGTAAACAATGATAGCCTTTTTCGTGTGGAAATTATCATGCACACCTACGTCTCTCGGAAGGAAAGGCGGAGGGTTATGTCGGACTCCTACCCACTTAAAACACACCGCCATCTATAGCACATTATGGAGAGGGCTCCGAGATCTCAAATGAACGCACCGGTGGTAAGCGATGGCGTAGGATAGTCTAGTGATGTGCCAATTGGCCTGCCAAAAAAAAATGACATTAGAGAAGCCTATAATTACAAATTAAATTATTTATTTCATCCTTTCTTTGATATTTTCTATTTACATTAATTTATACTTTTAATATATAAAGCTGAAGAGTTTGTTTGGTTGTTTGTTTGTTTGTTTGTTTACTTGAACTCGCTAATCTCAGGAACTACTGGTCTGATTTGAAAAATTCTTTCAGTGTTAGATAGCCCATTTACTGAGGAAGGCTATAGGCTATATATCATCACGCTACGCGGACGACGTCGCGGGCAGAAGCTAGTATTCAATATTATCCTAACATAATAATGAGATTATTATCTAAACTAAACCTATGCAACCAGCATCTAGTCGTAAAATACATGCGTGCTATAGCAGTTTCTTTGGAATATGATAATATTTATGTATAATCGAGCTTTTGACCTTCATTCAGACTATACAGTAGATAGATTAGTCGATCAACAAGTAGAATAACCAGATTTTGAATAGGTAATAACAACAATTTATTATAACAACATTTTTGTAACAAATAATATTTTTTGTATATTTTTCTATTTTGCATAAAATTACACTAGTCTCGTTTGTCTATTTGGCCATAAGCGCGACTGTTACGATAGAATTAGAGATTTATTTTAAAACTAGCTTCTGACCGCGACTTCGTCCGCGTAGCGTGATGATATATAGCCTATAGCCTTCCTCAATAAATAGGCTATCTAACACTGAAAGATTTTTTCAAATCGGACCAGCAGTTCCTGAGATTAGCGATTTCAAGTAAACAAACTCTTCAGCTTTATATATTAGTACTAGCTTCTGCCCGCGACTACGTCCGAGTAGCGTGATGATATATAGCCTATAGCCTTCCTCAATAAATGGGCTATCTAACACTGAAAGAATTTTTCAAATCGGACCAGTAGTTCCTGAGATTTGCGCGTTCAAGCAAACAAACAAACAAACAAACTCTTCAGCTTTATATATTAGTATAGATATAGATAGATTAGATAGAGATTTTGTACGAAATTATCAGTAGCAGCTCGGCGGGATCTCGCTCAATATAACATGGGATCTTATTAAACTGGCGACTCGTGGGTGTACACCAGTACACCTCTGCCACTAGTCCGGGCATATATTTTCTATCACGAGCATAAAACCAGCCAACAAGTCAGCTCCAAATATTCTTCTTTCAAGCAATGGTTTTTAGTGACTTTATTTTAGATAAATCTCGTGGTCCCGTTGGGAATTAATTAATTAGAAACATTTAAAACTTTATAATCTTTTTGTCATGGACCCGATAGAAAAAGAGGAACAATAGAATCGTGGACCTGCTGGGAACAACTCAAAATTCTACTTTTTACCTATTTTTCTATATTAAGTATCTAGGTGTAAGTTTAGGAGCAGTGGTCAGTGTGTTCACCCATCCGCAGATAGACCAAATTATTCCAGCCTGTGTAATGGTAAACTTCTCTATAAATTGCAATACGTCATAATAATTGGATTTGATAGGTTCAATTCTTTAATAAATAACTATATTCTATCATCTATGTTATATACTACTATACCTAGACATCGAGGTCACGCATATTAAATATCGAATGGCCGACAAAAGTGCGCAGACGTTTTGTGAGCACCGTGTGTATTTATCGTGTTCAACAAAATGAAGTATTTTATTATAATCACTTTGACGATAGCTTTTGTACATTTCACGAACTGTGACGATAGTAACGATCGAACAAATAGTAACAAATACGGTGATGATGCGGGCCTGTATGGTTACGAAGAAGATGATGAAGAGATAGATGAAAGCCCTAAGCCTATTTATGACTTACAAAATGCACCGAAGCTATTCAAGAAATTTATAAAAGACTTTGCAAAGAATTACAAGGACGACGACGATTATCAAATACATTATGAAAACTTCTTGGAGAATTTGAAGGAAATCAACCGAATTAACAGTGATAAGGAGTACAGTGCGACGGCTGATATCAATGTCTTCACGGACTTTTCAGAAAGTGAAAGAAAGTCCCTGTTCGGAGTATCTGGATAATATTATTAAATAGGTGAGTGTTTTCAAACAGCTTGTTATTTATTATAGCGTCGTTTTGTATTAATGTTCTTTAGTATTTCCGTGTAGCTAATGTGCTTTAGATACAATGTGCAAAACACTTTACTAGGTACAGTAAAAGCAAAAGGACAATATGCAATATTACTTATAATATTCCTACATTGAACAAGATAAACGGATATGTTGTCAGGCTTACCGAGCTTCCGAATAGCAATAATTTCAATCCCACATCACTTTCAAAAGCACTCGACTGATTGTAACACGGTGGTCGTTTTATCAGTAGTATGAACTAATAGGCGTCATATCTACAGACGCTTGGCCCAATCCATCGAGTTCATCAAATTTAGTGCACAAGCTTCTGAATCAGTAAGTGCATACTGACATAGAATATTCAGTGTTTCAAGAATCCATACACTTACTCGTAATTGATTAAATATTGTTCGTTCTCGATTCGACACTCAAAAAATATTTATCATTAGTGTTCCCTTAACTCAGAATACATTTTCGAAAAAGAGAACTAAGCATTTTCATGTAGTGTTCTTACTAAAGACCAATAAATGGTTTAAGGTACAGTGCATCTTCAAATCAGATTATCAAACAAATTTACATGGGATATTGGATAAATTTACTATATTTAGGTACATTTATAAATTATTATTATTATTTATGATGGAATGTGTATTTAAAGCAAATAAATAATCCAAAACATTATAGTAATTACTAACCTATTATGTTAGCACATTTAACTAATGACTATATTTTATTAAACACTAATGTACTTATAATCTAAAATAATTGTTTTAATTCATGTAAAATATTATTATTATAATACTCCTTCCTACTTGGCACTGAAATAAAATTGGAATGACTTTATTTAACCTACATTTTAGGCAAATAAACATTTTCATCATTTTCATTTATAAATAAATATAAATAAATATCCTTCGACATTTTACACAGCACCATCTAGTCCCAAACTAAGCATAGCTTGTACTATGGGTACTAGACAATGGATATAATACATATATACTTTTTTTTTGTAAATACATACTTATAATACATAAGAAACACCCAGACGAACACAAACACTTATATTCATCACATAAATATTTGTGTTCTGTGGGAATCGAACCCACGACCTCATGGTCAGCAGTCCGGTACTCGAACCACTAAACCACAGAGGTCGTCAAGATGTGTAGATTAAGATGTGTAGGTATCTGAATATTGATTTCATTTCAAACTAAGAAGTATATTTCATCAGATAAAAAATACTTATATATTTTATCAGATAAACATGCAAACAAAAAAAACAAATTCAGGTTGGTATAGGCACTTGTTTATATATTGGAAAAAGGACACAAAAAGAACCGCATTAGTTTTTTTATTTCCCAAATGTTCATTAAAAGCAAAAACCTTATGGAAATAAAGGGTTGTTAACTTTGGTCACATTAATAATCCCGGTCAAAGAATTTTGCATAGGAACATTTTCGCCTTGTCGTGGAAGGGTCGAGACAAGGCGGGCCATAATGAATTAAATTAGGTCCCACTGATAACCTCTCCGCACAATTTTGGGACAAAACAAAGAGATATATGGATCTGCATATTATAACGACTGGATATGGTTTGCATATTAAAAAATATTCAGTTTAATTACAATAATTGAAAAAATACATATTTTTATGAATGGCTGGTACTAAACTAACTAGGTAAGTACGTAAAAAATTAAGATGTGTATCTGAATATTGAATAAGCTTTTGCTATTTATACCTAAGAATACCTAATAAGACAAAAAAATGTTTATTGATAGAAAAATAATACAAAAATTAAGATGTGTAGGTATCTGAATATTGAATTATCTTTTGCTATTTATACCTAATAATAATAAGACAAAAAAATATTTATAGAAATAAAAATATGATTACAAAAAAGAGCACGCTTGATCAGTAATTACAACATAATGAGCACAGCACCGAAACAAAAACAAAGTTCAAGATCAAGCAAGTTCCTTAACATTATAACGTCACACCTCACTCTGCACATAAGCACAGAGAGGCTACGTATTAAAACGATGATATAATAATTAGCCATAAACAACACACATAATGTTCTGTATTTTAAATGTTATGGTAAGTACCGATATGGTCTTTTCATGGCGGTTCCTTGTTCCGCGTTTGTTTAAACATTTGTAAATGAAACAAATAGTAAAGTTTTACTTCAGATAGGTACCTTAATACTTCTAGATTTACATTGTTTCTGATTTAAGATTTTATAGGCAGTTCCTACACAAATAAAAGTTATATCTATATTTTAATTACAGGAATGCAAATATATTATTAAATATATATTTGACGACCTCTGTGGTTTAGTGGTTCGAGTACCGGACTGCTGACCATGGGGTCGTGGGTTCGATTCCCACAGGACACAAATATTTATGTGATGAATATAAGTGTTTGTGTTCGTCTGGGTGTTTCTTATGTATTATAAGTATGTATGTATTTACAAAAAAAAAGTATATTAGTATTATATCCATTGTCTAGTACCCATAGTACAAGCTCTGCTTAGTTTGGGACTAGATGGTGCTGTGTAAAATGTGTCAGAATATTGTCAGAATATATTTTTCTTTTCTTTTTCGTAGAAGAAAAATAAATGGTTACAACATTTTAGGAAACCTAAAAATATTACTATAGATATAATAAAAACTTGTACATCATATATAATATATATATACTATCTAATAAATAATAAGCTCTTCGAATACCTACGTTGTTCGGAAGGTCAAAATACTTATTTGTAAAAAGAAAATTTACATGTTTTTATATGGTATTGCCTTAGACCAGTTGGATAAACGGTGTAAGGGTGTTGGAAAATTTCATTACCACGACCTTTCCAGCCAGTGGAGAATTCTGTAACTCCTTGGTAGGGGACAAGACCTTGCTAATGTCAAGTGGTCCGACTCCGAAGCTGAGAGTTATGTGCATAACGCCTGCTCTGTGATTTATCTCGTTTCAGATTCGACCCCATACATATGTATGTATGACCACATACATTTTAACAAACCGTTTTCAACCATTGTAGGAATGCCACATGTCCCTTCCATTTACCGAATTTATGTGAAACTTCAGTTTTTTATGTTTTGTTCCAGAACGCAGAGCCATGGCAAGATTCCATTAATCCAACAGAAAAATTAAGAGATGATTAAAACTATTCAAAATATCGAATGTAGTTTATATTGGTTGGCTTGTCAGTTCGTTTGCTCATAAAAAATAACTCATCAAAATTATAGATGCAGAAAAGTTATGCCAAAACTAAAATTCATGATCTAATTCAAGGGAAAAGCAAATTAGTAAGCCAAGTAAAAGAAAATTTAACAAATAACTAAGTACATCAATTTATACCATGTCTTAAGGCCCAGGATTTACAGAATAACATACCATCACGCCTGTATTCCCCTAAGGGTTAGGCAGAGGCGTACTAATTTACACCCACAGTTCGCCGGTATGTTTAGGTCCCATGTAATAGGGGGCGAGCCTATTGCCATTAACCGGGCACAAATTCCTAACTCCGAGCTGCTACTGGGAATTTCATAGAAAAACCCAATAACACTTTGCTCGACCTGGGAATCGAACCCAGGACCTCTAGCGTAGCAGTCGCGCTCAGGACCACTTGGCTAATGAGGCAGTTATATATATAATATCCTTAAAATAATCTATAAATCTTTTTATTATGGTATGCTGGGGCAAACGAGCAGACGGAACTGATGGTAAGCGATTACCGCCGCCCATGGACACCTGCAACACCAGAGGAGTCTCAAGTCCGTCCCCGCCTTTTAAAAGGGTTTGGGCCTCCTCCGGTATCCTCACTCCCTCGGCGAAACACAACGTAAGCGTTGTTTCATGCCGGTGATCCGTGAGACCGTGGTATCACTCCGATCGAGATAAGTTATTTTCAAGTTCAAATGTTTTTATTTCAAATAAGTTTTTACAAGCGTTTATGAAAGGTTGTGATTCTAGTTGCACGGTAGGTACCAAAAGTTTGATCATAATAGAGAAGGATCCGGCAAGAAACTCCATGGACACTCTTTTAAACTAGATTATGTTACAATCTTCTCATCTTTACATTCGTGCCGAAGCATGGATCACCCACTGTAAAAAACAATGCGCTAAGGTAGACAGCATAGTTCGAGAACAAAGTATGAAGAGCGGTGTCGGTGATTTTGGAGGTTCAAATAAAAAAAGAACTGGGAAAGAAAATAACGATAAACACCTAAAGTGCTACAAAATGGATGAGCAGTACCTAATAGGTACAAGAATGTACAACTGATTCTTTTTCTAGATTTATCTACCTGCACAGTTTGAGACAAGAACTAGTTTTGTTTTGTGGTATCGGACACCTTGACATTCACAATAACAATACTTATATACCTAAATAATATGTTTCGAACATTCGCTACTTACTTACTAATTAAGAATTTTCCTAGCAGTAGGCATTAGACAGCAAACTGGAAATAGGTACCATCCATCTTTTTTCCACAATATTTGTCATAAAGGTTAAAATTCATCTTCTTATAACCATCACGCCTGTATTCCCCGTACGGTAAAACCAATAACACTCCTTGACCCGGGAATCCAACCCAGGACCTCAAGCATAGCCGTCGCACCTTGGACCACTAGACTAATGAGGGTGTATTGTATACCTATTCATCTATTCGTAAGACTGTAGATAATATTCTTTCAACAATATTTTTGCTGAAACATCTTATACAAGCTTTCAAAGACGATACTGACTACAAAATCCCAAAGGAGATAATCTAAAGATTCGATAAACTAAGGAACCGGCTCTTTCCTGCGGCTCTGTCGTTTGTAGACTACACAATGAGCAGATATTTTTCAGCCATTGTCTATGTATCTATCGATGGTGTGTTATAAAACTAATATCTATACATATCAACAAGCTTGTTTTCCCGGAAGGATTAGGCAGAGGTGTACATTCACAGTTCACTGGTTTGTTTAGGTCTCATCAGTGGCGTGCACTGGGTCTGATCTTAGGTAAGGCAGTTTTTTTTATTAATTTTTCGAATATCCACACCACGTGACGTCATAGCGAAAGATCGGAATTCCGGTCAGAATGCTAGTCAACTGAATGAAACTGCGCTCCGCGGGGGGAATGCTAGCGATAAGTACCTTATAAAAAGAAACAAATTCCCTATATTCTAAGAGAACTCACCAGCCACCAGTAGTTTAGTTTCCAAATTTTCAAGGTTCAGAATACAAACTAAGATTACGTTGTAACTCGGGTACACATATAGGTATATATTATAGTGCAAGCCATTAACCGGGCATAAATTCGAACTCTGAGCCCAATAACTCTTTGCTTGACCTGGGAATCGAACCCAGGGTCTCTAGCGTAACAGTCTCACTGAGGAACATTATATTTAGGTAGTTTAATTTCTTTATATTACATTATCATTTATTTATGACTGTTGAACTGACAAAGGTATCAAGTTCAGTCAGTACACCTCTACCCATTCCAAAATAAAGGCTTGACGATATTGTCTTTGTTGTAACTTCCTGTTATTGTGTTAGATACCTATAATGATTTTGACCTAGAATTATTATGTTATTGAATGCTTTGCTACCTTTGGCTCCTACGCAAATTTAATAGCAAATAAATGCCAGCTGTGAACATAGAAAAATAAAACATTCTTGCCTCTTATTAACAAACACCTTCGCAGTAGTGAATAAGCTCTGTCACGGGGGACTTCAAAAACGTAAATAACGGACACAGAATACACACAGATTCGTAGCAAATATCTACTTAGTCGTCAAACACACAGATATGTAGGTACCTATTTGCCTGGGTGGGAATCAACCACAAGTCCACAACATTACACACGACGCGGTAGGTATGTAGGTAGCGACATGGTAGGTAATTTTACATAAGGGCCACACGTAACATGCAGTTATTCAATCAATCAATTAAAATTGTATGAATGAATCTGGCAGAAGCAAAAGAAGTAGCATGCAAGAATCGTAGCAATATTAGCAGGCGATCTATAGTTTCGGCCCACGTACTCCTGTGGGAAAAACAGGAAGGAACCTGAAGGAAGTGAATGTATTATAAATATGTAATAGTTTGCCTACAAGCTAGTAAAAGCGTTCATTATTATTTTAAGCAAGTTGTTCGTACCTACATTATAATGATGTTTCGTTTAAAGTATTCTCCGTCAATAATTACATGTGCCGCTACAGTCGGCTTATCCCCAGGCTTTGAATGGAGGGACAAGTCTTTTATTGTTAAAAGCAAGCCACAACTGCTATAATTTCAAAAAGGTATGTAAATTAATTCCTGGTATGATGAAAAATACAGAGACTGAAGAAAATCAATGTTTAAATCCTCTATATAAAGTGGAACAAGAATGTTGAAAAAGCATTATCGAAACGTCGTTGACGTTGTCAACGTCACAGTCAAGATGACAGCTACATAAAAAATGTCAACACCCATCGGCGGTCCGACAGTCGATAATCTCGAATGTAAAAGGTTAACGTTACCTATTATTTTGTAATGAAAATATTTACTTTGTAATGAAATTAAAATTAATAAATAAGTAATCAAAAATGATGGTAATATAGTGACAAATCTCATTAAATATTCTCCAAGAGACAGCTGATAAACAAGATATACCCACGGTAAGTTTTTTTCTATGTACCTAAACTGCGGATTTCACTATTTAAACCTACGATGAATGAAAATAATTGTTATTACAGTAAAGCTAACAGCTGCTACAGAGTTTTATTGAATATGTATTATTTAAGGGATCCATTCTTAGCCAAACCGTTTAGGGAACAAAAAAATACCTATGTATTTTTACTAGCAATATTTATTTATTCAAGTGTTTAACTACTTACATCCATAGTTTACGTAGTTTCAGGGACATTATGTTCAATAGTGTAAATAAATACCATGTAATTTCTATGCTTATTTATGTAAGTATACCCTTAATAAATATAATAAGTATAAAATTATGTTTAAATAGTGACTTCTATCTAAATAAATCTACTGCATTTATTTTCTGCAGTGACTGCTAGTATATAGGTACCTACTTGTTGTAATAAATAATGGCAATAGCCTACACTGGTGGGACCTGAATATATATAAACTGTGGGTACCTACTTACATTTTTTCACCTTGCTGATAATAGTAATAATTAATTATATAATTTGTTAAAATGAAATGGAAATACTTTTATATTATAAGTATTAAATCCAAAGATAACAAATTATAAAATTTTCATACAAGAATTAGGCATCCTATTTGACGACAAACTTTCATTTCGTGCTCACTATGGTTTTGCTTTGTTTTGAGAACTACTAAAGATTTTCAATATGATCATAGTGAGCATGAAATGAAAGTTTGTCGTCAAATAGGATGCCTAAATCTTTTACCAATTGTGTACGACTAAGTGCTTGATCATCAATAGTATAGTTCCAAATAATTTTATTACGCTTTTGAGTAAACAATATGACAGAGCACTTGCCAGGGTTCAAGTACATGCAATTAGACTTGCACCACTCAGATATAAATATTATTTTAAAAGAGTGTCCATGGAGTTTCTTGCCAGATTCTTCTCCATAGGATCGATCTTTTGGAACCGTGCATCTAGAATCATAACGTTTTAAAAACGCTTGTAAAAGCTTATTTGAAATAAAAACATTTGAACTTGAACTTGATTCTTTGTATGGATTTATGAGTTATGTCAAAATCCTATTCCTAGAGCAACTCCACTGATTGATTTGTTATTGGGACCGGCCATGACCGTAAAGGATGGGAAAAGGATACTTTACTTATTTCTTTAATTAAAAAATATATTTTCACAGTTCTACACTTTGCATTTCGGTTGTGAATCATGATAAATAAAAACATAATAATATTTCCTTTGAAACGGTAGCTATTTGTCGGTATAGACATCAACACCAATTATTTATAGGTATGTGGAATGATAAATTGCTATTTGCAAAAAAAAATGTAAACATTTTGGCATGTTAGACGAAATTGAATACATTTAGGTACCTATCTATGTCTTGATAACGCAACAAATGTACATAGTATTATAGTACAATGGCGACATATCAAGCTATACGCTTTACACTTAGGTCCGCCCATATGCCGTCGCAATAACGGTTATTATTGTAGTACAATTTACCTTAACGTGTGTGTATAAAATTTAAACTTGAATCAATTGTACCGATAGTCTCGTGAAATGTGATGCAATTCAATCGTTGAGATGATTATTATCTACTACTGCTTTACTAACTGTTACGTCCATCTACAGATTCTATTCTCCCTACAGAGCAAAATAAGGTTGAATTACATGTTCGATATCTACATAAACTAATTAACAAATGGAATCCGTAAAACCATTGAGTCATTGAAAATCATAAAAAAATCATATTAAGCGTGTGTGATCCTGGATCTTGCCTCTTACTTGGAACCTATTATAGGTAATTGGATTTGTGCCCAGTTAATAGCAATGACGATAGTTTTGGTATACCTAAATGACTATCTATTGCAATAGGCTATCGTTACAAGGGAATATCAGCTAACTCGGGGTGACAGGATAGTACACCTCTGTCGAATCCTTCGGAGATACTGGCGTAAATCCGCATGGACTTGAATCCACACTATATGATAATTCGAAAGAAACTCTGCGTGATTGTGTCTCTCTGTATGTTTGTTTCTTACGCTTTCACACCTAAACCGCTCAACCGATTCCGGTAAAATTGCATGGATCTGCATGAGATGAGATGATTGTTATTTTAGTTAAGGAAATATTCGACTTACGGTCAGGATTGCATAATTGATATCTAACTAAAATATTTTTTCCTTCACTAAAATAACTTGTAATCTTAGGTAAGTATGAAAAAATGCAAAAAATCACAAAAAGATGGAGATTGTGATTGTCTCAAAAACTCCTTTGGGATGCGAGTGAACCGCAGGCAACAGTACCTACTATAATTCTTCCTCTTCCCAGTTCTACACAAAATGGCATTCGGATATTTAAAGACGTGGAAATGAATTGTGGCTGAAAGTTTCCGAACACTCACCGGTAACTACTTGATTTTGTCGCGGACTGTGCTTTGCGCAGTTTTTACTTTTGCATCAAGCACGAAATCTTTCTATCCTTGAAATTTACTCAGAGTTTCTGCAGTATCTTACCTTCTCAAAATGTCCTCGATGCAGAAAAGATCCGTGTATTGGTAGGTTTTTTTTCCTGACATACGATCAGGTTTACTTTTGATGTAACAATAAGTCACGAGAGGCTAGTGCTCACGCGCATGTCGGCACTCAGCAGCGCTATCGCTGCCGTCCGGTCAGTCTGTGATCGTCCGTTAATTTATGTAGAGCCCGCATAATTTCGCACGCAAAAACCTTCAATTAAAATATGGTTTTTCTCTTTCGTAATTTTTAATCGAGTCGAGTGATTGATACTATTGTTTTAAACAATTTTATTAGTTCGGGTAAGAATATTATAGTTTTTTTTATTCATAAATATTTATGGATTGTATCGACGTGTTTGATTGTGATTGTGTACATAGTGTTAATGACAAAAAACTTTTCTTTTACAACTTTTACACTCTCCCTCTAACGTAACTTCGACTTCGCATTATTAAGGAAGAAGGGCTCTCTGCGGGTAAGTAGGTACAACTTAAATGAGTTAGGTATCATGTGAATAAGTGTTTAAGAACCTATGTATAAAGATATATTCCGAGAAGAGCGCCCAGTTGAATAGCCCCTGAAGTACCTACATATTTATTTTAGAAATAACAATATCGAAAAAAATTCTGACAAAAACAAAATAAAAAATAATCTAAACGGTGTAAACAGACCTTAGATTGAATTTAGAAAAAAATTACAGACCGTATCGCAAATTCTTTATCTACAGGAGGTAGGCAATTTGACTACAGATTTTCTGAATATGCGATTTCTGGAACCGAGAACCTAGCTATAACTATCAGTATTGTTGAAATATTTTGGCACACCTCTTACATCTCTCTTTTTATTTACATATTGGAATCTAATTATTTAGCATCACTTCCCTTAATAGTAAAGGAAACATCGATAAATTTACATCACGAGCTCCACAGAGTCACATCACTTGGACTATCATGGATTATGCGTATGCCTCTAATCCGTCTTTAAATCCGTCTTTAAATCTGTTTCTCTAGGTATCTCACGTTTTTTCATAATTACAGATACCTATTATGTTTATATCATTATTTTATATTTCCTCTTAGCTTACCAACCAACTTAAAAATTACGCACCTATGTCTTATGATGTATTCTTTTATGATTCCGACATCTTTTAAGTATATATTATATTTTACTGTTCAGATTATTGAATGCCTAAGCTGCTTATATAAGTATCGTACGTATTTAAGTTATTTTTCTTGTTGACTTACTCTACGAAACCTGGCAAAGGAAAGTTGTACCTAAATCGAAATTATAAAATTTATACAATTAGGTAGACAGTTCAACAAATTCAAACATTTTATTACTTAACTAGATAGAGTCATAGACAACTGAATTTTAGTCTACAATACTATCTATTCATATACTAATTGCTTCATAAAAGCAATAAATTAGCATAATAAATTCTTAATTTTATTTTGTTTCTTCTTTTTATAATCATAAATTCCTGGTCAGTAATTTGTTATCAAGGAGTGGTGCAAAAATAAAATATCTGTTCGTACTATGTAAAACATAGTATTTTGGCAATACTGGCTTTGGTCTTACCATGTTGTAAATACTTAGGTGTTTGTTTTTTTAGGCCTAATTTTTGCTGAGCTCTAAAAAAATAAAATTAAACTATCTTAAACGCATTCTATGCGTCAGTAAGTAGTTTTAAAAGCAAACTATTCTAATAGAATAGTGGTGGTTACCACACTCGCCCGTCTATTATTGCCATATTAACAAATCAAGTACGGTCGAAACAAATGGTAGTCTGAAGTTCGCCGCAAGTGGTTTTCCAATGGTACTTAAATATTAATGTAAAAATTCTGTGTAAAGACAATCGGATCCGGAAATGTTTCGTATTCTTGATTGTTATGGGAGCTATACATAAAACTTATATCGTTAAAATCGTTATGAAATAACCTTTCATAAAAAAATTGATTAATCCAATTTTGTCTTGCAATGTATTATTGATTGTAATCTGAAATCAGGACGAGCGATTTTTGTACAGTTTCTTGTACAAAAGTCGTTATAACTTTTAACCGTTTAAAACTTTTAACATTAGGTACTGATTTCGATATTTTTGCACAAAAATACATTTTACTTGTGCCGCGGCCGTTAGGAGCGGCTAAGTTGAGACGAGCACAGTTATTTTGAACGTCTGTACTTAAGTTTTTCGCTCCGGCATCGTCACTGATACCCATCAAGCTATCCATTTTATATACTTAATGTATAAAAATTATTTACGTATCTCATAGGCAACAAAATTGCTTGAAATTATTGCTTAAAATCGATCATAGGTATATTTTATTTCAAAGGACACACACCAACTCGATCTCGCGACAAGCAAATTCAAAGAAACGTGTGTTTAATATTACGTATTGTTGAGCATCGGTTTTGGGTTCAGTCTACGACCAGGTCGTGGCAGTCACGGGTCACGTATCAAGTGACAAACGCTGGAATGTTCTTGGGCTAGAGAAACCGACACCAGCAGAATGTGGCTTCACAATAAAATTATTTTTCGCTGTGTTGCCAATATTTCTTACAAAATATAATGCTTACACTTCATTTCTTTCCTTTTTCATTCGTAAACAATACATATAACGCAAGTAAACATTTGAAAATCATGTCACGTTATTATTAGCTTTTATTTTTGTAATAGCGACATGGACTTAACTAAAAAAAAATTTGGTCTTTTGTAAGAACTTGCAATAGATTTAAGCATTGAAATTATTGTCATAGTATGTATGCTAGAGGAATACTAATAGTAGAGAAAGTTGGACATTGTAACTCAGATAAATTGCGGATAATCTAACGTATAAAAATGTGATTTCTGTCTTCTTTGCTTCTCTCTTAGTCTGGTATTCAAGAAACTGACAAGCGACACAAGTTGTTGGGTCGTAAGGTCTTACATCACATGACATCAACATCTTGTGAATCCTAGGTATTAAAAATACATTAGCACGCAGATAATTAAGAAGAACAAATATGCTTTAAAATAACAAAGTATGACAAGTTTTATGATCTTTCGTCTTTTCAAGTAGAGACTGCTATACAAAAACATGTAAGGTTATTTATGTAATAAATAATACAATAACTCGTATTAAAATAAAGTAACAACCAAACATATAGTATTAACCCTTCAACTAAAAGGTTGTTTGTAAGAGATCGCTATTAGCGATAAGACCGCCCATTGTACCATATTCTATGATTGATAACTTATACTTGACATTAGTTTTTGGTGTACAATAAAGGATATTCTATTCTATTCTAATAAATTACAGACACAAAGGGCCCTTACGCACTTTGCTAAATTAATACCGTCAGGAGGTAATCATATTCATAATTTAAAATAACTAAGCAAAATATGTATAAAATTATATTGGTATATACAGTTTATATTTTGAATCGTTAATGCATAATCCTATTTCATTTTTAAGCACCATAATATCAATGCTACAAAATTTGTAATTAATCATAGATAATTAAGAATCATTAGTATAGTGAAAATCAGAAAAGTATAGTGTTCTATCCTTTATAGAGTACTAATTAACTCCTTGACTTACCCTCTGCAAAAATATTTTACATAAAATACAATACTTTTTCCGTTTATGAAGGTTTTATAGCGAATGAAAAAGAAAATAAAATGCAAAACGATGAAGGAATAACACTTGAAAACACGACATGGCCATCCGTCGCTACCGTCGTCGCTGAAAATTGGTTTAATGATATTTGAACACGATTTTCTCAATACTTACCGCCTGTAAGAATAGAACGTTTTGAGTTTCAGAACACATAAAGAACCTTTTTGAGTTGAGGCAGTGCTAGTATTCAAACTCATAATTTATACAGCACAAAAGCCGTGTTCTCTGAACTTTCTTTGAACAGAATTTTAGAGGAAATATTTGTAAATATAATTATATAAGTAGTGCAGTTTTCTATGCACTGCATGAGCTTAATAACACGGTTTACTATCAATAAAGCCATAAATGTTTTTTCTTCAAAATTACAGTATCAACAAACGCTGAGAGCTGCAAATCGTGACTCGACTACGCGTAACATTTTTATCTATCGTGATCGGGCTATTTGCTAGGAAATCGCGTAATATGTCGAGACAACGGTACTCAACGCCAGTCACTCAGCAAGTTTACGAGTTCTGCAATATAAGGTTACGCGCTAAAATCTATACACAATGGTCCAAATACTTTTGACAGGGCGTGATGCAAGCGCAGTGAAATGTACGGAAAATTGTCTTGAGTTTATCACTTACGATTTGGGCCTCGAGTCTTCAATTATTACCGTTATTAACCGTCATTCGATGAATACGAAATTGCGAATTTTTTACAGTTTTATCTCCCAAATCAATAATTCCTTGTGTTATTTAGTGTCATCAGAGGATACATACATCTGATGATACAATTATTGAAATAACAATACACAAGCATTTTCTATTTTATAAATAGTTTGCCTTAGATAGATTTTATTTTGAACAGGTTTCTTTTTTATTGTATTTCTTTAATATGGGAACCCTTAGCCCTTCCGAAATTAATTTTGTTACTTATTGAAGGCTTGCGAGCCTGTCGTCGCCGACTTCCGATAACATTGACTGATCGGACGTTGGACGGGTGGAATAGATGAGAGAAGTACGTGCTACGTCCGAAACTCCGCGTGATGAATCGGCGACTTGTAATCGTTGGACTAACACGGGTACCGTAATTTGTAAAGGGAAAGTTCATTGGGTCCTGGGTCCTGCAGATGTGCACTATCATCTATTGAGAACGAAAACGCGACATGTTTACTTATGAAGCGTTAAATTTACTCTGGATTTTATTAATTTTCCAAGAAAATTAAATCGTGAGCTGCTGTGAGACAAGTTAAATTTTATCTAAGTTATTACATACACGAGTAGTAACTCAATTTCAATTATTTTTGAGATCTTATTGGTACTGTGTATTTCTTTATTATTTGGGCATTGCTATTTTTCTATAGTCGAAAATCAAACTAGGCGACCATTCTTGTTTCATCTAAAAAAAACTGCTGGCAGGTAGGTACTGTATTAATGAGCAGAACGTGCCGCGCTTGCGACGGAGCGCGAAACAAATCGATGTCTCGTAATCGTCGAACTCGACATTTCGGGTAATTTGTTCGAGTGAAAATATCACTACTTTTTATAACACTTGCAAGTTATTTATCCTTAGTCGTTTAATCATGGACGTTGTAACGAGCCGCTAAGAAAGTAGAGCTTGAATTTAAAACAATGTTTTCGTTATTTTCTTCGAAGAAGTAACTTTCCATTGATAAAATCTTGTTGCTTACACAAGCACGAGGATTGGATGTGATGTTGCTGCCATTTAAAACTGTGTTTATAAATGGTTTCTATAATTAGCTGGTTTTGTATTATTCGCAGTTCTGAACCAATCACGCAGGTAGGTACCGAAAAATACTTGTTTTTCTTTATCGGGTTTAACTACTACGAATTCAATAATCATTTTTATATTATGTCACTAAAAAAAATGTTATCTTTAAACATATAATTAATTAAATTGTAACAGGCCGATGTTTGTACATTCAGCATTGAACCTATAGATATTGAAAATCTGTATGTTTTAGACGTATCACGCAAAAACTATTGCATGGAATTAAATTCGGTTTTCACATTTCATAATCATAATATTGCTGGCGGTCAAACTTAAATCTATCATGATAATGCCGTCTAGAAGCCGGTAAATCCTTTTGGGAAGCGAGTAAAACCACGGGTAACAGCTAGTACTTGAATATCATGACATAATTGACTTTGTCGCAAATTAGTCTTATCATTGTTGTTTTGTATTGTGCCTGTATTCGGCGCTTAAGTAAATCTTTAGTACATGTGACATTAATCCATGCAGATAAAAACGTTATATTGGTTGCTAACAACATGGATATCTGCACTTAAAAATACTGGTAAGTATTATACTGTCATCATGATTAATCAGCGATAACACATCATAGGTAGGGAAATACCTAATATATAAATATTAGTAGGGTCAAGATCAGGGGCCATATTTGCTTTATCAAACATAATTTTATCACTTCCGACAATGTCAGTCGAATTCAAGTGGTATATATGTCGCAGTAAGATAGATAAAGCCGTAATATAGTTATATCCCTAGGGATATAATTATATACCGTAACATAGTTATATGAAAGAAAAATAAAGTCGTTATCCTCCTGAAAAGGAGGATAACGACTATATATAATTATATACATAATTATTATTTATTATACTATATATAATTATATACCGTAACATAGTTATATGAAAGAAAAATAAAGTCGTTATCCTCCTTTTCAATTTGGTTACGTTAGGTTAGAACTGTAACCAACGACGCACGAGCCGAGCGAGCGAAATCGATATCGAATATCGATAAATATAGGCACATCAGCACGGAATTGCAAACATTACATATATCAATTAGTAGAAATATAAATAAGTAATACCCCTAACTCTCATAAAATTGTCTGATGTAGTATACAGTATGTATATACATAATTATATATTTACTATTATAATTGGCAAAGTAAGTAACTATGTAGGTATTCACGCCTAAACCGTTGAACTTATTTCGATGAATCTTGATATCTGTACCTCTATTGAAAAGGGGTATAAGTACTATTTCCTCCAAATTGGAATTATACCCCTTTTCACTAGAGGCCCAGATATAAAGATAGACATTTTGGAGGAGAACTTAAACTATCTTTTGTCACAAAAAGTTCATTGGGCCAAGTTAAACCGCGGGCGACTAATATAGATAAGAAATAAAAATCTTTTATTTGTTATGTTTCTTGTTATATAAGTATTTATTTACACATATGTCTAGGTTGCAAGTTTTTTTTAAACAAGTATTAGGTAGACCTACCTTTAAAACGCAGATTGTCCAATTCGCAAAATGTCCAGCGGTCGCAAAAAATATTTTGTTTGATTTCATGAACCTTCTCATACACCAGTGTAATTATCCGAAGACGTATAATTTGAATGTCGTTTGCAGTTACCTACTTATTTGTTAAATGATTAGCTGAACGCCCCTAACGGAAACGACAGTTTTACATCGCATGTTAATATTTACGAAATAATGGTATAAAGGATGTTCAATACAGAACACGTAATAACAGGCTGTAAAGATAAACAGTACTCGAGTAATTAAGTTTTATTCGTATATTTCACTAATGTGTAAATGACGGTAGACAATCTCATTTTTTCTAATTTCATGTTGTAGAGAAATTAGTTTAAAAATAACGGGTCCAAAAAGTGATAACCGCGACATAAGAACCACGACGAAGTTAATCAATTAAAGTTTACTTTTGAGCATGTAGACGTGTTTGCAGATTATTGTAAAAATTTAACTAAAACTAATAATTTTGCAATTTCTACGAATTGGAGGTAAATTAGTCTAGTAAGGACCATACTCTATGCACTCATTTATGAATCTACTTTCCAAGCTGTGATCAGATTCGCTAGAAGAGACGGCTGTATATATGTATTATGTGTAATTGTGTTTAAACATTTACTATGGATACCGTATAGGTACGCGAAATCGCAAAAGAAAAACAGCTAATAAGTATGTATTCAATACAAATGTCGAGTGTTTAGCATATTTTTTGCCCGATTTAATTCAAAGCTCTATGTTAATTCATCACAGAGCATAATTAACCATGAATAACGTTGAATAACATTGATTAAAAATACAAGTGTTGCACTTTTGCAATTATAACCCGATCTTACTCCACAGAGGCCCTATCACTTAGCTCTTCCAACTTTTGTGGAAGATAAACAACGCGAGTTGTCCGCTTGTATTCCCGGAACTATGTGAAAATAATGTTTATTATTTCAAAATTATCGCACAGTATGTAAAGCTATCACATGATAGAGCGTTCACATGCGGTGGTCGCGCAGCTGCCTGAGAGGAATGTAATATTAGAGTGGATGGCGCCTGGGTATCATGTGTACTTCCCATAGGAATTTTCATTGGATTATCGTTTCTGCACCTACCACCTCGCATTCGTCGACGACGCCCGGCGTTTCGCGATGTGCCGCGTGAGATAGAATAGATCACACTACACACAGGGCTGTCTAGAAAACCCTAAGTCAAAACAAGTTAAATCTGTTGTGTAGTATAGTGCGGATTTTTTGTTGAATAATTAGATCTAATCTATCTCGATCTCAAAAATGAATCATTAGTGATAAAAAGTTCGCTCGTACTGCTATAATGTTGTCTGACGTAAGTTTGACGTTTTACTAGTAGGTATGTACTTGCCATTTTATCATTATGATTATCGCTAGTTCCGACATCGATAAGCAGAAGCATGTATTATAGGCAAAATTCAACCTAACCTAACGTTTGTATATTATAATATTATATAAGTAGTGGGCCAAAACGCTATTACTATAGCTGAAACACACGCATAATACACGATATCCGGAGACCTACTAAATCCTAGTAAAATGGAAGCTTAGGATTACAGCTAGTAGATATATATTTGGCGCAAATCTCATGGTAAAATCGAGCCGAGACAGCCCTACACTCGGCTCACGAGTCGCCGTTTGATCGAGGAATTACGTGGCTAACATCGACCAAAATGATTGATAACCGTCTTGGGAAAGGGAATTATTGTTGAATCCCTGATAGGCGTTTAGTGCGATGGTTGATTGACTCGCACGTCGTCATTAGAGACCCTAATGTAGTGCTATCTCGTTCGAGGTCCCCACTTCCTATGTATGCCTGTAAAAGATAAGAATATTGTATTATTTATTTATTATATTTTATGAGGTCCATAGGTAATCCTGTATCTCATTATCTTCTATCTTGAGCTTTTTAATACGCAGTTTCAGTTCAAGTTTTCGGCCTCTCGTTTGCTTTTTGGCTTCCAGTCTAACCAGATGCAGCTGAATACCAGTACCTATGTTACAGGTTGTAACAGGTATTAGACCTCCGTAACCCAGTTTGTGGGCTATCGATATTCTAAGTTAGATAAACTGTTTATTGTTAGGATTTTGGGCTTCTGCATAGCGTAGCGATCATCGTAAAAATTTCGTACCGAGATCATCATCATTATAAGCCTTGTAACTTTAACCTTGCTTGGTTTGAAGAAGTTTGTTCACAGGAACATTATTTGTCGAAAGAAATTGCCGTTCTTGTCATTAGGTACTGACTACATCCGTCGTTTAGCTGTAAATATGGAGCAGCCTGTTAGCGGCTTTCACAAATTATATCTGTTTTACTACGTTTGAGCACATGAGACTAGCTTGAGTTTTGACATTATTCTGACTAAGTACTTACGTACTTTGTTTTCCTGTAACGGTATGATCCCGGCTACCCTTATATGCTGCACATGGTGTGGCACAGACCGTTTCTCAAGTCGTAGGCATTGAAAGACACTTCTATTTGTAGTCTATAGTAGTTTAAAATACTCTGCCGCCTTGAAGACTGACTATAAAAAAGAGACGGATTCAGTACCTACATCTACACAAAATTTATAAATATTGGATTGTTAGTTTGTAAAATTGTTTATAATACTTAGATAATCAATTGTTTTAAAAATTCTCCTTCACCTGTGGAAAGCACAAGCACACATTATTCCGGAGTAACAGACTATAATGTTAATTGACAAACATACTTATTGTCACTATAGGTCGCGAGTGAAACCGCGGGAAACAGCTATTCTAATAACAGTTCAAACTTTATCATAAAATGTTCTGAGTCAAATCCTCAAGACAACAGTTCTCAAGCGTAATTATCATAAATTATACTTATAATTGAGTTAACTTGAATACCTATCTTTATTTATTGTACCTAAAGTTTCTTTAACGTTATAAAAATATGAACTGTTCCATTATGGGTACCTACTTTTTGGCGTACCTGTCTAACATTGCGTATGATTTATAAAATACGCGGTTTTCATGTTTCTCGGAAACGTTCGTCTTTCTTGAATTCGTCTTTCTTATGTACGCTGACACAGTCACACCAGTACCTATATAAAACAAAATCAGATTTTATTAGCTAGTCTAGTAGCTGAATTACCTTAACAAATTTTACTCCAATTTTAATAAAGGATATATTATGTATTTTTACAGTATTTACCTACTCCAATTTTCATAAAGGATGAGGATATATTTTAGTCGTTATCAGTTACATAAAAGTCACGCCTCTTTCCCGTAGGGGTAGGCAGAGACCACAGACTTCCACTTGCTACGATTCTGACATACCTCTTTAGCTTCTTCCACACTCATCAATATTTTCATACATGAACGTCGGTTTAGGGTACTCTTGACCAAGCCATTTTTCAAAACGTCCTCAATCTGATTCCGGAACGTTCGCCTAGGCCTTCCCCTTCCTACATTCCCATTCGCTTGACTCTCGTATATCTGTTTAGTCAGTCTCTTTTCATTCATTCTTTCAACATGACCAAACCATCTCAACATACCTTTCTCGATTTTAGTCACTACATCTTCATTCACACCACAACGTTCCCTTATCACACTATTTCTTATCCTGTCACTCAATTTCACTCCAATCATACTTCTCAAAGCTCTCATCTCAACTGCATTTATTCTACTTTTATGCTTCTTCTGCCACACCCAACTTTCACTACCATACATTAGTGTCGGTACTAACACCCCTCCATTACGATGCATAGCCGAAAAATGTTTGGCGAAAAACCAAAAGGTCTATTGCGCTTTCGTGGATTTGGAAAAGGCCTATGATAGAGTGAGGAGGAATGAACTGTGGTCAGCATTATCTATGCATGGGGTGAATGGTAACCTGATTCGAGCACTGAAATCTCTCTATGAAGATTCCAGTGCTTGTGTTAGGATAAACGGGACATACACTGAATGGTTTAACATCGAGAAAGGTGTTAGGCAGGGATGTGTAGCGTCACCCTGGCTTTTCAACCTATTCATGGATAATTGTTTGACGAATTTGAAAGAGAGTGAATGTGGATTGAAAATGAATGAGTTACTAATCAAATGTCTTCTCTACGCTGATGACCAAGTCATACTTGCGTCGTCAGTAAAGGAGTTACAGGAGATGGCAACTATTATGGATGGAGCTTTGAAAAGAAAAGGAATGAAAATAAACGTAAGCAAGACGAAAGTTATGGTATTTGAAAGAGATGATAGCGTGACAGATTGCAATATTGTGATCGAAGGTGAAAAAGTTGAACTAGTGAATGAGTTTACATATTTAGGAAGTGTGTTCACAAAAGACGGAAAGTGTGAAAGTGACATAGAAAAGAGAGTGAATGCTGGAAACAGGGTGAACGGAGCGTTGCATGCTTTTATGAGAAGTCAGAAAGTGTCCAAGAGGGCACGTTTGGCTGTTCGTTATCAGTTCATGATCAATAACTTTACAATCGGTTGTAAAAACTAACTACGTAAGTACATGCTAGGTATAAACTTTTGCACAGCGGAAGTTATGCAAATGTTTGTTTGCATAACACTTAATATCCTACACAGTATAATATTATCAACGTAGATACCCATATTATTATTATTTTAGGATCCCATTACTTTAGATTGTGTAATTTTAAACCATAGCAGAACAGGTCAATTTGAAATTTCAAGCGTTGGTATGACCAAATAAAAAATTTGCTTGTCTTCATAATTAATAATGATTTGGCGATAAATAGTTAATGCGCCGCAATTATTAACTGAAATATCAATCATAAGGAAATAGACATTCAAGGTTAACCAATTGATTCATAAACACAAAGCCCAATATGAGTATTACTTCTTGAGGTTTTTTATTCCTTCAAGAATAAAACCTCGTCTTCAATACAAATCAACGACAGTTTAGAAAAACTGTATGTTTTCGCATCGTTATGAAGATTAGACGTTAGGCCAAATAATACATTATTACGTTTTCAACATCCTGCATTATCTAAAATTGCGTATTACGTAAGCAGTGAATTACAGTGATAACGTTTCGATCACCGCCGACATAAAACGACATTGTCAGAGACGTACAACAAACACAAGGGTTAATAGAAATCCTCAATCCAATCTGGGCGAATAATTGGTTAGACCCACCTGGTTGGGAACAAAGCGCACTGGCGACGTTGTTCACCGGAGGTTTATTGGCAACCGATGTAACATACCATCGCAAATTAACACAGCCGACCTCAATATTATCGGGGAACACGGCCTCCACCTTGTGTCCAAACGCACTACACACTAATAGCTAATTTTCTCCTAGCACCTACCACTCAAGAGATAAATTGACAATAACAGATTGGTTCCCTACCTTTTCTTACTCGTTTGAAGATAGCAAAATAAGTGCTACACTATTCGTTCGGGCTTTATGTCCTTTCATTGTTAACTTTTTATTTATAGATTTATCTACTATATGAGTTTAAACCTTCTTTACTACAAAATGTAGCTTTAATTAAAAGTAAAATAAATAAAATAACTGTTCGATTAAACCTTGTATCCGTACGTCAAGCCTGGCTTCAATCATTTCATTATCTTTCTAACGCAAAGCTTAATTGTAGACCCAGTGACAACAATACGTAATATTCGTTAATTTAACAATGTTAACTACAGCATCGAATACTGTGGTCCTTCCATACGTAAGAACTATATTTGGTCCTTTTGTTTTTCGACGGTCATGTTTAGCGGCGAGCCTTTATTGGGGAATTGGAAGTGTGCGACACAAAGGGCCTTAAATTAAATCAACTACCCCAATATTCCCTGCAGGAGTGCTTTATAGGCTGGGGGAATGTAGGGCGTTGTGACCGCTGGTCTACCTCTGTATTGACTAAGTCTGGTTTGTAATAGAATAAAATAAAACTGGAGATGGACGGTACAATACCCCTCATATTTTCGCTTTCTATCAAAACATTAATCGAACATTCGAGAGAAAATTAACTTCAGGTGGTATCTTTCAAATGATTTCTGTTCAATTTCTTTGTAAATACAGTGTAGCTTGCAACGTGTAGACACTGTTGCAAAGTTTGTCTCACATTTTATTGTTCTATCATGTTTCGTAAAAGCTACGGCTCCGTATAAATAGTTTCCTTTACTTTGGTTCCATATATCGGCGACAAATACCTTGATGTTACAATAATTTTTCAGTATTTTTATGTAATTGTATTTACCAAACAACGCATTTTCAACAAATCTAAGTTGCATCTGTACACAATCGTCGGTATTCATAAAAATATAAAACGTCTTTTATACTTCTTTTGGCTATAAATAATAATATGATTTGTTTTCTTTTCCGTGTCACAAAATATCACGTGTCAAAATAAGCAAACACATTATGAAAGATTTTTATGATGTTTTATATTTTTATGAATTGTAATATGTTCGGCGTAATCTAAACTTGGTTTTCACTCATGTTATTGTAATTGTAAGTAGCTATGTTAAGCCGGTTTTTTATTAATAAATTACCTAGCTGAAAAGTTTTTATTTTCATAATATAAGCCATATAAATCAACATAATAACAAAAAAGTTATATTCTGATATCAAAGGACAGCCATTGACCATTGCGTTATTTTTAGTTCATTAATTGGTCCAACCTTGTCATCTATGAGGCATTAATTTATGTCGTGGTTTCCTTTATCTTGTGGAAATATACTAATTTGGGCCATCAATTTACGTATCTACTCTTTATCTCTTTCTCCCCTTGATGGACGAGGCTCAATCTCTAACCGAAAACTGAAAATAGGAACTATTGCTTTACATTTAGTTAAAACACCCCTAATTTATTTTAATGTCATTATCGTTTAGTCTAGATAGATACGTCACAGAACCGACGCTCAAATTTTAGTTGTAATTCTATGTCAGAATTACTATTCATGACACAATTTTGTTCTATTTTTGAAATGCAATCAGATAGGACCATGCCACCAGGATACGTAGAGCGTAATTAAGAAATGAGATTTGTTATGGCCTAATTGTTTCTCTCTTTGTTATCAGGTAGACTAAATCAGTAAAATGTCATCGCCATCCAAACATCGATCCAAAAAGCAGACCCGGTGCAAACGTCTGTTACACAAACGTCTGCCTATCACAAAATGGCTTCCAGAATACAATTCAGAGAAGGCTCTGGCAGATTTGATTGCGGGCATCACAGTAGGCCTTACGGTTATACCACAAGCGCTGGCGTATGCGACACTGGCTGGATTAAGTCCACAGGTAAGGTTTTATTCATAGACATTACCTTTAGTGATTATTGTTACGTGTTCCGATATTTTCAAAATAACATTGCTGCTTTAAAATTTAATTTGCACCAACATACGACCAGCTGTATTATAAAAATTCTCGAAAAACTGATAATATAGACATACGAAATACATGGTCCTGATTTCATTTAAGGGATACCTACATACAGTTGTTTAGTTTAACTAAGATTATATTTAAGAACTAGCTTTTGCCCGCGGCTTCGCTCCCCTGAACCTATGTTGGTATTAGAAATGGATTCCAAAAATATTTTAATCAAAAACCAACAATGATATCGTCTTTGTATAGAGGCCAATTAGAGAGGTCAAGCTGTATCTCATGATTCCTTTAATTAATTGAGATAAGAAGTTCAACAGTTTTTAAATGGAGCATATACTTTCTAACAATGATAACAAAATTAAAATTTATTCAGTAGTTTTTCTCTAACCTGTAACAAACAGACAATTTTAAAAATCTCATTTTAATACAGTTTATATACCATAACCCACTTGGTTTTTTTTAATATCTGCAATGTATAGACACAGCTTTTTTACAATTTAATATAAATAGAGATAACAATCATATATTAGAGAAAACTTGTGTACATTTTGTTTTAGGATTTATTTATACTGTCTCATATTTTAAACTTGACACAATGTATGCGTGTCCTAGCACATATTACAAGAAGGTTTATGTAATATTGAATTTATTACTTAATTGCTTTTTGAATTGATAACTTTCGAATTTGAAATAGTAAGTACTTTATAATCACATATAGGCTTATGAATACTTGGAGATATAATTAAAAGATAAGACCTCGTTCTGTTTTTTGAATTGATTAATGGCTGTTCAAATTGTTTTAATAGTGTTACTTTAATTAATATAATGTAATTACTCAAATGTTAGTAGTCCTACATGCATTGTGAATTTATATATTTTATTTATGAAATGCGATTTGCTGTTAGAATGTCAGATTTTATTCATTTAATGGGTCGCCTTATCTGTGATACTTATAACTTTCGAGTTAGCAATAATCATATTAGTATGACCTACCCTTAAGAAATACATCCTATTACGTATAAATTATATAGATACACAGTTTATTGTATATCACAAATCAACATGTGGTCGTAGTTTATAAAGATTGCAATGAAACAGATATTCACAGTCGTAAATTTTCAGGACGGTCTCTACTCATCGTTCATGGGCTGTTTCGTCTACATAGTATTCGGCTCATGTAAAGATATTACTTTGGGTCCAACAGCATTGCTGGCTCTCATGACGTACCAACAAATACAGGGAAGAAACCCTGACTATGCAGTGCTACTCTGTTTTTTGTCCGGCGTAGTGCAACTCGTAATGGGAATACTACATTTAGGTGAGTGAATTTTCAACCTTATTAACGTGCTAAGTATATTATTTTACATAAAAAACGCACATAAGTTTGGATAAGTATGGTTAGGCAATGATGTATCCACAGGCCACAGTTCACCCATCATCAACCAATTCAATGTCCCACTAAAAGATATGAGTCTCCTCACAAAATGAGAGCGGTTAGGTTATTATTACAAACTAGCTTCTGCCCGTGACTTCGTCTGCGTGGACTTCAGATAAAAAGTAGCCCATGTGTTATTCCAGACTATAATCTATATCTGTGCCAAATTTTATCCAGATCCGTTCAGCCGTTCTGGCGTGAAAGAGTAACAAACATCCATCCATCCATCCTAACAAACTTTCGCATTTATAATATCAGTAGGAAGTAGGATAGTCCACCACACTGAACTAGTGCGGGTTGGCAGACTACGTACAAGCGCCATCTCGAGTCGTCGAGGAAGACTCGCGCGTTCAGGTTTCCTCACGATGTTTTCATAATACGCACATGATTGCGAAAAGTCTGAGATGAGTGCCTTGGATTCGAACACGAGACCTATAAATTGGAAGTCCTTTGGTGATCATGCTATGATTACTTTTTTACATCCACTGTTCGCTGGTATGCCTTTCGATGTCATGTAATAGGCAGTCCAACACAAATTTCAAATACCGAGCTGCTGACAAATCTTAAAAACTGCACTTTGCACGATCTGAGAATCAAACTCACATTCGGAACGTTGCTACTAATGAGGCAGCATTGCACAAGAATTGCATGTAAAAAAAGTTTTATTTTTCCATGTAAAGTTTACAAAATATCTGAGTGGAAATCCCAGCACTCGCTTGGCGGAGTTGCAAGCCGACACTACCGCAATCTTTACTCGACAAGTTTTATTGCTTTCAGAAGGAATTCTGTTGTATGCCTTTGCCTTTTATTTTTTTTAAGGCTCCTTTCCGAAAAAGAATCCCTTATAGGATCATTTTATCTGTTCACTTCTCTCTGCCCGTCAAGACCTTAAGATTAGGATCCAGTGGTATCAAGTGGACACCAATATGAAATACTTAAGTCTACGATCCCATATAGCTGTATTGTCTTTAAAAGTCAAGCTTCTAAGTCCATCTTTGTGTCACAGGTCCCGTTGACCTAGAATTATAAAATTCGGGAAGGATCAAAGCTTACAGCACAAGTAAAGTAAAGGAAAGGAAACTCACGAAAATAATAAACAGTACTTAGGTACTGTTTATTATTTTCGTGAAAGTTTTAACGGAACTGTAGGAGCGGCTATGTGAAAACAAGCTGTTATATATTGTCTAGTCTTTCGGTATCTGAGGAAACAGCAGCGCATTGTATTTGTCGAACTCACGATGAATGGCATTATGTTCAACCATGTACATAACGATTACAATTATATCCTGTACTGGCCAAGGCCGGTGCGTAATAAATACTACTAGTTGTTAAAAGTGAGAGCAAGCCTTTTATATCTTTAATCGTTTGAACTAAACATAACATATACACCTGTATTTTCTGAAGTGGTAGGTACACAGTTACAGTTCGCCATAGTAGGTCATAGGTAATAGGGACGACGCAATTTCCAAACACCGTGCTGCTATTGAGAATTTCATAGAAAAACGTTATTTATATCAGGTTATTCGACCTGGGAATCTAACCCAGGACCTCTATGCTATTGAATCACTAGGCAATTGAGGCTATTATGTTTGTCAGTATATTTTTAATTCATATGAAACCCATCATCCTGCCCTTATTGCAATTTACTTGAGATCAGCACGGAACTTTTTAAGCTTTAGCTCATCACTTTATCCGGGCAAAACCTGCCAACCTGTCTTTATTGCCATTAACCGGTCACATATCCAAACTCCGATCTGCTATTCAGTATTTAATAGAAAAATCGAATAAAACTTATCGATCTGAGAATCGGACAAATGGCCGTAGGCGGGAGGGGTTGGGGGTTAAAATCCGAAACAGCTAGTTTAAAATAAAGTTGCTATTTATTGTATTTGGTTCACAGTTAGAATCCCACCCTTTTCCTTACCCCTTCTCCCTGAAATGAATTTCTGACTATGGCCATCATCGAACTCATAATATTTAGCGTAGCTGTAGCACTTACGGCTACTACGCTAATTCAGCTGTTGACTTTAGTACCTATAATACCTATACTTATCTAATGTAACATCATAAATAGACTATTCATTTCTCTCAAATGTTTTTGTAAGAGTTTGTATTACACTGACTCAATAATTTCTCCATTGTTATCTCCAAATTGAAGTTCGCTACCTCGAATCGCAATTCCATACGTAATAGCTACATTCACAATGCGCCTTCAATTATCCCCGGTAGCTAGTTCATAACTAGTGTACACTTTACTTTGTGAGCTTATCTCGCTATCATTATCCAATTTCCATTCAGCGCTAGCGGCGGGTATGGGATCCTGTTTCATTATTCAATGGTGTTCGCTTAATTTGATACTCTTTCAAACTTGGTACATTGCGTCCTATTATCATTATTAATAGCTTCAGAGTTATTCTCTAGATATATGTATTTGTATACATACTACTTCATTGGTCTAGTGGTCCCAAGTGCGGCTGTTACGTTAGAGGTCCTGGATTCAATTCCCAGCTCGAGTAGTGTTATTGGGTTAATCTATGAAATTCTCAATAAAAACTCGGAGTTTGGATTTGTGCTCGATTACCTACTAACAATAGGCTCGCCCCCCTATTACATGGGGCTTTAACGTAGGTACATATAGGGGATACATTAGTACACTTCTACCAACAATTTCGGAGAATACAGGCGTGATGGTCAGTTATGATAAATAGATACATTATGTAGATTTGTTTCTATTCGGGTTAGACAGGTGTTAGTAAGTACTGATGTAGGTGGCCCACAGTTTGAGTATGTCGTCATCCGGCCTTATTCCAATTTACTTGAGGTCGTTTCCATACGTCTCTATCAACCTTTTTTCACGTGGGAGAGCAATGCTTCGGCACGAATGGGCCGGCTCGACCGGTGTGATACCACGGCCTCACAGAAAACCGGCGTGAAACAACGCTTGCGTTGTGTTTCGCCGAGTGAATGATGTTACCGGAGGCCCAAACCTTGTGACTCCTCTGGTGTTGCGGGTGTTCATGGGCGGCGGTTATCGCTTAACATCATGTGATCCGTCAGCTCGTTTGCCCCCCTATACTATAAAAAAAACCTTTATCCTTAATTTTTTCGGGCAAAGACTTGGGTCTTTGCCTTCAAACTTCTAATGAGAATTCCAGAGGAAATCCCAATAATACTTTACTCACAACAGATATCTATTTACTGTTTAATTTTGGAGTAGAGAGAACGTTATTTCAGTTAATGTGAATGACCTAATAACGTTTATGCAAATACTTATATAACTACTCAAAACGTACAATTCCTGCTTACAATTACTGTTAAACTGGCTTGATAGGTACCTCAAAATATAGTTAATTTTATCACTAGTTTGACCTACTAAACAGGCTACCTTTTCTAAGTATCATCATGTTTTAATTGATTGAAGGTACTTAATTGTTATTCAAAAATCAGATCATAAAACTTTAATGCGTTCTGCATACCTCAACTTCAATAATACTATAACAAAATAAAAAAGTTAATTTGGACGGACGCCTAATTTGAGCGCTTTAGAGATCGATACAGATACTGTAAGATGATGGGTACCTTGCGACCCAACTCTAGGCTAGGATTATAAATTACTAACTGCTGCCTGCGGTTTCACTCGTGTCCGAAAAAGATTTATCGGTCCATGTTTCTAGTCATGAAGCTAGTGCATCAATATGAAATTAGGTACACGAAATTGTAATTTAGACCTCTAACAATAAAAACAAGTGTCAAAACTGCATTCAACCTCGTATAGTATTTTTTCTTGCGTGATGTGCGTTAAGACCTGCAGACAGACGGACAAACAACAATTCTAAAGATAATTGCTTTTGAATCCACATGTTGTTCTAACGACCCCTTGTATTAATATTTTCTATGTACAGACATCTGATTTTCGAAAACCTCTATGCATTCTAAAGCTGTATTTATTTCTTACGCAGGTGTTTTAATAGACTTCATATCAGTACCAGTCACCGTAGGATTCACTTCCGCCACATCAGTGATTATTGCCGTATCACAACTCAAAGGTCTTCTGGGCCTTCAATTCAAATCTGGCGGCTTCTTAGACACCGTGAAAAAGGTAATATATGTTATTTATGGTACAAATAAACAAACATTACAATGGCAATCACAGCCTATTGTACACTCTAGCAACACCAGTAGTATCACGCATTGTCCAATAGAAACCTGAGCCGTTCAGCCTCAATCGCCCAGTAATTTCACTGGCTATAATATTGCAAAACGTGTAAGTTACTGTAAAATTATGAATCAGATTTTTTTTACATTTTCCATGTTAATACTTGATACTAATTCCTCTGATAAAGGATATTTATAGATAAAAATCAGTGCTCTATCAATTAAAGTGTATACTTAGTAGGTATATGAATGACTAATCCTGATTAAACGTGTATTTCTATAACGCGGTACAAACACAGAATATTTGGATGCCGTGATAAAAAATTGCCAGTCAGAGATTTGTTAGTAACGCTTAAAATAGCCAGCATGAGCGCCGCGAAATAATGTAGTCGTCATTTGTCGAAATTATGGCTAAAGACGAGATAATGCGATGACAAAATGCAGCACGCGAGTTAATCGCTAAAAATGTGTCACATGATCAGAAGAATTCTTAAATGCAGGACCGTCATTGACATGTTTCTTTAAAAAGGTTTATCCATAAATTACTGCAATCCCCCTGTAGACAACCCGTAGAAAAATCGTCTGTATTTATGTGCCAAATGACTTATTTTTGAGTACAATCTAAATATTTATTTGTTTCAGGTGATAACCAATATACCCAATGCAAGAATTGCGGACAGTTCACTAGGTATATCGTGTATTGTGATACTTTTAATTATGCGTGTAAGTATTGCCATGTTTTCTTATATAATTTATAAAGCAAAGTCCCCTGTGCTGTTCGCTATTAATTTCAAAACTACTGAACGGATTTTTATGCGGTTTTCACCAATAGACAAAGTGATTCATGAGGAAGGTTTCAAGCTATTTAACATCACGCTACGACCTTTATGCTGATTATGGAGATGGGCAATGCGGGTATAACGTGAAAAGGCTAGTCTTGTTAGGTAATATAAGTGACTAGCTTCCGCCCGCAACTTCGTCCCGGTAGAATAGTTACTTAGTCTTAGCGTGATGATATATAGCCTATAGCCTTCCTCAATAAATGGGCTATCTAACACTGAAAGAATTTTTCAAATCGGACCAGTAGCTCCTGATATTAGCGCGTTCAAGCAAACAAACAAACTCTTCAGCTTTATATATTAGTATAGATATAATATATTTTCAGGCATTCTATAAGTGATTACCTATGTAATCACTTATAGAATGCCTGAAAAACAACGCACACCAATCTAGAAGCATGAACATTTCACAGAGTTTCTTATACAGAATAGACACTACATTACGACAATTAATAATACCACTGCTATTCAAAATTTAAAGAAATACCCCAAATAACACTGCTCGAACTGGGAGGCCCTCTAACGTAGCAGTCACGCTTAACACCACACAAATGAGGCAGTTAATCAAACACCTATTCATTGATAAAATATGGTTCTATAATTATTATAAAGAGAAGTTCTGTTGGAATTACTCATACATAAATATAAAACTAAACTAAAATAAGTATAGACAGAGAGTACCTTTTCCAACGTAGGCCTGTTTAGGTAATAAGAAAGGGCTACTTAAGAATTTAAAACGAATTGCTAATATTTTTTAAATCATGACTGAATTAGTACCTCTGATTGGATATTGAAATTACAGCCCTATCGCTTTGCAGATCGCCTAGCAAATAGAAACAATAATGTTTACACAGTCTGCCATGTAAATCAGTATTTTGAAAACAATAAAATATGATGCGTAGTAAACTGCAGACCATTAACGCAATATAAAACAATAAAGCAATTATAGAAGAATGAATAATAGAACCGAAATAGCTTATGTAAATAACTATTTCACTGTAAAGGTTGCATAATAATATGACACATTGTGGTACTCTTTCTGTTAATTTGCACGTTGATCACATCATTATAATACTGGCTATAATTTAAAATGCCTCAGAAAACAGTCACTGTACATGAGCTCTTGGGTTCGATTCTCAAATTGTACAAAGTTTTATTGGGTGTATCTAAATATTATCAAGTTTGGATTTACATAGAACCTAAAGTCAAAACTACATAAATGTATTTTGTACAGACTTTTCTATATTATATTCTGTTCTCCTCATGAGACTTGAACAACATTATGCAAACTGAAACTCTAAAAACGTTGCCAAAATAAAATAAAGTTTGAGTAAAAAAATATCTGGTGAACATTTTATATTGTAAACTAGCTTCTGCTCGCGGCTTCGCTCACGTGAAGCTATATCAGGAGTAAAAATGGAAAACCAACATTGATGATCTCTTCTTTGTATGGGCCTCTATACGTCAGGGAGGTCAAGCTGTATCTCAGGATTCATTTTTTTTTTTTTTATGGGATAGGGGGGCAAACGAGCAAACGGATCACCTGATGGTAAGCGATAACCGCCGCCCATGGACACCCGCAACACCAGAGGAGTCGCAAGTGCGCTGCCCGCCTTTAAAAGGGTTTGGGCCTCCGGTAACCTCAACACACTCGGCGAAACACAACGCAAGCGTTGTTTCACGCCGGTTTTCTGTGAGGCCGTGGTATCACTCCGGTCGAGCCGACCCATTCGTGCCGAAGCATGGCTCTCCCACGTGAAAAAAATCATTTAATTAATTGAGATAAGAAGTTCACCAGTTTTTAAGTTGGAGCATATACTTTCTAACAGTGATAATAAAATTAAATATTTTCAGTAGTTTTTGCTCCAACCCGTAACAAACAGACAAACAGACAAGATTTAAAAAATCACATTTTCGAATTCGGAGACGTTTATATACCATAACCTTTGACTATCTATCCCTGGACAAGTGACGCGCTTAATTCTATGAACAAAAAAGTCTGTCACTTTTGGTGCGGGGGGAGGAAACACTACATACACATTGCTGCACACATACTCAAAATCATTTTGTATCGCCACGAACTCACACATATTAAATTCTTCACCACTAACACAATTTACGCACACATAGAGGTCAAATACGTCAACATACAAGAATTGACGACAATACGAACGTGTAATACAATAAAAATAATTAGGAAGCTACTATGTCGATATTTTATATCGATAGATTATTTTAGGAAGAATGGAGAAAAACGTAACAACATTACAAATTATTTTTATATGTAATTATTTATTTGCAAAATCAAAATCATCCATACACACCTTTTTAATATCTTGCGTCATAATTATTTTCAATGCAATGCTCTCATTGCATGCTAATGAAATACAAAACAAAGGAACTGTTTAGGTATAGATAAATAGGTGTAACATACTATGTAATTGGAAAATAAACGCACGGGTGAGAGAAATCGCAAACTTTTCGAAATACATATTCTATAGCCTATGTTAATCTTGAATAATGTAGCATTCAAATGGTGAAATAATTTTCGAAATCGGCCTAGTAGTTTTTGAGTTTATTTGTTACATACATTGATACATACAAATCTTTCCTCTTTATAATATTAGTATAGATAGAGCGGATATTGGGGATGTTATGTTACAAATACTTTGATACCGATTAGTTTGATTCTTTCATTTTGATTTTTTCTTTTCTTTGCCAGGCTGATATATTAGGAATAACACTAGACAGAGCATTTTGTTTCCCACGAGATATAAGTAGGAGTAAATACGATTTTGTTCATTATGTCGCGCGTTAATATGAACAGAAGCGCTACGCTAGAGGTCCTGGGTTCGATTCCCCGGTCGAGCAATGTGTTATTGGAGTTTTTCTATAAAATTAAGGGTTGATGCCCGATTAATGGCAATAGGCTTGCCCCCTAAATACGCATCTGTCTAACCCTTCGGGGAATAAAGACGTGATGGTATGTCGTGTACCGTACTCTCGTTATTTCTTTGAGCCGGATATCGAAAAAAGAAAATAATGTGTTTGAAGAAACACCCCGAGAGGCAGGGCATAGTGGAATTGAATAACTCACTTACAATTGGAGCTGCCCAACTGGGGAAACACCTACACTTTGCAGAAAATAGTAGCCAAATAACATAGCACTGTACTACTAGTATTCTATTATCTGTGACTGTACTATGTTGTGTTCCTAACGGTGAGCAAGATCGCCAGAGCTCCGCGAGGAAGCGTTATGTTGGTAGTGGGGGTACCAGTGTTGTGGGTTGTCTACCGGGTGTGAAAAGATTTTTACGGGTTCGGCAACGGGCGAGTGATACCCCAGGCGTTGCAAGCGTTCATATAATAGAGTACATTAACACTATATATACACTTACCATCAGGCGGGACATGTGCTGGTTTTCCACCTAAGCGGTAAAAGAAACCCCAGACCTTCTAACCATACCGTATCTTAGAAATCATTTTCAATGATTTTTGAAATACGATTTAAATATGTTAATTTATAAATTCTTTTGTCAACAAATTTATCCGCAACGGCTTAAGCTATTATTTATCAATCACACCTATATCATTTTAAATGAAGGTCTTTTGTAGATCTGAAAAAGTAACAAATAAAATATCTAATACTGGATATCAAAAATAATCAATAATCTTAGTTACGTCATTTCCAAAAATGTTATTTTATTAAAATATAGTGATATCATAAATTCATGATATTCATCTTTAGTGATCTTTAGCAATTATTATAATTTGGTCTTACATTGAACACGAAAATATCGATATCGATTCGAAATCGTAAACAAACACTATCACATCATTAATTAAAATGACAAAACAAAAGAGGGACATAGTCTCGCTACACTTTTAAATAATCAGTCATCTTTTAAATAGTCATAATATATATAAGGCCTATAATTGCCAAAAAACGGTAATTCTGCATTAAGACCTATAATTGGAAATCAGAAATGGTGACATCCTATTGGATGATATATAATTGAAATCAAAAAATGTCATTTTGATGGATATTTCAAATTTAAATCTTACGTGTATTAGCAGAAGGCTGATATTGATAGTAAAAAAAATTTGCTAGTCTCGTGGGGAGTGCGGATAGTCTCGTGGGGAGTGCGGGTAGTCTCGTGGGGAGTGCATGCTTGAACTAAACGATTATTTTATACTCGATTCTTGAATCGGTAACGTCCTCGATCTTTATTAATAAATTGTATTATGTGATTTAAATAGAAATAAATGAACTTTAATACTTACATACGGAAAATAACTCCATCTTTATCTAAATAAGATATTAGATATTTTTTGCATACATTAACTGCACGTATATCGGTATTTACACGGTGCATTTATGATGACCTTACTGAGCGGAAACGATTCTGTTAATGAAAAATCGATTTCGGAAACAGTTTTGATAAACGCGTTAGATTTTTTAATCCACTACCTTGACAGAGGGGAATGATCATGAGAGGCGGGTCCTATAGATAGATAGTCAAAGACCATAACCCACGTGTTTTTTTTTTTAATATTTTCAATGTACAGACACACCTTTTTTTTTCAATTTTATAATAGTACCTAGAGATAATTAAATAAAAAGTGTCAAGTCACTTGTTACTGAGTAGTATGAATGACAAACACTTGATATTACATTACATACGCAATAAAAAAAATGCTCCAGATGTTACAAATCAATATTTGATATCAATTTGATGTGCTAGCTACATGTGCTGACATCTTATTTGCTGGGCTTCGTGCGGACGTTTTGTATTTGCATTCCTTTGTGAACTCTACAATAGCACTTAATTCGATGCCGGCGAACTTCGGCTTGTTGTTTGTTCCAACAATCGTGATGATCTACAGCTGTTTCTATAAAACTAATTCATATAAAGTTCACGTTTCCGAGATAAACATATGAAAGGGTAATTATTATATTCGCAATGAAGTGGAGTTTCTATACTTGCTGAACAATGGTACTGATGATTATCCTCAAGGTTGAATTTTAATTGGTAGCGAAGAGAATAGGTATACTTATTGTATCGCCTTTTTCATTATACCTAGCCTTTTTTCGCGGCCCGACGATCAAATATTTGCACGACCTAAGCAGTTGAGTTGCACCTAAATATCAGTATGTTACACGTAGTGAGAGCTTGCAAATCATAACCCAATTTATAGACAATATGATTATTGGTTATCGTATACCTACGTAAATAAGAATCACTAGTTGGAAACGTATGCACCTACTTAATGACATTATTGAAAACCTAATATTGTCTTTGACAGGCTTTTGTATATGTGTATGTCAGAATTTGTGTTTGTAAACACGTGTCAGGAAAGTAAGAATGAAAAATTCTTGCGTCAACTATTATTGCTTGTACAAGTGTGTACAACGTTTTACATTTTCTTGTATACTTTTAGGGAAAAGCGCAAGTAATTATGCTAACTCGGGCACAGACTCGGGGAAACTTTCTTTAACTTTTATCATGTTTACATCTTTTATTATAGTTTCGTGCGAATATTGCAATTGTCCATTGTTTTTAAGTATTATTATGTTCGCTTTTATAAATATATGTGTAAAGAAGAATCTGTGTAAGAAGTTGCAAGATTTTCTTCAATTTAAACAATGCATCGTAGGGCTTTTGTAGCTTGAAGCTCACTGACTTTTCACAGGCTCTTGACAGAGCTTTTGATAAAAAAATAATAAGATAAAAGATCCCACCAATCAAACCATTTATTCGACCCATGATAAAAGGGATTTTTCTTATTTCTGAACGGTTTTATTGTAAGAATCCTGATCTCCGTACTCTATTATATTATAGAGGTCAGTGACAAGAAGTCATAATTTTTTTTTCTTTTTTTTTCAGAAACTAAAAGACATCAGCCTGTCACCGAGTCATAAAGGCTTAAAGAAAACTCTTTGGTTGTTGTCTACATCAAGAAATGCTCTTGTGGTCATAGTGTGCTCCTTAGCGGCTTTCCTCTTTGAGAAATATTCCACCCAGCCTTTTAAACTCACGGGGACTGTTAAGTAAGAAATTTTCTCATATGTTTTTCATACAGTGTACTTTTTACGTTACATTGTGCAGCGGTTTTAGATCGATATATGGAATGGTATTGAGGTATCGGCATACACTCATTGTGTAATTCTTTGAACCGTTTAGCAACCACTGGAACTGGCCTGAATCTATACACAATAGCGAGTATCTTCCTCAACCTGAGGCAGGTTGAGCACACCCTTTATGAGAGGGTGAGGTAAAGATTAAGATAGTGCGGTTATTAGTAATTCGTACCAACTAATACGGAATGCATAAAGTTTTAACAAAATTAATTTTTCTTTTCCCAAATTAGCCTTGATATTTTCATAAGTCGGCTTCTGCATAGCCTTACAACACATAGGTACTTGTGTGACATTTGATTACTTGCAAGCATAAAACTTCCTCATGTAATCCATGTGACCGTTGATCAATAGATTATGAGATGAAACTAAAACAACCAAATAAACAATGTAAGTAATAGAAAATTCCCACAATATTTTACCTATTATTTACCTAACCTAACAGGAAAAGTATATATGCTATATAAAAATAGTTCGTATTCGCATCATAATTATTTCCTTGTTGAGTTTGAAGTCCTTCACCGATATTCGCCAATAAACTGTAAGGCCATTGATTCTAATATCAATTGATGTTGATGCAATGAATGAGTCATGAAGAAGCCATTTTATGCTCAAAGAACAAAAACTAAATTAAAACTCACCTGTTCAGTTAATTCCAGAAATAACTGGTTCCACCAATGCGTAAAATATATACGAACTAGAGTCAATACAATATATACTATTTTATACTTAAATAATATAATAGGTATCTGGTTTTCTAAAATTTGATACCACACTACATTTATGTAATGTTTAGGTGGTCTTATGCTGATTTTCACTCGCGCCAAGAGTTAAATAATTTTAGTATCTCTTCTATGGGTCTTTTATCTCAACGGTAAAAGCATATTATATGCCGTATAGTTAATATATTGTTGACTTAGAATAACTGCCTATGTATATGGGTAACTTAGTAAGACGTGTGTTTCAATATACCTTTGGATGGCCTTACAGCTGTGCTGGTATGTAGGTGTGTGTGTGTGTGTTTAGTATGTGTTGTAGAAGTACTTAAACAAAACATTTTCTATATTAACGCTTCTCTTTCAGAGATGGTCTCCCTTCGCTCAGGCTGCCCCCGTTCACCACTGTGTTGGAGGACGGCCGACAAGTGAGCTTCATGGAGATGTGCTCAGACCTGGGCTCCTCCATATTCATAGTTCCTATTATTGCCGTGTTGGGCAATGTAGCCATTGCTAAAGCTTTTGGTGAGTCTAACAATTCCATTAGTTATTCAGATAAAGTTTAGATTAAAATTCAACAAAAACTGTATAATATAAATACATATAAATGATGAATTATATTTAGTTCTGTAAATAGATCTTTTAAAGACACTTTTACAAGTCAATTATTTACATTTTTTTTATCTAGATGGCGCCGGCAAAATGTCTTAAACTGAGCATTAGTCCCAGAAGCATCCATATGATCAATTAACTATGTGATTGATTGAAGTTCAGACATATTTTAACTCCTAATTCCTATGAGGAAACTAAACAACTTTAGCTCTACAAGTTTTATAAGACATAGAAGCTGGTGCTGGAGCAGTAAAACCATGTAAAATGATCGGGAAATACTTAACGTTACAAGTAGATATCAGCGATGAAGGCACGACTAGAGATAATTATATTTACCAATAGACAGATAACAGTATGTGGAAAAATTGATTTAAGCCTTTGCCCTGCAGTTATAAGCTCGTAAATAAATAAATATTAAAATAATCATTGCCATAAATTGATTAATTATTATTTTTATAGTCAAATTATAATAAAGAATTTATGTCATACTCATAACACAGTCATAACAGGACAATAATTAAACTAAACGATAAAATTCATCTGATTTATATGGGACGGTTATTATGCCGCGTGTTATTGGCATTCATTTGTTAATAATTTTCCGTGGTTAATCAAGAATAAAATATAAACTGCAACTCTTGCATATTATATAAATTATTAATGGCAATTAGTATTCTTTGATAAAAATATGTACCTACTTCGATTCCGTGGGAAAATTATGCTTGTGTTTTTTTCTTTTACTGCAGCCCACTTCTTGTTTAATGTTTATTTTTATAATTCTGTCTTTGATATACGCTTGTTCTTCTACCTGAATTAAAGACAAATGATTACACGAAATAAGTCGTAACATTAAAATGCTCGCAATCATTCTCAAAATAAACGAAACAGATATACTTATGTAATATGTATTTTTCACATATTGTTGACATATTACCGCTATTGAAAAACACATTGTCAAATAAAAATATAAATGTTATCATAATTATACACATGTTTCCTCGTTTTGGTACGTAGTTGCTGCGATACAGAGAATGTTTATTAAATAAATTATTTCGTTTAATCTACCTTCCCTATTTCAGCCAGCGGCGAGTCAGTAGATGCGACGCAGGAGTTGATTACTCTGTCGCTAGCGAATATATTTGGTTCGTTTGCGGGTGCTATGCCGATCACAGGATCCTTCTCTCGAAGTGCCGTGAACCACGCTAGCGGGGTAGCCACGCAGTTCGGTAGCATTTATACTGGTACGTCTTTTTTATATTAAAAAATAAGTACTACTAGTTTTATAAAAGGTGTGTTCCACAAATTACAGTAGGTAACGACTTGTAATTAGTGTAGGGAATCAAATATAACTTAAGAAAAACTAAAATTCTATATCAAATGTTTGTTACATGTATTTTTTTATATTATTATATATTAACTATTTTGTTTAGGTATATTTCATAAGCCTTGTTCTTTTGATCTATTCCCGCAAAAGTTATGTTTTTGGAATTATTTCAGATAATTTATAATTGAAATACATATTTACATAAAGGCGTGTTATAAGAAAATGCGAATATCACCAGCGAAATTGGTGACCTATTAAAATAGATTCATATTATCTATGTATAGTGCAAATCCGTTATGGCAATAGAATAACAATGATTAAAACAAGTCACGTCATGTTAAACACTTTCAAACAATTTATAATGTATAAATTCAAAACACGTCTTAAGGTTTTAGAGCACGAATTTAAAAATAGATGTCAGGTTTACGAGAAATCTGCATATTAAACAACAGCTTGTTTTAACCTTTGTAAAGGCAAAATTATATCGTATATTTGAAAGGCCAAAAAAGGGTATGGCCGCGCATACAATAATATATATACGCATATATATAATAGTCATTAAACCGTTTACAAAAAAATTAAACCCCCCCTGTTTAGATTATTATTATTGTTAAGACTACTATAATTATTAAGGAACACGTAGGCAAAGTTTCATTGAGATATCTTAATCACAATCAAATAATATTAAATACTTTGGGACTAATTTCGCCTTAAGTTCGCAATCTTCTGCGCAACGGCAAGATAATTTTTATTTTTTAAAATGGTTTCCCCGCATAAGGATTTTCTCCTGTACCGTGGGTGCTTTACCAACACAAATTTCACATACACGAACGTCCAGACCCGGAACAACTACCTATATTCATACTAATATTTGTGCCGTGTAGGGATCGAACACAACACGTGGCGCAGAATCTGATCTCTCAGCATGGTCTATAAACTACAGACGTTCCCTTGACCTGTATTCGGGGCCATAAAATTTTCGAAGTCGTGATCACATTCGGCATGGCCCCGACTGTACTCGATAACTATAGGAATCAACGATTTACATAACTGGCATTTAAAAATTGATGTAACTAAATGCAAGTGATTGGAGGGCACGAGCTGATGGCTTCTGCGCTACAAATATTTGTATAGCCTTCAGGCCTATTTGAGACGTGGTTTTTATGAACGTACTAAACAATTCAGTAGAAAATCTTAATTTCTATCCCAATTGAGTGGAACTGGTTTTTAATCCATACATATCGATTGTCATCTGAATACTCAATCTACTCATGGGATAGTACTGCCTATAATCTATTTCTTTAGACTAAGATAAGACTTGAGATACCATACGTGTTATTGCGATCGATTGGGAGAGTGAGATGCCGCTTTACAATTAAACGCTATCCCTTTCTCACAACCTAAAAATCATCGCATTAGCACGTTGTGGTACGTCTATGCTTTAAACCACCATTCTCACCTATCCCATATATTCCCAAAAAGAGCGCGACGAACTTGATAAGACTTTAGACACCGTACGTGTTATTGCGATCGATTGAGAGAGTGAGATGCCGCTTTATAATTAAATGTCGCCATCCCTTTCTCACAACCTAATAATCATCGCATTAGCACGTTGTGGAACGTCTATGCTTTAAACCACCTTTCTCACCTATCCCATATATTCCCAAGAAGAGCGCGACGAACTTGATAAGACTTTAGACACCGTACGTGTTATTGCGATCGATTGAGAGAGTGAGATGCCGCTTTACAATTAAATGTCGCCATCCCTTTCTCACAACCTAAAAATCATCGCATTAGCACGTTGTGGTACGTTCACGCTTTAAACCACCTTTCTCACCTGTCGCAAGAAGAGCGCGACGAACTTGATCTAACCAAAAGAAATATTACGATTTCAGGCGCTTACGCGAATATTAGACATTGAAATGAAACTACTTTTTACGGATTTTATCGCATTGTATTGATATTATTTAATTCCGATGATTCATTTCAATGACCAAAGAAATATTATTTCTAGGTGTACTGGTGCTTCTGGCGCTTAGTCTTCTGACTCCTTACTTCTACTTTATTCCAAAAGCGGCGCTAGCGGCCGTTGTGATTTGTGCTGTGATATTTATGATAGAATATGAAGTAAGTAACGTCTATGAATAAGTATCTATTATTTTTTATAGTTTAATTCGTTTGCGTTTTTTGATTTAGGTACCTTTATTGTAGGTTGTTTGTCTGGCCTCGTAATATAATTAATCGGGCTCATGAATTTCCATTAGCCAAGTGGTCCTGAGCGCGTCTGCTACGCTAGAGGTCCTGGATTCGATTCCCTATAATCCTGGATTCGAGCCTACATTAATACACCTCTGTCTAACTCTTAGGAGATACCGACGTGATGGTATCTTATGATTAATTTGCCTATCAAAATTCGAAGCAGCGAACTAAATTTGTTACTTATATCAGTATATCTTAGAATCTGAGTCTATTAGAACAATTTATCTTTCTATAGGTAGTGAAACCAATGTGGCGATCACGTCGCGCGGACCTAGTGCCGGCATTCGCGACGTTCGCCTTGTGCCTGTCGGTGGGTGTGGAGCTGGGCATCCTGGCCGGAGTGGCGGTCAATGTCATACTGCTGCTGTACCCCAGTGCGCGGCCTCAGCTTGAAGCGGAGATTGTTACGGTAAGTCTCCTCTATCCATCATTTACATATTCAGATACTATCATATTGACATTATTGACGTTACAAATTTGACGCGCGGCACTCGCGCTACTGGCAGGGTCGCCATGTAGGGAGGCTCGAGGAGAGTAATTGACGTCTTACCGATACAAGATATGATTTAATACTACTCAATACACGTTACAATCTATATATATAAAAGAAAGTCGTGTTAGTTACACTATTTATAACTTAAGAATGGCTGAACCGATTTGACTGAAAATTGGTGGAGAGGTAGCTTAGAACCAGGAGACGGACATACGATACTTTTTATCCCGTTCCCGTGGGATGTGATGACAGAACGAATTCCACGGGGGCGAAGCCGCGGGCAGAAGCTAGTTATTGATATAAATATACCTATGGCAATGGGACTACAGTACATTATAAAACCATAAATATTATATATATTTTTAAGTTAAGTAAAGTATTAAGTTTTTATTTCGTCATTCATAAATATAATTATACATATTGTAACAAAGTCGCTAATGTTTGCACAGTGGTCATCATTGAGGTATTTCTAAAGTTTATTTTTAGAACACTCTGTTCAAAGGGTTGGAATCAAAATCAATGTTGATGGCAACATTGATTTTGATCATGTATAGTCATTTTATAGGTTGACAGAGTATGCTTAAAAGGGCCAAACATGCATTTTGCACAGCATATGCACATATTCAGCACAAGTAATATAAAAAAATAACATTAGACTAGTATTCTATTATCTGTGCATGAGATTTATGATGAAAGATTCGTCCCAGGACATAGGTACTATTATGTACTTGGTTCTAATAGGGTAAGTTGGCAGTGCTTATGCATGCTCAATACAGAAAATTATAACAAATCCATAATTGTTTTGATTACTAAACAAATCCTTGTAATCATTCCATTTCAGAACGCATCAGGCTTCAATTACGTGCTGGTGACAGTGGCCAATAGCCTGTACTTCCCAGGGGTGGAGTATATCAGGCAGTATGTAGAGCGAGCTGCCAAAAAGCAAGGAGGATGCAGTATGCCCGTCGTCATTGACTGCAGATACGTACTAGGTGAGATTAATGAATAATGTATTATTGTAATCTATTTTTACAGCTCAAAATGTACTAAAATCCTACTAAGTAACTCGGTTTACTCGTGACTATGGAATGATGTTGAAGATCCGAAACGTTGGGAATTAAATATATAATAGGTATTAATATAACGCGATAAAATTCCGTAAAAAGTTATTTTATTATATTTTGGAATATAATTGCTGGCTTTCCTTACTTAGCGTAATGTTATTGGTTATTATCACTTTACATCAAAATTTAAAATACATTAATTGAAAATAATTATGAAATCAAAGAAAAACATAGTAGACGTTAATAACCTATTTAAAGGAGTATCTATGGAGTTTCTTGCTGGCTTCTCTCCATAAGACCTACAACACAACAACACAGAAAACCGGCGTGAAACAACGCTTGCGTTGTGTTTCGCCGAGTGAGTGAGGTTACCGGAGGCCCAAACCCTTTTAAAGGCGGGCAACGCACTTGTGACTCCTCTGGTGTTCGGGTGTCCATGGGCGGCGGTTATCGCTTACCATCAGGTGATCCATCGGCTCGTTTGCTCACCTATCCCATAAAAAAAATTCAACCCTTTCTCCGTTACAGGTGCAGATTTCACGGCAGCTAAAGGCATATGTGCTTTATCGAGCTCCTTAGCGTCCCGCGGTCAACCGCTAGTGCTCCTGTCTCCTCGCGCCAGTGTCGCCTCTGTGTTCAGCGGCGCCGGATCCAATGTGGTCGTCGTACTGACTCAAACTGAACTGGAGTCTACACTACATAGTACGTTATATATTAATTTATAGTATATACAATATAGGGTGCCGATTTAGGTACCTGCACCCTTTATAAGGGTTATTCTACCCGTCATACTGACTAACTTTCCCTATGAAACTCCTAACTGATTCTTAAAAATTAAGAGATGAACATGAAGGAGACTTGATGACATGATGTCGTCTGTCTATGTTTGTATAGGAATAGAGTAAGGAGTGCTCTGAAAGACTGGTATAATCACCCGTTTTAAGGGTGCTGGTGACGAAACCAGTATCCTGTATACATATTACATGCTACCAAGTTTGTGACCCGCGGGTAATAAAAGGATTGGAATGAAAGTTCATGAATGACAGCAACATGGCAACGATAGTAGGTCTCTTGCTAGTTGAAGTGCAAATAATTTTCTGTACTTACACTGTTTACCAGGGATAATTTCTTAGTATTATTTAAATATCATATTTACTTTACTGGAATAAATATCAAAATGGTATATATATAAAATATTCATGTTTGCTCTAGATGATCATCTGAAAACAAATACCTACCACCCCATTTTTAGAAAATTCGATCACAAACCGCCAAATTACTACTACTAGTTAAAATCTACCTAAATACCTAAGTCGAAAACCTTTTTATTTCAACTAAACAATTACCTAATCATGATAAATAATTTAATTTCACAGGTCTCACGGGTCAATTTCCCCTACCACTGTTAAGCAGTAAGGAACACACCCCACCACCAAACTACGACTCGTTGAAACAAACCGACGATGACGTCACGGAGATCGTGATAGCCGACGAACAAAACAGCGTGCCTCTGCTGAACAAGAACGGGACGCTGAGACATAGCGAGGCCAATGAAACGTGACGGTAACACGTAGTTAGGATTAGTACTGTATAGTAGTGGAATTTGGTGGGTTGATTTTATGCGGTTTTAGAGACGGATTTTCGTTGCTTGCGATAAAAATTATAAATTAACAATTAAATAACTTCGTTGTATATTAATATTTTACGTTAAATAAAACTATTTTTACCCATTTTAATGGATGTAACTTAAACTGATGTCTGCTGTAAATGTCGGGAATTGAATACAACGCGATGAAACCCGTAAAAAATAGTTTTATTTTATTGCATGAAGTTCAAATTAGTGCACAATTTTGTGGTTCTTTATTCTTAAATATAGATAATAAAAGCGGTATCCCAATCTAAAACCATTAAAAAAATTCATTTGTACAAGTTCGACAGTGTCCTTGATGTAGATAGTTCCTAATGTTAAGTATTTTTTAAATCGAGAGTACTTAATAAAACATGGGATAGTATTTTTATCCCACTAAATAAACACGGTTTAAATATATCCATCACTTTCTAAGGTCCTATTTTAAAAAGAGACGGTGGCTATTTTTAGCCTATTGCTTGGATTTTCTTAGACCGTCTTTTGTTATAACGATGCATACTCTAAAATTGTCCTAACCCCACGACTTGGCCAAGGGACTATAATTTTATCGTCGTATAAAACCTAGCCGGTCAAACTATTTCTTTTCTTTACAACAACAACAACTGTAAGCGTGTAGGATATATTATATACAGGGTGTCTTTGAAAATATACCACAAATCGAAATGAGAGGTTCAGTAATAGTTACAACTTATTCATTTTCGTAGTCTAAATTGTTCTAAAAGTATCTTATTTGTGACCTTAGATGCTTCAATGGTGTCTGATCAATCCATAGCGTCCATAGTCACAGCGCTAAGTATGGCCACAGTTTGCACTTATAGTTATTTACCTATTACGTCAACTTGCCAAATTCGTTTCAAAAGTACTAAAAAGGTAGAATTTTTATGTTCTAAATTTTTTTTGTTACACATACAATAATTATATAGTTTTATTTGTCGCGTCAGTTAAGTTTCACCTGAATGTAAATATATATATAAAATATCTAAACCGTCTCCTGCATAAAGTCTTTCCAATAAGTTATTTACTATGGTCGATCTTGTACAGAATTAACTAGAATAAGTATTATATTTACCGTAAAGGCGTCCAACGCCTGTTATTATTAAATCCGTCATACATCGTACTGTTCACAAGGATGTTCAATAGTTAAAAAAACAGAGAAGTCGGCATTGTAGCAGTATATAATTATATATATATATATATTATAATTATACATACATTTAAGAAGGACCTTAAATAAAGCATTCAAAGTTTAAAATATTATAAAGTATTCCAAAATAAAACTGTAATAAGCGAATATTTATTTGAAACACCAATTAGTGAATGTGACGTCACTGATACAGTAGGTATTACACAGTTTAAAGACACCGCGACAGCATGGCGCTGCTGGTAAAGTACACTGTTCAGTTGTGGTTTTTGGGACTATATGTAACTATCTATTATAAGTAACAATAAAAAAGTATTTTATAATATTTGACGATGATGACAGAAACTTTTCACATGTCAATGTCAATCATTTGTGAATTTCACTTCGTTGTCATCGCAACAATGACGCCATATCACGTGTTTTGGTGTTTCAGTACGAATTTTTTTAAACTCATTTTTATAAAGCTGTTATTATGTAACCAAAGACGTGATCGATAGCATATATTTAAATTTTCTTTGAACTATACCTAATTCAAGTTTAAATCTTCACTTACGGCAAGTCCCATTATCAAACCCGTCGATGGATTTGCTTACTATAGTTTGTCCACTTTATAAATGGTTTTTGGACAGCTCACGCCCATGAAGTTTCGTATTGTTTAAGTTAAAATTTCATATAAATAATATTGTGCTCATGGACGGGTACCGCCCCTTAGTGATGTGCCACACATAACGATTACTACGATTGTGCCACAGATTACAAATAATTGGTAATCGGTATAATCAACTCGAGGTATAATAAATGCGAGAGAACACTCAGCGAACGTAAATGCGTGTGACTAGCACGGGCGTTTTGTTACGAGTGACAGACCGCGTTAAAATGACGACCGGCCGGACGATCGGTTGATGTTGCTAGTTGGCCTATAAATATTTTTTACGATTAAGATATTTATTTTCATAGTAATAAATAGAATCGCAAACACACGGATTTATAATGATTTACAAAAAATATATAAGCGAATACTTATTAAATCAAAATGTACATTTATAGATATCGATTATAAAGTTATTTTAGTTAGTAGGTATGGTAGCATCGTACGACATAGAACTAACCGTAAGGTAAGTCGTGTCGGTTGAGAGGCAAAGTAACTTGCTTGGTAATAGATGTTACTGACGTCACCTTTAAGACGTAAGTTCAGAATGTGAAGTTAAAAAAAAAAATTTCGACATGTCAGGTAGGACTCGCGGTGGCTTAGTGGTCATAGCGTCTGGTGTATCAAACCAGAAGACGCAGGTTCGAATCCTGCCTGCGAGTCGAATTTTTCCTTCACTAAAATAACTTTATAATCTTAGCATGAAAAATGCGAAAAAGTCACAAAAAGATATCGATTATATATTATTTTCTCTAGGAAATCACTAACTTGTCAGTCGTCGAGCTGTCAAAAAACCATTAATAAAATGGACAAAGTATAAAGGTACCTGGTATTTTGACATTACTTGTATGAGCTTTATATCAAAATCCTATCCATAATAAGGAAATCTACAGACTAATTTGTTGACATGCTGTTAGTGTAAAGTAAGATTGAACCTTGACTTAGCTTGACCTAGCTAGACTTAACTTAGTAAAAGTAAAGCGCAAGTTCCCAATATATGTACTATTCTTAGTGGAATAATTCGCCGACTGCTTGACAACTTGATTTTTAGTTGCGCCTCTAATTAATTGCACGGGGGAATAACCGATGTATGATGGTGTCAAGGTCTCTCTAAGGGTAAGTGTCTCACGACAATTTAGTGTTGACATTAGAGATATCATTAAAAAAATATTAACCGCATAACCTACTGAGTTATCTGCCCTGATAACGTAGAATTAAATTTTATAGTACCCAGCTAAAGGTGATTGCAGTTGAAAGATGCTATCTGTTTTTGTCGAATTTACGCGTCCACAATTGGCTATATCGCAAGGGTCATTGCAATGTCATTCATGGCCCTCACTGTTGTCGAGATACATTTGCCTGTCGAGATAAAATAAACTCTTAATAGCAAAAGTGAGAATTATATTCTATCCTATTTTAAAATAGTTATTATTAGTTTTTCAGTAATGCAATATTAAGCAAACTAGTATTTAAGGTGTGTATTTGTACTGATATGTAAGTAGTTTGGTAATGTTTGGTAAAAGGTTTGATATGCAGTTTGATTTTGTATGAAATATGTAACTGTTAATTATTATTAATTCGTAAGATATTTAACTTTTCTACGTAATGATTTTACTATCGTTCTAATTTTATATATGGCATAAATAATGCATTATATATATTATTATAATGGCATCTTCGAAGGCATATTATAAGTGAATAAGTACCAAAGATGAGTGAGTCTATTATACAAGAACATATTTTGTGATACGCCAAATCGATTAAAAATCTCAAAATGTAGATAAACGACTTATCTTATGCAAATTTAGGCATACGTTTCTATTGGAAGCCTTTGTAAAAAACATAGTAATCATTATTTTCAAATAAAATTTTATCGAGTTTACTGCGCTAAAATATGATGCTTGTTACCAGTGAAAAAATAAAACTATGCACTATTAAAAAAATTTACAATCTATATTTGATGTTTTTTATTCTATGATATTATTTACCAACACTTTCATAAGATATCAAAAACCACCTGGTCCTAAATAAACTTAATTTAATTATTTTGCCGATGCTGAAACTGCACAAAAAAGTAATTTTAATGTTTATTAAAACCAAAATTTAAAAAAATATATATTTATTTCAAAATAAATAATACACATCGATCGTAACTAAAATCTATTATGTAAAATAATCTACAAATCTTAGCACCATTACGTTACAACATAGTAAATGCATTGTCTGACTACCTACCTATTTGTTAAAAATAATGAGTATCATAAGTCCTACGACTGGAAATATACTCTAAAACCCATATAAATGTCGTACAATAAATTAAAGTTTTATCTATTATTCAGTCAAATACACAAACCGACAATTCAAAGGCGTTTAAGCTTAAGAATAATGAAAAAAATTCGTGAATAATATGAATTAACGCGTCTGACGAGTCGGCTTCTTAAATGCAAAACACTATAATTCCCCATCACCCTACAACCTTAGCTGCTTCAAAACTGAAATGTGTTTCAAGCTGGATAAAATTCAAAATCTATTGGTTGATGACTGGCTTTTGTTCGTGGAACATAGGTTTAGACGCAGAGAGAAGTTTCTCGGAGACCACGTGAGCTATTCTTGCGCTGCGTTGCCAGACAAGCTCGCGAGTGCGTTCGTTGTTGCTGTCGACTCGAACCTGTGAATTACAAAAAGTTATAGTGTAGGATGCCGATGGCGTTTTAGAGTGGTATGATGCGTATCTCTATTATTTTTTGTGCCGTCGGGGTCCATAATATAGAAAATACATTTATAGAACGTTATGGAAACCTTTATTTATAAAAGAATACCTGTTGCCTGCAGACTTTTTGAGCAAAAATAGCCTATGTTCTTCACCACTCTACATATTTATACCAAAATGTATCAAAATTGGTTCAGCGGTTTAGATTTTAAAACGTAGCAAATAAACAGACGGTTACTTTCGCATTTCTAAAGTTATAATATGTTATATGCGTAGGATAGGTACCTATTAAAACTTTGCACTTACTACATGGATTGAATATTACCGGCCCAAAACAAAACATGCCCATACAAAACCGGCCCATTACCATATTTGTCTGTTTGTGGAATTACCGTTTTAAGTTGAAAATTTTATAAAATTTGGTTGAAAGTACCTACGTCATCATACTTTTTGCGATTTAGAGCACTTTCATTTATTCTATTCGTGGATAATTCGATAGATTTTCCATTTACCTGCTTAGGCTGAAGAACTTTGATGGTATGTAGTGTAGCGACGCCTTGGTTATTGACTTTCAGGGTTAGTTTACCCAGCATCTCCGCTGTGGTAGCTGTAGCTGACCTGATGTCTTTCTTGGCACCACGACCAATCTAGACATGAAGAAACTCATGATAAAAAATAAAAAATACTGTTACACGACAAACTTTGACTAGCGACCCGACATTAGAAAATATCGAGCGCTAGCTAGAAGGCGTATATAGGGTACATATCAATTTGCTCTACCTATTTAGAATTTTGACGTTCGACCCGAAATTCATTTGTTTGTAGTAATTTCGGGCTAGTCCTACTTACCGATATACGAGAAAATTGACAGCTTTATTATCGAAGTTCTATAAATATTTACCGAAACAGGCTTAGAAATTAATCCAAAATGCCCCATTGATCTGATACATTACCTCCAGTGACCGTCATAGTTCTGGTTTGTACTTAGTTCAAAGAAACTAAATGTATGGTTCATGGAACCATAAAATAAACTTCTTGTAAAATTTGTAACTTACGTAATTAATTAACTTGACACTAACCTCCTTTTCGACCCTCAGTATCAATGGTCCAACAGCGAAGTTGCTCTTGACAGTTGTGTGGTCAGCCATGATGCTCACTGCAACGTCACCAGTCCTCCTCAGTGAAGACAAGCCATATAAAGTTCCTTTAGCTCTGGGCTTATTCTTCTCCGAAGTCTTGGTCTTGTTCTTGTTGGTGGGTGGTTTCTTTGTAGTAGTCTTTGGTGGCTTTGTTTTAGGTTTAGTTGTCTTTGTAGGTGGCTTAGTAGTCGCTTTAGCTCTAACTGGTGTAATCTTGGCTTTCTCAGAGCCAACCTTATCTTTAATAGCTCTAGATTCCTCCACAACAGGAGACTGCTCTACAATGACTTCGTCAGGTTTCACCTCGTTTGTCTGTGGTTCTTTAACAGTCTCTGGGATTTCCGATACTGTTTTCTCTTTTGTTTTGTTTGCGTCACTACCACGTGCCGAATTCTTCTTCTTGTTTGAGCTTTTCCTAAAAGTGAAATTCAATTACGTAAAAAATATGCAGGTATGAATACTCAGACTTTATAGCTATGTTAAAGCATAGGATTCTAGAACTTTCATTATGATCTTTGAAAATATCTTACCTTTTTGGTTTAGTCTTATTACCCTTCTTTGGCTTGGAGGTCTTCTTATTAGCATCTATGGGTTGTAACTTGACGCTAACGGGGTCGTACGATGTTCTTAGTATATCGTTCATCTTCTCCAAGATATTATCAACGAATCGGTTGTACTTGACGATGTAGATAGCTGGCACTGCTGAGGGTTTCTTCGTCGTTTCTTCATTCAGAGCGCCTGTTAATAATTTTGTGATGTAAATAGGAAGATATAGGTACTCATTGGTTTAGTGGATTCAGATAAGTCTTTGGTCTTAGCTTTTCTCCTATAGGAATGCTGACAAATATTTTAGTCTGAACAGTAAACTATGATAGCCACTTGTTTCCTAGTATGTGTAGGTAAGCGTATTCTATGAAGTGTTTTTTTTTATAAAGTTTTCTATTTTGTCTAATGTCATTCATTGTGTATTAACAGGCTACTCGTATTTAAGTATGTAGATATAAGAATTAAGAAAAAAGAACGAACAGTAATTAAGAAGAAATTATATTTTAGGTAATTAAGTAAACAGATAAGTCTAAATTGTTTAAAATTTTCATTAGGTACCTACGGTCCGCGTGTCTATTATAACCGCCATATTTTCAACCTCGGTACCATTAACTATGTTCATTTATTAACAAAAGTAAGAACTTTTTTCTCCTGTATCTCATTTGTTATACTCCAATTATTTTACAATTACTGTTTGCTGCTCCGCGAATTGCAGAAGGCAAGTAAATCAAAGACAGTAATCTATTATTGTGTGTTATCATGATTATATTCGATAATTACCTACTGAAATTGCTACAAGACACGAATTACTACAATCATGCATTGACTTATTACAGCAAAAATGCAAATAGGCGGAACTGATTGATTTTATTACGTGACAACACAAAAAACGGTGATATTGTAGTGTTATACCTAATTACTTTCATGTAGAAAAATGTTTATACGTATCCATATTTATGTAGGTATAGTATGGTAATTTTATCGGAATAAGCCGACTGTTTTGTATTCAAAAGGATCTCTGAATTATCAACTTCTATTGAAGAACTCAGAAAAAACTCACTAATTCCAAATGTTCATATTATTTTACCAAACCGTGATGCGTGTACCTATGTAGATAGGTAGGTACATTATTTAAGTTGTTTTCATATTTTGTTATATTTATTTAAATAACAATATACCGCAAAAGATTTTTTTGCTCGTTGGGTTAGTGATATCCACATTCAGTTCTAGTTACATGAAGGGTGGTAAAAAGTTTCTTGAGAAACAGTATTTTTCGACAAACTTCCTTAGCGCACTCGTTTATAAACAATAACACGGAACTATATCATTAAATATTTAAAAGTATAATTTCAATTTCGTTTTATAGCTAAAATATTCAAATATCTTTATTTAATTACCAAACGGAACATTCTAAACCCAAAAGCGAAACTTCATTAATAAATTTCTCTTTCAATGGTCACGTTCATGTCCCTATATTTAAATAGATCAAATATTAGCATGCAACTAACTATACAACAAAGCTACCTGCACTCGATAATTATTCAACTGAATCCTACACCTGATTCTAGCCACGTTATGTGCGCACGCGAGCTAACTGTATCGGTCTCTCGGAGCCCCACTTGAATTCTAATCGTCGTTCACAATTAATACGGCCAGTCAACGGTGGATTTTCTATTTTCCACACGTAAAAGAAACTGCGTGCCGTGCCACGCACATTCAAAGAAATCTAATTACGGCATACATTGATACGACTCGGGACCGCCTACCTACTGAAAATATCCATGTAAGCACTTGTAGTGGCTTTAAAATCCGCCTATAATTAACATAGCATATCATATTATTGTAATAACCATAGTCATGTTATGATGAAATGCATTGCGTAATCTCTAGTTATGGCGTTCCTTAGGTATTTTAAATTTATTTTGTTATCAATAAGTCGATGTTTCATATCTTAAGAAAAAATCTGACGGTACGTATTCTGTGACTGGACAGGTGACATTGTATAAGCAAACGAGTCCCATTTAGGTCGCATATGATTACTCGCGACACTCCCAGCATTTCACGACGACAAACATTTAAAAATTTCTCTTTTCGCATCTCACTTTGTTGTTTTCACTATGCCGGACGTTCGGCACGCAAATTTCGCGGTGAGTTTCGTCATTAAGTGAGAGTAAACATTTAGTTCGATTTACTTTCTATCGCTTTTTCGAAATATTTGGATATCCGTCAAGGTCACCCCTGGGCGTGGTCGGAGCAAGGTCAAAGAAAGTGTCAAGGTTGTAGAAGAAATCGGGCGGGTTCATTGCTCGAGCACCGGTTGGGAAAGTAAGCGGGCTGTGGTCGCCGGCCTGCTAACATACATATTATACCGAACTAGTTCCTTGTCGGTCGAACATCCGTCCGCTGCGCTCGCGCACCCGCGCCGGACTCTAGCTGGATTTCTAGATCTCTATCAATATGACAACCCCTATATAATTGAATACAATCTTACTTGTAATTTAGAAAGATATATTTACAGATTTTCTACTATTTATCAGTTAAGGATTTCAGGGAACGGATATTATAAGGAGAAGGGATATTTGTGCGTTATATTACATACATAAATCGGTCAAAAGGCTAGTTAGCTATATTTATATCTATATTTTAATATCTACATACAATACTGCTACGTAAATTTACTATGTAAATAATATGGGAGATAGAGTTATTAAAATATATGAATATTATTAGAACATAGATCTATGGACATAATGTTACAGTTATGGATCAGGGTCGAGGAGTATAAATAGTTCAAGCTGACTAGTATACATTTTTATTAATACAATCAAAATTAAATTAATATTACTAGATAATGTCACTCGATTAGCTGACACCGAGATAGATAGGCAACTAGTTTTCTGACCGATGTACGACAAACCAATGTATTGTGTACAATAATTATGACGCACAAACTGTCGTGGAGGTATCATAAAGAATTTCACACATAAATTAGAACAACAGATTTATTTCAAATAAATTGCCACGAGACCAGTGTGACATGATCTAGACATTAATTTAACTTTAACTTTCTCGGTACCATACTTACACTTTCACACTTCAAACACACTCACTTAATAAATAAAATAAATAGAATAAATAAATAGTCAATAAATAGCTAAGCTAAAGGAGGGGACCGCGGAGGTCTCTCAGGTGGATGAGAGGGCGTGGCTCGCCCGGGATCTCGCCGCCTACTCACTATCTGAACTTTTTGTGTTCAGCGGCGACTGCCGCGGCGGATGTTGCTTTGGTTTTCTTTACTTTACCCAGGTGATTGGCTTTTTTTCCGGCCTTTTTCGCATACGCCGCGACGCTCGCCTTCAGCTTTTTCGACTCACGTGAGTTCTTGCTGGAGACGTTCCTGCCGAGCGCGTCAGTGATGTCGTCGTCGTCATCGTCGTCCTCGTCCTCAGCTTCATCGTCGTCATCATCGTCATCTTCGATGCCGATGTCATCGTCCTCATCGTCATCCTCCTCAGGTTCGGCAGCAACTTCTGAGCTAGCCGTGGGCGTCTCGACTTCAGCGCTGGCAGGCTCCTTCTGTACTGCCTCTTCTACCTCTGAGGCTTCGGCTTCTGCCTCAGCCTCACCCTCTTCGCTGACGGCTGCGGCGTCCTCGGGGGATGCGACGGCGGCGGCGACTGGGGCAGGAGCGGCAGCGACTGTGTCAGCGGGAGCAACAACGGCCTGAACGGGCGCGACAGTCTCATCATCATCGTCGTCATCGTCTGTGGGTTTTTAATGTTGTCGTTAAATAGGTTAATATATAAATATATTTAAAAAATTCTGATACTATTTAACACATTGTGGGTTCTTACCTCCTCCTAAGATGTCGTCGAAGAATCTTTCGAGGTAGTCATCGTCATCATCATCGTCAGACTCTTCTTCCTCGTCATCATCCTCGTCATCATCATCATCGTCGTCATCACCTGTGACAAAAAAAATCAGAACATGATAGCAAACCTACAGAATTACCGTTGTGTCCGAATACCGTAAACTTGTCTGCGTGCTATGTTAGCACATGTGGCGTATTCGCCTGGTTTCAATACGTATTATTAGCACCATAACCGACACCTAAACACAAATGAACTGTTAAACAAACAGTTAATGAGATACACGCGCTGCAGTCCCGTGGTGCGTGACGTCCTGAGCGAGGCTTTCAAAGCGAGAAAGCAGGGGAGCGTCAATTTCTCTGATTGAGTCTTTCTGTTTGAATTAATTAACGAATGAGAGCGTTTGTCACGCTGCTCGACTCACATTCCGCGTTGGCACCACCGCGTCCTGATTTCAAGGAATTTTTATAGATGATTTGTAACACTTTCAGCGTAAGTTTGTATAAGTTTTAATGTTCATATTATAACAACATAAGAGTGTAGGGGCACTTTTTACATTAACAGGTCTCTTATAGCATTCGTAATCATAAATATTTACAGCTGTATTAAACACTATAATGATAACTCCCCGTCAACGAAGTCGTGATCGACGATCAAATGTTACTGTAAGAGTTATTGAAGAAGCAATTGCTTTAACTTGTAAATTATAAATGGGAATTGCTTTTAAGTGCTCAGCTATGCTTGAATCTGCGAGCTATTACCATACTATTTGCGGGATAATTATGCAGGTGTTTTGTAAAACGCGATAAATTTTCTATCAATGATTTATAGTCTAAGCTCGACTGCTGTTGCTAATGCAATATTATCGCTGTCAGCATTTCAATGTGTATCTCACGAGCCAGATATGATTGTATTTAACGTATCTACCGTTATAACTCCTGCTCTTTTGAACGGTAAACCATCAGGTGGTTCATTACTCGCGATACTTAAGGTTTTTATGGACCTACTATTCTTACATGATTGCGATTAGTATTAATTCGTTGTTATTTGAATAAGATTTTAAAAATCATATCGATTTTGTGCAATTCACTGCTTTATTGTATCGTTTGTTTACTAGTTCTTACTCAATGTATTCGTTTTCAGTACTTAATTACTTAAGAACTCATAGTTTGTTCTCACCTGTTAACGCATCATCGATGTCGACATCATCATCGTCATCGTCGTCATCATCATCGTCGTCGTCATCGTCGGTGGCGGCCGCAGGTGCTGCCGGCGCAGCAGCTGCCGCCTGCCGGCCCACTTCCTTATCCTCTTCAGACCGCGCGATAGGGCTACCGCACGCCGACAACACTAGGCAGCACAAAGCCGCTAACAAGAACAACGACCTCATCTTGTATCTGAAACAAACACAACCTTTAAATTACTTCACCGGGAGCATCGCGACCGCGACAGTGCCGTCCCGACCAGCCCACTGTTGCTATCACGACATCACAACACTATCACGAACACAATCACATGCACTATGTCCTTGACACTTCACCTTTTTTTGAACTGTCACTGTTGAGTCCGTGTGGGCTCTAGCGGAAGAGGTTCCGCCCGCGTCCTTCTATTCCGGTGTTTGGGACGCTATGGCCGAGCGTGGCGAGCGGAAACGATATAGCGGCGGCGTCTTCACCGCACACTCTTTTATAGAGTTACGTCACACACGCAGGGAAGGAAAGTAGTGATGGTAGTCGAGGGGACACAGATCAACCAACACGCAGACGCACTCCTATTTATACCTATGGTCTACCATGGCCCGATCATGTATTTACAACAATATTTATTGATTTCCCTCCTTGTCACACATTTAATATAAATTTTCTTGGATGCATACATCTTTAATGCATGATGCATTCCACATCCAGATTAAATAAAAAAAACCATGCGTTAGTATAATTATAAGTGCCAAGTAAAGGTGGCTTAAAAGCTTAGTTAGGAATAATTATTAAAAAATCATTGGCTGACCTACGTAACTTTCTTATTGAAAAATTAACAAAATCGTAGCTTTTTCCTGCTGTGAAACTTCTGTGGGCATTCCAAAAGCGACATCTTGCATAATGTGTCAATAATTTCAGTGAAACACCTTTTGCATATTGCAACCAAATCATTAGTCATAAAACCTTTCATTTATGTAGACTTTCTCAAAGCAAGAGGATAAAAAAAATCCTGTATTGTGTGGTGCATTTACAAACAAATTATCACATACACAAACACCCAGTCCCGCAACATCTACCTGTAGGTCATACAAATATTTGCTCCGTGTGGGGTTCGAACCCACAACACGTGGAGCCGATCATTCAGCCAGTACGCCGAACGTGTCGTCTTAAATTAAATTTAAGAGAAATGTGAACATTATAAATTCTAATGAAGATCAATAGTTCAATCAGTATTCTAAGTTTCATAATCTATGGTAATCCGAGAGGGATTGGTTGGGTCCGATTGATTCATTTATTCAGCTTATTTACGGACTTGTCGTGTCTCATTGGAGAAATGTGCGACCATCATGTATTGTGTCAGAATCTTTAAACATTTTGAGCATTAGTATGTGGGGACCGGCTCCGTACTTTCACTTAAGGTTATGTATGTAAACGCGCTTTAAGTGCTATTGATAATGTGACGTAAAAATGAAAACGTGGGCGATCTAAATGGCTATAACTTTATATATTTTGCAACAACGCATTAGCTACAGCTTACATGGAATTATTAAATCAGTTGATCGTGATTTCTTAAAAAGAGAAAATTATAATTTTATTTTTGTCAATGTGTCTGATTCGTAATTTTTGAGTTAATTGTATACTACTTTACGCCAAAACCGGTTAGAAAATTGTTTTCTCCTATTAAAATGGATTTGCAAAATATTTTTGTAACATTTTACTATTTTCTACGAAAAATTATACGGTATTGTAACAAATTCATGCAACAAAAATTTACAAAATACTTTGTTAAAAACTTTAAGACATTTCATATAATACTTTTCATGACGACCATTGTATTATTAAAATTGAAAGTATCCCCAATTGTGTAACGGTGGCAAAGTATTGGGTATTTTATAAAAGAGTTCGTTTTACTTTACATAACTGAAAGTTTTAATATGTATGATTTATAAAAGGTCATAAAAGCCTTGCAGTGTACCTTTAAAAGCTTGTAATTAATAGACCTTACACATACAACACATACTATTAGTGTCGGGTTAGGCGTAGGAATACGTCCTCGAAAGGCTAAGTTATTTCATATTCATCCATTGTTTACAGGTATGTTTATGACATCCTATGTAATCTCAACCTATTTCCATTAACCAGTCATAAATTCAAATGCCTAAGTTGCTACTGAAAAATTCTTAGAAGAGCCCAATCAATTGTCCAGGGAATTGAACCCAAGTCCGTCCGCTCAATGGCCAGACTTGCGACAGCACTGGACTATTAAGATAGTCTTAAATAGCTAAGCATACTGACGCCATTAACTATTTAAAAATGTAAAACATTGACTTGTAAAAGTGTTTTTAAAAATGTATTTTACAAAAATAAAAATTATTTAAATAATAGAAATCCTTTCGAAATTCACAAAACTGCGACAACAATCTAAGATAACATAGTCGAGACCACTAGAAACGACAAGTCACGACGCACTACACAAGTTTATCTACATTGCTAGAAAGTTCAGGAAGTTCTTGGAAAAAGTGTAGAGATATCTTTATAAATAAATGTGACATACTATTCACTGATTAATCAAGAAATCTCAAAAACGATTTAGATTAAAAAGCTGAAATTACACATGTAGATGTTTATACAAGTGTAGGTACAAAGACATTATTTATAAAGGATTTTGAAAATTCTTACGGCATTGATGAGAGAAGATTAATACAAGTAGCACTGCGGAAATAGCTACTAGTTTTAAAATAAAAGAAAGACGCATTAAATTTAATTTTTATTACTAAATCAATGTTATACTGTCGTTGGTTTCTGGTGGCATATCTTTGTAGTAATCTATGGGGCAGGCCTTTGTTTAGCAGACCTTTTTTATACTTCGGAAAATCCTAATGGATCTTCCTCCACCTGGGAGTGCGGCAGGATATGTCGGACTCGTACCGACTAAAAACCGCACTTGCCTGGCCTTGCCCTATTGTTGTTTGACAGACCTTCAACGACTCTCCTGCGACGTCCTTTGGCAGATTACCATATCGGCCAAAGGATGTCATTCATCATTACCAGACAGTAAATGCTATTCTCATTATTTAATGACTTAAATACAATAAAAAGCTTCTATTAATTAGAATTAAAACATAACTTTAATTTTTACATTAATAAAGTTATAAATATTGTGAAAGAAAAATTCGACCACGCGGGTAGGTTTCGAGCCTGCGGTCCTCCGGTTTGTATCACAAAATGTGTAACAAAAAAATTGATTTGCAAGCATTCGTAATCGAATGAAAATGGAAATTTGCAGTCATAAAAATCGTTCATAACTTTTCCATGGATCATCCTTATCATATTGTCCTTTATATGAGACTTATATTGATAAACTAACACCCATGAAGCATCTTGGTAAACTCATTCAGTGTCATCGTACATGCACATAGAGGTCAATATCGCGACATCGTCTTCGAAGGTAGAAAGGTCTAAACTCGTTTTTGGTATAGTAGGCGGCCACAAATATTTGTATGCGCCTTGTGAATGGACCCTGAGGACTTTCTCTCCGGCCGGCGAGTCTCTAACACCGGCGCGCGCGCAGGTCGCGTATTCAAGGTGCTTCTGTTGCGGAACAGGTGCTACTATTCGTATTTTGGAAAATGACAATACATTACTCTGTTTGTTGAACCTGCTATTATGACCGGTAACAAACAATAACATTCGGTTATTATATTCTTGGCTTTTATAAATTTATCCTTGAAGAAAGGTGTCCGAAGTAATGAAATTTTAATGAGGTCTTCGTCATCATCAATATATATTTATCTGAGCTGCTAAACGTAGATAGGCCTTTCCAATGAACATGAAGCCGTATCGAAATTAAGCTATAAATAGCTATATGACAAATTAAATTCGTCGTATTTCGTGCTGTAACATACCATCAAGCCTTATATTCCCCAAAGGGTTAGGCAGAAGTGTACAGCCATAGTTCACCGGTATATTTGAGCCCCATGTCTTGGGGGCGAGTCTATTACCCGCCAAACGGGCACAAATCCTAAACTCCGAGCTGCTACTGTAAATTTTATAGAAAAACCAATAATATTTTGCTGGACTTTGTAATTGAACCTTGTAGTGTAGCAGCCACGCCTACTACCACTAGACTAATCTGATACTTCCCACTGAATTATTCGCCTAATTCAACTATTACACACAGGTTTTTATAAACCTAGATCAGGCAGATCGCTACATACCTCTGGACTTACGAATATTTTGATCTGCACCTATTAAATAAATAATGTAGGTACTTTCGTTTTAGTTATTATTAAGAGACTAATTATATACTGTTAAATTGTAATATTAATAAAACGTACACCTCTTTTGTAAAAGAATTCAAATAAAGATTTAGGTATTTATTATATTGGCAATTTACAAATTTCTAATTTTCAGTCGGGCAAAGCGGCATAGAATGTCACTAGTTACGCGTACCGCTTCCAAATCGCATCGCTTGCGGTAAGGTCAACGTATTCGCATACAATGTGACACAGTTACCCATTTTATCTGTGTTAGTCGTCCCTCATTTCCTGTAGGACTCCCGACTAATACGGTTATGGATATCGAATCCATCATCAATCTTAACTCGCCATTGATGTGTTAATCGAATCAATGCTTTCGATACTTGAACATTGATTACTTACGGTTTTGTTCGGTAATATGCGAAGTTGGTATTTTAACTACATTATAATAACAAGAACAGTTAAATGCGACCCATATTGCTAAAAAAGGCAATTTAGTACTTTTTAGCAATATGGGTCGCATATTGATAATATTCTTATCAACCCCTGTGCTAAAGCTTTTGTATGTGTGGGTTCACGCTTCACATCGGTAAAGCAATGGGTGGGTTTCGAACCGGCAACCACATGGTCGCAAGTACGACGCCCTAGCCATTACGCTACTACAGCTTTATATGTGCGGAATTTTAACTAAGCTCATTTTAATCCAAACCTACTACAACACTATAGTTTGTCTATTAAAAAATAAATTAAGAAAATATTAGCGGTGTCCGATATTTGCTAGTCCGTTTTCGTCATTGGTAAATATTCTTTTAAGATGAAGAAGTGAATTGAATTTGAGCGAATTTGAACCATGGGGCTAATTGGCATGGCATAAAATCTTCTGACATATTTTTTAATAGTGTTGTTGATAGAATTCTATTCAGGTGATTTCATGTCGTATGACTTGTCCAAGTTTTCGTCCTATTTTACTTCAAATCTAGCCCTATAAGTAATTTATCTTTACTTAGCCTATAAATTAAGCTACAATTCTACACTAATATTATACGGAGAAAAGCTTTAATTTTTTGTATGTTTATGAAATTGTAAAATACTGTACTTAATATTAAAAAAATCATTAAATGAATGCTACATGATCACTGAGTAACATAGGCAATACTGTTAATCATAACGTAACTTTAGATCGCGAGTGAAACCGCGGGAACCAATTAGTAATATAATTATATATTTATTAAATAGCTTTCAATGGAAAATAATACGAAAATATCCACGAAGTATTAGGCAGAAGTGTTCTGCCATTGTATCTACAGATTGCTAGAATTACCTTAGATCCCATTTAATAGGAGGCGAGCTTAACAACCATGTATAGCCATTAACCGCTGCTAAATCTCTACTATTATAAAATTGTAAAAAAGCTAAAGATATAAAAAAAATGGCAATAGGCTCGCCCCCTATTACATGGGACCTAAACATACCGGCGAACCGTGGGTGTACTAAAGTACGCCTCTGCCTAACCCTTCGGGGAATACAGGCGTGATGGTATGTTATGTTATTAAAAAAAACAAGTGAGATACAGCTTGACCTCTCTAATGTATACAGACCCATACAAAGAAGAGATCATCAATGTTGGTTTGTTATTTTTACGCCTTATGTAGATTCATGTGAGCGAAGCCGCGGGCAAAAGTTAGTAATTTCTATAAAACGTATTTCCATATTCAAATATAATATAGGTATTTCAACATATATGATATACTCGTACCATACACAACTTCGCTGATGTCGATAACATTATTTAAGGTCAAGTCTAAGCACATTTTAATGACCTGTCAATCATAGCGTTACGTTGTATGAAATAACTAAAGTTAAGAAAGTTCACGGTTACTAGTTACATCGGACTTCACGCCACACGCGTCACAATAATGTCGTATGTAACTTTTATATTTCAATATTTCATACAATGTTTTATGTGAAGATCAGAATTGAAAAAAAGACATAATTATGTTTGATTATATTGCGTGTCTGTTGGTCTGTTACAGGACCCATTAAATATATTGAAGACCTCTGAAATATTTCCTAATTCGTTAAGATTTGGAATTTCTGGAAAAAAAAATTTTTTTAAATTATTTAGTTAATCGACGGAGATCTCAGGAAGATATCCAAACGAAAAATTTGTTCTGCAGTAAGTCAATACATCTACACTTGGACATGTAATTGTCTAAATAGCGATTTAAACAAACCGCGCCGTAGAGCTTTCAAGGAAAATAATTGTAGGAAGTACTTGTAAGATATATAATTATAATTATAAAATAACCATGCTTTCATACTAATACTTTAAATGAGTAAATAACTCTATTTACCATTTCATGCCTTCGAAGAATTTTGTAATAAAGAAAGATTGGCCTTTGAAGAAGGACATAAACTACTATGAATCTCGATAAATCCTTTCAGATGCAAGAGAAACAGCGGGCAACACTAAGGGCCACTTGCACCAACTTAATAATTCTATTTAAATTGTATTTAAACAAGATTTTTCATAGAAATTTTGTATTTAAAAACAATTTAAACACATTTTAAAGTTGGTGCAAGTGGCGCTAAGGGTCACTTCCACCAACTTCTTAAATGTGTTTAAATTGTATTTAAACACAAAATTTCTATGAAAAATCGTGTTTAAATACAATTTAAACATATTAATGAAGTTGTTGCAAGTGGCCCCTAGGCCTATATAATATTTTGCCTAAGCTTACACTTCCGCAAGCATAAATTTATATTGCAACTACATTAGAGGTATTTAAAACACCCGTTTTAAGAAGACGATTAGATCAGTTCAGAGTGGATTTCGTTAGTCGATTTCACTTTAAAATAATTTACGACGTATAATTGGTTTTATTTTCACCGATATTACGCTTTTATAGTTAATGCTTAGTTAGATCAACGTTATATCATTCTATAACGTTCAATCTTTAATGCTTTCTTTAATAAGTGAGCCAGTTATGTTCGAGAGTTAATTGTAAAAGTCGGTTAAAAGAAATGGATAGGTCATTAACTACATTAACGTGAACGGCAATGGGTCGTTAAATTTGAAAGCGATATGTCTTTACATGTTAAGTGATGCTAAACCTTTTAATTAATGTTTAATTAATACTCTAAGGATATAATATTTCTTGGGCTCTCTTTAGAAATTGAATTGGCTGTTCAGCTTCATTATTGTGTAAGTAAAATCTAAGTCCCGGGTTAAATTCAAGATCGAGCTAGGGGTTATTGGGTTTTTCTATGAAATACGCAGTATCAGCTCGGAGTTTGAGATTTGTGCCCGATTAATGGTATTAGGCTCGCTATTGTATGAGACCTAATCGTGCGGATTAATTCATCCAATTGTTGATCAAAATATTATGGGTATCAGATTTTTTTTACTGAAATGTAGGTAACTTCTTTTTTCTAGTGGTCCCAAAATACTAAGTACTCTAAAATAATTATTTTCTTTATAGGGGCCGCTGTCTCGGTCCCATAAGCCCTTCGACCCTTTTCGAGAGGGATAATAATATTAATGGGGGTAAATGTGCCAATGATCGTAACATGTCAAAAAATAGGACCGAAATGAAACTATTTACTCTAAAAATCATCACAGATATTGAATTCCCTCGTTACCTGCCTACCCGCCAAGTTAACGGGATAATTATAGTATGTCAAGTTTTGACGTTGATAGAGGCGAGCTAACGCGTCCGCCATGAACTCGGGTGGCCTACAAACGCGACCGGTTGCCGACGAGTACTTTCTTTCGGGCGTTCTCACTTCCGCCTGCGCCCGCGCGCCTCCACGCAACCGGCACAGGACTTGCAGCGCCTATACAGGGTGACTTTGAAAACATGCGACAAATTGATATGGGAGGTTCAGTAACCGTTACTTATTCATTTTAAAATGTAATTTCTAGTATCTATAAGTATTGTAAAATAAAATATACAAGATGGTACTAACTAACCTACCGTGACGATCTCGTCTTTGTATGGGTCTCTATACATCGGAGAGCTGTACCTATCTCAGGGTCCGTTTAATTATTTGAGATAAGAAGTATTTAGAAGTATTTTTAAGTTGGAGCATATACTATCTAACAGTGATAACAAAATTAAAATCTATTCAGTAGTTTTAGCGCCAACCCGTAACATACAGATCAAACAGACAAGAATTTTAAAAATCACTATTTTGGGTTCGCAGACGTTTGTATACCCTAACCCACTTGTTTTTTTTTTAATATCTTCAATGTACAGATACAGCTTTGTGATCAATTTTATAATATTAATAGATATTGTAATTTGTCGCATTTATTCAATTTCATCCTGTATAACACATCACTTGTGTTACTGATATATTGTAATTCAAGGATAAATTATAAATGACTATAGTATGGAAGCCCTATAATTATCATAATGGGATTATAATTTCTAATAGTAGATTATTGAATAAACAACTCCGTTACAATAAAACTGCTCATTAGCTTAGTAGTCCTGAGCGCGACTGTTAAGCTCTACCTAACCCTTCGGGAAATACAGGCGTGATGGTATTATAAGTTTATGTTGTTATTTTTTTTTTTTTCAACAATAAAAAAGGGGTATTTCATCAAACCCCTGATTACAAAAAGTGTCAGTGACACACAACATCTCTATATCTACATTAGAATATTGATAAAGTCAATAAAATTAATTTCTACTTAATGTCAGAAATACTTTAAAAGACTTTCGAATATAAAAGTGAAATTGGTATTCATATTGCCGAATATTAATTTAGCATTCCGTTGATGTTTCACGATTTCACGTTATACGTATACAGTACTAGCTTACTTACATAATTTATTGTAAATAAACTATACATAAACATTAGCAACTCCAATAGAACTGACTACCTAATTACATAAGCATAATATTCTTATTGTATATGCTGCATTCTTGATCAAATATAATATTTATTATACAAAAATAATTTTCAAAATTCTATAATTAACTTTAAAAATAACGTGGACTATTTATTATTTTTATTCTATTTACATATCGTCAAAACTAAACAAAAATCTATTTGATTGTATCAAATAAAAAAGTATAGTCTAAATACAATGGACATTTATTTAACTACAAATACTAAAATCATAAAACGCACATCAATATTCAACGCGTTGAAGTCTTTTATATGTAAGTTGCAATTATTTGGACGCAAAACTTCTACAGTGAAATCGTAGTTTTTTTTTCACATAATAATGAGAATTTATGAAACGAAATCCTTATGTACCTTTTTATATATAATTTTTTTCTTAATATAAGATTTTTCTTTCTAGTTGCGAGTTTTTCTTTCTAGTTGCGAGTTTTTCTTTGTATTAGATTCCCAAACGCCATCTAGTGAGCAACTTTAATATCAGTATACTTGTTGCTGTGAACTTCCACTTGGTTTACTTTCACTAAGTTAGTGCCGCGGTGTTCAAGCACTACTATGAGCCCACATTCGAAACATATTTAATGGGTACTAGTGTAAACGTATAGATGGCAGTGCTTTACTTAGCTACAAATTTTGAAATGTCGGCTATATTTATCAAATAATCGGTAGCGTAATTAAGTAAACGCTGCTTTGTAATAAAGTTATTTTCTTCATTATTACCAAATTGGATCACCCTCAGTACATATAGAATTCTCGGGGAGAGAATACTTACCTATAGTCCTATAACATGGACTATAATACTATACATATAACCACTTCGTAGTGTAGCTAAAGTTTCAAATAATTATAATAAAAATTACAGGCGCTAGATATAGGGATTTTATATCCCTAATATATCTAGCGGGGATTTTATATCCCTATATCTAGCGCCTGTTATAAATTATATCTTATTCCAACAATTCGGACCTTATAAACTTTATCATGGACATGTGGAGATTATATTTTAGAATATACATTTCAAAGTAAAATCCATTTCAATAAAATCCGTAAAACCTACCTCTTGATAGAAAGATGAAACAAGTTGTATTATTATACGATTACTTTTATAAAACAACTTATTTATATGGTTCACTAGCTTTTGCCCGCAGCTTCGCTCATCTGGAGCTATATTAGGATTAGAAAACATAATGTAATCAAAAATCAACAGTGATGATCTCTTCTTTGTATGGCTTAAGAGCCATCCTGTGATACAGCTTGACCTTTCTGATGTATAGAGATACATCAGAAAGGTCAAGCTGTATCACAGGATCCGTTACATTAATTGAAATAAAAAGTTCACCAGTTTTTAAGTTGGAGCATGTTATTATGTTTTCGATACCCTATACGTTTATATACCCTAACCCTCTTGTTTTTTTTAAATATCTTCAATGTACAGACACTGGTTTTATCAATTACATAATAGTACAGATTTATGTATTATCGCAGTACCTAAAGAGATTATAGAGCAATCTTCGCTCATTCGTATTACCATTCAGACTTAAAAGTTACCTACACCTATTAACAATAAGTTATTTTTAAAACAAGGTTTAATTTTATTATTTTAATCGGTACCTTGCGAAATATTTGTGTTTGCGCACAACAAAAGCAATGTTCTGCAATTCTTATCTAGGAAGGTAACTCGTTTTAGCAACGTAACAAGGGGGTGTCCTTCAGTTCGCCGGTATGTTAAGGCACCATATAATAGTGGGACAAGCCTATCGTCAATAACCAGGCACAAACCCGAACTCCAAGCTGCTACTGAGGTTTTCATATGAAAACCCAATAACACTTTGCTCGAACGTAATCGAACCCAGGACCACTAGCGTAACGGTCGTGCTAGGACCATGATAATGAGGCAGTTATTTCTTTCTTCTCTTTAAAGTAAATAACTGATAATTAAATTAAATAATCATTTATTTCAGGAAATTATTCCTGTTGTTAAGGTGGTTTGGGCATGTTCAGAGGATGGATGAACGGAGATTGACGAAACGAGTACACATGATGAGTATGGATGGAAGAGTTGGAAGGGGCCGACCTCGACGAACGTACCACAACCAAGTTGCGGCCGTTCTTAAAAAAGGACAGGTTAAGAGCACCCTAAACCGACGTTCATGCATGAGGAGGTTAATGAACATAGATGAAGCGAAAGTAGTATGCCAGGATCGTAGCAAGTGGAAATCTATAGTCTCTGCCTACCCCAATGGGAGACAGGCGTGAAAATATATATGTATGTATTATTCCCATATAATTTCCTATTTAACGTCCAAGTAATTATTTGTATGACCTACTGGTGGTTATTCCGGGTGATAATTTATGTTTGTAAACACATCCACGATACTGGAGAAAATCCTAGTGTCGGACAACTATATTAAAAAAGAAAAAAATAAAGTGACAAGGTATAGAAATAAAAAAAAATAAGCCAGTGTATTCTCAGTGGATTGTTATTCGCAATAATTTATGCAAGTAACACGTAGCCTTAAGTTGAAGCTTAATAAGACCAATTAAAATTCAAATAAACACTAATCAAGGCTTGTTTATTAGAATCACATGACTAAACGTACTAGGGTGGGAGGACGCGCTAGGAGGTATCAAACATAAATATTAGCGATCGTCTCGTCATGTGACCGCCTGTGTAACAATGACAGCCTTGACATTTTCCGACGAGGACGATGTCGACCGGTTGAGCTTACGTGAAACGGTGGAGTAACACTGCGCACGTATTGTTTTAAAATTTGATGAGTCCTTAATTGTCCGAAAATAATTTGTTAAACTGTTATTGTTGTAATATGTTGGGTCTCATAAGAAAGCTCAATCTCAGCGTGCTATAGAACGGACTATGCTTGGCATTTCTTTCGCGTAATGAATCAGTAATGTAGACATCCGTAGAAGACCTAAAGTTGCCGACATAGCTCAAAGAATTAGCAAGCTTAAGTGGGCGGGTTACATAGCTTGTAGGACTCAATCTCAGCGTGCTATAGAGTGGACTATGCTTGGCATTTCTTTCGCGATCAAATCAGTAATGAAGACATCCGTAGAAGAACTAAAGTTGCCGACATAGCTCAAAGAATTAGCAAGCTTAAGTGGCAGTGGGCGGGTTACATAGCTTGTAGGACTGACGGCCGCTGGGGCAGAAAAGTTTTAGAGTGGAGACCACGCACCGAAAAGCGTAGGTAGTGTGGGACGACCTCCGATAAGATGGGCAGACGACCTGGCAAAGGTCGCTGGAAGTCGTTGGATGCAGGCGGCATATAACCAGTCCTGTTGAAGTCTTTGGGGGAGACCTTTGTTTAGTAGTGGTCGTAGTGGACATCTATTGGCTGATATGATGATGATGATGATGAATTTGTTATACATAAAAGTAAGTTAAATTGAAGTACATAATTATAATATAAAATGTAATGTTATTTGAAACTGGGCAATTTTATTTATTACTAATATATAAAGCTGAAGAGTTTGTTTGTTTGAACGCGCTAATCTCAGGAACTACTGGTCCGATTAAAAATTATTTCAGTGTTAGATAGCTCATTTATTGAGGAAGGCTATAGGCTATATATCATTACGCTAAGACCGAGTTACTATTCCCCACGGACGAAGTCGCTGGCAGAAGCTAGTTATTAATATATTTTTGACGTGGAAAATACTTTTAATAAATCTAAAACATCAAAGAACGTAGCAAAATGCTAAAAAGTCTCAGAAAACCCCCATAACACTTTTCTTCATAAAATAAAGCTTTACTTAATTTATTAGAATTTAATACAATTAAATCTACTTGCTCAACCGAACGCAACTGTCACATTATTTCATATTTTAAAATCAAAATAGAATATTTCCAGTTTCTACAGTTCATGTATGAATAACAACTAACATCATGGAAAATTTACATATTATTATCATGTTTCTTTAAAAAACGAACAGTCTAATTATATGTATCTAATAGGTAATGTATAAAAAAACAATTATTAAATATATGCAGTTGCAAATTAACAATTCGATAATAACCTAACCAAAGGACTTTTTTGGTTTCGTATGGATAATCCTCATGGACTTCCGCCGCCCGCTGGAGCCGGCGGGGCGTGTCGGACTCCACCCAGAGTGGGTGACCTACCGTCTAAAAACCACATGATGTTCCCTCAGAACCTCGGGGCGCGTCGGGGGCTTTATGAACAGTCTGTCCGATTCAATTGAAACTAAAGTTCGAATTAAAAGCCCGTAGTGTCCCACAGCAGGGCAAATCCCTCCCAACTCTTCTTCCACTACTTTCTATCCATTGCTCTTATGGACCAGTCTTTTTGTTAAGTATCCAGGATTCTAGGTCATCCCATTCTTGCCTTGGCCTCCCGTGTTGGCGTCTGCTATTAAGTGGGACCCAATAGACCCATGTCCATTCACCGAAATAAATTAAATAAAACATTTGTGCAGTAGCTCCCGATCGTTTAAAAAGTTTAGTAGCGTGATCGTAGGCCACATCCGCGATATATAGCCGCGGAATCATCTCAAATTACCCACAAATGGACGTGTCTAACAATTAGCCTCCAACATAGGTACTAATGCCTGTATGTAATGAGGCGTTTTGAATGCCGAATATAAACGATAAAGAGACGATACATAAAAGTTTCATAACATAACATACATACCTATATTCCCCGAAGAGTTAAGTAGAGGTGTACTAATGTACACCCACGGTTCGCCGGAATGTTTAGGTCCCAAGGAATGGTGGACGTATCCAAAACGATACAGGAGAAATTTCTAGTGTAGGACAACGCTTAATTCGCAACCACAATCTAGGTTGGATTATTTATTAAGGAAATCATAATTGCGATTAAAATATTTCCTAAAAACCCTTTCATAGCTAAGTTATAATTATAACAACTGTTACCTTTTTACTTTATGTATCAAATAAAGGAAAATTGTTCACCTCTTAGGTGATTAAGGAATAATGCGTTATGCTTTTTAAAATTTGAGACCTAGGGTAGATTACTGGTAATTGTAAGTAAAATAAAAGAATCTAATAAACTTTAGAAATCCACACTAATATTATAAATCTGAAAGAAACTCCAGCGTGTACCTTTTCACATCGCTGAAACAATTTTGATATAGATATGGATTGGCCTTTGGATAAGGTTTCCTGTCTAACAAAATCCTTTGGCATGCGCCTGAAACCGTGGGGGATAGATAGTTAAAAATAAATCCATAGGTACGAGTCCGATACGTGACCAACAACAGGTTACATACCTCAGCTTACGGATATCAAATCGGTGCGCTATCGTCTCAAGTCTGTTGCTACCTACGTAAGTCTGACGCGTGTCTCAAGTCATGTGATGCGTATGACATCCTGTTACTCAACTAACGCCCACCATATACCTGTTATGTTACATAGATACACCAGCGCCGTGGGTCATTGATGTCAGAAATGTCCAAAAAAACTAAAGACGTCACTTAAGGATTTTGGAGATATGCGAGCTGAATATTTCGAGGAAAGATCTAGATTTTTGTACTGAAAGCCCGGAACGAACAAGAGAGTCGGAAAAGAGGAGCTAAATGAACGTTAAGAGCATTCTTACCGAAAAGAATTGACTGTGTATTTTTTTTATTTTAAATAAGCATACATACTTACACTCGCTTCTTTTGCCATAGAGGTAAGCAGAAAATACGGAACTCCAATCGCTGTTTCTTAAAAACCATGTAACGTGGTCTTTATCACGAATCATGCTTTCCAAGAGGAAAAACTAAATATGTAGTTATTAGCTAAATTGTAAACTTGAATCGTCTCATGTCCATCATTCGTTACGTCTACCTATAATTTTAAACATTCCTAATCTAATTGTATGATAAGTACGCAACAATACGAGAACAGAATTTGAACGGAACTAAACCGCCACTCTTCGTCCTAGCAACAGCGTCATGCGAGAATTTACATTAACATAACATTATGAAACACACGGCATTCCTCCTGGACGATACTAAATATAAACTTGTTCAGATAATCGCTGTAGAAATATTACCCGTTTCTTTCCTAACATTATTAAGTGCCTCCTTTAACGTTGTGAAAGATGAAAAACTGCATAAATATAACATTTATATCTTACAGCTTTACATTTCCCACACATAACATTAAACTATGTTTATATAAAAGTCTTCGCAAATTCCCTTTTTTTTTAATATTTTTAACGTAATATCTGGTTGTTAGGTATTTAGTAAATTGTATGTGTAGGTACTTATATAACTGTGAATGCATAATCAAACTGCATAATTCTCAGCAACTAAGTATGTAAAACAAAGTTTTGTTTTAATCAAGTTTTTTAAAGCAGTACCTATCTATGGAATTTCTTGCCGGCTCTTCTCCATAAGATCTACTATTTGGAACCGTGCAACCTAGTTTTGACTTTAAGTGGTCTAATTGAAATAAAATACTTATGTTTGACTTTCAATGATCACGCTTAAATAGCTTTATCACGAGACAGCGGCAAATCTGTGTTTTTACATATATAATAAATCTCCTAAATAAAAATACCTCTAATTATGTATATCCTATGCATCAGAATGAACAACAAAAATTTTAAAACATGAATTATACAGATACCCAAAAATAATTGATGCTTATTTTTAAGAACTACCATAAAAAATAGTTAATATAGTCGATTATTTCGTAAACAAAACTAATTTAATATTCATGAGTGATTCGACGAGACTCCAAAAATGTGATTTTCGACAATGACACGTTAATTGCATTGTGTAATCGTTTTTGTATTGTCAATAAAAACATGTTAGAAATACAAAATAACTAGTAACGCAAACATAATGCTAGTAGCCCAATTTACGTTGTTTTCGCAATGTATTGTGTAGCTGGGGTCCGCGCCCCGCCCCCGCGCCCCCGCCCCCCGGTGTCACATGAGCAGACCCGCTGATGTTGAGGTTGCATTCGCGGAAGAACGTCAACTTTCTCCCGCCATTGCTTCGCCCCGGCTCAACTCTATTCGATGCGCTGAGAGATCCGACGCTCCGGTTTGAAGGGCAATTACACCAAATTAATTAGTTGTTTACAACTTTTTGGACAAAATCATCTGTCACATAACTTACTATTTTTTAGAATCTACATGCCTACATAGTTATTATTATATTATGGTATCTCCTAAAATGCTAAAATTAAGTTGCATTTTTAGAACAACCAGCGAAACCGGCTTGATATATTTTTCATCCATTTATAATTTAGACACATTGTAATAATAATGGTATAAAAATGATTATGGGCTATTATAAAATACACTTCTAAAGCTAAAGGTTTAAAAGTACTGATCAACTAGGTAACTAAACCATCGACAAAAACGTTAAAATAAACGCGGCGTGGATCTCAATTAGGTGGATAAAAAAGTATTGCATAAGTATAGGCAAATACCAAAACTAATAGGTCACGCCCCACCAACCGTCAGCAGTCATGTGATCGACGATTCTGAGAACGATCTGATAAAATACCATGCTTAGCGAAAAACCTCCTTATGCCTTTACCTACTACATAATCACGACGATAAAATTGGTAATCGTTAAACATATCGTATCTATTGATTAAATTGCTGTTGAACTGAAATCAAACTTTTTCACATCTTTCCTTATCGTAACATACTATAACGCCTCTATTCCTGAAAGGTTAGTCGTCAATCGTCCCAGTAGTTTCGTGTGTTGTAGGTAAGTAGGTGACATACAACTAGACACCCATAGCCCCTCGGTAGGTTTCAGGTGCTAGGATGATCTCATTAATCGTCCTAGTTTAGTAAATGAAGGGGGCACGCTATAACTCACCGAAAACATTAGCTTGCTTATTAAAGCTTGCTCACTTGATGCAACCTGAGAATTGAACTCAATACCTCGCCTCAGCGACCGTGCTTGCGACCACTAGACCAATGGAGTAGTTACCATTGTTCCTTATTCAATGCTAATCATAATTAAACATCTAGCCGTGACATCAACACCGCTTGGCACACTAGGCTGGTGACGTCATATATGAATCAATTAGATATTAGAAAACCCTATAAATATTTGAGATTCGCAGTAATCTTTCAAACATATAAAAATCAATTGGTAATCAAAATAATAAGTGCCTAATCTTCTTAGAATTAAATCATGATTGTGATTGCTGTTACTCATCATAATTTATGGATATCATTTTTTGTAAAAAATGATTTCATGAATACAGGAAACTTTATGGTGATTCTATTTTCCTCATTAAAATAAATATTCTTAATGAACTTGTTAATAGAATTTCAAATTAAAATATTGTCAAGGAATATTATACCTTCTTGATATCTGAAGTCATTAATAAATCGCAGCCTTCAATACTTAGAATATTATCGTCGTCATATCGGAAAAACGCTTAATTAAATCTGACTCATAAGGATCCCAAAATTATCTCCGAACCACCACTTCGACCTTTGAAATGCTAAACGTAATAGACATAATAATTAGGGGTGGGACAAATATTCATATACAGCCGATTATATTTTGACAAAATTGACAAAAATTCGACCAATTTATTAAACATACAAGTCACAGTGTTTGGATTTTTAAACTGTTATATTATGGCCAATCTTTGCCTGGTTAATAAAAAGGATAAGAGGCAATCTTACAACTTTAGGTATTATGTTAAATTATACGACACAACTGTTAAATATAATAACATACAAGTATATAGCTGAACGGCGTGCGTTTAGTGTAAAATTTTTACCTCACACTCCGAATATCATCCATCAGGTCGTCGCTCTATCACCTCCAAAGGTCACAGTTTATGCTCGTACATAATTGACCAATAGCAAACTAGTTTATCATTGGAAATCTTTATCTGTGTTTGAGAGGCACGATTAATAACATGAATGAATACTTGTAAAGATAGAGCCAGACAGTTAATATTCCATCTTGAATATCGCTGACACCTGACATTTTTAATTTTTGAGTAATATTTTACAGTCTAGCTTATTACGGTAGCTTTATGTGAAAGTAAAGAAACGTATTATTTCATATCACACAAAAAGAAAACAAAATGTCATTTTTTTTTTAAGTAGTTTTGTTATTCCCAAAACATGAAACAATAAAGCGTGTTGGAATAGATTCTATTCATCAGTCAAAAGACTTAGTTTTTTTCTAGTTTAATTATATATAAAAAGTATTTATTACCTATAATATTATTTGATTGTTTTCGATTGAATCCAAATGTAATGAATAGGTACTCATATTGGCTCAACCAACTTTGCTACTAAATAATCTTGCGCAAGTGCTCAAGTATCCACTGATTTTTCGGTAGGCAAATTAATTGAATCGATTGAATGTACAGGAGTTTTGCAAGAAAAGATAAGCAGTTGGTAATCAGTATTTGAGTGTATCGATGACAGTCGTTCTATTAGTAGTGGGTGAGCTATTTGCATGACACAACTCCGCAGCTGTGCTACCAGGAAATACCTGGTACTGCTCCATGTTAGCTTAGAATTTGCCATTTATGTTGAAATCTCTACTGTAAATACCAGTTCATTATTGTAGCTATTTAATCTATTATAATAATTAGCGGACCCAGCATACGTTGTCTTCCTTGTGTGTTCTCTTGTGTCCTTTAAACTTAAAAAAAAAGCAGCTGTCAAAGTATAATGCACAAAACGGCATGTTCATTTTTATCCGTGTTTTGTTTCTGTCAATCATTCGATATGTTCTCGATACAAAATGTTTGAGAAAATATTTTTTTGTCATAATATTTCGTGACTATTTTTGAGTCGTGAGTTATTCTGCTATTCGCGGTGGAGACAAATCCAACAAATCAAAGTTCATAAAAATTGGTCCATCCCTTCTTGACTTATAAATATATAATATATATATAAACTTTAAACTGATTAATGCACACAGCCAAATGCCAATGTGCAATTCGATTTTTAACTTAATTTATAAATCTTTATATTTTTTTAATTTAATTATTTTTTTTAATCTGATTTAATTATTTATATTTAAATTAATTAATCTTTGATTGATTTACTATATAATTTCTAATTTATAAATTTTTTGATTGATTTACCATGATATTTTTAATCTAATTTGTGTAAGTCTAATTCAAGAATGCTATCTTAGGTACTTGTCCCTTTATCTTTCTGTGAGTGTTGTGTACTTCTGTAAGTGACCAACTCACTATGCCTAAAACTGTTTGTAATTTTTTGTTTATGTATGTCCTAGTGAGTAAATCGTTGAAGTACCATAAATATAAATATAAAATATAAAAATAATATGTAGATATATTTAACAAGTACGAGTATATGATTTTTCATGTGTAATATTGTAATCCTTAAGTAAATAAATAAATAAATGATCAACTAGCTTGATTTTTTTTTAAACATTGCCCCACACTCGGATGTTCTCCTGTATCGCGGATGACGACGAACCGACCCAGAACATCTATCTGTAGGTTATACAAATATTTGCTCCGTGTGGCAATCGAACCCACAACACGTGGTGCAGAAGCCGATCGGTCAGCCGCTACGCCAAACGTATCGTAAAATTTTGGCAATCCAGTCAATAAAGGCAGATCCAGGTTAATAAGTACAGTTATCTATTTCTGCACTTAGTTACCATCTTCCGTTTTGTTGTTACAAAACAATATTTATTTTTATATGTATATTACTCGCTCTACTTAATAAAGGACACATGACTATTAGAAATGTTAATTCGAGAGCTTAGTTTCGCTAGATTCAATTTGCCTATATAGAAACACGATACTGCAGTGTCGGGCCAGTGTTACATAATCCAAAGACACTTTATTGCCGGCCGCAACCGGTTGGCGAATTAGAGGTGTCATAATGCGAATCACATGCCTTGTAGACACAGAGTAGATAAATAAATGGAGTGATAATACAAGAAAAATGTAAAGCAGATTCTTCGGTTTCAAAACTGAAACCTGATACCTTTTTTTATAGTACGGTAACGGTCTGCCACCTGGGGAAACGGCAGAGTATGTCGGACTCTTACATACTAAAAACCTTGCCTTCTTTGCCCGATAGTCACGGCCATAGGATTCTGCTTTGAAGAGGTCCAGCGTCCCGACCTCTTCAAAGAGCGAGACTCCGCCTCACATACCTCTCGAATGCGTCCAGGTGCCCAGCACGCGCGCTACTTATCGGGGCCATTGTTTGGTCAAGCGGCGGACTCACCAAGTCAGCCGCCCGCAGACCACAGTTCATGGAGTGTGTGGCGGATACCAGCCACCTCGGGATAATAATTCTATATTACTAATAATCAATTATTGCAAAAAACACCATGCGGAAGCTCAAAAAAGTAGGAAAACGAAATTATTTCATTGACTGCGGATCGTCGTCGCGTCATTGAACTTTTTGCTAATTGTTTATTGTAGCGCTCAGCCAATATTTTCGCAGATATCCTCGCGCAGCGTTTACCCATGTACCCACTCCATTCACTACATCATGCGCATGGATCGCAATGACCAGTTGTAGTCGATTCTATCACAAAGAAAGCTTTGGTCGGTTCCACATACGCGTTATGTTTTATTAGAAAGAAGAATTCCATAAAAGTCTATGTGCTAATACCTATCATATATTAAAGACTCAACACAACCTACTAACTGTCCTACAGGGACATGTCCCCCATAATGAGAAGGTTTACGTTAGCGGCAACGCTGCTCGAAAACTTTAAGTTTTCTAGAATTTAACTTGGGTAATATTAAGTTGGTTTAAGAAACACTAAGCAGACATAATGTTACAAACATTTAATTTTGAATCATATTATTTAATCATATAAAAATATTGACCTAGCACGTGACTCCTCATCAAAATTAATTGCCTCATAAACGTCACGCGCGTTTATCATAATATATGATAATTTACAGTCCAATTAGGATGTTTACGAAAATACGCAAAGGAGGCAAAAAATGTATCCATCCATTTGTTTTTGTACACAGTTATTGATAATAGTGTACACTAAACAAGGCGGCAAGTGCCTATATAAAAATAGCGATGAGGCGGTGACAATAAAATTGATCCAAGGTGTTTTAATAATAACGAAGGCATTCTTATATTTTTAAGAGAAACGAGTTTTTAAAATATTGCAGATCTGTCGTGGGGTGTACCTATCTTCTATTTCCAACTTTATTTTTGTTTAACTAGACATTTTTTTTCTAATGCATAAGCAACACGTCAACAACAACTTATTTATAAATTTTCGCGGACATGTCATGTGATTGCGAATAAAATTAAAAATCTTCACATTTTCCAAATGACATAGAAGTCAAGACACACAGTGAATCCGGTTCATTGAACCTAAAACAGGAAGAAAAAATATATGTGCCGTCGGCTTTAAGCACATATGGTCAGAATATTTCAACGACAATGAGTCTAGTAAAAAAAATACATACCTACTAAGAAACTTAACGTATTGAAACTGAAAACGAATCAATAATAAAAATTACATTAGCCTAGTGAAGCTTAGTCCTGAGGGCGACTACTACGGTAGAGGTCATGGGTTCGATTCTCAGGTTGAGCAGTGTTATTGGGATTTTTAATGAAATTTTCAGTAGCAGCTCGGAGTTTGGCATTTGTGTCCGTTTAATGCCAATAGGCTCGCCCCCTATTACATGTGACCTAAACATACCGAACTATGGGTGTACTAGGTACATTAGTGCGCCTTTGCCTATCCTTTCAGCAAGACGTGATAGTATGTTATATAACATAACATACCATCACGCCTGTATTCCCCGAAGGGTTAGGCAGAGGCGTACTAATGTACATCCACAGTTCGCCGGTATGTTTTTAGGTCCCATGTAATAGGGGGCGTGCCTATTGCCATTACCCGGGCACAAATTCCTAACTCCGAGCTGCTACTGGGAATGTCATAGAAAAACCCAATAACACTTTGCTCGAACTGGGAATCGAACCCAGGACCTCTATCGTAGCAGTCGCGCTCAGAACCACTTGGCTAATGAGGCAGTTATATAATATGATTACCTATTAAAAAGAAGCAAAAATAAATGAAACATCCCACATTGTCGAATACAAAACATTACGAAAATATCATAAACTATGCAGTTTGCAATGTTCAAAGTGGGTAAAGTCCCATCGTTTGTGTCTACGATGAACGAGATAACCTTTGAAGAATACTTCGGTTTTCCCGTGGGCTAACACAGTTTGTAAATTCCAGCTGCGTCTAAGAAATTAACCGGAACTTTGATTCAGCCTTTTCGTAGGAACAGATAATTTTAGCGTTCATCGAATAGATGATTGATTACGATGAATATAAAGTTCAATGTACGATACCATGCCAAAGTTTCGGCGAAGTTAATTTGAAGAAGAGAAAGATGACTTCATTGCTATTAAATCATTTATGGGCAGGCATTAACTTGTATAGAGAGGTATAGAGACTGAAACTTGTATTGATTGAATAGAGGGAATGAGATTTATGTCTATTTGATCAACCTAGAGGTAAATATTTTGCTTGCATTCTCCTACGGGTTACAAATTCCACACGAAACAAATAATGGGGTACTAAGAACACGTAGAAGATAAACACATACCTACTAAATACGTCACTTTTAATTATTATTAACCGACTTCAAAAAGGAAGAGGTTTCTAATTCGGCTGTACGTTTTTTTTGTGTATATTAACGCTAGATATATCTTCACCGTCCGTGAACTTATGTATTTCGATGTTTTTTTCTTTATCTGATAGAATGTACTTCCTAGTTCCATATAAAGGTTGTTTCCGACCATCTTTCACAAAATGCTTGAAATTGGATGACTTTTTCGAAAAGTTCTTATTATGTAACCGACTATTGACAATATTGTACGAGTTAGTACTTGTGTATAGATCAGAACAGAGCGTTCGTATGGTAACAATGATGGTTGCCGCGCACGACGGCGTCTCACGCGCATCCTTGGTGAAGCTAACGATTGGCCCTTCTCCGGCACATAGGTTACTGACCCTGACTGCAGCTAACTAGACAATAACCTATGTTTACTTATAATATTTTTAATGACATGCATTAAGTAGTTAAAGATTCATGCATGGATATTCCCAGAACAATAAAACTGTCCAATGACGATATTATTTTGCAGTTTCTAGTTGTATTTCACGCCTGTGTTACACGAAGTAAATTCTCATTTTTAAATTAGATATTTATATATTTATTTAGATGCTATATATTAAATTATAAATAGTGACACCAGTCATAAATACAAACTCTGGACATTTGAAAAAAAATCATTTTTTCTTAGAAGAATTAAAAATCAATTTTTATATTTTAGTGTCTCATTAGCCAAGTGGTCCTGAGCGCGACTGCTACGCTAGAGGTCCTGGGTTCGATTCCCAGGTCGAGCAAAGTGTTATTGGTTTTTTCTATGAAATTCTCAGTAGCAGCTCAGAGTTCGGAATTTGTGCCCGATTAATGGCAATAGGCTCGCCCCCTATTATATGGGACCTAAAAATACCGGCTAACTGTGGGTGTACATTAGTACGGCTCTGCCTAACCCTTCGAGGAATACAGGCGTGATGGTATGTTATATTTTAGTGTATGATGCACTAAGAATAGAAGAGAGATATTCTATAATATAAGAAATAATTACTAAGAATTGTCTTACAAAAAAATCTGTGAAACCCACTGTACCAGTGAAGAATGTAGCACCACTTTTCTAAAAAAGTGTCTCCATAGGATCTACTTTTTACAAAAACTATTTATTGTTTTATGATAATTACTATTATTCTATTTATAACCATCAATTTAAAACAACACCAATTTACAAGCATATCCATCACATTATGAACAAATTGTTTTATTATTTTTTTATTTCATAAGATGATTTGCTTCTTAGTTTTTCTTTTTTACGTTTGCAGACAATCAAACGGAAGAAAACCAGCTGTAATTTTCTTTTGCATTACCTTATCAGTGGTAAATATGGAAAGAGAAATCGAAATGATCATTTATCAAAAATTGTTCACGAAATTGATCCTACTGATATGGACAGAGAATTTCTAATTCCTGCTTATTTAAAAGTTTCACCTAAATGCTGTGCGGGGGTGTTGCTGTAGTTTTGGTATACAAATTAGTGCGATTTAGTCATAGTTACATAAGTGGCACTGATCTGATAATTTAGATAAAAACTGGCTATGTATCCAGAGTATTACTTCTAAAATTTAATTAATTCTTAATATTATTCGTCTTCATAGATCTCAATTATCCTAATCCTGTGGGAAATACAGGATTAGGATAATTGGTAATTTTGTACATAATTGGGGATTTTAAAGTAGATATATTCGGGTGTAATACCTGTATTGTGCTACTAGTTGTTGCCTTCAGCTACACTCGTATCCTGAAGGCATTTTTTAAGACAAAAGGTAACCTATTACTTTCGTATTTATTCTTTAAATAAGCTAGCTGGATTCACATCTAGTAGATGTCAATCAGATTATTTATTTTTCTTTAATTAATTGCTTGTGAGATTGTACATCAGTTATGTGATTCAGATAAAAAATAAATAAGTAGATATGGAGTACGAATTTAGGTACCACGACACAGCCACTTTCATGCAACATGCACAATTATTTCGTCACAGCTGTATCTTACGTTTTGTTTTCTTTAATCAGTCACGTGCGTGAGATTTAGACATTAACAATAAATCCTCTACGGGAGCCATTACACGCGGTGTGCACTTGGCCGGTTTTCGTTAATACTATTGACTAACACGATTGATGATCAAGATCAAGATCAAGCTGACCATCAAGTAGGTACAAGTTGGGCCACACAGAGGGAATTGTTGCGCCGGCGCATAGAACTGGAATGTTTCGTGGGCATCAGCACGTAGACATTTTGTTGGGTAATTCATGTTACAAACCATTTTACTTTATACCAATTCCTGGGCTTCCAGATTTTCTTTCTAGATTAATTCAAAATTCCTAATATATTTTTTAAAATATAATTACGCATTTAAATAACATACAACAATAATAATTATTACAATTACACATCACAATTATAAATCAACCTGTTCCATCGTTGCCCTAAAATTGATTCAGATATCCAGACACGTTAGCTTCGTAATCAACCCATTATTCTGTCCCACTAATGAGCACGGGTCTCCACTCAAGTGGCTATAGTCCACCACGCTGACCTAATGCGGGTTGAGAAAATTCCTCAGGCATGCAGGTTTCCTTACGATGTTTACCTTTACCGTTTAAGCGCGTGATAATTAACTAATTTTTTTTCAAATCCAAATTCTTTATTTACATAACATGGGTTTTCAAAAGATGTTGCATATTAAAAAGTTTCACCACATTCAGCCTCATATAGCATGCAAAAATTAAGTGGGTAATTCAGAAAAATATTGGTAAATAATGGTATTAATACGTAAATGACTTCGAAAAGTTCGAGGTGCATGCCTTGCATTCGAACTCGCGACCTTTGACTTGGCAGCCCAATGGTCATAATCACTAGGCTATAACTGCTGCATATAAGATTTGTTAACAACAACAACTTATAAGCAAGCTAAAACTTAGCCCAAGTTACTTTCAGTATGTCAGCGAGTTTCGACCTTCCTTGTCAAGCCATACCTCTTCTACTTAGTAGGTACAACATTACCATTAGATGTTTTTTGTATAATAAGAAAAACAAACAAATTATACCTGGGTTTATCAAAGGTGAATAGTTTTCTTTTTCGTGAAAAATTTTTACTTGTTAACTTCCTTGGAACAAATGGTGTCAATGACTTTAACTTAAAATATATAGATAATCTATCAGATGTTATGGGAATTAATATATTTTGAGACGATACTGTATGCGTCCTCTTCTCGGCACTTAATTAATTTTAAAAAGGCTTTAATGCTATTGGCCGCTATTGGCATTTACAAACAAGGCTGTAAAATATCACACACAGAGATTAACGGCCCAATATAGAAAATATGTCGTTTTATTCAAGGGCATTTACTGGGCTCACATCATTATCTTTGAAAGTGACAAGGTTGAAGATTACTTTCTTTCTTTTCTAAATTAAAAGCCGTATAAATTATCTCGCACCAAAGGATAATAAATCATAATTTATTGCAGTTTTTATATTAGCAAAATAATTTCAATTATCAATATTATTTTGCATATAACCCATAGCTTAGTATGCAAAATAATATTGTTGTGTGAACGTCGGGGAGATTTAATAAGTAGGTATCTATTATTATGATACAGGTTACCCTGTCACCTTCCCTGGTGGCAGGTTAAGTTGCACAAGTACCAACTAAAACTGCACTTGACTTCCCTTCCACGTCACGACCATGGGATTTGTGATATTGGTGATTCCATGATCATAACGGGGTGTGGTCAAAAAACACTGACCCCTTCATGGAGCGCGCGCGCATGGAATCGTAGTACCTACTACAAAAAATTAATCGCAAAACAAAAAAGGAAAAACCCTTTTTACTTTTTAATAGTAGCTGTATAAAGAAAATATTAGTTACCTATTTAAAAAAATACTCAGATAATTTAACATACATGCCAGCACGCCTGTATTCCCCGAAGGCTTAGGCAGAGGCGTACTAATGTACACCCACAGTTCGCCGGTATGTTTAGGTGCCATGTGATACGGGCGAGCCTATTGCCATTAACTGGGCACAAATTCCTAACTCCGAGCTGCTACTGGGAATTTCATAGAAAAACCCAATAACACTGCTCGACCTGGAAATCGAACCCAGGACCTCTAGCGTAGCAGTCGCGCTCAGGACCACTTGGCTTATAAGGCAGTCAATAATTATAACTCAGATAATTATAATTCTAAACATGAATTTACATTCGTTTTTGGTTATCTATCGTGAGTAGTCACGATAAACTGTTTTTGTCGTGAACTATAACGCTTTTTCGTGATTCTCAACTTAAAATACCCCATAAACTACAAGTTTTAATGTATCAAAGACACATTTGCTCGAATAATTCTCTCGTTTAATTAGCCTAAATTATCTGACTATGAATATGCTAGTCTTGATTTGAATACAAAGTATGCAAATTGTGATTAGTAAGGATTCCATTTCTTATAGCGGAGTCATATGTTCCTTAATTAGATAATCAAAAATTTTATGTTCGATGCGAAGAATCAGCGGAAAAATACTATGACTGACGATAGATAGCGACAGATTTGTACGGATAAAACCGTATGCTTTAAAACGGTAAGACAGATTCCATATTCATCGGACATAAAATAATTTAAGTCATGTTCCTCGGACGGGTATGTATCCAAGTCTAATCCAAACAATCTCAAATTATTTAAGACAAGAACTCCCAATAATATTTTTGCTTTAATATTCTCAATACGGCCCGCCCAATCAATCGCTAACAATAGTGAACTACTTCCAAACAACAGTTACAACATCAAGGCACTAAAATCGTTGCGAAACACCATACGTTCGACTGCGTCAGTCCTAGTTCGAAAATCCAACCAATCATAGATCACGACCTACCACTTACTAGGAGACTATTATAGGATATAACAGCAGCCTCAAAAAAGCCACTTTAAGAGCACCCAAACTGCCTCATTAGCCACTGCCTCATTAGCCAAGTGGTCCTGAGTGCGACTGCTACGCTAGAGGTCATGGGTTCGATTCCCAGGTCGAGCAAAGTGTTATTGGGTTTTTCTATGAAATTCCTAGTAGCAGCTCGGAGTTAGGAATTTGAGCCCGGTTAATGGCAATAGGCTCGCCCCCTATTACATGGGACCTAAACATACCGGCGAACTGTGGGTGTACATTAGTACGCCTCTGCCTAACCCTTCGGGGAATACAGGCGTGATGGTATGTAATTTTATGTTAAGAGCACCCAAAACTGATGATGCATACGGAGTTTAATGAGCGTCGATGAAGTAAAATCCATTATCTACATCCAATAGCCAAGATCGTAGCATTTGAAAATCTACAGTACCTATCTGCTTACCGCTATAGCAGACAGGCGTGAAACTATGTGAGATAGCAAAGTCAAAGTTGAAAAATGGGAAAAATTCGCTAAAACAACCCCTAAGATGCACTTACAGGAGGACTATGCCCAGGAGTGGACTATTTAATGGTTTAATCATGATATCGTCGTAAGCAGCGGTAGCCTAACGGCTTGGGTGTCGGACTTGCAATCATGTAGTTGCCGGTTTGAAACCCACCCTTTGCACTACTGAAAAACCCACGCGTAACACAAGTATTTAGCTTAGCACGAAGGGTTAACAAGAATACTAGTAACGTGGGTTCCCCAATGCTAGTAATCTTTTTTTTAAAAAATAAAGAAAAAGTGCAGGGTTATTTTAAAGAATACAGTTGTTAAGGAACATACCTTTTTATTTTACGTCTTACGACTACGTCGATAAATTACGTCAGAAATTCCAAGCTATTAACCATTTTGAAATAGTTTTGGTCTGAACAACTATTATTATAATGATCTAAACGCTAAATCATTATCTATAATAACTTTATTTTATACATATAACATCATACTATTATATATTGTTTAAAGTTTAATTGGCTTTAAGGTTAAATACTTAAATGGGAGTTGTTGAAGATATAAAGCGTGATGAATAAAAGAATAGGTCTTTGAAATATAAATGTAACATAAACATACCATGCCAGTAAAGATATCAGAATGTCTAAAAAATTTTAATCTAGGTGTAATTAATGACCAACGTCTTTTTCAACCCACACGTTGAAAAAGAAAGAATCCCACACTTCTTGAAAACCGGTAGCATATTAGAGGTTTGCCCCATGAACAAAAAATAAAAATAAATTGCATGACCACGTGATTTGTCGTAAACATAACTAATTAGATATAAGCGCATATATCGCTTCGTTGCTCCCAGCATCACGTGAGAATTATAAAAATAAACAATGAATATATTTCTCAATGTATACCCTCGTCCTTGCCGACTGTGTCCACAGAGACGACCTGTTCACATTGAGGCTTCTAATATGTACGTTGATAAAAAGATAAGAATATTAATAATGCAATATATCCGCTTCAAAATTCTAAAAACTGCTCTATAAATATTACATTAAGTCTTCCAATCCTTTGCATGTTGATATTGTAATATGTAGATAAACAGCAACCCCAGCAACACTAGTTCTTTTTCTAATATTGTCATCTTGAAACTTAAGCTTTATGTTTCATATTTCTAATGAATGGCTGTAAGATATTGCTTTTAGCGATAAGGCTGCCCATTGTACTATTATATGTTTGGTGTGCAATAAAGAGTATTCTATTTATTTATCTACTAGCTTCTGCCCGCGACTTCGTCCGCGTAGAGTGATGATATATAACCTATAGCCTTCTTCAATAAACGGGCTATCTAACACTGAAAGAATTTTTCAAATCGGACCAGTAGTTCCTGAGATTAGCGAGTTCAAGCAAACAAACAAACGAACAAACTCTTCAGCTTTATATATTAGTATATAGATATCCAGTAATTTTCCTACCTACAATATCCTTCTAGACAAAAATCATGTTAATAAATCATTGCTTAGCGGCAGAATATTTTGGCGATGTGTCGGAAATCTTCGGCTGAGTTCATCTGGGGTGGTCCAGGTGAACTCAGCCGAAGAAAAGTAAACTTTAGAATCAAGTAGGTATTTACTGTATATCAAAAGGTATATTATATATACATATATTCAATACCTATTAAGTCGGGGTGGGTCGCTATTTAATAAAAATAAGGTTGCCTCATCTCTTCATGACGGAGAAAAGCCAACTTAGGAATGTACTGAGGAACATTATTTAATCTCAACTATGGACCCATTGAAACTCAGAATTTAATTTACTTTAAATTAAATGAAAACTCGAATAACGTAAGTTAATTATAATGATACCAAAATAATTATTTTTTTATTATGTTCCCACGTGATTCTGATAATGTTTAAAAAAAGTTGTTCCATATGTAATTATTTTGTTAATTGTAAAATTGTAATTGTTTCACGGGCTGAATACAAACACATAAATATACTAGTAATATTATATTTACCTGTCTGTCTGTTGCTCTATTTGTATGCCTTACAATACAAGTACTTTACACTCCATGGCTTGATTATATACACCAAAATCTTAGGCATGCATACCAACAAAACTTTTCATCGATCATAACAACGCAGTATTACTCAATCGCCGCTACATAAATACCAGACGCAGTTATAAATAATATAAGAAAAACAAAGCTGAAAGTTTGGCAGTCTGTCTAACAAGAGGACAGGAAAGCTTGACGAATCGTACGAGTTTGTACATACACACATATGTGACGTGGTTTGTAAAGACAAGTTAAAATAATCTGCTAGAGCAACGACAACACGAAGTTTCTGCTGCATCAGTTGTGGAACTATCACCACAAATGAATACTACTAAATACGCGACAAATATACCTCAATATGAAATTAAACGACAATGTATTCATTCTATTTAAATAAATACGATTAAACCACAAACAATATTTTATCTTATTGGGATCTGGCTATAAAACAAGTCTAGGAAAATAAAGATCAAGGTTTGACTGACTTATCCCATATAAATATTTTTATCTAAGTGCACTAGATTAGCTGGATATTGACCGAGGTAGATAATAAAACAGATATTCATTACTAATTCCTTAATCACTATGGTACCTACTAGAACACCCCAGTACGGTAGTACGTAATACCTCAGTGTTCTTAAATGCACGTATACTATACATTTTTGTACGTGAAGTCAACACGTGCTCCGAAAGTGAAATTTTAGTCAATATTGTCTTATAACAAATACTACATAATGTTGTCGAAATTACGCGTACATTGTTTACGATGACGCTTTGTTATTCAGATAAGTTATTGCGAAATATTACGCTATTTTTTTGGGGTAGACATGAAAGTAGCGGAATAGTAGTCTCGTGCGACAACTACAGTATCGGTGGCCGAGCGATCAGGTTCTTCCTGAGCCAGCAAATTATACCAAAGATCAGAAATCTACGCAGAACTGACCACAAACCATGGCTTGTCGATGGGGTATAGAATCACTGATTTCTATGTTACTCATTAGCTATCTATAGAGGATAGTATTATGGGAGTCACTGCATCAAATGAATAAGAAAAAGTATTTGCACGGCTATTATTATTATTTTATTATATTACTAGCTGACCTGAGAGACGTTGTCCTCTCCAAGTTTCAACTAACTACCTCGAAAAAAGGATTCTGGTTTTCCATATTTTCAATACACCGCCATTAACTTAATTTACATTACTTAAATTTTAAAAAATGATCGCAAATATAAACAGACATACCTACATACATAGATAAAAATCTCAAATAACTGTTACGGCATTAGTAAAGATTAACGCACGTTGCCATTTTTTTATTTATTATACATAGGTACATACGTGGTATATTATTTTATGATTTGATTAGATGGAAACTCTTTAGAATCTACACTATGGAGGTTTCACATTATAAAATCAGTTACTTTAAAGCTGGATGCTATAAAGAAGAAAAGAATAATTGTCAAAATTGTCAACTCAAAATGACACCTGTTATGGAATCAAATTTCATTGAGGTAATTACGATGTCGTGTTAGTCTTCTAGAGAATAAATTGTCATTCTTTGTTTACTTCTTTACACTACCCAAATATTTAGTTTTTACACCGGCTGATGCTCTCTGGATAAGTCCTATGTATGTCCCGTGATGCCTTATATAAGTAGAGTTAGAATAACTGTACTAATAATCAATTCCCGTTCACAATAATGGTTTCTGATTTCTATGTTTTATTTTCTTGTTTTATCTTATTTAGTACCTGTGAGTGTATTTTTTTAATTTTATTTCTTGATTTGTTATAATGTTTGACCCGTGCTAGTCTAGTACGGAAATACTTAAAAAGGAAATTTGCTTCAACGTTTATTGTTCAAATTCTACGTTTTCAATCGTTAAAATGTTAATAACTTTTGATAGAGTGAAACGATTTTAATGAAATATAGCCTAAATGTTAATCCAAGAAACAGGCTATGAATTCCTGTCCACTTCATCCAAATCTCTTCAGTAGTTTTCATTTGATGCGCGGTCAAACATACAGACAAACCGACAGACAAACCGACAGACAAACCGACAGACAAACAGACAGACAAAAGTTCCAAAAATAATAGAAATGGATTGTGTTACTGATTCTGACTCCTCCAAATTAGTTTTTTTGTAAATATAAGCAATGTACAGACACAGCTCACTTACATTCTTATTATATGTAAGATCTAGTTGGTTGGGAACCTAGCGGTAGTAGCGGAGCCTAGGAGTGCCTAAAGATCGGATGACACCGTTTTATATAAGTAGCAACTAGTGGATGTACTCCTCCACACAAAATGAAGCTCAATGAACAAGTTTCATCGCAAACACCTACCCTCGTTGTGTTTTCAATACTGTACATTAAAGCTTATGCTTTCGAATTTACGTAACACATTCGAATTTGCTCTAATCAAACTGTAAAATCGTTGAGCATGTTCGGATATGGAGAGTCGACATAAGTAAGATTCCTTTTTTCCATCACGAGTCCAGCCTTATTTGGGTGTGCGGAAAATCCTCCCACTTGTCATAGGGGCATTGTCTGGTAGGGTGACGGACTCCGCAAGTCAGCCGCCGTCATCACGTGCAATTATTTCGATAATTATTGCACCTAATCCTTTTTAATAAAGCACCATTCCTGCAAAGTTTAAATATCATTGTCTAAAGTTGCGCTTTTTATAACTATATCAAATAACTCTTTATTGATCAATTAATTAATATTATTAGGATGTTCTTATATGTTTTTAAGTCATATCAAACGAGTTTGGTATCATTTAAATTCCATTTATACATTGTACAAGTACAAGTAGGTAGTAGATATATTTTAATTTATTATAAAATAAAAATATATTCAGTCCGCTCCAAAAAATAATGTCTAAGTACATAAATTCTGGTCTAATAATTAACCAAAAAAATAAAGACATCATATAGGTTATTATGGTACTAAAAAAACTGAAGCTTTAGGTATATCAGTGAAATAATATATTTAAGAATTCGCTCAAGTTTCATAAATTTTCTATCAACTTAAAAACCATTTACGCCAAACCTTATATTATTCTGTTATCTGTACACATCAGTATAGTTAAAATTAACTGAAACTTCTAGAAGTAAAAGATTACTACGGGCAATTTTATACGACCATCCATGTACGACTACGACGTCCATGAGGGAAAGTGCAGAAGTTGGTATTTGCAAGGGACTGACAAAAATATATTTTCAGGGTTCCTTGGAGGTCAATGTGGATCATTACGTTGTCATTTCAGACGGCAGCACGTCTACTTTGAGACTTTCGCCCTTATGCCGCATTATCATCACCTCCGAGTTATTTCCGGTAAACTACATTCAAGCAATTAAAAAATTAATTAATACTTATCATACCATCAAGCCTGTATTCCCCGAAGGTTTAGGAAGAGGCGACTAATTTACACCCACAGTTCGCCGCTATGTGTAGGTCCCATGTAATAGGGAGCGAGCCTATTGCCATTAACCGGGTACAAATTCCTAACTCCGAGCTGCTACTGGGAATTTCATAAAAAACCCAATAACACTTTGCTCGAACTGGGAATCGAACCCAGGACCTCTAGCGTCGTAGTCGCGCTCCGGACCACTAAGCTAATGAGGCAAATAAAATAAAAAAATAATAAATATATTCAAAAATAGAACGGAATTTGTCCGTTCTATTTAAGAATTTAATCGGTTAGGGAAGGACAAAGCGGCTTTAGTCAGATCGCGTCTGCTGTCTTCCCTATCTGCGAGAAGGATTTAAGGCTGAGGATTTTCGGCACTATATACATACAAGCGGCCCAGGTGTGAAACGTAATTTTTTATAAAAGGATTTAATTTAAATGTCATATAAGCCTCCAAATAACACCTTCGTGCCTATAAGAACAGAACAAGCTCGAGATGATTGCTACTTTCCCTAAAGGCTATGTCAAGGCTTTCCCGCGGTTGATATCTTCCGGGTCTTCCGGAAACGAACCAAAATACCCGTCTTCTTTACCAAAGTGGAAGATAATGGTCTAGGTGTGGCTTTAAGTAAAGGCAGCCACCCAGTATACTGTACCAAATGGACATTTCTTCTTCTCTTCGCAAGTTCCAAGACAGTTTATTTTCTGGGACATTTATATTCATTTTCATGTAGTATTGTAAAGTTTGCCTTACAAAAATTGCAATGGCTGAGAATGAGGTCAAGATTGACCATTGACCTACAAAAATAGATATAGATACAACTGCCGCTTTTCGGTACGGTTTTCGATTTTATTCGGGAAGAGTTTTTTTTTTGTTTTATGAGATAGGGGGTCAGACTAGCAAACGGATCACCTGCTGGTAAGCGATAACCGCCGCCCATGGACACCCGCAACACCAGAGGAGTAGCAAGTGCGTTGCCCGCCTTTTAAAAGGGTTTGGGCCTCCGGTAACCTCCTTCACTCGGCGAAACACAACGCAAGCGTTGTTTCACGCTGGTTTTCTGTGAGGCCGTGGTCTCACTCCGGTCGAGCCGGCCCATTCGTGCCGAAGCGTGGCTCTCCCACGTGATAAAAGAGAGTCTGATGTACTCCCACCTCCCTCACCGATCTTTTCGTTATGGTATAAATCTCCGAGCAGATTTTCCATACTATGTTGTATCAATACGAAGAGTGACATTGACTATTAGTCAATGTGTTGGTGCGTTATCAGAACATTTCTTGTGTGTGCTATTATTCAATTCATGGTACGATCTAGTTGGCTGTCACCCTCTACTACTAATATTGAGTGCGTAGGCGTGTCGTCTTAGATCGATACTACGTGCGAATTCGATTGTTTGCATTGTTGAAGCTCAGATAAGCTCGTGATGTCATCTGACAGGTTTGAAGCTCCGGCCACTTTCACTCGACGATCACATGGGCACTTGACAATTGTGTAACAAGCACCGTGCTTATGTCAGATGACGTTCAGAGGGCAAAGCTTTCGTTTTATTAACCTTTGTCAATTGTGAACATTTGAAAACAAATGTGTATTTTCTTATAATTGATAGCCAAGTTGATTATTGTTGTAACTATGCTTGTTGCCTTTAAATTTTAAAATAACACAGGTACCCACCAGCAAACCTTTTATTTACTAGTTTATTCCTTCTTAATAACGAAGGTTTTGATTAAATTTAAGGTTCCTGAAGCACACATCTAATGGGAATATAATTTGAAGCAATGATATTGACTTATTGCGTTATTTATTAATTAAATTATCATAGGAAACCTTGTAATGAATTTGTTACAGTATTTCGAACCTTCCACAATAGTTGCAGTTGGAACATTAGCCACGCTGTACGCACCCGCACCGGTTCAAGCAATCTAAAGTACTTCCTCCACTGTGGTTCGGAAAATCGCCTGCTAAAAAAAGGTTGGTACATAAATATGCTATTAGACATTACATAATATATAAATAACAATATAATTTATATATTAACTTTTGGTAAATATTTATATTTAAAAAAACTTAAGTAAAAAAAAGAAACATTAATAATATGATTGAATATTATGTAAATAATTGGGATTTTAATAAATTAGATAGCATAGGTACAAATTTGGTTATTTGTTGTTGATCTCTCATAATATGTCATAATTATACCTATATCTGTCTGTGCAGTCATTCGTCCGGGCTTTCCCCGAATTTTTCATAGTTTAGAGAGCGTCCAGGGAATGACCACAAAGAGTTTTCAAAAAGTGACTTTTTGTGTCAGGGGAATCCCAATTAATTGTAAGAAAATCTTTTTTTACTTTTTGTATAATTATTTGATATTTTACTAAATTAAACACCTCTGGTGGTGCAGATGTTAACTTCTTACCATAAGGCGGGCCGTAAGCTTATTTGCCAGCTCTGTGGTATAAACAAAAAAATATCTTATAATAAATAATCTTTATTTCGGAAAAAAATATCCATACCATTACCATTATGGCCCGGCATGGCAACCCTAGCCATATCCAAACAGTCTGTTTTAATAGCTTTCTTACCTTGCGTATAGCTTGCTTAGCTTATCCGGACGGTGGACTACTAACCTAAGAATCACGTGCTTTGTTTGCGTATTGCAATATTGCATATAATATTAGCTTTAGCCGCTCTATTGCGAGGCTACTTGCCCGTTGCTAGGCAGATTTAGAATCAGAATTTGAAAAATAATAATATGCATGCTCTATTATTGTGTTTTTAATTGCAGTTTTTAAAATTGTTACCTACTAATTAAGAAGCTGTATTCCGACTGGTTCGGTACATGCATAATACAGGCTTTCCAACCATGTTTCAACGTGGTTTTTAGATCCTTTTGGAGGCGACCCTCTTACCATTAACCTTATCGGTCCAAACTTCGGGATAATACTGCGTTTTCCTAAAAACTTCTACTAGCAAGATTTTAAGAAAAAATCTGAATAAAGATAACATAATTATTTATTATTAATATTCATGTAATGCGTCGATGGATACTCGTTGATATCTAATATACAAGAATTATAATAATTTGGAAGAATCGATTATTCTTGGAGCAAAAGGTCATAAAGAGAAATATATCATACGATAAATACTGGAAGGCCTTGCCAAATTAAAAATATATTATTTCTTGGTTTCGATTAGCTATAAATATTCAATCTTAAAATGTTCAACCGACATAAATAAAGGGAATATATTCTTATTCTCAACATTATCTCTCATGTATACTAAGTAGGTATAATATGTAGGCAAGTAGGTAAGTACCTACGTTTATCATATGACTTTTCTTAACAACCTACCCACATTCGCAAAAGTGAAAGTTGTGCGGTCACCACTTACAATCGAATAAATATTAACCGATGTATTACATAATAACGATAAATATCATAATACCCGGTTTTACTTCGACCATTGAAGTTTATGTATGATATTAATTTGATTAATTTAAAAACAAAAATAATTCGAGTTGTTCTGTTTCAAATAAATAAATAAATGTTTTTTTCATAACTTATTTGACTTACATTTCGAGGAGTCTCCATTTAGGCAGAAAATGTCTGTAGTTGAATATACTTAGAGTCTAAAAAGCTAATTATAGAAAATAAACGTAAAGCTAAATGCATAGTTACGGCTTTTATATTTCTGCATGAAAAATAACAACGCTTAGTTTAAATAAATTTAACCTTAATTTAACACATCATAAAATTGCAATTGTGACCTCTTTTGTTTAACATTTTATGAACTTGCTAATTAGGGTGTAAATAAATGTATAATTTAGTTCGCTGTGATACTTCACCGTGTTTTGTATTGACAGGATAATGTGTATAAAAACATATCTGTATAGTTATTATTTTACAATATTCTAGTGCTTTAATAATAACGCTAACAGTGAAATGTAAATAAACAAATGCGCCGCCAAAGTGGGACGCCATAAACGCCGAACGTTCACCGTGTCAGTAGCGCATAAATTGTCGCGGGTACGCGAAAATTTGTCATCGAATACGCAACCGCCTGGGAAGATAGCGTCATCGCCAAACGTAACCGCGGAGTTTGATAACTCAACTTTCTCTCTGGGGCGCTGCGCTGGCGGGCGGCTGCTGTACAGCTGCGGGAGCCTCCAGCCACCAGCCTCATTCCGTCATTACCGCCGAGCCAGCACGTTCGCGCGAACGGAGCGCGCTCGCCAAACCCCGCGAAAATCGCGCTACAAGTCATTTCAAATTTACATTCGACCGTTCGATTAATAAAAACAAAAAGTGATTCCGTTCAAACTAATCGTGCTCTTTTGTTCCGTTCGAATTAATGTTTTCTGAATAACTTTTGTTGAGTTGTCTATTGTCAACAGCAGCATGGGAACTATTAAAAAGTAAGTTGGATATTTTTTACAAGAACAGTGATTTCTACTTAGCAGCTTTAATGAAGGTCATACAAACATTTATTACAACAAATATTGGATATTCATGAGGGCTCGGACTTTTTAGACCAAATTAACTAAAGGCTAAGTAGGGTACCTTCTTATCAAATAATCAAAATATACAACTTCATCACTACAACTAACCATTTCGCAAACTAAAATACGAAGTGTCAAATCGACTGCTAAATTCCTCTCCTTTATCGAATGTAGGACAATGCCAATCAAGGCTGCAAGTTCAACTCGCTACAATATTTAAATGTTACTTATAACATGTTCAAAGAACATTTGCTAGACAAATAGGTGCTTATTGCGGTGATATTTAACTAATAGTAACCTGTTTTCTTAGGCCATGTTCCATTTTCTGATACTTAATAATAGTTTTCTACTTTACTAAACAAATCAAGATAGAATTAGCTTGGTATGTAAACATGTTTCGGTTAAGCACAAATTAGATAATAGTAAGGGTTTAAGCTCAAAATATATTAATCATTACCAGTGCTGAGACCCTAGCCCAACAGTGAAACAGTATATGGGTGGAAGATAGTGATAAAATGTGTTTTAAACTTAGACTAGACTTAAACCTAGACTTTCCAAACCTAACTTTTTTTTGTTTTATTGGAGACAACAAATAGTAACTTTAATTTAGCAGCCATTGACCTTATTACTGTAACCTTGTTAAAATCACTTTATTTTAGACAAAATACCAGTTGAACTTTTAGCTCAGTTTACCTGACCTACAACCCGAAAATTAGAATGCTGAGCTTTGCACAAAAATCAACTTGCTTATATAAAAGACCCATCCTAGTTATTTCGAGAACTTGATAGTTCCTGGTTATACTTAATACAACTTAATAGTAGAACAGTCAAGTTGGCCGCCTTTATATGGTTTCTTCCACTTATGAATTACATAAGTTTATTTCCTGATGCATAATTATTTAACAGAAGCTGTGGCTCTCGGCAAACTGTTTGAAGTAGAGCTATCTATAGATATTTTATGTTTCACAAACATGGAAAGTGGCGTGTAACGAAAACAATATTTGAGGTTACGTATAGTTTACCTATTGTTAATATTTACATAAGCGTACGTAATAATTGTTGAGAAATTTATGTAAATACTTAAAAAGTAAAATACATTTATTTATTTTCGTTAACAATACTTTGATTGTGTCTGTAAGTGTTACACATATACTTTACAAATATGTATTCACAAGCATGATATTAAATTAAATCAAATAGTTTATGTCAAGGAATTACAATACAAAATGTCATTTAAAATACCTATTCAAAAAATTTAAAATATGTCATAAGTAGGTACATGTTATTTTATTATATTTAGATCTGAAAATGATATTATGAGTTACAAAAATAGAAGAAGAAAATACCGCAGAAAATTACTTTATTGCATTTTCTCAATAAGTACTGTAAACTATTGCGGCATTGCACGATAACAAACAAAAAAGGTCAACTTTAGTTGCAAAAGTGCCAACCTCCTTTCAGCTAAGTGATAATGATATTGTATACTATCAGTTATGTCATCGTCTTGCTAGATAATACACATGAACGCGCCTCTCAGTTTCCTCACAAGTTATTTCCTACTTATAGGAAGCTATTTTTACTCTTTACCATTCAAACCTTACTGACATTAAAGATGGAATGTTGTTTTTAGACATAGACGAACATCCGCAATGTTTGCAAGCCTTCTTTTAAAATATAGTCTACAAAACAAATGAAGCCGTATATGGAATAAGGATGTAGAGTTGATATTTTATGTAAAATTATTTTATTAATGGCTCCTCACTGTAGCAGGTAAACGCCCTAACAAGGTCACATTGCTGTTTTTAGTTGTATTTTAATGTTTTTTTTAAGTTCTCACAAATATTCGTTTACAATATGGGTCTTTTGACGCATGAACATTACGGAGACGAAAGGTTATATCTGACTGACCGACTAAAGCCCTGAAAATGGAGAAGGCATAATAGTGTTTAGTGGCTTTAGTGATTCTTCTCCAATGTCCGAGATGCGCATGTGCAGTTTCGCGAATATTTTCTATGCTGTATTTCATTGCTGTTGTAAATTATATTTTATTAGGAATGGGATAACAGTTTCACAAGTAGGTGCTAACTTGACAAAATAAGTTTAAGTCTGAATATAGAATTTATGTCAAGGACTTTTACTTTGATATGTTAAATTAGTGTTTATTTACTTACTTTTGTTGGTACACGAGCTTTATTTAGATACTTGCTATTGCCCGCGGTTTCATTCCCATCCCAGAAGACTTTTAGAGACAAATACAATACAATAGTTATAAAATTATACAGATGATTATAAACTGTAATGTGAGAATGAAATACCTGTAATGATTGAGTTGTGGTCTACCACAGGTGTATGGATTCCAACATGATTAATAGCTGATCAAACACTTTACTTAAGTGTTAACATTTTTTATATTCAAGTCTTTCTCCCTCTTCTGTGAAAAGGGATACCAACCTTATTTTATCTCCTTTTCTTATCAAATTGTATTAGGCATGCTAAGTATTTTCTAGATTAGATTAAAAAATATAGATTACTAGCTTCCGCCCGTCTTAGCGTGATGATATATAGCCTATAGCCTTCCTCAATAAATGGGCTATCTAACACTGAAATAATTTTTCAAATCGGACCAGTAAGTTCCTGAGATTAGCGCGTTCAAGCAAAAAAACAAACAAACAAACTCTCCAGCTTTATATATTAGTATAGAGTATAGATTAGAATTTTCTATTGACATCAGAATTTTATATTTCAAGTAGCGGGATCAGTTGACTAAAGAGCCGTTGAAACGAGGCGACAATGAGATACTTTAGCTCATAGGTAGGTATACTAACACTAGAGATGATTTATTGATTTCACATTCATAAATTTTTGATAGATCAATATACCTACTTACAATTATTGACCTAGGAAGTTAATTATACGTACCTACATAAGCTTAATTATTAATAATTATAGAGGCGAACAGCCACGTGACAGTGTTGATTCTTAGCAACAAGTATTTAAATAATGTGCATGTTACGTTGGCACTTGATGTCGGATAATTAAATGTACTCGTAGATGCCTGGATGGGTCTTCCTCATTGCTAGCGATTGCATAACACCTAACTATAAAACAAAAACAAACGGACAAATTGTCTGTAGGTGTGTTCATATTTCAGTTCAGGCAGCCAAAATACGACCGTCTTCTGGAATTATTGTCAAGCTGTGATCTAGTAACTTAGGATTAGTTGGGATATACACAGATACATACATACATAAAGTCACGCCTCTTTCCGGTAGGGGTAGGCAGAGACCACAGACTTCCACTTGCTACGATTCTGACATACCTCTTTAGCTTCATCCACACTCATCAATCTTTTCATATACACAGATAGTTAGATAAAAATATAGGTATACGCAGATACATAGATGTCCACTCAAAGCTTCATCAACCCACTACTTGATATACACCATCACCTGGCCCAATGATAGTTAGCAGACTTCACACGCCATCAAGATAATCTTAGGTTTCCTCACAATATTTTCCTTTACCGTTTTAGCATTCGAAAAGTTAGAGGATTTTCTTATGGATTCGAATTCAAGACCTTTGACTTGGCAGATGGTCACTGCTTCCGAAGTGTAATCTCTCAAATTCCCATAGCTCTTTGTTGAGCATTCAATTGTCTTTGATTAATCGTTATATCCTAACCTAACCTGCCTACCACTGCCGGGCATGGGTCTCCTCTCAGAATGAGAGAGATTAAGCTATAGTCCAATACCTAACCTATACTAAACTATGTTTATAAAATTAAAATAATTTTAACATTTATTAGTTCCAAAGAACTGCCTCAATAGCCAAGTGGTCCTGACCGCGACTGCTACTCTAGAGGTTCCTGGGTTCGATTCCCAAGCAAAGCAAAGTGTTATTGGGTTTTTCTATGAAATTCCCAGTAGCAGCTCGGAGTTAGGAATTTGTGCCCGATTAATGGCAATAGGCTCGCCCCCTATTACATGGGACCTAAACATACCGGCGAACTGTGGGTGTACATTATTACGCCTCTGCCTAACCCTTCGGGGAATACAGGCGTGATGGTATGTTATGGTATGTTATTAGTTCCAATTGTTACCTATATAGAGATTACGATTATACCTTAAAACTACCTCACGGATAGATACATAATGACATGTTTAATTCTATCTTTTAATACTTAATGTACATTGAATCGTAGTTGGTTAGGAAAGATAAATTTTCGATAGAGTCAGTAGATACTTTGAAACAGAAAACAAGTGCTACCGGGTTTTACTCTATCTCAGCAATATCTTATACATGCAAATTGTAATGTACCTTGTTATAAAAGATTTATATATTTAATTGCATAGTAATGTATGGTAAACTAATCTTTCCGCGTAAGATGAACTCACTATTGATATAAATACTTATTTTCTCATTAATATCATAATCCTCTTAAGGATAATCACGATTTACCCGTTATTATTCTTAAAAAGATGTCGAAAATTATCCTTATTCATCGAACCATAAACAATTTAGTTTAATAGCTCTAATATGGCATGACTCATATAGGAAAAACATTTTCTTTTGAGTTGAGTCATTGTAAAACGGAATATTCAGAACTTATTATTTTTTTACTTAGATACATCATTATTAGGTGAATGACTTAATCATTGGTTGATTAAGTCATATAATTTAGGCAAATATTTTTTTATAAATCCTAACGAATATTTTTTATAAATTTGGATATTAGGTACTAACTGATTTACTTATGCTCGCCCCTATTACATTGTATAACACATATAGGTAGTCTTATTGTAAGTTTACATCAGTAGACTTCTGCCTTCCTCTCTATCTCTCTTTTCCTTTGGGGATACAGGTATAATGGTATGTAATATTTCATGACCTTCTAACTCCTATATTTTGGGGGTTACCTAGGTTCTCTTTTATTTGATCTCTCTTCTATTCGCAATCTCGGCATTCAGCAATCACATTTTTTCCTTTAATAACCTATTTGAAGTGTTCATCAGTGGAACAGTAAATGCTGATGAAAATATAACTTAATTTTCGTCAATTTAAAATAACAATAATAATTCGCTAGCTATACAAAGTTAGATATAAATAAGAGAGTAGGCAGGCTTCGAGCCTAACTGCTGCTAAACATGTAGCACAAAAATGTGATAAGCCAAAAGTTGATGCAATATTGCCGTGACACAGGCAAAAATGCAGGTCGCAATTGAAACATGGCGCACGCGCCGCCGGCTCATCGAAGTCACTGCGCAGGCTACGCACTCGGCATCATTGCGTAACCCTGCCGCTGCCGATGCCGCCGGATTACGCGCACGCGTGACTCCAATCTAAGTGACGTATTAAGACGATCAAATTTGGATCGGGCGAAAGTTGGGTTCGGTATTTAAAAATATTTATACTCTGCTTACGACTACCTTAAAGGTTAAGGTTCTAATCAAGATTAAATTAGAATTGTTATTAAACCGGATTAGGTGGAACAAGATTATGTACTGGATTGTATAAACAAAGGAAGACTGAGAATGCAGTGGGTAATCCCGAACTGAGAGATAATGGCATGTCTTTAAGGAAAGCGTTGAACCTGTTTTAATCGGCTTAAGAAATCAGTGGATCGTGAAAAACTTATTACACTATATGGGTACTGTAAGATGAATTCATAAAACGATGGCATAGAATTCAGATGTGAGTAGTATGTTTACCATATTTGTGCACAAAATTTGTATGTTTAGGTCCCATGTAATTAGGGGCGATCGCTATTAACCGGGCACAAATCCTAAACACCAAGCTGTTACTGATAATTCAGGATTTTTCGGGTACCAATCGCGCTTGGAACCCTAAGAACAATGAAAGAATAAGAATTTTTTGACAGGTTTACTTAAAAAATATTAGGACACAACATAGTTTCAAAATTATAAATTAATCTGTTATTTCATGGTAATTTTAAATTTTACTAATAATTCAGTAACAACATTATTTACGAAACACGCTTTATGCCCTGCGTCATGCAATGTGCTGCTATTTGTACATAACCCTAAAAAATGACACCGATTAAAATTGTTTAGTAATAAACGACCCATTGTTTGTCCGAAAACAGAGGTCAGCACTCCACCGTAGGGAACATGCGTTGTAAGTAGCCGTAACTTTACGCAACTCTATGGGACCTCAGTCCACTACAGCCTTCGACTTTCCGCTTACGCAACAAGTTTTCGATTTCTTCCAGCCCCGGGCGCATTCGCTTTCGGTCTCACTCGCTTTTGACGAATAATGGCCACATATTAAAGTGCGTTGTTATTTTGAATATTCTTCTCTTAAAATCACATTTCATGTCTATTGTGTTGTTTTATGGCGTCACGCTCGGTTTAACTAATGTACCAATCTCCCTGTATATTTTGTGAGCAAGCATGTTTAACATAGAGTACAGAACTTTAACTAGTATTATTTCAACATGCATTATTGCAGAAAATCCTCACATTCATCTGTCACCCTTCGAAACAATCCAGTCGGCAACTATTCATGTTGCCCTTCTATTGACGAAGAATCCTGAACTTTACAATTCTGCAATATTTCTAATATGCTAATAAATTCAATAACAATGTGTCCAATTTATTTTAAAATCACAAGTCTTTAAAATAGAAAATAGTCATCACGCCTCTTGAAGTCTTACCTATTAAACTACGAGATTAGAAGATAAGGGAGTCAGAGTGCATCGTTACATCTCGAGGTCCCGAGAAGTATGTTCGTAGACAATAATATGTTCATTGTATAAAATTAAACATTACCCACATACTTGTGTTGTTAATCACTTAGGTGCCGTCAATCACCAGTCGATAAAAACATTAAAGTTCACGGAAGCACGTAGTACGTACAACCGGAACTTTGATGGGATTCCTGGTAAATATATATCATTAAACACTGTAAATGATGATACGTAACCTTTTACGATCACGACGGATCCGTGTGAACACTTTAAACATAATTTCCAGTATTTGAATACTTAGTCGTATTGTTAATTGGTTTTTACGTTGAATCATAAGATGTACGGGGTTAAATGGTCGTGGGCCGTAGGTAGTAATCGTAAATCCTCTCTGTGCATAACTCGTGCCAAGGTAAATTACAAGTCATCAATTCGAGGGGTAATTTATGCGTTATAACTTGGAAACCATCATTCGTCTTTGACTACGCCTAAAATGTTCAAGAGATTACTATAAAGCTTTCTCTCTACAGTACAGATTTGTCATTTTGACACTCGTTATTCAATTACTGGCCACGCTTTTAAAATAGCAACAATCGGATAATTTCAGGTGGATTTAAAAAATATAGAAAGATATTGAAAAAAAAAATGAATAACTGACTTATTAATTTAGTGGTCCTAAGCGCTGCTACATCCGAGGTCGGATTGGATTCCCAGATCGGCATTGCCGTCGGCTAAATAAAAAAAAAACTATATTATTCATACTGTTACCAACAATCGCTGGCCAAAATAACTGACATTGTCCTTTCTCTTAGATTGTTAACAGGGCATAACAAATGCGTACACTCGTTTAAAAACGTATGGTGGCGAAGGCCGCATGACCGACTGGCTAAGTGTTACGGTCGCTTTGCCGGCGTTAGGTAAGAGTGCGCGTGCTCATCATTGCGGCATAACAACGGACTGTAATGAATTTTCTTCCTTCCTCGCACATTGCGCAATATTACTGCATGCCACTGACATAACTGTTTCTGTGCCTACATGAATCTTGCGTGCGAGCATACCTACCTATTGACTTTACTCATATCTTTAACTATACCTATAAGCGTCTCTCACTCATTTATTTACAGAGTAATACCAATATCAGCAATAGTAGATTAATTATATATTTATGAATCCATAATGAGAAGGCAAAATCAGCTTGACTTGAAAGATGAATGCAGATAGCTCTCAACCCAGAAGAAGGAAGTAGGAAAGGCAGGTCTTTCTCGTACTATAGGCGGTAGCCTAATGGCTAGGGCATCGGACTTTCAATCATGTGGTTGCCGGTTTGAAACTTAGGTACCCATTGCACTACCGACGTGCATCCACTCGTAACACAAGCATTTAGCTTATCACGAGGGGTTAACATGAATACTAGTAATGTGCGACCCACATTGCTAGTAATCTTAAAAAAAAACAAAAGTAAAACTAATTGTTATTGAAATAGCTTGTTAGAGATTAGAAAAAACTTGATCAACCTGAGTAACACTACTGAATACAGCATATTTTAATTCCACATTATTGTGTATTTCTCTAGACGGAACAAGCACAAGGTCCATGACTTCCGGTTCAATCTCACAAAGCACTAATGTTTCGTGTCCAAAAAAGGTAATAAAACAATATTGCAAACGCTTCTAATGACCTAATAATTCTTTATTACAGTTCATCGTTTTGTAATGTTGCCAGCTAATAGATTTAGAATCTCATATTTATTAACTCCTCAAGGTTTGTACCTGGGCGGAACTAAAAAATCATGCTATTCTATTAATAACGTTATTTTTCCTATCTTGTAATCTACTGAAGGCAGGCTTGGGCCTGGCTGTAGATTTCAAGGTTATAAGTAATTCAAAGCATGAACTTGCTCCTTGAAATCGACAGTTTAATTTATATTGATTACTAAACTGTAATTTAACACTACAGCTAACTTGTAAAGCTTTCTAATGCGGCATTGGTAAGAAAAGTATTTTGTAACTTGATTTATGTTGAGATGCAACGCCCAACTGTAATAGAAGATTTTAAATAATGGACAACCGTCGGCTATTCTAGATATAGTTATGTTTGTGTAGATAGGAATTTTTACCTTGTTAAGTTCCTTTTATAATTTAAAGACTAAAATGTAGATATGAATACAAAGTACTAATTATAGACTTTAGCAAAAATGGCTATTAATATGTAACTAAGTAAATACTAATAACTTCGACTAAGGCTGACTAAGGTCTCGATTCACTTTTTAATTATTATCGTTGAAGGTTTTATACAAATTCATCAAAATTGTAAGTAGGATGTATAAATTTTAATTTTACGTCGAGGACACATTTTGCGCATAATACACTCCATATAGACAAGAACGGCGCCACAGATACCCGTAGCACTTTGACCCTAAGAGAACGATATGATTTTGCAACAGATCTTATACTGTGTTTGCAGTTCAATACTCACTTTGCCACAGTAAAGCAGCCTTTCGGCGAATGAAATGCTCATATTAAGGGGGCTGGTCGTTTGGCCCACTAGATTGCGTTATTCATGAGTTGTGACGTCATGTATTTATGGTTCATTCTTCAATAATGTGCGTGAGGTTTCCCACACTAACTTATATGATCTCATCTTAGGATCCTAGTTTTTATACGCATGCTATGGAAATCATTTGAACATCTTTTGTTAAATGTTAATTGAATTAACGACACGGAACAACAAATTGTTATTGATTTTTTGTAGTAAGTAGTATTGAATGGTTAGGTACCATTCATTCATTTTTAAATCGCCTTTTATACATAGTAAGATTTTATAACTAATTTAGTCATGTAGTACTTATTTAGATTTGAATGATTGATTGATTAACAGCTGATTAAATCTAGGAATTTTAAATAAAGCTACAACAGTTTTCATATCCTGATTTCTGAACTGAAAAAACTATGAAACCTTCAAAGATTGCTATTATATTTACATATCAGTGAAGCCATTTTCCAACTCCTTTGAGATATGTTTCCAGTCTATGACCCCAACTTACAGATCCATAGTAGTATCCTCAGAATGGAATGGAGATCAATACCCAACCTGCTACGTCTGACAATTAGGATTTTACTCCCGTACAAATAAGTTTCGATATAAGAACTCTTTGGAATCAGCTGCATTTAAGCATTCAAGGCAAATGCTATTTAATGTTCTTATCGGCTATAATAGTGCTACTAACCTTTCTTAAATGTATAGTGCTACTAACATTTCTTAAATAATAACTAAATTGTACATTATGCATCAAATACTACCAATTCTAATTTTATCTAATAACCTGTAATGGTAAATACCTCCTGTTCCAATGACCCTAACACTTTTATATAGATACATTGACGTTATAAAAGTTATTCAATCTTATAACTTAAGGTCAAGACTCCGCCACACATGTTAGGAAGTAATCAAAGGCCAATCAACCTCTTTGCTATTATCGACGTTAATTACAATCGCGCCGTAGTAATGAGACTCATAAAAACGACAGACAAAGGAACTGCGCTTACACTTTCCGCTGTCTCAATTTGTCGGAGGGAATAGAGATATGACAACTTCTACTTTTCATATGAAGGGAAACAATGTTATGATACAACTTTTTAAGCATCGTATAACGCAGTATCATGTTATAATCCACCACTCTCTAGTACAGAGCGGTCTAGTGCGAGGGAATTCACAGACCCGAGAAAATCTTTCAGACATGCCTCATGAAGTTTTCTTAAACCAAGTTTAACGAAGTGATCAATACGCACATGATTTCCAATTATAAGTGGCGTGTGCCTTGGATTCTAACTCGAGATCTATGATTTGGCAATCCATGGTCAATGATCATATAAATAGGCCATTACTGTTGAGGTCAGACTAATTTCGTATCTTTTCCCGGAAATGTCAGATTCTGATTTCCAAACACAGATAAATAACGCATATTACCAACCAAATTTTTTTAATTTAGTAGAAATATGTTGCCGCTTGTCGTTCCTTCTTTAAGTACCTAGATACCCGCTTGATTTTGAAATTGATTAGATGTTAATTTAATAAATTATTCATTGGTATTATTCCCAAAACATTACGTGCCGCATTGTTCTTAAATTCATTCCAATCATATTGTTAACTATCAGCGTATGATTGAATCGTAAGCGATTGTTTGTAAAAGCTAAAAGCTGCCTACATTGTGTGCTCATCACCAATAATTACTATTGCCACTTCGATTAAATACGTGGTTAGTAACTAGTGAAACGTTACGTGTTATGTCTACTTCTATTAAAATTGATGACATTATAAGCAAAATCTACACTATAGCTAGAGTTGATAACATAATCTTCATCGTCAAAAACTTTAATAGCTTTATTCTTACAAACCTATCATAATGTTGAAGACATAATATCATAATCCAAAATCTTTTTCTATAGTGGCACATAAGTTGTTCGTCTACTGATCACAACCGAATCTGTGTTAAAGCTGTAATTGTAACTTATCTAATCTGTACGGAACTACAAAAAGAAATATCTTTTTAGATTATTGCATGGGAAGATGATAATACTTTCTTTCTGATTAGTATATATCTACACTCTTGCCAAAGCGCTGTATTCCTAATCTCATTCTTGTTTAAATAGTAATATATTCGTACCACGGTCCAGACCAGGCCGACATATCCTGCCGCCTCTTTTTACGGCGGAGAATGCTTGAACCTCACTTGAGCATAAGAGCGACGGACGTCCAAAGAAATTATTTTTTTAATGTAGGAGTAACTAGGTAATGTAGGAACTTTTTCGAACCTTTAAGTGCGCTCCGAAAGTCGAGTAGATTTTTACTAAACTGCTTGTTCTTTCTGTGTTTACGAAGATACAGTTTAGAGTAAGACAATTAGTAGCTGTTACCGTGTGAAAGTACATGGATATTGAGCATATTAACTACGTTTGAAATGGATTATAAAGCAGAAAATTAACCTTAGGAAACCACTTATCAATTGACAATAGTTGTCAAATGGAGTTGCGTAACTGTAAAAAGCATCACCTGGCGTCTGAGACAAGTCACTTAGGCAATGGATGCCAGAGTTGATGGCTCTGACTGTAAAAACGTAAGGGCGTTTCGTATCTGATATTCAAATAGAAACGTATGTTTAGAGTGAGAAAGTGACATCACGAGACGACACCTCGATAATGCGTCTCGACTACCAGAACCATCTTAGTAGATTGAAGATATTTTTTTTCCTATGGAATTCCTTTACAATATAAATTACCTACTTTTTTTTTTATTTACTCATCAAACATTTACCTACGTAAAGGCGACGCATACAGTGCGCATTAAAAATACCTACTAAATATTTTTTATTGACTGATTTACTAAAATAATGTGCTGATTTACTAAAATAATTTACTGATTTACTAAAGTAAAATAAAATCGTTCCTAAACGTTGGCTTTTCTTTTGTAATACTTAGGTATATTTTTCGATATATAAGTATTATGTCCAAATAAAATTGACAGGAATTAAACATGAAGAAAAATTATGTAATGGTGCTGCCTGCGTAATTTTTTTGCATTATATTAACATACTAAGTTTTGTAACACATAAAACTTAGTTTTTAGTTTATGAGTTCTTGGTACAAATATAATAGCATTATTAATTCATTTATTTAAATAAACACACATTAGTTAAGCTGAATCATTCTTATATTATAATAGGCCAGATTTATATCGATATAAATCTTTATACTTTTAGAAGATATCACGTATCAACGAGTCTTCACGTATAGTTTTATTTAAATTTACGATTGAGTAGAATTAATACCACGACTCTCCCTTTCTATAAAATATGTTGAATTATTCAACTATATGTACCTACCCTAACTTTATGTTCCGTAAAAATTACTCATGATTATAAACAATATTGGACCAATCCTAAAAAAAAACAATGCTATAGGTATTTTTTTTTAAATTGCGCGAACAAAAATGAAAAAAAAATTATAAGTACAACACATTGCTCGAACTGAGAATCTAATCGATGCTCAGCGGCCGCATTTGCAACTAGACAAATCATTATCATGCATTTTGAAAACTGTATCAGAAAGGGAACGTAAATATTTAGGTACCTACCTACCTTTTGTAGCTCAATGTTAAGTTTTTCAGAAATAATTAACAATTAAATAATTATTCTTCGTTCGTCCTGAAGTTTTGCCCCACATTCCTAAAATTTCTTCGTTGGTACAGTCAGCGAAAATCTTGCAGGAGTGGCGCTGAAGCCCTGTCGTTATAAGTTAACTTAGCAGCAGTAGATACCCGCGTCGTCCAGACAAAAGCGTGTGATGCATACATACACAATTTTCAATACTGATTTTCACTTTTGAATGTCTCACACGTTCGAACCAACAAACTAGCATCACATTGTGGGAGGTTAGGTAACCGTTTTTCCCCGAGCTCGACAGGGTTTTCGCAAGCGTGTTACCACACTTGAGTTCACGTTAATTGGCGTAGCCTATAGCACATTTATCCGATAACCACATTGCACTGGGAGTGTTAAATCTAATTCGGTAGGGTTATCACGTGATGTTTGACGTTTCAGCGTGAACTTGGTCACCGCGGGCCGGTCAAGCGTGCAGATCGATGATTGTCGTAGATTTCCGCTAGATAATTAAGCAAACGCTTTCGATTTCTTATTGATTCACCTGTTGGGAAACAGCACCTATTCCTAGATGCACTTGTACTTGTACAATTACAATGTAACATTATTTATCTTAGATAAGATATTTAAAAAGGGAAAGGGACTGTTACTCCTTAACACAGGCTATTTTGTAGCCTAGCTAGGAGTACAGCGCCTCACCCACCTGATTGAACATCTATGTACAAAATTCTGTAAAATGTTAATGCTCACTGTACTACAATCTCCTATTCTGTGAATAAAGCTTTTATTATTATTATTATTATTACCATGAAATCTCTATTGGAACATTTCGTAACCGACCGAAGGGTACGTATTTTGAGTTACTACAATTTTTTTTAATGTTGCCTCATACTAATATTATCTCCTGTATCGTGGGTGCGTTTACAAATACAAATAATAGGAAGTACCTACTTCGTAAAACAAATCACTATACATAGTTAACTTTAATTAATAAGACAGCCTGATTATTTTGTATAGTCATTGAAATTAAACTACTTTTTACGGATTTTATCGCTTATATAATATAATATCAATATACAGCGATAAAATCCGTAAAAAGTAGTTTCATTTCAATGTCTAATATTCGCGTAAGTGTCAGAAATCAGTATATTTTGTATAGTGTTGGCAGTTGTTGTTAAAATTAGCATTCCTGTTCTTTTCTATTCATGATTATATAGGTATATAATTTCATTTAATTTGTTAATTTAAAAAAAAATTAAGACCAACTCCAGTTTACATTTAATATCGTCTCAAGGAACATTCTGATAAAATTTATGTTATGCAGACTCAAATGTCCACCTATGTTCATTTAAATGTTGAACAGGCTTGCATAAGAAAAACAAACAGAACTAGGGTGGGGACTCACGTGATACATACGATGGAGATTGCTCAAGACCCGCATGCACGTAAACACATTACCTTACGTCACCGAAACATACGCATAATGCGGAAACATCAGCGTGCGAATTAGCCTTAAGTTAAAAAAAACAACACTAAACGATAGTAATTAATTTACTCTCCAAAGTTTATAAATGCACAAAAACATAACACGACCGAAGACAAAAACATAGCAGCATGTAGCCTACATCTCTATTAGTTCTATTACCAATCTTATTGTAACTTTAAGTAACCTACTACTTAAAGTATATTACTAAACATAATACTACAGTAATCGAGCCAAATGGCTCATTAAAGTTCTACCTACTTATATAAAATCTGCAATAAGGTATTTTTATATTTTTTTTATTCAAAATCTGTATTTTACTGGGAAAAAACGTATAAAATTCTATTCATTCCAAAATCAAAACATAAATATTTTATTTAAATTGGACCTTTTTAATTCACCTACTTTTGAACTGTCAAAAACAAGTTGCAAAAAGTATTTATGTCTAATGAGGAAGAACCAGGAAGAAACTCAATTTCACCGTTAACAAAAAGAGAACCGAATTGTAAAACGCATTACCTATACTTTATCAAATAAATGTAAGATATTATAATATAATATATTAAAATGTCAACGATAATTAATTTATGATCTAATGCCGATGCCGGCAGTAGTCCGTATTTGGTACATGAAACAGTAACATACTTGTACTAGCCGTTTCCTGATATTATAATGACATACGCGTACATACGCCTTCTTCACATGTGTAGCGTAGTGAGTATTGAAGAAGCATTCAGGATGTAGTCTGTCTAGATGTAAAGGTCGACAGGTGTCCGGCTCGTGAGGTCATCGTGCGTTCCAATCACGTGCGCACCTTTTTTGTTCCTCAGATTTTATTGAAATTAAATAATACGAAAATGGGATCAGGACCAAAAAAAACGCTTGTAACGCAATTTTGAATTAGTTCACAACTTCTGTTTACAAAATTATTACAAATTTTGGATTATTTATTATTTAAGAAACTATAAAATACCAGAACATCAATTTCTTTATTTCATATAGTTTTTTTTAAGTGTCATTAAAGTACCAATTTTTTTTTGTAGTTTATTCCATTGTAATATGAATGAAATATTTGTAATAATAAATCGATAGCAAAAGGAGTTGCTGAGAAAGACAGATTTTACTTTTGATTTTTTGTGTTTCACGACAATGATACTTTGAAGTGGTCATATAGGAAGAAAGAAGGAGGTCCATGAAGGTGACATTCATTTTCTAAAAATAATAATAGCCACGTGTTCTAAATTTAAAAACTAGACTGAGTATAGCTGAAAACAAAAGACGCGGGAAATTATCAAGCTTTATTTGTGTTGTTATTAAATATTTAACAATTTATTTGTGCAGTTTGCGATCTTAATTCACTGTCTTTTAGTATGATTGAGAGGGAATTATTAAGATTAGGTACATGCCAACAATGCAGCCTACACGTAAGTTTGATTAATTCACGGTTATAAAAAAATGCGAATCTGTATAAGACAAGGAAGAAGTACGTAGGTCATGTCTGTCTGATAATAGCGCGTAACAAACAGGGTCAACAAACTTTCAGGTATCCTATGCGGGTAAAATTCTCCGTAGAACGTTGCTAGTAGCTATATAAAGGTACGTATTGATAAACTCCCACATAAACTTTAAAAAAAATATTAATACATAAATTAGGTAGGTATTTAAGTTACAAAATGCATAGATTATGTAATACATTAATAATAGTAGTGCTTTAGTATGTAATCATTATGAATATATATAATTTACTAATTAAATGTAGGTAATCTTCGTTTTTAGTTGTCGATGGTTTTTATAAAGTCACGGTTTTTATAAAATAAATTGCTTAATTATTATCTGACATTATATAGTGATTGGGATGTTTTAGTTGCCGTAATGAGCCTGAATTTGGTAATAAAAAAATATATTATATACTGCTATTAACACGACCTTAAAAGCTGATAAACTGCTAATTGTGCTGCTCGCAAATTTTAGAGTCAAAAGTGTCTAAATAGTAGATAACGTAGGTAACTTACTATACCTAATTATTATTTTGAAATATACAATAATTAACATTTTAACGAGCTTATAGATCTTAGAACCTAGGAAACTCAGTAAAATTGAATATATCCGAGTTAAAAAAAACAATTATAGCATACGTTGTTTATCAGAAATACAAAAGTAAATAAGCAGGAAGTCAAACCCAGTCAAAATGAATTAAACCTTAAGTGCAAAATTCACAAGCTTACCATTATTGTGTACATTATCTTTATAATGTAATAACATTACAGTAGAGTCGGCGGGTGCTTTGAACTTACGGAAACCTTACTAATTAGTTTTTAATGATATTTCTATAAAAAATAACGTCTCGAGAAGAGCCGGCCACCAATTTGATCTAAATAAAAAAAATACGGAGACTTACTCGCCGAATACACAAAAGATTTACAGCCATCACTAAAAAATGTACTTGCCTTGTCAAGATTTGCTTTGAAAATTACATAGCTTATTATTTTTAAAGCTTCAGTTGTTAAGACGACTATAGGTGTTTACTTTGCAAGAACAACCTAAGTAAGATAAACGTTATACCAAGTCATTTAACCGGAGCAAGAAATAGGTCAACGCTTACTTAGCCGATCTACTTTGAAATCCTAGCCTTTCAGTCCACTGACTTGCGCTTACGCATGACCTTAGTCATAGCTTATCCGTTTGCCAAAACCCAGTCGAACTTAGCTCAACACCTCAAGCGTGGCTGTCCCATTCTGTGCAAATCACATGACTATTTACACAACCTTCTCTAACGAACAATGGATGTCGGAATAAGTCTCCGGTATCCTAGACCACTTACGTAGAGATAAATCGTCTAGATAAGCCAATGTCAGCTTGCTAACTGGAAACTTTCAAATAATATGAAATTTATGTCGTCTGTTGTTAATAGTTCACCGTAACTTTACTAAAGTAAATTAATTCTATCTAAGTATAGTCGTCGTATGTGCAGCTGTGGAGCGCCTTGAGACCTTGGATTTGATTCCAAGGTCCAGATTTATTTTTATATTAAAATTGTGTGAAATTCTCAAAATAGCAGGTTAAACTTGGGATTTGTGCCCTGGGCTCGCCCCCTTACATGGGTGATGGGATACAAAAACATAGTTACTTGCAACTTGTGGGTATTATTGAGTTCTAGTTCTACCATACACTTTGATTTTATCGTTCAGTCCTGGCGGGTGTAGATATCATAATGGAGGTAGCAGCTAACTAAAGGAGAGTCTTTTTGTGTAATATAGAACAAAATTTTTCAAATAATAGGTATATCAGACATATATGTTCTTTCAAATAAATGAAGTCCAACATGTAATATTATATTACGAGTATGGAATGCATAAATCGAACTCGCATTCTTTGTCCGCGTCGCATCCATTGCAACTGTATTCGTAAGTTTCGCCACATCTGACCTTGTCCAACATACACTACAGTAGCGATATCCATTTAAAGTATTCAAATTTTTTGGTCACGTAATTCTGGCGACCACACTTTCGCTAAAGACACGTAGGTAATAGTAAAGAAATATACAAGAGTTGTTTTTTGTCTTTGGCATGTGGCATTGAATTCGTATGGTTGTAATTAGTTGCTTTACCTTCATAAAAAACTCTTTACGATTATTCGAATTTTCAGTACAATATCGGAAGTATTTACTTTGAAGGATAATGGCCCCTTTATTCATGACGATTACTTTCAGATTCATTTTACCAATAAGTTTTGTCGTTCGCACCACAGAGATATCTTCAAGTCCTTCATATTGTATGTTAAGCATTAAAACTAATAAACCAACTCGTATTCCATTGTTTCTTGTTTAAGAGCTGATTTTATCTCGAACTCTCTTAGTTGAAGAAAACAGGGACAAAATTAAATGACTACTACTAAGAAGAAGGTTTTTTGTAGGTCCAGGAATTTTGTTAATCCAGCAGTTTGAAAGTGGCAAATTGACAAATTGCTAACGGACTACGATTGGAGACCTTCAGTTTCCTCCTTACAATGCAAGGGGATAAAAAATACCGTGCTATACCATACTAAAAATAAAGCATGAAATACATAGATGTTTGAAAAGAAAGCTTTCATAACAATAAATGATAGGATCTCTTTTGCATAATTCAAACTTAAGATTAACTGTCTTAAAACCGTGGCTCACGATTCAATCCTACTTAGGTACGTGTAGTTGCATTTTGTACAATGTACGTACATTGTATTGCGCAATATTTAACCTACTGAAACAGGTCCCATACATATACCTAAGATACTAACCTCGTTGTTAGGAAATGAATGTTAAAGTTTGAAAGAAAGAGTGTTATTGGTCAGAAGAAATTTCTTACCAAAAAGTCCAAGAGAACGGTGAAACCATTTGTTAACCACGTAAAGAATTGTTGTGCAAATTAGTTAGTTTCTCACGTGTAATTATTTTACTTTCTTTCCCGTCTAATCGTCGTTGTACATTGTACATCTTCTTTAAGGAGGTGACCTGACAGGTTGAGCTTGATTCAATGACAAATGTTTGTGTTGTGCGTTCGCGAACAAAATTATTTCGGTAATTTGTCAAGATTACATATGTTTTGCTTATAAAAATAATTGTAAGTATGTCATTACTATAAGCGGTATAACGTAGGTAATTATATGTGTAATTAAAATAATGAGAAACTTTGTAGTACCTATCAATAATTGGTAAAAAGCAGCAGGTAGTTAGGTACCACATACCATCACAATTGGCGTAGGAACCTAGTTAACGGTAGAACCTACAAAAAGTTAGTCATTAGTATTTAGCTGCTCCTGAAGCCGATTTATTTTCAATCAAGAATAATTTCTGAATATACTTTTAACTAAAACAACCTTAAAAGTATGTATTTAAGACACCAATTTTAATCCAATATCATAGTTCAAGTTTTGAGTATTAAAATAAATTTCTTTTTTTGACCACAACATTACATCAAAAAGCAACCTTACCTGTCATTGTTATATTATGGTGTAATACCTATGTAACGTATTGGAATGTTGATTAATTGGTTCGGACCAGTGAACCCCATGTGAATAGAAAGTAACATGTATGGTTGAACCGGTGAGATGTCATAAGAGATCGTAGATAAAAATGAAAGCGAACTTGTGGTCGTTGGCCACCCTGCGGTTCAAAGTAAGTAGGTACATAACCATTACTTCCGATACATATATGTATGTATATGAATGGATATTGCAACAATATCATGTAGATACGGAAGAGATAACACGTAAATAACCCTGAAATCTTAGAATAATAACACCAGGGTATAGGTTGATGCAAAATACTTAAAAAGTGATGTTACTGTAACACATTGACACAGATATTATAAAACTGTACTGTACCACTCACCGTTTTTTTTATTCCTAGACAGATTTGGCGTAATAAATATAAATGCAAATTGTCAATACATATTTTTCAAGTTACATTCTCAACTAAAGTCATTGTGAACTTGACGTGTGCATGGGCAAAAAAATATTTGAACTTTGAATTCTGCCTCCATTCAATAAAATAATTTCATAAGCAATATGAAGATGACCTTCTCAATCAACTAAAGCCCTCACAGGTACAAACCGATGACACCTATGAACGACACTTGAGGAACAAACATATAATTTATCTGTCATAAACCAAGTTCGAAATACCTTGAACTCGGACGAGAGTCAACTTCTTAAATGTAGGTTAACGACATATTAATACCTACAAGTTTCATACAAGAAGTGCTTATCAGAACGTGACGGCTTACGGAAGCAGACGTAACATTAATAAATTTCACGGTGACTGTTTTATTATTATTTATGAACCGTTTATACCTTTATTGATATACATTCCAATCTCATCAGAATCTGGATTGTATTCTAAATTGATGAATTTATAACTGTAGGTACAAGGAATTTATGGCAGCTCTCGAACTCCTGTCATTGGACAATCAATACAACTTACTCGCGTGTTCAGATGCAAGGTGCACGTAAAAGTATAATAAGCTAGGTACACAGTTTTATTACTCGAAATGTAGGTATTCTGTCTGCAATTTTATTAATCCAATTAAATTAAATAAAACTTACTTATAAGAAGTAGGTATTAATTAAATTCTAAGGTTACTAAATTATCTACAAATGAGAATTAAAAAGTACCCAGTGCTACAAAAAACTTAATGGAACTATTATTGTTTCAGATTACGACAAAGTCTGCTGCTCATTGCAGCTGTGTTGGCGGTACAGACGAGCGCACAAAAAAGCAGACTAGACGACAGCAACATTCAAACAGTGCCGAGTGACCTCAGACGAGCCGTCAGCGAAGCACTTACATTAGAGAAAAGATTCCTGTTGGGCGCTAACGATGCGTAAGTATAGCTCTAATCAACTGTTAGAAACGATACAGAGGTTCACAATGACCCCAGACAAGTCAATAGCGACGCACTCGCTTTAGAAAAAAAAAGTAAGTGTAACACCTCATCATTTAGTAAGGTCTTCTTAGATGCTGATGATGCAAGCTAGACAAAAAGCCATTGTACAATCTATAAAACTATGTTTTATGTTATATCCTAGACACCTGATAACAATAAACATATCTCTGATAATAATAATATCTCTTTTCATAGGCAAAACTGCTCATCAGACGAAGATGAGTTCAGCAGAATTCCATGCCCGCCTAGCAAGTACCGCAGCGCAAGCGGCGAATGCAACAATGTGCGTCACAGGCCGTGGGGACGCAGAGGCGATGTGTTCCTCAGGCTCTTGCCACCCAACTATGCTGATGGTAAGCATTTTATAATGTAACGTTGTTTAAATTAAAATGCCTTTACCCAATCAAGCTACCAAGGATTCTGCCTAGTCTTACGGTGACGTCAGCAGTAGATATTCATGACACATTACAACCTCCAACCATCATGACTTACTTTACGGTTAGTTTTATGACGTAGAATAGTGCTTTGATCTTACTAGTCTCAATTATTGTATGATTCCTTCAGTACCTACTCAGAAGGTTCATAATAATATGTACATGTAACTTTAAAATCAACTACTAACAAATAAAATAAAATATAGAACAATCTATTAGTCTCTGGCGTGTGATTTTCATTATTGTTGATGTGTTCCTGTTTAATTTTATTTAAATTATAACAAGTTTCCAGTCACAACACACAATAATCTAAAATATAATATTTTTAGGACCTCAAAAGAAGAAAAAAGTCATAATAGGAAGTATCGTAGGTGTATAACCGTATCGGCAAACTTTATTTCTATAACAATTAAGAAATAATAATAGGCAGGCATGTACTGATAGTTTTTATAACTAGTATTACGTTGTCCGTAATTATTTTGAGACGGTGAATTATTTTAACAGTATACGTTTAAATTGCTAACATCATCTGTGAACAAATCACAGGCATTCGTGGCTGCGTAAAGTATTATGCAATTAGATATACATCATAACAATCAGCGATCAATGACAAAGCCTGTTATTGTTGTTGCACATTGTAACAATAAGCAAGGGTTAAGTTATTAACGTCTTAAGCCATCAAACCACTTAACACAACCTAAGAAATCACGATTTTTATGCTTTACCGTTGGTTCAGCACAGAGGTTCTCTATCTTATTTTATTTACCACCCACTTTGAGACTAAATTATATTATAATTAGCGCCCCTCGAAATGTTAAATTTATGATATCTTAAACCACTCCAACCTCACCAAATTTCCCTAGGCCCTTTACCGCCCCCTGCGTCCACAAGGGGACGTTATCGCCCATTTTAAGAAACACTAGCCTAAGAGAAAGCTTAAGGGTTGATTTTGATGATTCAGAATAAAGTAGTTCTAATTAGAATATTTATATAAAACTACTTCTTTTGTTACAAATCTATATCTATAAAAATTAAAATCCGAACTTACTTACTGACAGACAATGCAAAATCTAAACCGCTAGTTACCTACATATAAATATTGATTCCAAAAGTGCTTAATGTTACCTTTTATCTCCTCAGTTCTTCGCTCTCATTTAGTTCAGTTCACCAGAGACACAGTAATGCCATTTATATACATACATACATAATACATACTACATACATATTACATACTTACATACATACCATATTCTCACATCTGTCTCCCAATGGGGTAGGTAAGTTCAAGTTCAAAAAGCTACAATACAAGCGTCTATGAACCGTTATGATTCTAGTTGCACGGTTGCAAAAGGCTGATCCTATGAAGAAGAATCCAGCAAGAACCTCCATGGACACTCTTTCTACTATCCTACTAATTTTATAAACGTTAAAGTTTGTGAGGTTTAATAGAATTTTGTTATTCTTTTCCGCAAAAACAACTGTATGGATTTTAATGAAACTTACAATAATATAGCTCTTCAAATATCATAGTAACGCGTAGGCTATATTCAAATATGTAAGCTAATGAAGTCCTGGACAAAAGCCATTTTAAAATAAATAGTGGTGCAGATGTGGCAGAGACCTAAGACTTGCTACCCTGTTTTCGACCCTGACACATTACTTTCGTTTTATCCACTTTTCATGTACCTATGATCCTTTTTTGACATTCGCAATTTGATTGTGGTATAGCATTTATTTTTTATCGTACATTTTTTATCTTAAACCTTCCATTGAATGACCGTAAGGTTATTGACACAATTGTAATACTTAACAGACTAATAGCGATATCTGCTACAGTTTGTCCTTATTCAGCAGCGGTTAATTCACCAAGTCATCGGACGCACGCCTATTTACTGAGTGTAAAGCTGGTTTCAATTTCCGGGTCGAGAAGTGCTATTGGATTTTCTTACTGGGAAATTCAGCCATCTGGAGATTATATTTTTAAATAAGATCGTTGCCCCATACTAGTATTTCCATCCTAGTATTTTATTTTAAATTCTCACATACACAAACGCCCAGACCCGGAACAACTACCTGTTGATCATAGAAATATTTGCTCCGTGTGGGGATCGAACTCACACCACGTGGCCCAGAAGACGATCACTTAGTGGCTATGCCAATGTGTCGTTAGCCTAGTTATTTAACGACAATTAGCTATCATAAAATGTATTACGAATTATGAATGTGTAAACACACATATTATATTTATCCTATAGTGTGTGTGAATAGATATAAATGAGTAATAAAACTTAAATTAAATCATGTTAATATTATAGTCTATTTGTTAGAAAATCGGATCACCAGTCATCATTGAATGTTTTAAACGACTTTGGATTTACCAATCCCAGTTTAACAATTGCTTACGAATTCTGTGAATTATCATACCTTGTTTAACTTTTAGCGGTTTAACCAAGTGATGACGTCATTGAAATGTAAACGGAAGACATACTTATTATAGATAGATAAGAATTAGAAATTCACAATGTTAAAATTTTAATTTGGTATAAGGAAGTATTTTTTATTTAAAAAAAACCTTAGGTACTAGCAATGTGTGTCGCACATTACTAGTATTCTTTTTAACCCCTTGTGCAAAATTTTTGTATAAGGTACGAGAGGATTTACATCAGTAGTGCAATGAGTGGGTTTCGAACCGGCAACCATATGATCGCAAGTCCGACGCCGTAGCCATTAGGATAGTATGCAGATTTGGCCTTGTATTTAGAAAAAATATACATAATTATTAAACGCTTTTACGTAGTTTAATCAGTATAATAATAAATAGGGACCAGCCAGAGGAATTTAGACGATAAATTAATCGGCTAATTTAAAAATAAATGCGTTGACGCATTTATATTATCTGGGTAGGTATTGTACCATCAAAATTAATTATATTGTTTTTGTTGTCAGATAGATACTATTCTCTATTTAAATAACTTGATTACCATTAACATGAATAATTTAATACTGAATTTATGTCCAGTTTATAGACTCGATCTATTTAAGGTCACATTGAAGTGAAGTCACGAACTTTATAGCTATTTGATACGGTTTCTTTTCACGGTCTATACATTGCAAATATTGTAAAAGTAGAGACTGCAATATTGAAATAAGCAATAGCGGAAATTGTGCTTTTTTAAATAATTTATACTTTTAAATGGTTTTTTTGTTTGCTATTTTTAATTTAGAATGCACGTTTGACATGCATGGCATTGACAGTGGCTGATCAATCGCCCACGAGAAGTATGGACTACTAAGTGTTCATATCATATTATATTTGAGAATACCTACGTGTGTGTGACGATGCGAGTGCCTAGTAAAGGGCAATATAGAAAAATACATTAGATAAGAGAAATAATTATTTATTACTATTATAATATTTATTCTATCAATGGTTTGATTAAATTATAATATGCTAGCTTCTGCCCGCGACTTCGTCTGCGTGGACGTCAGAATTGGGTCCGGCCTAGATAAAAGGTAGCCTATGTGTTATTCCAGGCTATAATCTATCCCTGTGCCAAATTTAATCTAGATCCATTCAGCCGTTTTGGCGTGAAAGAGTAGCAAACATCCATCCATACTCATAAACTTTCGCATTTATAATATTAGCTTCTGCCTGCGACTTCGTCTGCGTGGACTTCAGATAAAAAGTAGCCCATGTGTTATTCCAGACTATAATCTATCTCTGTGCCAAATTTTATCCAGATCCGTTCAGCCGTTCTGGCGTGAAAGAGTAACAAACATCCATCCATCCATCCATCCTCACAAACTTTCGCATTTATAATATTAGTAGGAGTAGGATTATGATAGAAGAATACCGTGTTAAATTCGAACAGTTTTCAACAAATAATCCAGTATGCAACAGTCCAATGCTTGGTACCTATTCATATTCCGTAAAGCGAGACTGATCAAAAGTTAAAACAAAGTTCGAGGTTCGATGCACTCTATCTACTTTATAATGAGTAAACCGTCGATTATATAACTGAAAACATCTTAAACATAGCTTACGATCTTTCGCAGTTGCGTCATCAATGTTTACATTGAATTCGCAATAAGTTACGAAAACGATATGTACTTAGTATACTTACCTACTATTGCGAGTCATATGTGATGTGAAATAAATTACGGATAATATCATGATTTTAAAGAGTGAGATATTAATTACAATGTTTGAATAATTACCAATACATAGTATCTATGTCATAACAAACAAATGAATTATTTGTTTTTTTTATATTTTTCAAGTTCTAGTTTCAATGTTTTATGAACATAGTTTTTTTAAGTTATAAATTATAACAAAAGTCAACCTGTATAATTCAGTTGTTAAAAGTAATAACATTGACACATTATGTACTTACAAGTAATACATTCAATTGACAAAAGCATAAAAAGAATATACTCGTAAACATGTTTAGCATTCTTCTCAAAAACGCGATAGCCCTGATAAAAAGTTTAAGAACTAAGCCCATTATAACAAAACAAAATAAATAAGTACATAAAGTACGTTGCACCCAGAGATTCCCGACGTCATGTCATCTTAAATTGTAAATGTAACCACAAACAATAGAAACAAAAATTGTAAATGTCATCACAAACAATAGAAACAGTTACTTATCAACTAGTGAGAGATAAATTTATCCATAATAAACAATAAAAATAATTGCTAGTTAGCATCTAGCGAACGTGGATATTAGTCTGTCAATGTTTTTCAATATTTCTAACAAATTTATTAGGTAAAAGATTTATTACCACAATATTATTTATTAGTTTCTAACTAAGTTTACAGGTATCAGATATTTAACGTGTTTTAGATAGCGTTCATGCGAATATATATAGTAGATATAGGTAAGTAATTTAATTTGCTAAACATTAAAAAAAAGATCTCGTCCTTATATTATTATAAGAGTATAATAATGATCTTTTTCTTTTATTGATTGATCAACAGTTGCGAAATGTTACCTGCCTACTCAACGCAGGGTTAATCCCAATTCTAAGGAAATTTTCCTAAGTAATGTAAGCATCTTATATCTACATCTTACTTCTTAAGCTTACATCGCAATATTAAAGTGGAATTAGCTTTAGTGGTTTCGGGTCGTCATCGATGAATCAGTCGGAACAACAAGATTTTTATATATTACTGTATATAAAAATCTTGTTGTTGATTTTGACATGCGATAAATCACTAGCTTCTGCCCGCGACTTCGTCCGCGGAGCGTGATGATGTATGTACACTGAAAGAATTTTTCAAATCGGAGCAGTAGTTCCTGAGATTAGTACGTTCAAGCAAACAAACTCTTCAGCTTTATTTATATTAGCATAGATTTCAAAATAATTACAATAATCTAAATCGTGCAAAAATAAAATCTTATTATTTTGTCATTTTAGATGATGCAATCTAATATGGTGCTCAATGTAATTACGTGCTAATATATTTTGATTTGACGCGTCTATAAAATTTTAAATTCATTCATAAATAACATTAAAAGAAGACAATTATTCAATACCTATAAAGCAGGACCTATAAAGCCATACAGCAACACCTATAAAGCAGCATCTGGGTACACAATAAACCATAATAAAACGCCTCCATTTATAAAAACAGTTTAACTAATTAAATTACACACCAACTGCTTAGCTGTAGGTGCTCAAAATATAGTAGTGGGGGCAAGCAACTGGTTGCTAAACGTTCTAAAATACATCAAAATAGTTTAGTAAAATTAACAAAATTACTTATTAAAATACCTCTTTAAGTATATACATAAATGCACTATTACTCCACAGTTAAATATTTAGATGCTAGTAAATGTCATATATCTACCATGAGAATTTATTAATTTAATTTCATTAATAATACATAACATTATTCTAATCTAGGAATCTCATAGTAATTATACACATACGACGTACGTGTTCTTAAATCTTCCTACCTTACCCCTCAGGGATTCCAGGCGTAGCTGCACCAGAAGCTTTATTATCCCAATAGTAAGATATAGATATAAGACGAATCCTTAATTTTGGTTTCCTTTTTTCCAAGGTGTATCCCAACCTCTGTCGCCGCCATACCTTCCGGAGGCAACGCTGGCCATCCATGCTGCATCACAATTGAGTCCAGCTGCCGACCACGACTATGTAACCAGCATGCTCGCTGCCTGGGGACAGCTAATCATGGACGACCTAATAAGCACTGCCAATGGAAACAAGGTAGGCATGCTTTATGGTACTATTATAATAAAACAATAAGGGCCACAGAATACGACCTTGCGGTACTCCTTGAACTATGTAGGTAATAATTACACGAACAATTAGAAACCCACGCTGATGTTTATACTTTATAAATAAAATCAAATAGTTACGATAGTTTGACTAGACTTAGAAGTCACAGCTATAAAAACTACCGAGTTATGTGTAAAGCCATCAACCCATTACAACGTACAGACATTCTGTATTTAAGTTGAGACCATAGATAGCGTGCGCCGAATGTAGTTGTAGCCTAAAGTTTTTTCGTGGTTCAAGGTAAAACAAAGTATTATCCTATTAATAATACCTTCATCCAATTGTACATCCTTTTTTAATAAAAAGCGCAGTCTAAAATCATTTTTGAAAAGTTCAATGTTTCAAGTTTGGTTTCAACGAATTCGTCTCAGTTGGTTACAAAGCCTAAATCGATTACGTTGTTAAGGCTCACTGTGAGACTTAATCACACATCGTGTCCAACGTCTTGAAGGCTAGCGGACGCATGCTTTTTGTTAAGAGGAACGGATGGTGGCGCAACTTGACATCCATTCAATCTCCGCATCGTACCGTAATCATCTGACTAATGATGCGCACCTCCCAATCACTATCTATAGGGGGATGAATCATAAAACAAATCAAAATGTTTGTTGAGTTTTGAAAACACAGAACATATAATAGTGAGGCAGCCCTGTAAGTTTTTTAACAATAAGTACTTGATTTGGGTTCTGAACTGGGGTCTGTCATTTGTTTTTACGTCTAAACTATGGCCGGATATCGATACAATTTGCAGATTGCAGTCTGAAGAAGGACTTGGCTACCTTTTGTCTCTCTCTTGGGACACGAGTAAACCCGCGGGAGACAGCTTGCTTACATACCTATCGTCACTCGTGACGGCTACTTAGTTATGTACGACTGTAATTGCCTTTTAAGTATCTAAATGTTTGACTAGATCACTAGATATATTAGATAATAGATAATATTATTATCAAGGTGATATTTTCGGGCCACGGCAACGGCACTGATGTGGCTACTGATAGAGCCGTATAAAAAGCTCATTACTATATGAAACCTTCGCCGTGTGAGCTGACACTTGACCGGTCTTTTTATTTTTAATGCCTGCCAACTTGAACTTGGCCAAGACTCGACCAATTAGGCATCGTTACATTGCTAATAATAATAATATACTGGATACAAATTGAAGTGATTCTAATACCACCCGTGAACTTTACGTATGTCCTTGTCATGGGCACAAATTCTGCTAATGATCTTTTGTAGTTGTAACAACAACTGAACATATATGTTTAATTCTGCTACTATCGATAAGTCATCTCTAGCCTTCCAGCCTTTAGAATATGGGCTTACGAGAAAGTTTCTACACCTTTATTTTGCAATAGAATTCCATAATGGATGTCATTTTAATTAGAATTCAGTTATCACTAATTAATTTATTTTATTAAGTAGTATAAATATCTATAAAAGGAGTTATTTTTAGATTATTAACTGATGTTATTAACCCAACAGATGTTTTCTGGTCACACAAAAATGCCATAGAAAATAGCAATTATAATTTTCCGGGAATCTCTTCCATTCTCCAATTTTGCTTGCCTTAAAAAAGTTTTTAGGACTATTAGGAACGTTAAATAAATAGCTAAATCTGTATTGTCGTTATCAACCATTCAAAGAGTTCCAAATAGATAAAAATATTTTCTTTCGCTCGAAGACAAACACGTTCGTAAAAACGTGTGTTTAATGTTTCAAAACTAGAGAAAACCTGTTATTAATGTTATACATATTATACATCTGCTCATAAGAGTCCTAGGTAACATGCATGCAACAATGTTTTGCCAATTTTGGATTGTTCAAACACCCAACAAGGATACACTTTGTGTTAACCTTGCGAACAAAGCACGTGATGAGAGAATTGAGTTCACGCGGTCAAAACCAGACAACGTTTTATGTCATTGGTGTCCATTATAAAGTAGGTATGCATATTTAAAAACTATGTTTTATAATAAACTGATCAATAACATGGGAATACAAGGCAGTGTTTCGTAACATTCGTGATAGTTCGCGGGGTCGTCGCGTAGAAAGGTTACGTATGTGGCGGTCGTAGTGAAAGCTGAGGTAACAGGCTAGCAGGCGATCTCTCAGTTCCTTATAGGCTCACTTATCATGTCAAAGAGTCAGGGCAGGAAGTTATTTTGATTGTCAGCTAGACGGATGGCAGTAGCTATTGTCTTTTGTAGTTGCTGTAGCGTAGATAATTAATACTATTATTGGTAATCTATCTGTTCGAAGCGAATAATTTAATGAAAGAATTTGAGTGTTGCAAACGAGAACATACATATTCATTGAGCCCGATAAAATTCGAGTTGAACACCCTGTCCGACCCGTGGAGGAATTGTTGGTATCCAAATCCAATCTTATTGATAGGTTTAATCGTTTTCACATACAAGTAAAAAATTTCTAAAATAAGTTTTTGGGGAAATTACAATAATTTAAGCTTCATAAGCAGTGATAGCCTCGTGATATGACCATTGGACTGCCAAGACAAAGGTCTCTAGTTCAAATCCAAGGCACGCGCCTCTGACTTTTTGAAGTTATGTGCGCATTTATAGTTAAATATCACGCGTTTAAACGGTGAAGAAAAACATTGTGAGGAAACCTTTGTCTGTGAGATTTTCTCGACGGCGTGTGAAGTCTGCCAACTCGCATTAGGCTAGTGTGGTGGACTATAGCCTAAACCCTCTCATTGTGAGAGGATACTCGTGCCCAGCAGTGGGACATAATGATGGGTTGATTATTTGTAAGCTTCATTAATATGTTTACTTTCGTGAAAATACATATAATATGCCCCTTTCGGACCGGACAAGGTTTTTAAACATATTGTAGATTGTTTTCAAAGTTAATAACTAGCTGCTAATGGTTGTTTAAAACTATGTTCTGCCTTTATCATTTTGATGTTAATATAGCAAGGTGATAAACGCTTATTAGCTAAGAAACAGCTCAAGCTACCCACTTAAACTATTTCTTAGCTAATGAGCGTTCTAGAATAAGGAGGTTAGGTTAGGTATATAGTTAGTAAATTTAAAAAACGTTATAATACCTACATATTATGAGAGATAAGAGATTACGTAGCTATTGCGTAAGTAACACAAATTTAATTGTTATTTTGTAATGATAACTACTTAAGTTTAAATATGCGATCTACTATTCTAATTAATCTGTTTACTAAAGTAAAATCAGATAAAATATAATTAAGTTTTTTTACAAAATTAATCCGTCCATTGAACCCCATGGGTAGAGCACTAACAAGGTGTAGGTACCTATATTTAACATAGTTGGCCCTTTCTTTTACTATTAGATATCTATATTTTTTTGGATTGCATCATTACATATGAAAAGGGAAAGTTTAATATGATTTTTAATCCCATATATTTTTAGCTGTTTAGGTAATTTCCTTTGCATTAAATGTACACGATATGTCAAAGTATTTTAAACAGGTATGTTACATTAGGAATGAATAACGAATATATACTTTATGTAAATATAGATTATGATTACGACTCGTAATTTATATTCCTCATGGAAATTAAAATATACGTAGGAACATACCATCACGCCTGTATTCCCCGAAGGGTTAGGCAGAAGTGTACTAAGATACACCCACAGTTCGCCGGTATGTTTAGGTCCCATGTAATAGGGGGCGAGCCTATTGCCATTAACCGGGCACAAATTCCTAACTCCGAGCTGCTACTGAGAATTTCATAGAAAAACCCAATAACACTTCGCTCGACCTGGGAATCGAACCCAGGACCTTTAGAGTAGCATTCGCACTTGGGACCACTAGACTCACGAGGCAGTTAAATATACGTAGGATCAGTGAATTAATTGATTTCATTTCAAGCATTCTAAAGAATATCAGTAAATTGGATCTACAGTTAATTAACATTTAGCAAGCTATTCGTATATATATTAACATAGATCTTAACATATACCATTAATTCACAACTACTCGTAACAACAAGACATCTAAAATGGGAAATCAAAGTTCTAAGGACCAGATAACATACAATACGGACAGTTGCCTCAATCAAAACGAAGCGGACAAACTCCGTAACCTGATCCAGGAGGACTTACGGTGGACAAGAAATGTTGCAATGGGACAGATTATTTTAACAATCGGCGTGATCCTACTTTACGGCATAATGAAAACACTGGACAGAAGGATGAAGAGTTTAACGGAAAAAAATAATAAACACTCGTGCAACAGCTAAGTCAAAATTACATACGTCAGCAAATCACACCACAACAGGCGTCATCAAATTCCACCGCGTACAATAGCATTATTATTTATATACATCAGCAAATAACTAGTAAGGTTTAGGTCAAATTCATATTGTAAACACTATTACCATAATTTTTTTTTTTTTTTTTTAAAGGGGGGTGTACTGTTACAGTACAATATCTTTGTGCTGTATCTACAATCTACATCGCAATCTTATGATCTTTATCGCACGTTCAATATCTATTAAATGTTTCTACTATCCGTGATCAACACGTAGTCGTTAGTATATAAGATGCACCTTTGGATAATTATAACCAGACTATACTACAACTTTGTCTCATTTATACCTAATCATATACTGCCAAGAAGTTTGGCAAAAAGTACATTCGTCCGTCCCTTCTACGATGCTGCAAATATTTTGGTCAAAGTAAACTTAAATTCATGTTTAGTTTTATTCACTAGTAGGTATACTAACTCATGAGTTTAATTAACAAACATTGCAGGTTAATCAGTATAATCACAGATTGACCCAGTCATGTAAGTAACCGGTCCGGTACGTAGTAAAACTATAGTTTTATGACGCGCGTAATCCAATCACTTGAATAAGCGAAGTATTACGAGAAGCAGCGTCAAAATTAAATCTCTGTTTTCAGGGATTCCAAATCTGATAGGTTATTTGTAATTTGCGGGTACAAAATAACGTAATTAATTACAAATAAAAAAACTTTAGGCGGATGCCTAATATTGGGATCGATTATTTTTAGTCTTTTAATGACCATAGACTCGCTCCCTATTGAATAGGAGCCAAACCCTTTGGGGAATACAGGCGTAGTATTTTATATTTCTTCTGTTATTTAATGTGGGTTTCGATGACAGTCATTAAACATAAAATATGTCATAACGTAACCGAATAATATGATAAGTTACATAGCCATGATAAATGATAAATCATTTCTATGTAGGCTATCTATTTGTATGAAACCTGTTTTGTTATATAACCTTTCTATTCACGTTAAAGTGCTAACAGCTTTTATACAACAACAAGCCAATCAGTATAACATTATTATGTGGACTTTAGGATCTTATAAAATAAAAAGAATAAGCACTTTTTTATGAGTAATAACAATAATATCCGCAATCTTCAGGGAACATCCCCTAGCCTTTTTGTGTTGTCGAAATCGTCTGCACGTCTGTCCTGGGAGGTGTCAGGGTATATTGGACTAGTATCGACAAAAAATACAGGTTTGAATCCTGCCTAAGATTGATTTTTCTTTCACTGGACACTTAAAATAGACCGGAACTATATTTGTAACACTTTATAATTACTAGAATTGACCTTCAGTTCAAGCGTGCGTTCGCCACTGCATGGGTTTTCTTAATAGAAATTAAATAATTTGGTTGAGCTTTGAGCAGATACTCAATCAAAGGAAGGATATTTTGATATGTATTTTAAAGAAATCACATAAATTATACATTTTTTTTCCTGTATTCTCCAAAACAGATCGTAATATTTCAATGTCTGAAAGAAATACTATCATCCCCTAAGTAAAGTTTAACCTTCTTACAAAGAGACTATTTAAAAAAATACCATAAAAATGTTCTTGTTTCCCTAAGGTTTCCCTAATGATTACAATAATTATTTATTAAACCTTTGTCTTTTTTTAACTACCACTCCCATTCGCGAAATAGAACTACCCTCTATTAAAAAATCAAAACAAAGTATACGATTAAAAGTTACGAGTTTTGACAGTTGTTAATAAGCGTTCGTGTGATTCTTGTCTTTTAACCTATCCATTTCAAGTTCAGATGTTTTTATTTCAAATAAGCTTTTACAAGCATTTATGAAACGTTACGCTTCTAGTTGCACGGTTCCAAAAGGTTGATCCTATGGAGAAGAATCCGGCAAGAAACTCTACGGACACTCTTTTAAAATAAATAAAGTTACAATCTTCACGCAGGTACAATATTGCGATAGCAGCTTGTGTGTACATTGAAGGTTTATGTCTAAGTGGAAGAGGTCGAAATAAAAAATAAAAAATAAACTATGATCCATAATGAAGTAATTATTTTAAAATCTTTAATTGTGCCTTGTAAGTACCTACCACAAAACGAGAGATAATATTTTAATCTGTACTGTAACTGAGTTAATCCTTAAATGGGACTCGGGAGTGGGTAAGTGAGTACCTATTGCAAAAAAACTTTGGAAACACTGAAAAATACCTTTATTATTTATAATATGAATTTATCATCATCCGTTGCATAACTTCATTACCTAATGTCAACAACGTAACGTTTATTTTGTTGCAGGATTGCAAGGGCACGACGTGCGACTATGTTCGTTCTGCACCAACAAGGAACATCGATTCTTGTGGCTTTGGTACGTAGCAGTTTTATTAATAACTAGCTTCCGCCCGCGACTTCGTCCGCGTGGAATAGTTACTTAGTTTAAGCGTGATGATATATAGCCTATAGCCTTCCTCAATAAATGGGCTGTCTAACACTGAAATATATTTTTATTTTAATATTGTTCAAATCGGACCAGTAGTACCTGAGATAAGCGCGTTCAAGCAAACAAACAAACATACTCTTCAGCTTTATATATTAGTATAGATTTATAGACTTGCCAGGCCAGCAGACCTAAATTAAAACATGGTATTACCTATATATATCATGAAACCGTATTTGTTTAGTCATTAAAACTGTTGCCACAAGTACCTACCTCCTGAGGTACATGTATCTATTTATATCTACCCAGACCCACGCGTCAGGTTTATTATATACAATTTATAGAATAACAAATCTACTGGTCCCGCATAAAATTATTAAAATACGATTTGGAATTCGTCGAACTATGTATTTTGCGAAAACCTGTTTACTTGTATTTATGAACAAGAGATCAAAATGACGTAGTATTTCGTAAGTTTTGGCTGTCTTGTCCAACTGTGATTAATCTATTTTATTATATAGTTGAAAGTCGACTTCACGTGTCATAAAATAACGTAATAGCATGTTATAATATGAATATTCATTGCTATCAAGTTGTATCGTAGCAAACGTTCCGCAGTGACGGGCTCTGCTTGTTTGAACGTTGCACTTCACTAGGTAGTGCTCTGACAACCCAACTGGTTTCAGTCAACCAGAGAACGTTTCTTGTCGAAATTTTGTAACGTTGATATAATCTTATGCTTAACATGCGGTAAAAATGTTGATTGGCCGGTCGAATTGTTTAAGGAAATGCTGCAATCAAGGCTACTCGGGTGAAGTATCGAGATTGACCGCTTTAGTATCGTACGAATATATTAAATCCTGAACGAATAAGTAGAAGAAACGCGGAAACTCTTTGATAAATTAGCGAATGGGATTCAGCCAAAAAATATCACGTATCGGGAAGCTGTTGTTTGGGCTATTCTTTAATTTAAACATAACATACCATCACGCCTGTATTCTACGAAGGTTTAGGCAGAGGCGTACTAATGTACACCCACAGTTCGCCGGTATGTTTAGGTCCCATGTAATAGGGGGCGAGCCTATTGCCATTAACCGGGCACAAATTCCTAACTCCCAGCTGCTACTGGGAATTTCATAGAAAAACCCAATAACACTTTGCTCGACCTGGGAATCGAACCCAGGACCTCTAGCGTAGCAGTCGCGCTCAGGACCACTTAGCTAATGAGGCAGTTCTTTAATTTAGTCGTATTATAATTATTAGGAATATAATAGTAGTGGAGGCCCATTGTTATTTTCTTTACTTCTTGTGAGTCTATTGCCATTAACCGGGCACCAATCCTAATCTCCGAGCTGTTACTGAGAATTTCATAATAAAACTTAACAACACTTTCCTCGACCAGGAAATCGAAATCCTGCTACAGGGCAACGGCCTTTGCCTATAATTTCCCAATTCTCACCCATTCAATCTTGAATTATTAAGAACCAAATAATCGCGTATGTACCTTGACCATTATAATGAAAATGCTTATCACCATAATTTACTTACCTTTGGCTTGGCCCGATTTATTTGGGGACACCACAGCATTTCCTTTTTTCCATTCTTCCCTGTTAGTCATCACTTCATCATTTCCTCTCGTTTCCCTTATATCATGCTTTAATAAACTTATATCTTTTAACTTTGGTTGACTCTTCAACAGAGCACCGTGATCAAATGAACATGGCGACATCATTCTTGGACGGTTCCGCGCTGTACGGCAGCTCAGAGAAGGAGCTTCGTTCTCTAAGGCTCTACGATGCTGGCAAAATTGACCTGGAGTCATGTCGCAAGTAAGTTTTATTATACTTAAACAATCACAGAGTAACATACCATCACGCCTGTATTCCCCGAAGGGTTAGGCAGAGGTGTACCTACTAAAAGTAATCACAGAGTATTGTCGACGATATCGGTGTATCTAGATAAGAGTGTATTTTACTATCGGCAACCTATCGGCAGATTTGAGTATAAGCAATCCCAAAGATATATACTAATTGTATAATGTATATATAATATATATAATGTATATATGATATATAATAATAATAATGATTATACTAATTGTAATAAAAGACCAATAAAAACTGTAACTTTCTTCGGAGATTCTTACACTACAAAAGATGTATATATTTTATGATTCTACAATTTATTATAACATGTAGTAATCTGTGCTGTGGTTGCTTGGAAAAATAAACTGCTCTGGCGTCGCATTTTAGAAGTTAATGATTAGATATTTGTCCATGTTATAATTTATCAACTCGACTATTAATCAAAGTTGACTTTGATTGATCTGCATATTTATTTCATAAATCCATCAATACATACAATTTTAGACACAAACACGGAAGAAACAAAACCACTAGCTAATTAGATTGCATCATTGAATCCATTCCCATACAATACCGATCATAGATATTATAGAAACAGTGCTTAATGTGTGAACTATTCCCATAGTTATGTACCTATTCATTCGACTCAATTGTACATTCATTGTCTTTACTATTGGGCGTACCTACCACCGTATCCGTGTTAAGACAGAGTAGGCATGATAAGTACATATGACAAACACTTTATCAATTTCACTTTAATCAGACTAAAGCATGTCTCAATTGTCACCAGGCCTACAGATGCTACCATAAATGATATTTATTACAGAGATCCTTTAGAGAAACTTTGACTAGTCGATGTTTTTAAATTTTATAGTACTTGATAGCGCCTGGTCATTACCGAGGTCATCAATTACGAAATCTGAAGTGACCTCTGAAAAGAACGCTGAAACAAATTCATCGAATCATATACTCTTTTTTGTTATGTGGTAACGTAAGGTAGGTACGTAGAATTATTTTAAACAAAGATCCAATAATTTATACTACAACAAAATTAATCTGTTCTTTTTTACAAAAAAACGGGGCACTAGGATTTTCTGTTGTATCGTGTTTAACAAACACAAATTCTCATATACACAAACGCCCAGACCCGGAACAACTACCTACCTGTTGAACATATAAATATTTAACCCAGTTTTACTTATGGTATATATATATATATATTTTTTTTAAAACGTTGCCCCTCACTAGGATTTTTTCCTGTATCGTGGATGCGTTTACAAACACAAATTCTCACAAACACAAACGCCCAGACCCGGAACAACTACCTGTAGATCATACAAATATTTGCTCCGTGTGGGGATCGAACCCACAACACGTGTCGCAGAAGCCGATCGCTCAGGCGCTACGCAAAACGTGTCGTCAATATTTCCAATATTTCCGATATATAGTGGCCTGTGCCCTCAATACAAAACAAAGATAGAATTCCTAGGTGTCGTCATAAAATGGATTGTATGCAAATAATGCCGACAAACTAACCTTGAGATGATTTGCATTACCACATAGAGATTTCAATCTTTTTACATATTTGCATTGGCATCTATTGGCTCGATAGGTGCGTGAGATGTGAGTTGCAGGTGATTAAAATGATTATGGGAAGGCCGCTCGTCAGGAAACAGATGAGCTCATCCGATGCCGGCGGTATGGTTTTTGCTGTGGTAAAACTAATGTGGTAAATGAGGATAGGAGAATTATTATACTATAATACTTATCTATACAAATATAGATAAGTATTCCGTCTGAAATTAGAAAAACTAATATGAAGACAAAGCCAAAACTGATAACTTAGAATTTTTGTTTGTCCGCCTTGTTTCCTTCCAGCATGCCTAGGGAAAGCTCTAGAAGTTAGCACTATATGCCTACTCCAATCTAGGTTTTTTATATCAATGAATGCCAATTTCATGTATTGCTGTTTTACCATATGTTACTCTCTTAACAATAATATCCATTGCAACATTCCAGATGTAGAGATGGCTCTCCGACCGCACCCCTGTACAAGGCTCTCTTCTCCGAACACAACCGTATTGCTGGTGAGCTTTACTCGTTGAATCCCTTTTGGGATGACACCACGCTGTTCCTGGAGACCAGACGCGCTGTAGCAGCTATCATTCAGCACATCACTTACAACGAGTTCTTGCCTGTATTGCTTGGAGAGGTAAGCAGACTTGATATTAATTGACATTGACAGTGATTGAAAGTTAGGTACCTATTTGTAGGAAATTAAGAGAAAATGCAGACGCTGATGTTAAAATTTATTTTGATTCTCAGCAGTGTTGGGTAAATTCTCAGTCACAACTCGGAGTTTGAATTTCTGCCCAATTAATGACTCGCCTCCTATTACATGGGACCTACCTGCCACCGAACTGTATGTGTAAAATAGTAGGTATGTATATCTATGTATATCGATTAGTTATCTATTTAACAACATCTTCCAGGTTGGCATGGCAAAGGCCGAGCTGAAGTTAACAACTCTTGGCTTCTGGCGCGGATACTCCAGCGCCAACCGCGCCGGTATCTACTCCGAGCTCGTGGCCTTGGCACCCATCTTCCACGCCATGATGAACGAGAAACTGGTAAGAATAACTGGTAATGTTATTCTAATATAATCCGTCCTTATGAACTTCACTTAAAAGTAAACTTGTAAATAGGTAATGATGGTCGACACTACACAACTTCTTTACACAAATTTACAGCATTATGCTTCAATCCGAACTCCTTTAATGTTTAAATTACAGTTTAGAATCCAACCATTATTTAAGTAAATTGACTAGACCAGCGACCGTTATCGAGTAGACAGACGTCCTGTAATTATTAGATAAAACAAAACCTTATCTGAATTCGATTCCAAATAGCCCAATCTAACCACAATATTTCGAGATTTCTGAAATCTTTGTACAAATTTCCAGATTAACACAACCACCAGCTTGGAACACCTGTTCCGTACTAGTGCACAGCACGTATCCCACTTCCCATCGTCAGCTCAATGGGACCTGAACAGGGCGCGAGACCATGGAGTGTCTTCGTACCTTAGAGCCCTCCGCATGTGCGAACCGATGTCGACCATCAAGTCTTTCGGGGACTTCAGCAAGATGGGCTTCGATAGGAAGCAACAGGATATGATGGCTGATATGTATAGGTAAGATTTTGAAAATTTGAAATTAAAAATATAAGTGCATAGGTACAAAGAAAAATAAATGTAACTTGAAGCTTTAAATCCCCATCGCCAACTTCCAATAGTTAATGTTTTCTTTTAAGTCCCAAGAATGGCTTACACATAAAAACCAAGAAACCAAAACAATACCAGGCTTGTGTATTTTAAGTGTATATATATTATAAGAACCTACTCATGTAGTTTATGCAACTTACTTTACTATAGTACCTATAATATTTATTTCATAATCACTCACAGGTCATGTGAGTTTCGTAAGGTTGAAAGTAAAGTAATTCACCCCTCTTGATGAAAACAACTACCGCCATTTCAACTCTAAAAATGACTACTTTTACAATTCTAGGAGCGCAGATGACGTAGAGCTAATGATCGGAGGTGCTTTGGAGAAACCTGCATCTGGTGCTGTTGTAGGATCTACTATTGCTTGCGTCTTAGCACTGCAGTTCGCTAACTTGAAGAAGAGCGATAGGTAAACTTTCTGATTTAAAATAATCTATAAATCTTTTTATGACATTCTACCGAAAATTTTCTGCTAAATCGAATTGATTTCGATGACTTTTTGCCATAATGAAGAAGTCCAGGATAGAAAATCCTGAACTGAGTTAGGAGAGCCCTTTACCCAGCAGTGGGACATAAAACAGAATATAATGCCTAAAAATAAAACATAACTTCTTATGCCTAAAATAAAACATTAATCAAAAACAGATTTCAATAGTATTCCCTAATGTTTTCATAACAGATTTTTTCTTTTCACAGATTCTGGTATGAAAACGACTTGCCTCCATCGTCGCTGTCGCCCGATCAGCTCGGAGCCATCAGGAAGGTATCTCTCGCAGGAACGCTGTGCGCTGCAGAAGAATCGTTGTCCAGTATACAACCTAAAGCTTTCGTCAAGGAAGACCCTTATTTGTAAGTTCATACATAAACGACATAACGACAGAATGTTTAGGTACTATGAATGAATGATTAACAAAAAATAAAGAATTTATAAAGTAAATGTCAGCGGCAGCGTCGTCAGAGGTCTGTAGAAGGTCATACCTACACCTATCTTACAGGCGAAGTGTCTTAAAAAGATGAGATATACATAGTAGCAGGTACTCGCATTAGTAAATATTGCTGCTATAGATAATAAGCTTATATATAAAATTCCCGTGTCACAATGTTACCATACTCCTCCGAAACGGCTTGACCGATTTTTATGAAATTTTATATGCATATTTAGTAGGTCTGAGAATCGGCTACTGTCTAAATTTAAGTGATATAATATTTTGAATAAGTTAGGGATTCTCCACCCGTGCGAAGCCGCGCGGGCCGCTATCTTAATATACTAGGTATTAGTTTTTTAATTCAAATGAGCACTCTTTAAACACATTACATAGGACCTTATATTCATCCCAGCAAACTATCAGTACGTATACCGCAACCTATTCCATTAAGGGATGTTATGTTACAGTTGTTATTACCATATTTAATGGTTCTGACGTCATCAACTTCATTCTCTCCTCTCCCCCAGGAACGCAGCGCAACGTTGCTCACAGCACAGTCGTCTAGAGCTGTCTGCGTGGCGAGACGAAAGCGGTGCCAAAGCCGCGGAGAGACTGTCACAGGACATGCTGGCTACTGCACTCGAAAAGGCCAAGCAAGAGATGGCTGATAGAAAGAAACTCGAATACATGATGTGGGAATCACGTAAGTTATTAAGCATTTTTGAAGGTATACATTTTAGTAAAAAACACATCGAATCGACAGGATTCCAACCTCCGAAATCAGGTTGAATTTTCAACCGACGAAAAAAACGGAGGAGGTTCTCAAGTCGACGCGTATATTTTTTTATGTATGACCACGCATAACTTTTTACGGAGTAGTCCGATTTTGATCAGTTTTTTTTTCTTTCACTATCGAAACTGAAATCCTTATAAATTTATTAAAAAGACTGTATGAAGGATGTTCTGATACCATAGAAAATGCTCGCCAATGCTCATAACTTTACTGTGCTTGTTACTAAAGAAATATTTTTTGAACTAGACAAAGTTTTGTGTACCTATCTGTTATTTGTCGCCTAGCTAGGGTATATTCAATTGCTGGCGTCGAGTAAGCAAAACCAGAAGTAAAAAAAAAACTGGAACCAACTTGTGTCCTTTTATGTCTCTTTTACCAGCATGAAGGTAAATACGATGAAGATGAAAATTAACATCATCATAAAAAGTCTAATTTATTTAACCTTATTTTGTTACTAGGCGGCGGGGCGGACCCTAAGTCTCCAGTTGGCACAGCGGCATCATTCTCTAAAGCCAACAAATACGCTCTGAAACTGGCCAACACATCGCTTTACTTAGAATTCGCCACCAACGAACTTCTTAACACCATCAACAGTGGGTAAGTTAATGCAAAGTCACTGTAAATTATCTTAAAGAGAGCAATCCACTGCTAGACATTACCAGCAATATTAGTACCTATATCAGTATTTTACATTTTATTTTACAAAGCGACTGCCTATTACCCGTGGAATACCCATAAACTAAAAATAACCAGGTTGTCAGGCTTTTTGGAGTTCTGCCTACCACTTGTCATATCATAAGCTGTACTTACGAACTTTGATTCAATCCCAAGTTTACAAGTAAACATTTTTTTTCCAGTCACCGTCGCAAGCGTCAGATATTCGACGACTCCCTCGGTTTCGGTACTTCAGACTTCGTAGACTCGTTACAATCGGTGGATATCAGCGGCTTCCTCAGCAATGAACAGTCTGGACCCATCATCGAACCTCAGTGTGACGATAAAGGCCCCTGCAGCCCTGACAGCCCCTTCAGAACTTATACTGGATACTGTAACAACTTGAGGAATCCAAACTTGGGCAAGAGTTTGACTACTTTCGCCAGATTGCTGCCACCGGTTTATGAAGACGGTGAGTTTCATCAACACCCCAGAAAGTAGTTTCTATCTTTCCATTTAAAGTTTCTATTTTCCAAAAAAAAATAACGTTTTTAACTTCATTATTGTGTTTGATAACTTCTTGTTTCTAATTATGCCATATTTTCTTCTATCCAATTTGTATCAAACAAGAAGATCTAAGATCGACAGACACGGTGAGCCCAATTGTGCTCATTGTAAATTGAGCATGGTTCATAAACTACAATTATCTACTGAATGTTTTAACAAATATCGTACCGGTATCCCTAATTTATATCCATAGCTCGCCAGTATGTTTACAGGATCTATGTAATAGGGAGCGAGTCTCTTGCCTTAAACCACGAAATATAGGGTCCAAAATATTACTGAGAAATTCTACGATAAAGTTACTTACACTTTTCTCGACCCAGGACTCTCTCAGCAGTTGCATTTGTGACCAGTCGGCCAACAAAACTTGGTCGGACTAAACAGTTCATAAAGCAATGTAACCAGTGTCGTTTCAGGAGTGAGTCGTCCGCGCATCAACTCAGTGACGGGCACGCCGCTGCCTTCGCCGCGCGTGGTGTCCACCGTCATCCACCCGGACATCTCCAACCTGCACACGCGCTACACGCTCATGACCATGCAGTTCGCGCAGTTCCTCGACCACGAGCTCACCATGACGCCCATACACAAAGGTATCCACCGTCATCCACCATCATCCACCGTCATCCTTCCGAAAATCTCCAACCTGCACACGCGCTACACGCTCATGACCATGCAGTTCGCGCAGTTCCTCGACCACGAGCTCAGCATGACACCCATACACAAAGGTATCCACCGTCATCCAACAGCATCCACCGTCATCCTTCCGAAAATCTCCAACCTGCACACGCGCTACACGCCCATGACCATGGAGTTCGCACAGTTCCTCGACCACGAGCTCACCATGACGTTGACGTTGTTTATATGAAGCGACCATTTAATTTCGATTTTAACGTTAGATTACAACTTATTAAAATACAGTCCGATAAAGGCTCTTGAGATTATTGCATTGTATTTTGTAATTAGGGTGCTCGCTAAAGATCCTTACGTGATCCTTCCATTTCTTTTCTCTTAGGTTTCCACGAGTCGATCCCCGACTGTCGATCATGCGACTCTCCACGCACAGTACATCCGGAATGCAATCCATTCCCTGTTCCCCGCGGCGACCACTACTACCCTGAAGTCAACGTTACATCCGGGGAGAGGCTGTGCTTCCCGTTCATGAGGAGTTTGCCTGGACAGCAGCAACTTGGTAAGTTCATCGTTTGTATGGAATGATTCCATTTAGAGATGATTCAAATTTTTTTTTAATTTTATTATAGGTCTGTGCTATGCCTGACGGGCACCATATTGAGGCTTTTACTTATTGCTCATAATAGCTCTTACCTATTAGTATATACTACTATTAATGGATTATTTATAATGCAATAAAGAAAGTCTTTGAAGTGTACCAAATCTCTTACTTTGTGGGTTTTTATTATCTGATATATATTAACAATTGTTAGACATCAGTTAATATTGTTTGTTTTTTCTTACTTGTGTACGGTTGTACAACTTTGTTGTGGCAATAAATCTGTTTTCTTTCTTTCTTCTTCTTTCTTACCGCGCCCTCCTATTTTGATCTATATTTTCGATTACCGATTATTCAAGAGAAAAGTTATTCCTCCAAAAATACAACAGGGCCCCAAGTCTGCTATTTTGTTGTTTCAAAATCGTCACTCAGTGGCTTCAGAATTGTTGATTTTTGACAGTATTTTCTACGAAATCTGCCAGTTCCTAGTCATTTAGTGCCATTGAACGACCATTTTGATACAACTGAAGTAGCAGACTTGGGCCCCTGGTCCCATGAAATTCCCACACTCTTCCTTTCTTTCTCTGATTTAAGTATATCAACAATTATTGTTCTATTATTTATCTCCAATCTTTACATTCAGGTCCCCGTGAACAAGTGAACCAGAACACCGCTTTCATCGACGCATCAGTCATCTACGGCGAAAACCCCTGCATCGTGCGTAAACTGCGCGGTTTCAACGGACGACTGAATGCTACCACTAACCCCATCAATGGGCGAGAGCTGCTGCCCAGGAGTGATAGCCATCCGGAATGCAAAGCCGCCAGTGGATTCTGCTTTATTGCTGGTTAGTAGGAATTTTCGTTAGTCATCATAAGTCTTGTATTCCAGGCCAGGTCAAACATTGTTATTGGGATTTTCTATGAACAGACCCGCGAATTATGGATATACTTATATTATTTTGCGTAGCCCTTTGTGGAATCCTACGTTTATGATTTATCAATTGAGTCGTCTTACAGACAAGCGTTTTTTGACTACGACTCCATGAGTCGTCGTAACCGACGGGTTTTAAAATCCAAATAAATAAAAATATTTGATCAAAAATACTGGTTTCTGACATTTATACGAATATTATACATTGAAATAAAAATTATTTTTTTTATAAAGGAGTGTGACAATGATGTACTCACTGTCAATGAATGCTCATTCTGCATAAATCGGATAGCTAATAAAATTAATAAAACTGTAGGATAGTTGTTAGTAATTTAAGACAAGACAGAAAGACATTACATTAAGACTACCCGTGACCACCCTAAAGGATCCGAAACGTCGACAATTAAAAATTCTGTAAATACATCGCGGTGCATAATAATATGAAGTAGCAGGTGTATGCATGTGGAAGAAGCAAAAGAGGGGCCGTCTGTAGTTTCTACCTACCCCTGTGGGAATTTCTACCTACCCTCTGTAGTAGTAGTGTTATTTCAATAAATAAACGTGTTGAACTAATGAGGATATAACGCTAGGCGACGGTCGCGCGTCGGAGCAGCCGGGGCTGACGGCCATCCACACGATGTTCCTGCGCGAGCACAACCGCGTGGTGGAGGGGCTGCGCGGCGTCAACCCGCACTGGGACGCCGACACGCTGTTCGAGCACACGCGCCGCATCCTCGCCGCCACCTTCACGCACATCATCTACAACGAGTTCCTGCCCAGGCTGCTCTCCTGGAACGCTGTCAACTTGTACGGACTCAAACTGCTGCCTTCAGGTAATTTATTAATACCTTACTCCTCGCCATTTGTGACGTCCAATAGTCACATGTGTATTAAGTAAATTAACAACACAGTCATATTTTACTATATCTCCGGTCACACAGCAGCTTGGTCCGGCTAACAGCTAGAATGTCATCCGTCGTCCATCATTCTGAGAGGAGACCCGTGCTCAGCCATGGGAGAGTTAGGGTGGATTATGTTGTATGTTAACCGGTCCAAGTGGAAGTCTTTGGGAGAGGTTGACTTGTTTTAGCTGATATGATTATCCTATAATCAAAGATATTGAAACATTACTAGCCCTAGGCGGATTTTAATCTACTTGGCATATTTATATCTCATTTTAAGAGCAAGCCTCGTATCTTAAAGAAAAACATTGCTCATTTCGTGGTGGCGTAAAAGACTTGAGTCCTTATTATTTGATCTTTATTAAACTTTAAAGAGCAACTTGGAAAGAATTGAAAAGGTGTCATGATATTGCACCAGCAGTTTAGAAATATGACTGTAAATCTCCGTCAATTCAAGAAACTATAAATTGTACTATACCATCCAGGTTACTACAAAGACTACTCTCCTACGTGCAACCCGGCCATCGTGACGGAGTTCGCGGCGGCGTCGTTCCGCTTCGGGCACTCCCTGCTGCGGCCGCACTTGCCGCGGCTGTCGCCCAGCTTCCAGCCCGTCGAGCCACCCATCCTGCTCAGAGACGGATTCTTCAGGCCTGACATGTTCATGGCTGTGAGTAACATTTTTTTCCACTACTTATTAGTAAAACAAAAGTTAAGGTACTTAGATAAAATAATGCTATAAAGACATATACAATCAAATCACTAACCCCCTTTTTTAAAACAATTAGCTGAAAGACGGGTAAAATGGGTAATAAATTCTCTATTTCACTTTATGTACATCGAAATGATGAAGACAGACAGACCTATAATATTGTTTAGGTACGTTTTAAATAAGGCCCTAACTAAACCTAACACAGATACCTAGGTAACATACCATCATGCCTGTGTTCCCCGAAAATAAAAATAAATACAAACCCTCCTTTCCAGCACCCACCGATGGTAGACGAGCTGATTCGTGGTCTCGCCTCCACTCCCATGGAAACCCTCGACCAGTTCATCACGGGAGAAGTTACCAACCATCTATTCGAAGATCGCCGTGTGCCTTTCTCAGGCATTGACCTTGTAGCCCTCAACGTCCAGAGGGCCAGAGACCATGGAATACCGAGTTACAACAACTACAGAGCACTTTGCAATCTTAAGAGAGCTACTACGTTTGAGGATCTCGCAAGAGAAATTCCTGACGAGGTTATTGCAAGGTAAAAACAGAAAATGTTACATAAGTTTATTTTTCTTACCCTGCTAGAGTTGTCAAGATGCTGTAACTAATTGTCAATTTGTATGGATATTACAAATTCAACGAATATTATTCATTGTGTTCAATGAACCCAAACGTAGTTAATTGCATAAAGTTCACTTACTTCAATATATGTGATACCATAATTAAAGAATCTTCTTTTCTTTAAATAGCAAGACTTGGCACGGCCCTTTCTTTCCATAAACTTTTGTTTCTTCTTGTGAACAAGTGAATATTCATAATACTTAAATAATTTATCAGGTTTAAACGCATCTACGCGACTGTGGACGACATCGACCTGTTCCCGGGCGGTATGAGCGAGCGCCCGCTGCAGGGAGGTCTGGTGGGACCCACCTTCGCCTGCGTCATCGCCATTCAGTTCAGACAGCTAAGGAAGTGCGACAGATACTGGTGAGAACAAGTTCTTTGTCTGGTCGAGGATTAACAAAAGTAGGAAAGTGCTAAATTTTACCGCTGTATCAGTTGATAAAGCATGTAATGGATAACGAGGACGGCGATCTCGGTCTCGTTTGCGGGGCAAGCTTGGCCAGATATCGTGTAAAATAGTAGGTGGAAGGAGAAAGGGGAATCCTTTGCCCAGTAGTGGGAAAAAAAATAGGCTATAAAAAAATTGCTGCAAAAATTATTGTCCTATTAATACCAACTCGATTGCACTATTTTTTATACCTATTTTTTTTCTACTGTCCCAAGATCGCGTGATACAGGTTTCCTGAGATACAGTAGCAAACCCATTATTGCTCTGTCTGTAGCCTGTACTAGTCCAAGGACCAACTCAAGCTATCTTCAGCAATACTAAAACAATATTCGTAATAACTAGGTACTTATAACATTAATTGACATTCAAGGTATGAGAACGACAACACAGCGGCGCGTTTTACAGAGCAGCAACTAGCAGAAATCAGGAAGACGACATTGTCCAAAATGTTGTGTGATAACTTCGATCACCCCGGTGACATTCAGAGAGCCGCCTTCGATCTGCCCAGTAATTTCTTGTAAGTAATCGATACGCAGATATTACCTACCTTCTTTTTGTGATTTTTTTGCATTTTTCATGCTAAGATTATAAAGTTATTTCAGTGAAGGAAAAAATCGACTCACAGGCAGGATTCGAACCTGCGTCTTCTGGCTAGGTACGCCAGACGCTATGACCTCTAAGCCACCGCGAATCCTACCTGCCATGTCGAAATTTTCCTTCACATTCTGAACTTACGTCTTAAAGGTGACGTCATGCAGTAACATCGCTATTTAATCTGAAGAGCAGCACTTCTTTCTCACAACCTAAAAAAGATCGCAATGTTGTCGTATGGCCTCAGAACCGTTTTGTTGGAGTATGAAAAAAAGAATCTTTTGAAGGTTTTTTGTGAACAACCTGCCTATTTTTTTCTATTGCCGTTTAACTACTTGTTATAAATATATTTACATACCATTTCTGTTCGCCAACCTGGACTACCTTCTTAGGACGATGGCACTACGATTATGGTGTATTTGGTCTTAGTTCAAATCAGTAGAACACTTCAGATTCAACAGCTTATATATTTTTTCTTTGTTTGTCCAGGAACCCGCGCGTATCGTGTTCCTCACTACCTCAATTGGACTTGTCAGCGTGGCGCGAGAGTTCAGCGCAGGGATGTCTTATCGCCGGCAGATCTGTTGCTGTTGGAGAATCCGCTTTCCCCTCACCCTGCACCTCGTGCATATGTACTGTTGAAGGGGTAAGTTACCTGCTATAATAACTAGGATCGCTTTAATCGTAAAAGAGCACAGAAAACAGCATACTATGTTAGTTATGCTATGACGCTTACATTAACAAATTGTATTGTAGACGTTCTTATATTTAGTTAATCCTTTGATTGAATATAAATTCTATTATATTTAGAAATAAGTAGGTACTAAAACAATGAAACATAACGAAAAGAGGTCCTTAACGTGGGGATTTTAAAAATACATCACCGTCCAACTGTAACAGCACAGATAATAGAATACTAGTACAGTTTAAAAATAGAGTTCCTATTTACTTGTAGACATATAATTTTCTAGCAACTCATACGCACCTTCGCGTACTCTAGTGATTATCTTTCGTAGATCCTGCAATTGATTTTTATTTATATTTGGATTGAGTAGTATGTTTACACAATTCGGTAAGGTCCTACAAAAAAGTCAGGTGCGTAGTACTCGCAACCGGCGCGTATGAATCTGGCAGAATCGAAAGAAGTATGCAAGGAGTTTCTGGTAGGCAGAAACTCCTTGCATACTTCTTTTGAATACTGCCTGGCGAACTGCCTCGTTAGTCTAGTGGTCTCAAGTGGTCTAGAGGTCCTAGGTTCGATTCCCAGGTCGAGCATAATGTTATTGGGTTTTTCTATGAAATTCTCAGTAGCAGCTCGGAGTAAGCCTGGTTAATGGCAATAGGCTCGCCTGCTATATTACATGGGATTTAAACATACCGACGAACTGTGGGTGTACCTTTGTACACCTCTGCTTAACCCTTCGGGGAATACAGGCGTGATGGTATGTGTGCGATGGTATATCATTTTCTAGCAACTCGTACGCAGATTGCTATAGATACCTACTCTAGTGATTATATTTCTTTTTTTATTACATCCTGCAATTGATTTTTATTTATATTTGGATTGTGTAGTATGTTTACACAATTTGGTGAGGTCCTACAAAAAAGTCAGGTGCGTAATACTAGCAACCGGCGCGTATGAATCAAAAGAAGTACCTATGCAAGGAGTTTCTGCCCCTGGTGTGTATGTATGTATGTATGTTTACACAATGTGTGTGTGTGTTGTGTTGTCAGGCTCAGTGCGCGTCGCTGCGCATCACGGACTGCGCGCAGCTGCACCGCGAGTGGCCGCGCGACGCCGTGCAGCGCGACGACGTGTGCGCGGCGCAGTGCGGCGCCAGCGCCGGCGCCGGCCCGCCGCACGCCGCGCGCGCGCCCAGGCGACCGCCCATCAACTTCAACTTCCCCGACCTCTCGCCCTTCATCGCCAAGTGAACTCACACCCTACAACCACACTCTGCCGACACGCTGCTGTCTTATATGAAATATTGACTACGTCAGACGTCGACTGCTGAACAAAGACCTCCCCCAAAGACTTCCACAAGGATCGGTTATATGACTCCTAGCGCCCTTCACCAGAGGTCCAAAGACTGACAGATTTAATAAGAAAAACTAAAAAAAACAACAAGTCATTGGATGACTAGTTTTTACACTATACAAATAGTATATGTGGGCTCAGTCGTTGGTCCATCTCGTTGGAGATCGGTCCCACGCTGCGTTTTTCGGTGCGTGATCTCCACTCGAGGATCTTTCTGCTCCAACAGACATCGGTTTTTCAACCTATGTAGATAGTATTAATAATTAGATCGGTGAAAGAAAACATTGTAAGGAAACCTAGCCTGAGAGGTGTTCTTGATGGCGTAACCCGCATTAGGCTAGCGTGATGTCTTATAGCCCTCTTATTTTCATCAATGGGACTATTTAATGGGTTGACATACGCAGAAAATACGTATGTTACTTCTTTACACTGTACTATAAGTATATAAAATTGCTCAATCTTGCGTGATGTATCTAGTAGCGCAAATGGTTACAAAATTATTAATTACCATAGGTACACAACCTATATCATATTGTAGATCAATTGATAAGTCAGCAGTAACATTTAGCAAAGTGTGAGTTTTGGTGAAGTTAATCATTTTAGAAAATGAGATTTACCAATCTAAGAATTTTCTTAGCGCAGTACGCGCAAGTCAATCTAAAATGTCCAAAAATCTGATTAATACATTTGCTTAACTATTGAGACGATATACAACCCATCATTATCAATAGTTACAAACATAGGTTAATAATGATCATAATTTCCACTGAGTTACCACACGATTACCAGTTCTAAATGAAAGAAAAATAGTCATATTCAAGTGTTTGTATCTTTGACTGATTGTCGTGTCTCTTAAAGGTACTTTGTTATGAGTTAATAATTAACCTAATTAGTATCCATTTTTAAACGAAATAATGTACAAAAATGTTGTAAGTTACAAAATGGTATTTTGTTTTTAGTTCTATTTTCTGAAATTCAGTACTTTTGTTATCATTTTTAGGTATATGAACTATATTAAGTTTTCTACGTAAAACGATTTTGCAACCAATTATAAAATGTTCATATTCTTTATTGTAAAGATAACTTTACCTAGTTTATAAGAAGTCGTGTATCAAATTCGTGATATTCATGATTATGAAATATAATTTTTAGCAAAAATTTGTAAATCAAATAAGTACGTAAAGTATTTTATGATAATTAAGTTATGACGAAAAATATTTTTAAAGGAATCCTTACTATACTAGTGACGCTTGTGCATAATATTTTAATATTTTAGCCCAACCACGTTATAAAGGAGTACGTCGGTATTCTCTCCAGCAGAACTATTATTACTTCTAATGAAAGTAAATTAGAAGTTATAATAGTTCTGCTATCTATATATATAATCATTTCATTTCGTGATTCAATGAAACTTCTCAGATAATTTACGTGCATCACGAAAGCAAATCTTTCAAGATAGCATTCAGAATGTTACCCATCCACTTTATCAATGTTACCAATACCATACTGTACTATGGTACTATTGTACTATTGTATATACTGTATGGTATATATATATTGGTATGCCAATATATGTATCAATCAATGATATATATTTTATTAAGATTTCCAAAATGGGGATAGTGTGAGGCGAAAAGATAGTCTCGAGTAATTAAAATAATATTTTTCTAGCTCACTATATTAATTAAATTCACTGCCTAATTGGGCCTAGGATAGTTCTTGTAAATTATTTTGTAATATAATGGAGTAATTCTCCAGTAAGTAAGTAAGTCCAGTAGTTATATTTTTAGTTTTATGATAATATAATTATGACATCTCACCTAGACAACGAAAATTGAATACAAATATTTTTATTTATAATGTTGTTTTATTCTATTAAAATAAGCAATGCAGTTTGGTCCGAAGGACAGATCATTATTTGCCTGGGGTACAAAAGAGCAATGAAGAATTTCTGAAACTTAGGCTACTTAAAGGGGTGACATTGTTCAACATTCTCCTCGCCTGGGGAATAGGTTTCGAATATTCTCCTCTCCTGGGCCGTACGATTTGACATTCCCCTCCCCTGGGCCACGATAGAGTAGTACGATTTAGATTCTCCTCACCTGGGCCACAATACAACGTCATTTTTCACATTCTCATTATCTGAGATTCCCCAGGTGAGGAGAACGTTATAACTTTTACCTCTATTATACCCCAGGTGAGGATGATGTTAAAAGATAATGGAAATCTTCGTCCCTAATGAAATAACGCCAAAAACGTGGTAGAAACTTTTGTGATACCTTTCATTAAAATATCATTTTAGGTATGATATGGAAGTCAAATAAAAATCAAAAGTCGTAAAATATTTACAAATCACTTTATTTTGTTGCATATCAAGTCTATTTAGTTCCTTTTTACAATAAATACATTAGGTCTGAGTATAAAAAATCAGTGTTGCAAAAAAATAAACAACACAAACTCTTAAAATTTACCTTGAATACTTAAAAAGTCTTGATTTTTCAGGCTAGTCCCCCTTAAGTTCATTATACACATGGCCTGGTGACAACTACACCACAACACAAGTGATGCCACCAAGTGATCAATTTTGATTGCACTGTCACTGCTCCTTGACCCTGAAACCAACAAGAAATTATTTACTTAATGGAATAACAATATTTTGTGAAGATTAGAGCCCAGGCGTGGATAGTGATCAGAATTCTAATCCAAGTTACATACCTCTAACCAAACGTTTCGAATTAAAAAAAATATTATCACTGCATGTCTAAAGTTATTGTTTTAAAGACTAGCTTCTGCCCGCAACTTCGTCTGCGTGGACTTCAAAATTAGGTCCCACCTAGATAAAATGTTGCCCATGTGTTATTCCAGACTATAATTCATCTCTGTGCCAAATTTTATCCAAATCCGTTCAGCTGTTCTGGCGTGAATGAGTAACAAACATCCATGCATCTATCCTCACAAACTTTCGCATTTATAATAATATCTAGAATTCTAGATATTTGATGGTGTCCTTACTTTGCTTCCACTGATATCACAATATCAGTGGAACCAAAGTAAGGACCAATTTTTGCTGCACCACTATTCATAAATTAAGCCACAACAAGAGTTACACTTGAGGTCCTGGGTTCAATTCTAAATCAGGCAGTGTTATTGAGTTACCAGAGGACGTAGTTGTAACTCTGCCTAACTCTTCGTAGAATACAGGCGTGATATCTATACTAATATATAAAGCTGAAGAGTTTGTTTGTTTGTTTGTTTGTTTGCTTGAACGCGCTAATCTCAGGAACTACTGGTCCGATTTGAAAAATTCTTTCAGTGTTAGATAGCCCATTTATTGAGGAAGGCTATAGGCTATATATCATCACGCTACGAGGACGAAGTCGTTAAATTATATTTAAATTAATATTTTGTGATTACTAACCTTATGGAAAAAGCACTGATATCAGTTGGCGGCGACCTCCTTGAAGCCGTTGACGACGGGCGTGTGCTCGTTGCTGCGGCGCCACAGGCCGTAGACGCGGCCCGGCACGGCCTGCCACAGCCGCACCGTGCCGTCCTCCGAGCCCGTCGCGTACAGCTCGCCGTCCGGCGACCACCGCACGCAGTGCACCGGACCGAAGTGGCCCTTGTTTGATTCTGGAATTGTTAACCTCTTCATAATATCACGGCTGACAGCACATTTGAGAGGCGCAGTGGCTGAGATATAGGCATCTACGCTCTGCGATCCCCGAACGGAACAAATATTTGTATGGCCTGGGTGTTTTTTCTATGTGACAATTTGTGTTTGTAAAAGCACCCACCCCACTGTTCATATTTTTTATGGCACTTAATGGGAAATTTTAAACATCGTGACTCAAATAATTCCAAATAAGATAATATTAAAATTGTAATAAATTCGCCCTTGGTATGTTTTATTAATCTTAAATATTTTACCTGTCTTAGAAAACTATCCCAGTATTAAGAAAAATATTAAAAAATGTTTGTTTCTGGTTATGTTTTTTGTCACATAGAGCAGGCAGAAACTACAGACCACCACTTGCTACAATTCTTGCATATTTATTTTGCTTCTTTCACATTAATACATCATATGTCATCATATCTCACCGAGTTCTGTTCCAGTGTTATAATCAAATTTATAGACTTTCAAGTCTTCACCGCCACACACGAATGTGGCGCGGCTAGGCGCTAGCGACGCTGAGTAACATTTAGTTGGCACTGGGAATTCGCGCATTTTGCGCATGGTGTCCGAAGAATAAAATGATACGTTTGTACCTGAAAATAAAGAATAAAATGTTTGTTACTAGCACATATGTACCGTGGGAGTGCCATTCTTCGCCACGAATAAGTCGGCTTGACCGGAGTGATACTAGGGCCTCACAGAAAACCGGCGTGAAACAACACTTATGTTGTGTTTCACCGAGTGAGTGAGGATACCGGAGGCCAAGACTGTTTTTATTTTCCTTTTAAAAGGCCGGCAACGTATTTGCAACTCCTGTGGTGTTGCAGGGATCCATGAGCGGCGGTAATCACTTCCATCAGGTGATCCGTTAGGTCGTTTCGTTTCCCCTATTCCATAAAAAAAATGTTCATAAACAATCAACATTCTCATTATAACATTTCCTTTTTTCATGTATATATTTAGAGTTTCTGCTATTTCATCGAAATTAATATTGAGTTGAAATTATTTCCACTAGTACATAGACATAGTATTTTTTAAGGTGCAACTTGATCTTGAATTCTTGATCTACTCTTGAATTAAAATGTAATTCGTATTGAAGGTCACAAGTAATTGCTCTATATAACATGTACCTACCAGTAAATATTGACGTAATAAAATTATATCTTACCGTGAGCTACTGTCAATATAGCTCCGTCTCTGGACAGTTCTAAACTGTTGGGAATGGTTGGGAACTCTACCTTTTGTACCTCCTGAAAAGTAACAAAATATTTTTATTTAAAAATGTCTGTTTAATCCCCATTATTTAGCCAACTTTAGATCAATATATATTGTGTCACAGAGGCTAAGAACAAGTGATAGACTTCTACACTAAAGGTCTAGCATATAATTCCCACACTGATCGAATAGGAACAGAGAGACACAATCCATGTTGCGCCTCTTCACAGCTGTTTTTATAACTTTGTAACCATAACATTTTACCATAGGAGGTATAAACATATTTTCAACAAATGTAAGTATGCTATTAAGATAAACAGAACAATGAAATATAGTTGAGATATTACCTGTCCACTAGTACGATCCCAGACCCTCATTGTGAGGTCATCACTCACGCTGACTATGCGTGAGTTATGAAGGAAGACTGCGTGCCTGATGCTACTAGAGTGCGCGCTTATTTTCTCTAAAGCTGAAAAATATTATTTTTATATGTTAGACATTTATAAGGACTCAATGTAAGCGCGGAAGGTGGAAAGCTAGATGAACAAAAACGTATGTGACCAGTTACTGCGCCCTACTACGCACGGTTGAGATTGTCATCACAGGTTTCTATCAATAAATGTTAACATTTTTAGTTTAAAATATCTTTAAATAACAACCCACAACCTTCTACAGCCAGGCAAAGCAGTACTCAACCAGGATCCACAATAATTTTTCACTCACCACAATCATACCAAAGCCTATATACAATCTAAACTTATGTTATAAATGTAAAAGTAAGTGGTCTGTCTGTTTATAACATTTTTTGTTTAGGCTGGGACCTGTCTATACTAAATTTAACAAAATTTATTCAGATAAATTTAATTTTATCTATGGGGCAAGCCTATTGGTATTACCTAGGTACAAATCAAAACGCAGTGTATGTATACTAAGAGAATACTAATATAAAAATCAGATAATAATTTGCTCAATCAGGAAGTTGAAACCAAGACCTCACACAGTCCATTAATAAGGAGTCAACTTTACATGTAATTGAATTTCATAGTTCCTGATTGAGTGTATTATGACAGTAAAACTATATAATGTTTACAATTGAAAAAAAAACACTCCAAAAATGCTTGCAATTGAAAATAAAATCCAGAGTGTTGAGCGTTAATTTCTACTAAAAGACAGTGAGGTATTGTTACATCACTCAGATCAATTAAGAAGAATCTGCAGGTCGCAATCAATTTAAAGGTCTAGAAGTGTTCATCATGATAATGATGAAAACATTGTCATAAAAGAAAGATAAGATTCACAAACATGATAACTTGTAATTTATAGATAATAAACCATTCAAAAGGTTACCCTTTAATAAATATTTCTCTCTTCCCTGTTTATCATAGAACACTGATTGAGTAAGATAATGATTTATCTTGTTTATAAAACTCAAACAACAACTTACCTATTTCTACATTCACAACAGTAGTCTAATATTTTTGCATAACATAAGATAAACCTTAATAAAAGAAATAAAAACAATCACACTCATAATCAAACATACTGAATTGCAATTATTATAACTATGGAGATCTTATTTGTTATAATGATTAAATAAAAATATTATTACTATAATATAAACACAATTATTTGTTTGAGTATATCTATACTAATAATAAAGCTGAAGAGTTGTTGTTGTTTGTTTGTTTGCTTGCTTGAATGCGCTAACCTCAGGAACTACCGGTCCGATTTGAAAAATTCTTTCAGTGTTAAATAGCCTATTTTTTGAGGAAGGCTATAGGCTATATATAATCACGCTACGCGGACGAAGTCGCGGGCAGAAGCTAGTGTAATATATAATAAGTAATAACAAGTGTCTAGTGTCTAGTGGCTTCAAGTGGAGCTACCAAGGTCCTAGGTTCGATTCCCAAGTTTTACATTAGATAATTCTTGGGAGCTCATGATTTAAATTCGACCCTAGTAAATGGCAATCGGCTCACCCCATGAATACATGAAATTAAATCGTACCGGCGCATCGTTGGTGTACATCAGTACAACTCTGTATTCTCCTTTCGGTTTCCAGAATACAAGAGTGATGGGCTAGAACTACTTAAACAATCTCATACTAGGCTTAGAGCATCTACTACATAATTATTATAACAATACCGAGAAGGGAGCATGGTTCGATTTAATTTTATTAGGTACTGTTGATGTCACATAGTGAACAGCAGACTGCAAGCTTCATTATATAAATAAAAATGCCATGAACCAACCTCCTGCTTCAGGTTTATTGAGGTCAAACACCCGTATGAGTTTCTCATTGCTGGCGGTGAGCAGCAGAGTGTCATCAGCATTGAAGTTAACACTCTTTACTATATGTTCATGGTCAAATGTATGGGCCACCTCACCATATCGAGCATCCCATATTTTTGCTGTAACATTGTTAGAAAATAATTATGGTTAGAAATATACCCAGTTATGGAACTACATGATTTATAGATACCATTTTTTTTATATACTTAAGAAGCATGTTATTTTTAAATGGATTTTAATGGGATACATTTTGTTAATAATAATTTGCCACAAACCCTTGTAATATATCTTGATTATGTAATTGTAGTTAAAACCTAATTAATGTAGTGGAGCATATTGGTTATAATGCAATCTACCAGTTTGATTGCAAAATTATAAAAAACAAATTTATAATGAATAAGTATAGGCATGGTACGTTTTTTTATAATACAATGATTATGCTTATTTGAATAACAAAATAACCATTATACAATCAAATTCTATATTGTCTATCTGTCAGGAAACAGTATTTGAAAACATTTGCTAAGAAGCTCAAATTCACTATTCAAATTAATACCAATAAACATTCACACAAATATTTTATATACCTGAGAAATCTGCTGCTCCGCTTGCAGCAAGATTAGCATTTTGTGTCAAAGCTACCCCCCACACTGCTCCTTTGTGACCTTCAAATGTGCCAATCCAATCGCCTGTTTCACCTTGCCGTAACATGGGCTTGCCATCTAAAAAGGAATTCATTAATATTGTAATGTGTTGCTGAGAAAGCTTTGCTTACAAATATCTTGTATGTACTATGAGATGAGAGAGAGATGTAAACACTACTTCAAGATCAAGTTTTTGTTCTAAATAGTCACAATTATTATTTCTTGCTTAAATAGCAAAGATAAAACAAAAGGAAACCTACAAAATACTGCACTCCTAAGATAATTGTATGCAAATTCATAAAAATGTGAGATGTCTGCTGGACCAGTATGGTGGACTATACATCTTCTTCACCTGAGACGGTGTACAGCAGCACAAGTGAAACAGTCAAGTGTTGAAATAGCAATATTTATATAATACATGAAAAATCTTTGGTTTGGTGGACCCAATAGCCAGGGCATGTGGGCAACATTTTTTTTAATTTTTTTATTGCATTGTTTTTACTTTTTACGATAACATATTAAAAATATAAACTCAAAAAACAAGTTTAATCAAATAGGCATGGGAGGGAATAATAATTAAAATTACAATAAATTAAAGAGCATATAAAAAACACTTGTGGTATGTTTGGTTGTACACAACCATTTCTGCTGATATGCAGCATAAAAATGTTATGGCCATACTTGGCTGCTCTAGACCTGGGCCAAGTCATGCTATGAAAAGTCCACCTCAAGTAAAAAGGAAATGACTCTTTAACATTGTAGATATGCAAAATACAACATGTTTCAATTTTCAATGATACAACAACTTATATTGCATTATGCAAATCTCATTCCAACTATAGATTATATAAAACTTACAAATTATTAAAAACTTATGTTTTAGACTTTTTATTTGTTGTCACACATATGAAAGGTGATCCATAGGTATATTTATGAAATTGAAGGTACAAAATTATGTATGTTAGTGTCCTATTTACTACATACAAAATATTAGCTACACTAAGATCATTATTAGAATAATATTTGTCAACCGCAACCACTCATTCAACAAACAATAAATATGGAACAACAATTAATGTGCTAAAGAAAAAAGAGAATTATGTACCTATATCAGATACTGAACAATGACAGGAAGGTACAATTATATAATTAAGTGTTATTGACTATTTTCCTTATACAGCAACATATTGAAAGTAGCTTAGTGACATGTTTTAAGCTACTTCCATAAAGTAAACATTAATGTCAAGTACTCTGAAAAACCTTGAGTAAGCACAAGGTGACCCACAATGGGTGAAATGTCAACATTCAACATAGGAACAACATTTAATCCCTACGACAATTCATGAGTAGACAAAGGCGTGGAACTTGTGTATCATGCCAGTACATGAATAAAAAGCACGAGCGAAGTCATCAAGGCGAGCAGCCGAGGAAACACACGAGCGGACACTCAAGGTACTTCCTGCATGTCCGGAAAGAGAAGGTCACAACATGCATAGAATGCACGCCGGCCGAGCGGACAACTCCGCACAAACAAGAAAAGTGAAGGCCTTTCGAGCACATCTCGTCACCAACATCTGTCATGCTAAAGCACTAATAACACACCACAACACACTTGCAAGACTTCCACCTAAATATAGGCCAAGGCGATAGGGCACACTGATTACAAATTAGTCGTTAAAACTCACCTTTGCAGGCCGAAATTAAATAATACCCATCTTTTGTAACGTCACTAAAATCCAAATGCACGACTGGTCTAGTATGGCCACCGCATGTGAGAGGAACTTGCTTGAAAGTTGTCATTTTGTTTCTTGATTTTGTTTGTTGTACTTTTTGAAAATAAAACTAATTATCTTTGTTGATAACTAAAAATTAACCTAATGAGTCTGATCGTACTGAATGTTGACAATCGACTGACGGAAAATTGGTAGGGAGTATTGCTATAAATTATCCAGATTACCTACCATTACCGTTCTATTAATTTTCGTCAAATATTATTATATTATATTTCTACACAGAATTAATTGATTAAAATTTACTACACAATATGATCAATTACAAAAAGTAATAAATATATTTTCAATATATACATTAATTTTGACTTTGATTGTTCAAAAGCTGTAAGCACAGCTGTCTCATAAAATTATTAAAAATAAAACATTTAAAAAATTTATGCGTAAATTTTATTCTAAACAATCTTTCGATAAAAAATGATTTATTTCTTGTATTAGTTCGTAAAAATGCATGTAGCAAATTAATTAATATTTCTTATAAATTCATCTTAGAATAAGTAGGATTTCATTGTAGATATTTTTTCTTTATCCTAGATAAATAAAGCTATAAGCTATAGAATGGAGAACCGGCTTAGTAGATGGCGCCACCGATTAATATATTTTAAGAACGGCGCTGAAGGACACGTGGAAAGTATCCACCTAAATAATAAAAATCCAAATGGCACTAGCCTAAGCATTGTGATTAATATTAATATAATATACCAAGTTTTTAAAATAATGAGACATTAATGGGCAGGCTGAATGGCTACAATGGGCGTAAAAGTTTTCCAAGTGGGCGTAAATTTACCCCGTGGCTACTGTAGCGCCACTCTAATTTTACGCATTTTGACGAATACCTTTCAAACACTTTTACCTCTAGCCTCCATACAACACTCCCTCTGAAAACGGAAGCTTAAATGCCGCTTGCCGCTATTTCCCCCTGTCCTCGGGGCTTGACGCACCAGGCACCAGCCCAGATTCCGCCAACAACTTTTCACAAAGCGGAAATAGTCACTTTTTTTTAGTGATATCAGTTTGTCTGTTCTAGCCTTTAGATGGTATTATCATAGACTTTGTCACGTAATTTTTCGCTAGGTAACATTCATTTAGCAATATGACGTGTCAATCTCGATTGAATTGACGTGACATTGTCAAAACGTATTAAATTGTTGTGGTTATTGTAAAAGTTCCATCTTTTTTGTAGTTGTTTTTACCATCGAATATGGATTTCTTCACCTCAATACCCACACATATTGATTATGTTGGTCAAGCTAAAGCCGAGAAATTGTATAGAGCTATAATAACGCTATTCAGTATAGTCGGCTTTGTCTGGGGTTATATAGTTCAACAATTCTCACAATCTGTGTACATTCTTGGAGCTGGATTCATCTTAGCTGCCATTCTGACAGTTCCCCCATGGCCCATGTACCGTCGCAACCCACTAAACTGGCAAAATCCAAGAAACAATGAAGATAAACCATCGGGGAAAAAGGGGAAGAAGTAGATGTCATCTACCAGGCTGCCACCACCAACTATATGACCAGAAGTGTATTTTTAACATCTGTGTATTTAATTACTCTCAAATAAAATAGTTGATAAGGTTCATATTGGTTTTATTGCAATGTCAATAAAAACTTAAGATTTAATTCTCTACCATGAATGGCAGGTATTTTAATAAATACAATTTTTATTTTTATACACAGATTTTAGCCTGTGGTACTAATAAGCAGACAATAATAACCAATTCTTCCTGACCAGGCCAAACAAAAGAGATACTATATCACTGAAGAAGGAAGAACTTTCTAATGTAAATTTTGTTGAATGTAATAATTATTGCTATTGTTCATCTATTGACAATGATTTAGAAATATCACGTCCTAAATAGCACCACATTACTATGGTGATTCAACAATGAAAACACCTATCAGATATGTTGAGTACATAAGCAAGGTACAGTACTGTATGACTTGTCAAAAATAGTAAAATATATTTTCAGTTTATCATGACTTAAGTTTAAAAGTAGTTACATATATGAAGTAGACTAGTTTTTCTTTACAATTTACCATATTGAATATTATTTTATTCATACTTCTTTATAGTTTAAATAAGATTTAAAATTGTTATGCTTCTATTATTATTAATAGCATCTGCAAAAATTTTTATTACTGCAATCTTTAGGTATACTACAAATAACTTATATACAACATACTAAAAATTATACTAATATAATATTCTTGGTTATACAATGGAAGAATAGAACTAGGCGAGGTCTGTTACAATTGTTGATATACACTATGTTAAGAAACCCCATCCGATCTGAAAGGGGCATCTGTAATCTGTATCCCAATCACATCACAAATAAAATAACAAACATTAATTATTAATGAACAAATTTTTAAAATATGATTAAACACTAATCATCATGAACCTTAGTAGTAGTAGTATATTAGGCATCCAGAGATGGTGATGCTGCAACTTTAGGTATGTATTGCCATTTCAACTTTCTCATTTTATAAAAAAAAAACAGGGTAATTTATTTTTACTTGTATAGTCAAAATGATAATATAAATAGAACTAGACCTCAATACCACAAAACCCTTCACGGGTTGTACAGGATATTTTTAACACATTGTACATATTATTATCTAAACTTCATAGATAAATAATATGACATGTTACATGCAATATCAGGCTGATATGGCATGAATATGACTCTCAGTATCATGTCAGTAAAGTTATAAAGTGATCTATTGCTGGAATATGAATGAGCTTTACACAGATGTGATCTGTGAACTAAGCAGCATCCAGTGTCATAGTACAGATTAACTTGCTGACTGGCCTCACACAAGAAAAGTTTAATGGCCTTTTTTCTAGCTAGGGCACAATCAAGGCACAATGGTACCAAGTTGAGGTGGAACCATATGACATGATTAACTGTCACAAAACAAATGTATGTAAAAAATAAATATAAAAATATTCTGTTGTCCTATCCAGATGGCCAAAGGCCAAATAATCTCTCTTCAAGCATTTACTAATAATTTAGCAAAACTGTACAATAGGTACTCACAAACAAATCTCAGGTATACCAATAATTCTACTTAGGAGGAACAATGTAGATGAAGTGAACAGTGAACACAAGAGTTAGATATGCAGGTAAAGCAGGTAGCTAACGAAATTTGTTTTTTGACGAATTATCTAAGGTGGATGACAACACCTACATTATGGTACAATGTGTGCTGCCTGCATACCTCTTTATTAACTGTTACTGTGCATAGAAAATCCTATATAATATAATAATACCTATTTAAAAGTGCAGTGCAAATTGTAATAGAATAATATAGGAAGTAGTGCACATTAGTGATATATTTTATTGAATTTTCTGATGATAAAAGTCGTTGTAAATTGTAAAAATAATGTCATGTGCAATGGTGGGTTACAATATTCATAGCCCTTTTATAAAACTAGTTTTAAATCACTTTAAATTGTTTGTTTATCATTCACAAAACTATATATTATTTGTGTCTAAGAATATAGGAATTAGAAGAATAAATGAATGTTCACTCGAAATATTATATTTTGAGGGAAAAACTATACTAAACATGGGCAATGGGTCTGAATTAGTCTGTGGCATTACAAATTGCACTTAATAGAATTTAACCACGTTTTATCAATTTTTACAATGGCCATTGAAAAAAAAAAATTGAATGGGACTAAATTTCTTATTTATCCTTTTCTCATCTTTGTTCTTAGAACGAGACTGAATAGTACATTTAGTGGGCGTGGCCTGCAAGTGGTATCAAATATAAGCTTGTAAAATATAGGCACTGGTGATGGTGATGACAAGTACAACGAGGCACTATAAATTTTCAGTATGGTTTAATTTGTCCCGTAGACGTTTAATAACGTTAAATATTCTACTTTCGCTGCACATATCACAATCTTCACTTGGTCCATCTACATCCGTTTTATTAGAATCATTAGTTTCTTTATTTTCCTCACAATTTTCTTGCTGACTGTCCCCGGTGGGAATATTTTCATTATTAGTTTCTTCCTTTTCATCGTCAGTATTTTCCGATTTCTCAGAGGTTTCGTCCTGTGTTGAAGGTACAAATTCCTGTATATCGCAAGCCTGTTGCAGAGTTATAACGGCGAACATTAATGTTACGCCATAGTTGACGATGGTCAGTGATAGAGGTCCTAGTGCTATTAAGAATACTGCCATAGTAAACAATAAAGCTGTTACTGACTCGTAGTGTCTCCTGCAAATAAAGAAGTAATTAAGTGACAAGGAATCAGTAGGTATAGCCGTATAGCCGTGTTTGAAGAAAAAAAACAATTTTTTTTAAAGCTTACTAGCAATGTTGGTCGCACATTACTAGAATTCTCGTTTACCCCTCGTGCTAAGCTAAATGCTTGTGTTACGAGTGGGTTCACGTCGGTAGTGCAATGGGTGGGTTTCGAACCGGCAACCATATGATCGCAATTCGGACGGCCTAGCCCCTAGGCTACCGCCGCTTTAAAATTTCGGTATGATATGTCTTTGTAAGAATCCCGTTATGAATTAAAAATATATAAAATACTCACAAATTTCTCCTTGGGCTATTAATTTGCCATACACACGTGGAGCATGCAGACATCACTATGCCTGTGTGATAAGACGTATCTGGTTTTAATACCATGCTGTACCTGAAAAATAACTACTATTTTTAGAAAACCCAATAATTAAGCTCATAAATATAAACATACAATCTTTTTTAATGTACTCTACTCGTCGGAATGTTTAGGAAGTTCTATTTACATTAATCTTCTTAAGTTAAATTTTAATACAAATTTTACTTAATAGAATCGTTTATATACGCTTCCTTATATCAGTAATTCGGTTATCCTTAAATCAGTTTTTCACGTGGGAGAGCCATGCTTCGGCACGAATGGGCCGGCTCGACCGGAGTGATACCACGGCCTCACAGAAAACCGGCGTGAAACAACGCTTGCGTTGTGTTTCGCCGAGCGAGTTGAGGTTACCGGAGGCCCAAACCCTTTTAAAGGCGGGCAACGCACTTGCGACTCCTCTGGTCTTGCGGGTGTCCATGGGCGGCGGTTATCGCTTACCATCAGGTGATCCGCTTGCTCGTTTGCCCCCCTATCCCATAAAAAAAAAGTAAGATTCGGAATCAAAAAAATCGTCTCTAGTTTAGAGCATAAACCGGTTTAATAACAGTTTCTACCAATTGGAAAGTTGCTTAGACGCACGCTCGTCATATGTGAACTAAGACAAACTCCAACCACAAAAAAATAATAGCAATAAAAAAATCCACTAACGAAAAGTTTCTCGCCCACGTCAACAGCGCGGGAATATTGACTAGAGTCACAGTCAACCACATGGAGAACATCATCATGTGGAAATTCAAACTGCTCAGATCTTCATCCACATCCAAATGCTTGTCCATTCTCTTCACTTCCGCTTGGCACGCCTTCTCTGAAGTCAAATCCGTGTTACTATCCTTTCCCTCCTTCTCTTCTTGATTGATGAGGGTTATAGATGAACTGGCTGTTACAAGACTAGTTTCAGATTCTTTGGTATCCAGATCCACATTCTTCTTGAACATGAGACATATCCTTGAGCCTATTTTCGCCATTAGTTTGTATACATAATCCTCGAGGTATTCTTCATACATTTTGGATAGCTAAAAATAAATTCAGAGCTACAGGTATGTACAATGTACTTACATAGATAGGTACTAAAATGTAATCTAGCTTCAACTTCATCACATCACTTGTTATAGGTGCAACTGCACAAATCGACCCTTCTTGGGTGTAATTTGAGGCGTTGAAGCATTTTTCACTATACTCGAAACAAAACAAAATGCTTTGACAAAGTTACATTCTTTAATTTTTATTCATGGTAAGAGTAGAATAAATAGAAAATAACCGCGATTTGTATAAGATAAGGTATCTATATAAATAATATACATACGAAATTTGCACATGCACACTACCATTCAAAGCTATGGTGCATGATAGCATGTCGCACTTACACGATGAAGCGCCAAATGCTCATTATTGCAAAGACAGCTTAAGAAATGGATAGATATCTCCAGTGCACACACAAATTGTTTACATACATGACGAGAATTGCTTTCGTGTCATTAGATATTACATTTTTTTTTAAAGTAAGTAAATTAAATACAGTATTCACCATAAAGGCGTAAAAAGCGGCGCCGACGGCAAGAGCGGCAGCTCCGCAAGAGAGAGGGGCGGCGCAGAGTAACCCTGCACTCACTACCATTGGGACCTTCTGTAGACCTGATGCCACCTTCTCCGCGAGACCCGAACCACCGCGCCACATTATTCTGAAGAGAACCATTTATGCTAAATCTGCTATGAAGTAGACGCCTTCATATTATGTGAACCTCTCGTATTATCCCACTGCTGAGTATATGCTTCCTTGTGTTTTTGCTAACCATCTCTGTCCAGTGTCCCTAAACTTAATCGCCAGCACTTCCTTGTGCGATATTAATGATATTAATCACATGATTTACACATTTTTTTAATAGAGTCATCGATAATTTTATCATGCGAGTTCATAAATTCTCCATTTAAATCGACATTTATCGTAAAAAGAGTAGTCATTCTGAACAAGATATTATTAGAATTTCTGAAATACATACCTAAACAACAATCTGTGCGCGATCTGAGAGGAGAACACCATGATTACCAACACGGCTGCCGCCATGATGTTCACTAGTCCCAGCGCGGTCATATAGGCTGGTAACACTAAGAGGGACTTTATGAAGTAACGCAGCTCTTGATTCTGCCAGCTCGCATTTTCAAACATGAACGATAGTACGGGAACAGAACTGTAATGGGAAAGCAAACCATTTATATATCACCGTATAATTGTTAGCAAATAACTGTTTTTAAATAATCCAGCAAGATTGTAAACTTGCTGGATTATTTAAAATATACTCGAACCACTAAACCAGAGACGACCTCTGTGGTTTAGTGGTTCGAGTACCGGACTGCTGACAATGAACCATCATTGTGGGTGGGTTCGATTCCCACAGAACACAAAAATTTATGTGATGAATATAAGTGTTTGTGTTCGTCTGGGTGTTTCTTATGTATTATAAGTATGTATTTACAAAAAAAAAAGTATAAGTATTATATCCATTGTCTAGTACCCATAGTACAAGCTCTGCTTAGTTTGGGACTAGATGGTGCTGTGTAAAAATGTCCCAGAATATTTATTATTTAAACTGACGTTGAACTAAAACTGCTAATTACCCGTTGACTCTGGTACCCACAAACACGGGACAAATTTTAATCGGGCAGAAGTGTATTTTGGACTGCTTATCGATTTTCATAATCAAATATGGCATGGGTGGCATGTCACTGAGATGCAAAGTCCGATTCCGATACAATATCATGGAGTAGTAGTAGTATGAGTATAAGTCCCGTGCTGCTTAATGCTGTCGCTCTTCGAAGAGTGAGAGAGTTTAAATACCTCGGCCATGTGGTCACCAAGCATTTGAAAGATGATGGGGATATAGAAAGGGAGAGGAGTACAATGGCGATGGCGGTCCGCTGTAACATGTTGGCACGCAGATTTGCGAGGTGTAGTTTAGAGGTAATGATAACTCTAAGGCATTCTGCCAAACTCTACACCTGCAATCTGTGGGTCAACTACACGCAGCGGGCCATCAACGCTCTCCGAATACAATATAATAACGCATTCAGGGTGCTGGTGGGGCTCCCCCGCTACTGTAGTGCGTCTGCAATGTTTGTGCACGCGCACACAGATGGCTTTCACACTGTGCTGCGGCGCCGCATCGCTTCGTTGATGCTTACGCGGGGGAGAGCCAACACCATCCTAAATGTGCTCAGCCACAAGCTGGACAGCCCCCTTCTGGGGCACTGGGTTCAAACACAAGTGCGTGTGCCTGGGGCCCCAGAAGGTAGCAAATACTTAAATTAATTAATTTTTATAATTTAATTCATTTATTGTAATTTTTAATTTATAAATGTAATTTTTTAATTTGAATTTGAATTTTAAATGTATTCTTTTTAAATTTTCAAAGGATTTATTAAAGTCTTTTAATGATTATTCTTTATGTAATTGTTTAATTTTTTGTGAATTTTTAATATTTCTATGTAACACAGTTTTTTTTTTAAAGTCCTTTTATACTAACACCCCATTATGGACCAATGTCTGAAATAAAAAGATTTTATTTTTATTTATTTACTAGCTTCTGCCCGCGACTTCGTCAGCGTAGCGTGATGATATAGCCTTCCTCATTAAATGGGCTATCTAACACTGAAAGAATTTTTCAAATCGGTCCAGTAGCTACTGAGATTAGCGCGTTCAAGCAAACAAACAAACTCTTCAGCTTTATATATTAGTATAGATAAATGGTAGTAGAGACTCAGCTAAGATAAATCATGATCAAAAATGAATTCTCAAATATTTGAATCAGACTGACATTTTGCACTATTGTAATGCCACCTTCAAGACAACTGTATTCGTCTAAGATATTCTATTTATTTCAATAATTAATACTGCTATCGAATATAAACTAGCATATCAATAAAAAATTAAATAAAATTTACTTACAGGAAAGCTATAGCACCGAGTCTTCCATAGACGAGTGAGTAATATGGTTTGACCCCCTCACTCATAAGAGCAGTATGTAACGATACGCAAGTGCCGTGTTCCTGAAAGTGTAGAAGGCAGCTTCGTGCAGCAAGCAGCACTATGGCTGCTATGTAAGGCACAAGGACCGGGCTGTAGTTCCGAGCAAGCTGGGCAAGGCGGAGGTACCACGATGTCGATATGCTGAAATCGTAATAATTACAAGGTTTCTAAACTTTAGTTTTCTAAAAAAAGTTTCAAAATTTAATTGGATAGTTTACTATTTTATTATAGCCTCAGGAAAATGTTTACCATAAATAGAGCCCATCACAAAATCTAAATTAAAATATGTTCCAAAACAAAATAGGAAGTTTTAGCATTTTAATTTTATGCCAGATAGAGATCGTACTATAGAAGAACGAAGACGAGAAAGAATTGTGACATCACTGGTTCACAACTCGCTGCGCCATTCAAATCCCACAAATGCTACATGATACAATACGAATTGTATTTAATTCCATTTTTCATTAAACCTGTTACTTTGAATAAATCCACATGAATTAATAAACCTTACCTTATAGTATAAGTGCACTGTGGGTCCAACAATAAAGTAATTCTCACATATTCCGTAGCGTCCAGGCCGTTTGTAACGTTAGGATTACTTTTGAATAACCTCAACTTCATTGGTGTTTGTTTAATATGTCTGAAATATCGAAACTTATACTATAAATGCGAAAGTAACTGTCTGTTTGTTGTGTTTTTACGCTTAAACTGCTGAACCAATTTTGATGAATATTGATTTTGTCTCAAAAAGTCCTTCAGGTCATAAAGAAACTGCGGACAAATGCTGGTATGTTACAATTTATTCTTTAGATACGCTAAATTCGGTAAGACTTGAGGAAAAAACTTCTATCTACTTAGGTTAATATTCGGAGACATAGTATACTTTACTGCCTTATTAGCCTGTCTAGTAGCAGCTCGGAGTCTGTATTTATGCCTGGTTAATGGTAATAGCCCCGTCACCTTCACCATAAAGGGACCTAAACATACTGACAAACTGTGGGTGTCCACTATTACTTACACCTCTGCCTAACCTTTCTGGGAATACAAGCGTGATGGTATGTTTGAGTATATAGAGTTCACTCACGTAAAATAATGATAATTCTCATGGTTCTCTGCCCATGGCACGTGTAACTCAGCTGATATGTGATACTGTGTTGCCTTGCAGCTTGAAGTGGGTTCTACATATAGTAAGTAAGCTTGATGTAATGTGTCGAAGTCTCTCAACACTAGCTCGTAGTAAAGACTATCCTGTTCTGTCTCTTGCTTTATAATTTGCTTCGTAAAGGAAAAGTCAGACGGTAGGTCGACATGGATCTCTCGCGATGCATGGTCGTTAACATCCACGTTCAACACTATCTGGAAATAAGCTGGAAACTTAAAATTACTAATATCTATGTATTTAACTTAAATTAACAATTTTCTTGTCTTTAATTAAAATAACAAGTTTAGATAATGAAAAGTTGATTGTCGATTTAAAATATCTTTTAAGTATACAAAACTGAAAAGATAAATTTAAATCGACTAAAAATTAAAAGTTTTAAAATATAAACGTTTTTCTTTTGGTTAGGACAGAAAGGATACTCGTCTCTTTGCAAAAAACAGTGTGTGATGAAAATTCGGAAAAAAAATATGTCACATATTCCTATGGTGCAGTCTCTATGTAGCATTAAATGAAAAATGCATAAAAGTTCCTTAATTTAGAATAATTTTAACTTTGTCTATAGGTCTATATTTTATGGTCAAATTTTTCATGATGCCGTAAAAATAGTGAACCAACTAGCATAGTACATTACAGTTTTTTTAATGACAAACCCCTTTGAAATTGTAACCCTAATTTTTATTTAGCTTGACTGAGATTATTTAGAGAGCAATCTAGAGTTAACTTGCGTAAATTTACATTTAGCACTTAATTTACTGATAGCTTATATCAACATCAATACAAGATTGCCACATGGAAGCATTCCTGAATCTCAGCCTTATTAGGTTCTAGCTAAGTTCTTGTTTTAAGTACATAATTGAGTAGATATAGAAATATGACAATTCCATTTAAATGTATGAAATTTTGTAAACAAATTACACATCACTCATATTAATCTTACATCAACAAAAATCCTGGAATAGGGCCAACACTACTAGTGGGACTAAAATAAATGCCCTTTCCCTTACTCACCGATATGACGGAAGGTCTCGGTTACTAATAGACTCATTCATTTCCGGGTCTGTCGTCAGAAGTGAGTGACTAACGAATATAAGTGTGCATTTAGTAAGTCCCATTATCACCTTTATACTGCGGAAATCTAATTTATTTCTATCTAAAACTACTGCGGAAATCTTTGTTCGTATATATGTATGTATCTATCTAATAGCTAGGGCGTCGGACTTGCGATCATGTAGTTGTCGGTTCGAAACCCACCCATTGCACCACCGACTTGAACCCACTCGTAACACAAGCATTTCGCTTAGCACGAGGGCTTAACGAGAATACTAATAATGTGCGACTCACATTGCTGTTAAGCTTTTAAAAAATACCATTTTGATGTATGAAAACTGTGTTTATTAGTGACGAATTCCTTTATCTGTGTTTTTGTGACCCTTATCAGTTCCGAACAATAAGGAAAACTGTATAATTTTGATAGATCTCTTTAAATATAAGAAAGTGGTTGATATGGCCTGTAGACGCTAGCAACACTGTGAAATATTGCAGACAAATAACTGCAGGCTTGGGCTTGCAAATACCTACTTTTGTATATCACACATTTTGTATATATCACAAACTGCCTCATTAGCCAAGTGGTCCCGAGCGCGACTGCTACGCTAGAGGTCCTGGGTTCAATTCCCAGGTCGAGCAAAGTGTTATTGAGTTTTTCTATGAAATTCCCAGTAGCAGCTCGGAGTTAGGAATTTGTGCCCGGTTAATGGCAATAGGCTCGCCTCCTATTACATGGGACCTAAACATACCGGCGAACTGTGGGTGTACATTAGTACGCCTCTGCCTAACCCTTCGGGGAATACAGGCGTGATGGTATGTTATGTTATGTTATGTATATCACACAGTAAGCCAAAGTCTTCTTCTTCCTGCCCATGTCCCAATCTATTTGGGGTCGGCGCAACATGTTCTTTTCTTCCATTCATCCCTATCAGCCGTCATCTCACCACTCACTCCCTTTCCCATCATATCGGCCTTAACACAATCCATCCATCTTTTCTTTGGTCTCCCTCTACCTCTCTGTCCCTGCACTTTCATACTCATCACTCTTTTAGTCACATGCGTTTCATCCCTTCTCATCACATGCCCATACCAAGACAAACGATTCCCTTTCAGCTTTTCTGCCACTGGCGCCACTTTCAGACTTCCTCTAATATACTCGTTTCTTATTTTGTCCATTCTAGTCACTCCACACATCCACCTTAACATTCTCATCTCCGCTGCATGCAGTCTTCTTTCATCCATCTTCTTAACGGCCCAGCACTCTGATCCATACAACACGACAGGTCTTATAACGGATTTATAGATTTTGCCCTTCAGCTTGAGAGGCATCCGTCTATCACAGGTTGTTCCCGTGACCTGTCGCCATTTCATCCAACCTGAGTTGATTCGACATGTAACGTCCCGGTCAATTCCGCCATCGCTTTGTACACGTGACCCAAGATACCTAAAGTCGGAGCAAACTGATAAGGACAATCCATCCAAAGATATGGACGCAGTACCGGAAAGTCCGCCGAAGTCACAAAACAAGTACTCTGTTTTGGTTCTGCTTACTTTCAATCCGACACTTTCCAGTCTCTGGGACCACACCGTCAGCCTGCTCTGGACCTCGGGACCACTCTCATCCACTAGCACAATGTCATCGGCAAAAAGCATGCACCAGGGAGCCTCCCCCTGTATGTCCGCCGTAAGAGCATCCATGATTAACAGGAAGAGGTAAGGACTAAGAGCCGAACCCTGGTGCAAGCCTACAGCCACATTGAAGCTGTCAGTGGTGCCAGCTGTGGATCGAACTTGAGTACTGCACCGACCATACATCGCTCGAATCAACTGCAGGTACTTCCCAGGTACACCATTCTTCTTAAGGGCCCACCACAAAACCTCACGTGGTACCCGGTCGTATGCCTTCTCGAGGTCAACAAACACCATGTGCAAGTTTTTATGTGCCTCTCTGTATTTTTCGCATAATTGGCGAATAGCAAATATGGCGTCCGTTGTTCCGCGACCAGGCATAAAACCGAACTGGTTTTGTGAGATTGTACTCTCTTCTCTCAGTCGCCTCTCAATAACTTTCTCCCACACTTTCATACTGTGTGATAGTAGCTTTATTCCCCGATAGTTGTTGCACTCGTGCACATCACCCTTGTTTTTATATACAGGTACTAGGAAAGTGTTGCACCATTCGTCAGGTATAACTTCTTCGTACAACAACTTATTGAAGAATAAAGCCAGCCACGTACAACCATCTACTCTCAATAACTTCCACACTTCAACTGGTATTTCATCTGGTCCTACTGCTTTTTCATTTTTCATTCCATTTACTGCTTTTTCTACTTCATCTGCACTGACCTCTCTGACTAACCCCACATTCACTGGTGTATGCTCAAGCACTCCACTCCATTCATTCTCTTCGTTCATGAACATTTCAAAATACTCCTTCCATCGATCCTTAATTTTCTTATCATCCGAAAGTACCTCCCCCGTTTTGTCTTTTATGCACTTTATCTTTGAGACATCCCTCTCCTTCCTTTCTCTAGCTTTGGCAAGCCGGTATAAATTCTTCTGACCAGCCGGAGTATCCAGCGTATTATATAATTTGTCTTGGGCTTTTGCTCTTGCTACAGCAACGGCTTTCTTGGCTCTTTTCTTGCATTCATCGTAGTCAGTCTTCTTCTCCAATTTCAAAGTACAATTATCGTCTTCTACGCTCTGCCATTCTTTAATTTTTTTCTTTTTTTCTTCTATTACACTTTTTACGTCTTCCGACCACCACCACGTATCCCTATTAATCGTACCCTTTCCTTTCGACATTCCCAGACAATCTTTTGCCGCACTTCTGACACATCCTGCCATTTCATTCCAGCATTCATTCGCACTTTTAGTAAGTAAGTAAGCCAAAGTCCATTTATTTAATTGTTAATTGACTGAAAGAGTTCTGGCTGTAAAATACGATCTAAGTAATCGCTCGAATGTGAATTATGTGTGTTTTTTCGCACTAAATAAATGTATTTTCTTACTATTTTCTTTTAAATTATAATAATTTTAACAGTAGTGATGTTAAGGGTCCGGTGGAGCTTGAATTGCCCACAAAAACGTAATACCAAAATAAATCGGAATCACAAATAATATTTTATCAAATTATGTTATTTTTCGGATACCGTTGATCTAGGATCCTACCGTCCCATTTTGTCTACTACTACTTCACTGGAAATAAACGACTGGAAAATTGATCCGAAGTTGTTTAGGATTGCATTCGCTTACATTTATTTCCAGTGAAGTATTTTGTACGAAATGGCAGAATAGGAACATAGTCTAATGGTACCCGAATCCGAATCATAACAAAATTTGATTAAATTTGAATTACTATTTATTTTGGTGTTACGTTTGTAAGGTCAATTCGGACCGCCGGCTTGGGAGCAAACGCCATCTATCTTAGTCAGTACTCACCGGTTTCCTAGTAGGTGATACTTTGACGATGACATGCGACCAATCGGGGTACTCCTCTTTAATTTTGTGTAAATTGACTGTTGCCAGTTTTCGCCTGCCAAAATCTGTTGCAGCGCCCGTCCAGCGGCTTAGCTCTGACAACGGTGTCGCGTGTTTACTAAATAAAAATATAATAAATCAAGGTTATTTAGGACTTCAATACATTAAAATTGGGAATGGGCCAGTATTACTTTAATTCATCCGTATGTGTTATATATTTAAAGATTATTTTACTTCAACAGCCGTGTTTTAATAGAAAATTGACAAAAAGAGAAGACAACAATCTTGTTTCAAAGTCTATGTGAGACTTAACGCAACTGTGACAGTGTCACCTTTGATGAGACCATTATGAAACTTATGTCCCATATCCAAAGGGCCGGAGATACAGGTAACTGTAGCTGGATTATAATGTGTTACTTAATCTGTCAAAGAACTCTAATTAGAGCAAACCAGGGTGATAGGCGATTATCAGTCGTTAACCCCATAATAATTGATAGATCGGTGCACTCCAGAAATGACATTGGTAAATATGAACGTATTTTGTTATTAACATAACAGGCAAATGTAACAAAAATAAGGTCAATGTTAAGCCCCAATAGTGTCTACGTGAATTCATCACTATTAGAGATAAAATTGACGAACGAGATTATAATTTATACATTAAATTTCTATGAATGTTGAGCTCCATAAATAATGGTTTAGCAACAGGATAACTGATGCCGTCAGTTGGGACAGGTCAACTCAAATCTGCTGGCTCTTTCTTCAAAAGCCCGTTCACACTGTCTGAAGTATTAAAGAGACCATGAGTTTGACCTATCCTTGAATTTCGTGTGTTTTTTCTCAGAGCTAGGAAACGCCGGCAGAATCTAGTATAAAAAATCTATACAATAATAGCTGCAGTTTATAAGGGACTCCAGTGGATGGGTGTTGAAGTATCGGTAGACTTCAATAACTGGCCTTTTGAAACCAAGTGTCCAAGCTAAGACAAGAACCATAAACAAATTACTCTATACATTTGCGTGAATACTATATAGAATGACGTCATGTCAGAAGTATTTTCACGACCTCATATTGTCTAAACAAGGACTTAGGAAGTGCATATTAATGGACCGATAATAATTGTCGAATTACCATGTGATAAACAAGTATGTAAGTAGGTGCTGTATGGTAGTAAATTATACCATACTTACCAATATCTATAAGAGAAGTACGTATATTTGGCATTACATCCAAATATCCATTCCTTATCATCGACATTGACTGCTTCCACTGCAACGAATCTGTTCTGTGGGAACGCCACCAGACGGATCATTAGATATGTTGTTCTGGAAGTAAGAAGCAAACGTTTATTCGACGAGACGGTAATTAATTAAGAAACTTGTATTCCTAAAAATTTCTATAACTATTTTTTTTACCGTCGGAGATACAAACATGAGTGTCAGATATTCAAGTTTTTTTTTATCTATTAACCAATTAAACTTGTACCTACTTATTGAATACCTGATAATACTTTATATTAGATTTAATAAAGGCGATTAGATGTATCTACTTATATCTACTGACAAGGAGAAACAGAAAACGCCATATTTGTTTACTTCTCTTCACTATAATATGACGTATGGCACCTACGTGATACATAAGATCAATTTATGCTTAATAGAGATTTATTCGATCTTCGGAAGGCAGGTAAGGCAGAATGGGTTGACTGTCACGGTAGCCATGTGGCTTGGTGGGAAATATTTGTAGGTACCTATGTTGCAACATAAATATCATAGGTACCAAACGCGTCACAGCCGTCATTGGAAAAGTCTTATAATGACGAAAATACTGTTATTATAACCACCTAGCGACTAGTTTTTAATTTAATTAGTACTAGCTTCTGCCTGCGACTTCGTCTGCGTGGACTTTAGATAAAAAGCAGCCCATGTGTTATTCTAGACTATAATCTATCTCTGTGCCGAATGTTATACAGATCCGTTCAGCCGTTCTGGCGTAAAAGAGTAACAAACATCCATCCATCCATCCTCACAAACTTTCGCATTTATAATATTAGTAGGATTCTCTGTAGGCTACATTATTACGCAATTTAATTATTGAAATTATTTTAACGTTACTAATAACTATCCTATTTTTTTTTCAAATAATCTGTATCATAAATATGAGTGGAATACCGTAATGAATAGACGCATCATAAAATATGGAAGTAGACTATATAGCAGATAATTACTTTTGAACACAATAGTTTCATTTGAATATGGTTCCAGTCTAGTATCTATCATTTGACGGCGAATGCGACTTGTTACGGTTAAGCTGAAGTGCGCAATTTCTTGGTAATAAAAGCAAGGTCACGCGAGAATAATCATAGTAGTGTAGTGGTCATATCTCAAATGCATTTTTCTCACAAAATATTATTATTCAGTGTTATGTAAATTATGGACAGAAATATTCACCTGACGTAAGTTAGAACCAGAAATACGCGTTTACTACATTTTTGGATGACAGCCAAAATATAGATCCAACTCGAGTCGTTAGGTATTACAAAAACTAAATATTAATGAGTAACCCCTTGTCATAGGGAATTGTATTTCTGAAGACAGAATATGCACATGTTGAGGCTTCGTCTCTGAGTACGGTCAGCTCTGAATCTGTGATAGCCCGAAAAAAGACTAAAGATCTTATACAGTTGTATAGTCAACGGCCAAGTCACACAACATTAACTATAAATAATAAAGAAATCGCAGTAAGGAACCTTAGACTTGGCACAACTTTGTCTAGATTTCATTACTTTTTAGAGATAAACAAGCAGCTCCATCGAGACTTGGCTAGTTTTTTACAGAATGTTTTTGATGGGATTTCACTTCTTTTTGTAGAAACGTGGGCTTATAGGCAGTAACTGGCATTTCCAGTAAAGGATAATAATAATCCTTTACCTACTGGAAAATATCCTAGTTTGGTTGGGCTCTTGTGTTTTCTAATCAGGGTCACCAGGTACTCCAGATCTTCGATTATCCTAGTTTTTATAGTTTTCCCTTTATGTGGCCATTGAACCCTAACTCTGTACCAAATTTCAGCTCTCTGAGTTTATGGGAAGTACTAGTTCTATTTTGATGATCATGAGTGAGTGAGTGAGTGTCATAAATGCGAAACTTTGCTTTCGCTTAACTTCGGAACTAAATGACCTACAGACTTGAAATTTAGGATTTTAAGTATGGGATTATAGCTTACTGGATGACGAAAATTTCTGCGTTCTGGTCTTATCCAGAGGTTCTCAAATACGGCGAAATGGTTCCAGTAAAGGATGGTACGGCAGTACTGGTGCTAATTCTGTGGTGGCAAACTAAACTAAACTAAAATCCGGCTAATTTTAGTTTAGTCGTCATTGCTATTCAGATAATACGCGACTAAACTAAAATTTGGTTTGACAGGACTAATTTTATTTTAGTTACTCAATTTAGTCTAAATTGTCATTTTGGTATTCTGTTGTACATGTTTTACGTCAAATTACGACTTAAATTGGAAATGTCAAACTAATTTTAGTCGTCATAGAAATAGGTGTCTACTAAACTAAATTTTATAGTCGTAGGCGGACATTTGTAACAATTTGTAAAATGATCAAGTTAATTTGTTCTCAGTATACATTTTTTCGTGATTATAATGGCAGAACATGTAATTGTGACTCTTTCGAATTCATTAGAGAGGTAAAATACTCAATACAAATAAAATAATTCATAAGTACCTAAACGCGAAAAGTTGTTTTTCGGAAACTATCAAGATTAATATAAGACTTAGGGATAGTCGATCTAATAAAAGCTCTCTTTGCTTTTTATTGGCTCTTTTCGTAGCACTGTTTGCAGACGCCATTTTTTTACATGAAAAACGGAGTTGATAATATTTTACTTTATTGATAATAATTTCAATTATTATCAATCAAGTAAATTATTATGTAGGTACCTACTCTGTTTTTTTTTAATATGGCGCCACACTGCTTTTGTTTTTGCCAAGGTTAAGGCTGATCGTTTACTTGAGCCCGCCAAATTCAAATTACAATTGGTTTTTCGCAATTTTTAGATTCTAGATTGATAGTTGTAGTCATTGTGCCTATAGCTATACAATATTCACAACTCAGTTGTGAAATTGTATAGCTAATCAGCTCAGATCTACAAATTGCGAAAAACCAATTGTAATTTGAATTTGGCGGGCTCAGGTAAACAATCAGCCTTGTATTTGGAGTTATCAAATAATACTAGTTCCCATCGTGGGATTATATTATGGCACCACACTTTATGCTATAATATTTTCATTAAAATTTTTCATTTAAGATTGTCATTCGTTCATTACGATCTTTCATATCAAGTTCTTAGATAGGACCGTCTGATCGTGCCGAAGCCCCATAAAAGTAAATTATAATACTTAAGACTGGCAACATCATATCATAGTCAAGTAAAATAAGGCTTTAAGGACATGTATCCAGGGCAGTTAAATAAATTAATTAAAAAAATTCAACTAAAATAAGTCGTGTCAAATTCGATTTTGGTCGGGCTTTTAATTTAGTTCGCCGTAACAACAGAATACGTTTTAGACTAAACTAAACCAAAATTGGTAAAAATTTAGTTTGGTTTAGTTTGGTCACTTGAACAACAGAATTAGCACCAGTGTTTGCTTCGCGCTCGTCTTGGCGGGGACACTGCCGTGCTCCTAGATTTGTCGGTAAACGTAACTACTACTGACTTGGATGTTAAAGTTACTAATAATTTTGTGATTAAATTGTTTATAGTTCAATTTCGGAGTACATGGCTGTACTTCAAATGAATTACAGAATAGAAATTGAGTTAAGGAAAGCGTTATACCTAAGGGCACTTAAGAAATCATTTTCAACTGAAAAAAGACACTCATGAACATTCAAGTCAACATACTTATCAATTTGCGGTCTTGATATTTGATAGATCCTCCTGTTATCCTCATACCAGAAAGCATCCGCTACCATGGATATGTTTCCGCGAGGTATCTCTGGACTCAATGTCATCGAACGATTGGCCTGGAAACAAGCCAAATATTTACCTGAAACATCTGAGTAAACTGATTAAATCTTTTTAAACTATTATTACATCTTATCATCATAACTAGATAACACGAAGTGAGTGAAACGATGTACAACTAACCCAGATAATTTTACCGAAAAAATCATTGGTAGGTATAATATATAATTTAAACAGTATCTGAACAGTCAGTCTCGATAATTTAATTGTATTAGTATGTATTCACTCTCAATTCTTTACTGATGTAGATGTGCTTAAAGTGATGTGATGAAATAAGCTGACGTAGATATTCGTCATGGTTTTAAGCATGCATGCATGATTATACGGAAGCAACTAAATGATGAGATGACGCCTGATAGACATCTATTAAAAAAAATAGAGATTCTGTGCCGACCCGAATTAAATTTGGATAAGAATAATGATGATGTTATAGATTTAGAATGTCATGATCGCAACGGCAATTACGAACGTTACGATTTACGAGTAATGATACTGTACAGTACAGTAATAATACCTACATGACTTCTGGACTACATAGACGTAAAGTCCAAATTCAAGTGATGAAATGAAGTTATACAGTTACTGAATTTTTGAGAACGTGTGAAAGGCACCTACCTGCCTTGCTGACTCTATAGTATACATTATAATACTTTATGTTTAATATTATGTAGATACTGAACTTGTACACTACATGCTCATGAAGTTTCGCCATGGGCGGGCCATGCTTCGGCACGAATGGGCCGGCTCGACCACGGCCTCACATAAAACCGGCGTGAACCAACACTTATGTTGTGTTTCACCGACTGAGTGAGGATACCGGAGTCCCAAACCCTTTTAAGCCGGCAAAGCACTTGTGACTCCTCTGATGTTGCGGGTATCCATAGGCGGCGGTAATCGCTTATCATCAGCAACAGCAGCATCAGATACTTCTGCAAGTTTTCCCCTATCCCATAAAAAACCTAATAAAGGTGATACTACTTGAACTTGTGAAAATACTAGGTGAACATTGTAGCTCCCAGATAGGTGAATCGAAACAAAAAAAATAAGATTCAACATCCAAGTACCTTAAAATATCGACGAGCTTGTGACATCAAAACTTGACTATCTTCAACAATTTGTTCTGTAGCTGGATCCACAATGGAGAAGAGATATCTATTGATGACCATAACCAATTGCTTGCACCAAACTATGCACACATGGTCTGGTGATGCCCACACACCGGGTACTGCAGTTGTCTACAAGAACACTAACTTATTTTTGGTGTATAGCAGTATACATATACTTAACCCTAGATAGTTAAAAAACATACCTAAGTGTGTTCTTATCTATACTAATATTATAAACAGGAAAGATTTGTATGTATGTTTGTAACTAATTGGCTCAAAAAGTACTGGACCGATTTTAAAAATTCTACTCTAGTCACCATTTGAATGCTACATTATTCCAGATTAACATAGGCTATAGAATATTTTGAAAAAGTTAAGGATTTCTCCACGCGACCGAAGCCGGGGCGGGCCGCTAGTATAAATATATAGTAACAACATTTAAAGGATACTAGCAGCCCCTGTACAGCTTCACCTGCATAAATATACCTATCCAAATTTCCGACTTTCCTGGTAGATTAAAAAATCCTGACAATAACAAACACAACAAAAAGGAATTATCCAATTTGGTACAGTAGTTTGGAAGTTATATATATCCTGTTTTGGCAAATTTTGGCAATTCATTTTATTTATAACATACCATCACGCCTATATTCCCCGAAGGGTTAGGCAGAGGCATACTAATGTACACCCACAGTTCGCCGGTATGTCTAGGTCCCATGTAATACTGGGCGAGCCTGTTGCCATTAACTGGGCACAAATTCCTAACTCCGAGCTACTACTGGGAATTTCATAAAAAAAACCAATAACACTTTGCTCTACCTGGGAGTCGAACCCAGGATCTCTAGCGTAGCAGTCGCGCTCAGGACCACTTGGCTAATGAGGCAGTTATTTTTTTTAATATTTAATTTTATTTTTATTTTAATTTATTAAAGTATATTAATTAAATACTACTATAATTCTAAATTTATAACACCTTATGATTTGATGATGAAAAATATGATACTCACCAAAGCACCAATGTAGCTATCATTTGATGATGTCAGGCCAGAAGGCATTAAAACATCGCGAGGCCCATTACCAAAACTGATCAGAATTTTCTTTTTATTTGTTTCTATGATGTTATTAATGTATCTCTCCCATTCTAACTTCATTAACATGTAGTAGTTGTCCATTGCGGCGTCTATATTGATCACTGGGGCTTCTAAAGGTGCAGCTAATGTGATGGCAATTGATGTTGTATTGATCATACTTGGATAGGCCAACAGTCGCTTTGCTATAAGTCCACCCTTTGAGAAGAAATATAATCTTTTAATATAAAAAAATCTGAATATCTTAATTTAAGCGTGTTAATAATTAATTCTGAAATGCCTAAAATTTATAAATATTCCGATTATCTAATCATACAATTTCCTTGTACCAAAGAAAATCTCAGACAAGTATTTGACTAACTATAAAAAAATGTTGTTGTTCTATAATAAATTGTAAAATAAATAAATCCTGATAAAATTGCTGAAATGAAGTCTGTAGGTTACTACAATATGAAAATAATTATTTATTAGATATAAATTTCATTGAAAAAAAAACAAGCACACTGAATAGAATAGAAAAGAATATATTGTCTGTAATTATTTGCTTTTGGATACTGGACAACATTAATATTACTGTAATGGTACAGGTACAGTAGATAGTTTATGTATAGAAAATAATGCACCCCTTACCATAGAATGTCCAATAAGTATGACTGAGGTTGGTATGGATTTTGTATATTTGTTACTATTGTATAAACTTAGGATTTTTGTGATACAAGCTGCTGCAAAGTTAGTCTGATCCTGAAGAACTCCACCATATAGACCAGATAACTCTTCATTGTAGCTAACTAAACAAAAAATACAGATATGTAAGCTTATTCATATTGCTGAATCTACTTCATAAGATTTTAAGTACAACTGCTCTGTGTCAATTGTTTTCTAAACAATACATAACCATGTGCACAATTTAACTTGTCTTACTTGAGTAGAAGTCAAAGTGGTATTGATATCCATTTGATAGAGCCTTTCTTAGAGCTACAGATGCAAGTGATCTGGCCTGCATATGACTACCAGAGTTCCCAGGCAGGAATAATACTGGGACTCCATCAAACCTGTTGATACAGATTTATAATTTAATTTTTTGCAACATATTATTATTGTCACTGGTTAGGCAGAGATTGTAAAAAGGAAATTTGTGACAATATTCTCACAATAATATGTTTGTGGAGAATACAACTCTTAATTTATAGATATTTCAATTTATCTATCTATATATATAAAAGAAAGTCGTGTTAGTTACTCCATTTATAACTCAAGAACGGCTGAACCAATTTCGCTGAAAATTGGTGGAGAGGTAGCTTAGAACCAGGAGACGGACATAGGATACTTTTAATCCCGTTCCCGTGGGATGTGATGACAGACCGAATTCCACGGGGGCGAAGCCGCGGGCAGAAGCTAGTTTATAATAAAACCTGTTTTCTATGTACATACCACATTTTTCTGGCTCTCTCTGTAAATCGTCCTTCACTATATGCATATAATCCATATTGGGGATAGATCTTGTTTTCTGGCACGGATAACCGCTAAAACATTAATGAATATATATTCCAGAAATGTTTATAAATTTTATTTACATTACAAAAAAAAATAGGAGCAAATAAAATGTTTACTAACCACAAACTGTGGATATTCAAACATATAAGTCATAACACAATAGTTATTTTTATCACTGAAGTATAAATTCAAAACACCGAGAAGATAACCCAAAACAAAAATAAACGAAAGAATTTGAAAGACACTGGAGCCTAAAATAGTTAGGAACCTCATATTGACTTGTAGTATGATAAAACTACGCTAGTACGTATGTAAAATTATTGCTTCATTTATTAACATTATCCTGTGAAAACAGTGCAAATGATATAATTCAAGAATTTTGCTTTTCCACTCGTCACCGAATCGTTTGCAATAATTGCAACTGCATTGCATTTGTTTGCCAAATTGTCACTTTGTTTGTTTCACATAGACGTTATCTAACTGTCAAAAAGGTCAAGATTAGTGATGTAGTAGTGGGCTAGACAAAAAAGGAATCAGCCCAATGTGGGCTAAATTGCTAAACTAAAATATATTTCAATCACAGCTTTACATATTTAGCGAAATCAGATTAAAAAGAGGCACTTTTTATATGCTTCCATCCCGGATACAATATAAAATATTGATATAAAAATTATTATGCATGTGGCACTTCATTGCAATGAAGATCACGAACCTCAGAGTAACAATCTTACTTCAATGTCACGACCGGTATTTCATTGCCTGAATATTAGGTTTCAGTATTTGAGGTAGAAAAAGCAGTAAATGGAATGAAAAATGAAAAAGCAGTAGGACCAGATGAAATACCAGTTGAAGTGTGGAAGTTATTGAGAGTAGATGGTTGTACGTGGCTGGCTTTATTCTTCAATAAGTTGTTGTACGAAGAAGTTATACCTGACGAATGGTGCAACACTTTCCTAGTACCTGTATATAAAAACAAGGGTGACGTGCACGAGTGCAACAACTATCGGGGAATAAAGCTACTATCACACAGTATGAAAGTGTGGGAGAAAGTTATTGAGAGGCGACTGAGAGAAGAGAGTGCAATCTCACAAAACCAGTTCGGTTTTATGCCTGGTCGCGGAACTACGGACGCCATATTTGCTATTCGCCAATTATGCGAAAAATACAGAGAGGCACATAAAAACTTGCACATGGTGTTTGTTGACCTCGAGAAGGCATACGACCGGGTACCACGTGAGGTTTTGTGGTGGGCCCTTAAGAAGAATGGTGTACCTGGGAAGTACCTGCAGTTGATTCGAGCGATGTATGGTCGGTGCAGTACTCAAGTTCGATCCACAGCTGGCACCACTGACAGCTTCAATGTGGCTGTAGGCTTGCACCAGGGTTCGGCTCTTAGTCCTTACCTCTTCCTGTTAATCATGGATGCTCTTACGGCGGACATACAGGGGCAGGCTCCCTAGTGCATGCTTTTTGCCGATGACATTGTGCTAGTGGATGAGAGTGGTCCCGAGGTCCAGAGCAGGCTGACGGTGTGGTCCCAGAGACTGGAAAGTGTCGGATTGAAAGTAAGCAGAACCAAAACAGAGTACTTGTTTTGTGACTTCGGCGGACTTTCCGGTACTGCGTCCATATCTTTGGATGGATTGTCCTTATCAGTTTGCTCCGACTTTAGGTATCTTGGGTCACGTGTACAAAGCGATGGCGGAATTGACCGGGACGTTACATGTCGAATCAACTCAGGTTGGATGAAATGGCGACAGGTCACGGGAACAACCTGTGATAGACGGATGCCTCTCAAGCTGAAGGGCAAAATCTATAAATCCGTTATAAGACCTGTCGTGTTGTATGGATCAGAGTGCTGGGCCGTTAAGAAGATGGATGAAAGAAGACTGCATGCAGCGGAGATGAGAATGTTAAGGTGGATGTGTGGAGTGACTAGAATGGACAAAATAAGAAACGAGTATATTAGAGGAAGTCTGAAAGTGGCGCCAGTGGCAGAAAAGCTGAAAGGGAATCGTTTGTCTTGGTATGGGCATGTGATGAGAAGGGATGAAACGCATGTGACTAAAAGAGTGATGAGTATGAATGTGCAGGGACAGAGAGGTAGAGGGAGACCAAAGAAAAGATGGATGGATTGTGTTAAGGCCGATATGATGGGAAAGGGAGTGAGTGGTGAGATGACGGCTGATAGGGATGAATGGAAGAAAAGAACATGTTGCGCCGACCCCAAATAGATTGGGACATGGGCAGGAAGAAGAAGGTATTTGAGGTATTTTAAAAACTAATAAATAAGTGATATTGTAAGTTTTGTTGAAATAAATAAATAATCTGTGCTAGTAGGTATAGACTTCTTGCTTGGCTTTAATTTTAAGGTTGTAATTTCATTTTTTATCAAAATTCTAAAAAAAATCAAAATTTGTCGATGCTAAATAAATTACTTTGTCCGCGGACCCTCCTAGTATTATTTATTTTATTATCTGTCCATCCAAGGCGTCAACAAGCCAAGGAATTGATGCTACCAAATACCAAACCAATCAATAATGTCAATCTTCATTGGCAAAATAGTCGCCATCGACTCAGTTGCCACAAGGAAAATAGAAGAATGTCAATGTCAGACTTATGAGAGATAGACGGCCGTGTCGGTGTCAAACAGTCAAACTTCAGTTGCGTTTGATTACGAATTTACGTCGATCTGTGACTATCTTCTAGAAACTTAAAAGTTTAATCCGTTGTTTTTTATTAGATCTAAATGCAAAACAAACGACAATCCTTGTAAAAAGCCAGTTTTTAAAACAATTCTGTGGTATCAAATACTGAATAACAGTTGATCTGTTGTTGTTAATCTCGAAAAAAACATGACGTTATTTGCAGTACTCGGCGTATCGTGCACATTTATTATCTTAGCATTTCTTCTTAGAGTATTTTATTTGATATACCATATTTACACTACTGAATGTACAGTGATCAAAGAAAAATCATTACGTACAGTTTTTTGCATTGGTTCGGGTGGTCATACAACAGAATTACTAAGATTTGTTAGTAGTATAAATAGGAAGAAATATCAGCCAAGGATGTATATTTTGGCTGATAATGATGCTAACAGTGAAGTAAAGATTCACGAAATGGAGAAGCCACAGCGGGACTATACTCTTAACAGGATACCAAGAAGTCGAAATGTGCAGCAATCCTATCTATCTTCAATAATCAGTACCCTATATGCTACTTTATGTACAATTCCCTTAATTTATAAGTTACAACCTGATGTTATATTTTGTAATGGACCTGGTACTTGTATTCCTGTCTGTTTTGTTGCTTTTGTTTTAAGATGTTTATTTATGTTAGATTGTAGAATAGTATTTATAGAAAGCATATGCAGAGTTCGTACACTATCACTTACTGGAAAAATACTACAGTATTTTGCAGATGTTGTGGTAGTGCAATGGCCTCAATTAAGAGATGTTTGTTTTAGAGCTAAATACTTTGGTAGAGTGACATAATTTTAAGGTATTAATAACATTTTCATTTTGTAGCAAACAAAATCTTGTATTATAGAAGAAATATACATTCAAATTATTTTGTTTTTAGGCTGTAAATATGATGAGCTTGTTGGTAATTCTTTTCATTAAAATTAAATAAAAAATAATGTAACTTGAAAAATTTATAATTAATAGCTCAAGGGAGATCAGTACACAAATATATTTTCTAATTAAGCCACATTTACATTTTCTTGTAAGTAGGTATGCAATATTACTGAGATTTTCAATTTGAATATTTTGGTGGCATTATTTTGTTCTTTTTGCCTAAACTCGAATCAAAAAACATTACCAGCTTCCTTTAACACGTTCAGTGCCACCAGCTCGCCTCGCGAATTTACGTAAATTTGATTCCTGTGCCTGCGACTCGCGTGGCGAGTTCAGTGTACACGCGGAATGTGGAATGCGAAATGTATGCGGCATACGGGAAGACATCATGAAAAGTGTAGTGGCATTGAATGTGTTAAATAACCAGTTATATTGATAAACAAAACAGAAAAACCCCAAAGCTATACATAAGCCTATTTTAAGTGACACAAAGCAATTTTTTATAACAACTTATTATTAACTACAACTGTGTATACTTTATGATATTTTTCAATGTGTGAAATACAATTATACCTACATTCAATGCAATGTCATGTGTGATAGGTATTCAGTTAGATTTACTGTTATACACAGCTATCAACAAATTTTAAATTGTCTTAGTATGCAATAGCATAGCCATAGTGGTATAAAAATAACAACATTGACCTTTTCTTGGATGGCTTAGTTACAAAAGTGAACTCTTTTCATCTGTACATGGAAGAAAAATTTGTCTGATTTATTCTTACTAAATCTGCACCAACAGAGTGGGTTTTTAATCAACTGCTAATTTCATGCAGTTGATACTGAACTGATTGGGACTGTACTGTGTATTGATTGAGGGACTTATTGGGATGAGCAGTTGTTTATAAACTATTCTTTGCACAGATTATTAAAATGTTAATAAAAGGATTGTTATAAATCGGCTCTTTTATTTTAAAATACTTGAGATTTTCCACATTACTTTGTTCAATTCCACTACCTAAGTCGAGTCTATCTCACAAAACAATCCTAAGAGCACTAATTGAGTAAAGGCACATGACTTGCTCATCGAAGGAAAAAAATAGTCATTTTTGACCTTGAAAGATAACACTGTTCAATTGTATTAAGTACTTTTGTTAGCACCAAATTAAATAGCCCTGGCCGAAATATATGACCTTATTAAAACATTGTATAAACACAGTTGACAATATGGAAGGTACAATATTTGTGTTGAGTAAATACTACAAAATGCTTTATTTTATAGACTAGCAAGAACTTTCAAGCATCTTATTATACACAAGCAGCTTGCATCTTTGCATCTTTACATGTTCTATGTACATCATAATAATTATGAGGTTCATTACTTGGATGCTTGTTTTGCCAGTCTAAACATTTAGAGAATTTAAAAAAATACTTGATTCATGTTAAAAATATGAACACCTCAAGTAACTTTTAGGCCCCCAATCTTTGGCAGTCATTTATTCAATAATTTTGATGTTCCTTTTTAGGAGTAGGTAACTTTATCAGATCAAAATTTAGTTTATTTAGAGTAAGCAAATGCATCAGTCTTTATAATAAACAACTTGCAACATTACATGGATGCATAATACAAAAATAGTGGAGTAAATAAATACAATATTATGAATAACTTTGTCTTTAGCTTATGACACTGGGCATAAGCTGCTTAATTTTGATGTAAAAAATGTAAGGAAAATTAATTGCATTTTTTTTATAATTAGAAAGAATTGGCTCAATGCATGCATTGTCACAATATTTAGAATAATCATACCTGTGTGACTGCCAAAAAAGCTATGATGAAATAATACTATGTATGTTTAAGACTTATTTGTGACAATACTTATACACAAAACCTTTTTTACAGTATTTTTTTTAGTTTCAATGAATTTAACCTTTTTTAATTGTGTAACTATTGTCCAAACAAGCAATAATATTGCATACAAACAGATCTAAAATCATCTCTTCTTTTACACAGAGATCACTTCATAACAAGTGGCAGTCAACACAACAAGTTCACAAGTTTATCTTAAGCTAGTTATTAAATTACAGATACCCTTTACATTGAGATATATAACAATATTGCTAACAAACCAATATATTAGGCACGTCCGAGAATACTACATTACTAGTAAGTGACTATGTATCTAAAAATATAAGTACAAAAGGAAGAATTAAGTTTTCTTACATACCTAAATATTAAACAAGTACTCATAAGTAGTATTATCATGTTTCAAGGTTTACTATTATCTAAGTTGGTACTAGTTGTTTGATTACTAGTTTCTTGCTTGGCACTTTCATCATTTTTGTTATTTATCCGTAATTTCTCATCATCTATGAGGTACATTGCTTCATCATATGTCGGAGGTGGTGGCTCAGAACTGGAAGGCTGGGGTTTACTAGCTGCAGCACTTGATATTAAGGCATCATAGGAAGGTGGTAGTGTGGCACTGGAAGCAGTGCGAGGCACTTGACCACTATAGGCTTGTTCAGCTTGGACAGCAGCCATATCCTATAAAAATATTATCTTTCAGTATAGTTTATGATACTCACAACATTCTCCTTTATTGAGAATGCAAATTAAAAAATCAAGATATAAATTTGTATGGAAGAAACATTTGGTCCCTGGCAGGGTTTAAACCTGTGTCCCTCTGTGTTGATGGAAAATACAATAAAAAATTACTATAAACCTAATTGGTTCTCATTATTGAGTCTCTCTTAGGTATTAGCCTTTTATTAGCTTTATCTCATAACAAACAGTTCAGTCAGTAGTTCAAGGTGAGGTGTAAATAAATATTTAATATCAACTATGACAAAGTAAATAATTCATTTGCAATTTTTCTATACTTATTTACTTGGTAGACAACACCATATGATAAAAGTTGTATGAATTTCACAAGTCAAACAGGAAAAGAATAAACAACTCTATTTAGGTAACTATCAAATTGATTTTAAAGTGACCTAGTAAGTATTTTTAGTAGACACCAGTCTTGATAAAGTGGTCCCCCTTTTATAGTACAAATAGTGTTTTTATTAGTTCAGTGACATTTAACAATTTGATTAAACATTGATTATACATGAACATATGATTAACAAATAAAAATAACGACATAAAAAAAAAAAAAATTTGGTAAACATAATTTTAGTGAGGTCTCTCTGAATATAAACATTTTAATCTACACTCTTGGGGATAAAATGGCTATAAAACATTTGCAAAATAAATAATTTTAGTAAACACAAAAATATTTAGGCCCACTTGCACCAACTTCTTAAATATATTTAAATTGTATTTAAACACAATTTTTCATAGTAAAGTTTTGTTTAAATACGATTTAAATATATCTAAGAAGTTGGTGCAAGTGGGCCTTAGATACCTACCTAGCTATTGTTTACTAAAAACATTAAAAACATATCGGGTATCTTGCCCTAGACTGCACAATAATATAAGCTTATAAATTAGAGAGAATAACATGGCTTACCCTTATAATCGCCCTCTGGTGTAAAAGCATTTGTATCACACTTTTTCTCCTCAAATAAAGCATACTTTTCACGGCAACCATCATCCCAGAACATATAAAAATTGGCCCTACTAGCCACATGTGTCCTAAGTTGCTGAGAATATACCCATCGGCATCGCCTAATGCTAGCACTGTTATCACAGTGCCCACAGAAAATAACACCATTGAAAGCACAAAATAAGAATAACTTGTACAGTCACAACGACCGAATCTTTGATCTTCGTCAAAATCGTAATCACGACGCCTCAAACGATGTAAACGTTGTCGAATGAAAGGGCTATCGAATACGGTAGCCATTTTTTATTATATTTAGCACACTTCTCACATCCAACACATATTCTGCATTCGAATTCCAATTGTTGAAAAATTACGTGAAGAATTACGAACTTTCTTACTTTGGAAAGTGTGTGAAAAATACCTGTAAAAGCAAACGAAAAACAAGTCTGTCTTCTACTCTACCGTGCCACAATTTCAGCAACCATAGAGTAAATAAAAATATTAACAACTCAAGTGGTTGAATCGAGTGGTGCATCCCTAATGCACTAATTGATAATCCTTAGAGCATTTATATAACATTATGGAGACGGCATAGCCGGGGTTACCCCTCAGCCAAAGTACAAGCCGTATGACACATGCACGTCATTCGTATCGTAATATAAAACTAGTTTGTAAAGAAAGACAAGAAACACTGTAGCATTCTTAAATTGTTTAACAATGTTTTAGAAATCTATTTATGATATTTTTTTGCATTCTCCATGCTGTCGCGATAGTAGTAGTTAGTAGAACAGTAGTTTTTATCATTTCTGCTGAGTACGTGTACTAAGTGGTCCTGCCAGAGAATATGCTCCCTCAGCTCCCTGGCAGAGCCACAACCAATGCACATTATTTCTTTACCTAATTATAGGTACATCGAAATGGGCCATAAGTACATTATGTACATGTGTAGTACATATTTTAAGATATAATTGGTTGGAATTTATTAGGGTGGCTCTGCAGCAGAATAAGACACGTTCACTCGCGATTACCGCCATTATGTATCGTTTTACGGCGCAAATAATTTTTCACGGAAAATTATTAATTTTGCGGTTTATTTATGTAAAACGCTTGGACTATATATCCAATGGACTTCATAACGTAACGTGTATAGTTCGCGCAATATAACTTGACCCAAAACTAACGGAGAGGAGGAAAGATGGCGCAATGCATTTGCATGCAAAATATACTAAAAATTGACAACTGCGCATCCGCCATATTGGTTCAAGTTATTTTGCGCCAAGTGTAACGCGCTTCATTCTACGAACAAAAAAGTCTATCACTTTTGGTGGGGGTAGGAAACACTACATAGACATTATTGCACTACATACTAATAATCATTTTGTATCACTACAAACTCACACAAATAAAAATCTTCACCACTAACACAATTCACGCACACAAGCAGGTCTAATACATAAACATACAAGAATTGACAGCTGCATGATAGAAAAACACAATAAAGTTAATAGGGAAGCTACAGTATCGATATTTTATATAGATCAGATAAATTATTTTAGAAATAATAGTATGTTTTGTCCCATAGGTACTCCTGTTATTTCGTTGAATTGGATATCGAAAACAGAAAATAAGGTGTTTAAAGAAACCCCGATCTAAATAATTTTAATGGTTTTAAAATTAATATTTTTTTGTAAATACGTTAATAAATTGCTCAGGATCACTTTTTCAGGCAAAGTATAAAACTTTTGTGAACTTATTACACAATGGTTTTAGTTAATTCTATTTTATGATGCACTGTAGGTAATATTTGGAAATATTTATATAACAATCAAACCTCTTCAATTTTAACGATGGTATTTTGTAAATATGAAAGTTACATAGTAAAATCTAAATCTTAGTTACCTTACAGTAACTTAACATAGCATAATATACCATCACGCCTGTATTCCCCGACAGTATACACCTACAGTGCGCCGGTATGTTTAGGTCCCATGTAATAGGGGGCGATCCTATTGCCATCAACCGGGCACAAATATCAAACTCCGAGCTGCTACTGGGAATTTCATAGAAAAACCCAATAACACTTTGCTCGACCTGGGAATCGAACCCAGGACCTATAGCGTAGCAGTCGCGCTCTGGACCACTAGGCTAATGAGGCAGTTAAAAATACTTCAAAATCCAAATTCCAGCCAAACCCCACATATTTGAACAATGGCGCTACTAAAATATAAAAATATCTGCCTAAAAAGACCTTTCTAATGACATGTATCTGAAACCTATTGGAGGGTCGGAACGTCTCGTATAGAGATTTTTAAAATACTTAAAAATCCAAATTCCGGCCAAACCACACATAATTGAACAATGCCACCATAATATCAAAATATCTGTAATCCTTTCAAATGAGATATGTCTGAAACCTGTTGGAGAGTGGAAACTTCTCGTACAGACGATATAAAAGAATACTTACAAATCCAAATTCCGGCCAAACCCCACATGTTTGAACAATGCGGCCATAATATCAAAATATTTGCCTAAAAAGACCTTTCTAATGACATGTATCTGAAACCTGTTGGAGGGTCGGAACGTCTCTTACAGACGATTACAAAAATACTTTCAAATCCAAATTCCGGCCATACCTCACGTATTTGAAGAATGTTGCTTAAACTCAACATGTTGCTATAACATTATCTGCATAAAGAGACCTTTCAAGTGAGATATGTCTGAAACCTGTTGGAGGGTGGAAACGTCTCTTACAGACGATATAAAAAATACTTACAAATCCAAATTCCGGTCAAACCCCACATATTTGAACAATGGCGCTATAATATAAAAATATCTGCCTAAAAAGACCTTTCGAATGACATATATCTGAAACCTGTTGGAGGGTGGAGACGTTTCTTCCCATTTTCCTCTATCAAACACAATTTCTCAATGTCAATGACATTTGAGAAATAGGGTATTGCACCTTTTTTTGAAAACTGTTTTAACTTAATCCTTAGATCGTAATGAACCAGTAGAATTTTTATTTCAGTTTTATAAAACCGAAAAATGCCTTATAAACGATTTTTAATTTATGATTTTGAATTTTCGCGCGGCAACGCTAGCCGCCATGCTACTTCGGGTCGTGACGTCACTTCGTTAGTAAACAATTCAACTGCAAAAGACCAAGTAACGTCAAGTAACTATCGGAGTGACATCACGTCGGAATCCAATATGGTGGATGGCGTTTTAAAACAGATTAAAAAAGACTATTTTTGAAATTGAATTATAAAATTTACATTGCATTTTTATAAATAAATACTATCGTTTCTCGTTAACTTTTTAAAAATCTATCATAAATATGCATTTTTCTTACATGGTGTAAAATACCCTATTGTGTTTGTAAATGCACTCATTTAAAGGCGAAAATCCTAGTGTAAGTAGGGGCAACGTTTTAAGGACCCAGTCGGGCATAGCAAGGTAGGAGAGAGGAAGCTATATTTTTTGTTGCTCCATAGTTATATGCTCTAAGATTTTTATAAATATTTTACATACTATTGTTTTTGGATAGAGAAAATAGTCGAGTTGAAGAACACGTTTGAGTTTCCGACTATTTATATTTATGTAATCACTACATAATCTGTGGAAAAGACTTGCTTTTAGACTCACTTTTCGTTTTCGAGGCTTTTGCTTTTAGATTAGACCATGAGTGAATGACTGAAAATACTGACAATAGATCTGGCAAAAGTTCAGTCGTCAATTTTATTGTCAAAGTCAAAATTGTCAATGATACGCAACGCAAACGTTCATGTTTTTGTGACGACGTACATTCGTTATTTGTTTAGGAAACTATATCCCTTGAATTTTAGCTTATAATAAGGATTTTGCAGAAAGTGCAGATTTTCATTGCTATGTTTTCGGTGTGATTATAAGTGGTAGTCTGTTTGAATAGATAATAATGGCCCCTTTAGTTTTATTTATCGTGGCATTTGTGTTGGAAAAGGGTACTTAGATTTTTATATTACCAATTTACTGGTTGTTAATGTATGGATTGTTTATAATTCATATGGCATTTTATTTTTTATAGGAGTGTTAGGTACTGACGTGTCTCTAACAAACAGTGGGCCTGCGGTGCGAGGTGCCAATGTAACATTCACAGCTGCTATTGTATCTGGTTACACAGGAAAGAATTACAAATTCGTGTTTACTGATAATGCAGTCCCACAACACCTTGAAGAGGTAAGCTGTCACAGATTGGATCTTACAATAAATAATTCCTTAAAAAGTATTTAATGGGACTCCAATGAGTTTACTGCTAATAGAATTAATGCTGGTGAGGAAAATATTCTAGATATGAGTTTAAATGTTCTGTTGATTGAGTTATGGGTATAAGTATAAGTTTTTACCTCACTGGTGTATTCCCATGGACTGTTACTCATCTTCCTTCCTGTTTAAAATCAGTGTAGTATTAATTAACTTTATGTTGTAAATCAACCATTGTTAAAGAAAGTACTTTTGAAAAATGACATTTTGATAGAAAGTGCTATAGCACAGTCTAACTTTTAATTGGTGAAATTGCATTGCAGTTTATTCTAAGACTAAAATTCTTAGAAACCAGTGAATGTTTGAATGATGTGAACTCTTAGGTTTTGTTAGGCTTATGTTTTCTTGGCACCAATTGGCAAAATATTTTAGTCCACCACTTAATTTGCTATCCCACATGACTATTCCAAGTGTAGCCAGCATAGTTTATAAGTTACTGCAGTCATTGAACTCTTGGAACACACAACCTTCAATGCTACCAACAACATTTATAATGTGTGATATCAATACATTTATAATGTGTCTGAAAAAAAGAAATGGGTAAGTAAGTGTTTGCGATCATTGTAGTTAAAATGAGTGGTCTGAATCAATGTTTGGGTCTGATAGCATATTATTTATTTTGCTAGATCAGCACTTTCATTTTCAACAAGTTGTATGAGACACATATGATTGCATCTGACCCTTGCCTGGATCTGCCTTGCTCTGTGCACAGAGTGTAAGATGGAACATGCAATCAAGTAAATAAACTTTTAAGCTTTGGAGAAAAATCATGGTTAAAATGTATTTGGCAAAACCAAATTATAACATCATATTCATGAATTTTTAACTACACTAATGCATAACTCCTGTGATCAGCCTTGCAGTTTTGCTTTAGTATAAATGAGTTCAAGATGTCTGTATAGTTTTGAAGGTGAGGATAAATCTTCCTGGTCATAATTTCCATCTGGCTAATTGAAACAGAATATTTTTACTTTCCCAATGTACTCAATATCTAGATATATCGAATCCTTTTCCAGATCTACAGTAAAAATCAATCTGTTAATTGGATTGTTGAATACACAAGAGGAACTTATGAAGCAGGAGAATATAGTGTCTACCTAGAAGTGAAGACATATTACTCCGAATACATATGGTGGACTGTGGCCACTGCCTTCACTGCATTTAATCTAACAGGTGTGTAACTTAGAGAAATATAAGCATATATTTATTTAGGTGTCAGCAACTTCTTACTGAAGTCAATATTGATTCATGATAGGTTGAAGATTCTTTCTATTTATATGTGAAACTCACATGCACATAATAAGCCGTCTATTTAGCTGTGAAACTGAAACTCTCATGCACATATTATGCTAATAGAATATATATGCACCTAAAGGTATAGTATTGGAAGCAATGCAAGCGGCCCTATGTGGCATGTTACATTAACATGCCTGGTTACATGCCACTGTTGATTGTTGAAGGGACCACTGTAAAAGCTTTTTTTGCTCTGATGCGATTTCCATTTCACATTGTCTGACTTAAGGTGACCAAGGGCGTCACAGGCTTCTTGGACCCAAACCTGCGTAGGTTTGGGTCCAAGAAGCCTGTGGTAGAATGCATATGTGAATCTGTAAATGAGTAATACAATATCAAGAAGCGGCGGTAGCCTAATGGCGAGGGCATAGGGTTGCCGGTTCGAAACTCACCCATTGCACTACCGACGTGAACCCACTCGTAACACAAGCATTTAGCTTAGAACGAGGGGTTAACATGAATACTAAGTAGTAATGTGCGACCCACATTGCTACTCATACTATAATTATTTATTTAGCTTTCCTCAACATCGCGGTAGAGATAAAGGCGTAGCAGTGGATATAATGGCTAGGGCTTCGTACTTGTGATCATGCGATGATTGGTTTGAAAACCACCCATTGCATTATCGACGTAACTTAAGCATTAAGCTTAGCACTAAGGAGGTTAACACGAATACTAGTAGTGTCCCACCCACATCTGACATCGCTAGTAAGCTTTTCTTTAAAAAAAATATGTAAGCAGGGCAAAGGCCTATCGTCTTTTGTTAATACTATTTCGACCATACGCTGAGTAGTTGTACAAAGAAGCATAATATCTGGAGTGTGATATTAAAGATAGTAGGTAGGTACCTACATTAAATTGTCATAAACAAAATGCAAATCAGCGTTTATAACTTTTTATGTTCCATATCAGGTTATTCAACTTATGTGGTCTGAAATGGATTTCCTTTTAGCGTGCTAGCTTTACTTATTAACGAATTGCTGTTGACCTTTCTAAACTAATCTATTATTTAAAAAAAGGTTGCAAAAGATTTGTATTTTTTACCTTATGAATAAACTCAAAAACCACTGGATTGATTTAAAAAAGTCTTTCAACTATAGAATGTTATCTACCTACATTATCACTGATTAACATAGGCCAGCTTGGCAATGACATTATAAAGTTAAAAAGATTGTTGGTTAATCGATTTAACTATAACGTCACTTTAGGTGGCCAGTGAAACCGAGTGAAACAGGGGTTTATTAAATACCTAAGTTCTTTTTAACCGACTTCAAAAAAAGGAGGTTCTTAATTCGTCGGAATATTTTATTTTATTTCTGTTCACCGATTACTCGAATACCTACGCCTCAACCGATATGGATTTTTTTTGTTTCAAAGGGTATAGGTACCTTCTTCCCAGGTGGTCAAAATAAAAAAAAAACTAAGGAAAACGAGGTTGTTTAACCACGATTTTATCCGAAGACATTTTCAATTCAAAATGATCACTGTACCTACTCCCAAACCGTACCCAAATGCCTTAGTTACATACCGAAATAATCAACATTATACGTATAATTAATATAATTATCTATCTAGGTTAGGCACTAAATAAATGAAAATTCGACTGTGAAACACGTAGGTGTAGTAGCTACGTGTTTCACAGCCGTATTATCATTTATTTAGTATCTATAGTAGCTTAATCCCTCTCATTCTGAGAGGAGAACCGTGCCCAGCAGTGGGACTGTATAATGGGTTGATTAAGTATTTTTGTTTATGTATTTAGTACCTGTAGTAGATCCGAAATAACAGTGCGCTTGTAAAGCAGTTGCGAACAGCCGCGCAGGTCAAATAATCTAAGCGTTCATAAGCATAAATATCGAAGTGAGGACATTAACCACGAATGCGAAACATTTACTTCCCCAACTGTCTTTATATCGAGTTTTGACATTAAAAATTACGGCAAAACCATTTCGAAAACGTATTCGTATCCAAATCGAGGATGATTTGTATGAGGAGGTTAATGAACGTAGATAAAGCGAAAGTGTTGTGCCAGCATCGTAGCAAGTGTAGTCTCTGCCTACTGCAATGGGTGACAGATGTGAAAATATGTATGTAGGTATGTATGAGATTTGTAGCAGAAAAAAACTCATTCGTTTACGATACGAATTTGATAGTTGTTCGTGCTTGGGCTACAGTACGTGTACAGTACAGTACAGTACCTACTCAGAAAGTTTTTAGAAACTAAAAAACTAACTTCTATAAAAAAAATATTTTTATTAAATTTTTTCAAAGAACTCTCCACTACAAAGTTTCATGCGTCTGAACCAATTTTCAAAACATTTTTTCCAGTCCTCCGCAGACACCTCTTCCACGGCCTTCTCAAACGCTGCTAGCGCGTCTTCCGGCGATGAAAACTGTATCCCTTTGAGCAGATTTTTAGTTTTAGGGAATATAAAGAAGTCACACGGAGCCGAATCAGGACTGTAAGGAGGTTGTCCCAAGACTCTGACCGGTGTGGAGTCTAGGAAGTCCATCGTTTTGATCGTAGAGTACGCGGGCGCGTTGTCGTGGTGAAGAAGGAGCCCGGTGTTCAGTCCCTTTTTGCTCATTGCAGAAAACACTTCTGGCAGGCATTTTGTGCTATACCATTCAGCGTTGATGCTGCTTTGGTTTAGAAGTGGAATTGAAATTAGGTACCCCATCAAAGTGAAGAAACTAGCGATCAAAACATTTTTCCTGCGCTCCTCAATCGCTTCACTTTCGTAGGCGTTGGTTCATTTTGAAGCAGCCAAACTGTCGACTGACGCTTTGTTTCTGGATCGTATTGATAAATCCAGTATTCGTCACCTGTCACAATGTCGTAAACGCGCCGTGACGAGCCTGCATCAAATTTTTGTATCATATCACGGCACCAATCCACACGGGCCTGCTTCTGAGCTTCGGTGAGGTTGTGCGGTACCCAGCGGGAACTATCCTCCTTACGCGAAGGTGCTCGTGCAAAATCTTGTGAACACTTACTGAACCAATCAGCAGAGTATGCTGAATCTCTTCGTACGTAATTCGTCTGTTTTCTTGAATTAATTTTTTTACTGCCAACACACTTTCTTCGGTGACAGCCGTCGTAGGAAGACCACTCCTTTCTTCATCCGCCAAAGTAAGACGACCGCGTTTGCGCTCGCTCGCTAACTCGCTATACCAGCGGTAGATGGTTGCTTTTGAAGGTCCTTCATCTATAAAAGAAATTCGAAGTCGATCAAATGACTCATCAGGTTATAAGCCACATTTGAAATCATAAAAAAATCATTGCACGAAAATGTTCTCGATGCAGTTCCATTTTTTATGAGACAAGAAAATTTGAATTGTCTCAAAAAAATGCGGAGGGAAATTTGAAAATAGAACAGTGGTATTTTTACTTTTAAATAATCGCATACATAAAAACTTTTTGTCGCAATACTTTCTGAGTGGCCTGGTACAGACGTGACTGTTTCTTCGTGGGGCTACCTGTATAGTCCGCGCAAAATAACTTGACCCAAAACTAACGGAGAGGGGGAAAGTTTGCGCAGTACATTTGGGAGCAAAATGTACTAAAAAACGACTACTGCGCATCCGCCATTTTGGTTCAAGTTATTTTGCGCCAACTGTACTAACAAAATTTAATTCTCGCTAAGTATATATAACTTTCGAAATACCGTCGTTGTTGGCGCAGGATAATATCGTTATATCGATTTTCGGAATAACAAGATCCCACAGGGGCTTATCCCAGTGATTCACTAATTGGATCACTTGCGCGATTTCTGAGCACTGCATACGATCCCGTAAAACCAGGATGTTGTAGGATAAAAAAAATATCGTATTGTTGAATTTGTAAAATAACTGCCTCATTAGCTAAGTGGTCCTAAGCGCGACTGCTACGCTAGAGGTCCTGGGCTCGATTCCCAGGTCGAGCAAAGTGTTATTGGGTTTTTCTATGAAATTCCCAGTAGCAGCTCGGAGTTAGGAATTTGTGCCCGGTTAATGGCAATAGGCTCGCCCCCTATTACATGGGACCTAAACATACCGGCGAACTGTGGGTGTACATTAGTACGCCTCTGCCTAACCCTTCGGGGAATACAGGCGTGATGGTATGTTATGTTATTGTTGAATTTTATTACAGACGACTTAGGTGCCGCATTCAGAGACGACAGTAAAGTTAACGTAAAAAAAAAACGTTAAACTTTAACCAGTCCCCTTTACAAAGTGATTATGACGTAGCCAACATATTCAGTGTTTTTTTAAAGGCCTCGTTATCCCACTGCTAGGTAAAGGCATCCCATTATTTAGTCCAGATTTTTTTGCCCTTGGCTTCTTCACTGCATGCTCGCAAGATATTAAAATAATTTCGACATTTCTTCAACGAGATATTACACCTAGTTACAAAAGTGGATGATGAGCATGAGGTCCTGACTTTGATTCCGTCGAGGCCACTGCACACAATAGCATAAAAAAGTACATACTTTTATGTAATTATCTTATAAAATAAAAAAATAAATTGAAAAAAAGATGCAAACTATTCCTATGGATCCTCGGCACTTCAGAAAAGATATAACATAGCGGGCTGTTATCGCAGACTCCACGGATATACGGACTATAAAATGACAAAATGCTTCCTATCCTAACAGCCATTGAATGACCATTTAGATACAATGATATAGCAGGCATGGCCCATGGGTCATTGGTGTGATGTTATAATAAAAATATTGTGTGCGTTTTTGTATTTATTTCCATAAGCTACGCAGTTCCATCTGTGTACATACAACTCATCAATAAAAAAGACAATGAGTACCTAATATAAAATACAGTACTTTTGTATTAATATGTATTTTTTATATTTTGTTAATGAGTTTCGGATGCCAACAAACCAACATGCTGGCAAAAAAATCGTTTGACAGCATCAAAATGGGTAGAGATGAAGCGGTTACGCTTTGGAATTATATTTGGTTGTTAAAGCGAGTTGGATATGACGATACGCGATAAGGCAACAATCCCTTGTCATATGAATGTCGATAACACACTCATATAAAACGTGCGGTATAAGTTCGCATTCCAATGTACTTATTGAAAATTTTTGCCAGCTTGATTGACGCATTTATTATTTATTTAATTTATTATTTATAAATGTGCTTTGCTGCTGCAATAAATATTAAATGTTATTGTTAACAGATACACTTCACGGGGACATGATATTAAATCAAGACGAAGCACAAAGGCCAAACGATTTTGTGGCAGTTAACAAAACCGTCAACCACTTTGTCAAACTGCAAGACAGTGAGTTGCAGTTCTTAAAGAAGAACGCCTCCTCGGTCCTCACACATTGGTTTATAGACTGTGTGTACATAGAGAGCAACACGGATTTCTCTTTAAACTATACATACGAAGATAATATGGGCAGTCATGATGTCGAAGCAATAGTTGTCGCAAACAATGAGCCTTTGCCGCCCATTACGACAACGACTACTACAACAACTACTACGACTACGACAACAACTTCAACAACAACAACGACTACTACAACAACAACTCCTAAACCAACAACGACACCAGTTTCAACAACAACACCAAAAAATGATACAAATGACAATGAGACATCACCACATAAAGTGGCGAAACGGGCCATCTCAAATAGGACTACGATGAAGAATTTAGAGGGTCTGCAAGATTTTACTTGCAATAATACAGTGCCTGTAAGCAAAGGTTATACTTTTGGACGTTATCGGCGAACTGTATTTGTGAGAGGTAAGCAGTTATTCATATTGTTCCCAGGGCCTGTAGCAATATATGGAAAAAAAATAAAAAAAGATTTTTAGATTCAAATGAATGATTGCAAATTGTCTTAGCGCTCAGTGCCACTAACGATTTATATGAAAATCAATACTTTTTTTTATTATATTTTCGTGCCTGTGTTTTTGACAGGATCTCAAATCACTGGGCATGAATGAGGAAAAAAATCTGAACTCTTCAATTTATATAATGTGGTTTTTAATACTATATGTTTGGGTTCCAGCTTGCCTTAGTCATCCGATAATAATAAATCGTATTATTTTCCTGCACGACACAACGCGGTGTTCTCTTGTTGGATGATATGTATATCCTGCCCTGTTTTGATTTCACTAATACATCCTTAACGTAATTCACGCTCGGTATGAGTGGTGTAGGAAAATATTTGTGCATGATAATAATATTTAAAACAACACCAAATGAATAGGTATATAAATTTAAGATACTATTGAAATTTATATTCGGTTTTTAACAACATATCGATCGACTTATTCGCTAAAGACTCGCCACAGCTTCCTGCCTGGCACCATTTTTTTTAAAATATATAATTATAATTATAAAATTATAAAAAAGCTGTGTCTGTACATTGAAGATATTTAAAAATAAACAAGTGGGTCAGAGTATATAAATGTCCCCGAACCCAAATATGTGATTTTTAAAATTCTTATCTGTTTGTCTGTTTGTTACGGGTTGGCGCAAAAACTATTGAATTAATTCTAATATTGTTATCACTGTTAGAAAGTATGTGCTCCAACTTAAAAACTGGTATACTTATTATCTCAAATAATTAAACGGAACCTGAGATACAGCTTAACCTCTCTAATGTATAGAGACCCATACAAAGAAGAGATCATCACTGTTGGTTTTTGAGCTTCAAGTGAGCGAAGCCGCGGGCAGAAGCTAGTATATAATAACATTACAGCCGAAGCCAATGCGTTACAATGTTAATAAAAAGTATATATATTTACCACTGTTAAATTAAAATTAAAATAAAAGACAACAAATATAATTAAAATTAGGTATACTTTATTTACTTTGTACAAGTATGTGCATGATTTTTTGAAGGTAAAGAACTATTCTGCAAGTTCATCTAGGTTGGGACGGCTACTACGCCAAATATTCTATCGCTATGCTAAGCCATATGTCGTAACATTATTGTATTCAGGTTTTAAGGGTAATATAATGTACAGTCTATCCCAGTTAACTTGTCTTTTTTGGTAAACAAATATGGCGTCCTAGTAACCAGAGACAACTAATAGTGGTTAGATAATGTTGGGAAATCATGAATGAATGACTGAACTAAATACTCTTAGGCAAGACTATTGAAGAAGGATTCTCACCTAGACGAGTACTGATTTGTTTTTTAATTTTAAATATGAAGTGAATGTGTGAAGTGAATATGAAGAAATAAAACGACAACTGCAAATCATTAATTTATTAGTAGTTCCTCTGAAATACACGTGTCAGAATCTTTCGTCAGAAAATTCCGACACATGTATTATGAACCTCTGGTTCGGTGCATCTGATGCAGTATCATTGTACCCGATAGAGTAAACCCACCCCCACCAGGTGCCCGACAAGGCAGTCCACAAGGACTTTCAATTAGCTTGCCCACCTCGACGAGCAGCACTAGGATAGGAATGCCTACGGAGAATCTGCAGGGCGTCCCGGCTTCGCAGAGGATCTGCTTCCCCGTTTTCCATCGGAGTGGAATTGGCCCCTCGTGCGCTAAGGAACTCCCTCAATCGAGGCCCGAGAGCCGCCAAGGCCGGGCGACCCACTCTTTGCCATGCAAGCCGTCGGGTCCTGGAGCAGTATTTCTGGCCTTGAGACTTCAACCACCACTCATTTCTACGCCGTTCACCTCGGGAACAACGTCGTCACTGTGGTCCGCAAAAAGTCGACAAAATTCCTAGCTACAACTATTATTGTTCTTAATTCTAATTCTTGTTAATTCCATCTTTAATATTTCATATTCTGATGTCGGCACAGGGTTCATGATTAAAAACGTAGTATGCTTTATCACGTGGGAGAGCCATGCTTCGGCACGGATGGGCCGGCTCGACCGGAGTGATACCACGGCCTCACAGAAAACCGGCGTGAAACAACGCTTGCGTTGTTTTTCGCCGAGTGAGTTGAGGTTACCGGAGGCCCAAACCCTTTTAAAGGCGGGCAGCGCACTTGCGACTCCTCTGGTGTTGCGGGTGTCCATGGGCGGCGGTTATCACTTACCATCAGGTGATCCGTTTGCTCGTTTGCCCCCCTATATCATAAAAAAAAAAAAATGCTAAATAGCAAAAAAGTGCTATGGATAATATTGTACACAATATTATTTTTGTGAAGATAAAGACTTTTTGGATTTTTTGCTCATTCACATAAATCAAAATCATTCATTATTTTGTCACATCCCCTAAAATTCGTAGATGATCTAGAGTTTTGAAATGTCAAATTGTCATGATTATTTTATTCTGTGAAAATGTAATTACATAAAATTTCGTTTTTATTAAAAATAATAGACTTTTATAGTGATTTCGAAGCAGTTTTTGGTGTAATTTAAAGTGTATGTGTATAATGTAAGTGTTAATAAAATCGTTTCCTACATCAAGTGCGTGATTAAAGAAAAACTTGTGATTTTCGCATCGGGAAGGGTTTGTTTACCAAAAAAGACAAGTCCAAAAAAACGGACTGTAGTAAGTTAATTTGGGACAAGTATGTCAGAAAAGATTACATTTGTCTGCAGGTTTTGTTTGCAGCAGTTAAGGTGTTCATCTCGCTACTTTACTTTTTCGTAGTGCCCCGTCACATAGTTCTTGGTACCTAGCGAAGGCGCTGTCATAAAAAAAAAACAGATTATAACAATGTTTTATTCTTATTTACAGAGCCAATATCCACAATAAACATCACTGGTATGAACTGGCTGCAGCATGGAGATCTACTCAACCTCAACGTCAAGTACACCGGCTCCCAGCCTTTCTACTACTGTATACAGTACAAATTGGGCCAGTACAATATCACTGGCAATGAAACGTGTCCGACCAAGACTAGAACTATCGCCAGCTCGTTCCCTCTAGTCCATTACTTCTCAGACAGCGACCAGCATACAGTGGTGGTGGTCATAGAAAATGAAATTGGGAAGAATGTTGCTAGAGCTACTATTAATATTTATAAAGGTGAGATGTGTGCAACTATTGTTATAAGTCTTTATGAGTGTTATTCGAATTTGAATCTTAACCAAATGTAATATAAGTCGAAAGACACTCGAGATACCTACACAATAAGACACTCTTGACCTGAAAGTGATTCTCTTATATCAAGTAATGGTCCAAATGTCACTTGTCCAGAAACAATAATTAATTTTGAATAAGTATTTATTGCATTTTTCTTCTCTTATAATTTTCTTTCCTGATTCGTTGCGGTTCTAAAAATATTCGAATAGTTCTATAAACCATTCATTTAATGGTCTTTTGAAATCATGGGTTGAAAAGTCAACCTTGAAGACAGTTTTATTTACCTGAATCCCGCGTCTAAGCTCATGCTTAATTATAACAGCAATTTTATTTACCACTTGTGTTATATTTCCAGCGTCGGTGCACGCGCAGTTATCGGTAATAGTAATACCGGTGTTCTTCTGCCTGGTGGCTGTCACCTTGGTCGTGTTTGGTATTGCCTACTACCAACATCGCTCCAGGTGAGATGAAATAAAATATTGATATTACTTAACATACTTTGCAAGACCGTACCACAACATGTCATCGCGATCATCTTTATTTCAGTTGTGAGAGAGAGAGATGCAACGATCTAAAAATTGCGAGAAATGATCGCGCTAACGCGGTCTCTAACCTTGATGATAGGCTTGTGTCCACTTTACTTCGACTTTTAATTGTATTCAGTAACTTGACAGTTCGAAGAGAAATAATGATACCACACTACAACTAATAGTGTTGGGGTAGTGAATGATTTTGCGTAAAGATTGATTGATAAAAATGGTTTAATATAAAATTAAACTAAAAAATCGTATATAAGATGTAAAATATAAGAATAATTTATCAAAGTAATTTCCTTTTCTATTTTATTCTAATAAAAACCACCCAAAAATAAAAAAGCATATAATTTAACTTTTTTTACTTTTGTAATTTTTGACATTTTATAGATTAACTTACTACTGAGAAACAAATTCTACTATTTTTAATAGTTTATATTGTGTTTTGAAGACTAGCTATTCAATATACATAAAAAGTTTGTTCATGTAAGTACATTTCACTCTTTGACCACCTCACTATCTTTTTTTGTCATAAACTTCAACTGTCAAGTTACTGAATACAATTAAAAGTCGAAGTATAAGAATAAATTGAATGGATTAGTTTCTAATGTTTACTAAAATAAATATTTAACAAAAAAAAAACAATTTAATAAAAAAGATAGAGATTAAAAATATTTTTAGATAATAAAATCGGTAAAATTAGGCAGTTAGTCATGTGACATAGTGAACAACCAATAAGGAACTGCGACGTTATTATTATATTAATTTGAGAGAAGCAATCAGAATGCTCATTGTTGACAAAATTTTACAGACACTCAATCGAAGTGGCCGACTTCGACTTCGGGCAGGCGCATCTCGACTACAAGACTTTCATGGAGCGACTTCGAGACAGTTTCAGTAACGCATTCAATTTCCGTCAACGGGACGATGTTGACCCGCTCACGACCAACACTAGATACGACTCCATGACATAAATAGTAATAAGTATCTCTATACATACCGCAGAATGATTGAATATGCAAGTAATTAACGAACATGAATGCACTACGCAGGTATTTCTCATGATTGTATATAGTTTATTATGCAAATGTCTCATTTAGCAAGGCAATAAAAACTGCTCCGGAACACATGTGCACACTAGCAAAAATTGCCTGCATATTTATATCTTTTGCTGGCTATACAGGCGTATTATTTAGCGATAGCGTCTCATCAAACTATAGAAGTTGAGAATAATCTTGTCATGAGTACTATCGATAAATAATCGACCTATAGCTGGTTTGACCCTCGACAGTCAACGGAAACTGGGTAAGTGTTTGCTCTTTTCGCATTGTGAATGAGCTAAAAGAAAGAGTAGTATTAAAAAGCATTTGAAACGATCAGAGTCAAGAAAAAATGCAGTTTTGGAATGGGTAACGTTATGTATAGTGCCGTCTCTCTCTATTGACAAGAAAGGGACAAAGACAAGCTATAAATTTTAAAGTATCAATAGATAAGAGAGGTCCTCTAACCTCTCTTATCTATTGATACTTTAAAATTCTTTTTTTACTGAATAAAGCTTTATTTCCGTTTGCATAACTGATAACTAGAGGCGAAACGAATTAGTTACTCTTTGTAAAAAAAATGGTTTGTTAGGTTTCCGTCGGTGGTCAAACGCAGTCATTGTCTGTGTCAAATGTAAAAGTATTAATATATTTATTACGTAATTTTTTTTATTGTCATTCATTCCAACTTTCCTACTTTTTTGAACGTAAAATAGTATTGAATATACCCATTAAATACATTATACGAATGTTGTACTTTAGGGGCAGTTGATTGTAATAGTACTGACATGGAATTGTCTTGTTTAAAAACATAGGTAGGTACATTGCTTCTGGTTGGCGCAAGTATTAGTCCTGTGCCGCGCATATTCTCTGCTAAAAATAATGAATTTTATTAGCAATCGCAATTACGGTGGCCGTTTATAGCATTTTGTTTCATTGTATAGGCCATTAATAAGTCCTGCCAAATAAACGCTTATGTCATGAAAATGTCAAATAAGGTTGACTTTTTTTTGTTTGACTATTAATTCTTTATTGCGTAATTTTGATTTTTAGAAATTTCAATATTGTCAGAATTAGATTGGACGGTGTATCTGTATATTGGCTTTAATTGATCGACTTTAGCTCGCGTCCAGTGTAGTAAAAAAAATATTTGGAGGGCATATAGTCATAAAAATAGTTTGGTTTGAACTATGGCCTGTCAAAAATTGTGTAATGTGATCTCTGTGTCTGTCTCGTCTGTTTTGTGTGTCATTTAAAAATATTTTTACCAAAAATCATTGATTATGTTTTATTTATAAAGTTTTTTCTAACAGACTGACGCGTATGAAATGATTATTCTATATTTTTATTGTTATTTTTTTTTGCAATATTTTTATTATATATTTATTACTTCTACCTGTTGCACTATTTTAGTTTTCGTAATAACTAACATTTTCTTTTAGCTGATATCTTATCATTTGATCAGAGTTGCGATAATTTGTAAATTAGTTAAGTATAAGTAAAAGCACTTCCCTTATTTCACATCACGTCTAAAATAGGGGAGCAAAACCAACAAATGCCGTAGACTGATATCCAACAAATCAAGCGTGAAAAGGTGTGAAGTTGGGGTGAGCACAGAACCGATTAATTTGAAGAGATATAATGTGTAAATGTTTGTATGTTAGTGTGTGGATCAATCCTGAACGCTCTGAAGTTGCATATGTCAGTGTATTGTGGAGCGTTGTAAAGAAAGTTATATTTTTTTAGGGTGAATCACATTCATAGTGGTTGTAAGGTTTGAAAAGGAACGTACGGGTGCGAATTTCGTCTGCATATGGCTGTTTTCTAAAGCGTTTTTTGTGCAAAAAGGAGGTTTAGACTAGGAGGTAGAGCCCCGCATGCGCCTCGCCCACAATTTACATCTTTGTAAAAAACTAAGATTCTGTATTTTAAATTTTTTTTACGTATCATCAATGTCGGCAAAGATAGTGCAATTGGTTTAAGTGTTAAATTACTTTTTATATTTAGATGGAACTAACTGAAACTAGTGCTATGTTAGGACTGAGACGCACTAACGATCAGTCATGGTTTGTGATATATTAGATTTAATAAAATTAGGTCTATAATTAATCATGTATTTAAATAATTCATTTGCGTCATTAGTATAATGCTGGGACTGATAATTTATATTAAACATTGTATTTCTCATTGAAAATATATTTGTTTTGTGGTTTTCATAGTATAGATATTACAACCAATTTATTATTTATGACTAAAGTACTAATTGACCCAGAATTCTGCTGCACCTATCCTAAATTTACTATTCATATATTATGTATTATATTTTGTTTTATCTATTTATTGTTTAAATCTACAGTATCAAACTAATATTTCGACTAAATTGTCAAACACTTTCTATTTAGATGCACATATCTAAAGGTGAATGAATTGACTTTAAACATAATAACGGGTATTAGCCGCGTACAATCTAGTTATTGTTAGTCTTCGGAGTTATACTTTTGGCGCAGATAATTTGTAGTTACAATAAAATGTTATTTAAAATACTGGTCTTATTATTCCTCAAATGCCAGCCTTTAACGAGGTGTGCACTACACGATCCTTCATTTGACACAATCATTAGAGCCTTATCTTATGTAAAAGCGGCGGTAGCCTAATTGCTAGGGCGTCGGACTTGCGATTATGTGGTTCCCGGTTCGAAACCCACCCATTGCACTACCGACGTGAACCGTAACACAAGCATTTAGCTTAGCACGAGGGGTTAACAAGAATACTAGTAATGTGTGACCCACATTGATAGTAAGCTTTTAAAAAAAAAAGTGCACGATTTTTTTAATTGTGCCTCTAGTAGCTCTAGAGATATTCACGAAAAAGTTATCAGATATGAACAATCACCAATGTAAGTACGTAGGTACTTAACGGTAAAATATAATGTTGCCAAATAAATTTAAGTCAATAGCGATAGCAACAACCATGAGTCACTATTTTAAATAAACATAATTAAAATACTAGTTGAAAACAAATAATATCTGATATTCGCAATCGCAGCCCGCAGGTCATTTACTGTGATACACTGAGGCTTCCGTTGCATCGGAGTGTTTTGTGCCATCAACCTTCCATCATCAACATGAGATTAAATGAAATAGAATGTCATCTGTCATCTCATGAATAATGGTGATGACACTCGCTACGATATAGTCTCAAGATAGAGGATCTCTCAAAACCCTGTCCGACCCGTGAATGTATTGTTAGGTCGATACATAAAAAATACAATCCATCTCGATAAGATCTCGATAGATCGATTGTATTTTTTTAATAATTTTCACTTTTTAGGAAAAATGGCGACACAGTCTCTGGATGCCAAATCTAGACATAAAATAAGGCCTATGATGGGGTTATCACATTTTTTAAATTTGCTGGTTTTGGAGTATTTGCCGCATTAATATTTTCTTGAAGTGATCGGGATGCTGATAGGTAGGTTGCCCTTTCGTAGGTGACAGGATTTTTTTAACATAGTGTAGTGTATAGTTATTTTTTATTGAAATTCTACACCGCATAGGTGGGTATTTGCACTCGTTGACAACTTCCTTTATTTTGAAGTAGGTTAAGAGCGCTCGCGCACTTGTTATTTTTAGTCGGGCGATAGTTTTATCGTTCTGGGATTCACTATGGAGTTATATGTCAGTGCGCGCATTTGACGATTAGAATTCGACATTATACACGACTACTACAGCGACTAAACTATCGGTAGACTAAAAATCACAAGTGCGCGTTAGCCCTAAATCGTCGAGTTGTGTCAGTTGTGTGATAACGTTAAATGTTTATAAATAGGTACGCCGTTATTTGCGCAGTAGCAACCGCAGTTCAATCAATTTCCCGATACGCGTATCTACCTAGGGAGTTACCTACTGCTTGACGCAACTTGACCTTTTAGTTAGTTAAGTAGGTACCTATAATAAACTTATTATAATAAGTAACTACCTACCGAACAAAAACAAAAAGTGGTTGTAAATAAAAGCATTTACATTTATCGAAGTCAGGAAAGGCATGACTGAATTACTTATGAGGTCATTTGTTTACTAGTCATTTGTGTTATTCATATCGACTACCTACCTGTAGTAGGTGTAGATGCCTATGTATGACTTAAAAACTATTGTCGAGGAGCTCGCAGCTAAGTTATAACCAATAAACCACGCTAATCAATCGATCTGCGACTGACTCGATGGAAAATGTAAACCTATAGGACCTATTTAGGTCATTAGTGATAAACACATCGATACCTCTTTGTATTTCAGAGACTACGATAAGCTATCAGTCCTGTTTTAGGAACACCCGTGACATTCGTTAGTGGTAGTCATGGTAGTCAGACTCCGGAGCCCGAGATGCCTGTCATTTAATCATAATATTATTATACGCGCAGGATATATGGACTATGGTCAACAGGTACGAAAAGAACACGACCATTTTCATAGCTCATGTGAAAAATCTTATGGGTATGTTTACTTAGTGCGAACTTAAAAAGTTGCGAACTAAACAGAGGTAACTCGGTCAATTTATCCAGGGAAGAAGAGGAAATTAAGTAACAATCATTTAGCTTAGCAGGAGGGTTAACGTTAACAAGAATACTAGTAATATGCGACCCGAATTGCTAGTAGCTAGTACTAATAGTAGTTTATTTAGCTAATTAATCATCCATTATTTTTCTTTAATTGTATGTGTTGAAATGTAGGTTGATATATACCTAGTCACGCGGAGGTACCTACACTGAATATCACCAGATTATGTAGATGCCCGCGATTTCGCTCACACGAAGCTAAAAAATAATTAAACCAAAAATCAACAGTGATAGTCTCTGCATAGTAACTATGTGTGGTTTTATATAAGTACATCAGAGAGGTCAAGTTGTATCTCAGGATCCGTTCAATTAATTGAGATAAGAAGTTCACCAGTTTTTAAGTTGGAACATACATTATACTTTCTAACAGTGATAACAAAATTTAAATCTATTCAGTAGTTTTTACGACAACCCGTAATAAACAGTAAAGAATTTTAAAAATCACTATTTTGGGTTCGGACTTTTTTTTAAACCCACTTGTTTTTTTTAAATATCTTCAATGTACCTACAGACACAGCTCTTTACGATTTTATAATAGTAGAGATTCATCACCATATCATATCTACCTACCTGCTTACATAAAAAAAATGTCATTTAAAATGGGTATTTAATTTAGTAGATTTTCGCACATGATTTAGATTAGAGCCACTTGCACCAACTTCTTAAAGATGTTTAAATTGTGTTTAAACTCAATTTTTCAAGTTTAAAGTTGGTGTTAGTCTCCTTAAAACATCTCACATTTAAACACTGACAAAAATGATACATTTACATTCAAGACCCATTATATCCACAACACTGAACTTTTATACTAACTTAAATTGTGACCAGTTTTTCACATTTCATTAAAATTTTAACTCGCGCGGTCTAGGCATTTTAAGTGCCATTGGGGTTTAACAAATACGCGAGTGCTTATTTTAAATAGCCTTCTCTTACCCGGCTCGCGGCAGCTACAATAAGGCTTAATTTTGAGCAATGCAATGTGGAGTTTCGGACCCAAATTGTTGTTACTTTTCATTAAGTTTTATAATGTAAAGTAGGACCTGTAGTAATTCAAAATTATATAGTCAGTTTGGAGCCATCTGTAGTGTTAGTTGATAGAAGAAAAAGACAGTAATTTATAGTTCTCCATAAAGTTAATTGATTGGGGCTGTTTTCTAGGGCAATTTAAGTTGTATTTCCCCGAATTTTACTCAAAGGGGTGCCGTTGTAGTCAGGGCACGCGGACCTCTTGAGTCGTGTGTGGAACGACACCACATGCTACCACAACACTCTTCATTTTTACCCTGTTCACGTGTACAAAAATCACCTTGCTTGGCTTGCTTATTAAGTTGGTGACTGGTGAGTAAAGTACCCGGTATACCAAAGGTGGTATACCGGGTACTTTACATTAAACATACCATTACATCTGTATTCCCTGAAGGGATGGGCAGAGGTGTACTAATGTGCACCCACATATCGCCCCTATTATCTCTACCATAATCAATCCATTATACTGTCCCATTGGACACGGATCTCCTCAGAAGAAAAGGGATTAGGTTATAGTCCACCGCGCTTAAGCGGGTTGGCAGACTTCACACGCCGCGCCGTCGAGAAAATATCACAGGCATGCAGGTTTCCTCACGATGTTTTCCTTCATTCGAAAAGTCAGAGGTCAAGCGTAAGCCAACCAATAATAAAAAATAGTTGTCGTAAGTAAGTAGTCCACTTTAGTCGAAGCAGTACAGTGTATGTACTCTTGGAGTGTGAGGTATGTCATATCGTATGTCGTGTCATAAACATTGTTTCCCCTTCCTATGAGTATGATTTTCATATAATATAACTTTTCGTTTACTGCAGAATAGCACTAGCTATAGATAGCAAACACCGATATGAAAGCAATTCCTTGCTTTCATATCGGTGTTTGCTATCTATGGTATCTGTATTATGATGTCTGTATTATGATGTATTTAACCTACTTTCATCTCTTTATTCATTGCATGAATGACGAATCATCCATATCATATATAATATACAATATTGTACTCTTTGTCATATACTTCCGCAGTGTACCCAATGAAGGAGATACAGCCAACTAGCTGTTTACCGCAGTGTTGCTCGCATCCCAAAAGGATGTTTTTCTGATACAATGAAGCCTTCAAGATTAAATTAAATCTATCTCTAAACGTGATTTGTTTAGTGGTTTGCGGGTGAAATCCTAACGAACGAACAGACAGACAGATTAGAATTACTTTTATCCATCCATAAAATCCAAAAAAAAATTGATTACTTAAAAAAACATAGGGACCTATTTAAAATTATAATAGAAATTCATAGGGAAATGTTTCGATATGATTCTATATTTTTTCGATCTTGTCTAACACAATAGGGTTTTTTTTAATTAATAAATCTAATTAAATATTAAAAAAAAAACAACAAAACCTTTAATGGGAGTATCGTCATAATATATTGTAAAACACAGTCGAAAGTTGATATTGATATTATTGACTTTTCTTCAACGAGCGGATTTTTTTTTTTCCAGTATGTACATTTGTTTTCTGTCGTGATTGAATCCATTATCTAACCCGTATAACCGTTATCGACAAAAATAAAAGAATCCCAGAAGATACATTTTTATTAGGTAGGTAGTGTAGGTACCCTAATCCTCACAAAGACAAAGACTTTGTGTTCATAAAATACATGACATATAAGTAGTTAAAAATACGGAGTAGCAATTATTACACTCCAAATGATATCATAATTTTGCACGATAACACTGTTCAGTGACCTTTTCTCCTGTAGTACATTAGATAAGTAGATATCGATTCATGTAAAGTTCGTGGAATGTTTACTCCACGAACTTTTGAACACAGTTCCTAAAGGATGCATAAATAATTATTATATTTTTATATTTTCGACGTCCAATAATAATATCGTTTCAACCAATATTCCAACCTTTGTATAAAAAATAAAAATAAACGAAAATAAAATAAAAAACAATAAAATAAAAAATCATAGATGCTTCTCAAAATATTTTGCTAGTTGTTCCAGTCATGCCATTAACCGGGCAAAGATCCAACTCGAGTTGCTACTTAGAATTTAGCTACCTAAAAGAAAAAAAACATTTTGCACTTCCTGGCAATAAGACTCCGGACTTCATATTTAGCAGTCGCGTTACTAACTATTAAACTTGTGAGGCAGTTTAAGTCATAAGTAATGTGGGTAGGCGCTTGAAATACAATAATAAAAATTTTAAATGTCAATCGTAATTCATTGAAAAACAATGGGTTCCTAGGCAGAGTACACAATTCATTCCATTTACTTAGCAGTGTCTTAAGTAGGGAACTCATAATTGATCACGTTCAATTGTGATTTACCAGTTAAAAATAGAAATTTTTGACGGCAAAGAATTCATTCCATTCAATAATTCTCATTATTTTATTTGCTACTATTATTATGGATAAAGCTCAAACTCTGAATATTGTGCCTAAATTAAATACTTACGTGTAAAGTGGTTTTATTATTGTTATTCATACCCTCGGCGAAGTAATGATAATTTCAATTTTTATAGACAAAACAATTAGGTACATGTATAAGCAATAAAAATTGAATCTTGTTATAACAAATAGGTTTTATTTATACCTAACTGTATCAACGAACTTTAACCTTAAAGACGATTATGAGAAAACAATGACAATATTTACTCGTCGTATCTGAGTGTACCTACCTAACACATCGACTTATGACTATACTTATTTGCGTTGTTCGTTATCCTCGTGCGGTAATTAATAAGTATTAGTAGGTAAATAATACGATTAAATAATTTAAAATCACGCTTTTTATTTTTGTAAAACAACAAATTTATTTGGTATAGCAATTACAATTACGTCGTTTTTTATTTTACAAAATGCACCTTACTAACTATGAAAAAATCTAAACAAAGAGAGGTTCACCGGCTACAATTGAGCTTTCAATACCACAGTGATCTTCACCACGCAAGATCTTAAAGAATCCATTATCACCCCAATCGCTGTTCCAGGAATTCGCAATCAGCCAATATTTGGCACTATTCTCCACGCCCCAGCCTAAAATTTTAACAGCATGACCACCCAGTGCGTCGCCTGCAATGTGTTTGTAAACACCCGATTTGTAATTCAGTAAATCCGAATATACTGTAAATGCAGCTTCCACAGGCCCGTTCTTAAACAATTCAGCTCTGATGTGGTCCTCATCACTAGACACTGAGAACACGTGTTTGCCGTAGCGCTTGTCCTTGCTATAGGCGACGTTGTAGCCTGACTCGCAGCTCTTTAAACATTTCGGGGTTTTATAGTCACCGTTGCAGGGCATCCTGTTGCCAGGTACGTGATGTTCACAAGGGGGAATCTCGTAAGGTCTGCAGCCCTGGCTCGAGTTGTAGCTGCCACCTGACACGAGACCGCCGTGCTTCCAGTACTCCCAAGCTAACGTCGGCATGCCTCCGTTACATCCGAGGCCACAAATTGGACAGCAGCTCAAAAGGTCCTCAGCGGAGAAATGGAAATGCTGTGTTCCGTTTGAGTATGTACAATACCGGTCGGTCATCGCCTCCACAGCGCCAAACGCCCAGCAACTCCCGCAGGAACCTTGGTCCCGAACTTCATTTAATGTAGGACAGTTTGGCCACTTGTCTCTTGGGTCGAAGTTATCTGGAAGACTAGCAATCAGTTCTGCGTCATGTTCAACCTTCGGTAATGTCGCGAAGCCGTCATCTTTCAGGACACCCGCCAATTTCTTGATGTGTGCGTACGGTGTGTGCAGTGGGAAGTTTCTGCCGGCTTTCCAAGTGTTTTGCTTCGAATTGATCAGATCGATGAACTCGTCGGTTAGCGGGTTCTGTATATCGGCGATGGCAAGCGCGAGTGAGCACACGAGCGCAACAAACGTTGCACGCGATGCGGCCATTATTCACTTCTTTATTTTCTTTTTCACAGCTGAGCGGTTAATGGATGTGTATACGGAGCGAATGTGGCGCGACGACTGAGCAGCGCGCGACCGCGGCGGTTGTAGTTGATACCCGTGCTCGCACGCCGTGTAATTGGATCGAGCGCACGACACGGGGGCGAGACAGCGCTTGACCGCCCGTGTCGAAGGTTAACAACACATCTACTTACTTATAGCTATCAGTAACACAAGACAAACAGATATTATGGACACACTCTTTATAACGGTTGACAAGCATTTGTTTTGTATCGGTGAGAAGTAATTAATTGGGGATTGAAGCTGGGCCAATGTTTGTTTCAACGTTAGATTGATTAGTTCCTCGATAGGCCTATCTATGGCGTTTATTTGTCACCGGTTATGCTCAAGAAGTTATTTATTAGGTAGGTGAAGATTTATTTATTAACCAATTGTACGAAATTAAATTTTCAAGTCATAATATAATGAATTTAGGTATGTACTTATAAATAGGTAACTAGGTACATAATAAATATCATAGTTCAAATAGAATTTCCTTATTACCTAATTCCGTATTTTAGTTGTTATTATAAATATTTCTGAATAGCGCTGCATAGTTATGACACAGATAAAAGAATCCATGGTTATGAGCTGCTTAGAATAAAACTTATTGTAATTGTAGAAAGTAGGTGATGTGATGTGAACAACTTGAAGTAACCTCAGGTACGTTACTTTTAATTTATTGTTTGTAGACCATGATTCACTGCTTAGTGTTTTCGAACAATGAGTAAGTTCTCTATTACAAATAGATAGTTTCGACGTGATTATATAATATATCCAAATATACCATAAGTGTCCACAAAAACAACCAAATTGGGAACCTCTTCCTTTTTGAAGATGGTTAAAAAAGTGGAAACGTCTGTTTGCGTATTACGTTGTTACCATTTATCTGGTCTAGTGTTCGATGAACGGGACTGCTGAACATGTAGTTCCGAGTTCGATAAACATACCGACGAACTGTGGGTGTACCTTAACGTGTAAAAATATTAGAATTAGGTGTAAGTAGAACATGATTTTATACCGGTTTATTTGTTGGTATGTACTGTAATATTTATTGCCACGTAATAACGCATGTGAACAAATTATCAATGAAATTCGGTATTTTGTTTTTACAAGTGTAACGTAAATGGATGGATATGGTATATGCATAATATTTTTACTATTCTTAGATTGAATCACAGCTGGTAGAGAGAGAGAGCGAGAGAGAGAGAGAATGAGAGAGAGCTCTTACGCTATCTGCGTAAGACGAAGAAGTCATCGACCTACTCTCTGAAAGAACTCTCCCTGAAAGAATCTGTGTCTACAGATTCTTTCAGAATTTTATTTTTTAATTTTACTCTAAGCTAAGTGTTTCACCATTTTATGTGTAGCCAAAAGGGAAAATAGAATCAGAGAAAGGTACTGTGTTTTTAGCTTTAATAAAAAGTAGGTATCTACCTTATTATATATTGTATTTTTCAATTTGGTTAATTCGTTTAATATAAGTAGACTAGCTGACCCAACAGACGTTGTCCTGTCTGAGTTTCAATTAAGTACTGCCGTAATAATGATTTGATTTTTATTCATACAAACAGACAAAGTGACAGACATTAGTCAGACAAAAATACCAAAAATAATAGAAATGATTACTTACTCTAAATAAACTGATACTATAATATTTATTTTTGCAAATATAAGCAATGTATGCACGAGTCACTTACATTAATATTGTTATTATTTTCTATTCTTTAGGGGGCAACAAAACGGTTACAAATGCATATTGAAATAAAACCACTTGGATGGATTTTTCGCGTTATGTAGTCATGGACGCTGTAAGGAGTCCGAAACGTCGGGATTTGATTTTGTTTATAGAAGTGACTAAATCCGTAAAGTAGATTTATTTCAATATTTGCGTAAGTCTTAAAAAGTCTGCATTTAATCCTTTAAACTATTTACTAGAAATAATAGAATATTATTTTATATTGGACACCGGAGTCCTTACACTTGAGAATTAATTCAGTAAATCTAAATGAGCGGTTCACCAGCGACAATAGAACCTTCGATACCACAGTGGTTTTCCCCACGCAAAATTTTGAAGAATCCCTTATAACCCCAATCTTCGCTCCAAGAGTTTGCAGCGAGCCAATATTTGAGGCCTCTTTCCATTCCCCAGCCTAAGATTTTAACAGCATGATAACCAAGAAGACGTCCTTCTGTGTAATTATAAACGCCAGATTTGAAATTAAGAAAATCTGTATATACTGCCATCACACCTTCTACTGGTCCATTTTTGAATAACTCAGCTTTAATTTGCGCCTCGTTACGGTCAATTGAGTAAACGTTCTTGCCGTGACGTTTATCATTATCGTAATCGATGTTGTAGCTCAAATCGCAGGACGTGACGCATTCAGATATGTCAACTACATAGGCAAAACGCAGCAGGTTACTGGTTACATTGTTTTCGCCCGGTGGAATCTTGTAAGGTCTGCAGCCCTGGTTCGAGTTGTAGTTACCTCCCGACACAAGACCAATGTGCTTCCAGTATTCCCAAGCGGCCGCGTGCATCCCTCTGATACATCCTAAGCCGCAAGTCTCACAACAGCTTATAAGGTCCTCAGCGGAGAAATGGAATTGCTGAGTAGCTTTTGAGTATATACAGTATCGATCAGTCATGGCTTCTACGGCCGCTAACGCCCAGCAACTGCCGCATCCACCCTGGTCCCTGATTTCATTCAGAGAAGGACAATCCGGCCATTTATCCCTTGGGTCGAAGTTCTTTGGAAGGCTCGCAATTATTTCAGCGTCGTGTTTCATTTGCGATAACTTGGCTAAGGTGACATCATTCAAGGTACCCATTAGTTTCTTTAAGTATGTAAGAGTCGTGTGCAATGGAAAATTTCTACCGGCCTTCCAAGAATTTTGTTTTGTATTTATTGAATTAATATACTCGTCGGAAAGTGGGTTTCTATTGATAGCAGTGGTGATCGTAAAAGTGCACATGAATGCTGCAAAGCCTGTATGGAACGTGGCCATTTTTATTTTCTTTTTTGCTAATAAGTATTCAAAATATTCATAGACTATATCGCACTGGTTTGCATTTCTTCGTTCATTTTTAACACAACTGGAATACTTTTGTTATCGCCACAAATGGTTCTGATATTATTTGATTGCGAATGCTTTTTCAACCGCGATAATAGTAGCAAGTGATTATAGTTTCTTTTTTTTATTAAACTTCACTTAACGTAACTCACTGATTTTATGTTAGGCAAATAATATAAAAAATATACAGGATTTCGTTACTGATTAAATCAGTAACAAAAACGAAACAAGTCGAACGCGCGTTTTCGCCTGTAGCGAAAAGTGAAGTGATGATTTGAATCGCGAATGTATGCGTCAGCGCAGCGAGAATCTTACTCACAGTCACATTCGTGACACTCACATTTCTCATACAGCCTCTTTACCATCTTACGAAAAAGTGGCTAAATGGGGATTATAATAAACCCACTTTAAAAATAATGGTTCACACTTTAAAATGTTTAATATTAAAATTAAATGAATGAACTATATATAGGTACTATAAATAATTGTTTCCAATATAAATATGCTTATTTTTTTTACAAATATGCTCACGCAGGCTGGTGAAAGTAATATAAATCTTCTGAGCAGCTGAAAGATACTTGCAGAAAATAATGGCAGCGTTTTCTGGTCGGTCGCGGAGGTAGCTTCTCGCTTCCTTTTTAGGGTTCCGTACCCAAAGGGTAAAAACGGGGCTAAGACTTCGCTGTCTGTCCGCTAAAATGGCTAGACAGTTGGAATTTTCTCAAATTATGTTCCTATTTCTGTTGCTGCTATAACAACAAATACTAAAAAAAAAACTTGAACATTAACGTTGTGCATTTTTCAATATTTTGGAATGGTTAGGGAATAATTTCGCACGAATTGCTTTAATTATCAGGATAAAAGTACTATAATTTATGTGGTAAAGAACAATATTCCGCTATCGTACACAAACATGACAATTTATATTACATTTATTTAGTCACCATCCGTGGATGCGCGTAGCAGGCTGTAGTAGAAACACACACGCATATTCGCGCAAGCGCCCTGCGCTCCCTCCGTCTTACGAATTTTCGATCAGGTCACGTGTCCTGACGCAAGTTTAAAAATTTTTACCCATCCCAAAAAGTGCACAACGCCGCTAAATTGTTTTCACTTCAAAAACCGCGCACGATGGGTTCCGTTCCATTATCGAGCCCGACTCGCACTTGGCCATCCTGCGCCGTGACACCTCTCCAGCCACTGCTATTATGGCTGCTATTATCTTCACTAACAGTAAGCGACACAAAATCTAAGCAGATTTATTGAATAGTCGCAGGACTCACAGGTTACAGAACTCACATTCTTTGACCGCGGCTAGTCACGAGACACGAAACAGGCGGATTCGGCCATTATAATGAATTTCCGACCTGTCTGTACGCCGTTATTCTGCCTTTAAACAGTTCTTAACGTATTTTATTTTATTATAGTCTTATAAGCCTGGTTATACCTATTATTTATATCTAATTTCGTCGTTGTAGAATATGAGGCTGTAGATAAACTTCTTTATTTAATAACTTTGTGACCCATTGATTTCAAACACCCTATACATTTATTTATTCCAGAATAATCGTTTCCAATTACAAATTCTCAATATCTAACTCCTTTTTGTCACCGATAAATTGAAATTTTATTGGCTAAGCGTTAAAAGGATTAAGCAATATTGATGGCTTTTCATGGAGTATTAATGTCACCCGAGTCTCTTAGGAACAGCATTTATTACGAAACTGAAAAAGTAAGGGTCCAGTGAATTAATTATTGTTTAAAAACTTTATTATTCTTTTTAAAACCTTTTGATATCAAGGGCGCTTGTTTCATTGGAATTTTTACGTAATTTCTTTTACTTTATCTACTTACAATGTCATCAAATTTTCAGGACAGCAAGGAGTTTTATATAGCAACATTTATAACTCCTTGCTGTTCTGAAATTTTCAAAACAATCAAATAATAATACCACTACATATACCAATACACTACCATTACGTACAATTTTATAACTTTTTTATTGTGTGTGAATTTTTTGATCATAATACACATAAATCACATACCTAGTTATTAATAGCTTTTGTTATCATTTGTGATTTGAAGGTCGGTAATAAATGTTTTAGAAAGTTATCTGAAAAAAAAAGGTCATGGCTGTCGGATATTTTTTTTTTCGGACTCCTTTTATTTTGCAAGTCAGGCAGTTTTACCATAGATTTTTCATCGCATTATCTCGTCTCCTGCCCTCGTTTTGGTACAAGATAAACGATATCAAAATTATTTCAAGGTTCAATTATTGCAAGTGAGGTTTTTTAAAAACGATACGAGGCCAACATACCAAGTTTTCTCAAGTGTCCAACCCTCGATCTGTGAGGATGATAACAATCTTAGAATGCTATTAGTTCATGACTGACATGACGTTTGGATGTTAGGAATGCGTACATTACTCCTCTGATTGAAAACTACCTTTATCAGAGACCATTTTCTTCAGGACAACCCACGGGACACTCAAGCTCCTTTATATTCAAGTATATACTCAGTACTCAGTATTAAATTCATTCATTGTGTAAGGGTGAATAGATGATTTTAATTATACTGAACAAGGCTACTGAAAAGCTGCCAGCCAATAGGGAATGGTTGGAGTATCTATCTGTTGTATAATAATTACCAAAGTAATTATCCGTTATTCGTTTGTACGGTATTCCTGTGTGGTTTCGAATAGATTGGATGCATGCATTTGCCTTTGTGTGGGTATTTAGGTTCGATTTGGTATTATTGGTTTATTTATTAGTTATCTAGCTATTATTCGAAAAAATAATAACTGCCTCATTAGCCTAGTGGTCCTGAGCGCGACTACTACGCTAGAGGTCTTGGGTGCGATTCCCAGGTCGACCAAAGTGTTACTGGGTTATTCTATGAAATTTCCAGTAGCAGCTCTGAGTTTGGAATTTGGGCCTCGGTTAATGGCAATAGGCTCGCCCCCTATTACATGGGACCTAAACATACCGGCGAACTGTGGGTGTACATGAGTACGCCTCAGCCTTACCCTCGGGGAATACAGGCGTGATGGTATGTTATGTAGATTAGAATATACCAATAAATATATTCGTAAAACTTAAGTGGCTTCGCGCCATTTTGTTAAGTTCAGAGATGGGTTTTATCTGTTCTAGACCAGTGACGCTATAAGCCAGATGGTTTCAAATTATATTATCCTTTGCAAAGTAGACGTCAGGAGTGCTAAAATTAACGTAAAATATAATATAACTAAATACCTACTTTTTCACATTTATTTTTATTTTCTTCTGTATCGAGTTTGAGTTTAGAAGCACGAATTTTCACATAATATGTGCATATTATGCATGTTTATAAACACCCAGATCCCTAACAGTATGCACTAGCCGTCTTATCTTAGCCGTCGTATTGCACGTAGTCTTGACCGCGACTGTTACGCTAGAGGTCCTGGGTTCGATTCCCAGGTCGACCGAATTGAAATTAGACATTTCTAGAACTTCTCAGTATCCTTTTCAGTTTTCAGTAACCTAATAACTTTCTTCTTCACTAACAATTGTCTTAGGTATTCGCATAATGTTCACGCGGAACAAAAGAAGGTTGGGTTTATGATATTTTATAGATTTAGGGCCACTTGCACCAAATTCTTAAATGTGTTTAAATTGCATTTAAACTCCATTTTCTATGGTAATTTTGTGTTTAAATTCAATTTAAATATATTTATGAAGCCGGTGCAAACGGATTCGTTGCAAAGTCGGTGTGCAGTTTTTTTTGAGTAGAGAATGAATGTGATTGTGTATGGCGAATGAGTGACGTACGTGAGATATGATTGGTTAAGTATGTGGCTCGATACAATTTAATTTAATATTTGACTTGATTCCAAGGCAATATGGTCGACAACCAGGGAAAACTGGCGTCGACACATATAAATCATCAGTCAGTTTATACTTAACATCAGCACGTTGTATTTCCGTGTTTCGGCGAATCATATTTTAATTCATCAAGTTTAAGAAAGTGTTAATTAATTAGGTATTAATAAACTTACAAGTCGACAATAAAAACCGAGCCCCTCGAAGCTTCGAGCTAAATATTTTTTATTTGTAGGTGTTAACATATTATAACATAACATACCATCACGCCTGTATTCCCCGAAGGCTTAGGCAGAGGCGTACTGACATACTGACGAACTGTGGGTGTACATTAGTATGTACACCTACAGTTCGTCAGTATGTTTAGGTCCCATGTAATAGGGGGCGAGCCTATTGCCATTAACCGGGTACAAATTCCTAACTCCGAGCTGCTACTGGGAATTTCATAGAAAACCCCAATAACACTGCTCGACCTGGGAATCGAACCCAGGACCTCTAGCGTAGCAGTCGCGCTCAGGACCACTTGGCTAATGAGGCAGCTTGCTAATGTGTAGGTGTTAAACCCGGAATATGTGTTACAGTGGTCTGTTTCTCATCATTATTGAGTTCCCGTGCTCTGAAAGTAACAGTTACAATTATAGGCCACCGACTTAACTTTTACGATCAGCGTAGTTTAGTGACGACCCGAAATGCTTCCGTATTTACTATTAGTGTATATATAGAATAAAACAACATATAAAATACTAGCTGTTACGCTCACTAGCATCTTAAAGGACGCCATGTCCATCAATCTATCTCTTTAGCAAAATTCATCAACATTGATTCAGTAGTTTAGACGTGAAAAGGTAACAGACAGAGTTCTTTCATCATTCATAATATTAAGTATTGATGTGTTCGTTTCCTTTGATATGTAGGTACACTACCTACTAGCGTGATGTGGCTATTATAAACATTTTTAAAATTTGTTTTTTTTCTATATGTAGATAGTAAGGTTACCAAGGTATCTCCTGCCAAATTGTATAAAAGTTTGTCAGCAGTATTATCGTGGATTCATTGTTTAAATTCAAATAATTCATAAGGGTGGATAAAATTCAACAACTTTATAGAAGTAGAAGACAACCACAGCGCCTGAGTCTATTAATTTAATTCAGACTAAGGTACGGCAATAAGTGTTGCTATTTAAGAAAGGCGCCTCTGGCGGTTTTATTACAGTTTCGGAATATTCAGATTTTTCAAATGCTCGTTCATTGCTTTTTTTCTAACCTGCCTACTAAGAACGTCAGATAGATAACCTTCTAGCTTATTAAAAAATCAATATAGGTATTATTCATAGTCTCTAATACTCCAAGACCTTATGTAGGTAAGTACCTAGTGTATTTATTTAATTAACATAATATAACATACCATCACGCCTGTATTCCCCGAAGGGTTAGGCAGAGGTATACTAGGTACACCCACAGTTCGCCGGTATGTTTAAGACCCATGTAATAGGGGGCGAGCCTATTGCCATTAACCGGGCAGAAATTCCAAACTCCGAGCTGCTACTGAGAATTTCATAGAAAAACCCAATAACACTTTGCTCAACCTGGGAATCGAACCCAAGACCTCTAGCGCAGCAGTCGCACTTGGGACAACTAGACTAACAAGGTAGTTATTTAATTAAACTAATTTATTTTTACAAAAATAATAAAAATAGTTGTCCAAAGGTGTCGGCCCCAGGGTCCAACCTACGAGTGGTCAGGGCTATAGGAAAAAGAATCTCGTAACAATACGCGCCGTATCAGGTTGGTAAGATAAGCCTGAAATTATAAAGTTAACCTATGCTATAATTACATAGCTACAAAGAAAATTGGACCATAATTGTATTACATAAACCATTAAAAACATCTACACAGGTCATTAAGTAATGGCCGTTGACACAGATGGCAAATTAGCTGCGGAACCACTTCACTATATCGCCTGGCACATCCGCGCACATCTGTACGCTGTCTAAAGTGTTTTGTACTCGCTAATACCGTTAATGTCTTCGAATTTAACCCTAGAATGTTCTTACATGCTACCGTAGAAGTTCCTTTATTGCCTGAATCTCAGCAGTACAAAAAACAGGTAGGTTTTATTCAATCGTTTTTTTATTATTTATTTAGAAGATGGAGTTTATCACTTTTTAAATAACTAGTGAATTAAAGGATTTACAAGCGTTTGGGAATCGTTTTACAATAAAGCTCACAAAATGAAAGTGATTGCTCAATATATTTTTTCGATAAGCTTTTGAGTGTATTAGTTTGATTGGTCGAGACAACACATTGTGGAGTAAAGTAAGTTCATTTATACCGTATGCGTAGGTATTAGATAGCTGAATACTAGAATACTCTTTAGGGACAAGTATTATTATTCTATGCCAGAAAACACATTTCATTAAGAGTTGTAGGGACCTAGTTTTCGTCTATAATACTAATTTGTGCTACATACACAAAGAAATTGACTGTTCTTTATAGAATGGGGGCAAACGAGCAGATGGATCGCCTGATGGTAAGCGATTACCACCGCCCATGGACACCCACAACACCAGATGATATTCAAGTGCGTTGCCGGCCTTTTAAAAGGATTGGGGCCTCCGTTAACCTCACTCATTAGGCGAAACACAATGTAAGCGTTGTTTCACGCGGATTTTCTATGAGGCTACGGATAGGCCGGCTCGACCGGAGTGATACCATATCACTCCGGTCGAGCCGGCCTATCCCTACCGAACCGAAGCATGACTCTCCCATGGTTTTCATTAGCCTAGTGGTCCCTAGCGGAACTGCTATGCTAGAGGTTCTGGATTCGATTTCCAGTTCGAGCAGTGTTTTTGTGAAATTTTCCGTAGAAGCTCTGAGTCTGGATTTGGGCCCGGTTAATGGCAACAGGCTCACCAACTATTACATAAGATCTAAATATACAGCGTATACATTACTACGCCTCTGCCTTAATATTCTGGGAATACAGTATGCGCGATGTTACGTAACAAAATGTAGAAGATATTTCTGGTAGTTAAAAAACTAATAAAAGTTCGTCTAAGTTATCTGGTCTTGTAAAATAAGGATCTGTTTACACTAGAAAATTCAGATGTTTACTCGTATTGAAGACGATGATATCTGTGAATTCGCACTACGTTCGAATTTCAAAGTTCTAATCTACGCGTGTTGGTTTGTGTACAACATCTCACTTCGATTGACTTTGAAGTTTCACTACATAGTCGTTGATTGCGTTGTTTTCATTAGTTGTTTGTTTAAATGGCTTGTTTGGGGGGTTAGGTTGATTGTTTGTGAATTGTCAGAAAATAGAATTTGTGTGAGTGTATTATTGTAAATGACTACGTGCAATTTCACAATGATTAATTCACACAATTTCACTCATAGTGATCAATTTCACTTTACAATTTTACACAAAAGATTCCAATATTTATTGCAAATAATTCTACTTTATTGGTAAATAAATAATATGAAATGATATTTATTTTTGTAAGTAAATCTTTAGAGACACTTATAAAGGTCAATGGTTTGTTTTTTTTATAGCTAGATGGCTTCGGCATTTCCTAACTGACGACCTCTGAGAAGAAACACCGAAACAAACTCAGAGAATCATGGTCTCTTTTAAAGTCCAGACATAAAATAATGCAAATAATGTGAGTGGGACAATGCAGGGCAATGTCTGAAATGGAATGTCTGGAATGGAGGAAAGAACCATAGCAGCTTTGAGTAGACCATTCAATATGTTTACTGCATTCTACAGTTCAAGGAATAACATATCATGATAAATATCCATATTCTAGTGATATGAATCCGAGACCTTACTTTTGCAATTATATACGTATTAAAATTCACCGCTCAAATGAGGAAAATTGTGTGGAGTCTGCCAATCCGTTATAGGCCGGCGTGGTGGATTATAGCCTAACCCGTTTCATTTTGAGACGAGTGCCTTGCCCAGAAGGACAGTAAATTGATTGATGATGATATACCTGTTATGTGATAGATATGTGTATCACTATTTATGTAGCATTCTAAGAACCATTCCTTACTGCAAAGCAAATAGATTTAAGCAATAGACTCAAAACTAAATAGACTCAAGCAATTTGTTGTTGGTGCGAATTTCGCCCAAAGGGAATCGCGTCTAACTCTCAGATGGTAAGCGGAGTTTTCCTCTTGTTTCCCTGTAATTATTATTAGAATAGGAACATTGTCCTCCGTTGCAATACACTGTAAGATTTATGATGACAAGTGTTGTGATTATGTGTTTAACATTTGTTTGTGTTAATATTAAGGTTAGGCGTTTTTCTCATTTCACCGCGTCGAGTAGACAGTAGCTTCAACAAGATGGCCGCTATCTACTGTCAAAGTTCGGAAGTCCTTACTGGAAGACCCTATATAAACAAACATACCTACAATAAATATGTTCAAAAAATCGAATGCTACAGTGGCTCAGGTATGAATTCCGCACGGAACATTTGAACATAACATAACATACCATCACGCCTGTATTACCCGAAGGGTTAGGCAGAGGTGTACTAACATACACCCACAGTTCGCTGGTATGTTTAGGTCCCATGTAATAGGGGGCGAGCCTATTGCCATTAATCGGGCACAAATTCCAAACTCCGAGCTGCTACTGAGAATTTCATAGAAAAACCCAATTGCTCAAAAACACTTTGCTCGACCTGGGAATCGAACCCAAGACCTCTAGCGTAGCGGTCGCACTTTTAACCACTAGACTATCAAGGCAGGTACATTTGAACCATAGACTGAATTTGTGTTTGTTAAAGTATCCATGAGTTATTGTTAGAATATTTTTGTATTGAGCAAAGTTTTTTAAAAAGAACTCTTTCCAGCGTATTATCTAGTATTCGAAAAATATTCATTTTGAAAACTCAAAGTTACTACGATACCAGATAATTCATTCCAAACCTTTTTCATATTTATAAAACCAAAATGTGCCTACATTAATAAATAATTCAGACCTTCCTAAAAATATTAACTCTGAATAAAAACATTATTCACAAGAGAGGAATGTACTCCAAAATATGTACTGGCAGTACTGGCCAAGATTTACTCGTAATATAATGGGCATCGCTAAGAATATGGAATGCATTTCATTCGGGAATATATTTTGCTTAGCGAACGAATTCAAAGATCGTCTCTTCGCTTCTATTGTCGGAGAATTCAAGAAAATACGAAGTACGCCTGTCCGAGTGTATCTCATGTTATTCCAATGAACCTAACTTATAACTCAATGCAATAAAATTGATGAGGGCGACGTTGCTCTTGAAAATATATGAGGTTCAATATGAAGGAATGGCTGCATAGTAAATCGCGGTATCGAATAACTAGAATAGGTACTTATTCTTTAAAGTTCTTGATTTAAAACGATAATTCCACAACGGTTTAGGCATCACAAGAGCGAACCTCAGAAGATGGTCCTGAGTTTGATTTCAGGGTGAAGCAAAAGCAATTCTCAATAGTAGCCCGGAGTTTTGATTTGAACTTGTACTTTGTGGAGAATCAACCTATTGACGTCCTGAAATGAATCGGGTCATATCCGAACTCTAAATAAAATTTTGCTTGACTGGAAACCAAACCCAAGACCTTACACTCTGAATCCGAGCTTTCAACTACTAGGCCAATGACCGGGTAGTAAGATGATAACCTATAATTTTTTGAGGGTACGTGGATTAAGTTCCCATGAGTGGCAAACACTAGTGTGACAAAGATATTTCTTTAGTCTGGATATTTATGCTCAATGCTTATACCTACTTCTAACACAGTATGTTGTGTAATCTCTTGTTTGTCGATAGTGTCACACATCTTGTTATCGCAATATTGTACAATTGAAGATTATAACATAATTTATTTTTGAAGAGTGTCCATGGATTTTCTTGCCGGATTCTTCTCCATAGGATCAACCTTTTGGAACCGTGCAACTAGAATCATAACGTTTAATAAACGCTTGAAAAAGATTATTTGGATTAAAAACATTTGAACTTTGAACTGAAAACTTGTTTGTCAACAAAACTGTTGTGTACAGTTATCCCAAGCACGAACCACTATCGAATTCGTATCGTAAACGAATGAGTTTTTTCTGCTACAAATCCTACTTATATAGTTTCACATCTGTCTCCCATTGGGGTAGGCAGAGACTACACTTGCTACGATCCTGGCACAACACTTTCGTTACATCTAAGTTCATTAACCTCCTTCTCATACAATTTATTCTCGATTTCGATACGAATACGTTTTCGAAAGTGTTGCTTACTGTGGGTTACTGTTAGGGTTACCAACTTTTTTTAGACCATCATCATAGTAGTTTTGAATTCAGTACCCATAAAAATATAGTAGTTGGGGAATTAATAATAAAAAAAATAGTAGGTATGTGGAAAAATATATATAATTATTTCTTAAATACATATTTCCTGCTGCTTTGAGCTTTAAAACTGTTATTTCTGTTAGAAACTAAAATAGATTACGACTAGAGAACTTTAGGCGGCAACGGCAAATCTTTGTTTTGACTTTTGAAGCTGCACAGATTAGTAAATAAACGTCAATGTCAGTTGACTCAACTGTCAAGCAGCGCGCGTTCCGAATCGAACTACAAACTGCGTGGAGGTTTAGGCAGGAAAATGAAAAGTGCACATTGTCGATTTTATATTATTTTTCAAAACTTGAATTTCTCCGATGTTTAATGTGTAATTATGGTGGATAATTAACCATTAAGTGTTCGTGAATGTGTGAGAGTGTAGGTAAATGGTATAGAATTGAAAATCGTGACTTTTTGGGTTCACTCCTAAACTCCATGAAAGCCTCAATAAAGTTTCTACCGTTTTATTGGGGCAACTAAACAACTTATACTTGACACTGGCGAACATAGAAAGTGTCGTGCCATAATTATAATCCCACGATGGGATATAATACTTAATTACTCTAATACTTGACACTGGCAAATACACAAAAAGTGTGGCGCCATAATAAAAAAAAAAAAAAATACAAACTGCGTGGCGTAGCATTCATCGTTCAGAAATATTCTGAAAGTGTAATAATATGGGCGTGTTTCGTTTTAAATAATGAAGACCAATTTTAGCGACTTTGATGATAAAAAATATAGTAGTTTGGCCTACTATATTTTATTTAAAAAAATACAGTAGTTGGACCCCTAAAATAGTAGGATACTATATTATATAGTAGGGTTGGCAACCCTAGTTACTGTTGTCATCCTACGCCTACGAGCTAGCCACCATCACGCCTGTATTCCCCGAAGGGTTTGGCAGAGGCGTACTAATGTACACCCACAGTTCGCCGGTATGTTTAGGTTCCATGTAATATGGCCTATTGCCATTAACCGGGCACAAATTCCTAACTCCGAGCTGCTACTGGGAATTTCATAGAAAAACCCAATAACACTGCTCGACCTGAGAATCGAACCCAGGACCTCTAGCGTAGCAGTCGCGCTCAGGACCACTTGGCTAATGAGGCAATTCATAACACTTTATCACCTTTAAACGACATTATCAAACAAAAATAGAATCGACAAGGAATTACTACTTAAGTCGTGTTTGTGTATAGAGGTATTATTGGCTTTGTTAAAGCTTATGTTTGAAACTGTAACAGACACTGAACTAATGATTCGTAATGTTATTTCATTAATAGGATTCTAGTGTGTACGGCTTCTATTCTGCATCATTACTGTGTACAGTAAGTAAATCTGGCCGTATTTACACGGTCTGGGGCTGATATTTGTATTACAGTGGTTTGGGGAATTACCCAAATATAATTATTGAGGTGTAGTTAGATTAAGACTTCTTCTTTATTTAGAAGTATAATGTATAAGCCCTTCATATACACACTTTTAAGGAACATAAATATCCAAATTCTATACTCATATCTTTGGTTGGCACAGTAGTATTGGTAATTTAAACCACATACCCTCAAAAAGTCATAGTTTTACTGTCTACTCATTGTTATCATCTTACTACCTGGTCAATGGCCTAGTAGTTGAAAGCTTGGATTCTGAGTCTCGGTCTTGGGTTTGATTTCCAGTCAAGCAAAATTTTATTAGATTAAAAAATCTTAGTGGCACCTTAGAGTTTGGATATGACCTCATACATTTCAGGAAATAAATAGGGTGATAGTATATGTAACTACCTTATAGCCTAGTGATCCTGAGCGCAACTGTTAAGCTGGAGGTCCTGGGTTCGATTCCCTGGTCGAGCAAAGTGTTATTGGGCTTTTTCTATGAAATTCTTAATAGCAGCTCGGACATTTGGATTTGTGCACTGTTAAAAGCAATAGGCTTGGCCCCAATTACATGGGACTTAAAATATACCGGCGTACTCTGGGTGTGTAATATTACGCCTCTGCCTAACCCTTCGGAGAATATATTTGGTGCAAGCATATGGACGTGACGGTTTGTTAACTCATGATTATAAACAATTAAATTCGTTAAACTGTAACTAACAAATCCGCTTTAAATCCCACCTTTCTTAGCGAACGGTGGGTGTACATTAGTATGCCTCTGCCTAACCCTTCGAGGAATACAGGCGTGGTGGTATATTATATGTATGCTGTGACAGGTACAGCTTATTAGATCAGATACCTAAGAAGACATAAATGTTCTCTATTAAAATAGCAATTCAAGGAAGGAAAACAGAAAATAATTTTAACAATAGGCGCCAATTGTCAGTGGAGAACCTGAAAATTATTAGTCGTTTTGCAAAGAATTTTTAACAATGTCATTTTCTGTTCCCATTTGTGAACTTTACAGGTGATTGCGGAAGTTTAGATTTTTGTTTCTCTCTTTAATGGATCCGACCCAGATCGAGTTTTTACATAATTATTATATGTGGTTAAACCCTGTACCTTGTATATTTACTCGAAAAAGGTAACGGTTCTTAGGACAATATTTTTTTTGTTTTTATACATCCGTTTTTGTAATTATTACAGTGTCTACATTGGGGATATTTATGCTTTCTCCGAAGTTTGGAGTAATATCTCATTATCTCATCTAATGGCTCTAAGCGTGATTGCAACAAGGACCATAGAGATCCAGGTTTTTATTTTCAGGTCAAGCATGTGATATAGGGTTTTATATGAAACTAGCTTCTGCCCGCGACTTCGTCCGCGTAGCATGATGATATATATATCAATAAATGGGCTATCTGACACTGAAAGAATTTTTCAAATCGGACCAGTAGTTCCTGAGATTAGCGCGTTCAAGCAAACAAACAAACAAACTCTTCAGCTTTATATATTTTTTTATATGAAATTCAGAGTAGCAGCTTGCGTTTAGATTTGTGCCCGGTTAATGGAAATAGTGTCGAAACTGTGCGTGTTTATTAACACATATTTGCCTAGCCCTTCGGGGAATACAAACGTGATGGTATGTTCAGTTTGAATGTTTTCAAACAATTCAATTCATGAAACTGTTTCTAACATCAATCCGCTTTAAATTCCGCGTATGTAAACAGTAAAACAAACAGAACTCCTCTTAATTTAATGGCACCCTAATAATGTTCACGTCACTATTAGTATGTTACCCGCGAGTGCATTTAAATCTTGTTTAATGAGCACAATTCGAACGTTCATTTATATTTAGGTAACAGAACATTATGTGGTGAAGTCCATTCGTGGTGGCAAATGACCCATATTCTGTAGCACTGTTTAAATCGCTCCTGCCTTTATTTATGACTAGTTTTCCCCGCGATTTCACTCGCAATATAAATTAATGTGATGTTGTGACGAGATCCTAACTTAAAAAAAAGTATCCCATACAAACGTTCCCTGCCTTTTTCAGGATTATTTGTTCACAGTAACTTGTATTAAAAATCATTTTTTTTACATAGAAGAACACAGAATTTTCGAAACTTCTATTTGCAAAATCGTTTCTTAGCGGCTGTATACGCTATAAAATAAGCCTATGTTCCAAATTTTTTACGCTTAGTAGTTTTGGCTGTGCATTGCTATCAGTCAGTCAGGACAAACGATTTTATAAGTTTAGATAGAAAATTGCCTTATTAATAGCCAAGTGGTCCTGTGCGCGACTGCTACGCTAGAGGTCCTGGGTTCGATTCCTAGGTCGAGCAGTGTTATTGGGTTTTTCTATGAAATTCGCAGTAGCAGCTCGGAGTTTGGAATTTGTGCCCGGTTAATGGCAATAGGCTCGCCCCCTATTACATGGGACCTAAACATACCGTCCAACTGTGGATGTAAATTAGTACGCCTCTGCCTAACCCTTCGGGGAATACAAGCGTGATGGTATGTAGATTAAAAAAAATGTTAGTACTCACATACATATGCTTAGTTCCTCAACGAACACATGTTCGCTTTAGTTCATACAAGGTTTATTTGTCTATCTGCATTTTATTTGTTGCGTTCACATGCCCGGAAATGGCTAAAGGCTGTCTGTAAATATGGACGGTTTTATGACTAAACGCTCTAGTTGTGATGAAATAAGTATAAATTACTCAGGTTTTTTTTACTGTACAAAGATCATTAACAAGCTTACGGGCCATCTGGATGGAAGAGCAACCGCAGGCCAGCAACACCAGTGACTATAGTTCAATTTAAAATCTGTGCTGTTAAATTTTAACATACCATCACGCCTGTATTCCCTGAAGGGTTAGGCAGAGGCGTACTTATGTACACCCACAGTTTGCCGGTATGTTTAGGTCCCATGTAATAACCTGTTGCCATTACAAATACCTAACTCTGAGCTGCTACATAGAAAAACTCAATACAATACTTGATCATGGCACTAGTCTAATAAGCTATATTTGTCCAGAAATATGACTAGTATAAATTTAGCAAATTACCTACTCTTCAAACAGGAAGTCAATAACCACATAATATTGCTGAGTGGCAAAATATTTGGCAATGCTCTGTAACTAACAGAAACGTGATACGTGAATATTACTTAATATTTTTTACCTTGATATTATTTAAATATTGGCGTTGTTAAAGGTGGAGAATCTTGGTGAGAAAATTGCGGAAGTAAATTCTAAATCGAAACTGTGCTATAATTGGTCAGTTTCTGACAATAGCCGACATAACGAATTGGGGACGTCAAATCAACGCATTTTCCCGCGCGTCGCCATTTTTCCTCATACCGTCAACACAACGTTTTGTGCTGAGGCTTTGTGTGGAGTTTGACATCGATCTGCGGTCGCCGACTAACATCGCCTCTGACAGTACAAAAATAACAATTGCATAAAAGATGGGGAACTTCTGCCCTCCCTGAAAGCTCTTTGTTCGCGGGAAGATTGCTCGTTGCACCTCGCCTTATTATCAACAAAAGAATTTACGGAGTTCCTTCCCCGTATATTTGTTTAGGAACTAATGGAGGAAACCCTTCTTTAAAAATTTCCGTGAATGAGATAAATGTTTGAAAGAGTCACGGTTGCTATGGTAACGCCCCTGTGCGCGAATTCTAGTAACATAATTAGATTAGCTCCAAAAGGATTATATTGAATTAAAATTAACGGATAATGCCTTGTTGAGCACTTTTTTGGAGTAACAGATTAAAAAAAGAGGTATAAAAGTAAATTCTCATTTTACGAGTCATGCCTTATTTTATTATGTATAATTATATAGATAGCCTTTCAAGCATAATATGTTTTTAGTAGAAAATAAACCACGTTTTAATGTAAACATGTCTTGTACATTTGCAATTTAACTTTTGCACTATTTTAAGCACGATGGAGCTTCGAGTAGAAACGTTAAGCGCATATTGGATTACGATTCTATATAGCTGCGTGCGTCAACGTGCAAGCATGCCTTTACCGTTTTTCTTTCGTGAATATGAAGATAGAACAAAAGAAACTCAGGAAACTCTATTACATTAATAAGTTTTCCGAGTTTCTTTTATTCTTTGTCAAATTTTCCCGTATTTATGTGTCGATAACATTTTTGGTACATCGCTTTGAATTTAATTACATTCTCACTCAATATCTTAGTAAAAGTTTTGTTTTGCGTAATCTGTACTTGTTTATTTGGCTTGTCGCAGTTAAGATAAATTCTGGGACCTGCAACTGTTTTGACAAATCGTTATCATAGCTAACATAATTGCCAATAACTGTGCCAACTGCCAAACTTAAGTTAGGCAGTGATGTGATTATGATAACGATTCCTGAGCAATGGTACGTAGGTTTGAATATTCGCACAGCACATGTTCATATGGTTATTTATTTATATAGGTACACTTTAAGCCCTATATGGTTTTATTTAAGTGCTATAGATTATTTTACTTATACAGACCCTTTATTCATTAAAAAATAAAACGTTTTTTAAACTTCTTATAACTATGATATCATTTTTTTTTATTATTGTTTTTCGTGTCACAGAATATCATGTGTCAAAATAAGACAAAAAAACATATTACAGCTATGAAAGGTTTACAAGACGTTTTATATTTTTATAAATATGGGGGAAAGTGTAATAATAAAACTTAATATACTTGCCAATTAGACCAGGGCTCTAATTATAGACCACATTTTCGCAGCCTCCCAAAACTTTTCTGTTTTGAGTTAAGCCAGTATTGCATTTATCATGCGAAATGCATTATAGACCTGCAATTTAGGCTGGATCGAACGAATTATCTTAATATTTTCACGTGGAAGAGCCATACTTCGGCACGAATGGGCCGGCTCGACCGGAGTGATACCACGGCCTCACAGAAAACCGGCGTGAAGCAACGCTTGCGTTGTGTTTCGCCGAGTGAATGAGGTTACCGGAGGCCCAAACCTTTTTAAAAGGCGGGCAACGCACTTGTCACTCCTCTGGTGTTGCGGGTGTCCATGGGCGGTGGTTATCGCTTACCATCAGGTGATCTGTCTGCTCGTTTGCTCCCCTATCCCATAAAAAAAAATATACTCCATCTATGCCGACTTATATCGATCTAAATAAAATGTGAACATCTATTGCAGTGTTACTTCGATCAGTTCGATCTTCGGTTCGTTGCTCGGTGTGTATTTTGTGGTAATGGCAATCCATACCCATATGCATACAACGTACATGTTGGATCTTAGCCATTTGCGACTCAAATATATGCATATATATTGAAGCTTTAGCATACTGTATGCTACTAAATAACATATAGTAACAGTGCTTTCTATCTAGAAAAACGTGGTCGGAAATTTCAATGAAAGAATGTTTTCTAGTTGAACTTTTCTAGAAAATGTTTTGGAGTTCAATGTGGGATAATGTTTGCTAGAAATAATTGGATGGTTTTCCAGATTCTATTTTTATTTATGTTTATTGAGCAGTTTATTATATTTGTATTTATGTTTACTGATTCGATTTTAAAACAATTAATATTCTATATTTGATTTAAAATCGTTTTTTTTATTATATAGGTAAGTACCTACTTAGTCATCATCATCAACATCATAATCAGCTTATATTAGTCCACTGCTGGGCGTAGGCATATACTTAGTAGGTACTACAATAATATTTTGTTCGTCGAATCTTCTTAAAAATCAAATTATCAAGAAATCCACTAAACCAACTTCTACGTCCACTAAGCGAATAAACACAAGAAGTTTCTAAATTTACTTACCAAAGTATCTATGAATTTACGAAAATCCCCTCAAAAGCATTGCAGAGATTTGCGAGTTTAGGATACAAAGACATGTACACTGGGGTGTTTATCTTGTATTATGCAGTAATGATGTGTGCTTGAATGAATTTTGAAATCCAACAGTGGGTAGATATGTTTTGATTGATGATGGGTTTAAACGTATTTTACTCCTAACTTAATATATTTTTGGATATTACTGATTCGCGGGGTGAATATTCTAGTACCTTACGGTCTAGAAACTATTGGTTAGTAATGAGATAAGGCAGTAACAGTTATGTGTTAATGAATTTACTGACAAACCTCTTTTCTATAATTGCTATTATTGGCAATAGGCATTGCCTCGTATTACACAGTACCTAAACTTACCGATAAAAAACCTAAAAAGAGGAAGATAGGTTTTAAACAATTATTAGAGTTTTTTTATGGGATAACAGGCAAACGAGTAGACGCCTGATAGTAAGCGATCCCTGCTGCCCATGGACACCCACAACACCAGAGGAGTCACAAGTGCGGGCCTGCCTTAAAAGGGAGTATGCTCTTTTCTTGAAGGTTTGAAGGTCGTAATGGCCCGGAAATACTGCAGGCGACAGTTCATTCCACAGTTTTGTTGTCCGAGGCAGAAAGTTTCTAGAAAAACGCACGGTTGTGCCAGCCATCAAGATGATGGAACTGTTGTCGCGTAGAACGAGTGAATTCAATAGTGGCAGAACTCAAGATATTATGAACGAGTTATTTTAATCTTTAACACGATAAATAAAGTATTTACGTAATTTCGAATGATAATCTCAATATGCCAATATTTTGACTTGTTTTGCTATTGTATTCATTCAGCGGATCGTGTTCTATTTTATCTGTGGCAACAACCGGATCCTTTCGCGGCAAGTCTGTGGTGTGGCAATCAAGGTCTAACAATGACTCAGATAGCCATGTGATACTGACTTGCAGGCATTACGAGTGCGAGTTGAATGTAGCAGCTAGCTTACCTAAATTCAAGGAATTATTAGGACTAGTATGATAATTATTAACTGATCCGAAAGACGTTGTCCTACCCAAATTGTCTTCTCTTGAATAATGAATTCACAAACAAGAGTCAGAAAAAAGTATCATCAGTGTTTATCGAATTGTACCAATAATATAGTTTCAAGATTTAACTGTTAAAGAATGATAAAAATATAAAAAAAGCATGCTACCAATAAATTAAAAGCATGTAGGTATATGTACATATTATGTAATGCGTAGTAGCATTATATCAAACGGAATGTATCCAACAAATCAATTGAAGATTTTCACTTTATTACTTTTATATTTTATCACTAGCTTCTGCCCGGGACTTCGTCCGCGTAGCATGATGATATATAGCCTATAGCCTTCCTCAATAAATGGGCTATCTAACACTGAAAGAATTTTTCAAATCGGACCAGTAGTTCCTGAGATTAGCGCGTTCAAGTAAACAAACAAACAAACAAACTCGTCAGCTTTATATATTAGTAAGTATAGAGTATAGATAGCAACGTAGAAGCTTTATCAATTATCAAGATTGGGCCCTAAAAGTTGTCCGCCAATTCTGGATTGAGTAAAACACTAAGACAATAGATAAAAGTGCGGTAGAACCCAATTTGTAAACTTTCTGACTTCAGACCCTTTTAACCTTTGATAGATTTAGATACTTCTGGAAAATGTCGATACAAATTAGATAGACGAGATTTTTTGCTTTTTCGCTTGAAGTACTTTGTTTTGAATTTAATTTGGCGGGGAATTAAAAGTTCATACCTACTTATTTTTATAGGGAAATGAGATTGGAGCGGACAACTTGGTCACAGAGTATAATACGACGTTTGACGTTTAGATAAATTTAATAACGAAATAAACACCACAGAAGAATTCGTAATAAAATATATTCGTTTTAATTACTACATGAATATATCTGGACTGAACTATGACTGGAGATTAAAAGAGACCATGATGCTCTGAGTATATTTCGGTGTTTCTTTCTCAGAGGTTGCCAGATAGAAACCGGCACCAACTATTCTTCTATTCTAGCGTACCTATCTACATGATTATAAATAGTTTAGCCAAAAATTCTAACCTCAATATGTACGATTATATTTAGGTTTGAAAAGCAGGCCCAGCTGACGTTTTCCTGCCCTGAAAATAAATAAAGTTCTAGAACCGACTGCAGAGCCACCTACCTACCGGGTCCAATTGTATTTTCAAACCATCCAGGGACAACACACAAAATTTCATCCAAATCGGCTTAGTGGTTTAGGAGTTACGTGACAAACACACGTACAGATGTATTTGTGGAAGCCAATTAAAGCCTGTACTGAAATGTTTGTTAAAATTAGTGTACAATTATGGATAATGTTAGAATGAGTGATAACATACGATTATGAAATTGACTTGTGCAAGTCATGACATAAGATAAATATGTGAGTATTTATATCAAATGGCCAATGCATTTAGCTAATAGTTGCTCCCTGCTCCCTGTTATCCATTTCTCTTCAGTGCACCCTTGTATCGTTTCCAAAGTTCGGGACGCAATGGAGATATAATTCACTATTGATAATTGGACATCAATTTGCACCCCACTCTAATCGGATACTCTTTTTTTTTAATAAAAGTTTATTAGCAATGTGGATCGCACATTACTAGTATTCTTGATAAGCCCTCGTGCTAAGCTAAAATGCTTTTGAGCATAGGGACCCGCGTGAAAGAACACATTGCCGATGTCAAACACCGCCGTTCCAGAAAGTCAGCAGTTTGTGAACATACCCTAGACAAGACCCAGCACTACATCAGATTTGATAAACCACAAGTCCTCGCAAAAGAAAACCGATTCCTACCCAGGATGATTCGTGAGGCTATTGAAATCAAAAAACACCCAAATTTCAATAGAGAAGATGGTTGGGTCTTACCAGCTGCTTGGAATCCCATTATAGAATCTATAAAATCTAAATCCAAGCCCAAAACTGCAAGACCAAAGGATACGGTGAGCTCGTTCTGCGTGAATCGGATCACTAATAATTAACAAAAATGTAAGATAGCTGTTAGTAATTTTAACATCAAGACGTCCAACACCTCAGTCTGCCCGTGACCATGGATGCTGTAAAGGATCCGAAACGTCGGGAACTAAATAATATCAATATACCGCGATAAAATCCGTAAAAAGTAGTTTCATTTCAATAAAATGCTTTTGTTACGAGTGGGTTTACGTCGGTAGTGCAATGGGTGGGTTTCGAACCGGCAACCACATGCATTGCAAGTCCCGGCGCCCTAGCCATTAGGCCACCGCCGCTTCAAAATATTGCAAAAATAAAAACTTTTGCATCGAAACAAATAAAAATGTTTTCTTACCGTCTTTTACTTTGGGAGGAAGTTTACAAGGTAGCCTTATACCTTATACTTATACCTTTTATAAGAACCAAGAAATGTATAGGAACCTACATTGTTATTTTAATTTTTGAAGCAGCAATAGCCTAATGGCTAGGGCGTCGGACTTGCCATCATGTGGTTCGAAACCTACCCATTGGACTACCGACGTGAACCCACTCGTAACACAAGTACTTAGCTTAGCACGAGGGGTTAACAAGAATACTAGTAATGATAAAAAAAAATCACTGTCAATAGACATAATCACATTGACATTCATTTTCGAATCCAACATAAATTGCCTAAATTAATTACATCTTACTTATCTTAAGAACTTAGGTTATCTAAGCGACATATAATTCGATTACTTAAGCTAGATGGGTTATTAGTTACATTTAAATTGCATAAGTTAATCACGAATGAATTTGCCTAAGCTAATAACTACATACATATACATAGCCTAGATTAAATAGAACCTAAATTGCGTACATACTCATTAGAAAATCAACACCTTTTCGCCGACCGAGGAAAACTGTATTCTCCTACAAACTACAATTACCTACAAACTCCTGTACTCTCTTAGCGAAATTAGAAAATGGGAGTTTAGAAACGTAACATAACATCAGGACCATCTGGCTTCTATACCCAAGGGTTAGGTAAAGGCGAATTGATATATGTACTTTCACAGTTCTTCATTTTTTTACATCTAACTAGTTAACCCGTGGTTTCACTTTATCTGGATTCACAAGGATTATCCGTCTCTTTCCGTTATATCCGTATAACATCCGCTATCTGCCAGTGAAAGTCATGTTAAAATTGGTCCAGTTGTTTTGTAGAATGGGTGGTGCAATAAAAAAACTTACAAAAATTTAAAAATATTTCTATATTTTGTTGTAATGTACCGTATATGGATACTTTCACCCGCATTTATTAAAGATTTTTTAATTTTGGCATATCAAACGAACACTTCTATTTTATTTATTTCTATACTTAATTAAAACAGCAAATGATCCTATTTATTAGAGAAACAGCTATAAATTATAATCATGATCCTGCTAACATATTTGAATATATTCTGGAGTAAATATAAGCTTCGGTATCAGTATTTACGAGAAGTTACGTAGGGCTGTCGATTGCGGTTTCTATTTCCGAGAAAAAGGAAATTTCCGAACGTCGTCGTCCGTCCAGAAACAGCGAATTCAAACATATTTTGCTATTTACTTTACAGTTTTCAAGTTGATAGGATCTTTTTAAAATGATAGTTACGCATGTAATTTGTATTACAAATTAATTTTGGTATTATATTTGTACAGTATTATTGGAAAGTAAATAAAATTGAAAGTAATTAATTTTGATTTCCTAATGAATGAATTAAGTCAAAAATCCAAACACCTACAGTACATATACTGTAAATCACACATACTTGTACATAGAGTTTCAGTGTAAGTAGGAGAATGAAAAAAGAAAGAGAGAGAATTTTGTTTCAGCCTTTTTCATGAAAAGATGAATGGTAAGAAGAGTTATTGAGTACGACAGGTAGAATTACCCCTCTAATGGATGCAGTGGACTAAATTGGCAGCATTAAGTACACTAGTAAATACAGTTTCAGTGTAAGTAGCAGAATGAGTAAAGAAAGAGAGTCTCCAATGCGAATCGTAATTTGGTTTCAACCTCTTTTGCACGACTAAATATCTTAGCTACGTACTCGAGATAATATTTCACTCTCAGAATTATTCCCTCTAATAACACTGTAGCTGTAAATTGACGCTGAATCTGAGCCTTATTAAACTGTCTTGTAAATCGTGTTCGCTCTGTACAAAGTGCTGATCGCATAAAAAATAACAGTGCCATAAAAGCGGCGTGCCTCCCCAGTCGGGCTCTCGTATAATCAGACAAATATATCAGGATAACTATTGATTTCTTGTCTTATTTTGGAAGGGTGTAGTGAAATTTGCGATGTTTAATATGCTGTTTTGTTGTCTGGATGAGAAAACTTGTGCAATTGCAATAGATTTTCACATTGACTTCATTGATTCAAGTGACTATATTTCTGAATTATATAGCAGAAGTTTCAATTCATCTCATGGATATTGGGTGGCCTTATAATGTAAGCAAGATTATTTCTATGATTAATCGCTTTGATAAACTATTTTAGAAAAAGTTACCTACATATGCCTGTATTCCGAAGTAGGTATGTTTTGGCCCAGGTGATAGGGCGCGAGCCTATTGCCAGGCTAGGTACTGAGAACTTCATAGTAGACATCTAATATTAGGACCTCTACGTAGCAATCGCGTCCAAAACTAATGAGGCAGTCATAAAAGTTACATGTTCCTTATTTGTCCTTGTCAATATTATTGAGAATATTAAATTTATTAAGGTAAATAATAATATTGTGAGACATTGAATTAATAATCCGTTCAAATTTGATGTATTGAAACACTCGAGAGTATATGTTTTGTAATAAATAAAAACGAAATATTACATAAACAATAATTCAAAAAATTCCACTTTTCCCTTATTTATTATATTGTTATTGATACTACATTCAATTCACGTTTCATTTCGTGTTATCAGTTCAGTGGTTCGTTGATACAATATAGCGGTACTTGTCGAAATCTTATTGGTTTCCCGCAAAGTATGAACAGCACTTGTGGTAATACCGTCAGTCATGTGAGTGGTAGAAACTCGCATAGAGGTCGGGAACCGAGACGTCTCGGCGGGCGGCGCAACCCTAGCTCCTAAGGCTACATACAAACGAAAACGTATTGTAACTCTTTCATCAGAACATCGAATATCATCTGAATATTATTTGAATGTGACCTTAATATTATCTTCTTCTGACGAAAAACTTAATTACCCATCAGAGTCAATTAAAAGTATCCTCACCCCTCCTATAGCACTCTAGTGGGCAAAACCTTAATAACTTCAGTTCCTTTTTCCTTTTTTTTTATATAAAAGCAATGCGGATCGCACATTACTAGTATTCTTGTTAACCCTATATGCTTGTGTTAAGAGTGGGTTTACGTCGGTAGTGAAATGGGTGGGGTTCGAACCGGCAACCACATGATCGCAAGTCCGACGCCCTAGCCATTAGGCTACCGACGCTTCAAACAGACAGTTGCGCTTACCACAATCCGTCTATGGATGGGCCAACATTGTATGCACAGGAACCCTCCCATGCCTAGGAGAGCACATGGATCCCGGTTAATATACGAACACGTTATCATCATGATTATCGTTAGTAATTAGAAGTCAAAATGTTGAAAAGCCTGACAATCAGTTTACCTGTAAATATATCGGTATTACTCAGATTTTGGCTAGCAGAGGTCTGATGACAGTCGCGTCGTATAAAATCATAATATTTAGCCACATCTAGTGAGCCTCGACGATAGTCGATTCCAAAATCGCAACATAGTCGGTAAAAGACTAGGAGGCTATTTCAAATTAACTATTGATTAAGAAACTACATCGAAATATGTATATCGGGTTTCCGTAACAATATACTTATTGTGAATTTGTCTGTTTGTCAATTTCCTAAGCAGTTTGTCACGTGAATTCGTCCTAACGTTAGGGGTGCGTCTTGCTGACCCAGTTCGGGTTCGTCGCGGGATCACCCGAAAGGGTTTACGGTTTCAATATTTGGAAGCCTTCACATATATGCGCACTTTAGCTGTATAATGCACTTCGTTTCTAGTTACGCTGAATTTTATGAAGTAAACAACGTAATTTATGTTCACGACCTATTTTCAAATGCAAGAAGATTAGTCGCAGCCTTGCGTAACAACTAACAGCCTTCACAAGGTAGTCTAATCTGGTTCAGAGGGCTGGTATCCAATTTGCCGCCACGTTATTGTGGGGCTTCGACCACAGCTCGCGTAATTGACACCGAAAGTAAAACCGCAACTTATAACTCGGAAAATGTAAGCTAGACGACAACCGCACGATGCAAAAACCACCTGCGAAATTACAACACGTGCTACCACCTCGACAATCGCCGGCCGGTATATCCAATCTACTCGATGCTTTATTATTATCGTCCCGACTTCCAATAAAAATAACGTAATTTACCATCCGAATAGAGCGGTCTTATAGGTTTAGTTTAGAAAGTTGGCATCTTGTCCATAGCGGTTATTCCGCGTTCCCTACATAGACTACCAAGCTGCAGGTTGTACAAAAAGAAGGCTTTATTTAACGGGAACTGATTCGGAAAAAAACGCTCTATGAGCTCCATGACGAAGAACCGGATTACTATGGCCGGGCCGCAAAACAAATCCACTACGATTTACGTACCGTAAACTCGTTACGCGTTTCGAACGAGACGCATTCGTGGTGCCGTGTTTAGTAGGAATTTGTTTCTTGTTGTGAATATCCGAGAGTTCAGATCGAGTGTCGAGGGTGCGTTAAGTACCGCCGCCGGGCGGCGAGAGAGAGGCGAGCTTACAGACTATGGAGAGGTTCGCAGGTTCATTTGTAGGATGTGTCGTTATCACAGTCGCTGTTCGGCGTTCGGACGGCGTGGTTCGTTGCGGACGGTCTGCGTCCCCGCTACGTCAGTACTCACTACGGCTGAAGTTTTGCGGAGATCGTGTTTCGATATTGCATCCGCGGCGACCTTTCTCGGCTCGTGACTAGTTGTGACTGATCACAGATGCTTTATAGAAAGTGAAACTTTAAGATTTAGACGTAAAAACAGATAGTGTAAGGGCATCTGAACTTTAGTTTAAGTGCTTAAAGTGGGACAAATCGGTTTTTATTTGTGAAAATCGAGTGACACCAAGACTTGTTTCGATATCAGAGCAGTTTTGTCAATTAAAACTGTATCTAGATTGTTGAAGCACTGCAGATTTTTCCAAACAAGGTTAGTTATTAGAATTAATGCGCAAGATTGCAACATAACTTGTAGAACTTTTAAAATAGCACAGCTGTATTGCTTACGATATAGGTATAGAACGCAAAAACTTAAGAGTTGTAAAAAGTATGGCAAAATTTATTCACTAAATCTCCGTCTTTTCATACTTAAATTTTTTTTCTCCGTCGTAAACAATACATCAAAACATAAAATAAAAAAAAGATATGAATTTAAATTGCCGGCTCATCAACCTTTTTCTTAGCGGATGCTGGAGACTCAAGTATTCATAAGGACGGAAGTGTACGTGAAAAATGGTAATATCATTAGAGCAACATCGCTGCATCGCTCAGAGTATTTTTCAAAACGACGAATTCATTTACAGTAATATTCGTGGATAGCTACTTAAGGTTTTTTTTTCTATTTTATAATTTCTACTGATAATTTAATCACATCTTGTTAGGTTAAGAACCGATAGGTACCATAATTGGGAAGGGCTTGTATAATGACGATAAAATTTGGTACAAAATAGGGATGAATGGCGTAAAGGGACGAAGAAGGATTGCAGTGGTTTGATATAAGCTACAAATGATGATGATGATGATTATATTTCGGGCAGTCAATACATGGGATAAAAGCTATAGTAAAGGAGGACTAAAATAGTGAAAAGGGTCAATATTTTAGTCGTCCTTCACCATTGATTTGAAGTATAATATGATCCATATTATTAAAAAACTAAGGAATTCTACGGATTATAAATATGTATAGATTTTAAGGAATTGCTAAATGCGGCCTGGGAGATAAATAGAATTTCAAAGCAATTTTGTAATAAGAATCATAATATGATTCATCAAAGTGGCCAATTTTGCCCCCCAGACATAGTTTTTTTCAAACTGTCTCATCACTCATCAGGACCACTAAGCTAAGTGGTTCGTTATGAGGTTCTAGGTTCGATTCGCAGGTCAAACAAAATTTTATTGGGTTTTTCTATAAAATTCCTAGTAACAGCTCGGAGATTGAAATTTGTGCCCAGTTAATGGCAATAGGTTCGCCCCCTATTACCTGGGCCCTAAACATATCGTCGAACTATGGGTGTATATATAGTAATACAGGCGTAATTATTTGTAAATTTCATATTTTTGTGATGTGTCTCATTACTGGAAATAACAGTTAAAGTACCTTAGAAAATATACTTAAAGGGTAAAAAATACTTATATTACTACCCTAATTACCTATGTAATAAAATAAATTATTGTAGAAATAATTGCATGTAAAAACCAAGTGCATATTGCTTAGTGAGTTAGTCAGCAAAATACACAGTAGGTTCTATAAAAGGGGACGCGGGTATTGCCTTTTCCCCGGGGTCGGGTTAAGTCAATTAGTTTCATTCAATGTTTTATTCATTACGTACTTCAAATTATACGTATTCGATATAGATAAAGATAAGGCTGTAATTACCGGACGTGTATCGTTTAATTACGTAGAATATACTTATGACATTTATTCATGTGATGGCGAGGTAAGATTTGCAAAATTTTGCCGATACGTGATTTTGATACGGGATCCTTATTGCGTTATTGTTATAACGTAAACTATCCTTCAGTAGGGAAGGGGCAAAGAGAGAAGCCACAAAAACTTGCAGAAAATGCTTACCTAGACTTGCTCCCAACTAATAGAGACTAAGGATACTTCGTCGAATGTCTCTGCCACATTATCCTTCCTAAGTTAATAACGTCAGGGGTGAATTTTTGCCTCGCTCGATGATGTTAAACATACAATAGTATCAAATACAGTAAAGCAATATTGCTAATAGGGATTGTTCATGAGAGAAACCCCTTTTTTCCGTGTGAAAATCCTCATGGATGCCCACTGTCTCTCGGAAGGAAAGGCGGATGGTTATGTCGGACTCCTACCGAATAAAACCACACTGCCATCCATAGCACACGCACCGGTGGCCCTCCTGCGCTTTGCCAAGAAATGCAGCTTTATTATGCTGTCATCCCCCGGGAAGGAAAATTCCTAGGCGATCAAGTTGTAGGAAGCCCATTCATCACTGCAATCCGGTAGCTTCGAAAGATGTTCTTGGGTCCGCTGAAATGCGAGAAGTTATGTTATTTTAAGGGTCAGCCTATTAACGGCAAACGAGCAGACGAATCATCTGATGGTATGTGATTATCGCCGAGGACGGACACCAGCAACACCAGCCTCTTAAAAAGGTTTGGGGCTCCGATATCCTCACTTACTCGGCGAAACATAATGTAAGTGTTGTTTCACGTCGATTTTCTGTGAGGCCGTGGTATCACTCCGGTCGAGCCGGCTCATGCATGCCGAAGCATGGCTCTCCCACGTTCGATGCTGAGATGTCCGAAGAAAGGCAAGTGCGGCTTTTAGGTGGAATGCAACGATTCTAACATAGCTACTCTGCTGTTTTCTATGGTGGCATTGGTGGAAGATAACCAAGAGGATTTTTCACTATAAAAAGCATATCTTTTAGTTTAGCACTACTTATACAAACAAACAATCATCATTCACCATCTTAGAAAACTCATGTGCAAACTACTTTTTTGTTTTGTCTTTGGTTCTTAAAATATTATGTTCTATTGTATTTGTATTTGAGACGGTAATCAGGCTGGAAATAACCTATTGTGGAAGACTTGGGAACAAAGATCGATAAATTTGCTTGACCGCTCAACTTTTCTTAGTTATCTTAACAATACGTTAGTTAATAGATTAGACTTCAGTGTCTTTTATGAACTGATTCGGTAGGTAGCTTTTTTTAAATCAATGAGATCATTTAATAACCCTGCTCTACTAATAATCAAAGAAATATTTACAGTATTTTAAGTGTAATGGAAAATTATTACAAGACATAACATCCAGTTGATTACAATCATGTCTTACGAGCTTTCAACAATAGATCGATAACACAGATTCAACGGTCGAATGTTTGAAAATCGAACACTCATTCTAATTACTGTTCTAGTGTAACAGAATTCATAAAATTAGAGCAACAGAAAAGTAACAAAAAAGTCTCGACATGTTAACGTGACATAGATGTTGTAGGCTGAAAAAAAAAAGATAAAATCTAATATCTTTTATTGACACGGACATTAGAATGCATCGTAGCACGCGACAGACGTGCTGTATCATATTTCTACCAACATTCACATATCACTTATGTAACGAAAGATATCGTGGGTTTCAATGTCTTCCTTTCCTTGGGTTTTCGGGCAAATCTAATTAAGTACAATCTATCCGTTATTTTATTAGTGCAAACCATCCCTGGGTAAATTCTGGATGAATAAGATTCCTGGTTCGGATAAAGTGGGTTCTACTTATGCACTCACGAAAGTTTATTAAATAAATCTAAATTTAATCTGCATTTTTTTTTAAATACCTATTTGAGCTCCATTTAAGGACTATCTAATTAATATCTACATACGTTCGAAGTTTATCTGATTTCTACATCCACTCTACGATTTATCTGATTTTCTACATTCGATCTATGATTATCTAGTCTACGTACGCTCCATGGAATCATTTCTACACTCACTCTACGATTATCTAATTTGGTCTACATACGCTCTAAGAAGATCTGCGATTTATACAATGAAAATATTATTTCAATGATCAAAATTCTAAAATTTGGTTTTGATCGGCGTTTATACGAAAAACTTTTCCTTTAAAATTGTTATGATGAAGAGTTGATTTGTTTTAGGTAATTATATGTAATTATGTTATTTATGGATGACCCCCTTGTTAAATTCGAGTATCCGACAATTCGTAATAAGTACATGCTTAATTTAACCATTTTAAATGTAATTATAGATAAGTATATCCTGTAAAAGTATTATAGACAATAGCTTTTTTGTTATAATTTTAATTTATATAGTTATTTACCTTGATTGTCAGCTTAATGACCAGCGAAAAACTGGTTCCACTACCGGGACTTCCAACCAAAAATGTTATCGAGTAATTAATGTTAAACTTATTAGGTACCTAATTATTATATTTTATGTTTTAATGTGCTATTTAAATAAGCATCAATGTCTTAAAATTCCACGTGTATTTTTTTATTTTATTGTGAGAGTCTTAAAAAGTTATTACACACATTACCTTGTAAATTTAGATCATGAACTATTTAGAAATAATCTAAAGTGATTTTAATAAAACAAAATCATTTTAAGTTTATAAAAACATGTTTTCTTAAGCTAGTTAGCAAACCAGCTAAGTTCTAATTATTTTGACGAACACGAGTAGTAGGTACTATAGATACTTATTATCTAAGATATTAATCATTTATTTTAGAGGTACTAAACCTTAACAGATATTCTAAGTATATAACGCCTAAAAGCTTAGACCTTTGTCATAACATACCTAAGAAGAAACTTTTAGCGGTTCCCTTTACGACATAGTTATAACCTAAGTTACGTATATTTCAATAAACTAGTAAAGTTTTAACCATTAAAAGCGGTTTCATATTACTAGCTTAATGAATTTAACCTTATATCCCGTAATTTGGAGTTATTAAGAATACTTTATATTATAGCAGAGATAGCCTAGTGATATGACCATTAGACTGCCAAGTAAAAGGTCCCGAGTTCAAATCCAAGGCACGCACCTCTCACTTTTCGAAGTTATGTGCGTATTAATAGTTAATTATCACGCGCTTAAATGGTGAAGGAAAACATCGTGAGGAAACCTGCACGCCTGAAAGATTTTCTCGACGGCGTGTGAAGTCTGCCAACCCGCATTAGGCTAGTGTGGTGGACTATAGCCTAATCCCTCTCATTGTGAGAGGAGACCCGTGCCCAGCAGTGCTGATTATGTACGAATACTTTGAGTGTAAAAAATATTTCCATCTCTCAATCGTCGACTCATAAGCGAATCCTTGTCTACAGTTACCAATTTCTTACGCTTGAAGGTAACCAGTAGATTTAAAATGCAACTGATGATCACTTTTAAATATAATATTTATTTATTTATACATCTATGCACAATAGTATTATCTAGTAGTTCTATCACGCCTGTATACCCTGAAAGTTTAGGCAAATGTGTGTACTAAACTAACATCCAAAGTTCGGATATTTCGTTCCGATGTACAGTCAGCGCCAAAAGTCGCTGAATACGATGCAATCTTCAGTACCAGTTTTCTTATATGCAGAAAACTGGTACTAACTTCTCAGGTCAGAAATTTTTGGTTAGTAATGATGTAAAAACGTTTTGAAAATTGCATCGTGTTCAGCGACTTTTGGCGCTGACTGTACTTAGAATTCCATAGAAAATCCTAATAATACTTTTGCTCGACCTGAGAATCGAACCCAGGACCTCTAGCGTAATATTCACGCTTCCGACCTCTAGTCTAATGACGCAATCATATAGAATTAATCTTAAAACAACAGTTTAGATTTTTGTATTTCTAGACAGCCAATTCTTTTGTCTTATTCCTTTTATTTCTAGTGTTCCAAGACATTTGCAGTACGCCAGTGGCGATATTTTTTGCAATTGTCGGCAATAAAACCCGTCGGCAGTCGTTAGTATAAAATATGATACTACTTATTACGTAATGAGCCAGTTTACTCGACACTTATTACTGGAAGTTCTGTACAATTGTACATACGAAATGTGTGATAAAAACTGTTTAGGAATTAAAAGGCTCCGAAAGATAGTAAATAAGTGCGCGCGCATAATATGTCATTTCTACGGGTTTTTGAACGATGAATTGCGTCTTAATTGTTACTACAAGATTTTGCGTTTTTATTACTTGCTACTTTTACGCAAGTTAATGGCAGTTTCGTAATTTAAATGACTAGCAAAGAGCACTAAATTTGAATATTTAATTTGGCGCTTCGTAATGACGTTAAACATTTGTAACGGATTATGAAATTTAAGACGTTTAAATTAAAATTAGATCATGGTATTGTCTATTATGTAATATTTATTGCAATTCGTAGTTTTAGTTATTGTTGTAACATAGTGTAGGTATTACTGTATACTGTCTTGTATTATCAAGTATTAAACATAATTATAATTTTCTCACAGATAAAGTTATTCAACTGTCACAAAACGATATGTTCTCATATTGCATGAAAATTAAATAAAAAAGATAAAGTTACATTTCTGTTCCGCAGTATACATAATTAATGTATGATAATTTCTGTCCGAGTGGGGCGGGGGTTAGGTTCAGTATACAGTACCCACTTATGGAAACCATTTCCTTTTACATTTTTATCTACATTTATGATTAGACAGTTTCTCAACTAAGTTTTTCTAGCATACTTTTACAGTAAAATGTGGCTATATTTTTTTATTCGGGCGGGCGCACTAAATTGAATAAAGATTATGCGATGTAGAATATATTTTCCGAGGTTTTCTCAACAAGTTTGCCGACAGGGTAAACTTTTATCGGAGCTAGTTTCTTTTTGTTTTGTTTGCTCTTAGTATTGAGAGGAAAAGTAAATGGACTATAAAATCTCTGAATCAAGTATTAGAGACGCTGAAGAACTATCAAGGAAATTGATGCTGATAGTTTTTATAATCAATTGGCAAAATTTATCCAACTACAATTGTAATTTTGCACACAAAGAAAGAAAATAGTTATTATCATTGTATAAAATAATGAAGTTTAAAATGAATAGGTATCAATGGAATGGAATGGAAATATTTTTATTAATGTATTCTTGCAAAACGAAGGTTTTGCAAAGGTATGGCAAAATACTGTATACCTACATTGTTTTACCTTTCAAGGTTTATAATTTAGGCCTAAACAATAAATACACTTTTTCTAGTGGTTACACTATCAGAGTAATTGACCGACAAAACTGAAACCAAATCCCTGAGAACAGACGCAGACAATGAAATTAATACTATTAAGTTTCTAAACAATACTTTGGGTGGCAACCTTAACATTGAAAGTAGCTAGAGATGTTCCGCTTTGATATCACACAGAGTACAGCTGCCACGTTATACTTTAATCAAAATCTGACAGTCGGTCGATAGGTGTAGATTAGCGACTAGAATTAAGTATAACTGAAATAAAAGTAAAGAGTAGTTGTTCGGGTAAGTGTCAGAAATCAGTAGTTAGTTAATTATTAAAATTTATTTTTGAAGCATCGTTGTTACAGAATGAAAAGTTATTATAATTAGTGTATACATTAGTAGGTTTCTGAGATTGTTAAGAAAACTAGCTAATTATCTCACTATTGGATATAACCAATTGCTTAAATAAAAAAATCTTTACAGATGTCAAAATTCTTTATTATACAGACATTATAATTGAGTAATGTTGAAAATAGAATTAAAACATTCCGAGATTTACGTTTACACAATGCATTCGTCTATTTTGTCGCCAGTCTGCCTCGCGGACGTGTGAATCATAGAAGCTAGTTTTTGGTTACGTTTTTGCCTGGTCTTTTACGAAATAATAAACTGTGTATTAGATGCGATCTATTTCGTCGACGATAAAATGACTCTTTATCGAATTGATATTTAATTTAGACTATTTAGAGCGTGCGCAGTACGTGAGGTGGTTCTATGTTTAATTGCTTATGCGGTGTAGAAAGGTCTACATACAACTACATCTCCTTTCTTTCTTTCTGCCATTGTCCTAATTTTTTTTTTTGGGGTCGGCGCAGCATCTCTTACTATACCTACATACTTATATGCACATATTTCATTTTGATGTTGTAAAGAAATAGTAATGTTTTTTGTACGTGTACCAATATACACTTTGCTGTCACGGTCATAAGCAGGTATTTATGTGTAAATTTGTGAAACAATAATAATCAGGTATAAAAATACTTTAAAATACTTATTTCATACATGATTTATACTCCCAACATCGTAATAAATCACGATAAAAGCCAAAAAATCAGATGAAATTTTACGTAAGCAGGTTCCGCTATTGGGAAATATTGCGACAATGAAACAATTGTCTGGGGAAAAAATGAATGAAAATTCAACGTGTAATACCCGGCAGATATCAAAACTCACTTCAGGTCAGTGTAATTTGGCAGACAAGATTTTTTGGAAAGTCGTTTTGCCCACCGTTCCCCCAAAATGCGGCGTGACTTGCCTAGCGAAAGAGATGAGATTAATGACAGGGGTGGAGCGACTTATACGGACCTACACTCACACCAATGTCCCATACGTGCTTGCCGAATTTAATTTATATCGAGTTTGAAAAATATTAAGCCTGCTCGCGAGCAGACATATTTTCAGTAATCGATTGACGCAACGCGACGTACCTAAAAAGTACTCGAGCGTGGTATTACGTCGAGTACGAGTAGATACCTAAAATGTAACAATTTCACGTACTACGAAAAGTAACATCATTATATCATAAAATATTTTTTGAAATAATATTTTTGTGAACCATATTTTGTTTAACAAGTTTAATAAGTAGGTACCTATATAATACAGATAGGTATTCTGCGTTACTCTTCATAGGTATATAGATTAATATTCAGTAAATTATGCTAAATATTTATTTTTTAATTCCTCAAAGCTTATTATATAACACATATTTTATACGTTTATATTTGCTTACAGCTTTGGTAAAATTGAGAAATTCTATTTATTAGGAAAAACGAGTTAAGAAGTTAATGCTGGGCCATGTCTTTTAATCTTAGATTTTATAGACACGATTTCGGCAACGGGTACCACCGTGAACTTATCACGATGATCGATCAACGTAGTCTGTCACTGTCACTTCGTTAATTCACTCTGGTTTATACCGTTACGTTTTGAAAACAGTAATGTTCGAAGACGACGCTTGTCGACCAACTGCGGGTAACGATAAAATCTTTCCTAGCAACTTTTCTTTAACCAGTTTTCTTTCGGTATCGATGTAATCGCCCGTTACGTGACGGTGTGACTGGGGGAACTTTATCGTATCTCCATCTGACTTCCGAGGGCTCCGATTGTTCAGATGGACTCTGACTCGCATACATTACATCTGACCTTTCGTCGGTAAATCGTCCCATCCCTTTACTGCCATTCAAAAAACCTATTCAACAGACGAATACATAGATAAGTATCGTGAAACTAAAGTTAATTAAACTTCTTCGTAATTAAGTTCTGAGATCAATAGTTGACCTTTAGTCCTTATTTTGTGAGTGTATTGTTGAGAAGGTCTCAACTTATAATGAAATAGAGTAATGAGTTTTTTTAGTAATTCATTGGCACTTCGTTGTAACATGAATAGCTTTGCTGAATAATGAGACAAGACGTGCCAGAGCAAGTTTAGAGTATCCAATAGCATTGGAGCTTCAATTTTGGCATGTTGTCTAATGATTATTAACGATTTTGCGAGTTCTTGTATATAAGCGGCCTAATGCTAAAACCGTAATACGTGATGGCATCTTAATTTTCTGCCTATCATCGGGGTACAGACTAAAAGGCGTGGGTATTACGTGGGCGTATACATGTATTTTAAATATCTGGAATAATGGAGAAAAACGTCATTCATAAATATCTATGGAAACGGTTTGTATTCATTTTATGAAGCTGTACCCCCCGCCATGCGTTGCAATGCCTCGAAAGTTTATGACAAAAATTAAAACCTCTATTTTTACGTATACCATATTTTAGCAAATAAATACATTTGATTTGATTTGATTTGAAAAAAATATATAAGTAATATGCACAGAACAAAATCACCAAAGTTTTATAAAAGTTTTTATAAAAATGGTTTAGGGACGCATAGAGTACGAACATGACTGTATGTTGTATATTATGTTCATTTGTATACATATAAATGTAGTACAGTATCTACTTGCCTATTTATTTTTCGCGACATTTCAACTGGGTTCCACTGCCCAACAGTGGAACCCAGTACTCAGTGGTACTCTGAAAAAATTGAAAATAAAAATTAATAAGCTTAATATACAATCACGCCTGTATCCCCGAAGGGTAAGGCAGACGTGTAGGTACAGATATACACTTATAACGATGGTATGTTTCGGGTGCCAATGAATTGGGATGGGCCTGGCCAAAATTCCAAACATAGAGCTGCTACTGAGAATTTCAATGGAAAATCCCAATAATTGCTCGACCAGTGCATGGAACCATCACGTTTAATCATGACTTGCGACTTCTTGGTTAATGGTGCAGTAAATATTGTACGCAATTATACATAGAGTCAATTGTCTTAATAAATCTGTGAGCATAGAAATATCTATCTACCTAACTGATATTGTATAAAGTTGTGTGAGTAGTACTTATGTCTAATTCAGACCAAATTCTACAGCTAAGCCGATTAGCATTGCTAGCTGCTTGTGCCATTAGACCATACATATTCTAAAACCAATATGTATTCTAATTCTTGTTACAGGCATCGTAAGGGTACACCCTACTTATATTTTTAAGATTATGTTCTAATTGTAGCAGAAAATTAAAAAAGAAAAGAATGGAATTAATGGAATATTAAATTTCTTACTGCATTTGGCTCGAAATTTTAATACGCATCTGCGAAAAAATCTGTATGAAAATCTTAGTGTAAAAAGAAGAGCCGTGACGTTTTTTTGTGTAGTCGTATTTGTAATGCTAGTTTAAGCGCACTTAACTGGACTTAAGTATGGCATAAACTGAAGCTTAGAAAAATTTATTTCCTGAAAGAGTGTGAAATAGCTTATTCAAATGCAAATGTAGAATCCTGTCCAGTCAAAGTGAATTCGCTTAGTACATTTCCATATTTTTGTAAAGTTTTTCTCTTCATTTGGATTATGTGTGGATGGTAAAATATTATATTATAATTTAAGCTTTTACTTCTTATTTCAACGTAAAATAAATAACAATGGAGCGGTATTAAAGGAAGGAAAATATTATTAATTCATCTGTTTTAAATATATTTTTTGTTTTACTCGTGAAATCGTTTCATGAATAACGTTTTAACAATAATTTTTGTACAATAATTTCATCAGTTTTAATACAGTTTACCATAAAGATGTTTCATAATTTAGTTAACACCACATAGCACTAATACCTTGAAGACTGTTTACTAATTAAAAAAAATTGGCTTTGTAGGCAGGTAAGTTTAATTTATATCTTTGTAATGAGGAATGAAGAAGGAAACCCATGAGGAAAGATACAGAATTCTAGAATAAGTAAAACGTGAGTGTTATACTTCAAAAGCTTCCTTAAATATGGCTTCTAGTGCCATAGAAGCAGTTCTTCCTTTGTAGATTATTGCTTATTTTTTGTCTAGTTCCTACATCTTTTGTATGACAGCACCGCTATTGCAAAAAAAGTAAATAGTTTGTCGTAAATTCTTCAATGTCTGCTTTCGTTATTTGAATAGCATTTGGTTTTTGCTTACTTTCAGTAATGGTCCTAGCAGTTTATAATGCCATTATGGCGCATTATTATAATATTTGAACCTATATTATTGTATTTACATAACATACCATCACGCCTGTATTCTCCGAAGGGGTAGTCAGAGGCTTAGGTACTAATGTACATACACCCACAGTTTGCATGTTTAGTTTTTTGTCAAGGGTGTGAGCTGAAAACCAGCGCTTGGCAAACCTCTTGAGGGGCGCCAAAGCATAATGCTGACGCTTACACCTTTTGCTTTCGGTATTATAGTATGCTTGTATATGTCCTACTACTTACTGTAATACGGAAAACAATAAACGATTATTCTATTCTATTCTATTCTTTCTCGGTACTATTATTGATAGTCCCCTATATCACAAATTATACTTTAAAAAAACAATAATAGCCCTTAATATTTTTGGAATATGATATTAAAATATATAGCAGTAATAGATATAACTGTTTGAGCTAAGACTAAGATAAACACTAAAAACATTGGAATAGGACTAAATTTCTTTGGTTTATGTTTACATGCAGTGAACGTTGTGTACATCTATTATAGATATCCATACAAGATTTCTGTCTCAATCATAAATTATAAAAAATGTATCATTATGTATATTGTTGATGTACCTTATTAATAAATAAATAGTTTTTAAAATATACAAAAACAACATTTACAGAATCTAACAAATACCGATGGAAACAGAAAAACTTGTCAGTTTATACGGAACGGAAGTCATCAACACTTCCGCTGTAACCTGCCGCTGGCCGCCATTAGAAATTTACCGGAAACATACCAGTCCAATCTCACTCTCGCTTTTTAAAACCCCATACTACAGTCGTTTGACCCCCGTCTGATTCCAGTGATGTATGTACCTACTTGAAGACTGAAATACTTTCGTCACTGCAGACTGTTAGTTACTACAAGAATGACTTGTAAGTAGTTGTACATAAAGCATAAGCCAAAAATGGGACGCTTGTGTCGTTTTATATTTTCTTAATAATTATAAATCAAAGTTGTGTAATTTGGAAAAATAACTAAGAGACCCTTTATTGTTAAAGTTGCAATCTAATCGAATGGATAAACGAATGTTGAAATGTCATGTTTATGTTGCTCTGGCTATGTAATAATTATGTAAGATTGAAAAGAGAGAAATGAAAAGAATCATTTTCCTTCTCTTTGTTTTGGAGAGGAGGACTTGTGGGGCACAAGTCCGACATACCTCTCCACCTCTCCACGGAGCTGATAAGGATTTTCTATACTGTGTAAAATGGTTTGTAATGATTATGTGCATCACCCGATTGCACGACACTCGATATAAATCGATTTACGTCAGTCTACGTCATTATGGAAGGTCGATAAAATGTTGCAGAGTAAACGATTACGAATTATTGCAGCGGCGACAATGCAATACTTGTCACGAAGGACCACGGGTTCGAGTCACGACTGGGTCTCGATCGATCACTTTTGATTTCGTTTGCGCCATCTCAGTTATTTTAAAATACAGACCAATTTGTGGGTGTAATGGCTGTTGCTATTTTGGCGGTAATTTCGTTCGTCTGTTTGGTAACATTAGTCTTATTTGGTAGTTTTTTTGTTGTAAAGCCTTGGAAAGTAAGTGGCTGCCAATTAATTACAATAAAATTCTTACAGTTTTGTACTTATTTATATGTTGATGTTTAATTTTACTAAAGGACGCTCGTATACCGGAGGTAGCTAAACTTCCTTCTATTAGGTACTTAAAATATGTTTTATTCCGTAATATTTTTGAAGTACAGAAAACATTGCATAAGTTATAAGTACCTATCTTGAGAAAAATATATTTTTACCTTACCTTAAACATGCGAATTTTAGAGCTGCGAGGTATAATAGCGAAGTTCAATTTCCTGACAGGTGCTATCATCAGAATCAGGAAGTGACACGTAACAAAAATCGTAAGTTTCTAGTTAAAACGGTCACAATTCTGTGAAAGTGGTTCTATTAAAACTAGAAGACGGAAACACTTGATCGCATCATGTTATGAAACTTAACGATAACTGCCACAGTCATACAGCACAGAGTCATGAAATGTACTCTACTCCAACGATATAAAGCCGACAAACTAGCGCAAGTAATTAAAACTATTGCTGAATGTTTCACGGTCCAACGTGAGGAGCACACACTCAGTAACTAGGAAACTGTGCTCTCTTAAGAGTGAGGCAACATGGTTTATTATGACTTTAACGTTCAGTTAAAACGGTTATTGAAAAGTTGTAAGTATGTTGTAAAGTTTATCTTGTTTGTGTAACATGAGAGTGCAGCTACGGGGATAATCAATGAGAGACGATGGGTTTATTCAAAGTCTATTTAATTACGCTGTTAAACCATATCAATATTAGGTAACGGTATCTTCATTTGCTCTAATATTAACATGAACTTGCGATGGTTTTCTGCTTAAGTGAAGATAAACTCTGTTTTGTTCGTCTCCTATTTCTTTAGAGATTCCATTGTAATACGATATGCTATAAAGTTGGGCTTGCTGAAGATATATACTGGTTGATAATAATAATTGTGGTGATGTGCGAATGATTGAGGTATCATTGGCTCTCACAATAACCTACCTTAGGTTCCACTTGCACCAACTTCTTAAATGTGTTTAAATTGTATTTAAACACAAAATTTCTATGAAAAATCGTGTTTAAATGCAATTTATACATAATCTTGAAGTTGGTGCAAGTGGCCCTAAGAAGCAGAAAGTAAACCATGAACGTCATGTATTACTTAATGTGGTGTGTCTACTCAACAATAAAACAGTATCGACAGCACATTGAGGTTTGTAGGCACAAATCAATATGAATGGATATCAATACTCTTTCAACACGCCATCTAGAAACTTATTAGATTCTATTCACGCGGATCGGATGAGTGGCGTCCGAGATGCAATGACAAGTATTCTGAGGAGACAGGAGGGTGGACCGTTAGTGGACGTGCCGGAATTTGCCATATATGTACCGTTACTGGCCGATCGATGTGCGACGCCTTGATGAACCTCAACAAACAAAAGCCAGGCGATTTTTGGTATGCCAATACCCCCACGACCTCCAACCAGTTTGTGAAATTAATCTCTGACGAATCGAGCTGTGAACTCGTGCGGAAAAGAATTTTTACGACCAATTTTTTACTTAAATTGGGGACTATTAACGTGGAATATATTGCCCACTAGATTTTGTTCGCGAATCGGCTTGATTCAGTGAACTTAAACTAGTTATTTATTATATTTAATTAGGTTGCCGTGTTTAATTAATTGCCGTTTTTTGAAGATATTTTGATGGGGGCGGATTGATGGAATAAATTTGACTTATAAAAAGTTAAGGATGGTATGAATGAAAGTTTTAAGAATCTCATTAAAAGTCTTCCATAGTTTCTGAAAGCAGGCTGTATAAACCAGGCGATGAAATTATTGGTAAAGTTATGATCCAATTAGTTCTCTCTCGACGATTTGTCTTTTGCTCTACTAACTAATTACTCTACTTTATCACATAGTAAAATAACAATAGATACTATTATTAATATTAAATTACAAAACAATGTCTATTAAGCAACGCCTACACTGTAAACATAAGCAAACTTTACTAATTTACCCAGTTAAGTTTACAGAGCTCAATAATGCCATTTATAAAGCAAAATTTCTAACTTTTTGAGGCTTCCATGGCTTACAAACAGGATTTCAATTTAATTTTCATTCGGACCATACTAATAGATTTTGCTGTCTATATTTTGTCTAAGCACCTTTCTCGGTGTTTTTGTTGAAATTATTTAGTTTCTCGGCTAGTGTATAACAGCTGGGTTTCAATACAGCCGTTATTAAGAGCGACGATGACGGATACCATTACCAACTAACCGTGAAAATCTGACGTTTTCTCTGCGCACGAGCTCTGTTTATAGCGCGTGGCCAGTAAATTAGAGATTATAGAAATGAGTACCAGAAATAAGTTAATTATTGTTTATGGTATCGTAACTGCCTCATTTGAGTAGAGACCGTAAGTGCTACTAGCGTTAAAAATCTGAGAGCATTATTGGGCATCAGTGAACAATAAACGTTGAATGAAAATGTGATAAGAAATAATTTTCGGTATCGTAAAGCTACGTGATGTCACAGCAATCATCCATTGTCTACTCCGCTGTTACAAGGGCCATACAACATAATATCTATGACAGCGTTCCTAACTCATCGAAACAGTTGATACTTTCTTTATTGGCACCAGTTGTCCGTGACGAAATAAATCGGAAACATGTACTTGCAATCAATAATAAAGAATTATTGCTGTGATTGCGTATCGCAGTTGCTAATATTTATGGAATTAGACTACAGGGTCATGCCTCGTGTAATTTGACAGGTGTGAATAATGAATACCGTAAAACGGGGTTACTTTGAGAGCTGGGGTAACTTTGATGATAGCTAAACTTGGTATGTTTTTTCGGATTTATTTCGTGATACTGAAGTCAACCAAAATTTTGTTTGTACTGTTGGCCAGACTGACAGATCGGCCATATTTTGCCGAAGCGTCGACGAGTAGTTGTTGTTGGAACTATATAAAATATTTTATTAACGTTTGATAGCAAAAAGGTCAAAAAAAAATTGTCTGAATAACTTCAGTGATACAGGCGTAAGTATTATTGTTTGATTTGTGGTTTTTCACTGTTTTAATTTAATGTTTCTTTAAGATTTAGAGCATGTTTGCATTTTTAGTTACGGTCGCCATTTTATTTTGCATGAACACTGTTAGTTCATAGAGGCTACATTGATAGGGTATACGAGGCGACTTTGATAGTTATCAATTTCACCCCAATGGTTGTGGTACTCAGGCTTATAAGAGTAATATACTAATTATCAATTTAACCCATTTAACGCTTTTGTTTTAGTTGCCTTATGGTTCGCACATACCTACAAAAAGACCGCGGCTACCCGCAATTATAAAAATTACACAGAGGAGGCAATGGAAGAAGCCATAGAAAAAATAACCAACATCGAATACTTCATTATACAATTCCGTTTGGGACACTATAAAAAATATAAAGGATTACATGGAAGGACCCCTGGTGCCCAACCAGTTTTCATGCACAATGAAGAATAATCTCGAAAATAAATGTTAAGACTGATAGTGTTGAGCTAATGTTACTTAATTTTCTTAATAAATATTAATAAAAATATTCGATTTATCTCTTTGTTAATATTGCAGAACCCACTATCAAATTCGCCCCTTGCCTCAAAGTTACCCCAAAAATATTAAAATCGCAAAATTACCTAAACAATAGTTTCAAAAAAAAATTTGTTTTTTGATTTTTGTCGTTTATCGGGGTGTCTTTACGATGGAATAAATAAAAGAGTGGGTGACAAAGTAGCCCCATTATCAATATAATTTTGATAAACAGGTATTATTTTTTTTTCTACAAAAATAATTGAAAAAAATATATTTTTTGTTGAGTTAATTAATTTACGTAATGAGTCTACACTACAGTTTTATTTTTACATTTTTATCGTTGAAATTGCAAGCGTGGCATCCATTTAAAATTTAAAATTAATCAATGTCACCCCGTTTTACGGTACTATTTGTCTTATTACATGTAAAGGCTAATTGATTTGGTTGCAATATTATCGAATGGATCGATCAATCCAAATAAAATGATAGGCGCTAGTAATTGCAAGCGTCGTTTATTGCTTCAAAGTTATGACGAAAACGATTTAAAAGTAATTTCTTTAATTTCTTTGGACACTGTTGAAACAGCAGTAGCAATAGTGTTTTTATAACATGCTACTAACATGTAAACTAAAACAGTAAAAAGTAAAAAGTGATTAGGCGTTCAACATAAACCCAAGCATTAATATTGTTTATTCCCTCAAATTTATAACGAAAACAATTTTATATTTCTTAGTTTTTTTGCACACTTTCAATACAGTCATTCAAGTGTTTGAATAACAGAAATGTCAAGAAAAGTGTATCGTATAATGAATTTGCACGATCGTTGAATGGATCGATCAATTAAAATAAAATAATGGGTAGCTACTCAACGTAAAGGAAAGTGCTACTTATTGTGTAAAAGTTATAACGACTAATTATTTCTCTAATTTCTTTAAACACTTTTGCTGCTAACTGCTGTATCACAAAAGTGATTTCATAATCATTATTTTAAGAAATGAATATGTACCTAATAATAAATTGCACAACTGGCTCTCAACGTAAATACAAGCAAGATATAACGGACTTTCAGCACTCTTGACACAGAAGGGACATAATTGTTTTTTTTACAAAAAACTTGAGATTTGGTACTTGACTTTTAAGTTTCACAGATTGGGTTTGATGGCTTTCGATGAATTATGAAGGCTTGTTCTTCGTTAGTATATTATTTATATTAAAATCGTTGATGTGGAAAGTATCTCATTGGTAATCCAGAAAATATATAGGAAATTTCATCAACGCGAATCATGTAATTATTATAATTTGATTGACATAATTAATTTCGTAACAAAATTACTCTCTAATCAACTGTGTAGTTGTATCGATTATGTTTTAATATTTTATACGAATGAAATTTCGAGTAATTAATTTACAAAGATTAACACGTCCCAAATTAGACTTTATTATGTCTTCAAAGGTATATTTTTCCATCAAAGCAAATGAGAGGTAAATTATTATGGGTGTTCGCCTAAGACCTAATAAATTAAAGATAAAATATTAATTTTGAAGGTTTATGCGAATATTAAGTTGATTAGTTTCCCCCATTTTGATTTAATTTAACATAAAAATATGCGATAGGAACTGAGGGGGACTATTAATGTAGATTTACGATCGTATTATTCAACATAACGAGATCGATATTAAGCTAATATAAATAAGGCGTTGTCTGCTTCTGATTTTTAATCACGCAATAAAATATGCATCTGCCGATATTTGAAAATAATTAAGATTACTCTCTCTAATTTCGTTAATTATTTCACATTGCCTCATTAGCCTAGTGGTCCTGAGTGCGACTGCTGCGCTAGAGGTCTTGGGTTTGATTTCCAAGTCGAGCAAATTGTTATTAGGTTTTTCTATGAAATTCCCAGTAGCTTCTCGGAGTTTGGAATTTGTGCCCGGTAAATGGCAATAGGCTCGCCCCCTATGACATGGAACCTAAACATACCGGTTAACTGTGGGTGTACATTAGTACGCTTCTGCCTAACCTAACCCTTCAGGGAATACAGGCGTGATGGTATGTTATATTATTTCACATTTATTTTTTATTTTATGGTAACGGCTTCAGTGCTCTAGTCGTCGTAGGCGCTGGGTCCTTGATCCCAGATCGAACAGTGTATATAATTTTGTTTTTATTGATGAAATTGTCAGTAATAGTTCTACCAGTAGTTACGTAGCTTGGATTGGGACCGGTTAATGGCATAGGCCCACCCCTTATTACAAGGGGCTGCTTATTGACAAACTGTGCGCGCTACAATTTTGCATAACCCAAATATAAGCGTGATGGTAGTTACCTATGTTTTTTTTATAGTGATATTCACTTTAAGATCTGTTATAGTATTGTTTAACTCATTTACACTGAATGATGTGTACGTAAGCGTCCCCGTGGGCTGAAATTACAGGCTTTTGAAGAAAGAAATCCATTGATACCTTTGATGTAAGATAGGTACATGTCTGAGCCGGTTTGTTCACTGAGTTAGGGATTTCTGCTGACAATAGAATACAGAAAACCCACATGATAAGACATGTGAGCATTTCGCTTTGTGCTTATTTTTCTCAGTAAACGTTTGTTATATTTATTATTTGATCTGATCTTTTCTTTCTTAATCTGAGCTCAATGAGTTTTCTTTTTCTTGTATTTGGGTCCATTGAAAATGGATAATATTAAAGCTGCGGTAGCCTAATGGCTAGGGCGTCGGACTTGCGATCATGTGGTTGCCGGTTCGAACCCCACCCATTGCACTACCGACGTGAACCCGCTCGTAACACAAGTATATTTAGCTTAGCACGAGGGGTTAACAAGAATACTAGTAATGTGTGACCCACATTACTAGTAAGCTTTTTAAAAAAAAAGAAAAAAAAATATGATTTTAATAGAAAATTAACTTTCACCTAGTTATAACGACATTCTTCTATATTTCGATTTTCGTTTTTTATAATCACTTTCTAAATATGTTTTGTGTTAGAATTATCTCTCAATTGAAGTTTGATTTGCCAACAAGATATCAAATGAGTGCCACAATCAAAACGTGATTGACGAATCTTTGATATTAACACATAGGACCATAATAATATGTTTGGTATGCATATGTAGCAGTCATCATCATCTTAAACTGCCTCATTAGCCAAGTGGTCCTGAGCGCGACTGCTACGCTAGAGGTCCTGGGTTCGATTCCCAGGTCGAGCAGTGTTATTGGGGTTTTTTATGAAATTCCCAGTAGCAGCTCGGAGTTAGGAATTTGTGCCCGGTTAATGGCAATAGGCTCGCCCCCTATTACATGGGACCTAAACATACCGGCGAAATGTGGGTGTACATTAGTACGCCTCTGCCTAACCCTTCGGGGAATACAGGCGTGATGGTATGTTATGTTATGTTATCATCATCTTAATCCGTGTATTCTCCCGCTGCTGGGAAAGGGAGAGGCCTCTCCTATGGCCTAGTCTCAGGATGAGAGAAACTATGCCATAGGTAACATTCCCAATTTACATGCACCGTAATTGGAGAAAATTCCGCTAGTATAAGGAGTTTGGAACATTGTCACTCGTAAATAAAGTGTAAGATTGTGGATTGACGGAAATGTCGCTCCATTACATCTGAAGCAAGCAAGCGGGTTTGAGATTTTCCGTTAGATTTCCTGCGGGGCAACATTCAGACCGGATTATATACCTGTTACAAGATCTTAAAATAAACTTAATCATTTAGTTTTTAAAATCAAACGGTGCCTAACATAATTAAGGTAGTTATTATTTATCCATCTAACACATAAAAATATTTTTTAATTTTTTGTTTGTTCGTCTTCTAAGCGTACCGGTACTATTTATCCCATTACTTAAATATTTAATTACGTACAATACTTAATTACGATAAAACTATTCTAACAAGCTTTTTGACAAGGAGTTGACTGGTGTTTTCGGAAGCGAAGTCTTCTGACAAAAAAAACAATGCTAATAAAACGCAATACGTAATGTTTGGCTTCCAGACTGCACAGCCAGTAATCGATAAAATAAAAAGTAATAACATGAGATAAATTGAAAGTTTTTTATTACAAAAGATGTTATGTCTTTTCTATAGGATTTTAGACAGGTTTTGCATTGGTACCTACCAATTTTAGTCACTATTAAATAAACGTTAATGTGCATAATTATGTTATGATAAATTCAATTCAACAAACTACTCACGAAGATGAGGTCACGATGTAATGATCATAATTAGGGTTGTTAAGACTCATTGGCCTTGGCGCTCACTGCCAGAAGTCTGGCAATGTTGCCATTCTATAAAATATAAATTACAGGCGTATTTCATTTACATATACCAATTAAAAATGTAAATATTTTGAATTCGTGATGTACCTACTGAGTTGTTTTGATTGGATTTTATATATAATTTCTTTGTCGCCAAATGCTACGTGTGGGTGAAATTGAAAATAAAACTGGCTTTTTATTAATTATCTTAGACTTATTTACTGTAAAGGCTGGGTCACACAGAGTATCCACCGGCGGGACCAGTATGGAATAAAAACAGTTGCCAGATCATCAGCAACAGCGTCACACAGTGTTGGCTTGAGACATCAAAATCAAACTATTTTATTTCAATTAGACCACGAATATAAGCACTTTTGGAAAGTCATATGTAGAAGAACCAACAAGAAATTTTATAGACAACCCTTAAAAAAAATCATGATACGTAGGTACGAGAATGATGATGAACATGAAGACAAATTTCGACATGGCAGGTGGGACTCGCGGTGGCTTAGAGGTCATAGCGTCTGGTCTACTTAATCAGAAGACGCAGGTTCGAATCCTGTCTGCGAGTCGAATTTTTCCTTCACTAAATAACTTAATGATGATGAATACAATATTAAGTACTCTTTACAACTTTGTTGTGAATAGTCGCTGAGAGTTATGCATTTTTATGTGAAAGATTTTATATAAAAAAAGGATTACCACAGACTGACCACTGTGCTGATCTCGCACACTTTCATTACAACTGATTTTGATTTTGACCCCTTCCGTCACGATCCTTACACAAGTTTTGTATGACCAAGCTTTAAACCAAAGACTCTCATCGCATAGTTTGAACGCACTACGGAGAAAGTTCCTTTACTCGACTTGCTATGCGGCTAATTTGATACATTTATATCTCAGCTTTTGGGCATGCTGGCAGAGGGATGAGCATCTATACCGCTAAATATTTTGTCAGCGGGTGATCAGCGGTGCAATGGTTAAATTATGTTAATACCATCACGCCTGTATTCCCCGTAGGGTTAGGCAGAGGCGTACTAATGTACACCCACAGTTCGCCGGTATGTTTAGGCCCCATGTAATAGGGGGCGGGCCCATTGCCATTAACCGGGCACAAATTCCTAACTCCGAGTTGCTACTGGGAATTTCATAGAAAAACCCAATAACACTTTGCTCGACCTGGGAATCGAACCCAGGACCTCTAGCGTAGCAGTCGCGCTCAGGGCCACTTGGCTAATGAGGCAGTTAAATTATGTTAATAATGCTTTCAATGAGCCCATAACGACGAATACGCCAAGTGTGAACATAGCCTTAAATACATAAGCTTTAAATACATTCATTCGATCGTTCTGTATGTAAAAACTTTTAAGCGAGTCCTATTATAAGTTTTAGACCTACCATTCAGTTTCCGAATCGTTAAATCTCATTTACCTTCGAAACTTTTTTACTTTTTATTGGATATTGTCAGGGTATAGGGCGACGACCTCTCATAGTTACAGGTCGGAATGAAATAGAAAAAAAAGTAAATAACATTTATTGAGTAAATCGGTCGCTTTCTAGGAAAACGACCCGTGTCAGATTATTTATTGTTTGTCAGTATTGTTCCAAGTAACAGCTATGTACATAGGTACCTAGTTTTTAACAGAATTGTTTGTAATCTAGAAAATTATCTGCTGTCGTCAACATTTCAAATGAAGCAATAAAATAAATGCTTTTATGCTTTTTTATTACAAACAGTCAAAGGACGCCTTGAACTTTCATCGCAGGATAGCCATGCTTCGGGCATGGAATGAATGGGCCAGCTCGACCGGAGTGATACCATGGCCTCACAGAAAACTGGCGTGAAACAACACTTACGTTGTGTTTCGCCGAGTGAGTTGGTAAGGATACCGCAATCCCAGACCCTTTTAAAGTCAGGCAACGCACTTGCGACTCCACTAGTGTTGCGGGTTTCCATGGGCGGCGGTAATCGCTTACCATCTACCATCGCTCTAGAACGAGAGCGATGATATATAGAACATAGTAATATTTTCACGAACGCAAATGCAGAGTACCGATAGCTATAAATTAATGTTTTATCTCAACGTGGACCTATGTTCTTCTAAAACACGTATAACCCCAACCACGACTCGGCTATCCTGGTGTATAAGCTTCTTAATGCACGTCGCGACCATATTTCACACAGAACGATACAGATGGCTCAATTTTATTTTAGGAACGCTTACCTAGATCACACAGTTTTTGAAATACAAAGTATTTGTTTGTTTACTCTGCTTTCTTTTAAAAGACATGGGTCAAGTATCTATATTATCATGGGTTACAAATGAATCAAGCGAAAGAAATAAAAATCTTGATTATTTATCTACACCTACAAAAAAGGCCGATAATGGCACTAAACTTGCCCCTTATTACACTGAACCTAAAACCTACCGGAGGACTGTGGTTGTACAGAAGTACAACTCTGCCTAAACCTTCGAGGAATACAGGCGTCATGGTATGTTTGTCACATTTGTGATAGATTCTAATTGATTTGATCCCAATTCATAGTCATTCTCATTTTTACTTCTTGTTTTAATTTATCTAAGTATTTTGGTCTGGCGATGGCGAAACATAATGGATACGTCTTTTTCTTCCATACCTCCATATCAACTGTCATAATCCTCATAATACTTTCGTTGTCCAATTTAATTTGTCAAAATTATAACTTGTAAATTCACAAAAAATGAGGCCACAAAGAATCACGAGGGATTTTTCCTAAAGAATCTCACCCACTGGTACTTGTACACAACCTTAAATGTCAAGATATATAGGACACAGTCATACTGCCTCACAAAGTACTGTCTGTAGGTACTAATACTAAAATCACTGCTATTGCTACGGAATACGGTGGTTAAATCTGGTATGGCAAAGTGTAAACCTTGATGTGTTGTTGTGTGTACTTGATAGGCCACGGTCATGACACGGCACGTAACATATTCTTATAATTTCGAGGAAAGTGATGGACGAATAACCGAATCGTGACGGTTCGTACCTAGCCTTACATTAGTTGCGTAAAATATTGCATACAATGAACTTCGAAATAATTTATTCTTCGATGACACAATGTGTCGACGGCCTACGCAAACACCTTTGCGTTCTAGTGTTATGGTAATAATTATTGTATTGTTGTGTCTTTGGCTGAGTAGGTATCCTGTCACTTTCCGTGGGTGTAGAGAAAGGCAATTGGATTTGAAGGAATTGATTGAAGGAGTGGTATTGACACCACTTCGTATCAATTTGAATTTAATTTCTTATTGATTTGAAAATTTCGTTATTCTTATATAGACAATCATGAAAACTAGTTTGTTACTCAAGGAAACCATTAAAATGACTATTAATTGATAAGTAAATAGTTGTAAGCGTGGCTGACTGGATTTGGCTTCCAGGTCGAAGAAGTGTTATCAGGTTGTTCTGTAGAATTCTCAGTGGTACGCTAGAGTACAGGTTTGTGCCTGGTGAATGGCAAAAGGCTCACCCCTTATAACATCGGAATTAAAGCTCGGCAGAATTAAATGCGTTCAGCATCGGAAGTAAACTTTAGATGGTCAGCAGAACACATAATAATATTATAAAAAATCGTGCTATACAATTGCATAACAGACCTTCAAAGGTCTATTGCCTCCATGTGTTACTCTAGCTTTAGAGCTATTCTCTATATTCTAGGATTCAGGTGCGGATCAGGAAATTGTAGGATTCACTAGCCCCACAAAAATGAAGCGACATTTCCTTCTTTAAAGAAAATACTACGATGCTGAACTGGGCCATTTTAGACTCTACAAAGGTCATTAGATCAGGACCCACAAAGCTATGCTTTATTTGATCTCATTTTGACAGTGTTGCGACCACCAGCGGGATTGTACTGGGTCTAATTATAATGTGGAGAACATAAAATAATGTAATATCTATATTTAGCACATTTCTAACTCATTTACATAACAGTCCTGAGCAAGCGCAACCAGCAAACGGATTTATATTTAATTATATTCGTGGGCTGCTCTTTGCACTATTGCGATAGAGAAATCGGATACGTTATTGCTTTTCGTGATACTTACATTAAATTATTGTCAATGATTGTAATTACATGCGGCTTAAAGTAACCAGCAACTTTATTGTTTTCAATTGAATATTTTTATTATTATTAACCTTTCGAAAATCATCACTCCATCTCGCCGCAGGGCGTCCTACGCTACGTTTGCCGAGTCGCGGTCTCCACTCAAGAACACGTCTACCACAGCGGTTGTCGGTTCTTCTATAGATTTTTGTTTGAAAGGTTGCTGGTGGAAGCTGGATGCGACAAGGCGAAGACAGGGCGAAATGGCGCACATAGGGGGAGGCCTACGTCCAGCAGTGGACTAGTATAGGCTGATGATGATGATGATTATTACTATTATCAGCCGTGCTCGTCCTATTCTGAGGCAAAAGCTTCCCTTTCCTTCTTCCAGTCTTCCCGGTTGAAAGCCTTCAGCATCCAACACTTGCAGTGCGAGTAAATATTTATGAGGAACTGGACAGGACACATGACCACGTGATGACAGGTGGAGTAAGACAGGGGTGGTCAAGAGGAGGGAAGCGATGCGTCGGCCGACTCGTGACGGGATGGGTTGATGAAGATGTTAATAATGAATTATCTTGAATAGTTAATAAAATTAATATATAAATTTCTTCAAAATTGAACTTATATTAGGCTTAAAACATTTTTATATGTGAAACTTCTGTATATCTGGAAACAGGGTGAACGGAGCGTTGCATGAGGAGTCAGAAAGTGTCCAAGAGGGCACGTTTGGCTGTTCATGGAGGGGTGTTAGTACCGACACTAATGTATGGTAGTGAAAGTTGGGTGTGGCAGAAGAAGCATAAAAATAAGAAGAAGAATAAATGCAGTTGAGATGAGAGCTTTGAGAAGTATGATTGGAGTGAAATTGAGTGACAGGATAAGAAATAGTGTGATAAGGGAACGTTGTGGTGTGAATGAATATGTAGTGACTAAAATCGAGATAGGTATGTTGAGATGGTTTGGTCATGTTGAAAGAATGAATGAAAGGAGACTGACTAAACAGATATACGAGAGTCAAGTGAATGGGAATGTAGGAAGGGGAAGGCCTAGGCGAACGTTCCGAAATCAGATTGAGGACGTTTTGAAAAATGGCTTGGTCAAGAGTACCCTAAACCGACGTTCATGTATGAAAAGATTGATGAGTGTGGATGAAGCTGTCAGAATCGTAGCAAGTGGAAGTCTGTGGTCTCTGCCTACCCCTACAGGAAAGAGGCGTGACTTTATGTATGTATGTATGTAACTTCTGTTTATTAGTTTTTCATTAGTTAAAATTTTATATTCTTTCATCATCACATTAGATTCCACAGCACTACTATATACTAAAAATAAATAACCATTAGGTGACATGGGAAGCTTCCATAAAAACTTCGCCATTAATTTTACTGCAGCCATTAAGTGAATAAATAATAAAATGGACTTAAAAACGTGAAAGTGTAAGTAAATTAGCAAGTTTAACAAACTACCGCGTGATAATGTGATTTTGAAGTCTGCCCACGACCCTTCCACCGAAGCGTAACTTCCGAATTCAACTTTATACGAAGACTTGGTTATATTCGCCGTTTTCTGTTCTGAGAGGCTGAATTACAAGTTTGAATTTAACTAGCTGTGTCCCATGGATAGATGGAATCGAAGAACGAACTGTATGACATTGATTAAAAAATAATACATTTTATGTAAACATAGCTTACAGGTCGGAATATAATCTATTTCTCGATCGTTTTATTGTAATCATAATTATGGCTAGATATTTTTAACTTCAATAGGGAAATACATCGAGAGATATATGTATATAAGTAGCAACGAAATGGCTGGAACCTATAACTGAGATCTCAGGATGACACCGCGTGAGTGATACAAATAGTGCAAGTAGTGCAAGTGATATAAATAGTGCAAGTCATCATTGGCTATAATTGGTTGTAAATTTAATTATATCCCCTTATCTTATAAGTAATTATACTTATAAGTTTGTGGTACCTACAGCGGTTGGCAAGCAAAATAAATAAATAAGTGCCACTGGAGTTATCTATATAATATAGACATTGTGGCATCACTGTCATCTATAGACTGCACTTACCGCTTACTTCCAGATGGTTGTATTACCGTTTGTCATCTAGTTATAATAATAAAAAAAAGAAAAATAACTGAAATTAATAAAAATAAACGACAGTCACGTCCATCACAGTTTGCACAACTATGACCGAAGTAAGGACAGTTTTTTTTATCTTTTGTTGATAACTTTAATAGATTATTGCAACGTAACGTTCGCGGAACACTTTTCATAACAAAAATGTCTTTGAATTGGCCTAAAGACTTTTTTGTTAACAAAAAGTTGGTGACGAGGAAAATGCTAATCAGGCGCCTTTGAGTGGTTAAACATTTTCTTTCCACGCTTCAATTAATGGAGTTCAATGACATTCTTTCTAATTATTAATACCTTTACGCCTGTTTTATTGAGAGTACGATAAGTATGTACTTATCTTACTCTCAATAATACTACTATACTTACAGACTCATACCCCCAGGCCTCATTATAAAGCTCATGGAAGAGCTGTTTGTAGAACTGGGAGGGGATGAGGAATAAGTTATCTAGGGGAAGCACAAAAGATCCCATTGGGTCGAAGTGCACTGAGGCCTTGCTGCCTCGGCCCTACACAAGATAAGATAAGATGTACTTAATTAATTAAAGTAAACCCACAGATTTGTGGCATATTTTACGAGGTGAGCATATTGCCATTAACTATACATAAATCTATACTCCAAGCGGTTACTTTTTTTATTGTAAGGTGACAAAAAAACATAAGACACCTGATGGTAAGCGGCAGCCACACCCTCAAGACGCCAGAGAATACCAAATCACTTATGCGTTCATCTTGTGACTTCAGTTGTTAAGTCTTATAGCATATTATGCTAATTAATTTTACTGATTTTGAAATGAATTATTTTTTACGGATTTTATCGCGTTGTATTGATATTAGTTAATTCCAGTAATTAATAAAATAAATTAAGTTTAATATTAATGTAATATACGTGTAAGTTTCAGAAATCAGAATTATACTGATTTAAGTGCTACCTACATAAGAATTTCCTGATGGGAAAATATTATATGTCACTATATTTGAGAAGCTAATCTACGATCTCTCATTCAGAAGTACCTATATAGATTATTACGGTGGTCTTTTCTCAGAGATAGTCAACCAGGAAACCATCATGAAAAATATGAATCTTTGAACGTGTCTATTTACAGAAACACTTTAAATATAATTTGAGCCAATTAAGCCGTTTAAAAATTATTCCTCTTTGAAAATAAAATAACTTTGAAAAAGTTTATTGACCTGCAAGGCTAGAACAGTCGCTTGTGATGAATCACAAAAAGATTCACATTAGATAATTGCTAAGGATCGCCTGGGTTCTTAATATGAATGATTCCAGAATAATTGCTTAATATGGCCTTTTTAGACCACCTAATGTGTAAAATATAAAAACCGGCTACATTACCTTTATGGAAGGCTGACTTGGAACTATCAGCACATAGTTTTTTAACTATATTTTTTATTTCATACTTAATAGTTTTAATTCATTTTAACACATTTAAACTTTCATTTAATAACAGTGTAAAGCTCTTTCGTTTTACTGTGACACCGACGGCACGCAAATCGGGCCTATTAACACTTTCTAATTCCGATGCAATCATCCTGTACATGGGTACATTTTGATAAACGTGTTTCTCTCAATTCTGCAATTACTAAGCTACGTAAGTAATGGCATAATTGGGAATCATAAGCCATATTACCTTCGCTATATGCTTTCTAAGCATGTTATTACTTATTTAAGTTCTGCTAACTAAAGTTTATAGCGCGTACGGTGGGTTAATAGTAATCTTTATTCCCCAAATGGTTAGGCAAAGGCGTAGGTACTAATGTACACCCACAGTTCGTTCGTTCCCATGTATTAGGGGGCTGAGCCTATTGCCATTAACCGGGCACAAATTCCTAACTCCGAGCTGCTACTGGGAATTTCATAGAAAAACCCAATAATACTTTGCTCGACCTGGGAATCGAACCCAAGACCTCTAGCGTAGCAGTCGCGCTCAGGACCACTTGGCTAATGAGGCTGTTTCAGGTTAATAGATATATGTATATCTAAAATCATTGTGATCTAAATGCGAGAGCAGTAAATTCGTGGCTCTTAATGGAATTTCCGCATCGGAGCGCGTTGGCGAATGCGACGGCGCGGCGCGGCGGCGTGCGTCCGGCCGCGAGACATGAGCTCGTTCACCAACACCCCCTCGCAACCTTCATAGTAATCCGATTAATTTCTAAACGTAACTTCTAAAAGCTGCGAATAATTCTCGCCATTGGCATTTTGACATTCCCTGTGCCCTACCATTGCCTTGCCCTCACGAGACCCTACGTTTTATTCTACAATGAGCAATGAATATTAATAAACAAGGTATAAGCCGAGACGGGTGCATCATTCAGATTGGGTTCAAACTGCAATTTATCTTCGTTCATTATAAATTTGCAGATTTTTTCTTAAGATAAATGATGAACTGTATAGGCGAGTAATCTTTGAAGAACTTCTTGAAACATTTTTATAGAGTTACTTATCTTTAACAACACTTATAAATTTAATCACTGAAATTTATTCATGTTGATTTATTATTACCCTAATTAAAAGCAACTGTTACAGCTTTATTTCGGAACTAAACAGGGCTTTTTGGATCAAATATTAAAGCGGACGGGATAACGCGATAGTGGAATGCTGCTTTGATAAAAAGCATGTAGGCTCAATCAGCCCGACTGATGTTCGGCCGTTAATCGATTGTATAAACATTGATTTCCAATCTGAGTTCCCCAATCTGAGCATAACATACAGAGCTCAAATAAAGATATCCGCGTTCAGTACGAGTCGGTGCACACAGCTCTTGGTTTGATTTTAATCAAAAGTTTCGATTGGACTGCCAACCATCCGGTCGAGTGCAATCGCGGCGTACGTTTAGCTCGCGCGGCTGCCACTATGATCGGGCTTTAATGACTGCACCCGAAATGTGTGTTCAATCTAATGCGTATTTGCAGTTCCATAATTGTTGAAAGTTTCAACGTAGCGATGAGCTGTACGAGCCGCTATTCTGTCTACTTCCAGACATACATGTAACTCGTTGCAAGTTTGCCGTCGACGCTCCGCTGCGCTCCAACTAACTAGCTTTGCAATACTAATGAGAAAGGCATAATAGGCTTCATTAAGTATTAATTATAATTCATAACCATTGTAAGTCGAATTTGGAAACTCGTTTTAATATATAGAGTAATTTCAAAGAGCGCATAAATGAAAAGAGAAGGTAAATCTCCACGGAGACTGAGCCCACATTTAAGTGAAATAAAAATAAATTGTACTCAAAGTGGGATAGCCGCTCAAATTAAGCACCTGAATAAATTGTGTGATAATCCATAGCAGTCTTTTAATGCTTTACGGAGGCGACGCCCGCGCCGCCGGCGACGAAGCCGCGCGAAAAGAATAAGATAATGATTACTCTCATTTCATTACTTCTCTTGATCCTAGTAATTGAGGAAATTGGGTCGAAGTGTGATAAGAGAGAGTATCGGGTGTTATTGGGCCGGTCCCATTAGGGACCTCTTAATCGTATTTAACGCCTTTATCACCTGGGGGTGCGCAATGGGCCGTAACGGGCGAACATAAGGTGCAGAATTTTCGGGCGCTCGCAGTTAATGGCCCTGTTCGTACGCTCTTATTTCGTGAAACGCTTCAATTGTATTCACAGAATCTTTACATAATCGCACATATTGAACTGTTGTTAACAATGTGAGTATATAATGTGTAGGTACCTACATACGTACTGGGAATCTTGATGGTGTCCTTCCGTGTTCTCGTAATATTTTCGGTGCTGATGCCAAGCGGGTTGGTCGAGTTAGTGGTGTTTTAATTTATATTTTTTTCTTCTTATTCCCGAGACTGGGTCGGAGTTCATAATGGACAAAACATTAGCTACTAGCCTACTTTGGGTGAAAGCTTTCAGGGCTTTTCGACTCATCTTGCATTAACATTCCCGTTGAGTTCGGACGTATTAATAGTGTGCCATATTTCCTCAGAGCACTCAGAATATTTGCAAAAAGTGTTGAACACATTAACAAATGATCGGTCGCTTTATAACAGCAATTTGAATTAATTCGTTCAGTGATTAAGCTCGTAGATTGATGACCTGACGAAAGTTTTGTATTGTTAGTTTAGATAAGTATAGATATTTATCTAATCGATTCCAATTAATATTGATGATGTTATAACGGCTGCTAAATTAATTATTGTAGGTAGTTAGATATAATGTTCGATTGGAGCGACTGAAGAGAAAGTAGCCTAAGAGTGAAAACCGCAGAAATGCCACCGGTTCACTTTCCTATGAGCTGTGCATATGGACTTATGACAGACTGGTTCAGGCATGACAAATTCTACAACTACTGGTAACATGTGGGAATGACATGTAGGTAAACAAACAACTTTATGTTTACATGGTTTGTTATTTTATAAGGTTAATGAACTCTCATAACATAATAATTATATTGTTTAATATTATAGTAGGTACCTTTCAAATAATTATAAATAAATATACCATTTGCTGTAATTACAATTGTGGATCTCGCCTTTCATAATTAGCTAATTATCTAAGTAGTTATGTTAAAACTTGTTCTTAACTATTGTTTTGTGTAAATGCTAGGTATAAAAACTAAAAAGCAGATATTGCACAAAAAATGACTAGAATATTTAACAGATGACAGCACACTTTACGTAAAAAAAGAGAAATGTTGTAAAAGAGAAAATAACCTTCTTTTAAGGCTGCTTGGTGACTAACAATGAAGATAAAAAAAATGACACCGCAACAGCAAAAAATGATTAGTCTGTTATCGGTTTGGGCTACCTTATATTACCTTACCTTACCTTATATTTGAAACACAGCTTAATTGATTTAATAGCAAGTGCGGTTCTAGACGTCCTAGCTTAGATCCAGGCTCTTTAAAATTTCGACAACGTTTTATAACCTTCGTGTTGCATAATACGATACGAATTTCAAATCATTCTAGAAGTCATGAACTGCTTCATTAGCCTAGTGGTCCTGAGCGCGACTGCTACGCTAGAGGTCTTGGGTTCGTTTCCCAGGTCGAGCAAAGTGTTATTGGGTTTTTCTATGAAATTACTAATGGCAATAGGCTCGCCCCCTATTACATGAGACCTAAACATACCGGCGAACTGTGGGTGTACACTCTGCCGAACCCTTCGAGGAATACATGCGTGATGGTATGTTATGTTAGAAGTCATTGCTGTTTCGAATTAAAATTCGTTGAAATAAAACTACTTTTTACGGATTTTATCGCGTCTAATTGATATTATTCAATTCGTTGATAGTCTTTGGTTTAGTTGGTCAGATAAACTTTGGAAATACATAGAGTATAAGTGTGCTGTAAACATATAAAGTCAGAGACAAATAGATGGCTAATTTGGCTTTTATTACAGAGATTATTTGAGAATGTTGGCGCAGTTATTACAAGTAAAAATTATTAACATAACGCTGGTTTGCTGACGTAATGAACAACTGTTTATACTACGAGTTATGTATTGCATGAGAAAATCATTAATAAATTGTTTTAAAATATAGGTATAACGATTAGGTACGGTACTTATTTATCTCACAAAACATGCGATAACTCTAAAGCAGAGTCTACAAAGGCTTTTAAGTCTTTGCACTACCCCTCTAAATTCTAGTTAGTTTTACTTGTTTCTAAATAAATATAAAGCTTAGTTTACACACATAATAACGGTGTCTTGCGGCATTAGGCAGTAGGTACACGACCGCAGCTATGCGGCTAGTTGCGACACTCGCATCGAAAGTTCAGTCTGATGTGGCACACTGGGCCCAACATACTAGGGTTGTCATTGAAAATCGAAAATTTTTACTATTGCATCCAAGGCACTTTTCCGTACTCAATGAAGAATGTGGCTCGCACATCGCATACCTACATGAATTCTTTGTTTGCCTTTATTTTTAAACGTCTGTATTTTTCTGAAAATAATGCCTCATTGGTCTAGTGGCTGCTAGTGCAGTTGCTGAGCATGAGGTGTCGGTTCACAGGCCTGGCAAGTTTTATAGGGTCTTTCTTTAGAAAATTCTCAACAAGAGCCATAGGTATCTTAGAGGTTTATTTCAATGGGCTCGTACCTTTTACGTGAGACCTAACAGCATCTAACATTTGCTGGTGAAATGAAGATATACAGTTCACCTCTTCGCCTAGGAAGACAAACATATTTTATTTAACGGATCCACAAATGTATTCGGCGTAAACTGGATTAATGACAGCCCTAAGCATGCCTAGCTAAAACTTAGTATTTGTATTGAACACCTTAGGAGTCAGGTATTAGATAGTTTGATTTAGTTGCGATTGGGTCAGGTGCAGGCATTCGGCATTGAGGACAGTTTGGTCGGAATTTGTGGTACTTACGGGTAAAGTAGTTTCAGATTGATACAAAATTACAGTATACAATCAAATTTCTAGAGCTGTGTGATTCCCACAAAGACTCCTTTTTAATTTCTGAGTTCTGCATAAGGTGTAGAATGTGAAAAGTAGCTATATCTTCATACTTGTCAGGAAGTTCCTTTGAGTTTCTCACTGTGGGAGAGCCGTTTTTCGGCACGAATGGGCCGGCTCGACCGGAGTGATACCAGGGCCTCACAGAAAACCGACGTGAAACAACGCTTACGCTGTGTTTTGCCGAGTGAGTGAGGATACCGGAGGCCCAAACCGTTTTAAAAGGCCGGCAATGCACTTGCGCCTGCTCTGGTGTTGCTGGTATCCATGGGCGACGGTAATAGCTTACCATCAGGTGATCCGTCTGCTCGTTTAACCCCTATTCCATAAAAAAGTAATCTTTTGGAAAGGAACACGTTCACATATTTGTTCTAGTTTGAAAATATCACATGTAGAATTCGATTTTATAGCTCCAGATTCTTTCCAGAATAGTCTTATTTTTTACAAAACATCGTTATAATGTTGGTGACTGTCATGTTGAGACATTGTCCCCTTCTTAAAGCGGAAGATAAGGAGGAAATTTGAAAAAGATTAATGTTTCTCTCAGGTGAATTAATAATATTGAGGGGCCGTTAATTTTGCGTCCAAACGGCAATTTTCTTAATAGGCTTTCGGGTTTTGGAATTATGAGCTGCGGCTTAAGGTGTCGCACTTAAAGACGTTACCATTAAAAGTTTGCCTCGGTACTGCATAAAATAATATATTATGTCCTTGGAATTCAAATTCAGGGTGTGCACTTCTGCATATGACATATTTTATATTCATACATGTACTCACGGCCTTCTCCCACAGGGGTAGGCAGTATCTATAGACCACCACTTGTGATTCTTGCATACTTCTTTTGCTTCTGCCACATTCATACATCTTCTCATAGATACGCGCCGATTGCGAGTATTACGCACCTGATCTTTTTGAAGGACCTCACCTATAAGATCGTCGTATGTCCTCCTAGGACGAGCTCCTCCGATGCTGCCGCTGACATTCGCCTTATAAATTCCTTTCGTTAATCGTCTTTCATTCATTTTCGCAACATGTCCAAATCATCATAAATCTGTATATAAAAGATTATAGCTCTGTCTGTGTCCAAGCACTATTAGTTATTCTTTGGCCAGGGAAAGGAGCAAACGGATCGCCTGATGGTAAGCCAGGGTTGCAGTCCAGATTAATGAGGCAGTCTTTATTATTTGACATTGAAAAAGTCCCATTGGTTCAGGGAAGGTTGTTGACCCGGAATATGGTATTTTGGTAGCGGATCTGTAAACACCTTCGGGCCATCACAACGCTCGATTCAAAATAAACAAAACTTGTTTTGCTTATCATTTTGTAATTTGTGGAAAATGTGTTATGCCTACAATTTTGTACAAACAAATCTTATCAAATGTTAGTCACTTTATGGTACAAAACACTAAGTATTTTGGTTACTTATAGGTAATTAATAATTTGTTTGTTTTTTGTTAACTGGCGCTAGATATTCTAAGTTTGGCTCCCAGGGCACGCAGTTGTTTTTTTTTTAATATTTTTTTTGTAGTAACTCGTATTTTGACTTCTGACCCGGTCAATGACATTAGAGACGTTCCCTACGACATGGGACCTTGACATACCGGCGAACTGTGGGTGTACGCTTATGCCGAACCTTTCGAAGAATACAGGCGTGAAGATATGTGCATACCTACTTAATTATGATTTGTTTATATACAATAGTGTGATGCGTTAATAAAATATACCTAATGTAATAAATATAAGTATAGAATAAATACTTTAAATGAGTAAATTTATTTATAGACCCTATAATATATATTTATAGGGTCTTCTGCTACGACAATTTCTATGATTAAAAACTGAAATCTTGATCTGAGATCTTTCAACTTTATATACTCAAGAAGTTACTCTTATGTGGTTATACCGTGACTGGACATGAATCTGAAATAATCCAGCGGTTGATACTACAACTATATACTACCACAGGAGTCAACATTTTATTACAAAAGTTCCAGTGCCTCGAATTGAGAACTTTACGAGGCTCAAAGTATTACTTCAACCGAGACGTTATCCTTCACACGTCTCCGTACATAACGACACGTACTTTATTACACACAAAAATTACAGTATACACGAAAAATTCACTGTAACGTCTACTCACGATCATAAAAAGGCGCACATTTACACACCTCGATATCTATACATATAATAAAATCGTAGGAAAGTCAAAACTGTACATTGAATTTTTTTTTAAAGATTACCTACTTGGGGCGTGATCTACAATCGATATCGAAGCCAAAAATATAGATTTTAGAATTTTTGTCTGTTTGTCTGTATGTATGTCCGGGCTAAACTCAAAAAGTACTGCATGGATTTACTTCAAATTTTGCATGAATATTACTAACAGGTCGGGTCAACATATAGGCTACATATTATTGAGGAAGGCTATAGGCTGTAATATATCATCACGCTAAAACTAAGTAGCTATTCCACGCGGACGAAGTCGCGGGTGGATGCTAGTTAAACAATATAATTCTTTACGGGCAGACGCCATTGAAGGGTTAACTTTAAGCTGGCCAACACATACAGTAGTGAATAGATCAGTCGGACTTGGGTCGCCAATTTAGGGGTTCGTTGTTCGCTTATTACTTGCCGTAATGTGCCCTTTAACTGTTATGGGGCAAAGTTGCTGAATGAGACTGGCACCGGCCCCCAGGGGACTAATATAGGGCAAGAGTTTTATCAGTTCAAAGTTTTGTTTAAATTTGCACTAATTTTAGTGTTGTACATGATTGGACGACTGTCATAGTTTGTTTTGTTGGTTATCAAAAGAACATCTCTCGTGCCTCCAATTAAAAAAGCTACTATAACATCTTTTACAAATTTTTTTTTGATAAATTTTGATTTCTAAATTTTTTATTATATGTTTTTCTTTTTCAGGTAAGTGAAGGTGATTAGTAAACAGCGTTCGAGTAAGGACAAATTTTGATAATTAAAGATAATGAGGTGACCTACCATATGTAAGCAGGTACATCATACCTACGTAAGTACGTGATAGTCCAAGTTTTCAATCCACCCGGGCCGTTCGGCACCGTTACTTTTAAAACAAAAATTATGAGAACATCCAAAGTATTTCTAATCACTTCCTTATTAATCGTATCGTACTTTGTTAAAAGTAATTAAAAGATTTTATCACGTCAGATAGTGTTGAAAGCAGGTTCGAGTGGTTTCAACTTGCTCTATAAATCTAGAACCCTTTACACTTCATAGAATAGCAGTGAGTAGGGTCTTGTAGAACAATTACTCGGGAATATATTAGGGGCGAGGACGAGGCGAGGCGGTCGCGAGTAATGCCGCGATATTAACTTATCTCAGGTGCGTGAGGCAGTAAATATACAGAGTGCTTACTTTGGGAGTGTCAACGAAGCCGAAATAATGTAACTGGAAGAGACCTTATCTTGGCACATTCACAACGAACTTGGCAATTCGAATAACGTGGAGAGGGTAAACAATGTATTAATAAAAATAAAAAAGATGGCGTGCAAGCCGAATGATCATCTATCATTAGATTTATTGTTGTGCCAAAAGAATCTACGCGGTCCCTGACATGGTTATTAACGAATGGAACTTGACGTCATACTTTATTATCCTCTATAATGGTTTACATCAATATTTCTTTTGAAAAGAATTTGAACGTCTTCCAACAATATGTTTCAGAATTTGTCCGCAGATCATGTCCTTAATCACAAGTCGTATTTTATTATATTCTAGTTGTATTTTAGTCTCTAGAAATAGGCATTTTAGTTTTTGTTTTACTGGTATTAGTAGACAGCGCGAAAGCTTTGAGGGAAGCGTCACGTATCGAAATGCATTAGGTATTCTGAGTTCGTAAACAGTGAAACAGTGAGCATTACGCATCACGCGCTCACGAATCTCGTTGTCACTTTGAAGATATTACTTCAAACATCACATTTTTACGTATGTACGCCACAATAAAATAAAACACACGTTGGCATGTTGAAGATGTAGTAATAAAAGGAGAATATTCGATGTCCGATCCGAAATAATGTTAAACGGTAAATGCTTACTATGAGTGTCGCCGCTCCTTTACGACCCGGTCTCGAGGTGGGGGCAAATTATTGCGAATATATGCGATAACGCAAACCCTGGAGAAAGGAGGAGTAGAAGACCATTGTACCCAGCTCTCGCATAAACTTATCTAATTATACGTAATTTATATGAGACTATTATAACAACGACGACACAATTTTAGGTTACAATTATCCTAGCATTTAGGTGCGTAAATTTATGGGATATTTTTATAAACATTGAACATGTTGAGAGAATAAATGAAAGACGATTAACCGTCAAAGGATAAACCGATTCTCAGCGGCAGCGTCGGAAGCAGTCGCCCCAGTAGGATATAGAAGAAGCAAAAGAAGTATGCAAGACGCGTAGTAAGTGTCGATTTAAAGTATCTGCCTACCTACTCCTGTGGGAGAAAGGCGTGAGTGTATGTATGTTTAATAAATCCATCAAATAGATTGTAATTTATCTTTAGTACTTCGATGTTTGCGTTCCCATTTCAACTAAAATTAGAAATGGAACTGACAGGCCTGTGAAACCCCAAGATATTATTAATCTCTAATCTTAGTTTAACATAGGCTTTGACTTAATGATTAAGGGGCCATTTTGAGGCAAGATCGATCTTGAGACCCGTGGCACTTAATCCTTCATATGAGTTTCAGTCAGTTGATCGCCAAGTCTATTACGCAATGTGGGTAGAGTAACCTCTAACAGTTGCTACGAGGCTTACATTTCAGTAATCCTCTTGTTGACAGAGACTTACCCGACCATCACTCGGAAGGAAATTAAGACATCTTTGAAAATACCAACGTACGAATATGTACAATTTTGGTCTCAATTAAGACGATAAAAATTGAATCACGTTTAAAGCCGGCAGAAGATCGCGTAATATGATGAAAGATAAAAATATCCCCATGATGAATATTTTTATTTTGTAAGGCCTTAGGTTAGCATTGGTTTAAAAATGATAAATTCAACAACATTCTTGAGACTAAGATTATCTTTGCTTTAAAGTACCGCAGATACCCACTTGGAATTCATTTATACTTGGAATATACTTATTTAGTTCTTTTTTTCTTTAACTGACACCTTTATTCTCTGACAACTACTAATTAAATATATTATTCTATTAACGACATTAAAATTTCCATACTAATATTCTTAATGTGAACGTAACTTTGTCTGTGACATTTTCATGCTTAAACCGCTGAACCAAGTTTGATCTGAAGAATAGATTGGATTTTATCTCAAAAAGTCCTTTGAAATGGTATTGAAACCAAGGGGCAATCGCTAGTAGCCTATAAATTTAATCCGTTGCAAAATAAACATCACGACACCAAATCTGCCAAGCGTTTTATCAGAAAATGGAATCGTTCGACAATTTAAAATGCAAATGTCTTGCAAGACATATTTATGTAGAATATCAAGCAAAGTTGTTCAGTCCGATACCGCAATCATAGATAAGCCCTTTAACTCCAGTGTAGCACCCTCCCATTCCTTTTATTTTAAACATTATCTATGCGAGGTTGGAGTGGAAAAATTAGGCCAATTTAAGCGAGCCAGTGAAGCATTTTATTTACGTTGTTCAAATGCTCTTCTTCGTTTTTTTTAAGTTTTCCTTTTTTTCGTTATCTTTGCCTTTTTTGTTTAAATAGGTGATCGATTTAACAACGGAGGAAAATTTCAAATGTTTCTTTATCTATATCAATGTAAAGAAAGACTACTTTTGTAGCGTTTTTAGATGCAGAATTGAAAGAAACGTGGCTTGAACCACAAGATGATATTTAAATTATTATTCTATTGATGTTTGTGTATAAACTCATATAAGTATATAAGTTTAAGCACATGTTTATATGAATTAAGATTTAAGAATAAAAAAATATTGTATTCTACTGGCAAATTTATATTCTTGATTCACATAAAGAAATTGACAAAGATACCGTATGTATTCAGACATATAAATGCAAATTGGAAGTTATCTGTTCGAGTAATAAAACTAAGAGCGAATCTCAAGGAGCAAGTTCATTATCAGATAGCGGAGCAGAGGCTATATGATTTATTTCACTCGATAAGAATTTGTAGGGGATGTTTTTGTTGAGTTACACAAAAAGATGAAAATATTAGGTAACTTTGTTAAACGATTTCGGGGAGATTCTTTCACAAATTAATTTACTTTCATACTTTATATCTATAAAAAAATTAGACTATACAAACTGTAACTGAAAAAGGGCACGACCTCAAACACGTCAATTAGAACATCGAGTCATAATGATAATAACGAAACCCTAAAGTCATTTTGAGACACGTAAGCACAATTTTTCCAAGAAATTAGTTGAACCAGCTAGATGTAAAACTGGTGCTTGTACCACAGTCTTACCCATAACGACTACGATATCGGCGCGCACACGCATACAGTAACAATTTGTGCTAATAGATTACAGTGTTCTATAGCTAGAGAGCCGCTGATCAATGAGGGGGCCATAGTTTCAGGTATTTCAATTATCTTTTAGGGAATTAACACATTTTAAAAACCACTGTAATCAATTCAGTAGTTGATTCTGAATAAACTACTTTCAGTTCTTGCGCTTATTCCGTTACAGGTTGTATATATGATGGGTACTTAATATCTATCCCGCCTGCAGTTCCCGAAGGCTTTGCTTGATAACGTTCAACCTACAATTCACGTTAGGTTTTATATTAATAGAGTAAATATTCAAAGTCTTAGCAGCTACCGACCTTAATCAAACCCAGGTTCAAAATTAGCTCAAATTAGTAGTAGTCGCAATTGCGATTACTATACTAATAAGTATACTAATAAATGTTCCCCGTGTAGGGACGTGTCAGAATACCGTTACTCACTGCCATTCAGTTAAGCATCTCTGAATGGCAGCGAGGAACATGTATGGCGAGAAAATATTTGACTTGCTCGGTGTTAGGACCTCTTGGGGTCTGACTGGTTGGCGACAACCCTTACGTTGGAGTCTAAAGTAAAGCACTTTGGTGTGTGTTTCGACTTTTGCGCGTAAGAGCCAGTTCCCTCGGTTGCTGCGGCTCTGGCAGTATGCAGTCCGTAGCGGCTCTTGGATCGGCAACGCATCAGCAACTCTAGTGTTGCAGTTGTCTATAGACCACGATGACTACTTACCGCCAGGTGGCTCGTCATTTCGTTTGCCGACTTAACCAATAAAAAAATAGCTATATAAACACGAAACCTTGGTCAAAATCTGTCATCATTAAATCAAAACTGTGCACTGTGGTGTAGCTGAATGCACATTGCAGAATTTTAAATTGCTTCTAATTGGCTATTTACAGTATATACATACATACACTCACGCCCTTCTCCCACAGGGGTAGGCAGAAACGAATGACTGCCACTTGCTACGATTCTTGCATGCCTCTTTTGCTTCTGCGACATTCATACATCTTCTCATACATACGCGCCGGTTGCGAGTACTACGCACCTGACCTTTTTGAAGGACTTCGCCAATAAGATCGTTGTAGGTCCTTCTAGGACGACCTCTTCTGACGCCGCTGATATTCGCCTTATATATTCCTTTCGTTAATCGTCTTTCATTCATTCTCTCTACATGTCAAAACCATCATAGCATAACCAGCATATTCCTTTCAATACGTGTCACTACATCATCTTTCAGTCCGCAACAGTACAGTATCTAAGTACGAAATAATAGTACAGAAATCGGGTAAGGTGGTATGGAGTTTAATATATGCAGTTACCCAAACATCTTTTAAGTATGTTTACTGTCAACTGTTCGTGCCTCGGAACAACCGACACGTAACGCTAAGTGCACGTGTAACGTAAAAGGTAGACATATAGATACTCCTAAGTGTAAGTGTACTAAGTATCTACACTGCCTATTTTCTGCTCGTTTCAAAACACTAATTAGCTAAGAGACAGCTAAACTGGCTTATAATTATAATACTATCTCACTTTAATAACATCAAAATGACCGAGAAGGGCATATATTTTTGGAAAATCCTCAATTGCCCCATTAGCCTTGTACGTCTAAAGGCAAAGTGGTCGTAAGTTCTCAATAGCAAATCGGAATTAGGATTTGTTTCATGACATTTAGGCTCGCCCCCTCTTACATGGGATCAAAACATACCGGCGTACTGTGAGCAATACAAGTGTGAAGGTATGTTGTGTGACGAAAGAAGAATGTGTTAATAGTTAAAAGAGGTTTACTGAGCGTTTTGACTACCTTAGGGCCACTTGTACCAACTTTGAAAATGTATTTAAATTGTATTTAAACGCAAATTTATAATAAAAAATTGTGTTTAAATACAATTTAAATATACTTAAGAAGTTGGTGCAAGTGGGCCTTAGTGTCGATTTGCTAATCGCGGTATCACTAAAGCCTTTTACTGTTAGCATTGTTGTCTCAGAACAACACTAAGCGAAATGTCACCTCTTTTAAACTTTTAAGTGCTTTTTTCTTACCATCGTCCTAGGTGAGTGGCAATTATGCGACACGATGCGTTATGACGTAATATGACAGGCACTCAAGTTACACAACGAGTCAACAAACGACTGAAATAATAAATAATTAATTTATGCTATCTCTCCTCATCCCATATGCGCTTCCCGAGTGGGTTTTCCCCGATAGATATAATCTGGGTGTAAAGACACAATCAAAAGTGATACGGTTTCTTCCAAGCAAGCGCGCTCCATTGTAGATTGCACTGTTGTTTAACATCAGGTAATATAAATAAAACCCTAACCCAAATTTTATAAAAAAAAAAATTGATAATGATCTTAAAATGCAGACCATTGTTATTTTAATTTTGTATACAAACAATCACAAACATACCTTATATCGTATATAAAGTTTTTACGCACAACAAATAAATGTACACTCACTAATAGATTTCATCAGAAATAACCAATTCATTCGCAAAAAAAATTTGCGAATGAATTGCCTACCCGCACTTCTTCCTCTTCTTCTCATCCTGAGAAGGTTAACGCCCTGTAATGGGACAGATAATTCGCTGACGGGGACAAGTAGACAGAGAATTTAGTAAGGTTATAGCCAAATTATTTGTAAAAATCGCACAAGTCGCTTATGTGTCTAACCTAGGACAATAGGCGATTCATGAACAATGACTGCATTTCTTTACAGACAGCCAGCCAGTTAGATAACCTAGTGTCATTTGAAAGAATCCTCACGAGATTTAAGTGCTATTGTGCAATCGATTTCTGCACTCGATAGTAAATTACTCGATGCTTCTTTGTCCATAGTTTCTCGGTTTGCTACAAAGTTTGAGTTGTGGAATTGGTCCAGCGCTATGAGGGTTACGCACCAATACTTTTCAGATAGCAAAGTTTTTGTTTTGAAATCTTTAATTCTTTTGAAGATTTTTTGTGACTGATATCAATTTCAATTTATTTATTTTATTTCTCACCACAATACAGATAGTAGGTATAAGCATATAACATTGGGAGACTGGTGTCTAAACTAGACGTAAAGCCTGTATTTCAGAACACCAGGTCTCCACCGCTTGGAATTTTAAAACATTTTATAATGAATTTTGTACTCGCACACTGATTAATGTGGAGTAAGATATATTGTAGGTGTTTATATATGTTAAGATATGTTTCTTTCCTTTTAATTTCATATTTAAGTACCTGTTAATTCAAAAAATATATGCGATTATATTCGATCATGATGTATAAAATTTGATTGTTTATTAATTGTCCTCTATACGTTCCTCATCTTTACACCCCAAAATTTTTTTATAAATAAAAAAGGCATATTTGCAACGCACAACTAGTGGCCTGCTAAATTCATGAAAGTAGATGAAATACCTATGCAGCATTCCATAATTTAATTTTCGCATTATAACAATGAACTAACACAATAACAAAACATCATTTGGCAAGTGTTAAAATACCGGGGCTTGGTGTTTCACTCTTAATTGGCTATAAACTCATAATTCACAGATAACAAAAGGCGAACGGCACACGGGAATATCGGCGTGATTCCAATTATCATCGCGAAATGAAGTCGACCAACCCTACTGGCTCACTAGCACCCAGCGACAAACAAATATACGGTGTCTGGTTGAGTTCCATTGTCGTTTCCCGGTAGACGTTTATTTAATACCCGTCGATGTTATTATACTTAGCCCGCAGTGTACATTGAAGTATAATAGGACATTTCGTGTTCGCAGTAGCACGGAGGATTCTAAACAACGGGCTCGCAAACAAAGGCTCATTGCTGGCATTGTTACAGTCGCGACCAGACAACGCCGACTTAATGGTGACATTGTAGGAAACGTTAATTAAAGCAACAACGATTCAACGAATGTGAGACTTTGAGCCCCCACAGGTTGTGTTTAATAACAGTGAAACATGGTTATAATATCGTTCGGTTAACTGTTACTATCATACTATAATGCTGGTTCATTATTAGACACATTTAACAAAATATTAAACAACATAAATGTTGAGAGCCGTGACTCTTTGAGTACTTACCTAATTTCTATTATTCAAAAAAGATCCAGTTATTTGTGTTATGTTATTGTATAAAGTACTTACTCGATAAATAAGTACAACATAAATATCATAATATAATAACTTATAGCCCAACAAAAATATGAGGAATCATAGAGGAAAATATGGCAAGGAAAATTGGATGATGACATCACTGTCTCGTATTAACATGCGCTCCATATTTTAACATGAAACCATTCCACCCGTTCCATTTTTAAAAGTCAAACACTTCACTTCGCCTTTAATAAAGATTCCTGAATAACAAACGCTGTGTTGCCTGCCACAAATGTAGCTGGATTAACAAGATAAAAAAACAAAACACAACGTAAATAAATGGCATTTGGCACAGCGCTACACTTCGAAATCTGTAGCGAACCGAATGGACAATGAATCGACGAAAATTTGGCCCACTTACATAATAATTTTGTGTTCCCAACAGAATAAATCTATTTTTTAACTTCATTAAGAGTGAGTTTTTTTGTGGGGCGCCTTAATGAAACTACAGTTATAAATATTTTGATTACATTAAAATATAAATGAATTCCCTGGCCTCGCAGAAAGCTCAGATTTTTAATTAATCTGAAAATGGAACTTGTGTAGGCTTTTTAATTACATATAGATGAATATACTCATTTTGCAATTATTTTGGGGTTGCGTCAAGGCTGACCAGAACTCCAATTTTTTCAGTTTATTTTCAAAAGATAGAATGCTAAAGTTATAGAATGCTATAAATATACATTGGAAAGAAACTGAAAAAATTGAACTAAGTATGATTGAAAATTGTTGATGACAATGGTCATCAACAATTTTCAATCATAGTTCAATAAGCATAAGTTGTTTAAGTCATTTGAATTTTATGACATCCAGACTAGATTCGAACTATAATTTGAACGATTTCATTGTTATTGATCTTGGTTTAGATCTGGCAGAATTAATCTTTTTTACAACGATCACGGTTAACTGACGGTTATATAATAATAATCGTTTATTTCACTAATATTTGCACAACATAACATCGTTTAAAACATGGCTTAAGCTAAGTGATGAACAGTAAAAAGACCCTGACTTCTAAACTAGGTAATAACCTGTATCTTAGAATTCAGTGCACCTTCAAATTTAGGCTGCCAAAAGCCTCGTTCTTTACGCCAAGATAGGACACGGTGACATGCAAAAATATATATATAAAAAGTAAATAAAACGTTACAATTTGGACTAAAAAGGCTTTGCTTTGGGTTGAGAAGGTATTGTTTCTGATAAAGTAATATTTCTTCAATAGTCCATTTATCAATCCATAAAAAATAAAGCAATATTGGTCTTAAAGTTTTTTATGCGAAAGTATAACTAACTTTTTTATTTATACGCAATTTTTTTGAATTTTACTCAGTATCCTTATATCATAGGAACTAATCTGTCAAAGAGTTTACTTAGATATTATCTGTAAAAAGTAGTTTGAAGTATTGAACTTCTTACTCTAAGTTCTTATCTTGTACTCCAAAGTTGCAGGATCTTTTCTTATATAATATTTTGGGAACATAAAATGAGTATCCAATGTACGTTTCTCCCAGTTAATCGTATTGTTGTATATAAAGATTTCCTATAGAAATATTTCGTATAATACCGCTGTCCGGGCTGTTCTCATGCCATCCATCATTCCCTTTCACTTCATTAGGCATAGCGTTCAAAATAAACATGTTGTCCGCTAACCATCCGAACGATGAAAAGCTTCGCTGTGTTATTTACTCATAATACAGTAACATTCTATGGAATTATGTACCTATATTTTTTCCTGGAGAAATGATGCGAGTGGTCTTTTGCTGCCCTGTCAACCCTAGTTCCTCAATCACCTTTATTATTATGAAAATTGGTATAAATAAGCGTGGCGCTTAAGATTTTCTTCTTTCGAGCGTGTCTAGGATTTGTTGTAGTAGCGATTAATATCACTGATACAAGTAATTTAGGTATTCAATTTTATCTAAAATTATTTTCATTATAATTATTAAACTACAGAAACAGGTGACAACTTTACATAATTTCTGAGTAATTGCACATTTCAATTGCATTATGTAATTTTATTGAAATAACTGATTTATTTTTAGATACGAATACGAAATTAAATAAAATTAATTTATCATTTTAAATCTACACTAAAGGTTAAAAAGAAGAAAGTGTATAAAAGAAAGATTTTCGCCGTAGCCCCGTATTTTATCTTTTATGTCTACGATTCAAGAACGAAATGTATGTAAAACTTGTCGAAGGCTATAAAACGTAGGAAGAGACAATACAATAAAGCAAGCTACGGATACCCGATGCATGGAAGTGAACTCGATTTCATATCAAAATTCATTGGATCTAGTTCATTTGATATCTTTTGTTCATCTTACAGTCATGGCGCATGTAGCTATGGAATGGATTTTTTATGGTTATTTCGTATTCATGCTATAAAACCTGTAGGTGATAGCGTTCTGCAGTAAAAAAACAATCTTTTCAGGAGAGTAACGAAAAAGTGCAATGAATAGCTTCATAAAAATATTATTAATTAAATGTTGTGATTTGGGACTCAATCAGCGTTTACAGCTATTGCAATATCTTAGATAACTATGTTAATCTTAATTTGGTAAATGCATTTCAATGAATACTCAATTACAATAATGATAAATTGAATTAATGAATACATAAGGAATTACGTTTGAAATGGACCTTCAATTTTCCTAAGCTATGTTTTGTTTTCATCGATATACTAAACTAACAAGACCACAACACTATCAAGAAATGTTTTACCCTAATCATTACTTAAGATTCAGGAAATAAACAAGGAAGCTTGGGATGTTGTGGACTATGTAAACAAACGGTATAGGTGAGGCGCCAAGTATCACTGCTGTCGATTCCCACAGCCCCGAAGATCCTCCGTTGTTTGTTCAAGGCGTTTCCAACAACTTCCAACAACAGCGTGAAATTGATATCAAGCTTACACACGATCCTCTGTTTGCGCATAGTGAATCGTTATTACTATCGTGATAGGATCTCGAACGAAACGGTGTTATTTTTTTATGGAACACCGAATACGCTTTTGATGAAACGTTTGGGTTGATTTTGCGGGGAACGCTTTAGTGCGGTTGGAATTAATATTGTGGGTAATTCGGATTTAAATTTATATTTAAATTGGCAAAATAAAATTTGTGTGCAATATTGTAATACAATGTTTATATAACTAATCTAATACAAAAAGTTAATAACAATATCAAGATGTAACTATATTAAATAGTTTTTCTGATGGAAAGTTTTTAAGAATCTGAATATATTTTGAATAGACCTTTAAACGACAGAAATCAAAGAAGAATAAGTAGGTAATAATCAATAACATTTATACCTTCATATATTTTTTTATACTCAAAACCGTGGACATAATAAGATTGGTAACAGCCAAACTCCATTTAACTTTAATCCCATTCGTAACTTTACTCATATCATTAGGCACATAAAACACAAAGAAGTCAGAGAATCGGAAACTTACGAGGTGTACCCGAAGCGATATAACGTTAGATAGGAAAAGGCGCCCTTCCCTTCCGAACCATATACTACCTATTCATTGCGAGGGGTAGCTAAATTTTATTTCAAGTTAAATTGTGTTCTCGACTCAGCCACTTCTTATTTATTGGGGTGGAGTATTGACGCCTCCGGCATATCACACGTGTTCGATGCTTTTTAATAATAAAGTCAACGCACCCTTTGTCATCACTACATCCAGTTTTAAAGTGCATTTCCTTTAAGTGCCCCTATTATTTCTTCACTGTGAAGTTTATTATTGAATCAAATTTGGGCCCCGTTAATACCTTGAGTGTTATTAGCTAGGGGCTCTTTTTAAATTAAATGCAATGGGCACATTATTTTGATAAGGAATCGCTGTCAAAGGCATGTCCTAAGCATTAATCTTGACGTTTTCTTATTTATTTGAGCCGCGTTTTATGTTGTCAACTTGTCATGTGATGTCGTCTTCAGACAAAATACGTAAAATGTTTTATTGTATAACTAGCTTCTGCCCGCGGCTTCGCCCCCGTGGAATTCGGTCTGTCATCACATCCCACGGGAACGGAATAAAAAGTATCCTATGTCCGTTTCCTGGTTCTAAGCTACCTCTCCACCAATTTTCAGCCAAATCGGTTCAGCCGTTCTTGAGTTATAAATGGAGTAACTAACACAACTTTCTTTTATATATATAGATATGGCAACATGTCAAAGTTCATAGCTTATTTCCTTATTTCCCGGGATATTACGCGCCCAACAACATGGCGGCCTGTCAGATTGGTTGCCCTGTTTTTCGTTTACCTCTATTTTAATTAACTTTAACAATAAAATGAATAAAGTTACCAAGGAGGAACATCTTGCGACGTCGGCGTATCGGCGTCCCCACAAGTGTGCCTTGTTTTATTCATAGGCCTGTTTGAATAAAGATGAAAATATTAAGTCTGACCAAGGAAAACGGTGACTGGGGGCTAATGTGGTTGGGGGTTAATAGTCATACATATTAATGGGAAAAATAATATGTCAACCATGTTATTTATGTCAAAACAATCATCACAAACAAAGTAAAGGCGCGCGGGAGGCGAAAAGAAAGTGTCCTATAAGTAATCTAGACTTTTCAATAGTGTAGGTTGTTTACCTATGCACAATTGCACATATTTCGCATTTGAAAACTTTTTAAATATTAAATACAGGAATACCTAGTACAAAAACTGTCATTAAAACAGTTTAAGGTACCTTTTATGCGAAAGCTAAAAATAAATTTAGAGGAAACGGCCTGAGAGACGTGACTGCTTTGTTAAAAAAAATAACGAAAAACAAAACGCGATTGCGAGGGAGCCCTAATTAGTTGCCGGCTGTATGAAAGCTGGTGCTGCAATGAAACGTAGATGACGACTTAAAACTGTTATCATTTTGTTTGGCTATTCATTAAATTTCCAGATTGTACAGTACGGGACAGTAAAAACGAGACAGCAAAGAAAAACTGAGTTCGTGCAACAAATTGTATGAAATTAGTTTTCGTTTTTTAAAAAGTTTTAGCCTTTGAAGGTACCTACACCATTTGAGCCTGTAGATAGCGCATTTGAAAAAGTTTATTAATACTACTAATCAGCGACCGATTGACAACTGTAATTAGATCTGCATCCTATTTTCTGGACAATACTTACCCTACCGAAATCATATTATATCTCCCTAGTAGCTACTTGGATAATGAAAAGTATGATTTCTAAGAAATTTCAAATGGGCTTACATAAAAAATACATTGAATATTTTGTATGTTCATCTAAGCTTTCAAACTTTCAAATAGGCAATTATTTTAATGACGGGATCATACGCAATAAATGTAAATACGGTAATTGGGGATCGGAATAAACAAATTTCAAAAGGAAAACCGGGCTTTAGGACTCTGCTTATTGCATCGAAATTTAATGTGAAAATATTATAATAAGTAGGACTTATTCAATCATAACGGGATTATTATGATTTGTTTTTATTTTGAATTTTTCTTCATAATTGGACGTACTGTCAACAAAAATGACAAATACTGTAGATTTTTTTTTTAGTTACCTACTTTTGTAATACCTACTTTTTATTGAGCTCGCGAACAGAGACTTAAGCTATAACAATTGTTCACTTATAAGCATTTGCGAGAAAAGATTAAAAGAAGAAAAGAATTTCAACAGTTAGGTACCGCCAGTACAAAGTAATAAATGTTACCTATTTCTAAACAATAATTAACAGGAAACCTGCCATATAAAAAGTTAATAATATACGAACGTTGATCACGTCCAAATGTGTGCTTATCCTAAGGTTGTTGGTAAAGTCTTGACGCCTTAATAACGGAATTTGAAGAATTATTGTCAAACACCACGTTTTCGTCCCGGAAAATAGATTATAAAAGTCAGGTTCTGAAAGGTATCACTAGATGGCGCTGTATTAAGTTAAGGCATTATTAAAAATTTAATGTCAAAAATCGTAAATACAGCGGTAATCGACATCAACTTGAACGAAGATGGGCAAAATCCTAAAAAGTATAAAATATAGTAAGCACCTGGCACATCAATCCTCGTTTATGAAAAAACAACATGGTGGACTTTAACTGGGCGAGCTGGCAACACTTTTACAGCTACTTATGCCTCTCATCTCTCGTGATAAATGAGTGTTGGCGGAGTTTAAGTGCGCGCCGCCTGCACGTTACGGTCGCCCTAAGATACTAGGCAAGAGGTGGAGCATACAGTTGAGATTGGGACGCTTCACTTGTTTCGACATTACCAGACCCGTAGGCGCACAATTGTCCCCCGAAACACAGTTGGCAAACCGTTTACTATAATTTGTGAAACTTCTAAAAGTAAAATTGTTTTGGCGATCATAACTTTGGATACTTTTTATAGTTTATATTTGGTTGTTTTTTTTTAGTGTCAAGATTGGTAGTTTTTTTGTAGTTTCTATTTATTCCACGATAAGAAATTACGATTTAATCAGAATACCTACAACATAAAATTTTTACTACCTACCTCAAACTACAAAAAAATGTTTCTTTGTGATTAAGGAATTATTAGCTATAGGTACTAGCTTCCGCCCGCGACTTCGTCCACGTCACGTCGGCTATCGCCTTCCTCAATAAATGGGCTATCTAACACTGAAAGAATTTTTCAAATCCGACCAGTAGTTCCTGAGATTAGCGCGTTCGAGCAAACGAACTCTTCAGCTTTATATATTATCTTTACTTCAACTAAAACCTTTTCTAAATAATACTGTTGCCACTAGATAAAATTAACGAAACAAAACCTATGGCTCTTGAAAATATTCTCCATACTTTTTCAGACAATATTCTAATCATTCTTACAATAATATTTTCCTCATAATATCCCCATTCAAAACGAAAGAAAATGCAAATTTTCATCCATGAGTTGACCCGGAGTAAATAGACAGATAGGAAGATAAGCGCACAGAACTATAAAGCGTATCTACAAATATTTACATAAAAGAATCGACTAACGAATCGTATTTACACGCAAAATAAGCCGGCGTTTCCTTTCCTTTTCCGAATCTTAAAGGCACCAACCAAGGAGCGAACTTAATGCAACTTTTTATATTATGTATAAACAAGTAAGTATATAATGTGTTTAGAAAACCCTGTACGAACTGTGAAGGTATTGTTAGGTATCGAAATCAGTTTCTATTTATATAAGTAGGTAATAATGTTCACATGCAAGAAAAATAATCCCTAAAAACTAAAATAATTAAACGAGGAAACTGAAATGGCAATACATAGTTACGGTCCCTAGATGTCAAACATAATGTGGCCCGTGACGGTATTGCCACATTTAAAAAATTTGCAAAGATTTTGGAGTCTATACCTATTACTTACCCCATATTTATCTCTTTCTAACAGCTCCAGCAAAGTGTTATTGAATATTTAATCCTAGTAGCAGCTCAGAGTTTGAATTTGTGCCCGTTTGGTACTGATTTCGATTTGGCCTTAGATCCTAGCTTATAAGCAAGTCAAGCTTAGTCTTACAGGAGAATTACTCGTCGCTCAAGTATCACTGCAGTAAAGTAGACACAGGATACGTTGTTACATCTGTACACATTCTTTTCACTTTAATGACGTCATCTTTATTCCAGCCCTCATGTTACTACGTGCCTACGTTAGCATTCGTCCTGCTGACATACCACTCAATCACCACCTCATCTCATCTTTGTCCTCAGAAAAATGTAAATTTTGGCTTGCTTACAATTCTGTGTACAATAAACAAATTCGGAACTTTGTTTAAATTGGAATGGAAACGGTTTTTTGAAAGAGGATTGGTTGAAATTATCTTACAATTATAAAAATAGTTCAATACAAATTAGAAGAATGTCAACATTTACATGGGTACTTGCTATTAAAATATTTTTAACGAATGCCTCCCTGAGAAAAATGTTAGTTATAAATTGTGCACGTGCTAGTGAAAACGTTGTCTTAACAAGTTTTTAGGCGAGGCATCCATAAATCTTCCACTTCATTACGGATTTGAGACCAAAACTTAAAGAAAATGATCGATAAAAGAGAGCAAAAAAGAAAGCTCTCAAAAGGGTTTTGTTTTGTATTTTCCTCAAAATACTTCGGGGTAATAATTTCTCGCTTAGCACGCCCTCAAGAGTCATTCCTTTGCTCACGCACAACTCCCGATTATAGAGGCGTTTTTATCAGAGAGTACAATGAAACGAGTTATGGTATCAGATAATAAATATTATTTACTGAATACAACCGTTGCAGACAAGGTGTTTCATTACAATGCGATTTTGTTAACTGAACCTGTTGAACCTATATGTTCATTTTGGTGAAATGGTAAAATGTTACATGCGTCTCATGACATAATTATGAAGTTATAATATCTCGTTTTTAGTCATACTTTTGGCAAGAGCTATGGAACGACAAAATTATTTCGTTTCGAGTTCTCGATTTTGATGAGTTTGTCAGAATATGGGGGTGGTGTATGTGTATAATATATAGAGTAGATATAATTTTAAGGAATCAAACAAATGCATCATTTTAAATCAAATCTAATATATTTCTCAAACGCACGGTTCCAAATAGATTCTATGGAGAAGAACCGGCAAGAAACTCCATAGTCATATTCATTTTGATATTCAAAGTTTAACAAGCTAATATCAACTCCATCACATCATTTATATTAAATCATGACAAGATGTGGGTAGATACAATATATTATTTTACTCAATTATGTGGGTAGGTACAATATATTATCTTACTCAATTACTTTACAATTAATTATTTCGTTACGGGTACTTTAGCTACTAGAAGTTCGTTTAATACAATAAACGATTTAGCATCCAAGGCACAACGGTAATAGAAACAGTAGCTTAATATCACAGCATACAAACAGTAGCATAATAACACACAATATAGTAACAGTATCATTATTGTTATAATGATACTGTATACAGCATAGTAACAATATCAAGAACACAGCATAGTAACAATATATAAGAACAGCATAGTAACAATCAGAGTAACAATCAGAGTACTTAACTTTCACACACAGCAGTAGATCCTTGACTAACTGATTTTGAGGAATACCTCCCTTTTTATAAGTTTTCTAAACAATAGAACAATATTAGTAATACCGCGCCATTTTCGACCAATCAGAGATCGTTAGGTTTGTATCCGAATATCAATAAACATTAGCAATATTATTTAGATCAAATTCATTGAAACTCTTTTAAAACATGGTAGGATAATTAAGCAACTTTGAAAACCAACAAATATGTTAACTTAAGCTTAAACACAATAAAACGTTGCATCAATTGACTATCCTATAAAATTAAATTAACAAATAAAACCTGAGGATCATTCTATAAATCATTAATTGATTTATACTCACTATACACAAGTCCGAGTGTAATTATTTATATACTTCGTAGTTAGTAAATAAATTGTACCATAGATCATATCTTTCGTTCCGAAATCATGATCTATGATATAGAACAACTAAGAATAAAACATTCAGAAATACATAAAACAATAATCAAGGGTTATATACAATACATACTCTCACACGGCCATACTGACATTACTTCGTCCTCGAAGTAAAACTCTCTCTCTCTCTCTCTCTCTCCTCTCTTGTCTCTACAAAGACAATATTACATCCTAACAAGGAATACATCATATAACCAAATCAAATCAATGTTATCATAGTTCTACTTCAAATTATTCTCACTTATAAACCATTAGCTTAATTTTCATAAAATTGAAACTAATAACTACACCTCTGAATATTTTTGATTATGTACTTTAAATTAATCTCACTTTAAATTCATTGACTTTTCGTCACAAATTACTCAATGACTACGAATATCACAAAACTACAACTTTAATTTACTCCAAATAAATGTTACCTCCAAAATATTGATTAATTATCCAACAATTTTTTATTGGAACAAATGACCACATCGGCGACTAATTACTTCAAAGCCATGTCACCCCGAAAGCAATGCCGCCAATGATAGTCAAACCAGTTATGCAACTGGTCAAAGATGTTACCTATAATATAAAAGTCTTGGATAAACAATACTTGGTTATAACATTCTTGGGAACAGTTTATATTTCAACAAATCACCATACAGATTCACAGAATATAATCAACACTGATACCTACTTTATGTGCAATAACTTTAAATTCTTTTTGTTTAATTATGTTTGTCATCAAAAGATCAAAACTAGGTTCGTCATAGATATGATGTTTCAGACCTGAATACGGATTAATGAATAATATTTTCTTGGTTCCGGTTACGATTACGGATATGAAATAATTTCGGATTATCCGATTGTTCCGGTTATGGTTACAGATACGATACTATCAACAATATTGTTTCCGTTTTGGTTACGGATACAACACTATCAACAATATCCCATCGGTTCCGGTTACGGTTACGGATATGAAATCATTTCGGATTATCCGATTGTTTCGGTTACGGTTACTACAGATAAAATTATTTCGGTTTATTCGATTTTTCGATTACGGTTTCAGAGTTTCTTAAAATCCCAGATTTATACACTACAAAAAGGCCAGTAAAATAGCTACCAAAGAATATTTTCTTAGCAATTGTCAAAACCAAAATCAATTAATTCAACAATAAATTCATTCGTTAAAAAATTTACAAAAATCAAATCTCTCGGTCAGCCTGACTACAACTCAAACTACATTTTTTAGAATCTACTTTTCCCAAAGTATCAAAAGATAACGTGCTATTTAGATTTAAATCGCAATCACTTCATTCGTTAAAAATCTACTAAAATCAAATCGCTCGGTCAACCTGACTACAACTCAATTTATTTTTTGGAATCTACTTTCCCCAAATGTATCAAAGGATATCGTGCTATTTAGATCTAAATCCCTATCTCACAATGTTTAGTTCTCGAAATAATAGATGTCTCTAAATTACAAACTTAAACAAAAAAAATCTCATCACTTAAATTAAAAATAGGTAACTATTTTCTATTTCAATATCAAAATAAAACATGACAATAGCATAATATTATCGTAAAGCCAATAAAGGCCTTACCAGCTTTTGAAATGGTCATTATGCAGTTCCATTGAACCTGCTCAGCAATCAACTCAACGACTCGGTGTTGCCGTGTCAACTTGTAGCCTCTGCAATGTCACTGCACGTTGTAGCATTTGAGAGTGGAGCACCACTACCAGCACCATTAGGTAGTCACCAGGGCTGTACTAGCGTAATGACGGTAGACTTCAGCAATTTCGCAAAACGATGTCAGGAACAATTCTGAAACTGTCACATATATGTTTCAGAAAATGTGGACTTACAGGACTTATCCCACTTCTATTCTGATGTCAGAATATGGGGGTGGTGTATGTGTATAATATATAGAGTAGATATAATTTTAAGGAATCAAACAAATGCATCATTTTAAATCAAATCTAATATATTTCTCAAACGCACGGTTCCAAATAGATTCTATGGAGAAGAACCGGCAAGAAACTCCATAGTCATATTCATTTTGATATTCAAAGTTTAACAAGCTAATATCAACTCCATCACATCATTTATATTAAATCATGACAAGATGTGGGTAGATACAATATATTATTTTACTCAATTATGTGGGTAGGTACAATATATTATCTTACTCAATTACTTTACAATTAATTATTTCGTTACGGGTACTTTAGCTACTAGAAGTTCGTTTAATACAATAAACGATTTAGCATCCAAGGCACAACGGTAATAGAAACAGTAGCTTAATATCACAGCATACAAACAGTAGCATAATAACACACAATATAGTAACAGTATCATTATTGTTATAATGATACTGTATACAGCATAGTAACAATATCAAGAACACAGCATAGTAACAATATATAAGAACAGCATAGTAACAATCAGAGTAACAATCAGAGTACTTAACTTTCACACACAGCAGTAGATCCTTGACTAACTGATTTTGAGGAATACCTCCCTTTTTATAAGTTTTCTAAACAATAGAACAATATTAGTAATACCGCGCCATTTTCGACCAATCAGAGATCGTTAGGTTTGTATCCGAATATCAATAAACATTAGCAATATTATTTAGATCAAATTCATTGAAACTCTTTTAAAACATGGTAGGATAATTAAGCAACTTTGAAAACCAACAAATATGTTAACTTAAGCTTAAACACAATAAAACGTTGCATCAATTGACTATCCTATAAAATTAAATTAACAAATAAAACCTGAGGATCATTCTATAAATCATTAATTGATTTATACTCACTATACACAAGTCCGAGTGTAATTATTTATATACTTCGTAGTTAGTAAATAAATTGTACCATAGATCATATCTTTCGTTCCGAAATCATGATCTATGATATAGAACAACTAAGAATAAAACATTCAGAAATACATAAAACAATAATCAAGGGTTATATACAATACATACTCTCACAAGTTCAACAAAGATAAAACAGTGTACGAATCGTAAGAGAAGGTTAGTATGACTAATTGACTATATAATAAGTAAAGACACACAACTCATGTATCTGCCAATCCTGCAGTTTCTTTGAACATACTTGTAAAGTCGACAACTGATTTCAAAGTTGATATCGTGCTTATAGATTTCAAAAGAAGTTCGACGTAACGGATCGTTCATCTTTATTCAAACCGCGTTCATGAATAACACAGCAAGGGTAAATACAGCCCCCCAGCGAACTAGTGATAACACACTGACGTTAAGGGCAATTCAGTTCAGGATCTTTATTATGCCCAAGTTTCTTAAGTGGAGGATAAGATACGAATAATATGAGATTACAGGAGTTATCTCTCGTGAATTATTAAATGCATACACATACGCATATGAAGTTTTTCAACTACGTATCACATTGAAACTTGGAAACTGAGATTATAATTTCTTACCTACCGATTTTCCGATTATGAAACGATTCGTCTTATGACTAGAAATTAAAAACATTTAATAAATAACGGCCTCATTGGTCCAGCCCAAGCGTGACTGCTACGTTAGAGGTCCTCGGTTCGAATTCCGGGTCGAGCTATGTGTTATTGGGTTTTTCTATGAAATTCTCAGTAGCAGTTTGGAAGTTTGGCATTTGAGCCCGGTTAATGGCAAAAGGCTCGCCCCCTACTACATGTGATCTAAACAAACCGGCGAACGGTGGGTGTACATTGGTACGCCTCTGCCTAACTTGTGTGATGTATGTATGTAGTATCTAAGCATTTTTTTTTTAAATTTAGATATAAACACATCCAGACTCGTAACAACTAGGTATCAGTATTATTCTCATTCTGTCTGCACAGCGATTGGTTTATCTGCTGCTAGTGACGAGTTCGATTCCCGCACTAAACAAGCGTTTGTATACCCTAACGCTTGTCTAGTGTGGGAATCGAACTCGTGACCAGCCGCAGAGAAACCAATCGCTGTGCTGACAGAATGAGAATCTGGATTTGATTGAATAATTTATCAAAGTCTGTTCTCAGCTAAGCACAAGGCCAATCTTCATGTAACTTGAATAGTCTTGTCGCGTACAAATGATAAGCGTAGGCTTTCATGGCCCCACATTATGTCAGATGTAACATAAATGTTACATTACGTTATAATCTAGGATATTTAGGTATTCCAGACATCGACCTCAAAAGCTTTACTCTAATTGTATGTCGCTGAATATGACAATGAATGTTAAATTTTCAACGAATTTGCGGTCATCTTCTTCTTCTTCTCTACTATTATAAAATTGTAAAAAAGCTGCGTCTGTACATTGAAGATATAAAAAAAACAAATGGGTTAGGGTATATAAACGTCTCCAAACCCAAAAATATGATTTTTGAAATTCTTGTCTGTTTGTCTGTTTATTACGGGTTGGCGCAAAAACTACTGAATAAATTTAAATTTTGTTATCACGATTAGAAAGCATGTGCTGCAACTTAAAAACTGGTGAACTTTTTATCTCAATTAATTGAACGGATCCTGAGATACAGCTTCAATCATCAATATTGGTTATGCCATTTTTACTCCTCACGTGAGCGAAGCCGCGGGCAGAGGCTAGTTTAACATATAATTAAATCAGAGTACCTATATCATATTTAAGATAAGAGATTTTCGTTTATTTAATTTAAATCACGTCACGGAATAAATATTTCGTGACCAGAAGCCTTCATCCATCTCGTTAAATATTAAAATTATTGTTTTCTTGATCGAACTCGTGAGTCGTGAGCTTTCAGGATATTACTCGATCTATTATTGAATTGTCTAAGTATGCGATCATCATCAGTGTTCTGGGAATTCTCTTATTATTTATTATCCTTGCTAAAATAATATATTGATTACTAAATAAGTTCATTAGAGATAAAGGGTCTGAGACTTACTTGTTCCAAGTATACCAAATTTTTCTTCGGTCATTTGAACCTTTTTTATCATTTGAAATTCTATAATTAATAAATAAATATTCTGGGACATTTTTACACAGCACCATCTAGTCCCAAACTAAGCAGAGCTTGTACTATGGGTACTAGACAATGGATATAATACTTATATACTTTTTTTGTAAATACATACTTATAATACATAAGAAACACCCAGACGAACACAAACACTTAATTTTATTCATTTTTTATACATATTTATACTTACACATAATTTTTTGTGTGTCAGCAGTCCGGTACTCGAACCACTAAATCACAGAGGTCGTCAAAAATTATATGGGCTATCTTATTTTATTAATTTAAAAACAAAAACCTTGAGTGTGCCTGTGAAGCATCAATCTTTATTTGCTTTAAACCATTTAAACATATAAATAAAACAAACAGGAATAAATATTATTTTGCGTGGTTTAATGTATGAAAATAAATTGCTCTGACGTTTTACTACGGAATTTCACACACGCTGATTCCCACTTTAACGAAACTGCATAAATGGACTTTTATCCTTTTAATTTAAATGTAAAAAATGTAGTTTAAATAAGTGTATGTATTAATTCGTAGCGAGCAATTACTCGATGCAATTCGTTTAGCTCTGAAGTTTATTAAAACCCGTCTGAATGAACACATGTGCCATGCCATTCCATTTAGCAATATAAATCATGGTATTACTAACAGTTCAGGCCTTATTAAATCGCTTTCGCGGAAAAACGGAAAGAGGTCGTTCTCCACGCTGATACGTTTCCGATTTCGCTGTAGGTACATTCAATTTTAATCATGGAAATTTTAAATGAAAATCTTATTCCAACTTTGTAAGTATTATATAAAAATGAGATTTAATTATGAAATGAGAATGGGTGAAAGACTAGTAACGAAAATAATCTATAAGGCGAATGTTCAAGCGGCTCTCGGTAGAGGTCGCCCTAGAAGGACATACGCCGATCTTATTAGCGAGATCCTTCAAGAAGGTCAGGTGCGTAATACTCGCAACCGGCGGCGCGTATGTAGTAAGTGGCGATCTATTGTTTCTGCCTACCCCTGTGGGAGAAAGTTGTAAGTGTATGTATGTATAAATTTAATTATATCCAATGTGGATTTGTTTTAAAAGTGTAACTGATTGTATTTTAATATCTATGGCTAACATCAAACAATAATAAAATAGAGGGCTTCGAAATTTAACAAAACTTCTTAGACGAAGCGCACAATCGAACAGCTTACTGGATGACGAAAATTTCTGCATTCTGGTCTTATCCAGAGGTTCTCAAATACGGGCCTGAAAATGCGTCAAAATGGTTCCAGTAAAGGATGGTACGGCAGTGTTTGCTTCGAGCTCGTCTTGGCGGCAGATTAAGAGTCTAGAACAATAGTGTTAGAAAAACAGACAATTACTCTGTGTTCACACGGGTATTCGTTTGTTGTACAAATCAAGTTTATCAAGGTCTACATATTTTTTTAGTACAAAAACAGACATCCTTTATTCTTCGAGTCTTGGTTGCCTTATTATAATGAAAAAAACAATATATTGCTGACGTCTGTGACACAGTTCATACTAGTACAGTCGTCAACGCTAACTATTAAACTTAATCTAAATATTTATGTGCTCATTTTTTTTCTATGTTAAGAGAAAATTGTAAATTTCTGATAATTAAATAAATAATAATCGATATCTCTCTATCTAAGCCATTACGCCGAAGGGTTAGACAGAGGTATACTAATGTACTCATTGTACACCCACCGTTCGTCGGTTGTTTATATACCTAATAACACAGTAAAAGCGGACTTGCGATCATGTGGTTGCCGGTTCGGAACCCACCCATTGCACTACCGAAATGAACCCACTGGTTCAGCATTTTAGCTTAGCACGGGGGATTAACAAGAATACTAGTAATGTGTTGTGTGACCCACATTACTAGCAAGCTTACGAAAAAAAAGAACACTCCGAGCTGTTACTGGAAATTTCATAAGCGCTTACGACCGCTAAGACTAATACAGCAGTTTATAGTTGCACTAACTGTTAAAGATTATGGTTTCACAGATTCGTTTCACGATGAAGTTAGCGGAACTTAAACTAATAACAACAAGTATCAGGTTTAAGCTAGAAACGCTATCCTAATTATTCACTTACCTGCAAACAATCAATCAACTCTAGCATAATAACAATGATGCTTATGGCTGCCATGCAATCATGAAATAGGTGGCGAGCCTATTGCCATTAACCGTGCAAGTCTAAACTCCGAGATGCTGCTGAGAATTTCTTAGAAGAAATCTTTTCTCGACCTGGGAATCAAACCCAGTACCTTGAGCATAACAGTCGCATTTACGACCATCACATCGATTAGGTGCCTAATTTAATTTGTAATCACTCTTTATCTGCATATAATTTAATTTAAGGTTACTAGTAAAAAACTATCTAAACTGTCAAAACTATTACCTAAAAGTTAGTCAACTAAAAAAAACAATCATAAAACGATAATACCATTAGTGCGTGGATCCATTACAAGGGGAAAACTTTAATACTTGAGTAAGCTAACAACTCGACTAATCTAAAGTTTCACACATTTAGCTTCTAGTGGGCGTTTGTTTGACGAGTTTCTATTGAAGGTTTTTATGGGATACCGCCGCCCATGGACGGGTGTCCATGGGCAACACCAGAGGAGTCAAACAAAAAACACATATTTATCAAATAACAACTAAAATGTCAAACTTATAATACTTCTTTGTTTGTATTGTGTAGGGTATTGGGTAAGCCAGAAAGGTAAATTTGGTACTTAAAAATATGTTCAAATCCAAAACTAATTTCATTGTCTGTATATAACATTTTCACGTTGGACGTTATTTAGTAATTAAGCAGACTACCGACTAAATCTGCTATTTGAAATTTACAATACAAACTACTTAGCTAACATTTTTCACCGCACCGAATTCAACCCAGGACTTCTCGCGTAACAGTGGCACGACAACTAGAATAATGACGGATTAAATGTTAAAATGTCTGACTTATTAGTCTAGTGGGCCCCAGTGCGACTGCTACGTTATAGGTCCTAGGTACGATTCCCAGGTCGTTCTTTCTTATAAAATTCTCAGTAGCGGCTCATAGTTTGGGATTTTTCCCGGTTAATGGCAATAGGCTCGCACCTTATTATAATTATAGGAGCGAAACATACCGGCGAACTGTGGGGGAACATTAGTACCTACGCCTCTGCCTATCCCTTCAGGATATACAGGCGTGATGGTATGTTATGTTACATTAGTACCTACGCCTCTGCCTAACCTTTTGGGAAATACAGGCATGTTGTGTTATATAAATGTTAAAATATCACCATCGCATTTTAATTAGCCAATTTTGAGTTGTCGATCCGTTGATAATTACTGACGAGACAGTGAAACTATTAACATGAATAATTAATTAACTAAATAGACTTGTGTTTTCCAAATTATTATTTTCCAATACATTGGCTAACCAATTTCATAAATTAAACAATGTAATTAGAATTTGCAACAACAGATTATAACGCCGGAGAGCATATAATTATGTAAGTTCTTCATATTTGAAATTGATAATTATTTCATATGAATAGTATCTATGTAGACAATATAATTAATTATTAATTAGATATTGGATGTCATCAGTCTTCTGCCCTAATCCCAATTTACTTGGGGTCGGCTATTTCACACACTATCCATATTTTCAAATTTCAAGTTTCAAAACTTGCCGGTAATATGCTGTTCACTGTAGAGTGAATAGCATGTTATCAGGAAGATATAATGCGCAAGCATTACATGGATATTTATGTACCTAATTAGTATTTTTTTTTTAATACTCCTAGATAAGGGATTTAGGTATGCAATGCAATCAATAATAATGTTCCTACTTTGACTGGAGCTACGCAATTCGTTTTTATAATTCTGCACGAACTCACAAAAATATAAATACAATAAGTATTTAGAAATAAAATCTGATTGTAAGAGGAAACCATGTCAAAAGGAGCAATCACTTCTTTGTTGTATTTTTGTTTGAATCACGAATAAATAGGTCACGAGAACAGAACTCCACAGGGGCAAACAAATTGTAAAAAATGTCCGGTCTAGTTGGAGACACAGCTCACTTTCATTTCATCACTGAAAATGGCAAGAAGAATGTAAGTAGCGCCTAAAGGGGTATTCATACGCTGCGTTTTAAGTTATTTTAGTGAAAGAAACATTCGACTTATCTAAATATCTAACCAGAAGACGCAGGTTCGAATCCTGCCTGCCTTCGCTAAAATAATTTAATAATCTTAGCGCGGAAAGCGTAAAGAAAACGCAAAAAATTACGAAAAGACGCGTTTAGAAAAGTCTGATTAAAATAAACACATTTTGCTAAACTGCATTTACATTCATAATACATAGGTTTTACGCTGAATAGAAGCGACGTGATAGGTTCGTGTTGTGTACGTAAAGAGTTCCATAAGTAAACAACTAACATGCGCTGTATGCCGAGCGAGAATATTGCAAACTGTATATCGACGCTCGCAAGAACGCTACATACGTGAGGTGCATTATGAAAAATCTGAATTTTGCTATCAAGTACAATGTGTGTCTTTGCGGGTTGACGGCGACTTCGTCAGCTGATACCACGGCGAGTCGACAACACTCGGAAACTTTCGCCCGCGGACGCCGCGTCGTTTGCATAGAGAAACCGCCCGTTTTGTTTAAAGTTTTCCTTTTGTGAATCTAAAGTGCTATTTTATTTTTCACGTCGCAGTTTTTGGACTTACAAACGTCTGAGAAAAGGATTTTCTTTTTCCCCCTCGGGCAAATTTAATAAAGAAAATCTGTTCACGCGTGGAATAGAGATGTTTAGATGTATTGTGAGAGGTAGTCACGCACGGAGGTGTTATGGCACAGTACATTGTTTCATTTCCTGAGCTCTTGGCTCCACTAATTAAATGTTAGGAGAACTTGTTGCCAGATTTCATTTAAATCCCGTAAAGCGTCGCGAACTTGAGACGGAAATTAAAAATGCTGAACGTTTTATTGTAAAAGTTTATCTTAGTTTTGTGAAACGAGACTGCGATGTTGAGAGCGTTTTGATTTTAATTTGTTCCAGGATCCTGTTCACGAATTTTGTTTTAATTTTATTTAGCAAGGCTTATTACTTGACTATTGCCTGGTGATAAAAGAATTTAAGAAAATATACAGCAAGAAAGGCAACTTTAATAAAAACCCAAGTAGACTTACTCAGTCTCTTTATTATTTGATATTTGAATTGGGTTTCTTTTATTTTGTTGTTGGTAGTTTTATGACCGGATAGAATTATTATATCAGTGTTATATTAAATGTCTCATTAGAAATTAGTTTTAGTTTTTGCTTAAACGATAGAGAATAACAAGGTATGGTATATAAGGTTCTAGAACTATCTATTCGTTTTGAGGCGGCCCGTGACTACCAATGGAACAGTACTGGGCTGAGCTGAGAGCTTTTCATGAACCACAATATTATACAGGCCCGTATAAGTTGACCATGCTTTATTTAAGTTTTTCTTAATATGGTAAGGAAATTACATTTTTGACGGCTGAACGGTCGGCTTTTTCGCTATGTGTGGCGGTTTTGACTCTCGCACGGTTCCGGGTCTGGGTGTTTGTGTGTAAATTAGTTTGTAAAACCCAGCTCGCCACCGGATTTGTCATTTACATAAGACCAAAAACATACCTTCGAAATGTGGTTGTACCGCAGTACACATCTCCCTAACCATTTGAGGAGAGATAGAACCCAGTGTATGTTATGTTAAGTTATGCTCAAACTTAACTTTCTGATTAATTTTGTTACGAGCTAAAACAGTTTAATAATTCCTTTGGGATGTGCCAAGCTTTATTGTCTCGGCGACTTTCTGGATGGTTAGTATGTCCCAAAAAGAAAACCTCAGTTTATATAAACTTTTCAACCTATATTTGAACAAAATGGGTCGTGTTTCCTGCTACCCTTTCTCTACTATATTCCGGTCTAACTATATGGAGAGTAGGTATCAGTATACAATACGTGACGATTGCAAACCAATTCCTGATAAAAAGGTTGTAATGCTTTATGCGCTTCTGACTTTCATTCCTTCTATCGCACAGTAACAGTCAGGGAAAACAGTCAACGCTTATGTTGTGTTTCGCAGAGTGAGTGAGGATGACCCAAACCCTTTTAAAAAGCCGGCGCCTGTAACTCCTTTCTATCGGCTCGTTTGCCCTCTATCCCATAAAAAAATACTAGCACGTTTAGAGGCACAGAGGAATCCCGATATGTTAATAATGGTCCATCCATCCATAGTCTGACCGCAGGAAACGTAGTTTAATCTTTCAGATGGATTAATCAGCGTGGTTATGACTTGGCTACGGACCCCTCATTTTTCGGAACAGAATCTCCACGTAAATTACATCAAAATCTTCGTCTCAAATACGTCAGCTTGTAGACAGCGGTTGTTTGTAGAAGCTCAAGTCGACATTGTGAGAGTCAATAAACGATTTTATGCTCGAATAACTATGTTAATGGCGGCGGCAACCACAACAAAAACATCGTCTTGCTGCAAACTTGGTGTGACTGGCTCTTACGTAGGTACAGAGCTTTTTGTGATGGCGTGTTGTATGCAAAACTTGTCTGTTATGTAGATCAGTGTCTAACACGTGTTTTTACTCTTAGGCTCTCTGTATAATGTGTAAAAACGAATATCTAAACACACATAAAAGTTCACAGCTCAAAAATAGTTGGCATATTTATTACAGACTTTTTTAAACATAAAACTTTTATTTCTTCCTTTATTATCTATTAATTAAAAAGATTACAATTTTGAAGTCGGGTAAATTGTTTTAAATTACACTTTTTATGTATCGAAATTAACCTTCTAAGGTAATGAAAAGCAATGTCGATATTATTTATTCAGTTGGACTACAAGGTAGTCTAGTACTTAAAAGTAAATTTAACATTTTAGACAGCCCAACCTTCACTATCTTCTAGTGCTGTTGCTGATTGTCAATCTTTCAATTATGTCTCTATATTTCAAACGCGTGGAATACAATGAGCCTTTCCTTTCCTTTCTTTGTCACTGTTTTTAGTTGCAAGCAAAAACATAACAGGCCCTTAACGCTTCGAAAGCGGTGCGAAAATTGTAGCGTAACATTTAACTGTGTTATCAGAACTTGCTTTTATTGTGTTACGCATGTATTTTGTGAAGTTATTCTCTTACTATTATAAAATTGTAAAAAAGCTGTGTCTGTACATTGAAGATATTTTAAAAAAACGTGAGTTATGGTATATAAACGTCTCCGAAACCGAATATGTGATATTTAAAATTCTTGTTATTCATAAAAATATAAAACGTCTTATGTGTCTTGCATAGCTTTATTATGTGTTTTGTCTCGTTTTGACACGTGATATTCTGAGACAGGGAAAAGAAGACAAAACATAATTTTTTAAGAATAAGGGGGTTTCCATATTTACTGCTGAAAAGTACAAAAATTACAGAGTTAAATTAAATTAGTCTAGTGATGTTAGAGAGTTAGAGGTTATGGGTTCGATTCCTAGGTCGAGCAGTGTTATTAAGTTTTCTATGAAATGGTTGATTTGTATTTGTATTACCCGCGGAATACGAGATCTATGCGAGTAGTTTGGTATATAGCTAGAACGTTAATCGCTGAAGGTTTTTTTAATTATTAGAAAAATATATATTTTGAAAATTGTACATAAGTATGAACCGTTACATAATTTTGCTTCTTTTGTTTGAATATTATTTCATAGAAATTAGACAACATTTTGTTTGTTAATATTACATAATTTATCATTGAAAACACTGTTATTTTATGCTGACTACTTTAGTAACTAATTTCTTATCACTTTCTGTTACAGGTAAGTTCCGGTTATATCTTTCCTTGATTGGTACGTACATAATAAGAGGAATTAATTAAAACCAGGTGTGAAGACAAAGGCGCTCCAAATTGTCCGTTACACAATTGTAATCTAAGAAAGATAAGTTTGAGGGAATCATCGTTAAAAGGAGGGATCAACCCTTTCAGTGAAAAGAAAGGAAGTCACAGAATATCTACTACTGAAATTGAGCTTTTTAATTTCTACCTTTTTTTCACGGTCTTGCTTAGATTTTCGATGTTATTCCAAACTTATCTGACACATTGCCGTGTAAAATGTACCTAGCAATTAGTACTTATTCATTTTATAAGTAGTACTTATTCTATTTATAAATAGGTTGCCCATGGTTCCCCTTGACTGGTCCGTGACCTCATAAAAACTTCCAAATTCGGGACTCACTTGTAATATGAAGAAAAAGAGCTAAAGCCATATACCTAAATGAAGGACTGCTTAAACAAATAGGGCCCACCCAGTAGCTGCTCCAACGAAATAAAATAACAATTGTTTGGGAAACCCTGTTCTTACATACTCATAATAAAGCTAATAGTTTTTAGTGGGGTTTGAAAGTTAGCTTTGTAGATTACCTAGTTTAAAACATATTAAATCTTAAGTGATGAAAATATCAATTGTGTTTGCTGCATTAGTGTCTGAGGAACATGTTATCTGAGTATTCAAGCCGTAAGGTTTGAAGATAACAATTAAAGTACATACTACTAAGGCTCCAGCCGAGCTGAGCTGAGCTGTGTGCCTTATATTCCCGAGCCATGTTTCCATGTAGATCACAAATAATGAATTTACGGTTCGATAAATATGTAAATTTTAGCTGGAAGGATAGCAAATTAATGCTTAATTTCTCTGTTCTGTTTCGCATAAATTCCCCAAATATATTCCAAAAACCCTTTTGATAGACGCCAGAAGCATTAATTTGGGTAAACCGACAAATAAATACAAAATGCTTCAAGTAACTTGTTCATGCCTTATTTTGGGCCCAATTTGTTATTGATAAACAACTTTTAAAGAGATATCTGAATTAATTTATTGGCTTACAAGTTAGATAATTTAAACTTTTGAGTGTATATAACACTGTCAGAAGTGTTTGTTTAAACGTTCTAGTTGTTGGGTAGCTTTGATTTATGATTCAGTTCTGTGGAAAATTATTGAGTTGCCATAAGTACTTAATCAAGACCTGACATTGATTATTTATATACATTATATCTATTGATGTTTTTATGTTATTATAGTTTGTTACTTAGTACTTGGTTTTTACGCAAGCTTTGATACCTGAATTAAATTATCCTTAATGTATTTACTGTCCTATTTCCGAGAACGGTTGTTCATCAGAATTAGAGAGCTTCACATCACTACCTTAGCTATCAATGCAAAATAATAATGAAGTAGAGTTTTTCCGGATTCAGAACCGTTTAAATACTTCTGTAATCAGTTGATCACAAATCATATTCAAATTACAACCCAGAATATTATATATTTGAACAGTTATTTTATTTATATACATACATAATATACATAAATAACCCATTACATTGTCTTACGGCTGGGCATGGGTCTCCTCGCTGGCTTAATGCAGGTTGGCAGACTTTACACGCTGTAAAAAAATCTGTCAGGCATGCAGGTTTCCTCACGATGTTTTCCTTCACCGTTGATGCGCGTGATAAACGAACATGACTTCGAAAAGTCAGAGGTGCGTGCCTTGGATTCGAACTCGAGATCTTTGACTTGGCAGTCCAATGGCCATATCACTAGGCTATCACTGCTTTTACACTTTCTTTATACTTTGATGTAACTACATAAAAAAAAAGTTCAACCAATCTTTTGCCTTTAATAAGAAACATTAAAATTTCCCCGAAAACACTGTCAAAACTTTAAAAATAAACGTGCTTTATTCAAAGCGGTTGGAATGTTTTATATAAAGAGCAATACACATGAGATGAATTAATATGCCCGGAATAAGAACAGGGTCTTAACCACCGCAGACGATCGTAAATTTGCTTCATAAAAGAGAACATTCAGAAGGAGTCATACAAAATTAAGCGCTTAACTTTTTGGGGCGACTTCCTTAAAATTTCCGTTTTATTTCTTAAACCATTGACGTGCTCCCGCGCAAAAAATGTACCTATTTAGGGTTTGTTAAGTCATTAAGTACTTGACCAGTAAAAGTGTATTGCTCTTCAAACTGCTACCGAGATGTAATTAAAGTCAACAGCCTCTTTTATTATTCAATAGGTACTTGCGGTGACCTAAATTGTACTAAATAGGCCTTTATTTGACCATTTAATACACTTTTCTCTAATGTTCTTTGATGTTGGCTAAATAGCTTTTTGAAAACATCTTATTTAACTTTCAAACGTCGTTTTGAGTCGATAGTACCTACTTTTCTTGTCAATGTTCCCTTTGATCAACAATCAAGTTAATTATATAAATTACAAGTGACGTTATTTCAATTTGCTATTGTAAGGTTTAATCGATTTATTTGTTATTGTTAAAAACTGCCTCGTTAGTCTAGTGGTCCCAAGTGTGACTGCTACGATACTGGGTTCGATTCCCAGGTCGAGCAAAATGTTATTGGGTTTTTCTGTGAAATTCTTAGTAGCTCGGAGTTCTGAAAATGTACGTTAATGGCAATAGGCTCGTCCCCTGTTAGATATATGGGACCTAAACATACTGGCGAACTGTGGGTGTACCTCAGTACACCTCTGCCTAACCCTTCGGGGAATACAGGCGTGAAGGCGTGATGGTATGCTGTTATGTTGTTGCTATTGTTACAAGTTATGTATTAAGATTGGCAGATACAAAATTTTAATTTGTTTGAATACAGAACTTATTTCAGGACATTAATTTATTAATTAGATGGTAGCCACGTATGTATACTGTTATTCAGCCGCACTAGGTTAGACTGGAAACTGAACCTAACTTAGTTGGGAAAGGCTAGGATGATGCGTTTAGAACATGTTTTTAAATTATAACATACTATAAAAGTATTATTTAAACTGGGTTGATAATATTCGAACTAGCGTGCAGCGGCACCTATAAATAAATAGAAAATTGATTCATTCAGTCGATAGATTGAAGTTTTGGAAATGACATACTTACCTGGTTATTTTTTGTCCTGTTCATGTTTATTAATATACTTTTGATCTTATTGCAAGCGCATTCAACGGCTGAGTTCGTTTATATTTTACATTGAAGTTTACCCACGACTGACTCTATCTTAAACTTACTGCCGCACTGAAATACAAAAATAAATATGAGCATTAGCTATTAATTAAATTAACCGTGGGACATCCATGCTTCGGCACGAATGGCCAGGCTTGACAGAAGTGATACTACGGCCTCTCAGAAAACCGGCGTTTTCACCGAGTGAGTGAGGAAACCGGAGGCCCAAAGCCTTTTAAAAGGCCGGCACGGCAACGCACCTGCGTATCCTCTGGTGTTGCGGGTGTCCATGGGCGGCGGTAATCGCTTACCATCAGGCGATCTGTCTGCTCGTTTGCCCGCCTATGCCATAAAAGAAACCTGAGAACAAGCAAATACCAATTTTTACATAGAAGGGAATTTACGTAAAAATTGGTTATTTGTTAACGATTTATAAACTTTGATTGGTTCGGATTGATAATGGCGGAAGTGAAAAGTGACGCTTCCGCCGTTATTTGAATTAATTTATAGAAACATCAGATTTTGTTAGATATTTATACTGCCGATCACATATAAGTCAATTAAAGTTCATAAATCGTTACCTAATCACCAGTTTACGTCGTATTTGTTTGTTGTCAGGTTACTTAGGTCATGCTACTATTTATTGATGAACTATAAGTTATTCAAGTTTCTTGTCTTATGTAGTTTACATATGGCTCAAATTAAATTGACCAGCTGTCGTTCCAAGTCTCGTCAAACTGTGATATGTTAATTGGTAGCGCAAACTGTCACATGCTGGTCACTCTCGGGCAAGTAATTACATCAAGACAGGCCTGGGGATAGCCTGTGTTTCAATATGTACCATGCTGAGGGACGCCAATCAATCTAATGAAAACGATAATTGTAATGAACGAGTTATGACGTCATTCTCAGGCCACATTTCACCAACTCCGATTAAGTGCCTGTTAATCGGCAGTTAATTTAAAAAAAGAATGTTTATTTTCATTCATTCGGAAAGTAACGGCTACTCCAACATGGTGAAATATGACCTTATTGAAGATTAGTCTTGAGAAACCTTCTTAGAAACCCCTTTAGAGCCAAGCATTATTCTAAAAGATTTAAGTGAGGGTTTAAATAAAGTGGTGTTTAAGCTCAAGTTAAGTATGAGGTCTTGTTATTTTTAAAGTTTTATTTTATTTAAGTACCTTTAAATTACAATGGATCTTATTTCAATATACAGGAATATTTTTTAAGCAGTGCGCAAAAAAATGTTGGCAGTTCAGTATCAGTAATAGAACACATTCCCATTATTAGTTCAAAATTTTTTTTTAAATTTTTATCCGGCTTGAAATCAGCAAAATATGGACACATAATATCTATTCGCAATAATAACAATATGCACGTGTACCAGCCGACTCACGCGCCGGTGTACAGCTGATGTAGGCTTTGCCGTGCGCTAGCGAGTAACCATTAAATCAGTTTCAAAGTAAACATCTTTCGTTAACGATAACTTCGATATTTTGTACTAAGACATATCAAAATAACAAATTGGTATTTAATAAAAGTCGTTTAAGTATCAATTGTCAAAGTTTGCGCACTGAATAAAAATTATTCCGGTATAGTATTTGAAATATACATTTTCAGTAGCATCTCGGGGTTTAGATCAGAGTCCTGTTCATGGTAATAGGCGCACCCCTATAACATAGGACCTAAATATACACTCAAACTGTAGGTGTACATGAGTATCTAAACCTGTACAAAACACTTCGGGCGTAATGGTATTTTTTTCTAATTGTACCAGATGATACTGTCTTACATAACTCTGCTTACCCAAGAAACGGCGTACGCGAGATTATACATTCCCAGTTTACTTCAGTTTCAGCGTTGAGTTCGTACCACCTTGGGAGTCAGTTTATGCGGAACGCGCGGCCTAACGAGTAAAGTTATAAGTAGGATCAGCTAGCTTTTAAATTAAATAATCCTTTATAGAATAATCTTTTTTATGGATTTTGAACCTTGTCCCGTGGGCTGAGGGATTAAACATTTAAGGTTGGATAACGATAGGCACCTAAGATTGTCTGGTGGTCTGCAGGATTCGATTAAGATTTTGGGATGTAGGTAATGTACATTGCCGTTATTATTCATAAGAAAATATCCGTCTTTAAAACTTCCAAAAAACTTTGAAAGTCTAAAGTGTTCGTAAGCGCAACTACGACGATTGGATTCTGAGGTCGGGCAAAGTGTTTTATTATGTTTTATGAAATTCTCAGGAGAAAATTAGAGTTTAGATTACATACATAATCCTATATTACATGACTTAAAATATCGCTTAGTACACCTCTGTCTAACCCTTCGGGGTATACAGGTGTTAAATCTGAATTTCTCCGAGAAACATGCATGAAACAAAAATCCTTTAATAAAGACCCATTACTAAATAAATACTTTGTATGTCATGATTCATTCGTATCGTTTTTAATAAGGTTCAGCGAATGAGATCCTCTCGTAACAATGTGAGGTTGATGAGCTGAAATTTGTCGGAGCCACCGTCAATTTCCCGGATCCAATTATTGCCACATTGTTGGTCGCAAACGCAATATTACCCTTATGTTTACCTGTCCCTTTATGTTAACCAGAAATATACTTTGCGATAATCTAAAAATTAATAAGGTTTATTTTTACCCGAGTACGAAAAATAAAAGGCTACGAGTAGGTATAACAGTCTATGATAACATTATGTATGGATTGTTAGATTGAAATTAACTTTTAACAAAAAGTAATTGGCGAGTAGAATCTGGTGTACCTACCTTGTGATTTTATTCGTTCAGTACCTCCGTGTTGTTGTACCTATATTTTTTATTAAAATTAGTAGTAGTATATTCTTTCACACAAAAAAAGAATTTTCCAAATCGCTTTACAAATGGCCGAATAATCGCGTAACAAACGTACAAAAATAAAAATACAGACGAATCGAGAACCTCCACCTTTTTGAAGTCGGTTGAAAAATGACTAATCAGATTTTAAGAAACGTGGTGTCCATTGATTTGTCTTAATAGTCAGTTTCATAGGCTATATAAGAAACATAAGAAGGGGCTCGGAAAAAAAGACTTAATTTCTACAAATGAGGTGCTTCGTATTCATCTTGATCTCAAGAGTATCGTTTGGTACATGGTGCTAAGTACGGTCAATCCAATATAGTAAACACTGGACGAATGGCAAGACCTTCTGTGTCTTTTACTACTAGCACTATTGTTTAATTCATGTTTAGTTCCAGGGCCACCGATTGAAATAGACAAAGAAACTGACACCATGATAGTTAGTTAATGAAGTCAGCATGAGCCACCAAAATGCGTTAAATAAAAACGAAAGCTTAAAAAACACATCTGAAAAGTATGAATCAAGAAAGTTTTCTTATGTTCAGGAATAGTCGTGGCCCATTAATAGCCACTGCACATACCGCTATGATATAGCATATATAGATAGCATAATATCAGGAATATGCCTATCTCAGAAAATTTACTCAGGAACTGAGGGACTTAGAAAAATTTTCTTTGATGTCTCAAGGTGCAATTATCGCATGTTTTAACACTTTTTGTAGTTTTTAGCTGCGTGGTTACCAATAACAAAAAAGTTAAATAACTAGATACACTTTTAAATAAATAAACAAATCCTTACTCTCGTTACTAAGTCGCTTCTTTTCAATGCATCAAAGTAACTTCAAATACTATCAACCAAATAATTAGCATAATTCATTTCAGCAGTATTTTATCTACTTTGGTGTGATTTCAACAAACCTCTGTCGAGCCACGGATACATTACTGTCACTCCAAATTGGGTAATTCCCACAATGTGGGACTAAATTTTGCGACTCGTGATTAGTAATTTTAAAGGAGCATTGACCCTCGTTTTCACATGTCATGAACGGGTGCTGTAGCCCTCAACTTACGTTTGACCTTGTACTGAATATGGAATTGATTTTGATGTATGTACCTACGTTGTTGAAATTATGATATTTGACCGTGGGAGAGCCATGGTTCGGCACGAAAGGGCCGGCTCGACCGAAGTGATACCACAGCCTCACAGAAAACGGGCGTGATACAACGCTTACGTTGTGTTTCCGAGTGAGTGAGGATACCGGAGACCTTAACCCTTTTAAAAGGCACTTGGATAATCGCATGCACCTAGGGGCCCCATAAAAAATGGATTTCTTATTATAAAGCTCGCACATTTCATAATAGAAATAAAGATTTTTTATTATTGAGATAAAAACTTTAAGGTAATTGCTATGGTCGCAATTAACAGTGCAAAAAATATTATGAATAGATTTTTAATCTCTGCTGCAGTTGCATCTTAATTGGTCAACTTAACAGTTTTGTATAATCGCCATACAGATAAATTACGTTCCTGTTGTGAAAGCTATCTTGAAACAATAGGGTATATTATGACTACTAGCGTTAAATTTGTTAAAAATTACAGCTCTGTGAAAAATATGATTAGGAAAATATAATTTGAGTATCTACTGAAAAAATAAGATATTTACTTATGCCTATTGTCCCGTTCATTCTATTGCCATCATACTATCATTCATACCATCACGCATGTATTCACTGAAAGGTTAGGCAGAGGTGTAGTATGTACACCCACAGTTATACCTCATCTGGCTTAATTTCAATACCATTATAGAAACAGGATGTATGACCAGGTCGAATACATTACTACATTTTGATGATATTGTAAATGTAATTTTTTCTTTAAAGTTTATAGCTGTTTTTGGTCATAAAATCCCTTTTTTTTAAATATGCATTTAGTTTCAAAAGTACCTAACTAAATGGTCTAATTGAAATAAATTTTTTTTGGTCTGTCGTTCGTCACGGAAATAATTTTCAAAATGTGCCTCCTGTAATGTCCGCGTAATGTTTTGTTAAAATAAGAGGTCAGAATATCACATTAGGTTTTGAGTAAAGGTCGTAAAAGCTTTTTGAGGCTTGCGAGGATTAACAAGGCTACCCTGATTAAGAACTTTAGTAGTAATTTAAAAAAGTCGATGACAATTTCTTTCGCTAAATATTGTGACCAGACTATGTTCACAAAAAAATAACATTATTCAAATTAAATTAAGAAATTAGTCTACCTCATTGTACGCGGCTGCCAAGTGTAACATTCCAAGTTCAATCCGAGCCCGGTTGAGAAGAGCTTCTAGGTTTAAAAAAAACACACAAATCCAAACTCTTAGATTTGTGACCAGTTAGCAGTAATAGGCTCGTTACCTATTATAGAGTACATAAAACATCTTGACAAATAGTGGTTTTGTCTATCCTATTACTCGAAAGGCAAGTGTGCTACTTGCCTTTCGAGTAATAGGATAGACAGGCTAGGATAAGCAATGGCAAGTTATGCTAATATTTTTATAATATACACTTTACAGTAAATTGGTTTGCTCTAAACGCAATAAACAGAAAATACTCATTGGACTTTGCATGATAAGCTCGAAATAAAATGATATTTGCTTACCCAACTCCGCCGCTGAGGAGATTGGCTCGGATTAGTGGCATTTTACATCAGCCGGGAGAAATCCTTGCCATATTTATTTATCGCTTTCGATGGCAGTGGCGAGAGGCTACAATTACTGAAGACCCCACGCTACTGCAATTTAGCAAATTGCTGATTTTACTTCTGCCGAAGGCAAGACGTTTTAAATTGCAACTCGTTATATGCAAGACATCTTTGCCTCACGGAGTTCAACGTGACCGAACTTTGGAAAGACATGTAATTATGAACAACATACATATTTATAACTTGTACATCTGCTGTTTATTTGTGAATCCAAAATTTTGGTCATAGACGTTCGTGGAATGCTAATGACTTGTTTTGATTACAGCTAAAGGTTCTTATTCTTCGTATTCATAACTTGTATTTTCTGTATGAAGAATTAAGTTCGTAAACAGAATTAGCATGACATACCATCACGCCTGTATACCCAAAGGGTTGAGCTGAGGTGTAACTACCTACCTGCTAACATACAACTACAGTTCACCGGTAGTTTAATCTGATTATATATAGTACCTATAGAGCGAGATTATCGACATGAAACCGATCACAAATCCTAACTGCGAACTGCCACTGAGAATTCCATAGAAAACCCATTAACACTATTTCACCTAAAAATCTTGCAACTACCATACCAATGCTAATGAGGTACTCCAATAATAATGATGCAGTTAATAAACAGAGTTATAAAGTACAACTCTGTTTATACTTATATAAGATAGCTTCTTGAACGAAGAAAGAAAGAAAGAAATAGTATTTATTTTCACACATATATCTGTGTAGACGTGTAGACGCACGACACATATTCACTTTCACTTGCATCTACTTTACTCCAAGAGCACATTTCCCGACCTGTAAATCAAAACCAGGACATCTAGCGTGGTAATTACGCTCGGAACCTTGGGACCAATAGACTAAAGAGGCAATCCAGTTTAAACAGTTTTACAGTTTGTTCAACAAAACACTAGACTTCTAAACAGAGTTCTACAAGCCTAGAAATCTGTGATCTCATGTAAATGATAAGATTAAAAGAATAACAGTGCACCAGATATAACAAGAAATTATAATATTGAAGATATAATTCAAAGTAAACTACTCCAATTAAATGGCAGCCAATTGTGTGAAGTATAATGAATCTGCATGAATTATGAAACTTTACACCAGAGCCAGCAGTTATTGTAATAAACTGCCGGTTGTCGAGTTCATTAACGAGTTACTTACACGCGAGAACGAGGTGTTTTTCATAACCGATGCAGACGGCCTTATGCATATTTGATGGAGCGTGGCAGTTCTTTTAAGTACCTGTCAACGTTTGCTGAGGCGGCAGCGAGCAACTTACTAACTTAACAACTCGTTATAACTCGTACAGTGGTAGTGATAGGGTCTAATTTACATTGTTTGTCAGCTTAAAATAACGTGGTCTGTCCAACATAGTGCGCTCCAAGTATATATTATGTCAAGGGCGCCCGGACTGACTTGCATACAAGTTTAACATTGCACCGTGTGTTGATGATGAATATGTGGATTGTAAAGAACCGTGAAATTGTAAAGTATTCTTTACGAATCCTTCATTAGTGATTGCCGTACGATTTCATAAGAGTTGAGAAATAAGCTTGCCATTGATCTGTCATAGGCTATTCGTCGATAACAGGTGGATGAGCGAGGCAAGGTGATAGTATGTATGCTTTGTGATTAAATATCTTATGTGCATTTTTCAGTAATGAACTACGAGGTCGTGACTAATTGATTAATTAATTTCATAGATATTATGATACAAACATACCACCACACCTGTATTCTACTACTACTACTGAATACAGGTATAGGCAGAGGCGTACTAAAGTACACCCATATTTCGCCGGTATGTTCAGGTCCCACGTATTAGGGGGCGAGCGTTTTGCCGTTAACCGGGCACAAATCCCAAACTCCGAGCTGGTACTGAGAATTTTATAAAAAATCTCAATAACACTTTGTTGGACCTGGGAATCGAACCCCCTAGCAGTCGCCCTCAGGATCACAGATTTACAGCAGATATTATGATAACCAAGCACTTCTACTTTGATTTAGTATTTAACACTTCTTTCAATTTCAGTTGTATTGTATTAAATTCTTCTTTCACGTCTTTCCATAGCAAAAGAAAAACAGGCCTTGAAATATAAATATTAAGTTCTCTCTTCAAGCGAGAAGAAAATACAAGGGCACGCACGCAGCTGCCATATAATTACAATTATCATGGCTAAATCATAACTTGTAGTGCGTAAAACCGACAATTAGTAACAAAAGCGGCGTAGACGCAAAGTAATGAATGACACAAAAACGCCTCAGCTGTAGTCGTAACACAATGCGAAGGAATGCAATTTGCGTAATTAAAAGCGAAAATGAGGTCCATATGTCTACATTGTGACTAAACCTTGTCTCAACAACTATTATGGTCACAATTAAATGTAATGAACTAAGAGAGTGAAACATTTCTCATCATATTGCGGCGTGTAGAATCTGACCTATAAAAAACAATTTAGATCCCAAATCCCACACAAAATCCTGCCTTCCGCCGGTTTATCTTTATCCAAAGGGACTCTATTTGATACATTTTGTAAGACCCGGTTGGCCCTTAATGTGAATTTTCTTTTTATACAGACACATAATAAGATTTTGAATTCGCACAGATTAAATTCAAATACGAAATGAAGATAGATAGATAGATAGAATATACTTTATTGCACACCAAAATAATGCTAAGTACAAGCTTCCAAGTATTAATCCTAGAATGGTACAATGGGCGGTCTTATCGCTAAAAGCGATCTCTTACAGACAACCTTTGGATGGACTGAAGAGAAAAGAAATCATTAACAAGGTAGTCAGGTGTACATAATAGAAACAAGAGAAACAATAGAAACAATCTATACTTATAATAAAACATGCAAACACATAAAATACAGAAAAAAAAGAAAAAAAAAAATAGTAATTAATAATAATTAAATGTATACGTATATATGCTATATATAAGAAATAAATATATATCTATAATAAATAAATATATATCTATAATAAATAAATATATATATATATTTATATAATTATGTTATACATAAATGAATATTAGTAAAGTAATACTATAATGATAGTAGGTAAAAAATATGGAGAACATGTCAACTACAACGACAGATAATGTTCCTTAACCATTTTTTTAAATGTAGCCAATGATTGTGCACGCCTAACTGACACAGGCAAGGCATTCCAAAGCCGTACAGCTTGCACGGAAAAAGCCCTGTCAAGGAAAATCGTGGAATGTAATGGCATCTCGAGCCTCAAATTTTCCGATGATCGCAGATATCTAGTATGTGTGTCATGAAGGAACTGAAAACGTTCTTTAAGATAAAGGGGAGTAGAAGGATTGAACAGAACACTGTAGAGAAGGAACAGTATATGTGAATTCCGGCGAAGACGTATTGGGAGCCACTTGAGTTTTTTGCGAAAATCCGAGACATGATCATATTTGCGCAAGCCAAATATAAATCTTATGCAGAAGTTCTGGAGCCGCTCAAGTTTATTTAGCTGAACTTCGGTGATATCGAGATAGCTGACATCGGCATAATCAAGGATAGGGAGTAGAAGGGTCTGTGCTAACGCAATTTTGGTGGCAGTTGGTAAGAAGTTACGTAACCTCCTTAGCGATCCAGCTGATGCGAACAATTTTCGACTGACTTCCTGTAGCTGAGGACCCCAAGAAAAATTTTTGTCGATGAATATTCCCAAGTTCCTAACCTCATTACTGATTGGAATGTTATTGCCGTCGAAACTAACTTGTGGGATCCGAGTCCAGTCTATTCTTAAATTCATTCGGGGACTGCCAACAACGATGACCTGGGTTTTTGTTGGATTAATCTTAAGTCCGTGGGCTTTACTCCAATCGTTGATGGAAACTAAATCTTTATTAATCGCATCAAATGCATTTGGCAGCTCAGACAGGGAAGCATGTTTGTAAATTTGCAAATCATCTGCGTATAGGTGGTAGGAAGAAAGAAGTTTATGGGAAATGGAATTTATAAATATTGCGAATAGTAAAGGAGATAAAACGCCACCCTGCGGTACACCAACATAAGTATTACACCAAGAAGAGGAAGTATCTTCTATGGTTATACGTTGACGGCGACCAGACAGGTAACTACGAAACCAGTCAATTGCCCTTGGAGATATGTTAAGTGAGCATAGTATGGCAAGCAGGATGTCAAAATCAACGGTATTGAATGCATTGCTGAAATCTAGCAAGCAAAGAACCGTTAGATTTCCAGTTTCCATACTTGTCCTAATGTCATCCGTGATCTTGGTTAGGGCAGTAGTGGTACTGTGTCCAGGACGAAATCCAGATTGGAAAGGATTAAGGAGATTATTCTTACAAAGGAAACTACTAAGTTGATTGTGAACAAGACGTTCTAGGACTTTAGAAAGAAAAGGAAGTATGGATATTGGCCGATATTCAGCGAAAGAAGTAGGATTAGGTTTTTTGGGTAAAGGAGTAATAAGAGCGTCTTTCCATGAAGTTGGAAATTGACCGGAGGATACGGAGTAGTTAAGGATATGACATAGGACTGGAAGGATTTCGTCAAGAATAGGGAGTATCATCTTTCGGCTGACACAATCGCTACCAACTGCGTTGGATGTAATAGATACTATGCTCTTTTTAACATCACAATCGGAAAATCGACTAAAGACAAAACCAGGATAGTCGGGAGTTGGAAGGGTTGAAAGATGATGTATTGTAGATGCTTTCAGGGTCCCGTTACAATGAGACGAAGATGAGAAATGTTGATTCAATGAATCGATATCTAAGTTTTTAGGAATATTACTTTGGCTCTGTCTTCCAACTCCCATTGATCTTAGAAATTTCCAGACTTTAGCTGGGTCTCCATTTTCTACAGAGCCGTGGATATAGTGGCGTAAAGCGTCCCTACACACCCTATTACAGCGATTCCGAGCAGTTACATAATTTTCCCAGTTGCGTGAATCTGGGCGACATTTGTATTTGGTTTTTGCAACCGCCTTCTTATGCATAATGCTTCTAATGTCGTCCGTTAACCAAGGTGCAGGGAGATGTTTCAGCTTTACTGCACGTAAGGGAGCATGCACGTCATAAAGCTTAGTTAAGCTGTCAGTGTAAATACTGATCTTATCTTCAACTGACTCAGTATTGAAAAGCGGAGTCCAGTCAATGTTTCTCGCATCAGCACGGAGATCATCAACATTCATACCATCAAAATTACGCAGTAAGAGAGTTTTGGGCTTTGCCTTAGGTGGGCGAATTTTATACGATAGGAATAGAAGATCATGGTATGAAAACATATCTGCTGGGAATTGACCATGCTTGGTAACATGTTGCGAAGAGGAAACCATGATGAGATCTAGGAGTGAGGGATTACAATTAGGGAAATGGTGAGTTGCGCTTAAAGGCAGAATAGACAAGTTCAGTGATTGCAACACCGATTTAAAAGAAGAAGAGCGAAAATCTTGCTTCAATAGGCAGGTATTGAAATCGCCCATAATTATGGTGTGACTGTAAGAAGGAGTAAGGTTTTCTAGGATGGCTTCAAAAGAGGAAAAGAAGTCTATATGTGACGATGGACTGTAGTAAACACCTAGAAGAATTTTAGTGTGGATAAAGTCGACTTCTAAAAAAAGATGCTCTCCAGCATTTTGTGGAGGTGGTTGTGGTGACGCATCAATTATTGTAAAAGGAATATGAGAACGAAGATAAATGGCAACACCACCACCTCCACTGCCTGTGCGATCGTTACGTATGAGTTGAAAACCAGGAAGGGAGTATGAGGTAGAAGGGAGACACGGTTTTAACCACGACTCTGAGACGAGGATAGCATGGATGTTCTTACAGTCTAAGTTAGCCAGCATGTCAAAGTAATGTGCCGGGATACTTTGGGCGTTTATATGGACTACATTAAGACTCTTTGAGATACCGGAAAATTGAGACTCAAGCATGTCAGCCAGTGAAGGGGTAACGAAACTGTCATTGCTACATGCCGTGACAAAGCTTTCAGTATCACTATCAGTGTTATATTGAGACATGAAAATATAAAAAATAAATACTAATAAAATAAATAGTAAAATTACGATCTAAGTATATACTATAAATAAAATAAGAAAAAATAAAAAATACAAATATCATCCACCAGCCAGTTGAGTGTTTGAGTTACAAGATATATCTAGCTAACACTAAGTTATAGAATAAAATAAAAAGCAATAAAATGTGACTAGATACTTTGCTTTGCTTTTAGAAGCTTTGCTAGAAGGAAATAAAGTGGGCTTCCATTTTAATGCTTAATATTTTCTTCACTCTAGCATATATAATGTTTGGCTCAGAATATTAAAATAGGAAATGCATCAGGCAGCAGTAAATCTGCTAAGATTTATAAGGTTCAATGATATCGGAAAATACAAGACAATCAGAGTAACTCGGCTATATCGGAGGCAGTGAACCAAGCGAAATTTGGCTACAATATTACCGAGCTGCGAAATCTCGTGGAACGAAATGCAAATTTGAAAATCAGGGTTACAACAACGTTTTAACCGTCCGTTACATTCTTTCTTTTTCTATGGGTAAAGCTGTCCTTCCATTACACCGTACCATACTATCAGGCAATGAACTTTTTATGCATGACCACAGATACACCACAGATGACAGAAACACCGAAACAAACTCAGAGTACGTACGGAGTGCGGAGTATGGACTCTTTTATAGTCCAACATAGTAGAATAAAAAAAAAACATGGTGTCTTTTGTGGGACTCTCAATTGAAGGAAATGTCTGAGAAAGTATTTATTTTATCGCATTTACTGATACGATAATGATACGAACCTGTGTAATCGGGCAGACACCATAAGGGCCACTTGCACCATCTTCTTAAATATGTTTAAATCGTATTTAAACACAAATTTACTATGAAAAATTGTGTTTAAATACAATTTAAACATATCTAAGAAGTTGGTGCAAGTGGGCTTAAGTCCCACATTCGGTCAAAATACAGTTAAACGCTAACATTAGCGGTTCATAAAAATACAGCAGTACCTACGTAATACATTTAAGCGCTCGGTTTTTCCTGTGGGTCGCAGTTTGGATTAGCCGCCGGGAAGATTGATAGCTCCATACAATAACTTGAATGAAACAGGTGCGTGTCTCAGAATGTCGCTTGAAACAAAGAAGGCTTTGTTGCACGTTTAAAGGGGTTAAGTAAAGTAATTTGTTTGATTTAACGTGGAACTTGGCTCTTTCTATAATTAATGTTCATTACATTATGTACAGATGCTTTAAATCTGTTGGGATGGGATTTATCAGTTACTTACTTTTTAGTCCTACTCAGGACCGCTTTAACTCCTTGTCATCCCAATGGTCACTGGGCCTGCAAAAAAATAAAATTCACTGTAAAACATCACTCTTTCAATGAATATTTCAACGAATGAAAGGTTATTGTCGTTCGTTATTTGTCGACAAGATGTCTCTGATAGACTTCTTGAAGACGCTCTTAGTAGGTTTAACGACTTCCACCGGTAGATAAAAGTCGTTTGCTTTATTTATTTATCACAGGGAAACTGTTAAACAAATACCTAGAATAAAATGCCGCCTAGCAATTTAATGTGCTGCATATTTTTGTACATTTATGCATTCAATTTGGAATAAAATTTAGCCGTATTCACACAAACACGCACACACACACTCTCTCTCTCTCTCACACACACAAACGCACAAACAAACACACACAACGCACACCATACGTTACTCACAACAGTTGAGATCTTTATTAAATATCTTCTAAAATGAAAATATTGTAAGGCGACCCCATACGCAACCTTAGCATACATTACACAATCGAGTACCTAAGCACAGACGTTTACTTTAGTACATCACTAAATTTTCATCCCGCTTAATGACTACTTAGTACATTTAACTTTTAATTAACAACCGAAGTTTTTAAATGAAAACAAAGACAATTGCCAATGAATCTGCTGGGCTTAGTCAAATTGGTTACCGGGACATTTTAGATCGTTCTCTGCGTACAATGGACACAACTATGCTCTTTATTCGTCGATCTCGATTGGCCGATAAACAAACCTTGCTATATAGAGATCCGAATGGGAGTCGTAAGGACATCCAACTATTTTGAGGAAAATACAGGAAAGGGAATCACTTTGATTTCTGCGACGGATAAACGCGCTACTTTCTTGCGATGGAATTGAAACTGTGAGCGAGGAATGAAACAGCTTTGGCTAATGCGTCCAGTTAGGAGAGGTTTTTGTTTATGTTATTAATGTCAGGGTCAAGACTTTGGTGACCCTGACGGTCAAGGCTTTGGTGCACGCATTTGAGGATTCATTTGTTTTTGATAATAAAATCTATATATACTATAATAATCTAAATAAAGCTGAAGAGTTTGTTTGTTTGTTTGTTTGCTTGAACGCGCTAATCTCAGGAACTACTGGTTCGATTTGAAAAATTCTTTCAGTGTTAGATAGCCCATTTATTGAGGAAGGCTATAGGCTATATATCATCACGCTACGCGGACGAAGTCGCGGGCAGAAGCTAGTTCTTAATAAATGAGTAGTTTCAATTTTACATTAAATACAAAACTACTGTGTAATTATTTTTACGTAGTTTTAGGATTCTTACCAATACCTTCGTCACCGTTCTACCTTATGCATGTTTAATTAAAAATCCTGAGTAACTTATAAATTACTTCAAAAGATTAAAGTATTTTACTTAATACTAACCAGATTCTAAATAGTAAACATGGTTAAAAATTAATATTTTTTTTGGCCCTGCTGAAATATATGTTGTTCTTTGGGAAATTAAATTAAACTTCTATATCACTATAATTACAATAACAAACAAATTTCTACATAATTTTCTGTTACATTTTGCCTTTGAAAACAAAGCTTGATTACTACATGTAGAGAGAAGGATTGTTCGGATTGCCTACTACCTCTTTCTGCCATCGTTCTACGCACGCGTCAGCAGTTCCATGCCCATCATCTAGAAGGTTAGCAGTCCACAATTGTGCGTTTCTCTAAAAAAACTTTCTGCCTCGCACATCAAAACTGTGGAATGAACTATCACCTGCAGTATTTTTGGGCCAATACGACCTCCTCTGGTGTGCAGGTGTCCATGGTCCACAATCTGTATGCTCGTTTGCTCCCTATCGATAAAAAAAAGAAGATATTATGTCCAAGTAGCCATCTATGATGAATAGCAAGTAAGTACTACTTGCTATTCATCATAGATGGTATATATTTATGCATCTAGTGTATTGTACCTACTTACAATAATTATCATCAGCCGTTATCAGCGCTCATCGCGGGTATTCAATCCAAGACAGCCTTTGGCAGCCTTCGTGAATATTAATAGAATGATATGTTCTATGCGTGGCTGATGGCTGAAACATTGCCAACACCCATTCAAGGCAGACCGTAAACATCCCGTACTGCAGCTTTGTGTATTATTGAATAACTTCCACAGCGATGACATTATAGGAACATATTAATTCCAGGAATTGGCAGGAGGGAACAGTACAATTCAATAGATTTCTCTCAATGCCTGATCGACCGTAATGCAGTTTTAACTAGGACGGAAGCTACTGTATCTGTCTTGAATTTGTTGCGATGTTTACGTTTTATACGAAAAATATATCATTGAATCCTAGAGAATTATGCACTTCCCCTCGGATTGGAGTACATGGGAGACGAATTTAACGTGATCCTCTGATTTGAGGGACTTAAGAAGAAAGGTAGGCACCTACCTCAAAAGTGTAGACAGTAAATATATAGTTATTTCTTAAAATGATATTGTTTTCAATAAAAATATGTTGGTTGTCATACAAAAAGAGTGACACATTTGATTTTCTGAAAACACTCAGTTAACATTTTTTTATCAACTTTAGCATGAAAATATCATCTCTAGACATCTCTAGAGAATTGCACGCCTTGCTGTAACTTCGTTTCCATCAATTTCATAGTTAGATTAAATAGATATTATAAAACGTAACACTCTTGGAATGCTGTGTACAAAACGACTGAACTAAAACTGCACACCTGACTATTGTTCAACGAGAGCAATGCAAGAATTGATTTCGCTGGTCAATTAATTACTAGAACTGGGCCAAATTAATTGTCTTGCATAGGTCCTACTAATACTTATGTACCGTAATTAAAGTCTAGAAAAAAGATTTTTACAGACTACTATTACTTTTAGGAACCAACTGGCTTATTAGCCTAGTGGTCCCGAGCGCTACTGCTACGCTTTAGGTCTTAGTTTCGAATCCCAGGTCAACCAGTGTTATACGTTCTTTTTTTATTAAATTCTTAGTAACAGCTAGGAGTTTGGAATTTGTACTCGGATGTCGGCAATAGGCTCGCTCCCATTTACATGAGACCTAAAAAAGATACCGGCGAACTGCCGGTTACATTAGTAGGTACGCCTCTGATTTACCCTTCGGAGAATACAGGCGTGATGGTTATGCGTTATGTTTTATTCTTCCACTAGGCTGTAGTTGAAGCAGTTTACATTATGAATAATTAGGACAAAGACATTTGGTCTATGTTAAATGTCACACAATACACATATTTAATTAAGGATTACTAGCTGACACAATTAAATAGACGTTGTCCTATTCCAATTTTGAATTAGGTAATATTTATACATAAATTTCCCCTCTCAGTTCCTTCAAAATTTTGATTTTTTTTCGGGAAACATTGTTTTCCCTTATTTTGACTTTTAATAATATTATTGTAAAAAAAATGTAATTCGGTTCAGCCGTTTTAAAGTGATGTGCTTACCAAGGAAGATCATTAGGTTCTTGTTTACATAATATATGGATTTATTCTTATTCATAAAAATATTACACACCTTAAAATATTCTTATAGAAAATATCACGTGTCAAAAGAATACAAAACATGTAAGATAAAGTTTTTAAGACATTAAATATTTTGATGAATAATGGCATAACTTTACAGTCGTTACTTTAAAACAAACGCTGATGTAATCAAGTAATATGAGCGGGAACTTGTTAATTACATTAATTCGACGATATGATCTTAACAAGTGTAATTGGAGTGGATCACGGCATGTTTCTATTACAGACAGAAGGCGCCCTAATCGACGCTCATTTCACCGAACATTACAACATCACGTAATGCCTCCATACGATTAGATTAAATGCTACAAATTCATGTGATATGAAATAATACAAGTTTACAGGTATTACAGGTGCCTCTTTCCACTTGTAACCACTAGTTGGTGGGCTGCTTGTATGTCCTGGGCTTAATTCCCGGGTTGAGTAAAGTATTATTGGGTTTTCTATGAAAGTAGCAGCTCGGTGTTTGACCCAGCTAACGAGGATAAGATCGCATTCTATTACATACTTGGGATATAAATTAATAAGCAATAATTTCACAAATGTGCAAGGCAAGGCAAGTGTTGTTTTTAGATGGTTAAAGTCCAAGAACGCTTTCCCGGGTGGCTGTCAGTATTTTCTTCGCAAAAAAAGTGAAAAGAACGGATTTGATATCACGTAATAATATATGATCCCTATCAGTAAATTGCTAAAGATTTGCTAAGACTTCCAAATATGAAATCCTCAAATTCGCCGTGTCACTCGGGCCCTATAAAATTTATTGTACAGAAACATAAGAATACCTACCACACAAGTACGTGCCATAACTGAAACTGTTCCCTTTATAGGAATACTGGGACTCCAGCACAGTGAAGAATCAAATTGACTTCTGGACAATTCAATTAAGCTGCACGGTAAGTGCAAGTTTGCAAACAACCGTGCGAGAAGCTAGCCAAGTTTGCTAGAACAAGTTTATCAAAGAGATTGTAGCCGAACAAGTTAGCCTTCGTCGAACTGCCTTTATGTTTATACACGAACGAGGTTTGTTCGCATCTCCGCACGGGAATGTAAATTTGATTTATTTTGACACACCTTTGCGTAAATATACAAGATTGGTTATTGACTGTCAAAGAGGTTTGCCAAATTCACGAACCAGATATGTCGACTTTTTGATGCGTTGGGCCTTTGAAGTCCCTTGGCAGTTGCCGATTTCGAATAGAGTATGTTTTTTAATGGCCCTGTGTAGCTAACTACCAGTTGATCAATATTGGGCAATTTATCTTTGGAGAGACAAAATGGACGATCGTGGCCGCGATCCTTTTTTACGGCTTGGCGCCTAAATCTGCAGGATTTCGTCAGTTTCACATCAAGGAAAGATTAAACAGTACAAAATTGTGGGGAATATTTTCATATTAACACTACTGTTGTTTTCCCAACTATCCATTGACCACTGCAACCATATCCTGCATTTTTTTTCGAAAATCATGTAAACACCATCATACATACCTATACAGTTAATTCCGAATATCTGCATACCCGAAATCTCTCCGCCTAACCTAAGTCACATTTTACTGCGGGATGAACTAACCTAAATTCAGTTATGTAAGCAATCTACCAATGTAACGGCAATAGGTAAGTGAACCGACGAATTAAATTATAAGGCTACCCTCAGAGTAACTCCATCGAGATTATTCAATTGGGCTTGCTGAATATCAATTGGGTAGTAAGTACCAAAGTAAAACAGATCCCGACTGAAATAATATCTGAAACGTTGACATAGTTTAATAGTATTTGTAATAGAAATATACAAACTGAGGGAATATCTTCTATACAGAGGGTGAATTTGACTTGAAATAGTTGTGAATTTAGTAAAATAGCTTTATTCGTTTGTTGTTCAGGCACATTTAGGTCTTAACCGCTTCACTTAAATTAAATAATCGCATAAACCGAAATACCCTTAAGCTTCCACTTGAATATGATATAATTACCTGTTAGAATAATTGCTCAATCAATAAAGTGGTCGTAAGTGCGGCTGCTACACTAGAGATCCTGGGTTCGGTTGCCAAGTCGATCACAGTGTTATTGGGGATTTTCTATGTCTCGGTAGCATCTCAGAGTTTGGATTTATCCCTGTTTAACGGCAATAGGATCACCCCTATTGGATGGAGGCCTATTAACACACCGGCGAACTGCCAAATCCTTCAGGGAATACAGGCGTGATGGTATATTAAGTTTAGTATAATTATCATAAGTGGGCAGCTGACGGTAGTTTTTAAAGTTAATAAATTATACAATTTTGGATAATGTAGCCAGCAATATCATGTCACTATAAAGTAATATTTTATGGCGTTACTAGTTTAACGACTGTCCTGCGACAGGTCCACTTAGGGTTATACGTAATGTACCCCTGAACATCATATTCGAAGGCCATAAACCCCGTCGCTTGGGTATTCTGAACCTGCTGTTAGCATATGAAGGTTCCTGATTCCGTATACATGATTTAGTATTCCCCAGCACAATTCTCCAGAGAAATAGAGGTGTAGAGGACGCCTCAGTATGTCGACGGTAATAGCCTCTAGTAAATGTCCGATTTGCATGTGATAACTTCGCAAGCAATTAGTTCACGGTTAGCCGGCGAATATTTTAACCCTGTAATAGGCCTATTAAAGTAATTACCACGTAACGTAGTAATTATCAACGTGTGTTACTTAGCGATGACAGTGCTGTAATAAATGAACAGAAACATTATTTTAATATAAAAATATTAACAACAGAAGACAGCAAATTTGTCAAACACAAAAGTTTTTTTAAAGTGACTTTTTAAGTTCTGGTTAGCTTATTTGGTGGAAGCCAGTAGGATGATAGTACAGGGCAGGGGAAGGTCTAGATCCCGGTGGTGGGTAAGGCTGAGATATTGGTAAAGATGATGATTCGAAATATAAATTCGCACGGATTGTGTTCCTTTTTGAATACAAGTATTAGTAGATAGTATTTTTTTTATCATAGGGGGCAAACGAGGAGACGTATCGCCTGATGGTAAGCGATTATGGCGATTATCGCTTACCATCAGGCGATCCGTTTGTCCATGATCATCCGCAACACCAGAGGAGATGCGTTACCGGCCTGATAAAAGGGTTTGGGCCTCCGATATCCTCACTCACTCTGCGAAACACAATGTACCTAAGTGTTGTTTCACACCGGTTTTCTGTGAGTCTATATAGATATTGGGAATAGGCCCAAAGTAAATGCTAAATTTGCCTTTAACAGACCATTATTAGACTTACACTTAGTTATAAAGCAAACACGTGTCTGTCTTTATATTTTAAAGTTCATATGAGCACATCACCGAACTTTTCCTGTCATAAATTCAGAGCTCCTTCGACTAGTTAAGTGAAATTTGAAATTACCCAACGATGCACCAAAATGTCTGGAGTTTGCGATAGTTGTTATGATGTAGCTTTATGTACGCTGGTAAGTAAAAAGTTACTGGTTCTTATGCTTTTACTGCGTAGTACTAAGTTCATAGAATAACAGAACTGTTTGTAACAGCGATTTTAAGATGTATGCAAAATATATTATTATGTGTGCTAGGTTTTGTTACTTTTAATTATTTTGTTACTTAGGTTTAATATCTCCTTGTTCTACACAAATACATATAAATTTAAGTAAAGGATTGTGTGTCCCTATGTCAGCGATATTGGAGATTGTCAACACCTCAAGAATTAACGCGATAAAAACGAGGCGAGGTTCTTAGTGTTCGTCAATTAGGACGTTTGCTTAAGAATTCAACGCACCTTCGAGAATTGTGACCGCTTAGAGCCAACATTTCTTTTGTAACCTAAGCACTTTAAATGTTAAAATGTAACATCTCTATTTGCTTAGAATCGGATTTCTATTTAAATAGGGAATGTAGTTTAATAACGGACTTTAATAAAAACTAAAACACAGCTACAAAAAAAAAACTAAAAAGAACAATAACAAATATTTTCTTAGGTTCAGGAACAGCTGTGTCCTGTTTATAGGTCGCATGCCGCCGTAATTATACTTAAGTTTGCAGGTCATAGTATATAATAGCAGTATGCGACGGCTTAAATTTTTTTAATTCACCAGTGAATCGGTTTCTAGGCAAGCGCGCTCCATCGATTGCAGAGTCGCCTAAACTCAGCCGAACTGGCGATGAAGCGTAAGCCTATCAAAAATTAAAAAAAAAACAGGAATCTTAAATAAACCAATGTTGACCTACTACTTTTGTTATAATTATTTATAGGAAGATTTTTTCTTCATAATATATACTAGTACAGATCTTGATGATACATTGAGCCGTGTTAATCCTAGCATGGAATACACTTCACGCATTCATTAAAACGGTATTTGACCCATGGTGTTAGATCATTTGCGGACGATAACTCGACCGAGTTACGTTCCACCACAACCCGTTAGCTCAAAATTAGATATTTGTAGCATTGCCAACCCGCGGTAATTAAATTTCATGTGATTAGTGACGAGCGTTGCGGGATCGAAACTCTACCGATAATTAATGAGAGTGAGTTAGGTAGGTAATACATTTTTAGAGCATAATGAGTTTTTTTTAACTTATCTTCATAATTTCCATCAAAAGAGGTCCATTGCTGAACAACAAAGAACTTTCTCATAGACTTTCGCAAGGACCGGTTACAGACCGGACATAATTATCAACAAAACTGTCTGCAAACGCATGCATGCATCTGCAACATGCAAATTACCTATTTTTGTGGAAGTATTATCGACCTATTTTTCACCCTCCATTAAAAATTGATACGTACTGTACCATTGTTTCAAACGAATTTCGAAATAATTTCAAGATTAAATTTCTTAGCAGCTTACGTAGTAAATTTGGAGTGAAGCTCGAAATTACCGGAGGCATTTGGCGTAATGCTCAATTTGTCGAGCGAACGACCGAGAGCTGTCCTGGCTTCCCGCGGTGATAACAATACCTACTGAAATTACTTTTTAAAAACACATTTTAATGTAATTCCTCGGTAAATTATTTTTTTAACGAACTTCTTCAATCTGTTCCGAAGTATTGTATTCGAATAGCTGAACAGATTTCCTTTACCGTTGTATCATTTAATAAAACGAATCCAATTTGGATACGGGTTTTTACTAAAGAAAAAGAAAATCAAATATTGTATTTTTTTGTAAAAGATTCCCGAGACCCAAATCTGCTATCGATAGGGGCCATCACTCATGAAATTTCTGGAATTATTCGCAGTTGTCAGAAAAACGTTGGCTAGCTGAAACCCTTTTCATCACAACGTGGAGGTCGAATTGTCTAAGCCCGAGGTTTTTTAAGAGCGGCCCAACGAGAAGGAACCCTAGTAAGATAGTAATGAGTAAAAAGGGTAGCTGAGTTCCCAGCGTTCTTATATCAGCTTTTCCGAACCTTACCCAATTTAAACTAATACTTACTCGCTGAACTCTTTAAGAGCGTAACCGATAGATAGGGTTTCGACACTGATTTTCATGTCTTTTCCCAACGAATTTATGTACCTAAATACAGATGAGTTTAGTTAAGATAAGATATTTGGTTGCAGCTCTAGTAATACTGCGACCGAGTCGGTCTACTGTGATCAAAGATACAGTATGTCGGCTGGATAAAAAGTTAAACTACCTACTATCTATTTACTTAAGCGTGTCAAGGTTTACTAAAATTACAATTAATAAAACATTTATGAAGGAAGCAAAAGTTATTTACTTTTTCGGGTCAAGTTATTAAACGATTACGATATATCAAACCGAATTAAAATAAAACATTGGGATGAATTTAGTAAAATGCCGCTTAGTATTTGTATTTGAAGAGCGCATAACAGATATACGTATGTATCTACATAAGTATCCCAGTGGTCAGAACTCAATGTCAATTCACATGAAACTCTACAGTAATCCCCCCCCCTGGTGCAAAAGTTTTTTCAATCAAAACTCATTCAATCAAAGCTTAATTCTGTCGAGGGGTGGCAGACAAGGGCTGTCAATAGCAGCAGCCGTTACTAATTGTCGTTAAACTCCTAAGCCTCCGACGTGAAAGCCTCGCTCTTATGTAACTAGTGGGAGTCGAACTTTGCGTTTATTTATACTGTGTTCTGAGATAACAGCTGTGGTATACATGTTAAAGAATGTTAGATGTGTGGTATGGAACGCAAGATGAATGAGTGAAGATGATAGGTGTTGAAGAGAAAGATATAGAGAAAAACAAGATGGCGATATATGTATGCAAGGAGAAAGATGTGAAAGGAGTTTTTATTGTATTGTCATATTAAAAGAAGTTTAAAGGTGAAGTTTTTAATTATACATCGATTATCTACATACATTATGGGACCAATACAAGTCCGGCGTCCACTAACACATAGTTTCTTTAAAGAAACGAAAAACAAACAACTATTTAAAAATATATTGTACCTACCTAATATATATATCATTGCAACACAAATATGTAAAGTTATTTTTGAATCTTAGCCCTACATAGAGTCTCTTTGTTTTTGGGGTAATTTTGCATTTTTCTTGCAAATTTTTCATATAATTAATAGGTCTGGTGACATCGTACGAAATCGAAACTGTAAAGAAGGTACGTCAAGTTTTTTGAAAAGCAAAGTAGGTAACTTGCTTTTCAATAGATGTTGACGTAAATTAAGAATGTGAAGGTGGTTCCTGTTCCTAGTGGGTGGGACCCGCGGTGGCTTAGTGGTTGGAATTCTGCTCGGAATCGAATTTCTCCTTCACTCAAGCAACTTTAGAGTTTCTAAGGCTAGGATTCAAAAACGAATATAAGCGTAAACTATATTTTGTACTGAAATCAGGTGACAATGGAAGGAAATTTACGCTTAAAATCGTTTTTATACTAGTCGTGTGTTATATACGTAAGACCTTGTTAACACTTAGGTTTGCAAATCAATGTTCGGGGTTGAGTTTAATTAGGTTACACGTCAATCATTCCTCTCGCTCAGTTAGCAATCAAAGAAAATTAGTGCGATGATCAATCAATCAATCAAGGTATGTGTTATTGGTATTGTATCCAAAGTCTATTATTATTTACTTACGCATAGTACTTAAAGTTACAATCTTGAAAAAGTATAACCTGGTACATATCCAATGAGGTACGATTACCCAATTATTCTACGCAACATGTATTCCTTTGCAAATAAAATTAATCTATCAATCAATAACTTAACAGAAACACACGTGATTTTGACCGGTACGTTGAATATTATAGAGTGGGGAATGGTGTGAATATTAGGACAGTTAAGTCGATGCGTGTGTAAAAGTGTTCGCAACACGACCGCACAATATGTAGCTAGGGCTGTAAAAACGTCCTGTATAATGGAGAATGTGAAGGGGCCTTTAATTAAAAGTCCACCCGGCGGTCCTGGCTCAACAATAAAACTCCATATTGAATGGTTAATAGTTTTTTCTCTTTCATTAACAAGCACTTTAAATTTCTAGACTGAAATTTTTGGTTTGTTTTGACATAAGTTGCCTCTCATTTACTTTCAAAGAGGAAAATATAGTTTACAGTAAAATATTTATTTATAATATTTGTTATGCTAATATTTGTTAAAAATAATATAATTGTTGAGTAAGATGCTTTATATCGTTGAGTTTACACATAATAATTATATGTATCTATGAATGTATTGTTTGTTGACTGGAAAAAAATATGAAACGAGATATGCTTGCTAGAATTAAGGCAAATTATGAAATGTAAATATTATTTCACACTGTAAAGTTAAAGCGACGCTTGAAATGGTTTTGATACTCATACCGTATATATCTATAAAAATATTAACAAAAAAAATTTCGAGTCATTAATGTTACCATTTTTCGATGCTGATAAGTTAAATAATTTTCTACACCCACTCAGAGATATATTTTCTTAAAGAAAAGATGAAAATTTAGCAGAAAAGTTCTAGCTGTATCTTCTGACAGTCTGTTATTTCTATTGAGTGACGGAAACTAGTTACAGTAGCCCAAGTACGCACAACTATCGAATTCGTATCGTAAACGTTTTTTTCTGCTAGAAATATTTTCCCATCTGTCTCCCATTGGGGTAGGTAGAGACTACACTTGCTACGATCCTGGCACACCACTTTCGCTTCATCTACGTTCATTAAGCTCCTTCTCATACAAATTATTCTCGATTTCGATACGAATACGTTTTCGAAAGTGTTCGTGCTTGGGCTAGTTCACATTCACAGACGAATAGTGAGTGACTTGTTCTAACTGTAGGTATTGTCGTCTTTCAGCCCGATACACTGCGGTAGGTGGTTACAGACGGTTTGGACACGGCTTCCGTCTCAACTGACAGAATTGAAATGGTATTTCCATGTTGTATACCTATTTTAAATAAATTCTAAGAATGTGCAGTACTAAATCGTAGGTCTCAGGTAAAGGTTTAAAAGGTTATACGTACTGATATAAATAAACACTGGTTAAAAAACAGACCGGCGAACTTTTGCTGTAGATTAGTAATCCTCTGCGAGGAACAGAGGCGCGATATTATTTATGTTATGTTAAGGAGACTATACGGGATGTTGAGTTAGGTTATTGAGTAAGAATATTATTAGATACATAACATAATCAACTCATTATTCTGTCCCACTGCTGGGCACGGGTCTCCTCTCACAATGAGAGGGATTAGGCTATAGTCCACCACGCTTGCCTAATGCGGATTGGCAGACTTCACACGCCGCCGCGCCGTCGAGAAAATCTCTCGGCATGCAGGTTTCCCCACGATGGTTTCCTTCACCGTTTAAGCGGCCGATAATAATTAACTTGTTACGCACATAACTTCGAAAAGTCAGAGGTGCGTACCTTGGATTCGAACTCGAGACCTTTGACTTGGCAGTCCAATGGTCGTATCACTAGGCTATCACTGCTATTATCATACATCTTGTAATAATATCACAGAATAATATATTGTGCTATAAAAGGCAAATAGGTTTCATTTAGGGGTAGACCCTTAATTTGGCACTATAAATTTGCGTCATTCAGTCTGTAAACTATATTATGAATGCACATAGTAACCATAATATAATACATAATAGTGACGTTTCGGCACTATTGTTAACCATAATATCACAGAAAGTTAAAATTAAAATCACCCTGTGGGTTCCGATATTCTTACCAGATATAGAAGAACACTTACGCGAATACGCCGTTAGCATCATAAATCCTCCATTTTTCTTCCCGTAACCAGCAACGAACAAAAGCCGACATTTTCCCACAGATTAAAGCTGCTAAGTTAAACATAAACATCCAAGATGTTCTAGAAGTTTCCTAAGATAAGCTGGCGTTGTACCACGCAAGAGATAATAATGCTGGTCATATTTCACGAGAGCAGAGCCCCGATGAAACAGGGCATTATGTCGACATATCGCGTTGATTTATGTACTGTATAAGTACCCTTAAAACTATACTAGGAAAACTGATATTCTATTTGGAGAATTTCTAGATTAATTGAGGAAAACGTGCACGAAATACCTATGCATTTATTTCTTGAACTAAATTTGGTAAATATTTCTTTCACAGCCATTTCTATTGTTAATATCTGAAGGTAGAAGTGGATTTGGAGAGGAGAAGCTGAAGGACTCAAGCCCCAAATGCCTTTGAACTTTATATTATCGTCCTTTCTTAATATTAGTCCTTTTCAAACTGACGCGGACGTTTTGAATTTGCCAGTATCTGACTCACTAGCTCTTTTTGGCTCGGGCTCGACGCCGCCTTCCATCTTCAGACATCCATTGAGTGGAGGTCGCGGTCCATTAGAGAATTTTATTTTGAGCTCCATCTAGCGTGTATCAAGTAAGATTTAAACGATGTTTAAAAATAATAGTCTGTTCCACTTAAGTACAACCTTGTAATGTGAATCCTGGAAACGTGATCAGCAAATATGCAGGCTGATATCCAAGCTTTGTTACCCAATTACCTCGACTCGAAGAATGTAACCTAAACTAGACGAATAAATTAGGTAATTTATATGTCGGATAAAATACGAGAATCTCTTATTTATTCTGGGATTCTGGAATCTAGAAATATATAGCCTATATTGTTTAGAACATATAGAGTACCTACTTATGACTCATGATTCCGAAATAAAACAGGAATCTCTGTTTAGTCCCGGGATTCCAATTGTCGAAAAGTAAATAAATATAGTTTATGATCAGTGAAAAAGCAGTGATATGACCATTGGACCGCGAAGACAAAGGTCTCAAGTTCAAATCCAAGGCACGCACCTCTGAAGTTATGTGCGTATTTATAGTTAATTATCACCCGCTTAAACGTTGAAGGAAAACATCGTGAGAAAACCTGCATGCCTGAGAGATTTTCTCGATGGCATGTGATGTATGCCAACCCACATTAAGCTAGCATGGTGGACTATAGCCTAATCCCTCTCACTCTAAGAAGGGACCCGTGCCTAACAGTGGGATATTATAATGGGTTGAATATGTTATGATCAATATAATTATTGATTGAGTAGGTACGGCTTAAAATACAGAGAGCTTAGTTCCCGTTAACTGCCTCGTTAGTCTAGTGGTAAGGATGACTGCTACGCTAGAGGTCCTGGGTTTGATTAACAGGTCAAGCACTGTTATTGGGCTTTTTATGATATTCTTTGCATTAGCTTTGCCTTTCCAATATGAAACCTACAATATCGGTGAACAGTACATTAATACACACATTTCTGCCTATTCCTTAGGGAATAGAGGTATTTTTATTAGTTCCCGGAAAACCAATTTGGAAAAAGCCACTTAAGCAACATCAAACGTTAAACACTTTTTGCGGAAGGAGCAATGTAATAAGCTAACAGCTGACTTCAAATCAGTCCACGCCCTATTCAAGTTTAGTCGTGACAAATTGCATCTTAATTCGAACTGATTAAATCTAAATAAGAGTGACGGGACTTGAAAAGTTTCATTATGTTGAATTCAGCTGAAAAGTACGTGTGTGAGGCAATACTGAGAGGAATACATTACTGGCGGAACGCAATTTGTCCGTACCCTGCAATTTATGTGTACAGCCCACTTTATGCAAAGGAAGTGACGAAAAAGGAGCAAACCTTCCACCCTTCGAAATACGAATACTCACAAACAGCATGGAGTTTAAAATGGACACATTGAATGAATCATAATAATTATGATTGGCGTAGGTACACACTTTTACCTACACATCATGCTATATAACATAGGGACATTTTTAGTATAAGCTGATCTCACATTGTATATGCTTTTCGTAAGAGTTAGCTTATATTGACAAGGTGCACCATATGTAGCCATGTGTCCGTGAATAATAAATATTAATTGAATATTAGCAGCCATTTTAGCTCTCTTACTCTGTATAAGTTTATTCATTGATTCGATCCCAAAAGATCGATTAATTAACTTATTTAAATTAAATGGAAGGCGTCAAATACACATTAATTAACATTAAATATGCTTAAAATAAGTCCAATACTCGTAAACTGTAGTTAAATTATAATCGTATAAATATTGAAGTTGATGATATTGTGGTTCACATTAGAAAAAACCTAAGGATCTTCTACGAATTCTAAATCAAAATTGATTTAGAGAAAATGCCAATGTGCCCATAATATCGGCCCGGTCGATGTAGGTACATAATTAATTTTTGTGATGGATGCTACTACGAAACTTGAAGCAAATTATGTGAACCTATCATAAGTTTAAATTAGTAAACCCCCTCTCGGTTAGAAGGAAAACTCGTTAAAACACTGCGCAGGCTTTTGTAAGGTTAAAACTTAAAACTTAAGGTTAAGGTTAAATCACCTCTCTATCAATCCAAGCAAGGCAGTTGTCATTCCATTTACTAGGAAGAGACTGCTATCAGGCCTAGGCCAACTTCGGCTTTATGGCAAACAACTAAATTGGGCCTCAGAGGTAAAACTTAAAATACAGGAAGGCCTTGACGAACTAACGAACATGCACTGCGACAAAATGCAGCCCATGTTTTGGTTCAAGAGATCTTACAAGGTTCATCTGCCGTCAAGGGAAGAATGGATGAAGGGACTCGACCCGCCAGAGGAGGGCAGTCTGATATGGTACTGTAGAGGCCGGGTTAGATATAATGGGGGTTTTTTACGTTTAATCAAAAAAAATGCACAATGAGAGCGAATACTGCGCGTTTATTACTCAAGCGAAAATTCTTATAGAATCACAATAATCAAATTCTTTCTAGACATTTTCAAACTACTTACTTTTTTGTTCTAAAGTACTACGTGCCTGGGCGCGCACAATAAAAACTCCTTATTTTAAACTCTTACATCAGCTACGCCCCTGCATTTGGGTAAAACAAGGCAATAAAACATAAAAAAAAAGTTTTACCCAAATAAAAACAAAAAAGTAACTAACTACCTGCCTATGTCCTAACTCGAAACATTAACAGGCGAAAGGAATTCACTTACAACCATGCATGAGGCTCGCCCCTCAAAGCAGGATAGTCTATGGCATGTGTATGGTTAAGTTATCATTAAAAATTTACAAAGCTTTAGCATAATTAATAAATACTACACGCCATAAACTTTGACGCACCAAAACGCCTGAAAAAGATGCGCCACGGCCTCCTATCCAATGATGCTTCAAAATTAATTACATTGAAAGCTAAGCATCATGCCTGAAGGGTTAATGAGACTGAATATAAAAAGAATCAATATCATATGCAAAAACTTTAACTTCTTCTAACGCAATTGAGTCAGAGGGAGGGAAAGTTTAAGAAATCATATTAATCCTGTCATGAATTCATTCCGAACTATAATTAATTAATTTCCATGACTAATCTTAATACCCCTCTTTATTATAATATTATCTAATAAAAATAAAAAATATTTGCTGAATCATATGTGTCCAACTCAGACACCCTTCGCAAGGACTATGTCCATTTCACGAAGTCGATACAGCCTGTGCAGGGTCCCCCTCCTGCTAGATAAAATAAATCCCTCTAAAATTTTTATATATTCGGAATGCCTTCAACCGAAAACGCAGTGGCATCTTCCCCCTCTCTTGGCTCGTTCAGACAGCACATCAGGCAGCTCATCAGATATGAAAACAAACGTACAAAATATTTAATATTAAAAATTCTTCTTTTACCAAGCAAAATTAATGACCTATATATATATATTATGAAGCAATCTATAATCTAATATGAAAAGGCTTTAACCTATTTACATGCACTATATCTCTATATCGACTATTATTTATTTTCCTAATTACATAATTCACATTAGAAATCCTTCTTACAATCCGATAAGGTCCTTTATATAACCTACACAATTTTAAACTTTTACCGTCTATTCTCCTAGGAGTATAAATCATAACTAGCTGGTTAGGCGAATAATTATTAACTTTAACTTTCTTATCATAAATTAATTTCTGTTTGGTCTGTGCTTTTCTCAAATTGTGTATAGCTTTTTGAGATAAGAAATTTTGAAAATCATGCCTTCCCACATAATCAATTATGCAATTTCGCCTATCAGAATTAACAACCATATCAGTCTGGAATAAAGGTTCTCTAGCATAAATCATCATGTGCGGTGATATCTTAATGCTTGACTGTTTACTTGAATTATATGCATAACATACTAAGGGTACATAACTACACCAATTCCTTTGGTCTGCAGAAACATACATAGACAACATTTGTGTTAACGTTCTGTTAAACCTTTCTACTAGACCATTAGAAGCCGGATGAAAAGCCGTAGTAAAGCGAGATTTACCACCAAAATATTCAACAGTATCTTTAACCAGATGTGATGTAAATACTGAACCTCTATCTGAAATAACTTCTTTCACCCCTCCAAAACGACAAAATACCTCTTCTATCAAGAAATCACTAACTCTTTGGGCTGTAGCCCTAGGCACTGCCTTGCAAATTGCATACCTAGAAACATACTCTACACAGACAATTATATATTTGTTGCCTCTCAATGACTTTCTGAACGGACCTAATATATCTATCCCTACCTTCTCCATTAAATGATTCACTAAGACAGGTTGTAATTGAGCTACTTGCCTAACCTTTTTCCGCTCCTGACATAAACTACAACTCCTAATATAATTTTCAATTTTCTTCTCTGCATCTTTAATAAAGTATTTATCCCTAAATTTGGTTAAAGTCTTAGCTAACCCTAGATGTCCTCCAGCCCAAGGATCATCATGCAACTCTTTTAATATGTCTGATATTAACCGCTCTGGTAATACCACTAAATTCTTCATACTATTAAATCTCATGGATTGTTTACATAAAATACCATCTATGACCCTAAATCCTTTATATGTATTTCCTTCACTAGTCGCTATTCTATCTAATAACTGTCTACAAATCCGATCTTCGCGTTGTTCATCTGACATTTTTGTGATATCTATTTTATATACCTGCAGACCATCATCTTGACTTGCCACTTCTTTATGATTCTCATCATCCTGACTCAATGGGTTTCTACTCAGAAAATCTGCAATCACATTTTCTCTTCCTGCACAATGGACTATATCAAACTCATAAGCCTGAATAGACAAAGACCATCTAGCTAATCTTCCATTCATGTCCTTCTTATCTCTTAACCAACACAACGCCTTATGATCTGTAACAACCTGAAACTTCATACCCCATAAGAAATGTTTAAAGTAATTTAATGCCCATACTAAACCTAAACATTCCTTTTCTGTCGTTGAATACTTCTTTTCTCCATCACTAAGTTTCCTAGAGGCATATGAAACTGGATGCATGACATTTTTACCTTGCATTAAACATGCTCCTAATGCTTCTCCGCTGGCGTCAACATACAAACGAGTCAACACATCTTTGTCATTAGCATAAAAACCCAATATAGGAGGGTTACACATATACTCTATGATTCTATCAAATGCCTCCTGATGTTTCTGCGACCAAACAAATGGCACACCTTTTTTCAATAATTTAGTGAGAGGTAACACTATTTGTGCAAAATTATCAATGAATTTACGATAGTAAGAAAACAAACCTAATACTGACTTCACTTGTTTAGTGTTCATTGGGGGTTTTAACCCTTTTAGTGACTCTAGCTTTTTATTATCAGGTTTAATACCAGCTCCTGATATTTCGTGTCCCAACACCGTAGCTTTGTTATAACCAAAACTACATTTACTCGGTTTTAATGTTAAATTTGCATTTTTAAGGCGTTCTAACACTTGCTCTAGAGCTACCCTAAATTCTATAAAGGTTTTACCCCATATTAATATATTATCCACGTAACAAATGGCATTCTTATATTTTATGCCAGCTAATACCTTATCCATAGTTCTCTGGAAAACAGCCTGACTTGTCTTAAGGCCAAATGGTAGAACATTAAATTCATAAAGTCCTGAGGGTGTGACAAACGCGGTCTTGTGTTTATCCCTCTCGGAAATTGCTAGTTGCCAATAACCAGAATTTAAATCTAAGTCAGCAAAATATCTCGCCCCCGAAAGATAAATCATTATATCTTCAATGATTGGCAGAGGATAACTATCTGTGATTACCTTTTTATTCAATTTACGATAATCGATGCAAAATCTCCAAGATTGATCAGGTTTCTGTACCAATACCACTGGAGAGGCATAAGCACTCTTGGATTCACGAATCACTCCCGTGTCCAACATATCCTTAACTTGAGAATTAATTATGTCCAATAGGCATGATGACTGATTTTCAAAAACTGTTCTAAAATATTCTTATGTATATACTATTTCCGAAAAATAAATTATTTCTGCAATAAAACATGGTTTTTGATACCTAAATGCGATTTTAATTCAATGTTTTTCAATTAGCGCGAAAACGGTCGCTGGTGTCATGGCGTCTGCTTATGACGTCACTTCAATGTTTTGGCATCGTACACAATAGGAGATTAAACAACTTATCAGATGATATTTTTGTTAATTTTTATTTATACATGACTTCGCAAGTGTATAAGTGGTGTGCTGTTCCCCAGTGTGATAATACGTCAAAAAAATACCCTGATAAATTATTTGTTTACGTGCCACACAACAAAACAATCACTACATATTATAAAACAAAGTCGCTTCCCGCTGTCTGTCCCTATGTATGCTTAGATCTTTAAAACTACGCAACGGATTTTGTTGCGGTTTTTTTTAGATATTTAGATAGATTGATTCAAGAGGAAGGTTTTAAGCTAACAAATTTAACATCACGCTACGACTCTTAGGGACGGGGCAGCGCGGGTGAAACCGCGGGCGGGTCGCTAGTAAGATATAAGTGGCTTAATCTTGCACGGCGAGATTAAGCCACACAGTTTTGCAGCTTCCTTTTCTTTCCTTCCTTAATAAACTTTTCAAATACTCCAGTATTTAATTGCAAACTAGGTTTACTATTAGATAAATATTTTGTTGTAATATATTTCAATGTAGTCCAAACCCGAGATAGCTTTGATTTCATCCAGTAGCATTCAATGGATGTAACGGACGGTTCTTCACTCCTACGATGGACCCACATGAGAAATGCAATGGCATTTTTGCAGCCCCCTTGTGAGGCAACACTGTCATGGCATTCTACCGATACAACTTCTTCCTTTACTTCGTCAACTATTAACATCACTGCATATAACTTCGCGTGGACCTTGTGTTCTGCGCAGATTTTTGAAACTATACACAGATTTCCATCGCGTTTTAACTGAACGTAGCTAATCGCGTCGTCAATCTAAAACAAAGAAATCGATAGGTAAGCATATTTTATAAAATAAAAACATTATTAAAACTAAACATATGAAGCTGTGCTTTTTAAAAGTGATTTTATTTTTTTAACTATTGTAACGTATAGTTACAGTAATTTTAATATAGTTTTTATTTAATAATAAATAATACTTACATTGTAGTTTTAACATTTCTAAATTCTGCTGAACAGAAGTCTTTGTTTGATGCCAGGAACTGCCCCAGCATGCATTAACAAATCAACTCTGGGCAAATTAGAGCTGTTTGCCTTGGTAAACCCTTGTTCCATTACTTAATAAGTTCATAACAAGTCGTAGAACAAAAAACTAAGTAATATACAATTAGGAAATACATAATAAACAATATTTAAGCGCGGAGATCGTCGAAATTCTTACGAAATTTACGTGACGGTGACAGTTCAACATAGATGTGACGTAATTGAATCTGATTGGTGTTCAACTGAACATGGCGGACTTGTGTATTTTGGAGTTTTATTTTATCAAATAAATTAATAATCCCGTCTTATAAATAAAAATAAATGCTTTTTTCTAAACATATTAATTATATTTCAGTATATGAACATATTATTTTAGTAATTCTTGCTAACCGTCATCATGCCTATTGTTTAGGGGATACTCTATACGGAGGTCGATGAACTGGTTGCTCATCTGTTGTATTAATACTAATTTCAACTAAATTACAATTTCCTAGTTCGGAAGTTGAAAAAGCAAAACATTTTCTATATGAAGAAAAAAGTTCACGTAATGACATCTTGTCATTGTCAGATAAGTCCGGATTTATGTCAATTTCATTTACTTCTTTTAAATTATTTGCCAGCGAAAAAATAAATTTGTCATCGTTTTGTTGGGCCAGCTCTAAGAAATATAGGTAATCATTTTTGGTGACTGAATTCAAACTTTTTTCTTCATTCTTCGTATGATCGAACATAATCTTATTTTGTTGAGTTTCATCATGTTGATCACTATAAATCATGGAGTGCGACACAGAAGCACCGTTTTGTAGCGACGCCTTACTAAGAAACTTTATCTTAAATTGTTCTCTCAACGTTATACAATTATTTCGAAAATCAACCACAGCCTTATTCTTATAAAAAAAATCTTGACCAAGGACTATCTCTTGATTTATATCCCTGATAATTATAAATTTATTATTAAAAAGACACGAGTCCACCATAAAATTCAGTAATGTCTCTCCGACTACATTTAGACACGCACCGGAAATTGATCTCACAAAACGCCTCTCCGATGTGTCGCTGCTATATTTTGCTTTTACCTTCGCTGCTAATCTCTCGGAGATACAGGAGATAGATGCACCTGTATCTATCAGAGCTACCACTGTCTGACCGTTTATATCGATGTTAATAAAAGGGCTGAACTGACCTAAACTTTCCTGCTCATTGAGGAGTTTTTGGTCTTCGGACGCAGTCATTCGCAACTCCTCATGTTCCTTTATCGACCACGTCCTTGGTAGTTTGGGTGCTGCGGGTTCCTTCTCATACTAAAATTATTAGGGGTGTTAGTGTTTGTGTGGGTGAAATGAGATCGTGGTCTTAAATTATAACGAGGGGTGTGAAACTCCTCTCTATCCCTCCTTTCTGGGGATTGATATGGGGTTGAAGGTGCTGTTGTCGACGAATTCGAAGCTCTCGGCGATGTCGGTGACGGTGTGGTCGTAGGGCATGGTTGCTCAAATCGTACCTTTGATAATATGCCGCGGGGCGGTTGGATTGGCCAATTTATCGAGGGTGTTTTATTGTCCTCGAATATGTCCCTTAATTGCACTATAGTTGCACGCAATTCACCTTTTGTGGCATATAATTTGGTGCCTAATTTTACCTTATCGCACGGCAGTAACCCCTTTAAGAATGTTTTTATAAATATGCTTTCATCTACAATATCAGCCTTCGCGGCTAAATCCGTCAACCTATAATAATATGTGATCGCATCTTCCTTTACATCTTGCTTATTACTATAAAATTTCTCAACGTAATTAATTCCGGAGGGGAATTCTACTCTCAACTTCTCGCATACGGTTTTGTACTCAATCCCCTCGCGATACATGGACTTAAAAAACATCAAGGCTGGGCCTTGCAAATACGCCCCGATTATTAGTGCTAGATCACTTTCTGGCCATTTATTTATTGCGGCCACCAGCCTAAATTGCACCAGGAACTCATCTAGACACACATTGTCGGTGCCGGAGAAGAAAAACATTTCTTGCGCCATTTTTTTTTATACTAGTGAAGAAAAAAAACAATTGAAACTCGATCCTGTCTTTTCTCCTTTTTTTTTTCTCTCTTCTTCCTTCTTCGGGAAGATCTTCAGGTTATAGGTGCGGCTCCCTTATCTCTGAAGTCGTCAGTGCGCTCCAGCGCGGTCCGGGCTTGCTCGCCGGCGGATTTTATTTTACGTCTTCTGAAAAATACACCGAACCAATTAATATTTTATTTTTGAATTACCCGGCGCCTCCACCAACTTGTAGAGGCCGGGTTAGATATAATGGGGGTTTTTTACGTTTAATCAAAAAAAATGCACAATGAGAGCGAATACTGCGCGTTTATTACTCAAGCGAAAATTCTTATAGAATCACAATAATCAAATTCTTTCTAGACATTTTCAAACTACTTACTTTTTTGTTCTAAAGTACTACGTGCCTGGGCGCGCACAATAAAAACTCCTTATTTTAAACTCTTACAGTACACTGACGGTTCGAAAACCGAGTCGGGTACAGGGGCGGGCATATATGCAAGGGACCATAAGGTCAGTCAAAGCATGGGCAAATTAGCTACAGTTTTCCAAGCGGAAACATATGCTATTCTTGCCTGTGCACAACAGATGGAAAGTAGCGGTACCACAGGTAGGTCCATCTACATTCTTAGTGACAGCCAAGCGGCACTCATGGCCCTGACCTCCTACAGGATCGATTCAAGGCTGACCATGGACGCTGCCCGAACTCTTAATGAGCTGGGAAAGCGAAACAAGGTCAGGCTTGTTTGGGTCCCTGGTCATAGGGGTATTGTGGGCAACGAGCATGCTGACGAGCTGGCTAGGGAAGGTTCTGGAACCTCACTAATTGGACCGGAACCATTTGTAGGACTGGCTCCAAGCACAGTCAAAACGGCATTTCGGGAGTACGCAAGGGCGAGGCACACGGATGAGTGGTTGAGCCTCACGGGACTTGCTCACTCCAAGAAATTCATAGGTTCCTCATCGAAATGGCAAAATGCCATTTGGAACTCAAGCAGGCGGCAGGCCCGTCTTTTGATGGGGGCGCTGACCGGACACTTCGGGACTAACGCTCTCCTACAAAAGATGGGTCTGACGGATACATCAGCCTGCAGGGCCTGCAAAAGGGAAATTGAGAGCATGGAACACCTTCTGTGTACATGCGATGCAATGGCTGGAAAGCGAATGTGCCTTTTGGGTCAGGGTTATCCAAGCCCGGAGGACTACAGACTCATACCCCCAGGCCTCATTATAAAGCTCATGGAAGAGCTGTTTGTAGAACTGGGAGGGGATGAGGAATAGATTATCTAGGGGAAGCACAAAAGATCCCATTGGGTCGAAGTGCACTGAGGCCTTGCTGCCTCGGCCCTACACAAGATAAGATAAGATAAGGTTAAAACTTTGTTGAACGAACATACGTACGGGAACACTTCACACGAATGAATTGACTTATTGATGGTCATGAGATGCTTTAATAACACTGGATTCCAATACGTATGATTGTTCAAGTTCTCGTTTAATATAGCCCGTTTTCGTTCCGCGTCTACAAGAATATTCTCAAAATCTTGCTTCTCCTTGGAAATGCAATATTCTACAAGGGTATTAGGTATAATGGAAGTGATCTGCTAAAGTAGATCTTATCGTATGATCTTAATTTCAACTCGGAATTATTATCACGCCTGTATTCCTAAGGCTTGCACAGGTAGTTACGTACAAAATGTTCATCCACAGTTCTCTGATTACAATACCTATTCAAACTCAGAGCTGCTATGTACTAAGAATTTTCTAAACACAATAAAACTGCTTGATCTAAGACCTCAAGCTCCATAATCGCTTGTGATCAATGGACTCCTACTCTAACGAAAAACATATTATTACAGTTTATAATGCGGCTTAGAAGACCACCAAGGGGCGCTAATCGTTTAAATAAAAACATAAATAAAATTTATTTAAACACTTTTATAATTAAATTGCAATTTGCAATAACAAAATTGGTTTACAGCTTGTGCAATTAGGTATTTTAAGCCAAACTGTGTTTATGACAGTTGTCTTATGATCCCAGAGGTAGATTTGTGTGTAGTGTGTGTTAGATTGTTCGCATCATTTCATTGGGCGGTTGGCCGACGTTGGCGTTAGTCAGATGTACGCGCTGCGTAGACGTTGCGTAGATATAGGTACATTCTATAGACGCAATGCTTACGTACAACTACGCTGAACTAAGTAATTCCAATTCGAAGGAGATTATTCACGATCTTTGAACAAATAATGTATGAACTAATAACATTCAGAATCATAGCTTAGTACCTAATTTATAAAGTTTATTCTTCCTTCTTGTGTTTCTTGTTCAGTTCAAAAAAGAATTGGTCAATAATACATACATATTACCAATCCCCATGCTCGCATTAAAAGACAATCAGCAGTCTCCCCAACCAAAAATTTGCATAACCATATTAATAGTAAGCTTATGTAAACAGTTCAAACGTTCATAAATAACCGGGAACGATTAACAAACCTACACATAGTACGGGGGACCGTAATATATTCACTGGCTGATCCCAATTTGTCTGACCTAACGCAATATTGGGCTGCGCTGATCCATCCCCTATAACTTTACATATCTATAGCTGATAAAACTTTATTCGAATACTACTTAAATGTACCGTTTTTATATACACTTACTTACTTCTTTTACTGTATATAATAATGCTATTAAATGTTGCAGTTTTACTAATGTAGGTTTGGGTTTGAAATGAATACATACATACATACATACATAAAGTCACGCCTCTTTCCCGTAGGGGTAGGCAGAGACCACAGACTTCCACTTGCTACGATTCTGACATACCTCTTTAGCTTCATCCACACTCATCAATCTTTTCATACATGAACGTCGGTTTAGGGTACTCTTATCCAAGCCATTTTTTAAAACGTCCTCAATCTGATTTCGGAGCGTTCGCCTAGGCCTTCCCCTTCCTACATTCCCATTCACTTGACTCTCGTATATCTGTTTAGTCAGTCTCCTTTCATTCATTCTTTCAACATGACCAAACCATCTCAACATACCTTTCTCGATTTTAGTCACTACATCTTCATTCACACCACAACGTTCCCTTATCACACTATTTCTTATCCTGTCACTCAATATCACTCCAATCATACTTCTCAAAGCTCTCATCTCAACTGCATTTATTCTACTTTTATGCTTCTTCTGCCACACCCAACTTTCACTACCATACATTGGCTATTTCATTATTGTTAAATGGGATCATTTAACAATAATCAAATATCTTTTTGTGATTTTTTTGCATTTTTGATGCTAAGATTATAAAGTTATTTTAGTGAAGGAAAAAATCGACTGCTGAATCCTACCTGCGAGTCGAATTTTTCCTTCACTAAAATAACTTAATAATCAAATACCCAACGACCATATTAATAAAACATATCTTTGATTTCTTGGGTTAATCTCCACTCTACACCGAATAGCAGAATGACTATTAAAATATCGGAGAAATTCACTGAAGATAATGGAGTTTGTCTTTTGTATCGGGAATGGATTGATCGATTTCACAGAAATAAAATACGAAAAAAAACTTGGCATTGTATGCATTTCAGCTTAGTTATCACGCATAATGTTAATCACTTCAGGTGTTGTTTAGCAAAATCAACTATGTTTTTAATGCTATCATTATTTCTTCTAAAGCTGACATTAGCATATTTTATTAGAGGGCGGCGAGTGACATTATGTTTGCAAATGATGTTAATTAAATGCAAAAACTTCCTCCCCCACAAGACCGTTTTTTATTTCCTAAATAAATGTGGACTCAACTTTTGTTAAACCAAAAACCGCATTATGCGTAACGTGAACGCAAGTCGCACGGTTGGTGTGCACGCGTTCTTATGATACATTTTTATTCCCGACCATTCGTACAGCTTCGCGGTAAAAGTTGGCAAATGCCCACTAAATTATTGTAAATGTCTTCCAATTTATAAAGGAGAGCTGCAAGCGAGACAATACGCCGGTGAAATCGTTTAAATGCGACAAATGTGCCGCCGGACTTCTAGATGTCTATCGTCGAGGTAAATATAAAGCTTAAAACATAACGTATGTCTTGTAGAGATATTGTAATGTACACGGTTGTTTATTGTCTTTTTTAATTCAATTATATGATACACTAGCTTTTGACCGCGGCTTTGCTCTCGTGAAGTTATATGTTAGGATAAGAAATGGATCATAAAAATACCAAAAACCAACAGTGAGGATGTCTTTTTTTGGATGGGTCTGTATACATCAGAGAGGTCAACATGTATCTCAGGATCCGTTTAATTAATTAAGATAAGATATTCACCAGTTTTTAAGTTGGAGCATATACTTTCTCACAGTTAACAAAATTGGGTTCTGAGACGTTGAACCCACTTGTTTTTTTTAATATCTTCAATGTACAGGCACAGATTTTTTACGATTTTATAAAAGTAGATATATAATTTTTATACAGCATCCTCACTCGCAGATCTATAATATTATTTAAACCTTTGGGTATACCACTAATACATAACAAAATGTGTCACTCACACTTTACGTTGTATAGATTTTAATATGCAAGAAACGACGGCTGGTTAAATATTTTTGAATATTAAAAAAAAATTAACCAGCCGTCGTTTATAAATAGAGAAAACCCAAAAGCGCTTTTTGGAAGCGCATAGTAAAACGTATATCCGAAAATTCAATTTGAATAACCCTTCCGGGTTAGTGCTTGACTGCTGTCAATGTAAGGGAGAGCATGAAGGTATACCTGTGTATATAGGCACAGATTATACATGTACATGCACCTGACATCGAGTGGCGTTGGTAGTTTTATTATATAAATGACCACCAATACCGGGTCTTGCCGTCGAAATGGTACTTAATGCTTTCGCTTGTACAGCTAAGGTTCTATTGTATTACAAAATACTAATTAACACATTGGTACAGAAACAATCCGGTTACAGATAACAGTCGTCATTTTGCGTTAATGAAAAAGACAATACTTACTTCTCAGTGTCCATATATTAAAAAAAAATATATAAAAGTAGTGGGCAGTTACATCGTTTGATATAAATTATACACGTAATAGATACGAAAACTAATATGCATCATCATGGCCAGAATAATACGTAACTAAGAAACTTTAACCTAAAATTAACTATTCATTTTAAAACTTTCTATAAATTTATCTCTCTATATAATACCTATACCTATATATCGTCTTTAACCAAATCTCAAATCTTCAAAAGTAAATGGTAACTAACACAATAACGCTAGAATTAAGATTTATTCACTAAAAGTCGAAGAAATAATGCAATAACAAGTTTAAATCTGATTATATTCGCCTAATATACCGCTGTTAGCTTCGAGCACAAGGAAATGTTCCGTCCGCCCTCTAAATGGAAAAACAATTTAACCAACTGAATCGCCTGTAAGTTTAAACGATCCACACTTGCGTATAAGCACAGACACTAGTGGATAATAGTGTTTCTAATATTGTGCTGAATCTCTTTTTTTCTCTATCTACGTTCATTAACCTCCTCATGCATGAACGTCGGTTTAGGGTGCTCTTAACCTGATCTTTTTAAGAACGGCCGCAACTTGGTTGTGGTACGTTCGTCGAGGTCGGCCCCTTCCAACTCTTCCATCCATACTCATCATGTATACTCGTTTCGTCAATCTCCGTTCATCCATCCTCTCTACATGCCCAAACCACCTTAACATACCTTTCTCAATCTTTGTTACTACACCTTCTTTCACACCACACCGCTCCCTTATCACACTGTTCCTCACTCTATCTTTCAAAGTTACCCCACACATACTTCTCAACGCTCTCATCTCTACAGCATTTGCTTCTCTGCTGTTCAAAGGCGTGAATATGCGTGGAATGGATTTGTATTTACTGGCTCAACTTCAACCGCCATAAATGTCTGATTTTGGTTTTGACGAGACTGACGAGACATCCATCTTTTTATAATTTATTATAAAATAGCGGGCTCTGTCCCGCCCTGAAACAAAATTCGTAGAATTTGACTCGTAGAAGATTGCGGTACTTTGTGAGTGACCTCCAATGCAAAATATTGTAATGGGAATGGAGTGAGTAAAATATTGTCCCTTGTAGTATAATTTATACGGACGCTCTGTTTACTTTCCCTTGTTATTAGGCTACTCATAATTCTATCAGAAAGTTTGTTCAGACCTTTCGTAACAAGATACGGGTTATAATAACACAATTAAATTCATGTATTTACGTGTTTAATTAATATGATACATATCATCAGTATTTTATATTCGGTAAAATATTCTTTATCACATGTTAGTAATATAGGTATGTTAGAGCAAAGTAATATAATATTACCAGTCGCCACAAAGTTTCCATAATCAATAATATTGACCTAATAGTTCGAATTAACTGCCTAGTGGTCCTAAGCGCGACTGCTACGAGCGAGCAAAGTACTGGGTTTTTCTATGAATTTATTTAGCTACTTGATTGCCCAATGAAAATGTTTACCATATTCATACCGTCAACAACAAAAAATGGTTTAAAAATAAGGAAGTTATAAGCATTTTAATTTTATGCTAGACATAGAACGTACTTTAGAGAATTATGACGTCACAACTCACTGCGCCATACAAATTAGGATTTAACACTCGTTTTACGAGAAAGGGACAAAGCATCCCTGTCCTCTCTCAATCACTAGGTCAAATCTTTACATTTCTGGAATTTTATTAGCCGATTTTTTTTTCAGAATACGAATTATATTTTGTAACATTGGTCATAAGCTTTTTATTATCAATAAATCTAACATCAGTCAAGTACTGAATTGGAGGTTATCCGGTATTGTATCTGGATGATCTTGGATATTAGAAAGATTTGTATGCATCCACTCTTTTTTTTTTTTATAGTCTGCGATATTTTACACACCACCATCTACTCCCAAACTAAGCGGAGCTTGTACTGTGGGTACTAGACAATGAATGTAATAAATACTTATATACCTTTTTTGTAAATATATACTTATAATATATAAGAAACAACCAGACGAACAAAAACACTTATATTCATCACATAAATATTTGTGTCCTGTGGGAATCGAACCACCTCACTCACTCACCTCGCACTCCTGTGAATCTCCTTGAACCACTAAACCACAGAGAAAACTTTTATTTTCTATTACTCTATGCAGGACCTTATTTTTTTTTAATATTACAGAAGGTCGCCAAAGTGGTTTACATGCGGAAGACGAAAACTTCTAACATTGTATATTGGAACATTTGAGATGCCGATGTCTAGGTACTTGATATTTCATTGTTTGATTGATGTATGTAGGTAGTGTTAGAAGTAATGTTATGACAGCTTACTGACCTTGGGCTGTTGGGCAGTTTTTGTATGGATTTATGAACAATGATAATGATAATACTGCCGGCAAAAAATATTAATTAAAGCATTAACTGAATGGTGTAAAGTTTACGGGGGACAAAATGGTAATTTTTGATTAATCTTAATATGATGTAATATTTTATATCTGGATGAATTCATATTTACAACCTATTGAATTCCGCAATAATTTTATTATTTAATTCAGCAAAAGGGGCAATTTTATTTATTATACGTTTTTGCATTTTATAAAATGATATATATTTTTTTTTTATTTCATTTATTTTACTTTTACATAGAAAAAAAACCTTTTTAACAAAAAAACCTTAATAAATTAAATGCCACAGACTTCTAAGTTAATAAGAAAATCTAAATTTGTTTAGAGTTGGCTCACAAACCTTGTTTTAGTAATCATAAAATTCTGAATAAAATATCAGATGAAACTCAGGGCTTCATATTTGTACAATACTCAGCGCCGGAGGTTATCTTTAAAGGTTCTATTATATTTTAGACAACAAAATAAATAAATAAATACCCAGAGAAGTTCCAACGGTATAAACAACAGAATAATTGTTTTTTTTATCTCAATAATGAATAGATACCTAATTTTATGAGTTGCCTTTGGGAGAGTAGATTAATTGTACGCACTATGGAAAAGCCTGGATGCTGGAACTATATATAATGTGAGAAAACCCCGTGAGACCCATGAATGTATTGTTAATTATGTCACTGTGTGTAGGTACTAAAATAATTGCAAAATTGTTACGCCAGACTACGATACAACAAACTGTTTCTTTTTACACGTTTTACATGAAACTAGAGAAAACTTTCTGAACAAATTGATAAATAAATAATAGGCAGATACATCTCTGTTCCTTTTTTAGTCTAACATCTGTCAGTTATGTACGTCGTTCGTGTGCGTCACAGAGATGGGCACAGTGACGTCGATGCATCAAGTGGGAAACAGTCGACGAACGATTGACACTCGGCGGCAAATATCTTCGCTCACAAAGGAAATACTGTGACAGAACTATAGGTACCTGTTCCGCAAACATGAGCACTGATGCTTCAGTTTCAAAATAATGCATGAAATATTGTTCTGTAGGTTTATATAAAAATTTGACAAGTTCAAGACCGTCCTCCTCGCTGTTCGGCTCTTGAAAAAGGAATCCAGGTGTGATGATTATTAAACTTTTTTTTTATGGGATAAGGGGGCAAACGAGCAAACGGATCAACTGATGGTAAGCGATAACCGCCGCCCATGGACACCCGCAACACCAGAGGAGTCGCAAGTGCGTTGCCCGCCTTTTAAAAGGGTTTGGGCCTCCGCTCCGGTAACCTCACTCACTCGGCGAAACACAACGCAAGCGTTATTTCACGCCGGTTTTCTGTGAGGCCGTGGTATCACTCACTTTTCGCATATCTGATTCTGTCTTCTTGTTTTCTTTTAACATTAAAGAGGAAAATATTATATTTATTTATTTTTAAAAAAAAGATTGCGGCCTTATTAACTCATTTGGGTTAACTTACTATCGGAAGAAGAAAGGATAGCAGTCATTGAGGCGAGAGGCGACCTTCAAATTGCTTGTTCAGCGCTTTCACTGCGAATATTTTTGCTCTTTTTAGAGAATGTTTCCACAATAGGGCGAGTAGCACCTTTTAGGACACCATTGTAGAGATAAAAAGCTTTCTACAGAAAACGCGAGTCTCAATGTTAGAAATTACGCTCTTTGCTCTTCACGGATCCCAATTCGCATTACAAAACAAAAAGTATCTCCGGTTTTCCAAATCCCTATACGGTAATAAAATGAAATAGCGAAAGAGTTCACAAAAGCTTGTTGTGGATCAGTAGGATGACTACAGTTTTATGCTACAAAGTACGATCCTCGTTAGAAGTCACCTGGGACTGTCCCGTCTAACAGTGAACGCGGGGGACACAGTAATTCCGAATCATCGGGCCACCACAATGAGATCGACGCTTTTAGCGGAATTGAAACGTGCGACGGACGGTGTACATGTTTTATTGAAATTAATGGATGCACGCTAGTACTGGAAAACATACACTGTGTGGTCGAGTCCTTTGACACGATTTATTGGTTCGTGGAAAATAATTTCGGTTACGATGCGTTTAAAAGTTTATGCATCGGTTTACGTACATTAATTCGTGTATTATTTGTCTGGTTATCTATATTTCTTGAATTAAATCATCAGATAAAATTAGACATTTATTTATGTAAAGTAAACAATAGATTAAAGATCTTTTACTATCGCAATTTGTTTTTAAATAAAGGCATATCCTGTAATTATGTTGCAATACGAATGCAATTAAAATATACTCTTAATAAATTATCGTTTTATCGCTTTTGTTTAAGTTTCTCCTCATTTTTGAACAATAATTAAAAATGGAATGTGTATGCGAAATCATTAAAATTAAAATAATGAAACCAAATACCAGTGTCCAGTATGGTTGGTTGATGAAACGTTACTGCTCATTTGAGTTGTAAACTGATTACTTGAAATTCGATTTTGATTCGGACGATAGGTCTCCCTTCGCGCCCGTTTACCGATCGTCGATTGCAAACAGCGAATAAAATCACTTAGAAATTAAATTACGAATCGAAATTGTACACTATGAAGTTGTTACCTATATTTTTAAATGTTAGTAGGTATATTTTTTTTCTAGAACAAGAGAAAAATGGAGCATACACAGCGTGAAGTGGACTCTAGTAAATTGGCTCTTTTTTTTATGGGGTAGGGGAGCAAACGAGCATACGGATCACCTGATGGTAAGCGATAACCGCCGCCCATGGACACCCGCAATACCAGAGGAGTCACAAGTGCGTTGCCCACCTTTTAAAAGGGTTTGGGCCTCCGGTAACCTCATTCACTCGGCGAAACACAACGCAATCGTTGTTTCACGCCGGTTTTCTGTGAGGCCGAGGTATCACTCCGGTCGAGTCGACCCATTCGTGCCGAAGCATGGCTCTCTCACGTGAAGCTCTTTGTATTACACCATGTTTGAGTGAAGTAACATTTCTTCGACTTCGATCGAAATAATAATAAAATATTGTATATAGAAATTGTTACCTATTTACATATTTGTATTCACTTTTGTATTCCGGTATTGTTACAGGTATTTCACAATCTTGATCTACATACAAGAAGTGATTTGCTGCGGAAAATTTAACTTATTATGGTAAGTCCAATCACGTAATTATAATATCTAACCTTAATGTGCAAAAGTTTGATCAGGAAAGGGGCGCATTAAGGCTGTTGTTATTTTGAACAACTTAGGTATTCTTTTTTTAAATTCAAATTTTATTGTTTCCTTATGCTATTAACTAAATTTCTAATATTATTAACATCATTCACATTTTATAATTTTAATTATTTATTTTTATTTATAGAAATACGAATTGATATTTTAAAATCGAAATTTCAAAATGTTAAATCTTTCTATTTACATAAATTTTATAAGAATCTTAAATACGTTTAAAAATACCACATTTCCCATGTACAAATATCTGGAAATTCACAAATTTTATTTATTCCGTTCAGAAATCGAGCTTAGCCTTAGTTTAGACGCCAATCAAGTAGCTGAAGTTTTATTTACTATGGTCATAAATACCTACTGTTAATTACGAAAATAATTATCGTTGAATTTAAATACGAACCGCTATTGATTGAAAAACATGATAATTTCCGTTAATAGCAAACGCCCGCGGTTGTATGTACGTAAATCAGACACAACAAATTTTAAATCATAAAACGTTGTCCAAATTGTGTAAACAGCCTTTATGTGTGTTACAATCTGTCGCTTTGAAATGACAGACGATCCTATTATTTATAATGTATTGTTCTGTACTCTGTGTAAAATTCAGTTCTATGAGAGATTTTGAAATAATGAAATTTCACGCCGTTTATAATGTCCATGGTTCGGCCGTGAACATGGCTGGATGCTGTTAAGATTGCAGATTGAAGGCAGATTGTGACTGCCGAGCTAGTTATCCTGGAGTTGATTCCTAGACCGAGCTGTATGATTGAATTCTTTTTCTATAACATCCTCAGTTCCCGCTTGGAGTTTGGTTTTGTATTCATTAATAGCAATATGTTCGCCTCCCATTATAAGAGACTAACATGGCGGCGAACAATCTCTGCTTAGCCCTTTGGGGAATACAGGGGTGATAGTATGAAAGCGAAATAGAGTAGTATGGTTGCTTATGCCTGATAACACTTGAAGTTGAACTTATTAGTTGGGACGCTGGCCGGCGCGAGCGCTACCGCTGTGCACCGGCTGGGGGCACCCAACCATAGCCAGTCACGGTCTGCTACCGCTCCAGTTTTAATCTGCGATAATACCTACAATTATTCTCACAATACACTTGAAAATTACTCCATTCTCTTTTTTTATCATTAAGATAGAGGTATAATAAAAAAAATAGACTCGTAGGAGTCGTAGGTAATGCGTTGACATAGTTACCTACAATTGTTTTTGCGGTCTTAGATCACAGTCGTGACAGTTTATTGTAAAATACAAAGTTTTTATAGAAAATTAGTCGACTTACCCGTTTAATTTTTTATGAAAAAATTATCGCCTTTACGAGTGTACTGTGTATACATAATACTCGTTGTTACACGTGTTTGACTTCGTGTTTGTCGACCTCTGTGGTTTAGTGGTTCGAGTACCGGACTGCTGACCATGAGGTCGTGGGTTCGATTCCCACAGGACACAAAAAATTATGTGATGAATATAAGTGTTTGTGTTCGTCTGGTTGGTTCTTATGTATTATAAGAACGTAATGTATTTACAAAAAAAAGTATATAAGTATTATATCCATTGTCTAGTACCCATAGTACAAGCTCTGCTTAGTTTGGGACTAGATGGTGCTGTGTAAAAATGTCCCAGAATATTTATTATTTATTTATTTATTTACAATCAGATAATACGCTAAACTGTAATTGGCTTAATTTTTTTATTGTTATTTATGTATGTATTGAATTAATATAAAACGCCGAATTAAAATTCACACATCCGTGGTTCTTAAATTTGAATGTCGTAATAAAACTATCCTAATATGTCCTAATAAAAATAAGACGCAGCTATCTTTTCATTTTCAATAAAATAAAATAAAAAAGTTTTACAATACCTTAGGCTTTTCGAAAAGCACAAACACAGCTAGGTGTTCAGACAGAAAAAGTAAAACAAAAGAGGATTTCGAAGTATTTTCAGCACGTACGCCGCTCGCCCGAAGCTGTGGCGAGCTAACGGTGACTTTTAATTAATTTTGGAAAAATCTATCGCTAATTACGATCCAAACAGCATTCAGCACAGTTACGTCTTTTTACGCCAAAGTTTTTCTGATGATCAGTTTAGTGAAAAAATTGTTAGTTATTTTTGTAAGTCAATTTTTTGCATTAAACTTTATATTAGATAGAATTACCTATACGTTTTTTTTATTTGCTTTCCACGGACGCTTTTACCTAACCTGTGTTCCAATTTTTAAGTCGTCAAACTAAAAAACAGTACATTTGAACAAAAGGTAATAATGAAACTACTTTAGAAGGTACCACAAAGCCTTGATAAAGTGTGAATTTTAGACATTTTAAGTGGATAGAAGTATAGGTAACACATTCACCGTTTAATCGTATGATAATTAACTATTAAATACGCACAGGCCGTCAAAACGACAGAGATGCGTGACTGCGTGTCTTGGATTCGAACTTGAGAAGTTTCACTTGGCAGGCCAATGGTCATATCACTAGGCAATCATGGCCTCTCCGCTCAAAATTAATAGTTGTTTGTATTTCAGCTATTTCATTCAAGCGAAAATAAAAATACCTAATTAGTATTTTGAGATTTCACCCCCGATGTCAACATGCAGAAGATTCTACGGTATTAATTAGTACACAGGATTGAATTACTATAACACTCTTCATTAACCTAATGAAATAAGATATCTTTTATCAAATAAGACCGTGAAATGGGAAATTTAAGAAAATAGGTGTCTCATTCCGGCCAGAGCCATTTCAAATGGGCCAGGCAAATTCATTTCATTTAGTTTATACTTAGCAGCCCAAATTAAAATTTCGACAAAATTAGGTTCTTGTATTGAGGCTCCTGCCTGAATTATGGCATGGACGTCTAGACTCCTTATCTCGGTTTTGTGATTAGATAAGGGGAAATTCATGTTCTAAGAGATTTCAATGTAATATCTAGAATACTAGGTATATATTTTACACATATTTCTCTAACTGCGAAGACTTTTTCACAAATATATAAGTGAATATAGTTCCAAGTTTCTACTACGCCTCAAAAACAATCTATCACTGCTTTATCAATACAAAACAAAAGCAATAGAGAGATGATTAATTAAGATTATCCCATTTTATTTTACTATTCCCTACACTAGTTTGTCTACGTACAAATTTATAGTCGGGTAGGGGTGTACCTTGTCGGTTACTATCAAATAAATGAGTCCGTTCGGTTTGATTCATGTGAATGGGGATCGGAAAATACCCGCCAACAAATAAAACGAATCAAACTATCAACTGTAAAGGCAGCAACTGAATCAGAGCTAGGGATGGGCTATTTTTTATACGACTAATTACTTTAGGCAAACTTTGGCTATTTGAATCACGTTATAATGTAAACATAAATTTAGTAAAAATACGCTAAGCTGTAAATTGGAAGAGCAACACAGAAACTTTGGTAGGCTAGAGTTCATTATAAATTAATCTGCAAAAGTGGTTTATATTAGGGGAAAATTTACTATAACCACCTGTAAACCCTTTTTATGTGGTAATAAAATCTATTATAACTAAAATATTGCATTAGCTAATTAACAATTGTCTCTTATTAGTATTAGTATTGAACCAAAAGTGGATATTGCCTAGTGCATCTGAGCGCGACATGTATGTTATATGTTCTGGAATCAATTACTAGGTTGAAAAAAGCGTTATTGGGATTATCTATGAAATACTCACTAGTAGGCAATAATATCGTTTAATGGCAGTAGGATCGCACCCTATTACACTGAACCTAAACATACCGGCGAACTGTGATTGCACATTAGTACATCTTTGCCCAACCCTTCGGGGAATACAGACGTGATGTAGGTATGTTATAGATATTGACTGTTTATTTAATAAAAACTTGATTAAAATCAGAAAATATCAGGTAAAACATTTACATAATTACAAACGCAAATTAGCCGTTGACTGATTAATCTAAGATCCTCATAGATATCATATCCATCATAACATCTTTTTTATGTTGTACCTACTGCTTTACTTAGTTATATCTGATTAGTGTTTTGTCATCTTTTTTTTTAATTTATGTCAACATGGCTTGCAATTACTAGTGTTATAGTCGATGATTTGATGATTGCCGAATATCGATATCGATATTTAGTTATCGCGTTTGCGTTTCGTACATCGCACGTGACTAGTAACTTCACGCAAGGGTTACTATGATCCGCTTGTCAGATTTCCTTCATTATTTTTTTGTTTACCATTTGTCACGTATTTTGTTTCCTAATTTGAAAGTACCGCACGGTCTATTAAGCATAAATTGCTAAGGTCTATATTTAATGACTTCATTATTTTTGTTGAATGTCCGCGCTATGAATATAATAGGCGATTGTTAAATGTTAACTAATTTGAGATACGATCAAAATATACGGTGCAATAATTCATGCTATATACTTGTAACATACAAGTATATAGCATGAATTATATAGCATCAAGTATTATATCTTGAATGGTAAACAAATAGCTTATATAAAATATAACTAAGTATTCAAATCAACACCAACCTACACAAGACACTTATTTTTTTAATAATTATTGTGTTAGGGTAAAATATATAATAATAATTTATAATTATATTAAAATAATTATACAATTTTGATATTTTTGATATTTATTGTATAGAATTAAAAACTGTAACAAAAATATTACGGTGCTCCACAGGGTCCATAATTGTTTTTAGCTTTTAAGCATATATACATTATATGTTAACCATCTAAAACGACATTGTGAAATACACATTATGAATATGTTATTGTCAAAACTTTAATGAACATTTATTTAAAAAATAAATAACTTCCAAACACCTTGCTATCAACGACGTGTTCAAAATAAAATTTAACATGAATACCTGATATACATTTCAAAGTTAATTTAATTTGCACGAAATACTTCATACGATTTATAATTTCCGCCCCTTTATATTCGGGCATGGCGTCCTAAAAAGTGGGAAGCCATTGACAAAGCCGGTTGGCAATTAAGAGCACTATTCATTCAACCGGTGCGCGCCCATAAGTTTGAACCTAACCCTTTATCGCTGCTTCGTTTGCCAGTATTTTGCACACGCTTGGCACATAACTCTGTTGAAAATACCGGACAACATATTGAACCTTATCTCATTTGAAGGAAACATGTTAAATACGCTTTTTAGGTTCAGTTTTATTTTTCTGCTCAGGAAGTTGTTTGTGTAATGTAGCGCAAATTTTGCGACATAACCTACAAACGTAGAAAATTCCACATCCCCTTTTATTTGTCAACATGGCATTTAAATAATGTTTTGTAGGAACATAGTACTGGCAACCCTGCGTCTAACGACAGTTTACCGAAACAGTTGGCACGAATGTCTGTAACTCGCACATCAAATTAGTAAACGTGTGTTAGCTTTAATTTTTGGGTCCAAATGTAATAAAAACTTATCGGAGCATGCCGTAATAAATGCAAATTAATTAATTATTATTATTGGGTGGACTCCCCTCTTCTGCTGTAAAATAAAGGGAAAATTGTGTCTATAAATTAATTTACATGTGGTCCCTGCAAGGATATTCGAGACTCAGTAAAGTTCATGTTACAGCCTAGCCTAGTGGTCCTTGGCGCGACTGCTACGCTAGGGGTCCTGGGTTCGATTCCCAGGTCGAGCAAAGTGTTATTAGGTTTTTCTATGAAATTCCCAGTAACAGCACGGAGATTGGAACTTGTGCCCGGTTAATGGCAATAGGCTCGCTCCCTATTACATAGCGGCGAACTGTGGGTGTACATTACTACGCCTCTGCCTAACCCTTCGTGGAAAAACAGGCGTGATGGTATGTTATGTTATGTAAGTTAGTAGTAATGGAGGACACAGATGATTTGCTTCAATTGAAAATCTTGGATCACTCCTAATTATGAGTATCTACTAACAGACAGACTCCTAAAGCATATACTTCATAAGAACATAGCCCTCACTAAAGAGTCCATTTTATTGAAAAAAATGATACATAACATTGTAGTAGACCTACTTTAGCAAGTACCTACCTATCATTATTAATTTAACTGTTGTAGATTTTAGGAATTCGAAAAAAAATATTTATAACAAGCAAGTAAGATTTTAAAAGTAATATTACGTACACAAAAGTTGATCATTCTCTTGATTGGTTCGTTTGAGCGGGGCTATTTGACTACGCCTCCCGGGACCATTAGGTTTCACTCAATTGCCGGACCCAAAGGGAATCTAATTTTTTTCATACTTAGGTACCGATTACGGAATCTGTGTGATATTATGTAGGTTTCTTATTCCAATTGGTCTTAAAGAAAATTTGTTCTAGAAACATAACGTTGGAGTCGATTGAGCTATATTTTGCTTCGAGTTAGGTATGCATAAAAAAGAAGCATATAAAAGTAAATTACAATTGTTACATATAGCCTAAAATGTAACAACATGGAGTGTAATCCACGCTCATTCCAAACTTTGGACCACAAATAGTTCGGGGCAATTCCTGTTCCCGACACAGGGTTATTGCGTTTTGCACATCGCGACACCTGTATCTGACACCACAGAGGACTGCCCCGACATCACAATATTACACTTATTGTAAACACACGCACACATACACACGGCCTTCTCAGAGATTTTCAGCATTGAAAAGCAAACCTGTGTGTGTGTGTACAGACGGCAGGAAAATTAATCATCCTACTGTAGATTGCAGACATGTACAATCCTGGAGGTAAATCGACAATGTATTGTGTGCTTTGACTACTACTCGCCATAAATCAAACTTTAGTCGAGTTTCTAAAGCAACGTCAATGAACTAGAGAAAACTGATAATCTTGCAAAGTAAATTATATAGATCGTTTATCCCGAGCTTTCGTAATATTGTAACAGATATAAACAGTAGACATTCAATTAAAGACAAGCAAATAGCCGCTTCAGCAATAACTACGCTGGCTAATAATACCAGTTATTAGCTCCTTCGACTTTATCGCTCTTGGACACACAGAATTCTAAATAGTCGAATAGTCTAGCAGTTATATTGTACTGATGCCGACTAAGAGCATTACGATAAGACAGTATCAGTTGAAATTACCTATCATTCTATGGAATTCGCAGTTAGGTACCTACATAATTACTTGACTTTAATTAAAATTTATTGCTTCTAGAATTAAAATACCAAGAATTGTTATGTGAATCGCAATATTCTGAAGTTCTTATTTAGAATGTTCTTTTACTTCACGTCTTCTTCTTCTGTTCGAATCGTTATAAGAAATGGTGATGCTATTACGATGGTATCAAGATAAAGGTGGCTCAAGTAAATGTAAGTTAACGCATGCGTGGTTTATTGTTCGGTGACAATATAAATTTGATTTTCATTTAACTACCATACACTCAAAACGTTTAAAGAATTCCGAATTATGCCTTGATTTTTGTGATTTTTGATGGAATCTACAAATGCCATCTTCCATGGTCGTTAAGATTAAAGTTGTAAAGTATGTGCTTCGTAATTAATTTTAAATGTCAAAGACGAGGTCTCAAAAAATAAACTTTCGTCTCTTGACTTAAAATCTTTGCATTAAACGTTAACATTTCTTAGGACACATCAATGACAATTTTACTTAAAATCCTTTAAAGAAAACACTACGTCATTATTTTGATGGTACCCAAGTAATTAAGTAATATTTTTAAATTCCTACATCAGCTTTGTCTTTAATATCATAATAATCTAAATTTTCTTTAAGACCGAATTAACTTTTTTTAATTCTAGTTTCTTTGTAAGCTTTGTCAGAGTGCCAACCTTCCCTTGTAGCCTTTAGAATTTTAATTGGATATTCTCTGCAGAGATTTGCGTTTATGAAAACATACAGGTTTTCCCTGCTTGGGGTAAAAATGAGTTAAAGGCGTCGCTTGAGAAAACTTCCCCTGCCTTCATAGGAAAGGCAGGGGACGTTTTCTCAAGCGACTTAAAGAATTACGTTCAAACGTGATGCCTATTTTTTCTTGTTTAATTTACCTTTGCTTTGTTCCTCGTCTATTGTCTTTTTATTGCATACCAACGCGAGGGTTTGCTTACCCGTGATACAGATAAGTTTAAAAGGAGGAAGTACTTCCTTTAATCTTATTATTTTTCAAACCCAACTTGTGGTCTTTAGATCCGCAGAAAGTAGAATCTGCACATTTTTTCTTAGTTATACGGAAAACTATACCAATTCTAAAAGGGGTTACTTATAGATACTGTGATGATAAACAACTTACTGTTCTACTGCAACTTTTTAAAATACATAAGATTTTTTACCCATATCACATGCGAACTTCTTGTCTGCTTGTTTGGGTAGATTTTCTGTCACCAAATATTTTTTTCTTTATCATAGGTGCTATAAACCCCTTTTCGAATAGTCTAGACTAGATTTATGAATTTCTTTTCGCTACGTCAGTAGTTACTATTACAATCAAATTTTTTTCAAGTATTTACCGCATTCTAAACTAACTTTCTCTATTTCAATGGTATTGTTAGTCATTTTATAAAAAAAAACACTTATTGGCAGTTTAGTGATAAAAAAATTATAACTTTCAACAAGTGAGTTTCAGATCAGGCCTAAAAAAATTATAGATACAGTATTAAAGTATCTAGGAAATTTTTGCCCAGCAGTGGGACATCGAATCTATATAAAATACTACTATTTTATATAGATTCGGTGTCCCACTGCTATAGACTACAGACGCTACTGCTAAGAACTTGGCTACCCATGTTCTTATTATTTTTGCTTTTATTTGACTCGTGATAATATTTTACACGTTCACTTTATGGCATTTGTACCAATATAGCTAATCCTTTTTTGGTACACAAAGTCGAGTAACGAAAAATACGTGTCTTTGAGATTCAAGTCTTGTGAACATTCGTGTGAAGTATTTATTTAAGCTGGCGACTGACCGACATAATTCGAGCGTGTTACAAAGCGAACATTCGCATATCTGTACAGCGAACCGAGGTACTTGCCTGTTGCATGTGTTGCAACTGTCCTGTAACACGCTCGTTGCGAATGGTACGTTACAATAACATGCTCATGTTAGTCACCAGTTTTAATTTAAAGTACAAATCTTGCGTACAGTGACCGATACGAACGGTGGAATATTAAGTAATCCACTTCTCACAGTAGACTCTAACAAATTGCGTGAGAAGATGAAGAACCGATATGTTTTGTCTTCCTTTCACACAATAAAAAACTTAATGTGGCTGATATTTTAAACTCGACACTTTTCTGACGTCAGTTCTCAAAAAAGCTCTCTTCATAAATAATATTCTTCTACCATGGACTAGAAACTAAGTTTCTATTATTATTGTAAAATAATTCTATAATTATTATATTGTCTTTCAATTTCATTACCTAACTATACCTATTAACTCCTATAAAATTATACAGAAAAAGTTCAAATAATTGTTTAATTTAGGTATTTTATAAATGAATACCCTGCAAATAGTATTAATTATTGTTATCTTCTTTTAATATTTACATTAATAGTAACTCCCCGATAATCTAGATCGGTTTAATTAAAATACTATCATAAAATCTGTAAATCACGAATAATTTGACATTTTCATTTGAGTTTCGTATGGCGTGTTCGTTAGTTCTTCATAGAACCTTCATGTACGGAGCCTGTGTGCTGGTTCACCATGCTCCGATGCTTCAAGCCCCGCTGACTGGGCAAGTGGTTCCGCTTCCGATTCCCTTAATTGGTAAATCTTAGCTGACACGGCGCTTTGCAATTAAGGCGGGCTTCTATGCAGCTTGTGCAGATGAGTGAGATTTAATGCATCGCCTCGCAACTTTACAGAATTAGAGAGCAAATTAATTAGTTGAAAGCGTATATGATTGAAAGTTCTGTATTACCTCGTTCAACAAGTTATGGTATTATGATCTACTTTTTTCGGGAATTTGGTATGGATTGAACAGTTTATTCTACACACCTCATCTCTTATCATCAGTAAGGTAGGTACCAACTTTTATATGTTGGTAAACAAGCTCATGCCACAGGAATCGCTTGGATTTGAGGCAACTTTAATCAAAATATAATGATTCTATGATAAAATGGTGGCGCTGCTTTATGTCGTCTCTAGCAATAGACATGATATTAATTATTGAGCCACAAAAGATGAGCTGAAACCGTAACGAAAGGAATGAATCTACTTGATGTGTAGAGTGGCATCTTGTTCACTCAATAGCAAAACAATCTCAATAAAAAGTAGTGGTACGGCCTGTGTTCTTTTAAATCTTGGGTAAAGAGGAGGGACGGGTTCTTTTAGTTTAGACTATGTATATCGTAACATTTTTCACGCGACGTTTGATAAAATTTTATCGCTGCTTCCATTGACTTAATATGAAAAACGCAACGACAAAATTGTGTCATGTCAAATTATTTTAGTCTAGCAGGTCGCCTACTAAAGCTTTGTAGTGAATAATAAACAAACCTGTCAAAGAAAAACTGTGACCGAGACCTTCATTTTGTTTGTGTTATAGATCGCGTTGTTTTAGCGGATCAAGTTTGCAACATTCGCGTCACGTCGCGAGTTGTTAGCAGTAGGGTGTTTGTTTGCGAGCTGATCTCGAATACTGGATACATGATTATCAGAGGCGAGAAATCAATTAACGGCACGTGGCATACTTACCAACTATGAATTTCGGATTTATGATATCCGCATCGGATTACGCTTTTTTACCGGATGTGCGTCCTAATTGGCCTCTTTCGTAACTGAGGCGGCTGACTAGCGTGGAGCCTATGTTCCCGAGTTCAATTCCTAAGTCAAGCAACGTTACTGGGTTTTGCGGTGAAATTCTCAGTAGCTGTTTCCATTTATGCCCTATGATAGTAATAGGTTCGCCCCTCTTACATCAGATCTGAAACATATCAAGGTACTATAGACGTTCATCATACACCTCCATCTAAGCCCTCGGGAATACAGGTCTGTGATATTGTATTAGATATGTGACCTATATATAGAAAAGTGAAGAATGCTTAGGTGCCAACTACAGGATTTGAAGCGCCGGGAATTTAATAATATCAATAAAAACAGATCCTTAAAAAGTAGTTTTGTTTCAATGCTTACTAATTTGAAAGAAAGAATTTCAAAAAAACCTGTTAGTATTTTCAATTATTGTAATTTACATTTGAAAATTCGGTCTGGTTTCTATCAGTTTAATTTAAGTCGGCAGAACACCGGAGGTTGGAACACGGAAAAATGCGTAAAATTTAGAAAAGCTTTGGCATTAGCATTACCCTATCTTCGTTGGTGATTTTCATCGTTAACCATGGGAATTTCTTTTCCGGAATAAACGAGTTAAGTCAACCATAAATTTTGGGCCAAAATGGGCTTCTCGAATAAGTTATCATCGGCGGTTACGATGCGGAGTGGCAAATTTTATCTGTCGATAACGCCGATACAGATTTTACGAGATTCTATTTTGTTACATACAAAACATCTTTGTTATATTGCACAGTAATGGCATTTACGCAATATTTTGTTCGGGGCGTGTATGTGTTCCGTATAAGGGATTGTGTTGAGTCATACTGCATGATGCTTTACGAAATTAATCAGTCTTGAATAGATAAAGCTATATTCCGAGCCATTACCTAACTATGTTGATTGAGTCCTCCGAGATCTTAGATCGAGAGTCGATCGAGAGAGCTCCGAAAATGAGCGCTATCAAACTACAGATGTGGTCCTGAGCGCGACTGCTCCGCTAGAGGTCCTGGGTTCGATTCCCAGGTCGAGCAAAGTGTTATGGGTTTTTCTTTGAAATTCCCAGTAGCAGCTCGGAGTCAGGAATTTGTGCCCGGTTACTGGCAATAGGCTCACCCCCTTTTACATGGGACCTAAACATACCGGCGAACTGTGGGTGTACATTAGTGCGCTTCTGCCTAACCCTTCGGGGAATACAGGCGTGATGGTATGTTATGTTATATTTTACTATGAGAGAAGAAAAACCTATGAAAACTAAGATAGTTGCAATAAAAAAGTACTATAGCCAAGCTACGTAGTATTAATTGAGCTATAAATGAATACTCAAAGCAATAAAATGCCGTAATGGAGCCATTTCTTATGTAATTCAGTGCAATAGGTTTGAAAATTAAGGCTAATCTCGTGTGAATTGTGCGTGTGTAACAAATAGAAACAATTAAGTTTTCCCAAGCCATGTTACGTGTGCGTGAAAAAAATCAGAAATTGTTCGTATTGTTATCGTTCTAGGTAAATAGGGTATACAACATATTGACCATTATTTATACAAGAATATTTTTTAAGCAGTGCGCTAAAAAATTTTGGTAGTTCAGTATCAGTAATAGAACACATTCCCATTATTAGTTCAAAACATTTTTTTAAATTTTTATCCGGCTTGAAATCAGCAAAGTATGGACACATAATATCTATTCGCAATAATAACAATATGCACGTGTGCCAGCCGACTCACGCGCCGGTGTACAGCTGATGTAGGTACTAATACGCGCGCGCTTTGCCGTGCGCTAGCGAGTAACCATAAAATCAGTTTCAAAGTAAACATCTTTCGTTAACGATAACTTCGATAATTTGTACTAAGACATATCAAAATAACAAATTGGTGTTTAATAAAAGTCGTTTAAGTTTCAATTGTCAAAGTTTGCGCACTGAATAAAAATTATTCCGGTATATATATCTCCCGTCATAGTCTTGGCGAATGTCACGACTCCCATGGCTGTAGAAACTATAAGTAAATCCTTTAGGGATGCGAGTGAAACTTCGGGCAGCAACAAGCTTAAAATATACTTTTTATATACAATTCCATAAAACCCTAATGTAGAGTAAACTATATTAAAAAAAAGAATAGAATCAAATGAAAAAGACCAGTGCGTACCTTATAGTTTGCATCTCTGTTTAAAAATACAAATGTGTGCGTCTTGTCTTTGTAACTTTATTTATTTTCTTTCCTCTTTCTTGCCTTAGATACTTCAAAATTATTCGATCGATTCACATTGGCAAGCACTTGAAATTTGGAGCAACTATGAAACACCAACGGTATTGATTTCCATTTATCTATTTACGAGTTTGACTTCAAAGTCAAACAATAGTTGTTTGATGTAAACAGTTTATCCTTGATATTGAGCAAGAGTGGAACTGAATCAATTTTGCTTAAGTGACTTTAAAGTTCAATTTAATATTGCGTAAATTTTAGTGCAAATAGTAACGGTTCTATTCTTTGTTTTGTAATGTCCATTACAAGAGTTCTGTTCGGTTGTTGAATTTGTTTCAGAATTTGTAATTAAGTTACAGAGTGATTAAGTGGCACATGCAATAGGGGGCTCGTAGCTATGTGCTAAATACGTTGACTAAAAATTAAGTCGCACATGTAATAGGGGGCTCGTGGCTATATAATAAATCCGCTGACTAACCGATTTACAAGTTTAAGCTGTACCAGCCATAGTCGATCTCTGGAGAGGTGACGTAAAGCCATAGGTTTTCATAGGAATACGTATGACAATTGTAGGTGGTAGACAGAAAGCTCAACCTTAACAACCAGTCCTTAAGAGTATGCTCAGAATATTGTCCAGATATTGGATTTCAGAGGTCTGATACAGTCGCCTCGTATAAAATACTGATATGCCACCACATCTGGTTAGACTTTTTGTTCTAGTACGGAAAATCCTCATGGATCGTACACCACTTGGGGGGCGGCGTGGTATGTCGGACGCGTACCTACCGACTAAAAACCGTACTTGCCTTCTCTTGCCCTATAGCCACGGTCATGGGATCCGTGACATGCACCACGACCGTGACAAACTATGGTCCAGCATAGACTGGACCCCTTCAGAAGGCAAGACCTACATCTGATTAGACTGGAAGCCAACTGCAACATAGTTTCTTTCTCTTCTAACTTTTTTCACACTACACTTACTCAATTATCAGATTTATTCCCAATAAATTAGTCAGTAGATATGCTTAATAAAAGAGAGTTTTTTTTCATAAATTCCATATAAGTAATGTCAAAATCCTATCCCTAGTAAGAAAATTTGTCGAAGGCTTTGTTATTGGCCGTTAAACAGGAGAAAATAATTACTTAGTACGTAAAACTCTTTCTTTAAATAAACAACGCAATTTGGTCTTAGTTCATAGGCAAATAATGAAAACTCGGCAGTCAATTACGACTAACATAGCCAAAGAGCAAGATACAACCCTGAAACATAGTTACAAAATGTTTGGCAGAAAACTTGGATATTACGACATAACACAGTCAAAGCAGACGAACTTCCCAGTAAAATTAACTTCACCTTGCGACGTGTAATAACACGCGTTCTAGTTTTCTCCAAGTTCACAAGTCCTGTATTACTTGTATTGTATTACGGAAAGTTACCGGTTTTGTGTTTACTATAGTTACTTTCGCTAGGAAGCTGTTGCAACTGTCAAAACAAGAATAAAGGACAGTCACCGCAGCACGCACTGGTTCATTTGACAAAAATCTTTGTTAAGGAAGTCTCTGTGCAGATCTTTTATAGGGAAAAAACAGACAGCGATCCACATTGCACAATCCTAGGGTCGCCACATACAACTGTGAATGGCCATGCGTTTTTAGTCGGTAGGAGTCTGACATAACCCTCCGCCTTCTCTTTCGAGGGATGAAAGACATCCATGAGGATTTTCACTCGAAAAAAAGGTACCTCGTTAATCCGAGAAGTCTTCGAAAGGTCAGCATTAACATCAACATATTGCTGGCTTTCGCGAGGAGCTAAGGTGGTTCAAAACGCTGATTGTAACCCCCTCATAACGTGCTATGGATAGATAGCTGTGTATTTTAGTCAGTAGAAGTTGGATATAACCCGTCGCTTTTCTTTCCAAGAGACGGAAGTATGCTATGATGAGAGGTATCCATGAGGTATTACAAAAAAAGAGTGATCCGAATATCCCAACCTCACGCGATCCCAAAATACGCGCTATGGCGTGAAGTTGCGGATAACACCCATACCATATACCGTATACCAATCCATACCATACATACTTTCACTCAATCAACGTATTCAGTACTCTCAATCGTTTGTGTTGTGTACACGGTTTCCTCATTAGCGTGCTTTTGTTCGCGACGTCCGAGCGTGTTACCTGTTCAGTTCATGTTATCGCACCAACATGCTCCAATCAAAGCTTCAAGGTGTCTCGAGCAATCGAACCGTGTGCATTAAATTATATCCCAAACCCTGTCACACGATTACCCGCCTTAATCCCGTTAAGCCATCGTCTATAGTTGCGTACACTGTTGTGATAGACGATGTAACCAATTGCGTCGGTATTTGTAAGCGTATTAACCTATTGTATTGAATACAGACGTCTGCCTCTCTTTGATGATTCACGGTGCAGTCGATTGTCTCATATATTATTGTCTAGAAACCGTCTTCGATTGTCTGCGATTAGAAATCTGTATACTTACGGAACGAGCTTAACAAACACATTGATATTAGAAAAAAATGTGTACGGTTAAATTATATAATTATATTATTCTGTTTGAAATATTATTTATTATTCCATACCATGTAATATTATCACTATTAAATAACGAAATGTAGATCTAGGATTGTGACCGGTTTGGTGAGTTCTTTTTTATATTTACAAGTGATTAGTTTATTAATGGGAAGCGTTCTTTATTCAACTTATTTATTTTACTAGCTTCTGCCAATGCCTTCGTCCACGTGGACCAATAGTTCCTGAGATTAGCGCGTTAAAGCAAACAAACAAACTCTTCAGCTGTATATATTAGTATAGATTAGATGTGATCGCGGCCGGCTTATGGCGGATATTATTTGTCCACATCCGGATCAAAGGACCAATAAAAACTACCAATAGGCATATCAAATCTAAATGCAATATAATTTAACGGGTATAATGAATTAAGCACGGGAAATGCCGCAAAACTACCATTCATCAATCCTGTTTAAAATATCCGAGCGTTAAGATACCGTACCGAAATCAAAAGGCATTTGAGTTCCTTGTCTACGGCCTTCACATTCCAAGAGGTCATACTCTATGACTATTGTGAATGTATGTATGTTAACAGGTTACAAATTATTCAAACATATAATGGGACCTTTGCTTTTTAAGGCACAAAGAAAAGCTAATGTAGACTCCAAAAAAATCGAGTCATGAGAATATTGAATACATTGATGATATGATGAATCTTAGTCTAAGTTTTAAAGTAAGCTTTTCTAAATGTTTGTGTCAATTGAATTGACGAAACCAGTAGAACATATCTTGATCTTGACCGCTAGGAACGAATGAATCTGTCAGTAGTTATATCAATTCCAGTATATTTTCAGTTAGATACATATTATGTCAATTTATTCTCGTTCAATAGATATTTTGCTACCTGCCTACGATATTAGGTCACACGTATTTAAAGCAATGTATAGGTATAGGATAATATTCGGCATACGAATGTTATGCGTGTCTTTGGAACCTGTGTTCTTTTTTTTTCTGGCAGCGAGGCCGAACGAAGGGTGTAGCTAGTTATGCCATAATATGCCTGTGGCAAGGTTTTGTTTGGAAATTATTGTAATGGTACGTCACCGTTTATAAATACAAATGTAAGGCGAATTTTCATGTACCTAATCATTTAAATACAAAATGAAAAAGTTATGGGCGCAATAAAGAAAAATGTAATATGATATCAAATACATACAAAGTTAATTGATTGTAGCTTTCAATTAACTTCGACAAACGCGTTAATTAATACAGTATCGAAGACTCATAAGGGAAGGAAGTGAGGAACGCTCAATTTTTATCTTATAGAAGAGAGGCGTCTATTATTAGATGTAATATAGGTCACACGTAGTACAAGATGATTGAAAATCGAATGGCCATCAGAAATGGCGAAGTAGTCAGTTGATGAATTTCAATACATATTAAAATAATCACACAGGATACAATTTCTATAAATTAAGAGATTGAGCATAAAAGCCAATAGACTGACCATATAAAAGGCGAGTTTTGCAATTTATCTTTAAAACTTATTTTGACTTTGAATTTATTGAAATCCTTGCTCGGTGACCATTAATTCTCCATTAATTTCTTTCTGACCTCCTTGTAAGTCTCGGCTTCCTACTACCTTTTTCAAACAACAACTTCAAAAATATCATCAATTACTCCGAAGTAAAGAACGTAGGTGATATTTGTTCTAACTTTCAGAGATGTTTTTGCCCTCAAAGCTTAGTCGATAAACTAGATCGATCTTAATAGAGACCGTAGACAGATAGAACACGCTTTATTAAATATATAACCAATATATATCGATATCTCCATCACGATGAAAATTGATCATAATATCGATACCGACACATTTTCTATAGAAAGTGGGTCGAGCTGATGAAGCGTCTCTTAGAAATGTTGGAAATTCGCTTTCAATAAGTGGTAAGAGTTAACTACAATGTCATTAACAAACCATAAGTGCGATGGGAACACATAAACAATATAATTTACACTAGCATGAAGTATTGTAAGACTTTCTTTGTTTTTAACATGTCGCTATGATTTCTATAGAAATTTAGGTTCATATTCCGTTCCTAAATAGTGCTTGGTACCAAAATTTATTATTGAAACAGAATCATTTCTATGCTGAAATTTAGGTACCTAATCTGTCGTTAATGAGAAAATATCATTTGTAAAAACTTTCAAAACGATATTGTCTGATTCAATCAAGCTTGAACGATAATTTGGAAATTGAAATTAATTAACCAAGTCTGAAAATGTACCGAAATGTTGGTCCGACTCGCAAACCGATGCCTTGAGCCCCTCTCAACATCACTAACAGTAAAAGATCTACTATAGATAATATGCAACATTGACTTCATTATACAGATTGTATTGAATGACTACAGCAAAGCTAAGTATTAGAGCAACTACACTATTATCCTTGAATTAATATAGATGTCAGTTGACCTTTTAAATATCTGTAGCATTATCAGTCTCATGGGTATGCCAACGGCTGTCACTAGCACCAATGGGTTGAGCCTCGCTAATGTTGAGACTAGTGATTTTGACATGGAAATCTATGTGGCAGCGAACTGCAGATCTTTTGACATAAATAATTATTTATCCACAAATCAAATCCCGATGTTTCGGATCCTTTACAGCTGATCCGAAACGTCGGGATTTGATTTTTACTAAAATAATGCGATAGAATCCGTAAACTTGTTTTATTGCGATAAAATCTGTAAAAAGTGGTTTTGTTTAAATTTTGTCTCACTTTATCCTCTACGAAACGTACCTACCTAAATAACTTTAGTAAATAAAGCAATAAATTTAATGTTGTATAATAATTGAGATAACGTAGCCAAATTAACTATAGATTAAATCATCATGATCGGCCATTATCCCAATCGGCTTGTTAATCAAGCGATTATGATTGATGCCATGGTTAACGTCTAGCTATTACTATTAAGTAATCTGTGGTTAAGCCCAATTGTTAAGTAGAACACTCGACTCTGTTTGGTTTGGTATAAACTATTTGGTCAGAGAGTCGCCTTTTCGTCGTTAAATAGTCGTACTTACTGAGTTTCATGAATAAATATTAAATTTTAGTTCAATATTTAATTTAATTACTGTTGGACAATTTCAAACCGGCGTAAAACAACGCTTACGTTGTGTTTCGCCTATTGAGTGACAATACCAGAGGCCCAAACCCTTTTAAAGCACTTGAGAATTCTCTGGTGTCGCGAGTGTCCATGGGCGGCGGTAATCGCTTACCATCAGGCGATCCGTCTGCTCGTTTGCAACCCTATCCAATACAAAAAATATATACTGAATGTACCAGCTTTCTATAAGTCTACTATCTAGTCCTTACTAACCTTTACATTGTATAAGCTGATAGTAAATAACAGTTACTCTATTTGTGTTCAGGTAGGTTGGTTTACATGTAAAGAAAGGCATTAGAAAAAATATTTCAAGGGTAGGTACTTACTTACCCTCAAGAACAGGTCCTAGTGACCCAGTGGCACGCGACCGCTTGGTTTAACCACTTATCACTAAACACTTTACATTGATATTTATTATTTCACTGGCTATTACCTACTGGCTAACACTACGGGCTATGCAAAAACGAAACTCGCATCGCAAGTTCGTTTGAAAACGCAAAAAGTACAAAAAACAACGCGTGCGCAATGCAAAAAAAAAACACCGAAGGAAACACGAATTATCTATACTAATACTAATATAATTAGTATAGATAATTCGTGTTTCCTATATATAAAGCTGAACAGTTTGTTTGTTTGCTTGAACGCGCTAATCTCAAGAACTACTGGTCCGATTTGAAAAATTCTTTCAGTGTTAGATAGCCCATTTATTGAGGAAGGCTATAGGCTATATTATATCTATAACTAGCTTTTGCCCGCGACTTCGTCCGCGTAGCGTGATGATATATAGCCTATAGCCTTCCTCAATAAATGGGCTATCTAACACTGAAATAATTTTTCAAATCGGACCAGTAGTTCCTGAGATTAGCGTGTTCAAGTAAACAAACAAACTCTTCAGCTTTATATATTAAAAGTATAGATTTTATTGTTTTGAAATTAAACTTATTAAGAATCTATCTCTCTCTAACAAAAATAAAACATGAAACAAGTAAAGAAGTCCCGATGGATTACATAGTCCACCTATTTTTTTTTTCAAAGGAAATATCTGACATTGCCGTACCTGATGTCAAAGACTGATTTGACAGCACTGCTCTCTGAGCTCTTTCTTTCTTTCTCTAAACATTTTCTGTCCTTTTTCGATCATATTTGTAAGATAGGGATAGATATTGTTATTGTTTATTGATATAGATAGAATGCGATTTGCAGCGAATCCGATCATTATTCTGATACAACAATTAATTGTACTTACATTTGTTCCGCAGTATTAATTATTGCTTTAGGACGGGGCAATAGGGCCAAAGTTAATCTCGGGTAGAAATATATACCACGTTACGACCCGCCCGGGATTGCGGAGACGAATGATGCTTAATAAAGACCAAATTAGTTTTCTTTTTAAATAAAAGGAGCTTAGTACAGGGATAATTCCGAAAACGTTGCTGTAAAAGTTGATAACTTGTGTCAAATGAAGTATAAAGTGATTGGAGATACTGCTTTTTAGGGTTTAGTTTTCAATGTAAATAATGAAGCTACTAAAATAATTTCTTAGCTGAGTTTTCGTCATTGAATTCTCATTGAGCTAAAATTTCATTAACTTTAGGTACTATAATAGAACTATTCTGGTCCTTAGCGAAACCTTAATATAAAAAACTACTACTTAAATACTAATAGATTAACTCGTGCGTATCCCAAAGTACTTTTCAAGACAAAAGGTTGCCAATGTCTTCCTCCAAGGTCCAAGCTATCTCTATAACAAAACTCATGACAATTGTACTGATTTCTGACACTTACGCGAATATTCATGACAATTGGACAAATTGACATGAGTTTTGTTTGAGATTGAAATTGACGACACGTTTGGCGTAGCGGCTGAGCCATTGGCTTCTGCGACACGTGTTGTGGGTTCGATCCCCACACGGAGCTTTTCACGGAGCAATGATCTTCAGGTAGTTGTTCCGGGTCTGGGTGTTTGTGTATGTGACAATTTGTGTTTGTAAACGCACCCACGACACAGGAGAAAATCCTACTGTGGGCCAACGTATTTTTCTAAAAAAAAAAATTGGACAGAGAGGTACTTTCACATATAAAAATATAAGTAAAGAATGAAAAAAATTCAAGCTGTAGGTACCTACTATCAATTATCTTCTTAATATTTAAGTCAATACGGCTGAAACTAGAAAGAAGAAGACCCACCATGACAAAAAGCTAACAACTCAGAAACGCCTTTTACTTTTATTACGAAAGAAATACCTCCTAGTGAAGAGAGTACATTATTCCAAATGTTCCCACTGCATCTGAAGTTACGTGTGGCCATAAAATTCAGGAAGAAGGGACAAATTCCCTCCCTGTGTTTTTATCAAGTAATAAAATGTTAGGCAGTGCTTCAGGCAACGCAATTTGGCCTCCACGCAAAATTCCACTCCGTTATGGACACTGTAATGGAAGCCATAAAATGGATATCTGATATAAATGAATGCTCACTAATATGGGATGTGTAAATGGATGTATTCGTGTTTACTATGCGAATTCAAATGTATATTTTATATATTATCCATATTTTTTTAATTTAACGTCGTAACACAACCTTAGTATTTTGTTTTATTTATAGGTACACATATATAGACTACGTAAATTCTCATGTACACAAACACTTGAAATAACTTCCAGTAGATCCTACAAATATTTGTCTGTGTGGGTACCTGAGACCGGCACTACAGAAGCTATGTATTCATGCCGTCATTTATTACATAAAGTATTACTAAATAGTTGTTTCTCGTGATTTTACTTTTTGAGACAATGACATAACAATGCTGACTGTGTTACCCGCGTTTATCTCTATATTCCGCAAACCCGTAACTAATTCCGTTTTCCCTCCTCCTTCCTCCCTTTTCCTTAAATACCGTCTTAGTGGATGCTTATAACATAATAGGTACCTACTGTCTACATTTCCTTGTAAGCTTGAGCGATTTTGCTCGATGTCGATCAAACAATTAATGAATACCAAATAATAATAATTTATGTTTTTGTTTTTTATGTGCTGTGTATAGTAAAAGTATTCAAATATTTCAGGTTCATACGTTCATATTAATTCATACAGTAATATTACATGCAAATGTAGCCAGGTAACCAGCCAGCTATTTTCATTAATTCATTTCATTAATAAAATATATTAAACAAAAATGTTCTTAATCTAAATAACCATGTTTCAAATTTCTTTTTTCAAAAATCAATCATGCGAACTCAATTTCCTTATGAAATTTGAAAAATTCGAGCCCTCAGGCAAATAAAAATCAATATTTAATTTGTTTATCAGGAGTTTCGAAGTTATCGCTTCGGCAGGGAAATGAATGGGGAAGACAAAAAAATCAACAGGCAAAAGGGGCTTGTTTGTCGCACTCGAATTGATTTATTTATGCAATAAATCTAACATCGGATTAATCAGGCTAAGTTTTTCCGGCGCAGCAATGTGTTGTCGTGGAAAATATGTTCGGTGAAAAATTGCGTTTGGCAAAATAAAACGCGTTGCGGGTAAATTTGCCGATTGTTGTATGGTGTTTTGTACAGCTACAATGACGTTCATTTTCTTTGTTTATTTCTATTATAATATTATTGAAATGCAAATACAGATGTATATTTTCTTTTTGTTTCTGGTAAGTAAGAATCCGGTTGCATACAAATTATATCCTACGATCCTGTGGGGTCTATAAAGGTCCTGTCATGCTCATGGGGAATATCACTAATCTCATGGCCATGATTATAAGGCAAAGAATGGCAAGTGAGGTTTTTAATCAGTTTGAGTGACACCGTACCACCTTCCCGGATGGCCGACGATTCATGAGTATTTACATTTTGACGTACCACAAAAAGGGGTGTTTATAGGTAAAATAATTGAATGAATATATTCACAAAGCGACTGTCAAATACTAGCAGTCTAGGATATCGTCGGAAACCTCTCGCAAACTTTTCTATTTATTTTTCGCTGCTCGAAAGTTGCCTTAAAACTTTTGGAAATTCACAAACCTCTTTTAGTATTTACAATACGGAAATAAAACCAACAACAAGCTTTTAGTATCCAGTAACTTTGCAGCAAACGGTCAACTAACAGCGTAGTTAAATTTTTCAGCGTTGTTTGCAATGTTCTCGACTGTCTGTGTTACTTCTGTCGCAATGACCCAAAAGCTAATTTCTGTACCATAAAAAACAGTTATATATCGGCAAAGACCTTTTGATATATTTTCTTTACACCAACAATCTTTGATAGCTATACTTACCTACTTTGAAAGAAAAACATAACCTAAGAAACAAATTGGAAGAGAAAAGGACGTTAGTAAAAGCTATCGAAAAAATAAGAATGAAAAAATCCATTCAAAAGTGGGGTGTAGGAGCGTTCCTGATCCCTCCACGATAGTACGTAAGTTTGGCAACCCATCTTTTTAATGTCCTGGCCGTCAATTATCATTAAGATTGGGGACGCGGTCTCAGGGAAACGATCGTAAGTCAATATTAATGCCTATAAAGGTGAGTGATAACCGCGTATCCGTTCTGCCCTTCCTATAAACTTTCAAACTACAATGTTATAGGGAAATAACCAATCACCGCTGACAAATGAAGGTTTTTGAATAACATGTTTGTGAGACCGAGAGTGAATGAAACATTTCCAGTTGAAGCTATGAATAGCAATGTGCTTTCTTTACATTTTTGTCAAAGCCATAAGCATTATGTATGATCACAAAAGAAAAAAGTACGAACCAGATAAAATTATCGCTGTGTTCCAGTAAAATTGTATTGAAAAATTGGACTAAGATCGCAATTTTTGAGACCATTTTCAAACAACAACGTAATAAAGACTAGTCATAAATGTCAAATAAAACGTAACATTAGCATAAGTATGTAGCGGTCTATTTACGAAGATATACTGTAATGCTTAGAGCTAAATATAATAAGGACACAATGCCTGTGCGTGCTGGCTTGGCAGTTCACGGTTATTACAATGCAGTACGTGTGAACAGGCTTGATGTTCGGAATTTGTGATGTCGATAAACTGCCCCTAACACGGTTATCTTGGCTATTTTTGTTTGTCCGTATTTCACAGGACTTTCAACTTTATTTTTAGTGGAACAAAAAAATACTTATTATACCATCGCCTGTATACGATTTGACGACGACCTCTGTGGTTTAGCGGTTCGAGTACTGGACTGCTGACCATGAGGTCGTGGATTCGATTCCCACAGGACACAAAAATTTATGTGATGAATATAAGTGTTTGTGTTCGTCAAAACAAAGTATATAAGTATTATATCCATTGTCTAGTACCCATAGTTTGGGACTAGATGGTGCTGTGTTTTACACAGCACCATGTCCCAGAATATTTATTATTATTATTTATTCCCCAAAGGAATTGGCAGAGCTGTACTAATATACACCCACTGTTCGCCGGTATGTTTAGGCCCCTGTAATTGTGCGGCTGCCTATTGCCATTAACGAGGCACAAATCACACACTCCAAGTTTCGAACTGAGAATTTCATAGAAAGACCCAATAACATGTTGTTTGACCTGGGAATTTCGTGCCTGGGAAATCTCGTCGAAAGCGTAGCGGTAGTGTTTAGGACCACTAGGCTAATGAGGTAGTTAGTAGCAGCAGTTGACCGACATAAGACAGAAGAAAATCTTAATCCTAGTACTAGTTACTCAGTACAAATCCCTCTATCAATCTGTCAAAGAAAGAAATCAAAGCGGGATCAAAGTTTTCGTATTCAAAATGTTTCCAATATCCGTTCTATAACCTTCAATATTTTGAGTAACGTAATAGTGGATGTCGCCACAGCGTGATTCAGTCCAAGTTGAAAACGCATTCTTCAAAATTGTGAAGGCGCAAGATAGTATAATGGAGGACATTAAAAATTAGCACTATTAAGTGCTAGTTATATAGATGTGAATTCTGCATTACAGTTTTAGTAGTGATGGAACGTTACAGGAGGGTGTGTAAACTGTCAAGCAACGTGACATTTTCCGCGCGATTGCACTTGAAATGTTTAGTGCGTTCTTCTACCGCCACGTCGCTGTGAGACGTCGCCATAGTGGCACTGTAAATTGCTGAACGGGAATTTAGAATTATATGCCTTACATGAAATGAGGGAAAAATAATATAGTAGATATAGAATAAGTAAGCAACTAAATAAAAAAACAAGTAAATATTACCTAGATGTATTTTTAATGCAATATTTACCAATGACATAAAGTCTGACATACTGATTTCTAAAACTTACAAGAATACACTTTCTTACAAAAAAACACACACACATATTTAAATATTATATTACTCCTCATTATTATTATATTTTATTACATTATCGCGTTATAAAATTCGTAAAGCAGTTTTATTTCAGTACGAAATCTGACTGATTTTTTAAATACATTCTGTAATAAAAGATACACCGTGAAAAATGTAGGAGATGCAGACAATTAAAAATATTCTAATTATGACGCCCGTAAGCGTTACCATTTTTAGGAGGTCGTGCCAAAAAGGTGCAAACGAAAGTCTTCTGCTGTCACTTTGGCCTCCATGTTCGTTATGAAAGGTATTTTTTATACAAAGCTTTATTATTTTTTCTAATCTTTACGGATAAATTGACTCCAGGACTTCAATATTTTAATTAGAGACTTTTTTTAAGTTATTCGTCTCAGACTTTAAACATGAAATTTATGAACATATATAATCAATTATGTCTACTTAAAGGATGTCAAGGTCAATATTTTTGGCACAGCTTGACTGTTACATATTTAAGCTCAAAACAGCATATTATAATAATACGTCAGTCCTGAGTCCATCATTCCACTCGTTTCAATATAAAACAAGGAAAAATAATGAGATAGGTATACTTAATTACGGGATTATTATGGGATGATAGATATTATGCACCAGGCGTCTGTGGGCGTGGGTCCAGCACGTTGGCTGACTACCTCCTGAACATACCCACTTTGCCAATACAGTTACAAATCTGAATAACAAATGCCAGATTGATTTGGGCTTACAGGAAATTTAAAAACAAAAAAGCATACGAGAGATATTTTTTTACCTTTGTTTATGATATTTATTTCCCTCAGCTTTTCGATATGAAGTGAACGTTGTCACAGATCAACTAATTTTAACGCGTTTTCAAAGCGCAATTTCGTATATAATCATGTTTAGTTAACCCTAAATTCTGTTATTTCATTGAACACCGGAATCGCAAGCTCATAGCAATTTTCCAACCGAAATGAAATTCGTATATTATAGTAATCAAACTTAGTTTTGATTGCAATTCGCTCTTTAACAGACCCATTGTGTATACCATAAACACACAGTTACACTCGTCTGTACGCGGATTGTGTTTCATTTAGCGTACACAACTCGTCCCAATGTGAAATGGAACTGATTTCAATTACTATTGGAGTTACATGATTAGTTTGCAAATTTGGAGCCCGCATTTCCACCGGCCAGTGGTTGAGGTGATTATGGAGAGCACACAAATGGGTTATGGTTAAATACTGATATCCGACAAGGTTAGTTAGACTGGAAAACCGAATGCAACACGCTTTAGTGAGGGTGATTATATAGTGGAATTATGAATCACAATCACAGGATGCAATTATTCTACATAAATAGAAAATAATTTATCGTTTTTTTTAAATAATTTTGCATCGAATGAAGTGTGAATGTCATGAATTCAGATGCCAAGAGGTCAGTGGAATTCGAATCGAGGACCACTATCTACGACAGGTTAGCGCAATAACTACTAGGCTATCACAGTCTTTTCTACTTATTAATCCTTACCGTTACTTATTAGCGGAGAAAATCCTAAAAAGTAAACTGACTATTAGGGCCACTTGCACCAACTTCTTAAATATATTTAAACTGTAGTTAAACACAAATTTACTATGAAAAATTGTGTTTAAATAGAATTTAAACATATTTAAAAAGTTGGTGCAAGTGGGCCTTAGAGTCAGTCAGCACCAACCATTTTGTAAATGAACCTAACCCATAATTCCTCGGAATCAGAAGAGATACTTTACAATTATCTACCAACAAAACTACGTCCTTTATTTATTTAGCAACATTTATTCAGACAAATGGTCCATATCCTTTATACAGTACGTTGAAAGGCCTTGGCTCTCAACATTATTTGCGATTGATCGAGTATTCTACATGGGCTTCGGACATAACAATGATCGTGTGTTGAGAGAAATGAACTGCCTATAATAAATAAAACATGGCTGGCTTCAAATAGGTCACGTTTCCAATCTAGTACCAATGTTTCCGTTCAACAAAAAAAGGTTACCGAGTACGGGGAACTTAACGTTTGATGCAATCATTATCATTGGTATTGGATGATTTGTTCCTCGCAAAATGTAAACATATTTTTTAAAGCATTGCCTAACTGTGTGTGTTTTTATATCTTAGGTGCGGTTACAAAATCAAATTCTACATAGGTACTCGAAAACTACTTGTATGCCATGTAAATGTTTGGTTCGTGCAGAAATATAACCCGAAAATTGTTGCTCAAGAGCAGATTGGTCAGCCACGTAGTCAATTGAGCCTGTGGCTGAATTATGTTAATCTGAATCTATAGGTTACACAGCTAATAGCATATAAATAGGTTATTAATGTTTCTTAAGCATGTAGATAAAAAATTGAATTGATGAGCTCTCAAAATTACTTAAATTGTCTCACTTTTTATCGTCGAAGCGATATTTAGGCAGATGCATTGCATGTAAAGTTGCACTGTCAGATTATGACACCAAGCACAACCCACATCAATTTCAATCAGTTTCATATCCGCATTATCTTCACAATATTATCGGATAATCTTCGGTACGTAGGTAGTACCTATAATTGTATCGCAATAACACTGTTATCTCATACAGTATTGTCTGTAATTGCATTGTGTTTAATTCCATTACCGTTTGCGCCTGATCAGCGTGCACTGTCGTCCAATCCGATTAGTAGCCGCTTTAAACAATCGTCTGCACTGAGATCGGAAATGAGTGCGGTTGCTGGTTAACTATTCATAGAAATGTGGAGTGATAATTGTGGAGCAATCCGTGGAAACAAAACCTTCTTGCACATCTATACTAATATATAAAGAGGAAAGGTTCGTATGTATGTATGTAACCAATAAACTCAAACACTACTGGGCCGATTTCAAAAATTCTTTCACCATTTGGATGCTACGTTATTCCAGATTAACATAGGCTATAGAATATTTTGAAAAAGTTAGGGATTTCTCCACCCGTGCGAAGCCGGGGCGGAAGTCTAGTTTTAAATAAAATAGTGCTAGCTTTTACTGTCCTTTTGCTCAGATAGCCTGTTGTTTTTGTGGATTATTAACAGAGATTGACAGAACTCAGACAAAGGTTATGAAGCTAATATGACTTTATAACCTTTGGTCAGTTAGTAGGTAGGCGTAGTAACGTGTAAAAGAGATATTTCCTTCGCGGTCATAACACAAGTTAAGTTATTGCATCGATTTGTTGAGCATATTCGCTCTGTTCACAAAAAAAAGTACCTACCTATTAACTTACTTACTTATTAACTTACTAAAATTTTGAGTTTTTTTTAGCCCGTTTCGTCCCACTGCTGGGCAAAGGCTTCCCTTCCCTCCTTCCAAATCACTCTGTCTGTAGTTTTAGCCACCCAATCTCTGTCGTAAGAGTCCAATTCATCGCGCCACCTTTAAGTGTGGTACCTTTATTTATTTTTGACTTACGTACCTATTATTATATTATAAATTTCATGCATTAAAGCTTTAATCCATGTTAATATTTCATTTCACAACTTTCACTAGTGGTGTAAGCACAAGTTCACATTAATGAAGCGATACTTGGTTCGTGTTGGTTTTAAGTGAAGGGTATGGGGTGCTTATCGTAAGTTATAAAGCAATCGAGTGAAACTACCGGGTGCAGTCACAACGGTTTCCTGCGAGGTCAAGTGATGGTCTCGCTGTATTAAAATCGTATTTCGTATTTGAGATGGGCGGGACACTTCCTCCGTATGACAGACAGGAGATGGACTGAACGAGTTACGGAATGGAAGTGCATAAAGAAGCAAACGAAGGCCTGGATAGATCAAATAAAAACACAGCTGGAGGAGACTGGATGAAAGCGACTAACCGAAAACAAAGATCTTTACCGATAGATATAGTCTGTGTGTCTTTAAATCACGAGTGGATCGGTCTCTTCTAGGCTAGTGCGCTCCATCGTAGATCGCAGTGTCGCTTAACGTCAGGCGAACTGGCGGTCAAACGTAAGCCTATGAAGATTAAAAAAAAAACATTTGAAGCGGGCCCATATCCGGAGAGGAGCCATGCTCTAGGTCTAGACACACTAACGAATATGCAATATGCTGTTAGTTGGTTTAGGTACCGGTTGAGCTATCGGCTTCAACGCTCTGTGTTATGGGTTCGATCTCCGCACGGGACAAATATTTATATTATGATCTACGGGTAGTTGTTCCGGCCGGGTCTGGGAGCTCCTAGGTTTGACTCTCAGATGAAGCAGTGTTATTGGTTTGTTTAAGGAAATTGCCTCATTAGCCAAGTGGTCCTGAGCGCAACTGCTACGCTAGAGGTCCTGGGTTCGATTCCCAGGTCGAGCAAAGTGTTATTGGGTTTTTCTATGAAATTCCCAGCAGCTCGGAGTTAGGAATTTGTGCCCGGCAATATTTTGGCAATAGGCTCGCCCCCTATTACATGGGACCTAAAAATACCTGCGAACTGTGGGTGTACATTAGTACGTCTCTGCCTAACCCTTCGGGGAATACAGGCGTGATGGTATGTTAACAAAATTCCCAGTAACTCGGTTTGAATTTGTACCCGGTCGGACTGTGGGTACTCCCACAGTCCGACCCGGTTTCATACGTAGGTACACCTCTATGTCCGTTTATTTAGAAATTATATTGACAGTAAATCTTTGGCTATGGTTATAGGCAGGTATACATACCTATAATAGACAAATTCACAGCTGTTAAATTATTAAGCAAATATAGGTTATTTCCAGTGGAATAAACACAGGTCCTCTGTGCGCTGGTGACTATAATTTCCGCTGTACCTACTGCTCACACCGTGGCGCAATATTAATTAACGAAAAGCATCCACAAAAGCATTGCCCATTAAAATTTGTAAGGTATTTCGGTTTTAGATAGTTAGTAGCTGTTGGTTACTCACAACAAATGACAAATGGTAGGTACCCGATATCCTTCTCCGTCTGCCTAGTTCATTCTTTATACTAAAATTTATCAAAATTTAGCGGCTTAGATTTCAGTGGTTTAGGCGTCAAAATGTAAGATAGAAGGAAATAAAAGATAAAAAAAGTAATTTTCGCATTTATATTAAGAATATGGATTTCAGATCAGGACCATTCATTTTTTTTAACCGAGTCCGTATCCCCGTTCTGGAGTTTACATACTTACATAAACGCCCATTCCCAGAACAACTATCTGTAGGGCATGCTCTGTGTGGGGATCGAACACACAACAGACAGCGTAGAAGCCGATCGCTCAGGCGCACATTGTAACTTTTTGAGCTCTTGGTATCCAACAAAGTAAAGATAAAGTTGTATTTAACATTTATTTATCTAAATAAGTACTTAGTAAATAATTATATTAACTTAAGAATGAATGAAGAGTTTGTTTGAACAACGCAGTCAGACAACATTAGAAAACAAACAAATATGTTTACGACTGTTATAGCAAGATTTATTTTACGATGTATAATAAAAAAGTTTCACGGGACAAATTCAGTGTCTAGTAGCCAGCGAAGCATAGACACTAGCTAATAATATTTAGTTTAGGTTTAGGTACGCCTCACCGATAACTTTGACGTATGTTTAGGTACTTATGAATAATCCTACCTACTGTATTTCTATTATTTAAATTCTCAGTAACTGCTCGGTGAGATAGAAGAATAGAATAGAGTAATCTTTATCGTACACCATAAAAGAAACAAAATAAAAAACCTTATAAAACCAAGGGTACAATGGCGGTCTTATCGCTAATAGCGATATCTGCCAGATAACCTGGATATGTTATTTATGTGAATACTAGAATTACTTTGTCTGACTGGCTGGACATACTGCGATTACCCTTTACGTTGGAGCTGACATTGCCACATTGAGCTAAAAGGTTTTGATTTCTAAGTTTAATAGTAGGTATTTGAAAGTTCTCCCTGTTTCACAAGACATACAATACAGAGGCTATCCGACTACGGGTATATCAATAACACACGTTTACCTTACCCTTCACTGAATTCAGGTGTGATGGTAGGTATGAAAATTACTCTCCATATTTTATATCTTTGAATAAAACATAGTTTTCATGATAAAACATTTAGGTATTAAACGGAAAATTCAATTCAATGTTTAATGTCCAAGCCAGAGCTTTTCATTTTATACATTACGCGCACGATACGCCAAGACAGCGAGTTAAGCTCATTTTTCTGCACTGAAATAAGTAAAATATTTTTAAAATACCGCCATATGGCATTCACTTCTAAGGTAAGGCATCGGCCACACATCCACGTTTTTAAAAGAAACGAATAACAGTAGGTAATAAATACTTCTATTAAGAAAATATTTTCACGCTAGCTTGAATGGTATTACTTACATATCCTTGTTTTTTAAGAAATAATAATAAAGTGTTTACAAATCAGAACTACAATTGTCATAGTATCAAATTGCACGTCACCTAATCGCGATACGATTGCAAACTTTAAAGATAAAATAAAATATCAACCAAGAAGATATCTCTAAAGAAATAGTAATATATTATTCTTTTAAAATAAATAGTGTCTGCGTATATTATACTTACATACTTCCATTAAATTATGTAAGGGTCGAAGTACAAAAGCAATAGATTTCGCATTGTGTCTGTAATTTGTTACAGGTTATGATCAAAATTCGCTCGCGTCATCGAATCGCGTGAGTGTGCCCGCACCTTAAACGGTTTAACTGGGTAGGTGGTGAAAGCAGACAGGTGAAGAGTTCGCACCCTCGTGTACCCAGTCACTAGAAATATAGAAGCTGGAAATGCCATGTTTAATGATTAGAATATTTATTTATTAAATATCTCTTTGCAATTGATCATTATCCTATATAGCATTGTCTGATCCTGCCGATCCTGGTAAGTATTGATACAACTCAACTAGCTATGCCGCGTGGCTTCACTCTGTGATTCAAACTTGTTCCTTATTCTTCAGGTACTCAAGGGACGTAACGTCGTATTGAATAGCCAATAACTTTCGAAACCTGGGCTAACTTATCCATTGTTTTTGAAATCCGACTTGTTGTTTAAACACACTATCTTAGTATCAGTTTCCACTATTATTATTTAATCTAAGTCAAGGTTGCTAACCATTTTTGCTTCATCTTTCCCTCTATCCAAATTTGACCCTTTACGACCGTTCACAGGTAATTATACCTACGGTATAGTTATTACCTACTTAGAAATTTATCACACAGATTTTTGTAAAAGTACGAATGAAAACATATCTCTTTGAATCGTTAATTAAAAATACCTCTCATTTACGAAATGTAGGCAGCTACCTACATACTAAGTCCAATCAAAACGATTGCAAACGCAACTTCAATTTAGGTTTAAAGAACTTTATTTCGTCAAGAACATTACAGTTCACCTGTGAGTAAAGTAAATATTTATACATATTTAAAAGAGATTTAACAATAGTTCGACCGTATGTAAATAGATATAGGTATCTAATGACTCAGAAAAGGTATGGTTTTGCTTAAATTATCTAAACTGTTTTGAAATGAAATATTATGTATTGAAGTAATATTCTTAAATAATTTGGTATTTATACCGTAATGTTACCAGTTTATTGTAGATGTAAGTTTGTAGGCTCTATTTTGGTGTCGGTTTTTTTTAAATTATGTATTTTATTTAAATATATATTGTTTTAATTTTTTTTTGAATAGAGGCACACTTTCACACTTTTTAGATCTTAAAAATCAATTCAAGATCTCTTATGTAATTTTATTGTTACTAAATAAATTACAAATAGTTAATTATTAATGTTACCTCTTTCATATGGAACAACATAATTAGCGTTGTAATTCATTTGCAGAGTAATAAAATATTACGAAACATGTCGAAACAGTATGGTTAGTTGAAACACATCTAGCAAAAGACATTCAATGTTGCTTGCTTTATTTTTAATGTCTACTCGTAGTACCTACATTACTGAATTTAAACAACGTTTTCTGTTTGTAATTAGTTCGTGAAATGTATATCTGATATCTTTACTCTTTGAACCTAAGTGATTCAATTCATTAAGTGTACTTATAAAATCTTTGAATAAGATGCCATTGTGGCTAATAATCTATTGTTAGATGTAGATAATATTTTGCAGGTCAGAGTTCCAATCTTTAGTTTGGTAAGGAACAAATTCATGACCTTCATTGTGTTTACGTCGATGTTTTACCTATATCCATAACTAGCTTCTGCCCGCGACTTCGTCCGCGTAGCGTGATAATATATAGCCTATAGCCTTCCTCAATAAATGGGCTATCTAACACTGAAAGAATTTTTCAAATCGGACCAGTTCCTGAGATTAGCGCGTTCAAGCAAACAAACAAACTCTTCAGCTTTATATATTAGCTATAGATTTACCACTTTAAAGCTTGCAGAAAACTTTAGAGTAGCACAGTTGTCTTGATGCAACGAAGTTTTATATCCCCTTAAGGGGATTACATCGTTCAAATCCCAAAAACACGCTAGGTTTAAAGAAGTTTCTAGATGAATCCTTATGTGCATTTGCTACATAAAAAATATATATTATACTTAAGGTCACCACAAACGAATTGTATTGATTATTTTTTGTATAAATTTGCCCAAATTTTTAAAATTAATAGGCTTTTTTGAACCTAAATTGCATTTTGTCTCTTTAACGGCTTAATATTTCGGCATGAATTTTATACCAAAAAAATTGTATTGACGTATTTAACAATTTGTATTGATTACATTTACTTATTTCTTTTCATATTTTTAAATAATAAAGAAAAACCGAAATTTCACTATCACCCCGCGTGAAGCACCCCCGCAATGCCTGTGATGCATACCCAAGACGCGGTGAATCAGTGTCTTGACGACTGTTGTGACGAGTGGGCTGTACATGCGTTATTTTTTGCTAATAAATTCCAAAAGTTAGCAACTTTGAATATTTTTGAATTAAACTATATTGTAAATAGAACAAATATAAATATTACGTAGAAATTAAGTTTGTAAATATATTTAAAGTAGTTTGTAACTCTGTTTTCTGTTTTGAAATATATCATCGAGTAAGACTATGCAACTATAAAAATAATATATAAGTAACGTGAAGAGTGGCCGAGTTCTCCAAAATTATAAGTCGAATTCTCTCCTCCGTGGTAACTACATAATTGTACCGGTCTAACATTTACATACATAATTATGTAGTATGTATGTACCTACCTACCTACCTATGCTACTCTTCTATGTCGTTTATTGTTTTATCGCTTTTAGCTAGGTATCTTTTATATTGTTATTATTGTTATCACTCTTAAAAAGTATGTGCTTCAACTTAAAAACTAGTGAACTTTTTATCTCAATTAATTGAAAGGATCGTGAGATACAGCTTGACCTCTCTGATGTATACAGCCCCTTACAAAGAAGAGATCATCAATATTGGTTTTTTCATTTTTACTCCTCATATAGCTTCACTTGAGCGAAGCCGCAGGCAGAGGCTAGTTAATAATCTCTACTATTATAAAAGTCCAAGGAAATTCGCTTACCATCAGGCGATCCGTATATTATATTTTATTTTCTGCTCCCTAACGGATTAATGAGTAGAAAAAAAACCGTAATAAAAAAATAGGGATTCATTTTTATATATATGTATAGATAATACCTAGATGTAGGCAACTCGTGCAAAACTTTTATCTGCAAGAACAAAATGTCATACTCTCAAAGAACAAGTGAAATAGGCAAATACGATGACAATACTGCGACACATCTGTATTCTTGCCTAATCTTCAGTTCCTTCTATTGTGTACGATCAAATGTCGCCGCCAGTGGCGCCGTACTAACAAATACTAGCACAAAGACCAAATCCTCAAGGTCATTGGGCAATGTAATACCCTTCTTGCAGACAACTTCAGAACGCACGTAGTTATGCCGGTCGCGATCATACTGTACCGACAGATACGCGTAATCTCGCATTTAGTTTCCACCATCGTAAAGCTCAGCTCTTAGATCTTCTAGCGACTAAATAATATAATACTTAACCTCTCTATTTGTAGAACATAAAGAGCGATTGCTTATTACGATGGTATACTTTTTTATTTCTTTAAAGAAGTTACATGATTTCTTAACAGTTTAGGTGTGAGCTAGAAGTGAAAATTATCGATGTTGTTTTTTTTTGTAGTGCTATAATGAAAATATTATGTTATTTGGTTATTTGCGTGCTAATGTGTTTGCGCTTATCTACTAAAAAAGAAAGTCTGTGTAAACAAAGATCTAGGACGATCTCCTAGTTTTTTTTAATGTATTTGTTTGCAAGCCCACTTGTCTGAATTCCAATATAATAATGTCATATTATTATAAATAAAAGTACCTTCTTCGGTGATGAGTCACGTTATTAACTCATTTTTAGAAGAATAAAAAACCTTTTTTCGGTTAATTTTATGAGTATACTCATCGATCTACGTATTATGAACGCCACAACTAGAAAAGTTAAATGCGTAAGTAGATATTTTAAAGCTTCCTGTCTTTTTTTTTGCTTATAGAAGACAAAAGTATAGACACATACATATTTTCACGCCTGATTTCCACTTGCTACGATCCCGGCACACCACTTTCGCATCATCTACGTTCATTAACCTCCTCATACATGATCATAATGATGATAAAAGTATAGTTAATAGAGTTTTAAGCTTAAACAGATAAATGATAAAATATTGTAACGAATAAAAGAGTATTTTTGTTCGAAATAACTATTTATATTTCAAATTTACAAAAGATCTTTAAAATAAACGGAAAATATATTTACGGAATGGTGACGTAAAAAGTAAGCTAACACTTTGGCTCGTAAAGCCCGACATAATTTTATTTAACACTAAAATGCGAGCACCGAAAATTTTACGAGTTTTGAACTGTGGCTTAAAAACATTGGCTAAAACGAAAAGTGTTGTTTCATGAACGTGATCTTTTATAAAATGAGTTGCTCAGATCATTGGCAACAGTCATATTACTAATACATTTTTGGATGAAAGAAATACATTTTTTCGTTAATTTTTTGTGGTTATAATATATTAATCGATCTAGGTATTGTGATCGTCACAACTGAAAAAGTAACATCTATACTAATATTATAAAGATGAAATATTTGTATTTAAACACTTAAAAAAAATGCGATTTTTTAAATTGAACTTTTCAAGAAAAAATCTTTGTTGCGTGTTTCCTTTAAATAGTTATAAATAAATTAATTAAATATAAACTTTTTTTTTCTGAAAAAATAACAAAAAAGATTTTGATTATTCAAAGTGATCGCAAACTTTTTTTGATGTGTATATGTGTGTATGTATGTAACAAATAAACTCGAAAACGACAAGGCAGATTTCAAAAATTCTTTCACCATGAATTATTATTCCATTATTACAATACATTATTCCGGATTTTTTTCAATTTTGATCACCTGATGGTAAGCGATAACCGCCGCACATGGACACCCGCAACACCAGAGGAGTCACAAGAGCGCCGCCGCCTTTTAAAAGGGTTTGGGCCTCCGGTAACCTCATTCACTCGGCGAAACACAACGCAAGCGTTGTTTCACGCCGGTTTTCTGTGAGGCCGTGGTATCACTCCGGTCGAGCCGCCCATTCGTGCCGAAGCATGGCTCTCCCACGTGAGAATATAGGTAGGCTATAGAATATTTTGAAAAAGAAAGGGAATTTTTAAAGCTTTTTTAGTAAGTAATAGGCAATGCTTAATGTTATCTGTAAATAAAATTATTTCTTACGAGTCATGGTCGTAATTACCCTTGGCATCACTATATTCTTCGGCCTTATCTGAAGACCAGCGCTGTCACATTATGCTTTTTTAATGCAGCATTATACTGTGATAGGGACTTTTTGGGCTCGCACAGGGTCGCTGTATAGTCCACAATAACAAGTTTGCTTTCTTTAAGTAGGTATAGCGAGCAGCAAATAACTTGAAAAATTAATGATAGAGACGGCTAGTGCAGCGAAATAAACACTGCTATGGGCAGCTCATCGGAGCGGTCAGGCATTTATTTGGCACGGCCGTGGGGCACGCAATATCTATTTTTTTTGTTTATATTTATTTTATGTTGGTTTTATTTTATAAGTTGATATGTTTTTTTGTTTTTCTGCCGTGTCAATAAATCCTTTTTCTCTCTTTCTTTCTCTGCCATCATTGTTTTAGCCGTCTCTTTTTTCTTTGCTCAAAATGTATCCCGGGCCATTAAGTAGATAGGTACCATAGATCGACCGCGGTTTTGGAAGCGCAGCTGCTACGCTAGAGGTTCTGCGTTCACATGACGAGCACTGTTTATCTATGAAATTCTCAGTAACATACCATCACGCCTGTATTCCCCGAACGGTTAGGCAGAGGCGTACTAATGTACACCCACAGTTCGTCGGTATGTTTAGGTCCCATGTAATAGGGGGCGAGCCTATTGCCACTAACCGGGCACAAATTCCTAAATCCGAGCTGCTACTGGGAATTTCATAGAAAAACCCAATAACACTGCTCGACCTGGGAATCGAACCCAGGACCTCTAGCGTAGCAGTCGCGCTCAGGACCACTTGGCTAATGAGGCAGTTAAATTCTCAGTAACAGCTCGGAATTTGAATTTGTTTCCGATTAATGATCAACTCGCCCCCTATTACATGACCTAAACACAAAGTATAGCGGTGGTAGGCAATATGGTAAAGGATGTTCTTCCTTCCTTAATTTTATTCTTGGTAATTATTGTCTATGAAGACGTTGTAATTTAGTAATGTATTACTTATTTAGAGTTGAGTAAATGATTTGATTTGATTGACTGGATAAACAAGGTTATTAGGGGGGAGGGGTAGAGGCCTCCACCTCTACCATCGTTTTTAGGATTTGAAGCCTGAAAACCTACCAAGTCATGGTTTCCCATAAAACTAGACTAGCTAGAATTACGTAGATAATACATAGTTAGGTCACATTTCAAGCTCTTAAAAACTGTGCTGATAACAATAAACAATTTATTCTTGAAACGACGTTAAGCATTGACTGAATAATAAGTACAATGCCGGCTTTCCGAGTACATCCCATACTTTCTATTCACTCCGAGACGATTATGCAAATCACATAACTTTATTCAAAGTATAAAACGACGAGGTAGGTACCTACTAAAATTTTACGATTTTTAAAAGGTTCATAAATTTTTCAGTAACCGTTTGACGGTGCCGTTTGAAATTAAAAAAAGATTTTATTAGGCATGGAAAAAAACACTTAAACAAGATCACGATCAAGATCACATGCTTCCATATGCATCCATACCATTTATTAATGTGAAAGTAACTCTTTCTGTTTTTTAGCATTTCACGCCTAGACCGCTGAACCAATGTTAATGAATTTTAGTGTAGACCATAGATTGGACCTTTGAGAAGAACATAGGCTAGTTTTTGTCTCTAAAAGTCTTTTGGGAGTGAACGGTGGCAATCGATTTTAATAATGAGCTTTGACACAATAAAATTAAATTTTCAAACTTGATCATGTTTACAGAAACTTGCTGTGAGTATGTTTTTATCTGTATAAAAATTGCCTTATTACCTCATTAGCCTATTGTTTCTAACCACGACCGCTGCGCTAGAGGCCCTGGGTTCGATTCCCAGGTCGAGCAAAGTGTTACTGTTTTTTTTTGAGTAATTCTCAATAGCAGCTCGGAGTTTGGGATTAGCTGGTTAGTGGAAATAGGCTCACCCCCCATTACACCTAAGCATACCGGCGAAGTGTGGGTGTGCATTAGTATGCCTCTAGCCTAACCCTTCGAAGAATAAAGGCGTAATGTTATGATGTCATCTATACTTTCTATACTAATATATAAAGCGGAAGAGTTTGTTTGCTTAAACGCGCTTTCAGAAACAACTGATCCGATTTGAAAAAATCTTTCATCGTTAGATAGCTAATTTTTGAGGAAGGTTATAGGCTATATATCATCCCGCTAAGACCAAGTTTCCACGCGGACGAAATCGCGGGCAGAAGCTAGTGATGTTATAAAAACCACGAAAACCTTTGCAGAGTACACTGAAATATTCTGCTTATCATTATCAAATGAACATCAAATTACAATAAAACAGGCCCTAAATAACGAAACACCACAGTAATCCACATCAGATACGTTGAACAATAAAGTGAATGTAAAACCTACAATAAACAGTGGTTAGGGCGTGTGTCCAGTCTTGCTTTTTGCCCCTCGGCTAACCTCCCATGATTTATACTGCGCCTGCCCGGAATATGATTACCTACTAACGTGTCGGAAGTACCCATAATGGATATAAACGTTGTATTTAACCGGCCGTAAATACTGGCCAGGTTTTTTACGCCTTTGTACTGCTCAATTGTGACTGTATTAGAGGGATTATTGGTTTGATCGCACACAAATTTGTGGGCGCTTGATTAATGTTTATTGGTGTTGATTTCATAGATGGGCGTTGTTGTTTATAGCACCGTAATTGCTTGTCTTGCTGTGTGTAATTATCCTAAATTTTTATGTTGATTTGCTGCGTAGGTTGGGACGATAGTAATTCTGTTTTGTGTTTAAGTTTACTTGTTTGGGAGTTTGTTAACGCCAATGCTATTATGTTTATCTGTATGTAATATATCATCATGCCTGTAGTCCCCAAAGATAGTGACAGAGTTATAATAAATGTGTACCGACCTACAGTTCGCCGTTCTGTTTAGGTCTCATGTAATTGGGGGCGAGTCTACTGCTTTTAACCGGGCACAAATTCAAACCCGAGCTGCTAAGGAGAATTTAATAGTAAATCCCAAAAACACTGCTCCACCTAGGATTCGAACCCAGGACCTCGAGTATTAGCATAATAACAATAACATAATATGGACCTAGTCTGAAATAAATGTTTATTATTTTTTTGTATATCACGGCATGCCTCCCGTGGGGAATACATCCGGAGTACTTTAGAAAGCTTGCGGGGGGACACAGGTCCAACGCGCAGAGGCCCTTTGGAGAGCTTTGATCTAATATGGGATAGTGCTTACACCCGGGACACTCCACAACTGTACTAAGGGAGTATAGCCATGAAGTATTCCGGGCAGATGCAGGACTATTGTAAAATATGGAAATAAGAAATGGGATTATGGATGAAAACCCGGAAAAAAACGGCGTCTGCCTTTGACCCTTGTAAAACATTCTTAGGGATGGCAGACGGTGACTCGACACCATACTAGCTGGCCCCCCCGAAAAGCTGCCAGTACAGGCAAAAGGTGGCAACAGCGGCGTGAGCGACTAAGGATGTCGAGAGGTGCGGCCCCGGTTTCACCGTCGGGAGTCTCTAAGAGACCCGGAATGGGTTTCCTCGCTATTACGGCATTAGACACTTCCACCCCCAAGCATATAGCTCTGGCAGCCTCTCCCTGGCCAGCCGGTTGAATCATCAGCTCGTATTATTAAAGCAGTTGTGTATAGGACCACTAAATTTGAAAAAGACTCGAATGTTCGCTAATTATCCGTAATTGTGACAGTTTTATAAGATCTTTGTGAAAAAGTGTTATATTATCTTTGAGTTCAATAATTCTGGATTCTCTAAGTAAAAGAGGGTACTTACTTGAAACACAATTTATAAATATTAGAGTAAATTAAATTTGGTATCTCGAGCAAATCTCAATAATGAAATATATCTTCAGTATAAGTCAATTTTATGATGATTGGATTTATCCAACGGATGTTGTTTGGAGAATATTATTATTCCAAAAACATTAATGAATATAATAAAAAGCTATATGAGCGAGGTTTACTGGCAAACTGTGGATTTAAATTAGAACATGATCATAATGATCATCATAGGTGTACGTCAGTACACCTCTGCCTAACCTTTCAGGAAATATCTTATAATTATGACTATAGCCTGATAAGTAGTAAAATGATTATAAGGAGGAGATTACTTGAGTGACGCGTTCGAGTACTTCCTTTCAAATATTTTACATGCTTCTATAACATCTAGAATCTTCGTGACCCATCTACGCCACTCTAATAGCTTCTCGGCGTAACAGTATCAAAATCGTCACGCCATTTCTTTTTTGGTCTGCCACGACGCCGCTTATCAGTATCAGGTCTCCGCATAATGGTAATTTTGGCCCACCGATCATTGGACATGCGACAAACATGGCTGACCCAGCTCCACTTAAGCTTATCAACCGTTTGAGCTACGTCAGCAATTTTGGTTTTGGAATATTTTCCATCACACTATAAAATAAAGAAAGCTGCAATCTGACTTTGATGGAAATTTATTGTTCTACTTTGCTCGCGCTTGACGCGTTTTGTTATGCAAACACCCGAACTAAACCCAACACGATCCTACTTTACGTAACTTGGAGCCTCTCTGTGAACATAAAAAAATGAGCAGCAAATATCAACATTTTAATATATATCTTTATTAACGAATGAAAGTACTGACGAATAAAAAATAAACGAAACACATCTCAAAGTTGGAACGCGTAAAACATGCTTTTGGATGAAAACTGCCGCGATTAGGTGCTCGGTTCTCGGCATTTTTGTAGCGGCAGTGCATCGTTCGTTAGTGTCTGTTATTACTGGCGAGCCCCTAATGAGGAAAAACGTTCCTCCCAGTGATACTCTTGACTAACGCGAACTTCAGCTACTTCTGAGTAAGTTTCCCACGCAATTAACTAGCTTGATACCCTTGATTTTCCGTGATAAGTAAGCTTAATGGGTACTATTTATTGCTTCCGTTTTACACTTGTTTTCTTTTAAGTTCGAAAATTCATTCATTCATTCAAAAATTACATAAAAGTAAGTTATTTGTTTTTACGACATCCAGGCGAGTGATAAGCTTCTGGGTGTAACAAAGCAGAGGACGTTAGTTCGAGCTTACTCCGGATTTTACCTTCTCTAACTATTCAACTTAAATATTTAAACAAGTTGTAAGAATTTTCTTTTGTAATAGCATAAGGAATAGACCTGAATCTAGCGGCAGCGAGTAAAGACTCTTAATTAAACGGTTGATTAAAGATCTGATCAGTGTCGCGCAGTAAAAAGTAATAGGCAGCCCTTAGTCCGTAGCTGAGATTAATGCAATGTGCCAACCGGCACTGCTCTCGTTCGACCTATCAACATAACGGGAAGGCGCAGAAACTGCCTAGTGGTAAGAGCACAGAGAATTGTGGTTATAATTGAGAACTGAGATTTTATTTTTGCAAAACTATGTCGCTAGGTTACGTTCGTGCGTGCCTAACCACACTTCGCACGGTTTATATCATACTCGTGGCTAAAAGAGAAAAGTACAGACGTTTGTGTAACATGTTTATACAGGGTCAGTACACTCGTATTTCGCGCTTTATTTTTTGGGAATCCGCTGACGCGTGCGCGATACCAGCAATAAACATTCGTTACGTGAACCCAGAGAAGATAAAGAAACATAAAAAACACTTTATTATAACAGCTATGATGCCGGGTACATTGAAAGCATAGGGCTGATCCGTACATGCGATATTTAAACTGACGTTTTCACGTTTGTACAAAAATCGTTGACTAACTTTTTCTAAAAGAGGGGCAATTGCGTTAAAGCTTTTCAGAACGACCGCACGTATGGCTTTCACTGAATTGCGTCATGCAACTAACGTTATAAACTTTTAGGTTTTTTTGTATAAATGGTTCAGTTACAACATGCTTTTAATTTCCCATGGAGAATAGCGAGGGATATCTGACATACGGTATATACTCATAACTCAACTCCTCGATCAGCGAATATGAGATTAACAATTTTAAATATGTCTTTCTTCGACGTGGTGTACCTACCTTAAAAGTAAACAGAACTTGTTTTCAAGAGGTAGAGATACTACACACACACGCAGCTGCATCTATTGACATAAAATTTAAGAGTTCAGCCATTTTCCCCGTCGTCATAAAAACTTAGAGAGACCACCGACTCATCTTAAGAAACAAGCCTTGTCAGGAGGGGGAATTTTCTTGTATTTTTAGGGCGCGCTAACAAGGGGCCTCTACATGACCGGAATATTTTTGTCAACAATTTCCTCAGGCGAACGGCTTAACGCCCCGGAAAAAGTTACTTAGAATTACCTGAGACTCTTCGGGTGCTGTCAAGATATCGAATATTTTATGGACCTGGCCTGAATGCCTGTTATGTTCCTTTGCCACGGTGACAGCGTCGTAATGGCGTTTCGATTACTGGTGCGCTTACCTGAAATTAGATTGATATATCCTATGAAGTTTATTTGCTTCTTATTCAGGGGATCGGTAGCCAAATGAGGATCTATAGAGACGGATGGTGGCAGTAAATAGTTACTTGAGATATTCTTCAGTGGATCGACGGGCTGGGTGGACCTATATATCACTTAAAACGACAGAGCATAAATCTATGGGGGCTGTCGGCTCGTTATTTGTAGTCGCCACGTGAACCGCCGGTTTCGGGTGAATATTAACGATATCGCCAATTTTCCGCAAGCTTAGTCGCGTCGCAATTTCTCGCCAATTGAACAATCGCATCGCATCGAGGGGCGATGTACCGCCGAACAGTATTAACCCTGGCCTCTAAAAATGTTTATACTGCTTTTCTCGATTTGTCGCTTGAGGCTCTATAACGTAACGCGAACATCTGTTTTTTTTTTTTTTTTTATATAAATGTACGCATTTGGCCGATATTGAATCTGAATTCAATACAGAATATAATATTCAAGAAATTGTAATTCAAGAACCGTAGATGTGGTTTATAAAGATCCGAAAGGGGCATACATTTATCCCAATGACATCACCAAATAAAATATGAATCATTAAATATTTCTTAGAGTAAAAATATTAATGAAGGATTCAGGATTGTCGTGCATAAATTACCGATTTTTTCCCAAAATCTAGATTTTAATTAAATTTGATCATGAAAACCACCATAGGTCTATATCACAGCCACCAGTTTAGCCGTATAAGTTTTATCGTTTCATTAAAAAAAATGAGGAATTCCTCGTTAAGTGAAAAAAATATAATTATAGATAAACCGGATCTAGATACCTTCAAGGGCAGCTATAAAAAATAAAAATATCTTTATTTATATTGTAATGTAAATATAAAAAAAAATTCACACGACAAATCGGTTACAGATAAATTAGGCGAGAAGTCATAGAGTAGTGGTTTACTTCCCGGTTGTTTCCTCAAACGGAGAGATGTATTGGCTACAGGTTTCAACACAATGATATTGCTTTGTTGTCACGCAAATAATAGCATCCAAAATTTGTATGGACTATCATTCTATACACGACTACAATAGGACACTTCATCTTACGGAAGCAAAAATACAAAACATTGGGAAACATAAAAGAATTTATCTTTTACTCCTTACGAAAGAAAATGTTAAATTATTCTCTAGCAAAACGTTGACACAGACGAAAGACACGAATAACCAAGTTTTTTTTTATTACACTCGTCAAAAATCACGACAAAAATTGTCGAAATATTGCCAATGATTGCCAATTAAATCTTGCTACCCTCTATAGCAATGTATCAAATATTTTACGCTCGCGACCAATAATCGAGACAAATCCATGATCGCGTACACGGTTCAGTGTTATTTTTACGCTGTGTCGAACTGATAGATACGCAAGAATGGGCAGCAATGCTAATTCGACGAAGTATTAATTGGATTTAATTAACTAGATTTATCCGCGGCTTGGCTTTGTAAACTCGCGATTACAGAACAGTATTTAACGTTGCCTCCCCCTGTAGAGGAGTGATTAATCCAAGCTTTTATTAGGATTTGCTTCAATTCGTTTCTAATTCGTCTTATTTTTGGCAACTCTCAAGACGCATATTCCTTAAAGTATGGTCCTGTGTCGGCTACCCAAGTGTTTTCATATCAGGACATTTTCAGGAAACGGTTACGGAGAGAATTTGGACATGTTCGTCGATAAATGGTATGTGAATACCAACCGTAAATAAAGGAAAAGCATTTTAATGGTGCGTAATACTAACAAGGAGCTAGCTCTGTTTTATCACACAGCAATCATTATGGGCTCTCATGGACCACCCCATGACCCATCATAGACCCGTATCTAGAAGAGAGAGGATTGTATTGGACAACATGCACAGGTTTTCCACGGAGTAATAGTTGATGATACTATTGCATAGAATGAGAATAAATTGACGAAAAATGGCATTTTTTTTTACGCAAAATGAACGCAGAATATTACAAAATGATTTTGAGTGAATGTGACGTATCCAATACGCGACATTGCAGCTTTGGAATAATATTTAACGTATGAACTTTAGTTATTATACGGAAATATTATTCAATATAGCGAGTTGTCAAACGCACTCGGGCCCCTGTTAGCTAGGGCTACCACACAGCGGTAATCCCCGACATTAATGTTATAAAACACATAGGGCTGTCACGAGCAGTATTCTAGACTTTTGCTAGCGCGACGTACAGGAAAATTAATAATGTATTGAATATCGCAAACTTCAGTGATTGGTTCTGGTCTAACGCTGTTCATGAGCTACGATATAATGTTATTAGAACTACGTATTCTGTGTTATAATTTTCCTTCAACTTGTGTTACAGACGTGTGTTTTAGTAATGTAACTTTATTATTCTTTAACAGTTTTGAATTAATAGAGCTGTCTTAACTTCAAATTAAATTAAACTTCAAATTGTAAAAAATGTAACTACTATATTATATGGGTGTATTAAATGATTTATTTATTTACTGGTGAAGTGGTGACTGAAACATTTATATATGACATACATAATTGTTATAGTTATTTTCGTCAGATACAACTGTCATCATAAATAGCTTTAATCTAAGCTTTAAATAAAATTTTTCAAGAATAATTTGACGCTTTTTAAAAGTGACATCAAATCCACTAACATCTTTATCCGATCCATTGCAGATATTATCTGGATTCAATCTGGATAACTAGTAGTTATGTGATAGGTTTTAAACTATTAAAACTTACTTTATATCTTGTAGATAAACAATGCAAAAAGTAAACCACAAATAACAAACCACTTCTGTGTGTGTTCCAATTATCTTCAAAAAATTAATAATATTTTGGTAATAAATTAGATAATTGTGATAAATTACATCATCCAGAGAATGATGTCTATGCATGTGTACCTATATACTGTATACTCTTTGGAAATAACAGTTTCTACATACGGACTTTGGCACTCCAAAGTCCGTATGTAGAAACTTTTATTTGAAGATAAAGCAGCACTTTAACACCCTTTTCTGTACCTACCTTCTTTCTAAACAATACTTTTTTTTTAAAAAAACGTTGCTTTACCCTAGTATATTCTCCCGTATGAATGTAATGAAGGTACATACTTACCTAATTTTATTTTTAAATACGGCTCAAGACATAACATCGCAAGGGAAACATCACTAACGTTATTCAAGACTTTTACTACAGTACATGAGGCGGAAGAAACAGTTAACCTCTACGTTGGACGATAACAATTTTATAATATTGCGTTGTTAAAAAGTCGTTGCGCTTTCTCTACTATTACAAACAATTTGTATTGTAATACAAGTCTCTATAAATAAGGAATTATATTAAAATACATTCACGCCTTTTCCCCATAGGGTTAGGCACAACCTACGAATCGTCAAGTCGTAAAATCCACGGCAAATGACAGAAATTTAGTGGGGACCTATGAAAATGTAGGCGAAGCTGCACACGTGTTGCTAGTATTATATACAGATAATTTCAATGTGCATGACGATTCAGGAAACGATTAATAAAAATAATATGTAATTATTCACATTAACAATATTTCGTTCGTAGGCAAAGTTCGTGAATGATTGAGCGAGCGAATGAGTCGTGTCAGTCCAACGTCAAACGCACGGCACATTATGGGAAATTTCCCAGGAGTGAATGGGAATCTCATTACTTGGTGCACACGTGTGGTTGACAGATGAATGATTTCGTACACTATCGAAATACTCGGACATTGATATTGCTTTTTCTGAATTTGATGGAGTGAGAGAGATAATAAAAATTACATACCATCACGCCTGTATTCACCGAAGAGTTAGGCAGAGGTGGTCGACCTGAGAATCGAACCCAGTCCTCTAGGCTAACGAGGCAGTTCAATTAATTTACAGCTCCACCTGCATATTTTTTTCTATTCCATTATACGATGTTTCTAGTAGATTAAAAATAACTTTTTTACAAACCTTATCCTAGTAAGTAGGTCCTGTTCTCAAGTGATGATATTTCTCACATGCGGCAATTCATGTCTATCTACTAGTATAAAGATTTCTACTTCTACCTACCACAACATTGTGCAGGATACAGAAGAACATGTTTTATTCAAAGGGCCGATAATATCTAACTGCATAAGTAATTAAGTTTCTTTCTACATCCTGTGAAACGTATCAGGTGTTTGACAATAGCTTAATATGCACAATGTGAGCCAAATATCGGAACAAGCAAAGCTACTCTAATAACTTTCGTTGTTAGAAAATTTCTGTCTCTCATTGAAATGTGACATTCCGCCCGAGGTAGCTCTACTATCTTGGTTGAAAGGTAAAGTAATACAAGAAATTCGATGTGTCTACAAGTTCTGTTCTGACAAGAATAGGAACATGAATATTCAGCTGCAACGTGCAGTTCCACATTATATTCACGATAACAAGGTTCGTCAGCAGAAAGCGGGCGACGTCGCATGCAAACCATTTGTGCTAACTCGTCTGCACCCCGCACCCTACCCACACTTGTCTTGGCACCAGAATACATCGCAATCACATTATTCCTGCAAAGATTTCCTTTAAAACTTACAAAACCGACTTACAGTTTAACCCCCAAACTTTATTCTACCTTAAATCCAAAACTCGGACCGACTTTAGGGATCTTAACTGATTTCGTAGTGTTGTGTCCTTACTTACGAGGTTTCTAACTCCCAAATCCGGATACTACAAGTCCAATCCGGAGTAAACAAGTTCCAAGTGAAATAAGCACCCGTTGCACACATGCTCCGTCGCGCCTCGGGGATACGGGGCAGGAAAGAAAAGTGGCAAGCTCGCAGTTTCCCGGTTGCATATGCAAGGGTGGCGGGGTGCGAGGGCGGGCGCAAATCTCTCTTGTTCAAAATGAAGTTACGGATCCGCTCAGAAATTGTGTTTTATATTTTCCCTTGGCATGTGACGCGAAAAAAAAACTTTCACATAGTTCGAAACCTTTCTTCTGTGCCCACTCGTGAAGTCGCTGAATAAAAATTTTCTTTCTTTCAATGTCGCTAACAGCTGCAAAGAGCTCAAACTGATTATGATTTCATGGCAAAAAAAATCTCGAGGGTTGAATTACAGTAAGCACTCGCCGCTTTGAGTTATTGTACAATATTTCATATATTATATAGGTAATTGTTTGATTACTCGTATAATTTTATAACTATTATATTAATTCAAGTAACAAGTAGTAGTCACGAGGATCAAAAAGGTCAAAGTCAAACCAGATGAATGGAATGTCGGTTTTAAGTAAGCAGGTACGATGGGAGGTTATTGAATAGTTTCAATAAAATTGTATTTAATTAAATAATCTTGATTGAAGACGGGCCTTGCATATTATTAACAGCAAAGTACACTCGCGTTGGGCAATTATGTAAATCACCTTTTAAATTTTAAATTTGCTTTGACATTTTGACAACACATTTAATGTCTTTATCTGCATAAAATGCGTTTGAATCTAGAAAGTAACAGTTTGCGGCACGCCTTTTGATGAAAACTAGCCGGTTTATTGCATTTTTAAATTGGAACGTTTTCGGAAGTTTGTAGGCGGTATCAAAAACGAAAGTTAACATTGTTCTCTATTGTTTTCGTATTATGTATGGATAGGTTACACCTGACACGCAAATCGCGTGTAGGCATTTAATATTGTTGCGCTGGTGGCATTGAGAACTATTTCATAACAGCCTCTAGAACAATTTTTTGTCACGAATTCCATACGCGCCTGTCTACATTCTAGGTTACTTATATTTCGTGTCACTTTAAAAGATCAAAGATAAAAATATAAGTATCTAACAGAATAATAACTAACTTTATTTTGATCTTTAAATGGGTTGTAACATGTAGGTAAGATTAACACAGAGATGATAAACAACCTTCAAAGATCATTGAACTAAGCATTTCGAAATGACCCAATGTAGGTACGTAGTTTCTAAACAAGCTGCGTTACGGTAAACATAGCGAGAGGTTTAGACATCGGGCCCATACTGATCTTACTACCAGTCCGTTTACTTCGTGTTTCTAAATATCGGCATTCGTGAGATACCTACTGGTGAAGGCGATAGGTGACTCTACTGGCGAGCCTCGAGTACGACGCACGCCTCGGCTCTACAGCTGACGTTATCTCGAACAGGTACTACAGCGAAAAAAAATTTGACGTTTAATTTTTTTTGTATTTTGAATTCGCGATACAAACTTTTTTAAAGACGTGGCGTTTATTCGAAATTAGAATAGAATATTATACAAACTTTTTGTTATTTGAATATATCAAAAGTTAATGGTTGTTTTCTTTTGTTTCAGATGTCTTCGAAAGTGAGTTTGTTTGCTTGAGTGATTCGACAACCGAAAGGGAGTAGATCGTTGTGGGTGTACATTGAAATGTGAATTCTGTGTGTATAGTGTTAAAATTGAACTTTGTTCGTACCTTGTTGTTATCCCGATGAAGTTTCTTGTGTAGTCACAACTGTTCGCGGAATTGGTTTATTGAAAATCTTTCGCCATGGAGACGGAGGAGTTGACGAAACTTGTGGATGGCATCTATAAGGTAAGAATTACTCTAGTTTCATTTTATGTAATTATAAAATTACTTCACACCAAAAAAAACAGAGCGTATAATTTATTTCCTATTAATTTTCATTACCGAATTTTAAAACAATGCTAGAAATAAATTAGTTTGCTTTGTGAAATGTTTAGTTTCTTGAAATCCAAATAACTTAATTTAATTTATTACGCAACTCAAAGTTATTCTGCATTCTAATAAAAATATATTAAGCTAAGTTACTTAAAATAATGCGTAAATTGTTAAGACTTTTAAAAAGTTAATTAGCGCCTTTGCGAAAGACACCCGTTTTAAGTTTTTTACAGTATTCAGAACTACTAGCATAACATGAACCATATTATTAGAGATTATATGGAATAATCTCAGACACTTAGATACCTAAGTTGTAAGTACATAGTCCAGCAAATAAAATATATATATACTCATATACTATACTTATTAATCAATATGTTAAGACAACTGTCCAACCCGTTAAAGTATCATTAAATAACGATATCCGGTTCTATTTTTATATGTAATCGATTTCCCATTATTTACGATTAATAAAATTAAAATAAACCCAAAATAAAATTTTATAAAACAAGCAATCTTAAACGGCAATTCTTACTGTGGCAAAGACAGCTTCATCAAGTGTACATACTAAGACCGATAATGATTTTATCACATCTTTTAATATATGTTTACTTCCCAAATGATATTTTTTGTATGTTACTATTATTTGATATAATTCTCATGTAAGTTAATTGTAATTCTTATGAGAATAACATAACATAACATACCATCACGCCTATATTCCCCGAAGGGTTTGGCAGAGGCGTACTAATGTACACCCAAAGTTCGCCGGTATGTTTAGGTCCCATGTAATAGGGGGCGAGCCTATTGCCATTAACCGGGCACAAATTCCTAACTCCGAGCTGCTACTGGGAATTTCATAGAAAAACCCAATAACACTTTGCTCGACCTGGGAATCGAACCCAGGACCTCTAGCGTAGCAGTCACACTCAAGACCACTTAGCTAATGAGGCTCTTATGAGAATAAATTGTCACTAATCCCAAATCTTAAAAATTTACTACATTTTGGGGATATTTCTGTAATTTAGGCACGACAGTCATGAATTTTAAACTTCATTAATATGTTTACTGTCATGAATATTGCTTCTTATTGTATTTGGTGTAAATGCGAAACCTACAGTGTCTAAAGCTATACACAATAATTGAGACGTTCCTTTAAAAGCTTCAATATATTCAAATAAACATTGTACACCAATGATTGATTACACACTATCCAATTTATTTATGTTTCACGGTCGTTAACGCTTATGCAGTAGAGCATCTTATAGAATAAAAAGTGTACTTACCAAAATACAACTTAATTAAATTCATTGTCTAGGATCTCGCACCTGCCCTAATGTCAAGGTCAAACGGTCAAGCGTGAAACGTCCCTACTCGATTTCTCCACGTTTTATTGTATAAATAATTATGTATAACGCATTCCGTGGATAGATGTGTCGACTTTCGTTTCATTTTGATGCTTTGTTGGGCTTCGTTTTTATAGCACCAGTTTGGGCAAAAGTTATGGTAATGTGACAGGATTCCTATTAACATTTTTGTGTGAACAGTAGGCGTCGATACCGTTTCACTTATAGGATTCTGAATTAATTTTGTGGCGACTGTTATATAGTTAAATAACTCGATGTATAAGGAAGAAATTCTACACTAAAACTATTAAGTTTTAATCGAGTTTTTTCGTTGTTTATTAAAATAGATTGCTCAATTAAAAACTTATTTTTTGTTTGAACAAAACCAACTAAGTAGCATTTTTATAATTTTATTCTTATTGTTGTAATTATATTTTGGTTTTGTAACTTATTTTAGATGCTATTCGGTGAAGATATTTTAATATACTTAGGTGCCTACATAGGTACACTACTGTGTATAATTATGTTTAGGTATACCTAAACAGTTAAAATTGTCTTAATTAACGTAAATGTTATCATTAGTAAATATTTTTCAATTTTTAAATGGCTATAATGAAAAAAATATTGGACAACGTTAATGATTATATAAAAAATATATATTAATATTCATTATTAATTATTTTTTGTATTAGATGATCTGTTCTAGATTTCTAGATATTAATGGCGGTCAATAAATTAACATCTTATGATTACTTCCTAAAGCATCATTAGATATGGACTCCATTTAATTTGCAATTCTAACACAGGCTTATTAGACAATATTATAAATCTTTACTGTCACAAATAACGATGATTGACTTGAATATGTCATAATTTATTTGAATATATATTGGCCATTATTTAGAAAGTTTTATGTAGAAATCAATAACTACTGTGAATTTAGCTGCTTGTCAGAATAGGATATTCCTATACAATGTGTTCAGAAAACACTGACCGACAGGTGAAGGTATTGTCGTATTGAGATCCAGTTCTATTTATGAAATTGTTTTAATTTTACAAAAAAAAATACCCCGAAAATATAATAATATTTATTTACCCCGAAATTAATGGCAATACTTAATGTGTCAGCGACAGCCGTCCCTGGGTGGTTATACTTAGGCCTATGACGGTGCAATGGACGCAGTGATATCCTTGGGCTATTACCACTGGTCTGCCATGTCATAAGTCTCAAGTTCGAACACAAGGCACGCACCTCTGACTTTTCATAATCATGTGCGTATTAATAATTGATTATCACTCGCGTACAACGGTGAAGGAAACCATCGTGCGGAAACCTGCATGCCTGAGAGATTTTCACGACGGCGTGTGAAGTCTGCCAACTCGCATTAGGCAAGCGTGTTGGACTATAGCCTAATCCCTCTAATTCTGAGAGGAGACCCGTGCCCGGCAGTGGGACAGTATATGGGTTGATTATAACGGTACTATCACATTTAAAAAGATCTACCTAGATTTTGCGGTAATTGTGATGTCATTGAGATACTATATGCCCGTTTCGGTTCGGAAAAGGTTTTTCGTGTATCGATCTATGTAATTCAAGTAATGCGTGCAGTTACCAACAGACTATAAACCTGCCTCATTAGCCAAGTGGTCCTGAGCGCGACTGCTACGCTAGAGGTCCTGGGTTCGATTCCCAGGTCGAGCAATGTGTTATTGGGTTTTTCTATGAAATTCCCAGTAGCAGCTCGGAGTTAGGAATTTGTGCCCGGTTAATGGCAATAGGCTCGCCCCCTATTACATGGGACCTAAACATACCGGGCGAACTGTGGGTGTACATTATGTACGCTTCTGCCTAACCCTTCTGGGAATACAGGCGTGATGGTATGTTATGTTCTATAGACCTGTGATGTTATGTGCAGAATATTTTGTTTTTCTCAATTCCCTGGGAGTCTATTTTAAACCTATCTACAAAATTTAAAGCTTGCAATCATTATAGGTACCTAGCTGTTCTTAATTAGCCCATATGTGAGTGACAGTTACATTTTTATATACGGTACACCTACCTAACTAAAATATAATATATAGAAAACAATTTATTTTATAACACCATAAACTTTCATCAATAAAAGAGAAATCCAGTTTAGTATATAATACTCGGTATTATTTATTTACAAAGTAAAATAAAAAAAATATAAACAGAAAATAATAACGAATTATTGTTTATGATTTCGATCGACTAAATTAATGTTCGATCCAACTTTTACGGCAAGAGCCTTGTTCACTGTCAAATCTTCGATAATAACATTCCGAGACAAAATAAAAAACTTAAACCACACACTGAAACCTGTTCTCGTTGTTACATCTGTGTTCGTAGAATTCAATAAATGTATAAACTATCTTGTTTCCACATAGTATAATTTTCTCATTAAAACTGTTTTAAATACATATTTATATGTACCTAATTCTTATGTAAGTACATGTGTTTGTCACCTAACTCCTCCTAAACGGCTGAACTTATTTGGATGAAATTTTGTGTGTATATTTGAGTGGGTCCTTCCTTGGACCGGGTAGGTTGCGCTCCCAGTATTGTAACTCGGCTTCTTGAGAGCGTATCCAAACATGCACCAAATTTTAAGTTAAACCTCCAACAATAGGTACTACTGTTAAACCGTATCCGTTTTCGTTCACGTAGCTTTTGTGTGATGCGTGCACAAATATACAGACAAGCAAAAAATGTGTATGTGTAGACAGACAGACAACCAAAAAAATCTAAACTTCATTGTTTTGGCTTCTACTTATTGCTCTTATAAGGACCCCTTTTATGCCATCTGTATTGCCCAAAGGGTCGAATAGAGGCGCACACAATTTGGTGATAGGTAGGTATATTTTAGGGCTCATGTAAGGGGGGAGCGAGCGAGTCCCTCTTACCATCAAATCAAAAATTTTCCTTGCTATTGAAAATTTTCTTAAACAAAAAACCATAACTTTACTTAACACTTTCAGTTCCTCCTTTACCACGAATGGCACAAGACATAAGGCTTTCCTATAACAAAACAATAACTTAAGTTTCTTTTTCTTACTAAACGGGCACCAGACTTTATTATGCTAAAGGATCCCTAGATGACCTTTATGGCCCAGAATACAGCTCAGCAATCGAACCGAGAATCTCTCACTTACTAACCGCGCCTGCAGACGTCTAAACAATATTGCATTTATGTCCGGATTAATTAATAAGATTTAAATATCGCATTACGTAATTCGAAATTCATTACGATCAGTAAATCATTGTAAAATATTATAATTATTTCTGTTAAGTAGAAACTCTGCTACCATCTCTTAATATATTTTCTGTCGACGTAATATATTAAGGTGTTTTAATTACCAAGTTTATTATCTTTGAGAAACACATTTTAAGTTGAGAAACATTACTAATACTGGTTTGTTTCGTCTTTGTTAATTACTTTCGCCGCTGCATTGAAAATGAAATGATGACACCATAAATGCATTGAATTGGTTTTCTATATATGTACCTACCTACATACATGCACACAGGTATGGCTCTTACTTTCTCTCGTAAACTCAACAGAATTCCAAGAAATTGTACAAGAAGTGTCGATCTCATGCAGTTTCCGAGTATTGAGCGTGAAGATTGTAATCATATTTTTACATGATTGCACCTGCTGCGTTGCAATTGATGGAAAAGTAAAGTTAAAAAGGAATGAATATTTTTGTGGAACATATTATAGCTATATATATATAATATGTATAGGTAATACAGGCATAATAATTATTGTATCACATGCTTAGGAATGTTCCGTTTGCTTTAGATACAAGTGATGATATTTTTATAAAATGATGTTTTGTAATTTGAAATGTTTTATGATTAAATTTATGCATTAACTAAAATAATCTTAGCATGAAAATGCACTGTTTTTTCCAATGTTTACCGTAATTTAATATCTCTAAATGGCAAACCTTTGATAGAAATTGAGAACATTAACAATATTCTAACATACATCCTACAAAAATATAAAAACAAATCAAAATACATTTTAATTAAAAATTGTGGTCGCATTATACTTACGTGACTGTTATAAATTTCCCAGTTTTTACTTCGTTGTCACCTAAATAGAATTGCGAGGGGAGAATTAGGACTTTTTGCCTCAACAGCACAATTACGTGGCTTTGAATCACTTCACTGAGTGGCATTTTGTTATAAAAACTCCACCGAAAATAAACGTAACTTAAGATATTTATGCTTCATAGAGCGGAAGGCCTTTTACATAATTAGGATAATAGTGACTGGAAAATAGGTGATTTGGATGTGATTTTCTTGGAAATAGTAATTGATTTTTCTGTATAATAGGCACCTACTTTCAATAAGCTATATTAAGAATTTGGGTTGAATTTTATTAGGAATCGTCAGATCGTTTAAACCCTACTAAAGGCCTGCCCTACCATTTTAGAGAAGTTATACAAACTTGCGTCAAAAAGTCTACAAAATAGAATTTCTTCATTCTGATGAGTGGTCGTAACTAGAAATTGTTCAAATATGACTTTTACTAAAACAAGGCGGAGTTTATTGCTTCAATTCTCTTTATGTTACAACATCAAAAATATTGTTTAGCGTAAATAAGAGCATTTGGGTTATATTAAAATCATGAGTTGTAAAAATAAAGCATAGGCTTACTTAGTGTTGAAAATACAAGTAATATAACGGTTCGAAAAAGTTTTTTTACTTATAAATATGTCCACTCTCACCTTTATTCTATAGTACATAAGGTGGAAAACCGGTCAGCCGTAAAACGATTTTAAAAATTATTGCAAATTATTGTCAATTTATCACTGCGTACCTTGGGCCTAACGAATACAGTTTACAATTAAAGTCACACAGTCTCTTAAAAATAAAATAGACAGTAATTTACTGTCTACCAAAATATTGGAAAAGTGTTGTTTTACTACTTAGGTATATCATAACATACCATCACGCGTGTAGTCCTCAAAGGGATAGGCAGAGTTGTACTTATGTACATCTACAGTTTGCTGGTATATTTAGGTCCCATGTAATAGTGGGCGAGCTTATTGGCACTAACTGAGCACAAATACTATCCTCCGAGCTGCTATTGAAAAAGTCATAGAAAAACCCAATAACATTTTGCTCGTCCTGGGAATCTGACCCGGACATCTAGCGTAGTAGCTGCGCTTGGGAAGTTGGGACCACTAGACTAATGAGACAGTCAGAAAATTTACTAGCATAGTAAGGCATAGAAACCGCTTCCGAGATACACATTTGTCTCTGAAGCCATATCACATTATCATCGTAACTAATCATAGCAGACCATCATAACATGAACCTCATCACCTACTTTATAATAATATTCTGCGGGGTCAGAGATCAGTGGTCGACTGTTGCCCCGTTTCCTCCCCAGAATGAGATTGCCTCGCGACATTAAACCAGGCTGATGTAAATTTTCGTCGTTACTCCGTCTGTTTGTTCGTAGCTACGTTCTCGTGTATTGCGTGATTTCCCCCGGTCAATGAAAGGATCTCCGTATGAAACCTCCCTTCGAGGATAATGTAATATGGCGCACAATGGCTGCCGTAATAGCTTCATTCGTTTTTATGTACCATATTCATATTAATTATTAGCTTTATTTCCTCTCTTAGTAGACTGCATTATTGGTCTCTAGTTGTTGTACCTAAGCGCAGCTGATAAACACGTGTTACCACTCCCAAATTAGAGTTTTCTATGAAATTCTCAATAGCAACTCAAAGTTTTTATTTGTGCTAATTTGTGGGCGTCGGACTTGCGATCATGTGGTTGCCGGTTCGAAACCCACCCATTGTACTAGCGACGTGAACCCACTCGTCACACAAGCATTTAGCTTAGCACGAGGGGTTAACAAGAATACTAGTAATGTACGACCCACATTGTTGTAAGCTTATTTAAAAAATATATTTAAAACACAATACTGGCGAACAACGCTTACCTACTTTAGCAGAATGCACACCTCTGCATACCCTGGGTATATAGGCGCGATTATATGATATGTTATTTCCTTTCTTAATTTTGTTCGTGTTGTGATAATTTGGTGTGAATTGGTCGGAAGCTGTTGGGTTATATAACAGACAACATAATTGATTTCCTCATCTTGTCTGAAATATCAATAGTTTAAAATTCATGCCAGTATTTTAGTGTTGATTTTACTATTTCATGTTTAAAGTTTAACCTGCAATTAGTAAGTACCTGTGAATACGACAGAGGATAGCAAAATAGGTAACAGTTAAATTTGCATTTGCAAAATTTGCAATAAAGCTTAATGTCCACTAATGAAGACAACACTGACAAGTGAAATCTTTTCTCTTTTTATGACAGGTTGACCTCAAGTTGTAACATCCGGTTTCGGTGCTAAATCTAACAATTTAAGACTTCTGAAATATTTAACTTCACATAATGTCGATAAATCACTACTAATATGTAATGGATACACGTAGATCAGATTCTGGGGCGTTTATGAAGTTCTAAATACTATTTAATCTGTTAAAAAGGCCACAAGAAATTGCTACGAAATTACTACAGATTATAAAATACCTTATAAACTGGGGATTCAATCGGCACATTTAGCGATTCCTCTCTAAATCAATGACTTAATGATTCATCAAAAGTGGACATTTCAGCCCTCCAGTTACTTACATTAATGAAAAAGTAAATAAAACAATCATCATTTATGTTGTATTAACAAAGCTGGTCTACTGCATAAACAAACCCGCCTTATTACTATCATTCAGTCCAAACATTTGTATAGCGGGGTTGTGGAAACCGCTGCAGTGTCACGGTTCCCGGGGGTAAATCGCTGCCCCCACTTATTTGAATAAGAATGGCCCGGCGTGGTCCCACGGGCCGGGCCAGACGGGCCCACTTACCTTGCTAGCATACAACGCGTGTAATTCATTCGGAAATGATAATGTATTAACGTTAATGTAGGTAATCATGTTGTTATGAGGTACTTGTTATAATATACATTGTCTTGTGTAATAAGTTCAATTTTTTAAATATAATTTCTACTAGGTACTGTCGTTATGCTTCTTTAAAAAAACATATTCTTTGTCTCTATGCGAAAATATTATTTTTTAATTTTCGTACATACATAACTGCACTTTACTTGACAGGTACTTCATTTTTTCTTTGAAATTTATATTGGTACCACTCAGGTGGCAAACATTCTTACGGCCCGCCTAATGGTGAGCAGGTACCGTAGCCTATGGACGTCATATGATGTCTTTGGTGTTGCCAGAGCCAGAGGTGTTGCTCGCGCGTTCACGACCCTATAAAAATCTTTTTACTTCTTTTTTTACGCGATTATAGAAAAATCTGTAATCAAGCAATTTTATCGTCACAAATGAGGACTGATATTGCCTAAATTACTAAATTATCTTGGGGTTGCATACCTAAAACATTGTCATGTCAATATCTGAGAGATTTTGTTTGTCATGTTAATCAAAGTTTTAGGTCCCTGTTCTGTAACAGTCTTCATGCATCCACTATCATTATATTGTGAAATATCTTTTCTAATATGGTCATGCTTTGAAAACTACATTATTGTAACAATTAATTTACGTAACTTGAAGCAGAACGCAATGCACTAGTGTCTTCAACGGCCATTACACAATAAAAACGAGAAAAATATTGTAAATAAAAAAAAAACAATATGTATGTATAGTATATTGTACTGTAGATGACGCGACGAACGTTATAATGTCCCCAATAGTATTTATATAATACAAAAATTTTATTGAAAAAAATCTTCTTTTTTCCAAAATGTTCAGGGAAACTTTGGCAATTGTTCTTTCTCTAAAAAATCATTAAAAAGTAGGCAATACGGACCAGCCGTTCTCAAGTAATATACCATTTATCAATATACCATTATTACCATCTATTTTTTTAGAACAAGAACCTCAATTCACCGCTGACTAGTTAAATATTATCGTCCAAAAAACTTATAGACTGATAGGCAAAACTTCTGCGTTTCACCCTTTCGGTAAATTCTGGAAGTTTCCTTCACGGCTAAGAAACTGGCAAGTTAGATTGAGTAACGAGTCTTTCGGAAATAAGTCGATTTGTTAAGCCGGCGATCACGCCGACCCCGGCGATGGTCGGGTACTTAAATAACTTACATATCATGACACATCTTGTGAAGGGAACTTTATATCACTTAAGTTCCCGAAATTAATTTTTCGAAAGCGCGTGTGGAATTTTAAGTGAAATATCTGACAGCCTCAATTCAGTAGATTGCCAACTGGTCTGGTTGAAGCTAGGGTCGAATTCCTATAAAATTCATGAACTTTTTTAGACAATTAAATTCGGCTTCAAGCATTTTGTAATGTATCTTTTAAACGGATAGTAATTAAATATAAATGGGATCAACTAAGAAGTAGGTAGATATCTTTTATCAGATACAAAGAACGGTCATCAGTTAAAATATCCGCAAAGTTAACAGGTAACATGCACACAGAAAGAAATAGTTGAATTGATTACACAGACACGCCATCAGTCGATCAATAAGCTTACTAAATTTAGAGAAAAAATATTTGTAATGCCATTTCCAATATTCGACCAATCACTCAGTATAGTTCCACGACGTGTCATGTCACGTCTGTTTGTACCGGAAGAAGATAAACATTTTGTTGCAAAAGTTGATCGTATAAACTGCAGACGAGACCTTGTTGGTATTTTTTTTAATGAGAACGAGAAGCAGTTCTCATGAAGTTAGGGACAAAAAATAGCAGTGATTAAATGAGGCACTCATTCTTAAGTTAATAGGAAACATGCTTTATAAGATCCGCATAAAAATGCGTGACTTCCCTTGAAAAGTCGTGAATATATCATTAAATCTCTATCTCTAATAGATCAAACAACTTGTTAAAAGATTGCTTCGCAGAGGAAATTATGAACTGAATTATGCTTTAATGGGTTTGCATTTTTTAGTGCAATATTTTAGGATTATCCTTGAAGCAATCGGTATTTATAGAGTGGTCTGGTCAGACACTAATGACGTCAGCTATACAAGCTGCGCAGTGCATTAAGTGGCGCGGGCGACGACGACGGCGTAATACGGGGAGTTTCTTAGATGAATAGATAAAGCGATTGCTATACGTCGTGCAGAATTGAAGTTCTAGGATCTCAACACATTATAACCAACTTTTTATGATAATAGCACATTGATAAACTTTGATTGATAGAAATGAGCAGTGTACCTGTAATGTTAATTTACTTCCAATAGAGAGCCAATCAAACCTTCGACAATAAAGTGGAACTTTAGTTTGTGAAACTTTATTTTATAGTGGAGCACACGCGACAATATGTTTTTCTTTTTATATTTTTATTATTTTTGAGTGGAGCACACGCTACAATACCTATGTTTTTTTTAAATATTTTTATTATATTATTCTGAGAAAAGACCCGTACCCAGCAATGGAATAGTAAATATAATAAATGGATTGACGTTCAATTTAAATTAGACAATGTATAATTTTACATAAGCTTTCAATGTTCAGTGGCTATCGTCATGGGTATGATGGCGAAAGAAAAATACCTACCTAAAATAAATAAATAATAAATACCTAAATATATATCTCTATACCCGTTTTTTTTTTCTAAGAAGTAGCGATATTTTATTCGTCCCTGCCTGAAACGGCAGCATAAAGCCATCAATATAACACATGTCGTAAAACAGTAGCAGATCGCCGAATCTATGGCACGCAGAGAAAATATAAATAAAATTTGTCTTTCGGGTCGCATATGTATTAAGTTTACGCGTATTCGTCCAAATACAATTTTAGGAGGGAAATTGCCTCTCGGTGGAACCCGTACAAAATGTGATATTAAATCTGGATGACAGTTATTAGGAGTGCCGAGGCGCTCGACGGCTCTGCATAAAAAGAATTTAAAATAAAATGAGGTGATATTTAGCGCGCGCCATTGTTAACTGGAGGCAAAACGAGCTTGAACATGAACAGTTTTATCAACTCTACTGTATTAGAAATGATATCAATACGGAGCAAAAAGTAGGTCGGCTTGCAGGCGTGTCTCTCGGCAATATCATAAGGAATGCACGTAACACCTGAATATAATTCACATTGGCACAGAACCAAATGAATACGCTGGGTATATAGAATAACAGTTTAGGCATCGTTACTGATTTTGCATGCAAAACATTACTATTTTACAACACGCACATATCTTATTTTTAGTTTAACTTTGAAGATAACAAAGCGTGAGAGTTTCGCTGTTTTTGTCGCTACAGTCAAAGGTTGCGAAAAACCAGATGTTCAAGGATTCGATCCGACTCTTTGGAAGATTAAACAAGCATGGATAAAAACACGCCCACCGAGGGCCCCCTAGCGAAAATACAATGAAAATTTATTTTATAAACGCCTGTCTAGCTCGCACCCGCTTCCCTTTTGTTGTGTAAAAATAAACGCTGCTTTTTTGTACGAGGTGGAAGCACACCTTAATGGTTTAATAGGATTTCATAAGTAAACAGGAGAATTCGACTGCATTATGAGTGCATGTGTGAAAATGTATCCATTAACACGGTTTTAATTACGAGAATTTATATTAAGAATACTTAAATGTCTATAATATAATCAACGTATGAGATCAATCGTAAATAAGATGATAAACAAGCATACAACGTGTTCTCTGATAAATTATAATAATAAGCGACAATTGCCAGAAACACCAGAAGTTCACTAATTGCGATATGAACCACAGGAAACTTGATACTATTATTCGGATTTAATATTGAAAAATTGCCATCGTCAGAGCTAATTCACCATAAATTAGATGCGGAATCAGCACAACGGGGAGTTGTCTCGAACATGACAAATTCATTCTTCATTTTATCAGTGGGCACCTGACTGTGTCGCTTGTAAACAAACGTAAATTATGTTTCCCAATCCGCTTAACTTTCGACTCAGGCCTTTTTAATCTTGTTAAAAATTGCGCCAACATTATAAATTCTAAATTAAACCGATTTGTCCTGAATGTTTCAGTGGTGTGATTGTGATTTTGTAAGCCGAGTTAGGCATACTAATCTACATTTTCTATACCAAATTCATAAACATTAGACATGTTGATTAAATTTATTTCTAGATGGCTGACAACAAAACATTTTAGACCTAAAATTATCTTTATTTTCACGCATTTATATCGGCCATCAACATAGTCTGGGAACAGATGGCGTTCAAATACAATCCTAATTATATCTGTACGTATTAGGGGCGGTTCAGCGTGAGATGAGTCGCGCTACTGCGTTACGGAACTAATAAGGACAAACTCAGCCGTTTTCATATTTGCACAAATTACATTAATGCTTACAGTAGACATGGTAAAATACAAAATGACGTTTTTAGCGCTCCAATAACTGTAATTGTTTTATCAGTGTCGGATTGGAAGGAAATAATTACATTACGACGGGAAGATTGAATTAATATCAGATGGTATATTTGTGTTGAAAGTAATTTAAATTCCATCATCTTTTGGTAAATTTTCTAGAATGAAGAAATAATAATTTGAACGGAATAAAGTAAATTTCCTCAACGCGTTCAAGAGGCGTTACGCGCAAGTATGACTAGCGTTCCGATAAGACATGATAATGATCACAATTGTAACAGTACGAGATATGCACTCTCGTTGCGTATGAAATATGTCTTAACGGCGCTTAATAAGTTGTGATTATTCGGTTAGCCGAGCGTTTCGCCCGCGGCGTCCCAACCGTCACACTGCGCGGTGCTAACTTGCCATATCTATATAATTATATTACCCGACTTTCCCTTCCTGACGTCTTTGTGCCGTTGATTGTCGTTTATGTAATTGCCTACATTCTGCAGCATCACGGTTTGTGTTCGTCTCGCAGCCATCAGGAATTAGTTACTCTAAGTACCCGAAATATTTTGGTAATTGCGCGCCGAGACACAAAACAACATCATTTCTGTATTATCATAGCGGATTATGACGTCATCTGAACGGGAACGGAGCATTTAGTTAACAGCGACTACTGAGCTATTTATTATTCCCATCTATACTAATATATAAAGCTGAAGAGTTTGTTTGTTTGTTTGTTTACTTGAACGCGCTAATCTCAGGAACGACTGGTCCGATTTGAAAAATTCCTACAGTGTTAGATAGTCCAAATCGCCGATGTTGGGCAAAAAGCCGCCAGGCTCAAGTGGAACTGGGCTGGACATGTCTGCCGCATGTCTGATGAGTTGTGGGCAAAATCCACGACAATGTGGATGCCACAGAATACCAGAAGACATCGCGGTAGACCTAGAATGAGATGGCGGGATGAGCTTGACTCTTACTGCGTGGGTTGGATACTGAAGGCTCTCAACCGGGAAGAATGGAAGAAGGAAAGGGAGGCCTTTGCCCTGCAGTGGGACTATCACGGCTGATAATAATAATAATAATAGATAGTCCATTTATTGAGGAAGGCTATAGACTATATATCATCACGCTACGCGGACGAAGTCGCGGGCAGAAGCTAGTCTCTGTATAAAAGTGGAAAGGTTGCTAGTTCTGGAATAAGAACGTAATGAAAGTATTAGTGTAGTCCCTTCACAAATGCGACAAATATCGATGTCTCTCTTGTGCAACAATTAGACTTGTCCCATTGTGTCGTTTTACTTTCTAAGTGAAACAGACAGTAACCTAGTGATTGGCATGAAATTGGGATAATACAAAAGTATCGCGACCGTAAAATGCGCGTTGTTTCGGCGCAACCCAAAATTTATTCCGCTGGCGGCGCGCGGTCCCGCGACCGGCGTGACAAATGCCTGAATGCCACCGTCCGAATTCCGCACGACTTTTTACCACCCAAGAAAAAGTCTAACACGTATAGCCGAGAAATACGTGATATTTCTTGGGAAAAACTTAAACGATCAAGTTTGCAGTCATATTTTTTTATCAGGAACACCGACTTCGTCTCAATTTCTTTGTAATTAAATTATCCGCTTATTCCGTACTCTTTCGTTTTTGCAATTAAAGCAATATGAATCCATGGCAAGTTTTCCTTGTAAGAGTATTTTTTATTTGCCATTTCTTTTTTCCGAGTTCCGCCTCTTTGCATTTGCTAAGTCTTTTGATCTACGCAATAAGCAGCAGGAACTATACAACCCGTAATGCGTGAATATTATTCTTTTTATTTACATACGATTAGCGTGTAGGCTTTTATTTAAAATTTCCTGTTTTTCTGAGAATGTTCTGTTTCTGGCAAAGCTACAAAGTGACGTGGTAGCATCACTTTGTCGTGTTCGTACCAAAGTGGTATTGTAAAAATTTACTGCAATTAAACCTTTCTGCCAGAGATCTATATACAAAATGGTGTACTTAAATACTAAATAGCAATATCATTAGTCTTAGAGGTATCGGCAGCGCATTCCCAATCAAAGCTGATTACATTCCGGATGGTTAACACGTAAATCCGATGCGGATAAATATTTGCACGACAGGCTGTAAACCGAACGTGCCCGGGGCCTTAATAGCCGGCGCACAGTTACTCGACCGGGCTCCGTGTGTTTGAAATTTCAATAAACTTTACACGATATTTAATTGTAATCACATTTAATTTATTTCACTTTTATCTGCCTTATTAGTCTTATGGTCTGAAGGGCTGCGCTAGTAATCCTTTCAGGTCAAGCAAGGCTTTCTATGAAATTCTCAATAAAAACAAGTTTGGCTATGCTTTAACGTAGGACGTCGACATACGGTGTACAGTACAGTGTACTCTTCGATGTGGCAGTAATATAAAAGAAAAGTCCTGTAAAGGCCCGTACAAATCCGCTTACGTTGACTTGTAAAGAGTTAAATGAACTGTGTGTTTTTAGACAATACACATTTGCTCGGGCATCAATAAAAAAGTTTAATCAAAGTATGCACGGCTCTGTTTAATTTCAGATCAAGGAATCTTATTGTGCAACACATTGGTATCTCTAACAAAGTGAAATTAGTTTCGAATGGCTACTTCAAAACTATTTAGCTTGTAAAAACAAACAGAGCTCAGAAAACAAACACTTTAGAGCGAGGATTGCTCCTTTTAAAAGGTTTAATCGTTACTTAACTGGAGCTTACAAAAGAAATGAAAAAACAACGCATAACCTGGTTGTTGCTTCAATTCTCTAAGTTTCCCCCTCAATATTTTTCGAAATACTTGGAATCGTATGCGGCCCGCATAGAAAACCGCACGCGCAATTACATGAATTTTAATCCTTATGGGGTGAGGGTGATATCTGAAGAATTTCATTATGGTGAAACTCTTCGTAGACGGGCGTTGGAATTCATTCCGTTTGAAATGCAGACCAAACCGACTTTGAATTATATTGAAGTCTTTGTAAAATAAAACTTTCCTTATTATGATGCGATTTAATTTCTACAATGAGAGTTCAGTCTTAATCTCAAATTACTCGTTATCTTTATTGACTAAGTATTTTCTCATGGATATTACGCGCATTAGTACAATACTGCACAAAATTAGAAATTTAATGTTTCCAACATAATTCGCCTTTAAAAATTGCTACAAATTTTGTAACTCAACAGCTAATTGTAATTAAGAAGTTTACTAGAAATCTAATTAGCAATCTTAAGAACATTTTTATTACAGTAAAATTACATAAGTTTAAGTTAAACTATTCGTTATGCCAGGTTGCGTAATTGCTAATTTGTAATTTAAAATGGAATTCTTTAGTCGAAATTCACCGGACACTAGCCTTTTCTGCCTATGTCCAGCCAGTGTTATCATCGTCACTAATTTCATGGAGTCAAACATTTTTAACACAAAAGTTTTTACTAAATTGCCTTTTTTGTGCCTCAGACAGTTCATGCATGGCCTTAAGTGTTGTACACATAGCTAAATGGTGTGCTTGGGTGGGTTCTGTTTTGCCACTGTATGCGTGGAATGCGGCTGCAAACGTAGAATTCGTGACTACCAAGATTAGTCTGCGTAATGCGCAGCCAAAGAGTTTAGACGCTAAACATTATCTGCATGTAAAATATTATTAAGCTCTTGATAGGACTTTGACCTAGCTAAATCTTAGTGACGTGATCTAGGCTGAGTACATTCACTCGAAAACAATGTCGGTCGCTCCAATAAAATGCCAGTTTGGTATTGTCTTGTCTAAATAATATATACATAATATAATTATTTAGACAAGTCTTCCAAGAATCAATTCCAATTTGACCTAACATTTTCTATGACGTTAATTGATTGGTCATTTTTGCAAGACTAAAGGTGAACTCGTTCTGCGTAAATCAGGTCACTAATAATTAACAAAAATGTAAGTTATATCCAACACCTTACCCATGACCATGGATGCTGTGAAGTATCCAAAATGTCAGGGATTAAATGATATGTCTCAATATAATCCGATAAAATCTTTAAAAATTCCAATTCCATTAATTCCAATTTCAATTGTGATGATCGTAAATAATGAAATATGGGTGAATAGTTTAAGTAATATATTACAGTCATGGATTGTAGGACAATAAACCCACAAGAATTCCATCATCAAACCATCAGTAACATCCACGGCATTTAAATTCGAAGGGCGTAGGTACGAGCTCCAATCAAAACGCACACGGCAGTAATGGAATCGCATTCAGCATTGAGTGATCAAATGTTCACACGATCCGACAATTAAATACGATTGCGTCATGTAAACCGAGACGTTTAGTTACGATTACGATGTTATGGTGGATCGAAGCGTGGATCAAATTCAAGGTCACCTGGTTTTATTTGTATACAATGGTTCCCTTCCCTCGGTTCAGCCAGTCAGTTCGTGGCTAAGACTTTGTATGGAAATAACCTATTTATTAGTCATCATCAACTAAAGTAATCCTTCGTTGCACATAAAATTTTGAGAAATACCTATACACTCTACTTGAATTAAGAAAAGAAACATACTAGCTGAGGTCATTTCTTTTCTTAAAAAAATGTATGTCTTAAGATTTATTGTCATGCCGTAAAAGTGAATTTTGAAGTAAGTTAAAAACATAAGCCTTTAAACCTAAGATATAGTTAATCTTAGTTTTAATCTTTCTAAAGAGTGACAAAACAACAACCCAACACGATTTACATGTTTAAAAACTTACAACCCTCTCCGCGCCTTCGTTTTACCAGCCCTGTCACGGGTGCGATTATGTTATGGTAGATACCATAAATTATATCGACATCTGCTTCCAACCCATTGTGTAATTTTAGGACAGACGAACAGATACGGATTGCAAATTGCAATCTGTTACAAAAATCTGTCGAACATTCCGTTACAAAAACCACAAATTATTGCCGACCGCATTGAAATTCGCTGCGGCATTTTCATTATAAACCGCTAACGATGAATTGATACTGAGTTATTTGGCAACCCTATTGCGCTCAACGTAGGCTTTAACCTAGAATAAACGTAGGCTGTGAAGAATGTAGAGCTAATTAATACAAGTACCTAGTAGGAATGAAGTACGCGATTATAAAGATAAATTATAACGCGCTTGAATCTAAGCCGTATTTATTAGTCTTCTCAGTTGTTGTCTTAGGCCCCCACTGCAAAATGTTAACTCGGGCACCTTTATGTCGTAAGAAAGAGATGTCGCTCTACAAGTCCGCTAGCGCCGTCCCTGTTCATAGCACGTTACAGCCATTATGATAAGAAGTCGTTCCATCTGCTCGTGACTTGTACTTGTCCTGGTCAAGAGGCTAGTAGGCGAACCAGTAAACTAATAAACTAATTAATGAGAAGTCGTGAGATTTCTGATCTTGCTGGATAATTTTAATAAGGATTTTCTGCCTGCTTTATAAATACGCAAACACTAAAGCCTATATAATATCCCACTCAGTTTTGCCTAATCGGTGTAGATTTGCTTAATCAGATTGTAATTCGGACTCTAAATAGGTCCTGCTAATCTGAATTAGCAGGCAAATAGTAAAACAATAGATTTAGGCACAGGCAAACACGCACTGCCAATGAGGTAAAAACACATAATTATAATAATTGCATACTCCAATCTCATATAAAAAATCATGTGTTCATATTTATATGTTAGTCTAGCTAGTGGTCCTAAACGGGACTGCTAGGCTAGAGGTCATAGGCTAAATTCCCAGGTCAAGTAGTGTCATTGGGATTTTCTAGGAATTCTCAGTAGTAGATTGGAGTTTGGATTTGTGCCCAATTAATAGTAAAAGGCTCGCCCCCTATGACATGGGACCTAAACATACCATCGGGGGTATACAACCTATACATATACATCTGCCTCTGTCTTTGGGGAATACAGCCCTGGTGCAACTAGTTTTGACTTTTCTAAAATCTCAATTGAAATAAAATATTTTGACTTTTTGACTTGACTGGCGGTATGTTATATACCGCCAGTCAAGTCAAAAAAGTCATAATGATGATATTATGCGTTGTGTTTTTATTTGACCAATATTTGCAGTGGATGATCATTGCCAAAAAAGTTTGAATGACGTTCAATGTCAAGGATCTTCATTTGTTTTTATTAAATAGATATTCGCCTCTGTCGCTTGTGTCTCTTTTGACTTTAAATTTTGATATGCAAAAGTGTGTCAAACCTGTCTGAAATTTACATAATTTTAAAGGTTCTTTTTTCTCACAGTAGTTTACTCATATTGCGATGTATTTGTAGTTTCCAATCTCGATTTGTTGTTTATATTCCTGTCTTTGTATCGGCAGATGCAGTTTTTGCCCTTGTTTTTATTTCCAAGTGCTTGCCTATCCATATAAACTTTTAATTTACATAATATTTACCTTACTTATAAATTGCCAAACTATCCATGTTTATAAATTCGTTGTGTGCAAGTCATAAATAACCCGCATGTGTTGCTAATGTTACCTACTGTAAACACTGCGCACCCTTATTGGAGAAAAAGTGGAAGCATATATATCACTCACACGTCACATCTACGTAATATGGACTGCAATAGTTTTATATTAACTGGCGCATTGGTCTAGTGGTCCCAAGCGTGACTGCTACGCTAGAGGTCCTGGGTTTGTTTCCAAAGTCGAGCAATGTGTTATTGGGTTTTTCTATGAAATTCTCAGTAGCAACTCGGAGTTTGGGATTTGTGCCCGGTTAATGACAATAGGCTTACCCCATAAACATACCGCCGGACTGTGCGTGTATATTGATCTACTGCTGGGCACGGGTCTTCTCACAGAATGAGAGGGATTAGGCTATAATCTACCATGCTGGCCTAGTGCGGGTTGGCAGACTTCACATATATGCCTTCGAGAAAATCTCTCAGGGATACAGATTGCTTCACCACGTTTTCTTTCACCGTTTAACATAACATAACATACCATCACGCCTGTTTTCCCCGGCAGAGGCGTAATAATGTACACCCACAGTTCACCGGTATGTTTAGGTCCCATGTAATAGGGGGCGAGCCTATTGCCATTAACCGGGCACAAATTCCAAACTCCGAGCGGTTACTGGGAATTTCATAGAAAAACCCGATAACACTTTGCTCGACCTGGGAATCGAACCCAGGACCTCAAGCATAGCAGTCGCGTTCACCGTTTAAGCGCGTGATAATTAACTATTAACACTTCAGAGGGTATAGAAGTATACTTACTCAAGACCTTTGCAGTCCGAGCAGTCAGTAGTCATATCACTTGGTTATCACTGCACCATGCTCCATTTTTTTTTTATTCAGCCCTTGTCGTCCCACTGCCGGGCAAAGGCCGTCGCTCCCTCTTTCCATTCGTCTCGGCTCAAGGTTATCTTAGGCCAATCCTTCCAATGCTCCATAATAATTGATATAAAATATGATATTATTGCAATAACTACCCGGAGATTATTTTATACGTATAATTTTCCTATTCCGTGCCTTCAACACCATATATTGCATAAACAAGTAGTTGCACAGCGCACTTCATAAGGAATGCGGCAGGTAATACTCGTTCACTAGATTTATTCGTAATGACGACACCAATGATGTATATCTTGTGATTTGATCACAAATCTACTATAAACTTATACAGAAACATGCATGAATCAATATCTGGAACTGGTTAGCTTGGTTCTAATTACTATCATCAGACTTATAAGTACACTAGTTTTATTCCCGTGGCTTCGCTCACCTGAAGCTATATTAGGATTAGAAATGGATCCCAAAAATAATTTAATCAAAAACCAACAGTGATGATCTCTTCTTTGTATGGATCTGTATACATCAGAGAAGTCGAGCTGTATCTCAGGATCCGTTCAATTAATTGAGATAAGAAGTTCACCAATTTTTAAGTTGGAGCATAGACTTTCTAACTGTGATAACAAAATTAAAATCTATTCAGCAGTTTTTGCGCCAACCCGTAACAAACATAGCTTTTTTCAATTTTATAATAGTAGAGAAGAAGGTTATAATAGTGGAGAAGAAGAAAACAATTAGCGATTTAATATGAATTGCAAAGTTTATCCTATTTAAAATTCAACGCATATTACCTTCTATAAAAGAATAATGTAGTCCGCTTTTCACCGCAAACACAAGTGTACCAAGAGAAAGCTTGTTGTATTTGTAAATAGGCATTGCAGGCAGGCAAGTAGTGCTTTGCCACTAATTGCAACTCTGTTTACCTTTTCAGAAATCATAAAATGTGATGTAGGTTTCTAATGTGTTAGGTATTCCACTACCATATTATTGTAGTAGGTTTGAACTGTATTTGATTATAATGTTATTTGTTTAAATAAAGATAGTAATACCAAATTAATAACTCATTTAGGGGTGTCACTCGTTGGATAATTGTTTTCTGGTGGTTGTATTTAACACCTTAATTTGGTTTTGTTTGGCTTTTCTTGAAAGGCTTGGTAATTTGATAATTAAAACAAATTAATTGTTTGACCCAAAGAGTTTTTAACTGAGGGCCACTTGCACCAAATTCTTAATTGTATTTAAATACGATTTTTCATAGATTTTTTTTGTTTAAATAGAATTTAAACACATTTAAGAAGTTGGTACAAGTGGCGCTAAATTGCCAAAATCTAACCAATAATTATACTGAAATTTTTATAGACGGTTATATCAACCCTTATGTATTCCGTCTATGAATGATGTCCATGAATAATGATTATAATATGTATAATTCTTATGGTTTGTAAGAAATTGGATAAGCGATAAGAGCGTAAAAATTATCCTTTGTTTTCTGATCTGTCATGTATACAAGGAAGAATACTCTATCTATCTATCTATGTTACTTGTTCCAAAGAAATAAGTAGCTTGAGATAAGAAGTACCTATACCAATGATTAGCATAGTTAGACTTATTTTACGACTTGCAATAAAAATGTTTTACGAGACGATTTCGAATGTCTCCATAGGATAATACTTTGTCTGTGACTCGTAGACAGCTTTTACCTGGTAAATATCGATCGAAGAAGCATTATCGTGAGCTTTAATTTATTTGACTGCCTCATTAGCCCAGTGGTCCTGAGCGCGACTACTACGCTAGAGATCCTGGGTTCGATTCCCAGGTCGAGCAAAGTGTTATTGGGTTTTTCTATGAATATCCCAGTAACAGCTCGGAGTTCGGAATTTGTGCCCGGTTAATGGCACTAGGCTCGCCCCCTATTACATGGGACCCAAACATACCGGCGAACTGTGGGTGTACATTAGTACGCCTCTGCCTAACACTTCGGGGAACACAGGCGTGATGGTATGTTATGTTAATTTATTTGAAAAAAAAAAACATTTATAATCTTCTAACATGTTATGGTATGGTCTCAGGTACCTATATTATAAGTACCTGAGAGTGACCGTGGTAGTTTGTGGACTTCTAAAATTCGGGTTCAAGACCCTATCAGTTACCGATCTTTTTCAATGGCATTATTATAATTATATAGATAGTTTGTAAATTAAACAGTCAAGTTCAGTGGAAACCTGACCAATACAGAAGGAAAAAAGACAGGCGTAGAAGATGAGAAAAGATCTCTTCCATGCGTGAACAAATTTTGTGTTAGATTCAGGGAGCCATCAATAGTGAATTAATGGTTGATTCTACTAGAATTAGAACTGAGAACTTTGCAAAAGTCTCAGACAACATTCTTGTGATTACAAGCAGTTATAATTATATATTTAGTTCAGAAGAGCATTTCTTAATAAAGAAAATTCTAAATTAGCAAGATAAAGATTACTTGTCAACTCTTTTAGTAATCAAATGTGTTAGCTACATAAAACCGCGCTGTCCGCAATTAATCTCCTAAAGTTGCAATAAAACTTAACTAAAGAGATTTACAGTACCTAACCAGTTTGTACCCACTTTATAACTTATTAAAATTCATCCCGCTGCTACTTCGCAAGTCCATATAGCTAGAACTAAATACATTTTATTACGAAACTTTTCAACTTATTAACTTTCTAGGATTCAAGTTCAAGTCGTGACAAGGCAATGTTTTATTAACGAAATGGCCATAAAGCAAATTCGGTATGAGTCCGACCTTGCGTTTGTTCTAATTGTCATAAGCGACAGTGAATGGCAACAAATAGATCTACATAATAATGTATACAAACAATGGACTCCGACTACATACATAAATACCAATTATTATCTACTAAGATGTCGACCTTGTTGTACAGCGGAGTGATCAGTACGTGTAATGTACAATGAACAATATAATTTAACGTTTTCCGTCACTATGATCAATCACCGTTTTTGTGTGATCAGAAACTTTTTCACAATGAACATTTTAGCTTCTTTTTTACCAACCAAAAAACTTTGTCAAACAATCGGTGATTAATGACTAGCATTAACATTAGCAGCCCTTTAGTTAAACCATCGACGCAAATGTTGAAGTTCGAACAAGATCTCAAAAGTATTTGAAAAGTCCTGCAAGTGAAACTTCGCAACAATTAAACTTTTTCAAAAGTACGGAATCAAAGCCAGGAGCGGCGACCGCTCGCGTTCATTTGAATTACGCCCGGCTCCGCCTTTTGTAGTCGACTTCATTTAGCGAACTTAAAAGAACTCTTTTATTTTGCCCCAGCAAAGAACTTAAGAGGTGCATTGTTGAACCCGTAACAAATTGCACGGCCGTGATTACGTTAAGCAGTTACCGTCCAGGGTGGAGCTTAGATTGGAATTTAACAGTAACCTGTCCGATTGCAATCAATTTGAAACTCCTGTGAAGTATTAGCAATGTCTACAAACTAGTGGAAGACAGAATCCATTCATTGAACTTTATTAAAACTTGCAAGGAGCTACAGTCTTATGGGCTAGGCCCGATTTTATCCACATTGTAGTCAGCAAAAACGGATATTTTAATATTTTATTAGTATCTGAAAAGTTGGTATCAAATATTACGCTACTTTGTAGATGCACATATAAAGTATTTAGATACATAGATAGGTACAATATTAAAAATATAACCTACTCCTTATCAGTTGGCCTTCTTTCTAGCGTATTGTAATGTAATTTGAGGGCACATTTCATAATTTTGGTTTTAACGCTAAGCACCAATGTTCAAAATTTACCTTCAAACAAACATAATAAAGTTCTTCTCCTAAATTTGCTTGCTACGTGGAGCAAATCTGATACAAAACTTTGGTAAACAGCTTGAGGGCTAGCGACCCTGTAGAAAAAGTTTGCCGATATTTTTTTATTTTTAAGGATAAACTTCGCTTGCAGGCATGTTGTAAACAACACAGTGATGTCCCTGTGTCGTCTAGAGTGGCAACAAGTGTTCTGAGCAAACATCCCGCGTCTGCCGTACAACTTGCATGTTTGTGTACCCAAACATTATATAAAAGATTTAAACCCTGAGATTACTGGCAACTTCGTAGCTGTGCTATCGACTCAGCTTTATTGCCAAGTAAAGCCGTTGCGGTATTACTTGAAAGGTAGTTTAATATAAGTTTTTTTCTGAATATTCATTTATACTTTGTTAAAAATATTTATAGGTTTTTAGGTACGGAGGGGAAAGAAAATGCATGTGAACGACGTTTATGAACGCCCGATTTGTCGCAAAACATTTCACCTACGTGTGTTGGTAATTCGAATGCTAAACGAAAAATAAATCCTAAAAAACTAAAGATAAATCCTAAATGAATAATCACATAAAAAGTTAATAGGTGAATAACTAACTTGTAATTTTACATTATATATGTATTAAAACTTGTAATTTTGTTATGCTGCAGTCTAGGCTCATAATAATTAAGTAAATAAGCTATAAAAATGTCTCTCTGTACCAATTAAGTTAGCAAATACTTTAATTTAACATTAATAATTACCATGCAGACAAACATGGTCTTATTAACAAGTAAATAGACATGCCTTTAGGGAAATAACTCTTTAAATAACACACAATCAGTAAAACGATTAAATATCAGACATCAGAGAGAGCCGGGACATTTAAGTTAGTAATTAAATTCATAAAGTATTCCGCAACGTTGCCCATGTGAATGATAACATTTAATTTAATTTATTCATGTATGACTAATTTAGATCTACAGGGGATTGTTTGTGAATATGTTTCAAATTTTCAGATCTAGATCAGTTGTTTCAAATGCACATTGCGACGAAATTAAATATACATACCATCACGCCCGTATTCCCCGAAGTTAGACAGAGGCTTACTACCGGCGAACTGTGGGTGTACAACCCACAGTTCGCCGGTATGTTTAGTTTCCATGTAATCAACAGCCTATTGCCATTAACCGGGCAAAAATCCCAAACTCCGAGCTGCTACTGAGAATTTATAAAATAGAAAAACCCAATAACACTTTGCTCGACCTGGGAATCGAACCCAAGACCACTAGCGTAACAGTTGCGCTCAGGGCACTAGGTTACTTAAAATTTTATAAGATAAACGAGATATTTTCAAAAATTTAGTTAGAAGGACTTTAGACAATTATATGTGGCTCAGAAATTTAATACAGTGACATGGAAGGTGACTTCCATTTAATACAGTCTTGACTAACTCAACTTATCATAAGAAATTCCGTATGAATTTAAATGGCCAATACTCGTAGTAGATAGTAAAAAATATCGGACGTGTGCGTAGGACATTAGGCCCAAAAAGGGTAGAAAAGCCGGCAGCATTACAGAGTCCGCCCCAAGCAATTTTGTACCAAATGTCGTGCGCTACGTGCCCGACAAATAAAGAGGATGGGATAAAGTCGCACATTAGAATAGCTAGCTCACGATACAATATCATCTGAGTATTTTACCTACGTCAAGGGAAACGTCATCTTTTTGTGACGGACGTGACGTCTCAAAGAGATTTAGGAACATGATAAATGACTTCCAAGCTATTTAAGGACCGCATATATTATCTTACCTAAATCTCGGAACGATTGTGTAAGAGGAAATTGGACCTTCGTGTTTTGAATACAATTACCGTTACACGATGAAAAATACACTCATACTATAAATTATAGTCACAAAAATATTTTCAACGGCTCCCCTTCGCGAGCTGCTTAATTTTTCTAAGTGCGAATCTATTTTTCACCCTTGGCCGTCTTCCGTTCTCGAATCTCCCTCAAGATTTACGCTCTCGACGCGAGCAATAAGCATGCCTACCTACGACGCAGCCTGTTCGGTATTTTAAAAAGGTACGTCTGAATCCGGTGAAAAATTGCTTCCCGCCCGCCCCAACCGAGAAGCCATATATTTCAGTCATCTTCATGTATTGAACGGCCATGAAGATGGGGACAGATAACTTATTTAAACCGTTAAGTGTTTATGTTGCGATAAACGCCCCACGGCTTTACATCGTTTTGACGATGTGGGTACTTATAATAGGAGTAACTCAATATTCTGTAGATTTCTATGTAAGCCTGAATTGAATAGAAACGGGTTTTAATAGCGCTTTAAAAGCCACGACCTAGCAACCTATTTACTTGTGCATCCTAACGTAGGACTAGGTACACAATCATGCTTTTGCAATGAAAAGCTCCAAGTAATTTTAACCTATTCTCGCTTCAATGACAGGTACCCTTACAAAACATAACAGCGTAAGCGACACATTACTATCCAATAGTTATAGCTATGTAAAATGGTTATTACGTAGGCACTAAGTATCAAGATTGTCTACACAAATAGTAAACGTATACATGGAATGTTCTCAGTAAGGTTTTACTGTTGAAATGGCTTTCAATAACAAAATCAAGTCAAGAGTGAAGTTGAAAGTGTTGAGAGAATTGGCGGTAAATGTTGTAAGGAACATGCAAATGATAATGTTAGAGTTTTGATTGAACTTCGATCGATAATAGACAGGCGTGTAATTATAATAATTGAAGTGTTGTTAAATAGTCAGTTATATTGCATTATTGCATCAGTGCACGATTGAGTGAGCACGATCGAATGTGAGTCAGTCGACAGTGTTTAAGTAATAATTGCAATCATAAAATGAGCCGTTGATTCGCATAAAGTTATTGAAATGAGCTACATTTTTGCTAAACTTAAAATTCAACAAATTATTCTTCAATAAATATTAAAATATTCTTCAAACAAATAAATTATATTTCTTTAGTTCTTTACTGCTTCTGTCATGTGTAAATATACATAGGTCTTCAAATTGGGCAAGCCTTTATTAAAATGAAAACCCGTTCGAGTACAGCATAGAATAGATAGAGATACTTAAAGTTACTTACTTAGTTATTTTTCTATTATTATTTACTAAAACGTGTTCATTAAACGTAAAACGTGTAAGATTTAATATAATATCAGTCAGATTTCCCTCAATTATTTTATCTTTCCTCTTTACGCCACACAGAATAAAAATAAAATGAAGAAAACAAAAACACTGCTGAGCAAAATAATACACAGCATAAAAAATTTTGAGTCTACCCACCGTAAAACACATTAACACGTAGTTAGGCCCATGCCAGCCAACTGATATTGGAATATAAGGGAGAAATGCATTGGCTTTTTGTAATGCGGCAATAACCTGGAGATTAGGACGGGCTTTCCCGGAATTCTCGGCCATTTTCTGTTCAACGTACTTACTTATACCGTAACTTGCTTACGATGGAGAATCTTTAACGTTGGGGTCACTGGCTATGGATATCTTAACATGTATAAAGGAACGCTTACGCTTAATTTAGTATAGTTACATGTGTGTGGGACAAAGATAATCTTTTTCTGTAAATATCGGTGTATACAGTTGATATATTATAAAGCTGAAGAGTTTGTTTGTTTGCTTGATTGAACGCGCTAATCTCAGGAATATATAAAAACAGATAATAATATAACCAGAAAATGTTGAATTAACGTTAAATTAGCAAGTGCAATTATTAGCAAGTGTTGAATAACTTCAGTCAATATTTCACACAGTTTCTCTAACAGGTTTCTAAATGCGGAGCAATATGAAGCAAATTGATAAATTATATCCTTATTTTCACAAGCACAATACTGTTGAAACGCTGTCAAACCAAATTGGTATAGCTCTAAAACCGTATGAAGATTGTATTAGCTCTCTGGAATATACCATGTGGAAACATTTACTCAAATGAAACAATTCGTGTATTCGAGTGTTTGAGAATCGAGTTCCAGTTTGCTCGTAGCCAGTGTTTTGTCTTCTCCCTCATTACTCGTACCAGTTATCTGAGAGAATCCGTGGACATAAAAGCTAAGGCCTGTATCTCGTCTCGTGTATTGTATCGATTTAGATAGGATACGCCGAAATACATTTTGTTGCTAAATTAAACGGCGAACACGATATATTTGAAGCGATTTAGTGGAGATTTTTCTTGGCTATAAAACATCATTCAAAGAAATAAGTTTGGTTTTGTGTCTTTATAAAAAACGTAACAGCCGCCATCTTGTGTTCTAAGTTTAATATTGATAATATGCGAGATCCCCGTAAACATTTATTAGCGATGTGAAGTTTCGATCTTATTTTGATTTTTTATTCGCAGGGGTTATTTTTAATTTATTTGAAGTTTTTCAACCCTCTTCATTTATACATAAATATATGAGATGTACAGCTGACACAGGCCGTTGACCCTGAAAACAGTTGGGATTTTTTTAAATCTAAAAATTACAAGTGTTGTTATTTTGATTGTATATTATGTGCTGGTCCCGAGGTCAACGCCCTGCATAAACTTGGAAACTCATTGCAAACACAACCTATTTTTTTAATATTTTTCAATTATTTTTTGTTATGATGTTTTAAGATGACTTACTAACAAGTAAATTATTTAAAATCACGGTGTAGATTAAAAAAAACATATTGTTACATCAAAACAAAGTAATAAATTGAGCTAAAATTACAGAAAAGCAATGAATACTTACTGTATAGAACGTATGTTTTATTCTCGTTGAACATTGTTCGCGTATGTAGTGCATATGTTTTTTTGTAAATTAAGTGGCACACTGGCCGTTTGTATGTTAAAAACCTCTTAATATAGAGACATTCTGTATACATTCAGGCGCGTAAAAGTGCTAGTGTTTTTTTTACGCTTTCGGAGAAGTGGCATAAAGCAGTATTTTGTAAAGGAATGCCGTCGTCGCCGCGCCTCAACAACGACGCCGCCAGCCAGCAGCATCCTTGAAGGCCGCATTCCAGCACCAAAGTCTATTTACGGTCTAAGACCTCATTTTCTATTGCATATGAATGGAGCTTATCTATAACCATCTCAAATGGAGATTTCATAATGATGTTTCTGACATATCTGTACTGTATCCGTACATGTTTCTGACTACATATGTAGTCGTTTGCTTGCGTAACAATGACTTCGTTGTTTGATTGACCGAAATTATTCAGTTTAAAGGATTTTGGAGTCCCAAAATACAGGGATTCTCTAATTACGGCTCCAGTCCACCCCTATGAATTCATTGTATGCACTAACTTGTTAATATTGTTTAATGACTTATTATAATTGTACCCAAACTGTGGCGAAAAAAAATAGATATTATTATTCTTTAAAAATCCCGCATCGACCATACCATACGTCATGGTTCCCATATTCTTGCAATATCATTTAAGTAACAGTGTACCAAATTATCGATCAGACGTGTGGGAGTTGCTCATATCCCCATATAAACGAGCTAATGATAATCTTGAAACGGCTGGCCAGATTTTCTTTAATCATACCTAAGAACGCTCTCGATCAAGTCACCTTTCGAACAAAAATCAGTCCATTCATTTGGAACCTACGAGACCACACACAGACAGACAGATACAAACGTTAACTTATAACACCCCTCTTTTTGCTTTGGGGGATAAAAATACACTCGCCAATATTTGTTTTTTTTTTCAGTATATTTTCAGTGACTTACACGGGGACCCATATCCAACATCCAGCGGTTCCCTGAGAGCCATTATTTAGGCTTTTTATACTTTGAAAATGTACACATTTTGAGATGTGATTTCTCCCAGTTATTTTACACCTTTCTAAAAACACCACTCTTAAGCGAATTATTTAACATCATAATTTGAACCCACTTTCCCATTATTATAACAGTTATCGCTTAAAATAATTCCGAGTCATTTCAAAATGTTGTTTTTGTTGTTACAGAACATCCTGGACAAATTTAATCCGGGTGCTCGGCAGATGATAACGGCTGGGAAGGCCTACTTAAAAGCTTTACATGGTAAGTACCTTTTTATCACAACGCATGTTTTTAGATTGAATAATGAGTTTTAATACCTCAATGGATATATAATAGCAACTTATATAGACCCGCGGCTTCTATTAGCAAATTCGATTCCTTCTCAGATATATTTAATAGGCATAAGTTACTAGGTACTAGTTAATAGGCACGTGAAAACATGAAGAATGCCTCACTTCCCCTAGTGGTTCTAAGCGTGACGGCTACGCTAGAGGTCCTGGGTCGAGCAAAATGTTATTGGGTTTTTCTGTCAAATTGACAGTAGCAGCTCGGAGTCTGGTTTTGTGCCTGGTTAATGGCTATATAGTCTCGCACTCTATTACATAGGACCTAAACAATCAGCGAACTGTGGGTGTAATAAGTGGGATCTCTGCCTAACCTAACCTTCCATTGAAATTCCAATGAAAGGTTAGGTTTCTATGAAATTCTTAGTAGCAGCTTAGTCTGATTTTGTGCCTGGCTATAGGCTCGCCCTCTATTACATGGGACAAAACATAATATCAGCAAACTGTGAATATTATATGTGGGACCACTGCCTAACCATACATACACAACAATTATTGCTGGTCCAAATGTTTATGCATCTATTCACACACAAATGCCCAAGATACAGGAAAAACCCTAGTCCATATGATGCAAAATTATGCGCAAAACTTCAATTGAACCTACTTTAGTATGCGCAGGCGTGACTTGACTGTGTACTTATGGCATATCTTACGCGATGCGTAGACAAGGAGGCGGTAATGTTCTAGAATTATATGGTAAACAACGACCACTGCAAACCGGTCGGTAATCGCTGTCAACGACTGTATGCTAATAGCAGCTGCATGTAATATTGTTGTTGATAAGATATAAGTGACGTAAAAAGTAATTCAGAAACCTTATAATTAAAAAAAAAATAAGCTTTATAGCAATGTGAGCCACACATTACTAGTATTCTTCTTATCCCCTCGTGCTAAGCTAAATGCTTGTGTTACGAGTGGGTTCACGTCGGTAATGCAATGGGTGGGTTTTGGACCGGCAACCACATGATCGCAAGTCCGACGCCCTAGCCATTAGACTACCGCCGCTTTTAAAACGTTATCACGTGACTGGTCGAAGATTGAACATATTATAGGAATAGAAACCTTGTCGAAAGAAAAATCTATGTTAAACAGGATTCGAACCTACAGGTTAAATACATCGGGCTCTTGAGCCAGCTAAGCTAGGAAGACCTCAAAGAAGAAGACCTAGGAAGTTATGATGTCGATTTTTTCTTACACATTCTAATGACTCAGATTCGAATCCTGCCAAAGATTAACTTTTGCCATATTTTTATCCATAATATATCTTCGTTCAATCTTCAACCAATCATGCAATATATTATGGTAAGGTCCCTTAATAACGTTTGTTTAATCCAAAAATCAAGTAGAGTATAAAGGTTGGGAAACACATACATCCATATTTTAAATTAGCTTACTTTATTCATCTTTTGAGGCTATGTACTCAATGAGGAACTTTATAAAAGACCTGTTTTGTATTGGTGAAAGTTTCCGCGAGGTAAGAAGCTGCCACAACTTCACTTCAGTTTAGTACTTACACAAACCCTTTGTACTTCTAATTAAAAAGTAAGGTAGCTCGGGAAATATTCTGACAACAAAGACTGGAATTTATTGGCTAATGTGCAAGTTGTGCTTGCGCTAACTCAGCTCCATAGGTACTGCTAATTGTTGTCGGGTATATAATTACATATAAGTATGGTTCTATATTATGTACACATTTTTCTGGAGCCCAGGGTAAACACAACAAAACTGACAGTTATTTTCAAATTTGTATAATTAGTTTGAATTCACCATACATAAAAATTCTATAATATTTTCTTCAGCGGTAAAAAAAGAACTGCCTCATTAGCCTAGAGGTCCTAAGCGCGACTGTTACACTAGAGGTCTTGGGTTTGGTTTCCAGGTCGAATAATGCGGGATTTTGTTTTGCCCCAGCAATTATTACATAGAACCGAAACATACCCACGAACTGCGGGAGTAAATGAGTACACCTCTGTCTAACCCTGCGGGGAATACAGGCGTGATGCTATGTTATGTAAAATAGTTGATACTTAGTTTGTTCGTTTTGTTTACCTTGGATAATGTGCTTATGACCCACGTACACCACACAATTATCTACATCAATACAGAAAGTGAAATCGTCGTCGCGTCTCGTATATCTGTGTTGACGTGTATTCAGTGAAACGCGTACAATTAATTTATGTAGTGTAAGCCAAATGGGCGCATCTATATGCAAAACCTCGGTGTTCCCCGCTTGCTTGGCTACGGAACTGGGGCGTGGTTTGTGCCAAATTGTCTCCGTTGGCTTATCTAGAGTATTATAGCCAGCACTAGTAGCAATAAACTTGCGCATTCCCACGATGTATGGCTCCAGAGGCCTCCGTGTATGTACTTTATTTAGATGTTTTGCGGTTAATTTTGTTTTATCTCGCTTCATGAGTGACCTGTTTATTTATTAGCCAAACTCTGTGCCCATTGTCCCATTACTATGAAACTTTAGTTAATAAATCAAAGCATTCAACATAGGTACAATTACATTACATTAACAGTAATTTTACGCATTATTTTATGTACTCAAGTTTATTATGATTTTATTACATTTCTAGTAAAGTGGATTAATTTCACTTTCATCACAGTTAAGTAAAATGAATGCTAAAATTAAATTTCGCCTAATGCTCCTCCCGATTGGAAATTTTCTCGAAACACTTAACATTTTTATGGCACTTTACGGATTCGTTAAAATGTCATCGGCCCCTTTTAATCTGACCTGAATATTTTTCTTAATAAGGACGAAAAAATGTACCTGCAACTTGAGCACTTTTAGCCTTTTAGGATAAATTTAGCCTTTTAATAGCATTCGTTATTTAACCGTATTTTTATTTACTTGTGCCAAATACCGACCCTGCTTACCTACATACTTGTCAGTTTAAATTATTCCAATGTACATCTAGATTTGTCGCTTTTATGGTTAATGTATTAGGATCCGAAATACCCGATACACTTTTCTTATTGAACCATGTCATTGACTACCTACCGCAACTTGCTTGCCTTGATGTACCTACTGTGACTAAGATATCGCGGTGATTTACCTATTCTATTATCAGAACAGGTGCCCATTCACCCATAATCCCTTTTCTTACGACCCAAACGGGATAAGATAAGGGACCTATTCTCAGAGACCTCGCAATATCTCCATAAAGATATTCTACATTATGTGTATAAACTGCGTAAGTAACTCTTAGCCGACCATCCTACCGTCTTAAATATTAGCAAAATAGCTACCATTAATAATAATAATCTTTATTCCATATCTTAATTGCAGCCAGGAGTAACTCGTTCACGTAACTACAGGTCATTAACCTACTTATATTATACATCTATGACTGGCCATCTTTACATATTTATTTTAAAAAAAGATCAATCATTTTAGAATTCTAAATCCGCTTTACGTAAGAAAAAAAAATACAATATTAATTCACATGCTGGCATAACGCTTTAATTTAATAATAATGCACACTTTCACTACTTAGATAATGTGATTTCACACAGCGCAAATCTACAGACGTAATATTATCATTATGTTCCAATATATTATCATATCGATATATCCGCAATAGTATCACTTTTTTTTAACAATCCATATTCAATTAATTTGATTCAATTAATATGGCATAATGGATGGACGGCTGAGATAAAATTGGATTGTTGTTGACGTAACGTCAGTTTATGTAAATATGATGAAATCAACTAATTTTTAGATAAATAAATGTGAACGAAACGAAACTAGTTTCGTTTAAATTGATTTTTTACCAACTGCGGAATTAGAAAGCTCCCTGCGAATTAAAACTGGATTGATCTATGTATGATTCTCAAATGGCTTACATCACTTTACTTAAATATCAACACGTTTCAGTAATAAAAAAAATATGCAAAGTAACTATATATAATTGTAACTGACGACGACAAACTTAGGGTAGTTTTAAGATTTAGACATATTGTTTTATTGAGAATTAAGGTCTTTAAACCTATAGGTATACTGGTTTCCGATGGTACTTGAACATTATATAGACATAGAAATATTTTTAACATTCAAATGGATTTTATGGCGTTCTAAGTATTGATACTTATTATTTAATTCGCAATATTTTTGATAATTAACCATGACCAATGAAAGGGATTTGGATTCCGATATCGATCATCTGGGTTCCTGCTCTAACATCCTATCCAAAATACTTCACTGGAAATAAATGTACCTAAACAAATGCAATCTGTTAACTTAATCAAGATTGGAATGGTTTTCTGGTCGTTTATTTCCAGTGAAGTAGTAGTAGACGAAATGGTACAGTAGGAACTTAGATCGACGGTATCTCAATGCGAATAATAACACAGTTTGATAAAATATTGTTTGGAATACGATTTATTTTGATATTACATTATTGTGAGCAATTCAAGGTCTGCCGGACCCTTAAGTGAATAGTTACAATTTCATCACCTTCCTACGGTCGTTTATAACGATTTCAACAAAACAGTAGAACAGCATTCTTCATTTTTCTTTCACAGATGTATCGTCAATCGGCACGTTTCCATTAAACCTTTCATTTCAAACGGAACGAAGGCAGAGTCCATAACTGCATACATATTGCTTCATCTGAATGTTTTTTTGCGCAGGTGCTGCCGCGGCATCGCGATTGTATGTGGATGCAGTGGGGAAGCTGGGCAGGCAGGCGCAGCAGGGCACATGGGGAGGATGCGCCGACATAGGTATACAATCTATTACGTATGTAATATTGTGTGATCGAGATTGATGCTAGATCCAGGGGAACAGGGGCACTATTCAGTGCATTGAAAGATCTATAGTTACATTTTAGAATGTTTTTAATAGGGTTTGCAAAAAATCTGAAAAGTGGCAATGTTATTTATGTAATAGCCGAGATCACAGATCTTCATAGGAACTGCCTTTTTACCAGAGGTATTATGCATAATGCACTTGTTTATTAAAACCATATCAATCTTGCTTATAAAATACCTAAATAGCGATAAATAGTAGATAGATATTCGACAAAATAAATTGTAAAGGTATAATTTGCTGATTAAAATAATACAAATTTCGCTCAAAAGTTTTAATAAAACTCCGAGCAATGAAAACAAAGTCAAAGTCAAAATGTTTTATTTCAATTAGACCATTAAAATAGTAACTTTTGAAAAGTAATAACTAGTTGCAAGAATCCAAAAAGTGGGTCTTATGGAGATGAGCCATAGAACAATAAGACAACTTCTAACACACTTCTATAAATGTTATTAGCAAACTAAACAATAACAATAATTTTCAGGAACAGCCCTAATGAAAGTCGTCGAGGTGTACCGGGAGATACAAGATCAACAAATGAATATAGTAAGTCTCATTTATAAGGAAAAAAAAACAAATATACAAGCAGTAGTACGCACGGCTACATATCAAGCTATACCTTACCAGTATAAGCTGACTCCCATCATAAGGAAAGCCTACACAATGCTAGATCAGCATAAACTGGATATGTATAGTTTGATGTCTCGTCCTGTGTACGTAAGGACATATTATGGACATGTCCTTATAGCAGAAACTATCACTAAGTGTGCCAATCTAATATATTCTACAAGTTATTTGTTTGTTTCAGTTGAAGGCATTTTACGTAGATCTGCTGGTACCCTTGGAAACTAATCTGGAGAAGGATACAAAAGTAGTGCAGGTCAGTCAATAGGGTTTTCTTTTCCCTTTCATAATCTTTTATGTGAATAGTTCCGAGTTTCAAGGGACTGTTTACCGGGGAAAGGGAACAGGGTTCGACGTTCAAATAAGCGTGCGAGTAGTATCGCACCCGTGAGATAAGACTTTATATTAAAAAAGTTTCAACAAAACAGCTTTTATAGACATATAGGTATCTACACTTGGCGTAGTTTGTTTAGTCCAACACTATTTTATAAGCTTTCGACAATACAATGATGATGGTGCAATAATACAATGGTTCGACAATACAAAGAGAAATAATGGTGGTGTTCATGCTTTATTTCTCCGCTTCGTTTTTTTTTTAAACTTAGTTTTGGCAAATGGACCCGAACACAGTATAGCTTCTAGTACTTAAGAAAAGTTCAAACTTTAATTCTGATCTAGTGTCTTAGTGTCTAATTATTTATCTTTTTCAACCCCCTCCTGTCTGCTTGACTTTCTGATTGACACTGCAAACTACTATTCTTTACATGGCAAAATTGAATAGTGAAAATTCATAGAACCGAAAAATATAGGTTAACAACGTTGCTATGATTGACGCATGACGTACAGAAACGATTTACGTGCACAAAACAATTGAAACATCCGATGTGCATTCAATTAGTGGTTTGTTTGTTTCAGTCTGAACAAAAGAGGTTTTTACAACAGCACAAACTTCGTTCGGAAAGCTACAGTAAGGCTGCTGCCACCATAAAAAAACAACGCAAGAAGAAACCTAATGTAACCAAAGTGGGCTCTGCTATGGACAAGGAGATGAAGGTATTAAAATACATCTTTGTTGTATTTATAATAAAACTAGCTTCTGCCCGCGACTTCGTCTGCGTGGACTTCAGATAAAAAGTAGCCCATGTGTTATTCCAGACTATAATCTATCTCTGTGCCAAATTTTATTCAAATCCGTTCAGCCGTTCTGGCGTGAAAGAGTAACAAACATCCATCCATCCTCACAAACTTTTGCATTTATAATATTAGTAGGATATAGTCTCACTACGTACCTATAATAAAAGGAATTCATATATTTTGTTCTGTCAAATTAGTCTACTTGCGTAATATCGCCACAGTTTGTAGTTACCTAATTTTCCTTGCTAATAATTGCAATAATACATTCAAAATTTTTGGCAAAAACTGGTAAACACCGTGCATTTCGAAATGTCAACCTAGGTAGGTAATTATACAATGCTGCTAAGAAAAAAAATACAAATGCAAGCGGGTAAATTTTACAAGAGTCAATCTAAAAATATTACCTGTCCATAGTTGTTATTTTGTACAGCAGCGTAGTGAATAAAAACCTGCGCTTGCCTGTTTGGCCAATGGTATTGGATCTACCTCTATTTAGACCACCTATATTATTATTCGACTTATTAGTCTACATTATACTTGAGTATAAAACAATCGATTCAAATTCTAAGCATATTCTCATTCAATGGTAATAGGAAACTAGAATTGCATGTATTATTCAAGCCATACGAACTTAACTAGAGAAATATCAGTAGGGTACTAACATTTTCACAATGAGTTTTGCTCTGACATATTTTCACGTAATTGATATAAATAAATTCACGTACAAATAGGAAAATACGATGCAGTAGACACTGTAGTTCCTAAAGTATACAATAGAAACAATTAACACGACGCTGTGTTCCTATCGTGAATAAGCCTGAAGTCAGTTTAGTTAAATCATAACATGCATCACGCAGTTGTTCCCTGATTGATTAGATAATTATGCTGCTATACACAGTCACCGGTACGTTTTAAGATCGTGGTCGTTTACCTCTGCAAAATTGTATTTTTTAATTCGACATAAGCCCAAACACCGAAAAATTGAACTCTTTGCTTGATCCCAGGTCATGATATTCAGCAGCTGTGCTTGTGATAGTTTCAATCTATGAAATTCAAATATCAGTATTAAAAAAGTTTTAAGTAAAACTATCTAACTCACCGCTATCTACGTACGTAACCAGACAGAACGCAACGCAATGGCATCAAATTTAAAAAAATATATCTCAACTGAAAACATTCACAGTTCAACAAACTTGTAATGTAATTTCACTGTTTTTACAGAACATGCAGATACTAGAGGAAGAGAAAACCAAATTGGATGCGTTCTGCGAACAAAGCTTGAAGAACGTAAGTACTGTATCAACGAACTTGGAAATGTATCCCACCACAATACCCATACAAAGAGAAACAAACAACAGAACTACGTTTATTGATCCTGTTAACTACATTGAGTCTTATTCATTCATTGAATTCACAGGCCAGTTCTAGAACTGAAGACAACGAAAACTTAGAACCACTTACAACTAATAATAATAGTCCTAATAGCCGAACGGGTAGGGTGACACGGTTCATATGATACCTACTTCTGTTTTTTCTGAAATTTCAAACACAAGTTATCTGTTTTAAATAATTATGGACTAGTTATAGTTTCAGTCTTATCATTATGTCAGAAAGTATTGCATGCTATTGTAATGAGATGGAAAAGTTTAGTGATCCACAGTTTATAATAAATAATATTCAGACTACATTGTAATTTGACCTTTTTTACTAGGATGAACCAGATTATCTTATCTAATCCTTCTAATTAATTGAATTAACCCAACCGAGACCAAATTTACTTGTCTCGAAGAAGAACAGCAACATTTTCCTATTTTGCGTTAGAATGTGCCCTTTACGGTGTCTGTTTGGAAAAGCTGTGAAAGCTGTGTGTCTGTTTCTTTGACGTTATAAAATCTGATGAGATTTATTTATTATGAGTTATTTTGATTTAGTGACTAAACTTTGAGTTGGTACTATTGATCTTTATTGTAGCGTTCCGTGAGGGATGCCAAGCATTTCAAAGAACTGTAGGTAATTATATTGTAATTTCTTCGTCGCCAGGCTATGACACAAGAGCGCCGCCGCTACGGCTTCGTGTTAGAAAGGCAGTGCTCTCTGGCGAAACACTGGTTGGCGTACCACACAGCTGGGGCTGCAGCCTACAACTCTGGCTTGGATGAGTGGCTCGAAGTGTCTAGAACTCGCGAGTACCTGCCCCCCAATGTTGAAGCCATGTTCGTGAGCAGGATGAGGGTAAGGCTCTAGAGAGTAGTTATTTTTCTGATACAAATTGCATACTAAAATTATACGACTTCTTGCGAAACTAGAGTACCTTTTTGTTTAATCTCGACCCTTTTATATAAGTACTTAAGTGTAATGCCAATCTAAAACATGAATTTATTAGCATAAATAAAATTGGTATCCTCCAGCGCTGTTATACAAATAGCTTGGTTTTAGCAGTTTTATATAATGAAGTGTAGTTTTTAGTAAGCAAAGCAGTACGCCCCATCGAGGTAGTAATAGTACCTAGGTACTACAAAAAATTAAATTTACGTCAACATTTTAATGTTTCACTAATTTTACCCTTAAAGGATTTAATTAGTAGCCCAATTTCAACCACCTCTTTGAACCTACCAGAGAGGTGGATGAAATTTAATGTCATTGGGTACTTCGAAACCCAAGTAAGAGATTAAAGTGCGGAAATATTTTTTACACTTTTATACATTGTTTGTCCTCTTTCGTGTGACGTCATAAAAATCTGTCTTTATTAACGTAAAATTGCTTTATGAGCACTTACATTCTATAAAGCTCGATTAAACGGTCGTATTCCTTCAAAATGACCTACAGGATCAGTAAAATAAACTGTAAAATTACATCATGATTGTATAAGAATTCTGTCTGCCACTGTTCTTCTAGTAAATGAAACATTTTATGGTTGTTTATCTGATCCTGATAAAAGCTATAAAGCCTGAACTCAATTCGGGACGGGCTCAATGCTAAGCTTCATCTTAATTACAGATCAGATCAGTTGATGACTGGTGTAGGATCTCTTGAGTAGTTCTCACGCCAAATTCATATAAATACTATGATCTATACTAATATATAAAGCTGAAGAGTTTGTTTGTTTCTTTGCTTGAACGCGCTAATCTCAGGAACTACTGGTCCGATTTGAAAAATTCTTTCAGTTTTACATAGCCCATTTATTGAGGAAGGCTATAGGCTATTATATCATCACGCTAAGACTAAGTAACTATTGCACGCGGGCGAAGTCTCGGGCGGAAGCTAGTAATATAATAAAACGTCGTACGAGTACTAATCAATTTTTTCAAATCATGGTACACTTACACTATAGATTCAAATCAGGCTTAAATACCTAGCGTTAACCCTGTTTACATTACAGCAAGTGTCATTCTGGGCTGACGAGGATGTCTACGCCAGTCCAAGGGTTGGTGATGATGATGACCGAGCGTCAGTTGGCTCGGCCCTGCGTAAAACCAGATCGGTGGATGCTTCTTGTCTTGATGTCAGGTCTATTGGAGACTTAGGCTCTCCAGCCCAGGGACTGTCTAGGGCTAAGTCTGATTTCAATCTTCAAGCCAGCTCTAATAATGATCACGAAGGTAAGAAATAAATTTGATTTTTTTTACATAGAAGCTCTGGAGGTGTGATTTTTCGTGCTAGGTTATAATGTTATTTTAGTGAACGAAAAATTCGACTCACAGGCAGGATTCGAACCTGCGTTTTCTGGTTAGGTACACCAGACGCTATGACCTCTAAGCCACCGCGAGTCCCACCTGCCATGTCGCAATTTGCTTTCACATTCTGAACTTACGTCTGGCTGTAAGTCGATTTTTTTTTTTTTTATGGGATAGTGGGGCAAACGATCAAACGGATCACCTAATGGTAAGTGATAACCGCCGCCCATGGACACCCGCAACACCAGAGGAGTCGCAAGTGCGCTGCCCGCCTTTAAAAGGGTTTGGGCCTCCGGTAACCTCAACTCACTCGGCGAAACACAACGCAAGCGTTGTTTCACGCCGGTTTTCTGTGAGGCCGTGGTATCACTCCGGTCGAGCCGGCCCATTCGTGCCGAAGCATGGCTCTCCCACGTGAATTTTTCCTTCACTAAAATAACACCTTGTATATGATTTTTTATATATCTTGCAGTGTCAGACACACGCACAGCTACCCGTCCAACGTCTCTTGCGCCACCGACCTCTACATCTAGGGACCCACCACTGGCCCGAGCTTTATACGCCTACGCTGCTGCCGGAGATAATCAGCTTAGCTTCTCGCAAGGAGATGTACTAGCCCTGTTAGGAGAAAGGACCAAAGGATGGCAATATGGAGAGAACTTGAGGACTCACCACGCCGGCTGGTTTCCTCTTGCTTACACCGAGCCCATTCCCAATGAAGAAACTGGGTAAGTTCTTTGTGCTGTTCTTGGACAGTCTTAAAATAGTAGATGTACTTTAAGCACATACGAATCCTGAATAGGTTTATCTAAAAAATGTTGTGTAGTATTATGTAAAAACATCGCACCCAATAACGAAGATGACAAAGCGAAAGCGAAAGGCAAAGTAGAATACCTTACCCCATACGCTAACCTATGAGTTCACGTGTCATCAAATGTAACTTTCACTAAATGAAGTAGATTAAGAACCTGATCTAAGAACCTGTCACTAACCCTTCATTTCACCAGCAGCAATTCACCGGCTCGGTGGAGCGTGCAGACACCCTCTGAGGCTCCTCCTCCGGCACCAATGGCTCATGCGCAGACAACGCCATCAGCCACTGTACACTCGCACTCACACCCGCCTGCGCGCATGTTCGGAGACACTGTCACCGCTCATCATGTAACTAAGGTTAGTTGAAAATGACATAATGAAAATACTCTACAGATAGTCTTCCTAATACCATGACAATAAGAATTGTTTATTATCAAAGTCCACAGTAGAAAAACGATGACTGATAGAGTTAATTACATCCAGAGTAATAGAGTAAAAGTAAGAGAAATTATGTTTATGTCCAGCAATGTGCTGATACTAATAAATGACTGCGATTGCACTCATTTAAAAAAAAATGCAACTATCAAATCGACGCCCCCGGGGAATAAAATCGTAATAGACAAAAGTAAATTTTACAGGACGAGCAAAAAACTGTTATTCTGTTTTAGCTCATAAACTAACCGGCCTATATTAACATACAATACATCATTTTTTTCAGTATTTTTTTTCTTAATAAGTAGCTATAATAAAAAAATATGTAATGTATACTTTAAAAGTTATTACGAAAGATGTATAATACTGATTTTATATTTAAGTGTATCCTAAGTAACGGCACATAACGATTTTATTCTCGTGAAATTGTAATATCATGATAACTATATCCCAACATTACGATGTTTTTCTACAGTATTTTCATGAATGAATGGTAATTATAATAAACTAATACGATTTTGTTCTAATCTAATAATAACCAAATACTGTATTAATAGAAGGAGAAAAAATAGTATCACATTACTACATGTTTTCAAATTCTTATAGAATATTGTAATAGGTGTTTACGTGAAATAGTATTGATAATTATGTCAATAATAAAGCAGTAATATACGTTTACCGTTCAAGATTTACCAAACTAAATTTAGGTAAAGCATGTTATTGATAAGAGTTATCAATTTATTTACGTGAATAAAATCGTATAATGCCTTACCGATTTCTCGCGACATGCGTTCGTTCCTTAATGAACGACTACGATGTTTTTACGGGACGAAATTGTTGCATGATTTCCGTAGAATAAAAATAAAAATTGTTATAACTTTATGAAATTTCTGTCAAAAAATCTAAAAAAAATCAGTAGGTGTATATCGATACCATAGATGCCGAAAATGCAAAAACATTAAAAAAGTGGTAATAGCGCATAACCATTTTATTCCCCGGGGGCGTCGAAATGTTTTCAAACAAACTTATATTTTTTTATTCGTAGGGTCGCCTCGGAAGCGGATCTCCAGGATTGCCTCCAACTTTACCTGCACCATCACCCAGTGCTCTCAGCACATCAGCAAGCGCCACATTCCATGCGTCTACTCCAGCCGCCGCTGCCCCCGGGGCTATTAAGAACTCCACATCATCAGCAAGCTTCACAACTCATGCTGTAATAGAAACGAGGAGCTTTGGGCCGCAAACGTTACCTATGCGTTCACAGGTATTTCTTTGGTATAAAAACACGAATTTGCTTTTTTATTATAATTTATATTATATATATGTTTTATATATTTGCTGCAGGTGGCTCAGAACAAAGCAGGACCAGCTAAAACCGTAGTAAGTGCCGTTGGAGCTGTAGGAAATGTGTCACTACACAGTTCCAATGATTCAGGTTTCTCCAATGAACCGCCACCGCAGCCTGACGTAGATTACAGTGACGAAGAAGCTCAACGACTACGTGTACCTATAAGGTATTTTAACTATTCGTACCCATTTGAAATAATATCTGTATGAATTAATTTTAAACTCCTGTATGCTTGACTTTTTTCGTTGCTTTAATGTAGTAAGCTAGTTCCATTTACTTTCCTTTTATTTATTTTTGTAGTAAATCTGCGCAACAAAACCACAATAGAGCGTACTTGCTTAAAACTCAAAGCTTAAAGCGCGGTCCAAAACCCAATAATACTGCAAATGGATATTTGACCGACGATCAGCAATTAATGCTGCGCAACATGCTGGATATGGACAAGGACTCCCAAAAAATAAAGAGAACTAAATCATTCTGGAAATTCGGACGCACAACTGCTGAAGAAATTATGGAAGGAATGTCGCTCTGGCAACATCGTGATATTGTTGATACAGTTCCAGAATATAAGAAGAAGTTCTTTGAAAAAATGAAGAAAGAACTGCGGCCTGCCCCAGACATTCCGAAACAAGTGAGCCCAGATAAAATGATACCTAGTGAAAATGGACAACCGGCCCGTCCAAAAGAAACTATTGATAGAAAAGAGATGAAAATCCCTAATGGCATAAGGCAAGCCAAAAGTTTGGGATCAATCCAAAATGAAGAGAGAAATGAAAGAAGTCGCAAGGTAATGGAGGTCTACCAACAAACCCAAACTATGAATAAAAAGAGCATGTCTGAAAAATCGATAATAATTGAGGAAAAACATGAAGATTTTATACCACGGAATGAGTCAAGACATTCGGATTTAACTAACACGAGTACTATTAAAACAAACTTTGAAAACAGTTTCTATAATGATGAAAATGGTGAAGGATTTGTAATGAAAACAGTTAAACGGAGGGAAATACTGCAAAAATATGACAATGACAGCAGCTCTGATGTTAATTCTGTTGCTTCCAGCACTGATCCATATGACTGTATAATAGTAGATGATCATATGAAGTCAAAGAAGCAACAAGAAATGGATAGGCGTCGTCAGACGCAAATGAGTGAGGATGTTAAGAAACGTAAAGAAAACGCTTATATGCCAGAATTTGAAGAAATAGAAGTGACTCCGATCAAGCCTCATGTTCGTGCTACGCTATCCTCAGAAAAAACTAAAAGCCCTTCTCATGAGAGAAGTCCGCCTAAAACTATGGAATTTAAAACCTTTAAGGATAACTCGAAAGAAATTAAGACATTTTCCGCATCATCTGAAACACTAAAGTACAAAGAAAACGAACAACATACCGATCGTTATGGTATCCCTATGGAACGGGCCAACAACGAAAGCCGTAATGAAGACATTTATAATGGACATGACGAGGGAACCTTGAAATATAAAAAGCGCTCAAGCAGCGACGAAAAGAATCATTCACCAAACCATTTTGAAAATGGTAAGAATCATAAAAAAGAGTATCCACAAGCTGAAACGAGAAATCAAAAGAAAGAAAGTAGACCATATGAACCAAATCGAGAACCAAGAATTGATTACTCATTAGACAGACGCCAAACCAGGAAAGAATTCACTGATACAAAAGGTAGGGATCCAAAGAAGAGTAGAACTAACAGAAGTTACGACGACAGTTCTCTGCCGTACAATGGACGCAGAGAGGAAAGGTACTACGAGTCAAACATATCTTACTTCAGTGACCAGGAGCGAAGATCGTCGCGATACGACTATGAAACTGATTCGAAGAAAGCTGAAAAATCCAAGATCCGTCAAGAAGAGGCAAGACTTGAAGCCAGACGTTTTATTGACCGCCGAAGTGAGGGGCCGTATAGCGAATCAGATGATCAAAAGTTTAACGAAGCACTGAAGCAACAGCGGCCACAATTGCTCCCACGAACTAAGTTACTAAAGAGACCATCGGAAGGAAATGAGTTGTTGCCTGAAGATGGCCATACTTTTGGACCGTGGTATGATTTGTGGGGACGTGAAACAGCCATCTTCAAATAAGATTAAGGAGGTTTGTTTTTAATTACTTACTGATAGTCCTTTTGTTTTCCTTTATTTTTGTAGTCTGGCATGAATTAACTTTTGTTTTGCTGCTTTTTGTCTAGTTTCCTCTTTACTTTGTATTTCATGTCACGTTTATATTAATTTTATAACCCCTTCAATATAAGTGTAATATGAGACAATCTTTGTTGCATTATTTCAAACACTAAATGGAAGATGATACGCAACTTAAACAATGTTATTATTTTAGTAATAGCAAATACAGGAAATGAAAAACAGTAATTGTCGACAAACAGTCAAATTAGAATGAAGCAAGCAAATACAGTCGCAAGTGCTCATAATAAGGCTCGTAATCTGTATAGGTAGCCAGATGAAATAAAAGTTGGCTATAAAAGTAAAATTTTCTCCCGCAGGCCACAACAGTTCGCCACGGTGAAGTTAAGGAAAACGTTAACAAATGACCGGTCGTCGCCAGCCATCGAGTAATGTTTTATATACGCGATTAATATAATATAATTATATTATTTTGTTAATTAATATTAATTGTAAATTAGAAACACCATGTATTTTGTACAGTTAAATATTCATAGTCTAACAAAGAAATATATCACAATTTTTTACAATAATCTAAATGTTCGTTTTTTTATTAATGTACTTTACTTATCCTTTAGCAAAGATGATCTCTTTAGGAAAAAGAAAGAGTCCTCATGTGAGGAAAAGGTTTGCTAATTACATATCTATTCATACTGTTACAGTACAATATCTTTGTGCTGTATCTACAATCTACATCGCAATCTTATGATCTTTATCGCACGTTCAATATCTATTAAATGTTTCTACTATCCGTGATCAACACGTAGTCGTTAGTATATAAGATGCACCTTTGGATAATTATAACCAGACTATACTACAACTTTGTCTCATTTATACCTAATCATATACTGCCAAGAAGTTTGGCAAATTGGTGACCCCGACGAACGAATACGCAGCAAGAAACATGGCACAATCACCATGCAAGGCGAACATAAATCAGCAAGGAACACTTGAAGTAGCTGCTGGCACCTCGGTTTTATCTCGCATTCCGGAATTTTGGAAAGACCAACCAAGATTATGGTTCACGCAACTAGAAGCCATTTTAGCACCACAGAAGCAAGGAGACGAATACAAATACTGTACAGTAATAGCAAAATTATCCAAGGAAGAAATACTACAAGTTAGTGACCTAATCACTTCACCACCGACTACAGATAAATATAAAAACATCAAGGAACGTTTAATTGATTGTTACGAAGAAACAGAACAGCGACAGTTTCAAAAATTAATATCAGAGACAGAACTCGGTGATCAAAAACCTTCGCAGTTATTACGTCAAATGCGAGTCCTCGGGAGAGGAAAAATCAGTGACGAAACAATTAAACTACTATGGTTCAGGCTTTTACCAACATCAGTTACTACGGTTCTAGCAGTTACGGAAGACATGGAAATTGACAAACTGAGCCAAATTGCAGACAAAATAATAATGAATTCAAAAGTAACCGAAATATCAGCTGTTAGCAACGACACTTCAAACGACAACAATACAGCATGCATTTTAGCCCAGCTAGCAAAATTACAGATAGATATTGACGCAATTCAGCAAGGTCAATATGGCTATCGACCCAGCACGCACAATCATTTCAAGAAACGTCAACAATTCCCGATTATGAGGCCGAGAACAAACTATAGAGGAGCAAATCGATTTTGTTACTACCACGAAAGATTCGGAAAATATGCAAGGAACTGCATTAAACCATGCGGTTGGAAACCAATGACTTACGTACGGAACCAGGGAAACGAATAAGAGCACAGACAACGGCGAAACTCTGTGCAATCCACCCATCCAATCGCCTCACCATTACCGACCGAAAAAGTGGTATGAAGTTTTTGATTGACACGGGCGCAAATATTTCAGTCATTAGCAAGCAACAGAGATATTCAATTTTACAAAATGAACAATACACACTATACGCTGCAAATGGGACTAAAATTAGGACTTACGGCGAGAAGACGCTTACCTTGAATTTAGGACTACAACGATGTTATAAATGGAATTTTATAATCGCCGATTATTATATCGCCGCAACCAATAATTGGAGCAGATTTTCTAGAGCACTATAAACTATTAGTCGACATAGCAGGTCGCAAACTTATCGACAAAGTTACAGAGCTGACAACGCATGTAACTTCAGAAAAAGCGACACAACAAACAATTCGTATTACGCAACTTTTAAACAAATACGAAGACATCACGAAAGAGTCCTCTCTACGCAATGCGCCCAAACATAAGATTGAACACCACATTATCACTACAGGACCACCCGTCGCAGCTCGAGCAAGACCATTACCTCCAGAAAAATACGACATAGCCAAAAAGGAATTTCAAAATATGATAAAGCTCGGAATTTGCCGACCGTCAGATAGCCCATGGGCAAGCCCATTACATATGGTAAAAAAGAAAAATGGCGAATGGAGACCGTGCGGAGACTATCGAATGCTCAATAGCACGACAGTACCGGACAAATACCCACTACCAAGATTAACTGACTTTACATACATATTAGAAAATAAGAAGATACTAAGCAAGATAGATATACGCAAAGCATACCACTGTATTCCTGTTAAAGATATAGAAAAAACAGCCATCATCACACCTTTCGGACTTTTTGAGTACTTAAGAATGCCTTTCGGATTACGCAATGCGGCACAAACATTTCAACGATTCATGGATTCCTTATTTAGAGATTTAAACTTCGTATTTATATTTGTAGACGACTGTCTCATCGCATCGGACAACGAAGATTTGCATTATCAGCATTTAGAAACGGTTTTCAAACGTTTACACGAGAATGGAATAACCATTAATCTCGAAAAATGCGAATTTCTCAGAAGGAAAATAGATTTCTTAGGTTATCATATAACGAACCAAGGAATACAACCTACCGAAGAAAATTACAAAGCAATCATGGAATTTCCCAAACCGAAAACAATTCAAGAATTAAGACGATTTTTGGGCATGGTCAATTTCTACAGAAGTAATATTCCACGCGCAGCGGAAAATCAAAGAATTTTAAACGAATATCTACATGGTTAAAAAAAGAACGATAATTCACCTGTTCCTTGGACAACGGAAGCAGACAAAGCTTACGAAAAATGCAAGGAAAGCATGAAAAACGCAGTGTTAACAGCGCATCCTTCCCGCAACGCATCACTAGCGCTCATGACCGACGCTAGTGCTAATTAAATTTTCCAATCCAAACACTACTGTGCCTTTTGGGATACGTTCTGAGAGACCCGCGCCTAGCAGTGATACAGTAACCGGTTTTATGATGGATTCGTTGACTGACTATTCTTTTTGGCATAATATTTGTTTTTATCATAAATAGAGCCAATCAATAAATCAAAATTAACTTTATACCGCAACTTTACTTCACAACTCACTGTGAAAAACAAATTCTATAATTTTTAATTCTGTTTTTCGGAAAGCAACCTACTAAAAACATTAAACGTGTATATTTTAGAACTTCATTAGCAATATATACATTTTTTTACAATATGTATTAATTATAATGGAGGCATATATACCTACTATAACACCCTAATATAGACTAATCCAAAAAAGTACGAATACCTTTCCTATAAAAACTAAATCTACGGAGTGCGTTTGCTGCACCTTTCCAACAAAAACTAAATCTGCAAAGCCAAACAGAAATCAATGTTCAATTGGCTGCACGCGACAATGACCGATGATTTATTGCGTTTCCGGCTCCTGTGGGGATCGGCGGAAATGACGCACCAACGCTGTCGCCCCGAGAAACAGCAACAACAGTAACATATCGACAGAATGTCGATATGTTACTTTCCCCGGATACACTTGACTCCGCCGTCAATTATCCGAATAAAGTTTTTAAGACGTAAAAACCTTTTCGGTGTCATCTATGTCCAATGGTTTAGAAGCTTAGAGTGAAAGCCACTAAGATTACTCACTATTAACATAAATCATGGGTTTATCTTAAGTCGGTGATATCGAATAACTTTTAAATGATAAAAACGCCATCTACCTAGTAACCAATTTAGCTACTTAGAGTTAATAAGTAGAACTAGGTAGGAGAATACACTACCTACCTTTTCTCGAAGCGCTTTGACGTTTTTTGACCCCTCATAACTTGGGTTTGGATTATACCAGATAGACTTATTAAACATATAAAGTTTCAATTGTATAGCTCTTATATTTTAGATTTTAACGGCATCTAAACAACTCCGATTTCATCACTGATGATCATCAAAATTCATAGCGTTCTTCCTGAAGCCCTAGAAAGCTAAAATTTTGTATGTAACCTAGTATTATTACACAAACAACATCAAAAACTTGAACTGAACTAGGTGATGAAAGTTTGTATTTTGCGAGACCCGCAAATTTTGAGTTAGAAGTTTAGCTCTACATGAGATCTAATAACTTTTTGACAGTATGGGCGTAATGGCAACATCTTGGCAACATTTTACATGAAAATGTTTTTGATGGGATGTATATTAGGGAAAATACCACGCACCTTGAAGTAACTTCTGCGCATATCTGGATGCAGAAAGTACGTGATGGATCCTGAGGATTTCACACTGTAAATAAAAGAAGATAGCAAATAAAACTTCTATACACAACACTACTTATAATGCTTCATTGATCAAAGTATTAGTTTCTTAAAAGATTTCTCGGTCTGTCAGTGAGTCGTAGGTTACATTTAGTTTTTATTCTATTAATAGATTCAATTCTCTTAAATTTGTTAGACTCCTAAGTGCCTATATAATTCCTATAAAAAATCATGAATTTGCAATTAAAACAGCCTGTCGACCTGTAACTTGTCATCCAGTTAATATCCTCAACAAAGTAGAGGGAGGATTAAGGATCATAAATCGCTCATCTGTCCAACGGACGGCCGACGGCGTTGATAGAACAATATGTCGATAGATGTATCCTGACCTCGTATTGTATGGGCTTTTATTACAATAGGAGGTCAAATTATTCTGGCAAAGTATACCATGGTATGTAGCCGTGTGCCTGTGAATCATATTATGATTCATCAAAAGTAGCTAGTTTAGCTCCAAAGTAAGGCAATGTTGTTACTGTTGAATTCTTCCATAAAATAATATAAAATAAAATACTCAGTAGCATGGAGTTTAGATTTGTCCCTTATTAATGAAGATTAACTTTTAAATTACGAATAATAAAAATAGGTGCACATTCGTATACTTCTGCTTTACACTTCAGAGAATACAGGGGTGATGGTATACGTAACTCTTATTCTCTTATAAATAGTTTTTGTCAATAAAGTGAAAGGTAATTAGAGATAAAACCATACAGCTATAATAATTATGGCGCTTTTATAAGTAAAGAAATCATAAATCACCACACTATTTTCTATTTACAACGGAGAGAGAAAGTTATAAACCGATATTGATAAACTTTAGCAAAGATATGATGATACGATATGAACTTTGAAGAAGGACAAAATCTAAATATTGTCTTGAAAAATTCATTACGATTGCATTGGATTGCGCACTCGCAATCCAATGCAATCGTAATGAATTTTTGCACTTCACTTCAGCTGCTGAAGCTGTTGCCTGAAGTATAGTGATACTTCAGGCAACAGCTTATTAAACTTTTCTTAAAAGTACGTAATTACGCAAAACAAATGCATAAGTACTACCTAATATATTTGAGCATGTTACTTAAAGTGAGCATTAAAAGGTTTGTACTGAAAGGGCTACGTTTGATACTGAGAGCAAGGCTTACGTTTTTCTTTGTAAAGAAGCTGAGTAAAGCGCAAAAGCGACTGCGATTATGTTCCACCGGCAGGAAGCTCGACCCGCTGTGGCCCTTCAAAAGGTGCGCTGCAATCCAGACTTAAAAGCGAAATCTTTGTTAGCATAATCATATAGGTAACTACGTAAGTATAACGAGTAATGTGTAGGTTTTCAGCAAACGAGATGTTTATCACATTTGGAGATAAGTACAATGAACAACATTTGATGCAAAGCTATTATTTGATTCGCACATCGATGATATTATAAATAAAGCATCCAAAGCGTTAGGTTTTATATTTAGATTATCATCTGAATTTAAAAATATCAAAACAATAAAAATTCTGTACTGTGCTTTTGTCCGTAGTCACCTCGAATATGCATCGCAAATTTGGAATCCAATTTATAATGTACACATTAACCGCCTTGAAGGTATTCAAAAGAAATTTCTAAGGTACATACAATACCGGTGTAATATTTACTTGCCTAACTACCCTAGTCGTTGTAGAAAGTTTCACATCCTCCCATTATACGAACGCAGAAAAGTAGCAGGTTTGACATTTTTATACGGCATTATGAATGGATTAGTTGATGTTCCCGAGTTGGTTAACAAGGTTGGACTACGCGTGCCCACTACACAACTTAGAAGGACAAATCTTCTCGATGTACCTTTAGCGAGAACAACGTACAGACAAAATTCATATCTTGTTAGAGCATGTCGTACGTTTAACGGGGAGTGTCGGAGAGTCGATCTTGACTTGTTTGCATCAACTATTGCTCATTTAAAAAAAACCATTACCAGAGATTTCTTTGAGCCCTAATTTTATAGTTTTTCATCATTTATAATTTTGGATAAATAATAGCGAAGTGTATATTAAGTAATCCTAATAGGTGACACGTCATGTACGTGCTGTAAATTATTATAATACTAGACATACGTGAAAACTTGTAATTGGCCTTTTGTTATTATGTTTATTTTTTATATTAGAATTGTTAGCTGTAAGTTTTCCTGAAAGAATAAAATAAAATAAAATAAACAAAGATTATTTATGGTGATTGGTAATATTTAGTATTGATGGTACATAATCATTATAACTAGAAACTTTTCCAAAAACACGGGCATTTTCTTTTTATTTTTTATTTTAAAGCAGGTTTTATTAAAATGCTACTGCATTAACGCGATCAATGCCTTAAATATTTCTTTTTAACTAAGCAACGAACAATTATTTTTTAATAAGTTGTTTCTTTTCATAAGTAGGTAGGTACAACCACGTGTTTTAGTATTTACACAAATTACACCTAAACTATAAGGTGAAGTTATGATTAATTACTGAAAATTGCAAATATTGAAAAATATTGAAATCCGATAACAAACTAATTCTATTTCCTAACGACAGATTGCAGTAACAAAAATGAGTTGATGAAATACCCTGGCACGACAAACAAACAGAGGAATCTTCCCTGGCCCATATAAAAATCAATTTGCGGTGCAAATCGAGCGAGGAGACCAATGCTTTCCAAGTCATCGACTCTCTCGAGCCCCGTGGCCTGGAAATTTCCACAATTTTGTAAAAAAATATGCAGTGACTTTTTAAATGCATGGTACGCGTCACCGACGCGCCGCGCATCCTGGATTTTGTTTTAATCCCGCTGCAATAGAAAACTTTAAAATAAAAACTAGAGGATCGACATTAGTTATTGCTGATTGTTTTTGTGATCGATTAAAGTTAAGATTTCAAATTTAGTCTTTGTTAAGCTTAGTAATTTAAGCTATTATTAATTTAGGTAATGTTTAGTCTTTTTGTAACCGTAGTCTAGTATTGTAACCTTTTATCGCCCTCAATAAAGGCCAATTGTTCCGAAATTGGCACGAAAATGGCATTTGACCTAGTTGCCTCCATTACATAACCACAGAACAATACAAATCCTTTAAGGCCCTATAATATAAATGTTAGCTCACACAAATAGGCCTAAAACGAGATATTTACGAAAAACTGAGACGAAATTAAGGCTTTCGCCTCAAAATCTCGTCTATATTCAAATTTTAAAATGTAACGTGGACGGCGCCTAGTGCTGTGCTATATATGTAAGCCAGATGATAAGCGGACAGGGCAATTTGGCAGCGAAACCAGGCTCTATCACAATTCGATGCCAACCCGCACCGGCACGCAACATAGACCGTTATTTTAGTTCCGGTGGCCTGATTTATGTTTAAATAGACACTTAATGAACGCCATTCTGTCCCAGTTACTTCCCCGAAAATATTGGTAATGAAATTTTATGAATCAAAAATATTGTGTCGCGTACAAACAATAGAGTCGGTGGTATTTCGTGTTAAATAAAGAGAACCTTTTTCATTTCTCATTTTCTCCTTTGGAAAATATTGTGTCATAGGTGACGGCATTCAATTGGAAATCGAAACAAACGAGAGAATAGCAAAATGAGGAAAAGTGAGTGACGTGTCAATCATTCCATTTGATCTCAATCATCCCTCGCGCGGTTAGGTACGCCAGCAGTCGACAGCCCCAACGGTGTTATAGATTTCAATCTGTCAAATCATGTTTTGTACTCGCAAAAAGTTTTACCCTCAGCTACGTTCGGAATTCGCTGGAGAGAAAAGTTTCCCGTTTGCAAAGGTAAACGTGATATTGGCGCTTCTGATAATGTTCTTGTTTTTACCGAAACTATGAAAAGATCATATCAAACTAGCTTTTGCCCGCGGCTTCGCTCATCTGAAGCTGCATTAGGATTAGAAATGGATCCCAAAAACAATTTTATCAAAAACCAATAGTGATGATCTCTTCTTTGTATGGGTCTGTTTATACATACACGTCAAAGAGGTCAAGCTGTATCTCAGGATCCGTTTAATTAATTGAGATACGAAGTTCACCAGTTTAAAGTTACTTATACTTTCTAACAAACAAAAGTAGTTTTTGCGCCAAACAACACACACACAATCACAACCGTAACAAACAGTTGTGACGGGTGTGATTGTGTGTGTGTGTTGTTTGAAATGTGATTTTTGGATTTGGATACGCTTACATAACCTTGTTTTTTTTAAATATAACCAATGTACAGACACAGCTTTTTTACAATGTTATAATAGTAGAGAAGAGAAGAAGAATAATAACGAAATCTAGTTTATGGCTCCGAAATCCAACTACAAGAGTGTAACTTTTAACAGTGAGTTTATTGCACGACATGAAAAGCATTGTTGGAACTTTGTTACTACTACAGTACGAATTGTAGAGGACCAGCACATTAATGTAAAAATGTTACACAATGGCTAGTTAATGTGTCTAGACTAGTGAAAAAGCGCACAAGTTGGAATTGACACTGCCACTTTATGGCACTCCGTTTGTTATTGTCCTACTTGTGCGAGAGCCAAACGGTGCTCGAGGAGCCAAATACATTCCGAATAGGTATGTTACGAGGAGGAATAGCGGCATAGCTATGCATACTGCTAAGTCAGCGTCTTGTTACATTACGGATAAATCGAACGTAATAGATCTGCGCCTTACCTACTTTGTCGGCTTTACGATATTTAGGTTTATTGATATGAATTAGGGTCCGTACCTCGAAAAGAAAAATCGGAACCTTTATAGGAACACTTTGTTGTCCGTCCGTCTTACTGTCTGTCAAGACCCTTTTTCTCAGGAGGTATCAAGCTGGAATTTATATCAAATACTCAGGTCTACTGTACCTTGGAGCTGTGATAAAATCAAACTTCTAAGCCAACGCAATCAAAAGATACAACCGCAAATTTTCGACACTCGCAAGGGAATCAAAACCTACAAGGTACTTCCCGTGAACTCAGAATCTTGTAATTTGGTACGAACATCTTATCAACATCTTAGCAACATCTTATAGCACAAATAAAGGAACAATAGCGAATTTTGTACATTTTTAGTTACATCATATAATAAAAATATTTTTAAGAACGGAACCCTCGGTGCGCGAGTCCGACTCGCACTTGGCTGGTTTTTTATTCCATATGTTTGATTGTGATAGTTTAGACAACATATATACATTAACTATTGGCATAGCTGTTATGGTGGTTACCTTGCCTTGGTATTTGTGTAGTACACAGACATTTTTTTTTAAAACGTTGCCCGATACTAGGATTTTCTCCTGTATCGTGGGTGCGTTTACAAACACAAATTCTCACATACACAAACGCCCAGACCCAGAACCTGCTCCGTGTCGCAGAAGCCGATTGCTCAGCCGCTACGCCAAACGTGTCGTCACAAATTTCTTTCAAATTTATTTCGAGTGTGGGTGTATTTTCTGTCTTATATTTGTATCTTTGTATAATCCTTCGCGATACAAGACTACTACCTTAGAGCAGTAGCTATCTTTTAAAAAGCACAAAAAAATACTTCGCATTTAAAGACTTCTAATCTTTTAATAGCTGATTGGACCGCACTAGAGATAACACACACTTTAGTTGAATCTATAAAAATGATATAAAATAATATACGTTTGTGTTCAAATACATTTAGGTACTAAAGACATTCTCATTATCACAGAAAACGGAAGGCGAAGGCGTAAGTAAATGTTCAGCATCTACTCTATAAAAAGTGGGGTCAACCAATACAAAACCATCCTATTTTTCTGAAAGTTTACCTGCGTGTCGGGTGAATTCAATAGCTACTTCAGATAAATAAAAAGGTGTTACTTCACGAAGATACTTTGGCCTTCGGCTAGTGTTGGTCGGCACTTGAGAGCTGATACATATTGCATTAGCCTCCGGCTTGAGCTAGTTTGATCCCGACACATTGTTTTAGCCCCCACTCCGCGGGATTTCAACTCGACGTGGAAATCTTCGCCGTCGTTGGGAGTAACACGGAGGATCAACAAAAAGTTTTTATCAATTCAAGGAAGCGAATCAGAATAGCGTCGGCCGCGGTAAGTTTTAAGTGAAGCGGAATTTTTAATTAGTTTCTAGAGACGCAATCTGTGGAAAAATCTAAAAGTTTGTTCAATGTATGTTTTAATAACAAAATTATCATCTTTTTGAACAATATTATTATATTTCTTCTTCCTTATTTTACTTTTTTATAACCCAAAATTACCTAAATATAAAACTAGGTAGGTACGTGGCTTAAACTAAAAAGAAAATTGGGCACACTAAAAAAGGTTTTGTTTATATAGGTGATCCCAGAAACGCAGTAAAACTATAACATATAACTATAAGATAAGGAAAACAGTACACAGCAGAGTACATAAACATGCCAAAAGAAACTGAAGGTCTTTATATTACAGCCCTCCCATGTGCCACGTATGCAAAAATGTAATGGTGGCCCGCGTTACCCTATCGTTTATCTGCCTAAGCAATATTGGAAGAATGAATTGATAATAAATAATATCTCGTGTCTGTAAGTAGGTGGCGTGGAAGAGACGCATTATGCGGTGAGTCAAGTCGAGACAGACAACCCTGTCGCTATGTTTACCCTCGGAAAGTAAATGTCAATAAACTTGAAGAGTACCCCTTCGGGGGAAAAGTGTCCGCGTATTGGGGACCCGTTGTTTCAGAGGCGAAGGAATAATGTAAAATATATGTTCAGTTTACACAGAAGCCTTTTTCTAGAAAGGCTTCGACCTCTTTAGTGTGTAATGTGATGAAGATTGGAAAGGCGACACTTGGAATTTTTTCAACTGGTTGCCTGGTACAAATTTCAGTTACGTAACTATGCTTGTTATAAAAAGGACTTGTTTCCTATGACATGGAACTTAAATTTATCGATAAACTGTAGAAAAGTAAGTAAAGTTAGAGTAGTGATGTACCACTGTACACACGATGATAACTCAAGGTAGCATAAACTGCGACTTTCTAATTCTGAAATTGCGAGGAGGATTTATAACAAAGTTATCAAGTATGTATAGTTGCTGCTTACTTATCACATTGTGAGATATAGACGTGTCTTTATAAGCGTAAAGGTTTCACAAGTACAAATTCTCTCAACACAGCCGGCTGTTCATAATCGTAGAATTAAACATTGAAAAGAGAAGTCTCCCAAATATGAATGGCCAAATACTCAAACGCTACTCAAATTTTAAGTCGCCGTTAAATCTTTTTTTTCTAATACTGATTCAAATTGACAGTGTTAGCACGACCCTTAAAGTCTCGTAAAATTTAATATTCTTACATAATATATTATAAAACAAAATCCTCCACCAGTCTGTCTGTTAGCGATTAACTCAAAAACTACTGAACAGATTTTCATTCGGTTTTCACTAATGGTTGTAGTGATTCATAAAGAAAGATTTAAGCTATTTAACAACACCCTACGACTCTTAGGAACAGGGCAGGTCGGTAGTTTGACCATAAATAAGTCAGATTTAGAATCATTTAGCTAAGTATGCCATTCCTCAGAGCTCATGAAAACAATAAATCGTAACAACAAACTAGTGAACAAGTTTTGTTTCCCAACAGTCTTTATGTAAAATACAAAACTGGAGCTTCTAGAAATCATAGCCATCACAGCTTTAAGATTTATTTTGAAAACTTCGGAATCCAGTTCTACGGTATCCAGCTTGATCATTGAGTGCCGAAATTATCACAAAATAGGGATGAATGACGTAAGGGCTAATTTACACGGAGCAAATTATAAAAGTTGTATCATCAACATACCATCACGCTTGTATTCCCTGAAAGGTTAGGCAGAGGCGTACTAGTGTTTGGACGATGCGAGTAATATAATTGAGAGGCAATATTTTTTTATCTTGTAAGTCGATAAAAGTATAATTATGACGAAGTGCTGAAATTAACATAACTCATGTCTCAGAGATAAACAAGTAGGTAGGTAAACAAGTAGATACCTCCCCTAAAAGGTTTCTTCGATATTATACTAACTACCCACAGTATTTATAAGTAAATCACTTAATCTTAATTACTAATTGCCTCATTTGTTTAGTGGTCCTAAGCGCGACTGATACGCTAGAGATCATGGGTTCTATTCCCAGGTTGAGCAAAGTGTTATTGGGTTGTTATTTTATATTATTAACTACTCGGAATTTGGATTTCGTGCAAGGTTCATGGCAATAGGCTTGCTCCCAGCTATTCCATGGGACCTAAACATACCAGCGAACTGTGAGTTGTAACACCTCTGCCTAAGCCACTGTACAGCCATGATGGTATGTTTGTAATTTTATGTCGTTACTAATAAGAAAGTATATTGGAAATCATCATCGACTGTTTCATGCCGCGCTCTTTGGCGCCTTGTCTCCTCTCAGAATAAATGGGGTTAAATAAGCCCCGTATTACATAACACCTAAAATATACTGGCAAACTCTTCCTGAAGTCGTTGTTCCTCATTGCTGAGGGTCACCATATTCCCATGGAATATAGTTTTTGAAGAAATTGACAAAAACGCCACCTGTGCCTGTGTTTGGCGACATGAAGTGTGTGGAGGAGTGAGGTGTGTTGCCACTCCATACAAAAGGAGGATCCTTCGACAAGGCGGGTGGTGTTGTGCCTGACAGGCTACGGCCCAACGGTTGATGTCGGGCGGTTGCATATATCCAAGTTACGTTGCAAACTCCACTAGCGCAATTTAGAATTTGTCTAACATAGTGTTCTATGTAGCGCAGTAGATGTCGCTACAAGTAGGTACCTAAAGATAATCGTGAAGTTTGATATTGAGAGATATGTGGATTTGGTCAGACCATCATAAAGAACTTCAACCTTTAGTGCGTTCGCCGTCGATTTTGCCAGTAACCATCAGCTGTTCGAGGTATTGCCCATCTTTTCTGGCAATGTGACGGAGAACTTAAAGTACTCTACGAAAGCAAATGGTAAATGATTTTTCAGATACATCGTGATATTTTTCATCGTAAATTGTAATCATCCAGCTTAGGTAGCTATACGTTTTCAGTTAAAGTTTGACCTCGCATTGTATAGGCATTCCGTCCAAGGAGGGATCCCATTATACTGGAAATAAATAACTTGATGTATACAACAGTGTAATAGTTCCTAAACTAGTTGCTGAACAGGCGACGAGATTTATTATAGTGGTAGTAGTTAACATTACAGTGGTCACTTTGTACTGCAAGTGGAGAATATTTGTGAAACAGAATGAGTAATGCATGCGCAACCAAATAAACCAAACTATTCATGCGTTTAAGTGGGTAGTGCATAATTTATGCTCCGATGTCTGTGATGCCTTTTAGAGGGTGATACTTATTACATGCAAAAAAAAATACACGAAACTCGAAATACGTTTTGCCCATGGGCGGGAATTACTTACCTTTTCCTACCAGAGGCAAATATTAATTGTGTTATCCACGGATATAAGTTTTGTTTCAATGTCATCGGTATCCGTTAATTGTATTTGTAAAGTCCCTAGTGTACGAAGAAATCTCAATCAACCTTTGCATGACTTGGAAGTCGAACCCGCGGACCTTTCGCTTACTAGGACCAATAAGATGTTTTTTTATTCTTCATAGGCTTACGCTTGACCACCACTTCACCTGATGTTAAGCGACACTGATAATATATGAAGCGCGCTTGCCTAGAATAAAACCTTCTTCATCAGTCCGAGAGGATTATCAGCATCCAAAAGAGAATTTCTAGTGTCTTAAGCCTATCAAGGTGCTGACACTACTAATAACAACTCATAAGCACAAATAACATAGGTACAGTCAGCGCCAAAAGTTGCTGAACACGATGAAATCTTCAAAACGTTTTTACATCATTACTAACCAAAAAATTCTGACCTGAGGAGTTAGTACCAGTTTTCTGCATATAAGAAAGACTTTTGGCGCTGACTGTACTAATTTTATAACAAGTAATAAACCGACCAAGATTAAATTCAAACAATCGGTTCTAATTTAAACGCATATTAATATCTACATATTAAGAGCGAGTTACATTTAAAGGGTATTAACAGTCGCCAAGCCGGTCGTAAAATATAACGGGAGGCTCCACTCTCAGCTAATGACGGCCAGAGTGTTATGACGGAATTTTGTCAAGCAAACAAAGAACGTGAAGGGGTTAAGACGAAGCATAATTGCCTAGAAAATGTGTTATTTTTCTTTTATTAAGGTCATTATAAGAGCTGCATGCATGAACTGCTTACTTTTTTATTTTAATAAGATGGCAAAGAAGCGTTCAATCTGATGGCAAGTGATAAACGCAGCATACAATGTAACTAGCTGTGCCTCCCGGTTTCATTCGCCGTTTCTAAATGTTTTTCTTTTTGCCTAAAAGTCGTAGCATAATGTTCAATAAACTTCTTCAACAATTGGCCTATCCGAGTTTTTTAAATCCATCTCTTAGATCCAGAGATTTCCGTGTTCAAACAAGCAAGCTCCTTGTATATAAGTGTAAATTATAATAAATGATATAGGTACCTAATTATGGTTGCTTTTTCTTTTCTGTATTTTACGAAAATATTTTATAACATTTATTTTAGAAAATATTTTTTTTTATACATTTAGGGTCTAGGAACATATTAGAATACAGTTAAAAAAATAATTAAATAAAGGATATAATCATAAAACTGCTAAAATTGTCTACTGGTCCTAGGCGTGATGCTACGTCAACTTCACGTTGCAGTGTTTCAATCTCCAGGTGGAGCAAAGTGTTATTAGCTATTTTACGAAAAGCTCAGTAGCATCTCGAAATTTAGAGTTGTCTACAGCACGGGTTCTAAAATATACCTATCGCTCAACTGTGCGCGTAAATTGGTAGGTACCTACCAACACCTCCGCCTCACCTTTTGGGGAAATACAGCCGTGATGTTATATTATGTTTATTTTATACCTTCCTACTTTATAAACACGTTAAATTACATGTTTATTATTATCTACGGCTTCCTACACTAATTGGTAGGTAACTTGAGTTTGTGCGCGAACGAACAATTTTTTCATTGGAACGTAAACGTAGGTACCTATAAGAATATATTGTTAGTTTGTTACATACATTATTTTAGGTACTGCCTCATTAGTCTATTTAAGTTCGATTCCCGGGTGGAGCAATGTATTATTGGGTTTTTCTATGAAATTCTCAGTAGCAGCTCGCAACATTCTAAGTTTGTTATTTATGCCCAGTTAATAGCACTACGCCTATTACTGGACTTAAACATACCGGCGAACTTTGGGTGTACCTATATTAGTACGCCTCTGCCTAACCTTCAGGGAATACAGGCGTGATGGTATGTTATAAATTATTTTATGACTCCCCTACCAATTCATGTTGATGGCAAAAGAACAAAAAGCAGTCACAGAAGTAGAACTTGAAATAACAAGACAAACGGACAATTTAGAACAAGACCATTAACCAGGGCGTTATGTCTTGCACCTAATACATGGTGTCCAATTAACATGACCTCACCTGCCCCTTGATTAATGGGTGGTGTGGAAGAGCTACAGGGGTCAATATATGGTGGTAGTGTGCGGTAGAATTAAACAACCTGGAACGTAACACTGAGGAATCGTCAACTATAGAGTTACAACTCTTTAAATAAATGATTACGTGTCAATATGCTTATTGTAACCCAGTGATTCACTGCACTATCTAATTAATTTGTATTTTAGACAATTTTATTATAAGTATATAGATTTTGCGTTATTTGATAATATACAAGTGGCCGATTAAAATTCCCTAAACTGCCTCATTAGTCTAGAAATCGAACCCTGGACCTCTAGCGTAGCAACTCCTAGCAACCTCTAGCGTGCTCAACCTGGGTTCGATTCCCAGGTCGAGCAGTGTTATTGACTTTTTCTATGAAATTCTCAGTAGCAGCTCGGACATTAGAAATTGTGCCCGGTTAATGGCAATAGGCTCGTCCCCTATAACATGGGACCTAAATATACCGGCGTACTGTGGGTGTAGGAGAGTTTTGAATTTGGAACTGTAAAAAATAAACAATCAATGATTTAATAGCTGGGGTCGTAAGCCGGATATATGTATAATTAGGATTTGACTTATGCAAAAATAACATTACAAAAGTTACCTTTAAAAAAATCTTTACTAATGCCACTTAAGTATCGGACTAAAGAGGAAAATAGAGTGGAACTAGTTTACTTAAGAAGCCATCTTTCATTGAAATTTACTATAATTTCATACAGAACTACATAATTGCAATGTATTGAGACTTTGTACGAGATAGTAGGTGCTTAAGTTTTAATAGTGACAGTTAAAACACGCCGAGAAGTTTTCAAGACACTTCGTAGCCGGGTGGGTTTTTCTCCAACGTAATTAACTATTTTAAACTCATCCATAACGACGTGCTTTTCATCTTCTTTAACACAAAAGGACGTTTTAAAAATTCCATATTCTCTTTTAATTCGGGCTGGGAATGTAGTTCATTTTTTACAAACTTTTTGCTGTAAAAGATAAGAGAGTATTATAGACTGCAGTACTTGTACTAAATTAGTGAACGAACGAGTGAGTTGAATGGAATGAATGAAGCAAAGAGCGGCACGCATAACAAAGTGACGCGTTGCGCCACCCTCAGCCTTTCTCAGCTAACATGCAGATCAAATCTGATCAGACACGATATTCTACCTCTTTTCTATGTTTTCTCTTTGAAAATTCACGTACAAATGTACTTTTCAGTCCCCCTACGTTGAACAACATTTTTTAATTGGAAATTGTATGGATTTGATGTTCATTTCACTAAAAACAAAATCACGACACGATTTTCCTCAAGGAAACTCTTGTAATAAAATATATCTGTCGTAATATATTAACACGTTGAAAGAAATAAATTTCACAGAATCAAGCCAAAACTCATTCAATTCTCCCATTTCTGTGAGATATAAATCATCGTCAGTCGCACCTGACGGTGAGGACAGAATGAGAAATATCAAAACGTTCGAAACGGTATCAACAAGTTCTAATAACGGAGACTTTCTTGCGGGGAATAAAAATGTTTGTTTGTCACCCAACTGCGATCCAAATAGTCGCTTTTATAGATGAGCCATCAAACTTTGACTATTAGATTCCGGTTGTTTAGACGGCACATAAAACTTACCATAACTCGTAAGTGTGTTTCGGAGGCCCGTTAAGCTTTAGTGCTAGTTAGGCACTGCTTGTTTAGGATCAGGAAAACATGTCTCATCTTTTGTTAGGAGAAGCAAAGTATGAGTGAGCTTGTCCAGACGCCATAATCTTGCTTTCTATGAGGGCTAGAGCTCATTGCTCAGCGGTCTTTACTGCAGTGTCGTTGCTACCCATTATACCTCAATGGAAAGCTATGTATTGTGCCTCTAATATTATATGGGATTATGGGAGTCGTGTGGGTGGCTGATGCTAAGAAGCCCGCGAGAATCCATGGTGGGACTCAGCCGCGTCTAGACATAGCGCTTACGGGCCGATTTATTATAAATCTTTATTACCTCCCTCAGAAAGGCTTCCACTTGCTTTTGAACGCCTAAAGCGAATTCATATAATTATTATATTTTCGTAGTATATTTGCGTGAACCGTGGAACATATTAAATTTATGCCAAAAATAGACGACTGAAACAGGTGTAAAAGAAGTTGAAATACTTGGGTAAAATTAAGTAAAGAAGATGAAATGAAGATATAGAATTACTGTTTGTGAATTGAAAATTGGATAACATTGTGGTTTCCTTTTCTTTACAAAATATTATAGTTAGACCTGAGTTTTTTTTACACGTTCAGTTATATTATACCTAATAATCATATTAGGTAATAATCAAATTAATCAGTTTCATCATAAAACAGATCTGGACACTAAACTAGAATCATTTGATGTCAAAAAAGATTGTCAAAAAGAAAGTCCAAGTGTTAAAAGAAACGTAAAGCAGTATCGTAGTGCGTGATAGTGAACGGTTGTTCATATGGCCTCAACTCAACTCAGAACCTACCTATAATATAATTAATTGATTCAAAGTTAATAAAAAGTACAATCGGTGATCTAAGAAGGGAATTATTATATCAGTACCTACCTATTCGGATTTGTTGCTGAATGTTACTAATTACACTTCATACAGCCAATTCGCACGGCCTAACTTAGCAAGCAAATTAGTTGCGTAAACAGATAACAAGATTGTTTTAGACATGTATACACACGCACGGGAATACTATACATTTCTAGATCCTTGTTTGTTATTCATATTTCATAATTATAATACATTGTACTACAAATATCCATAAATATTAGAATGACTTTTTATTTGCTAACACTGTCAAGTCTACATAAAATAATTAAAAATACCGTAATTAATTTCAATTTTTATGTTTGGTATCTTATGGAACTAAAGCCAGAAAAAACTGCTTTTAATCAAAAACAACAAAAACACAACGAACATAAAATCACTAATCAGAAAAAAACAACACATGAAAAAAATACTTACAGACAGAACATCCTCCTTTTTTTGAAGTCGGTAAAAAATGCTTCATCTGGGAAACCCCTCTAAAACTCGGGCAACGCACTTGCGACTTGCATAAAAAAATAACAGGTTTGTAAAATGTGGTCAACATAAAAAACATTTGTGGTGAGAAGGCTACAGAAAGAAATTATTCGTGACATTATTAAAAAGGAAAAGCATCTAAAACCAATTTTTAACACATAATTAAAGTCATAAAGCGTTATATTTATAAAAGCAAAATAAAAATCATTAATTTCGTTCATCACATCTTAGCAACTAGCTCAGCAAGTACCCAACGTAATTAAGGATATAGCGTCAACACTACGACGGATCAGCTTTCAAAATGCTTCCCAAACGCTGTGCAAAGGCACTCGTGACGAGGAAAACAAACAGCGCCTCTCTCTGAAGACGTTAATTCGTTATCTAATTAGAGGAATTGCCCTCGGCTCGGCCGGTGCAGCGTTACTGCTGACGTGCGAAATGCACTAATGAACCAATAGCTCAACTTGTGAATATTATGGTAAATAGATTTGCTCTGCGTCTATGCTTGGAGAATCATTGTATTGTGGTTGTAATTCTCGTTATGTTTGTTAATCCACTCCTGGGTTGGTATTGGTCATTGCTATATTACTTATACTAATTTTCTCATGCGAAAGAACCTAATTCTGTCTATAACTTTTACTGCCGAACTAATTTTGGTATAAGGATAGATATTATCTTGGAGAAGGAAAAAATACTTTGAGGAACTAGTGAAGCCGCAGGCAACAGCTAGTAGATAATATTTACAATAAATTTAAAAGCAAAAATACTTTAAAACTGATTCACTTTACTGAATTTACTACAAGACTTTCGCGATGTTGATAAAATGAAAGCACAATAACAAAGTCAATTGCAAAGTTACATATAAAACAATAAATACACTGAAGGAAATCGTATTTATGAAGGAAGCGCTCCACAAGGCACGAAAGGAAATGATGTACTAAACTGATTACGAGCTAACGTAGCTAATTTCCCGGGAACACTATTTCCTAGCTCATGTGCTTGGAAAGAAATAAAATTAATGTTTCTGCTTGCGTACAAAGAAACTGCTTGTATAGAAAAATATGCGAGGAAAACATTTTTCTTTAGGCGCATTATTGTACGAGGTTATAGAGATTTCTTTATTCGTAACCGACAAATAAAAAGGAAGGGTAAATCGAGTGATGACATAATTTATATACACTATCATGCCTGAATTACCCGAAGGGTTTAGCAGAAATTATTGCCAAATCCACATGTCTGTCACGAGCGAGATCAGTAAGAAAGACAGACAGTAAGAAGAGTAAGATGATGATGAGAGTTTTGTTTAGCAATGGACTTCAATTGGCTGTTATGTTGATCATGATGATGAAGTGTGTTAAGTTTTGTTTTGTATAAATTAATTATTAATTATTTATCTCTGATGATTATAGTGATGGCTTTTAGTTCTAAAGTGAACTTTAATAATTTCATTATACACAGATACTTGCAGATATCCATTAATTAAATTATAGTGCATTAGAAATAAATTGTCATGGTACCTACTGCAACAAATTGTTGATGTAAACTTCATCGCAATGAAAACTCTTGAAATGAATTAAGTTTTAAAAATAAATAGCTAAGTATGTCTCGCGTTGCTACCCACCTAATCCAGTTGTAATATCTCTGGACTCTGTTAGCGGATGCTTATACGCTATATATAGACATAGTTTCTGAGATTTCATAAAACCTTAAGAGACATTTTGCTTTTATTATATATAGATTTATTCACACATTTTCAACCAGATTATTGTTCACTAGGGTTTTTCATTTCACAATTCTGTTACGATAAACGAAAATAAGGTACGTTATACCTACTACACGGTAAGAAATTCTTTGTCTAAGCTAAATATTTAACAATTCCCAAGCTCTGAAATTGCACCCTGCAACATCGCGCGCCGTAGACGTTAAGAATTTCTTAATACATGGTTCTAGATGATAGTTTTAGTGGCAGACTGGCAGTGTTGTGTGACATCACAGAGATTCCGAGTAAACTGTGAAATTCTAACCCTCCACGGCCCTTCGGCGATATCATTCAACAACTCTTTGACATCGAATTTCATGTCTTTGATAAATATTCAGAGTTTAGTGAAAATGTATGCGATGCGATTTACGTTCAAATTCCTAACTACCGAGGAACAGGAGGTACATAATTTATCAAAGATAGGTTTTTTCTCGTTCTATTTGATATGGAGCGCTTTTTGTAGTGATTTTGACGTTTGTCAATGTTCTGCGAAACCGCAAATTGATGGCAAATACGACAAAATAATACGTAAAATGTGTACTTTCATCTTTGAAGCACCTATTGGGATATGTTTTTTTTAAAATAGGTATAAACAGCACAACACGTGGCTCAGCCGCTACGCCAAACGTGTCGTTGACGATAACCTTCAGATTGTATATTCGCCCAAAATCTATAAAAGCTACATTTTAAAATTGTGATCCTGATTTTTGACCCCTATGCGAACATTAGATTTTTTTTTTTATTAATTATTTCATTTCCGACGTTTCCGATCCTTTACAGCGTCCATGGTCTTGGGTAGACTGAGGTGTGGGAATTAAAAAATATCAATATAACGATAAAATCTGTAAAAAGTAGTTTCATTTCAATTGTGATCCTGAGTTAACTAAACCTATCTACTGATGAAAGACGAAGAAAATAATATGTGTCCTGTTCGTGGTGGTTTAAAGATGTCTTATTATAAACGTAGATAACTCTTATTGTGCTCTTTTTTTGTGAACAAAACATTAAACAGGTTTACATGTTTTTCACCTGATAAATACACGCAGATTTCAACTATTATTCAATAGCTTTCCACTTTACGTGAATAGATGTTAACGATATTTCAAATCACATGGGAAATTATCTAGTTGCCAGTTGAATAAGAATATATTCATGCACAGTGCGACGAATGGCATTATTTACGGACAAAATCGTATAATGGTTGGCTGGACTTGTTTTATGTTTACAGCTGACCTTCTTGGTCAATTTAATTGTTTATTTATTGTCACATTTTTATCATTTGAGCAGGTAGCTAGGCTAACCATGAGCTTAGTGTCCACACTTTCTATTACAATCTAAAGTCGTATCATTCATGATTTGTTTACTTATTGAATCGAGTAAAGTCAAGACTTAAGAAATCTAAAGCATTTTTTCTTTCAGTCTTTCCAACTAACAAGCTATAACAAGAACTTTGTTCCCCCATTCCCAAATACAAAACAAAAGGAAAAGTCGACGTTTCCAATCGAATAAAACAAAACGAAGTCGTCAAATTGCGTTAGCCGTATTCAAATAGCGCACACAGCGGCGAGACGTTAGGGGTTAAAGGGGCGACTCGAGTATTTTCCCTGAAGATTAAACTTACGGAAGTCGCGAGTCAATCTGTTCGTTACGCCGCTTGCGCTGCGTCCGGCGCTGACTTGTAAACGATCCGCCGCTTTGAAGCAAATGCAACTGGAAATATTATCCCTTGAGACAATAAAGTTGCCACTAGCTTTAGCCGGGAAATTTATTGCTAACCGTTCAGACGTGCTACAGTCTTGACAACGCGTCAGCGACAAAAAAGTTGCTGGCTATAACTACTATATCTGTTGCCATCTTGTGGTCAATTCTAGAGATGCCCGCGATACAAGAAGACTAAGCGATCAACTGACTACTCGAATTCTCATTTACATAACATGTGCCTCATATCATATTATGTGTTATTAGACTTTGCTCCGAGTTTGGATTTTTAACGGGTTAATTGCTATAGTATAGGTTTTATCCCATTCTTTGGAGTTCAATACACCTCTTTCCCTACAGGCATGATGGTATAATCCGATATGTCTGATGCTATGGAACTTTAAGCAGTTGCAACAGTACCATTTCCACTTTTACAAATACTCTGATATGTATCTTCTACTAATACTAGCAACATTTGGTTGCTACCCTGTTGTTTGAAAGTTGCGCGTCTGAATCGATACTTAGTTGTAAGCTGAGCTGAATTACAGCTCGCCTCGTTAGCCTTTTGTTTATGTTGAGTTAGATCTTATTAAGTACGTAATCCCATAAAATATACGGTGTCTAAACAAGTCCGGATTAAATGGAATTATTTCTTGGATTTATTAAGTGTTAATTGACGTTAATTACTATAATAGCGTATTAATGGAGAACGGTGAGTACTTGAAAAAGGTATATCCTTAGAGCTTAAGACTAATATTAATATCCCCTCGCCAATATTTCGTGCCTATAACGTGAACTAATGCTATATAACAGCTTATTTATGTAAAAAAAAACACTAAATACATATAGTAGGTATTACATGGTAGTGCAATACAAACGTACCTTACACTAGACTCCTAGCCCTCAAATACATACAATCTTTCATACATCGAAACCCAAACAACTATGTAGTTCAGTACCCAACCACACAAAACTGAGTTCTCCAACAATTACATCGCTTACAATTGTCCTGTTATAATAACAGCAATAAAAAGTCCTTACCAATTATGGAATGTTAGGCACCTAGCCCACAAGTACCTCCAATCCTTCATACACCGAGATCCAAAACTATGCGAAACTGAGCTACTACATTCAATGCCTAATGTGTAACGCACGCGAGTTATGAAAGTAACTAGTTACAAGTAACCTACCTATGTAACTTGTTACAGTAACGTGAGGTATGCTAGCAACTATTTTGTACTACATCAGTGCGAATAGTTAAGGATCTGGATGGAACAGATGGAGGTAACTTTGCGATTTCACACCCGCCAACCAACGCCAACTTTGTCCTGATGGTTTGTGTAACGGCACATTTACACTGTACACTGATGTTATCACGACTTTGCGATTGGATTAATGAAATTTGCGTATATTGAAGTTGTTGTTATACATGTAATTAAGAGACACACAGTATTTAAGAGAAGACAGTATTTAAGACTCCCGCCAGACCGAATTTCCCATACAAATGTTATACCAAAATAAATCGCAATTCAAGGGTGTATTAGTATCCGTATATTATAGTACCGTTAATCTAGGTTCCTGCTCTACCATTTTGTTGAAAACACCTACTTCACTGAAAATAAATGTAAGCGAATGCAATTCTTGATAACTTTGCCAGGTTTGGAACCATTTTCCAGTCGTTTATTTCCAGTGAAGTAGGTAGTAGTAGACGAAATGGTACGGTAGGAACCTAGATCAACGGTAGGTATCTCCATGCAAATAAAAACACAATTTCATAAAATATTTTTTGGATTACTTTTTTGTGGGCAATTCAAGCTCCATTGGACCCTTATTAGTGATTCTAATGAAAATACAGTATCGTAAGTTTTAGGCTAATACGATTTCGCTTACCATTGTCATGCTTCGAATAACAGTAAAATTCAATGTGACCAAAGTATTTCTGTTATAAAGAATATTTAATGACTATTTTAGGCACTATAACAATGACATACCTACACAAAACACACGAAGTTATTGCTGTAATCAGTCTATTTTGAGCATCTGGTAAATCAAATGAATTTGTGTGGAGCGCGCTTTATGTAAAAATATACCATGTAAATGTCAGTAAAATCCTCTAGAGAATTGGAAACAAATGTTCGGTGTCACGTACTCTGTGGAAACATGGTGGAAACTAATGATATTTGAATGTATGTAGCTGCTGTAACGTCTGTAATGTACTCAAACTAGTGTGTACCTACTCAGAAATGAAATTTAGCGCCTTTGGTAAAAAAAAGATTATTTTTAAAAGATTCCTTTTAACTGCTTTATTTGCAAAAGCTACTGAGCATTTTGAGTTGGGTTTTTCTGTTAGCATATCATTAAGAGCAGCCTATTCTAGGATCGAAAATATATATTAATGTCAGAGAAAGTATATAATTGCTTGCTCTATTATCAGTATATCCTATTTACGCTTTTCTTCTAGCAAGACTAAAATTGGTATATATCTAAGTGGTATTACCCCATTATTGCAAAACGTTTAGTTGGCCTTTGTTTTATTGAAAGCATTTTATTTAGTGGCATTTTATTATTACACCGATGATCATATGATATTCTTATCAGTGGTGACTGAAAGTATCCTTGCTGAATAGAGGTTTTACTTCAATGGCCGAGTCAACTCAATAATCTTATTTTTGTTAATAAAAGGGAATTCTTAATTCAAAATCAGTTCGCTCCCCAACAAAACATTAACTTCTCAACATCTACGCAGTCTTCATTTGAATTAATAGCTGTGATGGTTGCAATAACTTAAGCTGAGTACAGTTTGCGGAACAATCTGAGACGCATGTACCTTAAGATTTGTGCTATTTCCCACTAAATATAGGTCTCGGGGGCGTTGTTTATTGCGAGGGTCACGGCATAAATCTCCTCGAGACTTCTACCAGGTCCTGATGCTAAGGACCCTCTAACAATCAAAACAGTAGCGTTATAGGCGGGTCACAGTGGGTCGTTGTTGACCCAAGATGCCTCTGTTTACATTTAATTTAGAACATTGCTTAATTATAATTAAGCTTTTTACTTTATAATTTGACCCCTTTATAGCGTTGAGGACATAAAGCCTATTATACAAAGCGTTCACGAGGTTATTCTTTGGCGATGATATAGAGTTAAATCTTATTTTCATTTTTCTTTTATTTATCAAAGAAGACATTCACAATAACAATGATACATAATGCGACATAAACCTGTTGGGTTTGAGTATCCGGGCACAAATTCCAAATTCCGAGCTGTATAAGCCAATAACACTTTGCTCGACCTGGGAATCGAACCCAGGACCTCAAGCGTAGCAATGAGCCAAATAAATATGACAAATTAAAATGTTTTACATATCAACATGTAATAATAACTTCACAAAGCATTTTTTTTGTAATTTTTCTTTTCAAATTGCTGTCGCGAAAACCTTGCTATAAAAAAATCCGTCAGTGAAATTAAGAAACCAAATTCTTTAATTATACGGACGGAATTATTATAGCGAGGTTTTCGCGGTTTTATGAAAACATCACAATACGCTTTCTTTTTAAGTAATAAAATTCCACATAACATCGATAATATATACAATTTAATCTACGAAAAAAATACATTTTGCAAGTACTTATACAAATATGTTATACCTAGTAATATAATCTCTTAATTTGAAGATATACAAAAATAATAAATTCCAATAATAGTTTCCAATAAATAGATACTATTTATACGTACAACCTATCAAGGTAGGTTAGGTACGTATATATTGGAAACAACAACATGGTATTTATTGGAAACTTGGCCGTTTCAATTACGCCATTCTTAAGTCACCCTTCCGTTCTCCAACTAACATTTATACATGTACTTTGTAATAGACCCATCCATCTCTCTAAACTTACTAGTGAAAACGTCTCTTTTACAAAGATATAACAATTCTAGATGTACTAACGTATAAGAAATTAATATAGACTTTATTGGACTGCGTAGACTGTGAGTAGACTATTATTTGAATTCCTTTCAAGCAATTTAAACATAGAGTAAAAAATTCAATAACGTTATTTATTGCGTTGATAAATATTTTTTTTATGATTTTTTTACTGTCGATGTAGGTAAGTAAGTACCTATTCGTCATTATATTTACCTATAGCAGCTATTATCTCTTTCCTATAATACAGTAGATGATTCGTGTTTTTATTAACAATATTATTAGAATGTTACAGTTTTGGAGGGAACTGAAAGGAGCTGCTCTATCACTTTCCTGCAAAACGAGTGTCAGTGTGGAATTTGTATGGCGCAATTAGGACTTGACGTCATCTTTTGGTATACCTAGTAGGCTTTCTGTGGGACTCCTAACAATACTTAGGTACTATAGTATCGTAAAAATCGTTAAACGTACTTACCCCCCACTCACCCAAATTGGGATACTTAGGTACTTACTTAAAATTATAAAAAGTTGCCACTAAGCGTCAAAGTAGGTATTCTTAAGCTTGCTTGATATTTTTATAATACAAACCTAATAAAAGTTTAAAAGAAGACTTTAACAACATAAATTAATTAAGTCAGCAGACGGTCACCGCTGAACTTGACCGGTCCCTATGGGCTTTAATTAATTATCTTAGGTGTAAAATTACCTCGTTAGACGGCCAGACATACGTCCAGGCACATCTTTACAAAATTAACATCGTCAATTTACACGATGTACGCTGTAACTGAAAATAAATTATTGGGTAGGTACTAAAGTCAAAGTCAAATGTTTTATTTCAATTAGACCAGTAATTAAATAATTGATTTGTCAAAAACTAGGTGCGGGTCTTATGGATATTCCAAATAGTGGGTCTTATGGAGAAGAACCGGCAAGAAACTCCATAGATAATCCTTTAAACAAAGATTATAACATCGAAATTTTTACAATTTAGTTCTTATAATTATTTGTTCTAATAGGGAGAATGCAGCTTGATGTGCATGACTAACTGTTCCCTACGGTCTTACTCACATCCCAAAATAATTTAGGTAAGTACTTCCCTACTTATTAAGATGTCACATGCACCACATTTTAAGTGAGACCTCCAAGACAACAATACAGGTACATAATCTAACTGCTTCCAATTTTGTGTAGGTACCTAGTCTTTTTTGCGTGATGCAAAAATTTTTAAGATTTTTTGGCTTTTATATAGAGGCTATATAAAAGCCAGAAAATCTCTCAAAGAATATGAGAGCTCTATAATAGAGCCCTCAAATCAGCCTCAGCCCTAAATCTCTCGTATTACAGACATCGGGCATTTACAAATTTATTAGGTAAAATATTACGTTATATTAAGCTGGGTACTCACTTGGCAGTGTTGCGTGTAACGTATCAGATACTGTATCAACCTGCAAGTGGGTACGGCTCGTCCACGGTCCACCGCGTATCTACGAGCTGCCGGATCCGCCTTCGTGCGGCGAGCATACAGCGCTCCACGCGCGAGCAGCTCGCAGCGGGCTCGTGCCTACGTACTCACTTGATACGGTATCTGATACATTACAGGCTACACTGCTAAGTGAGTACCCAGCTTTACAATCTTATTACATAGATTTCCGAGAGACTTCCGAATAGCTTTAAAGGCAATCTTTTCATATTGGTAGTTCAACCACATTAATACATACTAGTTGTACGTATCATTCGTTAGCTCACCTGATAATTAAATAAAACAGTCACATTTTGCTCGACCTGGAAATAGAGCGGAAACTGCAACTTCTACACCAATGAGGCTGCTTTTGTTACGTAATTTTCGTATACCTACTTACAACTCTTTAATATCATAAACGATATTTTCACTGTGGCGTTTTCCGATAAATACATCGAAATAAAATGGTGTTAATGGCTTTGTCGGCGCCCTGTTAACAGCATTTACGAGTCGTAAGCACATGATAAGCTTTTACTTATAAATGTGACTTCGATATGGGTTTATTTAAGACAAGATATGATGTGCCCCAGGAACTGTTACTACCTAGTGCCTACATAGATAAAAAATATCACGGGTATATTTGTAGAGATGTCCACATCCACAGCTTGCCGGTATGTTTAGGTCCCACGTAATAGGGGGCGTCGAGCCTATTGCCATTAACCGTGCACAAATTCAACTCTGAGCTGCTACTGAGAATTTCATGGAAAAACCCATTAACACTGCTCGACCTGGGAATCGAACCGAGGACCTCTAGCGTAGCAACCTCTTTAGAAACACTAGACAAATGAAGCAGGCTATTACTAGTATCATTTCTATTAAGTCTATATCTGTGTGACGTCAGTGGTTACGTTTTGATTGCGGTCGACCGCGCGCCTTACTCGTAAACCGACGAACTTTGGGTAACGACGCCGCTACGTAATTACTACGTTTCTTTAACCTCACGTCACCCAAAGAATAAATGTCGTGTCAAATTTTACGACTTCTATATCTGTGGCGGGATCAGTTATCGAATGAAAAATTATTAGCATGGAAAATGCAAGAAAAAAGTACAAGAAGATGTTCTGTTTATTTTTTATAGGTATTTGGTGTTAAAGAACTGTCTCGTTATAAATTTCTAGGACGAGTAACGAGTCAAAACCTATCTTCGCACGTTTTCAAATAAAACCTATCTATTCAAAACTTAAGTGCTGGCTCTCCGCGAAAGATAGAATGCTGTAACCTCCGCGTCCGCCTTTATTCCGCCAAAATATAAAACATATTTTAATTATTCAATTCTTGAAATGAAACTACTAAAATAAAACGCAGCTGAGGCTATTATGAGCTTTATTGATAGACAGTCGCCAGCCAAGCTGACCTTTAAGACCCCTGAAATGAAATTTAACTGTAAAAGTCTTCCAAAGATTTTTTTATACATATGCATAAGTATATACTTATCGCAATTCAATGTACAAATAATTGATGATCATGTGAACAGGTACCTGTTCACATGATCATCAACTATTGTGTTATCTCATTACATAATTGCATACATATTGATCTTCGTGTTAAACAATTATCATGAATATATGCAATCATATTAAAACATCAGGGGCAATTAATTTCTAAGTTACTTTCCTGGTGACGTGGCAAAACATTAATACTAGGCTGTGGAGTACAGATAACAAACTACGACCGGCTCCCCTAACTGTACATTTATTATTAAAGATTTGCAAATATCATTACCAGAGTACAGGCCGAGTTCATTTGCCCCCCTTGCAGTAAAGTCTGGTACACACTTACCATTATCCGCGTATATCGTATCCACGAGATATCGACCTAACAAGCCACATTGTGCGATAGCGTCTCCGAAATAACTGCAGGCGTAAAGTATCTGTCACATCGTAACTCCGAGCAACATTATTGCGACACCGCTGGTGTGTTCTTGCCTTATTGCCGCGCTCTGGTGGAGTGCAGCCACAAATAATGGCGGTAGGGACGCATAATGTTTTATGATACCCATTTTATAACCGCAAGAAGAATGTAATCTCCTTTATTTAGTGAAGACAGTGCAAGTGAAACGGATTGTTGTGGCGATAAACAATAATTGTGGCTGAAAATTTAGCAATATTTAAGTAATATTTTTAAGCTGCTTTCAATTAAATCGTAAAATGTACGGTAAGAGAAATTGAATCTCAAGTCAATAGATAGGATTGTCTAGTTGACTGACTTAGTCAGTGATTAATTGACTATAACTAGAGCCACTCAATCAATAATGAATAACATAATCAAAAGCCGTTCATTAGGGAACTTCTGTGCGTTTTAATTTTACGCAGAGAGCGAACTAGGAACATGTGACTGACTTCAATTGTTCTGTGCGTATACAAATTCCATTCTAACACTCGTTTCAGTTTCCACAAAACAGTATGGGTACCGTAAGAGGGTAAACTTTATAAAAAAAACGTTATCAAAAATTTGTGGCAGGTTAATGGCAAAGGCAATAGGCTCCCCGTCTATTACATGGGACCTATATATACCGACCTAACCGTTTGGGGTGTACAGATACGCGTGATGATATGTATTAATTTATTTCATGCTGTTTGCCAATAGTATGGATATTTGTTGCAATGTTGAAATTTTCCTAAGGAAAAAATATTCAGTAAAAATACAGCGTCTAATTTTCTACAGCTGTAACCGGGCACTTTTAAAAGTCTCATAGTTTTGAAGTTCGCACCTGGCTGACTCCGGCGCCAGTCAAAAGAACATTGTTATGCGCCAGCCCTCGAGAAACATGAAAGCAGGATGAAATTGTACAGTGCAACGGAATCAGAGTGGAGACCTTTTAAACGTAGGTACACGAAGCGAGTGTTTCAAAATTACTGCCTGCGCTTTATGACGTGTGAAAAAGAGTCCTCGACGAAGGAATTTATATAAAAAATAGTCGCGGTAAAGTGGGAATTAACGTTCTATGGTGTTATTAATATGAGTTACGAGAGCAAAAGTCTTTTAAAACTTTCTAGCATCGGTGTTGAATACGGTAACCATTTCATTTATCAAAGCCACTGTGCGAAAGAATCTTTTGCAACCACAGTAACATTTTTTTAACTACCCTACATGTAGGTACAGCATTCAAGTGTTGGGAAAGGAGAAAAAACTACAGATTATTGACTATTATGTTCTGCAAAAATGGAAAACATTTTCAATCCGACTGATTTCTTATTATTTTTAATCTTGCGTATGAGAGTATGATTGCAGATAACTTTTCCGATCGTGAACCGAGTTCGATTGGTTCTTTATAAAGTAAATACTTATTGTTAAATTTCAACATATAAAGCACTTTTTAAGTTTCTACTATAAATAGTCAGTGTTGACTATACCAATGATTCTAGATGAAACTGTAGTAAATATAATAGCTGCACACTATCAAAAAAGGTTTGAATAACAATCACTCCTAAAAAACCAAACACACGTAAGTTTTAAGTGGTAAAATTAAAAAAATACGCATTATAGAGGGAAACAGTGAGAATAAAAGTAACTTTTTGCACAGTTGGAGTTTTTTGCTCGTATCACATGGACGCAATATGTCGTCGACGCGGCCTACAGCTGCCGCGGACCAAGGGATTTATATTTTAAATGCAAACCATAAATATGCGCATAAAAGGATCCAATTTGATTCCATTAAAACATTCCTTGTTTACAAATCAGGAAACCGATTTTAGCATAACTTTCGAGTTCGATAAAAAGTTTCGGTTCTGACAGTGTAACGTAAAATCACGCTTAGCTTACCATTACGTAATCATTGGATTCCCAAAATATACTGCATTATGTATTTTTGTTTGAAGATTTTTTTTAATGGTTAAGTCGGCAAACTAGCCTCCGAACCACCTAGTAATCCCCTCCTAGTGGTCTTATGGATATCTGCAACACCAAGAAAGTAAGAGTTGCTTGATGTGTTGTAGACCCTCAAGAGTCTATAGACTGCAGACTGACAGGCGGAAGCATCCGAGGTGGTACAGGCTCTCTCGCGTAAAAGTTAAAACACACACAACGGTGCTTTTCGACAGACTCCAACGTAAGGACAGTCGCCAGCCAGCCAGACCCCATGAGGTGCTACCACAGAACAAGTCAGATATTTTCTCGCCTCTTACGAGGTACCTATCTGAATGATAGTATGGAACTGTGTTCTCCTACACTTTGGGAAATTCTGGCCCATTTAATTTTCATAAGTAGATATTTTACCCACACTTAGGTTTTTTCCTATATCCTACTCTGCTAGAAAAAAAAACATAACAATTATAATATAAAATACACATACTATAAGTATTTGTTCCGCAACAAAGATTTGAAGACTCCGCAACAAATATCGAATCTACGAGATGTGGTGCAGAAGCCGATCGCTCAACCACTACATCAAACTTGTTATCAAATTAATCAGTCCCCTTGTAATTTGTAACGTCTGTATCTGTATTTTATTCTCATTCAAATACCTAGTCAAGTACAAACATGTTATGAGTACCTCTATGCAAAAATCTAATATCGGGTAAACCAATGCAGTCAATATTGCTTAAACAAATTTTCTCCAAAAACAGTTACTTCACCAACGAAGCCCTTAAACCGGCAATCGCTCAAACGCGTTAGAAAATAGAGTTTACCGAGGGAAATGAATATCGGGCTGTTTCCGAATTAAGACAAATCGGCTTACTGCGGTGACGGATGCGACAGACTAACTGAATACCAAAACTGAATTTGCGAAGTTTCACCTCTCTTCGAAAAATTAAGGAGCTTACCGTTTTACCATTGATATGTGAATTAAACCGCAAGAGAATTGGTCACTACGATTTTGGGATTGGACTTGGAATTTATGGTGACAGATTGCAAGTCCATTATTCATTTAGTTGTAAGCTTATGAAGTTTGTTTTCCAGAGTTTCTATTTCCATTTTATCGAAAAAAAAAATTGATATTCTTACGCTTGACAGCCAGTTCGGCTGATATTAAGCGACACTGCGACCTAACATTGAGCGAGCTTGTCTGATTCACTCGTGATTTAAAGACACCCCGTTTGGTAACTAGGTCTGATCTTAAATTATATAACAGCTCATCAAGCATAATAGCTGCCTCATTAGCCTAGTGGTCCTGAGCGCGACTGCTACACTAAAGGTCTTGGGTTCGATTCCCAGGTCGAGCGGTTTTATTGGGTTTTTCTATGAAATTCCCAGTAACAGCTCGGAGTTTGGAAATTGTGCCCGGTTAATGGCTCGCCCTCTATTACATGAGACCTAAATATACCGGGGAACTGTAAGTGTACATTAGTACGCCTCTGCCTAACCCTTCGTTGAATACAAGCGTGATGGTATGTTATGTCACACATAACAGCAATAGTCAATTTGGTTTATTAGCCTCCTAAAGACAATGCACAATTCATCCAACATTTTTGAATACGATGCTGCTATTTACTTACAATGCGAAATAGGGGAATTGAGTAAAAGGTTCCAGTTGAGATAATAATATCAAAGTCATGCACCAACTCACCCGAACGAGACGGTGAGAGACTTCTTTCACAATAGTTCATAGTACAGTCTTTAAACACAATCACTAGAAAGTTCGTAAGATAAAACCAGAGTAACAAAGTCTAACACATACTCGCGTACATAATTATCATGATTGGTTTGAAAAACAAACAAAAATGAACCTACCATGAACCTACCCACAAACATATTATTGACCTTTAGGTTAAGACTATTTTGAAACAGAACATATCAGTTGCCCCAGTAAAGCGGTGGAAATTTGATTGAGGCTTCAATGGAGTTTAGGAGAGAACACAAAAAGTCACGTTATTTTTATTTTACGCTATTTGCCTAAACTTGCACACGTTCACGATCACTTTATTTTTAATTATCCACCTTAACTATACATTAAACTTCGAAATACAATTTTTTGGAATAAAATATATAAAACCAACAACGTACACTACATTTTCCCGTCCGAACTACCCTCAAACTTAAAATAATAAGTCCGTTCGGAAATTCCAACAAACTACAACTAAATATAGTAATGCGTTTTGTAATTTTTTTACTAGTTGTATTGTGTATGTACTGTGGATTTGGTTTTTTTCTATTTACTGCTTCTATAAAATAAGTATATTGGATACGAGGTATGGGGTCGCAACGCAACAATTTTATAAAACAAGAAACACGAAAATAAAATTGATACTGATGAGACAAGAATGAAGTAATACTAAGCATTCCGCGTCTATCCGTACTAAATAGAGGAATGTGACCTCTGAATTATCTATACTAATATATAAAGCTGAAGAGTTTATCTGTTGGTTTTGCTTGAACGCGCTAATTTATTTATTTATTTATTAATACTTTATGCACTAATGGTACAAAGGCGATCTTAATGCCATAAGGCATTTTCTACCAGACAACCCTTCGAACCACGGGTCCGATTTGAAAAATTCTTTCTGTGTTAGATATACTAATATATAAAGCTGAAGAGATTGTTTGTTTGTTTGTTTACTTGAATGCGCTAATCTCAGGAACAACTGGTCCGATTTGAAAAATTCTTTCAGTGTTAGATAGCCCATTTATTGTGGAAGGCTATAGACTATATATCATCACGCTACGCGGACGATGTCGCGGGCAGAAGCTAGTGTTTTATAATTCGTGTACATCTACTAAACCTCGAAATATGATAGTCTTTATTTATAGCTGTAATACTCAGGAAATACCTAATTACTCTTGCCTTCGTTAAAATATCTTCAACTAATTTTATTCTATTCCAAAGAAGATAACGTTGCTCGCACCGTTGACCGTGTCAAAAAGCAATGACTAAGTAACTACCCACTGCGATAACAAAAGAAGTTACGCAAAACTTAAGAAAAAAGTTATAGTCTCTCTGCGAAGTAATTTCTTCGGTTGAACGCCCCCTCTCTTCGTTTTTAAATCCCTAGTCCTTCCCTTTCTTAATTTTTCCCTTCCTAGGCAGTTTTCGCAGAGCTCCTGAAGTAATTATTATATTATCTGTGCCTGGAAAAAAGTTTTCATTCAGTGTCAAAGAATACAAAAGATCTCGAGATACGACAAGAGGAATGAAACAATTGTTATAGTTGGATAATTGTACTATCTGGTCGTTGGACTTCAAAGGGGAAGGTTGATGAGCTTGAGAAAAAAATCTAAAGGAAGGTAGGTATAATTCATGTAGATACTATCAATGCTATCAAATATTATTTACGTTATGCATTATGACTCTGTACCGCATAGTTCTGTGAGGTGATACTAACTGACAATTATATTTACGTAGTTTATGACTTGTATGTCTTATCTGCTAAGAGATTCCGGTATGTTCTAATATGAAGCTTGATGTCTAATTCGAATACAACAACACAAGATGAAATCGGTTTTTTTTTCCAAAAAGCATAATTGTTCATTGTGCATAGATTTTTTGACGTGGGAGAGCCATGCTTCGGCATGAATGGGCCGGCTCGACCGGAGTGATACCACGGCCTCACAGAAAACTGGCGTGAAACAACGCGTGCGTTGTGTTTCGCCGAGTAAACGAGGTTACCGGAGGCCAAAACCCTTTTAAAAGGCGGGCAACACACTTGTGACTCCTCTGGTGTTGCGGGTGTCCATGGGCGGCGGTTATCGCTTACCATCAGGTGATCAGTCTGATCGTTTGCCCTTATCCCATAAAAAAAATAGAAAAATCTCTGCACCGGGGAAGTACCAACTAGAAATACCACAATATTTGGCATTGTGTGGTATTTTTAGTCGGAACCTACGTCACAACGTAAAGTGAATTAAAAGTTAAAGGTAGATGTTGTCGTCGGACGAACAAGGTATGGATGACATTGTAGCTATCATCCAGACCAAGCTACCATGTGACCGGAGCTATATTAAAATATTAATTTGTGTTGTTTAATTTACTTACTAAGAAAGAAAGAACCATGGCCATGTAATACAAAAGAGTATTAATCCTAAGACCACTTCGACTACATAATAAGCTTCTAATCACAATCTCCACATCCTATCCTACTATATTATAAACTAGCTTCTGCCCGTGACTTCGTCTGCGTGGACTTCAGATAAAAAGTAGCCCTTGTGTTATTCCAGACTATAATCTATCTCTGTGCCAAATTTCATCCATCCATCCTCACACACTTTCGCATCCTACTATTATTATAAATGCGAAAGTTTATAGTCTGGAATAACACATGGGCTACTTTTTATCTGAAGTTCACGCAGACGAAGTCGCGGGCAGAAGCTAGTTTGGCATAACATTTGGCATAACCAGTCGAACCAACATACAAAAACAGACGTGCCAGAGAATCTAGTAGCCATGATACCTACGCGTTTAAACAGCCATCAATCCAGCACCACGGTGAGCGTTGTTTGACCGCACTGATTAACGATGGACGACCATAACTAAATTATAACCCTCTGGCCACCGGCCAATGACATAAACTGTAGGTACGAGGTAATTTTCTGTAGAGGATTTTGGTAATCAATCGAGTTTCATGCTGCGAATATGCACCGTGTCTGATATTTTGTTTCATACATTTTTACTTTGATATCTTCATATCAAAGTAAAAATGTATGAAAATCTATATCAATACTAATGTATAAAGCTGAAGATCTTGTTTGTCTGTTTGTTTGAACCCGCTAATTTCAGGAACTAGTTACTGGTCTGAATTGAAAAATTCTTTCAGTGTTAGACAGCCCATTTATTGAGGAAGTCTATAGGCTATATCATCACGGTAAGACTAAGTAACTATTCCACGCGCACGAAGTCGCGGGCGGAAGCTAGTATTTCATAATACACAACACGTCCGGCGTAGCGGCTGAGCGATCAGCTTCTGCAATAGATGTTCATTATTCAAATAAAATGTCCATGTTCGTAAATGTCAATTTCTACTATAATAAAAAAAATGTGAAACGCGAACTCAATTCAAACTTTTTTATGACAACTTATAAAATAAAAAAGGCTCGAATCCCCTGAATCTGAAAATATACAGTACTAATGTTGTATGATTTCGATAAACTTGGTGTGTTCCATAATTAAGCAAAGGAGATCCTCATCAAATTATCTCTAACGTGTGCCAATTAGGCCCAATTAGTTGTAAAATATGTACATTAACTGGCCCATCAGCCTAGTGGTCGTAAGCGCGACTGCTACGCTAGAGGTCCTGGGTTCGATTGCCAGGTCGAGCAGTGTTATATGAAATTCTCAGTATCAACTCGGAGTTTGGAAATTGTGCCCGATTGATTGCCTATATTAAACATACTGGCGAATTGTGGGTTTATATAAGTATGATTCTGCCTAACCCTTCGGAGAATACAGGCGTGGTGGTACATGTACATTAAAGATGTACCAAATATTACGAAAAGTTATTGTGATATAGAAATTGTTCGAGTGCTTCAAACTACTCATGACTTTTGTCGTTGGCTAAACAGATTTCCTTCTAATGCATCTTCTACTAAACTGGTTAGAGATAGCGTAATTTTATGAGATAATGGTGTTTCAAACTGATTCCCTTATCGACAACTTCTGATGTCATCTTACTTATCTTAAGTACGTCATTGCCTAACGCCATTTGTACTAATGTGTTTAGTTTTCAGTTTGATATTAAACAATCAATTAGATAGTGTTGAACTGGTTGGAACGGTAAGACTGTCAGACTTCATTGCAATCATTGAAAAAGCCAAAGTCAAACCGAAGATTGAGTACTTTACAAAGATATACCCTTTTTCTAACTATAGATGAATATAGGCTGATAATGGTGGTTATTGAAAAACCAGGTAGTTAAGTTATAAAATGCAGCAAGGATGAATTGTCGAGAAGCTCTTCTGTGCTCTAGGTAAACGGATCTCCCGATGTAAAACTGTTCTTAACTACAAACTGAACACAGAAACTGAAGGTGTAGTAACTGTACTAAAATACCAAGAAAGTAGTTTATATCTAACTTCGGGATATTGAAGTAAGACGCCTGCAAACTCCAGAATGCTACATTTAAAATATCAATTAACCGAAATCCTACCCACAGATATAAATCGGAATATGCCAGGGAAAAAAATTATCAGTAATTCCGGTTATTTACCACTACTATGTAAAAAGCAGTTTATCTCATTATTCAGCTGTTTATGAAAAAAACTGAAAATTTAAAAGCCACGCAAGCGCATAACTTATTTTTAATAGCGTAATACCTCATTTGCACTCACCTCATTCCTCAATACACACTAGTTAAGTTCCTATTTGATAAGTGGTATTTCATAAATAACTCAGTGAAAATTACGTACTGCAGAATTTCAACGAAGTGCAATTTACTGAAAATGGCCGGCTGTTACTGACGCATGTTAATATTTAATATATGCATTGAACACTGGGGCACGTATATAAAAATATTCTGGCATACGAATAGATAATTATCTATCTGATCTATCTACTTTTAGAGACTTTGGTTTACGACAAAAAAACGGGTAATCTGTAGATCTTTGAAGCATAAATGAGTATGATGTAGTCCTTCTAAAAAAGTGGTAACATTCGTTAGAGGGCACAAACAAACTCATTCTCACCCCAAACGCATATAATACAGACTCCCTTCCGTCGTGGATAAAAATACTACTAGGTACTACTATAGTGAAGCAATAAGTATCTAGTCAAAAGTGGCTTGTACGAAAATCAAATTAACAGAATAAATAGTCAGCGCCATGAACCATTTTCATGTATCTGATAGATGATGTATAAAGATTTTAAAAATGGTTCAAGGCGTTTCAAAATAAAAATACATACGAAATGTTTTTATTTCAAATTACAGTGTCAAGAAACTAAAAACGTAACATAGTCATGCAATTTAGATATAATAGAAATTGTTTGGCGTAGGGTGAGAACCCCAGTTTTCGTCTAAGAGCCGTGATCGATGTTTCGACACGTGCAGCGGGGGCGATGTTCGTCATTTATTAACTTTTGCTCTCTCTGTAAACAAAATTACATTATTCCTTTAACTTATTTATCGGTTACTACTGCACCTACCTTCCTATAAATATGCTTACAGAAATTATTTCAGATAATTTAAAAATCAATGTTGTAACATTTAACATCAAATTAACGTAACCTACGTAAAGCATAAAGCAATATTTTTAAAGAAATATCTCTAAATTACAAATAAAAACACTACATAGCTTTTATTTTACTTTATCTTATAATCAATGCAATCAGATTGTTAAAATCTGTAAATTTTCAGTAGGTACGTATATAAAAAACTAGGAGACCCTAATCACCGAACGATATGAAATATACTTTATACCTGTCATTTACATTTTTTTTTTTCGAGCCGGTTTGGAAGAGTGCGACTATGAACACTGTGACACGAGATATTTATATAGATAAGTATACATCAAAGTAGGCCCAAGATTGTATGAAATCATTCCCGTCTACTCTCGTTTCTCTATTTCTTCGATGTATAAGTCGGGAATGTGTGAAAATTCCTAAACATACATTTTACCCGCACTCGCTGTATCTTAAAATGTAATCACATACACTCTCAATGTTTATACTCGCTGAGACTAGCTCCACTTCGTGACTTTTCCCGAGCAAAAAGGGGTCCTCGCCTGAACTTTGCTTTATATACTTTGTCCATTAGGATATGAGTGAGGAAGATGGAGTCAGTGAATTGGATTATGTGAGCAAACAACTCACAACGTTTTGATATGAACAACGCAATAGTTTTATCCCGTTAAGTAACAAATTGCACACACTTTGCAAAATCACAAATTGCGCAACGCTCTAATTTTTTTTTATATATTGGACCCATGCCTAGCAGTAGTCGGCCAATAATCTATACGAATATATAAGGCTGAGAGTTTGTTTGTTTGTTTGCTTGAACGAGCTAATCTCAGGAACTACTGGTACGATTTGAAAAATTCTTTCAGTGTTAGATAGCCCATTTATAATATTGAGGAAGGCTATAGGCTAAGATCAAGTGACTTTTCCACGCAGACGAAGTCGCGGACAGAAGCTAGTTAATGATATATTAAGTTTCCATATAATAGAGAGCGAGCCTACTGCCATTAACGGGCGCAGATCCCAAACTCCGAGAATTTCATAGAATAATCTAATAACACTTTGCCCTGGAAATCAAACCAAGAACCTCTAGCGTAGCAGTAGACCATTAAAAGAATAATGAGCAGTCTCAAAAAAATTAGAAGTCGAAACGAACCTGTGACCCATACGTTATCGTTCAAATAACTAAGTATACTACTTTTTCATAAGCTTGAAGTTACAAAAACATCCTATATCTATTAAAAGTAATAAGAAGCCATACGAATAACACAATGTATCCTTTCAAGCAACTTGACAAGCAGACGACAAAGTTCAGAAACCCAGCGTCTCCAGTGTGGGACGGTGACACAATGGAACACAAGCAACCCTTCCGATATTACAGTAAATACGCGAAGGGTCCTAAAACTCCCTCCCCACAGCAACCCATTAGAACTAAGTGCCACTTGTCGAATTCAACGTAACCTGAAGTTAATTGAGAGAAAATTGAAACCAGATATTTTCTGCGTGCCGTCAACCTCCCGCTTTGCCGAATGCCGTCAAAGTCGCACTTCAGAAAAATAATTGTCTAGGGTGGCGTCAGTGGATATTGTAGTCACCGGTGCGCCAGTTACGGTGTCACAAATTAATCGATTGGTATATTAGTTAGTGTTGAAAAGTATTCTCTAATATCTTTGTAAACAACTGCCAAAGTAGTAGAAGATAGACGTTCTTCCATACAACCCGCCGCCTACCTTTAAATATATGTAAAGTTTCATAGTTTCACTTGGGAAACGCATACAAATCTTACAATTCTGTAATTTAAATCCATAACTACTAATGACAAAAATGCGTTACCATTTCACGCCTAAACCGCTGAGCCAATTCGAATAAATTATGGTATTGAACCTTAGAGAAGGACATTATATAGCATTTTGTCTTCAAAGCTGCTTTGGGATGCGAATGAAACCACGAAAAACAGTTTAATGTTATAATTATACATTCATCCATACAATTTAAATTTAAAAAAAATACGGGATGGGGGCCAAACGACCTAGCGGGTCACCTAAGCGATAACCGCCGCCCATGGACACCCGCAATACCACAAGCAAGTGCGTTGCCCGCCTTTTAAAAGAGTTTGGGCCTCCGGTATCCTCACTCAATCGGTGAAACACAACGTAAGTGTTGCTTCACGCCGCTTTTCTGTGTGGCCGTGGTATCACTCCGTTCGGCCGGCCCATTCGTGCCGAAGCATGGCTTTCCTACAGTAAAAAGTATCATGCCAGTCAATTAAGGCCTTTATGTATTTAAAATACGTTTATGATCACAGAACCAAAGATTTCTTTAAATTACACCATCCATGTTTCGTAATTGACTTTTTGGACAGCTTCCAGTGTTTAGTATCGAAATTAACTTGGCCGCTAGTGGCCAGTGCTGTGGTCCCTTCAAATTGTACGGCAAAGTTCTATCGCATTTAATACTTTACGACTATTCTAGCGAAAGCTGGGATGCTTTCGCTACATTCTTCTTCTTCCTGCCCATGTCCCAATCTATTTGGGGTCGGCGCAGCATGTTCTTTTCTTCCATTGATCCCTGTCAGCCGTCATCTCACCACTCACTCCCTTTCCCATCATATCGGCCTTAACACAATCCATCCATCTTTTCTTTGGTCTCCCTCTACCTCTCTGTCCCTGCACATTCATACTCATCACTCTTTTAGTCACATGTGTTTCATCCCTCCTCATCACATGCCCATACCAAGACAAACGATTCCCTTTCAGCTTTTCTGCCACTGGCGCCACTTTCAGACTTCCTCTAATATACTCGTTCCTTATTTTATCCATTCTAGTCACTCCACACATCCACCTTAATATTCTCATCTCCGCTGCATGCAGTCTTCTTTCATCCATCTTCTTAACGGCTCAGCACTCTGATCCATACAACACGCCATCGCCATTTCATCCAACCTGAGTTGATTCGACATGTAACGTCCCGGTAAATTCCGCCATCGCTTTGTACACGTGACCCAAGATACATAAAGTCGGAGCAAACTGATAAGGACAATCCATCCAAAGATATGGACGCAGTACCGGAAAGTCCGCCGAAGTCACAAAACTGCTTACTTTCAATCCGACACTTTCCAGTCTCTGGGACCACACCGTCAGCCTGCTCTGGACCTCGGGACCACTCTCATCCACTAGCACAATGTCATCGGCAAAAAGCATGCACCAGGGAGCCTCCCCCTGTATGTCCGCCGTAAGAGCATCCATGATTAACAGGAAGAGGTAAGGACTAAGAGCCGAACCCTGATGCAAGCCTACAGCCACATTGAAGCTGTCAGTGGTGCCAGCTGTGGATCGAACTCAAGTTCGATACTGTTCGATACTGCACCGATCATACATCGCTCGAATCAACTGCAGGTACTTCCCAGGTACACCATTCTTCTTAAGGGCCCACCACAAAACCTCACGTGGTACCCGGTCGTATGCCTTCTCGAGGTCAACAAACACCATGTGCAAGTTTTTATGTGCATCTCTGTATTTTTCGCATAATTGGCGAATAGCAAATATGGCGTCCGTTGTTCCGCGACCAGGCATAAAACCGAACTGGTTTTGTGAGATTGCACTCTCTTCTCTCAGTCGCCTCTCAATAACTTTCTCCCACACTTTCATACTGTGTGATAGTAGCTTTATTCCCCGATAGCTGTTGCACTCGTGCACATCACCCTTGTTTTTATATACAGGTACTAGGAAAGTGTTGCACCATTCGTCAGGTATAACTTCTTCGTACAACAACTTATTGAAGAATAAAGCCAGCCACGTACAACCATCTACTCTCAATAACTTCCACACTTCAACTGGTATTTCATCTGGTCCTACTGCTTTTCCATTTTTCATTCCATTTACTGCTTTTTCTACTTCATCTGCACTGACCTCTCTGACTAACCCTAACTGCTTTCGCTACAGTAAGAACTAGAAAATATTAAACACGAATCACATTTTTAATTAGATAATTGATACACGGTTTTCCTTGCAAGATAAACAAAAATTTTTCAGAATCAGTAAGATTTAATGATATACTAAATTAGAACGGCCCACAAAATAATAGTCAGAGTGAAGTAAATATTTAAAGACATAAGTGACTATCCTGAAATGTCAATGTACGATAGTTTAGTGAAGGAAAAATGCGACTGCGGGTAGGATTCGAACCTGCGTCTTCTAGTTCAATACACCAGACGCTATGACCAACCACCGCGAGTGCCACCCACCAAATCGAAATTTGCATTCACATTCTACGTCTTTAAGGTGACGTCAGTCGAGTAAATATATTTCGCCACGGGATTTTCTTATATAAATTTTCTGGCAATCTCTGCCGGGCCTAAAGAAATGGCAAAATATTGCTCAGTATTTGTCTTGTTAGTCTTGTACAAAATTCAAATCAACATTGTTTTTTTCGTTTTCATTGCCCCCACACTAGGATTTTCTCCTGTATCGTGGTTGCAAAAACTCTTACATACACAAACGCTCAGACCCGGAAAGATTTGCGCCGTGTGGGGATCGAACACACAATACGTGGCGCAATTCAGAAGGCGATCGCTCAGTCGCTACGCCAACCGTGACATCAATATGATTTTTATATGCTATAATAGCACCTAACAGCTTCCTGTTTACAGAAGTTGACGTTCAAGAAGTAAGTAATATTAAATCGGCGGTAGCCTAATGGCTAAGGCGTCGGACTTGCGATCATGTGGTTGCCGGTTCGAAACCCACCCATTACACTACCGACGTGAACCCACTCGTAACACAAGCATTTTAGCTTAGCACGAGGGGTTAACAAGAATACTAGTAATGTGCGACCCACATTGCTAGTAAACTTTAAAAAAACATCCCACGCATTATGACTAAGCAGGAATCAAGATTTAATGGAACTTCCAACTCCTACTCACTAACATGTACTATCATTTATAATTGAAGTATAACGAGCTCGATAAACGGCAGTTAATTGTCTCGATTTAGATTATTGTTAGTTGATGTCATTATAAACAATAGCTTTACCTGCCATCTTATACTCCAGGTATTACTTATTTATAACATACTAGCGGACCGCCCCGGCTTCGCACGGGTGGAGAAATTCCTAACTTTTTTCAAAACATTCTATAGCCTGTGTTAATCTGGACTAATGTAGCATTCAAATGGTGAAAGTTATTTTGAAATCGGCCCAGTAGTTTTTGAGTTTATTCGTTGTATACATACAAATCTCTCTCCTTTAAAATATTATTAGTATAGATAGACATGGAATGATAACGTATACCTTTGTATATTTCTATTTTTAAGACGTTTTAGGACAAAAGTTATTAAAGATAATGCATACTAAATCTTAGAATTTTTTTTTAGAATGTTATCAAACGACATGTTGTTTTTTTAATGATTATCTAAAAAAACAATAGTAAGTTTTGAACAGTTTCTCGCAGAACTTAAATACTGGCACGTCTGATTTTATATGTGTTTATCTTTTAATTGAGTTTTCGTTGTACGGCACGGTACGATGCGGCTCGGTGCGGCTCGGTGCGGACCTGTGCGGCTCGATGCAGGTCCGTTGTGTCGATTCCGTCTCGTGTCCGACAGTGCTGACCAATTACCGCTGCTTTTCAATTCACTTTGCGAATTTCACAAATTCTACCGTGATCCGTGTTTAAAATGCACCTGCTTTAGAACATTTTACCGTGTTCAATTTCTTTGTGCTTTTAATTAAATTCGTTTAGAATTCCATTATTCGTTTGTTTTCTATTAAACCTTTTAGTATTCGTAGACACGGCCAGACGGCAACCACTTCGTAAGTTGAAAAACCGAAATCGTAAAGTAGACGGCTTAACGTAAAATGGGTTTAAAAGTAGTGGTCCTTTCAACTTCTATATTTTCAGTTTGGCATTTGTATTTTGGTAGGTTTTAGTTTCCAAAGTTCGTTTTCTAGGTTTATGATCACAGGTATCATCATAATTTTCTGCCTTTTTTCCAGTCCGTTGTTAGGTTTAGGTAACTAAAGAAGTCATTATTCACTGTTTTCCCTTAAAATACGTCGTAATTCAGGATAGGTAGATGTTTGTACCTAATTGTGATTTGTGTTCAGCATCCTAATGGAGTTCTGTGAGTTTGTAGAACTGAAACAACACTACGCCGTACTGAATTTGCTTTGTTCGTTAAAGGAAAAGCGTAACTTACAAAATTTTCCATCAATTATTCAATCTAATAAAAAAAATGGAAAGGTATTGTATTCTTTCTAAGAAGTTTTATAATTTCATCATTCATCGTTCTAAACAAAACTATTAGTCCAATTATCGATGCGACATGTAATTAGCAGTTAATATACCTAACCAGATTTCCTCCATTGCCTGATAATTAGTCAATCATTTCAGTACGAAGCTATAGTATGTCCGAGTCAGTCATTAGGGTCTGATCATGAGAAAACATTGTGTTCTGTAGTGTTGAAATACTCCTGTCATCACAATGAAGATATTTGTAGCCATCAATTTTCTAGCATCGTTTATATTAAGTGTAACTTCCGAGGGTAAATTTTCTTTATTTTATAATATTCAATCAAATATATAATTATGACAAAATCAAATTATTTTTTTGCGGCATATAGTTTGTTTGTAATCACCACTTGATGAGTTAGAGTTCACTTCTAAACTCTGCGGCTAATATTAACTTTCTTTATATCATCTGGGTTTTAAATAATATGTTTGCCGAAATCTCATCATCGCATATTTTGTATCCAATATAGTTTCAATTATAAAACACAAAAATAAATTGTTGACTTATCTAACACCTTGATTACAGAGTGTGACAAGTGTTTAAAAAAAGAGGTGTGTACAGCATTTGGGAAACTAAGTAAGAAAGAACAAGATGCCTGGCAAATAAAATACCCGTGTTCATCCGACGAGAACAAGGAACACAGCAAGATATATGGATTCGACCCCATCGCCAAAGGAGATTTTGTAAGTAGATACTCTTAGTCATTCTTCATCAAATTCATCCTATCAGTCAAAAAACATTCACAGGTGGACGAAGGCCCCATAATCATAATCATTGATAAAACTACTAACATTCATAAACACCTATTTTTCCCATAAGGGTAGGCTCAAATTACAGAACGCTAGATACTATTCTTGCAAACTCCTTTTGCTTCATTCATTTCAATACCATCAATCTAATTACGGTGAAACTTTTTGAATATACACAACTATGTAGTTTACCATAAATTGTATTTGCACTTGCACGAGAGATTACCCTGATGTATTACCGTTTATCCCCCGATATGTCATTATAAATACTTGAAGCGTAAATATGTTGCGACACAATCGTTTCATTAATATTTTTTTAATTAAAGAATCATCGAGCCGTTCGACGTATTTATCTATACGATAATTAACATTAAAAAGTTTGAGTTCGAAAATATATCAAATAATTAAGAGGAGGTTCCAGGAAAAAATAGTCTATAATTGCAATTAACATCAATGAAGTTTATACTGACTGTTTACATTTCAATTTCAGGTGTGTTGTTCTGATGCAATTCAAAAAGTAACTGTTGGCAGCAGACATTCAGATTACAACAACAATTATGATGATCCAAGTATTGCATACAGTTACCCGAACGTACAAAACCCAAACGGATACGATGGAAATACCAGACGTAATAACAATTGGGGATCGAATAACGTCGGATACCCGCAAGAGAACCCTGCAGATTACGGGTACCAACCAGTAGTAACTCCTGGACCGCCCAAAAATTACTTTAACGTGAACAATAATCCTTATGTAACGTCCAGTCCATTCTTTCCCGTAAATGGACATGGTAATTCTGGCGGCATCGCTAACCAAGGACAGTGCCCCATAACAAGCTTTCCCCCGAACCCTGAAACGGGATGTTGTGGACGCGAGGCGTCTGAAACCGACAGGATTATCGGTAAGTTACCCTGCACTATTCACTGCTCCGCTTTCCATGTGAAAGGTGGAACAAAGCATGCGCTTTCAGTGGCGATGGTGCTTGGGAATGTTAATTAAAATGGATGAGATTTTAAAAAACACTTTGTAGCTTACTTTATTTGCACTTGTTGTATCTATCATGAGGACTTGAAGGATTTTAATGACTAAAATCTTTACTACAGAAACATTCTATAGGCATTAGGTATGAATTATTCATGGAAAACAACAAATACCGAATAGCAGATTCAGTAGCAAACCAAATTAATGTAGTCTCACTTTGCCCCTTACAAGAGATATATATAGGTAGATACTAACATTAAAATAAAATAATTTAATGCGATTTACAAAAAAAACATGGCAAGTAATTAAAACAACGTCTTTCTTTCCATTCTCACGGTATATTCATTTATCGAATACCAGCTATTGTACCAGCACATTTTCATATTTCTACTCTTTCTCTATGCACACCTTTATTTTTATTTGCACAGAGAAACCAAAACCTTCTTATTATGACAATGAACTACCTATGAGACACACTAGGCCAGGAATTCACCGAAATCCAAACTCTTATGAGAATTCAGCTTGGCCGTCTTGGACGCCTCATTCAAGAGTTACACGAGCAGCTCCAGTTGAAGTTGGTGTTAGGATTGCAGGTAAATAATTAAAATACAATATATGCAGCTACATATCATCATGTATTCCCCGATTTTTACTAATTTTACTGATCTACTTCAAACTGCTTCATTAGCCTAGTAGGCCTGAGCGTGACTGCTACGCTAGAGGTCCTGGGTTCGATTCCCAGATCGAGCAAAGTGTTATTGGGCTTTTCTATGAAATTCCCAGTAACAGCTTGGAGTTTGGAATTTGTGCCCGGTTAATGGCAATAGATTCGCTCCCTATTACATACATGGGACCTAAACATACCGGCGAACTGTGTGTCAACCTTGCAGGCGGTGTTATGTTAATACTTTTGTAAATTAATAGGCAATAGTTTCATCTTGTGTGTATTTTGTTAAAAACGTCTCGTAAAAAGAGCACAATAAAGTCAAAGTAGTTATTTATGGAAATTTGTTTCTGTCAAAATAAATCTAGACCACCGAAACTTGGTTTATAAGATATTTTGCTTATAATATAGACTTTTTTTATTTATTGAAAATAATTCAACTTTTTCCATATTCCCAACTCAGTAATCTCATGATATTGCAGAAGTCTAAAACTTTATGTTAAACTACAGTCTTTTTGGCATCACAACACATTTAGAAACATATTCCACATTACCAATACCACTAATTAACGGAATCATGTAATAGACATTTTAATTAACAAATGTTTTCTGTATAATTTTGAATTTCTCGCGAATTGTGGTGAATATGGAGTTTCCAATGCTATTAGTTAAATGTCATGCACTTCGAGTTACTAATTAATGAAGTATTTAGGAATTACATGACGTACTTATGTATATATTTAATGTCTAATTCGATTGTACATTAATGTTTCTTTATACTTTTAATTATTTACCTATTAATTTTAATTTTTGACAGCACGCTTGGCGTAGTGGCTTAGCCATCGGCTTCTACGCTACGATACACGTGTTATGGGTTCGATCCCCGTACGGAATAAATATTTGTAGTACAGTTAGTTATTTCGTAGCCTAGGTATATGTGTATGTGTTCACATAACATAACAATTTGTGTTTGTTAACGCACCTACGATACAGGAGAAAATCCTAGTGTGGGGCAAGGTTAATTTAAAAAAATCTAGCAACCCGCAATGCGCAGCTCTTGCGTTAATTCAAAACCGGATTTACCATTGCATTTTCAAAAAAAAACCCTGGTCTTGTCCTGACTTAGACGAATACAATTAAAAAACCGCTAGACAGAGAGACATGTATAGTAAACACAGATTTTTATTATAAGAAGACATTTTGGTATAAGTACCTACCACCTAGTGCTTCTATTGTTTTTCAGGTGGCCGGGAGACAGAATTGGAGCAGTTCCCCTGGACGGTGTTATTAGAGATAACTTTCGACTACGGCGATAGACGGCAAGCCTTCAACTGTGGTGGATCTCTCCTCAGCTCTCGATACGTTCTCACTGCAGGGCACTGCGTGTTTGACAAAGGAGGCAACATTGTAGAGTAAGACTTGTAAAAATTAAATCTATTTAGTCACCATGAAGCTTCCGCATCCTAAAAGGTAGTCTGATTATCAGATTCTGTAGTTTACATAAACAAATACATAACTATAGGGCTGAGCTCAGCTTTGCTTCGTCCATACATCTTGTAACAAGTAAATCATAGACCGAAAGAAAGACAGTCTGTTCCAACGTCGCAAACGTCCTAACAGACACAGCACAAGATGACAAGACCGATAGGTAACAAAAAACTCATAATAACCAACCTTTTTAAAGTACCTTATTTTAATTGACGAGACTGTGTCCATTTCTTCCAATTTGTTTTCACTAGAATACGCCCTTCAATTCTTCTTCTATTTCAATTAATATTATTAAGGATTCGGCGGAGCTTGAATTGACAACAAAATCGTAATACCAAAAGAAATCGTAATCCAAACCAAATAATAACGCAATTTAGTTTTTTTTCGTGTGTTCGATTCCCACAAGACACAAAAATTTATGTGATGAATATAAGTGTTTGTGTTCGTCTGGGTGTTTCTTATGTATTATAAGAATGTATTTACAAAAAAAAAAGTATATAAGTATTATATCCATTATCTAGTACCCATAGTACAAGCTCTGCTTAGTTTGGGCATAGATAATAGAATACTAGTAGTTTGGGACTAGATGGTGCTGTGTAAAAATGTCCCAGAATTTGATTTAATATTTCAACCAAATTACGTTATTATTTGAGATACCTTCAACCTAGGTTCCTACCATACCATTTCGTTTACTACTTCTCTGGAAATAAACGACCGGAAAATCATTCCAAAGTTGGTAAGCTATCTTGAATTGCATTCAATTACATTTATTTCCAGTGAAGTACTTTGCACGAAATGGAAAGCAGGAACCTAGATTCACGGGATCTGAATCCGAATAATAGCACACTTTAAATAAATAATTATGTTATAATTATGATTTATTTTAATATTATACTAGCTTCTGCCCGCGACTTCGTCCGCGTAGCGTGATGATATATAGCCTATAGCCTTCCTCAATAAATGGGCTATCTAACACTGAAATAATTTTTCAAATCGGACCAGTAGTTCCTGAGATTAGCGCGTTCAAGCAAACAAACAAACAAACTCTTCAGCTTTATATATTAAGTAAAGATTTGTATTAAAAATTCAGTCCACACTCTTAAATAAAGTTACATTATTAATTCGTAATCATAATTTTACATCTGTCTTTACGTTTCAGTATCAACATCTACTTAGCCGAGTACGACAAGCGTACGTTCCCAAACGACTGCAAAAATGTACTCGGCCAAGGAAAAAAATGTATCGAGAACATAGTGATGAAAGCCGAGGATGTCGTCCTACACCCGCAATACGACGATGAACATCTTAACAATGACATCGCACTGATAAGAATACAGGGCAACACGCCATACACGGGTAAGATACTCCGAAGTTAACCCATAACCCCGCGAATCGATTACGTAATATAGAGATAACTTTATACAAACTAGCTTCTGCCCGCGACTTCATCCGCGTAGCGTGATGATATATAACCTATAGCCTTCCTCAATAAATGGGCTATCTAACACTGAAATAATTTTTCAAATCGGACCATTAGTTCCTGAGATTAGCGCGTTCAAGCAAACAAACAAACAAATTCTTCAGCTTTATATATTTAGTAAATATAGAGTACAACTAACTTCTTTATATTTATGATTTCTGGTTTCCTCTCAGTATGATAGAGGTTAGGGTATAGCCTACCACCCTGACTTAGTGCGGGTTGGCAGACCTAATTTATATTACTGGGCTATTGCTATTGCCTCAAAGTTATGTGTGGAGAGATCTTGATTTACGTTCACTCACCCCAATAAGATAACGATTGATCAGCGCAATTCTTTAGCTTGGCTGCTTTAGTACGGCAATACTAAACTTCAATGCACTAATCTGAAAGGACCAAAACTACCCTAAAACTCGGCGATCGAATGAATAAAAAGTTAGAAACGAGGCCCGTACTAGCCCGTCCATTTGATTAAACTTCAATTAAAAACAAAAGCCTTTCATAAATTGATTTCTATTCATATGTTCGCACTGCACAATGACGGTATAGGAACGAGCTAACAAAAATGTTTCGTGGCGGACGTTTTGTTCGCTCGTGTAGCCTTGCCCTTATACGTTGTGCCCACATATGTATTTGGTAATCGTGGATAGAATAGGTAAAATATTTTTTGTTTATAATCTACATTATCTACATTCTGTCACGAGTTCACCAAGGATTTAGCCTGAATTGTAATAGAGGTGTTCACCGACGATAGTCCACCGGTATATTTAAAGTCCCATTAAAAAGAGTCCAGCCATGCTTTACATTCGACCTAACATTTATGATATTAAGTTAATTTAAGAAAATAATCTTAGTAGGTATTTATTTACATCTAAATTATTCAATACCCGAGTCGAGTTGGGATAATACTAATAAATTAAATAACTTAGACCAGTACCTACGAACTTCTAATATAAACCAACTGAATAATTGACTTAGTTTATTATTTATTATCTTGACGTTTCAGTTTCTAGTGTTATTGAAAATGTTAGTTTACAGATTATATACATTTTTGTGGAAGAATATTTATATTTTTAAAGATACTTTGCAGGCGTTTAATGGCAATAGGCTCGCCCCCTATTACATGGGACCTAAATATACCGGCGAACTGTGAGTGGACATTAGTACGCCTCTGCCTAACCTCTCGGGAAAGACAGGCGTGATAGTATGTTATGTAATGTTACTTTGCAGGCGTTAATGAAAAATAACTATGTTTTCAGTTATCGTAAATTGTTAAATATCACATGAAATAAACGGAATATTTCATTTTATATTTCAAACTACAATCCTTTCCTAGATCAACAATGGTTGTGATTACAATACTTTAACGCATCTAGGTATTACACGATTTTCATCTTAATTATTTACTAAATCAGTGCAAATTTTGTTAAACCTATCAAGTGATTGTTTCCATCAACTCCCGTTTTACAGATTACATAAGGCCGATCTGCCTTCCATCCATCGACATCGATAACCCTGACTTCTTCAACCTTCGTCTCGCCGTCGCTGGCTGGGGTCGAAACGGCCGCTACAGGTCCGACGTCAAACAATCAACTATCGTCCAACTAGTACCCCAAGCGAAGTGCAAAAAATTCTACCCGGGTTTGACGAGGAGACAAATGTGTGCGACGGGTTATACCGGCGAGGATACATGCAAAGGAGACTCCGGCGGCCCACTTATGACGGTATACGGAGGCAAGTATCAAGTAGTGGGTGTCGTAAGTGGGAAGAGGGCGGACGCGCCCTGTGGGACCTCTGTACCGTCACTCTATACGAGTGTATACCACTACAGTGACTGGATACGAAGCAACATGAAAGATTAATTAATGTAGTGTTCAAAATGTATTATTCAATTAATATTTGTAAAGTAATTAAACAAGCATAAGTAAAAATGTCGAATATATTTACAAAATAAATAAAATCAATATGGAAACCTTTTTTATTCATTTTCACACAATCGATTTGGCAAAAGGCTCCTGAAATCCCTCTTGTGCCAGAACCAACGGGAGGTGAGTTAAATGTAGCATAATGTTGCGGAATGATTGCCGGTTACGCAGGGTCTGAGTTTCACAAGAGCTAGGTTTTGCATGCTATCGAGCACAAATAACTTTTATGAACTGAAAAATATCGCGGTAAAATTCGAGGTGGCGATATTTTGTGGCTGTTTTGCCGTGACGTTGGCAGGCTTTGTGGCGGGTAAATTGCCACCGTATTCAGCGATTGCAGAATTGTGCATTGAAGTGAAAGATTAATTTTATTGTAGGTCTAATGGACATAATAGTCATTTACTGAAGTTATCTACGGTGAAATAATAGTATACAGTATACGTATACATTACAATATTGGTCATTTCAGTTATTCAATGCTTTATCTCTTTCCTATCATAACATAACATACCATCACGCCTGTATTCCCCGAAGGGTTAGGCAGAGGCGTACTAATATACACCCACAGTTCGCCGGTATGTTTAGGTCCCATGTAATAGGGGGCGAGCCTATTGCCATTAACCGGGCACAAATTCCTAACTCCGAGCTACTACTGGGAATTTCATAGAAAAACCCAATAACACTTTGCTCGATCTGGGAATCGAACCCAGGACCTCTAGCGTAGCAGTCGCGGTCCGGACCACTTGGCTATTGAGGCAGTTTTCCTATCACTGTATCAGTTTAAAATCATTTGACAGTAGAAAGTAAAGATTATGCCTTGCCTTCTGTATTCTTTACAAAATACAATGCCTTGATAATTTTAAAACAAACAAGGTACAAAGGCATGCTTAACTTAAAATTGAGTTTTCTACTACCAAACCTTTGAGTGATCACTGGTGAATAGTGATAGGCAAAGCATGAGTCGAGTGGTACATCTATCTTCTGTCTATCTTCGATCTGTATAATCTATCTGTGGCCCAAGCACGAACACTTTTGAAAACGTATTCATATCGAAATCGAGAATATTTTTTATGAAAAGGAGGTGAATGAATGTAGATGAAGCAAAAGTGGTGTGCCAGGATGGTAGCAAGTGTAGTCTCTGCCTACCCCAATGGGAGACAAGATGGGAAAATATGTACATATGTATGATATTTGTAGCAGAAAAAAACTCATTCGTTTACGACACGAATTCGATAGTTGTTCCTGCTTGGGCTACTGCTACTACTACTACAAAAAAATGGGGTCTGACTGGCTGGCGATAGGTACGTCAGAGTCTGTCGTAAAGCACCTTGGTGTGTGTTTCAACTTTTGCGCGTAAGAGCCAGTTCCCCTCGGTTGCTACGGCTCTGGCAGTCTGCAGTCCTTAGGGGCTCATAAGGATCGGCAACGCATCAGCAACTCCTCTGGTGTTGCAGGTGTCCATGAGCGACGCTGACTACTTACAACCAACCAACCACGGCTTGTCAGGTCGTTTGCCGACATAAAAAAATGTTCGTAGGTAACGGCTGCAACAAATTGGATAACTATTATTTTGTTGTGTTCGCTATTGATAGAACAAGGTTTTTTATGTTTTTTGGCTGCCTGATTAGCCTAGTGGCCTTGAGCGCGACTGCTACGCTAGAGGTCCTGGGTTCGATTCCCAGGTCAAGCAAAGTGTTATTGAGTTTTGCTATGAAATTCTCTGAAGCAGCTCGGAGTTGGGAATTTGTGCCCGGTTAATGGCAATAGGCTCGCCCTCTATTACCATTTGCTAATTTGCTAATATTCTGGGACATTTTTACACAGCACCATCTAGTCCCAAACTAAGCAGAGCTTGTACTATGGGTAGGTACTAGATAATGGATATAATGCCTTATACACCTTCTTTTTTGTAAATACATACTTATAATACATAAGAAACACCCAGACGAACACAAATACTTATATTCATCACATAAATGTTTGTGTTCTGTGGGAATCGAACCCACGACCTCATGGTCAGCAGTCCGGTACTCGAACCACTAAACCACAGAGGTGGTCAGGTCTATTACATGGGACCTAAAAATACCGGCGAACTGTGGATGTACCCTAACCCTTCGGGGAACAGAGGTGTGATGTATGTAAGGTTTTCATGATAGTTTTTAAATCCACTGGAAAAGTCAGGATAATTTACGCAGGTGAAGCGACGCATGGTTCACAGTTTATTATATTAAATTAAAACGATATAGGAAAAATAAACTACAATAAATATACTTAAAACACAAAGTCGTTTGTAGGAAAAATATCGTAAATTTAATTAGAAAAGGAATTCCTGAGCTTCCGTCTATACCTTCACCTGAAGGAAAACATGTGAGCTATATTTACCTACTAAGTTGTTTGTCGTGTACGCTTTCTAACATAAATCTTTGTACCCTGATTTTGCTTTGGTAGAAGGCTTGATTGTGTTACAGCTTCGTCACATGGTTTCCGTTAATGAGTGGGGGAGGTTTTATAAGAAATAATAATGAATTACTGTATTTTCCTTTTCAACAGAACTGACGATACTGATTGGTACTTGTGACCATACGGCATTCATCGGAGGGTTGAAAATAGAAACGTTGATTTTTGTAACCCCTTTTACATACATAGGTACATACTATCATGCCTGTCTTCCCCGAAGGGTTAGGCAGAGGCGTACTAATTGTATAGCCACAGTTCGCCGGTATGTTTTAGGTCCCATGTAATAGGGGGCGAGCCTATTGCCAAATTCCAAACTCCGAGCTGCTACAAAAACCCAATAACACCTTACTCGACCTGGGAATCGAACCCAAGATCTCTAGTGTAGCAGTCGCGTTAAGGACCACTAGGCTAATGAAACAGTTAAATTAATGTAGCCCTCTTGAGTTAATGTCATACATAGGTAGTTAGGTAAATTAAGGTCCTTGTAAACAAAAAATAATTTTCAATTTATCTTACACGGTACAGCTGAACAAGCCAGTATGATTACAGAAAGTAACTAATAAAAAGACTATATTAATTTACTCTTTTATCAAATTCGTTAAAGTGTAAAAGTAATGGACAGTTTGACGCTTCTAATACAAATTGAAGCTCCTAGTTTATTGCATAATGGTTTTGTGTCTACGTCTTTCTAATATTAGGTACTTAATTCTATGAAATGTAGCACAAATTACTTCTTAATGTTTATGATGAATGTAACATCAAAATGCTTACAGCTTAATTATTTTGCAAGTATGTGTTTATGCGGGGTACGCAAGCCGTGCCTTTGACGAATGATGATGGATTGTGGGAACCTCGCGAGACGTTACGTTGAACAAAAAGCAATATACGTTCACAATTTTGTTGCTAAGCTTAAAGATATACCAATATGTTCGTAAATAATATTAATATAAACATAATAACAACATAATGTCTGTATTCTCCGAAGCGGTAAATATATAGGTACTAAAGTCACACTCTGCCAGTATGTTTGGGTTCTATGAAATAGGCAAGCGAAACCAAATCAAATCTGATATTTTCATATAAAACCCAATAACACATTTCTCAACCGGGTATCGAACCCAGTACCTTTAGTATAGCTGTTCGCTTACAACTACTAGACATATTATAACTACACAGACCAATTACGGGCAAATAAAACTATCGTATAATTAAGTCTAGAGTCAACAAATAACTAAATGAAAATAGCTAACTCAAAAACTTTATCAGGAAAAATAATAGATTTTACCTAGAAGACTTTTTTTATGATAGTATTTCAAATTTATATACGCAGTACATAATTGTAGCCTTTCTAGCTTTAAATGCAAAAATAATTTATTTGTAATTGTAATCTGCCGATGTCATGTCTATTTTTTTTTAAATACAATAGAGTCAAATAATATACTTACGTCTTTCTAAATAATGTGTAAGACCAGTCAATTAAAAGCACGTGTAATTGATACTTTTCTTCGGGCGTTTACATAACGCTCACACACAACTTCTGGCTCGTCTATGAGGCTCTTAAAGGCACGCTCCACGTTCCCTATGCTATTAAGCGTTGCGGAACACAATCCGAGAGAAGAACACTCAAATGAGCAAACACTATTATCAGGACTGTGCCGAGGGCGTACAGATTTCCCCGGAGTGCCCTTCTCCTTAAAAGTACCGGCCGGATGACCGCCATTCACCGCACAACCTCGGTCGGACTTCTTTTTACTTAAAAAAGTATAATAAATGAAAATTTTAAGGGAAGCCCGTTCGATTTAGCATATTCCGGAAGGAGTTTTCGGCTAACGAGAAAACTTTTCACAAAGATCAATGTTGTAGTTTGAGAACTAGATAGAATAACTAAGTACTGAACTACTTTGTACATAGAACATTTCGGCAAGCCATCAGTATCGAGCTCCAATTTATTTGGGAACTAGCTAGGAAGAAAAATAAAGAATCAAATCGGACGAATTTTGACTCCCAAAACGTGACTGTCTCACAAAAAAGGGAACACAATTTATCAGCGATTTTGTCTCTGATCCCTGAATCCCAATATCGCGGTACATTCACAAGCTATGTCGATCCTCCCGGGTCCGGGATCCGGGTGGCAAATTTATGTAAAATCAATGCAACAAATAAAGAACGGTGCGACGGTAAATATCCGCGCCACGTCACAATTAGTGCGTGTCCCGCTGGGCCGGACACATTTTGCTATTTGCCGATCTATTCACAGCCCCGATACGCCAACCAAAAACGATTCCTACATTTTTATATTTTTGTAAGCCAAAATAATCACTTTAACTACCTACCATTTTTAAATGACAAGGTTATAACTAAGCAATTAATAGGTACTACATAATTGTATTATTATATTTAGGTAGTAGTTTTGTGTATAGTGTAAAAGTTTAACGAACGCACACGCGATTATAACCAGTTTATTTGAATTAGTTTTAATTTGCGGTTGAAATGGTTTAAAATTACTAGTGGCATATTTGACGAAACACTTAGGTTGAAAGATCCGATCCTGAATTAAGTCAAGCAGAAATACAAGATTGTTTCCGTTCAATAGGTCTAATCTCTCAGATGGGTATTCGTGCTGAAACGATCCTCTTTTATTGGCGTCTCTTTGTCGAAGTATTCGACATTTTCAACGGTTACGAATTTTAGTTTGCGGCGAAACATCTCGGGTAGTGCTTAATTTGATTTGGAACTAAGGGTTTCAAATTTCGACTCCGGATTTTAAATTGTACCCTTGTCCTTAAGTGCTTCGCTTCAGTGAAATATTAGGTACACTTACCTTGATACTGTAATTGCTAGTATTACTGAACTGAATTTTAAATTATACCTACTACGGAACGGATCGTACGGATCTATCTGCTCTTTGACGTCAGACTTAGGGAGTTAAGGAAGTTGTACCGTTCACCGTAGGTTCAACTGGTACAAATTGCATTTAATACTTTAAGACTAGCTTCCGATGTTGCTCTACCTACCGCTATCTATCCAATACATTTCTTGCTTTACGAGTTTTCAACTAATGTTGTTATTCAAGTAAGTACTACTACTACGTACCTACTCGAAACTCGAAGTAAGATCTTAATAAATGGGTACAGGGGGTTTAACGTAAAACGTCTACCTCTAAATAGTGTAGAGTGATTAATCTAGAAATTTAGAGTCTAAGTATATGTACTTACTTTATTGTTAAATCTAAAACAGTAAAGTTGGGATAAACTTAATAAAATGAACATAATAATTATTTATCAATCTTGTTTACAACTTCGGCCAGAACAGAACAAAAAATACATGATATTCATTGTAAATATGCAACGAAACCCGAAACCCGTTTCATATGCAACGACTCGGTCGAGGATCGCGTTCACGGACGTCAGTTCCTTCCTAGCTTTGTGCTTATCGCGACTAATATTGAAACAGTACTTTTTAAATGCAGTGGTGGCTAGTCTAAAAAACTAAGCTTTATATAGAACGATGTCGATAATGAGAGTAGTAGCAATAACTGGATGTGACAGTGGTCTCGGCTGGGCCATAGCAGCTCGGTCAGCTCGCGAAGGTTTGATCACAATAGCCGGAATGTACGAAGGAGTAGATACCAAGGCTGCAGAAAGCCTGAGGAACCTGAGTGCGCACCCGTGTTCGCTAGATGTGACGAATCCGGAGAGTATAGCTGGATTTCGAGATTACGTCAAATGCTTGCTGCATGATAACCCTAAATACAGTGAGTTGAGTTTTTTTATTAGTGATACGATTTATTGAATGGTTGTGTTGTTCTCAATTATACATGTGTAACAAGTAGGTACTTGTTGAATCGAGAGCAGTAGAAGTACGTAAGAAGAGAGTACGTTGTTAGAATCCTCTTAGGTAGGTACCTAAGAGGATTCTTACAACTTACTCTCTCGCTCTTACGACCGTTACATTTTGTGACTGAATACTGTTCTAATATAAGGTACACAAGAAAGTACTGAATAAGAAACTGCTTCATTAGCCAAGAACGACTGCTAAGCTCGAGGTTTTGGGTTCGATTCCCAGGTCGGGCAATGTGTTATGTAGTTTTTTTTTTAATTTTCAGTAACAGTTAATCAATTATACATATATATATATTTACCTAGAATTTACCTAATATACATCTTTTCAGAATTACATGCAATTGTAAATAACGCGGGAGTGATGACGATTGGAGACTACGAGTGGCAAACACCAACAATGATTGAGACCACAATCAATATCAACCTTCTCGGTGCCATGAGAGTCGTCACTGCGTTCCTGCCTGATCTAAGACATAGTGCCTTAGAGGTAACAGGTGATTTCTGACACTTGCGCGGATATTAGACATTGAAATGAAACTACTTTTTACCGCGATAAAATCCGTAAAAAGTAGTTTCATGTCAAAGTACTTTGTAGGTACTTTTTTTATACTTCTAGCTTTACCGACAACAAAGATACAGGGGGCTTAAAATTGTCGTGAGTTTCTTTGAGAAAAGGATGGCACAGCCGTGTCAACTTGGTGGGGGTTAAAGTTTGCCTATTAATCATTGAGATGAGAAACTGCCTCATTAGTCTACTGGTGCTAAGCGGCCTGCTGCTGAGGTCCTTAGCTCGATTCCCAAGCTGACCAAAGCGTTATTGGGTTTTTCTATTAAATTCTTAGTAGCATTTTAGAGTTTGGTGCCCGATTAGCAGTATTATTATTACATGGGACCTAAACATACCGGCAAACTATCCCTACGTCTATATTAGTACATCTTTGGGAAATACATATGGGGTTGAAGCGTTGAGATACGAATGTCAAATAAAAAATATTTAATCTGTATGCATTTACTTCTTAGTTGTGCACATTTTTATAATTATTTATATGGATTAATTAGAATATGGGTAGTTAAATAACAATAATGATACGTAACATAAACAGTCCACACCGTCCCTTGTATTTAAATTATGTAAGTAGGTACGATTCCGAAGTTTTCCTTCCAAATAACGGTGTCCGTGGCAACAAGTTAAAATTCATATTATTACGGCTTCCCGGAAACAGGTATTGTAATAACAGCGAAAATAGAAAATTTGATACCGCCCGAAATAATCGTGTGATTTCAACGCAAACAATGAAATAGGATTCTTCCTCAAAATGAAATTGACTTCGTAAATATTATTTCGTGTAAACACGTATTATTCTTGGGCTCACAATTGTAATTCTGAGCATCCGAACATAATAACAATAGGTATATTACAGGGAAAATGACAATTTTCTTTGCATTCAATGTTTAATTGAAAACGTAAGCCTGGATTTGTTTAAATTTGTTTTGGATTGGTCCACAAAATTTGTTTGTTTGATGTGCATTCTAAAATTAAGATCTATCTAGAAAGAAGACAAAGAAGATCATTCTAGAAAATAGAGGTAGCTCAATTTCTAGCTCTAATACTACCTACTTACGTACGTAGAACGGTTGGAGGTCTACTATCAATCGTAATTAAATCAGAGTAAGGCGTCGTTCACACATGTTTTTTGAAGGATAAATCTTACCGAATACATATTGGCACATACATTGATTATAGAACCGTTCACGCGTTGTTTGTACTACAAAAAACGTACGCAGCTTTAACACATTTCACCATAATGTGATAACATTCCTAAAAAGTTCCCGAGACTGGATGATTGAAGTATCTAATTAGGTTTTACTCAGGGGCCAATGCCGCCTAAACTGCTAGCTACGATGATTCCTTCGACTTCCTAAAGCGTAAAGAATGGGCTGTAATGTTGGTTAATAAGTTCCTTATTACCTAGAGGGAATTAAATAACCCCATCCTATCTTCTAACAGACTTAAATCCATAATGTTCCATGTAATGCTCCATATTTTTTTACTACAGTAACCACTTGATGTATGGTGGTTGCTTTCACAAGACTATTTTCGACATTTCAGAATGTGGGGTCACCAAAGCCCCGTATAATCAACGTAGCGAGCCATTGTGGTTTACAACCGCTACCCGGCTTCGCGGCTTACAGTGCCAGCAAAGCAGGTGTGCTGGCTTTCACGAAGGCTTTGAGAATGGAGCATCGAAGACACGGGCTAAGTGCCGTCGCTTTTGTACCAGGTATAAGTTGTATAAATAAATATCGATTAAAGTAAATAATCCCAGTAGGAATCGAGTAGGTAGGTACTAAAGTGCCCACGCCACTGTTCAGTAGGTCTTTAAGTTATATTATAACGTAATATTACAGTAGTCTGGTTCTACCTACGCTGCTGCTAAGTGAAAGTTCTCTATCTTCCTATAAATGATTCCACCCGCTTAACGGTGAAGGAAAATATCGTGAGCGAACCTGCACGCCTGGTGGACTATCCTAACTCCTCTCACTCTGAGAGGAGACCCGTACCCAACAGGTCCTTCCATGCGTCGAATGGTACATAAAAGCCATCGGTCCCGGTTATCATACGAAAATCTATGACAATTGTTAGTGGTATTGCTCAATAGCCAAGTGGTCCTGACCGCGACTGCTACGCTAGAGGTCCTGGGTTCGATTCCCAGGTCGAGCAAAGTGTTATTGGGATTTTCTATGAAATTCCCAGTAGCAGCTCGGAGTTAGGAATTTGTGCCCGGTCAATGGCAATAGGCTCGCCCCCTATTACATGGGACCTAAACATACCGGCGAACTGTGGGTGTACATTAGTACGCCTCTGCCTAACCCTTTGGGGAATACAGGCGTGATGGTTTGTTATGTTATGTTTATTGTGAAGCCCAAAAAAGCCTGACAACCAATCTATCTTCCGTATATTGGTACCTATTACCCAGAAATTGAGTTGCGGAGGTCTGATGGCAGTCTTTTGGTGTACTTTTTATGTTCTAGGTGGTTTTGTCAGCTCCAGCAACATAATAGCAAGTCAAGGTTCACGTGGACACGCAATGCTAGAACATTTAAATGACGAACAGAAATCCTTTTACGAGAAAAGAATCACAACACTCACTAATTATCTGCAGTCAGCAACAACTCACAATACAAGATACGACTCTTTGAAAGACGAAAACATCATAGAGACGTTCGTCAAAGCTTTGACGGATGATAGTCCCAAGGATCTCTACAAAGTGGAATCATGGAGATACGCGTTCTACTATAATCTGTTTAAGTTACCGCTCCCAGAAGCAACTCTCGACTGGCTTGTAAAAAAGTTCCTTAATTTTCCCGAGTGAATAAATTGTTTGGAAAAACTTTTATGTCAGATTAATGTACCTACATACCTCATAAGTTGTACCTAGTTCATATACCTAGATAGGTATTTATTTTATCTTCGCCTACCTATGTATTTCGCATATATACCTAAGCTAAGTAGAAGGGTGGAAACTTTCAGCGGGGCAGTAAGGGGAAGTAGGTACCTTATCCGTTGCAGCTACACGAAAATTGTCTCAGGAGACATCCATATTTTTTTATGGAATTTTGATCTCCATTCTCAGATTTTCTAAAAAATTTACAGTCAGCAAGAAAGAGATATTTTACACAAAAACATTTTTTGATGCCAATCGATCCTGTTTCTAATAGGTACTGATCAAAAACTTCTATGGGACTAACCATCGTTAGTAGGTAGGTACTCAAAAAGTCACAAAAGTCGCAAAAAACTTTTCCCTTACCTACATTTACTACACTACTGTACCTATACCTACCTACTATCATCTGCAGATAAAATTTTATGAAGAATTCTTGCTTTTGGGAAGCCAAAAGCAAATGGTCTTATCTGGTACAGATTGTAGCAATGTTGTTTTTCCGACTTTTTCTATCACAGGAGGTAATAATTACCTACCTTACCTACCTAGGTTGGGTAATCCAAATAACAATACAATAAATTATTGTTATAATAATCATTCATATCAAATAGGTACCTAATTTTAGAGACTTTTATTGGAATATAACTAGTTATATATGTTACGGGCAACGTGATTAATTGGGCATTATTAATAAGGACTGGCCATTATTAATAATTCCCAAGAGCGATAGGCAAAGTGATTAATTTATCACTTTGACCGGCCATTATTAATAATGCCCGACGGCCCGTGGTCCATGTAATAAGTCAGTGTTTGAGATAGCTTGAATTTATCACTTGGACCGGGCAGTAAAACCCGTAACCAGTCAAAGGTACTATTAACTAGCAAAATCAGTCAAAAGTAGTTTTAACCGTATGCTCTAGCCAATAATACATACGTTTGACTAAAATAACCATCAAAAGTAGTTTTGCCCAATGGAGCTGGTTAAAAGTACTTTTGACTAATTGGAGCAGATATCGATTTGAGCCGCCATAATTATTTCAAAATTTAAAGTTCGCCGCATAATTCTAAATACTGATATCGCTTAGGTTAGGTTAGAACTGTGACCACACAACACCAGAACCGCCAGAACCAAATTAATTTCATTTAATAAACTAAAATACTACAGTTCGCCAATTTTAATATAATTGTAAGACTGTGTTTATTATAAACAAATACCTGGTGGTCAAAAAACATTGGGTTTGTATAACTTTTACAAATATGTGTCGTGAATTATTAATAATTACTACTAAAAGTAATAAATTTCGATCGTTTATTCACATTTACCAAAACATGTGGTTATTATTAATAATTATGTAAAAATATTAATAATTTTCAATTAATCAGATTTACCGTAACATATATACTATTCCTAGATAGACATACCTAGTCTATCTTGTAAATATCAATGCATTGCTGAGTTACTAATAAAAATTGTAACGATAAAAATGCAGTATTCATGGCTCAAACATTTTTAAGAAATTTACAGATTTGACAGAAATGACAGTTGATGATTGACAATTTAGTTTTGACAGATTCTATACATTCTAGAGGTGTTATATTAGGGTGATATTTAAGTAATACTATTATTGAATATATTCACTAAGCCTTATTAGCATACCATACCTATTACTGGGTAATAGTCAAATATTAGTCAGCCATTTTGAGATTCATATTCTCTCCGTATTCGCTAACTCTAATATAATATTGATATCGTAACTATTCTCAGAATAGGTACGATATCAATATTATGTATCAATGTCACCGCGAATATCAGAACACTGATCTCTCGGTGTGCCTATTATTAAACTAATATCTGGTAATAGTCTACGCTAAACTAATATATACAAATATGAATATACAGCTCGTAACATAATATCTATACCTATTACGAATATATTAGTTACACCTCTAAATTACATTCCTCGGAATTGATTTCATGCGATCTGAAAAAGATATCAATTTTTAAACGTTTCCAAAATAGTGCAAAATTGGAACACAGTGTTAAGATACAAGAATTAAGTATTTTAGATACATCTGCGTGTCTCAAATTAAATACTGCTGAAATGGAAGTGGTGTTTGGGCCGAATTCGGTCGACGAGCCGGTAAGCCCACTATAAAATCGAACACAATTTCAATACAAAGCTATTATTAATTAAAATGAAACAAAAAATCTTTTTAAATTGGATAGTTCAGAAATATAACTAAGTTTATCGATCAGTCTGTATTCACTTGTATGCTGTAGTCTGGATTACTCACCAATGTATCTCAATATTAAAGTTTATTTGAGGAATACATATCTGTACTATTTTTACAGAATCTACTATACAAATTGCAACGTAAAATCAAAGTGTTTAATACAACAAACTCACTACCTAACCGAGGATACAACTTGGTGGCCTGCGCAAGCAAATATGGAATAGTTTTTATTGGTTCACCAGATGGGAATTTAACAGGTATCTATATATTTTTATTTAATTGATCGACAGCCATTGTAGTATAATATCTAGGAGCTACTAATGATTTAATTCTTTATTTAAAAACTGAGCTCCAGGTGAAGCCAATTTTCATCTTACTTAATTCCCACTCCCTCTTTACTGTTGCAAATTGTTGTAATTATATTCAGTTTAGATAAAAAAATCTTACATCACAGCTTTTAACAATAGCATGGTTTATTTTGAAGTAGGCTGTAAACTTTGTATCAAATGGTCTTGAAAGCTAAAACTTATTCTGATTTGCTTAAAGTGCAGTACATAATGCTTTTTTAAAACCATTAATATATTCTACTGGTATGAGGGTTCTACTATAAAAGCTCTAAAGGTACTATCTAGATAGATTTTTTCTTCAAATCTATACTAATAATATTATAAAGCTGAAGAGTTTGTTTGTATGTTTGCTTGAAGGCGCTAATCTCAGGAACTACTGGTCTGATTTGAAAACTTTCAGTGTTAGATAGGCCATTTATTGAGGAAGCCTAAAGGTATATACATCATCATGCTATGACCAAGTAACTATTCCATGTGGACGACGTCATGGGCAAAAGCTAGTAACAGTAGAGTTTAGGAAACTTAACAAAAGGTCTCAAGATGACTGACTAGTGATGTTACTAATGTTGCTATAGGCTGTGGTTGCGGATTGCCATTAGGCAGCCTTTCAGCTCATTTTCTGTAGTACAATAAAAAGCAATATTTACAAAATTGTGTTACAAGATAATGCTGATTGGTACCTCAATGTTCAACAAGGTACAACACTTACCTGTGGATATTTACAGTGTATTACCTACAACAACTAATTGACAAGGAATGTGAGCCTCAACATATGACAGTTAAACTCCAAGAGAAACCAACTCACATTGGTACAAGCTGCGACCAAGAACTGTTGGCTGTTACTGGGGGACAACTGTTGAGCATCTTTAAGATTACTGACTTTCAAAATCAGGTACTTAATTTAAAATTTTACATATTATAATATAGGATTTTGTATGTAACAAAAAGCATGTTAATAGCACCCATCAATGTACCTATGTAAAGTAATTAGAAAGCAAAAAATAACAAAACTAGGATTACTTTAGTAATTTTAAGATCTTATAATTATTGGAGATTCAGTATTGGTTTCCATGTTATATTATTATGATCAGTTTAGTCTGAAACTGATCTCAATCCGAATAATACAGTAATTAATGACGAAATAACACCTCAAAATAAAAACAGTGGAATAAAGAAACTCAGTTGAAAATATACTAATTTATTTACAGAATGTTTCACCAATACTAGCCATCAAAACTGATGTGAACCCATCCACATTTGTGTCGGCTCTGCAATGGAACCCTTGCATTCCTGACACTATTGCCATAGCCTTCTATGATGGTACCCTGCTGGTGTCTCAAGTGAGCACCTCTCAAACCAAGAAGGTCCCATCAAAAGCAAGGTAGGATTACTTAGATACATACTTACTGTATCATTTCATACAATCAAGTATTTAATTTAGATGACTAGATATTGTGAAGAAACCTGAATGCTAGGTTTTTTCAATGCTGAGTGTGTGATTATTTACTAAATCTATACTTAATATAATAAAGGTGTAAAGGTGTAATTTAAATGTTAAATCATTTGATAGCCCATTTCTTGAGAAAGGGTATATTAAACACATCATGCTTAAACCCTTAAGAGTGGGGCAAACCACAGTGCAGTGTTCAGTATGAAGAAAGAAAAACAAATAACCATAATTTATTTACAACAATGAAATAAATTCACACAAACTAGAATAGATTACTACAATTATTTTATATGTGGACGAATAAAATCAGTTAATAAATGACTTCTGGCAAGATTTTATGGTTTGGCTTTCTTCTTTAAATTTTTAATGTTTTAATAAATTTCCTTCATCAGATGCCTATGCTGGAGTCCCAAAGGCAAACAACTGGTGACTGGCAATAATGATGGCACTTTAAGCCAGTTTAAGCCAGACCTAACACCGGCGAAGACCATACCTGCACCAAACCTGTTTGAAAGTTCACCGGTAGAAGCATTGGCTGTGTACTGGATATCAACATTTCAGTTTGCTGTTGTGTATAAGAATGCTACAGACAACAGTCGACCAGGTAAATATTTCCTGGACTTACCATAGTGGTGATTTTATTAAGAAACCCGTGGGCAATTGGATGACGGAATTGAACACGAGTTTGAAAAGGGAAATTATCTTATCAAACCGACACGTTTCGCGATGCGTCTAAGGCTTAGTCGGTTGTTAAAGTACCCACAATACAAGAATAAATCCTAGAGTGGAGCAAATATTTAAAAAAATAGAGAAAACCGTGCCTGTTTTAAAGAAGTAGTGCCTCCTATTGCACACGGAAATGGTGTTACATAGTTCACGAGAAGGAAAGTGCTGGTCTTAGTCAGTATGAGTCAGACATACTTCTAGTTACTTCTATACTAAATGTGGGTAACTACCGAACAAAATTATTAAAATGTTAATATTCTGGGACTGCTTTAAACCTTAGTCAACAGACTTTAATAAGACAGTAATTAATTGTTCTGCCTCATTAGTCTAGCGGTCCCAATTGCAACTGCTACCCTACAGGTCCTTTGTTCGATGCCCGGGTCTCGAGTTTTGGGATCGAGTTTTTCTATGAAATTCTCAGTAGCAGCTCAGGGTTTACGATTTGTGCCCATTTAATGGCAATAGGCTTACCCCTATTACATGGGACCTAAACATACCGGCGAACGGTGGGTGTACAGAAGTACTTCTCTGCCTAACCCCAACCTAACCCTACAAAATACTTTAATTTGCAGCTGTAACTATTATAAATACACCGAAAGCAGGGCAGCCATCCTGTCAAAACTATGAAGATGTCTGCTACAGCATGGGATCTAATAGACCCTGGTATTACTACTTGCAAGGATTGGCGCAATGGTATGAAAAAGTTTCAAAATCATCAAAAAAGCCTAATTTTAATTGCATGATAGGTAATTAAAATTTAAATACTGAAAATGTTCATAGCCTCATTAGTCTAGTGCTACGGTAGAGGTTCTGGGTTCGATTCCCGGTTCGATGTGTTTATTATCTATTAAATTCTCAATAGTGGCTTGGAGTTTGAATTTCTACCCAGTTAACAGCAATGACATGTGGTAGGCTGTGTTTATCATACACCTCTGCCTGACCCTTTAAGACTACAGGCGTAATGGTATGTTCAATGTTAATTTTATTTTCAACCTACCAAGCAACTAGAGAATGAAAATTCATTATTATTAAATGCCTGCTTGCATTCTTGAGATATGACCACGACTAGCTAAGGCCTATATCTATACAATACAGTAGTGAGTATTTTTTTTTATAAAATAATCGATAATTAATTATCATATAAAATGGTTTACTTCATTAAAATAGCTTCGATGACCTATTTGTCTTTTTTTAACAGGAATATCATAATGTCATCATCTTCAAACAGTATGGAGATAGCAACTATTGGTTCTACTGATGGAGCCAACTGGGTTCAGTGGTGTCAAGTAAGCCTAAAATTCTGTGTTCTTTCCATAATTTGAAGTTATACAAACATTCTCATTGAGGGCCGTTTCTTGTTTCTTCATTTTTATTTTTAAACCAATTAAATAAGAAAAAGGAAATGAAACCACTAATCCTTGGGAATTTAAATAAAATTGTTGTATTTATATTTATAGACGGATGAAGCAAGGCCAGAGCTGCCGCTTACCGATAAAAAACAAGAGAACTATCCTGTCGGTGTTTGTATTGACACCTGTGCTATTCATCAATTGCAATGGGGTATGTTATATTAATAACTGATATTTAATTATTTTAGTAAAGGAACAATTTGACTCCGGGAAGGATTTGAACCTACGTTTTCAGTAGCCTAAGGACGAACAACGCGAAAACGTATTCGTATCGAAATCGAGAATTATTTGTATGAAAAGGAGCTTAATGAACGTAGATGAAGCGAAAGTGGTGTGCAAGGATCGTAGCAAGTGTAGTCTGCTTAGTCCAATAGGAGACGGGCGTGAAAATGGAAAACCAACATTGAAGACCTGTTTTTTGTATGGGCCTCTATTCATCAGGGAGGTCAAGCTGTATCTCAGGATTCATTTAATTAATTGAGATAAGAAGTTCACCAGTTTTTAAGTTGGAGCATATACTTTCTAACAGTGATAATAAAATTAAAATCTATTCAGGTAGCCTAATGGCTAGGGCGCGCCGGACTTGCAATCATGTGGTTGCCGGTTCGAAACCCACCCATTGCACTACCGACGTAAACCCACTCGTAACACAAGCATTTTAGCTTAGCACGAGGGGTTAACAAGAATACTAGTAATTTGCGATCCACATTGCTAGTAAGCTTTTTTTAAAAAAAAGAGACAAGAATTTTAAAAATCACATTTTCGGATTTGGAGACGTTTATATACCATAACCCACGTTTTTATTTTAATATCTTCAATGTACAGACACAGCTTTTTTACAATTTTATAATTGTAGAGATGTATGAGATTTGTAGCAGAAAAAAACTCGATACGTTTACGACACGAATTCGATAGTTGTTCGTGCTTAGGCTATTGGTTAGATACACCAGACGATATCACCATTAAGCCACCGCGAGTCACACCCGACATGTTGAAATGAGTGTGATAATTTCTAAAAGTTAGATTGGTTGGATTTAAGCTTGAGCATAACTTGACAGTCCCTAATCCCTGTCGTTGTGAAAGGAGACCCGTGCCCAGCAGTGGGATATATAATGGGTTGATTATGTTATAACTCGGCAGTTCAATGTTATTGCTAATTATTTATTTCAGATGAGAACACAACACTGCCTCATATGCCATTACTACATGTCGTGTCACAGAGTGGTCTTCTTATTACATTCAATATAATCAATTTAAACAAAGAGGCTCAGCAAGTATGCTCTCCACCCCAACAATTAGTGTTGCCAGCCACTGCATTAACCAAGTAAGAAAAAGAATTCCACTTTTAAATAAACCATAATATTTGTCTACGTTATTTTCATAGATAGTTAAGGCTGCAAAGTTTTATATTTAAATAGTGTGTAAAATGTTTTATTGTGATAAAATCCATGCGATCGAAGCTGCGGACGAAAGCTAGTTAAGTTATATTATGAGAAAAACCAACAAGAAGAAAATAATAAATAGGGTATTATTATTATAATACTGATTTCTGACCTTAACACTGCAGATTTTAACACTATATATCAATAAACCCCGACAATTCAAACCTCACAGTGTTTATGGTGCTTATAAAATTAATATTTATTATTATTGTTGTCTAGTATGATCCCTGGAGAGGCCCCTCCCCAAGTTGCGCCCACCGTTACTCCAGGATCTTCCTTCGCTGCAGCTCCCATAGTTCAACCAAAGGTAAATATTTTAAAATCTAATTTTTCCGATCATAAATGGTTATTTATGATAATACTACACATCAATTCTTGTATTCGCGTTTATTTTAACAAGAAACATATATGGAGAGTTATTCTGCTATCTAAATAATGTTCTACGGATGTCTGATGAATATTTGGCGCGCCGGATGTTTGTGTGAATCGCTGACGTCTAATTACGAAGGTGAAAACTGAAAGAGGCGCGACTGTCAGACATGATTTTGCCCGCATCCGATAATATATCTAAAATATATAATTTCAAATTGTTGTCACTGTTTTATTATGACTTAAATTGTGTCCAAATAGCTGTCAGGGACGGCGAGGGTGCCTGTCACACAGTTTGATAGTCTATCACAGGCACCGTTAGCCCTATTTTTAAATAAGTTTGTCATTGTTGTTTGAAACTATTATCTTATACCATTAAGATAAATTCGTTGTACCACTCTTGGGATAACCAATATTTATTTAATATGTTTTTAGCTTAAGTTTTCAAAATGCTAAGAAAACCTACAGTCGAGATATAAACTTCAAACTTTTAACTCTTTGCGGGAATTAAAAACGCTGCCTCGATTGGCCGGAAACCCTTTTAAAAGACGGGCAACGCACTTGAGACTCCACAGATGTTGTGGGTGTCCAATGGCGGCGGTAATCGCTTACCATCAGGCGATCCGTCTGCTCGTTTGCTCCAAACTGTGGTGATCAGTACTCTCTGTCTAACTGCGATATTGACAACGACTCTTTCAGCCACAAGCAATGCCATTAACATCAACACCACAGCCGCAGCCGCCAGCTGCCGCGCCATCCTCACAGTTCGGCGGCGTACTAAATATACCAAAACCACCGAGCTACACGCAGTCTCAAAGTCAAGGGTTTGCTCCAGGTAAATATATATTTCACATTTTTAGACATCAATATGGAAAGAAGACAGACTTTATAGTCTGTCTCATTAGTCTAGACCCAAGCGCGACTGCTACGCCAAAACCGCAAAAGGATATGATTCAATTTCCAGCTCGTACAGTGTTATTGGAATTTGCTACGAAATTCTCAGTAGCAGCTCTGAGGCTTTATTATGACGTGTTATCCATCATTTTTAGGTTGTGAGAACGGGATAGCGCTATTTAATCTGTAGAGCGGTCATCCCTCTCTTTCAATTGGAAAATTATGGCAATAACACGTCATAATACGGCCTCAGAGTTTAGATTTCTGCCCGGTAATGACAATAGGTTCGCCCTCTACTACATAGTTCCTAAATATACTGGAAAACTGTTGGTATACATTGTACACCTCTGTATAACCCTTTGGTGAATACTAGCGTGGTGGTATCTCATAGTGGTAAAGCATAACTTTTAGTACTGTACCTATTATACTAATTTATAATCTAAAGCATTAGGTACTCTGTGTTATAATACCGCAAGCTCGAATTCAAACTGAGATCGTAGGATCTATTTCTGAGCAAAGTGTGAGTGTGATCGTTACTTTCGTTGTTTATGTTTCAGCTCCTGTTAAAATTGAGCAAAAGCTAGCCCCAGTGGAAGTAAAACCCACTCCTGTTCAGCCTGCACCTCAAGACACATTGGTAAGACAAATATAAAGGCATATCAGCAGCCATTATCTCAATAAAATAATTATTATAATTTATATAGCAATATATTTTAAGAGTTTAAAACTGCGCTTTCCTAACGGCTGTCATGTTCTTACAATGGGCAAAAACTACACGAAATGAAAACATCTGCTACATGCTGTTGAGAATGCTCCACCCGTACTCCGGCTACAATGACGGAGGGATATTTTATAATCGTCATATATTGCATATAACCCTAATCTTTCTTCTGGCGGCAAGAATGCACGTGGATTCCATAATATATATATATCACAAATGTCCGCCGAGTCTTACGCCTTGCCTTACTTATTTACCATTAGTAAAATGCCAAATATTGATTAATTGTTAATTGACTTATGCATGAACCAGATTCACTTCTGGCAAGACACGTCTCTCTAACATGGTTCTAACTTATTTCCGCCAACTACTGTACCTCACTGCTGGGTATAGAAACGCCTTAGGTTATCTTAGGGCCTGTTTCACCATCTTCGGATAAGCACTATCTATCAGATAAATTCAAAATTGGAACAGGATTTGTATGTATTTTTGTGTCGGATAATTTACCGGGAACTTATCAGAAGGCGGTGAAACAGGCCCTTAGGGCCACTTGCACCAACTTCCTTAATGTGTTTAAATTGTATTTAAACACAAAATTTGTATGAAAAATTGTGTTTAAATATGATTTAAACACATTTAAAAAGTTGGTGCAAGTAGCCCTTAGTGTTACTTACATACCTCAATGTGACATTTACTAAGTGATTTTCAACTTCATCAGCCGCAAACTCAACCAGTGGCGCCAAGACCACCACCAGCGCAAGCTCAAGAAAACGCTGCACTAAAGGCAGAACAAGAGAGAATGAACGAAATGAAAGCCAACCAGGAACTGAAGAATATGCTCGTCAAGGAAGTCAATGACTTTCAAAAGGAACTCTACGCGTTTATGGTGAAGACTAGGGAGTCGCAGGCGAGGGTGAGTTTTTGTTGAAGGAATTTAAATGTTTAAAAATATATGTCCACTACAACTGACATTTGGAAGAAAAACCAGTATAATTCTTCTTATTTTTAATATAACATACATGCATAAGGCTTTTCCCCATAGGTAGAAAATACAAAAAGCCATGTGCTTTGATTCTGGTATACATCTTATACATATTTTTCATCAATTTAAGTCCCATTGCTGGAACCCAGTAATGCTTTCTATTCGAGAAATACTTCACTAGTCGTATTTTCAGATGCAACGCGACATCGATTCAATCAATTCGAATTTCAATTACAACTCACAAGATGCGGAACAATTGCGAAAGGAATGTTCTCCTGACGAGTTGCGCAGTGCCATCGTACAATTGAAGTTGGAATTAGTTCGCGCATGCGCTGTTATCGCTGAAGCGCGCACGCATGCTGAGTAAGTTTCTTCATTTGCTATGCTTTATTTATTTCTAGAATTATAATGTTTTCAGATAACTTTTTTGTATAATATATGTGGGCAATCGCATCGCTAATAATGAACCTTTATATAAAACTAGCTTCTGCCCGCAACTTCGTCTGCGTGGACTTCAGAATTGAGTCCGACCTAGATAAAAAGTAGCCCATGTGTTATTCCCGACTATAATCTCTATCTTTGCTAAATTTTATCCAGATCCGTTCAGCCGTTATGGTTTGAAAGAGTAACAAACATCCATCTATCCTCACAAACTTTCGCATTTATAATGAGTACGAAGTAGGATTCAAATTATCATTAAAACTCACTAGCTTTTGGTATTATTTGAATAAAAACTGTCTTTAAGGTAATATTACACATTGTATTATTTATTATTTATTTACATGGCAACCCTAATACTAAGAGTTATGTTTCCTAGAAATCGGTATTATTATATATATATATAAAATCTTTGTAGAGCTAAAGACAGCCACCAATGGATGCAAGCAGACCCCTTGACGATGAAGCGCGTGGCGTCCGTAAAGAAACTTGCGTATTACGTACAAAATCAACTGGAACGCGCTCAGAAAGCGCTCGACTATAAATGGAACGAGGTTGTGTCCAGAGACTCTAATTATAACAAGTAAGTGTTACCAAAAATATATTTAACTAGCTTCTGCCTGCGACTTCGTGCGCGTAGCGTGATGATATATAGCCTAAAGCCTTCCTCAATAAATCGGCTGTCTAACACTGAAAGAATTTTTCAAATCGGGCCAGTAGTTCCTGAGATTAGCGCGTTCAAGCAAACAAACAAACTCTTCAGCTTTATATATTAGTATATAGATATTTAATTAAATAGATTTCTTTTTCCTACTCAACTAGGTCGTTCTCTCTCGCTCTGGGTTGATACCAAAGCAGTGCCAAATATTCTGCTTCTACGCAGGCTACGATGATTGTATTTCGATTATCAGATCGAGCAGTGTTATTGGGGTTTTCTATAAAGTTCTCAGCTGCAGCTCTGAGTTTGGATTTTGCCCAGTTAATAGCAATAGGCTCATCTATCGTACGGGCCAAGATACTGTCGAACTGTGGGTGTGCCACACCTGCCAAAACCTTCAAACATGCCATTCTTGGTTTGATTTTTATACCCTGCACACTCACCGTTAAACTCTCCGATGCCGAACACTATGTCTACCATGTTTACAACCTTAATACTAGGAATAAACATAAAATAGTGGTACCTAAATTTAGACTAACTAAAACAAATAAATCATTTCTAGGAAATTGTGTGCGTTTCTATAATAAACTCCCAAAATGTGTCACCGATCTCACTGGCAAGAAATTTAAAAGACACGTCAAATCTGTTCTTCTTAAGAAAGCCTATTACAAAACCAAGGACTATGTTAACGATAAGAATGTGTGGTCGTTAGATACGGATGCATTTGCGGCCTCCCTGGCAAAATGAAACTGTTGATTATTAGAGACTAATATAAGCTTATTAATTTTCATGTTGGTCAGTTAGTAGCTATAGTAGGAACCTTATAAGTAGATGGACATAGCTTTAACAGATTCCATATTATTTACATATCGAGATGTCTTCATATGGAAAGTATTGTTTACCACAACAGAAACTGTAAATGTGTGTACGTTGTGGCTTGTCTAAGTAGACACCTAGTTTTATTTGTCGCTTTGATGGTGTGCGTTTTTACCACATAGTTTTTTATTTAGAAATGACATCGGATTCTTAAATAACGTGAATCTTCGTTTAATATAGTCGACCTCGGTCAAACTTGGACATCCTTCAACGTCCTCACATCTTGTTATCGCAATATTGTACCAGTGAAGTTTGTAATTCATTTATTTTAAAAGAGTGTCCATGGAGTTTCTTGCCGGATTCTTCTCCATAGGATCGACCTTTTGGAACCGTGCAACTAGAATCACAACGTTTCATAAACGCTTGTAAAAGCTTATTTGAAATAAAAACATTTGAACTTGAACTTGAACTTGAACCAACATAAGATTCGATTTGTTTTTTCACTTGATTTTGACAACTTTGAAGCTCAGATCTATCTGGCACTGACTGTACAAGGCAAGGACTGTTTCTTTATAATGTTTATTTTTCTAGGCCAGGCCAGCGCATGATACGCCCAATATTGGACGATGTATACCAACCACTAGTGAAACAGCAAGAGATTCTAAGTCGACAGCAAGCCGTACTGCGAACATTGAGGAATTCGCTCAACGAGTGTGACATTTCGCCCATGTTCAAATCCACCTCGTTACTCAGAAGCACGCCCTTCAGAAACAAGTAGGTCTTATCGTAGGTCTATCGTCTTATCGTTACAGAGTAATGGGAAAAGTTCATCGAATTCATTCAAGCTCACTAACTGGGCCACGAGTTCTCAAATATAGAGAATTACTCTCTATTTAATCGCGCTTATCGAAAAAAAAATTGTAAGGTATTACTCAATGACACCTACCGCATTTCAATCTTATTACTAAAAACATATGGTCAAAAACCCAAGAGCCCTCATAGTATACTAACATTTTTACGAGATTTTTGCATCTTTAATTTCCCCCGTTTTTACGTCCACTAATAACCGTGTTTTGTATTTATGTACAGCAACAAAAGTCAACTAATTTCGTCAGTATTATTAACTTGACGCCCTCAAATTGTTGTGAAATAACTATCGTCTTAATTTATGAATCTATTATTCTAACTAAACAACCTTTTGCATTCTATTAATTACTTTTTAATTGTATACGACTCTTTTTATTAAAATATTCAAAATAATTATGCATCTTGCTGTCCTTCACCGCTTCTCAGTTACTAAGAAGCGGTGAAGGACTGCGGTTCTGAACGCTATGTATCATAATGGTGATGTTAAAAAATGTTTTAATTTTGAAGTTTTTTGTTAGATAAATCCTCGACACAGTAGCGAAAAAGTGTTATTTTCAATTTTCTTTTATTCCCTGGACATAGTATATAAGTGCGCAGACCTGGTAACCTATTCAAGTCTTTTCTAAGTTTCGAACCGTTTCGAACTCGTATTATTGTTTTACAACATGATCCTAGACAGATACACAGATCGAATGTTGGTAAGAAATTGGCGTCCTGTACTCGACTCCGATGTCCCACATTGATATGGCCAGTAGTTCTAGGTCTGGGTATTTTTCGTATCTCAAAATTTGTATAATGTAAACAAAAATTATTTAGGATAGCACCAACGTTTCTTGAAAACATAGCAAATAGACCGATCGTTTTATCATTTATATTACCTATGGTTATCTCTATCTAGATGTGACCTGTTTCCTGTATGATTGGCGCCTTTTCACTCGAAAATTTAATTCATCATATTGTCCTGCACTTTCTCAAAGAAAAAAAGCTAATGGAATCATATTTTTCAATAGTGTGTATATTTTTCAATGATGTTTAGTTTTGTTCTCGGTCATCTTTCATTCAATTTTTTTACAAGCCAACTATTTTTTCATCTAGTGCCAGATGCATGGGCATTTATAACATTACTTGTCCCGCATACGTCACTAAATAGTAATTAAATAAAGTATAAATCTTTCACAGGGATCCCCTCTCCAAATTAACGAAGAACATACTTAACATGAGTATTGATACTACTGACAGTAAGAAAAAGGAACCACTGCTTTCTTCCCAAAAACTTGAAGCTTTAAGAGATATGCTGTCAAATCATAAGACAGTCAAGATCAAGCCAGTCAATGTTGAAATGAGGCACCACCTGGCTACAATGAGGAACAGTTATGAGAAGAGTTTAAGAGAGAAAGCACAGCCCGTCGAGGAAGCGATAAAGATTGAGCCGGATGTAAAACCACAAGTCAAATATGGTGAGTATTTGGTACTAATCGAAATCATAAAATGGTATGTCATGTAATTGTTTTTTTGTATCGAAGTAATATACTAAACAGTAATTTCGTCTTTCGAGCATACATATCCGATTAATACAATTTACAAAAGGTATTTTTTTATGACCTTTTCATTTAATTAGTCTGTAACTCTTTAACTCTTTAAAATAATCTCCCCAAGAAGTAACCTCTTATCCCTTACCGTATAACATCCCAATGTTATAACACATCTGCTTAAGAATTAGTTCAGTCATAAAACGGATTAATACTGATATTATACACGTTAGACCTGAGTCACACGTATTTAATATCAGTCTGGCCTCATTTTAGTAGGAAATATAATGTAATTCGTTTTTTTTCTTTAATTTTTAGTGCAACCACAACCATTTTTACCTCAAGTCGAGCCAAAGGTTGAGATAAAACGGGAGCCTGTCAAACCATCTCCCATCAAAGTGCCATCCTTCACTCCGGTTGCTGGCGTAAAGCCCACGACACCCGGACTAAATAACGTTGCTAGAACACTGTTTACCGATGGTAAGAGGACCTCAGACAGAACAAATTACTGAAAATAGACTCATTACATTGGTTTGTTGTTTAATTTTTATCATAATCAATATACTTCATTTCTTATCCCACTTGACACATTGTCGACCTCATTCATTGTCAATATCACTCACTCACAGATTGAGTTTTCAAGTAGGTTGTTAACTTAGTTAGAGAAAATTTTACTCACAACTGTATCTCTAGGTATCAGTTACTAAACTGGTTATTATAAATGTAGAAGTTTTTTGAAAGAAGAACAATTAGTTCAACTGTAACCTATAATTCTGTTCATAGAACCTAAAATAGAGCCACCAAAGCAGCAAGCGCAAGTCCCACAACCGAAGCCGTCTGCGCCAGCGTTCAGCTTCTCAAGTACGCCGGCATCTGCCGATACGCGTAGTGTTCTCAAAGACCTACTGCAAAACAAACAAGCCAAAAACGATGCCAATACTTTCATGGGTCAAAACATCTGTTCGCCTTCCTCGTTTGCATGTAAGTTTAATATGTTTTTTAAACCCCTTTTGCTTCATTTCATTTTTTTTTATTTCGTAGTAAATACGAGGTTTTTAACATATTATAATTAACAAATTAAAAACTTAATTTTCAATAACAGTAAGAATTACCATGGATTTAATATTGATACTATTTTATTTTAGTTACAACAACAGCAGCAACATCTACTGCGGCGCCAGCACCTGTATTCACAGCTAAACCAATTGAGGATATAAATAACATGTTCAGTAAATTCCAACCGCAGACTTTTGTGCAAGACCCTAAACCACAGGCCTTTGCACCGGAACCTAAACCGCAGTCCTTTACCTTGGAATCCAAACCCCAAGCATTTGCATCGGAATTGAAGCCCAAAGCGTTTTCATCGGAATTGAAACCTCAAGCATTTGCGTTGGAATCGAAACCTCAAGAATTTGCGTCTGAATCAAAACCCCAGGCATTTGCAGCAGAGACTAAACTTCCGCCGTTTGCACCAGAACCTAAATCACAGATACCACCAGTGGAAAGTAAATCGACAACTTCAACAGCTGCTAACCCAAAGTCAAGCGAAACGGGAGAGCCTGAAGCAGAAACTAAAACAGTTACTATCAAACCCAAAACTGATAAACAAATCACTAACCTCTTTGCCATGAAAACTTCCACACCGCTTCCTTCTCCACATGTTCCTGATGTTGTTAAAACCACTAAAGATGTAAAGACTGATAATGCTTCTAAACCAGAAGAAAAAGCTATGTCTAAAGAAAATGTTCCACAAGCAGAACAGAAAGTGACGCAAAAACCGGCAGGTGATACTTTACAATCGCGTAAACCATTGACGGCAAAAACGCATAGCTCAACATCACAATCTGTAAGCAGCTCTAGTTCAAGCACTGACAGCAGTGGAAGTAAGTCTTTATTTACTATTATTTAATAAAAAAATATTTCCATTTAATTGGTACCAATGATGGTATGAATTCTCAAAAAATCTGTAAATAAAAATTGTAGTCTGCTGGTGAAATAATATGTTAACCTTTTTCTTTCTGTGCAGGTGATACACAAAAGCCCAAAGAAATAAAAGCTGAAGCTAAACCAGAAACAGTCAAAGTAGTCGCGAAGACTGATTCGTCAACTTCGAATGCTTCCTCAATATTTGCTGCTGCTACAACACCTACAGGCAAGTTACAATATTTAGGATCGCCTTCATCTCGAATATATTCATGCTGTCGATATATTCCTATTGATGTTATGCTTTCCACTTCCAGATAAACCACAAGATAGCGCTCCTATAACTGAACAACCAACATCAGAACCAATTAGTTCTACTAAAGATCTAGAATCTTCTCCCACTTCTAAACCATCACTATTCTTAAATATTACCGCTGCTACTAGTCAGTCTGCTGCATCTGTATTCGGAGCGGCAGTTGCATCACAAAAAAAGCCTACGTCACCTACAACATCCATATTTGCGTCAGGAGCATCACCGTCACCGACGCCTTCCTCTGTCTTCGGAACATCGTCGCAAGGATCAATATTTGGAAATACATCACCTACTACAACAACTTCAGTATTCGGTTCCACCGCTCAGTCAGTCTTCAGTAGTGCTGCGAATGCAGCAAAACCTTCCGTGTTTAGTACACCTAAACCTTCGTCTCCAGAGCCACCGACGTCATCACAATCAGTATTCGGTTCAACAGTAACAGCTACAACTCAGTCAGGATCTATATTCAGTTCATCGTTTGCTCAACCAGCTGCCCCGTCGTCCCCATCTTCAGTCTTCGGTGCTTCGACTACGTCTTCAGTGTTTGGTTCGACGGCGACCACACAAGCTTCAGTATTTGGAGCAACAACGACTGCAACTCAATCTGTATTCGGAACACCAACAGCGACAACACAAGCGTCAATATTTGGTAGTACAGCTACTACTACTCCAAGCGCGTTCACATCGACAAGTACTCCATCTTCAGGTGCACAGAGTATATTCGCTGCTGCTAATACAACGAAGCTGTCTGTATTTGGCGGTTCAGGAACTTCAGTATTTGGATCTGCATCGCCTAATAACCAGACATCAATTTTTGGAGCGCCTTCGACACAATCTTCGGTATTTGGATCGGCAACTGCTACCACTCAAGCTTCGGTATTTGGATCGGGAACTGCTACTACTCAGTCTTCAGTATTCGGGTCGGCGACACCGACATCCCAAGCATCAGTGTTCGGTGCAGCCCCGACGACGCAAGCATCTGTGTTTGGCACTCAGCCAACTACTACTGCACAGAGTGGTTCCATTTTCGGCGGTGCTGAGGCCAGTTTGTTTTCGGCCGCTAGTATATCCACCACCAGTGCACCTTCTCCAACTAGCGGCGGCAGTATCTTCGGCGGAGTGTAAGATATATTTTTTCTAAAACATTTAATAAGTATATTTTTATAGAATAACATTTTCAATCAGAAATAATGTTATCACAAAAGTTTTAAGCGTAAATGTGGTATAAAGGGAGAACAAAGATGGGTGGGCTGACACAAAAAATAAAGTCAATAGTGAAATGACGGCTGATAGAGACGTATGAAAGAAAAAGACACTGCACCGATCCAACATAGCTTGTGATTTGGTCAGGAGAATGATTAAAATGACGACACTCCAAGCAGTCATTAGATAAAAAATGAATATTCTTTTATAATTAACACTAATGCTTCTAGCGTTTTCCCCGCCATCTCTGGAGTAAGCCATTTTCCAGTTTATTGCTGGAACTACCGGCTCTTTACATGCTAATTATAATGGTTACGTTCCATTTCCCCCAGTTCATCAGGCTCGGTATTCGGTAATGGCAACACGAACGTATTCGGCGGTAAGACAGCGTTTGGACAGTCCAACGCCACGGCGGCTGCGATCTTCGGCGGTGGCGGCGCCACTGCTTTCGGCCAACAGAAGCCGGCCACCAACATCTGGTCTTCAGGCAATGCTGAAGGTGGATTCGGATCAACTGGGTTTGGTAATTACTCTTTATAGTACTTGAGGTGATATTGATAATGTAATTATATTATTGAGGAATCGTCAACATAATTTGTAAACTCGTGAACGAATGCTGTCGGTCGGGGATGTTCGGCTTTTGTATATTTTACACATAAAATTTCATTAGTCTTAACTAGCGGCCCACCCAAGCTGCACCGGTCCTAAGAGTCGTAGGGTTATGTTAAATAGCTTAAAAGCTTCCTCTTGAACTACACTATCTATTAAAAAAACCGCATCAAAATCCGTTGCGTAGTTTAAAACATTTAAGCATACATATTATTCAGTATGCATACACTTTGTTTTATACTATGTAGTGACGAGACTTCAGAACAAAACTGTGAACTGTGAATGATGTGATATATTTTACCATTGGGTCTACCTCCGTTTTTGTCGGTTCTTCTCAATTACATCCACTTTTTGGGAGCAACTAGTTTTTGACTTTTCAAAAGTACCTCTGAATGGTCGTTTTTTTTTTTAAAAAACGTTGCCCCACACTTGGATTTTCTCCTGTATCGTGGGTGCGTTTACAAACACAAATTCTCACATACACAAACACTCAAATTGCTCCAGCTAATTAAATCTTCCATTACCAGGTCAACAGTCCACGACGCAGGCGTCATCAATCTTTGGTAATACAACGAGCGGTAGTTTCAGTACCCCATCACCGGCAGGGCAGGCGTTTGGCAGCCCTCAAACCAACCAACCATTTGGCAGCGGTGACAATAAGTCAGTGTTCGGATCACCGCAGCAAGCCGGTGAGTGTATGTACAAAAAAATCAACGTCATTAGTTTTTGAAGAGACAAGAACAAGTATTCTATCCTCATTTGTATCAAAACAAGTTCCGTGTGATATTGTCCATCGTCAGTTATTGCCAGGTTTCTCAAAAGAGGCTAGAAAATATCTGACTCGCTCATTGATAGGGGTCTGACTGGCACCTTGGTGTGTGTTTCGACTCACTTTTCTGGCAGTCTGCAGTCCGTAGGGGCTTTAAAAGCTCAGCAACGCATCTGCAACTGCTGTGATGCAGGTGTCCATAGACAGTTACTTTCTTTGACCAGTTACTGTTATACTGATTTCTGACACTTACGCGAATATTAGACATTGAAATAAAACTACTTTTTACGGATTTTATCGCGTTCTATTGATATTATAATTCCCGACGTTTCGGATCCTTTACAGCATCCACGGTCATCATTTACGGTCACGGGTAGACTACGCGATAAAATCCGTAATATCAATACAACACGATAAAATCCGTAAAAAGTAGTTTTAATTCAGTTACTATTAGTTGACTTGTCTGCTCAATAATTAACATACCTAAGCAGTAATGATAAAGATATGCAACCAAAGCATTTCAGGTGTATCATGTTATTGGATGGTATTATAAAATTCTAAAAGGAGACGCTGATACGATAGAAAAATTATAATATTTATTTTAGAGTTTATACCCACAGGAGATGGCTATAACATAATTTCTGCTTTAGGGAATCGAAACGAGTTGAAATTCAAAAAAGCTTGTATATGTTGTTTACATTAATTTCTGTTTTCATGTCAGCCCCTGCATTTGGCGGTTCGGCTGCATTTGGTTCAAAACCGGTCTTCGGACAACCTTCGGGCTTCGGATCGCCACCTAGTGGCGGTGGCTTTGGATCATCGTTCGGTGGCTTTAACAAGAGCCCGGGAGGAGGGTTTGGGGCCCCAGCCGCGTTTGGAGGCGGGGCGACATTTGGGGGAGGAACGGCCTTCGGTGGTTCATCGCCAGGAAAGATGTTCGGAGGAAATGCTCAACCTAGTAAGTATTATAATAATTATGTTGTAGTAAAAATGTTTCAACTTGCTTACTAATTTACCCATCATGTCATCTTGGGTCCCAGAAATATGTGAAATGATCCTATTCTCGTCAGAGCGGGGCCTTTCTGTATTTGTTAAGTATACAAGCAAATATAGACAAAATGTATCCATTTATTTACAGCAGGTTTCGGTTCGCCAACGCAGTCCAACGCCACGTTCGAGAGCTTAGCGACCCAAAACACACTAACTTTTGGCAATTTGGCGCAGCAGGCTCAGACACCACAACCACAGCAGGCCCCTAGTTTCAACACGTAAGTGCTATTGACGTAGTCAATAACATAGTGTATAGAATATAGTTGCGTATTTATTTAAGTAAGTATATAAATATTTAAATAGATCAAATCCAATCCAATCACTTCGAATATCCCCTCTTTCAGATTTACAAATTGATCAATTACTTTAAAACATCACATTTTGTTCTATTCATTTCAAATATCGTTGGCTAAATTTTTAAACAATAAACTATGCTATGTTTATAATATAATTATGTAACAAATTAACCTCATTATATAAACAAAGCTTTTGTAGTTATTTATTCTGCATAGTGACTTATTTTTCTTTTTAAATCTAGTCTATCTATGTCTAACTTATAGTTTTAATAAAAATTCTATAAAATGTCACTAAAACACAAGTATCCGCTTTCCGACGCCATTCATTTTGCAATTTCTGCATTTTAACAGATCCCCATCATTTACTGGTTGGCGAGGCTGAGGACTGCACTACAAAAAGCGGCGTTTTACAAAGAAGCATAACCATTATAATGAATATTAGTGCCAATAATATTTATATATACCGTATTTAATCTTTTATAACGAAATCATTGTAATCGCTTTTATGTATTTAATTAATGAGTCATTATAATAAACCATGTAACCAGTTTAGTTGCGTTTATTTTATCTTTAATGTTTGGTATAAATATTCGTTCCTAAAAAATTCAACTGCATTTTCCCCATTTATCACAAACAAAATCGTATTGTACTTAATCAAAATCAAGTAGGTACAAGCAGGTAGGTAGGTAGGTAGGAGAAAATATAAACATATATGTTAATTAATGGATGAGCTAATCCGTTAATTTACCATCTAAAGGTAAAAAATGGTAAACCGGTAAATTTCACATATTCATGGTAGTTATTTTAGTGAAGGAAAAATTCGACTCGCAGGCAGGATTCGAACCTGCGTCTTCTGGCTAGGTACGCCAGACGCTATGACCTCTAAGCCACCGCGAGTCCCACCTGCAATGTCGAAATTTGCCTTCACATTCTGAACTTACGTCTTAATGGTGACGTTAGCATGAAAAATGCAAAAGAAACAAAAAATTATATTCATGGTCGTTAAAGAATACCTATCGGTCACCCTTTAAGTACAATGCGCGGTGAAGCGTTATTAAAATATACGTACTTCTACCTCGTCAGCGGTCTCTATACAATACCCTCAACTGCACTCCAAATCATAACAGCTAGTTTTTAATTCTATCCGAACGGATGGACCAGTCAAAGTTGATTCGTTAGTGTAATTCCGATGCCCGGTGCCATCGGCGTCGTACGGTTTGTTAGACTTATCTGAATGTATAATGAGTCCGAACAAAGTTTACTTATAAAAACTTTATCCGTTAAAAAACTTTTGTATGTCCCACTTCACTAATGAGCGAACGATTGATCATTGAGTGAGCAGTGTGCATAAAGTTGGAGTTGGAGAGCCAAGGGGTCGAATAAAAATAGTTGTGTTATTATAAATCGCACTTTTTCTGCGGATTCTTGCGGAAACTCAAGTTCTTGATTGGACCAATAATGATTATCTTATCTAATTCTTGGGTTGTACCTACATTAGAAAAACAATCTATTACTAATATATAAAGCTGAAGAGTTTGTTTGTTTGCTTGAACGCGCTAATCTCAGGAACTGCTGGTCCGATTTGAAAAGTTCTTTCAGTATTAGATAGCCCATTTATCGAGGAAGGCTATAGGCTATATATCATCACGCTAAGACTAAGTAACTATTCCACGCGGACGAAGTCGTGGGCGGAAGCTAGTAAGTAGGTATACATAACACTTAAATTACCTAATTTAATTTAATTATCATAAAATTAGGTTTATTTGAGGTAATTGTCGCAATTTTGCCATAACCTTGAATTTTAAACTTTATTTAAGTTTACTTTCATGAATATTTAATGTTTCTTATTTTAAGTAAGTAGTGATGGGATTGCGATAGGTACCTATTTGCCCTTTCGTATCGGACAGAGTTTTTTAACATAGTGTAAGTATATGTATATAGCAAAGTATTACAAAATAAATAATTATAGCAAAGACAAAACATATAAGTAACAAAAGCTAGACGTGCGGCAGGTAGATAGAGTACCTACCTATTATATTCTAACAAAGACAAGTTATTTGCGCTGCAGGTGTTGTCTGGTAAAAAAAACTTGTTCCATGAAATGGGGAACATTAGTCTTGGCTGCAATTACACCGGGGCTGTTAGCACCTCAAGATTGGACTCATTACCTCTGTCGTTGCCTTATTGTCTTTTTCTGACAATGACTAAAGGTGCAATGGCGCCGCGCCGTTCCCGCTATATAATTTTGGACACAGCCGTTAAGTAGATAGGTAATTTTTAATTAAAATAAAAGGTTTTTCCTAATATACTTACTTAATAAAATAAATAAATAAATTTCAAAGACCTGGCAAGAATGGTAACTCCATTAGTTACGTATATAAGTAAATGTAAGCATAGGTACTGTCCCCTAATAAAATAGAAAAAAATGCGTCGAAAACAAAGGTACCTACCTAAATAAAGACATGTAGTGCGATATACCTACAAAAATATTTCGAAACACCATTCAATAAACTGCACATGCAAATGCAATTAATCTGATTGAGCTGAAACATGAAAATGGTCGTTACAAAAATGTGAATGGGGACACAAGAGCTCTCCGTCAACACAAGAGCCGAAACTTCACGCGAGCCCGACGCGTTTTTCAATTAAAATTCAATTTTAAAATACACCTAATAGCCTACCTAGTCTGGTAGTATCCATCCTGAAATCCTACGTGCCTACATACAACCCATTCGAAAATAGAAATAATGTGATCTATTATAGGTAGGTATATCTAAGGTAACCTACCATTTGCAAATAAAACTATAAAATAAATCATACATTTTTGCTCGGCAGTAGGACCTCGCGCGACCACTTTGACTGTACTAGTATAGGTACCTCCACAGTTCGGTATGTTAGGTCCCATGTAATAGGAGGCGAGCCTATTGCTATTAACCGGGCTGCTACTGGAAATTCCATAGAAAAACCCAATAACACAGCTCGACCTGGGAATCGAACCCAGGATCTCTAGCGTAGCAGTCGCGCTGGACCATTACGCTAATAAGGCAGTTCACCTTTTTAATTTTTCTGTTTATTGCATGTTCACGCCTAAACCTCTGAATCAGTTCTAATGATTTTTTGTATATAATATACAATATGTAACAAAAACCCTGTCCGATCCAATAAGGGCGTATTCCTGGTTCAACATACGTACTAGAAAAAATGGTTATAAAAATGTAACTCATAAAAACCAAAAGATATTGATTTTTATAATCAATGCGAATTTTAACACTGAATATGGCAAATTTCCATAAGTTGACAACACTCCACCCGGCGGCAAAATCTTTTTATTTTTACCTATTTTTACTTCAAAGAACACCGCCCTACACTACCCCGTTGTAGGCACTCTTTCAACTAGCCGCCGACTCTTTGACGTCGCCGACTCGTTGCCTACCGGCGCACTACTTGTTTCCAGTCTTTCGTGGAGATAGCTTTCGATTGAACGTCCGTACTTATCACGCGCTATCGTATCGCGAACAATGTCGTATTCCAATCAGGAATATTTTAATATGTTGATGTGCTTAGGCAAGACCGACTGTAACTATGTAGCTGCGCGTAGAACGTATGAGGTGCGTTTCGCCAATAGACCAGGTGTGACAGTTCCTTCGGAGCGTGCGTTCCAATGCCTGCATAACCGCGTGTACACCACAGGCAGTGTTCATGGGCACGAGTCGCAGGCCACTGATGCTGGAAGACCACGAGAGCGCGACGTGGAAATTGAGGAACAAGTGCTGGATATGTATGCCGCGGACCCCACGCAAAGCACACGCTCTGTTGCGCGACAATTAGACACAAACCACATGCGGGTTTGGAGAGTGCTGAAGGGAGATGGTCAGCACCCTTATCACTACCGGCGGGTTCAATCCCTTCTGCCGACTGATGACGAATCAAGAATGGAATTTTGTAATTGGGTCTTAAGAAAAGTCGAAGAAAATGAAGGATTTTTGAATCATGTGCTTTTCTCCGATGAATGCTCGTTTGAGAGAACTGGTGTCTTCAACTGCCACAACGAACACGTGTGGGCGCTCGAAAACCCGCACGCTATGAAACCGAGTTATTTCCAACATCGTTGGCGTGTTAACGTGTGGGCTGGTATCCTCGGTGACCAAATTATTGGACCATATGAGAGTGCGATTCGGAAATCGAACTAAGAACTCGGATTGTGGCAGCCTTCGACTCACTTAAATCGGACACAAGTGCGCTGCAAAGAGTACGTGCAAATTTACTGAAAAGGTGTCGAATGTGTATTAATGTTGGAGGTGGACTTGTGGAGCACGATCGCCGAAGTATGGAGCACCAATAAGTGAACGTTTTAATAAACTGATACCTGCAGTCGGTAAGTACCTACATTGCCAAAAGCACATCACATTTAAAAAAAAGCCCTTGTCAGGGCTACATTTAATTCGATTAATTGTTTCTTGATAAACAGAATTATGTCTGAAACATAAAATACAGAGTGTCTGAAATCCGATTCACTATGCCTACAAAACAATATCAGCTGATACCTACGCGTAGGCAGGTATGACGTAGCGTAGGTTTCTTTCTATAAAAGTTTGTTTGGCGGCACGCGACAAAGCGGGTTCATGACACGGGATCATACAAACCGTCTCGCTCAGGCGGCTTCTTTGACAAAAAACTGTAGGTGAACTTTGTCGAGCGATCAGTGTTGCCGTTGATCAGTTTTTATTTTTATTTTAATTAAATTATATTCACTGGGGAAAAATAATAATCTCAAATCCATTAAATGGTGAGGTGTATGTGTACACAGTACGATGCCGAATAATACTCTTAAGGATCGGACAGGGTTTTTGTTACATACTGTAGATGTAGATTATGGTACCTATACTAGCTGTTGCTTGCGGTTTCACTCGCATCCCAAAAAGACAAGAAAAGAATGTTTTTTGAAAGTAACATACTGATAGACAGTTTAACTTTTGCACCTATAATATTAGTAAGAATACCATACTATTTACTAATTAGCAATTGTTTTTATTTTATTTTTTATTTTCATTCGCCCTGTACTTTGCTTCCACGAAGGTTATAAGCCACGAGTTAAGTAGTTAAGTATAATTACTACTAACATTTTACGGGTCTTCGAGAACGATTTGTTAACAATTTTTAACATCATTGACTGTCACCAGTGGTCACCACCACCACAGTTTAGGTCGCATTTTCTCCCAATCACAAAGATTCAAAGATTCAAAGATTTATTGCTTACTAAGTGTACATTAAGGTGTTAGGTACATTTTACAAGCACAATAACAAGTGCCTGCCTACACATACAGTATTTTTATTATTATTATTATGGCGCCACACTTTTTGTGTATTTGCCAGTGTCAAGTATTAGAGTAATTAAGTAATATATCCCATCGTGGGATTATAATTATGGCACCACACTTTCTGTGTTCGCCAGTGTCAAGTATAAGTTGTTTAGTTGCCCCAATAAAACGGTAGAAACTTTATTGAGGCTTTTATGGAGTTTAGGAGTGAACCCAAAAAGTCACGATTTTCAATTCTATACCATTTACCTACACTCTCACACATTCACGAACACTTAATGGTTAATTATCCACCATAATTACACATTAAACATCGGAGAAATTCAAGTTTTGAAAAATAATATAAAATCGACAATGTGCACTTTTCATTTTCCCGCCTAAACCCCACATACAGTACCTACTCTCCAATCTTTTCGGCGGGGCTGAATATAGGCGCGAGTCACTGCGCAGAACACATTATATTAGAGTTGTGTAGTACATGTACTATGTACTATTAGGAATTGATTCCCGACACAGACTAGTACGAACTATTCCTTTTCCTTTCTAGTACATCATTCCTTTAGTACATCGTCGTTCGTCGTAGTCTCTGGCTCTCTAGTTCTGTACGAAGTTACGAACTACGAACTGAGCGGTGAGCGACGGAACGCTCCGTCGCTCACCGCTCATTTGAACTCGACTAGTACATTTGAACGACTGTACTATTAACCGTCACTCACTAGCAAGAACTATTAAGCTATTTTGAACTTTATGTCTATGTTTCCAGTGTTTATTTTTGTTCACTTTTCCTTCAGTGAGCTACTGTACTAATAGTACTAGAAGACCGAACTAGTACATTTGAACGATTGTACTAGTACGGAGCGCTCCGTTCATAGTCCGAGCAAGAACTTATATGGTAGGTACATAGGGGAAGATAGAAGAGCGCGGGTGCACGGGGCGCCCACCGCGGGTGGTTCTGAGAATACAGTCGTGTTCAGAATCGTTCATTTCGTTTTTGTTATTGGTAGTTAGTGTTTTTATTATTATCGTTAATATTGTTCGTTAGTGTTTTATTATTATTGTTTGTCGGTATCGTGTTATCGGATATTCACAACTGAGCATTAAAAACTTTGCTTGTAAATCGATATTGTAGCTAAAATTTGTACAATGTACAATCGTAATTTTTGGCCAAAATTGACGATTGTACCTAATTTTAGCTTCTTTAACGTTTATTAAGGAAAGTTTTTAATGCTCAGTTGTGAATATTGTATAGCTAATGCCGCAATTACTACATTTAGGAATCTAGAATGTGTTATGGACCTACAAATTGCGAAAAACCAATTGAAATTTGAATTTTGCGGGCTCAGGTGAACGATCCGCCATAAGCAATAAAGAAGATAAAAAATATCGAGCAGGAATATAAGGAAAGCGACAGAATTATTGTTAAATTTTACTGATGAATTGTGTATTCGTGGAAGCGAAATTAATCGGATGAATGGGAAAAGATTTTTGAAGAGGAAGACGATCATTCTTCCCATGGAACGGACCTCTTCATAAGGGTGTGCCGTTCATGGAAGGTGTAACTCTGCCTCAAATAAATAAATATTTTTGATACATATATTATGCTAGGCATATGTATAAAATAAAAATCTATCTACTTACTGATCTAATACTGAATAGGATATTTGCATTAGTAATGTTCCTTCCACTCGACTGTACCATGCGCAAGGGGGCGGGTGCAACAACTTCAGCCCGGCCAAAAAGATTGGGGAGTACTGTTATTCTGTACATATTTCTGAGGGTTACACGTACACCATAGATTACTAATATGTAGCAAGCTATGCTACACTCACAGATTTAGAGGTGTTATATTAGGGTGATATTTAAGTAATACTATTATTGAATATATTCACTAAGCCATATTAGCATACCATACCTATTACTGGGTAATAGGCAAATATTAGTCAGTCATTTTGAGATTCATATTCTCTGCGTATTCGTTAACTCTAAGATAATATTGATATCGTAACTATTCTCAGAATAGGTACGATATCAATATTATGTATTGTCATTCGTTAAGAATACGGAATTATTCTCTTTCTCTATAATATAGGTAGGTACACAAAATATTCTTGAATATTCATAATTCTGTATTTGCCTATTATATTATTATCAAAACGAAACGGTGTGTGTGTGTGTTGCGTGCGGCAACCTCCCGTAGCGCGCTCGTCGATGTACACAGCCGCGCAGGTCACCGCGAATACTCGGTGTGCCTATTATTTGACTAATATCAGGTAATAGTCTACGCTAAACTAATATATACTAATATGAATATACAGCTCGTATCATAATATCTATACGTATTACGAATATATTAGTTACACCTCTACACAGATTAAAGTTCTATCCTTTCAGGACGTATGTCATTGTCTTGTCTGTCAGTACTATCAGATGTGTCAGACAGACGTCAGTCAATATCATTTTCATCTCATCTCGCAATATACCTAATTTACGAAAGATTAAATAATTATTTTAATTCCTGCTATTTCCTACATATTTTTTTTATAATACGTGGCATTCATTCAATTCAGAATGTGCAGTGATAAATATTTAAACTATTATTGCGTGTAGAACAAATCGTGTCACCAAAAATGTCACGAATATTATTCGTGCTATGTTTTTTGTTTTTGTATTCAAGAGTAAGTGCGTCAGATGAAGCTAAAGGAGATAAAGGTACGACGGTGGACTGCAATACTTTGCGGTTAGGCCAGTTCATTTGTCCGGACCCTACATTAGATCAAATCGATCCTGACACTCAGCAGTTCAAAGGATGTGTAAAAGGCAAAGATATACCTTCAGATGGGGAAGCCGATGGTATGTCATTAAGAATTTAAGAATCAAAGATTATATTTTGCTAAGAACATGACAGGCAATAGTTCTATCTTTTAATACTGCAATTGCTACGTGAAATGTTTTGCTTAATATTTCAATGTGTCATGTAAGATAGACGAAATGTGTGGAGGGATATAGGTTTCAGTGAACCAACATAATAATTGTTTTTTTTTCAGTGTTTTGTATTGCGGCAGAAGGAATCATTTGCAATGAGACAAACAATTCCACATTCACAAGAAAATTGCCATGTAAATGGACGTAAGTGAAATAAAAAAATGTTAATACACCTAATACCTAGTAACTTAAGTCAAAGCAACCATATAAATCATTTTCAAATTTGTTACTTTTACAGAAATGGATATTCTCTAGAGATAGCTCTGCTTTTATCAGTGTTCCTGGGAATGTTTGGACTGGATCGATTCTATCTTGGCTACCCAGGTATCGGGCTGGCCAAGCTCTGTACTTTGGGCTTCATGTTTTTGGGACAGCTCTTGGACATTATACTCATTGCTGCTCAGGTAAATAAGAAATATTGTTTTAAACTTAAAATTATTAGAGGATGTGTGTAAACTGCCACACTACAGATAATGAAAAATATGTTGGAAATCCTTTAATTAATCTTTACTCGCAGTGGTCACTATGGATATTCAAGAACAAGAATTTATTTGCATAAGTACAATAAGCCATTATCTACTATTACATTATATCTAGTGCTAATACTATATCTGTTCTTTTAATTTTCCAGGTGGTTGGACCGTCTGATGGTTCTGCTTATGTCATTCCTTACTATGGAGCTGGTGTCACTGTGGTACGCAGTACCAATGAGACCTACCTACTGCCCCAAGCAGACTGGCATAACATCACCTGACAGTGGGGAACAATATCGTTTGAGGATGATGAGGACTATGAATGGACATAAAAAGGATATCATGTCTTTAAGTGGACTGAGTGCACTAGTTATAAATGTTGTAAATATAGATAAATATTTTATAAGGCTGATTTATGTTCATAAGTTATGTGTAAATAAGTTAACAATCTTAATATGGACACTGTCTTATTTTCATGGTAATTGTAGGTAAGACCCTGGCATATTCTAGAGCTGGAGTCAAGGGGAAGAATCGGTGTGATTTAGTCTTAGTTGCGTGTGATTTAGTGAGGGCCTTTCCCTTGTAAAGATAAATTTAATTAACATATTTAGAATAGTACATAAAAATCATGTCTATCTTTGTTATTATTATTGTAAAAAAAACTTTAGAAAGATTAACTTTAGATAGTGACTTATCATGTCGTATCTAGCGGATTTTGTGGTTCAATTTCTCTTAATTTTGTAAAAAGGAAATCATGTAATCCACCTCAATTATGTGAAATGTTAAATATATCAGCAACTTTGGATGTGCATCCAGCTTTTCTTTACCTTTGGGTACTAGTATTCTATTACCTGTGCTTTGGGTAAAACAGGTGTGATGGTATGAATGTGAAAATAAATCATGTTGTGAACATTACAGGTTTTCCATTTTATTTAAAAGAACAACAATTTAACTACATACAATCTACTTGGTAATAATGCTATGTACACTTATTATATATTGGATTCTTTACTTTCACTATCTTCTTTAATGGCTGGTTGAGTCTCTGGCACTGATAAATCATTTGGAGGGGCTGTGAGAGTAAATATAACTGGTATGCTTGATAATAAAGGGTTACCATGTTTCTCCAACAGCCTTATCCATGATAGTAAAGAGTCCCTTGATGATGTGCCTAAAATACAACGAAAAATAGTTGTAAAAACAATGTGCCATTAACCCTAATTGGTTTGAGGATATCTATAAGCTCTAATAAACAAATGTAGTGTTTACCTGTAGCACAGACTGACACTATCGTACCATCATCTTGTTCATGCACAGTTTGTCTAATTGATGGTAGTTGGATACTACCAACTAATCCAGGTATACCAAGAGTTTTTTTTATGTTGGAAACATCTGAAACATACAAGTTTTTAGGAACAATTTATTTTCATACCTATTTTATACTTTTACATATTTTTGTATCTATTATCTCATACTTATTTAAAAAATTAATATTGATCACTACATTACCATCAAGATCTCTATCATCTTTATATTCTGGTCTCGTCTTCCCAAGCAGTAGGAAGTAGCTAACAGTCTGTTCTCTTAAATACACATTGAAGGGTCCTCGGACAACCAATGGCTCATCTGCTGGCTGTTCTGATAGTAAAATCTTCTGTGAATCACTTTGGGCACTCACAACCCATGTCTTGTCTAAACAGGCTTCTATTTCTTCTGTCTAACAAAAAAATATTTAATTAAAGTAGTTTCACTAAAGGTTTTTTTTTAATATTGGTGTGACTGAATTGTATATTGACTTGAAAAGTGATCAAGTCAGCAACTAAAATCCATTGCATGGTTTGAAAGATCTCAGTGAGCAGGCAGACTAAGTGTACTACTAACTATTTTTTTAAGATATTTTTATAATTTCATGTAGGTATGTTTCTTTAAAAGATGGTTGTAAACAAAATTGTCACCTGCCAAACTTCTATTTTCATATCAGGATCAACAGAGGTTATTCTCTGTACTGCAAGCTTTGCTAGCTGCAACGTGTCATTAGGCAATTCATCTGGCAAATACCAGGGACTTAAATTCTTGAACTTTGGCATCCAATACATCATACGCCAGAATTTACGAAGTGGTATACCTCGGGAGCCAAATATGTTTAAGAGCATCTGTTCTATCTCTGTATCCGGCATTACTTCTGTACTTTCAGAGAAAATTATATCATTATTAAAAGGGTATCAAAAAAATGAATAGAAATTAAGCAAACAAATTTGATAAAATACTCAAATATTTTTAGCTATTACTGGTATAGGTTAGAATTGACACTGTAAGCAGAGGAAAATGTAAACGATAAGTACTGTTATCTTCCATTTGTTCCAGTAAATCTACTGCACACTGCTGTTGTTTAGGATAATGCATAAATTCTGACTGGAATATATTGTTGGGTATAAATTTCCCTTTAGGCAACACGTCAATTAATGCTTTGTACACTTCAATATCTTTTTGGACACCAAACTCCTTCATTCTGGCTAAAGCAGCATAAATAAATTCTACATGACCGCGTCTTCTTGTATCCTGGCCCTCAAACATTTTTATAACCTGTAAGTATGTTTGTTTATTCTTCTGCGGTAGAGAGTAAAACGGATCGTGTACCATTACACGTTTTTCTGAATTTTGCCATCGTTTAAACATCATGATAGTAGGTCTAGTCTTCAAAATATTCCCCAGGATTTTGTTAGCCATTTTAGGTTATGCTATGGTCCCTGATTTGACTGGCAGCTTCGGTAACCTGGCAGCTTGATGATATTAGCTAGTTACTTCCCTTATAAGTCAAGATACTCTTAAAAATAATATATAACAATAACTACATTGTTCAATGCATTCAATTTAAATTTCATTTCACATTCATTGCTTTCAACTAGTTTTGACTGACTAGAGTGACAAGTGACACCTGATCACACCTGTGACACTGACATGACAATTTTTTTTTGTTACGTTCATTCGAGATTCATTCCTTTTTTTTGTACGTTCGTTCCTTACAGAACAGGCTAAGGTCAGAGACCATGCTGCCTATTCATTAGTTTAAAATTTTCCATAATTACGTTCGTTCCTTACAGAACATGCTAAGGAGAGACCATGCTGCTTAGTCTTTAATATTATTATAATTTTTATTTTTTTGTAAATCTCGCGGTCGCATATGAATAAATACTTAAATACTTAAATATTCTTCGACCTAATAATATATAATTTTCTTTTTTGTAATATTCCATGACATGACAATACTCATTATGTTCAATCAATAGTGTCAATTTTTAGCTGACTGAAATTTTGGAATAAGACATAGAACCTGCGTAAAGTATGCTGAACTACTTATCTGAGTGATATATTATTGCTGTAACATGGATGGATTTTATATGAGATAGGGTATACGAGCTAACGCATCACCTAAGCGATTACTGTGGCCCGTGGACACCCGCACAACACCATAGGAGTTGCGTTTGGGCCTCCGAAAAAGTAGAGTGTCTTCAAATCACCAGCACAATCGCGCTCCATCGTAGATCGCAAAGTCGCTTATCATCAGGCTAACTGGCGGTCAAGCGTAGGCCTAGCAAGGGAAAAATCAAATAGGAATTTCGTAATTTAATAAATCAGTTAAAATTTTGATATTTTATAAAAAAAAACACTATAGAATATCACTAATAAGTTAAGCCCGCCAAATTCAAATTACAACTGGTTTTTCGCAATCTATAGATCTATAACACATTCCAGATTCATAGCTGTAGTAATTGCACAATTAACTATACAATATTCACAACTGAGAATAAAAACCTCTGCTTATAAATCGATATTGTAGCTAAAAGTAGTGTCAATAATCAATTTTGACAGTTTTAGGCAAGTTTTTGGCTTTTTATGGACTTGTTATAATTACTACTGCTATATATCTAAAAATTGTTATAGCCCTGCAAATTTCAAAAAACTGATTGAAATTTGAATTTGGCGGATTCTGGTGAACGATCCGCCTTAAAAGCTTACAGAATTTACATATTCTGAAAAAGTTAGTTTCGGACTCAGGTTTCAGACCTCAGTAGCTTATTGGTTATCAATCGTTCATTATTCATGTTCGTTCGTTAGCTCGTTCAGTCTATAGCTTCTGTTTCCCTTTCCCGCGGTCCAAGTCATTCATTTCGTTCTTTTGCCAAATGTCATGCCAATTGCCAACATTACCAACAGCCAACCAGTTTACCAGTCAAAGTCAACCAGTTGAAATAGATGTGTGGTTCGCGCAGGACGTGTTATTCATAAACTATTTTATTACGTATATAAATACGAAAATCTTAAACTAACTTTGCGTTATAAACGCGCAAGGTAGAGTGTACTATTTATAAATGAAAAGAATCATAACTCCCTTTGCGTACCTTCTAGAAAGTGGTAAATAAGCAATATTAAAGTTAAAAAGTTAAAGTTACATAAATGAATGACTGAAGTTTATTATTTCAAATAATATTGTGTAAAATAATTTAATACCTATCTTGGTTTGAATTTATAAGTCGTGATCTTCAAGATGTCTAGAGATATTCATTTATGCTGTTTATTAGTCGTCGTCATGCTAAGTGCAACTGGTAAGTGTTTTTACTTGATTTGCTATAAAAACATTGTTACTAAATTATTACAATATCTAATATTATTATAATAACCAATTTAACTACTCAAATACGTTGTAGATATATAACTACCTCCAGCTATCTTTATAGATTGTATTGTATAAAATAATTAAGTGAATAAGTATCAAGTCTTTCAATTTTTATTCTATTCTCATAAGCTTTATTTCAAGGTCAGTTAATTGTAACGTGTTGTTTTCTTACGTGGGTAGGTACCTACGTATAGCATAATGAGTGTTTAAGTTAATGTACTTGTTTAGTAAGTTATGGAATCGGAGTGTACCTATTATTGTATTGAACTATATTGTTTTTTCTTCATTTTGGGCACAGAGTAGGACTTGTAACATTATGAGCTACTTTTGCGTTAATTATGGATTTGTAAAATTTAAATATTTTTACGGTTGCCAGTGAGTATTAATTAGGAGGTGCCTACACAGTGACTATAACAATCTTTGATATCAGGTATCTATCTATTTATAACTATAAATTAAGTAGGTAATAATCAACCCCTTTTTTCTAATTAATTGAAAATCGGAATAAAAATACTTCAGTAGGTGGGTAACTACCTACACTTTACCTACGTAAGTAGGTACTTACTTACTTAATTATTTTAAAATGAATTTTAAAAAAATCAAAAATTAAATAATAACAGATTTTTATTTAATTTTTGACTAGGTAGGGGCTTATGATTAGCCTATATCCCGCTCCTTACCAAAATTAGTTATTTTTAAATTAACAGGATTAGTCGTGAAAAAGTAGTTGCCTACCTAGGTACTTAGGGAGGTACATAACAAACTGATAAACGGACCTTTTGCTTTTTTTATTTAGGTAAATATATGTACCTATCTACCATAAAAAAGTCAAAATAGGTTCCTCCCAATTAAATGTCAAAATTAACAATTAAATAACCAGTTAGTCCCACGTGTACCTATGTTGGTAGGTAATCCAGAATTTAATTTCAGCGTGTTGGGAAAATAATAATATAATTTTATGAGTCTACGTTGAAACAAGAGGGCGTTTCTGGATTTGTTCCAAGAAACCGTATTCTGTACAATAATAACATAAAAAAATAACTGTGGGTAGGTGTATTATTCATACTCTTCAACGGTCCTTAGCGTAGGTCCAGGTCCCTAAAAAAATAATACAAACCATACCATCATGCCTGTTATCCCCGAAGGGTTAGGCAGAGGCGTACTAATGTACACCCACAGTTCGCCGGTATGTTTAGGTCCCATGTAATAGGGGGCGAGCCTATTGCCATTAACCGGGCACAAATTCCTAACTCCGAGCTGCGACTGGGAATTTCATAGAAAAACCCAATAACACTGCTCGACCTGGGAATCGAACACAGGACCTCTAACGTAGCAGTCGCGCTCAGGACCACTTGGCTAATGAGGCAGTTTAAAAAATAAAGTCAACAACTTTTTGCCTAAGAATATTAGAACGTTGTTCAAAAGTGTTTCCTTCGTCAGTCTATCTTTTCGTCATAGGTTACCAAATCGCCAAAAGGCGCTACCACAGTATTACAATTATTGTTATACTGTGACGCTACCATACCGTCCATACCAATTAGGTTGATTATTAGGACCTATGCCGAAATATCAGAATGGGTATTCCAAAACATGTTTTTAGATCACGTGTCGTTGAAATGTACTCATGCGAAAAATTATGACAAACCTACAAAATTATCTCATTATGATACCTACCTCTACTAGGAACTTTTATCGTCAACTACAAATTAACATTACAACGATAGAACTATGCGTTACAAAAACAATGCTTTGCTTGTATGGTTTTTTGAAGGCAACGATTATGGCGCCCACGCAATGCGTGTATTATCGCAATAAATTTTGCAAGTTCATTGGTTTCGAGTAGCTATAGATCTATTGACGATGCGCTCTATTTTTTTATTCGATGTACGAGTATATTCGAGGCGTGGTGGTCGAGATACAGCGTCTTCGGGCTCGCGGCCAAACGCCTACAGTCTGTGACGCGATTACCGTTCTCTTTGATACACTTCACTAGACACTTATCTAATATTTAATATTCTTTTCAGTCAATATGCTATAAATAATACATTGGCTTAGAAATAAAACTACTTTTTTATGGACTTTATTGCGTTACTAGCTTCCACCCCCTACTTCGTCCACGTGGAATAGTTACATAGTCTTAGCGTGATGATATATAGCCTATAGCCTTCCTCAATTAATGGGCTATCTCACACTGAAAGATTTTTTCAAATCGGACCAGTAGTTCCTGAGATTAGCGCGTTCAAGTAAACAAACAAACAAACTCTTCAGCTTTATTATTAGTATAGATATAGATTAGTAATTAGTAATAGATTACTTAATTCGATATAAATAAAAAGCGATAAAAATCGTAATAAGTATTAGGTGTATTTTCAATCTATTGTAGATATTAATATTATAAAGAGAAAATATTTGTATTTTTGTTTGTAATTATAAGCTCAAAAATACTGGACCACTTTAAAAAAATACTCTATTAGATTGCTACGTTATCGTTATCACTGAGTAAGATAGGCTATATTGATAATCGAGTTATAATATCGTCACTTTAGGGGGGAAATGAAACCGCGGGAAACATGTGCAATATTTGCATATGTTTCAGAAACTATTATGTATATCTTGGCTTTATTGAATTTAAATCATCAGAATTTTATTGATCACTAACAAGTTCACCAGGGCTTTAATTTGTACTGAAACTCAAAATTAATCTAATGTAAATTAAATTGAAATCCGCCGTTTGCCAGAACCTGATTAAATTACAAACAAAATATATAATATTATTGGTCAATAATTGTCTATTTGTTACCTTTTACGCCTAAAACGATTTGTGAAAACGTAATACACAAAGAGCTTCACATTTATAATTCCGTTGTGTAGTGGAGTAGTTAATAAAAATTAATTTGTCATTTAATACACCAATAATAAATCACAAATTCGTTATCAAGTATAACAATTTCGTCACTAATCGTCTGTTGATCGGATTTTTGAGACTTCATTTCCTTTCTCCTCAACATGAGAGAACGGCATCGGCATTTTCTGGAGAAATGAAAAATGAGAAATGAATGAAAAACAGAAAATTTTAAAATAGATCAATTATTTTGTGTTCGTAAAAATCTCATTTTAAACGTCATGGAGTTTTTTCTCCGTCAGTACTGCGCTAGTGGCGTGCAATTATGCCCTATTCGATTCAATAGACCCGTGATGAATATCGATGATGGCCTATTTGAAAAGCGCTGCTTTATTTGCTCGTATGCATAATTAAAACATCAATATAATCGTAAACTGGATGAGAGACTACTAATTCAACTGGTTGGCTATAATGAACTCTAGTAGAGATGTACCGATATAGACATTTTTTCCTATGTAAGAAACTAAAGACTGTTTTACTTTAATCCTAAACCTTGTTGTTAGGTAATGGATTTAGGTACTCTATTGAATAAGTTTCTTTTATGTAGGTAACCCTTGTTTATTTTTCACAAGCCACCGTACGGTTCTCAGAAAAAATGGAACAGCATTATTTAAAAGTAATGCTCACATTTGTTTAAACGTACAAAGACATAACTTGGATCTTCTTTGTTCTGTCTGGAACCTACTTGATTTTGATTTCAACTAGGAAGGGAGGAAGTGACGACAGATTGATTAAATGGTATTGTGTACAAAAATGAAAAGTAAAACATAATATATTTTTAAAATCCACTTGATCGTTCGTCACTTTGGTTATTTAATCAGCTGTATATAAAGAGAGAAATTAGGATTTTGGGACGGACCGATAGGCCTGTGTAGCATCTAATCCAAGATCTTTTACAAGTTTCAAGATAATATTTCCATACAAATATTATTTCAGATTGAAGTAGGAGAGTTCATATTTGAATATCTTTACGTCCAAATAAAAAATCTTTCTTATTATTGTGTAGCACGCAGTGTTGAATTGTTGAAATAGGTTAGGTATACACGTTAGATATCAATACACAATTCAAGCTCGTGCAAAAGGAAAATTACAGCCAGCCCGCGGCATGAATTCGGTCAATTTGGCGCCCCTAAGCCTTTACGTAATCAAACAAAATTTTGAAACGATATAGATTGAAATTCGATTTCAACTATGGGCACGTAAAGCGATTTTGAATGGCAGTTGAATTGTAACCAGATTTTGAAGTAATCGAATATTGAACATCACTTTTAGAATACTTTACTCAATTAAGCAAACAAATCGGTGCAACACATGAGGTAAAGACTGAAATTGTATAATTACCAGAGGATTTTTTGCAAATAAAGAGTGATAAGTGCCACTTATCGCTCTATATTTGCGAAAAATCCTCTCGGTCTGCCTTCTCTTATCAAATTGGGTTTCCTTGTCGTGGTCATGGGATACGGGCCTTTCACTACGACCATGAAAGGCAGACTTGCCTAGCAATAGGCCAGTTAATTGCCCCATGACTAGGCAAACAACACGAGCTTCATATTACTTCTTATTAACAAAATACGATGCAAAATGTAATCGTTACCCATTTGGGGTATTAAACCAACAATATTAATAAAGGTATTGTGTTCCGTCGTAAATTACACCCAAACCCTTGGCATTTGATATTTTTAAAGGAAGGACTTTACTTAATACTTGTTTTGTTTCGGGCAAAGAGTAATACCCCGACCTACTTCATTTGCCTTTTCAGCCAATACTGGCATTGCCTTTGCAGCCAGTACGAAATTTGGCTGAAAATGCGGTCAGGACCACTGTAAGACCTCATTAGCGTGGCATTTTTTCACTCCAGCCCACACTTAACATAATATTATCTCTACTATTATATTATTATAAAATTTTATTATAAAATTGTAAAAAAAAACTGTGTCTGTAAATTGAAGATATTAAACAAAACATGTGGCTTAGGGTATACATAAACATCTCCGAACCCAAAAAATGTGATTTTTTAAATTCTTGTTTGTTTGTCTGATTTACGATGATGATTTATGTTTGTACTTAGTTGCTTAGTACATAAACATATAGGTAGGTATGCTGGTTTATTTCGCTCCATTTTGATTAAATCATATCAATCTTGAATACTAATCTCTACTGGCGTTACCGCTTACAAATGTGATCGAGTGGAAATCAATAAGTGGACAAGTCTGAGTCGCAAACAATTGTAATACATGAACCTACGCATTAACCCATTTACAAATGTGGAATAAATCCTTTTTCTTATGATGTCGGAATGACGTAGGTACCTACGTTATCGATTCATGGCGTGGTTGATGCCTGGGGGAGCCAGCCTCGATTTCACCCTGCTGATCAGCTGGGTGAACCTGATAATCACTTAACTGGCACTAGTGGAGAGTCTGTAAACCACAATCTCTCTTACAGATATTTTACAGGAAGCGGCCATCGGGCCTCCACAATCTTATTTGTGGACAATATCTGACTGATAGACTGCTTGTCAGGGTTTTTGGTCTTTTGATTATCTCTAACGATTGTCATAGTTAGTTGTGTGACAATCGGTACCGGTGGCTTTAAGTATTCTCCGAGGCACTCTGGAGGAAGAATCTGAGAAAATGGGTTGACCATTCTTAACACAAAGATCCTTCCGTGCCGCACACTGACCGCCAAATAGCAGTTTCACCTGGCAGAGCTGTTGATCAAACTGTGGATCTAAGGTATTACTTAACCTCGCCTCTGCAAGACTACATTAAATAAAACAGCAAGGTAGTCCGACGGTTTCTTGAAAAAGAGATAAAAAAAAGATAAGGTAACGAAAAAATTCATAAAAGTAAATACCATCAAGGTTGTGTCTTAAATGCATTTACGTTGCAATATTGGAAACGATGAATTGAACCCTTGAAGTAAATGAAAAATTGGTGCCGAGAAGTCTTTAAATCGTAAACAATACCATACCACAGATAATAGAACGCTTATAACAACATTAAACATTAAGTAAACAACCAAATTGCTTGTCTACCATCTGGGTGATTTGAAATGTTAACCCTAAAGTTGTACCGTGTAGGTACAGTAATTAATATTAAGGGGAGGTCCCTCATCACTAAAATAAGGAGAGTGCCATATTATTTGAAAAAGCCGGCCGATAGTAGATACCAATTAAACTGTGTCGACTTTTGAGTTCATTTTAATGCAAGAATATGGTTTATTCTATCTTAATTGAGTGAAATGGCCAGTTTTCCAAGCATTCATTCAAATAGTTTTTTCTTTGCACCAACTTAATCGTTTCCACTTCGCGAGGAAGTTCGGAAACAAAGGAACACTGACTCCATTTACAAAGAATGAAACCTAGCTTTTATTAAATAGATAATTATACCAAAATACCTCAAATTACAATATAACAGCCATACATAACGTTATTTGTAAAACAAATATTATTGCAAGATAATCCATTGATTCATTCTTTCAACCGAAGGCTAATCGGGATTTATGAGGTAAGCCGCATAGTTTGGGGTGCGATTCCAGTCAGATGAAATTGTTTTATCCAAATTTATTACCCACAGGAGGCAGGCTTAAACATTTTCCGCGGAAATCGGATATTATAGATATATAAAACAGTAATTTATTAGTTACATTGTTTGTAGTTACATAAGTCCAGTTACAAATCACCAACACAAACAATAATGTTGATGTCCTTGTCGTGTCCTAAAGAAAGATGATGATTCAGCCGTAATTGCAATTTTGCGAATTTATTATTCGCAAATGAGACGATTAGTGGTAAGAATGGGGAGCATTAGTGTCGGGGTGTGATAATAAGGCTCGTTTTCCTTTCAAAAGTTGGGATGAAGTCAGCGGTCTGAACAAAAAGTTACCCCATCTGAGCGCTATGACAAATGACCGGTGCGGGCGCCGAGACATCAGTGGGACGGACGATTTGCTTCGCGATCATTCGGCCCTTTATGTACTTCGACATTGATATGTTTCCATAATAATGTTTTGTGTGGATTCCTTCACCTCAACGAATTGTCAGATTTGCCAGTTCATATGTGGTTGTAATTGACGCACGTAACTTTTAACGATGTTGTTGCATGAAGTAGGTACGTCATTGTGGATTCACTTTTATTTTTAAATTGAAAATGAATCAAGTGCGGATTGTGTTAAAATACAATTTGGTTAACGGTTTTTTTGCAAAAGATACACAAAGATAAAAATATGGAGGCCTTCATTCCATGAATCAAACTGTGATGATAAGATTATCAAATATTATTAAATGAGCTAATCTATCTTACTATCGATAGTACATTGATATGACTATCGTACGTCTAGATAGACAGAAGTTTCCTTGCAAATTATAATCCCTGTTAAAGGTAATCGTCGAGGAATTTTCCTTAGTCAATCCATATAATCCGCAATATGACCAATTAGTTGCGATTGATTGATCGGTCTCTTGTATCACAATAATAAACAATATTATTTAACTATACACGAAATATAATTAGAAAACGACCTATCATAGCCACCACTATGGGTCGCTTTGTTTGTAATAAATAATCAGGATTTCGTTTCGACCTTAGATCGTTTTGTAATTATAATTATTTCGTTTGTTTTCAGTATTTTTACTTACTCACGCTGAAAAACCACTGCAATCTGCCAACACGACCACGAATTGTCGTACCTATTGTTTAGTGATAGATTATAATTATTATTATCATACCTACCATTCTGTGAAATTAACATGTTTTTTTCTAAAATATTTAATTGTATTATAATTCGTTGTGGGAAATTGAGGATTGGAAACTGAAAACCGTTATCACATATTATCTTCTCACCCAATGTAACGGCGGTGATCACGCCACTCGGTTAGCTGATATTACGTACCTAGTGGTTTAAAGATTAAAAGTTCAATGAGTAACAAAAGAAGATAAAGTCGTTTAAATATTTTTTTTATGATGTTTATTTTCACATCCTCACACGACCCAGACACAGCACAGTAAAATAATAATAATAAGACTAGAGTGTTAGTACAAAAGTGTATTTTACTGTCCCTGTAGTAGGCAGAATCTATACTAATATTTATAGCTGAAGAGTTTGTTTGTTTGTTTGCTTGAACGCGCTAATCTCAGGAACTACTGGTCCGATTTGAAAAATTCTTTCAGTGTTAGATAGCCCATTTACTGAGGAAGGCTATAGGCTATATATCATCACGCTACGCGGACGACGTCGCGGGCAGAAGCTAGTATGTTATAAAGGGCTATCGTGTCCATTTATGGAGTATCATAGTATGATTTACGGATTCTATGAAATAATTTAGAAAAATTTGCTAAATATGGCCATTTTACCCCTTTTGTCTCATTATACTTTAAGTATATAACTACCTTGTTACTTTAGTGGTCCCAAGTGCGACGCTAGAGGTCTTGGGTTCGATTCCCAGGTCGGGCAATGTTATTGGGTTTTTCTGTGAAATTCTCAGTAGCAGCTCGGAGTTTGGAATTTGTGCCCGGTTAATGGCAATAGGCTCGCCCCCGATTACATGGGACCTAAACATACCGGCGAACTGTGGGTGACCCTGAGTAGGTACACCTCTGCCTAACCCTTCGGGAATACAGGGAGAATATATTATACATATATATTTTTTACCTTAGAAAATCCGTAACTATTTCTTATGGTGAAGCGCATCATGGATTAATCTGGATTCAGGAATATTCAGGAACCTGAACATTGATGTCTAAATCCATTATAACAATTATAGTACATAAATAAACATTTATGTATGTTGTAGCAAAACTAACAGATTACATTTCCGAACGTAAGGGTCAAAACATGAGTCATTTGTAAAAAAAATCAAACTAAATTATTTATTAAAACAAGAACACATTGATATTTGCTCGAATAACTAATAAAAGCTAGTTGTACAAACACTAATTGAAACTACAAGCTGCTGTAACTCCTAAAATATGTTATAAATCAAAGGTTGGGAACTTACTGTTTCATTATTCAGAAAGCACGCATAAATTCCCTACATACATAGGATCGAAATGAAATGTTGATTTATATTGGCATGACGAAGTACATCAGTTTGCTTTGATCTCCAACATTAGTAAGTTTTGTGTCATTTTATTTAAAACTACCCGTCTCGAAATGGTTTCTATTAAGATCTATATTCATTCATTCATCTATGCTATGTCCTGATCTTTTGTTTTTTATTGCGGCTGTGCATTGATGGACTGTATTTATTTTTAAAAAATACCAATTTCTTTATTAATAGGTATAACCGTTATAGAATCTGTAATCTGTCCGTAGTTTCACTCTCTTTCCTAAAATGACTTAAACATTTCCTAAACGTTTTTGCTCTTGAGGAAACGGGTTAGAATACAATTCCTAACGTTACTAAAAATATCTGATGTGCTCGATGGTAAGACCTCTTGGGGTCTAACTGGCTGGTGAAGATCCTTACGTTAGGGTCTAGCATGTGTTTCGACTTTTACGCGAAAATATATACTTGCATTGCGTTCTCTATCGCAGGTTCCGCTTTTTTTTCAATAGGTAAAAATTTAACGAGAGTGAAAAAATGTTTCTTTTTCGGAACGAGAGAGTGATTTGCTTATAATTATGGGTAAAGTAGAAGTAGTATTAGTAGAAAAAAAGTCCTGGTTGTGGAACATTCTCGAATGGAGTTTTGAGAGTGGCTGAGCTGGCCCATCTCGCGAAAGAATAGGAGAAATTCCAACATTCCGAATTGCTGGCCAGCTCGTAGGCGTGATGTAGGTACCTACTTACCTCAACCAGTACCACCTAGGTATGTTTTCCTATGTGAAACCTTGTGAAACGTAATAAGACATTCTATATTTAAACGCCCGGAAAATTCCAGCCAGCTCAATTGAATACTGTCATATCACAACACGTTCACTATTTAAAAAATTTGAAGTAGTAATGGGTATCTTTGTAATGTTTTAGTTTTTACTAATCTGGTGCTAAGTTTTGTTAAGAGCGATGATGAGCTTGATGGTAAGTCGTCTTCGCTGCCCATTCTATTTGCGAGGCCAGAGGATTTGCTGATGCGTTGCCGAGCCCTAAGAGCTCTTACGGACAGCAAACCTCCAGCAACAAGCGAGGGGACTTGGTTCTCACGTGCAAAAAACGAAACACACACCAAGGTCCTACCACTGAGCAAGTCAGATATTTTCTCGCCTCTTACGAGATGCCTATCTGGCATTGAGGAATTGTATTCTAACCCATCCCCAGCCTTCTGGGCTGCTAAAGAACAGGTTTTAACCCTTGGTAAAAGCTGTTCTTTTGAGGACCCTTTATTCTCGAGGGAACCAATTGCCAATTTTAGAAATTCTAGGCCTTATAGTTTCAGTTCTATGTATAAACTTATGTAAAGTACCCCTATGTACATTATATTTTTTTAACGGTACTTAAAACGAGGTAAATAAATTTTATACGTTTAACCTACTGTAGACTCAAACGGGTGTTTACTTTTGTTATCAATGTCATTATCACTCACTTGATAGTAAATTGGTGTAATAAACGCTAACATTAATGTCATCCTCGAGAAATATAACCCTTTGGAACAGATAACAGCGAAATTGTTCATAATTTCCCCGAATATCTTTCCCGTTTTCAACCGATTCTTACTTCGAAATAAGTTCTTGTCTGAAATAACGAATAGTCTTAAGTCTTACAAAGAAAGTTAAGACTTCTAGAAGGATATTAATAAGATAGGTAGACTAAACAGACTAAACACTTCTTATCGTCGTGAATCGAAAATTACTTTTGCGACGTTACGTCATTATAACCTGAATAATATCATTTATATCATTTATAAAACTACAGCTGTTATTTTGGAACATGTTTTTAGGATTAGGACCTTTATTGTGTATTTTTCTTTGTATTTTATTCAGTTAGAATGTCTACTAGACTAGAAAGACAAAATATGAACAGTAATTTAAATTAATTTACAGAATTTTCTAGACATTTAATCTGGAAATTAATCTTAACGGTTGTCTGCGCAATTCTGTTTCTAATCTTAATGCAAAATTATCAAGTGCTTTAATAACGCTCTTAAATATCTGTTGGATGAAGTCATCTTATCGTTAAAAGGACTCTTTGTTGCTAACAAAACGTAATAGTTTGTACCTATATTATACATTTTATTAGGTAGGTAGGAACCTATTTAATCTTGTACCTCCTTATGTTCTAGAAATTGCGAATGAGGATCGAATCCATAAAATCGTTCCGCTGTTCGATTACTTGATGTAATGTTACGTCTTGACTTTGAGTAATAGTTCAGCTAACCGAGAATTATATGCACAGGTGATGCTGATAACAATACTCATACAAGCGTGTGAAATACCTACACAACTATGTTATCTGACTAAGCTAAATAAAAATACAACGCGAACGCTGAGCACACTACATTATGAGGTTAACGATGAATCAAAACAAATAGACCAGCTACGTCATCGTGTCAAGGCAAGAATGACTTCCTATGGCATCGGAGCAATTCAATCAGACTGCCGTTCTGTACTTCTTAAATTGGTCCTCGATTATGCTTCGATTGAGTGAGAGCGTATGGTATAATATGTACACGACACGCACACATGCAAAAACATCGTACGATATAAGCCAGCCAATGGTAGAGAGCGGCGTGGTGGGCTCGGCTCCCCACTTCACCATCGGAATGCGTAGTGCTAAGAACGGCACTGTTAAAAATAACTACCTGTTTGACAGGATTAACACGATGTCTGATGACGTCCGAGGCCAATGCCAATTTTGAAGGGATTGTTGTCCTTTTTTCCTCAAAAGGAGTAATAAATAATTGAATATAATTACCAAAAAAATATTCGTCCGTTATTTTTGCAATAAATTTATTAAAACTAATGGAGTTTATTTGTTTAAAAATGGGAATAGCATGATAACATTAAAGGGCAACGTTGTATTGTGTGAAATAGGTTCTTTAAAATTTTCCTATCCAATCACGTTCACATGTGAGTAAACAGCTGATTGCGTGGACGCCACGTGAAACACGATCGGGCGTGGGTGATGCGCGCATGCGCACATATAAAACCAGATAACAACACTTTCTGATGAGAAAGGAAAATTATAATTGGAACAAAATTGTAAACAATAAATTAACTCTAGTAGGCGTAACTAATTATTACCTAATATAACCTTGACATGCAATTGGTCTCGTTTTTGCAGATGTAGATATCCTTAAAGAATTCGTTGTAACATATTAATCATATAAGGATTAACGACGCATTTCAATACTCTAATAAATCCATCTTGACCGAAAACAGAAAAATCGCGAAATCACCTAACGACAAGACGGATGAGATTTTGAAGACGATTTGGCCATTCGTTTTAGTATTCAGCTTGCCTTTCACTGTGTTATAGAACCATCGTTCATCACTGGTTTCCAATACGTGGGCTATCATTTATCAGTAGTTCGACAAAGTAACATTGAACAGCTGCTCAAGAATAGAACAGATAAATTTAATTTCAATTTATCATAATATGCGAAATATATTATAAGAAACTTGTAGAGATAGTTTTATTGCAACTATGTAAGTCACTTTTTACATTGCGATTGTTATGGAAGTCTTGCGACTATTATAAATATAAAATCTAATAATGAATTTGTGCAACTATAGATGTCTTATAGGAGCGTGGTAATTTGTTTGATAATCAAACATAATATGTTTACCGAATTTAAACACCTTACATAGTGAAGTGGCACCACAAATTGTGCTAATATGCGAATCGAATTATCAGTTATGAGTCTACTAGGAATAAATGCTGGGATCTAGTTTCAACCTCAAGTTCTCACGATCCATATTCAATTGATCATAAATACCATACAGTCTAGATACAACAAGGAATAATAGAATGGTTTGCAGAAACAATAGATTCTCCTTAATTGACTAGGCCATCAAGTATTACTTGACCAAGTTCTGTAATTGTATTCTACGTTGGATCCCTTTAAAAGATATGTCTAAGAATCCTATTAGGAATCCAGGTGTAGGCTCCGAATTATAAGTTTTCATCTTTCAAAGAGACTTTAAGGAAAGTTAATTTAAACTTTTCACCTAACTAAATACAAAGTAGGTAGGTACGTAGTTGTTAAATTCAGGAAATTTTACAACTACCTAGCATGAGGCAATTTACTCTGAATTAAGTTATATTGTATTCCCTACTAGATGTTGCCCGCGGTTTCGCTCACATCCCATAAGGATTTACTATAAATACACTTTTAGACGGCATATCAAGATGAAACAACAAGCAGTGGATAGGTTAGACCTCACGAAGTACAACTGTAAAAACTGCATCCAATTTTGTGCAATAGTTCTTGCATGATGCACGTACAAACATACAGATAGCCAAAAATTCTAAAGATAATTTCCCGTCCGAAGTAAATAAGTGAGTAAATATACTTTTTTTCTACCTTTTGGCGCAAGAAAACGATAATATAGGTATACCGCAAGGAAGTATCCTTGGTCCCGTATTATTCACCTATATGATTCTTTATAATTGAATAATTCAATTAAATAATTCTGAGTATTTTTTCCGTGCAGTCATCGTTTTCCCCTGTAGATAGAACATTGAACTGAACAAATTTATACAGCAAAATTAATCAATTCCTTAAACTAATATTGGGAATGTAATGTATGAATGTAATGAATGTAATATAGGTACACATTTTTAGATAATATATTTTATTTAAATAGATACCTCAGGCGAAATTAAAAATTAAAATATATACTGAACAAACATTTTTATAAGTACCTAATAAATTAAAAATACTACATAATACTGATTTCTGACACTTACGCGAATATTAGACATTGAAATTAAGTACTTTTTACGGATTTTATCGCGTTGTTTTGTAATTTTTTTATTTCCGGGACCTTTCGTTTCCTTTACAGCATCCATGGTCACGGGCAGACTGAGGTGTGAGGTAAAAGTTAGTAATTTTAACATCAAGACGACAATTTAGTATTTATTAATTACTTGATATCATTTTATAGTTGTAGGTTGTCTTATCATATCCTAATCGCACTTAATTCTATCCAAAATAATAGATTTATTTTGCTACTTAGGTACTTAAAACGTCAATCATAATTTAGGGAAGCTCTTGGTGTCTAGTCTTAAATAACAACCAGCTACATGGTCGCTAAGAAAATTTTTTTTTTTTAAATAACTACTGATTTTTGTAATGAGAAAATGTGACAAAATGTGCAAAATAATATGCCAAAGATGCATGTTGCCTCTTTGGCATGGCTGCGTGGTTGATGCCTCAATAATAATAATGAATGTAGACTAAGGGCCACTTGCACCAACTTCTTAAATGTGTTTAAATTGTATTTAAACACAAAATTTGTATGAAAAATTGTGTTTAAATATGATTTAAACACATTTAAGAAGTTGGTGCAAGTGGCCCTAAGTCATTTTGTTTGATTTATATTCGTATTCTACCTAATATATTTTTTTATCAACAGGAGCATTGAAAGGGCAATGCAAAAGGGAAGACGATTTACTACAGAGATGTTCAATGGCTCTACCGGTATTAAGTTCACCTGAAATTTCATTTGCACTCACACGAGAGGAATTGGACAAGAGCTGCGTGTAAGTAAATCCTTATTGTATGTATTTAGTGTAAATACTCCATATATACGCGGAACCAGTAGCTCAAGTACGAACACTTTCGTAAGCGTATTCTTATCAAAATCAAGGATAATTTGTATGAGAAGGAGTTTAATGAACTTAGAGGAAGCGAAAGTGGTGTGCCAGGATCGTAGCAAGTGGAAAATCTATAGTCTCTGCCTAGACAGGCGTGAATATCTGGTATGTATGAGATTTGTAGCAGAAAAAAACTCGATACGTTTACGATACGAATTCGATAGTTGTACGTGTTTGGGCTACTGATATTATAAACCTAAATAGAAAGCTAATTAATTGATCATAATACTATATAGTAGCTGCGACTATATTTTGAGTAGTCACTTAACAAAAGAAATAATTTATTTAAATTAAATCTATCAAAATTGATATTTATGATACCGTAGATATTTCAGTGGCTGTTAAAATGTCGCTCGTCCTAAATTGTTTGCTATACCAGAAAACCAAATATCTAGTAGTCGTTACAGGTAGTGAGAAGTTGGAAATTCTAATTCAATACCTAACTAATTAGCAGATCGGTACCTACTAATATTTCACAATCGGACTGCGAAAGTTCGCTCGCGTTTTCGCTCACCGCGCGTAAGAATCATGCAATATTTTGGATGGAATGAAACTGATACGACTAATCGACTGCTACGTTAGCGTTTCTAGGTTCAATCGAGCAGTATTGTTTTATTTTTATATGAAATTCTTATGCCAAATGGCAAAAGTTTATGAATATGAATATGAAAGGCGTAACCCTTCAGGGAATACAGGCGTGATATGTAATATTTATAAATAAACATAACATACCATCACGCCTGTATTCCCCGAAGGGTTAGGCAGAGGCGTACTAATGTACACCCACAGTTCGCCGGTATGTTTAGGTCCCATGTAATAGGGGGCGAGCCTATTGCCATTAACCGGGCACAAATTCCTAACTCCGAGCTGCTACTGGGAATTTCATAGAAAAACCCAATAACACTTTGCTCGACCTGGGAATCGAACCCAGGACCTCTAGCGTAGCAGTCGCGCTTAGGACCACTTGGCTAATGAGGCAGTTGTATTTATAAATAAAATTTAAACAATAACGTTCTTAGATCGAAGATCAGCTTTAATTTTAATGTTCATATTACCGAACACTTGCGGGGGTTCTCGTGTTTTCACTTCAGCGGTATCATGGCGCAGCGCAGCCTCTCATTTACGCCGAACCAGAACTTAACGAAAGTAAGTTTAGCTAAAGAGTTGGCTACGTCGGGGACGAACTTTCAGCGCTGGAATGGCGCGGTTGGTACGCAGTTAGCTCATCTTAATTTAGTACTCTTGTTTGCGGTAAATAGCAATTTGAAACTAGTTGTCGGACTTCACTCAGCGCTTCATAGAGGCTGAATAGCCAATGAAGCACTTTACTGCGGTAGGGTCGGCAAACACTGAAATGTGCGATATTAGCATACCTCTCTAAGGGTGATATTTTTTCGTATAATCTGTTGTGTAGCATACATTTTGGCTGTAATCCAGAATTATTCTTGTGCCTACGCAACGTTGTTTACTATAATGTATTAATAAATAATAATATGACAGACGCTCGTTTCGTCGGTTCGTATGCTCCGGATATTAATATTATCTTTCTCTAAGGCATCATAATAAGATTAAGAAAGGTCACCATACGAAGAAATTATAGAAACCCGCTAGTTTTTTTTTTGTATTGATTAAGTGGGCAAACGAACAAACGACCCTGTAAGTAGTTATCGTAGCCTATGGACACCTGTAACACCAGCAGAGTCGCTGATGCGTTGCCGCCTCAAGATCCCCTACAGACTGCAGACTTCTTGAGCAGTAGCAAACGAGTAGTACACGCAAAAATCGAAACAAATGCTTTACGACAGAATCCGACCTATGGGTGGTCGCCAGCCTGTCAGTCCCCTACATATCCTCCTACTACCGTGCATAGTATAACCAACTTACTAGTTACTGTTTTAAGGTTGTTGGAATGTTGTTTTAAAGGTGGTGGACTCAGCTAACAACTGTGGTGGTACCACTGCATGCCAGATACTCGTCGCTAAACAATAATATGCTAACATTATTCTTTTCTGAATAGAAGGGCAATGTAGCCAGTAAAATTACTGGGCATGAGACTCGACTGGATGACAACGCGCTAATGATATTACTAGTGTTGCTGGCGTCTATAGGCTGCGATTACTATCCAACGGCCTGTAAGCTTGTCTGTCATCTTGTAACAATGAAAAAGAGGGATATCGCTATACAGATTAAAAATATCGCCTATCTCTCGCTTGTAACTTAAAAATTATCGCGTATAAACATGTATGGACTCAGTTTTTTCTCTTATCATCGACCTTATCAAGTACCTAGTGAATTGATGAGGTCCCAATAGATTTTATCCTAGTGGTCCCGAGTTTGACTGCTATGCTTGAGCTCCTGGGTTCGATGCCCAGGTCAAGCAAAGTGTTATTGGGTTTTTCTATGAAATTCCCAGTAACAGCTCGGAGCTTGGAATTTGTGCCCGTTTAATGGCAATAGGCTCGCCCCCTATTACATGGGACCTAAACATACCGGCGAACTGTGGGTGAACTGTGTAGTACGCCTCTGCCTAACTCTTCGGGGAAAACAGGCGTGTTGGTATGTTATTAAATATAACGCAACAGTTGATATTGACATGTTTGGAATGGAGTCCAGGCTGTGGGCGAGCCATGCTTTGCCTCGAATGGGCCGTCTTGACCGAACTAATAAGTGCCACGACCTCACAGAAAACCGTCGTGAAACAACGCTTACATTGTGATTCGCCGAGTGAGTGACGATACCGGAGGCCCAAACCCCTTTAAAAGGCCGCCATCGCACTTGCGACTCCTCTGGTGTTGTGGGCCATGGGCGGCGGTATCGCTTCCCATCAGACGATCAGTCTGTTCGTTTGACCCCTTAGCAAATCGAGTGTTAAAATAATTTTATTTTGACAAGTAGGAATAACACTGATGTATATACGCAGTGGCTATTGAAGGTCAACTACTAGGAAGTCGCGGACGTCAGTATTCACATTGGATATATATTTTTGATAGTTTTGTGCTTATTACCACTATAAATAAACAATTTTAATATTGGTTTTCTCACTACTTTCCTCATACACATTTGTCATACAGTTTTATTTTTATTGAAACTTGTATTGTCAATTAGAGAACCAATTTTTTGTTTGTTGTTTGTCCTGCAATACAAATTCGTATGGGTTTTTAGCAAAATTAATATTGGTCATGCATGTCTGATAGATAATTTTGGTGTTTCATTAACACAATGTCGATGGACACAGATCAAGCAAAAAGGTTAGTAGATACGTGTTGACATAAATTTCCAATTCAAACGCAATACCAAAATAAATTGTTATTCAAACACAATTAATCTTGGTTCCTGCTCTACCATTTCGTCCAAAATACTGTAATGTAAATGACTGCCTCATTAGCCAAGTGGTTCTAAGCGCGACTGCTACGCTAGAGGTCCAGGGTTCGATTCCCAGGTCGAGCAGTGTTATTGGGTTTTTCTATGAAATTCCCAGTAGCAACTCGGAGTTAGGAATTTGTGCCCGGTTAATGGCAATAGGCTCGCCCCCTATTACATGGGAGCTAAACATACCGGCGAACTGTGGGTGTACATTAGTACGCCTCTGCCTAACCCTTCGGGGAATTCAGGCGTGATGGTATGTTATTATATGTTAAATGTAAGCGAATACAATCTATCTATACTTACTAATATATAAAGCTGAAGAGTTTGTTTGTTTGTTTGTTTGCTTGAACGCGCTAATCTCAGGAACTACTGGTCCGATTTGAAAAATTCTTTCAGTGTTAGATAGCCCATTTATTGAGGAAGGCTATAGGCTATATATCATCACGCTACGCGGACGAAGTCGCGGGCAGAAGCTAGTTCTTGATAATTTTACCAAGTTTGGAACGATTTTCCGGTCGTTTATTTCAAGTGAAGTAGTAGTAGATGAAATGGTACAGTAGGAACCTAGATTAACGGTATCAATCCGAATAATAACGCAAATTTATAAAATATTTTTTTGGATTACGATTTATTTTGGTATTACATTTTTGTGGACAATTCAATCTCCGCCGCACTCTTAAGGACACTCTTAAGGCTGTTTGTTTGCGCCAACGAATGTTGTTACCATTTACCTCCAAAACGGTTGGACCATTTGGGACGCGGTATGTGAAGAGTGCGTAATAAAAATTTGTAAGCTTTAGTTTTCAATTTACACATATTATCATTATCATGTAAGCTGGCTGGCTTGATAGTCGCCATGTATAATACTAGCTTTCAATTGCAATTTCGTTCTAGTAGTATTAAAGCGAACATCAATTTTGATACGTTGAAAGCTTGGAACGTGCCTTACCTTCGTGAAATCCGAAGAAGAAATAGGTAAAGTCCTATGGGTATCATGCTATTTCCGTGCTTTATTTCAGCAAATAGTCTGCCGTCTATTCATTTCAAATCATAGACTAGCTTACACATTTAATTTACTTATTTTAAACTTTTCTAACTTCTTTCTAAAATCTAATAATTCATTTTTTTATAATTTATTTAATTAGATTATATACATCTAATAATAGCAAATTCTAATCAGTAATTTATGACTTCCTTGTGCGCAGTTGAAGGTGGGAGAATGAGAACCACAAAATTCTTTTTTTTTTTGCAGTTTTTTTTAAATAACTATTTACTATAAAAACGTTAAAATCGTTTTGCAGTGTTTTTTGTTAGACAACGTGTTTTTTTTAATAAATTGATATATTTATGCAAATCATCGTGTCTTGTTGCGGAAACGCTTATACTACGTCGCACTTTTGGTAGAAGGATATTACCTTCGCGAAAAAAAAACATCTAGAAAAAAGCGAATTTGTGAAACTAAAAAAATCACATTAAAATATTGCATACATACACATACTGATTTCTTTATTTCAATATATTGCATACACATTTAAAATGTTGTGTAAATAAGCAGTTACCTAAATAAATTCCTGGCTGTTTTCCGCAGTTTCAATCAGTTCATCACCGAGGAGCCTGGCGATCTTGCAAAATTTTATCGTAATCATGAGCGGCTTAGTTGTGGAAACGTGATGAACTGGCAGACATTTAGTTACTTTCAAATTTATAATATTATATGGACATAATTTATTTTTTACGACAATCCTAGTTATCCCTTGTATAGTGGCTGGGTTTTTTTATACAATTTTTTATAATACACAGTCTAGGTGCTTAGACTTAGAATAACTATCTATTTTTTTACATGCGGGAATCAAACTGCTACATGTGGTTTAGAAGCCGTTTGCTCAGTGATTATTTCGATAATGTCATTGTACTCGTGTATAAACAATACGTTACTATTTTCCTCTAAGAAGGTATCTACATTCTACTACTACCTACATTCCGTAACATTATTGATTATCACGCAATTTTTGTTACAGTGAGCTGCGCATGGGCATCAAATGCATTGACAACTACACAAACGTTTGTATGGAAAAGCACGAGCAGGTCGTGTTTCGGCGCATCTACGCCGGCATCACCGACGTGGTACAGGAACTGTGCACAAGGGGCAAATACCAGGACGAGTACCTAAAACATGCGGACTGCGTGAAGATGGTCAGGTCGGATTACGAGACGTGCAGCAAGAAGTACGAGGTGACCCTGATGACGTTGGGCAACCATCAGCAGGAGGATCAGTACCAGACTGATCACGGTGGATTCTCCACCAGCCATGAGGATCATCTTAGAACTGTTTGTTGGTAAGTTGATATCACGTTGAATTCAAGCCAGTTTGTTCGTTTCAGCATCTATACCTTATACTGTTCAAATACCAGGCATAGCTCTCATATCAGAACTAGCTAATGCTATAAAAGGTATAGTCCACCACGCTGGTCTTGTGAAGGTGGGCACGCTTCACAAATCTCTGAAACATCTAGATTTCCTTACAATGATACCGTTTAAACGCCTGATACAAATTCTAATCATCATTGAGACTTGACAATCCATGGTCTTATCACTAGGCTATTGACCGTTTCCTTCCCCACACGAAATCGTTACGAATCTAGACAGGAGCATTTTTTGTGGCTTCACTTGATAGCTTTCTTTCTAATATACGATATGAATTTTTGAGAGTTGTATGTGTCCTACCTAAATAATCCATTGATCTGGTGCTTGCGATGAGTTATTAATCTTAAGCTCACCGCATGGTTGAGTTACAAAATCACCAGATGAGACTGATAAACTCAAAGGCGTTAAGGCTCTTTCTCCGTTTGAAGAAAGAGCCTTACAGAACTATTACAGACATCGTCTTGCATTGTATGCAATTCACACGTTTGTTACAAACTTTATCTGAACTTTAAAAGAGACTATGATTCTCTGAGTTTATTTCGGTGATTCTTCTCAGAGGTCTTTTCAGAGGAGTTATGAAATGGCGGTGCCATCTAGTTAAAAAATATAAAAGTAAAAGTGTCCTTAAAAACTTTATTTACAGAAATAAATATCATTTATCATTTAAAAATCATACCGTTGATAAAATCGTCTTTTCTTCGCCCATTATTTTAGATAGATAAGTCTGAGATAGATATTTTCTAACTTTAGATAACTTGCACAACCTTAACAGTTTAAGAAATATTCAAAGAAAAACAGCAAACATAACCACTCTACACTGTCAATGGTTGGGTATTGTCTCATAATCTCGTACAGGCTTAGGTATTAAATTACTCATCTAAGTATAGATTATATCATTTTGTATAGTATCCATTGAATTCTGAGAACTTACAAGATTGAGCGTTGTTTCATATTGAGATATGCAAAGAGCCAAATAAAACTGATTTCGGAACAACGTGTTGCTCAGATTGCAGATATAAAGATTTAGCAAACAACAGTATAATAAATTCCTTTGCTTCTCTGTTTACTTTCCGTTCTGTTTTATTGGTATCAAATAAATTAAACATTCAAACAAAAAGGTTTATTATAATCTGTAACCTCTCTGTTCTTTTATGTACCTACTTACATAGTCACAGATTCACAATGCATGTCTAAGGGAGGTCCCTTAGATAGATAGGTATCTATCTGTCTATCTTTACAAATTTCAAAGAACTTGAGACACTTAACAGTGAAATCCATACTGATAAATGTAGCCTCCTCGCTAAATGCTCTCGTGCGCCATCCGCCGACTTTACTAAACTCGGAATTTTAATTCGATTCCAGATTTGACAATTTCAGTGTTGCAACGTTATGACAAGTACTAAATAGTGACGTTGCGAAATATTATTTGATATGGAAATGGAATATTTCCGGATCGATTCTTCTCGTTTATAATTTTACTATCGTAAACTAAGTATATCAGGAAATTAAATATTTCTGAACCGATAATTTAGTTTTGACGATCAATTAACGATCTGAGACTTTTCTTTTATAATTGAGTGTGAAATAAATAAATAAATGTGATCATGAAGGAACATGACAAATAAAACAGATAGATGTATTATGGTAATAATTTATTTTATAAATTGTCGCCGTCATCGCTATCGCTATCGCTGTCACTTTCTGTAACATTTATTATAAATGTGTCTGTGATATTGTCAATTAACATATCTAGCCTACTCATTTTTTCCTCTTCTTTGACAACATGGGATACGCATTTAGACCATTCGGTAGCCGTAATTTTTTGAATGCCTTCCTGAAATAAATTTCTCACGTCTGTCTATTTGAAGGTTTTATTATTTTGAGCTACATGCCTCTTTACCTGCGCCCATATCAATTCGATAGGGTTTAGCTCGCAATGGTAAGGGGGCAGTCTTAAAACCGTGATCTGTGCTGCCATTTCGTCTACAGCGTACTTATTAAAAGACTCGTTATGTGGAATCAGTTCTAAAAGCGTAGCTTCAACCATATCTGGTTCGTAATGAATATTTTTATTTCAAAGCCAATCCAATGATTGTTTATCGATTTTTGTGTGCATCACTACACTAATAAATGTGGTATCATTATTTCACAAAATGACAGTAGCTAATGTCAAATCTAAAATCGAATTAAAATTCTGACTAATTCTGAAATTGTTTCGGAAAGTTTCTTTAGGTGTCTGGAAGATTGAAATCTGTCAGTCTGACAATTTGAGCAGTCCAACTTGAGTGCAGATAATATTACCCGAGACGATATGGGTACAACATATGCATATGCATAGATTGAGATGACACAATTTCGAATGACTTATAATTATAAAATAACTTATAATGGCAAACATCATAGGCTGCTATAAAATATGCTGTTCGTTGTAGGCGCTTAGCACTGTTGTCAATATGTTACCATTAATTAAAAATCTCGCAGAGATCCATCCAATTTGATACAGAACTGGCTGAACTCGTTTATAGCTAGTCAACGCCACACCGCCACTTCAGTGGTTAGCTATTTTGTTTGTTGGCAACCTACAAGGCCGATATCTATTGGGAATCAACACGCTTTCATACATGAATATGTTGTCTTATTGAATGACTACGAAACCAACGGTATCACTCATTTTCAAATTTCCCAAATTAAACTGTCATGAAAGTTATCAAGAGAAGTACTAGAGAGTACTTCAAAGAGTCAGGAGGAGTCCTGAATATTGAATAGTCCGCGTTAGTAAAATATTCAACAAATCGAACTGGCTCCCCAGCCTCACGAACTAATTACTTGTCTGAAGCGTGATTTTCACTGATAATAATACTTATCTGTACCAATTTACATGTAAATTAACAACGCCCGACCGTGGTTCGGGGCCTGTCGACTTTGTAATATAATTTTTCTGATTTAGATTTTGACTGAGTCTTTATAATATCGCAGTGAACATCAAGTATTCCATGAAATAAAAGTGATGTTCAAACCCACGAAAAGATTCTTGACTTAGCGTTCATTAATTTTATCGAGTTCACGCAAATTCTATGAATTTCTCGGATAAGTTGCTGTTACTGTTAAGAAATTGCTGGGAAGACATTTTCTTCGCTCGTTTTTCTTCTGTCTCCTCGCCATTAAACCCTGATTAAGATTCAGTTTGGATTAAGTGGTGTACTTAAGAGTTTTTCGGTGTGTTAATGACTTCTTTATCCCCACCGTTCCATACAATTGAATCTACAATTTGTCGGATATTTGTTGATTTGCGAAAAAGGAAAACTGCGTACTAAAGAAATAAATGCTTACTTTATTTCTCTATTTCCTCTATCCAATGTCTCCTTGAAACGGCATTACGTTCGTTATTTTCGGTAGACTATGTTTGCGTAATATTTTGGCCTCTCTGGCCAGAATTGCATTTGCATCAGAATGTTGTGCGTTTGCCCAGTTTTTTCTAGTTAAAATATTCGTACACTATCAGAGGATTTATACATCGCTGGCCATGCACTGACACAATGGAAAGATGAACAAAAACAGTGCTATTTCCACTCTGGAAAAGCAACTGCGCGAACTGTGCCGACTGTGACGAGCTGAATTAAACCGTGTAAAATTTTATTTCAAAGCTAATGTTTACTTTAACGGAACACACGGAAGGAATCCTCTTAGTAAAAGAGCTTTTGACATGTTAAACTAAATCAATAGAGAATTTACTAAGTACTTAATTATGTTTTAAGTTTGTTTGTTATTTCAAAATTAAATAAATTCTTTTGAGTTAGAATTTAATTAACACATTCATCAATCTATTTACTGTCCTTGTGCTGGGCACGTGTCTCCTCTTAGTATTAAAGAGTTTGTATTTCATCACACTACTGGCCTGATTGGCAGATTTCATACGTCTTAAAAAAAATCTAAGGCATGTGGTTTTATTTCCTTCGGGTTGCTTTATGAAGTTTTCATTTACAAAGTTTTGATTCCGAAAGACGAGACTTATGACTCGCGCGGTTTCATTTCCATCCCGAAGGACTTTTCCTATATCCTTCTCCAAGGTCCGATCTATAATTATACTTACCAAAATTGGTTCAGCGATTTAGGCAAGAAAAGGCCTTTTCCTGCCTTTTCCTACCTTTTCTTGCCTAAATCGCTGACCTAAAGACCAAGTTTCTTTCGTATGGATGGTTATATAGATTTTCGTGAAGACTTCATCAGGCTCTTGGCTCTGTAAATTTGGCACTGGAACCTAAAGCTAGTTTGGCCAGCTATTATTATGCATATGCAAGCTTATTTCGCTCGCCACTTACTGCAGCTCTGTTAAGTTTCAAAGGGCATACAAAAGCGGGACAATGTGAAGTTCTACTTATGCACAGAGCATTTACTTCCACTAAGACAATATCTCTACGTCTATTAAGTTATATAATTTGCTTTCAGATTTTAAGAATGGACGTACTGCATAATATGTGTTTACAATTATCTGAGACCTCAAATCTATTACTACTTTATATTTCTTTGTTAAATTAAATTTTTGTATTCAAATTTGAAAATTTCCATTGTTGGATGCTGTGGCCTTCTATAATTAAGGGGTACTTACATTTTGCCGTACATGAGCAGAAACTGTAAATCAAATTTATATGTATTGTGTGGAAGTCTTTAATATTGTGTCCTTGTTTATATACACAAAGAAAGAGTCCAATCCAATCACATTATATGTATGCATTAAATATTTATTTCATCAAATCACGTAAGGGCCGCAGTACTCACGAACAATAGATATTGCATAGTACCTATCTGGAATGTGTTACTTGAAAGCCAAAATTTTGGTATTTACCAAAATTGGCCAAACTTTCTACATAATATTTTAACGCTGCAAAATTAAACAGTGCTTATTCTCTTGGCGAAATAAAATGTAAAACACACCAGATATCAGACAGACCACATCATATAATACTATAACTAATGATCTCCGGTAATTGGCTATCGTATACCCGAGTATTTACGTGTGGGGCAACACAGGTTACCGTTCGCTAGAATCATACTATCAGTTTTCAAATTTGGTCGATGCTCCGTTTGTCTTTTGTTTACAACAGAGGGTGTTATATTGAGATGTTATTTATTAATTGAGATGGTACTTATTTATCTTTGATTTAATGATCACTTTAGGTCATTTCACGATCATCCGCAAGTTTAGAAATATCAAGCACTACCCATTACCACTGACTTTCCATTTTTGTCAATGTTTCATTAAAGTCCAAAAAAATCTGAAAATGTTTCTATATATTAGAATCAATCTTATGTTTCTGTTTAATAGAACTAAGAATAAGACGACATAGAGCATTAGCTGCTAAATCAATGACGAGGTCAATTGACTTTAATAGCGATAAATAGCAGAGACAATTATTATGCTCGCGCATCTGCACTAAGGAGGACATTACTGTTAGTGATGCTGTCTATTGCAGTCTGTGTAAGTGTGACACCTGATAACTTCTTTTGTTCAAAAGAACCTTCTTTTAGTTATTTTCATTATTATAATGATGCGTCTCTTCCGTAGACCGTGCGTCTATAGTTTTGGGAAGTTTCATGAAAGTATATTCAATATACATTACCTAAGTAAGGTGCTTCTCTTTATTAATAATAATGTATAGTGCTATATGCCTCACCAATAATTTGAATCTTCCTTAGCCTGACGAGTCGATTTGCAACAATTTTAACCTGCTATTAATACACCATTAGAATTGTGGCCTTTAACCTAGCATGATTGTTTTATTTGGCTCTTTGTACCTACCTATTACAGTAAGTCTGCCCTACAGTTGTAAGTGGCATTAATTTGGCCTATTTATTATGGAATACGACGTTTGTACTCGTCTAAACCGCACAATCACTTCTATATTTTGCGTCTTGAAAGAATTACCAGTACCTACCTTCTCAATAAAGTCACTCCATAGCAGTTTGCCTGAAATAGTCTTCTCCGGAATTGCGATAAATCTCCCAGTTTTCTACGTTTGCTTCTAGTCGACTTCGACGTACCTTTTTTCCATGTAACCCTTTTATCGGGGAATTTTCTTTATAACGTTATTTGCTGTTCCGAATAGGCATCTTTTCATCAGATCAGATGGACTTGAAAAGCAATCTCATATAGCTAAAAGGATTTTAGGTTTTATTAAAAGAGTTGAAGACAGTGCTGTTTATTTGAATATTCCAAGTTGTAATTGTGTCTCTAAAGGGTGCGCATGTATAATGATAACGGACCTTTGCCTTCGCAAACTTTAATAACTGTAGCAGATTTTGGTCTGAAAATTCATTAGGCTCCTTCTATGCAAATTGGGCAATATTTAAAACTAATTTGATAAGCTATTTTGATCCTTAAACGTTCGTGCTTAAGGCCTATTTTGTTAGTATACAGTTTTTAATAAAGTTGTGTCCGTTTCAGTTCATTCCAAGAGTACCTGATGTGCTCGGAACAGACGGTGCAAAGGTCCTGTGGTGACGAGGCTGCGTTGTTCACAAGCGCTTTCCTAAAGAGGATGGCATCGAACATTATTAAGGTTTGTAATATCTGGAAAATATTGGTCCTTTTATGCATATGGGACGATATCACCTATCATCCGTATAAAAGGACCAATCGTACTACTTTGACAACAATAAGTACACAAACTTACTCATTTGTGAGTCTAAGAACTCAAGTTAATTTATAAAAGAGATTTACTTGGCTGGCTTTGCCTGTGTTACGACTAATTTTATCTACAAGCGGGACAGTTTTCTAGAGGTTACACAAGATTTCACTTCTAAAATAGTGATTTGGACGAAACCCGTTTCTGATGCCGTAAATAAAGTCTGGTTTTACTACCATACCGAGTGCGATAGTTATTTAGGAAGAAATGCGGCTAAAAGAACGAAACTTTCCAAACTCTAGGAACTTTATTATTTCTTTCACAAAATTACGAGTTTCCTGAAGCCAAACCGTGGAGACAATGTCGTGACGTGAAACTCTTCAGATTTCGTTCGTGACTCCAAAACTGTAGGTGGAGTTGTAAATTTTGTATTTGTGGCCTGAATCGGTTGTACCGAGTAAAAGTGAAATGTTTATATCAAATAGACTATAATTATTACTTTTCAATAGACAAAGACCAGCACTGTTTTCTGAAAAAGATCGTGACAAATAAGTTGTACCTATTTGGTTGATTACACAAGCATAAACTCTCCTACTATCACGTCTGTAATCCCCGAAGGGCGAGGCAGAGATATACTTTTCAACCACGGTGGCGCGATGTCCCATGCAAAAGGGAGAAACCTGTTACCATTAACTGGGTACAAATCCACGGATACAAGTAATAAGTTCAAACTCCGAGCTGCTAATGAGAATTTCATAGAAAACACTTTGCTCTACCTGGGAATTGAACCCAAACCCTCTAACCTAGCAGTCGCCCTTACGACCACTAGGTGACTGAAATGGAACACTGACAGTTTTATACTTTAGGCACATCTTTTGCCGCTTATTTCTATTTGATCCAAGCAAAGTCAAAGTATTTCTGTTAAAACTGTAGTTCATAACGTTACAAAAGTTTAAAAGCTATATTTGTTTTACAGAATTTCTGCTTCGAATACAACAAGCAGGAGTGCGGTTTACCTGGAAAGGGCAGTAATATGTCCCACAACATTCTACTAATCAGTGTTGCAACTGTTGCAAGCTTCGCGCGCTTATCATTTTATGCGTCTGGCAACTTAGTTCCCACGTAAGTTTTTTAAAAGCAGGGAACAATGCAGAATTTGAATTTCGAACGCCTGTGCGGTGTGAAATTGCCAGTACGCAGTTTGAGTGATGCAATGTTTAGTGAACTGTAAGAAATGAATGCGGTTAAATGTTGCAGTTATTCGGTTAAAAACCTGATAGACTATTTATTGTAGTTAAAGGTTATAATCTCATTGTTTTATGCCTTTTTCGTCGTCCATTGTAAAATTATTTAAGTAGTAAATTATCAGCACTGAGTGTTTTGTGTACATAATTCCACTAAGTTGTTGCCAAATAATTGTAGTCATTGATAGATGTAGAATATAAATTATATTTTTACCTGACTATGCATAACCAAATAAATTTCATAGGCTCTGTGTATGTTTGGTTATTTTATTTTTCCAGAGCCTATGTAGGAATTAATAAATATAAACGAGAAATTAATTAATTAGTCAAACTAATACGCATTCACAGAAACCTTTAGTTTTTTTAGTCGCGTCGCACGTAACATATTTTATGGTTTTTTATAAGTTATTTTAAAAAATAATAATCGGACATTTGAAATTGCTCAAAGAAACATGAAGGCTTTTTTATTTTTTTACGTTGTCATTGAGTAAAAAGGAATTAATGAAATTATTAATTTGTTAATGTATATAATGATTATAAGTACCTACTGTTATTATATACTTATTATAGATATTATATATTATACATAATAATAAGGATGTCAGTCTTTATATTAAGCTCAGAACATCCTGTGATACATTGTAAGTAGCTGTCTACATTTAGGTAAAATCTCCAATATTGTACAATCGACGACAAACGGCGAAAAACTCTAATAAATATAGCATAATAACGTTCTTACTTGTTACAATTCTGTATATGTTTTAACTCCGCCTGATTGAACGTAATTACAAAATTTAATTAAGGACAGCCGTTAAAGTATATTTTGCACTTTTTTCGCTGACTGTACAATGTTACGGAGACGAAATCATGTTTCATTATTACCATTATTATGAGAAAATTATTACATTGTTAAAAATTTTGTAGCGTGTATCATTATTGTTTTGATATTAATACATACTATTTTAATAATTAGTCATTCCTTTAGTATACTTCTATAGCTTTTTTATTACTTGGAAAGAAAAGATAAAACGGGAGAGACTATCATAAAAGACGAATGTCTAAAAATACAAAAAAAAAAAAAAAATATTGTATGAATGAATACAATATAAAATATAAGGGTTAGTCAGAGGTGTGCCAAGTTTAGGTCCCTTGTAATAGGGAGCGAGATATATCCAAACTTCGAGCTGCTACTGTGAATTTCATAGAAAAACCCAATAACCCTTATCTCGACCTGGGAATCGAACCCAGGACATCTAGATTTGCTGTCGGTTAGGACCACTAGAGTAATGAGGCAGTTACCGTTATTTTAATGAATTAATATACCCACTATTAATGGTAATAATATGATAATAGTTATAAAAAATACACCTGTAACTAACATAATTATAACAATCAAGTATTGAAGGAAGAAAGTATTCCTGGGGCCCAAGTCTGCTATTTCAGTTGTATCAAAATGGTCGGTCAATGGCAATAAATGACACAAAACTGTCAAAAATAACAATTCTGAAGCCATTGAGTGACGATTTGGACACGACAAAATAGCAGACTTGGGGCCCTGTACGAAAAATAATTGCTTAAAAACTATTGAACAAAGAATAAACAACAAAATTAATATTTACGCGGCGATGCAGGTTTAGCTCAGAGATTGTTTTTGTGGTCGCATCAATGAGACCTCACAATGCTGATTTTCAGCTTTATATTATATAAAAACTCCAAAAATTCTTACGTTGACTAAACAGAACTTTCTAGAGGCCTTAAGGGTCCGCCGGAGCTTGAATTGACCACAAAAATACCAAAATAAATCGTAATCCAAAAAAATATTTTATCAATTTGCGTTATTATTCGGATTGAGATACCGTTTTAATCTAGGTTCCTACCGTACCATTTCGTCTACTAGTACTTCACTGGAAATACCATCGATCGTCGTGCTTCCAATTTTAAGCATTGAGAGTTTATAAGGCTTATAAGTTGATTATGTTAATAATGATAATGTTCCTTGTATAGCTGTTAACATATATCTTGTAATGTTCTTTGAATGTATGTAATATGCTGAGTGGTTGAAGATTGTACATTATTCTAGGAACTACTATTTCTTACAATGAAAACTAACAAGGTCTACAAGTTTGGATAAATTATACAAAAATATTTCTGTGAATTTCTGTGAATAGATCTTCCTAAAGACACTTTTACTGAAAAGTTGTTAGTTTTAATTATAGGAATAAGGCCCTAGAATATGCCCAATATCAACCAGTAACCCAGTAAAGGTACTATCTACTCGTTATTTAAAATTAGTTTTTAAACACATAATTTATAATAGCTCATTTTGTTTGTGATTGATGATTAGTTAAAATTCGCACCATACGTAATTATAATAAAAAGTACGTAATTCATCACATTGTAAATATTTTTAAACAGGTACATATGTCACCAAAATAAATTATAAAACATATCTACATATCATAATTTATGTAGACCTTTCTAAGTATAAGGATGTATAGCGCTGTGTTAAGGAGCCCGCTCACTATACCAAGATGAAAAATTGTAGCAAGATTAGCAAAAAAACTGATTTTCGCCTGTTTCGAGTATTCCATTACGAGTCATGAAGTCAATCAGCAAAGGCGACATAAATACAGTGAAAAAAAATTGGACGTAGGATAACACATTTTTATCATTTTGTAATAATTATGTCATTACACGTACATTTTGCGGTCATAGTATGGTTCGGTGCGGTGGCTGGACTTTGTAAGAGACTCTGCACACTACGCGAGTACATTATAACCATGGCCAGAGAACGCAGTAGTCCAGCCTAGGAGAACAAAAAATGGCCTGTTTGACTGGACTCTCCACAACTTGTAGACTCTTGTACACGTACGCTGTAGCTACAATTTAATGGCCATATACGTAGTCACTTAGCGCGCCTCCAGACATCCAGCACTGGACAAATACGGACTGATGACTATTTTCATTATTTTGACATAACATTAGGTCAACTTTCGTGGACCTCTGATCTAATGTCTGGCAACCCTATTGTTAACGATTTATGAATATTAGTGTATTTACATGTATCCACTAAATAGACGATGAATGTGAAAGACATAGTCTTTTAGAGATTATTCATCGATGAAAATAAAAAAGTTGAGAAATTTGAACTTGCTTTTTTTGTTTAACCGTTGAACTAGAATTATAACGTATTTTAGTTACTTAAAATTATATGAAAGTTGGAGTTTTTATTCTTTTTGGTACTACGAAAAACCCAGGCACCCTAGGCTTAAACATAACAAAAAAGTTACCCTCCCAGACTACCATTGCTTTTGTATCTGAGTACTACATTCCAACGAAGTGCATTAAGTACTATCTAAGAACTAGGTACCTACACTTCAGTAAAATGCATTTTAGTTATTAAATGCAAAACTAAGATTTCATATAATACTCGAGAGTAATACCTACTTCATAAAAAAATCACTGGACTAAAAGCGAGACAAGTCTACGGCTGCGCAATATTCTGTAAAAAAAAAGAAAACAAAATGTGCATCGGAAGCTGGCGAAAACGAAAAAGGCGGCTATATCTGACCAAAAAGTTTCTACTTCCGAGTCTATTTACAAATAAAAAATGAAAGAGGAGAGCTCGTGGTTCCTATTTCTGTGTCTTTGTCCGCTGACCTTTTGTGGATCAAACTTTAGTACAGCACAAAGTTCCATTAGGGAAAACGCTCGGGCGCCTTTTGTAGTAGGTACGCGGGACGGATATGATCCTACAAAGATCTTTTGAAGTCAAAGTAGGTACATTATTTAATGTTATCTAAGGCCTAATACTTTTTTACCTATTTTCTAAGAAGTTGGATTTAGTGATAGATTTTCATTACTAATTACTAAAAGCCTAATGGAAACCCGTCATAATAAAAAGTCCGAATTTTAATTTGTTCTTTGGTACCAAATTGCTATGATCTATTTTGTAGGAACTTACTTTGACGGTTCCGTAAAACCCCGAGGACCAAAAAAGATGGAAACAAGAAGACCAAATCTCATGCAGTCTTAGGCATCATCTTAAATTCAACTCCAAAGACCTAATGTTTAAAAAAATTTAAGCATGCCTTGCCCGGGCCATTTATATCGAATAGAACATGCATGCATGTTTTTCCTAATTAATATCAGTAGGTATCATTTAATTACATATTTTTTCTGTTATCTGAATGGTGTGCGTTCATTTTCCGGGGACAGCCATAAAATTGTCGTTTCTTTAGGAAAGGAACGGAGATTGGCAACCATCTGACTGAAAATGTTGTTTATATGTCCATTATTTTACTGCGAATATTGTACCCACTGCCTCATAAATTTGGTTGAAGTAGCGGTTCGGGTACCAGTTGTAGTTTTTTTTTAAATTATCAGTAACAGATCGAGAGTTAGAATTTGTGTCCTGTACTCCTGGCATAAGGACCCCTTTTACTTATAAGTATGGGATTTAAACATAGATGGTGTTGCGGATACATTGGCACACCTCTGCCTAATCCTTCGGGGATATAGGCGTGACGGTACAGTATGGACTAGGTATTGTATAAGTTGATAGGCAGCTACCTATGTACATACATTGTGGCCATGTACTTACTCAACGCAATGCAATCGGCTTATAGCTGATTAAGTAAGCTTGGCACTACTGAACTCGAGGTTATTATGGTAATTAAGGTACTTTAACGGTTCATCGGTCTCTGTTCTGGTTAATAATTTATTTACTGTGGGTACCTAAGTCAAGTTATACTGCTCGTAAAAATGTGAAAATTAATATTTCAATTATATAAATATTATTTTTTTGTTTGTCCTCTATGCGTTGCAAGTTTGCAACCATTCGTCCGACAAAGATCAAAATTGAGGTCAGATTCATTGGCGCTGTAAAGGGTTCGAATCTAATGATAAAATCCGTAAAGTGGTTTTATTTAAATATGTAACATATTCGCGATAGTCTCAAAAATCAGTAAGTAGCAAATTAAATCGATGGACATTAAGGGCCACTTGCACCGACTTCTTAACTAGGTTTATATTGTATTTAAACACAAATTTACAATGAAAAATCGTGTGTAAATACAATACGATGTTAATGAACTTAGCAGATCATTGTCCAGCCGGTCAAAAATAAATGAGAGTTCTTTTCGCATGTACCAGAGTTTTATAGTACCTGATAGTTTATTCGAAAATACGGTAGAACTATTTCTGAAAACTATCAGGAACAATTAAATAGAACTCTGGTGCATGTGAAAAGAACTCTCATTTATTTTTGATCTGCTGGACAATAATCTGCTAAGTTCACTCACACGTGCAAGTGGCCCTAGATCTCAAGATGACAACGCGCTCATGATGCTACTGCTGTTGCTGGCGATACAGTTGCCGTTTACCATTAGGCCGCCCGTAGAATGCTTGTTTGACATCACATTCTCATTAAAAAAATATATTTTTTTGTTCGCCCTCTTTGGGTCCCTATACCGTTCATTAGATTCCATAAGAAGTATAAGGAGTAATAGATTATAGAGATTAATAGGTACTTATGAAGTGGATAATGGACGTGAGCCTTGCATTGAGTTTTTGACAAAAACAAAATGGTTATAAAAAGAGATGATGCACAATTACTATTATGTACAAGGTATTAAAACGTTTAAATATAAATTAACTTTACTTTATTAAATGCTTTGGAGAGTACCTACATAAGAGTACGGATCCGACATGTAGTCATTATTGTACCTCGTACTAGCTGCATAGCTACGCTATTCGTAAGTATGTGAGAAAAAAGTGCTCATCCAACATAGCTTACGTAGTAAAACCGCATTTTAAATCTCCTTCGGACCCCGTAAGCCGGGAGTTGATCACTTCCTCAGAGAAATCAGTAAGCGACTTCTAATGAAAGCCGATTATTCGTTATTTGATCGCTCCGGGAACTGGATGCAGTGCGCTGAAAGGCTGAACTTCTCCAAGCGAGAAATCATTTGAAACTTCATAGGACGGACGTTTTATTTGATTTTTTCTGATTATTTGGTTGTGTACTTTTTAAGAAATATTGGGATCGACGCAAGATTAATTGCTACCTGCGTTCTTTTCAGCTCATAGACACCACATACCTGCTTATGTCAAATAAGTAGGTAATTATTATATAATATTTCTGCACTTATAGATTTATCATTTAAAATACTATGTGCAAGTGATGCTATAAAAATAACATTGTTTTCGAATAAATTAAAGCGGAATAAATTAAATGTGGGTCTAACTAGATCTTGATGTGTTAAGAAGGGTCACGCATCCACAGGCTACCTAATCATGGCACCGCAGCTTGCCCTTGCAGACCTGTTGGTCAAAGTAGTTATTTGTTACTTACCTACGAGCTCCTCCTTTACATTAAATTGCAATTCACTAAACTCACACGCTCAAAGGGTATAAAGTAATAAGGATTTTTTGTTTAGTGTTTGTGTTTTTCCTTCACTAAAATAACTTTATTATAAGGTTTATTTCTCTTTATAATATTTACATTTTACACCATAGGTAGTTATATATTCTTACGATAAATTAACTTGGAAACTAGCCGTGACACTTAAAAACAGCCACCCCTTGCTAGTTACCTGTTCCCCTATACTGTGAGGTAGGGTATTAATAACACGGCGATCGCTCTCGGAAGTGGCTCACAATTAATGGCTAAGGTTGCTACGAGGTCTCTCCAGCTAATCAATTGCGATCCTGAACATTTTCTATCTTTATTCGGATATCCAGTTTATGTGCAACATCCATTATGAGTGTGAACACCAAATATCCGGACACAAATAGAAGTTTCGAGCTGTTAGGAATCTTCCTAATCTCAAAAACACAATTCTCCCCGTGTGGGGAAGAGTTAGAACACTGTACCTCAGTTCTATGATAGGCATTTCGTAAGAGGCGAGACAATATCTGACTGCTCGGTGGTAGAATCTCTGGGTGTCTACTTTGGAGTCTGTCGTAAAGAAGAAAGAAAGAAAGAAAGAAAAAAATCTTTATTGCCACAAAAAATAAGATACATAAAAAGAAAAAAAATTACAATACTTATTTGATAAAAACTATTTTTGAATTTGTTGAATTTTGAATGGCAAAGGAGTTGGCTCAGCAAAATGTTGATCCGTGTGGAGCATAGCTCCCCCACCGTGATCAACGCTGGTTTTCAGCCCACCCCCTTATCTACTTCTACTTATAAACTTATTTATGCGGGTCAAAAAAAAAATGCGTACAATAAATTGTCACAATACATTTAGAAAATTAATGCAGGCAAAAATGTGCGATGTCCATTTTCAAGCTTATACAGAAAAAATAAAAGAAAAATAAAATACATATATATATATATATAAAGCACCTTGGTGTGTGTTTTGTGCGTAAAACCCAGTTGCAGCGGCTCTGGCAGTCTGCAGTCCGTAGGGGCAAAGCATCAGAAACTCCTTTGGTGTTGCAGGTGTCCATTGGTGACGATGACTACTTAGCACCAGGTGGCTCGTCAACTCGTATACCAACTTAATCCATCCATAAAAAATATACAATAGGTACCTAACAATTTTTCTTTATCTGGAAATCGAATCGAGGACAACACCCTGAGCTGCGTTAATTGCGACCTTAGTTCGTTAAGTGAGCGCCGAAGATGGTAAGTACTTATTTTGCAAATAAAAAATGCCAGAGATGGTTATTATTTGTTTCGTAAAAACGAGAGAATGGAATAATTTAGTAGTGGTGACAATACAAATGTAAAATTAATGCCATCAATAATGTACAGACATATTAACGCATTATTTATTAACTACACGTAATGTGAATGACAAATTGTTGTGATTGCGTTTGGGAACGGTGAACTAAGATTTTATATGAAATAAAAGTTTTATTTCGTATTTAAAGTTTATTAATTCATCGTCACGAATGGGCTGGCTCGACCAGAGTGATACCACGACCTCACAGAAAACCGACGTGAAACAACACTTATGTTGTGTTTCGCTGAGTGAGTGAGGATGGCGGAGGCCCAAACCCTTTTAAAAGGCGGGCAACGCACTTGCGACTCCTCTGATGTTGTTGTTATTATATATATTAAAACAAAATGAATCACAGAGAAGAATAATAGCACATCAGTACCTCTCGGTTGAGCTGAAAGGGAACTAGTAGACTATGTATAGCATACGTTGGTTTTCAACCAGTCCCGGAGTGGGGCCTAGGTACGGAACCATATTACCCCCTCTGGTGTGAAATGTGAGGATATGGATAATAAGACTCACTTTTTTGTAGACTTTTACTTCAAGCTTTTCTTGCCAGCAATCAGCATCGAGTAAATGATACCGCATCATCAACCACTGCTGGGCACTCAGAGTTACTCTTAGGATAAAGTCCACCACACTAGCCTACTGCGGGTGAGCAGGCTTCACACTCAGTCTAGAAAATCTCTCAGGCGTGCCGGTTTCCTCACGATGTACCTATTCTTTCACCGTTTAAGGGAGTCATTATTAATATGATGCGTAAAAAAGTCAGAGGTCCCTTGGATTCGAAGTCGAAGGAAGTATTGAACTTATTTAAAAATACCTTTTGGGAGATATTTATTCATAATATAACATCAATACGTACCTTTATTACGTTATTGATTGGCCCACGTGATTGGACTTTGAAGGTCAAATATTTAGAACCGATACAGGGTCGTCATAAGCTTATTCGGCGCCCCGGGGTGCGGAAGTCAGACTACGCCCCCGCTCAAGTAAAAAAAACATAATACTTTTTGATATTTAATTTATTTATATCTTCTAAGACCCTGTGCCATGTGCGCCCCACGCTAACAGTAATTTTCTTACGATGGTAAGTAACAAAATGATACCTTAATATAATGTTTTCCGTAAGCGTAAATAGACGCTAAAATTAACCAATGTTTACTTAACATTGGTTAATTTTAGCGTACGTGTACTTAACTGCTTCATTAGCCAAGTGGTCCAGAGCGCGACTGCTGCGCTAGAGGTCCTGAGTTCGATTCCCAGGTCGAGAAAAGTGTTATTGGGTTTTTCTATGAAATTCCCAGTAGCAGCTCGGAGTTAGGATTGTGCCCGGTTAATGGCAATAGGCTCGCCCCCTATTACATGGGACCTAAACATACCGGCGAACGGTGGGTGTACATTAGTACACCTCTGCCTAACCATTTGGGGAATACAGGCGTGATGGTATGTATGTATGTATGTATGTATGTACGTATGTATGTATGTATGTATGTACATATGTATGTATGTATGTATGTTTACTTAAAAGAAATACTTTTCAAAATCCGAACCCCATATTTTGTTCTGGTCAGAATTCTCCCTGAATAATGTTATCGACAGTTCACGTTACTTTTTTAGTTTAAGTACCTATATATTAATTACAGTTTGTAATTTCATTTGGTAACAATATTGCCCAGAGTTCTAGTAAACTTGAAATATGAAATGGCCCGACATTTTGTGGAGTTTAATAACAAATATTATATTCGTTTATGATTTGCTTTCCAATAGTAATTAGTTTTATTTTTTTATCGTATTGTTCGATTCCTAAGTCGAGCAAAGTGTTATTGGGATTTTCTATGAAATTCTCAGTAGCAGCTCAGAGTTTGGAATTTGTGCCCGGTTAATGGCAATAGGATCGCCCCCTATTACATGGGACCTTAGCATACCGGCGTACGGTGGGTGTACATTAGTACACCTCTGCCTAACCATTCGGGGAATATAGGCGTGACGGTGTGTTATTTCCATAAAAAAATATTATTATTACTAGCGACATGCTCGCGGTTTCACCCGCGCTACTCTGTTTTTAATATCCATAGCGTGATGTTATACATATATCTAAAAAAATCCTCTGTGAATCATTCCATCCATTAGTGAAAACCGCATGAAAATCCGTTCAGTAGTTTTTGAGTTAACCGCGAATAGACAGACGGACAGATGCGGCGGGAGATTTTGTTTTATAATATGTAAGGATATCATAGCAATTATATTATAATTAGCGTTATAGCATAACAAATTATAGTAAGACAACGTTGATAACAGGACTTTAATAACGTAACTTACCTATCTATCACGCCTGTATTCCCCAAAAGTAATGTAACTAAGTGTGAGTAAACTCACAGTTCGCCGGTATATTCAGGACCTATGTAATAGGGTGCTAGCCTATTGCCATTGTCCAATTTTTTTAACCGATTTGATACGCCGAGTCGTGCTTACGTCCGCTAGACTAATGAGGCAGTTTCTTATTATGTACTTACGAGTACGAGGATTTAATCCATCAATGGACATAGAAACAAAATTTGAAATCCAGCCAACAGCAGCTATTCGCTGAACCAAAATATAAAATACGGCCGCAGCAACTCGAGAAGTCACTTCTAAGAATTTTCAACGCGCACATAATAAGTAGCAGATATTCTGAAAAATGGGGGCGAGCAAAGTTGCGGGCTCTTTGTACTTTCACGGGATATCATGACGAAGCGTCTAATATAACTGAAAAAGTAAAACTTGCCACAGTAAGGCGTTGAATTAGCCCACTGGCTTGGGAAAGTTAACTCATTTCCTTGAAAAACTCCTTTTGTTGCGTGCACTCTGTCGGCACGTAGCGCGTTTTCCGGAAACTTTCAGAATATTACCTACATTTCCTCTCTGTAATTAGGTTTGCAAATATTTTTGTTTGCCTCCGCCTTAATATATCTTTCATGCCTGTCTTGGTGACCCACGTTATGTGTGTCGTTTGTACTTTTATTAAACTAGAGGAATTACTCTGGATGAAGTAATTAAAATGACACAAAAAAAAACATAGTACTTCTTATTACTAAAGTAACTAATTTTTTCTGTTCCTTTCAGGTGAAGGGATTGATTGTACCTTGAGGAAGGTCATACGCTACCGTATGCCTCAAAAATATAGGTAGTAATAGTTGCTTTTTTCATTAAAAAACATATGTTAGGTACTAAGTCGATTGCATTCGCAAATGAAATCGATTACTAGTAACTTATGTTTTGTCGATTTCATTCGCAAATGAAATCGACTAACTAGCAACTTATGAAAGAAAATGTTAATAAGTTTATAATTATGTATTAACATTCCATTTTATTTCTACCCACGTGTCGCAATATTATACGACACGACTGATTGAAGTTGTGCGGTGACAATGTACTTCTAACGACACTCCTGGGGACGTCATAACAACAGAACTTCTGCTCAATTAATACTAAACTCACTTTTCAGATTAAAAGAGTTTCGGCGTGCACTATCATCAAAACTTTTTAATATGCACTTTGCAACTTTGATGCTTGAGAGAGAGTTAATTTTTAAAGAATTACCTCCCTAGACATGCTTAAAAGGTTTACTTTGTTTTTAATAAAAAAATCTTTTAGATACCTATCTACTTTGAAAAATTCCAGTTATTATTAAATATTTTTCATGTAGCTGTTACGTACGTTCATTGGGTACTAAGAACGTCGTTTTATACATTACTGTAATTAGGTACGTTTCAATACATTACCTTTTTTTACAAATTGCAACCATTATTTTCATCATGTGACCGAGATTCAACCATTTCTATTAATCATGTCTTCAAAATGTCCAGCTAACAAAAGTCCAGATTACAAATACGTAATGAAAAATTCTTTCAGTTGCCCATTTATTGAGGAAGGCTATAGGCTATATATCATCACGCTACGCGGACGAAGTCGCGGGCAGAAGCTAGTGTAGCAATAAAATGATGAAAGAACTTTTTTATTCGGTTCAGTAATTTTTGTGTTTATTCGTTACATAAATAAAAATCTTTGATCTTTATAAAATTTGTATAGAAGATATTAATAATACACTCATATAAGGTGAGGCAAAACATTGTGAGGAAACCTGCATCCCTAAGAGATTTTCTAGAAAACTTGTGAAGTTTGCAAACCCGCGTTAGGCCAGCGTCTATAGTCTACCCATCTCTTTGTGATCTCTCATTCTAAGGTAACCTATGCCCAGAGGTAGGATTGTAAATGGAGTGATCATGGAAGAGATCTTTTAGAATGGGCCAAACATTTTGGGATTAAATCTTTTCTCTTTGCATTTCGGTGCAGAATTGGAGCACGGCGTAATAATTGATTGGATTATACCTTTCAACGGGCCGGTCGTACGTGAGCCCTGTACACGATTGGTGTATGCGACAGAATTTATTTACTAACTGTGACAATAAAACGCGTTATCCACGTCATACAAATTCATTGGTTTCGAGTAGTGGACGCTGCTTCATGAATTAAATATGTTTACCTACCTCAGAGTTCATAGTGAAAACTGTGTTTTATGTTCCTTATTATCGATTATGACTTAAAAAAATCACATATCATAAAGCTGAACCATCTTTCGGGTATCGATTGTAAGCGACAACACTTTGATTTTGTATTCAGAACGTGACGCTTTATAAATAATCTAATCGGATAAAATATTCCGATAAGATATTAGGTACCTACGATTATTCTTTTTTTTTGTTGAGTTTTAGGAAAAAAGCCTTATTTAGAGCCCACGAGTTTTATTATAGGGCTGAGCAGGAACAATTAGCGCATTTTGAGGAGAGTCCACTGTTGCTTACATACTAAACAAGTACATATTCAACCTGTAATCTGCCGACACAAAGGCTGGTGAAACACCACTTTACCTTCTTGTGGATCGCTAATCCACAAGCGCAGTACTCATAAATGAAATAAAGCTGCCTGAGCAAATCCTGCAGTTTATAACAACACCAGAGTTCATCGAGTGATCGCCAGTATGTTTAGGTCCCATGTAATACGGTACGAGCCTAATGACATTAACCGGACAAATTCCAAACTTCGATCTGCTACTGAACATTTTATAGAAAAACCCAATAACACTTTGCTCTACCTGGGAATCGAACCCTGGACCTCTATCGTAGCGGTCGCACCACCTTGGCAGTTTTTGTTTTAATTTTTATTCTAGACATAAAATATTTCCATTATGTACCCATTCCACACATTCCATAATATCCCATATACTCCTGTTGGAGTATATGGGATGTCATGACACTAGCACTGAGTAAACCATTTATATCCCGAACTGGGATGCTCAATGAAATATGTACGTACGTATTTCAACGTCGGTCGAAAAGTCAATTCGTGAACAGTTCCCCAATTGTGTCTTATTTGGAAAAGGGTAAGAATCTAAGTGTAGTGGCTAATGTTGCCAAGATATTGGGAGTAAACAGGGTGTGACGGAGGTAGACGTCCGTAGGAGCTTGGTACAGATTTCTATACGCGAAAATACGAATGGTTACACGACCCCTAGATGGTAGGATATTGAGAGACGGGTAAGAGGATTCTATTTTTAAGAAGGTTTTAGTCAGTTGTGTGAAAATTGTGTGTATGGGTTGCCAGTTATTACGTTCCTTTTATTGTTTCTGATTCTATCTAATATTGAACACGATGTTATACATATTATAATCATACCTGTATTCGATATTTGAATCGATAATATGAAAGATATTGATTTTGAATATCAATTAATAAAAAAAGCAATTCTCTTTCTTTTTTTTTTGAAGAAAGATAAATGCTTTTTCCTGGTAGCAGTAGCTACTCCAGTCGTACTCTTAACGACTACAATATCGGTGCGCACACGCACACACTAACAATTTGTGAAAATCGGTTTCAGTTTTCCACCCGAACTACTGATAGATCAGGGGCCATAGTTCCAGGTATTTTAATATTTTTTTCGGGAAAAATTAACACAACATAATTAAAAACCACTGTAATCGATCCAGTAGTCGATTCTGATACTTACAGGTCTTTCGCATATTCTGTCACAGGTTGTGTATCATATCGACGTGATACATAGTTTTCAAGTTATGTATTAAGTTATTAAGAACTTGTGACGTGATGTTGAGAAATGACGCGTATTTATTAAAGTCACACGAGAATTATTACGTTTTGGAAACTGCGATTTCTCTTGGGTTTGATAAATCATAGACAATATTGCCTATCTAGTTTAACTATTTGACGACAGTTTAATAGATAAAAGCATCAAACTGGTGAGCAACAGATTATGCGTATTAATGATATCTTTATATGTATAAAGCAGAGTGCGTGTTTTCGTAATTCTTCCACTCTTTGAAAGATTTTGTTTTTTTTTTTGTATTTGTGGGGTCACAAAACCATTAACACAATTTGGATGGAAGAACTTGGTACAAACAAAATGTTCTTTCTGAATTCGATATTTTTGCACATAATTAAGTGATTAGCTACAGGCTCATCCCCTATTGCATGGGATCTATTACATGGGTGTACATTACCTTTGCCTCACCCTTCGGTTAAAAATATCGCAAATATGTGATGGTAGGTACGTTATTTTTAATAAGTGATTTTCGGCCGTTCGTATAGCGGAATGACTTACTTCTGATGCGTGCAGTTTTAACCTACAGTATAATACTTTTAGAATATATATATATATATAACTCTGAAGTTTACTCTGAGGGAATATCAAGTGCAGAACTATTCAAACTTCTTCTTCACTAGAGGCGACAAGCTAACTACGAAGGTAATATTTATTGTGGCAACACCTGCGGAGTTTCCTATGCCTCTGTTACTCCTCCGGCATACTAAAAAGAATGTTTAAAATACATTTAATATCTCAAGTATGTCGTGGAAGTGTACAAATACAATTTTTACATACATAAACACCGGAAATCTGCAGGATATATTTTTTATCCGGGCAGAAATTTGAATTTCTTGGAAGCGGCGGTAGCCAAATTGCTAGGGCGTCGGACTTGCGATGATGTGGTTCGAAACCATTCGGTTCGATTGCACTTTCGACGCTCATTTCACTCATAATACAAGCATTTAGCCTAGCACGAGGAATCCCGTGCTAGGCTAGTAAGCTTAAAAAACGAATCAGTGATTAGTAGAAGTCGTTCGCTCAGCCACGATGTCATTCGTGCCCATTACAATTCTCGGTTTCATTCGTGTCTTTTACAAATACTATAGAGTGTATTATTACTATACTAATACCTCTGCCTTAAAACCTTATACTATGGAGATACGGAAACATTTCACCGTAGCAGGCTACGATCTACGTAGGCATGGCCGTAGCAGTCCTCGTAGCATAGCGAACGAAAAAGTTCGTCTATGTGGGAAATAATTATTAATAAGTAATTGATTCTTCAGGCGAACTGGGGGTGAGCCTATCAAGAATAAAAAAAACCTGAAGTAGCCGAAGAATTAATTCTGTTATCATGATTTTAACCACATTGGTAAGTGACGATTTTAAATAAAGAAGGTTTATGATTCCAATCATTTTATATTTTTATTATTAACATTCATACTATCACGCCCGTGCTCTCCGAAGAGTTAGGTAGAGGTGTGTTAATGTACACACAGTTCGCCAGTATGTTTAGGTCCCATGTAATAACCGAGCATATTGCCACAGACCTGGCACAAATTCCAAACTCCGAGCTCCGAGCTACCGGAAATTTCATAGGAAAACCTAATAGCACTTTCCTCGACCTGGGAATCGAACTCAGGACCTCTAGTGTAGCAGTCGCGCTCAGGCCACGGTGAGACAATTTAGTTACAACCTTATACTTTAGTTAGTATATAAGTTTGTAAAGAAAATAAAAGATATTCGTATTTGTAGCAAAATGTGCCAACAGATTCACAATTTATTATCTATAATATGTATGAAGATCTTTCATACAATTCACCGGATTGCAGCCTCGGAAATGAGATATTGAAAGTACTTACGTTGTTTCACTCTGAATGCATTTGTCTGTGCTAATATATTAATATTTAAATATTCATGTGTAGTATTTTTACCCAAAACGATTGTTATGCAAATTTAATACGTTTAAATGGCGGAAAATGCTTTACACTATAATTAAATTAATTCTATACACTATTTCTTTAAATTTTTTTCTTTCCTTTGAAAATCAATTCTGGGATTTACGTGCCGTCGTACAATCGATTTTGAGTTTAATAAACTTTTGACGTCGGAATCTGAAGTCTACAACTTTTTTACTTTCGGCATTCATAAAACTATATTTTATCATGCAGCAATCTTAAATAACATTTTCTATTATAAAATCTTTAGGCGCAGTACATAATATAACAGGTATGAAGTAAATACGTTTGTGAGCACACTTTATTTACTGCGAGGAAAACTCTCTTCATCGCTCGGATTTCTAGGTGAGATTTTGTAAAGAATTGTACACTTGAGTTAAACTTTTTAATATTGTTAGGACATCTTTCTGGATATATGTAGTGACATAATTTTCTTCACATTTGGTATAGTTTTTTATGATAACATACAATATACATACCATCACGCCTGTAGTCCCCGAACGGTTAGACAGAGGAGAACCAATTTACACACAGTTCGCCGTTATGTTTGGTCCGATGAAGCCTAATGACTGCCTTATTAGCCTAGTGATCCTGAGCGCGACTGCTAGAGGTCCTGGGTTCGATTCCCAGTTCGAGCAGTGTTATTGGATTTTTCTATGAAATTCCCAGCGGGTCGGAGTTTGGGATTTGTGGGGCCTATTTTTATGATAAAACTAGCTTCTGGCAGCGACTTCGTCCGCGTGGAAGAGTTACTTGGTCTTAGCGTCATGATATATAGCATATAGCCTTCCTCAATAAATGGGCTATCTAACACTGAAAGAATATTTCAAGTCGGACCAGTAGTTCCTGAGATAAGCGCGTTCAAGCAAACAAACAAACAAACTCTTCAGCTCTTGATGATGACATTGCAGGGTTAATTATAGCTCTTCACCTGAAAGAAACTTGTTTTTTTTATCTCGTGGTTCATGAAGTATGTTTGTTATGATCTAATGAGCGGTCTGATTTATGTATCTTCTCTACTATTATAAAATTGTAAAAAAGCTGTGTCTGTACATTGAAGATATTTAAAAAAAACACGTGGGTTATGGTATATAAACGTCTCCGAATCCGAAAATGTATTTTTAAAATTCTTGTCTGTTTGTTACGGGTTGGAGCAAAAACTACTGAATAGATTTTAATTTTATTATCACTGTTAGAAAGTATATGCTCCAACTTAAAAACTGGTGAACTTCTTGTCTCAATTAATTAAATGAATCCTGAGATACAGCTTGAACTCCCTGATGTATAGAGGCCCATACAAAGAAGAGGTCATCAATGTTGGTTATCATTTTTACTCCTGATATAGCTTCACGTGAGCGAAGCCGCGGGCAGAAGCTAGTACTTGTATAAACAGCGTACATAATGACGAATAGGATCTTACGGAGTTGAACTTATTATTTGATTGTCAATCGTCGTATCCGGAGTACAGAAACTCAATGGAATATTGTCTTTAGGCCCAGTAATTAGATCAAATTAATGCACAGCCTAACGCCACTCATTGTCCCAAACCAGGTTAAAATCGTTTTCAAAGTCTACAAAACTCTCATTTTGAAGTACCCATTCCGCAACAAAAAAGCTAACTACAAATTCGCCAACTCCGGCAATACGAACGCAATCTTACTTGTAATCTGCTTTGAAATCGCAATTCCATTTCCGAAAGCTTTATTAAATATTAGGGGTATCAAGCGAGGAGCCGGCGATACCGTATATTGTAATAATGTTTCCAAACGATCTCACGTGTTGAATCCAAGTGCAGTCTCTTATTGGACATTGTAAGAGCTGGAGAAACTCGTAATCGGCTTCAACACAATGAAACTGCTGGTTGCAACTATTGAAGTGGCGCAAGGTAAAAGCGACTGTAGGTACTTACAGAGAAGGGATTATAATATTATTCACCCAACAGTTCGGTCTTGCGTTCTCCTTGTACCTGTACCTGCAGCGAGTTGAAAAATGAACTCAGGGAACTCAAGGAACTGATGACTATGTGGAAGAGCGAGTATGACCTTAGTCAGTCAGCATGGAAGGCCGAGCATGACGCAGTACTGTCCGCCCTGGTTCAAGATGTAGCCGAAATAAAAAACCAGTGTGCAGTCTTTCTCAAAACGACTTATAAACCTGAAGTCAGCGTACCCCACGCTAACTGGGACCATCTCAGAACAAAGGTAACGGGTCCAGAGAAACGACTTACGAATGTTCAAGACCCACAACTCCAGTCTCATCCGGTAACCGGTCAGCTACCTATCGTTTCACCGAATTGTAGCGGGACAATAATCGCTCACACTGAGGTAATGCCGGAGGGTAGAAATATGGATGATCTGAGTACCCACAATATGGACGTGTCTGATATACACTCCTCAAGCGAACAATCGCGTTGCCGAGCTCCCAAACACCGTGTCTCAGTGCCGCTTCCGGTCCCTGTTACGGATCTCCTGGCTGGTGATACGGCCAGAGATGGACCAGCTAAGGATGGCTGGGTGGAAGTACGTCACAGGCGCCCCCGTCGTTCCCTAGGGAATGTATTGCGGGGGACAGCAGCGCCTGGCGCCACTGGCTTAGAAGCATCGGAGAGGCGGAGATACCTGCATCTCTTTTACGTAAAGCAGGGCACTACTGAGTCTCAAGTACGTCAGCATTTAATAACTCTCTGCGGAACCGATGTTTGCACCGTTGAAGCTCTTAAACCCCGGGGCGATTACGCATCTTTCAAGTTAGGAGTACCATCGAAACTAGCCGATCAAGTTATGGCAGCTCAAAACTGGGCAGAGGATATATGCGTGAAACCTTGGCGTCGCAACTTTCGTCCTCGTAGCGATGAGGCCCAGGAAACCGCTTAGTGATCTTGCAACTGCCGCTTCTTCTACCAAACGCAATGCCCAGGTTTGTCTACTGTATCAGAATGTACGTGGCCTAAAGACTAAACTGCCTACTTGGAGATCAAGCTTGCTACTTTCCGAACATGACCTGATAGCCGTAACCGAAACAAACTTGGACGATTCGGTGGTTGACTCGGAAGTATCTAACGAAGATTGGCGAATTCTACGCAGGGACCGACTATCCCCGGGTGGCGGTGTATTGCTTGCTGCGCGCTCTGGTGCAACTATGAAGAGACGCCGCGAACTTGAGACGGACTGTGGCGAAGACCTATGGGCCACGGTTACAATTTCTGGTCTTAATATATCGGTTTGTGTCGTCTACTTGAAGCCAACTGCGACTGACAGCGATTATATGACTTGGTTTTGCAAGGTTGAGAGTATAATCTCTAATTTGAATGGAAATATATTGATTTTAGGTGATCTTAACCTAAAAAGCGCATCTATAAATGTTAATAAATATTATTGTTATTTCTTAAGCTTTTGTGATCTGACAGAGATGAATGAAGTGATGAATATGCGTGGGAGTAAGTTAGATGTGGTGTTGGCCCGGGTGGGTACCTGTGTAACCTGTGAACATGTTCCGGGAACGGAGCTGGTTCCCATCGATTTGTACCACCCTCCGTTAGATATCGTGGTAACAATCGCAGCGCTTAAGGTGAACGAAGTACTAGATCCCTGCAACATTGACCGAAGCAGGGATTGGAACTTTGCCAAAGGAGACTATACACTTCTAAGGGACCAAATTTGCTCAGCTCCATGGCAAGAAGTTCTTCATTCCAATGATGCACGCTCCGCTGTTGGTAAGTTTTACAAAATGCTATATGACTCATTTGACGTTTCCATTCCAAAGAAGAAAAGAACGGATACTGATAATAGGCGGTATCCAGTCTGGTTTTCCACTGATATTATTAAAGACGTCAAGCGTAAAAATAATCTCCACCATACGTGGAAACGTTCACGATGTGAACTAATATACGCGGAGTTTAGTGCTCTGCGATCGGACCTGAAATTAAGAACCCAGGAATCCTATAGATTATTTTGTAACAATGCTGAAAATAACCTACGCATGAATCCGCGACAGTTTTGGCAGCATGTGTCTAGCCTTAGATCTAAGGGTGGTTTCGAACCAACTATTGTATACAATGGGGAGACTAGTTCTGGTGTTGAAGCGGCTGAGGCGTTTGCTCACTACTTTTCTAGCGTGTTTCTGCCTGACACACCAAAGTTAGACCCATTGCACCTAGATGTGAGTAGTCAGAGAGAGAATATACCTCTCCCTATCCTAACCCTTCAGGACGTAAATAAGGGCATAGCCAGACTCAAACCCAGTAGCTCGATTGGCCCTGATGATGTGCCTGCCTATATACTTAAGGGCTGTCATGATATCTTGGCAGCTCCTCTATGTCACATATTTAACTTGGCCCTCCAGTCTGGTGTATACCCTGAGCAGTTGAAAATCTCGCGAGTCATCCCCATCCCTAAAACGAGTGACAAAAGAGCTGTTGAGGAGCACAGGCCCATCGCTATCCTGCCTACCGTTGCCAAGACTTTTGAGCATATACTCCACGCACTTATCTACAAGAGGATTGATATGCTACTCTCGGATGCCCAGCACGGTTTTCGCCCAGGTTGCTCCGTAAACACAAACCTGCTGATTCACACAGACTATGTATCCAGCGGTTTGGATATCGGCAGGCAGGTCGATGTCCTCTATTTTGACTTTCGTAAAGCGTTCGACAAAGTCGATAACGATATACTCCTGTCAAAGCTAGGAGCCATGGGATTCTCGTCTAGTTACCTTAAGTTTTTCTCTGACTACCTACGGGATCGCAAACAGTTCGTCAGACATGGCTGCTTTGAGTCCAAACCATATAACACCCGCTCTGGTGTGAGTCAGGGATCCGTGTTAGGGCCGCTCTTATTTCTGATTATGATCAACGACCTTGTCAATAAGGTTATGTTTGCAAAGTGCTTGCTATATGCTGACGACCTTAAACTGGTGGCTCACATCAGAACGAGTGAGGACTGCAAACTCCTCCAAAGGGATATAGATGCTATTTACGAGTGGAGTTTAGTAAATAAACTGTTTTTTAACACAAGCAAGTGCTACATCATGACATTCGGTCGGGGATTACGACCAATCTCTCATGTCTACAGCTTAGGTGGTGAAAAAATAACTCGAGTCACCAATGTAAGGGACCTGGGAGTGACCTTCGACCGTTGTCTGACATTCAGAGATCACATTTCCATTCTTGCAAAAGAGTCCTTCAGGCGCCTAGGATTTGTTTTACGAAACGCCCGTGATTTTCATAACCCGTATGTTATAACATTACTGTATAACACCTTAGTTCGTAGTAAGCTGGAGACTAGTAGCTGTGTCTGGCATCCCTATACCGCGGCTCAAACACTAATGCTCGAGAAAGTGCAGAAGACTTTTCTGAGGTATCTGTTTAAAAGAACATACGGTTTCTACCCCTACATGTACCCTACCAACTACATCCTAGGGACACTGGGTTTCAATTCATTGGAGGTAAGAAGAGGCCGCGATCAGCTCGCGGTAGCCTGTAAGACCTTTAATGGTCGTATCGACTGCTCCGAGCTCCATAACCTTTTCTGTCGACTATTTGTGCCCGACAAATACATCAGTCGCCGGCAAAGTCGTCGGCACAATCTGTTCGCGCTGCTGCCTTGTAGAACTGTCGCCAGATCTGAGTCGCCGGTATGTCGCACTTTAAGGATGCTCAATGCCCTCTTGACAGCCAACTCTGAATGCGATGTGTTTGCGGACGAATGGAGTAAAATAATGCGAGTATGTTTGATGTTCTGTGAGAAACAGTACGCGAGGGTGTCCACTGTTCCATATTAGTAGGTACGTAGCGAATAATTGTCTGTTATAAAAAATTGGCTACATTGTATAGTTTTTTGTATATATTGTGATTCTTTCTAAGTTAATTAATGTAATTGGTGTTGTACCGTGTTAATTAACTATAAATAAATAAATAAATAAATAAATAAATTATTTTTAAATTAATTTGAGGTGGAATCATGTCCAAAAATGTTCAGCTTTATTATTGGATTCTCTACGAAATTTTAAGAAGTAGCTCAATGCACTAGTTACGTACTGGAAATAGCCTCGTTACTACATGGTTTACAAGCAGCAAATGCGCAAATTAAAGAACACAGCCTCGTGCGTAGGAACCGCTACTATGGCCTTGGGTAGATATAATAATGATACCTACCCAGGGCCGTAGCTAGGAATTAGTTTCGGGAGGAGGGAGGAGAGGTCAATTTCGAGCTCTAAACCAGAGATATTTATCTTAAACCAGCTGTTTAGGCCTACTTCCTACCTACGGCCTTGTACCTACCAAATGATGCGAACAAATTATGTTATTACTCTGTTTTCTTTATTCAGATATTCCCGCTTTATCGTGGTTTATGGTAATCGACTTCAAGATTTGTGTGCCAGCTAACGGCTATATCATAATATAAGGGATACGTATTACAGGATCGCTCGGATGGATTTTGAAGAAGCTCTCACAAAAATTAGGATGTAATACTCTGAATCATAATATATTAATTTTGTTTGTGTACTTTTATATATACCTATATTATTTTCTTTTGAAGGGCACAATCGCCAAGCTTCTAGTATAAGGAACTTAGTATAAAAAAGAGATATTTATTATATTTGTTGGAAAATCTCGCTGTTAACCGAAGCTCCAAATCATGGTACGTATTTTGTGTGCGGGTCATATTTTATACCTACTTATCCCTTGCATCGGATTCGCGGTGGTCTTCCAGAGAAGATTCTTTATACACCTGTATTCTTCCTCTCACATGGATAGGTTAGTCACCACTTTAAAGAGTGGAGCCTGGGCCCTATAAGTATCTGAGATTATGTTTAATGTATGTATGTAGTTAGTAGGTAGTCTGTATTATTATTTTATTTGTCATCGAGTAGCGCTAGTCTGATTACCTCATACAAATTGGATAACCCGTAATATCACAAGCAGAGGGTTCAAATTCGTAAATTTTTAAGGTGGGTCAGGTAACAGCTATAACCCATTGTACATTCACGGTTAGCCGGTATGTTTAGGTCCCATATACCTAATAGGGGGCGAGACTGTTGCCATTAACCGGGCACAAGTTCAAACTCCTAACTGCTATTGTAAAAATCATAGAAAAACCTTATAACACTGCTCGACCTGGGAGTCGAACCCAGGACCTCTAGCGTAGCCGTCGCACTTGGGACTAATAGTAGTATAACTGACTTTCATTTAATTTTTCTATAGTCGAATTGGCATAGTCTTCGTCACTTCCCATGCCCCAGATTACAATATAGCGTTCACTTTCTTTTAGTGATATCCTGCAAATGGAATTTCTACCACTTGTTGCTGATCATAAAATATGAAGGAACATGTAGCTAAATACTCAAATATGGTAATTGAATTCCATCGCGTATGACTTGGTCCTTCTATTGCGAGAGCGGCTCGACTATCAGAACTTTGATATTATAGACTTTTCAAGATGACTTCAATAATATAATGGAATGTACATTTATTGGCAAAACAATAGAATTTGCAGTCTGATCATTGTCAGAGATCCTGTTAATTAGGCGCGTTTGCTTGTATACGTTTGTATGATTTAACTTTTAACTATTTTTATTTATTTAATACAACTTTTTAACGGTACTTATTCTTTATATAATTTAAAGATATTATAGGCGTGTCTGAATATTACAATATTGTTATTATAATGGGTTGTTAAGAGCCTCGTCGCCACCTGAGCACGGCGACTAATTGAATTAGTATCGCTAGAGTCGTAATGAAGACGATAAAATATTTGCAATTCTAGTTATGCATAAGACCGTTATTTACATGAATAATTTAATAATATAATAATAAAGCTCTTTATTCTGGATTACTGGTCTTTAAATAAAACTCTTTGTTTGTGGTTTCATTATAAAATGTCCCGTAATTCAGCATGAAAGCTTTCGCATAGGCCTCTAACATTTTCAACGGTTCTGTTTCGAGAAATTCAACATTAATTACCTAACTACATTGATGTCTAAATAACCGTGAGAGAGCCATGCTTCGGTACGAATGGGTCGGCTCGACCGGAGGGCCTCACAGAAAATCGGCCTGAAACAGCGTTTAGGTACGTTGAACTACGTTGTGCTTCGCCGAGGAAGTGAGGATACCGGAGGCCGAAACTCGTTTTAAACCGGCAACGCACTTGCGCCTTCTCTGGTGTCTCGGGTGTCCATATGCTGCAATCTGTCTGCTCGTTTATACCATAAAAATTATATCATCCATATCCCTACCATATACCATACAAAATTCTAAATGCGGCTGCTGACCGTAAAAGTTTGCGTACCTACACTTTTCTGCATGTACCTTGATTTTTTTAAAAGGAGTAGTTAATTAATATCTATGGACTTGCCGGGTATTCTCCATAAGAACCACTTTTTGGAACCGAGCAACTAGTTTTGACTTTGCAGAAGTATGGATTTTTTATAGACACATAACAATTCTTTCACGGGTCGGACAGAGGTTTTCTTAACATGTTGTATAGAATCACATCGTGCATTATTTTAAAAAGTTTGATGTTTGATTAAACACGTCATCACATAGCGTTCATTTTCCCGTGTGCTGGAAAGCTCAATAAACAGCCCCTGTTAGTTAAACTAAAGAGTGGTGAAAGGAACAGATGATAAAATATGGGATGTGCAAGCGGGATTTAGGAAAGGTATGGGGTGTATGGACCAGGTCTTTTCTGTGCGATGCGTAGCTGAAAAATTTTTGGCCAAAAGCCAAAAAGTCTACTGCGCATTCGTGGATTTAGAAAAGGCCTATGATAGAGTAATAAGGAATGAATTGTGGTCAGTACTGTCTTTGTATGGGGTGGATGCCGGCCTGATTCGTGCACTGAAATCTCTCTATGAAGATTCCAGTGCATGTGTCAGGATAAACGGGACCTACACTGAATGGTTCAGCATCGATAAGGGTGTTAGACAGGGATGTGTAGCGTCACCGTGGCTGTTCAACTTATTCATGGACAGTTGTCTGAAAGATTTGAAAGACAGTGAATGTGGTTTAAGAATGAATGAGTTACTTGTCAAATGTCTCCTCTATGCCGATGATCAAATTATCCTTGCATCGTCGTAGGAGGAGTTAGCGCTTCTGAATAAGGGAATGAAAGTGAATGTAAGTAAGACGAAAGTTATGGTTTTTGAAAGGGAAGAAATTATGACAGTGTGCAATATTTTGATAGGTGGCGTAAGAGTGGAACAATTAAAAGAGTTTGTATATCTGGGTTCTTTGTTTACTAGGGATGGTAAGCATGAGAGTGACATTGAAAGAAGAGTGAGTGCCTGAGTATCAACTACGCATCTGACAATAGTATTTTCTTTTTTTAAGTTTAAAAGCATTTTTTTGTTTGGTTTTTATTTATACTAATAATATTATAAATCTGAAGAGTTTATTTATTTGGTTTAACACCCAGGAACTAGTAGTTCGAATTGAAAAAATATTTTTGTGTTGGATAGTCCAGTTATTAAGGAAGGTTATTAAGTGAAGTGAAGTGAAAGGTTATAATTGTTATATAACATCACGCTACGGGGCCGCGCCACCTACGGGGGTGAAGCAGATGCGCTCGATGCGCAGATGAAGCATCTCGCTGATGAAATCGCATCGGACAGCCATTTAAAAAATATATTAGAATAATGTAATGTGTGTCTCGGAATTGGCCAAATAACAGTTTTTATTTATTTCTTTTTCTTTCTCTTTGAAGTGGAATCACTTTATTTAACTACTATTTGTTTGTCAGCAAGGAGATCAAGGCTTGCATTCTGAACAGGAAGTCACGACACTCACTACCTTTATTTACTCCAAATAAACATCTGTTAAGGCTACGACATACAATCGTATCATCTAACTAACGTATCATATTGTAATGATATATTACGAGTATATATTATTTTCTTTTTTCTATTTTAAATGTTTGAGTTTTAAATTTTCTTTTTATTGATTGTGAATTTATAATGAAAATCATATAAGAAATTACCGTTAAAACATTTGTCATAGGATTGTATAAACTGCTTGCCTAAGAATAAGCTTGTATGCAGTTTTAGTATGTTATGTAAGTACTAGGTTTAGGTGTATCAGCAGTTATAACTTTGTAATCTTTTTTCTATTTATTATTAGGACAAAGGTTGTTTTTCTAGTTTACTATACGGAAAAATCAACTAAAACTCGTTAGGTACACAAAACAATTATTTCTCTAAACTCTTATCTGCTTTTGCAACCCACAACAGAGCATGAGTTTTGCAGGGGGCGAATTACAATGACCGATGGTTCTAGATGGTTCGAGAGGCAATAAACTTTTCTGCAACAGTTTTCCAGTTCGATTACAATATCCAATATTGAATGAAAAGCCTTTTCAATTAAACTTTAACAGGATCGTATTTATAAAGTACGCTCCTTTTTTGCTTTACATTTTTCCTGCTAGTAAATTAGGTAAAAGCCGTGTTCAGTTCAACCCAAAATAAATAATAAAAATATAATTGCGAACACTATATCGTTAAGCATTGAATTTTATCATACCATAACGCCTGTATTCCCTGAAAAGTTAGGCAGAGTCTTACTAAAATACACCCACACCCACAGCTCGTCGGTATGTTAAGGTAATATGTAATTAAGAGGCGAGCCTCAGAGCAAATATCTCAATCAATCAAAATGAGCTTCTTTTGAGAATTTCATAGAAAATCCCAATAACACATTGCTCTACTTGGGAATCGAACCCAGGAACAGTCGCACTGAAGACTACTTAGCTAATGAGACAGTTTATCAGAGGTAATTTTATCAAACAAAATTTAGTTTTACATTTCTCTGACCAATAAGACACTGAATCCTACTACTTATACAAATATTGTATGTAAAATGTTTTGTTCGATTTCAATTTTAATGTTTGCCCAAAATGAGCCCTGTTGTATTTTGTGTAAGTAATGTCCTTATTCTGACAACCAAAACTGGCCTTTGACAGTTGGCTTAGCCTGTATGCGATATGTATCCGACTTGGATGGATGACATCGGATGTTGCACATTCGTTTTGGCGAACTTGAACGGTCCCGTGTGAGTGGCGGCAATGGTCTTCCTTTTGTTCGGCGGACAGTTGGAAACCGCCTGATGTATAGCGTGTGAGTTGCTCCAATGTTAGTTGAATGTTTGTATTGGTGGAGATGTTACACCTGAAATGTAGGTATTCAAAAGTTATTAAAGTAAGTAACGTAACACATAAAAGTTTGACGTAGCGGTTAAGGTGATCACCTCATCACTACCATTATGACGTTTCAATTCTCACCCGAGGCAAATATTTGTGCGTCCCACGATTATTTGTGTCAAGACTGGGTGAATCTTTATGGCAGTTATTTGTATTTTGTGATATGCAGGGCTTGTTACCTGGTCCTGGAAGTATGTTGTAAAAAAAAGGCAAGAAATGTGATTTTGTGTCAATTGATGTATGATATAGATATATATAACAATTCCGCAATTTTCAGTAAGTAGACACCTACTGATTTGCGGAACTCAAGTTCAAGTTCAAGTTCAAATGTTTTTATTTCAAATAAGCTTTTACAAGCGTTTATGAAACGTTGTGATTCTAGTTGCACGGTTCCAAAAGGTCGATCCTATGGAGAAGAATCCGGCAAGAAACTCCATGGACACTCTTTTAAAATAAATGAATTACAAACTTCACTGGTACAATATTGCGATAACAAGATGTGAGGACGTTGAAGGATGTCCAAGTTTGACCGAGGTCGACTATATTAAACGAAGATTCACGTTATATTATGAGAATCCGATGTCATTTCTAAATAAAAAACTATGTGGTACTAACTCACGAGAAAGATTCATTTGTTTTTCAATTATCTAAAAATAAATATCGCTGATACTGTATTTAATTTTCATTCGGTTCCACAAAACAAACATTAAAAGTATTGAAGCTTCTAAAGTAATTTCAATTTCAATTGCAAATAAAAATCACATTTCACCAAGCCTTCCGTGAACACAAAAATGTTTTATCCCCTTCAAAACTCAATTGTGAAAAGATTCTATTTACAAATCGTCAAAATTTCGATTATGTTCCTCAACAGTGCTATCCTTTAAAAGGGTGGTGGGTGGGGGGGATTGGAAGTGCGTGAAATAGGCTAATGAAGTATTTGAAGCGCCCTCTCTGAAGCGTCGTGATTGGTGATGGAATACTAAGCATGGTCCGATGAATGGCTCCGCGTAATTCCTCCTGATTGTACGCCCGAAAAATGAGAATATTTTCCCCTTTGAATTTTTTTTTACGGATTTTTTCGGAGTAGGTAATTTGATATGTAATGTTCATTGTGGGTCGAAATATGCTTTTATTTAAGTAGCTTGTATAAATTACGCCATTGTCATTCGGTGCTAGAACATACTATAAGTAAATTCTAAACACTAAAATCACATAAATGGGCACGAATGGGCCGCCTCGACCGGAGCAATACCATGGCCTCACAGAAAACTGGCGTGAAACAACGCTTGCGTTGTGTTTCGCCGAGTGAGTGAGGTTACCGTAGGCCCAAACCCTTTTAAAAGGCGGTTATCGCACTTGTGACTCCTCTGGTGTTGCGGGTGTCCATGGGCGGCGGTTATCGCTTACCACCAGGTGATCCGTCTGCTCGGTTGCTCGCCTATCCCATAAAAAAAAGCTTTTTATATCTTGGCTTCAATTTAAAAATGCCAATGTTTCGATTCCCAAATCGAATAAAGTGTTACTGGGTATATTTATGAATTTAAATCAACGATTAATAGCAACAGGCTGGATTCCTAATATATGACCTAAAAACATACCACATAATTTTATTGTAAATATTTAAGTTGTAATTGGAGAATTCAACATATATAGTTATGCAGCAACGGTTTACGTTACTCTATGTTTATTTTTTTATGTGATAAGGGGGCAATCGATCAGATTACCGCCACCCATGGACACCCGCAACACCAGAGGAGTCAAAAGTGCATTACCCGGCATTTTAAAAGGGTTCACTGGGAACACAACGTTAGCGTTGTTTCACGCCATTTATGTGAGGCCGTGATATCACCGGTCGTCCGCCCATTTGTGCCGAAGCATGACTCTCCCACGGTTTTCTGAAGAAAACCGTGAGGATCTTTCCAGAAACTACATTTACTACAAAATTTTCTGAGCTTTTAAACGTGCCATAATGTTCACGAAAAATATTTTACATTTCGGAATTTTCGGTTCCGTGAAATGTATCTGAGGATTTCAAGCAAATAAATGCAAGCTCAACAGATGCCACGTCTAGCGCATAACAAAGTTTGAAATTCTTATATGTTGAGTTTTACGTTCATGATTCTCTCAACAGACTAAGTTTGCGCTTTCTAGCAAGTTGCGCAGTAAATCAAGTCTTATTCCTTGTTACAATGCGTGCTCCAGGCAACCACTTGTTTCGTATGTTGTGATGTAAAATGTGCTCTTTTCTGTATAAGTATATCGTTCTTTCTATGAAGTTTCGTTATAAAAGTAGGTATCCATATATTGAATAATCAAAATTTCCCAAAAATAAAACTTTTGTAAGAAGAATTATTTCTCATTTATAAAAAATAACTTTTCGCGAAAATAACTTTTGGCGAATAAGTAAAAAACGATAAACCTTTTACGCTTATGTGCACCAAAGATTAATTTAGGTTTAATTGATTTAAAAAGGTTTGCTTATTAAGATAGGAAAAATCAAAACATTTTTTTTTATTATCCGGCCAACCATAGCGAAATGCTACCTCATTGCAGCGAACTCTACAGTCCGACCTTTAGCTGAAAAGTTTAATGCCGAAAACCGCAGTCCGACTTGAGTTCACTTAGGAAAGGTCTACAACGCGGTGCCTTTAGCCAAAAGTGCTTCAATATTGATGAGCAAGAGGGTCTGTTGCGCACATATATAATTCAAACAATGTCGTTTATTATGTCTACATATTTTTACACATATTTCAAATTATTTTACTAATTTACTTTACATTAACTGCCTCATTAGCCAAGTGGTCCTGAGCGCGACTGCTACGCTAGAGGTCCTGGGTTCGATTCCCAGGTCGAGCAAAGTGTTATTGGGTTTTTCTATGAAATTCCCAGTAGCAGCTCGGAGTTAGGAATTTGTGCCCGGTAAATGGCAATAGGCTCGCCCCCTATTACATGGGACCTAAACATACCGGCGAACTGTGGGTGTATATTAGTACGCCTCTGCCTAACCCTTCGGGGAATACAGGCGTGATGGTATGTTATGTTACTCATTTACTTCTTGTACCATCCCTTTAGTTACGTATTAGAGTTTTCTCTCCTATAACACAGATAATAGAATACTAATACTACGTACCTATGATAAGACTCAAAATATATTAGGTACTTACCTATGTACCTACCATAAATAATATATTAAATTAAATTAGTAAATTAAATTAATTTCATATCCTGAACTGTTTTGTACTCCATTGAACCTAATAATTATTCAAAAGCTAAATTTTAGTAAATCAAAAATAATAAAATAAACACCTTCAATATCTTTTTTTGTTTCTCAAAAAAGACTTAGTTGGACTAGAAAATGTTTTAATAGAAATAAAGGACGAAGTATTTCTCGACGTGAGAACCATATGGTCTGATGTCCGATTTATCATATTTTGAGGAGAGGCAAAAGAAAATCTGGTTAGAAATTTTGACTTAATTCACATCTATTGTTATTTTAGCTAAATCAAACAAGACTTATATTACAGTAAATTTCTGTGCCATTTTTTTAAGTTTACAATTAACAAATTAATAGTAATAATTATACCTTTTTATTTAAAAAAACATGTTATCCGAGCTTATGATTGTAAAATTTAAGGTGTAGTCTAAAACTTTTATTTCTAATTGAAGATATAACTTTATGCTTGAATTTTTTGAATGTATACTATATGGTTTTTGGGTTCTATAATAACATATAGCATTATGGGTTGATTTAAAAACGTAATTTAAGTCAGTCTTATTTAAAGATATGTACCGAGCTACCTATGGCAGGATACAATAATGTTACTCCTGCTGGAAAAGTGACTATTTTACGATAAGTCTGTAAAACAACATGTAACTATCAATTTATTACTATTATTTTCATTAATTTATATTCTAGAGAAGTCAGCGAACCTTTATTTGACATTGGTTTGCCATATAAGTTGTTTAGTAGTTAAGATGTTTGAAATTGCTCTGCCTGGCATTTATCTAGGCTTTTTTGTTAAAATAAACAGTACTTATACATATCCTCACATAGTACACAATTTAACCATATCCATACAAATACATACTCACAGAGTATACATACCATACACACACACACTCACATACTCGCACACCACAAGAAATATCACAAAAAATCCATATTTCCCACCTAAATCTTGTAGTACGGTTATTACAGTCAGTATTTATTTACTATCTAAATATATTGAAATATACACTTACCTGATAAATATAGTCATCATCCAGTCCCTCGATATTAATGGATAGTATTTTGCAAACTGCATCTGAGTTGGATAACATTGAAATTGCCCGCTCCATCGAATGCGATTACTCAAATTTACATGAATATATTAAAATAAACAAAAACGACCTAACTATCATATCACAAAATATTCGAAGTATATATCGTAACTTTGATAATTTTATTGTAAACTTGTCTATCATTAAACATGAACTAGATATCATTATACTGACAGAATGTAGATTGGCCCCTAACAAACCTATTCCACAAATAAATAACTATCACTCTTATATGACGACTCGCCAACTCAACCAGAACGATGGTGTAGTTGTGTATGTTAAATGTTCTCTAAAGCACAAAGTTGAAGAAGTACAGCTTGAACAAGCATCCTGTCTACGAGTGAATATTCTAGGTAATAACGTGTATTGTATTTACAGGTCGCATTGTAAACAAAACAACCACTACTCTAAACTACGAACAAGCTCTAAAGGATCTACAGAAGAAAAATCTATCTAACCTTCTATTTTGTAATGATCCAGACGCACTTATTTATAACCTCATAAATACTTTAACTACAGTTATTAATGAAAACACTACTATAAAAACTATTCCGAACAGTAAAAGGATCATCAAGCCTTGGATCAATATGGGCATCTTACGCTGTATCAGGAACAGAAACAAATTACAAAAACAAAGTCGCAGGGACCCATACAATGTTACACTAAAAATAACTTACACAAGATATAGAAATTACTGTAATGATCTAATTAAGAAATTGAAAAGGAAATATGAAAGAGAATTACTTGCAAAATCTGTTACTAATAATAATTTACTCTGGAAGAATATAAAAAATATTACATACTCATATAAAATAAAAAGTCAAGGTTTTGAATTGCTTCATATAAAACCTACCTCTCGTGAATCGGTAAACGACATCAATAATTATTTTGCTAATATTGGAAAAAAATTAGCCCATCAAATTCAGCCAAGTATAAATAATATCCCTAGATCTAATCAGTCAGTAACATCTCAAATAAACACCTTTGTTCTTTTTGATACTAACGAAGCGAAAGTTAACAATATATTAATGAATTTAAAAAGTAGTAGTGCGCCGGGATGGGACAATATCTCAACAAAATTCTTAAAGTCTGTAAGAAGTGAAGTCGTTCCAGTCGTAACTCATTTTGCAAATCTTTGTTTTCAAAAGGGCGTTTTCCCGATTCCTCTTAAACAATCTATAATAACACCTGTGCACAAGGGAGGGGACAGAGACGATGTCAATAATTATAGGCCCATCTCTGTCTTACCGTCCATATCAAAAGTACTCGAAAAAGTCATAAATATTCGATTAACTAATTATCTAAACAAATTCAACCTATTATCTACTTCACAATTTGGTTTTAGAAAGGCCCTAAGTACTGAAGATGCGGTAACTGCGCTAACATCCCACATAATTGAGCAACTTGATAAGGGAAATAAATGCCTATCTGTTTTCCTAGACCTAAAAAAAGCATTTGACACCGTCTCTGTTCCCATCCTTGTGAACAAATTACAAAAATCTGGAATAAGAGGTACTGCGCTCAGTTTATTTAAAGATTACCTTACTAACAGGACGCAAAAAGTAAAAATAGGACAATACACTAGTGACGAAGCAGAGATAACATACGGCGTGCCACAGGGTAGTATTTTAGGACCTACCCTTTTTCTATTATACATAAATGATTTATGTAATATTAAATTAGCTAATGCAAAAATTTTCGCATACGCAGATGACACTGCTGTTGTCTTTACTGCTGCGTCCTGGAAAGACATTAAGCTAAGTGTAGAGATAGGAATTGCCAACATAGCTGAGTGGCTAAGTAAAAACCTATTAACACTAAATACCAGCAAGACTAACTACATATGTTTTAGTGTTAGTAGCCGGACGCAGCCCAGTGAAGATTTCAATCTAAAAGTACATACATGTGGAGAAATAACCAGTACACGCTGTAACTGCACATGTCTAAATAGAGTCTCCAATATGAAGTACTTGGGCGTGATCGTTGATCAATTCCTAACCTGGTATCCTCACCTTGAGCAAGTGATTGGTAGGGTTAGAAAGCTTGCCTGGATGTTCAAAACGCTAAGACACATAGCCCCAACTAAAATGATGAGTAGTGACAACCGACCTAGAAACCTCCTAAACGAAATCTATATTGCCCTTGCACAATCTGTCCTGCTGTACTGTATCCCCATTTGGGGCGGTGCAGCAAAAACTAGATTCTTAGACGTTGAACGGTCACAAAGGGCACTTCTAAAAATTATGTATTTCAAAAAAATTAGACACCCTACTCAAAATCTATACGAAATTACTAATCTACTCTCCGTCAGAAAACTATACATAACCCAAACGATTCTAAAAAAACATAAAACAATCCCTTATGACACTAGCAAGACAACTAAAAGAAGAAAATACAACATTGCAGAATTTCCCCGATCCAAAACCAAATTTGCAAGCAGACAATTTCACAATCGCTCAGCCCAATTATACAACAGGATTAATAAAAACATATATGTTCACAACAAAAACCACTATGACTGTAAAAAGACAATAATTCATTGGATAAAGTCTCTTAGCTATCAGGATACAGAAGCTCTTATGGAGTAGTTATCATGAGTAATGAAAATAGACACACTTCTGTCACTTTCACCATACTAGACACCCACATACTACACCACACCACACCACACCACATCACACCACACCACACAACACCACATCACACCACATCACACCACACTAATTATCAACTCGCATTCACATTTTTATAAATTATATTTTAACTAGTGCTTATAATATCTTTATTATACATCATGTTTTAACTCTCCTAGTACTTACTTTCAACGGAACTAAAATATTATTGTACTTACTGCTATTATTATACTTGTATAATAATTACATGATGTGGAAGAGCGGAGTCTCCTAACACAGGCATTGTTTGCCTAAAAGGAGGCTCCATATACAATCAAATGTACTTGACAATTTTTGGCGAAATAAAGATTTATTTATTTATTTATTTACTCCGAGAAGCTATTAGAATGACGTAGATGGGTCACGCAGATTCTAGATAAGTAGTAGAAGTATGTAGAATATTCGAAGACAGTACTCGAACACGTGACTCACGTAATAACAATAGTTCAAGGCGGGGTTCTAAGGTTATTGCCCGTAAACAATAGACGAACAAGTAACAAGTAACTACTCGCACTTTGAAGACTTATCGCGATTGTTCGATTCTAGAATCTGTGGCTGATATAACCCCCCGACCCTGGCTCGAGCCGGCCCGTGCCGAGCCAGTAGCTTTAAATTAGTCCCTAAATAATTTAAACCAGATCCAGCCGTCCCTAGCTGTCCCCCAGCAACGCCCTAAGCCGAGTTCCAAGTCCCGTTAGGGGACGCCCTTAGCTGCTGTTGCTTAGTTTATAAGTTGCTCCTGGCTGGAGGCATTCGGTGCGTCGCCACCAAGCTCGGTTACGCTGTTAAGACTCCCTGAATCAACAGCCTAAATCCATGTCCAAAAAAAAACTCGGCTAGTGCAGTTTAGTTTTGGACAAGGTGAAGTGAACATCAAAGTGAAGAGAAGTGATTACTAGTGTGACATTACCGTGCGATAAGTGATAGTGTAGTGACTTTATCTGTGATTTCTGTTGTGTGTTTGGCATGATAATTAAATTGTTTGTGTTTCGGTAAAATTAGCGTTAATTTATTTATCCCGAACCCCAGCTCGTAACATTTGGTGTCAGAAGTACTGGGATAAATTATACCGGTTTTGCCGAAGGAAGACACGGATCGTATCCGTACCAGAAGTCAGCAGCAGTAGGAGATGGACCAAAGATGGTTTGGAGATTCTCCGGCACTACCTGCGGGTCATTAGCAACCAACTAGAGACCCAGTCTGTGGTCCATCCGGAACACCTACACAAATGTCCTGCTGATCTGGTATTGTCGTGCGACGGGTCGTTGAGCTCCCTGAATTATGGTTGAGCTACACGATGACTGATGCATGCTTGCTTGCTATGGTTCTTTCCTCAAAAGGCCATTTCAGACATTGCCCTGCATTGTCCCACTCACATTATTTGCATTATTTTATATCTGGACTTTAAAAGAGACCATGATTCTCTGAGTTTGTTCTCAAACGGATGAGACAAAGGTCAGGCTAAGACGGCACTCACCCTATGCCTCCGCGACCAGGCTTTGACATTACTGGAGGCCCTCGGCGAGAACATGACTTTACGATCAGCTAAGTGAAGCGTTGGATTCCAGATACGGTGACACCCATCTGGAATACGTGTTTCGTGGCCAGCTGAAAGACCGCGAGGTACATAGATCCTACAGCAGTTGCCCGCGGAAATTGAAAAACTGGTCCGAAAACCCTATTAATCCACAACTGCACTTATCGGCGGAAATCTGGTACAGGCGTTCGTCGATGGAATTCGTGACCTAGAAGTCAGAGCTGCTGTGAGGCTTGGGCACCACAAGACATTAAAAGACAGTCAGATGAGACCATCGGGTTCACCGTTCGGGAGGTCGTGTTACCGACATGCCGCCTCTGCGGGGAAAAGGGCCATTTCCTGGTGGGTTGCCCGAGGCGCAGTGAGGGACGTGAGGGTCGAAGGAATGTTATAGTGAAGATCGTAAAGTCATGCCTAGATGCTATGTCATGCCTAGGTGGCAATCGGGGTCACCTTCAATCTAGTTGCTTGAGAGGGCGAATATTGAAGACGGACCGACCTTATGAAGAAAAGAAGAGGATAGCAGCTCCAAGATGTTACATCTGCGTAGAAAAGGGTCACTTCCAGGTGAGTTGTGAAATTTCAAGGGAACGTGTGATCGTGCCCAGATGCTACATCTGTGGTAAACGACGACACTTTCGAGCTAGTTGCTGGAGAAAGAAGGATGGAGAAAGGAGGATGATGGCCGCTCCAAGATGTCACATCTGTGGAGAAAGAAACCATCTCCGAATAAGTTGCCCAAAGCAACCGTGAAAATACCGTGTACATTTTTCGGGTAGACCGTTGTCTGAAAACCGAAGGAAGAATGGAGATGACGCATATTCTGGATTCAGCCAAGAGGCTAACGAAGCGATACCAGTGAGGATGTTCAGAGCAGATCTGAATGTACATCATCAGTAAGGGAAGTTTAGAGCACGATAGACAATCGGGTCAACAAACTTCTGAGAAAATGAAGACAAATGCTTCGACGAGGGCTCACTAGTAAGCCTAGTAAGTTACTAGTAAGTTACTGGCAAAATGGGACGGCCCCTACCGAGTCCTGACGAAGATCAACGATGTCACTTACCAGATACAGGAAGGACCAAGAGGTGATCCGAAGATCATTCATGTGGATCGCGCGTCATTACGGATCTAATCATGCTCGGGACGAGGGAGGGGGCAGTGTTACTATTACCTATTTCTCTGAGATGAGCCAATTCCCGCCGAGTATTAATTAACCGCAGATAAAACGCAAGAGAATAAATAGGTTTACATTGAGACAAAATACCTACAGAAAACTATATTTTCCAGTTTATTAAGTTTAATAATTATCTTCACTTACCTTACGTTCTTCTTCCATTATTTTATCAAGTGAATGTTTATGATTATTACACCAATCATACTACAATCACAATTTAAATTACTAAATAAAACCGAAACCGGTTATCAAAACTTCTAAAGCAAATACCTAATGTAAACAAAATGAGCGGGGCCCGGGCGGCACGCACTCGGACTAGTTGTCAACGTTTATTGGTTCGAGGCATAATGCCACGACGACGGCCAATAATCGCCGAAAAAGTCCGATGTCATTCACTTCGAAAACGTAATCGACATAAAATCTATAAGCATAACGTTGCTTTTTCACATACTTCCTTCAGAGTAGCGATGAAACAACACATTATACAGGCATAATGTATCATGAAAACATAATGCCTACTAATTGCAATAAAATTTACGAAGCATATAGTTATATGTCATTCTAGTGCTGTTGTTTGGTTTATATCGAGAGGCATAGAGTTCTATGTGTGCATACATTTATTTTTCTACACAATAATTTTAGAAGAATAAAGTCGAATGCTGACAAACGTTCCAAGCTTGGAACAAAATATTTAGAAGCATAACAACTCAACTCAATATTCGCCTTAACGATGATACCAAATATAAAAGTATAAAAACTGATGTTATTATGAAACTTTATTACTCGATTTAATTCTGTGATTTTGCGACATACGACTTTATACCACTCCAAAAACTAAACATAGAAAAGTGATAGAAATATGATTGTAAGTTTGTTAGAAAGAGCTCGAAGAACTTAGTTTGCCTAGCTAAAAAAGTGATTTTGGTCCAATCTTAACATCAGACCATATGGGTCTGACGTCGAGATTTATTTTTGTAAAATTATAAATTAATATAAAAATTATAAATTATATCAATCCCAGTGCTTTTGATGGCAAAATAAATATGTTTAATTTTTTAATTAATGAAGAATATTTCAGGAAGCAAGAACAAGCTTAAAAATATTTGCATTGTGAACAGCACTTCCTTGATCGAAGTTTGATAAGTTGAAAAAAGGAGTGACGCCATCGTCATGACGTGTAATTGAAAATACGGCTATTTGTTCGGAATTTATCGTTGTACTGGAAACACACGGACGTGTTAAGCTTCACAACTAGGCTATAAATATCGGCCGGCTCTGAATTATAGCTTTAGTTCAAGCAGATTTGTTCCGTGTGTTTTGACCACAATACACCAATTTAAGCGTCCGCAGCGGTCCCAACTATTATCGATCAATTGGTTGCTAGCAACTTGTTTGGGATCATTGGTATTTGGGATAACGGCAGGAGTTTATACAGGCTGTTGACAGACTCTTGTACGGAGTCGTATGTGACAGCCTTCTGCTTCAAAGTTATAGAAAAATCACATATTTTATATTTATTTATCAATGTTTTATTAAAATATATAAGTATCTTACTGCCTTAACTACTATGACCTAGCAATCACAGATGTGTGCATCGCCCCTATTATGTGTAGAAAACAATTCGTTGGTATGTCTAGTCCCATAGAATAGCGGGCGAGTTCATATGCCATTAACCGAGTGCAAAGGTTCCGCAAAACTTGCTGACAGTTGCATTCTAGTGCGAGCATTTATACCATCACGCCTGTAATCCCAGAAAGGTTATGCAGAGGTATACTAATTGTACACAATGTATACCCATAGTTTATTTATTTATTTATTTAGATAAGGTTCACCAACAGTTGTCACAGATAAATATAGATAAGTACTTATAAATAGTTCACCGGTATGTTTTGGTTTTATATTATAAATAGGGAATAGAACCTACCTATTATCATTAACGGTACACAAATCCATTCTTCGAGCTTGGAATTTGATATCTATAAAAATTTAATAACACTGCTCAACCTAGGAATCGACCTAGAACCTATAGCGTAGCAATCGCTCTTACGACCACTTGACAAATTAGCAGTCATGATTATCTCGTGGTTATTCTTGTACTCATAGTAAAATAATAATAAAACATTTTTATATGCCAAGAAAAAAATCTGTGTTTTTCGGATTCGTACCGACTTAATCCCGCACTTAACTTCTCTAGCCCTATATTCACGGTATGCGATTCGCGAAATTCATAACGACTTTACCTAATGAGTAGAATTTTAATAACCGTGGATTCATAATTAGTCTGTATCCTCTCATCTGTGGGTATAGGTACCTATATTATACATATTTTCAATTATGTGTAAAAAAATCTATTACTGGAAATAATAAATAAATCAATTTTTATTTCAGGCAAATACTTACACCCTAATATTTTTTTAGAATTTGAAATTTAATTTAATTACAAAAAAATTAACAAAATAAAGTGGGCCAAAATTTTTGCACTTTTGAAACATGAATAGAAAAAAAAAAATAGTTTATTTCTCACCACTTTGGTTTGTACAAATTTTCTTAATTAATTACAATAAGGTAGACAAATTATATCTAAATACATTTACAGTAATTGTGGTGGTTGTAGCGGATTACTTAGAGTAGTGACCCTATCCCCTGAACTAGGTAGGAGCCTGTATCTCAGGAGATAGTGCTCAGCCGTGAACTTTCTTATACTTTTCATAACTTATAATAAAACTACAAATGTTATTTTGCTTATAATTTATATAACGTAATAATCATCTAATGAAATTTATTTTTAAAAAATGACGTCGTCTAAATGTTCCCCGTCTTATTGTTGGCACTCCTGCAATCGACGACGCAAACTTTGGAAAAATCGCTGACACATGCTGCGGGGGACCGCGGCTATCTCCTCGTGGATGGATTCGTTGTCGATCCCATTTGCTCGAACTTCTCGACCCAAGCTTTGATCAAATTAACACTTGGACACTCACTTACACGGCGTAATCCGTATTCAATTCTAAGGCGTAACGTAGGAATCATTGTTTTACACAAAAAGCACGCTGTTGTCCCGTGAAGTAAAATTGCATGAAGTGACCGCGTGCCCATTCCTCGAACGGTTTTCAAAAAAACCTAGTGTTACTATTTGCAAAAATGTTTGGCCCACCTGTATAACAGGTATTAATTTCAAATGAGAAACATGGTTAAGCGTCATCGTCTTTTATTTCTAATACAATAATAAATAAGTTGATTTAATAATATTTTGTCCGCATTAAAATACATTTTACAAAAATATTATTTACATTTTATAAAGAATCAAATAAAAGGCTTTTCGAAATAAAACTGAGTTATGAAATGTAAATGGAATAAAAATCCATTGTTGAATTAAATCAATAGGTTCCCCGTTGGAATTCAATTTGAAACAAAGATTCAGTGCAAACAGACTGATGAACGCCAGTGATCAAAATACACTTTTATAAAATAAATAAATAGTCGGATGAAAGCTCGGAACATCTAGTAAATGATCAAAAGTTGACTGGTGTTGCCCCAAAATAAAAATGGTTGCAGAAAGTATTACAGTCTGTTTTTCTATTTCCAACATTTCGCTTTTTAGCTTACTTATATGGCTAAACAATGTTCTAAAAGCATTTCGGTTAAAATTTAAATGACATTACAATTTTTTTTTAAATAATGGAGACCTTTTTCTAAAATTCCAGGTATTATTTCCATATACCATTCTTAATATGACTTGTTAATGAGCAAAGAAAGAGTTTAAAGCACTAGATAATTCGCTCGACGATATGCAAAGGATTACCGGAATAGCGGAGCGGGTCCACCTCGACGTATAATGACCTAGTCACCATTTGCTGGGCAATTTCGCACAAAATGCAGAACATTATTTCGCACATTATTTTGCTATAGCGTGTTCTATAATTGTTTGAATTGCACGTTACAAGCGCAGCCTTGCGCACCCCTAGCTACGATACTCATATCATAAATACTAGGTATAATATAAATGAAAATAGCAGCTGCTTCACCCCTACGCATTAACATAATGAACACTTGGGCCATAATTTTCAGGGTTTCGTTGTAAAAAGTCATCTCGCTATACGAAAAGTTGGGAGGCTAAGTTCGTAAGAAATATCTCGCACCCTCAAAGTTAACACGTAAAGTTGTTCATCAAGGGTCTGCGAATCGTTTTATTCATCATTCACAGCGTATTTTATTTTTTAAATTAATGTAAAGAGGTCGTTCTTAAAACGCGAGATAATAACAAAGAAAGTTCTATAAGATATTGTGTAGGATGGTACTTATAATTTCCTGCTTGCCGTTTGACGAGTTAAGGGTGGCGTTCCCTCCACTTTCTTCCCTCTTATGCATCCTTGATTGTAAGGCTCTCAAATTAGTTAAAATATTCTCATCAACGAACTTTGAAACTATAAGAATGGTAAAAGTACTAGAGAAATTTTGCAAAGAAAACTTTGTTCGAAATTCAACTTCAAGATTTTCTGTGGACGGACCGTAAGAGGGGAAAAATTACTTATTTGTCGATGTTGGGTTGGTCTTGACCATTTGCAGCAAATATTATATATTTTTTTAAATAGGTACCAATATTATCCTTCCAAACTTAAGAAAATATTCGAAACTTGACCTAATCTTTATCTTAGGTTAATTTTATCATTTTTTTTTATCTACTGGTGACTTAATAATGTTTTCGTATATTTTTATTTACTTCAGTTATGCGCCAGTTCTAACATTTATTAGATGCTATTTACAACATTATTTTTAGTGTATGCGTAACCTAAATAATATGGTTTGTTCAGAATAACTTTTTTTTTCTTTAATAAAAACGTTGCTCCACACTAGGATTTTCTCCTGTATCGTGGGTGCGTTTACAAACACCAATTCTCACATACACAAACACCCAGACCCGGAACCGGAAGCTGTAGATCATACAAATATTTGCTCCGTGTGGGGATCGAACCCTTAACACGAGACGCAGAAGCCGATCGCTCAGCCGCTACGCCAAACTTTTACACCATGTTACATTTTGTCCCAAATATATTTAAAAAGGGTTACAGGTGGGACATCGAGCGGAATTAAGTATCTTTCTGCAATCATATGCGCACAACATAAGTCAAGCCAGGTCTTAGCTGCAATAAACGTGGTGAGCATGTTTTTGTACGGACAAACAGGTCACATTTCGTGGTACAGTTTTGAAATTACGTACATTACATAAAAATACTAGATACGTGTCTCTGGTTTCGCATATACTAAAACTAATGTTGTAGAATGCCAGATCTAAAACTAATATTAATATCTGTTCTAATTATAATAGCAATCAAAATTAATGATCTCCTTATTGATTCAGTTTAATCTAAAACCGTCTTACAGTGTCTAGTATTATAGCAAACATCTCCAGAATTATCCTATTTAGATAACACAACATCAGCCACCACCTCGTCGTAAGTTCGAGTGCTACGACGATAGAAATTCTGGGTTTGATTTCCAGGTCGAGCAAAATAGGTATTCTCTAAGAAATTTTCAGTTTAGGCATTCGCTGCTCGCACAATTTGTGCCCGGGCAATGACAATAGGCTCGCCCTTACATGGGAAGGTATGTTTAGTAAACATGCAAGCGAACTGTGGGTGTACGTTTGCACACCTCTGCCTAACCTATAACCTAAATAAATAGTGGGAATGTACTTAATAGTGGCACGAGCTTATAAAAGATCATTAAAAATATTTAATTATATATTCTAAACATTAGAATGTAACTGCGGAAATTAATGATCGATAAATTTGTCGATAGAAAATGTTATCAAATGGGCCCCGAATTTTAAAGACAACATAAATTATTAGCAATTATATTGTTAACATTTACTGTTAAAAATAGGTGCTAAGAAAAATCATTAAATAATAGTTAACATAACATACCATCACGCCTGTATTCCCCGAAGGGTTAGGCAGAGGCGTACTAATGTACACCCACAGTTCGCCGGTATGTTTAGGTCCCATGTAATAGGGGGCGAGCCTATTGCCATTTACCGGGCACAAATTCCTAACTCCGAGCTGCTACTGGGAATTTCATAGAAAAACCCAATAACACTTTGCTCGACCTGGGAATCGAACCCAGGACCTCTAGCGTAGCAGTCGCGGTCCGGACCACTTGGCTATTGAGGCAGTTAAAGTGTAAGCAATAATAGTTAAAGTGGTAAAAAATATCTTAATATTATGATGACAATTACAAGCTGAAAATAACGATTTGAAATAATAACATTCGATATTAATTATATCGATATCGATGAATTCAATCTCACACCACAGGTCGTCTACACTAATTTAATCAGGTATAACGCCTCTCCACACATCTTGTACACTCGAAGCCGCAATTTAACCGTGGTTTACCTCTGACACGAGCTGTTCGCTGTCTAAATATCAAAACTAAATTACAGCTAATTAGAAATTACGTTGTATTGTGCAGGATTTCCTTTCCCTAATCATTTAATTTGCCTCCGAGATTATATTAAAAGTAAGAGACAGTGTTTAGAATTACAATATTAAATTATATCTGAAGGTCAAGTCAGTTAACTACTATGACTTTTACAAGAATGTTTTATTCCCTACTCTTATATTCATCGTGGTTAACTTAGCACAAAAAATTTAAGAAAATATTTATTCTCAATAAATTATATTTATTTCTACAAATAGATAGTTTTACAAGTCATTATTTTTAAATTGTTTAACACTAGATTAGGCCGGCATTTCGTAACTAATGGCACCTCAGAATAAACACCCAAATAAATTCAGAGAATCATGGTCTCTTTTCAAATCGACTGATAATTTATAGGCATTCATTATTATTCGAGTGTCACGATGTGAGGAAATTTTTGGATAGCCTTTTGAAGTTAGAACCATAGCAGCTAAGATGACCATCCCCGTTTATGGCAAGATACAAATCAGTCATCAACCGTATTGTAGGGAGTTCAACGACCAATAATCAGACAAACGAATAATAATATGTGTGTAGGTGTGTTTTGCCTATATCGGTAGGTATATTTGTGGATTGCAGGAATCAATCGCGACCCGTGGCGCGGAAGCCCATCGCTCAACCAATACACTAATCATTGTCCGACGTTTGAAAAATGACTGGAATTCCTAAAAATAACAGTTAATAAATAATAAATATATATTCTGCGACATTGACACAGCACCATTTATTCCCAATCTAAACAGAGCTTGTACTATGAGTACTAGACAATGGATATAAATACTTGTACACTTTTTTTTGTAAATACATACTTCTAATACATAAGAAACGCCCAGACGAACACAAACACTTATATTCATCACATAAATATTTGTGTCCTGTGGGAATCAAACCCACGATCTCGTGGTCAGCAGTCTGGTACTCGAACCGCTAAACCACAGAGGTCGTCACTTTTCTCCATCAACACATTTCTCCATCATTTTTGTAATAATGTACTTTTTCACACTAATATAATTTCTCATATTACATGTAAGAGAAACTATTAAGTTTCATGTACCTCTTTGCAACAGAATCAACATTGAAATTTAAACAGTTTCTGACAAGCAAGTGTTTGACTTACGCAAACAATTTGTGTTTTGATTGACTATTTGGAAACCAACCTCCATAGATCTTTGCGCATGAATTTCGTGTATTTTCTGTAACAATAATACTGGCATTGAGAATGACATTGTATCAACAATATTCAGTAGTTCTTGAACTCTTGACTATGATTAGAATAGAGAATACAATAGAATATTCTTTATTGCACACCAAAAACTAATGAAAAGTACAGTTTTATAAATCATAGAATGGTACAATGGACGGTCCAATGGAGAAGTCCCACTACTATACTTATAATGAACTAATTGTTAATTATGTATGACTTAACATACCTTCACGTCTGTATTCCTCGTAAGGTGTACGGTATGGTATACCTACCTAATGACCGATTCACACGAGGGTAGAACAGTCGGGCAGAACAGTAGGACAGAACAGTCTGGAAGGGCAGTGGCGTTCAAATGTAGAGCGGAAGAGTAGGACAGTCCGAGTGAAATCGCGATGGAAAGTCGACAGCGACAACGGCAACATTTACGCCACTTACTAAAAATTGCTGCAAAAATAGGTCTGGATGAGCTAATTGAGCTTTGAGTCAGACCCTGGATGGCAAGAAGACAAGAGCTTGGTTGTTCAGTTCAAGTTTTAGAGGAAATAAGGATTGAAGATCCCAAAGAGTTTAGATTGATTATGCGTATGACTATTATTATTTGTATTGAGAGCGTTGAGAAGTATGTGTGGGGTAACTTTGAAGGATAGAGTGAGAAACAGTGTGATAAGGGAGCGGTGTCGTGTGAAAGAAGGTGTGGTAACAAAGATTGAGAAAGGTATGTTATGGTGGTTTGGGCATGTAGAGAGGATGGATGAACGAGATTGACAAAACGAGTATACATGATGAGTACAATGAACGTAGATGAAGCGAGAGTAGTGAGCCAGGTTCGTAGCAAGTGGAAATCTATAGTCTCTGCCTACCCCAATAGGAGACAGGCGTGAAAATATGTCTGTATGTATTATCGCTGTCCTGCCCTTTGCACTGCACTGCCCTCGCGTTCACACAAATCCAGCCACAAGACAGAAGAGCGAGAAAGGTGGTGGGGAAGCAAACTGCCCCCAAAAAATAGACCGGCGAGCTATTAACTGCCTAGGATACTGTCAAGACAGTACTGTTCTGGCTCGGCGTGTGGGTTCAGATTGTAGCAGTACTGTGCTGCCTACTGGTCTGCCCTCGTGTGAAACGGCCATAATGTCTCATTGTAATATTGTGCACGGTAAAAAGACAACAGGTATTTTATCTACCATGCACAATGTTGCCAATGACGTGCCAATGACGTCATCGTTTGATAATGATACTACTATAAATGTAAAGCAATTAGCCGAGCAGGATAAATTCTTTCACTTGTTTGTTTCTTTATTAGTGAATTTTTCAAATAATAATTGTATATGGTTTCTTTTTAAACTAAATGACAAAGACCACGAGATAAAATAGGGCTAGTGAGCAATTTACTAACAAATTTTTCGTAGGTAAGCGAAATCTTATTCTGTTATAGGATGATTGATGACGTCAAGTGCTATACATACTTGAATTTTTGATTGGCTGTTTTTGCGTGACACCCATTCGCTGATTAATAAAATGTGTGTACACAAAAACCAACTACACTTGCTTAGATGTCTCTCCACTACCTTAAACCTGACTTACTCAACCCAAAAGTGAAGACAAAAAGGTACTATCCCCGGTTACACCACCAGCATTAATGTTTTAAATAATTACATAAATTCTAAAACACCCCTCTTAAAGGATTTTGTTAGGGCATTAATGAATTATGCGATCAAGATAAATTAGTTGTGATGTAACACGAATCTTAGAGGTATAGCCGAATAGGGTTTAATTAAATATGATAATAGACTGGAGGCCGGTCGTTGTGCACGTACCAAGGAATTCTTATGCGTACCAAATTCGATGAACATTTTAGTAGTGAATTAAGCTTTCACGCGCCCGCTGCAAATTCTGCGCATTCCATTGTTTTTTTACCACATTCGGCATTCATTTGTTCGTTTTTCTTTCAAATTTTGTTTGTTAATGCCAGACATCTTATACACAATTCACGTATGAAGACTCGCCGTTCGTTCTCTTAAATAAGATGAAACTAAGCGAAAATTTACGTTTCGTCAAAATTGAATACTCACGAATACTGCTTAAAATTATCTTATACTAGAAGTAAAGTTTCAGAGATTAATTTAAGCGTAAATTTATACAATTTGATGTACCTTTAGAAGCATAAGTTTCTGCTTATTAGCAGATTTCTATACTTAACGTAACAGTTCCAAATAAAATGTTACCCTACTAGGTATAATGAAAATCTTTTACTGAAGATTATAATATGAGAAAATAAATAATTATAGTCAAGATTTTCAAGTTGAACACCACCTGTATATTCCCAAATCCTTTCCTCGAGTAGTTAAAAGGATCGTTGGCTTAATTAAGCCAACAAACGTCTGCCCCAGTGTGGGGAAAAGCCGCGAACTTTCCTCTTTAGCCGCTCACATAATGTCCCAAAGGACCAGAGTGTCACCATTATCTTCACTTAATGCAACTTGCACGCAAATTCAGGCCGACGTTTAATCGTACAAGTTTGAAGAGCTCCTAAAGGGTAGGGCTGCCAATAAAGACGATACAAAGATACACCCTCTCAGATGGAACATTTACTGTCACGTAAGATTACTACGTCTGGTAGGTACTATGCGGTATTGGATTTTGTTACAGCAACGCGGATGCCGTCTGAAGCACGACGGTACAGCAGCGTTGGGGTACATTTCATTCAATACAGGTATTTTTATATCGAATTATCCAATAAAAAATAAAAAACAAATGATTTAATAGACGGATAAGTACTTAGCTCCCTTGTTGACTTAGATTGCAAAAAAAAATATTGATGTTTATTATCGGATATGTATTTTATTATTCTTCAATGAAATTCAACAATAATATTTAATAATTGCTCGCTAATGGGAGCCGAGTTGCTCCACTTTTTAACAAACTTCAAAAAGGGGGAAGTTCTATATTTGTCTATTGTCGTCTATTATATACTAGCTTCTGCCCGCGGCTTCGCCCCCGTGGAATAAAAAGTATCGGGAACGGGATAAAAAGTATCCTATGTCCGTTTCCTGGTTCTGGTGCTACCTCTCCACCAATTTTCAGCCAAATCGGTTCAGCCGTTCTTGAGTTATAAATGAAGTAACTAACACGACTTTCTTTTATATATATAGATAGATTATTTTCCTATGCTTCTGTAATTTTATATGGTAGATCAACACAGCCCACGAGTTGTAAAAAATAATTTAAGTAACCTCTTAGCCGAACACTCCTAAGATACAAGTCACCCTAGTTTAGGAGGCAGGGTTACCAATCTATTGTATACAGATTATGCAGCATTTTTCTCCTAAGTAGTGTTTTCTACCAACCTACTTATGTACCTTACTGAAAACCTCTGTACCTAATAGTGTAACATACCTACTCTGTAATTTTAAGAAGTAAATCGTTTATTTATTTATTATTGTCTATTGCAGTCGTATTCTTTTTTTTCACTGAACTACAGAAACTCACGTCGCGTTTGCTTTTTTGGATTGAACTATCCTCCTATCTTATCAAGGTCCAAGAATATTTTTTTTTTTGAGATGGACTTGGGCTGTTGGTTCAGGGAATCTTTACAGCTTAAGCGAGCTTGGTGGCGAGGCACTGAATGCCTCCAGCCAAGAGCAACTTATAGACTAAGCAACAGCAGCTAAGGGCGTCCCCTAAGGCTGGTTTTCCTGTCACGCTGACCGCACGCGGATGGTCAGCGCTGATGGGTCAATATGCTATATAGTAAGGTAGCGTTTCTGAGTAATGCTGACCGCTCAGCGCTGACGGCTTCATAGACGTTCATGCGTTTCGGCTGTCAGCGCCGACGGTCAGCGTACGGTCAGCGGGACTCAAAAACCCGCCTAAAGGGACTTGGACCAAGGCGTAGGGCGTTGGGGGACAGCTAGGAACAGCTGGATCTGGTTTAAATTATTTTGGGACGAAATTAAAGCTACTGGGTCGGCTCGTGCCGGATCGAGCTAGGCTTTTTTAATTTCTTTTATATAAAATGTATCTAGTAAAGTAGGTAAGTAAATTGAAAGAGTCATTATGTATGTCACATTATATAACTGTCGTAAAGATACAGAGAAATATGAATACAAATTTTCAGTCGTACTTCAGTCTTGATTGCGCCAACCTAAATTAATTCACAAGGAAACTTTTAAATTCGAATTACTCGTAACTTCTTGACGCTTGACAGGCTCATTAGATTTTTGACTGTGACTTGGAACTTGAAGTTGTTGGGAATATTATAATTCTGTGACAATTTGACTGGCATTATGCTGGATGACTGGTTGAAGAAAAAGCCTTTTAGTGCCTAATTCTTATGTAATAAAAACTAACTACCTACTTTTCTTCTGTACGTTTAGAAAAGAAAAGTAATTATCAAAAAACATAGGTAGGTATATCTTTTTGTGAATTTTTCGGCATAAAAACATAACGTTAAGCTGTTCTTACTATTCTACTCGCAGACCAGAAATTGTTAATTTTTAATATTTAAGTACTAATTTTCGTTGTTATTTTTTATATTTATGTATTCATCATTTATTAAATTATGCCCCAGATCAGCAGTGTCAAAATAAAGGCAGACTAGGGCATTACATTGCAAGAATCTTAAATATTTGTCATACATTTTGTATGAAAGTTTGTTCATACAAGAGGCGGCGGCGCGGCGGGTCGAACCAGGCCGTGGTGTGCAGTTTGCTTTGCTGTAGGTAATGTTGCAATGCGATGCGTGTCAGTATTGTATATACACATATTTTGAGTACAAAGACGACTCAATAGTTTTTTGTAATGTGTATGATGTATACACTTTTACGGCTTTGATATATATATCAGGTAACTACGGTAAGTGGCAGATCAAAATTTTAAAAGGTAGATTTCCATATTTATTTCGGATAAATTGATGATTAAAATTAGATAATTTTTATTTAAAACAATTTATAAAATTTGTAACTATTGGAGTATTCAGTTTTAAATAGGTAATCAAATTGCAACATTGTATACATTTATTCTTGTCGTGATTGATTTAATTCATAATGTAGAGTTATTAATAATGAGGAGAGCTGTATTACCTAGTAGATATTATAACTATTCTATGTTAAGATTATAAAGTTATTTAGGGAATAAGGAAAAGGTTAATATTGTCAACTTCGGTAGAACTTGGACATCCTTCAACGCCCACACATCTTAAAATCGCAATATTGTAGTGAAGATTGTAATATAATTTATTTTAAAAATGTCCTTGTAGTTTCTTGCCCGAATTTTCTCCATAGGATCAATCTTTTTAGAATCATAACGTTTCATAAACTCTTGTAAAAGTTTATTTGAAATAAAACTATTTGAACTTGAACTTTATTGGCAAAAGTTTTAATATCATGTACTTAAGTAATAAAAAAATCCAATCACATTAAAAAAGGTGCGTTCACAGTGTTCATAATAAGTTAACTTACCCATTTTACAAAGGCAAAGTTCAGACATACATATCGCGTGTCACATTATGAGGGTTTCATGTTAGTACACAAACGACTACAAACTTGAGAATAGATGTGATTTAACCCGTTTGAGCTCCGGACTCTATTGTTATTGAATATAGGTACACATAATATCACTCACTTTCAACTAGGGGTCTGGAGGGCTATACGACCTGCCCAATGAGATGCTCCGGCGAGATATGATGCTGCAAATCTTAGTTTACGAGCGCACGTTACCGCCTTTGTTTTGTTAATCGGCGTTTTAGATATCAATCTAAATAAATATCTAATATAGCCTAGAAATATAGAACCGAACAGAAGTAGGTGTACGGTATGTAAACGTCTCCGAACGCAAAAAATGAGAAATTATGAACGCATATGAAGAAATGAACGCATATTTTCTATATGATGGTAAGCGGGCTTTATTGAGCGGCTTCTCTTCTTCGTCTGCAAACCCAAAATTGTGATTTTTTAAATTCTTGTTTGCTTGTCTGTTTGTTACGGGTTGGCGCAAAAACTACTGAATAGATTTTAATTTCGTTACCACTTTTAGAAAGTATGTGCTCTAACTTAAAAACTGATATACTTCTTATCTCAAATAATTAAACGGAACCTGAGATACAGATTGACCTCTCAAAAGTATACAGACCCATACAAAGAAGAGATCATCATATTTGAGTTTCAAGTGAGCAAAGCCGCGAACAGAAGCTAGTAAATAATATAAAAATAAATAATTGTTAGCAAAGATTTCACGTCAAAACTTCAATAGTTCAAAAGTAGGGACTCGTAATCTCTCAATCGGCAGTCAACGCCGTAATCCGAACTTTGCAGGCTTTTCAAAGAAACATCACATAATTACTAACTACCTACGCCTTTCATCCTTCTGTAGAGTCCAATTAAATTTTTGTCAGATTTATAACAGCCATTTAATACGGGGCGCTAACACCCCAATGAAAAATAATTAGGAGGGTAGTATAATGGAAATATTTGCACGTTGAACAAGGGCCTTTTTACACTACCGACTTACGAGTACCTATCGTTTAAAGTTCCTGTTGAGAGCTCGCATAGCATGATTTATGGATTGGCAAATGTCGTTGCGATTACGGTCGTGTTGCCATAAAGTTTGCGAAAATGCATCAAAAGCTCTTCAGATAAACAACACATGAAATCAATGAGGAGTCACCAAGTAGCAGCGATACCGCGTTCCTGGATCTACACACGACAACACGTGAAGCAGTAACTTGAATTGACTTGACTTGACTCAAGTGTTATACTCTTGCACTACAAAAATCACCACGATTGCGATGGAATACAGGTGGTATAAAGTACAAATATGTATAGCTTGATGTGTCTTCGTTCTGTACGACTATAAATCGTACGTCACCGAGTTGCTAATGTAATAGGCTGGGGTCACACTACTAGGTGTACGCAGAGCCAACATAGATGCAGGGGCAATCGTATTGTCTATCGCAGTTAGCTACACTGCAAACGACGCGCAACGCTGAGATGCTTTCTTGTAGACAAAAATCGCTCCTAGTATAGCTCCCAGGTTGGCACGTTTAGTGTGACCCTAGCTTTAAGGTTCTCTCAGGGTAACAAAGCACGGGTATCAAGCAGGGCAATAAAAACATAATTAAAAGTTACTCCAGACTCCATAAACGGTTGACATGGGAGAAGTACATTAATTTAATTATTGCGCTGTCGCTTTAACTTCGTGAGAGTTTTTTGGGGAATTTATTGCAGTGTGATTTAGAGTGTAGATGTAACCTAGTTCTTTTATAAGACTATTTTTCTTCTTCTAGTGTCCCTACAATTATTAAAGGTTGGCTATTAACTGTGAATATTTCTTCCATCTTTGGTGATATGAAAGAGAAAATACGGGTTTAGAAGAGTGGAGAAACATAAAATATTATCTACCATAAAGTACCTATCAGGAAACAATTATAAGTTTGAAAACAATTTTTCGAAAAAAACCATTGGACTGAAAATTATCCTTTTTAAGAATTTGATTTATAAAGTTTAACTTTCTATACAATTTAAAGCTGATCCAATAGTGTATTCTGGAGATATAGAAATAATAATCCATTTAATTATAAAAATGAATGTATAGCAAAGAACTGCATTAGATCCTTATGTTTCTATGCCTGTGAAAATATTACTTGAGAAAGTTTGGATGGATGTTTGTTACTCAAGAACGCCAGAATGGCAGAACGGATCAGTATAAAATTTGGAACAGAGATACGCGCTGTTCTAAAGTCACCGCATACGAAGTCACGGGCAGAAGGTAGTAAAAACAAATCGGACAGATCAGAAATAAAATCTGTATTGAATTGTTTTACAATGTTTGATAATAAACAATTTTATTTAAGTATTTATATATTTTATTAATTTGATTTAATGATTGTGTTTTCCATTCTTAAAATATTGCAAGAAGTTTTACATGCAAGTTACTTGAGCTATCAACTTCAGAACTATCCATTTTTTTAATAATGTTAGAGTACCTACTGCTGAATAATGTCACATTCTACTGACAAATGCTTTCTCGTAGATTCTATTTAATTCTTCAGCCAGTTGTCGATTTTCGGTCAATATTGTGATTCGCTTTACAGCATACGCCGATATCGAGAACTTCTCAGGGACTGATCGTGTGAAATCGAGTCCCCAGAGACTATTCAATCATTTTTTGGTACGTTGTATCTATTGTGCAACTGTCATTCTGTCTAAATATAACAGATTGAATATGTCCTTATCCTTACAATACTATCGAAAGAATATTTACATTATTCGAAAGGAATTATCGCCATGGATTTAATGCCATTGAGTAAGGGAAATATTCAAAAATGGAACTGCACTTGGGCGAGAAAAGTGTTATTAAGATTTATGCGCGTTTGGCAACATGGTCACTTATTATGGGAAAAACATACCGATGAACTGTGTATGTACTTTATTACCTTACGTTTTACCTTAGGGAAGAATTGTTTTTAAATTCTTGCTAGGCTTACGCTTGATCGTCAGTTTGCCTGATGTTAAGCGACACTGCGACCTAAGATGGAGCGCGCTTGCCTTTAAGAAACAGATTCACTCGTTATTTAAAGACACCCAGATTATATCTATGACGGTATGATATTACCTACTTATGTGTCACATTATTTTTTATCAAGAAATAGTAGCGTGAATCTATCTAACCAAGAGTTTAGTGAGGCACTAGACACTAGCCTTTAGCATTTCAATGTCGAAAGCCCTTTGGTCATATGAGGAACGAATTACGCCACAAAAAAAAAACTAGTGATGCTAGCGTAAATTGCTCAGTATACCTTTTTTCTTTTTGTGCGTGTGGAAAGTCCTCATGGACTTCCGCCGCCCGGGGAGGCGGCGGGGCGTGTCGGACTCCACCCAGAGTGGGTGACCTACCGACTAAAAACCACACGGTGTTCCTTCCTGCACGTTTTCGTCGGGGGCTACGGGAAACAGAAAATGCCCGCCGCAGCGGGCCCCGTCCGCTGATTGTGGAGGGGGGGAGTGAGGCGTTGGACTCCCCCCCATCGCCTTAGAGGGGCGCGCGTGGAACATTACGCGCCACCGCCTCGGGTCCTATAAGGGGGGTGTGGCGGACGTCCCCGCGTCTGCCACCCCCGGACCCATTCACGTAGGCTGGAAGAGGGCATTGTCGGCCCTCCTCCGACGCCCGGTGCGCCGGCTGCGGATCGGGTTAGTGCTAGCACTCTCCCTCTCCCGTTCCGCAGCTTCCTTCTGCGAGATGACCGTTTCGCAGAAGGCGATCACTGCGTCCCAAGACGCCGCACTGCCGACCATGGATCGAACGACGGCCGGCAGCGACAGGTCGTCTCCTACCTCAGCGACGAGGGAACGGCAGGGCTCCTCCCATGCTGCACACTCCACCAGCGTGTGCAGCGCCGTGTCCTCCCGACAATGGACGCAGTGATGACACCGGGCGTCCGGCTCCCTCCCTATGCGACACAGGTACCTCCCAAAGCAGCCTTGCCCCGAGAGCACCTGCGTCGCCCGAAACGTGAGGGAGCCGTGCCTCCTCCCGAGCCAGCGCTCGAGCACTGGCCGGACCGCCTCGATGGTGACGAGGCCGGCGGTAGGGCGTGAAAGCCTGTCCCGCCATTCCGTCACTAGGACCCGTTGGAGCTCCTGCCGGCGCAGCGATAACTGCCGCTGCACCGGCCCCGCACCTCGCGTCCGCTCCTCCTCGCGCCACAGATGGAGTGTCGCGAGGACTTTCGCCTCCAGGTCCCAGGGCGGGGATCCGGCCAGTGTACAAGCCGCCTCGTAGGAGATCGTGCGATAACCGCGAATGACCCTGATGGCCATCGCTCTCTGCGGTCTACGCAGCACCGCGATACTGCGGGCCGTCAGGTCGGCCGCCCACACCGGGGCCCCGTAAAGGGCCATGGATCGCACGATCCCCACGTACAACCGTCTACAGGTGGTGCTCGGGCCTCCAAGATTGGGAAGCAGCGTTGAAAGCGCGCCCGTCGCGCCCATCAACTTTGGCGCCAGCCGCAGGAAGTGGGGGCCGAAGTCCCACCGGCTGTCGAGCACCAATCCTAGGTACCAATCCTGCTCAGTATACCTAATCCAACTAGCCTAACGAAATAATTTTGTCGTCATTTATCTCTTCCAGAAACTATGGTACGACGAGAATTAATACGACGTTAAATTATGTCTTAGAACGCAGGCAGGTCCCTAGTAATAAATATGTCCATATAAGTACCTACAGACAAGTAGGCTGACACGATTTACTGACAAACACATACGTTTATCTAATTGTGCCGGGCAGTCGCAATATCTGTGTGCGGTAGAGTTATAAATTACTCTAAATTGAGATGGTACCTAGTGTCCAGGTGACATAATTCAATTAGATTGCTAGCCATTTGTTAGGCTGGCCACCGACGGCCGGAGTTATGTGCTGTCCTTTCAGGGCGTTTACATACGGATTGCAATGCAGTCAATTTTGACTGTGAAATAGGATCCGTTTTGCGATCAATAGTTGAAATATAATTCAATTTATAATCTTGCTTCAGACTCATTTTTCTTTAATTAATCTGTTTATTCAAGATGAGTGCTTTCACTGCATGTAATGTAGTTTATATATATTTTATAATAATATTTTTTATGAAAGTTGGTGTGCGAAAATTTTACAAATTTATAATAACTTAATAACACAATAGTGTACTCATATAATACTAATACATAATAGGTAATATAGTTATGTATTCGTTTTGGTAATTTTGACTAATAGGTCAAAATGATGGAGACCACGCTAACCTATGCAGGTTGGCAGAGTTCACACGCCGCGGTCGAGAAAATCTGTCAGGCATTCACGCTTCCTCACGATGTTTTCCTTCACCGTTTAAGTGCGTGATAATTTATTATTAATTTACACGATTTCGAGTTACTCTATTTTATTTTTGTAAGACTTTCGAGGATTAGAGGTCTTACTTCTGTAAATCATACAGATTTACAGAAGTAAGGCCTACTTGAAAAACACACACCTAAAATAGATTCAATTTGTTGTATGGCTCCTTCTTCAGACTATTTAGAAATATTTGACGACCTCTGTGTTTAGTGGTTCGAGTACCGGACTGCTGACCATGAGGTCGTGGGCTCGATTCCCAAAAATTTATGTGATGAATATAAGTGTTTATGTTCGTCTGGGTGTTTCTTATATATAAGTATGTATTTACAAAAAAAAGTATTTATGTATTATTATCCATTGTCTAGTACCCACAGTACAAGCTCTGCTTAGTTTGCGATTAGATGGTGCTGTGTAAAAATGACCCAGAATATTTATATTTATTTATTTATATTTTATAATACCTAAGTACATACTATAATTATCAAGATTATTAGGAGACTTATGATTGTTTGAGTTTTTTTTTTGACGTTTCTTTTGAGAGATTCTACTAAAGATCTTAAGATAATGTATTCCGGGAATAGCACCCAGCCGAATAGAACATGGCTGCTATTGAACCATGGCTGGTATTCCACGAATAGCAAATCTTCTTCTTTTTTTTGACGGTTGCTTTAAACGGAAAATTATATTTAATTTTATTCCACGTCCACGTTCCACGTCATTCCCGAAGAACAGAATACCTACCTGCATCGATAGATAATACTTTTAAGTAGGTGCTATTCCTACTTAAAAGTATTATCTATCGATGCAGGTAGGTATTCTGTTCTTCGGGACTTAAATCTTAAGTACAAAAAAATTAAAAAAAAACCAGACCAGAACTGAGCAATAATTAAACAAAATGAAGCGGCGGTAGCCTAATGTCTAGGGCGTCGGACTTCCGATCATGTGGTTGCCGGTTCGAAACTCACCCATTGCACTACCGACGTGAACCCACTCGTAACACAAGCATTTAGCTTAGCACGAGGGGTTAACAGGAATACTAGTAAAGTGCGACCCACATTGCTAGTAATCTTTTTTAAATAAAAAAAAATTAACTATAAACTTATTAAGCAGTGATAGCCTAGTGATATAGCCATTGGACTGCCAAGTTACATAACATAACATAACATACCATCACACCTGTATTCCCCGAAGGGTTAGGCAGAGGCGTACTAATGTACACCCACAGTTCGCCGGTATGTTTAGGTCCCATGTAATAGGGGGCGAGCCTATTGCCATTAACCGGGCACAAATTCCTAACTCCGAGCTGCTACTGGGAATTTCATAGAAAAACCCAATAACACTTTGCTCGACCTGGGAATCGAACCCAGGACCTCTCGCGTAGCAGTCGCGGTCAGGACCACTTGGCTATTGAGGCAGTTGGCCAAGGCAGGAGGCCAAGTTATAGTTTTAGAATTCGAATATTATTAATTAATTATCACTCCCTTTAAACGGTGTAAGAAATCGTGAGGAAACCTGCATACCCGAGAGATTTTCTTGGGTCTGCCAACCCCTTTAGGCCACCGTGGTAGACTAGAACTAAGACAATAGTCCACCAGGCTCGCCCCTTTCATTCTGAGAGGAAACCCGTGTCCAGCAGTCAATTAATAAATATATTTATATATTTAACTACCCCGCGGCTTCGCTCACGTGAAGCTATATCAGGAGTAAAAATGAAAACCAACATTGATGACCTCTTCTTTGTATGGGTCTCTCTCTATACATCAGGGAGGTCAAGCTGTATCTCATGATTCATTTAATTAATTGAGATAAGAAGTTCATCAATTTTTAAGTTGAAGCATATACTTACTAACAGGGGTAATAAAATTTAAATCCATTTAGTAGTTTTTGCTCCAACCCGTAACAAACAGACAAACAGATAAGAATTTTAAAAATCACATTTTCGGATTCGGAGACGTTTATATACCATAACCCACGTGTTTTTTTTTTAAATATCTTTAATGTACAGACAGCTTATTTACAATTTTATAATAGTAGAGAAGATAATATTTAATATCATTTTTCATAGAATATATTCACATGTTTCAACCGTCCATGTAGGTAAAACCATGTAAAACCGTCCATTTAAAAATGACTTTTCGTCTAAACCGTGGTCCACAGTGAGGTTCAAACTAAACCTTTTGCCCGCCAGTCCGACGCAGCCACAACCTCAAATAATAATATTTTTAAAATTGTCACATTTCAGATTTTCCTTTAAATATGCGGACCGCGTCCGCCCGCCATTACTGGTAATAAAATGTTATTCTGAGCGCATTATGTTCGGTTAACAACACTATTCATGAGTTTGGCAGACGGCTGCTACGTTTTAAATTACTATTAATTGAAAATTTACAAATGTACACTAAATTGATACAGTGCTAAGCCATTAAATTTCACCAAGTATTGCTTTTGCAATTTGTATTTTGGTAGAGTAATCCTGATGATAAAATGACAGAACGGAATTTATTTAGCTTTAATTCAATAGATTATATACCACCACGCCTGTATTCCCCGAAGGGTTAGGCAGAGGCGTACTAATGTACACCCACAGTTCGCCGGTATGTTTAGGTCCCATGTAATAGGGGGCGAGCCTATTGCCTGATGGACCCGAACTAGGCTACGCCTGTATCTTGGGCACCAAATAAAGTTGACATTAGGAATTTTAAAGTGTAACAAAAAAAACTCAAATTGGTAGATCATCAATAGGAACATAACTTAAATTGTATCCGTAAGAATATAATAAATGAATGTGTGTGTGTGTGTGTGTATGCGTCCGTATGTGGGTGTGTGTGACTTCGTCTGCGCGCGTGTGTGTGCGTAATAAATATAATCATCACGCCTGTATTCCCTGAAGGTTTAGGTAGAGTATATTTTAGTCCCATGTTATAGTGGGCGAGCCTACTAAATAAAACTATTTATTGCCTTATAGAAAAACCCAAACACAGATCGATTTGGGAATCCAACTCATTAATCACAAGGAGAAAATGAAAAGAGTTCTAAAACTAAAACAGATTCACAGAATCCCGTAATGCGAGCTGATTCATCACATTTCAATAAGCAAATAAAAAAATATGAAGAAATGATAATTTCCAATAGCAAATACTCTTGATTCCCAACAATGCCGCGAACCGATAAATGATCGGATTCCAACGACGCGATCCCATTTCAAGGCTTTGCATTTAAATCAGAACCACGGTGGATGCAGTTTCCATATTTTTCGGAAATACCAATGCGAAATCCTATCATGTATTTCGTTTTGATCCCAATTTGCCTTTATTGGATTTGGAGCCATATCAACTTTCATATAAGCTTTATTTTACTTTGAAAGATATAGAAACTTTGCCAAATGTGTACGAGTATGCTTTTAGATAATTTAATTTCAATTAAAGGCTGATGAGGTTTTGATATGGCCTTTCCTCTTCAAATAGGAGCTCTGGATTTTCATAAATTACATTTGCTAGGCGCAGATACTACTTGTGTGTTTAAGGCCTAAGAAAATTAATATTTTCCTCTTATATTCTTCTCATACTAGGGAAAGGGATAGCATATATATTTCGTTATAGAAACTATACTAGATTTTAACTAAAATGAATAAATTAGATTGGAATAGCATATATATTTCGTTATAGAAACTATACTAGATTTTAACTAAAATAACTAAACAGATTTTTTAATGCAACAATCCCGCTGTGCGTATAAAACATAATAAATTCAAATCCAGTACAAAATATCAAATAAGGTTTACAAACTTACTGGACACTAAAAACCCAAAGCCCGACCCAGATTTGGAACTAATAACTGTGGACCACTGAAATATCTTAGGTGGGAATCGAACACGGCACTCGAATCGCCACAATGGGTGTAGTGGCGAGGCGAAACTGCACACAAACCACAAAACTGCAAAGACACTGTGCTCATTCTGCGTGAATCAGATCACTAATAATTAACAAAACTGCCTTACATTTTTATTAATTATACAATTAGCGATCACATTCCGATGATAGCCGTTCGCAGTGTCAGAAACCGAAACAAAATTTGTTTCCAACCAAGACTTGAAAAGCAAATTTACCAAAACAAGACAGGCAAAGTAATGTGGTCGTCACTAGTTAATGCGGTCCACATTTCAACAAGCTCAGGTGGTCCAGCCGCCGTTGAACCATCAACAACTCCCCAGTTTTACGAGTGCATCATAACTTTTCAAAATTGTGTTTGAAGGACGAAAAACAATCTAGTAACACACGACGCCATCTATAGATGTAGCCAACCAGAGCGTAACTTACGCGACGCGTGGCGTAGCGTTTGACAAGACTTTTCCCAGTGCCGCGGAGGTCCCATTAATCAACTCCGCAGCAGTCCATTGATTGATAACTTATCGCGCCTCATTACCGTAATCGTTGAGCTGTGAAGTTTTGTATGAACTGGCGTAGACTCACCTGACGTGATTGATATTCTGTAATTTCAATTATCGGGAACTGGCTCATTAGCCTAGAGGTCCTGGGTTCGATTCCTAGATCGAGCAAAGTGTTATTGGATTTTTTGCTGAACTGTGGGTGTACATGAGAACACCTCTGTCTAACCCTTCGGGGCATACAGGCAGTTATTATGTTATGTTATCGTTGCTCTACAACCACAAAATTCCCATTAAAAAAAATATTCTATCTCGGAAAAACTATCCGTAGGTAACAAATATATTTTGTTCCAGGCGGAATTAAACTTAAGCCCTGTGGCGCAGAAACCGAACGCTCCGCCCTTGATTTGATTTTATAATTATAATAGAGTTTGTAATGATTTTGTATAAAAATATATAGCTATCTTCATTCTAAGCCTCATTCACCCTAAGGATGTCAAACCTTTGGAATTTTAGATCGACTGTTTTACTCCGTGTAGGTTTGGCATTGCTGCAGTGTTGATTAGTACCTACTTACATAATGATATACTGGTCATAATTCTTCGAGAGTCCTTGACCCTTATGAAACTCACTGTAAGAATCAAAGAGGCTTATACAAAGCTCCTAACAAGGCAAAAATTAAAAATAATAAGTTTTTAAAAGGCACCTTTTGATACAAACGAGGTCAATGGTTAGAGAAAATATAAATTATTTATTATTCATTCATGCATTCTTTATGTTCCGCTTTATAAAAAAATATCAGATTATGTCGAAATTATATTCCTTTTTTGCGGCTTGGTTATACGCAAAACATGGAACAGGAAAAATTAAATTTTCTTTCATCAATATAAATATTTTATTCAACCTATGGCCACAGGCTTTTTGTATGAAACGGCTGATTTTAAATAAATTTAAAAGGTTTTTACGATGTCTATTTAATAATTACATGAAGGGATTTGCAGAGGTACTATTGTTCACCTGTTTCGTTTCGTTAGTAGGTATAGGTATTTTTAGGTTCCACGCAATATTACGCGCCTGTTGCCATTAACTCAACTCAAATCCAAACTATATGTTGATGAAGGATTCGTTCTTAATTTGAAACAGAACATAAATAAACGTTTGGTAAGTGTTGGTAAAATGTTAGTTACATTTCCTTTACTTCTTAACCGTGACCTCTTCAATCAGTCAGTATAATCAGTTATATTAGTGTTACCTCAAGTGTCGTCGGTTCGACTCCTATCCGTGACAGAGAATGATCTACAAAAGACACGAAATACACTCAGATTAAGGGGCGGTAGCCTAATGGCTAGGGCGTCGGACTTGCGATCATTTGGTTGTCGGTTCGAAACCCACCCATTGCACTACTGATGTGAACCCACTCGTAATACAAGCAATTTGCTTAACATAAGGGGTTATCAAGAATAATAGTAATATGTGACCCACATTGCTAGTACCTATGCTTTATAAAAAAAAGTGTATTTTGTGTCTAATTGTATAATAATAAAGTCCCAAAGGGCTTGTTCCCTAGTGTGAAAACAGTCTAATAAAAAACAAAAAACAAACAAACCAATTAATCATTGTTGGTGAGTCATTCAGATAACGATAAAATGAATTGAGGTTTTACGAAATCCACGCGATACGTTGAGCGCACTTTGAGGTCGTCCATTTTAATTTAATTGCTGCGTTCTGTTATCACAAAAATGTTTATGATTTTTTTTGTTTCCATCTCGTTGTATATTTTCATCCCATCAGGGACAATAATAATCAAAACAGATGAGTCTATCACCATTTTTGGAGAAAAAAATTAAATATCACTGGTAATATAGCGGACTGGTGGTTGTATAATGTATTATTCATAATAACAGGCTTAGTGAAAAATATTAAAATATAATTTGTATACTGTAAAAGTATTTTAAATCAAGGAATAACGCTCTTAAAAAAATTTGGATTAGTTCGCTATTAAAAAACAAAAGTATTTTAAAGAATGAAAGAATTGTTGAAAAATGGTTAAGTAAACCACAAACTTTGAAAGTGATAATAGCCCGAAGTGACGTATATTTTTACACTATATCAAGAAGTTAAAAAGATACTTTTAGCGGTTCATTTTTAAACCACGAAATTTGATCGCTCGGGGAGTGCCGCCGGTGTAGAACAACATGTTCCCCTGCGTATCCTTGTACCAAAGTTGGGCATGTTTAATTTTTCGTAGGTATCCACTCTGGCTGGTGGGTAGTTTCGGAACAACTTTGTAATAAATGCTCCTTGTTTTTCTGCCAGCTGTCGAAGCTGACTGTGCAGCACCTGAGACCGGCTACCTTATCACACGTCAGTATGAATAAATCAAAGGTACGGAGTGGAACTCGCAGGATTATACAACACAAACAACGGAACGGGATAGCGGAAGCCTGAACTAATGTTACGTGGATTTTATTTTTAATTAAACTTCAAGTTCTTTCATTATCTACTTGGCTTTTAACTTTTAGCTTTATCCTCTGTACCTTTAATAATAATGCTTTTTTTTTACTGTTACTGAGTCTTTATATTTTTTATTGTTAAGCGAAACATACAAATGCAGGCAAATTTATTAAAAAACTGTGACACGGTAACCCTCCAGAGGGTGTATTTATTGTTCATTTCAGTAGTTCTTTCCTTGACAGATTAAAAATGAAATATTTCCGATCTATTGCCATAAATGTCACAATTCACTTTTGGACTCGTCGACTTAAGGTGGTCACTGATCGGTGTTACCCGGCGTCATGTAACATTCGCAGCAAGCATGTTACTTGCTACACTGATGGCTGGTAGAAACTAATTATAACACTCATAGGGATTCGCCTAAAATCAACAGCGGGTGGCGCACTCGAAACGTTACTTGCGTGTTCGTGTTCGATTCAAAGCGAACATTTACAGTCAGTATGTGTGACTGTAAATGTTCGCTTTGTAACATGTTACATTACACCCCGTAACACCGCGTTACCTTAATAATTTGTGTGCGTAATTCGTTTGACCGGCATTGAAGACATTTTTTATTGTACTTAAGCGGTATCTGGATATTTTTAGCTAAATTTTCATCCGGTAGTGGGCGCTGTTGTCGACATCTTTGAGATGCAAGTTAAACCGCAGGCAATTGCAATATAACAAGCTTGACGTTGTCTTAATCGGCCTACGGGTTAAACTTTCTCTTTACGTTATTTATATATATTTTTCCCGTGTTTTATTTTTACCTGAAAGCTTGTCCATTTATTTCGCTGACTATGATTAGATCACGAAAGGGACTGAATCTGAGTCGTGTATGTAAATATTGGGAAGTTTCGGATTCTGAAAAAATGAATTTCCATAAATGTGTTATGCCATTCGTAGTTTCGTACATCCGCTGAAAAGTTAAAACTGTTTTAACATTAAATATCAGAAACTAAAGCCGACGATACGTTTGGCGTAACGGCTGAGAGATCGGTTTCTGCTCCACGTTTGATCTCACGGAGCAAATATTTGTATGATCTACAGGTAGTTGTTCCGGGTCTGGGTGTTTGTGTATGTGGTAATTTTTGTTTGTAAACGCACCCACGATACAGGAGAAAGAGGGGCAACGTATTTTTAAAAGAAAGAAAAAGAAAGAAATGTATTTAGTCTCAACATTTTCACTTAATTTTAAAATCAAACTGTATCATTTTGCTCGATGGTCGGAACTCTTGGGGTCTGGGGTCTGACTGGCTGGCAAGACCCTTACGTTGGAGTGTTTCGTAAAACACCTTGGTGTGTTTCGACCTTTGCGTGTAAGCGCCATATGCCCCTGGTTGCTACGGCTCTAGCAATCTGCAGTCCGTGGGAGCTCCTAAGGGTCGGCAACGCATCAGCAACTCCTCTTAACATCAGGCGAACTGAAGGTCATGCGGAGCCGTATCAAGAATAATAATAAAAAAATCACAAGAAGTCCTGAGTTAGCCCCGAGCGTCAACGGTAAAAGAAAACATCATGAAGAAACCAGCATGCCTGCAAGATTTTCTCGATGGCATGTGAAGTCTGCCAATCCGCATTAGGCTAGCGTGGTTGACTGAGGCCTAATGTCTTTCATTCTGAGAGGAGAGTCGTGCCAAGAAGTGAGACAGTATAATTGGTTGATTATGTATATGATTGTCATAGGGACCCTGTTATCCTAAAGAACCCTAGGCCTCCAATGTCTTAAATACGGCCTTGAATACAGGCATAAGTAACACTGACAAGTACTAAAGCACGAACCTATTTTTCACGTGGGAGAGCCATGCTTCGGCACGAATGGGCCGGCTCGACCGGAGTGATACCACGGCCTCACAGAAAACCGGCGTGAAGCAACGCTTGCGTTGTGTTTCGCCGAGTGTATGAGGTTACCGGAGGCCCAAACCCTTAAAAGGCGGGCAACGCACTTGTGACTCCTCTGGTGTTGCCGGTGTCCATGGGCGGCGGTTATCGCTTACCATCAGGTGATCCGTCTGCTCGTTTGCTTTCCTATCCCATAAAAAAAACCTAAGTAAGATTATTCATATTCAATTAGCCGTCAACTCAAAGACAGGTTGCATTCCTTATGGCACTATGAATATTTAACATGTAAGAGTGCAAGACCTGAGAAGCAGAAATAATTCCATTACCCTCTTCACTGGAATGAATATGGACTAACAATGCCACTGTATTCGAAGCAGTTTAAATGTTAATTCTTTGTGATTGTAACGCGGTGTACAGTCTGTGACTCTGTGCGTCATTCATGCGTTTAATATAATTGTTGACGGTTCTCTGATTTCGAAGTGAGTTGGAGATTAAATTTAAACACAATTTAAAATTTAAACGTCCATTATAAAGTGTTTTGAAGTTGCAAAGAGCTGTCATGTGCGATTCCTTTCTTGTATTTGCATGCTCGTCATATTTATAAATCTCCAACGACTGCTATGCTAGAGGTTCAATTCCCAGGTGGAGCAAAGTTTTATTGGTTTTTTCTATGAAATTCTCGGTAGCAGTTCAGAATTTGTGCCCGGTTAATGACAATAGGCTTGCCCCCTATTACATGGGAGCTTAATATACCGGCCAACTGTGGGTGTGTGTACATTAGTATGCCTCTGCCTAACTTTTCGGGGTTTTCAGGCGAGATGATATGTTATTATTTATTAATTAGCCAGAAGCAAATTATTAAACTTTTTCACTAAGCTAATTTTCACCCCTATTTCGAAAAGAAATGAAACGTTACTATTTTATCATCAGTAAATATATATGCCTTTTTATTTTTTAAATTATTATTGTGTGTGTCTTTTGCGTATAGAATAATTTGGTATTCTTACTTTCTTTCTAAACAGATTTGTAAGCCTACATTGAATAAGTATACCTAAGCCGCTTATACCTACAACATTATATTTAGTATTTACGAAACCTGAATACGAATTGTTCAAGACAGATAATTTAAATCGATTGCAATATTTTTTACGAGTAATTCGTCAACTCCCACATGCCTACGGTCCATTTAGGACGAGTTGCAGAAAGAAAATGAAAATAAATAAAATTTGCATTCTGCAACTCGTTCCACGTTTCTTTTTGAATGGAACTAAACTTTATCAACGTTTGGTACAGTTAGTAAGACAAATTATAATAATTTATAATTAATTTATATTTATAATTATAATAATTTCTTTAAAAGAATTTTTAGATTTTCGCACAACGCAAGTCACGGCAGGTCATACCGGCGCTAGGCGCAGGCACACAGCGGGGCGGGCGTAATTACACGTGGTGAGCATGTTTTTGTACGGACAACCAGATAACATAACAAGCTTATAACTTTGTGATTTTTCGTGATATATCTACAGTTTTAAAATTTTGTAAGTATATAAATTCTTAACACAAAAATACTAGACACATATTTCGGATTTCGCATAATTACTAAAGTGGTATAATACGAAAAAACTGTTAGCCATTTGAAAACATCACCCTAAAGGATTGATGGATTTTATTTAATAGCGTGTAGACAATAACCATCTTATTCTAAGAAAAGATGGCCAGCAATATTATTATCATTTTGAATTTTTATATAAAGTAACTTGTTACAAATCTTGTTTTCTTGAACACACCTTTTGTTCATTTACATAACAGTCAAATGAGCTTTTTCTAGACTGAAAACATTACACGGATTTTGTCGTCTCGTACAACTATTTAACATATTAATTGGTATTTTTTAGACTGTGACGCTTGTGCATTTTTCATTATAAAGGCTACATTATTTGCATAATCATGTTTTTATTAAAATGCGTCACTTTTGAGATGCTTAACACACGTATAAAATACTTAAGTATACTTAAAAGTAAAAAGTAATCAAGTCTTTTTTAAATATTCATTTAAGTAGCTATAGAAATATTAATGGTTAACATTCAGTTAACTTAAAAAGGTCAACATATTTTGAATACATATCAAATATGTAAAGAAAATGTTAAAACTAAGTTTGTGTGTGACGGGCTTACCTTGCATAAACATTTTAATAAGAAGAAAGAAAAAATAAAAGGCTTGAACTAAACAAATTGCATTGAAGTCTTATTAAAATATGTAAAAGCTTAGCCCTCAACATTTTGCATTCATACAATTTTACTAAATGCAATCTTTTTTAATAGTATTTTTATAAAATCTTTTTAGCTAAATAGCTTTTTTATACTTAGGTAAATTAAGAACAAACACTCTTATTCTTAATAATATAAAACGTCTTGCAAACCTCTTAAAGTAATATGTTTAGTTTTGTTTTGACTCGTGATATTTTTGTTTACCACAGAGGTGGCAAACAATCATAGAGCCCGCCTGATGATAAACAGTTACCGTAGCCTATAAACGTCTTAACTTCTAACTATTTTGTGACAGGGAAAATAAGTCAACAATATTATAACTAATAAAAGATAAATTATAATAATATAATGAACTAGCTTCTGCCCGCGTCTTCGTCCGCGTAACGTGATGATATATATATATCCTATAGCCTTCCTCAATAAATGGGCTATCTAACACTGAAAGAATTTTTCAAAAACGGACCATTAGTTCCTAAGATTAGCGCGTTCAAGCAAACAAACAAACTCTTCAGCTTTATATATTAGTATAGATAAGAGCGTTAATTTATTATCTTTTATCATATGTGTACAATTTTGTTTCTTTTGGATGTCGAAGCGTGATTAGACAATCATGACTTTTAGCTAATGTTATTTATGTATATTATCCTAGCATATAACTATACTTATTTTCTTTCCAAGCTCTATCAAATAGTACCTAGTAGTAGTCCGGCATTTCATCAAATAGTAATAAGTGAATAATAATTATTATACTTATTATTAGGCGCTTTTTCCCGTGACTTCTCTCACGTGAACGTATATTATTTTAGGATTAGAAATTCCGGAAGAAGAGTTAAATATACAAACTCACTTTCACAATTTCATCATCCCACTCCCATCAGTGAGGGCTTCCAATCTAGCCAGATTCCGCTGAACATCAGCGCTTTACACAGAGCGAGTGAATGTCTAGTATATTTGTCTTTAATAAAATTTGGCTTACATACAAAATCAATAAACCTTAGTTTCGTATAAGAATGAAAATTGAGTAGAGAGGGACCTTGATATTATTTTGGTATAATTGTATGAACAGGGTATGGGCAAACTTAGTTGGTATGTAAATTACATTTAACTCGAAACTGAATAATCAAAGGTCGAGTGGTATGTACGACTTCGAATTAAATTAACAACCATGAGTACCTATGTTTACGTAGACAGCTATAGTAAAAGCGTTAAAAAGTTAGGGAAACTAACCCCCTTATTCATAAACTAGCTTTAGCCTGCGGCTTCGTCCACGTGAAACTATATTAGGATGAGAAATGGATCCCAAAAATAATTTAATCAAAATCCAACAGTGATGATCTCTTCTTTGTATGAGTCTGTATACATCAGAGAGGCCAAGCTGTATCTCAGGATTTATTTAATTAATTGAGCTATGAAGTTCACCAGTTTTTAAGTTGGAGCATAGGTATAGCTTCTAACAGTTGTAACAAACTTTAAATCCATTCAGTACTTTTTGCGCGAACCCGTAATAAACAAACAAGAATTACAATTTTATAATACCTAGTAGAGAGAAGAAGTAGAGAGAAGAAGTAGAAGAGATAATCGTAGCGATGATAATAAGAGCGACCCGGTTAAAGGCAATACCTTCAACTGGGTACATTTTGAGACCCATGAAATAGGTACCTATCATTTTTTTTTTAAAGCTTACTAGCAATGCGGGTCGCACATTACTAGTATTCTTGTTAACCCCTCGTGCTAAGCTAGATTGCTTGTGTTACGAGTGGGCTCACGTCGGTAGTGCAATGGGTGGGGTTCGAACCGGCAACCACATGATCGCAAGTCTGACGCCCTAGCCATTAGGCTACCGCCACTACATATTTTCCCTTTACAGATATGCGATGCAGCTACACATTATGCTTTTTTTTCCAGTATAATCCGACCTATCATTATACAAAAGCCTATACAGTACAAGGTCAGCTAATACTGGAAATGTGTAGTGAGTACACATGCCTACACATAAAGTGTAGCCGTGTGTACATACTTACACCTCGGCTTGACCTCTACGGGCGTCATGGAATGTGCAGAATGCTTAAAACTGCGAAGTCAGGGTGTAGATATCCCCTTTCAAGATTTAGAACGGTAATAATCGTTTGTCAGACCCTGCTAACATTTCACCTACAAATTTATGATTTTATTTATCGCGGAGGCAGTAAACAAAATTCTTATCTATTGTCCCTTGATTAAGGTATTAATTTAAATGTGATAGTCTTATTCGCAGTTTTTATAATCAGGTACCTATAAGGAAAAAAGGGTTAGTTAGCGAGAGTACTCTGTGGTGGTATATACGAGTCTGAAGATTTCATGCATTCAGATTTCTGCTCATGGCTACATAGTAACCAAAGTGACCCATCTGCGCCGTTACGCTGAGTTTACTGCGGTCAATCTATGGATGGGTGCCCATTCATAATGCCATCAAGCCCTAGAACTTGTAAGGTATCGGTCCCAGTTTAAATAGTCAACTTCTTCTAATAATAGCAACCACATCTCATTATCCTGGAAGCCTACTCCTAGAGCTAGGTGTGATGATAAGTACATATAAGTTACTTTAACATAACATAACATACCATCACGCCTGTATTCCCCGAAGGGTTAGGCAGAGGCGTACTAATGTAGACCCACAGTTCGCCGGTTACGTTACTTTATAATTTAATAAAATAAGACAAAGTGTAAACAAGAATACCTAGGTACTTTACAATGATCCCTATTGAATTTCGTGAAAGTGAATACTTCTAACAAAGGAAGTACTTGATGAGGGTGGTTTGAAGTGAGGAAGCACCCAAGATTAACTGAATGAAGAAAGTCGGGTTCTCGTCTTAAGGAAAAACGGATTGTCTTTTCGGTCTTCTGACTACCCCTCGCAGTAGTCATAGGTGGCCATGTATTTTGATTGGCCTAAACGCAACGGTCTTGCTGATTTGGTATCATCGTGTACCTAAATAATGGATGAGCGTAACATTAATATATATGTGAACGACGCAGGGTGGTGTCCCCTTACGACATCCTGGACCTTGCATGTTGAAAGAGGATACGCTTCAGTCCTATTTAGAATATGGGGAACCCATACTAAAGGGACTGAAGCGGTTCAATGACGTAACGCTGAAATAAAATAACTTACGAGACTTAGTCCCCCACTGTATCGACTCGCAGTGGGAGATAAAATTAATATTGATAACCAAATCAAAATGTATAAAAAAAAAAAATGGATGAGCTAACGATGACTGATGCATGCGTGGGACCGGTCAACTCAAGTCTGCTATGGCTCATTCTTCAAAGACCTGTTCAGATATTACCCTACATTGTAACACTTACATATTATGTTGTAATACTACTACTACTACTGTCTGGCTTTAAAAAAAACATGGTTCTCTGATTTCTTTCAGCGGTTCTTCTCAGGGGTCGTCAGTTAGGAAATGCTGGCGCCGTCTAGTTAGTGTATTTAGGTTCTTTTTACCGATATAAATATCATATATCATTTATGACCCCGGGTACGATGGCTTAAGATGCTCTTCAAGACATGGAGGGTTCTCAATTTGCTAAGGATCGATATCCATCCATAGACTGACTGCGACAAGTACAGCTTAACCTTGAAGATAAATTGATCAATAAATTGATCTTTATTACTAAGTCAAACTCCTCATAGGTACTCATACCTTAAATTCCCTGGAGTAAGTATCTATTTATTTATTATTTAGTACTAAGTAAGCTTATATAATAACTTATTTACTCAAGTTCAAGGTTCAATGGATTTCACTAATTATTAAAATTTAAAAGCAAAGTTGAATGTACTGGGACTTACATATTTAATGGCAATAGCATTCACGTAAATTGCGAGCTCCGACTGAAAACATCACAATGACTTTTTAATTGTTTATGTCGGCAAATGAGGAAATGAGCTGCCTGATGAGAAGCAATTATGGCGGCCCATAGATGCCTGCAACATCAGAGGAGTTACTGATACGTTGCCGATAGTGAGCCCCTACGGATTGGAGACTGCCGGGGTCGCAGTAGCCGAGGGAGAACTGGCTCTCATGGGCAAGATTCGAAGGTGCTTTACGATTACGACAATCGTTAAGGTGGTTGCCAGGCAGTCAAACCACAAGAGGTAATACCACTGAGCAAATGTTTTTCGAAATAATATTGAAATTCGAAATGACAACCATTCTAAGCGCAGCACATACTTTCGAACTAGCAATAATGTACAGTACAAAGTAGTAAAGCATCAATATAACAAAGATTTCTCCTTTTCTTTTTCTCAATTTCCCCAATGGATAATAAACTGTAATTGTTTAGAGATTAAATAGAAAATCAATTGAAGAAATTTGACATGGTTTTGGATACCATGATTTGCTGTGGCGACCGAGACCGTAGACAGCAATTTCAACTTTGAATTTCAACATACAATTAGTTTTCAGCGGTTTAAGCTTGACGTTTTCATTTGTACTAACCTTCCTTTTATCTTCACTCTAGTAAGGAAAGTTAAACTTAATTCAGAAATAGCTGAAAGTACCTACCTACTTAAAAAATCTTTCTTTGATCCCTACATCCAGTTCAAAAGTTTGGATCTCCGTTTAACTTCAAAGGTGGCTTCATTCTTAGTAAAAATATTCACTTAGCTAAATCACTTGTCGAGTTTACTAACATTTTTGATAAAGTGTAGAAACCACGCCCGAGTCAGGTTATTTTTGGGTAACATATTTTTTGCTAAAAAACAGGAAAGTGATTGAGTACTTTTTTATAGGATAGGGGAGCAAACGAGCAGACGGATCACCTGATGGTAAGCGAACCGCCGCCCATGGACACCCCCAACACCAGAGAAGTCACAAGTGCGTTGCCCGCCTTTTAAAAGGGTTTGGGCCTCCGGTAACCTCACTCACTCGACGAAACACAACACAAGCGTTTTATCACGCCGGTTTTCTGTAAGACCTTGGTATCACTCCGGTCGAGCCGGCCCATTCGTGCCGAAGCATGGCTCTCCCACGTTAAAAACTTTACTAAGTATGTATGGATTGTGTTTTGTTTTAAGTGTCAGGTGTGGCCATCTCTTTTGCTTCTCGATAAAGTATATCTCGAACTACTGTACGCTCGAGGTCCTCGCCCGAGGTTTCTAGGTCAAAAAAGTATTAAGTATAGTTTTTTTTAATAAAACTGCTTCATTAGCCAAGTGGTCCTGAGCGCGACTGCTACGCTAGAGGTCCTGGGTTCAATTCCCAGGTCGAGCAAAGTGTTATTGGGTTTTTGCTATGAAATTCCCAGTAGCAGCTCGGAGTTAGGAATTTGTGCCCGGTTACTGGCAATAGGATCGCCCCCTATTACACCTGGACCGGACCTGGACTTAAACATACCGGCGAACTGTGGCTGTACATTAGTACGCCTCTGTCTAACTCTTCGGGGAATACAGGCGTGATGGTATGTTTATGTATGTTATAAAATTATCATACGCAGCTCGGAAGATTGGATATATGCTTGGATAATGGCAATAGACTCGCCCCTTATTACATACTACCTACCAGCAAACGGTGGCACGGTGTCATGTGCAATGTGTTATGTGCGATCTTTACTAACGGCGGGCGGAGACGATTCATTATGGTAGTCGTATAAAAAACTAATTTATAAATACCGTCAATTAATATATTTGCTCATTGGTTGACATATTTGCAATATTTTATTCATCTGCAATAAAATATCGAGTCCACGGTTAAGCGCATCGACGACGCAGTCTCGGGGGTGCATTTTGCGACCGTTGACGGAGGAGCGATCCTGGTCTCTTCCTGGATCCACCTGCTCGATCACCATGAGTCTTCGGGCACCGGAGGCTTTGTTCCACAGCTGGTCAACGATGCTGTATGTCAGTAACAACAAGTATTTAAAATTTTAGGGAATGTTTGACTGTTTGTTTTGCCAACTTTTTAATTTCGGAAATAGACCTCCCACGGAAAATAATTGGTACCTATACTATGATAAATAAATTTTATTTTCACATTAATCTGCAATCTGCAGCAATCTCTTTATACTTTTTAGGCATTTAAAAAAAATCCAATCATCTCAAAGTTTGGATTTGCGCCTGCTTAATGGTAATAGGTTCGCTCCCTATTACGTGGGACTTAAAAATTCCTACCTGTGGGCGTACAGCAGCAGTACAACTCTGCTTATCCCTTTGGGGTAAACAGGTGTAATGGTATGTTATTTTTTATTAACCCTCTAGGCTCTAATGTATAATATTTCCGTATCGTCGGTGTATGTTTAACCCAAAATTAAACGCGCTATCATTTCTTTGCGGACGATCCTTTCGACTTTTCTCTACTTTATTAACAATCATTACATTAGTAAGTAACTACTAATACGAACCTATAACCACAGGACCAAACACAAGTAACACACAACCCATCACAAGCCGCAGTATCGCATTATGTGCGTCTTCCTTTTGGAAAAAATCCAAACCTCGGACGAAGCAGGCCAAGCCTGCAATACGAGGAAATTATTAGCCACTCCTATTGTCCCCTATTATTGTTCAATTGGGAAATTGAGGCAATAACGGGGAACAAAGGGTTAGTTAGAAGCGAACTAACCGGTTGAAAACATAAACACTCCAAGCAAAAGAGCCGATGTTAATAACGTGCTGGAAAAAGAGAGAAGATTCTTGTTAGGTTTTGGAATAAGTAAGTACCTTTAATACTCATATGGATAATATAGATAGTAATGGATTTATGCCGTTAGGTAATTTGTTAGGAGTTGTGATCGGAGAGGTAATAGGCTTTCTTCGCCTTCCTCATCATCAGCCTATCACTGCTGGACGTAGGCCTCCCCCAATCCTCCAGTCCTCGGCTTGTCGCATCCAGCCTCTGCCGGCAGCCTTCCGCAAATCATCACGTCATCCTGCCGCGGGCATCCTACGCTACGTTTGCCGAGTCGCGGTTTCCACTCAATAACACGTCTGCCCAAGCGATTATTGGTTCTTCCACTTCAGCTTGCTAATTCGGTGTACTATCTCGGTAACTTTAGTTCTCTGTCGGACAACTATTCCACATCATATTACCAATTAAGTTCATATTTTTGATCTATCTTTATAAGTTTAATACCCGGATCTTCAATTAATTATTTACTAATTACTTTGCATGTTTAACGTATGTACCATTAAATTTCGTTGTTCGATCGCTGTTGTTGTTTTGTTGTTTATTGGAGACATGAGGAGGAGGCAATGCCCAGCAGGGGGACACAATAGGCTAATCGTAATCAATCGCTCTTAATATTTGAATGTCTTTCGTTGGCGCGACTCAATATACGTGTAAATACAAATAAACATATTTAATAAAAAGCCTAACTTGAATACAAACCGCACCTAAATCTCACCATTATCCTGACTGTATTTATTTTAATAAATTCAGTAAAATCTTCAAAAAAATATTTATGAAAATAATTTACAAAACGTGACGCGACACTGAAGTAAAGAGCAAATCAAAAATGACAGAACATGAATTTAAGCAACATTTTTTCTGACATGATAAGTCCCAAAAATCCTTCAAAAATCGGAGAAATCATTAATAATTTCTAGATTACCAAAGAGGTCAGAACAATAACTTCCAATCCTCCGCGTTTAAATTTTAAATAAATACAGGTAAGTACGTCAACCATAAATATTTAAAATTCTGTAAGAACTTTTTACTTATCTATTCAGTTCATAATCCCCTGAATCTTTTGGTTATTCGAGGTTGATAGGTACTGACAATTTTCCTGTGATTTAAACAACCTTAGTTTTAATACGTAATGCAGATGCAAATGTATCATATTTCAAAACTGTAACACGAAAAAGTACACAAAGTTTTAAGCTTGTTTTGTTATCAGGTTGTCTGTGCAAAAACATGCTCACCCTCGCCCCGCTTTGCGGTGCGCGTATAATAGTGAAAAGATACTAAGGCCCACTTGCACCAACTTATAAATGTGTTTAAATTGTATTTAAACACGAAATTTCTATGAAAAATTGTGTTTAAATATGACTTAAACACATTTAAGAATTTGGTGCAAGTGGGCCTTAGTATCACTCGGTGTCCCACTTCTATCTTTTTTAAATAGTTTTTGGAAAAAATATAACATGGTGTAAAAATAATTAGAATGGATTCGGTTTCTTAAGCTGAACAAACTATCAGGTTTCGAATAACTAAACATCATGTTGTATAAATTAGTCTGTTGTTTGTTCTGAGTGAAGATATACGTCCCATATTATCCCGTAATGTTTTCTTATATATTATTATAACCTAGACTAAGAAATAAGCTTATCCACAAACAATACTAACACACATTTTTCTTCCAGTCATAACTTTGTTCTTGAGTATTATTAGATGTCTTTGTTCTTTGAAAGTCCTTATTTGTTTAAGACCAAATTCAGACTTGTCACTGTATTAGTTTGACGTGAAAATACGTACATTTCCTTCGTCCAGTCACTAAGATTTTTTTGACTTATTGATTGTCGTTATATGGTGCTAAGTAAAATATCCATACATCACAAAAAATATCCGTAACGACGAGAATTAATATCAATACAACGCGATAAAATAAAATGGCGTTTTATTTCAATATCGTTTTTGAATGTGGGAGAGCCATGCTTCGGCACGAATGGGCCGGCGTGAAACAACGCTTGCGTTGTGTTTCGCCGAGTGAGTGAGGTTACCGCAAGCCCAAACCCTTTTAAAAGGCGGGCAACGCACTTGTGACTTCTCTGGTTTACGGGTGTCCATGGGCGGCGGCTATCGTTTATCACCAGGTGATCCGTCTGCTCGTTTGCTCGTCTATCCCATGAAAAAAAAACCGTCATCATATTAACATAAGTTTATAATATATGAAAGAGCCAGTCAGTCACCGCAAAAGGTAAGCTAAGCTAAAATTTAAACCATAATTAGCTAAACGCAAAAGATATAGTGAGGCCATTAATCCGAAGATAGCAGTGCCCTCGCCAAGTCAACCAAAACACGGTTGCTTTTTGGGGAACGTTAAATTATAAATACCGTCATGCCTGTATTCCCCGAAGGGCTAGGCAGAGGTGTACTAATGTATTCCCACAGTTCGCCGGTATGTTTAGGTCCCATGTAATAGGGGGCGAATCATTAACCGGTACCCACTCCGAGTTACTATTGACAATTTCATAGAAAAATCTCATTATTAACCCTTTGCTCGCTCTTAGAATCGAACTAAAGAGTTCTAGTGTAGCAGTCAGGCTTGGGACCAGTAGACTAAAGAGGCAGCTAAAAAATTGTGTAAATGAGTGTATTGTCGTTTGTAGGAGTGTAACTGCCTCATTAGCCAAGTGGTCCTGAGCGCGACTGTTACTTAGAGGTCCTGGGTTCGATTCCCAGGTCGCGCAGTGTTATTGGGTTTTTCTTTGAAATTCCCAGTAGCAGCTCGGAGTTAGGAATCTGTGCCCGGTTAATGGCAATAGGCTCGCCCCCTATTACATGGGACCTAAACATACCGGCGAACTGTGGGTGTACATTAGTACGCCTCTGCCTAACCCTTCGGGGAATACTGGCGTGATGGTATGTTATGTTATGTGTTAGGAGTGTAGGTAAACTAGGTGGTCGTACCTACCCTATGTTGTAAACGAGCCAGTTACTTTACTACCCGGGAACATTTACCTTGTTCGTTACACGTCATTTATTCCCATTTTAATGTACGAGGCAACACAAAACAGGAAAACACGGTAATTGCTACCGAAAGACCTTGCTAGGGTAGCAATAGTTGCGAAAATGACGACTGATTTATTGCCGAAGATTTTGTAACTCGAGGCAAGTTATAAGAAATTTATTAACCTATCAGCGTGGTAAAGCTGCTGCTTACCGCGGACTGTCCGTGGATGGGTGACCACTTTTCATGCATCGAGACACCTTCGTGCCTTGGAGAGCACTTACAGCTACTGTTCCCGGTTGTCATACGACCATGGCTTATGTAAAATTCAATTCATTCTTGCATACCAATATTTAGATTTGTGCCACTATTGAATTCAGTGAACGGTTTATAGTGCTGACGTGTTACCCATTGGATTTCAGCTCGACAAAAATTTTGGTAATCACATATTTCTTTAAAGAATATCGTTGCTTTATTCTAGGATTTTCAAACACAAATAATCACATACACATTAGTGTTTTAATTATTCCGGGTCTGGGTAAATACCCAGACCTGGAATAATTAATATACAAGGTCATACAAATATTTCTTCCGTTCGAGGACCGAACCCGCAACACGTAGCGTAAAAGCCGATCGCTAAGGTTCTAGGCCAAACATTACTTAAAAGAGAGAAGACTATGTAGCTGAGTAGGAGCTTTTTGATTCCCTTTATTAGTTATATTCATTCATATAATTTTATTTAAGTAAGTTTATTGTTTTAATTACTTATTTAGGTTACTTTAGATCATATACCATTATAAAATTGTAAAAAAGCTGCGTCTGTACTTACATTGAAGATATTAAAAAAACTACCCGAAGGGTAGCTAAAAAAAAAGTAACTATAAAAAAACCCGACGGTGTTAGGGTATATAATCGTCACCGAACCCAAAAATGTGATTTTTAAAATTGTTGTTTATCTTAAGTAACATTATTCGTATTTTATTATTTTAATCTCTGTTTAAAGTAGCTCAATAGGTATGTCCTATGCTGAGTAAAAGCTTCGGGGCTGAGACTTCGTCCAACTCTATAGATATCTTCCAAAGCAAACTACATAACTATAAGCCACGATATATACCTATACCACACATGAAAGTTTTTCAATCATTCAATGGGATGTAGGTTCCTATTGTATTGAAGGTTTCTCGTGACCCCTCCAAACTAACAGAGCCTGCGCTACTTATTTTGACACTTTTGGAGACTTGCGTAAGCAAGGGGCTTCACGCTAAACAATCCTATATACAGAGTGATGTCAAGCTGGGATTTCAATGACAATTGTTAAATAGGTACGGTGGAAAATTCTACGGGTTTAAAAAAATGTCTAATGGTAACGCGCAATCTATACAGTATATATAAAAATGAATCCCTATTTCCCTTGGTCACGACATTGGCATTGACAACGGCTGGGCCAATTTCGTTAACTCTTTTATGTTGTGGTTGTTATTATTAGGAGAAGGATCTTATGAAAGAAAAAAACTAAGAAAGTTGCCCTGAACATTAGAAAATTTTAAGAAAATGTTTTTGTTTTTTTTTTATTATACCAATTCGAGTTTAATGTTCATAATTTAAGACAGGACAACGTCTGTCGGGTCAGCTTTTACAAAATAATACCAATAACTATTATAAAATAACGTGCCATCACGCCTGTATTCCCCGAAGTGTAAGGCAGAGGCGTGTACAGACGTATAACGCCCCAAAAAAAATTATAATGGTTAAGAAATTCAAAATAATACAGCATTTTTATATCTTTTTCTAGGCACAAACTTAGCGATAAACTACCCAATTGGTCTATGATTCGATTCCCAGGTTGAGCAAAGTTGTAAATTTGCAAAGCTTTTAAAATAGTCTTGACACTTTGAGCTACCTACTGTACGATTCACTTCTACGTTCTTCCCTAATCACAAAGAAAATTATAATTAATCTGGCTTGTCATAAAACATCACCCGACTTGCTTTAAAAAAGTTGAATAGGTAAGTCCCTACCTTCTAAGTAATAAAATGTATAATTTTAATAAATTAAGTTATCAGTACCACCAGTACAAACTTTTATTACGAAAACTTTTTTATTATTGTCTATTTTACGCATGGAAATATAAATATTTTACGTCCGAAGGAGGAAGTTTCAGTGAAAATTTATGTAGGTGGGCCTTTGTTGATCTTGATTTTGTTGAACCTATGTAGTATTTAACAAGTTAAATTGCATTAAATTTATAGAATAGGATAGGATAGAATATTCTTTATTGCATAGCAAAACGAATGTAAAGTACAATATCAATATCATCATCATATCCGCCAAAAGATGATCACTGCAGAAAGGCTTCCTCCATTTTATCATCGTACCTCTCAACCGCTGCAGCAAATTCACCCTCACCCTTAGAACTACAATCATCGCGAACTATATGCTTCCAGAGGAAATTCATCCTCCATCCAGGAAACGATATTGTTCGCAAATTTAGTCCTACAACTAAATATCCGAACAATATCGTTTCTTAAGATATATTGGTTAACATCATGGCGTTACATAATCAAACCATTATAAGTCCCACTGCTGGAGACACAATGAGAGGGATTAGGCTATAGTCAAACCACGCTAGCCTTCCCCAACTGCGGGTTGGCAGACTTCACACGCCGTCGAGAAAATCTCTCAGACGATGTTTTCCTTCACCATTTAAGCGCGTGATAATTAACAATTATTACGCACATACCTTAGAAAAGTTAGAGGTGTGTGCCTTGGATTTGAACTCGAGACCTTTGACTTGGCAGTCCAATGGTCATATCACTAGGCTATCACGGCTTTATCTTATCATGTCATATTATTGGTTGTTATCAAAACTGTTGCTATTTCCGTCTCTAGACTCTCGATCTCGATCGACTCGATCCGTGTAGGATACATCTCATAGCAATCGTTTTGGGTCCCTTACGTACTTAGCTTACTTAGGGGGGTTTGATGATAAACTTGACGAGTAGTTATTATAAAGAAGTTGTAAGTCCAATCTTTATCCAATAATATAATAACTGAAAATAATCAGTCATATCAACAAAAAATCTAATGGTTTGTTTGACAAAAATATTATCTTTATTTTCATAGAGGCAAAGCTTACAAAATAAAAAACAATATCTAACATCGCCACTTACGTAGAAGTTTCTAGAGTTAGAAAAAGTTTCGAACCAAACATCATGTCGAGGTCCGCCAGCAAAACAAACTATTGCAATAAATAAAACAATTGTATCCAAACAGTACAATTTTAATTTAGTCCTTAAGTTGGTGCACTACCGTTGTGAGCGCTAGAAACTTTGGCAATAATATCAGACTGTAAATCTACTAGTTCCATAGAAAAGCTGCTTCTCCACAGAATGAATAATACGGATAGCGAAAACATTGGGGTAAATGAAAACTGTTTGTTTTTTAAACTTATCTGACGTACAGGGTGTGACATTATTATGTTACGTTGACGAGCGTCCACTGTTACGATGGATAGACCATGTTTTTTTACGTCGGTTATTTTAATAATTAAAGCAAATGAATCGATTATTTTATTTAATAGGTACTAGCTTCCGCCCGAGACTTCGTCCGCGTGGAATAGTTACTTAGCCTTAGCGTGATGTATAGCTTATAGCCTTCCTCAATAAATGGGCTATCTAAAACTGGAAGAATTTTTCAAATCGGACCAGTAGTTCCTGAGATTAGCGCGTTCAAGCAAACAAACAAACAAATAAATAAACACTTCAGGTTTATATATTAGTACTAGCTTCTACCCGCGACTTCGTCCGCGTAGCGTGATGATATATAGCCCATAGCCTTCCTCAATAAATGGGCTATATAACACTGAAAGAATTTTTCAAATCGGATCAGTAGATCCTGAGATTAGCGCGTTCACGCAAACAAACAAACAAACTCTTCAGCTTTATATATTAGTTTTTATTTAATATAGCTTCTGCCCGCGACTTCGTCCGCGTAGCGTGATGATATATAGCCTATAGCCATATGAAATAAATAAACACTTCAGCTTTATATATTAGTAAGTATAGAGTAATTTACCTGCCAAGTCGATGCTATCTGATATTAACTCAATAAAAAATATGACCGAATTTACGAAGACGAATTGCAATTGAAGAAAAAATCCCTTTATCTCGTTTTACGGTAACAAGTTCCTGCCTGGTATTGAGTGACGGTTAATGCAAATAGCACGGTTCCAATCTTTAATTAATTTAAGAAACTATTTGGGAAAGCTGTTCTGCTCCGCATTTCGAAACGGCGGTATCTCCTTTGACAGTTTCAGTCTTTTATCAGAGACTAATCTGAATAAATAAATTACTTAAGCTCATTGCTGTACGTGCTACAACCAAAATATTTAACGAAGGTAACTAGGAATTTTGGTACGCTGTGAATGATAATAGACTCGGTGCCTATTAGAGTACGATCGAAATAACTGTGCGTGTCTTAAGTTAAGTCCACTATTACTGTCCCACTGCTGGGTACGGGTTTCCTCTCAGAATTAGAGCGATTATCCTATATTCGATTAATCATTGTTCGACCTGGGAATTGACCCAGAACCTCTGGCGTAACGATCATGTTCACGACCACTAGACTAATGAGGCAGATGATAGACATAGTTTAAGTAAATTAAGATATTTTTTTAGGATTGGATACATTAGGTAAATTAACTGTGCTTTATGTATTACCTTATTTTAATTTATTTTACCATTTTTACTTTTTCTTGTATAATTCCAATTATTTGAGAACGCTGTAAGAATTTTGTAATTATCTTAGCTGGAAGGGAACTGTCTCCTGAGAATAAAGCAAATAAATAAAAATGATCTATTCAATATTTTTTTATATATTTAGGGAAGCTAGGTATATTTCATGGAAAGAACTACGAAAAATACCATCAACGCCTACGCATCACGATCCAAAACTAAATAGTGAATTAAGTATTTGACCATAAATAATACTTCAACATTCAGATCACAAACGCATGTATTTGATTTGTTAGTTTGTATTTATCTTTCTCTTTAGAAGTCGTAAGATCCTAAGTTCTGAAGGCGTATCGTAAACCTTATAAAGCGGTTCTCCGGTAACAAGGTTAGGATCAGTTAGTTTTAGTTACCCCTGTAGAGATCGTCGGACAACGGATCACGGTAGTTCCCGTTATTGTTTTAATATGTAACCTTAACATGTTTTTAATAAATTGTGCCTGTATGAACTTACCTACTATCCGATACTTCTGTACTAATACCATACTTTTAAAATGCTAAAGAAACTCTATTTTTCTGTTAAACTTTTTATTTACCTAACTGTTGACGTCTAAACAGATGAACTGATTTCGATATTGTATCAAAATTTAATTCCTGAGGCGTTCCTCAGGATACTTACAATCTACCGAAATCAATTCAGGTGTTAAATGTCAAACAGACAAAAATGATAAAAGTTAGGCTAAGTCTATACAGAAGCCACTTTGTGTGCATCATTTGTGCTGAAGAATAATTTCTATTTAATTATTTATCATCATTACATCCAGGGATCATTTAAAGTTGCAAAAATAGCGTACTATCTACGTTGGTATGGTCACATCTTGCTCTGTGATAAAGAGCACATGACTAGAACAGTAATGGACATAGAAGAGCAGAAACGAGGGCGTGGTAGATCACCGACCGACTAGACTAGAACTATACAGAAAGACATGGAGGCGCTGAGACTACACCATGATATGACGTAAATACGATTAGAATGACGTAACAAGATTAGGCGGACTCGAAAAGACATAGAACATGGGCACGGAAGAAGAAGAAGATCGCTCGTTGACACTTTGTTGCGCACTCTTTGGCAAATTACTTACATATATGTTTTTCAAGGATGTCTCGTTCAGATCATTATTTACTTCAAACAATAATAATGAGGGCGAATAGATTAATTAGAATAGATGTATTGAACGATCTTCTCCATCAAAATTAAAAGCACTTGTGTTGGAGAAACGCATTTTCAGGCAGATAGAGTAAATAAAAGGCTCTATAATTCAAACTGCACCTGTTAGAAATAGTATTATACTACTTACTATTAATTAACATATATATGTAAATGAGCACAGCTCAGGTGAATAATAACCATTAATGTTACATACTCAGACAACGGTTCTAAATAATAACATCACGCCACTAAGAAGGTTAGATAATAGTACTCATAAAATAAAATAAAATCCATTTATATATGCGAGGTTTGTCGGAAGGCACGATACTGAATGGGTATAATATAAAATATTAATTTATTAAAAAAGCTGTGACCTTTCAAAGGGTTGATACAAATTGTTAAAATTTTTTGCTTGTGTTTACTAACTCATAATAGAAATAAACAGGACCACCTGAATGCGGGACCATCTACATACGGGGCGTTTTGTAAATGGGACTATCTACATTCGGGACCAATAGGACATAGATACTCCTACTAATCACATTAGGTGACGAATAAATTTCATTTAATATCATTCTCCAAAGGTCTTTTCTTTAATGAAGGTGGCGTTTTTCATTCTGTGGACAATCCTAATGATTTATTGTCCCAACAATACTTTAAAGTTAAATGGAAAATAAAATAAAAGTATCAAATGCACATACAGTTGTGAAACAAGCCACGCTCGTTCAAGTGTGAACTAGAAACATTGTGGACATTTTCTTTAGAGTCGTGAAGATTTAGCTCTTCCAAGGGATGCAGTAGAAATGTAACTTCAAACACACAGGCAACTAAACAGCGTAATATATTCACTAAATGTGCTCAACTGTACAAAGGTTTACACATTTTAGAATTATGACGCCATTTTCATCTGCATTGCGAAATGCAATTGCAATTGTTTTCATGTAGTTTTCATGCTAATTTTGACAGAAAATGGTCATGAAAAGCATAACAGAAATATCATTAAATTACCTATGTTAATATGTTTAAAAAATATGTGGGCCACACATATTTAACGAATAGATGTGCTTGTGCACCATGCCAAGTCTCTGGTCTCGAGTTCTAATCCAAATCTGATCTAATTCGAATTAATATGCGTAGGTATTAGTACCTACCTATTTAATTATCACGCGCTCAAAACAGTATGTCATCGTTTTTTTAAGTGTTTTTGAAGGCGGTTTTAGCAAAAATATTTTTTCAAATCGTTTTATAATTGCGGGTATTCTGAGGTAACAAACATACAACCAAATTGAAAACTTTTTGATGATGGTTTAATTTGAAGTCGTTTAAAAAGGTATTCGCTATCGCATCTTTTATCTGCAAAAATAAAACAGGTTTCTAGGAGCGTCGAGCAGTGTCGGGAAACAGAAACGAGTACTTCATTTACCACAGGAAGTTAAAAGCCTCTGCAATATTCTCAGAAGGAATAATTATTTCTTCTGCGATTTCGATTTGTGAAGAGGAAATTATGCAGACTCCAAAGCAATGATAACTTTTTAAATAAGTGAGAAAACAGAGTATCCATTTTAAATTCCTTATTCAGGTAAGCATAAAAAATTTAAATTGCGTTAATTTTTATTATTCAAGGTCTAAAGACATAACGGCGAACTAACTAAGGGGACTCAAATATCTAATTATAGACAGACTATGGAAAGCATAACTTGCTTTTGCAGATTACCTAGCTGATTATAGCGCAAGTATGATTAATATGAATAATATTGTATAATTTTTTATGAACGCTAAAGTTAGCTTTAACTAACGAAAAATGTTTGCCGCATTAAAAAGAGCATGTACACAGAAATGTGTAGTTATCACAGCGTATAAATTACAATGAAAATGCTGGAAAAATCCTCTTATACACACCCGGTTAGTTAGGCCGTGCAAGCTCATTACCGATGCATTTTAAGCTTATCTGTGGGACATACGACACGGTGATAAGAGCGAGCGAGTAGCGGGTGTTTGTAGCGATTTGATACTTATTAGTTAGCTATAGCAGTTTGCATCATTCATGCATTGTAAATATACAGAAAACTGATCTGAACTGAACTGTCACTGTAGAAGATTTTTAGATGCGAGGTATATGTTAGCTAAATTTTAATAAGTGTAACAGTTTGTCCCTTAAAAATGTAACCTTCAACACTACACATAAATAACTCTATTCCTCTCTGACAGCACCCAAGTTCAAATGCTTTTATTTAAAATAAGCTTTTACAAGCGTTTATTAAACGTTATGTTTCTAGTTTCACAATTCCAAAAGGTTGATCCTATGGACATTCTTTTAAAATAAACGGTGTTACAATCTTTACTTGGACAACAATGCGGCAACAAGATCTGGAACACAGAATTTCAAATTTTAAAGGATCGGTTTGGCCTCAGATGCGTTGAAACGTTATAATTCGGTAACGTGTAACTTTGTTAGTTAACATCATCATACATTCACGCCCTTCTCCCACAGGGGTAGGCAGAAACTATAGACTGCCACTTGCTACGATTCTTGCATGCCTCTTTTGCTTCTGCGACATTCATACATCTTCTCATACATACGCGCCGGTTGCGATTACTACGCACCTGACCTTTTTGAAGGACTTCGCCAATAAGATCGGTGTAGGTCCTTCTAGGTCGACCTCTTCTGACGTTGCCGCTGATATGCGCCTTATAAATTCCTTTCGTTAATCGTCTTTCATTCATTCTCTCAACATGTCCAAACCATCTCAGCATATTCCTTTCAATACGTGTCACTACATCATCTTTCAGTCCGCAACGTTGTCTTATCACACTATTTCTCAATCTATCATTCCGAGTTACACCACACATACTTCGCAAGGAACGCATTTCCACCGCATTTATTCTACTTTCATGCCTCTTCTGCCACACCCAACATTCACTTCCATACATAAGTTAGTTAACATAATGCCGATTTTTTATTCGTCATTTATTATTTGACACTATGACAAACTTTGATACTAAAATTAAAGCTATGAAGAAAATTTCATCATGTTATTAAATTATGACATACCTACCTACTTAAGTACAGTTCATTAAAATAAATCTTAAAATATAATCAATTTTTTTAATCAGTTTTCTTTAATCTAAATCTTCAAAGTCACTGTTCAATAAACGAAATTAAGAATTCTGCACGTAAAAAAACTAAAAACACTATAAACGTACGTATAAAACGCCATACAATTAAGTTTTTTGACTTTAAATAATGATATACGATAAAAAGACAAGTCAATATTGTTAACAGTAGAGCAATTTTTATTTATATAGACTTCTAGCGACCCGCCCGCGGTGTCACCCTCGCTGCCCCGTTCCTAAGAGTCGTAGGGTTATGTTAAATAATTTAAAATCTTCCTCTTGAATTACTCTATCTATTAAAAAAACCATCAAAATCCGTTGCGTAGTTTTAAAGGTATACATGGGACATACACAGGGACAGACAGACAGCGGGAAGCGACTTTGTTTTATACTATGTAGTGATATATATGTACATTTCATTCATTCACAAATTTTAACATTATTTTAAGAGTACTATCCCCTCGACTAAATTAATATCCCCTCGACCCAAATTAATAAATACTCACATACACTCATATTATGTAATAGTGGTGCCTAATGAACGTATGCCATCCACATGCCATAAACCCTTGCTCGGAAACATTAATATGAAAGACATACCTATACTACGCTATGTATATGTTGGTACATATTTCGGCTGCATATTAAATGAAAATGATTTCAGTAGAGCTAAGCTTCAGTAGAATGTCCTTGTACTTAGAATTCTGTTTTATGAAGCTTCAAACTGTGAAAACCTGTGTCACAGCTGCGTCTACTCTAAGGGCCACTTGCACCAACTTCTTAAATGTGTTTCAATAGTATTTAAACACAACTTTTCATACAAAATTTGTGTTTAAATACGATTTAAACACATTTAAGAAGTTGGTGCAAGTGGCCCTAAATTTGAGTAATAATTTTAAATATTTCGTAGAGAGAGAAAAAACTATGCCACGAGACTTAATAATTCGGTTACAACATCTCAGCTAGTAATTTGGAATAAATACTATTAAACAATTATTCGTGGCAAATTTTCAACGGCACCTCGGAATTTCGATAATGTTTGGAGTATAGAGATTGCATCGGACTTAAAAAACAACAGCGAACCTACACCTCTACCCAATCCTTCAGGAAATAAAACAATTACTACATAGTATAAAACAAAGTCGCTTCCCGCTGTCTGTCTGTCCCTATGTATGATTATATCCTTAAAACTACGCAACGGATTTTTTTGATGCTGTTCTTTTAATAGAAGGATTAATTAAAGAGGAAGGTTTTAAACTATTTAACATCACGCTACGACTCTGGTGAAACCGGGGGTGCGTCGCTAGTCTATACTTCTATACTAATATATAAAGCTGATGAGTTTGTTTGGATGTTTGTTTGCTTGAACGCGCTAATCTCAGGAACTACTGGTCCGATTTGAAAAATTCTTTCAGTGTTAGATAGCCCATTTATTGAGGAAGGCTATAGGCTATATATCATCACGCTACGCGGACGAAGTCGCGGGCAGAAGCTAGTACAATATAAAAATATGATTAGGCCACCGTGTACTGTTAATAAAAAATAGCATGAAATATAAAGTCTTCCACCATTGTACCGCCTCATCTCGCCAATAAATATATAAGGAGGCTTAATAATATAACAACGGTCGACGAATGTTGCCGACTCTGCAGCTGAACCGTAGCTTTAATTAGCACGGACTTTCGGGTGTAAATTCATGATTGTAGTTCCACTGCATTAGTGTTTTTGTTAACCACATAACGTACTTAAATTTTAATGTTGCACTCAGAACTGGTCCCTGTGTTACCACTTTAAATAAATTTAAAAGTGGTTTCACTAAACGATAAACGTAGTTCTTTATTCAAACGTTTTCTTTGTAAGTGATTTTATGTGTGCGTAGAAACAGTAAAATGGAGGACGACGGGTATTTACCTCAATATGTAATTCACCGACAGTATTGAGTGAATAACGGTGTATATACATTTAAAAAATATATATTGAAATCACATATTAGTGATTGGATTGACTCCGCAAAGCAACTTTCTCGCCATGGTTCTCGCCATGTCAAGGCGAGGGGCTTAGTAACCGTGGTGTGCTCGAGCCACGGGGAAGCTAAGTAGAACCAGGTGAATATTTGAAAAATAATTTCATTCTGTAATCATTTCAACTTTACCGCTGCCGTCAAGCAATAAGACAAGAAAGAAAAACAATCTGATACTACTATAATGTTAAGAGAGGTGATAAGAATGATTTGTTTTTGTAATGTTAGAATATTCACTGAAGCACCCAACCCCAGCTGTTTCAGCCGGCTTCGCCTATGAACCCCGCATTGGAGAGGCCAATGTAGGTAGCGGTGTTGTATGAGAGGCACCGCCGCTATTTGATCACACAAATATTTGCTCCGTGTGGGGATCGAACCCACAATACATGGCGCAGAAGCCAATCGCAGCAACTAGTTTGACTTTTCACATAAAAACATATGTAAACTAGTTTGACTTTTCAAAAGTACCTTTTTTTATTGGTCTAATTGAAATAACATTTTGACTTTGACTTTGACTTAGCCGTTATGAAAAATGTGTCGTCAAATATTCTCCTTTGGCCTGAAATATTAATTTTAAAAAAGTAATCCTTTTTCGCTTGCCGCAGAAGTTGCAGGAAACCAGAGCTCAATTTTAGCGAGCATATTGACTCAACGTCAAATTAATCTCACTTTGTAGGTACTTGTTTAACGTGCTCATACATTTTAAATTGGAAGGTTTACTTAATACAAGTGCCTCAAGTACTTTGTCTCGTTCAACTCGTGTGAGGGATGTTGATCTAAGTAACTAGATGTGGCATGAAAGTTACAATAAGATGTTTTTTTATAATATAATTTTTTATTTTTATTTTCTCTTCCACAAAGGTGCCTTAAAGTAAGTTTTACAAGGTGTGTAGCTTATTTGTAATCCTTTGTGGGAGCCTGGTATCTGCACATTCTGCACTAGGAAACCCTGTCAAACAGATTACCAGCCTCCCCCCTCCTTAAATACAAACGTTACGTTACAAATATAATATGTAATTAGAAACCTTCGTTAGAAGATCACATGATCGCAAAGAAGAGGCATGCGTGACGTGTGTGTGTGTGTGTGTGTGTGTGTGTGTGTGTGTGTGTGTGTGTGTGTGTGTGTGTGTGTGTGTGTGTTGATGCTTACTCCTTTATTTTGGGATGATTAAAAGATTTTGAGTGGAAATGTAGTCTAACGTTAATAGATACGAGGTTAGAACCTTCTTACACATTGATTTCGTCAATGGATATAGGTTTAATAAGGCATTAAGCTTGTTATATAAATTATAACTGCCTTAGGTACCTATAGGGCGGCTGTTGGAGAGGTTCCGTGTTCGATTTCAGCAGGTAGAAGAAGCTTGGGGTTTGTATTTGTGCTCGATTATACAATATCCTCGCCCCCTCCCTATAATATGAGATAAAAAATAATGTACTAATTAGTGAACTATAGGAGTACATCGATACACCAACAGTATAATAATAGCGCAAAATACAATACTAGTTTTATACTATCAAAATTGTATCTCGGTATATACGACAAAGTTATCCTCCAACACCTAATGTTTTCTCAAAACACTTCTTATCTCGCACTCGAAGGAACTATTTAGGACCCTCTAAAACAACATCCTGTATTTCCACTATACAAATGTATAAGTAGGTACGATAGTTTAAAGTGTTTGATATTATTATTATAACATTTATAACTTTTCACATAGTTTTTGTGATATTTTTTCGCATTTTCCTTTAATATCATGCCTGGAAAATGCAAAAAAAAACACAAAAAGATAGTTAATACGTATGGTAGTATCGTACGACATAGAACTAACTGTGAGTTAAGTCATGTCGGTTGAGAAGCAAAGTAACTTGCGTTTCAATAAATGTTACTAGCCTCACCTTTAAGACGTAAATATAGAATGTGAAGGCAAATTGCTAAATGGCTTGATGGTCATAGCGTCTAGTGTATCAAACCAAAAGACGCTGGTTTGAAACCTGCCAGCAAGTCGACTTTTTCCTTCACTAAAATAACTTTATAATCATGGCATACAATGGTAAAAAATACAAACAGATATTTTTTTTTATATTTGCCTCACCAACAATTGTGTACACTCAAACAATTATGGAATTACATTCAATCAATCTAGTCTAGTGCAACAATCCCTTACAGGTAAGCACATCATGCATTATATATTATATTAATTAACTCAAATTAAAATAAACTAAATTAAATTAAAGAAAATAAATTTAAAATAGTAATTAAAATTAAACATGACATAACAAAATCAAAATCAAAAGTAACATTCAGCATTCAGTTATTGTTATATAAATATATAACACTGTTCCCAATAGGAGCGGGCGGGCTACTAGCCAACGTGTAATTTAGCATATTATTAGAAACGTTGTCTTTTCGCACGTAGGTAGCTAACTAAATTTGTTTGTTTTGAGAAATATTTTTTTTAATCTTTACCTCGGGGAGTCCGCCATATCAGCTTCACTAATGTCAAACTCACGAGAATTGACGTTTTGAAATCCTCTCGACCGTTTGCCATGGTTTTTATTTTAACAACACTGTCCTTGTTCATTTTGTATGTTGTATATCTTTGTAATTACATACCGTTATTTGTTCAACTCCCAGTCGTGCTTAAATCATTAAATTTAATGACAAACACTTGAGGATTTTAAATATTTATTCAGGAAACAACATTTCAATTTTGCATGGACAAATACTTTTAATTCGTTTGGTCGTAAAACGTCCAATGAGTTACTTAAAATGTCATTTAATCGGTGATACATCACACTTCACCAATCCGGTCACTTATAAATCGATATAAGTTAAAATTCTATCATAACGTGATGAAGTTACAGTTAAGTTATATATACATACTTAAACACGACGCCAATGCAAACTTAAGGGCCCGGCGCACAGCGGTCCGAATTGACCGCACAAATTACTAAAATAATCCTAATCAAGAGAATACGCGCACCGGAAAACGCAGTGTGGGACGACCTCCAACGAGATGGACGGACGATCTGGTGAAGGTCGCTGGGAGTCGTTGGATGCAGGCGATATACAACCGGTCCTTGTGGAAGTCTTTAGGGGAGGCCTTTGTTCAACAGTGGACTTCTGGCTGAGATTATGATGATGATGATGAAGAGAATACGATCAAAATTTTGTTATTACTTGGATTTGAATAGATACTATTAATCTAGGGTCCTATCCAACCATTTCTTGCAAAATAATTCACGGGAAATAATTGTAAGTGAATCTAATTTTTGATAACTTAAGAAGTTTCGACCGAATTTCCGGTGATTTATTTCCAATGAAGTAAGAATAGAGAAAATGGTTGTCATACATTTACGCACTCATTCATTTTGCATTCCGTTTTATAAATTCAATATTTCTATACGAATCCTACTGATATTATAAATGCGAAAGTTTGGATGGGTGGATGTTTGTTACTCTTTCACGCCAGAACGGCTGATCGGATCTGGATAAAATTTGGCGCAGAGATAGATTATCGTCTGGAATAACACATGGGCTACTTTTATCTGAAGTCCACGCAGACGAAGTCGCGGGCAGAAGCTAGTACGTTAATAAAATAAAAAGCTTCCACAATATGAAGATATGATATTTACATTTTATATTCTTTATTATAACATCAATTTAATTATTAATATATTATGTACAACGGTTGGCTTTATCAGAATCTGCATTTTTTTGCAAACTTATTACTTAGTAGGTATGTAGGTGTATTTTATAGCTGCTCTATTTAATGATAAATAAGATACCTAATTACAAAATGGATAACTGTAGTTAGAAGCTAATTAGATCGTCGAACAAATTTTACAGTTGAAACCTCCAGGCAATCTGAATATAGACAACAATGATCATTCACTGCACTGTGTTCTAGTTTGTACCATTAACCAACTGGTCATTGTACAGTCAGTGGCAAAGGTGACTAATTAATATCAAATTAAGCTCGCGAAATGAAGGACATTTTGAGTTATTTTACATTAACTACGCACGATAGAAGTGGCTCGTAGCTCACTAATAACTACGCTGATCAACTGATTTAAAGGTATGGCTACACTTTCCTAGGTCAGTCGGACGATGGCGAACATTCTTAACACAATGAGACCTCTCCTTGCCTCAAAGAGCGCCTAATGCTGAAGTCAAATTTAGTCATTCATTCAATTTTGTCGTCTAGTGTAATCTATATCTATACTCTATATATTAATATATAAAGCTGAAGATTTTGTTTGTTTGTTTATTTGTTTGTTTGCTTGAACGTCCAATTTGAAAAATTCTTTCAGTGTTAGATAGCCCATTTATTGAGGAAGGCTATAGGCTATATATATATCATCACGCTAAGACTAAGTAACTATTCCACGCGGACGAAATCGCGGGCTAGTATACTTATATTCAGCTACATCTGGTTAGAGAGGAAGCCGACCCCAACATCGTTAAGAAAAGGCTATGCTGATGATGAATGACGCACAATAAGAAAGATTCTTAATAACCTGAAAACAACAACTGAGAGCCTGTTTCACCATCTTCTGCTAAGTTACCAAAGAATGTCTGACGCAAATATTCATAGAATTCTGTTCCAAATTTGAATTTATCTGGTAGATAGTGCTTAACCGGAGGTGGTGAAACAGGCCCTTTATTTTTTGTTATTTGTTTTTGTATTGTTGAATGTGTTAGTATTATCTTCTATACTAATATATAAAGCTGAAGAGTTTGTTTGTTTGCTTGAACGCGCTAATCTCAGGAACTACTATAAAAAATCTTGCTACATGCAAACTTTATGCAGACGATCTCTTTTAAAAGAGATCAGAATACTCCATTACTTCGTAGCACAATGCTACGCCGTAGACAGTTGCTACGAGAATCTCAGATTAACTCGAGTTGTGTAAAATTATAACGATTCATGTCAGAGCTGGCGTTTGAAGACATCACGAGTTATGCCCTTTCTTGTAAGTTTGTGACCTACTTACAAGTTGTTACAATTCATGTAAAATAAAGCCCAATTGTGCGAAATATTTCCATATTTTATCGGAGTTGTAGTAAAACGTTTGCGCCTCGTCCATCCGAATAACAATCTTGGTCAGTTTGTGTACAATAACGTCGGCGGGTAATCCTCTAGAGGCGTTTACGGACAACCACGGGAGCGTTTGTATATTTATTGCCTTTTACAGCTATAAAAATGTTGCGAACACACATTAGCAAGACTAACCGGTGGCACGCGAGAAGCATGCCGTGATGACGGGCCGTTTACGTCTCACAGCCCGATAATGTGTTAACTTTAGTTGCTTTTAACACCAAAATAGGGAAATGAAATATTTGAAACATTAAGTGGTGTAGTAAGGGGCTTTCCTGGCACGGCATACGGGCACGCCACATACAGGAATGTTACTAAACTTAGGTACTTACTTACTGTTACTTAAGTACTAGTTACCGTGGAAGAGCCATGCTTCGGGTCGAATGAGCCGGCTCGACCGGAGTCATACCACAGCCTCACAGAAAACCGGCGTGAAATAACACTTATGTTCTGTTAAGCTCAGTGAGTGAAGATACCGGAGGCCCAAACGCGGGCAAAGCATTTGAGACTCTCCTGGTATTGCGGGTGTCCTTGGGCGTCGGTAATCGCTAACCATCAGGTAATCCGTCTGCTCGTTTGACCCCATCCCATAAAAAAACTGAGTGTTTTCAATGAATGTGTGCACTAGAACTGGCCTTTTCAAGCGAGTTTTTTTTTCTTTTCTTTCGTCATGCTTTGCACAAAATGTGTATAGGTAATTCACATATCGCGTGCAGCTCGCAGTTAGTTACCTACGTTATAAAACAATGAATGCATCGCCACTGCGGTTATTTTTATTAAAATAAACCTTTGCCACAGATAATAGAATACTAGTACCGTTGCGTAACACTAAGATTTTCTATTGTATCATAATTTCGTTTACAACCACAAATTTTCACATGCATGACAAAAGGAATAGGAAAACAAATTATGCGTATGTAATATTTGAGCCACCATTTCGCCATCTCCGAGTAAGTCTCATTACATTACTCGGCAGTTGATTTCATACAAATTCAGTGTACCTACATTATGTGCGGCTACTTTGATACAATGATACAATGTAAATAAGATTCACAATAAATCTTGCCTTGCTTGCAAATCATAAGGAATACAGAAATAAACAAAACAGAACTGATTTTTCTAGTCTTCGGTTGTTATTTTTTGTGACTTATCTTCAAAGTGACCTATTATTATATTATTTTGTGTGCCTATGGATCTCCAAAAAAGAATGAGAGAAATACCAAAGATCAGATTTAGAAATGATACAATATATTTCTGTAATACCAACATTAGAAGTAAGCTCACGAAAAACTAAAGGTTTTTTTATGAGTGTATGCCTTTTGACCCTAGTTTTACCTTATGGAAGGCATAAAATATGGTCCAAATTGAAAACACGATTCAAGCAAATAGCCTTTCGAGCTCTGTAGAGATACAAAACGTGATCATAAGAGGAAATCACTCCCTAGGATTTCCTCTCAATTTTTCATTTATTTTATAAATTACTTTAGAACAACTTAGCTAGAATAATTTAGCTTTGAGAATTAGATTATTACTAATTGAATTAAATGTAGTTTCAGGCAACCGGAACATAAAATGCTATCATCATAATACCTACCTATTAATCACTGGAATGTGAAGACACTATATTACACTACACAGTAAGAAGAACGTACCTACCTAAGAACTATGGGAAGCACATAGTAGTAATGAACTCGAGACACGCGAGATCTGCACGGTATTGTATTATAGGCAATGACATTATATAGTTAAAAAGAGATCATTGATAATAGGTATATATGAATGTATGATCAAAGCTTCAATTATATGGTAATTACAGGCACAACTTGATACATTATTATAAAGTCTAAATCAAATACATTTAAATATTATTTTTCAATCTCTTTACTCTAAGAAAACAGCTTCGTCGTTTGACCATGGGCAGCCAAGCCATTGGTTTTTGGGTGTTAGTGCACGTTAATGTAAATATAATGTACACGCTGGGGGGGAGGGGACCGACGAAATGTGACATTCTGTAACAAGGGGGTGGGAGGAGTCATCGGCTTTTTGATGCCACATGTAAAAATCTAACAAGAAATGTGGAAATGTAAAATATCTGACGTTATACGAGGGCCCCTAGATTACGTTCTAATACGGTAACCTCCTAGGTTTCATTTTTTCAGTTCATAAGGACTCCCCCCACCGGTCCCGGCATGTAAGGGGCCGCTGGACGGCGTAACGGTCGGACCTATTCGGATAAATCAAAGCAAAAGCTAACAGAAAAACTTGCGTTACTGTTTTCCTATTCTAATAATCGAATTCAGTAGCTCTCGTTTAGTTTGTACAGTTATAAATAATGCATCTAATATATTCAGAAAACGAAGTAAGGTACCAGGTTCATACGCCAACTTTTCACTAACGAAACACAAGTTTAAGCCCGTGTGCCCAAACTGACGGGGATTCCTCGTCGGTAACATCATAAACAAACAAAAAAGTTTTATACTTCGGCCCTAAAAACAACATGAAATTTTGCGCTCCCAAATAAAACTTCGACAACACTGTATTTGTGTAAGCAAAATGACATTACAAGAATATAGTTTTTATTACAAGTATTTTTTTATATCTTTTTTTTAAACCTAAATTGTCGTTTTTATAGTTTTCGAAGTAATTTCCCTCAATATTCCAAATTCAGTTTTTATCAACAAGTTAAGAGCTTGTCATATTTTCTTAATAATATTTGGAAGGTCTCTCCACGTTGCTAAGACTGCTTAGAAATTCGTGTTAAATATATTCTGAAGTTTGAAATTTTAATCTAAGTTTCGAGAGTATAGGAAATCGAATAGTCAATTTACTCTATTCTATCGAAACAAACCATCTCTTTGATACTCTTGATCGTAGCCTTTATCTTTATTATTTTGCTATCACTTGGTTTTTTTTAAGACACATAATAAATTTAATAGGCAATCAACTAGCCTGTTTTTTTAATGTTTACCTATCATAAATAGATCAACAAAAACAAAATTAAAATCGGTTCAAAACTTAGGAAGATATTTTTAATTTTATGGTAGACAGAGAGATAGTGAGTAGTGACGTCACAACTCACTGCGCCATCGCTATGCCATCTAGAAGTTATATGCTAAGTGTTATCTCGTTTTGCGGAAAAGGGACAGAACATTTTATAAACTCGATTAAAAACTAAAGCGTTTGGATCGTAGAACTTTATTAGCCATTTTTTTTGTAAAATTAAACAAATAATTCAAATTATTAATTAAATAGCTTCTGCCCGCGACTTCGTCCGAGTAGCGTGACGATATATAGCCTATAGCCTTCCTCAAAAAATGGGCTATCTAACGCTGAAAGAATTTTTCAAATCGGACCAGTAGTTTCTGAGATTAGCGCGTTCAAGTAAACAAACAAACAATCAAACAAACAAACTCTTCAGCTTTATTTAGTAGTATAGATTATATGTAGGTACCTAGAAAGAAAGAAAAGTAGGTACCAACAATACAGATAAAAATGCTACTATTCCTTAAAATCATTGATGTCAATAATTATCAACTGGCTTATTTACACTTTATTGAAACGTTTGATAAAAGTAGGTACTAACTTTACAAATGAGAATGCTTTAATGCTACTAAACCATAAAATCCAAACCAGCTGGGCACGGCTACTCCAATATTATTCTAAATTCACTTCCACCTTTCCTAAAAAAAAAGACTCTATACTCTTTTAAAATCGAACTGATTAACGGCTCATGTAAACCGTGTGTCCCCGGAAGCTTATTTCCTGGAGTGTGAAAATTCACTTTCCACCCTTCACAAAATCGTTCCCAAGCTACGGAAAGTTTTCAAGAGCGAATATTTGCACGTCACTTTTAGCCTTCTTACAAAATCACCTGACAATATCTACAAATTTTGCCTCTAGAGAATTCGAAGTCTCAGCATACATTGTACATTGTCATCACATAATTTAGCCGCGTTAAAACTATATAAATTATACGATCAGCTATTAAACTACTATGTCAAGGAATATTAGGGCTGAGATTGAAATTTGGGAGGGTAGTAGTTGCTGAATTAATATGGTAATAAAGCCTGAATAAATCTTGGGAAACATCCTTCGTCTAGTAAAACATGAGTGAATTATGTATTAACATTTTCTTTAGCTTCGCTTTATGCAAACACGGCTCTTGCTAATTTAACATTGTAATCTAATCAGTTTTTTTATTGGTTAAATGGGCAGACATGCAGACGAGCCACCTTGTGGTAAGAATTCATCGTCGTCCATGAACACCTGGGATAAAGGATTAATTCTTATAACACTTAAGGAATTGCTGATGCGTTGACTGCAGACTGCCAGAGCTGCAGCAATTGCAAGAGAATTGGCTCTCACGCGCAACACACTAAGGTGATTTACGATAGACTCCTACGTTATGGTGATCGTTAGACAGTCAGACCCCAAATATCCGACTAGTCAGATATATTCTCGCCTCTCCGCCAATCCGAAGGACAGTGAAGTATTCTAACTCATCCTTATACATGGTAAAAGGGTCGTAGGTAAATGGTTGAAGTTTCTCACAATGTTATTATCGAGGGCTCAAGAAGATAGGCTGCATAATAATACCTTTGGGTGCCCTTACAGAATATGACCGCTAGTGCCTCCACGGATGTACGTACCACATTACAACAAAGGATAACTCTAAGGCATTATCTTAGAAAACTATAATGACTAAACCGTTAACAAACTTACAGTACCGCACAATAAAAGAAAGTGTCTCCCTAAACAGTTGTAAGAAGTTCTATATAAACCTTTGAGAACTTGTAATTCGGATTATGTATAGCAGAGAGCTAGGTTGTACTATACATCTACTTACTTAGGTAATAGGTACCTAAGTAGTAAGGAAATTCTCCTGAAAACCCCGAATTAAATGTGCCCAATAAACGGTATTAAGATCATTGCCTCACAAGGGACGTAAAACATTAGGTACCTACATCAAAAGGCTTAAAATATTAGGAGCCACACGATCACTTTGCCTTAACTTCATAAAATATTAAAAAGGTCACACTCCTGTGAAGTAAATTGATTTCCAGATTTCTTAGCCGATAGGCATGCCTTATGAGATTCATATTATGATTTATTTACAGCAGCTTTAAACTCCATATAGCTTAACAAGTCCTAAAGGCCCCATCAACCAAGAAGCGTGTATAACTTAGACCATAATAGCTTGAAGCGGACCAAGCAATAAATATTCCGCTTAATCCCGAAGGATATTCGAAGCCACAGGACAGCGCTAATTTTCTATATCAACATTTCCTGGTAATTTAGATGCTTCACAAAATAATCCTATTAGTATGTAGCGTTTTTAAAGCACTGAAGCGGATTTTTTATCTAATCATCGGATCTCGTTAGAGAAGGTAAACATATAGGTGCTCAACCGCGACAAAGAATATTGTAAACAATTTTAGAGAGGAGATAGATATTTTATAATTCTAGAAATAAAGGGCTTGAAAACCTCATAATTTAAACTCTTTCTCCTCCTATTGGAGTTTGTCTAGAAGTAACATAATCTTTCGTGACCTGAAGACGCGCTCCCAGGTTGCATTAACTAGACATGGAATCCCAAACCCATGTCCCACTCCCTAGCGATAGTCTGAAAAAAAAAGGAAGCATATAATTTCGAGCATATAGGAATATCCACTGTAACACAATCTTTTAATAATATCTAATCATCACGCTTATATTCCCCGAAGAATTAGGCAGGTTCTAATTTACTGTCCAATGCAATAGGGGACCATAACCCGGACACAAATCAAAATTATGAGCTTATACTTAGAACTTCATACAAAAACCCAAATAACACTTTGATCGACCTGCGAATCGAATCCAAGACCTCTAGCGTAGCAATTACGGTATGTGTTTTGTACATGTCCTTATGGCAATTTTACTTTATCAGATCACAATTACATTGTATGTATTCCATGCATGAAAAATCCAGAGACAATAGTGCTTATCACTCACTAAAGTACAGATTTATAATATCTATATATTTAACAGGTTATTTTAATAGGTTATATGGTACTTTAGGTTATAATAATAGGTCTTAAAGTACTATATATTATTACACACTTATTTGAGTTTATTTGAGTACAGGAGGTACTATAGTTGCTGTGCATATTAGGTAATTTTAAGTAATTCATTAGGCCCAGAGCCTAATTCTTGTTTAGCATTAACCACCTTTTGATTAATTATAAAATTATGTTGTTCGTTCAAGTTTCTTAATGGCCTAAGTACTAGAATATTAATTAAAAGCTTTTAAATAGACGCTCGACCAACACCTACACGCAGCATTCAGCTATAATTTATTAGTTTTTAATAAACCTAGAAAAATATTGTGTTCGTTCATATTTGTAAGATTTAAATGTACTTTCCCCTACTTAGAATGCAGAATGTTATATTATATTATTTACCCACTTTTGTATACATATCTATACTTCTATATCTACTTACTAATATATAAAGTTGAAGAGTTTGTTTGCTTGAACGCGCTAATCTCAGGAACCACTGGTCCGATTTGAAAAATTATTTCAGTGTTAGATAGTCCATTTATTGAGGAAGGCTTTGGCAAGCAAAGATACCCATTGGGTGCGATATACGAAAAAATAAATAATACACATATTTTAGGCCACTACAGGTTAAAATATTATGAACCTTAAAACTTAAAAAATTAGTGTCCCAAACGTTGGAATCAAATCAAATAAAGAAAAATATCACAATGAAATCAAATATTTATATGAATGAATGAATTCCATGGAGTCGGATGTTCAATCTAATTTTTACAGAAGATTACCAGTAGCGAAACAAAAGTTTACTGGATTTTCACCAAACAGACACAGAATTTGAATTACGTACCTACAAGTACGAAATCTCCTTCACGAACTTACCTGTCTGCGATAAAATAATCTATGCAGTCTTTACTTTGCTCTAACGTGATTAGGTGCCTAATTTACAAGAGGGTAATTACAAGACGCCATGTTACCGGCTTTTAAAGTCTTGGATTATTAACCTTTAACTGTTTAATGAGCATGTGTTATAGCTACTCTATAACTTTAATTGAAGCGGCTTTTGTTTATTTGTATGTTCGGTGCATGTATTTATTAGCAAGTTTTCGTAATGATTGCAGTGGCTTTTTGGGACTGAATTCATTTGCCCATTTTTAAACGTGTGCATGTGTTATCGAATCTACCAAAAGAAGTGTTATTTATACAACCATCGACCACTGGCCATTTATAACCTTAATAAGTAATAATCTAAGTTCTGAACTTCCAACACCTTATGGGATTGTAAAATATTTATAACTATGGAGGATAACTGCTACAAAAAAAGGTGGAAACTTATTATTGTGTCGCAGTGAAACCACCACAGTCGCTCAAAATATTCAGTTAAAATGTTGCTTCACTGAAGTAATTCCTACAGTTTCACTGTGTTACATCTACAAACAAAGTATTTTTATCGGTGTTTCTCTAGAATTCTAACAATGGAGGTATAATTGAGATATAATGAACTTCCTTTCTTTTTAATTGGTAATAAGGGAAAATGCTATGTAGGCTATTTTAATACTAATACTATACCCAAAAAGTAACTTCAGACCAAGTGCAAAATCTATTGTTCTCTTGCCCTGGTTCCTTTGCCCTGTGTAACAGAACCGACGATGCTCGGAAAAGAATAATAAAGGTGACTGAAATAAAATTATTACGTTATTCAAACGACTTGGTAATTGGGCTTTAAGTTGATATAAATGTTGAATGGGTATCACGCCTATGAGACCTTTTTTTCATGGTATTGAAGTATGAAAGTACTTAAATACTTTCATAGAGCCCGAAACATCACAGAAAACCGGCGTTAAACAACACTTACGTTGTGTTTTGCCGAATGAGTGAGGAGGATACCGAAGGCCCAAATCCTTTTAAAAGGCGGGCAACGCACCTGCAACTCCTCTGGTGTTGCGGCTGTCCATGGGTGACGGTAATCGTTTGCCATCAGGTGATACGTCTGCACGTTTGCCCCTATATCAAAATCATATTTTACCAACATCATAGATTATTATACCCACTCGAAGGAAGCTCGTGTTTGTTACACGACTTGTGGAAAATAATATGTGGTCGTTTCCTCGATAATATGTTCAGAAAATATCTACACGAATCTGGCCGACCATACTACGAAACTACCTTTACTTTAGTATTTTCGAAATAAAACTTTTATGAGTTCTATATTTAGAATTTGGGGATACAGAACAATACTTGGAGTATTGCTGGCTTGCCTTACATCAATTATATGGATCATCCGACCAAGTCGGCAACAATTTCGCGGACGTGCCCACTATAATAGTTGTAATCCGATTAGTGAAATTAGTTTGTACGGCTTACCCGGTCTGACCCTTCAAACTTGTGTTTCGTACCGATATGTAAGTTGGAACATACATAAGTATGTCGGATATTCGATTAATTTTATTGATTCAATTACATAGACATTGTATATAGGTACCTACATACATGTGTATACGTATGTATTATTGGTAACGAGCATCTAAAAATACTGTTAGATTAATAGATTACAAGTCTCAGTTTGACTAAATACAGTTTTAGATTAATGTATTATCTAAAACTGCATTTAGTCAATAGAATCCTACTTTTATTATAAATGCGAAAGTTTGAGTGTATGGATGGTGGGAAGGATGGTTGTTTGTTACTCTGAACCAACTCTCGAACCCAGGACCTCTAGCGTAGCAGTCGCGCTCAGGAACACTTGGCTAGTGAGGCATCTTTTAACCTTGTTGACAACTGTTCCAACCTGAGGCTATGGATGGATTTTTAAGAGTTCAGACGGCACTACGCTTATTGTACTAATCTGCACATATGAAGATCGTTGGAACTTAACATTGCTGGGACAAAGCAACTAAGCCGATGACTGAGTGCTAAATTAATAATCTCGGGTGAATACAAAGAATAGGACTTATTCAAATGTACGTTTGAGCTAAGCAAGTTGTTAATTATAAGTAAAGCACAAAGAGTAGATTAAAATAGGGGATTTAGAGGGTAGAGTTTTGATATTGTAAAGCTAAATCTAAAAAGACAGGTTTCTAAAATACATTGTAAGTAAATTATGTATGTGTAGTCTATGCCTCATTAGTCTAGTCTTTCCAAGCGCGATTGCTATCATGTAGAGGTCATGTGTACGATTCTCTGGTTGAGCAAAAATGTTATTGGGGTTTTCAATGAAATTTTCAGTACCTAGAATATTGGCGTACCTCTGCCCAACCCTTCAGGGAATAAGTACAGTTCAGGGGGCGAGCCTGTCGTCAGTCGCTCATTGCACTTGGCCCTCTGGGAGGGTCCAACATTGGCCATCTGCGTTGGGATCGCGGATCATGCGAGAGCAATTCCCGTGATTCCACTATATGCTGGCCACCTGGCCGGAGAGCCCGACATACATTGGCCGGAGAGCCCGACCGTCTCGCATTCCCGAAGCGGGCGGCATGCATAAGGCGCATTTCCCCACCCAAAAAAAGGGGCGAGCCCATTTCCATTTACCGGGTACAAATCAAAACTCTGGGCTGCTATTGAGAATTTCATAGAAAACCCTATTAATGGTTTTTTACTCGAAGTTCGAACCTAGATAGAGAAACGTTAATGTAATTATGGGATATAAAATTGTTCATTGATGGTTCAATTAGGTTTTCAGTGTGGATACCGTTATTCTCAGTTATTCCTAAATAATGGTATTATGTACCTAATGGCACTAAGATATTGTACTAATATCTGTGGATAAAGGTTCGTGAAAGGTCTTGACTCTATTAGCTAAACTAATCTTATTTGTATCTTAGACCTTGTTATACATAAATCTATATATTTTCCGTATAAGTTGATTTTAACTGAACTAAAAGTATATACAATATGAGATTAGTTTATAATTATTGAAAATGATTATAATTACTTACACATCGAGTCACATTTTCATTCGAATTATTAGGGTGATCTATATAATTATATATTGTTATAAGTAAGTAGTCAAATCTCTCGAACGATCAAAACGAATTTTCTAAAATTTCGTCCCCATACCCAGACTTTGTTATTAACAATACTTTTTAAGAAGTGGTTAAGAAGTTATGTAGGTTCTTCGTAATTTTGAAAGTTACACATCTGGCAACTCTAAATTGTACCGTAGTGATAGCGAAGATTTAAAACGTTACTAAAAAATTCGAACTCTTATATCATAAAATGAATACTTTGAAGAGTTCTTTATTTATTTATGATTTTTTTGCTAAAGGTAAATTTCGCTCGGGGGTGTCAAGAGATATTTGTTTACGGAGTCTGTTTCGTCCCTGGAGGGGCAACCAGAGTATAATCAACAGATGATGATATACAAATTGGAATTTAGGAAAAACAAACGAGAATGAATTATACACATTCTAAATGCTACTTATCAGGGCTCCAAGTCCTCTATTTATCGTGTCAAAATTGACATTCAGTTTAAGTTCTTTTTTTTTTCAAGCGTTTATGAAACGTTATGATTCTTGTTGCACGGTTTCAAAAGGTTGATCTTATGGAGAAGAGTTATATTGCGATAACAAGATGTGTGGGCGTTGAAGGATGTCCAACTTTGATCGAGGTTACCGGAGGCCCAAACCCTTTTAAAAGGCGGGCAACGCACTTGTGACTCCTCTGGTGTTACGGGTGTCCATGGGCGGTGGTTATCGCTTACCAACAGGTGATCCGTCTGCTCGTTTGCTCCCCTATCCCATAAAAAAGTCGACAATATTAAACGAAGGTTCACATTATTTGAGAACAGCATTCTACAAATTCTGTCAATTCTTATGTCATTTATAGCCACTGGATGACTTCTGATACAGCAGATATAGCAACTGAGGTAACAGACTAAGGCCCCTGGAAGGTATTTAATATTTAATTAATTCAGAGACCATATTTTCAATGACGAAATTAACGATATAATTATTTGTAGTCTGTTTGACCTTCACGCCTAAACGACTGAACAGATTTCGATAAATTCAGGAGGTCCACTAAATGAGGAAGGACAAAGTACTTTTACCCTGAAAGTTTAGAATTATAATGAAACACCGGGTAATATTTAGATATGTACCTAAATCTTACTTATTATTATAAACGTGAAAGTTTGTGAGGATGTATGGATGTTTGTTTCACGCCATAAAAGCAGAACGGATTTAGATAGAATTTTGCACAGAGATAGAATAAAGTCTGGAATAATACATTGGCTACTTTTTATCCAGGTCGGACCCAATTCTGAAGTGCAGCCAGACGAAGTTGCGGGCAGAAGCAAGTCCTATCCTACTAATATACTTATTAGTATAACTTATAAATGCGAAATTTTGTGAGGATAGTTGGATGGATGTTTGTTACTCTTTCATCCCAGAACGGCTGAACGAATCTGGATAAAATTTGGCATAGAGATAGATTATAATCTAGAATAACTTAGGCTACTTTTAATCCAGGTCTAAAATGGTACGGTAGAATGCTAAATGAACAGTATCTCAATGCGAATAATAACACAATTTGATAAAATTATATTGTTTAAATTACGATTTATTTTGGTACATATTACGTTTTTGGGAGCAATTAAGTTCAACCGGACCCTAAATGTCTCTGATGACCCTAAATCACCATAGGCAGTATAATGAAAATTAGAAACATACCTACTTAGCCAGCAATTATTTTATCAAAGCACGAGGACAAGGAGACGAAGATGTCTGGTTTCACGTAATTTATTATCTACTAGTGTAAGGATAGGGGACTAATATAATAATGAATATTAGTTCTATCTTTTATCCTAAGCTTAATAACTTGTATTATAAAACAACTACCATATTTTCAATTATTATAATTGAACTCGAAACAGTTTCTCAAACTTTGTTACGCGTGGTAGGTACCTACCACTTTTAGTAACCAAAGCATGTCAGTAAGCGGTCCAATATGATCTCTGTTATGTTTGTCCTTAAAGGACAATTTTAATCAAGGCTCTCAAATCGAGGCATAAATTATTATTGTTGAAATACCGACTGTTGGGCTTGCCTACTTTTCCCCCTTCTCTCTGGCTATTGTGGACAAAGATCAGTCTTCTTTGGCAGAAGTATAGCCATTACGCCATTTCAGGTCGTGCTGCGTTGATGTTCATCATAAGTAGTTTTTAAGGTATGTTGGATTTAGTTTTAAGTTTGGCCCATTAGTAGTTCGACATGCGGTAGAATGTGTCCAGCCCGTTTCCGATTTAGCGATATTATCTATATTTTAGTATAATAATTCCATTGATATTTTAGTGATGTACCTACTTACCTAAAAAAAAATTCTGTATTACCTGTGGTACCTGTGACTGGAACCTAAGCTATAGGCATTTATCTTTGAAAACCACTGTTAAAACATTGTTTTAGAATTTTGTTATTAAGTGTTTTGTTATATGAACTTAGGTTAGGTTCGTCTAAAGCCAGGCCTGTTGGAACAATAATGAATTACATAATGGATGACCTACGCAGTAATATCGTGTCCTAAGACTATGATATGTAGGTTAAAGGTTTTAGGATAATGTTGTACGATGAGTAATGGTTTCATCTTGACCTAAGGTAGGCATCCTTCAGGCGTAGGTAATAATGAATCATATTTCGTAGTTTGAGAGATGCTCACAAACAACGCTTAAGTGGGTAGGTAACCTTGTGTTTCGCAGAGTGCGTGAGTATACCGGACGCCCAAACCCTTTAAAATTAATAAAAAAAACCGGATACGCCCTTGTGACTTGGTGTTGCACTTGTTCGTTCATGGACGGTGGTAATCGCTTACCATTAGGCGATCCGTCGTTTGCCACTTAAAACAAAAAAAAAGACTGATGGGAATTGATATTTTGTTAGTTTTGAAACCAATATCAATATCGACACAGTATATATCTAGTAATAATTGACAGACACGTGTAAGAAATTACAATATTTTATTTTGATATTTTTACCGCAAAATATGGCTGTATTCTCACGCTCCTTCCTCTTCCGTGCAATCAGGTAGGAAACTGTTCCATAATTAAATAACTTAGGTACCTACATATAGTACAATTGTAACAGAAAGATGGTATAAATTATCGATATTGAAGAAATACTTAATATACCTAGCGGTCTTTATTAGAGCATCAGAAGCCACAACACGATTTTTAGAATTTTCGTCTCTCTGTATCTATGTTTACCTACCTACACGCATCACGGAAAAGCTACTCCACGAAATTTGATCAAGTTACATAAATGTTCACAATTGTATTTCGGTAGGTCTTACTTAAAATTGAAGTATAAACTAAAGTAAATATAAGTACTTCAATTTTAAGTTAGATGATAAGAGATTACTTAGATGAGATGCACGTTTCATCTTGATTCTTGACACAACAACTACCTATAGAAGCAGATAAACTACCTAAGTAAATCCTGGCTGGATGCGAGTGAAACTGTGTGCTAGAGCTAGTTCAGTACGTTAGGAGTATCACATTTATCGGAAATTTAAAATTGTTACAGTATCTTTTCTGTTTTTGATAATAAAGGATAAATCCTAGTGTGGGGCAACTTTTTTTTTTTAAATTAATCCATTTACTAAACAGCAATAATGCTGACTTAACAAGTCAGCTATTCTGATCCTAATTTAAACTTAAGAACTAAAACATTTTGCCAAATTTAGAAAAATTGTGTTTAAATGCAATTTCAACATATTTAAAAAGTTGGTGCAGGTGGGCCTAAGACTTCCTCATTAGTCTAGTGGTCCTAAGCGTGACTACTACGGTAGAGGGCGGATACGTTAGAGGAAGAGGATTCCTAGCTTGAGCAAAGTGTTATTGGGTTTTTCTGTGAAATTCTGAGCTGAGTATGACTTTACCTAACCCTTCGGGAAATACAAACAGTATGTTCTTATTTTTCCAATAAAATGCTAATTGCTACCTATGTGAAAGCCGAACACGCGACCCTCTTAAAGTAGGCACCTACATAAAATAATAAATGTTCAAACAAAACCAATTTCTTTTTTTATTACCCTTGCCAACTCAAAAAACGTCCCAAAAGCTCCCCCATCCCATAAAACCGAAAAGAACAATATATTAAAAAATAGAACAAGAGCATCACAATTTCCAACTGAACAGTACCGTATCGGAGCGTTTTAATCGCATGACGTGATCCAAAAAGTACGTCGAGTCCTTTTAGCTCCCGGTGATATCGGTTAATTTGAATTTCCTTTTGCATATCCCATTTAACACTTACGCTTTGAAGCATAAGCACACATCATATTTTATTATGCATGATGATATGTAGATTAATACTTAATATTGATTAATTAAAGTACTTGCTCATTGTTTTCATTAGGTAAGAACTCAGAAAGTTTATGTGCTTAATTTTGTTCTTTTTTGTAATGTATTATTCTTTGATTATCTAGGGGTAGATAGTCAAAGATTATTTTTCTCTCTCTCATTAAATTAACAGGAACTAACACATAACAAGCGCTTAACCCCCCAAACAGACAAACAAATGGTGGGTTATAAAATTGTTAAAAAGGTTTTGATTGATTATTATTTAGTCTATGAGTGTGATAGATAAGTACTGTCAAATTTTTATAGTATTTTTTTATTTAGTAGATCTTTGATTAATGAGTGTTTGGCCATAAGAGTTACGATGCAAGTTTAACATCACTTTTGGTCGCGAGTGAAACCGCGGGCTACCTAGTACATAATTTTATATATGTAACTGTATAGGTAGGACTATAGGTAGTAGCGTCTGCGCTGATACTAATGGATGGAAGATAATATAATCTCGGTACCTTATTATTTCTAATTATTACATTAAGGCTCCGGCGGCTTGAATTGCCCACAAAAACGCAGTAGGTACCAAAAGTGACCAAAATAAATCGTAATCCAAACAATATTTTATGAAATTGTGTTATTAAGATTGAGATACCGTTAATTTAGGTTCCTACGATGACAAATATACGTCCGGAAGACCTTTCCAAACTTGGCAAAAATACCAAGAATTGTATTCGTTTACATTTATTTCCAGTGAAGTATTTTGGACGAAATGGTAGAGAAGGAACCTAGATTAACGGTTACGGATTCTGGATATTATCACAGTTTGAATAAATTGTTTTGAATTAAGATTTATCGTTTGTATTGCCAATTCGGTCTGCCGGACTCTCGGTATAATTGAAACATAGGTAAATAATACACGTCAATAGGCTGAATCTACTAATTATCCACTGGATAGCATGGCGACCAAGCTGATACATCTTAGCCAGCTTGTAAAAGCCAAATTTTACGGATTGATACGGATTGTCCGGATAATTTACGTCTGCGGTTGTGGGCTAGTTCGATACGCACTGGAATGGTCGTGTTGCGTAATCCACATTCCTAATTACCGCAACAAGCGGTGGTATCTGACATTATTAGGTAGATAGGTGTTTAGAGATACATGATTAGTCCTTAGCAATGTGGAGTTGTGGACCATTTTATAGTTAGCTAGCTTCTGCCCGCGACTTCGTCCGCGTAGCGTGATGATATAATTATAGCCTATAGCCTTCCTCAATAAATGGGCTATCTAACACAGAAAGAATTTTTCAAATCGGACCAGTAGTTTCTGAGATTAGCGCGTTCAAGCAAACAAACAAACAAACTCTTCAGCTTTTTATATTAAAAAGTATAGAGTATAGATTAGGTACCTACCTGATGGGTCCTAACATAGGTTTATTTAACTTTGGTATGATGCTTTGGCAAAAAGAGAGGTAAGCTAGATGAACGGAGATTGACGCATTAAGTTGTGGCGAGTATGGAATGGGCCCGACCGAAAAGTAGCTATAATAACTACCTATAAGTAGGTAATTTTTGGAGCCAACCTTAGGAAGTTAATCGCAATCAAATTCCTGACGTTCTCAAGAAGGGTCAAGTACGTAGGTACCTAGGTACCTAAGAAGTAAATACCGTTTAGGTATCTACCGATTCATATAATATAGCGGTTGGACTTGGAATTCTTGTATAAAAGGCCTTGTTTTTTTTATTTCTGTTAGGTACCTACTTATTACCTACGCTAAAAACGTTGGAGTACAACATCTTAGCCGATTTTTGATAAGTACCTACCTACCTAGACAAGTACCTACCTATCTAAAATGTCTAATAAAAACAGCCTAAATTACTCGCTGATAATGTGCTGAAACATTTTTAGGGTTCCGTTCTACGTCAACGCAATCAAAAGATAGAACCGTTTATGCCGCAAATTTTCGACACTCGCATGGGAATCAAAATCTACTACAACCTTGTAGTACCTACCTAGTTCACGGGTAGGTACCTACTTACACCCTACCCGTGAACTCGAAATCTTGAAATTTGGTGCGAAGCAACGTCTTAAAATAGCACAGATAAAGGAAAATTGCGAAAAGCAGCAAAGCATTTAGTTACATCATAATATATAATAAAAATATTTTTTAGTACGGAACACTCGGTGCGTGAGTCAGACTCGTATTTAGCCAGTTTTTTTTAATTGGTTTAGTGATTTAGGCGTGAAAGCATAACAAACAAACACTCATTTTTTTTAGATAAAATATGTCGTTAAGAATTGGTAACTGCCAAATATCTACAATTAATTGTATTCAATATCTTGACAGTTCGGAGAGAAATAATAATACCACACTAGAACCAATAGTGTTGGAGTAGTGAATGATTTTGCGTAAAGATTGATTGCTAAAATGGTTTAATATAACATTAAACTAAAAAATCCTAAATAAAATGTAAAATATAAGAACAATTACATAATAAAAGTAATTTCCTTTTCTATTTTCTTCTAATAAAAACCAACCAAATATAAAAAAAACATAAAATTAATTTTTTTTACTTTTGTAATTTTTTACATTTTATAGATTAACTTACTACTGAGAAACAAATTCTACTATTTTTAATAGTTTATATTGTGTTTTGAAGACTAGCTATTCAATATACATAAAAAGTTTGTTCATGTAAGTGCATTATTTAAGTTCATTCAATTTCGTTCATTCTTTGACCACCTCACTTTCTTTTTTTGTCAAAAACTGGTAACCCTTCAACTATCAAGTTACTGAATTAATTTGACATTGCCTAAAGGTCCTGTAACCAAGCCAGTGGATTAGACACACCAATTAAAAAAAAATAACTAATTGACATTGACAGCTTGACGTGACACGTTGACGTGATATTGAAGCGTTCCAGTTTTTATATAAAATGACGTTAAAGGGAAATGGCAATATTAGACATTTGTTACTGGAAAAAAGAGAAAGATTATTGTCATTATTGTTTCTATTGTTTCAAAACGCAGCTTTACGCTGCGCTAGGACGCGCCTTAAAAGATTTATGTCAAACCTTGCCAAATGTCAATATGTCAGTCAGCAGCACTCAGCGTCAAAATAAATCCAACCAAACTATGCCGAATGAAACTATGAAACTCATTCACTGTGTAAATCATAAATAAAATAAATCTTTCATATCCTAAACTGCACTTGCTTGTAGTAATTTGGTGTATATTTGTATCAAATAATGTGCGATAGTGATGATCCGGGCGACAGCGGCTCTGGCATGGACCTTACTGGGTTTCTGTTCGGTAATATTGACGAACGCGGTCAGCTAGAAGATGACGGGCTACTTGATGGCGAGTCCAAGCGAATGTTATCGTCGCTCAACCGCCTCGGCTTGGGCTCTATGTTATCTGAAGTACTAGATGAAGAAGAAGTTAGTAAAGAAGACCAAGAAAAAGGTAAAATTACAAAGGAATAGAATTTGAAATGAAACTACTTTTTACGGATTTTATCGCGGTATATTGATATTATTTAGTTCCCGACGTTTCGGATCCTTTACAGCATCCATGGTCACGGGCAGACTGTGGTGTTGGACGTCTTGATGTTAAAATTACTAACAGCTACCTTACATTTTTGTTAATTATTAGTGATCCGATTCACGCAGAACGAGCTCACCGTATCCTTTGGTCTTGCAGTTGAAATTTGGGTGTTTTTTGATTTCAATAGCCTCACGAATCATCCTGGGTAGGAATCGGTTTTCTTTTGCGAGGACTTGTGGTTTATCAAATCTGATGTAGTGCTGGGTCTTGTCTAGGGTATGTTCACAAACTGCTGACTTTCTTTTAATTCAATAATTCAATATACCGCGATAAAATCCGTAAAAAGTAGTTTCATTTCAATGTCTAATATTCGCGTAAGTGTCAGAAATCAGTAGGAATAGAATTTGTTTTATAGATAAGTTGTGTAGCCTTAGGGGCGCTATGGAACTTTTGCTGTTCCCAACAGGGTTCATAATTGACACCATTATATTATTATGTGTAACATCTCTAAAATTCATTGTATTGGGTAGGTTTATTTAATACTACTTATAGAACAGTCAACCAGATCTAACTGCAACTTTTTTGTGTATCTATACTAATACTAATAATATTTACTAATATATAAAGCTGAAGAGTTAGATTGTTTGTTTGTTTGCTTGAACATGCTAATCTCAGGAACTATTGGTCCAATTTGAAAAATTCTTACAGTGTTAGCTAGACCATTTATTGAGGAAGGCTATAGGCTATATAGCACTTTTGTAAAAATAAATAAATAATAATAATAAATATATCATCACACTATGCAGACAAAGTTGCGGGCAGAAGCTCTATTATAATAAAGATAGTTGAGTATGTAGTTATTGTGCTTAACCATCTATTAAATCCTTGTTTAATTGTAAGGATTTAATTATAATTACAATTAATCACAGACCCATTAGAAAAGCTACTGTTATCATGTGTCTCCAGTTATTTGACACTTGAATTACAAGTTCTAAAGATTGTTAGGTTTACTAGATTTTCAAGACTATACATATTATGGTTACACAAGTAACAAGCAATGTATAGCCAAATCTTGCTTGATGACTGTGGGAATTGTTACTATGAGCTAATGAATCTTTAGTTCATTAGTGAAATTATATGAATAGTATAATAATATGCTCTGGATAACTGTGTGAGTTTCACATTTATTTAATATCTTTAGTTATTTTATTTATGCAGATATAATGTGTAACTGTTTGTTTGTCCCAATACAATAAATAAAATGAATCCTTTCAATGTTGCTCAGGGGTGGGTGGGCTATCATTTCGTTTCATTGTTAGTCATGTTAGACTTTGTTTTTGAATAAAACCTGCTTCTGATTGCTAAACATATCATCACAATTTTGACAACTACCCCCATTGACTTAAACATTTATTTTTTCAGATTATACACAAAAAAGTCCATCGGCTGTAGATTTTTTTGATATTGATGATGTAGCCGAAGATGTTAAGGTAAAATTGCATGATTGTTTGCTAAATTTATGTTTTATTTTGGAATATAATTAGAGAATTGTGTTGTTTTAGACTAGATGTTATATATTGAAATATCCATCATAATACATGTCCATAATCATTTTGATGTAAGAACCTCTAAAAGATACATTGAGTTTGAATTTGAAAGTTATTAGTTTCAAAATACCTGCAAAAATGGTGTAATGGAAATAAAACATGATTTCTTTAACATAGCTTTAATACAGCTGTGCACTATAAATTTATTTTAATGTGGGTATTAAGCACAATAACCCAGGCCATAAAGTTGTTTACTAAAAATAAATATTGGCTTGATTGTAATATTGCCATATTTTATATTACTTATATAAAAATGTATTTGCATTGTGGTGGAAATATTTAATCAGAAATTGAATATGATATTTACAGATTTAAGTTGTTGTTTTTTTTGTGTTAACTCGTCAGGCTATAGTGACCCACTGGGAATCTGGACCAATTGTTTTATTGTTGTTTTGCTAATTATCTCCCAACAGGTTTATTATTTTCTTAAATAATCAATGGTGGCTGTTCATTTCCACACATCCTTGCAAACATACTTTCACATTTATATTATTAGTAGGACAAAGTGACCTTTTTGTTCCAACTGTCTTTAAAAACATTTATTAATATTTCTGATGTGGATATTGCATATCATGCATGACAGGATTTTAAACATAATCTACCACCATGATGATATAGGGATTTTTGGTTTAACAAGTTTACATAATTATATTTTTATGTTTTGTGTGTCCTTTGCACTATGAATCAGTTGGCAGATAATTATTATAATGGTGTTACTATATTGTAATTACTATGAAATTCAGTATAACTTCATCATTTGTATAAAATTGAGTATCAATTTGAATTGTTGCATATATAATTGTTTTATACAGATTGTGTTCTAGAAATTTATATAAAATGCATCTGTTGGCTGATTCCTTGTTTGTTATAGTATACATCGCACTTATATATTTGTGTTAACACATAGGAACTAGACAGTAGCACTAACCAGGCTGCACAGAATGACACGACAGACACAGACGCACAGGGGACAGAGGGTGATACTCAGTCTGTGGCCGATGATACGAATTTTCCACAGAGCGAAGTGAAGGAAGAAAGTGATACATGGAAGGAAGATGATACCTATCAGTCCAGGGGACAAAGTACTAATGATGACGGCTATGAAGGTGATATGGAGGGAGATGGTGAACTTATGCCACCACCAGCTACAATACCGTAAGAGTTTTTGCTGTATTTGCTCAATAAGAATGCTAAGCAATTTCTTAGTAAAGTTGCGCGACTGCCGAGGTCTGAATACCATTCCCATGTCGAGCAGTGTCATTGAGATTTTGTATGAAATATTCAGTTGTATTTCAGGATTTGGGCATTTGTGCCCGGTTAACCCTTCGAGGAATACGGGCGTGATGGTATTTTGGATTAGAATTTAGACCTTGAGTAGGACTGAAACTTTCATCTTTATATTCAGCACACCGGATGATTTGTCATTATCTCTTTACTTTTGTTGTATAGTGATGTCCACAACATCTATCGATTTTTCATCATTTGCCTAACAATAACAATCCTCAAAATAATGGGTTCCTTAACCCAAACTGCAATATAACAAAAAAAGATTTCATCATTTACAGATCTCACAAATCATCGGAGAAGCCGAGGAGGTTGGAAACGCCTTTGGCTGCGATGTTACCATCAAAATATGCAAATATTGATGTGAGAGAACTGTTTCCGGACTTCAGACCTGATAAAGTGAGTTTGCTAGCGTATAAGTATGTATTTTCTTAATACTACTCTGAACTACATTTTGAAGGAGTAAAAATGGAAAAAACCAACATTGACTCTTCCTTGTATGGGTCTGTAAACATCAGAGAGATCAAGCTGTATCTCAGGATTCGTTCAATTAATTGAGATAAGAAGTTCACTAGTTTTTAAGTTGGAGCATATACATACTTTCTAATAGTGATAACAAAATTTAAATCTATTCAGTAATTTTTGCGCCAACCCGTAACAAACAGACAGACAAGGGGGGAGACATTAATATACCCTAACCCCTGTTTTCTTTTAAATATCTTCAATGTACACACATCTTTTTTACAATTTTATAATAGTAGAGATAAAGTCCATTTTATTTAAACTTAGAAACTATACTAAGCAAAATATTCCAGGTTCTCCTTTTCTCTCGCCTGTTCGGCCCGGGCAAGTTATCCAGCTTGCCACAAATATGGCGCGGCGTCAAGAAGCGGAGGCGACGCAAGCGCAGCGGTAGTACAAGCAGTGACACTCCGCCCACTTCTTCGGAAAACCAGGAGGTGCAGTACGCTAGTGATGACGAGGAGAAGCTATTGAAGTAAGTACTGTTGAGTACCTCGTAAACTCTCCAAGAGTTTTGTGAATCTTGATAAAGAAGAAACTTCTCATTAGTCTAGTGGTCCCAAGAGCGACTGCTACTCTAGAGGTCCCTGGTTCGATTCCCAGGTCGAACATTGGTTATTTATTGGTTATTGGTTTTTGTATGAAATTCTCAGTTGCTCAGCTCGTAGGTTGAGATTTGTGCCCGGATAAGGGCAATAGGCTCGCCCCCTATTACCTAAACATACCGGCGAACTGTGTGTGTACAATAGTAGTACCACCTCTGCCAAAACCTTCAGAGGATACAGGAGTGATGGTATGTTATCTATGAAAATGTCATTTAGATGATGATTTTTGTCTCCTAAAGAATTTCATGATGCAAGTGAAATGTCTGTAGACCTGTGATTACAATTACTATATTGAAAAATTGCAGACCCATGGAAGAAAACCAAAATCTAAACAACGACAGTAATTCCGCAAACTCCGGTGACAAATCTCAAAGGCCGACGCCTGCGCATTGGCGGTTCGGACCTGCGCAGATGTGGTATGATATGCTCAATGTGCCCGAGACTGGCGATGGATTCGATTATGGGTTTAAAGTTAAGGTAAATAAGTCATATTTTCAAATCTTATACAGACAGTGTACCTTTATAATATAACTTGCCTATGCCTGCCTCATCATTGTTATGTTTTCTGTGTTTCTAGCATCCTTCACCAGAAAGAGAAGAAAAGCCAAAAGAGGTTGAGGAAGAGAATACAGAAGGGCCAGAGAAAGAGGATGATCCTGACAGTGGGTTTCCTGACGACTCGTTCCTCATGGTATCGCAGCTACAATGGGAGGATGACGTCATATGGGATGGCAGTGAAATCAAACATAAGGTTTAATCTTTTACAACATTTATTACCAGCTGTGTCTCGTGGATTTACCCTTGATGTTGCAATGAGTCTGAATTTGTACCTCGTCAATGGCAATAAGCCCACCCTCTATAACTTCTGACGTAATCATACCGGTGATGTTGGAACCGGCGGACCGAATTGCCCGTGCTAAAATAAATCGTAATTCAAACTTATACTGGCTAGGAGAACTTAGGATTTGCGGAAGTCAGCTGGCAGTGATTGGATGAGGAAAGCCGAAGATCGGGTTCAGTGGCGTTCACTAGGAAAGCCTACGTCTAGCAGTGGATGAATATAGGCTGATGATAATCAAATTTGGTTATTATTCAGCTACCCTAGGTTCTTCCTATCCTACCATTGGGGAATACATTTATGATGATAGTGTTTTTATTTTCATAGGTGTTAGCTCGCCTCAACAGCAAAAGTAATGCAGCGGGATGGGTGCCCACGTCTGTAAGTCGGACAGCGCAGCAGTTCTCACATCCTCGTCCACAACCCCCAGCCCCGCTGCAGCCTAAACCGTAAGTAATTTATTTTATCTTCTCTAATATTATAAATTTGTAAAAAAGCTGCGTCTGTACATTGAAGATATTAAAAACAACTGGGTTAGAGTATATAAACGTCTCCGAATCCAAAAGTGTGATTTAAAAAATTGTTGATTCGATTTGGTTTGGTAAAATATTTTTGTTACAAGAAAGGGTGTACTTTGTGTGTTTTTTTTGTACTTATGTGAGTAGAAACTGTCATAAAATGTCAGAGCATGTAGCCTAAAAAAAAACTTTCGTAACTTAGTGTAACTAGTTGTGCCCGGTGGTGTTGCTTGCTATCTTCTGTATACCAATCCCTTGGTAATTGAAATAAAACTACTTTTTACGGATTGTATCGCGTTGTATTGATATTATGTATTAAATTTCCGACGAGTGATCAGGGTAGACTGAGTTGTCGATTTATTTTAATGTCTTAATTCTCGTAACTGTCGAAACCCTGTAAATACCTTGTTCAATTCCCAAAATCCTTTCTTTGCCCCTTCTTAGGAACCTACATTCCTAATTTAAGTTTGTCAGCTTTGTGACGACCTCTGTGGTTTAGTGGTTCGAGTACCGGACTTCCGACCATGAGGCCGTGGGTTCGATTCCCACAGAACACAAAAATTTATGTGATGCATATAAGTGTTTGTGTTCGTCTGGGTGTTTCTTATGTATTATAAGTATGTATTTACAAAAAAGGATATAAGTATTATATCCATTGTCTAGTACCCATAGTACAAGCTCTGCTTAGTTTGGGACTAGATGGTGCTGTGTAAAAAATGTCCCAGAATATTTATTTATTATTATTTATTTATTTGTAGATTCTCAGATTTCGTGATGAATCAGTGAATCGTATATTGTTAATTTTACGTCACAATTATATCATACCGACTGTATTTCACAGGACAGCATCATCAACAGCTAATAAGGACCCAGCAGCCAATTCTGCTGACGGTGAAGACAACACCTGGTACAGTATCTTCCCCGTAGAGAACGAAGAGCTGGTATACGGGACATGGGAGGACGAGGTTATATGGGACGCAGAAAATATGCGCATGGTGCCGAAGCCTAAGATACTGACCCTGGACCCTAATGACGAGAACATTATCCTTGGTATACCTGATGACGTGGATCCCTCCAAGATTACGAGAGGTATGGTTTGATTTCATGAAGATTTTTATGGATTTTTTATAGATTTTATGAAAGGAATATTTGTGTGCCCTGCATTTCTTTTGGGTTGTTTATTTTAAAATTTGTTTGTAAACGCACCCACGATACGTGAACAGGAGTGGGGTATTCAAAAATACCTCCTAGTTCCGTGAAGTTATGTAATGTACAGTGTATAATGTATTTTACGTGGGACTACATTTTTTTCAGAGAGAGGTCCAGCTCCTAAAGTTAAGATCCCACATCCTCACGTGAAGAAATCAAAGATCCTGCTGGGCAAGGCAGGAGTGATCAACGTATTACAGGAAGATGCACCGCCACCGCCGCCCAAGTCTCCAGATCGAGACCCCTTCAATATATCCAATGACGTGTAAGTATATAATTCACTATCGATTGTACTGTATCAGTTGTTGTACCGTAATGTAAACCCCACATTTAAGACCGGTTATACAGTAGTCGTTTTGTTTTTAAACTGTTCGGCGTTATCCCTACCAAATATATAAATATTACAAAAATTACACTTGCTTAGTAATTGTTTATAAAGCAATGTCCCATTATATAGGACCAAAAAGTATATCTGTAAAATATCTAACACGTGTAAAAAAACCGGCCAAGTGCGAGTCGGACTCGCGCACCGAGGGTGCCGTACTTAAAATATTTTTACTATATGATTTTATGCTTTTCGCAATTTTTCCTTTATCTGTGCTGTAAGACGTTGCTTCGTACCAAATCTCAAGATTCTGAGTTCACGGGAAGTACCCTGTAGGTTTTGATTCTTTTGGGTCTTGACAGACTGACAGACAGACAACAAAGTGATCCTATAAGTGGTCCGTTTTTCCTTTTGAGATACGGAACCCTAGAAAACAAGAACTCACTAGAAATTTAAACCTAAAACATTGACTTCCCAAGCTACTACACGGCGAAGTCCCAAAATCCTCGCCTCAAAGTGGGTGGAGGCCAGCTGATCCAACACAGTACGCCAGTTGTGGAGCTCCGCGCTCCGTTCATACAGACGCACATGGGTCCGGCGCGGCTGAGGGCCTTCCACCGCCCGCCCATGAGGAAGCTGTCGTATGGCCCGCTGGCTGCCTCTGGCCCGCATCCAGTACAGCCGCTGCTCAAACACATCAAGAAAAAAGCTAAGGTATGTTCGAGACACTCGGTGCCTGTAGACAATATTGGTAATCTAAAGTTCGAATAGACAAATGGCACGAATGGGCCGGCTCGACCGGAGTGTTACCACGGCCTCACCGAAAACCGGCGTGAAACAACGCTTGCGTTCTGTTTCGCTGAGTGAGTGAGGTTACCGGAGGCGCAAACCCTTTTAAAAGGCGGTCACCGCACTCCTAACTCCTCCGGTGTTGTAGGTGTCCATGTGCGGCGGTTATCGCTTACCATCAGGTGATCAGTCTGCTCGTTTGCCCCCCTATCCCATAAAAAAAAAGAATAGAAACAAAATGTACGGAGATGACATTTGTGCGTGCTCGCGATTTGTCGAAAGCTGTACACCGTAAGTGTCATATATATCAGATGTAAAACCTAGTCAGTATAATAAGTTTTGATGTATTAATATGTATGATGTGGTTGTACTATTTTAACAAACAAATAAAGCTGTCATTTGCATACATTGAGAATTCTATTCTATTCGGTCAGCGTTCATGCCATTTGTCGAAAGGCAGTGATAAGTTAGATTGTCAAGGTCAAATACTTGATGCGATCATGGTGAGGTAAAAAGATTATATTTTAAGCAGGGTATATGACGTATAGTATAAACGTTTACAATACTTTATTATACATTACCCAATACTGCGTAGCTAACGTCTGCAAGGCCTTATTTTCAATGTTATTTGATCAGAGCTAAACCAGATAACAAACTGTTATGTATGAGGTATTGGACTATAACCGAAGATATCTAGAATCACCTTATTGCACTCCACTAGGGGATTCAGTTGTAGTAAATATTTTAGTAATCTTATTAGTATTTTATATTGGATTATTTTTTAGTGCAAACAGATTTAGAACAAAGACAACAATTAATTTAATAAGACTAACGTTTCCGTGTTTATTTAGCAACGCGAGGCCGAACGGTTAGCCTCGGGTGGTGGTGATGTATTCTTCATGCGAACTCCTGAAGACCTCAGCGGTAGGGACGGTGAACTAGTACTAGTGGAGTTCTGCGAGGAACACCCACCGCTTATCAGCCAAGTTGGCATGTGCTCTAAGATCAAAAACTACTACAAACGCACTGCGGCAAAGGTATGTAGCATTTCAATCCCCTTCAACTTACGTTATTGACGAGCGCATTTAATCATTTTCTAGTTGAAGAAATAGTCTCGTGTTCCTATCTAATACTTCTTTGTTGAATGTTGATATATGTATTTTTGTTTGAAGTTTGTTGTGGTTATATTACTGTCTATCATTGTTAGAGACCTATAATATCCATAAATGTACCATTTAATGTAAAAACCTGTGATTTCATTGTCCATAAATTTGTTGTTTGAATTGAATGAATTATTGCTACTTATATCAATAACTTCCATAAGGTTAGCATCAAAGCCACAAGAGAAAACGTGGACACCCTCTCAACTATTTTAAAACCTGTGTTTTTATTTTCATTGCCAAAGGGGTCCAAAAGGGGCGGTGGAAATTCAAAGGTAGGCCTCATTTACACATTCTATATTCATTTTCATTAAAATATTTAACCATATTGTCGATCATCGAAAACAAATGGTGAATAAATACACTATGTCCCCCACCTGAGAGGTTTCGAAGCCAAAAATCTGTTCTTGGAAAATATTTAAAAATGTACAAATTATTTTGAATTTATATTACAGAAATGTACTGCCTCATTAGCTAAGTGGTCCTGAGTTCGATTCCCGGGTCGAGCAAAGTGTTTTTGGGTTTTTCTATGAAATTCTCAGTAGCAGCTCGGAGTTAGGAATTTGTGCCCGGTTAATGGCAATAGGCTCGCCCCCTATCACATGGGACCTAAACATACCGGCGAACTGTGGGTGTACATTAGTACGCCTCTGCCTAACCCTTCAGGGAATACAGGCGTGATGGTATGTATATTACAGAAATGGCCTTTCATATTCTACCTTATTTTTGTTATTACCTTTTACAGGATGAAGGTCCCAAACCGCTCAAATATGGCGAGGTTGCGTACGCGCATACATCACCCTTCCTCGGTATATTACCGCCAGGAGCGACGCAGCCTGTCGTGGAAAATAATATGTATAGAGCGCCGATATACGAACACACACTGCATCCAACAGACTTTTTGATCATAAGGACGAGGTACGCAACTGATTTCAAAAAGTTTTCTTTAATCATGTTAATAAACTGAACGAGTGCTATGTACTGAATTGATAATGGACACCAAATTGGCACAATACTTAATGTCAAGAACTTTCTCTTAAGGTTGCAGGTATTTTGCCTTTCTGGAATATACCACTAAATGAATCATGGTACGCTACCATCAATGTATGGTACGGTACACTATGTATGTCCTCTTGACAAATCATACTAAAATAAAGGCGCATTTGGAAGGAAATTACATGAATATTCGTACAAATAAAAAACAAACGTTTTTATTTTCAGACAATCTTACTATATTCGCGAAGTGGACGCGTTGTTTGTGGCTGGACAAGAATGTCCTCTGTATGAAGTGCCGGGTCCTAACTCGAAAAGAGCTAACAATTTCGTGCGGGACTTTTTACAGGTTAGTTAGATTCTTACATTTGAATGACATCGCTAATCAAGGGATAATAATCCATAAAATCAGTACCATACATTATTTTGGGATTCTGCGACTGTTTGCTTCTTTGTACTGCCCATTCCTCTTTCGGATATTGTAATAAATATGTTTTCCAGGTGTTCATATATAGATTGTTCTGGAAATCTCGCGATAAACCGCGTCGGATAAAGATGGATGACATAAAGAGGGCTTTTCCCTCTCACTCTGAGAGCTCTATAAGAAAGCGCCTAAAGCTATGCGCTGACTTTAAGCGTACTGGATTAGATTCGAATTGGTAAGTTAATTGTACTTACTTCATCGGTCGCTAGGACTGTAGGTTTTATAGAAATAAAATTAAAAAATTAAGAGTTGTTGCTTTGTTAGATTACTTTATAAATTAAATCTTTTAAAAATTGTGGCTTTGTAAGTAATAAATATCATATAAGTAACATACCTGCCATTATACATACACTAGGGAACAAACCATGTCGCGGGAAACAAGACAGAGATTATTTTAACGTACCCAACCGTCGGTTATTACGCCAGTAATAGATTTTATTGATAGAAAAATGTTTGTTATCATAAGGTGGGTCATAAAACCAGACTTCCGTCTACCGTCCGAGGAGGAAATCCGCGCTATGGTGTCTCCGGAGCAGTGCTGCGCGTACTTCAGCATGGCGTCCGCGGAACAAAGGCTGAAGGATGCCGGTTACGGAGAAAAGTTCATATTTACTCCACAGGAGGACGATGACGAAGAATTGCAACTGAAAATGGATGACGAGGTAAGGTGATATAAAATGCCATATACATATTTCCGATTTAGCTGTTTTTTTTTGTCATGTTCGTAAATATTAGGACAGGTTTACTACGAAAGATTTTTTTTAAATGTCCCTTTAAGTACGGAATTTGACTGTGAAAATGTACCCAAATGCGAGGCGAAGTTGCGTATGAGGCGCTAGTAAATTCCACTAACTTAAAATCACATACATTCACACTAGATACTATAGTATTCTATTATCTGTGACACTGTTACTTTAGGCACTTTCTTCCTTGCTCCGCAAAAAACCTTTTTCTCCCCTGTTATTACATTCTATGGTATGGTGGAGTAAAAAAATATCTTAAAAGAAATTCAGTCCCATATACACATTTATTGCTGCATCTAGTTTACAAACAATCTGCAAACAAAAATAGGCATTATTAATTTAAATCTATGCGTCGTTTATTCATTACCTAGGTAAAAGTAGCTCCGTGGAACACAACACGCGCTTACATCCAAGCGATGCGGGGCAAGTGTTTGCTTCAGCTGACTGGCCCTGCCGACCCGACCGGCTGCGGCGAAGGTTTCTCCTACGTCCGTGTGCCCAACAAGCCTACACAGCAGCCCAATGAGGAACAACAGCCGAAGAGAACTGTGACCGGCACTGATGCTGACTTGAGGAGACTAAGCTTGAATAATGCTAAGGCGTTGTTGAGGAAGTTCGGAGTTCCCGAAGAGGAGGTATGTCCTATTTTGACGCTGTTGTGTAGTTCAGGTAATGTAACCGTAGTCCATTCCGAAAAACTCCGCGCGTACAATTGTGTAAAAATATCTGAAGTAGTTTGGAAAATAACCACGAATACCCTGACTGTCTACTGTACAAAGTCAGCGGGATGTATAATTGTCGAAATTTGATACAGCACGAAACGATTGTGCTTCCTCTACTGCGCATGCGCCTCACTTCAGAAAAGCACAGTTATATTGTCCAGTACTGTTCTGTGTAGTAATTATCCCCTATGGCTTATTCAGGGGTTAGGTATCCTCCTATTATTGTTACTTACAACTATAAACGAATAAAAAATCGAATGCGTTTTCAGATTAAGAAATTGTCTCGATGGGAAGTTATCGACGTTGTTCGAACGTTGTCGACTGAAAAGGCCAAAGCTGGTGAAGAAGGAATGACGAAGTTCTCTAGAGGAAACAGATTTTCTATTGCTGAACACCAAGAAAGGTAATTTACAATAATTGCTTTTAATTTATGTTATTTGAGATCGGAATAATGCAAAGTTGTTTTTTTCTGCTAGTTAGTGTGGGGTAAAAGCTAGTGTTGTCAATGACTCAGTTGTTTAAGTCCTTTAAAATATGACTTAAACAACTAGTTCATACTAAAAAGACTATCTTTAGACTAATAAGACTATCTTTAGACTAATAAGACTAGCTTGAAGACTTAAACAGCTTAACGACTCAGTCCTTTAAGAAAATGCTTACACCTTAGTCGGTTAATAAAATCTTATACAGCTAGCCTTTTAAGTCTTTGTCCCAATGATAATAACTATCCAGCAATATTCGTGGTTAATAAATCGCAATAAACCTTTTTCTCGGTCTCCTGCCGGCCCTGTCGGACATACAACATGTTTATTATATTAAACAAGTAAATTTTATTTTATATCGAGTATCTACCCGTGACCATGGATGCTGTAAAGGATCCGAAACGTCGGGAAATAATAAAATTTAATACAACGCGATAAAATCCGTAAAAATAGTTTTATTTCAATTTATATCGAGTATTTTATGCTAAACAAGACTGAAACGTCGCTTATATAATTTTAAAGTTTAAAATAGTTGTACGCTCTTGCACGTTACGTCTACATTGTAAATACACTTGTCATGAGTAGATAGCTGTTTTGCAGACCTTTTGATGAATGATAAGTTCAATGTGTACTTATTTAATAAATTTAAAAATCTTTATAACTAAAAGATAGTTTTACAACTTAATATGGCAATTTTTTTTTACTTCTAATGAATGATACAAAAGATGTAGGATTTCTGTTTATATTGGCTGTCCAGTCTTTCTTTTAGAGTTTAGCTAGTGCTTAGTAGTAGTTACTGCAATGGGGATTAGTCTTTATGATAATTCTTAAAAGATGGAGTAAATTTAAGTCTTTTTCATAACTAATCAATCATACACGAGTTACACGACTCCCTAGGCGAGTCTTTTTAGTTCAAACTTAAAAGCCTTAAAAGACTTACAAGCCTTATAAGACTAACACGCCTTATAAGCCTTAAGAGGCCGTCCTAAAAATTCACTCGATCGAGTTTAGGTAAATTCTATGTTTGTGTGCGCTTTTCACGCACACATGGCTGCAGATCGAGCGTACGAGCCTATAAACAATGTTGATCCTTTCATTATTAAATTAATTTTCTAGTTTTATTCTCGTTAGTTTTTTTTTGTATTTTCAATTTTGTTTTTAATTTAGTATATTTTTATACATACAATATTCAATAAACATCAAAACATAAAACTTTGAAGGCGGAAATTGGGGTTAAAAATTGAAATTTTTGTAGATACTGATTACTAATAAATACCTAGTGACGAGTTTAATGATTTATGGATTTTTACAATTTAAGGGTAGGAAACGGGGGTTGAAGCCTGAAGGTTAATGTACTTATTAGTATGGGTGAATAGTTTTTAAAGGTAGGTATTTGAAAATAAGATATGTAGCTACTCATCATAAAAAATGTGTTTCAGGGATTTTGAATTTTCAAACTTTTACTTTGGAGGGTTGATAGTTTTATCTTTTGCTAGGCACTTCAAAATCGTAATATTTTGTTAAATGTTTATCAAAACACATTTTGGTCACGACTGAAACCGCTCGGTTGTATGTACATCTGTGCTAATTGTGGTATGTAGTTTAACTTTGCTCCACTTCATCGTGAAAAGTGTGAGATGAGATGTCTGAAGAACTGGTATTTGTTTTTCATAATTTACCATGCACGTAGAATGTGCCTAATGAAGGACCAACATAAGACATTAATTTTGTAATACAGTAGTAATCACGGCAATAACTACAATATTCATACCTTTGAATGTATTAAAACCTTTGCTTATAAATAATTTATTGTACGATGAGGTTGCTTTTGACTAATAAACATAGAGCTTTGTAATAGGTGCTATGATTGTATAATTTTGTTTGTAATGTATATCATGGCATATTTTAAATCTATACTAATATATAAGCTGAAGAGTTTGTTTGTTTGTTTACTTGAACGCGCTAATCTCAGGAACTAATGGTTCGATTTAAAAAATTCTTTCATTGTTCGATAGCCCATTTATTGAGAAAGGCTATAAGCTATATATCCTCATATATCTCCTACATATCCTCTACGCGGACGAAGTCGTGGGCAGAAGGCAGTAAAATATAAAGCGTTATAATAGCTACTAACGAACGAACGAATTGCCGGCAAAAACATAATACCAAAATAAATCGTAATCCAATAAATTGTGTTTACTTACGATATAACTTGGTATTACGTTTGTATTAGAAATTCGGTGGCCGACTCTTGAGAGCTATAGGTATTATACTTAATGTTGCAATCACACGCAGTCGCAGTCGTAAGTACCTCGAACATAACATACCATCACGCCTGTATTCCCTGAAGGGTTAGGCAGAGGCGTACACTAATGTACACCCACAGTTCGCCGATATGTTAAGGTCCCATGTAATAGGGGGCGAGCCTATTGCCATTATCCGGGCACAAATTTCAAATTCCGAGCTCCTACTGAGAATTTACTACGCCTGTTTTTATTAATAAATATTTTTTTTATGTATTTTATGTTATGCCAATGTATAAAATAAAAATCTATCTACTTACATCAGTAAGTAGATAGATTTATCATATATATATAATGACATATAGATATAATACTAAATAGGATTATTGCATTAGTAATTTTCCACTTGACTGTACCATGCGCACGAAGGCGGGTGCAACAACCTCTGCCCGGCCAAAAAGATTGGGAACTACTGTACTGTACGTTTCCAAAGGAACTACATCCCAAGTACAATCAGGCTGTAGGATGTTCTTCAAAAAAGAAGTGACTTTTCAATAGATATTACTGACGTCACCTTTCAAAATTAATAATTATGATTTTCGTAATCAGCCCCTGAGAATCCTTGAAATTGACACCCATATCAATTTATTTAGAAAAGCATTTTCGTAATCAGCCCCTGAAAATCCTTGACATTGACACCCGTATCAATTTATTAAGGAAAACAATGTCCGCCATCTCGGTTTTAAAAATTAATGTCATTTTCGTAATCTTCCCCCGAAATTCCTTGAAATTGATACCCATATCAATTTATTTAGAAAATCAATGTCCGCCATGTTGGATTTAAATAATTTTCATAATCAGCCCCTGAAAATCCTTGAAATTGATACCCATAATCAATTTATATAGAAAAGCAATGTCCGCCATCTTGGATTTCAAAATGAATATAATTTTCGTAATCAGCCCCTGAAAATCTTTGAAATTGACACACATATTAATTTATTTAGAAATTAATGTCCGCCATCTTGGATTTCAAAAATAAACATTTTCGTAATCAGCACAATGAGAAACTTGTACTACCCATACTTCCTACAAAAAATACCAGACCATATTATATTATAGGGCTTTTCTAGAAATTAGAAGTTATAAAATAATCAACGTATCAAGTTGTGTTAATCGCAGTATAATTTGGGAAAATATTTACGTCAAACAAGCGCACGCCTGTGACACAAAGCGATACGTCCTCTCGCTGGGAAGGCCCAAACGTGACTGGCGCGAGCGGCTTTGCGCGCTCGATATTATAGCACAATTATAGGTCTTTTCATCTTTGATTTACTAAATCAAAATATTTTTTTTTTTGTTAAAGTAATTTTTGATCCTATTAGAGGGATAACTGAAGATTATTAAGTAATTTAAAAAATATTCAAAATGTCTTTCTAAAAAATAGAAAAAAATACATATTTGTCTGCAATTTTCACGAAAAATTACGTTACGTAAATATTTTTTTCCTGCTATATTTTGTATGAAAATTGAAAAAAGTGCTTCCGCTAGTGCCAAGTAGAGCATATGCTGGGTTTTATAGTATTTTTTAATATTCAGTAATACTAATATTTTCTTGTAAACCGATCATCAAACTTCACTCGAAACGCGATTTTTGGGAAAAGGAGTTGTCAATAAAAGGGATTTACGATTATTATAGAAGTAAATTCAAAAATCCATTTCCACTTGTGCCAGGTTTAAGAACAGTTCTTTTCAAATAATTAATAACTTTGTATAAATTCTTTGTAGATTCCTCACAATCGGTCAACAAAATTCACTAAAATGCGTCAATTTTTAGGACGGCCCCTTAAAGCACTAGAGACTATGCTTATTCTACGCAAAACTTAGTCGAGAACTAAAAAGACTTAAGAGAATAAAAGCTAAGGGTTTAAAGGACTAAGTCAGTCTTTAGCTGTCAAAATGTAGTCTAGTCGCTTCTTACACGACTTAAACGACTGAGTCTCTTTCATCACTAGTAAAAGCAGTAGTAGCCATAGGCTCGTTCTGACAAAACCTAAAACATCACAGGGGATGTACCTCCTTGCGCGCCGACCTCTTCTATACTATCATGTCGGTATTCTCTGAGAGATTAGGCTGTGGTGTACTAATGAAAATTCACAGTTAGCAAGAATATTTAGGTCCTATGGTCGGTGTGCCTATTGAAACAAAATCTAGAAAAAACTGCAATATTTTATTACAAAAATTTGTGCTTCTTTTGTACAGATATAAAGAAGAGTGTCAGCGAATATTTGAGCTGCAAAACCGTGTACTGCAGAGTACAGAAGTGCTAAGTACAGACGAGGCCGAGAGTTCAGTCAGCGAGGAGTCTGATTTAGAGGAGATGGGCAAGAATTTGGAGAACATGCTTGCTAATAAGAAGACTACAGAACAGGTTAGCATGCTATTAGTTAAAATATTGAATAATGAAATTGAATATACTCGACATTATTTATGGGCAAATGAGGCAGGCAATAAAACCTTATAACTGAAAAAGAAAGTGGTAAAATCAGCTATACACGTCTCTGTGGAAGGAAAATAATCTTGATTTGGCATTCTTCCTCGTGATTTAAAAATGTATGAAATAATGCGGTATAATTACAACAATGTTTTATAATGTCATAGTTGTCAATGGAAAGGGAAGAGGCAGAGAGAGCGGAATTAAGAAAAATGATCCTTGGCCAGTCTGAAAAGAAGCCTCAAATTAATCAAAACGACCAGCAGCAGTCTGCTAGTCAAGGTAAGTTTAAACTTAAAAACCTATTGTTATACGACTAAAGTTCATTTTACATCGACAAATCAATATCCTTTTGAGTTACACAAACTAATCAAAAGGTCTAATAATTTTGTAATGAAGACGAGTTTCGCGTTGAACTTCCAAATGGTTTTTTTAATCTATACTGTCTATACGGTCGTACTATTCAGCAAAAGTTCTCTCATATCTACCCATTTCCTGATCTTTATAATAAATATATCTGGGACATTTTTACACAGCACCATCTAGTCCCAAACTAAGCAGAGCTTGAACTATGGGTACTAGACAATGGATATACTTATATACTGTTTTTTTGTAAATACATCTACACCCAGACGAACACAAACACTTATATAACATAACATACCATCACGCCTGTATTCCCCGAAGGGTTAGGCAGAGGCGTACTAATGTACACCCACAGTTCGCCGGTATGTTTAGGTCCCATGTAATAGGGGGCGACCCTATTGCCATTAACCGGGCACAAATTCCTAACTCCGAGCTGCTACTGGGAATTTCATAGAAAAACCCAATAACACTTTACTCGACCTGGGAATCGAATCCAGGACCTCTAGCGTAGCAGTCGCGCTTAGGACCACTTGGCTAATGAGGCAGAGCAGACAAACACTTATATTCATCACATAAATTTTAGTTTCCTGTGGGAATTGAACCCACGACCTCATGGTCAGCAGTCCGGTACTCGAACCACTAAACCACAGAGGTCGTCACACATAGTGACACAGAGGTCACATACAGAGGTCGTTATACATACTACATGCTTACTTACTCATGTATATTAATCTAGCGAGATAAAGGTGTAGTATGAAACAAAATGAAAGTCACGGATGATATGATTCCAAAAGGAGTTATTCCAGAATAAGGTAACTGCTGACAGGGATGAATGTAAGAAAACTACACGCTGTGAATAAATCGGAACCAAGGCAGGAGAGTGGTTAAGTTGACTATGGCATATCTATTATACACCGCTTTATTCCAAATAGGTCGTGTGCTCCGCATAGTCCGTACGTTCCGCAATGCGTCAGGACAGCGCTACACCCGCGTAGAGCTAGTGCGTAAAGCCGCCGTCATTGAAGCCTACATGAAGATTCGATCGACCAAGGATGACACGTTCATACGTCAGTTTGCTACCATGGATGAGTCGCAGAAGGAAGAAATGAAGAGAGAAAAGAGGAGAATCCAGGTGTGTTAACTTTATTGATTTAGTCAGTCTGTTATAGTGTTTTCCTAGGTTAGGCTGCACTGACTACGTGACCACCTCCTACTTAAATTAGTGATTAGAATTTCGAATCTGCAGTTCAATAACTGTAAATAATAAATAAATTAAACTTTATCGCAGAGAGGTAAAATTATTGTATTTGATTTGTACTAACTAAACCGTTACAGTATTATAAATGAATATGGGCAATTTACGAAATATAGCGACATACTTATGAATTTCTAGCTTCTGCCCGCGACTTCGTCCGCGTAGCGTGATGATATATAGCCTTTAGCCTTCCTCAATAAATGGACTATCTAACACTGAAAGAATGAATCGGACTAGTAGTTCCTGAGATTAGCGCGTTCAAGCAAATAAACAAACTTTTCAGATTTATATATTAGTTTATAGTATAGATAATGCCTCATTAGCCTAGTGTCCTGAGCGCGACTGCTACTCTTGAGGTCCTGGGTTCTGGGTTACTGGTTACTGGGTTTTTCGATAAAATTCCTTGTAACAGCACGGAGTTTAGAATTTATGCCCGGTTAATGGCGATAGGCTCGCCCCCTATTACATGGGACCAAAACATACCGGGGAACTCTGGGTGTACATTAGTACGCCTCTGCCTAACCCTTCAGGGAAAACAGGTGTGATGGTATGTTATAATAATGACAACATTCCTAAAACAGGAACAACTGAGGCGTATCAAGAGGAATCAAGAAAGAGAGAGACTTGCTGGAAATGTCACTGTTCCTGGACCATTCCCTGACAGTAAGTTTTTTTTAATTCTAACATTATTTCGCTCTGCCCTATTTAAATTTCGTTTGTATTTCTCAAGAATCATTTGGTACACAAGTTTTCAAACTATATTCCAGCCAACCTTCATGTCAGCGTAGCCGAAAATTATTCTATTTACATAGGTATCTATATATAATATACTACTAGAAATATTTGCAAAATATTATGTTAAGATTAATGTCTTTAAGTCCCTTAAATGGTGTTAACGTACTACCTACAGCTCATCTTAATTTATTTATTTTTATTTATTTATTTATCTCAGAGCACATTTGTTTATGTACATCCATAGTGTGTTAGTAGTGCTTAAAAACTATGTTAGTAAATATTTATTTTATATTAAACTAGCTTCCTCCCGCGACTTCGTCCGCGTGGAATAGTTAGAGACAAAACAAACGCTCTAAAGGCTGATGAATAACGTATTTATTTGAATAAGGATTAGCTAATATCATGTTTATAAAAACACCTACGCGAATAATGCATTTGGAATTTTAGAACAAAGTTAGCATAAAAAAGGTTATAGTGAGCCAACCTTAAAAGATAGACATATGCTGTCGCTGACTTTTTTTTAGAACTTTTAAAGAGGAACAATTCTGTCATATATGATTTTTGCGAAACTTTAACCGTTTACACAGCGCACGCATCGGAAGCTCTCAAAAGGAAAAAAAAACGAATTTTAGAACAAAGTTAGCATGAAAACGGTTATAGTGAGCCAACCTTAAAAGATAGACATATGCTGTCGCGGACTTTTTTTTAGAACTTTTAAAGAGCAAAAATTCTGTCATATATGATTTTTGCGTAACTTTAATCGTTTACGCAGCGCATGCATCGGAAGCTCTCAAAAGGAAAAAACCCCGATTTTGAAACATTCTTCATTTATGCTCCGCTCCTATTGGTCTTAGCGTGATGATATATAGCCTATAGCCTGCCTCGATAAATGAGCTATCTAACACTGAAAGAATTTTTCAAATCGAACCAGTAGTTCCTGAGATTAGCGCGTTCAAGCAAACAAACAAACAAACAAACAAACAAACAAACAAACAAACTCTTCAGCTTTATATATTAGTATAGATATTGCTGGCCTGGAGCCATGCACACAATTCCAGTGCCTTACAACTGGGCATTCAAATTTTTCCAGTATGGTGTTAAGCAGGCTGTTGGTACTGTCTCTCACACGACGCATCAGGGAGGCCACTCTCTTCCGCACTATTGTTCTAAAACAATCCGTCCTACTTTCTGCAAACATACCCGATGCGCTGCAGAAACGAGGCAGCCCCAACAGCATCCGAAACCCGTTATTGTACAGGACCCGTAGGCCACTGAAAGATCTTTGCGTATAACGGACCCACAGGGAGCAGGTGTAAAAAGTCTGGCAATAGGCCTTGAAAAGAGCTATCTTGACATCCTTCGTACACCCTGCAAACCTGCGAGCCAGCATATTGCATCTTACTGACAGTGCCCTACGTTCCCTCTCAATATCTAAGTCATCCGAAAGGTCTTCGGTGACCCAGTGTCCCAAGTATTTAAATTTCGACACTCTGCTTAAAGGTACTCCTGCAAAACTAACCGGTTGCACAGCTTTAGGTTTTTTATTACCTGCCTTAAATATAAGCAGTTCACTTTTCTTGCAGTTGTACCTAAGACCGTGGGCCTCCGCATACCTCCCGCATATTCCTAAGAGCCTGTTGAGGGCTTTGACAGATGGGCTAAGCAGCACCATGTCGTCTGCGTAACTAATGTTATTAACACATACACCATCTATTGAACAACCTACTCTGGTGCTGCTTAGCTCATCTATCAGACCATTTATGTATAAGTTAAACAGTCGGGGTGAAGTCAGGCCTCCCTGTCTTACTCCACACTGCAACCTATAGTCTGCCGAGTATGAGCCCGCCCATTTAACATTATTGATTTGGTTGCCATACCAATATCTTACCCACTATCTCCTTAGGCGTGCTCGTTTCACCTTGGAGCTTATCCCATAACACATTGTACGATACTAGGTCAAATGCCTTCGACAAGTCCAAAAAACAGGCGTATATAGGTGTTTTCCTAGTAACATAGTACTGGACAGTATGCTTGAGTCGCAATATTGCAGTTTCTGTCGATTGCCCAGTTCTGAAACCAAACTGGGCCTCGTGCAGATCTATATGCTTATTAAGCTGACAATCAAGCAGACTATCCAGCACCTTCGCAATCACCGTCGCCAGCGAGATTGGCCTGTAGTTGTTCTTGTCGGAGGCATCACCCGTCTTATTTTTAACAATAGGTACAACGATCGTCTTCATGAACTCCTTAGGCAAGTATGTATGCCCTATACACAAGTTAAAAAACATAGCTAGCACTCTTGGCAAGTGAACACCCGCATATTGCAAGTGCTCGATGCTGAGGTTATCATGCCCTGGCGATTTACCCCTTGTCATATTCTTGATAGTACGGGCAACTTCCTTTGCTGTACATCGGAACCGCACACCGCATGCTTCCTCAGCATCAAGCACCCGCTGCACACGGTCAAATGGGGATACAGTTTTAAAATGCTCCCTAAATAATTCGGCAATTTGACGTGGCTCACACTTACCCTCAACACTAGCAGGCACGCACGAGCCAGTTTCCAGTTTTTTTGTAGCTTTCCAAAAACCCTTGAAATCCTTATCTTTGTGGTGAGTAGCTAAGATATCCATTTTAATCTGATTTTCGTTGACTTGACACCATTTAAGTTTAGCTTTGAAACGTTTCCTAGTTTCCCGCATTGTATTAAAAATATCACCAGACCTAGGTTTACCATGTAGCAACCAAGTTTGAAAACTGAGTCGTGCCTCCTGATGAAAATGTTGCACATGTTTATTCCAACCAATGACTTGTCTTCGCATCTTACATTTCCCTTTACGATAGCTACTGTGCGCCGCTTCTGTCAGACTATTAACAATTTCATTATATAATTTATCAATTACAACATGGTGATACTTATCACTACATACATTATCGGCACATATACCAAGTTCCCCAGGAAAGTCAATACATCTTAATTTACTCCTACACGCTTCACTATACACACTTATCTGATCAGCGTCCCTCTCTCCCCACCTGATGCTGTTGTTCAAATTCACTTTACATTGTACCTTGTATGGCAATCTTTCCAAGTTACAAAATATTTCCAGTGGAAAATGGTCCGACCAATACACATCGTAGCGTACCTTAATATCTGATATACATTGCCAAGCTGCCTCTGTTGTCAGACAGTGATCAAGCCACCTTTTACAATTGTCATGACTTTCACTTATGAAGGTATGCGTACCGGTCAGCATACCCAACCGTAACAAGTCAGCACAGAGCCAGCTTCGCTCTTCACAGAAATTAATTAATTCCCTAAAAAATAATTCCTTCGGGTGAGCATTGAAGTCACCGAGAATTATAGCTGATTCTATGTCGCAGCTGTCAATAACTGCATTTATTTCACCTAATAAGTTTTCAGAACTATCTATTGGCATATAAACCGAAAACACTAAATATCTTTGTTCACCCGCGCACACCTTAATAGCCGCCAACCTCGCACTGTTACACTGAACAACCGTGACGGAGGAGAACACACCCTTCCTCCACAATATTGCTACCCCGCCATAAGGACGCCCCCGCAATATGCCACCCGAAGTATCCACAGCTGACTTGCTAGTGTACTCAAAGTTCCTATCAATAGTTCCAATGAAGCTCGTATCATGCGGTAAGAGCCATGTTTTCTGAAGGGCAATAACGTGTGCCGTTTTACATAATTCTCTTACCCCCTCCACAGATCTCGCAACAGACTTGCAATTAAAACTTATCATTTTAATACTCTGATTATTATTTGTTGTATTAATCATTGTTATAATTTGTTTGTACCGTTTGCCGCAGCCTCATCCTCAACTCTTAATAGAGGGGAGCCCTGTAATTTCCTATCCTTAAAATTAATAAAACGGCGAAAAGAAATACCTTCAGGCCACAGATGTTCATCCAAAAACACGTCTAACTTATGCCTAGGAACAAACACTTTAAATGCTTTATACTCCCTTTGACGTTTCATCTTAATCTCAGTTAACTGCACCGGAATACTCGTCTTGTCTAATATATAATCAGAGATATCTTTCGCCGATGACTGTTTATTCACATTGTTTACAAACAATGGGATCATGACTTCCGCAGCCTTAAAATTACCCGAAGCATCTTTAGATTTTCCTTGTGATCCAATAAATTTATTTTTCAAACGTTTCCTCTGTATAACAGTCCAGTTGTCATCCGTATATGTGTTAAAATCGCCACCACTTTGTACTATTTCCGAGAAAGATGGTCGTACGCTATGATTCATCGGCGCTGTATTCTCCGGTACACGTGTTGAGGCCAGCGACTGCGTACACGCAGGGGTTTCGGACAAGCTCACCTGTGGCGAAACCGCAGTTGCGGCCTCCACGCGCTTTAACTCTCATCTTAAAAACGGCTATTAAAATTATTGAAATATAAATATTACTTTTATCATCATATACTTACTTTTACTGCCTCCTGAAAAACCTCAGAACCCCTTGCGAAAGTCTTGCTGTTGACTGACTTCTGCTACTGCTAAACTAAGATAAAATGGAGTTATTTTTATTACCAGGTTCCAATTTGTCGTCGTCGTTGATCGACATGAGTTCGCCGTCACCAGGAATGATACCGCTAGGTCAAATCAAGCAGGAACCCGATCTGCATACACCGTCGTCCTCGAGGCGGCGGGCCAAGTTGAAGCCGGATCTGAAACTGAAGGTAACGGTAAAGTAAATGAGTGAGAGTTCTATTATAATATTAGATTAAGTAGTGTATTCCTTTAAATCGATACTAATCTTTATTGTACACCATAAAGGAACAAAACAAAAGACCTTATCAAACTAAGGGTACAATGGTGCTCTTATCCCTAATAGCAATTTCTACCAGACAACCTTTGGATGGACTGGAAAAATATGAAAAAAGAGGGTAAGGGTATCAAATCAAATCAAATCAAATCATTTATTCAAATCTAAATAAGTACTACATGATTAAATTAGTTATAAAATCTTACTTAGGTACTATATTATTTACATTGTATGATAATATTATGTTGGACATGAGGAGAGAATGGATGAAAGGAGACTAGCGAAAGTAATTTCGCGTGTGAAGGTACGCCCTAGAAACACATAAGTAGTCAACTTGTTCACTACTATTGATAGAAATGGAAATGGTGAAATAGTGTCTCTAAATTCAATGACTTTTACCATTCATAAAAATCATTTGCATGTATATGTTACAGTCAAAACTCATAACCAGCCAAAACAATTAGACTGCGAAAATCAGTCCAGTGTTTTAACTAAGGATGTTGGTCAAAAGTACTTTTAACTGCAAAATATTCTACATTTCGGTTCTGGCACTCGCCGGGCGCTACCGCGGCCCCGTATGCTTCACTCGCTCGGCTCGTGCATCGTTTGGTCACAGTTCTAACCTAACGTAACCAATGTAAACATATTTCATGTTATCATCTGATTTTCGCAGTCAAAAGTGTATTTAACTAAGGACGTTGGTCAAAAGTACTTTTAACTGCAAAAAAACGGTCAAAAGTGGTTTTGACTGGTTATGAGTTTTGACTGTAACATATATAAGATAATTTGAGAACGTCTCGATCGATTTATCCGACTTTTTGTGTTCGTATTTCAATGTTTCTAGTAATAAATAAAGAGTCCCACAATCTCTTACTTACAAAATTCGCTATATCCAGTGCGGTGCTTGCGGTCAAGTGGGTCATATGCGTACCAACAAGGCGTGTCCGCTGTACACGGGGGCCATGGGCGGAGGGCCGGCTTCGCCGCCCGAGACCGATGTGGAGCCCCCGCCGCTGGAGCCTGATGACGACGACATGGGCTACGTCGACGGCACCAAGCTTACTCTGCCTACCAAGATTATTAAGGTTAGACACTGTAACACAGGAATTAGGAGTTACATGACCAAATGAGCTCCCTTAATTGTGGTTGAGCTACACGATGACTGATGCTTGCTGTCAGTTAGGACTGGTCTACTCAAAGCTGCTATGGTTCTTTCCTCAAAAGGCCATTTCTGACATTGCCCTGCATTGTCCCACTCACATTATTTGCAATAATTTATGTCTGGACTTTAAAAGAGACCATGATTCTCTCAGTTTGTTTCGGTGTTTCTTCTCAGAGGTCGGAGGTTATGACTAGCTGTCAGCTGTAAACGACATAAACAGAGAAACAATTCTTTCTTTTTCTTTTGTCTCATTGGTCTAGTGGTCCCAAGCGCGACTGCTTCGCTAGAGGTCTTGGGTTCGATTCCAATACGCGCAGTGTTGTTGAATTTTTCTATGGAATTGTCAGAAGAAGCTCAGAGTTTGGGATTTGAGGCCGGTTAATGGCAATAGGCTCGCCCCCCTATTACACGTAACCTAAATGTACCGGCGTAAAGTGGCCTATTACACGGAATTTAAATGTATGTGAGTATATATAATAAGCCTGTGGGATCCACATAATCAGTACATATTCGCCACGGCAACGGACGACGTTCTTGCTCCGGATCTGACTGGACACTGGCGGACTGGACGCGCGCCGCATCTATTTTTATAGTGTGCGAGCAGACCGCGCTATACGATGCGCATGTGCGGGAGCAGGATGGATAGCTCACTCGACTGAGATATCTTATTTTCAATATTTTTGTAATCCTGTTGCCATTGGTTGTTTTAATATTTATCTTTAGGTGTACCAGTAACAAATTGCTCAATAATAAAAGATATGTAAGGGAGACTTATATTCACAATAAAGAAGAACATTATCATCAACTGTTTTATTGCAAACCCCTTACATCTGGTGACCCTACAAGAAAATGTCGCAAGATAATGCAGGCGAAAGTAGCAAAGCCAAAACTATGAAGACTGAAGTTGATCTAGCTGCAATTTCCATCCAGTCTAGATTACTACCATTCTGGCGTGAAATTCCCCGTGCCTGGTTTATCCAATTTGAAGCCGTCGTGGAGCCGTTGAAGACCTCAGATGACCAAAAGTTCCGCTATGTATTACAACAGTTACAAACCACTGATTTGCAGCACATTACAGACATCTTGTACAATCCGCCGGCTACAGACAAATACGGTGCCGTAAAAAGCCGCCTGCTCGCCGTGTACGATAAATCAGACGTCAAAAACTTCCAGAAGCTCATCAGTGGTCTAGAGTTAGGTGACCAGCAACCAACACAATTATTGCGCAAGATGCGAGAATTAGGAAGCGGCATGATCACCGATGAAGGATTGAAGATTGAGTGGCTTAATCATCTACCTACCCAGGTGCGCGTCGTGCTTTCGGTTAACACCGAATCATCACTGGACACCCTCGCGGCAATGGCAGACAAGATGGTAGAATACTCAGAACCAGCAACAGTCGCTGCAGTGTCCACAACGCCCAAAGATCCCGTGACGTCTGCACAATTAGATTTATTGTCAAAACAAGTGGAAAAACTCTGCCTCGAAGTGGCTGAACTACGAGGACGTTCGACAGAACGTTACAGACCCAACTTCAGATCACGTTCAAGGTCACGATCGCGACGCCAGAGCAACAAACCGACAGTTAAACCCGGGGATCCAACATGGGAATGCAGGTTTCATTATCGCTTTGGTGACAAGGCAAGGCGCTGCGAGTCGCCGTGCTGTAGAAGGAAGAAGACCCAGACATCGTCGTTAAACTAGCTTCGACATCGACGGCGGCGGACGTCGATGTCCTTTGCACCACCAACCGCCTGTGTGTCTTCGATCGTGACACTAGAGAGCGTTTCCTCGTGGACACCGGCGCTGACATCTCGTGTTAGCCGCTACAAACAGAAGAAAAATCAAATCAGCAAGCGCCTACCGATTATATGCAGCAAACAATACACCAATCGACACTTATGGCGAAAAAACGTTAAGGTTAAACCTTGGCCTTCGGCGCAGCTTTCTGTGGAGATTCATCGTGGCCGATGTAAAAACCTCTATCTTGGGAGCGGATTTCCTATGTCACTTCAAGTTGCTGGTCGACCTCCACAAAAAGAAGCTCGTCGATAACTCTACCGATTTATCAATCGACGCTTTCGAAGTTGCAACAAATGAAGAATCAGTGCATGTCATCAGTTCTGACCAGGTCTACTATGACATCTTGAAGCAGTATCCTGAGGTGCTTCGACCTATGTCCTTGAAGGCACCAGCAAAACATGACGTCGTTCATCGAATTGAAACGAATTGCCCCCCGCTTTTCGCTCGAGCTCGGCCATTGCCACCTGACAAATATAAGGCTGCAAAGGAAGAATTTGATCACATGTTGGAACTAGGCATATGCAGGCCTTCAAACAGTCCATGGGCAAGCCCGCTGCACGTTGTCAAAAAGAAGGATGGAGGGCTACGGGTATGCGGTGACTACCGAAGACTAAACGCAGTTACTCAGCCAGACCGATACCCCATACCCCGTATACAGGACTTCACGTACCAGCTAAACAACATGAAAATATTCTCCAAACTCGACCTCAAGATGGCCTACTACTGGATCCCCATGGCAGAGGAAGACGCTCAGAAAACGGCCATCATTACTCCATTCGGGCTGTTCGAGTTCAAGTGCATGACGTTTGGTTTACGAAACGCTAGTCAAACGTTCCAAAGGTTCATGCATCAAGTGCTGCGTGGAATTGACAGCTGCTTCTGTTATGTCGACGATATTTTACTATATTCAGAGAACGAAGAGAGTCACAAGCATCTTCTACATCAAGTACTCAAGCGCCTAAAGGAATATGGCGTCGTGCTGAAAGTCGAAAAATGCGAGTTTGGCAAGGATAAGATCGATTTTCTCGGGTATGAAGTGTCGGCAAATGGCATCAAACCTATGAAAGATCGAACACAGGCTATCTCAAGTTACCCGAAACCAACGACAATTGCCGACCTCCGGCGTTTTTTGGGCATGCTCAATTTTTATCGTGGCTGCTTACCCCGTCAAGCTGAACTTCAGAATGAACTAAACAAGTATCTTCACAACCAGAAACGCAACGATAAAACGCCTATTGAATGGACTATAGAAGCAGAATTGGCTTTTGAAAAGTGCCGGCAAAGCATTTTGGAAGCCACAGAGTTGATGCATCCAGTTCCCGGCAGCGCCCTTGCTTTGATGACTGACGCCTCAGACTTCAGCCTGGGAGCAGTATTGCAACAGAAAATAGACAACGAGTGGAGACCTCTCGCTTATTTCTCGAAAGCGATGAGTGCAACCCAGCGACGATACAGCGTATACGATCGCGAGTTATTAGCGATTTATACGGCTGTCAAACATTTTCGAAGGCTGATAGAAGGAGGCGACGTAAGTGTATACCGATCACAAACCACTTGCATATGCATTGACACGCCCGCCGAGTAGTAGCGACACGCCACGACGAGAGCGGCAACTACACTTTATCAGCCAATTTTGCACGAATATCAAATACATTCAAGGAGAAGACAACTCGGTGGCTGATGCACTGTCACGCATAGAAGACATACAATGCCCTTCAATAATCGATTACGACAAGCTTGCCAGCGAACAAGATAATGACCCCATGTTGAAACATCTAAAAAGTCAATCAAACTTGAAGTTTACTCAAGTCATGATACCTGTAACACGTCGACCAATCACGTGCGAGATGTCCACTGGTACACCACGGCCGTACTTACCGTCGACATACCGTTTTGCTGCATTCAAAGCACAACACGATCTATGTCATCCCGGCGTAAAAACCACTAGGAAGCAGATGTGTTCAAAATTCTTCTGGCCTGACATGAATAAGGAAGTTAGCAGCTGGACGAGAGCGTGCATCAACTGTCAGCGAGCTAAAGTTCATCGCCATGTCGTGACGCCACTGAGCGAGTTTCCGCCATCAGCACGTTTCGAACACATTCACATTGATATTGTTGGACCACTGCAATTGTCCAACGATCGCCGATACTGCGTGACCATTATTGATCGCTGCACAAAATGGCCAGAAGCCTGTACTCGAGATAACCGCTGAGAACGTCGCAAAAGCTCTTTACGAGAATTGGATTGCGCGATTTGGTTGCCCGCTAAGAATATCCACGGATCAAGGACGCCAATTCGAATCTGCACTTTTCCGATCACTGATGATGAAGTTTGGCATATCACGAATACGTACCACTGCGTATCATCCGCAATCCAACGGCCAGATAGAAAGATGGCACAGAACCCTGAAGGCAGCATTAATGGCTCGTGGCAACACTACGCATTGGACGGAAGAGCTACCCACTGTACTGTTGGGTTTACGCACTGCACTGCGCATAAACAACTTAAGCCCGGCAATGATGACGTACGGTACTACTCTTCGTTTACCATCAGACCTAGTCGTGCCAACCCAATCAGACATCAATGAAAATGACTACGTACGCCGTCTGACAGAAACAATGGCATTGATAAGAAGCGCGCCTCGTTCAAACAGCAGTCACACAAATAGCAGACAGCCGCCATTCATACATAAGGACCTCGCAACGTGCACTCATGTTTTCGTGCGCAACGATACTGTGCGTTCCCCGTTAACTCCGCCGTACGAGGGCCCCTACGAAGTCATTAAGCGCTACGACAAGTTTTACAGAATTAAGTTACCGCTACGTACATCAGTGATAACCGTTGATAGGCTCAAGCCGGCCTACATACTCAACGAGTCTGAGGAGCATGTGGATCAGCGTTACCCCGACGAAGCTATTCTGCCCTACACCACTAGATCTGGAAGAACCGTAAAGCCTGTTGTACGCTTCGCTTAGGGGGGAGTGATGTGGGATCCACATAATCAGTACATATTCGCCACGGCAACGGACGACGTTCTTGCTCCGGATCTGACTGGACACTGGCGGACTGGACGCGCGCCGCATCTATTTTTATAGTGTGCGAGCAGACCGCGCTATACGATGCGCATGTGCGGGAGCAGGATGGATAGCTCACTCGACTGAGATATCTTATTTTCAATATTTTTGTAATCCTGTTGCCATTGGTTGTTTTAATATTTATCTCTAGGTGTACCAGTAACAAATTGCTCAATAATAAAAGATATGTAAGGGAGACTTATATTCACAATAAAGAAGAACATTATCATCAACTGTTTTATTGCAAACCCCTTACAAGCCTCTGTCTAACCCTTCAATTCCTTGAAGGGTTAGACAGAGGCATGCGACTATACAGGCGTGATGGTATGTTTTTCCGTCATTTGGTTTTTCAGGTCATTGCATGTATAATAATTGCAATATACCACCTAAAATATAATGTTTCTGCAATTATATCCGATTTACACTATATGTCATCAAATCCTAAAGTTCATTTAAAGTATCTCATGCTTTTTTAAACAAAATATATTATTATTCCACTAGCAATCGGCTGAAGAGCTAAAACGCCGCGGCAGTGGTCGTCGGGCTGGCTCAGGTGGAGCAGGAGGATCTGACGCAAGAGCATTCGGAAGAAGAGCCCGCCGCGGCACAGCCGGCGATCCATGCGACTATCTAGTACGAAGGCCGGCTGAACGGAGAAGAACTGACCCGCTGGTGACCCTGTCTTCGCTTCTGGAAGATGTACTCAATCATATGAGGCATCTACCCGATGTGCAGCCGTTCTTGTTCCCTGTTAATCCTAAGGTATGTCTTATTTAGTGGGTTTATTCATCCATACAGTAGCCCAAGCAGGAAGAACCTTCGAATCCGTATCGTAAACGTATCTAGTTCTTTTTCTGCTACAAATCTCATACATATTTTCACGCCTGTCTCCCATTTGGGGTAGGCAGAGACTATAGATGTCCACTTGCTACGATCCTGGCACACCAGTATCGCTTAATCTACGTTCATTAACCTCAGTCTCATACAAATTATTCGCGATTGCGATACGAATACGTTTTGGCAAGTTGTTCATGCTTGGGCTACAGGATGCCGATTTTGTTGTACTCGACAACTTTTCCTACGAAACCAAACCTATTCCTGAAGACTTCCTTTACAAAAGGAGACAGACCATAGCCTAAAAGATCATAACGAATTTAGACAACTTGTGTTTTAGGCAACTTGAAATTATATAATTTATAGCATATGTATTGAGTTGTTGAAAATATGCGTGAAAACCCCAGATCAATGCGGCGGTTATTATAACCGCCAACCGCGAACAAAGATTTTAAATGACCGCAAGAAGAAAGTCTTATGCATAGACACAGGTGATTTAGCGAAAGCTTTTGGGAACTCGCCCGCGTCTGCTGTTCCCCTGACATTGCTGTCATTCATTAAAGACCACGTGACTATAATGCAGCATGCCGCTCGGTTTTTTACAACAGGCATGGAAATCATTTCTTCTTAACTACAGTTTTCTATTTCAATATAATACTTTTGTTCACAAAGATGGTAGCGGACTACTACCGCATAGTGTCGCGCCCAATGGACCTGCAGACCATCAGGGACAACCTCAGGCAGAAGCACTATCAAAGTCGTGAAGAGTTCCTCGCAGATGTCAACCAAATTGTGGAGAACTCCACCCTATATAATGGTATGTTATTTTATTGCAAACATTAATCATTTGTAGGAAGTAGGAATTATTTGCTATAAAGGTGTAACCATTGAAATAAGATATATTTAGCTTTGACTTTGAAATAAAACAATAGGAACTATTTGCTATAATGGACCATTGAAATAAGACATTTAGATTTGACTTTGAAGTAAAACAATTGTCTTTGTCAAAGCATAGTAATATAAAATGTAACGGTTAAAACTTTAAGAATGGAAAAGTTAAATGCCATTCATAAATAAATGAACCATTTAAGTTCAGAAGGAGGGTATTCCCAATATGTCTCGTGGATAGGTATTTAAATATTCCCAGTTGAACGAGGGCTATTGTCGTAGAAAAAAGAGAAAGGGACATTCTGAACCTCAAGTAGTACTTTCCGGGAAATCTTTGTATTTGTTGAAGTTCTATTTACTATCACTGTCAACATCTTTTTAATATTCCACTGCTATTAACGCGTCTCATACCTCATCAAAACAATAATTTTAAGGAGGTACAAGCAGCTTAACGGTGGCTGCACAGCGAATGTTACAGCGATGCGTAGAAAAACTGGCCGAAAAGGAAGAACAGCTGATGAAACTGGAGAAACAAATTAATCCACTACTTGATGATAATGACCAGGTAAAGTTGAAGTTATCATCATTCCTACACCTTGCTATATCTTTCAAACCATCTCCCTTGCCTACCAATAACCCATGTCTTGAGATATATTAGCTACTTTCATGTGTGGAAATGTTGTTGATTAAGCCCAAGTCTAAACTACTTTAAAAATCGCTTAAAAACTGACAGATTTACTCGACATACTGCCAAATATAACCAAATCAGAAGACTGATTTTGACACACTGTAATGGGAGACTTTAGATCCCGTATCACAATGTATTAGTGCATTCCTTTTAGGCTATCCTGGATTTGAATCCCAGCTCGAGCAAAGTGTTATTGGGTTTTTCTATGAAATGCTCAGTAGCAGCTTGGTGGTTTGGAAATTGTGCCCAGGGTTAATCCCAATAGGATCGCTGGCCCCCCTATTACATGGGACCTAAATATATTTGCGAACTGTGTGTACATTAGTACGCCTCTGCCTAACCCTTCAGGGAATACAGGCGTGATGGTATATTATTTTTTTAGGTTGTGAGAAAGATCGCAAAAATTTAATAGTAAAGCGGCATCCCTCTCTAAAGAAAAACGAGCGCAATAAAACATTGTAGTACTTACTCCTCTTGGTCGAATTAGGTCATGTTGAGGCCCCGAAGCCACGCAAGTCCTCTCCTTTGTCTAGTTGCTTACCTACCCTGAGACGAGAGAATTTAATTTAATTATAAGCATAAATAAATTGTGGTGTTTCCGAACGAATGCGAGACCCAGTTACAGTTGCTGCAAAATAACTTGAAGCAAAATGGTGGATGCGCAGTAGTCGATTTTTAGTACATTTTGCACGCAAATGCACTGCGCAAACTTTCCCCCTCTCCGTTAGTTTTGGGTCAAGTTATTTTGCGCGAACCTGGTATTTCGCCCTTAGGTAAATCCTACTTTACATTTGAAAAAGGAAATTTCTAACTGCGATTTGAGTGATCCATTCCATATTGTATACCTATTTATTTAAAACGTTAACATATTTACATAATAAAATGTTTCTTCTCGCAGGTGGCGTTATCGTTTATCCTAGAAAACTTATTAACAACAAAGTTGAAGATAATGCCCGAAGCATGGCCATTCTTGAAGCCTGTTAACAAAAAGCAAGTAAAGGACTATTACAGTGTCATCAAGAAACCAATCGATATGGAAACTATGGGCAAGAAAATACAAGGTAGAGTACCTACGCATCATTCTGTGGAACCCGATTTTAGCGTTATATCCACCCCAGATTTCTCCTTTATATGGATTCCAAATAACTGAGTATACCTACCATACATATTTACTTAATTATACAACAGTATCTAGTATTTTTATGCAAAGAATCTATGTAAAATTTAAACAACTTAAACTTATTACGAAAAATCACGTTAGCTTGTTATGTGACCTGGTTGTTCATATAAAAACCGTGACATGTGTTGTGCGCGTATGATTGCAAATAAATATACTAAAGGCCACTTGCACGAACTTCTTAAATGTGTTTAAATTGTATTTAAACACAATTTTCTATTGTCATTTAATGTCATGCACAGTAAAGAGATTTTCTTTCATTATATTGTTTTTAAAAGCTAACTCATTGCAGCTCACAAATACCACAGCCGCAACGAGTTCCTCCGAGACATTCAGTTGCTGGTAGACAACTGTCGCGCTTACAACGGACCCAATTCGCAGTTCACTAGGCAGGCCGAAATCATACTCAAAATTACGCAAGATTCGCTTGAACAGGTAAGATTAGATAGAGATCCATAGATCGTAGAATATCGTCATTATCTAGCTCTAATTGAGCATCTTATAAAAACTATTTCTAATTCTCAATGGGTATTATATTAAGTAGTTCTTCGCAGTATATATTCTTTAATGCAGCCTTAAACGAAATTCTTTTTTGGGTTTTATGAACGAGAAATCTTTAGGGATATTCAGGTATAGAAGTGCTCATTTTTTATGTATGGCTTTCTAATTTTGTTGTTTTCGCATTTTGAACTGAAAACACAATTTCGCGACACCTTGCTCGCACCAAAAACCTATGCTTAATTTCTTATCTCAGCGTTTTTAATACAGTTCGGAGAGCATGTAAGCCAGCTAGAAGCCAACATTTCTCGCGTTCAACAAAAGATGTTAGAAGAGGCGGACCACTCTGACCTGGATGTGGAAGAACTGCCTCCGCCACCTTCTGATGAAAAACGAGGCCGAGGACGACCGCGGAAGCATAAACCTTCCACATCTACTTCAGCTGCTGATGGTTAGATATTTTTATAACTGTATTGGAATGCATCGCTCGAATCTACGAACGAATCTGCTTTGAAGCGTCGGTAGCCTAATGGCTAGGGCGTCGGACTTGCGATCATGTGGTTGCCGGTTCGAACCCCACCCATTGCACTACCGACGTGAACCCACTCGTAACACAAGCATATAGCTTAGCACGAGGGGTTAACAAGAATACTAGTAATGTGCGATCCGCATTGCTAGTAAGCTTTTTTTTAGAAAAAAGAATGAAAAAATCTAGAAACAAAATGCATGGAAAACAAATTTATGAACACTCCATAATCCATGGACTTAAGCGGCAGTATATTTGGGAATTTAGTAATTCTAAGACGGCTAATCAGCATGTTTTACTGATATGATATAATATTGTCGTTTCTTTATAGGTGCTACTCCAAGAAAACGAGGAAGACCGAGGAAAGATCAGAACTCTTTAGAAGAAGGTACGAGGAATTTAATAAATATGATATTTTTTAAACTCAGAACCTCTCGCATGAGCAACTCTGTACTGACTATTTTCGTGTATTGTTTAGACCTCCAGTACTCCGACAGTGGAAGTTCTGAGCTTGAGGAAGTGGAACAGAAGGTGGCCGCAGAAGCTATGGTGCAACTAGCCGTAAGACCCCCATACACAGGTAGCTTATATTTATTTCTTTGGCTTTAGTTTATAGTTAAATATAATCTTTATATACCTACACAATTCTTCTGTAGGTACGTGTGTTTGTCACATAACTCCTCCTAAATGGCTGAACCGATTTGGATGAAATTTTGTGTGTATGGTTTGAAAATACAATTGGACCCGGTAGGTGGCGCTGCAGTCCGGTTCTGGAACCTTATTTATTTTCATGTCAGGACAACGTATGCTGGGCCTATTTGAAAATATGTCTACAAAAATCAGACGTAAAACCGAATAATACCTACTGTGCAAATTTTCACACATGAAATAGTGAAATCCTTAGACAAAACTAGCTTTAACTGACTTTTATAGTCAACATTAGTTTTGACCATTTATGGGTTTAGACTATAATGTTATTGCTGACATTTATTTATCAGTGTTTATACACTAACTCTGCATACTTATATACTTCCATACTAATATAATAAATGTGAATGGAACTGCTTGTTTGTTACTAAACCTATAAACCATACGCTACATTTGACTCGTAAAGGCCTTTGGATGCGAGCAAAATAGCGAGCAAAAGCTAGTTCAATATAAAATATTATGATGTTTTACAGAAGACGAACCGCCAATGACTGAGCCCACTTTCGACACATCAGAGTTCCTCATAAAGCGAGAAGTGCCGGACGAACTACCTCAACCATCTGACGACTTTGTGGATCTCGATCAACATGACGACTACTCGTTCCCGCCTGTTGTTAAGGTAATACTTTTAAAGTACGCAGCATATAATTGCTGAATTTGTACACGGTAATCTGCGTTCTGTATCAGGGGCCGAAGTCTACTATTTCAATTGCATTAAAATGGTCCTCCAATGATTCTAAATGACATAAGAACTGACCAGATTTTGAAGGCAAATCTGTCAAAAATTTACAAATCATTGAATAACGATAATCACACAATAAAACGGTACTCCCAGGGCCCAGAAGACGGCATAGAGTATATTAGGAAGGCTGTAAACATTTAAAAGCTGGCATATTGAACGTTAATACGTTATGACTGTGAACGGCAAACAATTGTGTTTATTGTCGGAGACAAATCGGTCACGACCGCTACATTTTTACTAGCATTTCATATTTGTTTGATTTTATGTTCATTTCAGTCACCAAGAATAAAGATTATTAAAAAAATACGTTTATTTACGACGTTTATTTTTTAAATAAATGAATAAGATTACATTATGAGAGTACCTGAAACGATCCTAAGTTGAGACATTTGCCTCCTCTTTTCAGACATTGTATACATTGGTTGTACAGCAATGTATACAGAAAAATAATTGTCATTGTCATTCATATGTCGATTCGTAGCCTATAATTAGTTCTGGTTTATCGATATGTACATCTTATCTACTTGCGTGCAGGAGGAGCCTATAGAACCTGACATGGGTATGGAGCCACAGATGTTGGGAACCCCTGGATTAGTAGATCCGCCGCCACAGTTCAAGGAAGAACCGCCAGAGAACTGGCAGGTATGTATCTTAGAAAAATATACCAGGAGTTTTGTGACAACATACTATTTATTACGCCTGTATTCCCCGAAGGGTTAGGCAGATGTAGATATCTGCCTAAACATACCATACCATATCCACAATGTGGTGGTGGTATACATAACAATGTATACCCACAATCCGCCTGTATGTATAGGTTCCATGTACTGGAGCCAAACCTACATTAACCTGTCATAAATCCAAACTTCGCGATGCTGCTGGGAGTTTCATAAAAAACTCAACAACACTGCTCGACCTGGGAATCAAACCCCAAAGCTCTAGCGCTCTGGCGCGGTTACGGCTACTGGATTAATGAGGCAATTTGATGTTAGTCACTCATTAGTCTTAGCGGTTCTATTTGGGTTTTCTATGAAATTCCCAGTAGCACCTCAAAATGCAACATGGGACCTAAAAATAACAACGCGAACTGTGGGTTTATATTAGTACATCCGTGTCTAATCCTTCGGGACATACACGCCTGATGGTAGGATGTTAAATTTTAGTTACTAAACTCTATTACAAAAAGCATGCATTAATGTGAAACAAACTATCAAATATTAGATAGATAGATAGAATATACTTTATTGCACACCAAAACTAATGCTAAGTACAAGCTTCCAAGTATTAATCCTAGTATGGTACAATGGGCGGTCTTATCGCTAAAAGCGATCTCTTACAGACAACCTTTGGATGGACTGAAGAGAAAAGAAATCATTAAAAAGGTAGTCAGGTGTACATAATAGAAACAAAATAATGATATTACTGAAAAATTAGAAAATATTCCCGATCAAATTTAAATAAAAAAGACCCACATTTGAGAACGTTTTTTTTTCAGCCTGATCCGGCGATACAAGACGATCTGCAAGTCACTGACAGTGAAGAAGAACCAGAAGATGGACTGTGGTTCTAAACATTACTAGCATTTATTTGTTTACTACAATGCGTAATTTTAATATTCGACTAGCTGGTATAACTCCATGGAAAATATTATACAGTTATTTTAATGAAAGAAAAAATCTACTGGTGGGCAGGATTCGAATCTGCGTGTATTGGTTAAATCCACCAAACGCTATGACCTCTAAGCCACCTTTTCCTTCATTAAAATAGCTCAACTTTGTGCTACTAAGAAAAAAGTTTGCATATGTAGGTATAATAAGAACTACATGCCTCGTCAAAAAAAATGGTCGAATTAACCTTATTTTATTCAAGATGAAATAAATATTATTATGAAAATAAGAACATTTTTAAATGTATTGTTTTGTATAGGAAATAAATAATTTTAACTATAGTGAAACTTATATTTATTTATATAGTGCTGGAATACCTGACCCTAATATACAACAAAGGAGACACGTATAGGAAATAAATATGACGCAAATAAGTTGGCAAAACAAAGCTTTTCCGCAGCAAAAGCATTGGCTTATTCGCGGCAGTTTAAATTCCAATGGTCTGAGTACAGCGGACTGCAGCAGATTGCATTGCCGCGTCGGCATTTTAATACCAGCGCGGCGAGGACGCGTGGAGTTCCAGGCATTCAATCGGCTCGGACTAACATTCGAATTCCATACTTGAAACGGACCTACCGTTTAGAGATGCCTTGGAATACTAGTATTCTAAACCGTCACCACACGAGAAAAGTTTTGAGGTTCTACGGCCCACGCCGAAATATTTTTCATTTTTATACAGAGGTAGGTAAGCCCTCGGATTTTATTTAGTAAAATGTCTTACGATTTCAATGATGCATCATTACGATCATAGTAAAAAAAGCCCCCGCCGCGTTTGTCCGTCTGAACGCGGTAAACACAAACTACTAACTGATTTTCATAGGGTATTACACGCACCTATTGGCGAAGAAATTTATGAGGAAGGTTAAAACTTTTAAACATATATAGCTTCGTACGACCCTTAGGAACGGAGCAGAGCGGGTTTTTTTTTTTATGGGATAGGGGGGCAAACGAGCAAACGGATCACCTGATGGTAAGTGATAACCGCCGCCCATGGACACCCGCAACACCAGAGGAGTCGCAAGTGCGCTGCCCGCCTTTAAAAGGGTTTGGGCCTCCGTGAAATCGCCTGGTGAAATCGCGGGTTGCAGCTAGTCCTACTAATATTATAAACGTGACAGTTTGTGAGGATATAGTTAATGTATGGATGTTTGTTACACTTTCACGCCAGAACGGCTGAATGGATCTGAATAAAATTCGGCACAGAGATAGATTATAGTCTGGAATAAGCACATAAATTTCGAATCCACGCAGACAAAGTCGCGGCCAGAAGCTAGTATATTCAATAAAATGTGTAGCCAGGGAATAACCACGTACCTACATGTGTATCCGGACTGAGGGCTTCGGTTTTCGGTCTATTTAGATTCTCCGAGCCGTCCTCTCCATCAAAATTGGTTTGAATATTGTTTTGATAACCTGTAACAGAAAAAAATAGTTGTAACTATGCTCTGAAGATGAAGGAACAACCTCTGTGGTTTAGTGGTTCGAGTACCGGACTGCCGACCATGATTTTGACATTTTGGTGTTCTGTGGGAGAACACCAAAATGTAGGTATGTGATGAATATAAGTGTTTGTGTTCGTCTGGTTGTTTCTTATGTACTTATTATAAATATGTATTTCCAAATAAAAGTATATAAGTATTATATCCATTGTCTAGTACCCATAGTACAAGCTCTGCTTAGTTTGGGACTAGATGGTGCTGTGTAAAAATGTCCCAGAATATTTATAAAAAAAAAAAAATCATCGAGGCCTGCTCGAAAAGAGGTGGTAAGACAAGTGATACTTCATACGAAGGCCGGTTCGAGGCGGGGCACAAGAAAAGAGTAGGTCCCTACCTACCGGGGAAATCTTTGCGAACTATGTGAACAGCAACGAATAACGACACAAGTTTCGTTATTTTATTTGTTTATAACTATATATATGTTTATAACTGCCTCATTAGTCAAGTGGTCCTGAGCGCGACTGCTAAGCTAGAGGTCCTGGGTTCGATTCCCAGGTCGAGCGAAGTGTTATTGGGATTTTCTATGAAATTCCCAGTAGCAGCTCGGAGTTAGGAATTTGTGCCCGGTTAATGGCAATAGGCTCGCCCCCCTATTACATAGGACCTAAAATATACCGGCGAACTGTGGGTGTACATAAGTACGCCTCTGCCTAACCCTTCGGGAATGCAGGCGCGATGGTATGTATATAACTATATATACTAGACTTCCGCCCCGGTTTCGCACGGGGGGATTAGTGAAAGAATTTTTGAAATCGGCCCAGTAGTTTTTGTGTTTATTCGTTACAAACATACATACAATCCTTGCCTCTTTATAATATTAGTAGGTACCTATAGAAGTATAGATAAATGTGAAGTAGCTACCTAGGTTGGCGATCAACCAGTTCATGACCTTGTAGACTTATAGGTAATAAGAGAGAAAGATAATAGTAGTAACGTAAGTAGGTAACCGAAAATTGTAGATTGTAATAAACCTCAAAATAATGAACAATCAGTATAATAAAAATTCAGATTCAAATTTTTACTATCGAGGTCACCACAATTAATAATAACAACGCCACAAACTCTGAGATGGAACTGACAATTTCATAGGAATTCAACCCTGGACCTCCACCGTAGCAGTAGGTACCTAGTGTCTACGACCTCTAGACTAATAGGCAGTTCATAGATATAGTGTTTAAAAGTAGGTACCTATTAAGAAATACTAGGTTCATAGACATTTTATTTAAAAATACGCAAGTTCGTGTTAGAAAGATTTTTATGCTAGTAAATATAACGTATAGAGTAGGTACCTACCTATGAAATTAATAGTTAGAGAAGCTACTAGAGGACCACAAGAGGAATGAGGCAGTTACATATTCAATATTTATAATGAAATAATAAGTGTACCTAAGTGTAAGTAACTAATTTTTTTCTTTTTTTCCTTTACTATTATTGAACTATAACAATTCACACTATATTTTTTTGCTATCAACACTGATGTTCCACGTGGGACGTATTAAACGGAACAGTTTTTAGGATGAGACATTCCCATTCAAATGTATGCTAAACACCTAACCTTAGTTGCGAGACGTATGAATAAAACAAAGCCGTATATCCGTACCGTTATCTGGACGTAAACCTAAGGTCTCATGGTGGCCGTTGGACTAAATTTGCAGTTCCGTTTACCTTAGAAAGTAGGTTTGGTGACCCGGTAGAATAATACTGGTTTGGGAAACCACCTAAGTAGGAATATAGAGTAGGGTAATTTATGTTTATAATGTAGGAACCTGTTGACATGTCCGGGTTCTGGACTCTAAAATCCGGGATTTTCACGCGTCTTATCCTGGTTTTCAAATTTTAGAGATGGCATTGGTGTAATCAAATAATTATCATAGTGTATCAGACTTGGACCGAGTAAAAACTGTATTTTCCTTCCGTTGTTATACAGTCCGGGCCACCACACGACCGTGACAGGCTCCGGCTCTGTGCTCTAGAGTGTGGATTCTTAAAAAAAAGCGAGGCCTTCCGACCACCCTAGGTACTGCAAGGTGCGTCGCCTACTGGCACTGGGACATTGTCTGGTCGTGGGGTTGGTTCTATGAGGTTGCTGTTCCACATCATGGGCAAAGTTCATTTTGATGATATTTGAAGATTTCATTTCATTATAGAATTTAGTCGTTCACGATCACGGCTCGTGTGGTTAGAAAAAAAACAAATGAAATCAACATTCTCTAAATAGAAATACTTTGGCTCCACGGGAGATAAGTCACCTAACACCTATTACCTATCGATATTGGAGGTTGATAAATCTTCGCTGTATTTGAAATTTGCAATCATCGAAGTGTTCACAGAGATCCAATCAAATTGGCGCGATGCATAGAATATAAATGAGCCGGGTTTAAACACACTCTACCCGTAGGTGCCAATTTTGCGAAATCATACTGCTTGAATATTCATAAATGACTGAATTATATTATCATAATTGCATTATTGCACAAGCCAGGGAAAAGCTTTGGTAAGTATTTTAGTGCCTGAATTTCTCGATCGGTATTTTATATTCCATTTTCTTTCAACTCTATCAGTATAGTGCTTTGGAATGCTATCTTAACGAATTACCGGTTTTTATTACGCTTCTATGACCTGGACAGAGGTGTAGGTACCTACTGCTATTTGCTGTTTGTTATGCTACGGTATATTTTAGGTCCCATGTACCTAATAGTGAGCGAGCCTCTTTCGTCCTCTTTCCTCGAGTTCTTTTTCCTATTGAGTCTATTGTTATTTTCAGCAGCAGTTCGGAGCCTAGGATTTTGTGTCCGATTCATTAATCGGGCACAAAATCCCAGTCTCCGAGCTGCTGCTGAAAATTTCATAGAAAACCCAAAACTCCTCTGCTCGGCCTGAGAATCAAATAGCCTGACTTTTAGCGTATGATGGAATAGACTGAGCGTTCGGCAAGTCCTTGTACACTTGGCTACCAAATTGTTAGCGTTAACGTTAAGGCGTTAGCGTTTTTCGACATAGAATAGATACGGAGCGTTTGGCACTTGTCTAAGCCCTCAGGACTATTCAGGTCGCTTTTGTGACCATTAGACTAATGAGATGGTTTTTATTAATTTGTCTTGTTTGATTTATTCCAATTGAAGATGTTTGTACCTAATCTCTTTGTAACCTATGAAATTGTTTTCACAAAGGATTGCTTTTTCAAGCAATTTATGAACGACAAGCTTTTTTCCTATTTTGTTTCAGGTGTGTTTATTTTGTATTTGTTCAAATGGTAACACAAAGAGCGAGGCAGCATAAAAAATATATTGCCTAAAATACAAGCCATTAATATAGGAAAATTCGGCAGGTGCATAGATAAGTACAGGCTTTTATTTAGAAAAACAAAAATACACCATACGGTGAGTAAAAAAATTACCTATATTTTATTTTTGAACCACCAATTTGTAGCTAACGCAATTTCACGCGGTTCCAGTTTTTTACTGCATGGCTGTGTTATTTATTCAATCTGTCATCTAAATTGCACGGCTAGCGGTTTCATAGATTTTTTGTTCAATTTATTATTGCGGTCACAATTTATTGCACTCATTGACATAAATATGATATAGGCACGAAAGTCAGTACAACTCCGACATACATACTTATTAGAAAATTATCCGCGCTGTAAAATTGAAAATAAGGTACCCATATACCTATAGCAGTCTCTCTTATCGAAAATGACATCTCATAAAAAACTTCTAAATTTTGGATTCACTTAAAGCTTTCATGAAGAAAAAGGGGATGTAACCATCCTTTTACATCTATCTCTATACGAAAATTCATCAAAATTGATTCAGCGGTTTAGGTTTTGCCATTTAGGTTTACCAGAATTACTTTAGAATTTATAATATTATCTTAATCCTACTAGTTATTAGTAGTTTAATTGCATCCGTGCGAAACGGGACGAATCACTGATTGTGTAGGTATAGTTGGTTAGGATTTTATGTTTCGAAGATAATAAATAATAAACGATTACAAATATTTTGTCTTTAAGAAAGAGGTTTTAACCTTAGAGAAACAGAGCTAGCAACCTGTCCACAATGCAAGCTTTATCCCTAACAACAGGTCGCTTTGAATGGAGCCTATAAATCTATAATCCGATTGTTGGGCGGGCGCTTATAATGTTGACCGAAGCTTTGCTCTGTTAAGCCGGTTTTCCGACTATTAGGTCAATACCTAATCGTTGGGAAACAGGCTTAATACTCAATACTCAGGAGTCCGAAGGTAAATTAACATTTACCTAAGTAAATAACCCTACTTATTTACCTCACCTTTTTAAAAGTATAGTAACCAATTTCGATTACATGTATACGATACATACCATCACGCCTGTTTTCCCCGAAGGGTTAGACAGGGGCGTACTAATGTACCTACACCCACAATTCGCAAATATGCTACAGATCCCATCTTATAGAGGGTGAGCCTATTGCCTGAGCACAAGTCCAAACTCCGAACTGCTACAAAGAATTTGAATTGCAAGATCCAATAACTGCTAGACCTGGGAAACAAAAAACCTAACCTAACTGTAATCCTTCTCTTTTGGACCTTATTTTTGTTTCCTCTTCACAACATGTTAGCAAACATGGCCAATGCCCAGCTGACATGTTCTCCTATCATGATTTACTATACTTATCTTACAAAATTCGCCCGCCCAAGGCAAAGCCCAAATCCCTCATGCTACGTAATTTTGGTGGCATGAACTGTGACGCTCTTCGTGAAGATGCAAGCAAAATAGACTGGGCACCTATCATCACTGCAGGGTCAATCGATGCCAAAATCAGTATTTTCACGGATGTTCTGACGAAGCTCTACGACGTGCATGCTCCCATACGTATGGTTAAATTAAAACATCTACCTGCGCCTTGGTTGACCGATACCATCAGAGCAATTATTAATTAAAAAGGCAGCGGCAAAGACGAAGTATAAATGTCGTCCTGGGCCTCAACATTGGGAAAGCTATGTAGTTGCTAGAAATCTCTGTAATAGGGTGTGTAGGGACGCTTTACGCCATCACATCCACGACTCTATAGAAATAGGGGATCCGGCAAAAGTTTGGAAATTTCTTAGATCCATGGGAGTTGGAAAACAGAGTCAAACTGATGTTCCTAAAGACTTGGACATTGATTCGTTGAATCAACACTTCTCGACTTCGTCCCACTGTAATGGGACATTGAAAGCGTCCACAATAAGTCATCTTTCTACCCTTCCAACTCCTGACTATCCTGCATTCGTTTTTAGTCAATTTTCCGATTGTGATGTTAAGAGAAGCAGTGTCCATCACATCCAATGCAGTAGGCAGTGACTGTGTCAGCCGAAAAATGATTCTCCCTATCCTTGATGAAATTCTCCCAGTCCTATGTTACATCCTCAACTATTCTATATCCTCCGGTGAATTTCCATCTTTATGGAAAGACGCCCAAATTACTCCGTTGCCAAAAAAACCTAATCCCAGTTCTTTCTCTGAGTATCGTCCAATCTCCATACTTCCTTTCCTTTCTAAAGTTCTTGAACGTCTTGTCCACAATCAGCTCAGTACTTTCCTTACTAAAAATAGTCTCCTTAATCCTTTCCAATCTGGTTTTCGGCCTGGGCACAGTACTACTACTGCTCTGATCAATATCACGGATGACATTAGGTCAGGTATGGAAAGTGGAAATCTAACCGTTTTATGCTTACTGGACTTCAGTAATGCATTTAACACTGTCGATTTTGACATTCTACTTGCCATGCTTAGCTCCCTTAACATATCTCCAACGGCGATTGACTGGTTTCACAGTTACCTGTCTGGTCGCCGTCAACGTATATGCATAGAGGATACTTTCTCTTCTTGGTGCAATACTGATGTTGGTGTACCTCAGGGTGGCGTTTTATCTCCTCTTCTTTTCACAATTTTTATAAACACAATCTCCAATAAGCTTCATTCGTCCTACCACCTTTATGCAGATGATTTGCAAATCTATAGGAAAGCATCCCTAACAGAGTTGCCTCAGGCGATTGATATTATAAATAAAGACTTGGGTTCTATAAGTAATTGGAGCAACGCATATGGACTTAGGATTAATCCAACGAAAACCCAAGTCATTGTTATTGGCAGCCCTGGACTATCTGCTAAGATTGACTGGTCTGTGATTCCACCGGTTATTTTTGAAGGGATTATTATACCTATAAGTGAAAAGGTTAAGAACTTGGGAATTTTTATAGATAAACATCTTTCTTGGGGTCCTCAGCTGCTTGCTGAGGTCAGTCGTAAATTGTTTGCATCAGCAGGGTCACTCAGGAGATTACGCAACTTCTTGCCTACTGCCACCAAAATATCGCTAGCACAGTCCCTTTTACTTTCCATTCTTGATTATGCCGATGTCAGTTATCTCGATCTTACCGAGGCACAACTCAATAAACTTGAGCGTCTTCAAAATTTCTGCATACGGTTTATATTTGGTTTGCGCAAATATGATCATGTTTCCGAATTTCGAGCAAAACTCAAGTGGCTTCCAATACGCCTTCGCCGGAATTCTCATATATTGTCCCTTCTCTACAGTGTTCTGTTTAATCCTCCAACTCCTTCTTACCTTAAAGAGCGTTTTCAGTTCATTCATGACACACATACAAGATATCTAAGATCATCAGAAAATCTGAGGCTAGAGATGCCAATGCATTCCACACGTTTTCTTGACAACTCCTTTTCTGTACAAGCTGTAAGGCTTTGGAATGCCTTGCCCGTTTCAGTGAGGCGAGCTCAATCATTGTCAATTTTTAAAGAAATGGTGAAGAAGCATTATCTTTCGCCATAACTCACACTTTCTCCTTCACATTGCATCTATTATATAAATACCAGATTCTTCTATTTAATCAATTTTCTCTTATATCCTTTAATCGCACAATAATTTATGTCTATAGGTATTATATAATTTTATATAATTATATAAATTTATTTATAGTTATATAATGTATATTATATATATTATATTTATACTATATGTATGATTATATGTATATTAAGTATGTGTATTTGTTATATTGAAATTTGAGTAATATATAATTTAAGTGTTTAATTTCTTTTGTGTACGCCAGACTACCTATTTTTCGCCTTTCCTTTCTCTTGAGTCCATCCAAAGGTTGTCTGTAAGAGATCGCTTTTAGCGATAAGACCGCCCATTGTACCATATTCTATGAGTGTTATCTAATACTTGACATTCGTTTTTGGTGTACAATAAAGTATATTCTATCTATCTATCTGTAACCCAAAATCAAAACATGTCTGCAACAGCATAAGTACGTAGGTACGTATATGAAAATCCGTAGGTATCCCGTAATGAAACTCTGTAACGCCATTAAGCAAGCAACTATATTATTAGTTTTAAAGGAAGCATGCTAGCTTTGCCGCGAACTATGCGCTTCCCAGAAACTGTTGTACGGTTATTGTTACGGCGATACGTGTCCACTGTTAATGCACTCTAATGTTCAGTGCTAATGTTCCTTCTAATGTAGCCAATGTGAAACTCCTTATGTAGCCACTTGGAGCATTTAATACATGTCCATAGGTACCTTGTAAACTCTTTCAGTGTTTCCGTTCGAGCGACCATTAGGTTTTGTGTATGCAGCTTTGGGATAGGTTGTGTAAGCCAAAGGTATACTATGGTAGGTAAATTCTAGTAATATAAAAAACTAGCTTCTACCCGCGGCTTCGCTCGCATGAAATGTAAAAACGTAAAAATGAAAAAACCAACATTGATGATCCCTTCTTTGTATACATCAGGGAGGTCAAGCTGTATCTCAGGATTCGTATAATTAATTGAGATAAGAAGTTCACCAGTTTTTAAGTTGGAGCATATACTTTCTAGCAGTGATAATAAAATTAAAATATATTCAGTAGTTTTTGCTCCAACCCGTAACAAACAGACAAACAGACAAGAATTTTAAAATCACATTTTCGGATTCGGAGACGTTTTTATACCTTAACCCACGTGTTTTTTTTAATATCTTCAATGTACAGCCACAGCTTTTTTACAATTTAAAAAAAAGAAAGAGTAGGTACCTGCTAATTTCTGGCACTTACATGAATTATGATTCTGACTCTGCTAGAATTTACCATGGGCAATTTTTGAGCCATGAAGACCGCATAGAACATTACCAGTTACATTACATTCGTTTATTATAATCTGTGCTGTAGGTAAATAACATTGGTCCAATGCATCGACGTTATTTAAAGCAAGTTAGGACCATAATAAATGATCAAACGAACTTACCTGTTGTGAAGTTCGATCATTATTATATGAAGTGCCCTGCTCGAAGATATATATTTAAACAAGCAGCTCTCATCATTCACTGGCAACTCTGCGCAATTTTAGAAGTAGCATCCCGATCCTAAAATTTGCTTATTAATCTGTGCTCGGTGAACGCTTTCATTCTTTTTAGAGTCGCGAATTATCTCAAATTTTACCCGGGGTGGGATGGGTAGGGACCATATATCTTCGAGCAGGGCACTTCATATAATAATGATCGAACTTCACAACAGGTAAGTTCGTTTGATCATTTATTATATTGCGTGCCCTGCTCTCGATATATATTTAAACAAGCAGATGTTTAGAGTATTGGTAAATTTGAGATAAGCCGAAAGCATAGCATGTATTCCTGTAAAATAAATCTGTTATAATCACATTGCATTATTTTAAAACATATCAGTCTCTTGACTTTCTGTTAAGGACCAATTAGCTAACACAAAGCCAATTAGCTAACAAAAATTGCTGTGACCCTCCAGAGGGTCAGGGTTCATCAATCATTTTATTAAATATGTAAGAAACTGATTCCCTTATATAGTATTTACGGTAGGTACCTGGAACTTGAAAATAAATGTTAATGATCATTCTTAATTGTTGGAGAATAATGAATTTCGTAGTAGGACTACATATGGCATGAATCAGCAAGATCAGTGCCTGATATTAAGTACTAAGTAATAATTCTGGATTAAGCACAGGATAAACAATAACAAAATGTTATTAAAATATCAGAATTAATATCATATCAAATCAATATAAATCTGCTGAATCGTGAATCGGTCAGTTTCAATCATAACTATTTATAACTAATTAGTTATAAATATTCGTAAGTTAAAAGGCTGACCAGCAGTCTGTGTGATTACAGCTTATGAAATTTCTTTTGTCATAGTCCTGAATGTAAAGACATGGCGCCTACCAGGTTCCAGTATGGCTCTGGTATCTATAATACTGACTCGAATAAACTTTGAAGAATACTTTATTTGACGATGTAAAACATAGTTATAGTAAGGTAGATAGGTACTTTTAAAAGAATTACATTAAAATTTCAGAGCTGTACTCTACACTACTTTCTAATCACACAATTTTCCCTTCACTGGGCGAATGGGCCATTCATCACATCTAGATTATAGATAAGTGGTAATGATTATATCAGCACACCCTTCATTCCATATCTGTTGTGCTTAATGCAGGGAACTTCATTCCATATCTGAACAACCCCTTGCCAAAAACACTATTTCTTAAATAATCATTTAAAAATGTAATTTACAGTAAAATATGAATATAGAACTTTGTTTGGCACAGTCCTACATATATATATTGATATTTACCAATATTAGTTTGGACTTATACATTCCCTAGAGACTCTCTTACGAACATTCCCCCCCAATTTTAGAGCAAGGATGAAACTGACTTATGACGGACAGTCTATAGGCAGCCGCAAATCCAATGATTTTTTCATAAAGTACCTACTTAATATCTGGTATGGATAGAGGAGATCTCCCTGAGAATGGGTTCGCCATATACTATAGGTGCTTATCTATGTTAATATTATAAAGAGGAAAGATTTGTATGTACATATGTTTGTAACGAATTGGCTCAAAAAATACTGGGCCTATTCCAAAATTTCTTTCACGGTTTGAATATTACATTATTCTAGATTAACATAGGCTAGTGAATACTTTGAAAAAGTTTAGGATTTCTGGCAATGAGAATTGTTGGTGGATGAGGTTTCTGTAGGAAGACTGTAACCTTTATTTTTGGTGAGATTATCAGTTTGTTCTAAATCTTCTAATCAAAAGGTGTTTGGAAGGACACCATAACAAAACAAAGAAAAGATAATATATCCAAGTCCAAGTGAAAGTTTCAATATTCATTGGCTTTAAATGTTTCCAGAAGACTAAGGCAATGCATTTATTTATTATGAGTCTAGCCCAGCTTTATCCTAGTAGAGGCACCTAATATTGTAGTTCTAAACAATGTAGGTATGTACCTATTTGTATCTAAATTCTCCTTATAAATGTGAACTTTGATAAGTACAAACTGTTCAAAGACTCAATATTTTTATCAGTCATTTTCTGAATAAATGTAATTATCACTACTATATAAACATTGGTGTAAGGTGTAACAAGCAACAACCAGAATCTTTTCCAGGTCAAATACCATATTTCTGGGTTCATTATGTAGTTCTCTTGTTTAAAAATAAAAGTACTAAATAAACTTTATTTTTAATGATGTCCTGTGACCAAAATGTGCTAGCATTTGTTAACCCTTTGCACTACTGCCATATGAATGTGGCCAAGGCAATTTAAATGAACATAGAAATGTCTATGTATAATAAATGAAATGTTTATTAGAAAATTTACTAGGGTATATGACACATGACACCTATGTCTTGTTATACAATAGGATGATTTATGATGTTGCTTAACATGCACAAAAAAAAATAAAAAACTATATAAATATCTTATATATTATGATGTAGGTATTGTTACTACCTACACTTCTAATCTTTTCTAAAATCAATGGTATGCACATAAGGGAATTTATGCACTATACAAATGTTACAACCTAACCTGGATTGGTTAAATGATTTTCGGTTGCTTGTCCACATTTTTTGCAAAATCCATGGGCTTCAAAGTCTAGGTCAAAATTGATTTATTTCAATTAGACCAATATAATAGTTGAAAGGTTGAACTACTTGTCAAACTGGATGCTTGTTGACACAAACAGCACTGGATTAGGTGATATAGACTTTACCAAGTAAATGCTATGTCATAATACATAAGTTATGCAATACTTCTATTTTACATGATAGGTACTCCTATAATAAACAGGAATTTTATTACAACATTTTAGTTTATCTTATCTTGTGTATAATGTACCTATTCACTGTGGCCCAGAATTTGGTGCTGGGCAAGCTGCAATAAATATTGCTAAATATTATTATAATGACATATTTCTGGTAGATATCATACAGGAGCTAAGAAATTATCAAGACAATGATAACTGGAATTTTTAACTGATAAATTCTAAGCATTTCTAGAGCTAAAGTTTCTATAATCCTATCATCTCATCTCAATGTATATAATATAAGGAATACTTTATATTAATAACCAGATTCTATACATATTAATGTATTGATTGTCTTGTAATGTCCCCATCTTGTAAAATTATTACGCATCTGAGCAACCCAATGTAGGAATTACTTTATTATAACAATATAGGCAATACTATATTCTGAATAAACATTTACTAATAAATGTTTTTCTTTTTGGTATGTAATGTCATTTCCAAATGGAAATAAAGCTCTATTTGACAGCATTCTTCTGAGATGTTATTTTTCTGATATTAAAGTTTGTTGTATCATAATGGGAAATGAAAAATAAAGTTGGCCAAAGTAGATAGCTCATCTGATTTTCCTGAAGACAGTAATGGCACCAAGGTCTTATGAGACTTGATTACAAAGGTAATTGAGTATCCTTTAACATGGTTAAGTAATACACTTAACATTGCATGCTATCCTGCAGTGAGGTAAAAAATGTGTTAGCCTTCCGGCATGACCTACCACTATGGCTAAGTTGGCCATTTCTTGCACACAATGTTGGTCTTGTGCACAATGCTGGTGTTCCAGCCTGTATTGAAGATTCATGTCCTTCAATAGTAATGGGTAGTTGTGGGTTTCACTTACAATTGGTTGTAAGCTTATTGAAGAACTGGTCGCTTTTAATGGCAGGTTTTCAAAACATCTTGTCACACAGGCCTTCTATAGATGCTTACAGTGGTCTTTTACTATTTCACAACATATAAAAACTAATTATCACATATAGGGAGAACTAGAATTCTCCTTATTTTTGTTAGGGCAAAATGTCAGTCAGGATCCATCACAAAATTCACAAAGTATATATTTTATGTACCCTTAGTGAGATGAATTTACATTGTTATTGTTATACTGCATATGTATTTATTCAACTCAATATCCTTGTCTATACTGACAATATTGTTGCTTAACAAAACAGAAACCTGTGGATATTGTCTAACCGGGATCTGTTCCACAAGATTCTGTGGTGTCTTTACATCATTGGGCATTGGGGCCCTTAAGGGTGGCCTTGCCCTATTTATAGGTGAAAATTGAAACAAACCAAGATGTAGGTTTATCTAGCATGAGATTGTGTCTCCTAGAGCATAAAACTTCAGTGAGTTTTGTGTTTTCTAGAACCATATGTACCTACTCGTTTTAATTATTATATGCACTCCTTCGAATTGTGATCAGCACAAGACTTACATGTTATTGTAATCTGCAGTAAGTAGGTATAGGTAGTTACCTATTATTTAAATCAACATACCCATGAAAAAACATTGTAGGCACTTACATGTGATTGATAAAACTGCTTATTGGAGCCTCACGGGCTCCACATAAGAGTAAGAGATCTCGTGTGTACATCTCGTGTACGCCCCGAGTCCAATGAGCACGTCAGTGTATCACGTACACCACCCGCGTCAACCGGTACCTACGAAGGTTATGGAAACTCTTGCGGCTTTAAACTGCTACGAGGGCCAGTAGCCATACCGGTGTAATCACTTTTATTTCATGAAGAATAATTATTATCTCCGTTCCAACGACGCTAGGTACTCCGTTTTATGACGACACTTTATTCGGCTTATAATTTTAAGACGACATTTCATTTATCGTCTAACTTTTGTAAAACTTCTTTATGTTGCCGTTTAGGCATAGATTTGGTTGAAATTATATTAAAATACACTATAATTAAAATAAACACAGAGAAACGCAGAATCAGTTGCCGCGCAAACGAAAAGAATGAAAGCGTTCACCGAGCACAGATTAATAAGCAAATTTTAGGATCGGGATGCTACTTCTAAAATTGCGCAGAGTTGCCAGTGAATGATGAGAGCTGCTTGTTTAAATATATATCGAGAGCAGGGCACGCAATATAATAGTTTAGCTTGCAGCTTATTCATGTTTTTGTTAGGGATTAAATTGAAAACGATTTTGTATAAAACCGAGGGTAAATCCTGGACTACCTATTGGAAAATAATTGTTATTTACATTGTTCTTTTTTGTTTGCCCATGACCATATCCCTGCATGCATGGTCTTCATTTTATTTTTATACAGCAAAGTGGTAGTCAGTGCCATAGACAATTCAATTTTTAATGTTTGGCGTAGCGGCTGAGCGATCAGTTTCTGCACCACGTGTTGTGGGTACGATCCCCACACGGAGCAAATATTTGTATGACCTACTGGTAGGTAGGTAGTTGTTCCGGGTCTGGGCGTTTGTGTATGTGAGAATAATGTGTTTGTGCTTTAACAAACACATATTCTATACACAATTCACGTACCTACATACACGCCCAGATCACGATACCGGAGAAAATCCTATATCAAATGTATAACAGAAATAACTGTATCTACCTTGGCATCTGAAGAGTAATTTGCGCGTAAGTGTTTTGCATTCGTGACTATCGTCCATCAGTTTAGATATTTTTGTTCAAAAAGATTTATGTTTTGTATGTAATTTTTAATATGTAATTTCACCTGACTAAGCACAGTTATTTTGACAGTCTGTACGAGCTGTGAAATACTTGGTACTGATTTCTTAAACCACGTAATCTAATATCTTATCTATTGAGAAGTAACTTCACCTTCGTAATGTTTTTCCATCAAGTCGAGTACCTGTCTAATTAGCTGATTACTAGACTAGTTAGACTTCCCCAACCAACTTTCTGGATAAGATCGATATTTTAAGGGAATCTAGCTGTCAGGTTCCTGAATATGTCATAAGTGGTCATGTAAAAACTCTATGGTTTAAAGTGCTCCCCGAGGCATGCTATCCGTTCTCTACATATTTAAAAAAGAGTAGATCTACTCTAAACAATACGGCCAGAACTACATAAGCCGGATTTGCGGTACATTTACGTTCTGTTTTTCTTTCATTCCCCTTTTGTAACGGTTTTATTATGAAGGAGCCCTTGTTTGCAAAATGTATTACAGTGGGCGCGGTCCCATTTCACCACAAAAGGTTTATCCTGGCAGAGACATCGTACAATCACTTATTTTTCTTGTCGTGTCTCTTAATTGTGTGTATATTATGTTCGTTTTGCGTGTGGGCATTATTTTTTTGGGGTAAAAAGGTTTGTTGAATACGTTTTTGTATTTTTTAATGCTCAAACGATTTTCAAGGAGTATGAGGCTACCTGAATTCGACCACGCAATGCAAGAGACAGTCCCAATCGGCGGCAACGCTTTAAAATAAAATGTAATGTAAAATTCTTACTATCAGGTACTTTTATGATACTGATTTCTGAAGCTTACGCGAATATTAGACAAATTGGTTAGTTAAAAAGTTAAAGTGTTATTGGAGAAGAGCTGTCAATAAATACAACGACAAGACATACGAAACTTCAGTCTACCCGTGACCACGGACGCTGTAAAGGGTCCGAAACGTCGGGAATTTATTTGTACTAATATAACGGGATAGATTCCGTAAAGTTTTATTTCAATATTTTTATGATGTTTCTAAGCCCTAAACGGTTTTGTTCAGAATAGAAATATACAAATTACTACAGTAAAATACCTCTAATAACTAATGATACTTCAAAATATTACAACTGCCTTTAGTATTTAAGGTTATGTCAATAAAGTATGACGGTACCTACTTTTGGCTAAAGGCTAATAAGGTTTTGGAGGAGTCAAATCCATATTCGCTGCCTACTATAAAGAGTAACCTGAATAAATCACGACGGAACAGTAAATAGCTCTCTACGATGGTAAATCACCGTGCAATCATGTTAATTCCGATTCATTCGAGTTCCTTCCGTCTTTCATTATTAGTACATCCAAGTGACGACTGTAATCCCTGCTCAATAATCGCTGATTTGACCGACCGGACCGCCTGAAATAGGGTTCGTATGATGGGTTTGCGAAAGCTATTAGACCGGACCCTTTACATAGCTCCTTGTCCTACATAAATGTCACAGCGTCCACAGCCAAAAGGTAATCAGAAAGACATTTTAGACGACGACTGAGCTCCGCGATAATGACGTTATTCCACAAATGTAGGTACGTGGAACATTTGAAATAGCTTTGGAACATTTTATTTTGAACGTGGAACATTGAATATTTTGGGATGAAAATATCTACATAGCCAGTATTATTTTATTAAAGAATGAATACTGTTTTTAACTTCTGACGCGAATAGAGGGGTGTTATAAGTTTATCAAGTGGAGGTATTTTTCGGAGGCTACGTAACTCCTAAACGTATGGACCGATTTGAATAAGTTTATATAATGGAAATTTACAAGCCTGACATTAGTTGCTTGTCAGTGTTCCGTTCATGACAGGAGACGGGTGCTAAACCGTCGCACCCGTGTACAACCTTGCACTCCGAGTCACAGAAGGATCTTGTATCTTAGGAATGATCAACCATCAACCGTGGGAAGATTTTTTTAGCGTTCCTTTAAATTTCCATAGTGCACCCAAAGGATATATTATTATATAATTTTATACTGTTGGTAAGGTATACAGAATGCGAACTGTTACCGAAGTCCCTAAGCCACAATAGCACGCGTAAGCAGGAAGCTTTTATTAGCCGCGGCTCGTTCCACACTCCCTAACTTTGGCCGGGTGACTCTAGTGCCGCGTTATAGTGTGTGCACACTATGCGGTTGCACTTACAACCCATTTTGAAACACACAGCATTTGTTTTGTGGGCCACGCGTTGCATATTGGCCACTTTATCACTGAAGCGTAGTGATAGAACATTGCACAAAATGAACGCTTCGCTTCGGTTAATCAAATATTGTTTTTCTTTTTTGAAACAGGAATCCGATTTGGGTTTGCAGAGCAGACCCAGTGCAACAATCACTTTCAACTCTATAACTGATCGCCATCGCTACGCTGAATCCACAGACTAAGAAGCTTCCTCGTTGCATTCATCTTTCAAGTCCATTTTTCTTGCCCCACTACATAAATTTATGTGGAAAAACTCATCTCTAACTTTACTTAAACCAGGGCAGAGATGAGTTAGTGCAATTTTATCAGATAAAATTTTCGCTGCGCTCCTTTCCGCTTCGGCAGTCGATGAGCCTTAAACTCTTACGTAGTCTGTTGGCAATTTACCCAATCCTTTACATATTTCCCCGATACTTAAAATAGCTTTCATACTATCGTGTAATGTCAATGTTTTCAGTTTTGGTCCGTGTATTTTACGATATCCGGAAAAAGGAAATTCCCTGTCGTTTCAGATTATCGATAGGAGCCGACTGAAAATAAAATCATACGGAATTTAAAATTTGGTTTCGGTAATAATTCAGTGTTTAAAGAATGAGAAGGTATTTACTTTATCTGACTTTATTTTCATTAATAGCTTCAGTTGCCCGGTAATAGTGAGCAGTCTTTAATAAATTAATTTATTACTATATACCTACTTATATACCAAATAATAACGTTTTCTGCTACTACCGTACATGCCGTTTTACCTGTAATACAACCATCTATAAACATATTTTTAATAAACGAATACAGATAAAATTTTAAACCCACATAACGTTGAAATTATGATCACGATATTTATTATAATAGCTTTTAACACGACATTTAAGCTAGCCTAGGGATTATGGCGGCGTCGAAATTACACGTATTGCGTACCTCGATTCTAGGAATACATTACATACTAATTGTTAGCAAACAGGCTTGTTAATGAGTGTAGTGGGAATAGGAATGGCTGGAATATGTAGACCCGAGAGCGTAGTTCACTTTTGCTCTGTAGTCGAGAACAGCCCTGCTATGTATTCGCTAACTGCCTAGTTTATTGTAAAGTTGTGTTGAAACGCATTGTGAGCGGGACAAAGATATATCGTATCGTATTGCTGTCCTGCTCGTAATGTGCCTTCGTTTTTTCATAAAACAGTGATCGAAATGTAGTATTAATGTTTTGTGTCATTTTGTACCGAATTCAGGTTAGAACAATTTAAAAAATTACAACAATTTATTTAGAGCATGGTAGTGATTTCAAGACACAAATTACAGACACAATGCAAGATCTATTTTTCTTGTACCTATACCGTGTCGTGTGTATAGCCGAGTTTGATAAATTAATTATCTACTTTTTTATTATTTGAAGAAAAGACAAATCTTCATTACTTATTCTTCTTTACTTAACTTTACCACACTAATACCAAACATGCTACAATATATTTGGGAAACTATGTATTTAGGGTCACTAGTCCACTGAGATACTTAAATTAAAATTTACACACTGTTTAAAAATAAATTTTGTATTCAAACAACATTCCAAGATCCTGTGTTATCATATTAGTAACAAACATTATGTCACAAACTACGTGTTACAGTAACACGTGTGATATAAACCTTCCGTAGGTTTACCGTCCGTGACACGCACAACTACACCCCGGAGTGTGCAGCCTTAAATCACACCAGCAGTTTGAATAAATCATCAGCCACCGGTAAATATTCTCTGCTGAACATCGGCGTTCCGTGCTAACCGCGGTGATCAAATTGTGGCGATATAAATCGTCACGCTTGGCAGCTGAATTGGCGATCGTAGTATGATCGAATTTTATATGGAGTTTAATTCCTTTGGGATGCAAATGAAAGAGCTACATAGTACATAATCAACCCATTCTTCGGCCAGGGACAGCTGCAACACTAGAGGAGTAGCTGATGCGTTCCGATCCCTACGGACTGCAGACTGCCAGAGTAGCAGCACACAAATGTGCTTTACGTCAGACTTTGACGTAAGGTTGGTGGCCAGGCAGTCAGACCCCATGAGGACTTACCCACCGACAAGTCAGATATTTTCTCGCGTTGCTCTCTGTTATGAGTTGCCTATCTGAAAGGGAGTGAGGAATAGTATTCTAACCCCTCTCGACACGGGGGGTCATACTTCTCAAATGTAAATAGATCTTTTATTACGGCATTTCCTATCGACTACTTCTGAGCAGAAATATCGAAACAAACTCAGAGAATCATGGTCTCTTTTAAAGTTTTAAGCTGAGATCTGAATGAAAGAAATTAAGTTATAGTCTACGTTGGCCTAACGCGTACTTGCAAACTTCACATGCAGTCGAGAAAAACTCTCAGACTTCGAAAAGTCAGAGGTGTGTGCGGCGTGCCTTGGATTCGAACTCGATACCTTTGACTTGGCAGTCCAGACCTATCACTGCTTCAGTTACTACAGCTAGTACCATTATAAAATACATAACTGAAATTGAAATTCCAGCGAGACATCTTCGCTTGCTACGTAATGAGGCGTGCAACGTTTTTAAACAAACCGATCTATCAGTGTCACGCCTGAGTGTTTAATATTATTAGTATGGCTTTTTTAGATGCATCTGTGTGGGTAGAATTAAAAAACCCCCGACACAAAAATAAACCTAAATAATCTTGAAATTATAACCCTTCGTAAGTACGTATGAAGTTTTTTGATTAAATTTTGTCGCGTCGGGGGACCGCTCTCTAATTATGTGAATCCTTTCCTTTCCTTTTTCTTCCCGAACGTGAATCGCGCGAATTCAGAATTGATGTGGATGGCGCGTACATCGCCGCGACGCGCGGGAGGGCGTAAAGTGGGCGGAGCGTAACATATTCAAGTTTGGCGACCCGAGCGGGCAGACACGCGAGAGCTAGAGAGCGGTCCCCCGACGCGACAAAATTTAATCAAAAAACTTCATACGTACTTACGAAGGGTTATAATTTCAAGATTATTTTTTTCTTTTTATAGGGATTTAGGTTTATTTTTGTGTCGGGGGTTTTTTTAAATTTTTAATTTAATTTGTTATTTCACACTTTTTGTAGGGACTCTTTAGTTATTTTGTTTAATTTCTTTTATTTTCTTGCGTTTTAAGATCCAGGTAATTGAGTGTTTAATTAGGTATTTTCTTCGTTTAGTTATTCAACTTTTGTACAATTATTTCATAGTTATTAGATATCTTGTATCATAGTGTATAGTATTCTACTAGTCAAGCCCTTTCATTTGATACCTTTATTGAGGGAGTAGTGAAAAAAATTAATAAATTCACCATTTCGTGGAGGCGGCCATTTTGGATTTGAAATTTTTCATAGTGTATAGTATTCTACTAGTCAGGCCGTTTCATTTGATACCAATATTGTGGGAGTTGTGAAAAAATACCGCCATCTTGTGGCGGCGGCCATCTTGGACCGATTTTCATCAAACATAGCTAAGAACACTCCCGACTTATTCACCTTTCAAACAAAAAAAACTAAATCAAAATCGGTTCATCCATTTGGGAGCTACGATGCCACAGACAGACACACACACACACACACACACACAGACACGTCAAACTTATAACACCCCGTCGTTTTTGCGTCGGGGGTTAAAAAGGTTTTATCCGTGTTCTATTAATACATTACAGTTAGCATACAGATACGATACAGCAGGAACATTGTATACTATTAATTATACACTATTTAAAAAACCTGTTCGATCAGAAAAGGGCTTAGAGGTAAAGCGATCACATAACCAAATAAAATAAGAAACATTCAATATTCATGAAGTTTGAAATTCCAAGTTGTCGTGCCCAAATTGCCACAATTACCTACCCGAAAATCCAGCATATTTTGAAAATGTTTTAAAACCATCATTGACCTTTGGTGTCGCTACCACATAAGTACCTTTTGCCATTTCAGTTTCCCCATTTATTTTCGGAGATTTTCTTTCTTGTAAATTGAAAATGATTAAAAGTTAAAAGTATAAATAAAACCGGAACTACTTTACAATACCTTTACGGGTCGGACAATGTATATTTTAATATATAAAGCTGAAGAGTTTGTTTGTTTTTTGCTTGAACGCGCTAATCTCATTTTAATATATAAAGATGAAGAGTTTGTTTGTTTGTTTGCTTGAACGCGCTAATCTCAGGAACTACTGCACTGATTTGAAAAACTATTTCCAGTGTTAGATAGCCTATTTATTGAGGAAGGCTCTAGGCTTTATATCATCACGCTACGCGGACGAAGTCGCGGGACTTTTTTGAATGGACATTAGCTGTTCAATCTTAACAGCGTAACCGAACTTGGTGGCGAGGCACCGAATGCCTCCAGCCAGGAGCAACTTCAAATTAAGCATCAGCAACAGCTAGGGACGGCTGGATCTGGTTTAAATTATTATTAGAGACTAATTTAAAGCTATTGGCTCGGCGCGGCCCGGCTCGAGCAAGGGTCGGGGGGGGGGGTTACCATTACTGGGTCTTCGCGACGGGCACGAAGTCGCGGGCAGAAGCTAGTACCTTATATAGCAGTGATAGCTTAGTGCCATGAACATTGGAATGCCAAATCATACATAGGTTCGAATCTAAGGCACGACTTATTATGTAAGGGCCACTTTTTTTGTGCGTGTGGAAAATCCTCATGGACTTCCGCCGCCCGGGGAGGCGGCGGGGCGTGTCGGACTCGACCCAGAGTGGGTAACCTACCGACTAAAAACCACACGGTATTCCTTCCTGCACGTTTGCGTCGGGGGTTACGGGAAACAGAAAATTCGTCCGCGGATCTAAGGGCCACTTGCACCAACTTCATAATTGTATATAAACACGATTTTTCATATAAATTTTATGTTTAAATATAATTTAAACACATTCAAGAAGTTGGTGCAAGTGGCGCGTATGTTAAGTAGAAGAGAATGATGATTGATTGCGTAAAAGCACATAGTGACACGTTATTAACTATTTTTATTTCAATGAGTAGGTATCTATTCTGAATTAGGTTTTATTTATTTATTATGTCGGCAAACGAACAGACGAGCCACTTGTTTGTAAGTTAGTAGTCATCGCCGTCCATGGACACCTGCAACACCAAAGGAGTTGCTGACGCGTTGCCGAGCTTTAAGAGCCCCTACGGACTGCAGATTGTCAGATTCGCAGTAACTGAGGGGAACTGGCTCTCACGCGCAAAAGTCTAAATACACACCAAGGCGTTTTACGATAGGCCAACAAACCGACAGATGGTACATACGAATTTTATATACACATAAGTACCTAATAAATTTTCACCTAGGTATAAAGAAAAAACTTCAATTTATACGAATCGTAAAACTCTAGGGAAATTTTACCCTGATATATTATTAGTATTGCAATCTTTACAGCTACCCTGTGGTTCCAACTACCTGCGTACAGATCACCCGTTACTTCCCGTGGGTGTCGTTAGTGTCGTAATAACAAGAGGACGAGAAAAAGATGGAATATACATCTTGTACCAATATGTTACATTACCGCGGACCAGATTTTTTAAGCTACGGTATTCATTATTGTATATCAATCATTATTGTGTTCCGGTTTGAATGAGAAACTTTGCAATTATATCTTTTGACGACCTCTGTGGTTTAATGGTTAAGTGGACTACTGACCACGAGGTCGTGGGTTCGATTCCCACAGGACTCAAATATTTATGTGATGAATATAAGTGTTTGTGTTCGTCTGGGTGTTTCTTATGTAATATAAGGATGTATTTACAGTATAGTAGTATATAAGTATTATAACCATTGTCTAGTACCCATAGTACAAGCTCTACTTAGTTTGGGACCAGATGGTGCTGTGTAAAAATGTCGCCGAATACCTATTTATTAAAAAAAAACAGCCTATTATATAAACGTTTTATTTAAAGCGGCAGTAGCCTAATGGCTAGGGCGTCGGACTTGCGATCATGTGGTTGCCGGTTCGAACCCCACCCATTGCACTACCGACGTGAACCCACTCGTAACACAAGCAATCTAGCTTAGCACGAGGGGTTAACAAGAATACTAGTAATGTGCGACCCGCATTGCTAGTAAGCTTTTTTTTTTAAAAAAAAAAACTATAGACTGCTGATCAAAATCACATTTTTGGGTTCGGAGACGTTTATATACCACTTGAAATTTTCAAAATATCTTCAATGTACAGACACAGCTTATTTACAATTTTATAATAGTAGAGAAGAGATATCTAGTAGATAAGTAATTTTTTACTACAAGGTAGCAATTAGCAGAACTAACCCTTGTAGAAGTTCTAGTTCGACCTAAATTTGGCTAACACACGCCGACCATACATTACATATTGAAGAAAGTTTTACGAACTAACGAACTATAGTAGTAGGTAGTAGGTATGAATTTCTAGAGGTTTCAGGAACTGCCCGAATAGACAAGCTCGCAAGCACGGCTGCTAAACGAGATGTCCTAACTTCGAATCCCAGGTCTAGTTGCTGGTTTTAGGTATTATAAAATTCATAGAAAAAAAACGGGGCAGATTTGAGTGTTCATGATTAGTCGGTATTAAAAGTAACAAGCCATTTAAAAAGTAAAAAAGATAGAAAGTAAGTGCTATAAAACTGTATGTAAGTACTGTAGTAAAAATTCGAAAGATTTTAATTTGGTTTCCGTTGCATATTGGCTTGTATTCCAGGAGTGAACTACGTCTGTTTTTATTAAATGTCCACTTCAAAACGGTTGCAAAAAATATAAAACACCAAGCGGAAATAGTCTCGGGAAAACACGCGCAAAAGTTTCTGAACAGTAAAGTTATATAGGATATTTATTTGTTTGAGGGTAGAACTAGGGTTGCCAACCGTACTATAATATACATTATAAAACAATATCTCTATCTATCTACAGATATTTCATTGTTAACACCCATTGCTGGATGAAAGCCTGTTTTCTATTTTGCCACTAGGTATACCTACTGAAATACTACTTGAATCTACGCGTATGTAAACATTCTATAACGTATTTTAGTTGCATAATTTTTTTGTTGCAAAATGGAAACAACTCCTTCATTCGTTTCGTAAAATACAATATTTAGTTGTACTGTATATTTTGAATCTGCCGGAAAAGCGGCAACCCTACTGTAAAAATCGTGTGGTTCAGGACTGTCCACAGCCCTTATCTTGATAAAGGATATGTCCCATGCTGTCACCATGGATTAACCCATAGATTTCATGTTATGGGGCGAACGGATTTGCCGTGAATTCATTCGGAGATTTCCTGGTACGAACTTTTCACTCTGACCTAAGCTTCTTCATAGGGTCGATGGAAATCCTATTAAAATTATGTACGTTTAGTATTCGCCATACCTGCCGAATTTTCCAGTGGATTAGAAGAAATTTCGGCAATTCATTTGTTTTATGTTGATAAGGGTAAGTAGAAATTAATAGGTTTATTTATGACTAGCTTCTGCCCGCGACGTCGTCCGCGTCGCTTAATGATATATAGCCTATAGCCTTCCTCAGTAAATGGGCTATCAAACACTGAAATAATTTTTCAAATCGGACCAGTAGTTCCTGAGATTAGCGCGTTCAAGCAAACAAACAAACTCTTCAGCTTTATATATTAATAATAGATATAGGCGGCAAACGAGCAGACGGATCACCAGATGGCAAGCGATTACCGCCGCCCATGGACACCCGTAACACCAGAGGAGTCGCAAGCGCGTTGCCGGACTTTTGAAAGGGTTTGGGACTCTGGTTCCCTCCCTCACTCGGCGAAACACACAGAGAGCGTTGTTCCACGCCGGTTTTCTGTAAAGCCGTGGTATCAGTCCGGCCGAGCTGGCCCATTCGTGCCGAAGCATGGCTCTCCCACGGTCAATGGTACTTTCCATTAATTAGACATGATTACAATCATAAATTGCCTCATATGAATCTACGAGCTAAGTGTTATTAGGATTTTCATGAAATTTTCATACTTATGCCTCTCTTAAAGCCATAATAATTACGAGTATGTACTTGAATCATATTCGCATAAAAAATGGCAATTTAGGAGGTTCCCAGAGTTTTAGTCTCAATGAAGACATTGATAAAAAAATATAAGAAAAAGCAATGATAGCTTAGTGATATGACTGACCATTGGACTGCCAATCGAAAGTCACGACTTTGAATTTTTCCTTCAATAGAATACTTAAAAACTGCCTCATTAGCCAAGTGGTCCTGAGCGCGACTGCTACGCTAGAGGTCCTGGGTTCGATTCCCAGGTCGAGTAAAGTGTTATTGGGTTTTTCTATGAAATTCCCAGTCGCAGCTCGGAGTTAGGAATTTGTGCCCGGTTAATGGCAATAGGCTCGCTCCCTATTACATGGGACCTAAACATACCGGCGAACTGTGGGTGTACATTAGTACGCCTCTGCCTAACCATTCGGGGAAGACAGGCGTGATGGTATGTTATGTTATGTTGTAATCTTAGCATTGAAAAAGCAAAAAAAAATACAAAAAGATAGTTAATTATTGATTGGGAAGTTGACATGGGTCGTTGATAAAGACTGAGTGGCAGACCGAACTCGAATCGAACGGCGAAGCGGCGCGGCGGGCGGAAGCTAGTAATATCATAAATATGTACTTGTGTAGGTATATTTAAGACTTACGGCCACTTGCACCAACTTCTTAATTAAGTTTAAATTACAATTAAACATGTATAAAAAAAATTGGTGCAAGTGGCCTTTAGAAGTCTTATCTTTTGTAAGTCGCATATAATATAACAGTCATTTTTAACAATTTCGAGAGAGACGAGATCCAAATATCGATGTAATTCGGCTTGACGAGTCGCTATTTTCAGTTGTCCGTATGTTCCCATTCCCATATTCCCCATATTGGGTAATATTTCATGTTATACTGTGTTTTGTTCCCAGCAAATAGTGGAATTTATTGCGACGGCGACAAGCGAGTTTATTATCATTTAGTTTATTGCTCAACCAGGAATGCGACAATATATTATCTCCCGATGATTGTTCGGATCGTAACGTGAATACAAATATGCCAATTTTGCCTTTGTCTGTATACACACAGTAGTATTATCGAACAAAATATAAGTAATTACCATTATACCATCACGCCTGTTTTCCCCGTAGGGTTAGGCAGAGGCGTACTTATTTATTTATGTACACCAGTTTTAGGGAGGGAATTTCATAAAAAATCCAATAACACTTTGCTCGACCTGCGAATTGAACCCAGGATCTCTAGCGTAGCATTCGCTCTAGTGTAGCAGTCGCAAATTGTGAAATAAGTACCTACCTACGCTTATTTGAAAAATATACATTTTATTGTTTTTATTAAGGGAATAAGATGAATTTCCCATGCACTATATTAAATGATCTTCCCCTTTATGCTTAAGTAGATGACTTGCGGGTGGCGTCAGCTCAACGTGAGAACTTCTAGACAGATAAATTGTAGCCGTTGAGTGATGGCTCGGGGTTGCCAACGTAAAAAAAGAGCGATGATTGACTTGTGGCCTACAGCCCTTAAAAGCATAAAGGCGTTTTTCAAACCATTTTCAGCACTTTCGTAATTACATTTGGCACGGTTATATTTCAGTATTTTTATACTGTGTTGGACAAGGTGTTGCAAATGAAATAATATTCTAACTGTATATTACCGTTCCCCCTAATAAAGTCCCTAAATACTTATTGCGTTGTTCTGTAAACATTTATGTTACACTCCAAGGATTCAGTCAACATTATTAAGTCATTAATAAATTAATAGTGATCAGTTATAACTTTGTTCTTTTTTAAACATTATCCCACATTAGGATTTTCTCCTGTGTCGTATATTATACATAGATATAATTATGAAGAAAAAAAGAATAATATTATTCAAGAAATTCATTGCTTAAGGTCTTGTGTCAGCTAAAGGGGAAATGGGGTAATGGAGAGTTCCAAGCGGGGGGCAACTAGATTGAAGATGTCTCCTCGTAAGATGCAAGAGCTAGTCGGTGTTCCATTCTATTAGTTTCATTCATGCTAGTGTTCTAATAGGGAACTTACAACGTGGGTAAGACAATATAACTTGAGTCCCATTTTGAACAGGCGAGTACCGACGTCAACTACTATGTTTTTAAACTGTATATAATAGAGTCGGCAGGCATTGGCATTGTCTCTTGACAATAATAAAATATTCGAGCTGCTCTTGAAAATTTTAATCAAAAAACATTGAGACTATTATTAAGTGCCCATTATTTAGTCTAGTCCTGGGATCAATTCTGATGACGAGCAATGTGTAACTGGGTTTTTCTATAAAGTTCTCAGTAGCAGCTCGAAGATTGGGATTTGTGCCCGGTTAATGGCAATAGACTCGCCCCTATTACATGGGATCTAAATACTTATACCGAACTGTGGGTGTACATAACGCCTTTGCTTATACCTTCTTGGAATTCAGGCGTGATGCTATGTTTTATTATTACACATGGGAGCTAAACATGCCAGTGAACTGTGCCTTATCCTTCGAGTGGCCGTAAACACAGATATCGTAGTAGGTACGTTTATTCTGTGATAAAATAAAAATATAAAATCCTAACCCACCTTTTAATACAAAACCAAATCCTACAACACAAATATAAAATTATATTTATTATTTTAATTAATTCCCTTTATTAAGCAACATAAATCAGGACGTATTATGTCAAATGACGCCTGGCGTTATTTTCAAATTCCCTTTACCGGCTTGTGCCGGTATTAGAGCAGCTTAAAGGGTCTAAAGACGTAATTGTATCAAGCGGACTTGAACGAGGTCAAGTAGATTAATACGCTGATGAAGGCTCGCATTCAAGCGAAGTTTAGGATTAACCAAAACGTTAAATAGGCTTTATCACGCTGTGCAATTACTGATTGCGATTTGCGAGGATCAGCCGAAATGACTTCATAAACTATGTAACATCATAAGCTCGTTTATCTGTCGCCTATAATCTCTTCTGCGGTAAGCTTTAACAAGTTTATTGCGACGAGAAAGAGGGTAGTTGACTCGTATCTAATTTATACAAAACTAGGTAGCTTCCTAGAGTTGTAGAGCGATTTGAAATAGCTTAAAACGTTCCTCATACATTACTCCGTCTATCAGTGAAAACTGCATGAAAATCAATTCAGTCGTTTTTGAGTTAAATAGACAGATTCGGCGGGGGACTTTGTTATAAAAATATATATAAGGATAACAAGCTTAGTGAAAAATTGATTTAATTATAACTTGCATACTAAGAAATCTAAACGTTTAAAGATTTTAGTGGGGTTATAGAGGGGATGCGGTCTCTTGCCTGCAAAGCAAGTGTTACAATAGAATTTATATAGCACACCGAAAATTTGTTGACACCACTTCTTCTTATAGTAGGTACGTTAATGGTCTAGCTAGCATATTATGAAAACGTGTAGGTTTATACCTACAATTGAAAACTATGAAAACGTGTAGGTTTATTGTACAATATTTGTTTATAATTCTGTTAAATAGTCTATTGGTAAAGAAACGTTTAATATAATTTCTACATAAAATAAAAATAAATTAGGTATAAAATATGCCTTATTACCCATGATCTTTAGCGTAGCAGTCGCATTTAGGACTAAATGCGACTGCTACGCTAAAGATCTTGGGTTCAATTCCCAGGTCTAGTAAGTATTATTAGTTTTTCTTATGAAATTCTCAGTGGTAAATTGAAATTTGGATGTATGCACGGTTAATGGCAATAGTTTTGCCCCATGTTACATGAAAACTAAACATACCAGAGAACTGTGGATGTGCATTTAGTCCTCCTCTGCCTAAACCTTTGGGAAACACAGGCGTTATGGTATGTATGTTGGTATAAAAAAAGGTAATTAAAAACTTCTTTAATTTATTTCTGGACCTAAAAAGATACTTCAGCAGCCGGGGTAAAAAAAGAAAACAGAAAAGAAAACACGTGTCCCAATTCTATAAGCGTTCCTCAGTGTCCATTTTTTATATTTTGCATTACACACAATTTCCCCACACCATTAAAGCTGGTTGCCCGGTTCGGTTGAGAGGGTAAAATGTGGAAAACCTAAACAAAATTTATGTTTTCCAGAATGTCACCCTTTATCGAACGTTTCCATACAAAATTCTGGGACGAGGCATAAATCGTAGAGTCGCCGGTCCGAGGACGGTTTAAGAGGATCGCCTTATTGGAGTGGGTCGCAGTGTGTTTTATACTGTTCATTCCGAGTTCCGACTAATGATTGGAGTCTCAAAGGCGAGAAATGGTTTGTGTTGAAAAGATTCATTGCTATCCAATGAGACATTGAAATGTCCAAATTTTTTTACCTTTGAGGGAAGAAAAAAAGTTAAGTAGCTAACTGATTTTAAAGGTCTTCGGCGTAAAGTAAATCATACGAATTTTTATTCTTGTCTCGATATTATTTGTCTGTAAATTAATTGAAATGAATAAATAAAAGTCGGGAATTCGCCATAACACCGACGGATGACGTCCTAACTAAAAAGATACCTCGCTATTTGTTGTACAGTCGACAAAAGAGTTATACAGGGATCAGGAGATCGACAATGATTTAGTAATCATTTAAGGTAAATGCACCTAATTCCGAGGGGTTCTAAAAATGGCACTTAATTCCGATGTATTTAGAATAACGGCATTTTAAAGCCATTTACGAGTTCTTTTTATCTACAAAATATGCTTTTCAATTAATAATTTATATGTTCGTCCTTCTTTGAACAAAGGAGTGCTTTACTGTGAATAGATTTTAAAATAAACGATTGGTTTGACGCGGGCAGCCGTTCCCAGTGCACGCTTCATACATTTTGGACCCAGTGCGCGTGAGAACTACGTTTTACTAAATAGTGTTTTAAACGTTAATTTTCTACTGTGTAAGTTTTTGTGTTTGTTGAAATATTGGAAGCGTTATATTTTGTATCTAAAACAATTGACATTTGAGTATTTTGTCCTCAAATTAAGGAGAAATTAGCTTTTTAAAATAACGCGGCATTAGGTGCCAAATATTTTAAGTGGTTCCTAATTACCGATGTATACCACGGAAATGCAATTTTATGGACGTTGTCTTTTTTACGAATTTTGAAAGCAGTTTATTGATTAGGGCCTGAATATTTTAGCTCTGATTACTTAAATAACCCGTAAATATAAAAATCTATTTCCGAGGTACATTATGACGCCACATTTACTAATTATAGCGCTTCAAAGATAGTCTATTTAATTACTTTATTGATTTGTTGTATACAAAAGTTAAGAATAGAAAATTAAGTTATTTAGGTGTTAAAATATAATTTTGAGTGGATTTTATATATTTTTCGAAACATCGCAATTGTACGTAAATTTATGTTTATACAATATTATAAATTATTTTACTTTTTATTACTCGGAATTGAAAAGATATGAGTGAGTATTATAAATCGCTTTTCCGATGTATATACGTCGGAATAAGGTTATATGAGCACCTAATTCCGTGGTGCTAATACGCGTTATATACAGATGTTCATTATTTTACGCAGTATGTTAAGCAGTTTTGTATGGTTTTAGTGCAAAAATAAATGTTTGCTCTTAATATTAAATTAAGTTTTAGTTAAATCATCTTAATCTGATATACTGAAATATTTTAAAACATATACTTATTACAATTTAATTAATCAAAACAAAAACTCATTTAATGTCGTTTGTTGTAGGATAACGTACCAATGCTGCCAGCCATCTGGGCACGTTACCAGACGACAGTGATGCCGATGAATACTTTGACGCGTAGCCGCGCCTCAGTTTTTTAGTTTTAGTTTATATAATATATATATTAATTTTATCTAAATAGTGTAAGTGTGTACGACGATACCAATCACTTATGTACATAGTGTGTAGAACGATGTCTTTATGTAAATAAAAACAAATGACTAAATATGTACAACATTACCTATGTAAAATAGCGCGTAAGACGAATAGCTTTAAGAATTCTGTTCCTTAATAAAACTTATCCCTTCCATGAACGTTGTAATAGTAAAATAAAGATTATTTGGATTGTTGTTTTCTTATAAGACTCCAACTAGATTAGTAAATAAGAATATAAATAGTATATAGTAAATAGGATATAGAAATATAGTTACATAATATTCTATTGAATAAGTGTAAATGTTGAGGATTTAATAAAGCACTACTTGCGACCCCCCGCTCACGTAATATAAGAGCGCGCGCTAGCCGCGCAGATTCAGTCATCAAGTAACCGGCGTGGGGGAAACAAGTACGAATAATACAACAAATGAAGCCTTCTTATTTCTTCCTGCCTTCAGACGTCGCCAATCCCAGCGGGTAATGTGCAGTCGTGCACAGTAAGTATATTAGTGTAATAGGTTTAAGTTTTTGTTTTTACGTATACTGTAAAAAGGAGTTTTAGTTAATATAATTATGATGTTATAACTTAGTATGCAAACCAATAAAGTATAAGTATAATAAATAAATATACTTGATTTTAAAACACCATGTATCATTATCTCTTCGTAATTTTGTAAACTCGGAATTAGGAACCAAATGCATCGGAATTAGGATTTTTGCATCGGAATTAGGGGATTCTGACTGTTTCATGTTTTTATATTATTTAAAAAAATATTGAGCTTTTATTGTAAAAATGTGAGTATATTTCAAAAATAAGATAAATAATGCATCTGATAAAAATAGCCAGTTTTACAGAAAGGCATTATAAATACTTAATTTTTAATGTCCTTCTGAGTTTTGGTGAAAATACCGCGGAATTAGGTGCCTTTACCTTATCGCACAATTTGTGTCAAACCGCAAAGTCTTGATTAAGACGTGAAGCAGTATTCGAATCTAAGCGATGCACCTCTGACTTTTCGCAGACATTCGTGCGTATTAATAGTTAATTATTATTATGAATAGTTAATTATTAATAGTTAGTATTAATTGTGAGGAAACCTACATGTCTGAGAGCTTTTCTCGACAGCTTGCTAGCAGCCAGCTTTTTTGGCTAGCGTAGGTACTGGACTACTGCCTAATCCCTGTCACTCTGAGAGGAGACTCGTGTCTTACAGTGGGACAGTACATATAATGGATTGATTATGTTCTTTTATATACGTTATGTCATGTCAAGACGTAGATAATATATATATTATGTCAAGGCGTTGTCTGTACACCTAATTCTTATGTCGACTGTACATCTTTTGCATAAAATTGCGCAATGCCAAATTCCTACTTCTCAGTTTTCCGAAAACCAACTAAAGTTGCAAAGTTAAAACTCAGTGAAAGCAAATAGTCTGTTACAGCTGACGAAGATTAAATTTAAATGGGGAAGTTTGAAGAACTATCTCCTTTAAGATTGTTGGATTGACGGCGCGAGCCAATTGTACTCTACTCCATTAATGCAATGGAGAACCAATACTGTTTAAATCCAATTTCAAGTTTAAATACATCCTCAATAGCCAAGTGGTCCGGACCGCGACTGCTACGCTAGAGGTCCTGGGTTCGATTCCCAGGTCGAGCAAAGTGTTATTGGGTTTTTCTATGAAATTCCCAGTACCAGCTCGGAGTTAGGAATTTGTGCCCGGTTAATGGCAATAGGCTCGCCCCCTATTACATGGGACCTAAACATACCGGCGAACTGTGGGTGTACATTAGTACGCCTTTGCCTAATCCTTCGGGGAATACAGGCGTGATGGTATGTTAAATACATTTGAGAAATTAAGAAAAGTTAGCTGAATTCATATTATTTTCATACCATATCACGTCTGAAGAGTTAGACACAGTTCATCCACAGTTCGCCGGTATGATGAGGACCCATGTAATAGGGGGCGAGCCTATTGCTATTAACAGGGCCCAAACTTCGAGCTGATACTGAAAATTTCATAGAATAACCTAATCACATTATGCTTATCATGGGAATCGAACCTAAGATCTCTAGCGTAGCAGTCGAGCTTATGACCACTAGACTATTAAGGCAATTAATATTAATTTCAAGATCGACGTTACGAATGAGTTTCATCCATTTTAAGTTTCAAAATAAGTATATTTTAAATATATTCTGTTTTTTCTTTTCTTGGGCAAAGATAAAAAATAAAAAAAATAAAAATACCATCACGCCTGTATTCCCCGAAGGGTTAGACAGAGGCGTACTAATGTACACCCACAGTTCGCCGGTATGTTTAGGTCCCACGTAATAGGGGGCGAGCCTATTGCCATTAACCGGGCACAAATTCCTAACTCCGAGCTGCTACTGGGAATTTCATAGAAAAACCCAATAACACTTTGCTCGACCTGGGAATCGAACCCAGGACCTATAGCGTAGCAGTCGCGCTCAGGACCACTTGGCTAATAAATCAGTTTTGGGCAGTCTTGGGCAAAGAAAAGTGCTTTATACATTTTTTACAAAATATTTTCATATTGGAATCGAAACAAAACTCTTAGCTAAAATAATATAAATCTAAATGGATGTCTGTCTGTTTGTCTCGGAAAAAAATCTTGCGAAGACATAATAAATGGTGGTATGTATACAGATACTCATACATTAGGAATGAGATAATTCTCAAATCCCGGAACACAAAAAACGTATAGACGAATAACGTAAGAAAAGGGACCGATTTCCCGTTATTGAAATCCTCCATCTTTATCATCGCCCTTTGATTCGAGCGAGAGCGGCTAACAGGTGTCATATTTCAATAGAACTTTTTTCCCTTCCTTAATTCGATCCAGCAAATGATTTGGAAAGGCCCGATTGGATGACGTCATTATTTATTATGTGTTATGGTTGTATAGCCATAGAAAACGGAAGGAAAATGTCGGGATCGGGAAAAATAAATTATTAACTTTTCACGGAAACCTGCTGGGAAACTACATTTGCTTTACTAAGGAAATAAGATGTAGACGTTTTGAATTGAAAAAAATATTATTTTAGGACCTGATTATATTATTTATTACCTAAAAATATACGAGTATATAGGCCTCTGTTTAACTCTTCAGAAGAATACAGTACAATTTTAACACTGCTCAACTTGGGAATCAAACTCAAGACCTCTAAATCTAAAGAATCTCAAATCTCAGAAGAAAAGAAATCTCTAAAGAATAAAGTAGTGTAAAAAATTATAACGTAAATCTTTAAACTAATAAAGCATATTGCAATTATACACGTCTAATAAGGCACATTATTTGCTGTTTAAAGCAAATAAACATTTCCTTCCCTGTTTTACAGCAAATTTTAGCATGAAATATAATAACAAAAGGCTCTTACACATCGCTTGATACATGACATTAAAGATCGTGTTAACTTCCCCAGTGCAGTGCTATAGCAGTGTATGTATGTATTATAATACATAGTGTTACGGCATTACGGTTACTGGATCTTGGATCCCATAACTTGTATGCGAGGCTATAAAACGAGCGAATAAATACTTACGTTTTTGGTCCGTCTTGGTTATTCTCGCTATTATTAGAGAAGCTCTCTCAGCTACGAATTTAAATTCTCCCCGAACTTAAAAACATCCAACTTACAAAGTGTGTCCGATATTATTTTTGATCAAGTATTAATTCATAGATTTATAAGCTTGATTTGAATAGAGAGAAGTCGTATAATTAATTTTAATTATGGTTTACTCTGTAGATATAAGTACCAGCACATTGCGTAATTTTTATAATGCAATGTACCTACACTATATTCCTATTTTGTCAAAACAAATAGAACTTCCTGTGTTAAGAAAATATACTTTGCAACAATAGATAACTCAAGTAAAAGCTTATACCATACAGTTAAGTCAAGTGACAATGAAAAGGAATTATTTAAAAATCAAATACATAAAAATAAATATACTATGTAGTTACATACTTTGTATCTTAAAACATTTCACTCGGGACATTAAACTTTTCACGGAAGAAACGTTGGGTGGAGGTGAGCAAGGAAACATACTTGGAATGGCCCGCCACCGATCGTTCACTGTAGGTGAACGAGCGATCCGTCAATGCCACCGCACTGATTTTATTTACGGAGAAAGTGCCCTGATTTGTATTACCTACGTGTATGAAGGCAAGTTTTCCTCTATTATTGAACCTAATTCAGAAAGAAAATTGGATATTCGGACTGAAAAATCATGTGACATTTTTTAAATGACCTATTCAATTAATGGCTAAGCGTATTGAAGTTAGTAAGTTGATAGAACTCTATTCTTAAAATTATGTGTGGCTAATTTTAGTTTAATTAAATGAATTATGTTTATTTCAAATGCCGTTCTTCGGTTGGAATATAAGAAACGACTTCCTTTTTTTTGTTTTTGCTCTAAAGAATTAATCTGTTGATTAATTTATCTCCCCAAGGATTCATCGTTAATTTCCTAGCCCCACCTTGTATTATGAATGCGGGCACTAAGTTCAACTATCACAATTCCAAACCATTAAACACTACGAAATACCGCTTACAATGTTGAATTTACACCGTGTAATATTATTCTCTTACACGTATTAGGTGTTTAAAGACATTTATGTCAATTATTCACAGTACATTAGCCGTAATGTGCTGAGCGAACAATAAATTGAGGGAAAAAAATTCAATACGCGTTACTTAGCGCGCAATAATACTTTCTGTGCAGTCATCTTTTGCTTCATAAATTTTTGAGACGGTATATCAAAGTGCTCTGAGGTGTCGCTGTCGCATAAGTTCGGAACACCAAAGCCATTTTAAGATCACAACCGAGGTTGTTTTTTGGAACTGGTATAGGTTAATCAATACTTATGAATAGCTGGCTTCATGGAGCGTATCTTTCGCGTCACTGACAATTTTTAATATAATTAAGTGTTATTTGTGTAATAGTCTTTAAAAATATTTTACAAGCTGTGATTTAACTGGGAACCTATAGCAATAAAAAAAAGTGTCGGTGGATTCATTAAATTTAAAACAATCATAGTACCTATTCCTATATTATAATTTATTTGAAAGTGGTAACACTCTACCTTTTTGGCTGTAACCCTTTCCCCGCAAAACCTGCCATTAATAATTATGTATACCCACTGCGACATTCTATGGAGCCAACCCTTCATTGAGAATTCTGTTGGCAGACAATAAATTTCAAATTAACAAATTTCTAGCAAATTGAATTTATGGTCCTCTCAAAATGTAGAAACCCAAATTCAGTAGGAAACTTTGTAATTGGATTGGAAAAATATTTTTCTTTAGTTGTGTCAATTAATATCGGTCATGGCAAGTTTTGAATTTATATAAAATTACTAGCTTCTGCCCGCGACTTCGTCCGCGTAGCGTGATGATATATAGCCTATAATAGCCTTCCTCAATAAATGGGCTATCTAACACTGAAAGAATTTTTCAAATCGGACCAGTGGTTCCTGAGATATGCGCGTTCAAGCAAATAAACAAACTCTTCAGCTTTATATATTAAGTATAGATAATAGAACTGGCTTTCCCGCCATCATCTAGTTATTCCCAATTCCCTGGGAAAATCCTTCCTTAGCTACTAATATGCTAAAAGTAGTAGTAGCTAGTTTATAACCTAGGAACCTAAATCCCAATTTTAAACTTTGTGGGATATGCAGTGTCTGGCAATTCGTGATTAATTTAGTGGATGAGTATTTTGTTTTTAATTGTAATGATAGATTAGAAAAATGTAACAAAATAGGTTATATTTCTTTATCATCAAGTAAAAAATTTCAAGCAGAAGCAGACTGCTCCAATGACTCCTAGCGACAAAAATTTACAATTTGAAACATATTTTTTTTGAATTTCTTGATGATGTTTTGACAACCCTACGAAAACTGACAAGAGTTTCAACTTTCAAACACTGATATTTTTTAGCCACTCATCGCCAACGAAATCATCTTTTTACAACTACGAGGGGTTAGTTGTAAGAAGTTGCAGGGTTAAGTTATCACGTGCGGGGTAGCTGGCGAGGTCCCAGCGAAAGTTGAGCTAAGACAAAGCTATAAATATCCTGCAGTGTGCGCGTCCAATAAATTAATGTTGCCAGTATTAAAGGACGCACACCACAGGTTACTGCGGTGTATTAACTTCCTCTATATACCTACCTACTTTAACTTTTTATTTTGTATGTTGTGGTCAGTTTGCTTTAGGTTTATACTGTATTTAATTGAGATAATAATATGACATGTTTCAATTAATGTTTAATGTTTAATTTTAACTAGCTTCTGTCCGCGACTTCGTCCGCGTGGAATAGTTAATTGGTCTTAGCGTGATGATATATAGCCTATAGCCTTCCTCAATAAATGGGCTATCTAACACTGAAAGAATTTTTCAAATCGGACCAGAGATTAGCGCGTTCAAGCAAACAAACAAACTCTTCAGCTTTATATATTAGTATAGATAGATATAGTATAGATTGATCTCCACTATCTTATTTCCCCTTGCCCTTTTTACTAGCGAACGACATCGATTCATGGTGGACTTTCCAAAAACCCGAACGAAACGCTAAGTCTATTTTTATCATAGTGTACTGCTGAAATGTGCTTCCCGAGTGGGTCTTCCCCGATAGTAATAATCTGGGTGTGTTAAATCACGAGTGAATCGCTTTTTTCTAGGCAAGTAGTTCCAGCGTAGAACGCAGTTTCATTAGGCAAACTAGAGGTCAAACTTCAGCATATCACAAATTTAAAAAAATATAGTTTTACTAAAATGAATGGCTCATAGAATTACCACAATGAACAAAGTTAGGCAGCGTTTGCTGCGGGTAATCTGTGAATGGTTAACCATTCTTAAAATATCGAATGCAAGGAGTGCATCAAACAAAGGCACGGACATTATTGAACAGCCCCTCCATATCCCCATTGGTCCTGGTTGTCATACGAACACCTATGATGATACTTAGAATACCAAAAAGCCTGACAACCAGTCTTTCCTTCGAATATCGATATTTCCCAGAAATTGGGGTGCGAAAGTCTGTCGCTTAGTGTAAAATATTGTATAATATATTCAACCTTATCTGGTTACTGTAAGTGTACATAAGCACACTTCTGCCTAATTCTTTAGGGAATACAGGCGTGACGATATGTTATATTATGTAAATGAAAAATAATTCATACAAATTAAAAATATCATTTCAAAGTCGGCAATATCTACAACATTGTGTTGTAACAAGATTATACCAGTTTCCAGTGCATTCAGTATCATTGTCTCCCGATTTTGATGAGGCAGCGCTGTTCAGTCCCGGAATACACAAGTTTATTGTTTATTTACAATCACATAACCATATCAAACGAGCTGCAAGTTGAGATTTACGATCGGATACAGTTTCGATCAACAAACTAGTTACTTCGCTACGATTGTTTTGTTTCAGGAAAGCTATTAATTTTAGTAAAGTTTACTATGTGCTAATCTAGCTCTGTTTACAACTTTTATAAAAAAAAAAAAATACGTCACGTACCATCACGTCACGTTCATACCGACGTTCGTACCATACGTCACGTTCCTCGCAGGGTTAGGTAGAGGTGAGAGGTATACTACATTTAGTCAGTACGTTCAGGTCCCATTTAATAAGCTTATTACCATTAATCGGGCAAAAATACTTCTGTTACTGAGAATTTAATAAAAAACCTAATAACACAACTTACTGGCCCCGGGAATGGAACCCTGGACCTCAAGCTTAGCAGTTGCGACTACTACACTAACGAGAAATTAAATTACGTATGTTTTACCTACATTTATAAAACACTAGCTTCTGCCCGCGGCTTCGCCCCCGTGGAATTCGGTCTGTCATCACATCCCACGGGAATGGGATAAAAAGTGTCCTATGTCCGTCTCCTGGTTCTAAGCTACCTCTCCACCAATTTTCAGCCAAATCGGTTCAGCCGTTCTTGAGTTATAAATGGAGTAACTAACACGACTTTCTTTTATATATATATAGATTACAATTCAAAAGAATGTTAGGGAGTGACCGCACAATAAATAGGCCCTAACAAACGAATTTTTGTAAACGTAAGCAATTTTGTTATCCTAACAAATTATTGGTAAAAGTTAAATAACAGAAATTTACCTAATTTTAGCGTACCTAGGTAGACACCTACTAAGTTAGTTTTAGCGTACCGCATGCTAAAGATTTGGTCAGAACATCGCCTTCAAAGACATCACTTTAGTAAAAAAGAACGACCTCGGGCAGGATTTGAATCTGCGTCCTCTGGTTAGGTTATGTCAATGCCTGTGATATGGAATTTCTCCTCCACATTATCTTTTTATTTTTCTACCCATTCCTTTCACCCTCCTGTGGAAAGGAGACCGATGCTAATAAGCGAATAGACAAGTAAACGAGAAGTTATAGTTGATAATAAAATCTATATAAGCCTATGTCACATTGGCCTAAGATATCAAAGTCGTGAAGCAACTTACCGTATGAGGCTATCAGGAGTATTCAGGAGGTCTTTGTCACGGCTGACTACGCCTTAAATTCCGCATATATCATAGTCTTTAGCACTCAATCCCTAACAAGTTCGCTCGAGGTTTCACACGCGAAATTTTTCACAGATTGATTATAATACAGCTTCTCATACGCGTACTTGACATGAAGTTTGCAAAAAGGTAAAACTTTTCTTCTGTTCTCAATAATTAGTGATTACTTGGCATACATTTAAAAGTAATAAATTTGTTATAAGCTACGAATTAAGGATTATTCATGCAAACTGCATTTATAACTAGGTTTCGAGTTTCTCTTGTGGAATTAGAAATTAAATATTGAAACGTGGTACAGCAACATACGTTGCTTGCCCCCGGGAGCCATGTATTTCTCAGATATTATAAGCGTTGGTAGACGATAATTTATATACGTGGTAAACCAACAAATTCTTCAGTTTTATCCTATTCTTATAACTTTTATTTTTTAAACTCCCTGAATTGTCTAGAGACTGCATGAGCGGTTGCTTTGCATGATGTCCTGAATTTGGTTCTTAGGTCGAGTAAAATTATTTTAAAGAAGGAAAGATTCGACTCGCAGGCAGGATTCGAACCTGCGTCTTCTGGCTAGGTACGCCAGACGCTATGACCTCTAAGCCACCGCGAGTCCCACACTCCCACCTGCCATGTCGAAGTTTTTTTGTAGTTGGACTCATTATTGTCATTTATAATCTTTATATTCTTTCTATTGGTTGAGCGAGCATTAGTTTCACGCGGTCTGTCATTCACTTATTACGCGCCTAATGCTACATATTTTCTTATAATTAGGGGTGTACTGATTGACCGAGCTGCCTCGCGAAGCAAGTGCTCGGTCAGTACGGCTATTCAATCTTAATTTCCATAAGCTTTCTTCATTCTTATTTTCCCATATCGAAAGCTTCTCAAAACGTCGTATTTTTATATAACGCTATGATTATGTATGTCCCGCTTTGTTTATACAAGTTTTTAATAAACCGAGTCATTTTTTATTGATATTTATACTAGGCTACCTATTTCTAAATGGTAATAACTAAAATGTACAAACCTACATTTAGGGCCACTTGCACCAACTTCTGAAATATGTTTAAATCGAATTTAAACACAAAATGATAATAGAAAATTGTGTTTAACACAATTTAACCACATTTAAGAAGTTGGAGCAAGTGGTCCTTAGTATGGGAGGAGCCGCGCCGTGCCCTCGTCGCTGCGGTGGGAGACGACCTGTCGCTGCCGGCCGTCGTTCGATCTATGGTCGGCGGCGCGGCGTCTTGGGATGCAGTGATCGCCTTCTGCGAAACAGTCATCTCGCAGAAGGAAGCTGCGGAACGGGAGAGGGAGAGTGTGAGCACTAACCCGATCCGCAGCCGGCGCACCGGGCGTCGGCGGAGGGCCGACAATGCCCTCTTCCGGCCTCCATAAATGGGTCCGGCGGTGGCGGACGCGGGGACGTCCACCACACCCCCCCTTATAGGACCCGAGGTGGTGGCACGTAGTGTTCCACGCGCGCCCCTCTAAGGCGATAGGGGGGAGTCCAACGCCTCACTCCCCCCCTACACAATCTGCAGACGGGGCCCGCTGCAGCGGGCCGGCACCAGTCGGGGGCCGCGGACGAATTCTCTGTTTCCCGTAGCCCCCGACGCAAACGTGCAGGAAGGAACACCGTGTGGTTTTTAGTCGGTAGGTCACCCACTCTGGGTGGAGTCCGACACGCCCCGCCGCCTCCCCGGGCGGCGGAAGTCCATGAGGATTTTCCACACGCACAAAAAAAAAAAAAAGTGGTCCTTAGTCGGCTAACCATCGCTTTTGAATCTATTCAGCATTGAGATCAATAACAGTGAGTATGGATTGTTAAAAAGTTATTCGCTATCAGTGTCGAAGATAAATACGAGTGCCGTTTAGGTTAATTAAACTAGAAGTATACAGTACTGCAGTTTAATTAATTTTTGAGGTTTTTTAAATGCCACGGAGTATGTATAAAACATACTGTATTTTCTTGACTCTCGTGGCGTTGTCCACATCACAACTCTGGTAAAACTTGCCTAAAGGATTACAAGTAGAAAATTTCGCAATATGCTAGTTAGAACATTTAAAGCAAGTTATAAAACTTGTACGCTATATACCTAGTTAAAGTTAATTTCCTTGGAGAACCGCTTCTGATGATGTACGTTCCTTTGTATGTCTTCCTTTATTAATTTTCTTTTGTCAGTCCCAGTGAAATGAAAGGGTCTTAGAGTGAAGAAAATATCATTAATTTTTTATTGCACAATGCACTATAATTTATGTACGACGTTTACATTATTGTTGACATTTAGATATTATTAATTAATAAAAAAGGCATAAATAAAGGAAAAATCTAAGAATATTTTCTGCAATATCAAACATTCGTCCTCCCGTTTACTGTATTGTCAACAACATCTATTTCCCATCTAGTCGCAAACTAAGCAGAGCTTGTACTATGGGTACTAGACAATGGATATAATACTTATATTTTTTTTTTGTAAATACATGCTTATAACACATAAGAAACACCCAGACGAACACAAACACTTATATTCATCACATAAATTTTTGTGTCCTGCGGGAATCGAAACCGATTCTCCGGTCCTCACGACCTCATGGTCAGCAGTCCGATACTCGAACCACTAAACCACAGAGGTCGTCAAATCTAATGATAACACTCACTCAATCTATTGATACTCATACATAGTTCATAACATACCATCACGCCTGTATTCCCCGAAGGGTTAGGCAGAGGCGTACTAATTCGCCGTTCGCCCAAAGTTCGCCTGCATGTTTAGGTCCCATGTAATAGGGGGCGAGCCTATTGCTATAAACCGGGCACAAATTCCTAACTCCGAGCTGCTACTGGGAATTTCAGAGAAAAACCCAATAACACTATGCTCAACCTGGGAATCGAACCCAGGACCTCTAGCATAGCAGTCGTGCTCAGGACCACTTGGCTAATGAGGCAGTTAATTTGTCAATATTACCATATTTTTTTTACTAAATTTGCAATTTTCTTGTTTCAATTCCACCAAAATAAATCAAAAAGTTTTGAAAACTGTTCGGAATAGGTACTAATGCCACTCAAAACCACAAAGTTTGACTCGGTAAATGTGTGCCTACGGTCGTGTTTTGTTTATTACAAACATAAGTAGCACACATTGATTTCTGAAGCTTACGCGAATATCAGACATATTGAAATAAAACAACTTTACGGATTATATCGTGTTATATTAGTATTAAATACAATACAAATCCCGACGTTTCGGACCCTTTACAGCGTCCATGGTCACGGGCAGACTGAGGTGTCATGCGTCCTATCGTTGCATTTATTGAACAGCTCCCCTCCATTAACCCTTTCACTTTTACATTAATCATTTGTTATTTGATTCGTGCAGAATGAGCTCACCGTATCTTTCTGTCTTGCAGTTCTGGGCGTGCATTTAGACCTAATAGAATCTATAATAGGGTTCCAAGCAGGTGCCAATACCCATCCGTCCTCTCTGTTGAAATTTGGGTGCTTTTTGATCTCAATGGCCTCACGAATCATCCTGGGTAGGAATCGATTTTCTTTTCCTACCCAGGATGATTCGTGAGGAACCCTATTATAGATTCTATTAGGTCTAAATGCACGCCCAGAACTGCAAGACAGAAAGATACGGTGAGCTCATTCTGCATGAATCAAATAACAAATGATTAATGTAAAAGTGAAAGGGTTAATGGAGGGGAGCTGTTCAATAAATGCAACGATAGGACGCATGACACCTCAGTCTGCCCGTGACCATGGACGCTGTAAAGGGCCCGAAACGTCGGGATTTGTATTGTATTTAATACTAATATAACGCGATATAATCCGTAAAGTTGTTTTATTTCAATAAGTAGCACACATTTGCTGTATACCGCCCCAGACATCCCCGCTCATCCGCCGTATCCCACATAATTATATTTTCTCTGGCACCCGGGCCGTACCCAACGGAGCATGGGGATTTATGCTTCCACCCAGATTTATAACCAGATTTATGCTTTTCTTCATATTAAATAGTATCCCAAGTTTCTATACGGCATTTATAGTTTTATTTATTTCTTAAAATACGAGTATAGCTTTAATACATGAATAACTTGATTGAGCAATCGGCTTCGGCACTAGGTACAGACCGCAGCTTCAATTCTTGTAGAGAACAAATATTTTTGTAGCTTATGGAAAATTCTACTATGGCAAAGTTTGATAAAATATATATTGATATTGCTGTGTCCACGTGGCTACTAAAAACTGGAATTCGGAACGAATAACAGAAATTCGGTATTCTAATACCAGGTTTATCCGGGAAATTATTTAGTATTTTGTAAAACAGACATCTTTGTTTGTATTTGAACAAAAAACAATATATTAATACAAACATAGGTAGTTTAAGCCGCATGGAATGGAAAATATGTATTGTTCGCAGCTTAGTGTTACCAGAAAATTAATTATAATTTCTGGTATTGGGGATGTTATTGTTTAATATCACGTAGTTAATAAAGTCTTTATTAATGGCGTGAATTTAATCCAATATAATCTGGATTGATGGTCCGCTTCAATTTATTAACAGTACTGATTAACAGGTTTGCAAACGTATAATAAAACCTCATTTGTATCGGCTATTCCTTTTTTTATTAAATTTAATTTTACATTGTAGACTCAATAATCTAGTGGCTTAGCAAAGTGTTATTGTTTTTTTTATGTTTAGAAAGTACTTAGTAGTTTAGAATTTATTTCACTCCTTATTACATGAGAGTTGAGACCTATAAATAAATATACTAGTGAACTGTGGGTTACCACTACTTTACTACATTAGCATCTAACCTTTCAAATTCATAGGCGTGGCAGGTAGTTATATTGGTTATCAATGAAACCTTTGAACCATTAATTATAAATTGAATTTCTATATGTTCATATATTTTATTTGAATACTGTTTGTTTAAATGAGTTTGTAAGTAATACTCATTATTATGTTCTTATTATTAATTAGCTTTTGCTCGCGGTTTCGGTCGTAGAATAAAATATCACATTTTTGGATTTGGAGACGTTTGTATACCCAGCCGGCCAAGGGCGTCGCCAAGGGGGGGCAGGGAGGGGCAGCTGCCCCCCCCTAGAGATTCTAAAAAAAGTTGCCAAATATAATACAACCAAAGTCCTAAGTCTGAGTTGATTTGTTTGAAGTTTTGTACACTTATTCAAATTCAAACTCCTTTTTATTTTATTTTTCTAATAAATGTTATTATAACTCATTTACAAGTTCTTTATTGCATAGTCAAGAGCTCGTGCTCGTGTAGCTTTACACATTGGACTCTGTAGGTACTATCACAGAATATATATGTATATAGTACTAAGATACTGTTGTTATTACAATCGCTGTAGATGTAAGGCTCGTAGTAAAAGTGAAAAGTTTCATGTGCTGTCGACTTTACCTACAATTCATACCTACTTTTCTCATTCATAGAGAATGAGAAAAGTAAGAATTGTAGTAGGTAAAGTCAACTTGCCCCCCCCTGCGCCATCGGCTGGCGACGCCCTTGCAGCCGGCTTGCTTTTTTTAAATAACGTCAATGTACAGACACAGCTTTTATACGTTTTTATAATAGTAGAGATTATTATTAATAAAAACCAATCCAACTTTTATTAATAAATGCAAATTCGCTTTTAACGTTCAATCCTATTAATTTAATAATTAATAATAATAGATATATTATTATTAGTAATAATAAATTAATAGTAACAATTATTATTAATTAATTAATCGTTAATATAGCATCATAAAATACAAAATTGAATATTATTGAAGTTTTGTTTACAAAAACGTTCACAACGTGTCCTATAAAATCCATCGTTCTCGATGCCATCCGTATAAAATATCTCAGAAGAAAATATAGCTCGAAATTTTAGCCGAAAATAGCCGAACGTTTCCGAACAGCGACGGAACGTGTCGAAAGCGGCCGAGCGCGCGTCGGAAAATTTATTTACCTGATGCCCGGGTCACATATTATTTCTATGGTCTTTATTAGGGAAGCCTTTTACCAAGAAGGGTCAGGAAACTGCCTTTAATAGGTACTTTCGTTGTGGACCCAGTAATGATACACAGAGTGCGTGAATTTGAAGATTTTAGAAAAAATCTAGCTGTATCCCATGGTGTTTACACGCGTTTATCTCTATAAATTCATATTTTTAAACCCTGCGAAATGGAACATACAATAAAATTCAAATGAAAATGAAAATCACAGATAAAATAGGCTTTTCGTTTGACAATAAATAATTTTCAGAAGGACGGGAATTCTAAAAATAGTTATTTATGAATAGGCATACAATAAATTGCCGTTTTCACATATTTTGGAATGACAGACAGACACTAATTTGATTTATCGGTAGATATTCAAATGCGCTGATGCGAGTTAGCAGTTTGCATCAGACGAGCCTCCATAAGTGACGATATTTAAATAACTATAGATATTTATATGAGGTGCTTATTTTAATTCTAATGGAAGAAAAATAAAGACGTACGAATAACGACGGAGTTAATAAGACGTGGTGAGCATGATTTTATGTTGACAACCAGGTAACATAACAAGCTTATAACTTTGTGATTTTTGTGATACAGTTTTGAAATTTTGTCCATATTTTTTTTACATAAACATAGACATACTAGACATGTGTCTCGGGTTTTGCGTATAGGAGCTAAAATGAATGTTGTATATCCATACTAATATATAAAGCTGAAGAGTTTGTTTGTTTGTTTGTTTACTTGAACGCGCTAATCTCAGGAACTACTGGTCCGATTTGAAAAATTCTTTCAGTGTTAGATAGCCCATTTATCGAGGAAGGCTAATAGGCTATATATCATCACGCTAAGACTATAAGTAACTATTCCACGCGGACGAAGTCGCGGGCGGAAGCTAGTAAAATATAAGCTTGTGTAAAATTATCTTCCTAGCAAAATATTTTCTTTTAAGCCATGCATCTTTTTCCACATCCTCTCTCGGTACTATACGAAGCGAGGACTGTATCTCTTTTAGGCTAAGAGAATGGAGCCCTATTTTCCAGCGCACGCCTCTTTTGTTTCGTCCACATTCATTAATCTATACGCCGAGCTCTTAGCCTACGGCCTGCAAGCACTCAACGCTCTATACAACATTGCTCGTAGTGAACATATTCCTTTACTTTTATAACCTACTAGCCTCTGCCCGTGGTTTCGCTCACGTAAGCTATATCAGGAGTAAAAATGGAGAAACCAACATTGATGATCTCTTCTTTGTATGGGTTCTATACATCAGGGAGGTCAAGCTGTATCTCAGGATTCGTTTAATTAATTGAGATAAGAAGTTCACCAGTTTTTAAGTTGGAGCATATACTTTCTAACAGTGATAATCTATTGAGCAGTTTTTGCTCCAACCCGTAACAAACAGACAAGAATTTTAATAATCACATTTTCGGATTCGGAGACGTTTATATACCATAACCCACGTGATTTTTTTAAATATCTTCAATGTATAGACACAGCTTTTTTACAATCTTATAATAGTAGAGATTTATTAAGTTTAACACTTCTCACTAATGGCTGAGATAGGTTCAGAAGTTAGTGGATTACCTAGGATTTGATGTGCAGAAAACTACTTTACCCATCTAAAACTTATTTAAGTACCTTCCCATGAACGAATACTTACAATCTTATTCGTTTTATATTCGTAAAAAGTAGTTAGGTATCTTTGAATCTATGTACCTACATATCAGAAATCTGATGAGCTTATTTACTGACTTTTTTGGTGAAATTTTAATGGCGAATTTGGTATGTTTTTTGTAGCAATTCAACAATAATAATAATATCTATACTAATATATAAAGCTAAAGAGTTTGTTTGTTTGTTTGTTTGTTTGCTTGAACGCGCGAACCTCAGGAACTAGTCCGATTTGAAAAATTATTTCAGTGTTAGATAGCCCATTTATTAGGAAGGCTATAGGCTATATATCATCACGCTACGCGGGCGAACTCGCGGGCAGAAGCTAGTATTTTAAGTATATGTATTTAAAGCTTACGAATGTAAGCTAATGATATGTAATGTAAAGCAATATGATAATAAGCACAGCGGTTGCGTTCCGAATGAAATAATGTATAATTTCACTACACTGTCAACAATAAATTTCAATTATTTCATTAGTTTCTACTTTACTTATATATGTCTAGTGTATTGAATGAACATAAAAGTCACTTAGAGATAAAATATCGTTGTGCCACATATGGTAACAAAAGGTACAATAAAATTAGCCGTGCTATTCCCATCTTATAAAATAAAAGAGTCAAAAGGTTGAAGTAGGGTATACCTACTTTTGACGCTCTGAATCTTTGACTTCGAGAAGTATTGAAAACGACTTCTTTCGTATTTTGTATAAATTTTAATAATGCAGTGATAAGGCCCAGTAGTATGATCGTTGGACTGCCAAGTCAAAAATGACTCGAGTTCGAATCCAAGGCACGTACCGTTTCTGTAATCATGTGTGTATTAATAATTACCACTTTTTTTTCTAGTACGGAAAATCCTCATGGATCGTCCACCACAAAACCGAAAACGACTAAAAACCGTACTTGCCCTACAGACACGGTCATGGGATCAGTGACATGCACCACGACCATTAATAATTACCACTCGGCACTAGCTTAAATGATAACATACCATCACGCCTATATTCCCCGAAGGGTTAGGCAGAGGCGTACTAATGTACACCCACAGTTCGCCGGTATGTTTAGGTCCCATGTAATAGGGGGCGAGCCTATTGCCATTAACCGGGCATAAATTCCTAACTCCGAGCTGCTACTGGGAATTTCATAGAAAAACCCAATAACACTTTGCTCGACCTGGGAATCGAACCCAGGACCTCTACCGTAGCAGTCGCACTCAGGACCACTTAGCTAATGAGGGAGCTCGCTTAAATGATGAAGGAAAAAATCTTGAGAAATCTGCACGCCTGAGAGATTTTTTCAAAGGCATGTGAAATTGCCAAACTACAGTATAATTAGCACGGTGGACTATATAGAGCCTTCTCCCACAGGAATAGGCAGAAACGAAAGACCGCCATTTGCGATTATTGCATGCTTCCTTTGCTTCTTCCACATGCATATATCTTCTCACACACATGTCCCAGTTGCGAGTACTACGCACCTCCTTTTTGAAGGATCTCGCCAATAAGATCGGTGTAGGTATGTCCTTCTGGGGACCTTATCAATTTCAATTAAATGTCTATCATTAAATCTCTCGTCACTCATCATTCCTAGTGTGCATCACTCCGACTTTATTTATTTATTAATACTTTATGTACATAAATGTGTACAAAGGCGGTTTTAATGCCTTTATCTGTTTTTATTTAACAACTAGCTTCTGCCCGCGACTTCGTCCGCGTAGCGTGATGATATATAGCCTATAGCCTTCCTTAATAAATGGGCTATCTAACACTGAAAGATTTTTTCAAATCAGACCAGTAGTTCCTGAGATTAGCGCGTTCAAGCAAACAAACAAACAAACTCTTCAGCTCTATATATTAGTAAGTATAGATTGATCGCAATGCGGGTCACAAAAGTCCGGCCAACAGTAGTGTTTGTGTTGTCTCTTCTGCGTGGCGATCAAAGAGCTATAAACTTAAAAAGGTAGTAAGTAATTCTAGAATACAACTCAAAGGATATTCTAGTGACAGTTCCAGTTGAGTGACATTGCTTGCATAACGGTGTGTCCAGATATAATTCCTTACACACTTCCTTACACGATATTTAACATACCTACCATCACGCCTGTATTCACCGAAGGGTTAGGCAGAGGCATACTAATATACACCCACAGTTCGCCGGTATGTTTAGGTCCCATGTAATAGGGGGCGAGCCTATTGCCATTAACCGGGCACTAATTTCAAACTTCGAGCTGTTACTGGGAATTTCATAGAAAAACCCAATAACACTTTGCTCGACCTGGGAATCGAACCCAGGACCTCTAGCGTAGCAGTCACGCTCAGGACCACTTGGCTAATGAGGCAGTTCATAAACGATATATTTTTTTAAAATTATATTAACCCATTCTTATGAAAACTCGTTGATTTGTTATTTCAGTCGTGTAATCAGAATTCAACACGTTTTTTGGCCGTAAAATGTTGGTTCACGTGACTCGCAACCCAAAATTCTAATTGAATCAGAAGTACCTATTAGAATTTTTGTTATGTTACGGCATGTCTTTGCGTGAAAGGGTAGGCAGAGTTGTGCATATTTCTCAGCTCCTTTAGTTTTTTTAGGTATCTTTTATTGGGCGGCGAATCTATTACCTACTAAAGGTTGTCTTAGATAGATTAGAGAGATAAATAGATAATAGATCAAAAGTAAATACCTAAATGTCACATCTCTCACAATTAGTGAAAATATTTCTAAGGCTATTAATGATGAAATAATACTAAATAAAATTTAGCTCAAAATACATTTAAACCTTTGAATAAAGATAAAATCAAATATATTTATCAAGTGATATTATATCATAAAAACATCTATTGTTATTTACCTACGAGGTATTGCGGCTATTACTTTACATAACAAGGATAATAACTCTCAGAAACTTGATAAAGAAAACCGTAGAGAAAGGAATAAACATTTATTAAATAATACCGTATGTGAGAGTTGGGAATGAGTGTTTTATTACCGGTCCGATGTTGTGGCTCTGAAAGCTGCGGGTTCCATCAAAACATTTTTGTGACCGACATTTCTTAGGATGAGGTTGCTTTTATGCCACTGGAGCGGAGCGCTGCAGATCTAGGATAATATGATCAAATGGAGTTGCGAAATGGACCAGAGATGATATGCAATTCTATTGTTTCTTTTTAATATTTTAGCAATTTTATAATACCCATGTTCCGTACCGCTCTAAAGGAAAGGCAGCCTTATTTGCTTGCAAAGCAATTATCCTAAATGATAGAAACGCTTTTCTTATTTCGTTGTTAATCTGTCTTAACAACGAAATTAGAAAAGTGTTTCATTAACCTTCCATTCGCATTAAGTAAAAGCGTCAATCCATAGTTTTGAAACTTTTAGTCATTGCGTTTTTGAAGTTTTTTTTATAATAAACTTTGCCCCACTAGGATTTTCTCATGTTTCGTGGGTGCATTTACAAACACAAATCCTCACATACACAAACACCCAGACCCGGAACAACTATCTATAGATCATACAAATATTTGCTCCATGTGGGGATCGAACCCACAAGACGTGTCGCAGAAGCCGATCGCTCAGCCGCAACGCCAAACGTGTCGTCAGAATGTTTCTAATTCAATAATATGTGTTCATGCAGTCTTTGCCAACAACAGTTTCTTAGGTGTTTAAGAAACAACTTTATATCTATACTCTATACTAATATATAAAGCTGAAGAGTTTGTTTGTTTACTTGAACGCGCTAATCTCAGGAACGACTGGTCCGATTTGAAAAATTATTTCAGTGTTAGATAGCCCATTTATTGAGGAAGACTATAGGCTATATATCATCACGCTACGCGGACGAAGTCGCGGGCAGAAGCTAGTATTTTATATTTAACTATTGTTACTGTAAAAATATATGGAATCCTAAATAGATTTTTTACTTTTCCGCTTATTTTGTGGCTCAGTGCGGCATTATGAGCGACGACTGTCGTAAAACGTCAAAACAATATTAACACGGAAAGTGCTTACACGACGTATTTTACGATCGTTAAGTTAGGCGCGAAGCTCCTATAGTGCCAACGCGGAACACTCGATAATTAGCTACAGTACCTACTAGTATTAACATAACACCTTATTTATTTCCGCTCGCGTGCCGCGCCTAATACGCCGAATCCATAAGTCAAACACAACTAAGTTAGAAACATTTATTACCTAGGTACGTAGTACCTAGTTATGTTACATAATATTCGATACAGTCCTGTAGGCATGTTTTCCTCGAAAAACCTTCCCGGTAATATTACAAAAGTGGATGTTTTATTACTTAGTAAGGAATTTTCTTACTAATATCAGAAATCGCTTGCTTTATTTTCCGTAATATAAAAGTTACACGTAAGCCGGCGTGCCGACACCGAAAAACTCGTTAAAAATCAATACGTAGCGGCAATGTTTACACGTAGTCATAGCGAGACCAAGCGTATTGGATGTCAGCCAATAGCGGGGGATATTTGTGAAAGCCATGACAACCGTGGAAACGCACCTGCGATACGGATATTTGGTCAATAAGTACAACAAACAATCCGAATAAACGAGAACAGATTTTAACGATGAACCAAGAAGCTAAGAAAATCGCGAGCAGCCTCTACGGAAGAGTCAACGCGCCAGCTGTCGAAAGATGTCGAGTTAACTTTTGCACAGACTTAGAAAAGTCAGTTTTGATGAGCAACTTCGAGAGGCGGGGATGGAGCCAAGTTGGGCCCGACGATGAATGGAACTTCTATTGGGCGTCCACGCAGACTTGCAGGAACTTATTCAGTGTCGAGAGTGGATACCGGATGAATGACAACCAAATAATAAATCACTTCCCGAACCACTACGAGCTGTCGCGGAAAGACCTGCTAGTGAAAAATATAAAGCGCTACAGAAAGGAACTCGAGCGAGAAGGTAATCCCCTCGCCGAGAAAGCCGAGGTCGCTCTACACGGAGGTCAAGTGGTAACTCGCTACGTTCATCTAGACTTTGTACCTGTTACGTTTGTGCTACCCGCCGACTACAACATGTTCGTCGAGGAGTACCGTAAATCACCGCAAAGCACCTGGATCATGAAGCCGTGCGGAAAATCTCAGGGTACGGGAATTTTTCTCATAAACAAGCTATCTAAATTGAAGAAATGGTCTCGCGAAGCAAAAACTCCTTTCCATCCGCAATTGACTAAAGAAAGTTACGTTATTTCGCGGTATATAGACAATCCTCTACTAATAGGGAGCAAAAAGTTTGATCTGAGACTTTACGTGTTGGTCACTTCTTTCCGACCTCTGAAGGCTTATCTGTTCCAACTCGGCTTTTGTAGGTTTTGCACGGTGAAGTACGACACAAGTGTTACGGAGTTGGATAATATGTACGTTCACCTTACTAACGTTAGTGTGCAGAAACATGGCGGCGATTATAATAACATACATGGTGGTAAGATGACGGTGCAAAATCTTCGTTTATACTTAGAAGGCACACAGGGCAGGGCTGTCACTGAGAAATTGTTTGCAGCAATGCAGTGGCTGATAGTGCATTCTTTGAAAGCTGTATCATCTGTGATGGCAAACGACAGACATTGTTTTGAGTGCTATGGCTATGACATAATAATTGACAATAAATTGAAGCCATGGTTAGTGGAAGTGAATGCGTCCCCTTCATTAACTTCCACGACGGTTAATGACAGGATATTGAAGTACAAATTGATTGACAATATGCTGTCTGTCGTTCTGCCACCAGACGGTGTGCCGGACGTTCGTTGGAATAAAATTCCGAATGCTGAAGCTTTGGGTAATTTTGATCTCTTAATTGACGAAGAGTTGTTGGAAAAGGAGGAGCCTTCTACACATAGTCGTGCTATAAAAACTAAATATAAGTGATAAGACAACAATAACATACTATTTGTATTTTATTAAGATTATCACTGCTAAGTACCAGTGTTTAGTTAATTTTTAAGATGGATAATGATTGAAATAAAACTATTTTTTACGGATTTTATCGCGTTATATTAAATTTTATTATTTCCCGACGTTCCCGTGAATCGGATCACTAATAATTAACCAAAATGTAAGGTAGCTGTTAGTAATTTTAACATTAAGACGTCCAACACCTAAGCTCAGTCTACCCATGACCATGGATGCTGTAAAGGATCCGAAACTTCGGGAAATAATAAAATTTAATACAACGCGATAAAATCCGTAAAAAATAGTTTTATTTCAATGTCTAATATTCGCGTAAGTGTCAGAAACCAGTATGGATAATGATGTTACCAGCTACTAATAATCTAAATATAAACTTTAAACTTGGAAATGATGAATATAATGGTAATATAAATACACAACATGCCACAAAAATTAAATTTTTGAGCTCACAAAGTTTGTGAACGTGTTTTTTTAAAATTATAACTAGCTTCTGACTGCGGCTTCGTCTGCGTGGACTTCAGAATTTCGTCCTACCTAGACAAAAAGTAGGTCATTATCCCAAACTATAATCTATCTCTGTGCCAAATTTTATTCAGATCCGTTCAGCCGTCCTGGCGTGAAAGAGTAAAAAAGCATCCATCCATCCATCCTCACAAACTTTCGCATTTATAATATTATAGATTAGGATTAATGTTAGCGCTTCTATATACTAGTAATAAAAGGCTGTGTTATATCTACTTTGTATTTATATTCTGATAGGAAGCATTGAAATAACACGTTCAAACTTTTGGTACGGAGTTGTTACTTATAAAATTCAAATGCTCCAGAAAATTGAAGCGAGTGAAAACGAATCAAGAGCAGAACGGTGTCCGTATGTACCCGCCATGTACGTGTGAATTGGCACTAATAGTTCGAGCGAAAACTGGTAAATCCGTTGGGAAAATGGATCTAGTCTCGCGTATTGTATTGTATACTGTATTCGTACTATGTTCTCTGTCTATTCAATTTAAAAAGTATATAAGAAAATTATTAATCTGAGTTTAAGCTTTCTTCTTTCTATAAACGTAGTCCTACATAAATTTTCTTCTGTGCGTTTACAAAGATCAATTTTTTTGGTCCCCATGGGCCATTTGCTACCTGGAAAGGTGGGGTATGTTGGACACGTACCGACTAAAATTGCAGTTGCCTTTATTTGCTCTATAGTCTCGACCATGGAATTCGAACATTTTCCTTGATAGTGGAACAAATAATTAGATGGTGATCAAAAAACCTGAGATACAAATTAAAAATGTTTAATCCGTGCGGGGATCGAATACACAACCTATGGCGCAGAACTGACTACATGTGCCCACTTTAACATCACACTGCACTATCACAAACTTCGTTATTAAAACAATTTTAAGCCCCTATCACGTGTTGCGATCTCGTAAAACTGCCACAAGGGAGTGTAAAATTAGAGAGTGCATCAAAGAAGCCACCGCATACGTTGCGATTTGCATTTTAAAGTTTCTGTAGGAAAAATAACACCGGCGGGCCATTCTATATGCTAAATAGTGAAGAACTTCCGGGGGGTTAATGTTGTACAAGTTTATATCTACCGCGACCGGCAGAACTTGGCTTTGTTGGTAACTTTATAATTTGGCGCTCAACGTTCTCTTTGAAGGATTGCGAAGTTTTTTTGATTTATTTACCTTTTGTAGCGCTCAGGCTTTTGTAAAGCTACATTTTGGCGTGTACCGTGACTGCTAATCGCTCACATTCACATGTACCTAATGCTTTTTTATGCACATAACAATACTATGTAAATTAAACAACGAAGGACTATTGAGTACAAAGGTACTGCTTGCCGCTAGGTGCGGTATTTCTTCAACAGACCTGCCAGATAATTTAAAATATTATTATGAAATTTAGGTTAAAATTAAGTTTATTTTGACTGTACTTGTCATCAAAGAAAAAACTTCCTCGTTAACTGGTATCCCTCTTATCGCATATGCACAAAAGACACATAAAAAATACCTACCGTCACACCTGTATCTCCAAAGGGTTAGGCAGAGATGGTACTAGGTACCGCAGTTTGCCGGTATTCCAATCCAATCGCATGCAAAGGGCGATAAAATTTCTGCAAATCCAAACTCTGAGCTGATAACACAAACTCATAAAACAAAAAAATAAGACTGTTCAACCTTGGAATCGAACCTTGGACCTCCTGCTCAGCAGCGACGTTTGTAGAGATAGAATAACGGGGCAAATGAAGTAAGAAGTGAAAATCTTAATGCGGTTCACAGAATACATCTACTTACCAAGTTTCAACAGTATATTCAACAGTATAGTAATTTTTATTTTTCACAAAATATAATCATTGAAACGTTAAGATAAATTTATTTTATTTTTAATACTTTAAAATTTTACCCATCGTATAACGCACTTTAGTTATGAGATTTTCTTTTATAAATTTTCTCAAAAGAAGCATTTCTGATAATATGAAATATAAAGTAGGTACTCAAAAAGAAAGTAAATACGGTTAAATGATCGATTGGTACACAAATACGATAAGTACGTGATGTTGAAAACATTAAAAACTGTACTCAAAGAGGGATAATGTGGGATCCAAATAATATAAGAAGACATGTTACTGAAAATTCTGTTCTACTAGAAATAAAATGGTTTACAATACGTTTTTATACTAAAGCTTTCATGCGCTGTATAATCATAAAGCTTTACCCTACAATTCTTCTATGAATATGCAAAACAAGCACAAGGCATAATCCTGGTGTGCGAATTGTGTTTTCATTTTCATACAAATAAACTGAGAAGTGACAGCTTATCAGAAAAATGAATAAAAGAGAATCGGTTTGAAATGAAAAAAAAGCCCAAGTAAAATGAGTTCTGCCTATTTTTATAATAATCACCAATTAAATAAAAACTTTTTTTAGATTCCAATAGGGTTAGGTACTTGACAAAAAAATTAATGGTACGAGTATTTATTGGTGTTACTTACTTACCTATACGATTTTTATTATCTTTACAGTCTACATATTTATAAATAGGTATTATTCTAGTTCAAATCATGCTATAAATATTATATTAATTCAATAAATACTGTAAAGTAAAAAAGGTAGCTAATAATAATATTTGTATGTTTATTAAAACGATTAATCGATCAATCGATCCAATGAAATGACATTTTACCAGGTCGTACTTCTAAAAAAAGAGGTATTTTTTTCTCTACCAGCCCTTCTCAATCGATGCGCTAACCAAATAACAGAATTTTATTTTTATTAACAATAGGTATCTGAAGTTGTGAAATAAAAAAACAGGCAGGAACTTTCGACCTCCGGACCAGAGAACGCAGTTTCGAATACTGCTTCGGGCGATTTTACTTTCACAAAATTGAATATTGTAGAAAAATATTATGAAACGTAAATTGGTCATTTGATTTTGAAAACTATGCATTTATCAGCTTCATTTAAATTCAAAAGCCAATATCTTTATCTTTAAATCAAGTCGAACTAGTAGTTTATATAAACAAACAAGAGCTCTTTGCACCTCGTCACCGTCTCTTAATGCAAGATGCTGCATTCTTTTTCTCGTCTCGTGTCGCAAGAAACCCCGCACGTGCATATTACTTATGCAACACACTCTACGACTTAAAGGAACACTTAAAGTACACACTCATGTTTTACTCCATACAAAATTATTTTCTGGAAGGCTTAACAATTTATTTTAGTAGGTACGGACATTCCTCACTCGATACAGAGTTCTTTTCTTAAAGTCAATTTTTTTTCAATCCACTTAAATAAATATTTTCTAAAAGGCATAAAACCTGTTATATATACATATATAAGGTACTAGCTAGCTAGTTTTCTTTGCCAAATTGACGCAAAATTTATATAGAAATATCAATAAGAGTGTTTTATTGTGATTTGTCTCAAATTAATATTGAACCAAGTGGCAACTTATATTTTATGAGTGGCAATTCATAATGATTTACGTAACCTACTGAAAAATAAAATATAATTGGCTTTTAGAGCAAGCACATGTTAGTTAATTGAGGGACTGAAACACATTAGTAATACATTCTGCCACTCGACTCGATCAAACTGAAACAAAAGTTATCAACAGTTAAATGACTTAAAAATCAGTGAAAAAAGTTTGGTATGCCAGTAGCTAGAGTATTTTTTGGATCGATAAAGCGCCGTGGAGCGGCCTCCTGAATATTTTAATGTCACGTTTTTGCCCCGAGCTTAGAAGTGCGAGCTAACTTCGATTGAAAAATCCACGAAGCGCTTCGTCACCACCAAAGTTATTAATCACGTTGCGGCGAAATTGCTGAACAAAAATATGCTATTATGAAGAATTTGGGCACTAAATTTTTTCCATTCATCCTGCTATAGTCACAGTGATTAATGAGAGTTTGGTAAGAGATAAGTGTTACGTTATATCGAGGTGTGCTTACCTCAACTGCGGTAATGATTCTTAGTTATTTTCATGCATGAAATTCAGAATTCTTTTTTTTTCTATTCTAAATCTAATCCTAATTCTGTTTACGTTTTAAGTTTAGATACATAGACCCTAATGATTTACGGTCGGTACCAAATACAAAACTAATCAATAGATTTGCTTACTAGAGGTGGATTTTGACATTACTTGTATGGACCTTATGTCAAAATCTTATCTAGAGTAACCAAATCTATCGGCGGATTTGTTATCGAAACCGGCCATTAGTGAAATAGGTGATATTTTTAAACATAACATGGTTGCTACAACATTTAATGGTAGTATGACCATTAAATGTCATTATACAGAGATAGTAATATACAAAGTTTTAATACCGAAGGGATCAAAAGCTGCTTCTAATAACGTATTTGGTTTAATGACGGTAATAATGTGTAAAACTGTCAGCTTGTTCAGCTATCTCTATTAAATTTATTACCTCGTGGTATATCTATAAAGACCAAGAGGATAAAAGGTCTTACTTAATTAGAAATTCTTTTGGAGTCGAATATATATATATGTATATGGAACCCCTTTTTTATGGGATAGCTAAGCAATCGACCAGACAGATCACCTGATGGTAAACGATAATCGTCGCCCATGGAAGCCCGCAACAGCAGATGAGTGCGTTGCCCGCCTTTTAAAAGAGTTTGGGCCTCCGGTAACCTCACCCACCCGGCCAAACACAGCGCAAGCATTGTTTCACGCCGCTTTCTGTGAGGCCGTGGTGAGAGGAATGTGTTGATTATATTAATATAATTTTCAAAAAATATTATAGCTTAATGCCAAATATAATAAAAAATAACGACATCACTTAATTTTTTAAATAAGTCCGCAAGGAAATTGACTCCCTCACACACCATGTCATCAATATTTCTATGGCAGTCATCGAAACTATATGTTCCGCCATTCCAATGGTCGACGTCGACGGGGGAATTGGCGGAAATTGCACTCAATTGGAGACATCGTCCCGAGCCTACAAATTACGAATATACTGCAAGTAGGAACCTCTGTCTGGCAGCATTTAGCCTAGTACGTGATTGCTTGAATCAGGTTCATTATAACCAGGTTTTTTTTTATTTCTTATAGCATAAACTCACTTTATTTGAGTTGTACGAAACCTTATCAAATCAGGACATGTTTCATGTAGAAATTCTCTTTGTATCCTATGTAGAAAATAATTTAGGGTTGTTGAGGTCCTCTGGCATATATTAATTCAATGTGTCTAATACAAATAGTAATAATAAAGGGAAGTCGATTGGGGCCTCCGGTATACTCACTTGACAAAACACAACGTAAGCGTTGTTTTGAATGAAGAGTTAAGAATGGCTCTCCTACGGTAAAAATTATATATATAGTCATACTGGTATACTACGCTTGTAACTATAGTATCTATCTTTTAATTATATTCCAGAACATTCTTAAGCTTAATCTTTGAGCGCGCTACTCAAGCTAACTTATAGCATTTCCGAACTTTCTAGCAGTTATCAAAGTTCAGGCTTGCTATGCCCTAAGAACTACTTAGTATCATGAGCGGGTAGAGGGTTTAATGAGCTCTTTGGAGCAGAAAGCGGTTTAATTTATGAGTCTGCTATAACTATAAATTGTGGTCATGTCTGTGTGGTAGCCGATCGCAGTGCATTGAATATTATATCTGTATATATAAAAATGAATCCCTATTTCCTTTGTACGCAGCATCAAGCGTGAACGGCTGGACCAATTTGGCTAATTCTTGTTTTGTTGTATTTGTTATTGTAAGGAGAAAGTTCTTATGAAAGAAAATTTAAGACAATGTTTTTGGAATATTTCTTTTTACATTATTATTACCAATTCGAATTCAATACCGACCCGACAGGACAACGTCTGTCGGGTCAGTTACTCAAAAATAATTACGAGTATTTTTTTGCTTTGTTTTGACGCGAAGGTTTCACGCGGCAGTAATTTTAAGTGATCTCAAGCGCGGCTACTGATTGTGAGATCCGAAATACAGTCCGAGGAAACGTTTCTTGGCTTACTGGTGAGTAGCAGTTATGCGGATCAGTAAATGGGTTAAAATTACAGTTAAATAAACATGTATAAATAATTACTATCAGAAAAATTAACCTTTACTTACGTAGTAATTATAGTACCCAGCTTTCTAACTCTTTAATTAAAGGCAGCGAAATTTTTATAACTCGTTCATTTAATTTATAAATACGGACCGGAGACTTTGATCAACACTAATACTTAATGGGGCCTAAAGGAAGCATTATCCAAATTACTTAAATAAAGCAAATAACCAATATCTAGAACATTTTTTATTATTGTAACAAGGGAAACAAATATATTGTCTACCTGATGGTAAGCGGCAATAGTGGCAGTTCTCATCGAGAGGTTTTATATGCCCAGTAATTTACCTGGTTACATTAACCAGTGAACGTTCTATACGTATACTGGTTAAGTAAGTACACCCTTCAAACCGGATTAATGTTATTTCATTATTGCTGAGCAGCAGAATATTTGGTAGTGTGATGGTATAACAGCAGCAGCAGAGATATGCCATCGAAAAAAATCTATTACTTAACATAACATACCATCACGCCTGTATTCCCCGAAGGGTTAGGCAGAGGCGTACTAATGTACACCCACAGTTCGCCGGTATGATTAGGTCCCGTGTAATAGGAGGCGAGCTTAATGCCATAACCGGGCACGAATTCCCAACTCTGAGCTGCTACTGGAAATTTCATAGAAAAACCCAATAAGACTACTCGATCTGGGAATCGAACCCAGGACCTCTAGGGTTGCAGTCGCACTCAGGACCACTTGGCTAAGGAGACAGTTCTAATACTTATTCAGAAACTATTCTAATAAAATATGAGTCTAATTTAACATTGCTTCATAAACTCTGTTTTGCAGAAAACCTTAAACTATATAGGCTTACATTTTACAAATGTTCAATATGCAACAAATATACTTCATTCAGTACAGGCCAGCCGTCCACAAGCGAAGCCGAGGTTAATGGCTAGTGCAATAAATTTTCCTCCCAATTTAATTACAGCCATTTAAAATACTACGAAATACGTTTACGAGCATACGAGCCACGATATTACGGGCACACACAAAATTAACATAAAAAAACACGCCTTTATAAAAGCACGTAAAAACCAAAAATAAATTATGGATCGTTCAAGTTGTCTCTATTTCTGGGCTGAAGTGTAAACTATGTGCTTTTAATTATAATATTTGATTGTAAATGCGTGGGGCGCTAAAACTTGAACGATCCATAATTTATTTTTGGTTTTTACATGCATTTATAAAAGCGTGTTTTTCTAGTGTTTTTAAACTATTCATTTCTTTTATACTTACTTTTAAGTCTTTGAAAACGAAATATTTTTAACATTTATACATTTATTTTTAGCTGTCTTCCAGCTTTATCATCAGACCTTTTAACTGAATCGTGGTCAAAGTTCATTACAAGACCATTCTAACAAATCCAACCACGGCTATGATACGATATTCCTTCATGGAATGCCAGTGCCTATCTTCCGGTTTCATCATCAGACCTTGAAACCTAATCGTAGTCAAAGTTCATTACAAGACCTTTCTAACAAGTCCAAACACGGCTATGATACGATATTCCATCATGGAATGTCAGTTCATATCTTCCGGCTCCATCATCAGATCAGTTCGACAGTACCATATTATTGTATTGTCTATCGCTACGATCCTTGGTAGATGGTTCAATAGTTACCTTAGAATCCCTTACAAGGTTAGTAACATACAGGTGAACCTAATATAAGCGTGTTAAAAAAATAAATCAGATGAAACGAAACGTTCATAATGAATGTTACACACTACACAACGCACGGCAATTAAACATAACTACGTTTGTCGCGTAGCAACTACTACGCCGTAGGCATTCGTAGCAGATGTAGTGTAGCCATAACTACGCGGCTACATTACGCCGCATGGAGTCGAATCGTAACTTTGAAATATTTGTATTTCGAACACCTTTCATTCTTCGCATTTACGGGCGAACACTCTTCGCATTTACGGGTACTTTGGATAAATTAATGTAACGTTGGCGCAAAATAACTTGAACCAAAATGGCGGATGCGCAGTAGTCGTTTTTTAGTACATTTTGCTCGCAAATGTACTGCGCAAACTTTCCCCCTCTCCATTAGTTTTGGGTCAAGTTATTTTGCGCGAACTATAACATCTTTATTATGACCCAAAAATAATGTCAGTTATAGAATGTCAGTTAAATAATCATCGTTTCTTAGTTATTAGTCCAAGAATAATTATTCTAATGATCCATCGGAGAAAACTTTCATGTATTTCGCCATGTTTCCATTTAAATATTAGAATGACATAAAAGTTCTGAAATCAAATGATGTTTTAGAATTGAGTTGCTTGATAAATGACGCCAACCGGTTTAGTTGAGGTAACTCAATAAAACGTCGAAGGTTTGAAATATTTACATTATAAAGTTAGCTAAAGCAATCATTGAGTTCGCGTACTTACGCATAATAAATATAAATTAAATATTTCGCCATTTTGTATAAATTTCATTTATGTACTCTCAACTACTCCATTAAGTGCTCAGGTGGTTGACGTTTTATTAGGTTTTTCAGTAAAGTAATTCTCAGGACACTGTTATTATGATTGGTTCCCCATCTAATCCTGAACATTTTACATCTAAGAGCATCGAAGACTGAAATCATCACCTTTTTTATTGTCCGACTGTAAGTAAGGCCCCCGTTTGGCCCAATAGTACGTAAATAATCCTTGGAGATATCTCAGGTAACTGTTTAAGCGAATAATGAATTACTTAATAATACGCATACTTAGAGGTGATGTTTGTTATTTAAACTGAACATCCACCAGAGATGAGAAAATATCTGAGCTGTTCGGTGGTAGAACCTCTTTGGGTCTGATTGGCGGGCGACCACTCTTACGTCAGAGTCTGTCGCAAAGCTCCATGTGTGTGTGTGTGTTTCGACCTTTGAGCTTAAGAGCCGATTTGCGGCTCTAGTAGTCTGCTGTCCGTATAAGCTCTTACGGGTCATTAACGCATCAACAACTCCTCTGACGCTGCAGGTGTCTAATGGGGACGATAACTAGTTACCACCAGGTGGCTCGTCAGCTCGCTTGCTACCTTAGTCAATAAAACCTCACCATCCCATGATTCGATCAAAAAGTTTTATGTGTATTATCTGAAAAAGAAAGATCTGGTGTTATATAACATTTTTCCTCCTCCTCCTCAAATCCGTTTACTGACTGATGAAGGTATATCTTTGAGTATCATCTAAATACCATCAAAATCACAACAGCCAATACAGTTACATATCTGCAACCAATTCAGCGGTTTCTATCGTCATAAACCGGTTTGCAGTCTGCTCGTAATTCAAGTTGCACGTGCTTCGCCGCGCCAAATGCAATTCAGTCGAGGATATACGATTAATGACCGCAATTTGGGGATTAACACAATATCAAAATGCTCATGTGTTTTTGTTATGATTTTTCTTTTGTATCGCATGATAATGATATTATTTAGTTCCGGCCGTTTCATATCCTTTACAGCATTTATGGTCAGTAGTAGACTTTTTTCTTTTATTGCACTTCATCTATATTTTGCTACTAACTGTTATCATAACATATGTTGGAACATATTATATATAATTATTTACATAAACACCTACTTACTAGTGTTTTTAAGTTTTATGGATATTGAGAATGGATAAATAATAAATTTATTCCAATGTAATAATTCCCCAAGCTGCTTTTTTGGCACTTATGTAAAGTACCTAAGTGCCAAAAAAGCAGCTTGGGGAAGAAGTATATAGGCGATAGGTACCTTTAGTTTAGACTCATTCGGAATAGTTTAGGAAACCGATACATATTAGCAAAAGACATTTTTAAATAATTATATACCTGTCATGTAAGTACTATGTCAATAAAATAAATTACAAAGAAATGTTTAAACTATAATATCATTAGTATATAAATAATAATTTCATTCTCCGTGGAAGGAAAGTTCCTTAGTTGGATAAGCAGCATTAAATCAGCAATCAATCACCAACTCAAAAGTAGTTAACTTAATTTCAGTGGAGACCCGTCTTTAAGGTGCTTTCACACTATAAAGCGTTTATATACTGTAACCTCAATAGCAAATAACAAATCACTTACTAAATTAAACTATTTCATTAACCAAAATGATTTTATTTTTCTATAATTTACCAATAAAACAATGTTCAAGTGAATTCACAAAACAATTTGCTACACAGCACGAATTTATCTACAAAAATTGTTTTTATCGTTCATTCGAGCGAACTTCGGCGTCTGTTCGTTGGCGTAATAACTTTACAAACGGAGTTACCCCCGTCACGACCCGAGCCTTATTCACTCACTACACACTGTATTATGAAATTCTCCATTTACAGACATAAAACTCGTCGGGTGCTACATAAAGTTTTATTTTTACTACACTTCCGTGCGTTTTCATAAATGTTGAGTGCGAGTGTCGCGTTTCGTTTACATCTGCGTTGATGAATTTTCTTGATGAAAATCTTTTTTGGTTCATACCTAGCGTTGGGTTACTTACCTAAAAGTTATTTAACCAAAAAAAAGTACAAGGTAAATATAAAATTGTTAAAATGTAATGCTTGAAAATTAAGCATATTTTTAGAAAATAAAGTACCAACACGCCTGTATTCCCCAAGGGGTTAGGCAGAGGCGTACTAATGTACACTCACAGTTCGCCGGTATGTTTTTAGTACCAATTTAATAGGAGGCGAGCTTATTGCCATCAACCGGACAATTTCCAAACTCGGAGCTGCTACTGAGAGTTTTATAGAAAAGCCCAATAAACTGTACTCGACCTGGTAATCGAACCCAGGAGCTCTAGCGTAGCAGTCGCACTCAGGACCACGAGGCTAAGGAGGCAGTCTTTTATTATGAGTCAGAGCAGTATATAAAAAAAAAAAATCGCATTAGACCAATATAAAGTTAAAACTGGGACGGTGCATTGGAAAGCAGCAAGTTTGAATCCCACTACACCTTGCAATCTATAATATTATTATCTATATTAAAGGTAAATTTATATCTGCAACTACATTTGTTATAGTGCATTCAGTATTTTGTGTCTATGTAAATAATTAGATCACAATCATGTGGAACTCGAACCTAGAATCGTATTTACAACCAGTAGTCTCGAGATCCCACTGTTTATTTTTAGCTCATATTGTTAAAAGCCCTCACATTGTTAAAAATATTTTTATAGAATGTCTGTTAACCCTCCATTCGTATTGCATGGTTGGCAGAGATATTCAATTGAGTGTCATTCACCGTGAATTGAAGGGTCGACACTTGATGGTTTCACGTTACGATTCAATAGTTCATGCTTCATGTGATAGATGGCGCCGTCACCGTTCTTTGCCCGTCATACGTTAGGCTTCCTGGAATAGACATGTGAAGCTGAGCTTTTTTATTTTTATCCGTGTACTACTAGCTGCTGCACGCGGTTTCGCTCGTGTCTCAAAAGGATTAGCAGCAGAAGTGACGGTTGTCTAATGGATAGAGCGTTGCTTGCACTTGCGATCATGTGGTTGCCGGTTTGAAACCTTCCCATTGCTTTACCGACGTGAATCTACTCGTAAAACGAGTATTTAGCTTAGCACGAGTGGTTCATAGTAATGTGCGACCTATAATGCTAGTAAGCTCTCTAGTACCTACTACAGCGTTGAAGACTGCATTCAATTCTATATAGTAGTTTCTGCGTGATGCGCGTACAAACAGACAGACAGACCAAAACCTAAAAAGTCACACCTCATATTAGTTTAATTCAATATCTATGTCACAATATGAATGAAAGTTGTAAAAAAATTGTGCAATATAATTTTACGTCCGCCAGTTGCATAATAATAAATTTGATGAGAGCCGAATTAAATTAGATGCAATAATTAAAAAATTAAATAGGCTAGACTGCCGAGAAAACCTAATTTACCTTGTGGCGAAAATGTATCAGATCACACTACATCTACATATAAACACGCTTGAATTTCTGAACGGGTTAAGCAGAAGTGTACCTACTGGTATACATCTACAGTTCTCCGATAAGTTTTTAAGTCATAAATCAAAATCAAATCTCCCAGTCTTTTTCAATTTTTTTATAAAAAAAAACAAAGTAAAAATGGTTGCATTTACAAACAAACATTTTCACATACAGATACGCCCAAACCTGGTACACTACCTATTACCTGTAAGTAGGTCATTAAAATTATTATTTGTTCCGTATGGGGATCGAACACAACACGTGTTGCAGAAGCCGGTCGCTCAGCCGCTCCGTTAAACATACACTGAACAAAACACACTAAACAACATGACACTAAAATATCGAATTCGATCCTTGGAATTGAACCCACTTCACGCTTAGCAGCCGCGAATACGACTAGTACACTAATGCGACGGTTAGACCACCGTTAGTTATAAAAAACACATTTCCTAACACCCATTATTCTAAATAATGTAAATGCATTCTCCTTACTTTTGTTTTACGGCAAGGAGACGAGAGATGTTAAAATGGAGTATGTACATACACACTTATGCATAAGTGTAGAAGCAGTGACTTTTTATGACGAAACATACTTACTAAGAACTTTAAACTAGTACAGTCAACCAAATAAATAGGATTACACGTAGCGAGAGACATCTGTCTCGAATTCTCGATATAGATTGCGTTTATTTAACATACCATACTAATTGCATTTCCCAAAGCGCTAGGCATAGGTACTAATGTACACAAAGTTCCACGGTGCGTTTAGTTCTCATTTAATAGGGGCGAGCCTATTGCCAATAATAACTGAGTACAAATCGAAATTCCGAGCTGCTACTGAGAATTTAATAGAAAAATGCAATAACATTTTGCTTGACCTGGGAATCGAACCCTGGACCGCTAGCATAGCAGTCGCGCCTAGCAACAGTAGACTAATAAGCCAGTAGATTTAATTCATTTAAAAAAAGTATCCATTCAGTGTCGTATTTTTTTTTCTATTGGGTGCAAACGGTCCGTTGACATTTTAATAATACCTATACTTTGTCTTTTACCTAACATGTGCAAAGTTACACTAAACACTAACAGAAACATGTGTGCCATATTATTTTGTCTAGTATTCCTCTATCTGTAAAATTAAAGTAACATTCTGATTTCAGAATATCCGATATAAGATAGGCCGAAATCAATACGTAAGCCAATTAAGCGAAGTAAAAATAAACTGAAACAGTATTCCAGGGATGTTAATTATTGAGTAGTATTCTATGTATTTCCGCAGGGAGACCAACACGCTATTTTAATCGATTTTGTATCGAGCCTCGGCCGTAATTGGGACCTCCCAAACTTAGCCGATGTTTGCCCAATAATAGTAGCTTTGGGTTTAATATAACATTATGTTTGCATGACTTAATTAATCGGTATTGTAATTAATGGTCTGATGGTTCAAGGTTATGGTAGCGTTAATTTCAAAAGTTTATCCTCCGATTATTCTACGAGTATATTTAGCAATTTAGATTTTTTGTATAGACAAAATCATACTAAAGCTATACCTACATTTATACAAATAAATAAAATTGGAGTGTCTGTTTGTAATATTAAAATAAGCGATTTTTACTAAGTGCATTTGGATGTATACACGGTACATATACCAAAACATTTTTTTTTACAATTGTCAACTGTCTGTCGGTCTGTCTGTCTGTTTGTTCCAGCTAATCTCTGAAATGGCTGGACCGATTTTAATGGGACTTTCACTGGCAGATAGCTGATATACCAAGGAGTAACTTAGGCTACTTTTTTTTAAATACAATGCGGACGAAGTCATGGGTAACAGCTAGTTAAGTAATAAATTTGTAACTTACTATGGTAAATGATGATAGTCACTTGTTTGTGGTAAGTAAGTAGTCTTCGCCACACTTTGCCACATGGAATCCCAAAGGAATTCCTGAAGCATTGTCTACCACCGAGCAATTCAGATATTTTTTCGCCTCTTACAAGATGCCTAATGGCAGTGAGGAACTGTATTCTAACTAGTCTTACACGAGGATTTTTTTCTAATTAAATAATACAACATTAAATTCATAAACTCATATAAAAGATACGTTGTAAAAAAATAAAACTTAAATGTTTCTTTTTCAAACGAGCTATTTTAAATTGCTCATAATTTATACAGGATTTCCAGCATGTCAGGTTCGTACTTGACACAAGTGTCACGTTTCTTTCCGCCTCCCCTTAATTATAGGGTTTCCTTTGATTTGCTATACCGACGACGGACTGTAGGTGATTTATATATAGGTACCTTTTGAGTCATTATTATCGATATCCTACTGCAAGACAAAGGCCTTCCTGACGTCGATAAATGATACGTGTATAGATTTTTGTGTTCAGTTCTTAGTATGAGTAGTAGTAGTAATGAGAATTACAGATAAAAAGTAGCGGTACCGCAGGTAGGTCAATCTACATCCTTAGTGACAGCCAAGCGGCACTACGGGCTCTGACCTACTACAGGATCGATTCAAGGCTGATCTTGGACGCTGCCCGGGACGAGCTGGGAAAGCTAAACACAGGCAGGCTTATTTGGGTCCCTGGTCACAGGAGATTATGGGTAATGTGTACGCTGATGAGCTGACTAGGGAAGGTTCTGGAACCTCACTAATTGGACCGGAGCCATTTGTAGGACTGGATATAAATTATCGAATGAAATAAAGTATTGAGTTGGTAATGCATTGCCAGCCCCTGAGAGCTTAGAGAGAGTATTAAGACCCGGTTTATTTTTTATTGGAAAATAGGAAATATTTTATATTTGTCACGAGCAGATTAACTGAGTTGGGACTGTGTGATAGGGGTCCAGCTTATCTTTCTTGATTGGGCAGAGAGCCAGAATGTTTCGTGTACTATCTAGAGTTGGTATACTTGTGTAGATCAAGATCATTAGCTATTGTAATGTCACAAACATTAAAATACTGAGCTAGATAAAATATCAGTACAACATTTGTAAGTTATTAATGTTGTTACATATGTATAACTATTATTATTAAACTTACACTAAGGTTATCGTGTATAGCTTTATGCTATAAGTAGGTATATTGTACCATATAAATATAAACTATGCTAAAACTCAGTAACTGCAAGTCAAAACACCTTTGTAATGATTCCATACTTGTAAGTTTCGACACTATTTGTCCATCACATTTGTAATTATGTATGTAAGTATTAACATTTCTTTTCTTTTCGACTGTTTATGTACAGTAATGTCGCCGTGATAAAAAAGGTACCTATTATGAAAAAAAACAAATGAAAAGGTTCATGAAACGATGGATGCGGGAGAAAAAAAATACGTAAACGTAATGTAAATACAAAAAGACATCTCGTACCTTTTATTTGCATGCGTGAGAAGTGCAGACAAGCGAATGAAACAACACTCCATTTGCTGCCTCGTAATCACGAGGACCCTCCTCTGTTCCTCGATCCATTAGACATTGCCCCAATTTGCAGAGACTTTTGTCCCACTCCACCTGAGAAAAAAAAATAGAAATATATTTATTATTTCGCCGAGGTCAAGGATTTGAGATTATATCACGACTTTTTGTGGACCCCGTAATGAACGAACCGTGAAAGCGTACCTGAGAGGAAAAAACTGAATAAACCTTCTTTTATGTAAGTTTGGGTTCGTTAACGTACTTTATAAAGTTCTGTACTTTTGTTTGCATTATAATTACGGTGATTAGTAAGATAAATTAATAAGATTTCCTTTCTAAAATCGAGTCAATACCTTAGTTATGTAAGCTTAAGATTAAAAATAATAAAGGCATAATTAAAAATAATAGAATAAAACATAATTTATGTAAAATTATATATGTATATGTTTTTTTTACAGAAAATATTTTAAATTATATATTTTGTGATACTTTACATTTTTTATACTTTACAGTAGTGTATAAATAAAACCTTATAAAGAAAATTATCTATCTTTAAATTATTTATAAAATCAATTTAGTGTAGGGACCTAAAATAAAGTTTGCAATTTACATGAACTCATTTAACACTTAGGTCACCGCGTACTATTTATTTGCAATAACTTCTAAGAGTACATTTTTGTATCAAAGTTTGTAGACTTCGAAGTGTTTCTTATTATATGAAACACTTCGAAGTTTAGATTGGCTTTTTAAAGCAAGTTGCAAAGTCCAGAATGTTTTTAGGGACGGTCTTTGACATAGATTAAATAGGTGTCTATCAAAATGAAACTGGTACTGAACTTGAATCTTACTACATAACTGCTTGATAGGGCTTCTTTGACTGCGCGAAGTTGAACCATGTTGTTGGGCACACTTAAGCGATGTTGGTTTTATTATATATGCGCCATATACACTGTTATAAAGTGATCAATCGTCCTTTGTAAATGACTATTGAGTAAATAAAGCTTTAATTTATTCGTGTGTTGTTCTCGCAGCCAGTTTTGAGTTTCTTGGGAACAATTTCTATGGTAATTGATAGGTATGGTTCCGATGCCCAGCAGATTATTTGCAAAAGCAATGCCTCTACATTAATTATGCTGTTAATGTCGTAGTATTCACATTAATTAAGAGTCATTCTTCTGTGCTGCCTGGTATTGGATTGACAGACAAAATTTAAATACGCTTTATAATTCACCGACAAAAACTCATCCAACATAATAACAACTCAGAATGGATCGAAAATACATATTTCACCGGTTCCATTTACAATTCCTAATTTTAGCATGTTTATTTATATAAAAACCAGCAAATAAAAATAAATCAAATCCTCGCACGATACGCAGGAGCAAATTCACACATTTTTATATCTCCTGTAGTTTCGTAAAAACTGAATAGGGAATTGGGTAGACATTTACATAAGGAAGATTTAGAGGCCGGAGGTCCGCCTTCGTTACCCAACTGTCAGCCTTTCTCGATGCTGATCTTTTGATTACGTTCGTGTGACATGGGGACACTGGGAAGTGGAAGAAATAATAGCTCTGGCAAGAAAATACGGGATCATTTGGAAGAAAAATGAAATAGTTATTTTTCTTGTTGGTAAGCAATTTGGAACTGCCGCTTCGTAAAGTAACAAATTATTGACACAATGCAAAATTTATTGATCTCTGACGCTGTAACCCTTACTCGATTTGGTAAATCAATCCGCAAACTTTCTAAATTATAATAACTAACAGTCACTGTATGTTATAACGATAAGCAACAATCGAATTCGCAGTTAAAATAGTTGACGTTGGTCTTTATATTCATTCATACAATATCATTATAAAAAAAAAAAACAAACTGAATAGGTTTGGGTAACGCTTCATAAGTTTGGGTACCGCTTCCTATACTTACTCATAATATTTAACTACTGAAGTTGTTTTGACATTGCCATTTTTATGAATGAACGTACGGATAAATATTTGCATTTTGTATAATATGATGAATTCCCATATTTATTTTGAAACGTTTAATATTCATATTTTCATGGTTAAACTATTTAGCGAATTCAAATAACTTTTATTTCGGAGTGAATTATTAATGGAAGGACACGGTTTCGTCAATAGCTGGGACAGAAGGATTAAAATGAGGACATAAGCATATATTTCTTACGCGACGTGAGCAGAGATTGAGTGCTGGGCTCCAGGATAAATAATGATAGATACTTGATTGCAGTACCATTACTGAAAAAAGGTACCGCTACTTATTATAATATGCATATATTAATTTCGGAGCTTTATGGCAATGTTGAATCTAGTTCAAGAACAGAGGAGTGTCTCAATCAGACTGTTCAATTTGTGTGTGTGCTTTTGACCCGATTTCCATAGTTTGTTTTTTTATTGCTATAGGTTATGCGAAATAGGTACGTACTTACTGCTGTACACCCAAGTCAAAGATCGCCGATATGTTTCTTCTTGAAACCCAATCGAATCGGTAAGTCTACACGTGATATAAATGTAGTACCTACCTACCTAAGTAATTTCCACGACTTTTTTCCCGATTTCAAAATACAGGCGTCGATGATGTAGAAACCTTCTATAGAATGATAAGAAGACACTGATAAGAATAAATAGCATAACAAATATATTTTTTGCTCTCACCGTAGCTGGATAACAACATGTTTCACGCTCGGATCAAACTTTGGATATTACCTAGTAGCGCTATCAAATAGACATCCAATATCCCAACCAGAAGCTGTCATGCCGAAATATTTCAGAACAAGATAAACAAATAGGATGTAAACAATAGCATATCGGTGTTTTCATTTGTTTACCCAAGATATTGTGCGAAAAAAATAGCTAGAAATTTTCGCAGCAGAAAAGTTTGTATCTATCTTGATAAGATCTAAATAATAAATCATCTCCACAATTTTATGGTTTACAAGCATCAGTTTTAGTTCTATTCTACATAGGTACTATAGAATAGAACTAAAACTATTCTACAGTATTGTAGAATAGTTTTAGTTCTACAATAACGTGTAGATTATTATCGGCGTGATTTGTATCACAAGCGTGATACAAATCACGCTTGTATTTCCCGAAGGGATAGGTAGAGGCGTACTAATACACCCACAGTTCGCCGGTATGTTTAGATTCGAAGTAAGAGGGCGAGCCTATTGCCATTAACCAGGCACAATTTCCAAATTTCGAGCTGCTACTGGAAATTTCATAGAAAAAACCAATAACACGTTGCCCGACCTGGGAATCGAACACAAGACCTCTAGCGTACCAGTCGCGTTCAGGACCACTAGGCTAATGAAGCAATTACGTACGTTACTTGTTCTTACGTTAATAATTCCATCGCATTTTCTATTCTTCCACTAAGAAGTTGTTATCTACGATATGAAAAGGCAGATTACCGCCGCGTAGTTTTGGAAATGATACAAACAAACAAAAAGAAAAAAATATTGAACGAGATTTCCTCGGGGAATTGAAGTCGCCTCCACTAAAATAGGATGGTAAACTGAAGACACAATGGCTTTTATATATTTTTTTACCTTACGCTTGGGGAGCGAGCTGGCCCTACTACAAAAATATTTGATCGCTAGCAAATAATATTGATATTTAAATTTAATGTTTAAAATATAGCCCTTGTTAAATTTAATAATTTAAATAATACCATAATTAACTGGTTTCTGGTATAATAGATAATACCATATTATGAAACTAAAACCAAATAACTTAACATAGTATCACGCCCATACCCCGAAGGGTTAGGCAGGGCAGAAGCGTATTAATGTACACCCACAGTTCGCCGGTATGTATATGTATAGAATACACAGTCTAGCATAGAATAATAATAATAATATTGCCATAGCAACATATTAAAGACTAATTTAATATTTCGGTATGGCAATATTATTGTTAAAAAATGAAAAACAAAATTGACAGTGACAATCAAAATCATTGAGGAACATTTATTTTAGTTTTTGTTGTTATATTTTTATTTTTGTAGCAATGTCTTCAGTTTAGAATTTTTTTTAGTGCGTAATGACACAAGAAGTGAAAAAAGTATCACCCGCTGTTTACGGTAAACTTACACCGCCAGTAATGGAGAAAGGCAGAGTGACTTATTGTACCGACTTGGAGAAGTCTGTTATAATGAGCAATTTTGAGCGCCGCGGCTGGATCCAAGTAGGGCCCGACGACGAATGGAACTTTTACTGGTCATTCACCCAAAATTGTCGAAACATTTTTAGCATCGAGAGCGGCTATCGAATGAGCGATAACCAAATGATAAATCACTTTCCTAACCATTACGAACTGTCACGAAAAGATTTATTGGTAAAAAATATCAAGAGATATAGAAAAGAGCTGGAGAGAGAAGGTAATCCGTTAGCCGAAAAAACAGAGGTTCCATTACCTAACGGACAGGCAATCAGTCGTTATACACACTTAGATTTTATACCTGTGACGTACGTGCTCCCAGCCGACTACAATATGTTTGTTGAAGAATATCGAAAATCACCTCAGAGCACGTGGATTATGAAGCCTTGTGGCAAGTCACAGGGGGCAGGAATATTTCTAATAAACAAACTATCGAAACTCAAGAAGTGGTCCCGCGAAGCGAAAACCCCTTTTCACCCCCAGCTGACTAGTAAAGAAAGCTACGTAATATCACGTTACATCGACAACCCGCTCTTAATTGGCGGAAAGAAATTTGACCTACGACTCTACGTGCTGGTGACGTCATTCCGCCCGCTAAAAGCTTACTTATTCCAACACGGCTTTTGTAGATTCTGTACAGTGAAATATGACACCAGTGTTACTGAACTTGATAACATGTACGTGCATTTGACTAATGTCAGCGTACAGAAACACGGAGGGGATTACAACAGTTTGCACGGCGGGAAAATGAGTATTCAGAATTTTCGACTTTATTTGGAAGGTACTAGAGGACGTTCTGTAACCGATAGATTGTTTGCGGAAATGCAGTGGCTTATTGTTCATTCTTTGAAAGCTGTCGCTCCCGTAATGGCTAACGATCGCCATTGCTTTGAATGTTACGGGTATGATATTATTATAGACAATACTCTCAAGCCTTGGCTTGTAGAAGTGAACGCTTCGCCGTCCCTGCAGTCGACGACTCATAATGATAGAATATTAAAATACAAGTTAATAGACAATATAGTGTCGGTTGTTGTACCACCTGATGGTATTCCTGACGCGCGGTGGAACAAAATTCCCTCAGCAGAAGCACTCGGCGACTTTGAACTTTTGATCGATGAAGAACTAATGGAAAAAGAAGATGCAAATTCACGCTACAATAAATTTCATCGTGTTAGACCATAATTTATTACTTATTTATAATTTTTATTAAAAGTTGAATAACAAAGACCCAAAATGAATTGAATTATTTTATTTATTAATCAAAATAGAGGACATTGACATAAACATTTTTAGTTTTTGCGGCTTCCTTTGTCGCGATTCATAACTTCCATCTCTCCCTTGTACATCAAATCTTCATCGATGAGTATTTGAAAATCCCCTAAAGCCTCAATAGTCGGCTTTTTGTTCCAGCGAGCGTCCGGGATTCCGTCCGGAGGCAGAACTACCGATAAAAGATTATCGAGAAGCTTGTACTTGAGTATCCTGTCGTTAACTGTCGTCGCCGTCATCGAAGGGGAAGCGTTCACCTCTATAAGCCACGGCTTTAAGTTATCGTCAATGATTATGTCGTAACCGTAACATTCGAAGCAATGGCGGTCATTCGACATAACGTGAGCCACAGCCTTTAATGAATGCACTATCAACCATTGTATATTCTCAAACAAACGGTCGGTCACTTCGCGACCCCGGGTCCCTTCTAAATAGAGCTTTAAATTATGTATGCCCAGCTTCCCCCCGTGGTGACTATTGTAGTCGCCGCCATGTTTTTGTACGCTGACGTTCGTTAGGTGAACATACATGTTATCAAGCTCAGTTACGCTCGTGTCGTATTTCATTGTGCAAAATCTACAAAATCCATTTCGAAACATGTAAGCTTTTAAAGGGCGAAAAGACGTAACGAGGACGTAAATCCTTAAATCGAATTTCTTCCCTCCGATAAGAAGCGGATTATCTATATAGCGAGATATGACATAAGTATCTTTGCTCGTGAGATGATGCTGTAAATATTTCTTAGATTCCCGCGACCACTTTTTGAGTTTCGACAGTTTGTTTATAAGGAAAATGCCTGCACCTTGGGATTTGCCACAGGGCTTTAGAATCCAGGTTGCTTGAGGGAATTTTCGGTACTCTTCCACAAACATGTTGTAATCTGAAGGCAGTACGAACGTTACCGGAATGAAATCTAAATACAAATAGCGACTGATGACTTGCCCGCTCGGGAGTTTCACTTCAGTTTTTTCGGCAAGGGGATTACTGTCTTTTTCCAATTCTTTTCTATACCTCTTTACATTTTTTACGAGCAAATCTTTGCGTACTAGTTCGTAGTGATTTGGAAAATGATTGATCAATTGATTGTCGCTGAGTCGTAAGCCACTTTCTATGCTGAATATAGTTCGACAATTCAGTGTGTTTGCCCAGTAAACATGCCAGTCTTCCTCCGGCATCACTTGTTTCCATCCTCGTCTCTTGAAGCTGTTTATCACTATAGATTTTTCGAAATCTGTACAAAAATTCATATGCTTCCCGTCCGGTGGTGAATTTGAAAGGCGGCCGTATATATTAGCTACAGATTTTCTGCTATGTGGCGGTTTCATCTTCGAGGGATGCATCATTGAGGTCTGGTATCACGAAAGCAGCTGGGATTGTGTTATTTTTGTGTGGTTATATCATGACCGACCAATTTGACACTAACTACTGGATGTCATGTTAGTAAACATGGTTGTCATAGCAACTCTGTATTGTATTATTTCACTAGAGAGGGATGGACATAATTTTAAAATACACACCTCACTGCACACCCGATATAAATTATATATCTACCGCTTACCGGACTTCCGCTCGACTGACGAGACAGCCGGATAAGACGGGACGTGATGCGTGCAGTTGATTTGCAAGGTAATGGAAGTTGACTAGTATTTTTTATTTAAATACTAGCCTCTGCCCGCGGCTTCACTCACTTAAAGCTCAAAGACCAACAGTGATGATCTCTTCCTTCTATGGGTCTCTATACATTAGAGAGGTCAAGCTGTATCTCAGGTTCCGTTTAATTATTTGAGATAAGAAGTATACCAGTTTTTAAATTGGAGCACATACTTTCTAACAGTGATAACAAAATGAAAATCTATTCGGTAGTTTTTGCGCCAACCCGTAACAAACAAACAAACAGACAAGAATTTTAAAAATCACATTTTTGGGTTTGGACACGTTTATATACCCTAACCCACTTGTTTTTTTTTAAATATCTTCAATGTACAGACACAGCTTTTTTACAATTTTATAATAGTAGAGACTATTTATTCTTCCTGTCTTCCTTCCTATAAGGACTATAATCCTTGTTTCGTACCACATGTGTTATTATAAAAAAAAATCCCTTGCGGAGTTCCCACCACAGTTTAAATTTTCAATTCTTACCCTTCAATGTAAATGTAGGAGCTATACTCAAGCAAAATACTGGCTCAACAGCGGCTTATCTCAAGTGAGAAACTTATAACATCGTCGGGCAAACAACTTATCTTGAAACTGGAGAGTTCGCAGGTTACTGATTTCCGAAACTATGTACGGACGCTTCGATATTTTGCTCATACGTCACAAGGGTATTCACGTCATAAGGATGTATCGTACTTACGTTGTAAGTAGTAGTAGTCTCATCAAGGATGAAAGAAAGCTGGTGATTCTCTGAATTTCCTAAAATACCCACATGAAATTAGAAACTCCTTCAATTTAGGTCTGCCTCATTAGTCTAGGCCACATCCATCCGCGACTGCTACACTAGAGGCCCCGGATTCAATTACCAGGTTGCGCAAATTGTTGTTGGGTCTTAAGTTTGAGATTTGTACCCGGTTAATACCTAAGCATACCGTCGAAGTATGGGTGTAGGTACCTTAGTATAGCTCTGTCTAACACTTCGGGAAATACAGGCGTGACGGTATGTTTTGCATGTTCAACTTAGGTTTATTTTCTTTACTATCAAGTACAGTATAAAAAGATAACATATACACCCGCCAGTCGAGAAAGGTTAGTGAGAGATATAGAGACTTACAGTGTTGGTATTTGCGCTCAGTTTGCCAATCAATGTAAATGATTGTAGGTAATATACGACAGAATAATTGCCAATCATAGCGCACAATTGATGAGCTATTTGTTGCAGTGCTGCAGTACTGCGATCTGGCTTATACAAAACTAAGTTCATTAGTACACAATATTTTCCTAGTTCGATATACCGATAGCACATAGGTACACGAAATGTGTACTTTTTTAATCGACTTCATAAGGAGGTAGTTCTCAATTCGATTGTATGTTCTTTTATGTTTGTTTTGATTATTTTTTTTATTTAAAAGAGTAGGTATATTTATTCTTTGTAGTTCCATTCAATTTTGGTGAAGATACTGATAACAAAATTTTGAACATTAACACGTACCGATCTTTTTTATGGGGTAGGGGGCAATCGAGCAGACGGATCACTTGATGGTAAGCGATAACCGCCGCCCATGGACACCCGCAACACCAGAAGAGTCACAAGTGCGTTGCCCGCCTTTTAAAAGGGTTTGGGCCTCCGGTAACCTCACTCACTCGGTGAAACACAACACAAGCGTTGTTTCACGCCAGTTTTCTGTGAGGCCGTGGTATCATTCCGGTCGAGCCGGCCCATTCAATTTTGGTGAAGATTTTGATCACAAAATTTTGATCAAAATGACAATAACACGTACCGATCTTCAAGGTAAATGAATTATGACATCGTCGTGGGTAAATATGAATTTTAAATTATGATACTCAAATAGCTAGTAGTATCTTCTTCAAACTGATTGTTCTTAATCTATTTACAATGGCGACCTATCTTAATACAATCAGATCTAATCGATATTGCATCTGTAATTGGCATCATAATATATTAATGTCCATTGCTACCGGCCGGCAACAAGCGAAGCGTAGCTCGTGTAAGCGCCACTTGAGCTAAGCGCCCATAAATTCATTTATTATTAAACATTACGCCCATTTACGGCCACTTATCTCCCGCCCCACTAATTCATGCCGATAGGCTGTGCGTTTGGTCGTTATTTGCAACTCAATGTGCGTCTTCGTATGAATAATTCAATCACGAGGGGTGAAATGAGCTTCAGGTCTTATTGTAAGTATTTTTTTGTCTTATGAAAATCGTACAAGAGATTTTTTTCAGAGAAAGAAAAGGCGAAATTACTTTACTCAGCACAGATGGGATTTAGCGAAATTGATGATATCTGGCCCTTGCCGTGTGGCATTAGCAACATAATCGGATTGCAGAGATGAGGTATGTCGGCAGTCGCTTCGTGTAAAATATTTATATTCAGCCTTAACTGATTAGACTGAAAACCTCTTAGATAGACAAAAGGCTAGTTTGATGCTTATAACATTTATTACACTTAATTACAATCATCAACAAAATGTATGCGTAAGATTTTATTGTCAATGAACCGACAATCATTTTAATAATATCTTTTAGATGATTATTAGAGAGTAAAGCTTCTTAAACTTTTCTAACTTGACTATAAAAAGTATCACGTATAGTAAGAAAGTACTAGTTACGTACAATCGTACATATATGTATGTTAAAAATAAATCGTACTAAAACGTGTGTAAGAGTCAATGGAATCACTTAAACTACAACGTGGAAGTTAGTAAGGATTTATTGCTTCCTTGCAACAGTTGGGATTATAATCTTTCAAACACGTGTTTTAAAGGCGATTGTGCAATAAATACGTATCATAAGATGTAGGGATGTGTATCAAGCATGCTTGGACCTTCTATATTTTTACCTATTACAGAATCACATTTAAAGAGTTAAGAGCTAGATAGATGTGAATACTAATTTCTGACAAACACAAATAATATCTATCAATACAACGCATAAAAATACGTAAAAGTAGTTTTTTCTACCTAGCATTTCACTGAACAGAATTAAATTAAAACTAAAAACGAAAACTATAAAAACTCATTGGTGCGACCAAAATATGATAAATTATTCATTCATCGAGTTCCAAACATTAAGTTTTAATACAAATTACTAACAATTAAGTACACTTAGTTATAAAAGTTAGTCTCGTTGTCAAAAACTTTTACGTGACGGTCTTCAATAATTACGAATAGACTTACGAATGTCATTTTAAGGGCCACTTGCCCCATCTTCTTGAAATTGTTTAAATTGCATTTAAAAATTAAATTTAAAAAATTGTGTTTAAATACAATTTAAACACATTAAAGAAGTTAGTGCAATCGGGCCTATGTATTCATATTTATGCATAAAATTAATCAGCGTAGTGAAAGAAGTGGTATTATACCTCCAATAGGTATCGCAATGGTAAATCAATAGAATTATTGAGTTTGCTTGATAAGTAGGTTTCGTAAAGTGCTTAAACACTTACATTGGGCTGCCAAGTCGAGATCATTTGATCTCGACTTGGCAGCCCAATCTTCAGTCTTCTGGCAGTCTTCTGGCAGTCTTGAGCCTTGGATTTCCAAGGCTCTCTGACCTTGCCTATTCATAATTGAATATAAATCGCTAACACAGGGAAAACATCGTGAGGAAACCTGGTATGCTTGAGAGATTTTCTCAACAGCGGGTATGAACTCTGCCATCCCACATTAGGCCAGCGTAGTGGACTATGGTCTAATCTCTCTCACTATGAGAGGAGACCCGTATCCAGCAGTGGAACAGTAATTATATGGGATAACTAAACTAAATAATGGTAGTGTAGCCTAAGGTCATCTAAGGTCATTTAGGTGCTCTAGGTAGATAATTAAACCACTTACTAAATGGTCCAGCACTTCTCCTGGACCATTTAGTAAGTAAAAAAAATTGAATGATAATTTTTTTTAAATAAAGCTTACTAGCAATGTGGATCGCACATTACTAGTATTCTTGTTAACCCATCGTGCTAAGCTAAAATGCTTGTGTTGCGAGTGGGTTTACGTCGGTAGTGCAATGGGTGGGTTTCGAACCGGCAACCACATGATTGCAAGTCCGGCGCCCTAGCCATTAGACTACCGCCGCTTCCTTGTATAGGCTCTCTACAAGCCGGGGGCACTTTTTTATAGTACATAAAATCTTAATGCATCGTCTGCCACCCAGAGGAGGGTATATCGGACTCGTACCGAACAAAAACCCACTAACCTTCCTTTGCCCTACGGTCATGGACCTAGGATTGGTGATATTTGCCACGACCATGACAGCATGAGGGCCAGCAATCGCAGGACTATTTCAAAGAATGAAGCTTTACATCGAATACTGCTGGAAAGTGCATCTGTGGAAAATACGCGCGCCGTCTACTGGGGCCATTAATGTAGTGGCTGGTTAGAGAGTGGACTAAATAAGTCAGGGCCTCTTGGTTTTTTTGTCTATCATAAAATGCTTTTTTTTATTCTTGACAGGCTTATGCTTAACCGCCAGTCCACCTGATGTTAAGTGACACTGCAATCTCCGATGGAGCGCGCTTGCCTAGAAGAAACTGATTCAGTCGTGATTTAAAGACACGCAGAAGCTGTTCCATTTTGTGACGTGACTTTAAAAAGTGATGGACATATTTTACATGCTGCAAAGTTTAAACCTATTTTGCTAGATGTTATACTTGTGTAATTTAGGTGAGTCCAAAATATACAATTCTCATTTGTAACCGCAAACCGCTGGGGAGCCTACGTAAACACAACCCTACGTAATCTTATAAATACTGATACATTAATGCTTACAGGCCTTATAATAATAGCAGGATTATTCTCAACTACTCTAAAATTGATAATTTCGGCAGCTACCTTAATCAGACAAATATCACATAAATATAAAAAAGAGAATAATGTAATACTACATAGATTACAAAGCAAATAGTTTCGTCTATATACAACTGAACAGGCACAATCACTCACGAAAAACTGAGTTTAATTGCACGGTTTCAAATTATCATTTCATACGGAGACAAAAAGACGAAGCGATTAATTTGAAACTCGATCTATTAAGAATTCTTTATTCTTGATAATTATATTATTCATTGGATACACATATAAGAAAGAAAACGTACTTAATACTGTTTGCAAAAATTTAGGTAACAAATAATAAAATACAGGTAGGTATAAGAAATGTCTTATCAACACTTTTATTAATATTTTGATTGATTAATAAAAAGTAACTCCATTTTTATCAATAAGTAAGAATATATAAGAACTTTTTCAAGTAATTTGGGAAGTTTTTTGAGAATAGCCCTATGTACACAAATAATGTACTCGCACACAAAGTGCTTGTAAATACAAAAGGACAACATGGCGGCGAGAGTGGAAACTTGTGAAATATTGTGTGAATGATAAATGAAGTCGTTCCTACATTATTAGGCGGCTCCATGTAAATCATCTGCGATCATATGTCACCCGCCAACTGACGTGATAAACCTTTGTGAGATGATGTTCTACGCTTCGGGAAGTAATACTTATGTACCTATAGATAGGCAACGGGGTACAGACATCGTATTATAAAGGTTTTTCGTAAAACGTGAAGGTTTTTCGTAAAACGCGACGGTTTTTCGTTAAACGCGAAGGTTTATCGTACAACGCGACGGTTTTTCGTAAAACGCGAGACCAAACTCTACATGGCTTTGTAACAAGCGCTATTCAACGCCATTCCTAGCCAGGGATAAGATTTATCGCTTACTTCGCAGAAGTCTAAATCAGTTGCTAGGAAAACTAGGTTTTCAAAACACACACTTATTCTTACCTGTTCTCTAGAATCAGAAATTTATGATATGAATTATTAGAGAAAATTACAAAAAAACCTTTTTTATTTTCAAGCAAGACTAATCCTTTTTTTATCGGCACGGATTTTAAGATGCTAGATGTGTGCAGTATCTGCTACTAACAGAAGTCGATTGAAAAGATATTGCAAATGGCATCCAGTTCAAGAGGCTGTATTTTCCCTGTGGAAATACTTACGACAATATGTGTGTGTGTTTGCATATTATAAAATTGTTACACCTTTTCAGAATTACCCTGGGTAAGTACAGGGTAATACCTGAAGTACGACATACTTTATGATTTATAAAACTGTACTTTACATATATTTTTTTGGTGTGCAATAAAGTATATTCTATTCTATTCTATTCTACAAGTACCGGATGGTACTTACTAAACTAGAGGCCCGCATGTTTAGGTTCCATGTAATGGGGGGCGAGCCTATTGCCATTAACCGGGCACATTGTGGAACTCGTTACCGGAATCTTTGTTCCCTGAGACCTACAATTTGGGTGTCTTCAAGACGAGAGTGAATAGGTACCTTCTAGGCAAGCGCGCTCCATCGTAGACCACTTCGATGCTTAACATCAGGCAAGTTGTGGTCAAGCGTAACCCTATCAGTGATAAAAAAAAACATATCCCAAAGTCCGAGCTGCTAATGAGAATTTCATATAAAAACCGAATAACACTTTGATTGACCTAGAAAACGAACCCAGGACCTCTAGCGTAGCAGTCGCGCTCAGGACCACTAGGCTAATGGTAGGTACTCGTAGTTAACAAAAAAAAATTCGTTACCCAAAATATGGAAACATTTAGCACTAAATATTATACTCGTGCACAACAATATTTGCATATATCGAGTGTCGAGATGTCGAGAAACTCGTTTATCGCGAGAAAAATGGTCGCCTTCTCTTATTCTTATTTCAATTGAAGTTATTCACAAGCAGCGTTTCAAGCTGCGCAATTCAGCTTGAATTTATAGCGGGAAGTTATTTCAGCCACAGCGCTTTTGTTGAGTTAGCTATTCGAGCTGCTACGAATGGCGCTAGTTAAAAATATTAACGATAGTATAAAAATTGAATATAGTTTTTCCACTGCTCCTTTGTAGTTTATATTGATATTGTTTACTTATAATCGTGAAATATTACGCTTATTTATAGTTTTTATATTATAAGGGTTCTAATTTATAACTCAATAGTGTAGGTATTAGTTTTAAAATAAGTGGTCCTAAATTGAGTAAAATGTTATTGGGTTTTTCTATGAAGTTTTCAGTAGCAGCTTGGAGTTTTTTTAGAGGGTTTATGCCCGGTAAATGGCAATAGTCTCGCCCCGTGTTATGAGACGTTAACATACCTACGAATGGTAGCTATATTGTATATAGTGATACCTGCACCTCTGCCTAACCCTTCGTGGAATATGGACGTGATGGTATGGTTAATTTATATGTTGGGTATTAGTTCTAAAATCCTCTTGAATTTATGATTAAAACATTTGTGTAGAAGTAAAGAAAAACTTCCTCGTTAGTCTAGTGGTCCCAAGTGCGACTGCTAAGCTAGAGGTCTTGGGTTCGATTCCCAGGTCGAGCAGTGGTATTGGGTTTTTCTATGAAATTCTCAGTAGCAGCTCGGAGTTTGGCATTTGTGCCCGGTTAATGGCATTAGGCTCGCCCCTATTACATGGGAACCAAAAAATATCTACCAGCGAACTGTGGGTGAACCTTAGTACACCTCTTCCTAACCGTTCGGGGAATACAGGCGTGATGGTATGTATGTTTATGTAAAAAAAGGACAAAATTGTCGTTATAGTATTTCCAAGCTCAAACCAAACAGAATAATCCTAATGATCAATAACTGATGTAATTAACTTGGCCCGATATCAAAATATGTTCTGTTTACTCATATGGTGAGCAAGAGACCGCCAAACCAATTTATATTCACCAATGTAGATACAAATCCATGTTTATTTTAATATTAATTGGATATAATCATAAACTAATAGAGATTATGCAAATACATAGGTATGGTTCTGGAACACAATTTGGTGTGTTACATACGCTTCGGTGACTTTAGACAAGAGGTGTATCGAAGTAGGATAGAAACCGATTGATTGGCTGGTGTTGTGCCAATATTGACTGTTGCATTTATGCGGTATATAATAATTATAAGTACAAATATTAGACCGGTGTGCGTTGACTAAATTCAATAGTGGCATAAATCAAATCGTCAAGTCATTGTCAGGTTATTCCAATTTATGCACCTAGTTACTTTACTTATACATCCAAAGTTCGCCGGTATTTTTAGGACTATGTAATAAGGTCGAGCCTCATCCCAAAGGCAGAGCTGCTTCTGAGAATTTCATAGAAAAACCCCAATAACTGTTCAAGCTGGGAATCGAACCCAAGACCTCCAGCGAAGTAGTCACGCTACGGACCACCTACTAGATTAATGAGGCAGTTCTTACTTCTACTTAATTAACGTGCGTATCTTATCAACTTTGAAGAAAAAAACTGGCCATTGGCCCGCGACTTCGTCTGCGTGGAATCGTTCAGAATTGAGTCCAACCTAGATAAAAGTATCTCATGTATTATTCCAGACTATAATCTATAATTGTGCCAAATGTCATCCAGATCTGTACGGCCGGTCTGGCGTGAAAGAGTAACAAGCTTCCATCCATCCATCCAAATCACATCCATCCTCACAAACTTTCGTATTTATAATATTAGTAGGATATTATATAAAAAATAATAAATACGCTGTTTTCAACGTCATCACCAGCCTTTATCAACCCTATCCTCATTTTAACCTATACAAATATACAGCTTTACCTCTGTGTTATTCCATTTTAACCAGAACACGGTAACAGCTATTACACGATATTCGATACAGAAAAAGAAGCTCAGAATAGCTAACTGTTTCACCGTTCGCCACAGCTCCGGATACGTTGAATGCAGCCAACAAAAGGCCAAAAATTCTTTGAACCTGAACCTCTTGGAACTTTGAACCTCCTGGGAACCGTTCACAACAGGGATGAATTTGCTATTCCGTCGAACTACGTATTAGAAAGGATAGATATTCGCAATTATAGGTATGAATTTAGAGAATTTACACTAACGCTCGAAGTTAGTAAAATTCTTGGGCAAGTGAGACTTATTAAATTAATGACGTAATAGAGCCCCCGATAACTGTTTACTATTGGTGTAGTACGTAGGTAAATGGATATTATTTCGTGATTTTTATTACCCAACTGTCATAGAAGGGTTATGGCAATATGTTGCTATATTCTAACATTGTTTTGCAGTGAATAAAATGAACCTGTACTATTACAAAATTCAAAGTAAAGTCAACATTTGGTACTATAACGGCCGATCATGTACCAGCTTATTGAAATCCTTTTCTATAATAAGGTGAGAAAATTCCCGTGATCCCTGGTGTTGAGACACTTTAAAGTTCCTTTCTATAATCGAATGAAATGAAGGAAAGAAACACTCGTTACGTTAATAAAAAAATCAGTACTTATCGATGAAAATATGAATAACAAATAGGACATTCAATGTTTTATACGACTGGAATAAATTGTATTGCAAAAACGTAATTTGAGCCAAGAATCTTACAATATGGCGATCTTTTTTATGGTATAGTGGGACAAAGCAGCTAAGGTAAGATTACCGCCGCACCCGCAATACCAGAGGAATCTTAAGTGCGTTGCCAGCCTAATAAAGACTTTAACAAAAAAGGGTTTATTAGGCCTCCGGTATCCTCAATCACTCAGCGAAACACAACGTAAGCGTTATTCCTCGCCAGTTTTCTGTGAGGTCGTGGTATCACACCGGTCGAGCCGGCCCATTCGTGTCGAAGCATGGCTCTCTCACGGCTGAGACTATACTTGATTAATTGTTATGTATTTTGTTCCTACTTTTTATGAATTGCGAAACTCTAGAAATCAGTAAAATTAAATAAGAAAATTTAGCGTAAATGCCTAATTACTCACTGCACTAAATAAGTCGTATTTGGATCCAGCAAGAAAACTTTATCAGAATTATTAAGTGGATGTAAAGTAATGTAAGGTGTAGCAGAAAAAAATACTGATCTAGAAAAATACTTTTTCGCGTGAGTTCTTACACGATCAGCTATTTATATTCGCAGAGTAACAAGTAAGGAAATTGTTTTCTGATTGGCGGAAACGCCTTTACGACGATCTAAGAAACATTTGGGATCTGTAGACCAACATTACCGTGGGCTTATGGGAGATAAAAAAAGTATTAATATCGCTTCGCGGTCCCTTTTCCAAATTCCGGACATAAGAACTATCGTTATGAAGAGGGTTTGGGTAATGTTCATCTTTATTTCTACACGTTATGCTTTTTCTCGCTAATAGAGATTCTTGTAAAGAAATTCGGGGCACTACTTACTATTATATTTAATTCTACAGCTCGTTTTTTAGGTAGAATATAGGGAAAAGTCACATATTTATATTGTTATTTTAGTGACGGTGTCCTTTCCTAAAATAACTTTATAATCTTAGCATGGAAAATGCAAAAATTACAAAAAGAAAGTAACAAATTGCGGTATTTCCCGTGCAAAGATATGAGATTAAGATCTTTAAGTTATGAAATTTCATTTCATTTAATTATTTATTTCGGCAGGGATCAATAATCCCCATAATACGCCTTGTTTGAATTTGATAAGCCTCTAGTAATCATATCTCTGAACTGAACTGAACTCTCATAATATCATAACATACCATCACGCCTGTATTCCCCGAAGGGTAAGGCAGAGGTGTACTAAGGTACACCCACAGTTCGCCGGTATGTTTAGGTCCCATGTAATAGGGGGCGAGCCTATTGCCATTAACCGGGCACAAATTCCTAACTCCGAGCTGCTACTGGGAATTTCATAGAAAAACCCAATAACACTTTGCTCGACCTAGGAATCGAACCCAGGACCTCTAGCTTAGCAGTCGCGCTCAGGACCGCTTGGCTAATGAGGCAGTCTAATATCATAACTGAACCAAATATTCCAATAAAAAATTGTGAACACTGTTTATGGATAAAATATTATTATATAATGTGAAAAGTCAGTTCTGATATTTAATAAATTTTCAAAATATAATTCGTGCCTAGTTTCAGTATCACAAACGTCGCGCAATCGCAGTCACCTTTTCGGTTGTCTGGTCAATTTTCCATCTCAAAATATATGTAGGTAATTCAATCAATTTTTTTCGCGTTTAGTAGAATAATTTGAAATGAAATTCTATTTGAAAAACTGAGCCCATGTTGAGTAATAGAATATTTTTGATTTAATATTGGCGAAACTGAGACCAAATTGGATTTATATTTTGATCATTATTTTAGTACGAGATTTACCCTCCAGGTCATTTACTTCTAAAATAATAAATTAATCTCCATCTGTAAGATTCGATGAAAAAAACGTAATTCAATCGATCCGACGTACCTAACTAAATTTATTATTAATTATTTTAAGCAACTTTGGTAATTGAATCAAGTTAAAACAGAAATTTGGGGATCAAATAATCAAATCCAGTTCTACCGTTGTTAAAAGACAGTGAAAATAGAATATTTTTTTAGTCTACGACCACAATTCTAAACTCGTTTTAAATTAAACTAGTTTATAGTCATGAATGCTAATGTTGAAATAAAAGCACTGCGATGGTTTTACGATTCTGGCTTCGTATTTCAGATATAAAAAGACTAGTCCTTACTCAGGATGTATCTACTGAAAATTTCAATTATGAAAGTGGTATCTTAAAGTTTGCCTTTGCGCAAAATTTAAGCTTTTTAGATTGGTAATAATCTAATAGACTATATAGAATATAGGCGACTATATTCGACAAGAATACTTTACTTAATATCATTCGGCATGTCGTAAGCAGCGGGATAATATCTAACTTACTATTTGGTCGATCTACGCAGTGACTATCATAAAATCAGCCTGGCGTAAAGCACCTTTGTGTCTGTAAGAGCCAATACCCCTCTCAACTACTGCGGCTTCGGCAGCCCCCAGTCCATATGTCCGTGGTCATATTGGGCATTACTGGGCATATGGGATTTAACTGTGGTGTCAATAACAGCACGCTAGTGATACTATAGTGTTGCTGGCGGCTATAACCTGCGGTTTCCACTTACGCTTGTTTTTCATCGTATTACAGTGAAACCCTCTTCTTCTTTCTTATTCCTCCTTTTTTTTCTTGCCCTTCGAACTAGGACACAATAATATTAGCACTTAATTGCTTAGCGGCAGAATGTTTTCAGCAATGCGGTGGTAGGTGCCAGCTCAGACAAACTCATTTGCTAGCGAAGTTGCAGCGCGAGTTGTGCCTTTTGTATCATAAATATCAAAGTAACTTTTATATTCTCAAATAAGACCCTCAATAAGGAAACCAACTTACCGTCGGAGTTGGAAAATAAATATATGCCAAAGACAAATATTATATTTGAGTGCACAAAGTATGCCTCAAAGATATTGCCATATCCGGCAGAGAGGACGCAAAGGAAACGTGTACATATGCATTATTGTAAATGCGAGGCAAGTTGAGTTTGTGCGTTCAGAAATTCTCTGTAGAGCTGGGTTTATATTTCAGCGGTAGCAATAAAATTTTGAACATTCCTTTGAAATCTTATTTTTAGAGTCCTTTCAGCACGTATACGCACAAGGTTTATTAGGTTCTAGAACAAGTTCGGCACCGCACTTGTGACTCCTCAGGAGTCGCGGGTGGCCATGGGTGGCGGTAATCGCTTACCATCAGGCAATACGTCTGCTTGTTTGCCCCTATCCAATAAAAAAGTGTTTTTTTTTTCATTAGTAGTGATCGATGACTAAAATTTACATGGAGTATTAATTTCAAGCACAGGCATGAATTTCCGAAATAACGTAGGTACAACATACTATCACGCCTGTATTCCCTTATGAGTTACGCGCAGATGAGAGACTAAAGAAAAACCATATTCCACCGTTATATAAGGGGTGAGCTTACTTCCATTAACCGGGCACAAATATAAATTCCATGCTGTTACTGAGAGAAACCCAATAAAATTTTCCTCGATCGGGCAATATAACCCAGAAACCTCACGGTTTTCAACGACTTTAAGACCAATGAAGCCATTTAATATTCGAATTACTGTTTATTAGGTCTATACGTCTAGGCAAACGTAGTCGAGGACGCCCGCCAAGTGGAGTGACGACTTGTGGAAGGTAGCTGGCAGTGACTGGATGAGGAAATCCAAAGATCGGGCTCTGTGGCTCTCACTAGGAGAGGCTTACGTCCAGCATTGGATGAACAGCTAATAATGATTACGATACCGACGTTTACCAACATTTTTATCTAAATAAAAATTATTTGCACAATATCAGTAATTTAACAAACTTACTGACTATGAAAGTCAGACAATTTCAATTTACTCTATCTAGAGTAATAACTCATGTTTTCTTAAAGTCCCATATGAACCATTCATCTTTCAAAGAACTTTCTAGGCCATGTTTATTACACGCGAGAGACTAACACTCTCATCTAAAATACTTGTCAGCACCTTATTGTTGGTAATATAGTTCAATTTTTCTTAGTAACCTTACATATTTTCGCAAAAGTATTCCTCAAGGGTGAAATTAATATTTGTCGTAATAAAAGTATGGTTCTTTCTTTGTTATTCTGAGACAAATACGAGTGTTTACAAAAACCCTAATGTCTTTAGCCACAGTCGTTGAAAGGTTATTTGTTTTAGAAATTTGAAGGTACAGTCCGCAAAACAAAAAAGGGGTGTTAAACAAAATAAAGCGGTCAACTTGAGTAGGAATGGTGTATGGGCCAAATGGATCTAGTTTTTTTTAATTTTGACAACGTATGCAAGTAATTCTTAACATTTTCTTAACAATTCGTCCTTTTGTTTCGGTACACCCGATGATTTTGTCAACTAAGCTACCTAGATCATCAAAGGACGCAGGTTTGAATCCTGCCTGAATATTAGATGGTTAGAAACCATACCATCACGCCTGTTTCCCGAAGGGATAAGAAGATGTATACTGCTGTTACCCACAGTTTGCCATATTCAGGCCCCATGAAATAGGAGGCCTAATGCTATTAACCAAGATGCTACTGAGAATCGAACCCAGACCACCAGCGTAGCAGTCACGCTTACGACTACTATAATAATGAAGTAGTTATAACAATAATAATAACGGCTAATATCGCTCATACTATCAAATTTACTACATGGTACACTGAAGAACAAATAAGGAAAATTCATATATGTAAAAGGTTCCATTAGCTTTGAACGAAACCATATTATTGCGTTGAGTGTACAATCATACTTTTATTTATGACTAGCTGTTCCCCGAGTTTTCACTCGCGACTTAATGTGACTTCATCCCCGCCCTCTCCCTTAAAATATGAACATCCAAAAACCTTGAAACACGTCATTATTTATTCTCAGTAACTAATAGCGGCGGTACCCTAAAGGCTTGGAGTCAGTTCCCCGTACGAAACCCGCCCATTGCACTACCGACGTGAACCCACTCCGTAACACAAGCATTTATCTTTGTACGAGGGGTCAACAAGAATACTAGTAATGTGCAACAGATATGACTGGTAAACTTTAAGAAAATACTTATAATTATAAATATCTCCCCCATTTACCCTCTCATTTGAGATTTCCAAAAATCCTTTCTTAGTCGATGCTTACGTTATAAAATAAACAGAACAGGACAAACGACTTTATAGTATTGCATGGCATTACTTGCTCAAAGGGAAGCTCCTTTTATGTAAACTTATAAAACAATAAACTATTTGTATTTGTAAGTAGGTATAGATAGGTACGGTGAGTATGGTAGTGGGTGTACCTACTGTTGAAACCTCATAAGAACATTTGAATAAATTACTGTAAACGAGTGAAGGCATTTCTTCTGCGATCCAATTAATATTGAGAAAAGGGGGACTTGTAATAATAACAGCCTCTTAATATCAAATTACAGAGTACAGAACTCATGATTTTTTAAATATTGGAACAAATGCAAAATTCTTCATATTCTAAAGGATTCTTTTTGAAAAATGTATTCAATTTGCTCGATATTACTTACCAAATTGGCTATAGCGAGGGCTCGTTTTCCAATTAAGTGAAATCCTTTGAAATTCATCTCATTTTATTTAAGACTTGGTTGTGGTGCTTCGTTGAGAGCATCGAGAATTCGAGATCAGTTAAAAAGCTTATTCAGTACTCGCAAGCTGTGTTATAACTTCGCCAGATTCTCAGCAAAATTTAATTATGAGACATATTCATAACACGCTGAAATTTGAGTAACAATTCAGAATTTAATCAAAATTGGCTCGTCAATTTCTGGATTTAATCTCGGTGCTAAAAATTTGGCGGCAATGGTGCAGTCACTGCGTAGGTACTCGGCCTTTGAGTTACAGACTTAGTTGTAGATTCTCGTTGAAGGCAGATATTTGTATGACATACAGCCGCAGATCGGTCAAAATAACTGTGCGCGTCTGAAGTTAGCCACAAGTGGTTTTGCAGTAGTAAATTTTAAATTAAAAACTCGGTGTAAAGATAAAGATATTTGCATGAACTACAATAGTTTATTCTGGGTCTGGCTGTTTGTGTATGTGAGAATTTGTTAAAGCACCCAGGATTAACAGCGTTAATTAAACCCTATGGTAGGTATGATGATATTAATTAATTTGCGAATTAATTATCAGACACAAAACACGTGTTCGATTTAAAGCGAAGGGCAAATGATTTGTACGCTCCCATAGTATTTTACATCTTTGCGCTTTCACATTTCGAACGCAAGCGGATGTCAATTACCTGCTCATGTCCGTTTTTTTATTATCAGTTACTGTCATAAAATTAATTTATCATAACTTAACTATTTTATCATAGTTAATCATATCATAGGTATCACAATTATATATTTCTAGAGTAATAAGGTCTGTTATATCTTATATCAAAATGAATTAAATGAACTTTATATAAACGTGGGATATTTAATAAATAATATTTAAACGTGGGAGAGCCATTCTTTGGCATGAATGGGCAGGCTCGGCCGGAGTGATACCACGGCCTCACAGAAAACCGGCCTGAAGCAGCGCTTGCGTTGTGTTTCGCTGGGTGAGTGAGGTTACCGGAGGCCCAAACCCATTTAAAAGGCGGACAACGCACTCGTGACCCTGGTGTTGCGGGTGTCCATGGGTGGCGGTTATCGCTTACCATCAGGTGATCCGTCTGCTCGTATGACCACTATATCATAAAAAAAACTGATCTGATGGATAATGGGTTTTGTCACGTACTTATCTACGTATGTATTATGAAATCTCATTCCGGGTCCTTTACACAATACATGGTCAAGAATAGACTGAAAAAACCGGATAACCCTAAAAGATATTTCAAGTAAGTTTGTCATCCACATTCAACATGTTACGTGGGTAATAGTTCTTAAGACAAGTCAATCAATGCTCCTTTTTTAAAATTTGTTAAAACGTTGGTCAGAAGTAAGTTTGCCTTTTCATCCGTTTTAATAATTGTTTGTTTTATCTCGCTACTAAAACTAGTCAGAAATAATAGAATTTAGTCAAATCCCCTGGCAAACGGCATAAACAGTTCCAGTGATAAAAGCCGGTTAACCAATAAACTTTCCCGCTAACTATTACTGTATATTTGCGTGGAAGTTTGAAACTTCTGTCGGATCCATTTAATGGGCTCAGACGTCTAATTGGATGTAGTTTTGACGTTAACCACGCTGTATTCGTTATTCAAAAGTTTTGTGCTATTTTTTTATTTATTAACAAAATTTGGGTAGCTACGAAAGTAGTACTAATTGCCTTGGCCGAAATTCGTTGTAATTACTTTTGGTAAATGCTGTGTTCTCGTTTTTTTTTCGGTTGAATTTGCGGTTTGGCTTTTCAGCTCCCGCTAATTTTGAAAAAAGAATAGCAATTCTTTATTTATTTTTCTTGGTTCGTTTTTCAAACATACTGCCCCAACGCCTGTAGTTTCCCTCAAGAAAGAGAATCACTGCGTAACGACTCGTTTGGCGTAGCGGTTGAGCGATTGGTCAATGCGCCGCATTTTGTGGGTTCGATCCTTATGCGGAGCAAATATTTATTTGACCTACAGGTAGCTGTTCCGGGTCCAGGCGTTTGTGTTTGTTAAAGCAACCACGATACCAGAAAAAATCATAGAGAGGTGCAATAATTTTTAAAAAAAATTGAACACTCCAATTCGCCGGTATGTTTAGGTCACATGTAACAGAAGCCGAACCTAAAGCCTGGGGTTTTGCTCGCATACCCAAGAACTATTTGAGTTTTTTTTATTATACCTACTTTTTAAGATAAAAGTTAGAATATGTCCTTCTCCAATGTCGAATATATATCTATATACCAAAATTCATTAAAATTTGTTCAGTGCGTTTTCGGCGTTTAGGTCTAAACGTAACAAACAAAGTTCTTTTTATATTCATACTTAACTTTAATATGGGAGTTTTTATAGTATACTTAGACCTTAATAGAAGCTTAAGACGGAACGATTATTGTTGATTGGTATATACATATATATATACATCACCAGGTGTGGCTTAGATTAATATCTAATTATCTCACCAAGTACCTATCTCCGTTGAAAAAGGATAAAACTGGAAATGATCTCTTTATTTCTTGGGTTAATTGCGTTCTAGACAGACGGACATTAATTGCATTTTATAGAGATGCTAACTGCAGGGTTCTATAATTGCATTAGGTACGTGTAATGTTAGAGATTAGAATGTTAGAGGTACATTTCTAGAGATTCATGTAAGTGAAATTGTTTTTCCAATTATTATTATGTGTAAATTTTATAAAAGAAGAATCCTTATTTATAATACCTCTTTGATAATTGAGACTTTCATGATGACTTTCCTAATAAAAAGTTTAGCAGTGGGTAAAACGAATATAGAAGGACTTAGGTATATAAATTACATTAATTATAAACGTTAATTATAACTGCCTCATTAACCAAGTGGTCCTGAGTGCGACTGCTACGCTAGAGGTCCTGGGTTCGATTCCCAGTAGCAGCTCGGAGTTAGAAATTTGTGCCCGGTTAATGGCAATAGGCTCGCCCCCTATTACATGGAACCTAAACATACCGGCGAACTGTGGGTGTACATTAGTACGCCTCTGCCTAACCCTTCGGGGAACACAGGCGTGATGGTATGTTATGTTATTATAAACTGACTTTTTTATGGATTTTCTTTTTGTATGTATATTTCATATCTACACCACAACTTTTCTCCAAGTTTTTTTGTTCTAGCACCAAATAGAAAAATATATTCATTAAGATACCTTTGCAAATAACAATAACATGGGGGGATCGGTTTACATTCTAATGAGAATGGTCCAGGTCAATTCTATAGTTAATTGTTCCTATATTATAATGGTGTTATAACTACTACGCTAAGGTATAATAAGAATAAGAAAGAATAAGAAAAAAATATTGCCAAAAATAAGTATTACATTTCCATACAGAGGTAGGTATGTGTTACATTTTATTGAGCATGACATGTTGTATGGAGAAATAATGTTTCCTATGACCTCCACACTAGGTCAAGCCTGTCTCGTTGAGGCCAAATCTTTTTATCAGGTAAATTCTTTGACTATAAAAGGGTACTATTTTCTGAATACAGTATTAATTTTTTTGTGTAAAGTAGGTAAGTTCTGTGTTGGGTTTGTGTATGTGTGTGTGTGTGTGTGTGTGTGTGTTTTTCTGAGTATAACTGTGAGATTACGGTTGTATGCGTGCAAGTGCGTGGGCGCGTGTGTGTAGGTATGTGTATGCTTAGATGAATTACACCACTCGAACAATGTTTTCTGTTTCAGCGTAAGAGAGCGTTAGAAGCCATTTATGGACAATTTTTTTAGCTTTTTTAGTGGTACTTTCTTTAATGTTGCAAAATCTTACTATTTTATTATAATATAAACGGTTGCATGAATGTTTGCATGTGTTGCGCAAACGACGTTTTAACTCTTGTTTGTTGTATTTTGAACACGCGACTTTTGAATAATACTTTAAGACTTTAAAATGTATAGCTGGCGTACATTTAGTACAGCAGCTTCATTATATAGTTGAATGGTTGGATAACGAAAAGGCTTCCTAAGCATAACCTTCAGGACAGAGCGTTGCGCACGTTGAACTTGTAACATGACTGTGATGCCGACTCCACCCCAAATAGATATACAGTAACTAAGTATGGTATCAACAACAGCTTATCTTATCTTGTGTAGGGCCAGCAAGGCCTCAGTGCACTTCGACCCAATGAGATCTTTTGTGCTTCCCCTTTCCCAACAACAGCTTTGGTGTTGCAGGTGTCAATGGGTAGTGATGACGACTTATCATCAGGTATCTATATGATTTTTTAAAGTTAATTTACTACCATAAACCATTATTTATTTTACACTTTTGGTTTTTGATATTTACCCAGATGTCACTCTGACATTTGAGACGAATCTAACGACACCTGTCAAGCTGAAATCCATCAAGCCGTTTAGGTTGCAGAGAGTGAGAAAGAAATATACATACCATCATACCATCACGCCTGTATTCTCCGAAAGGTTAGGTAGAGGCGAACTAACGTACACCAATAGTTCACCGGTATGTTTAGGTTCCATGTAAGTAGCGGAGAGGCTATTGTCATTAACAAAATCCAAACTTCGAGCTGGGAATTTCATAGAAAAACCAATAACACTTTGCTCGACCTGAGAATCGAACCCAGGACCTCTAGCATAGCAGTCGCGGTCAGGACCACTGGGCTAATGAGGCAGTTTGTACGTACATACAAACATACGAAAAACGTAACCATCCTTTTTGCGCCGTCGGGAAAAAATTTATGAGCTGACTAGATAAGATAATACGACATTCTTGGCTGACAACCTTGTTCAGAAATTAGTTTTTCATTGTCATCACAACTGCCTCAATAGCCAAGTGGTCCTGACCGCGACTGCTACGCTAGAGGTCCTGGGTTCGATTCCCAGTTCGAGCAAAGTGTTATTGGGATTTTCTATGAAATTCCCAGTAGCAGCTCGGTGTTAGGAATTTGTGCCCGGTTTATGGCGGCGAAATGTGGGTGTACATTAGTACGCCTCTGCCTAACCCTTCGGGGAATACAGGCGTGATGGTATGTTATGTTATATTGTCATCACAAAATATCATATCCTCTGTTTACTGAATCCTTTCACAAACTATTTGAGAGCATGTGTCACAAACATAAGAATCATAATCTAATCTCTGCAGCCCTCGGAGCACAATTTTGGTAAGTGCAACGATGTCACAGATATAACACAACAAAGAGACAAACTAATGCAATTTCCTTTATGTTGCTGTTATGGAATTGTTTCGCTATTATGTTATTGTTTCGGCCATAAGGTTTATATCTATTTTTAGGTTATAAAACCCTACTGCTAAGTTCATCTGGCTCTATATACGTCCAAGCTGAAATGACGCGCCCCACTACTTAATTAGTCTATGTAGATGTGTGAGTGCAAATATTAATGACGACACTTCATCTGTGTGGGAGCGTCGATTGTTCAGTGAACTATGATCTGCACGTGTACAAGACGGTGGACTAGTCGGGTGATAGCCGGCGTCCATATTTGAAATTTGCTTTGCGAAGGTGGGGCGCGTCATTTCAGCTTAGACAATCTCTACCAAGCATTGATTTAAATATTAAGGATACTGCCGTCCGAACAATTTGCCTTGCGCGTTTGCTTAACATGTAACACTAACACCATTTAAAACTAGGTTTACTATTGACTGGTATGAACTAAAATTAAATTAATAAAATAATAATATCACACACACTACAATATGTATCTAATATTAATATATCTAATCAAAAATAGAGTCATAACATTTCATTCCGAGTGATTTTCTTTCAGTGCGGTCTCTCAGGTCTATGTTTAGAAGGGTAAGGGTGCTGAATATTCTATCGCTTAGCAATAATATATACTAATCTATAAAGCTGAAGAGTTTGTTTGTTTGTTTGCTTGAACGCGCTAATCTCAGGAACTACCGGTCCGATTTGAAAAAATCTTTCAGTGTTAGATAGGCCATTTATTGAGGAAGGCTATAGGCTATATATCATCACGCTACGTGGACGAAGTCGCGGGCAGAAGCTAGTCTACTTATAATATTGTGTTCCAGTAAAAATCAGACAGGTAAACAGATAAAACAAACCACTCTGGGAAGATTTGCTGGCGGCTCAGGTTTCAGTTGTCGCTTACCAGTCGTCTTCATCTTTCATGTTTTTCCGATGAAAAAAGAAAGTGATGAAAAAGTCTTGCTAATAATACGCTGTTTTCCTATGCTTAGATTATTAGACGTTGAAATTAAACTACATTTTATCGCGTTGTATGGATAGCGCGTTAGTAATTTTAACATTAAAACGCCCAAACACCTCAGTCTACATATGACCATGGGTGCTGTAAAGGATCCGGAAGGTCGGGAATTATATATAAAGTCCGTAAAAAGTACCTACATACTTAGTTTTATTTCAACTGCCTCATTAGCCTAGTGGTCCTGAGCGCGACTGCTAAGCTAGAGATCCTGGGTTCGATTCCCAGGTCGAGCAAAGTGTTATTGGGTTTTTCTATGAAATTCCCAGAAGCAGCTCGCAGTTAGGAATTTGTGCCCGGTTAATGGCAATAGGCTCGCGCCCTATTACATGGGACCTTAAACATACCGGCGAACTGTGAGTGTACATTAGTACGCCTCCGCCCTTCGGGGAATACAGGCGTGATGGTATGTTATTTCAATGTTTTTCTAATAATTTAAAAAAACCCATTTAATTTCCTTACTGAGCAGTTACTTATGGAGGAATAATTATTTTATCAATATTTTTCAACCCATCTCTAAGTATGTACCTATCTCCTTATTTTCTAACAAATCGTCGCATTTACATTAAAATCATAACTGGTGCTTACTTTTATTATTCTAGAGAGACAGAATATTTTTATTCGTGTTACTAACAATGTTTCTGTTGTTATAATGGAAATCTTATCCAATACATCCCATGGGTGAAATAATATCGAGTGCCTACACAGCGAGTCTGACATCAATGGGCAATTCGATATTTTATTCGATATCTGCCAATTGTTTCGAGTCGTTCATTTGAAACATACAGATAGATTATAGAGAGAGTTCATAGGCAACTTCAAAAGAACTAACAGTAACTAAATAATAGTACTGAGTTTAACTATTATTTAAATAATCATTTTGTCGACAACACTAGCTTAATTCATTAAAAAACTACAACCCTCCGTAGTGACAAATTTTAATGTTTATCTAAGTATTGCGTCTAAAAAATATTTTTTAACAGTTAAAAATATCAGTAGGTATTCAAGATAAACCTAAAAAACATGTCAGTATAGACGTATTATAGAATGGGTCGTCATCTTCATACTAATAACTAAGAAGTGAAAACCAAATTAATATATTCGTTTAAGAATTACCGAAGAATGCGGTAGTAACCAATATCTATAGGTAAGCCTGTAAGAAATGGGAGCTCACATATTCAATTAAGCTCAATAACTGGAATCAATACAAGGAACCCCTGAGTTGACTGACTCAGGGGTTCATAACTACACATTTTATGTAAATAAAAACCTGAAAATCTAGTTCTGACCGATTTTTTTTCCTCTGGAAACTGATAACTTAAAAAATATACGACGTGTTCGTTAATCTGATCTCTTAAACAAAAAAGTTTCTTATAACTTTTATACTTAGTCTATAGTTGGGTAATTAGTTCACAGATAACGTGACAAAAAATACACAATTAAGCCTCGTCATGTCTAAAATGTCGTAATCTCCTGTCTGTGTTAATGATCGGTATATAGAAGACTGTGTTATCATTAGTAGTAATATTATTATCATTATAAGAATCGTAGAGATTTACGTTTTACTTATATAGCAAAAATATAATGATGTAGTTCTGAGAATAGTTTTATTGGATTTAGTTTGGATTTTTGCCTGGTAGTCGGTATATAATAGGGTCGCCCCCTATTACATGGGATCTAAATATACTGGCTAACTGTGGGTGTACAGCAGTACATCCCCGCCTAACCCTTCGATGATGTATTTTGAGCATATTTTATTACCTTCGGATCTCAGCAATCAATCAATTTGATACATTTTATAGGTGCCTATATCTATCAATACTTAATTCGTGTTGGGATTCGACTAGGTATAGTCTATTACACTGCTGGGTAAATGCCTCTCCCAAGTCCTTTCAAGAACTCTTTTCCTACACCCCTTCGAATCAACCCTCGCGGTATGCATTCAAACCAATCTTTTTTTTCTAGTACGGAAAATCCTCACGTATCGTCCGCCACTTGGGGGGCGGCGGGGTATGTCGGACTTATACCGACTAAAAACCGTACTTGCCTTCTCTTGCCCTATAGCCACGATCATGGGATCCGCAACATGCACCATGACCGTGACAAATCCAAACCATTCTGGCCCTTTTTCTGGGCTGACCTCAACGCCGCCGCCGCCTTCCATCTTCAGGCATCCATTGAGTGAAGGCTTTTGCCCAACGGTCACTGTGGTCACAATGGTCAAATTTAAATCATCATCATCATCATCATATCAGCCTATTGCCGCCCAATGCTGAACCTAGGACTCCCCCAATTTCAATACAAAAAAAAAGGTATTACAGACGCTCTCAAAACAAAAAGTATTTTGTGCAAGGTTTCCCATTGTTCTTGTTTTAAATACAAGGCCTACAGGTATATTGTTACCTTTGTTTCGATTTGAACAGGCGGCATTAAAGGATTAGTATGGCTTTGTTGTATACAAATGCATATGCGTATTGTATATGTACAATATAGGCTACATAAGCCTTCTACAACACGAACTATAGGTAGGTTTTAAATTACAACAGAATACAAACAACACACAATAATATTTTTATACTGTATGCGATTCTCAATTTCGACTTTCAACCCCGTGAGCTAATTACATTCTCTCTTTTCCTTTACAATTACTAACTCTCGTCACGAAAACATAGGCCATCCCTAGTTCCACCGCACACTTACCATAACTTCAGCAACTATAATTTGTTAAGAAAACCCTGTCCGACCCGTGGGGGTATTGTTGGGTATCGAAATCCGGTTCTATTTAAATAATCGTTATCACTTTACAAGTAAAAAAAATACCCTGTTTTAGGGTTCCATACCCAAAGGGTAAAACGGTACCCTATTACTAAGACTCCGCTGTCCGTCCGTCTCATGAACCGTGATAGTTAGACAGCTGAAATTTTCCCAGAAATGATGTTCAAGTTCAAGTTCAAATGTTTTTATTTCAAGTAAGCTTTTACACGCGTTTATGAAACGTTATGATTCTAGTTGCACGGTTCCAAAAGGTTGATCCTATGGAGAAGAATCCGGCCAGAAATTCCATGGACACTTTTAAAATAAATTAAGTTATATTAAATTACTTAGATTAAAATAGATGATGTATTATGTTGCCGCTATAACAACAAAACTTGAATAAACAGAATAAAATAAATATTTAGGGGGCTCCCACACAACAGACATGATTTTTTATAGATAATGGTAAGGAACCCTTTGTGCGCGATTCCGACTCGCACTTGGCCGATTTTTTTAATAAAATAATTAAACTGAAATGGCTATACTTGCGGTGGTAGCAACACTGTTTCTGGCTGACAAACAACTAGTGCCGATGATGCTTCTATCACATAAAAAAAAATTGTGTAGTTGCGGCAATTTGACGACAATCGTGAATTTTGAACTTCAATACTAGGTATAGGTAATAAGTTTACTTTCATGAATACATAGTATCGCGGTACCGGACTCAAAGAGATTGCGTTAGTCCACATGCACCTCTACCGTGAGCCACTCACTACAACGCATAACTAGTTTATTGTTAGACCACATAAACTACGTATGTCTGTATGTTATTAGATGCTATCACAAAATGGCTAACCAGCAAGCGAATGGAGAGGAAGTTTTGTATTTTTATCTTTCTATACTCCCATGAGCAATTAACACGTCTATTAATAAAAGTGTTAGAAATAGACATCAATTCGTCCTATATAGCATAATTCCTTAGAGATACCGAATAATGAGGCAGGAGAGAGAGGAATGAGACAAATCCCTGTCTTAGTTGACTTAGATAGGTACCTTAAATTAGTATTTATGATAGTGCAGCCACTGGCAGACACAGTCACATCATAAATATTAAACAACTTTGCATCCGTGGAGATATAAATAGTGCTTGATCGATAGTCCTGGAATACTACAGTGTGACACATTGCACTTCATTCGCTTGTGTAATTAACGCCGAAAATTGGTTCCTATTTGCTGATTTATGTTGAAATACGTAGGTACAACTTTATTCACGTGCACATTATACTACTTACAGGCTTGGAATTTATTATCACTGAATGTTAGTTATTTACGTTTTGTTGTATTAGACAAATTTATCTGCTCGAAAAGGTGCCTATATAGCTTTATCCTTATTTATATATTTTATCATATTCGCGTAGGTGTCAGAATTCTTTTTATTTTCCATTTTGAAACCGAAAAAAATAATAATGAAGGCTTGATTGGCGTGGCGCACGTAGTGGGCGTTAGTATGCGAGATATACCTACACTACATACCTACATATAATTCTGTTTGTAAGCACACCCCCAATATACAGGTATTCCTAGGCGGAGACATGTCTTTACTTTAAAAAGAGAAAACAATTTGAATAAAAATAAATCTATTGTAACGTTTAAAAACCTTAATATTGAACTTACCTAATACCTATCCGCTAATAATAAATAAATAAAAAAAATGAATTTACACATTTCACAAACTGAGATCAATCCAATTATTTTCACACAGTAGGTTCTCACAAATCTCTATAATAATCCCTCCTACAAAAACCTTAACAATACATTTCTCAACGATGCCGCAGACATTTTTGACCGACTTCCACGGATGTTAAAACTCTTAACATCCGCATCGCGTCTTGTACGTTTAAAATTTACATCAGTTACGAGCTCGGGAAACTCGTGTAATAAAATCCGTGGGTCCCGCTCTATCGCGACATATTTACATAAGTACGCTTAACTTCATTCGTTGGGTATACCAGTTGTAATGTATAGGTAATTCTTATTCTAAACTCGTGTGTGCCGTACGTCTGTATTTATCATACAGTTTTTTGTTCTTGTCAGATTTTATTGGGGACGCATATTGGAGCCAATGTTGGCAGTTCTGTGTCACGTTTTTTTTTCTTTTGATGTCAGATGTACGCATAGATTTGCGAAATGATTTTCATGACATGTTTATATTCATTTTAGGTTTGGCTTTGATCAATCTTGTCACAAATTGTCTTGGATGGTACGTTTTTTCTGAGATATGTGGGTTACATACATAATCTCACGCCTTTTTCCCACAGGGAAAGCCAGAAAATGTGCTATAATTTTTGTATACTACTTTTGCTACTTACAACTTAAGTACACAAATAATACCCTACTAAGTATATTATAGAACTAGCTTCTGCCCGCGACTTCGTCCGCGTAGCGTGATGATATATAGCCTATAGCCTTCCTCAATAAATGGGCTATCTAACACCGAAATAATTGTTCAAATCGGATCAGTGGTTCCTGAGATTAGCGCGTTCAAGCAAACAATCTTCAGCTTTATATATTAGTACTAGCTTCTGCCCGCGACTTCGTCCGCGTAGCGTGATGATATATAGCCTATAGCCTTCCTCAATAAATGGGCTATCTAACACTGAAAGAATTTTTCAAATCGGACCAGTCGTTCCTGAGATTAGCGCGTTCAAGTAAACAAACAAACAGATAAAAAGTTTGCAAATTTGATAACTAAAGTTGGTTGAAATAGCTACATAGAACTCAGAGTTAAGAAATTGTCTTGGAACAAATCCATATAAATAACTCAATAACAGATCTTTAACAATGGTATAGTGTCAATCAATCAATTACTATATCAAAAGCAAAGTTTTGAACCCAGCTGATGTCGTCTTTAAGAAGATACATGTTCAATATTGAGGAAGTATGGTAGAAGTCCTAAATTACATGTGATTTGTGTAGGTAAATACTTAAACTTAGAAGTCACGAAGACAAATGACAACATAACTCCAATAGCTAGCTATGCTGGCGGCAAACGTAACGTTCTGAGATAAGTTTGATTGATACGACAGTGCGTGATTTGTCGCGGGGGAACACGAACAGTTTTAGTACAGTTTCATGTAGCCCCAGAGAGCTTCGCTAAGCTTGTGTTGATAGTACCCGCACTTTATTTGACAAGAGACTGTAAGGAGTAATATAAGACATTTTTACAAGTATTTTCTTAGAGCTATTTCCGGCATTTCCTAACTTACCATGTGTAGAACTGTAAGTTGAAACCTCCCATCAGATTTATTCATAACTAGCTTTTGCCCGCGGCTTCACTCACCTGAAGCCATATTAAGATAAAAAATAGATCAAAAACCAACAGTGATGATCTCTTCTTTGTATGGATCTCTATACATCAGAGAAGTCAAGCTGTATCACAGAATCCGTTTAATTATTTGAGATAAGAAGAATACCAGTTTTTAGTTGGAGCATATACTTTATATTAGTGATAACAAAATTAAAATATATTCAGTAGTTTTTGCACCAACCCGTAACACAGACAAACAGACAAGAATTTAAAAATTGACATTTTTGGGTTCGGAGACGTTTATATACCTTATCCCACTTGTTTTTTTTATATCCTCAATGAACTGGATTATTTAGTGATGTCCTATGTATAGGCGTAATAATAATAAACCATTTATATTAGAGAGATTATTATTCTGTTTATTGCTGATTCTGCTCTCTCTGTGTAAAGCCTTTATTACTGGCAAAGGCAATCCTTATCATCAGTCTATTTATGTTCAGAACTTCGGCCTGGTTTACACTTAAGAATTCATAGGGTGATATTAAAAGCTAATACTGAAGGTGTGTAGCGAGCTTTATATTTATAGATTATTCGCACATTTCTACATTTGGAAGTGACTTTTTTTAATAAAAAGTTACTTTTCGTATAATCTGTAAACAAAGAGTAGGTAAGTCTACTCACTCGTATCTTGTACCTACACACATTTAAAGTGATACATAAATCTATAGAGTTTGCCCAAGATCGCCCGTATTCCGTACCGATACAGGTGATTTTTGTACTGCAACTGGATTATTTAGTGTTGTCTTGTGTATAGGCGTAGTTATAATTAATTACATGTAGAGTTTGGAGAATAAAATCGGCCATCTGCCTAAATATACGTGCAAAGAATACTGACAACGAATTCTGTCGCAATAAAAGTGCGAAAAATCTGCTTACAGAAATAAATATCATGCATTTTCATCTAAATCAAAAATGGACAGTCGTGGAAAATTTAGATATACTTTTTCCTACGTACCTAGGTCCAACTATGTTCCTACATTTTATAAATAAGTGTATGTGTATATTTTCGCATGATACATGTAAATTTTCGGTTGAACAAAATAAATACCAGGCAATCATATTCTCAAATAGTGCAATAAAAAAAAGAGCCGTGAATTTATCAAAACTATGTTTACAAGACACAAATACATGTTGTGGACCTGACGAATTCATTTGTACCGTCAATATTGGTACAAATGGCAGTTTCACAACTCGATTGCGTTGCAAATAGTTTGTTATGACGATGCCAATTAGTATTCAGTAGTTGCAATCTCGATGAAACAACGCCTATATACCGTATTGCCCGTATTGCCCGACTTTGATGAGGAGAATATCTATTTCTTGTTACTATAATAATACAAATACAATGATACTTTAAGGGTTTCTGTTAGAGTTCATCTGGAGCGGTAGCACAACATATATTGCCGCTACACTACTATTGACGATACATATTCTGCCGATAATCTTGTTGTATTTCGGTTTGAAGGGAAACATAGCCAGTGAAATAAATGTGCTTATGAGACATTTTGATCGTGGGAGAGCCATGCTTCGGCACGAATGGGCCGGCTCGACCAGAGTGATAGCACGGCCTCATAGAAAACCGGCGTGAAACAACACTTACGTTGTGTTTCGCCGAGTGAGTGAGGTTACCGGAAGCCCAAACTCTTTCAAAAGGAGGGCAACGCACTTGCGACTCCTCTGGTGTTGTGGGTGTCCATGGGCAGCGGTAATAGCTTACCATCAGGTGATCCATCTGCTCGTTTACCCCTATAACCCATTAAAAATACTTTACAATCAGTCAAACCACACAATTCAAATATTGGTTAGGTTAGGTTAGAACTGTGCCCATACGATGAGGATGACCACAATTCGACGGAACCGAATTGTACCGACTGTGTAGATATTATTGAAGAATAATTATGCAGGGTTGTATTTACAGTAGCTTACATCGATAATAAACTGTTGAAATGAAATTTAGTTTTTAGAGGAGAATAATGCTATCAAATATATATCTTGTCAATTAAGGTTTCAAGATGATAACGTGGTAGTGATATTACTGGTGTTGCTACTGTCTATAGGGTGCGGTTACCACCTACCATCAAGAGGCACGTACCTATGCTTTTCTACAAAAAATAAACAGATATGTAAAATCCAATCTAAGAAATCCCCATAAATCTATTTTCTCTAAAATTGATTTCTCACGAATTTAGTAAACCAAACACTTTGAAAGAATTACTCGTTCAAATTGCAAAAAAATCAAATAAATTTGTACGGCTCAAGCAAAAAGAAAAATGTGAAAAGTTCGTAACGATTTAAAATAGTGTAAAGCCTCCATCCAATAAAGAAAACGAAGTCGCAAGCCCTTTCATGCTCATTTTAAAAGTAAAACGATGAAGATTTGTAAGGATTAGTTAGATAAACAACTTTTTTTATCTAAAAGGAAAATAAAGACAAGTAGCCTGCGAGGAGAAAATAAGAGGAGAGTGTTCTAGTTGTCTATATGTACGAATTTTTGCGTAACATTTATACGATAAAGGTGTGATAAATTGAGCTGAGTGTGTGCGCTTCTCAACTGTATCTAATATGCGCTGGTACGTTTTCAGCGGCGTTATGATAAAAAATCACTTTTACGGGGAGGTAACCGTTATTCGGGATCTTTCATTTTTCTCATTTGTGATAGATGCCTCTACGTGAGACTTCCTTCCTCGCAGGTCGTTTCGAATGTGATTCACTTAATATACCTCTCACCTAACATTATTTTTAAACATAATCTTTCACTAGGTTTTGTATTCTATATCACAGTAGCGTTTATAATCACAAATTTCACATGCACAAACATTTGGATCCAAAATAAATATCTTTCGGCAATGCAAATATTAATTCCGATCGAACCAGTGATCAATTAGAGCCGAGGAAATAAGATAAAATGAAATATTTTTAACTGTAATCAACACATCATTCTTTCACTGCCCGATTTAATTATTATTAGATAATCTTTATAATAGTAGCTGGATGCGACAGGCCGAGGACAGGGTGAAATGGCGCACATTGGGGGAGACCTACGTCCAGTAGTGGACTATTATAGGCTGATGATGATGATGATGAATCTTTATAATTTTTATTCGTCTCCAATGCGATGGAAATAATTAATTAAAAATACACAGAAATTAAAAGGAATACTGCATTGAGTTTATAGTTTGTCCAGAAAATCCATGTTACATATAGACTGTAGTAGTAGCAACTTCAGAGAGATTAGTTGTAAAGCCATCGCTACACGGAACGCCGCCGCCCGGTGCCCGGAAGCGTAAAGGCGGCACGTCATCTGCGAGATGGCTCCTACTATATGTGACCGGTAGAAAAAACGTCACACAGAAAGGTGGAAATTAAATAGAAAGCACATCTGTGGTGCTCTTTGTGTAAAATGTTGTAAAGCACCGCATTCTATGCAAAGCTAGATAACGTAACCGTAAGTAGAGATAAGCAGGACACTTGGCAAGGTGAGACAATCTCAGGTCCAAAGCAGGATATCTAATGGTGGCCGAGGGATGTCAGACGATTGCAGGGCAGACCACTAGCCCGATGGTGTATTGGCCAATATTGTGACGGCAGCAGGGAGTCAGTAGGCGCGACTTGCACAAGATCGACAACAGTGGCGAAATAGGGTAGAGGTCTTCACTCAGCAGTGGGTGCTACCGCCTGATTAGAAGTCATCATCCCTATTTCTCAACTATGTCGAAGTAGAATAAAATTTGCGTAGGCCACATAACATGTAACCACAAGTTACATGTTATGTGCTACGTCTTTAAGGTGAAGTTGACGTCATCTATCCAAATAACATTATTACTGTTTTATATAACCGACATGTCTCATGTCTGAACGATAATGCATACCTTTTTACTAGTGATTATTTTTAAAGATATATACCTATTGAATTATTGTTATTCTTGCTCACAATTTTGACAAAAACAACATGAAAAGAACAAAGAACACGTTGAATTCATTACTTAAAATGTTATTATTATACTAACAAGCATTTCTTGAAATGCAACGCTCTGACGTATAAAATTAATTAATGTAGGAGGGCTTGCACCACAAGAGAACTCATGTTAAATGTATATTTGTATGTCTTCTGTCGTAATTATACCCGTAATTTAATAAATAGTTGAACTACATAACAATTAAAATTAATGCAACTATTCGCCTAGATCTAGAAGTTATTTTTTTGTAAGTTTATATAATACTAGCTTTTGCCCGCGGCTTCGCTCGCCTGAAGCTATAGTAGGATTAGAAATGAATTCCAAAAAAAAATTATAAAGACCAACAGTGATGATCTCTTCTTTGTATGAACTCCGTTTAATTAATTGAGATAAGAAGTTCACCAGTTTTTAAGTTGGAGCATATACTTTCTATACACAACAGTGATAACAAAATTAAAATCTATTCAGTAGTTTTTGCTCCAACCCGTAACAAACAGACAAGAATTTTAAAAATAACGTTTTTGGATTCGGAGTCGTTTATATACCCTATCCCACTTTTTTTTTAAATATCGTCAATGTACAGACACAGCTTTGTTACAATTTTATAATAGTAGAGATAGAGATAATATCACACCTATATTCTCCGAAGGGATAGGCAGATGTGTACTTATGTGCATAGTACATTTCATGATGGCCGGTATGTTTAAGTTCCATATAATAGGGGGCGAGCCAATTGTCATTAACCCGGTACAACTCTTAACTCCGAGCTGCTACTAAGCATATCATAGAAAAACCCATAATCTTCACGATCAATCTCTAGTGTAACGTAACTTAAGTGTCTTTTTAGTAACTTAAGTGCCTTATAAGGCAGATAAGTTTTTGTAAGTTTTCACCTGAAATCTGTTTAAAATGCCTCAATAGCATAGTGGTCGCAACCGCAGCTGTTGCACCCGAGCTGTCCGGAGTTCTACTTCAAGATCAAGTAAATTGTGTAAATAAAAAAATCGTAATTATTGTTATACCTACCAGTAATATAACCATCTGATTCCTGCCAAGCGTTCGTTGTTGCATACTACTCTGTCAAGAAAGTACCGGGAAAAGATCGATAATACCTACACAAAATGTTTGTTATTCATCCAAATTTATTTTATCACATTCAAAAACGATAGACTTACGCCAACGAATAATGCAACCATCAAAACATTTTTTAAGCGCTGTTTCCGGAATTGAGTTCAGTTCTCGCCGCAAATTCTCCTTTATGTCTTCTACCGATTGAAAACGGGTGCCACGAAGTAGTAATTTGAGTTTAGAAAAAGAAAAAAGTCGGCCGGAGCCATATCTGGTGGTTGCTCGATGGCATTTGTTGAGTGTTTGGACAAAAATTCGTTCACAATGATGGCCTTGTGCGAAGGCGCAATATCGTGGTGCAAAATCCAAGAATTTTATTTCCACAAATCTGGCCTTTTCATCGAATTTGCTCTCTTAAACGCCGCATAACGCTAATAATATTCTTTATTTACCGTTTGATCTTTCGGCAAGAATTCCGAGTGAAAACAACAGCGCGATAGTCAAAGAAAACAGTCAACATGACTTTGACTTTTGATCGATTTTGGCGTGGTTTTTCGGTTTCGGTTCATTTGGAGTGCTGAGTTCAGGTGCCACTCCGAAGCTTGTTGTTCTAGTTTTGTTTCTATATCAAACTCGTAAACCCACGTCTCGTCCCAGTAACAATGCGTTTCAAAAATGTTGCGTCGGAATTGACTCGTTCTGGCATGTCCTCAGCCACTCTCATACGATTGAGTTTTTGGAGAAAATTCAGGTCTTTTGGGACTAGCCGAGTGGAAACATGTTTCATACCATAGTGATTATTTAAAATGGTACGGATCGACTCGTGAGCGGCTATGTCTCTCAATTTTAGATTAGATTTATAAATTTTCAGTCACTATTTCCTTCACTTTTGCAATGTTAACTTTTGTAGATATTGAAAGTCTTTGTTCGATGTTTTTGTCCATTACGAAATTCGCAATAGACACTAGATATGATATAACTAAAAACAGCACTGTATTTAATATAAATAACAGAACGATGCAACTCAAACTTCGCGCCAAAATGGAAAGCTGTGCCAATCTAACAACAAAAAAAAAAAAAAAAAACTTTGAATTTGGAACCATAAACAAATCATCCATTCCCAATACTTTCTTGACTGAATGTATTTCTAAAAAGCCTTATTTTTCTACGTGCTTTACTCAAGTATATCTACAGCAGTTTATTCCCCTGCTTGGTGTCGCGTATTTCCAAAAGGCATTTTTTTCTTTGTTTTTTTTTTCGTTTCCCGGACCGGGATAGGTATACAAACGTCAGTTGACTTTCTTCTTTTATTTTTAAAACAGTCAGACTAAACGCCTGGCTGAGTTTTTTTAGGCGGGAAAATGAAAAGTGCACATTGTCGATTTTATATTATTGTTCAAAACTTTAATTTCTTCGAAGTTTAATGTGTAATTATGGTGGATAATTAACCATTAAGTGTTCGTGAACGTGTGAGAGTGTAGGCAAATGATATAAAATTGAAAATCGTGACTTTTTGGGTTCACTCCTAAACTCCATCGAACCCTCAATAAAGTTTCTACCGTTTTATTGGGGCAACTCAACAACTTATACTTGACACTGGCGAATACCAAAAGTGTGGTGCCATATTACAATCCCACGATGGGAAATATTACTTGATTACTCTAATACTTGACACTGGCAAATACACAAAAAGTGTGGCGCCATAAAAAAAAAACGCCTGGCTGTTCTGATGGAGTTTTTATGCGACAAATAATTTAGCAGGTTTAAAAATTTTCAGACCCGTTTGAAATAAGTTTAACGTGTGAATATGGATACGAAAACGGACTACTATTGTGATAAATTATGTTTTTACCTTGCGTAAAACGGGTATGTTTCAATAGTTTTTCAGTGGGCTTTCAATTACACAGCAATTGACGTTACAATATTAGGATGGAAATAAAATTGCGTAATTACGTAATACGTAATTAGCGTAATTGTAATGATCAAAGAACAGAGAAGACTGAGCTAAAAAAATAAAGCAATCCCACTGAAACAATGTTCACATAAACACACTTTCAGAAATATGAGACAAAGTAGACTAAAACATCACAGCTGAATAATGTTAATAAAATGGCAGAGGATATTACAATATTAAATGAAGTCGATAACAAAACCGCTACAAGAAACAAACAAATTCGAAAAACAAAACGCGAAACATAACCATCAGGACATGTAGAACGCGCTAAAATAGACAGTTGATGCAAATTCAACACACGTACGAGGGATCGTTATCTACGACGATTTCAATCTGGTATACCGCAGATGGTGTTTACGGCCGCATGCAGTTTACGTGGAAATTGCATGCGCGCGACGCATTAGCGACTACCCGCAAATTACGAGCGCAATCTCCTACGAATCTGCGACCACTTTCATAACATTTGTCGACTTTATAGCTTCTGCGAAGTTTTATGCGAAAAGTTTTAATAGCGAAATTGGCTTGTTGTGTTATGTATTTACGTGTTGTTGTTAAAACTGTCTGGAATTTTAATTACGATTCCATTTGGTTACATTATTGCATTTCAAATAATAGCAGTCTTTGCACATAATGAGACTTTAAAATGAAATCGTATGTACCTTTTTTTAGTAAAGGAAAAAATCAACTGTACATAATTTAGCACGGAAAATACAAAAAAATACAAATAATAAATATATAGGTAGTAAGTACCTACCTACTTACCTGTTTTTGTCACTTTGATCTCAATACAGTAAGATGACACTAGAGAAAATAACTATTGTATTAATCTTGTAGATTTGATATCACAATTACGTCTTTCAACTTTAAAAACATTATTTTTGGCTAGGAACGTTTTATATTAACTGATCTACTTAAATAACTTTCTTGTTTTTGGCAGTAAGATAACTTAAAAAAATAATCGCAAAATTGTTGCCACTACTCAAAATAAAGCAAAAAGGTGTAATATCCATCATATAAACTCCTTTCACATCATCGTAAACCATTATTCAGAAGGCAAATCCCGAACGGGTATCGCGACTAGATGTCTGTAGGCCTTATTAATGGCCTTAGCTACCTGACTGAGACGGATGGGAGGTACTGACCTGACGGTGACCTTACGCACCCTATTTATTCCGGGCCAATTTACCTTTGTTTTTATTGTGTTATCTTTGACGGTAGCATGTTCCTCCCTTTGTTCGAAATGCGAACAAATAGGCGAGTGATTAGTGTCGAGTGGCCGCTTTCTTTGATTCTTGTTTTTATTCTTTTCTTTATTAAAGTGTTTCAGATAATGTTGTGGAGGTTTGGTTAGATTGTCTTTGTCAATTTCTTTTGTTTTGTAATTGGGTGGGGAGAGGGGACTGTTTCTTTCTCAATGTTGAATCTTAGGCGTGAATTTAACAAAAAGTTTTAAACTTCTTAAGTTATAATACAGTTACTATTTATATGAAGTCTTGTTTTTGTCTTAGAATAAGTGTGACAACTAATTAACATACCAAAAATATTTACTTGTAATGAGCTCTAGCTATCATAATTTCAAATGATTTATTTCTTAATAGGTACCTAATTAGGTTTATTCATTTGACATAAACGGAAACGTATTCAGAGTTTGTATACCCTTAAAAACTAATAGGTAATATGCACAACTACGGTGCCCCTACGAGGTCCCAACATGATGATATAGAAGGCTCATTCTGGAAAATACATGAAAACCGCAGAAAAATATTCATAACAATTGGCAGTATTTTTTATCCGTAATAGTCTTACAATAATTATGTAATCTAAATATAACAACTCGGTTTAATGACTAATATTTTGCATTTGATTACTGTTTTTGCTGACTGATATTTTACACATTTTTTTTTTCCTAGCCCGTTTCGTCCCACTGCTGGGCAAAGGCCTTCCTTCCCTCCTTCCAAATCTCTCTGTTTGTAGTCTTAGCCACCCAATCTCTATCGTAAGAGTCTAATTCATCGCGCCACCTCCGTCTGGGCCGACCACGCTGTCGCTTCGCTCCGTGTGGGATCCAATTTGTGGTAGCTTTTGCCCACAGTTCGTCTGGCTTGCGGCATACGTGTCCCGCCCAGTCCCATTTAAGCTGTCTGGCTTTGCCTGTTACAATAGTGATTTGAGTTTTGGAGTTTTACACAATAGCACTCAAAATTGTATTTTTTTGAAAACCACGATTAATTTAATTGAAAAAGGATAAAACCTATACCTGTACCTTTAGATTCACTTGAAGCCGTTGGGGCTGCCATTCCCATTTCTGTTCTAAATTTCAATAAAATGTAGTGTCTTGTAGAACTAAATGCAACCCCCGCGTTCATAAACAAACAAACACCCTCTCACCCTAAATGCATATACAAACTCCATTCTGTCATGGGTATAAATACTAAGTTAAATTATTTGACCTGCGAGTCTGTTCGCAACAGCTAACTTCAGACAACTACAGTTATTTCGAGCGTTCCGCTATCAATAAAGCGATGTAGCATGCAACTCACTGTGGCAACTGTTGCAAGGCTTTTATATAGAGCGATCACAATATAATTCCGACGAAATAACGTTAACTTTTTGGCAATAGGCTCGCCCCCTATTACATGGGACCTAAACATACCGGCGAACTGTCGGTGTAAATAAGTAGTTCATCTCTGCCTAACCCTTCGGGGAATACAGGCGTGATAGTATATATGTTATGTTTCCAACGGCCACATACGGCATCTTGAAAGTACTTAAGGTTGAGTCCGTTTACAAGCACAATAGAAGCAAAAATTGAGTAGCGTTTGAGTATTTTGCATTAGTTTACCTTCTGAGTACATATTTGTTTTACGTGGGAGCTTAGTTTTGTTATTTAATTATTCCTCTACTAATCCATTCCCTAAAGCGATCTAATTCAGAAATCCCCACGAATGCCTATTATTTTCTGAGCGTTGGGTTGGTTAATTTGTTTAATTAATACATAATGGGTTACTATTTGTTAGGTTTATTTGGTAGTGTTTATGCATCGCTTTGTATAAGTTGATAGTGTATATTTGTGTGTGTGTATTATTGTGTGTTTGTATAAACAGATATATTATCAAAACCAAGATGGAATTACTTTCCATCATTGCACATATTGTGCAATGTTACTTATATTCAAAAGCGAGATTCGTTTCAAAGCACTCAATAACATTGAAAACAAGCTACAGGAGCAGGACACGGATATGGATACACGTATATCTATTCTACGAGTACCTTCACTATCCAATTGTGGCGATATTCAGTCGGCAATATGCCTCTGCAGTAGAGAGAACTGCATACGTAATGAGGTTGCTGTATTTACGGGAGAATAACCCTTAAAGGTAATATTTTGACACTGAAATGCACTTAGATTTTGATTTGGTTAGGATTACAAATACGTCTTAGCTTAATAATGTTGGTTGGTATTTCCCGAAAAGGAGACGAGGAAGGTTTAAAAAAAATACAATACGTAGGTATTTGTATTAGGTACCAGTATAACTTACGTAGATAAACAAATTATTTGATTGATGATTGATGACGTTGCGGCTGAGCAATATGCTTCAGCGTCACGTATTGTGGGTTCAAATCCTCAAGAGGAGCAAATATTTGTATGACCTAGGTATAGGTATTTGTTCCGGGTCTGGGCGTTTGTGTATGTGAGAAATTGTTTTTAGGAATGCACCCACGATACAGGAGATAATACTAGTGTGAGGGAAGGTTTGAAAAAATGGTCGCCCATTATAAAAAATATATCCTCCAGTATGGTGTGTTCACAAACCCAAATTCCGATACATCTCATCATTGGAGGATGATGGATGAGAAACCTCATCCAAGATCATGATTATACACTGCAATAGGCATGATGACGGTTAGCAAGAATTACTAAAATAATATGTTCATATACTGAAATATAATTAATACGTTTAGAAAAAAATATTTATTTTTATTTATAAGACGGGATTATTAATTTATTTGATAAAATAAAACTCCAAAATACACAAGTCCGCCATGTTCAGTTGAACACCAATCAGATTCAATTACGTCACATCTTTGTTGAACTGTCACCGTCACGTAAATTTCGTACGAATTTCGACGATCTCCGCGCTTAAAAATTGTTTATTATGTATTTCCTAATTGTATATTACTTAGTTTTTTGTTCTACGACTTGTTAAGAACTTATTAAGTAATGGAACAAGGGTTTACCAAGGCAAACAGCTCTAATTTGCTCAGAGTTGATTTGTTAATGCATGCTGGGGCAGTTCCTGGCATCAAACAAAGACTTCTGTTCAACAGAATTTAGAAATGTTAAAACTACAACGTAAGTATTATTTATTATTAAATAAAAACTATATTAAAATAACTGTAACTATACGTTACAATAGTTAAAAAAATAAAATCACTTTTAAAAAGCACAGCTTCATATGTTTAGTTTTAATAATGTTTTTATTTTATAAAATATGCTTACCTATCGATTTCTTTGTTTTAAATCCTCCAGGCCATCTCATGGGGACGACGCGATTAGCTACGTTCAGTTAAACCGCGATGGAAATCTGTGTATAGTTTGATCAAAAATCTGCGCAGAACACAAGGTCCACGCGAAGTTATATGCAGTGACGTTAATAGTTGACGAAGTAAAGGAAGAAGTTGTATCGGTAGAATGCCATGACAGTGTTGCCTCACAAGGGGGCTGCAAAAATGCCATTGCATTTCTCATGTGGGTCCATCGTAGGAGCGAAGAACCGTCCGATACATCCATTGAATGCTACTGGTTGAAATCAAAGCTATCTCGGGTTTGGACTACATTGAAATATATTACAACAAAATATTTATCCAATAGTAAACCTAGTTTGCAATTAAATACTGGAGTATTTGAAAAGTTTATTAAGGAAGGAAAGAAAAGGAAGCTGCAAAACTGTGTGGCTTAATCTCGCCGTGCAAGATTAAGCCACTTATATCTTATTGTTTTGTTGTGTGGCACGTAAACAAATAATTTATCAGGGTATTTTTTGACGTATTATCACACTGGGGAACAGCACACCATACACTTGCGAAGTCATGTCTAAATAAAAATTAACAAAAATATCATCTGATAAGTTGTTTAATCTCTTATTGTGTACGATGCCAAAACATTGAAGTGACGTCATAAGCAGACGCCATGACACCAGCGACCGTTTCCGCGCTAATTGAAAAACATTGAATTAAAATCGCATTTTTGTATCAAAAACCATGTTTTATTGCAGAAATAATTTATTTTTCGGAAATAGTATATACATAAGAATATTTTAGAACAGTTTTTGAAAATCAGTCATCATGCCTATTGTACATTTTCTTTTTAACCCAACTTGCTTCCATTATGTTCATTTGTTTTTAGTCACACGGATAGTTCAGGAGCTGCAACTAACAATACAACTACTGAGATAACATCCGTGAATTCGTGCCAAAACTTGCCTCCCTTTCGAAGTTAGTTCTTCCACAGGAATCTGATAAAATAATAATATAGAAGCCAGCTAATTGTGTCTAGTTCGAATCCAAGGCACGCAACTCAACGTTTAGAAATCATGTGTGTATTGATAATTAATTACTAAGGAAAACTTCGTAAGGGAACAAGGCTGAGATGTTTCTCGGAATAAGCTGTGAAGTCTAAAAACAAGCACTAGATTAGCGTGTGAGTTTACAGGTTAACTTCTCTCATTCGAAGACGAGAATGTTGCCAGCTATGGGACAGTGAAAAGGATCGAATACTATTTAATAACAAAGTTGTAAAGCTTAATATTGTAATCCAAGTTGATATATTTTTTTAAAAGAGTATCTAGGTATGGAGTTTCTTGGCGGCTCTTCTCCATATGACCTACTTTTTGGAACCGTGCAACTAGTTTGACTATTCAAAAGTATGTACCTTTTATAATGGTCTAATTGAAATAAAACATTTTGACTTTGACTTTGAAATATGATTCGGTTAGAGGGTATTTACGAAAAAAGAACACCCTCTAAGGCCGCACCGACCATCGTCACTTCAGTTCTCATTAGATGCAACTATTTGTGTGATCCTCAGACTTCAGACATTTCCCTGTGTTAGAATACAGTCACCATTCAGACAGGCATCTTGTAAGAGGCGAGAAAATATCTGACTTGCTTTGGTGGTAGAACCTCTTGGAGTCTGACTGACTGGCTCTTGGAGTCTATGGTAAAGTACCTTGGGTGTATGCATCGACTTTTGCGCGTAACTCAAGTTCTCCCTCGGTTGCTGCGGTTCTGACAGTCTGCAGTTCGTAGGAGCTCTTAAGGCTCGGCAACGCATTTGCCTCTGGTGTTGCAAGTATCCAGCGAGATACTATCAGGTGGCTCGGTTGCTAATAAAATCAATAAATTAAGCAACTTTGTGTTTGTTAAATGAATGTTTGTCCACCGCAACATATGTAGTGTGTCTCGAGTGCTTGAACTGTTTTCTTTTTAAACGATCTATTCGTATTGAAATTAAACTACAGCATCCGTAGTCATCGCCAATTGATTGATGATTACATACACATATAGCTATATCTGAAGGTACTTATATCTAATGCAGTATACACACTATGCCACAAATTAACAAAAATGTAAGGTAGCTGTTACTAATTTTAAAATTAAGACGTTCAACACCTCAGTCTACCCGTGACCATGAACGCTGTAAAGGATCCGAAACGTCAGGAATTAAATAATATCAATACTACGTGATAAAATCCGTAAAAAGTAATTTCATTTCAATGTCTAATATTCGCGTACCTACGTATCAGAAATCAGGATCTATTCGTATATTAGGTATGACACAAAATCACAATCAAATAGTTACATACGTGAATGCAAACCGTAAGCTAGGGATTCTATTGCTATTCCATACCGCATCCGCATGTATGTGGTTAAACAGAACAAAGTTGTAACCAAACCAAAGTTCCTGGCGACGAATGTTGCCGACGGGAAACTTAATATTTTGATACGAAATTAGATACTTGTTTTACATAGGAACGTGCATATATTTAAATAGAAATACATAATCAAATTTCATAATTTCTTATCTTAAATTAGGTACAGTCACTTAAGGTAGGAGCTGTCAAATTTCCCAATTGATATAAATAAAATAAATACTTAAATATTCTGTGACATTATACACATCACCATCTAGTCCTAAACTAAGCAGAGCTTGTACTATGGGTACTAGACAATGGATATAATACTTATATACCTTTTTTTTTTTAAATACATACTTATAATACATAAGAAACAGTCAGACGAACACAAACACTTATATTCATCACATAAATATTTGTGCCCTGTGGGAATCGAACCCACGACCTCGTGGTCAGCAGTCCGGTACTCCAACCACTAAACCGCACAGGTCGTCGAATATAACTCTATTACTTGCAGATTAGATTGAAAATCGATTGAAGAAATTTTATATCACAATGTGCTGACGACCATCCCTACGTATCATCCTTGGGGTCGGAGTCTTAGAACCATATGCGGCCGAATAGAAGAGACTCCCATCAGATTTACCTACGCAACCCAATTTCTGGGTAATACCCGTATCTTAAGAAGAGACTGAATATCATGAATTTTGGGGTTCTGACCACTAACGTATGTCATAGGTATTTGAAGGTAAGCAGGACCTACGCTGGTTTAAGGTAGATTGGCAAACTTCACAATCTTCCATCTTCATGGAATTCAAGAAACATCACGATGGTTTATTTCGTGTCTAAAGCTATGATTGATATGATTAATTCGAAAAGTCTTTGAACTCCCACCACCCACATTGCACAATTTATAAGCGAGCGTTTTTTAATTACTGGGTCATCGCTGTGTACGTGCATATACTTCGTTAATATTAATTTGGTCACAGTAACTGACTCAAAAATGCAACAAAATATGTATGATGCATTACCCGGATCGAGGGTACGCGAGAATTATTACAATGTCCGAAACAAAATTTTATTTTGCATATAAAATAATAATTCATTTCTACGTTTTTGCATGAATAAGCTACTGTCATTTGGTAAATATTGTCCCGTTTTATTAACGCTGTTCGGCAGCTTTGAACGATTTCAAATTGAAAAAAAAATGTTTTAGTGAAACTTAAATGGTCAAAATATATTTTCAGCTTAACCAAAACTTCAATTTTAAAAACCTTCTTAGGTCTTTCACCTTTTTACATAATCATGAAAAGTGACGGAGCTTTAAAATTTAGATTTTTTGTAGTCAACATTTTGTAAAGACAGGACGGACAAACGTTTAGAATTAGGCATTTTTTTTTAAAAAAAAAAGCTTACTTGCAATGTGGGTCACACATTACTAGTATTCTTGTTAACCCCTTGTGCTAAGCTAAATATGCTTGTGTTACGAGTCGGTTCACGTCGGTAGTGCAATGGGTGGGGTTCGAACCGGCAACCACATGATCGCAAGTCGCCTAGCCATTAGGCTACCGCCGCTTCAAAAATTATGGCTTTAATGAACCCAATGAATTACAAAATGAAGACCATATGTTTTGTAATGTATTTGTAAATATGATCGACATTTGGTTTACAAATAAAGTAACCTTTTTTAACTAAAGGTGCATTAGTTACCTATACGAGCATCTAGTAAATTGTCAGTCCTAATGCGTAAGTAAATAGGTATCGGGGAAATTTAAATTCCCAATTAAGTTAAATAAGGTTCAAGGCTTAAAATGCTAGAGCACGAACGAGAAGTTCACAGCCTACCGGAATGTAACAAACAACTTTACTAATTAACACTAGAGTAGTAGAAGTAGGTACACCGTTGTTCGTCGTACAAGATAATGGAAAACGTTGAGACGATAGCGCCCGCAATTCCAGAACTAATGATTTGGAGCCATTGACATAATGCGCTTCGTAACTTGCTTTAATGTTGCCGGATTTCAGTTAAATTACTTCCAACACTAACATTTGTTTAATCATTGAGCTGTCAAAGCGAAGTTTTCTATTGTTTTGCCCACGGAACTGAAAGTTAGCTTAGTAACTTGTGTTGTTTTAGCAGCACGAATTTATGGTGGAGTTTTAGAACTTAATCATTGAACAAAATCTTAAAAGCAGCATTATTTTTCAGTGAAACTGAATAACAGAAATTTAGTTGGCCAATTAAATATAAGCGACCTTATGATTATGATTGAATGTAACTTAAATGACATTCAATCATTCAGTTTCGCAGTAGGTATATAGCCAAGGTACAAATTTAGCAGACACAAACGTAAAACAGTTAGTAAGAATACATGCACCAACTCACCGAAAGGGTGTTGACTCACGGTCTTTGTCAGCACTTAACTACAGGTAGCGTATTCATATTATGTATACACGTCACAGATTTCAAACAAAACACTAACTAGTTTGTGAGGATAATTTGACAACGACACACAAGATGACTCCGAGAATTGTCAGGTTATGCACACGTACCAGCCCACAAATTATTAATTAGATATATAAGAAAGATGCACCTTGAAGCAAATGACAATAGTACCTAACAGAACCTGCAACTGGATTTACGAATTAATTTCCAATCTACCCGCAGAGGTAGGAAAGCAAAAACAGCTGTCAACCACCCTCTATTGGTAACTATTACAACCTATCTACAACCAACCACAGTGGCATATTGACATTAGCAATTATTTCAATAGGGTATCGGCATAATTCCGGCTAATTGCATACAAGCGACAAAAGCGCCATTAGTTCCTCACTCAAATTCATTCACACTACAATTCGCCGGTATGTTTATGGTATGTCCCATGTAATAGGGGGCGACCCTGTCGCCGTTAACACAGTTAGTACGTACTCAAAATATTTAAATATTTTATTAAAAAAATATTATTGGAATTGTTCTTACAGAGATATCAATTTCAATTTCAAATTTAATTATATTAAAAAACTGATTTCATTTTTAATTTGCCTACAAAGCCTATCATGATGAAAAAAACTGCCAAGTGCCATTAGAAGATTAAAATTTTTACGCGTAAATTTTAAATTAATTTACGTAATATTTTAAGTCTCATTGATCTAGCGATTGCAAGAGGGCTGCTGATCAAGAGGTCCGGGTATCGATGCCCGGATTGAAGGGTGTTAATTGGGTTTTTCTATAAAACTCAGCATCATCTCGGCCTCATCAGCGAACTGTGGGTATACATTCAGTATACGCTTCCGCCTATAATACAAGCATGATGGCGCGGAATCCAAATCTTACCAAAATATATAGTTAATGCTCAAAGCTAATAACATTTCAACCACTAATACCAAAAGACTATCAACAGAGCCAAACTCTCCACATTGTAACAACAATCACGTCCGGTTTTATCACCAACTGAAGCACAGCGTAATGAAGATTTATCAAACGTCATAAACGAGCATCCTATTCATACATTACATTACCGTAGATTAAAATTACATTGTAACGTGGTTTTGTTATCTCGAGTGGGATAACACTGTTACAATAGGCACGTTAAAATAAAACACACATTTGGGGCTTCTCTGAAAGCCTCTTCCAGTTTATCTTCTGAATTATTTAATTTTATAGTTAGTTTTAGCTGGGTGGTTTTATTAATAATGGAACCTTTGTAGTTATATCAGTATGTGGCTTGAACTTTATGGTAAAAGTTTGACCATAAATGTTTGATACCACAGTTTAAAGTTATGAATATTTATATGACTGTGATAAAACTCTTACTGAACACTTTTCAAATGTTACTTAAATTCTAATATTGCAATGATCTAGGTTATAATTGCGGCTGCTGATATCGTGAATTCGATTCCTATGCCGAGTAAAAGTATGTTATTGGATTTTTCTATTCAATTTTCAATAATGGCAATAAACTCGCACCCTATTACATTGAACCCCAAAAGTTACCGGCTGTGTGCATTAGTTAGTATGACAATCGATGTTCGACAGTTTAAGTGCTCTCTGAGGCACTGAGGAAGTCTCGATGTATTAAGAGTTATCACCCATCCATAGATTAACTTCGGCAAGTGCTGTTTAACCTATAGATTGATTGATCAGCGTAGTCATTACTTTAGCCGTGATCCCGTATCAAGTACGAACATACAGTGACCATAAAATGTTTGTTAGTAGGTAACTAAAAAGTGAATTAAAATTCAAAATACCTAAGTAAAAAGTTTTTTTATACTAAAGCACAGATAATAGAATACTAGACTAAAGGTACTACTAGCTGTTGCCCGAAGTTTCACTCGTATTCCAGAAGATTTATATTTATTTTATGTTATTCGGAAACAAACTTATTAAATCTTTATTTAATAAGTATTGCATGTGTCATTATCATAATTAGCTAATGAGTAATAGCACATAACTCAAAACAGTTCCCACATATTACTAAACATTTTAGGATGAACTTTAAAAACGTAGACTTACGAAACAAAAGCAAAAGGGGGACGAAAGACCCGATACAAAATTAACTACACTAATTTTAAAAAAACGTAACAAACTCCTTAAAATTCGACAGAGAAAGATGAAACACTGCATTTTTTGAGACAATAGGACTATGTTCTTATCAGGATACATTTAATGTTCTTGCCAAAATATTTCAAATAATATTCAGCAGTTTAGACTAGAAAAGGTATCAAACAATCAAATAAAATTACTCTCAGATTTTTTTATATTAGCAAGGAATATTTATAAAATATTTATCACAACAATATTGAAATATAGTCATACATAATACCTATATTTAGCTGAAATATGAGTTCTCAGAAAAACAACGTTATCGTAACAAACAAGTTCCACTTTCCTGTTTCACGTAATTGGTACTTTGTTGGAACTATACATACTTATAGAAGTATACAGCAATATGTAAGGTTTGTGGCTTAGGTACGTCTCTGAAATAGTTTTGTGTTCATAAATGTGGGCATAGTTATATATATGGAAAGGTAAACTGTTAGTATTATTCTTATATTTCCATTAGATAGATAGAAGTTACTGGAATGGAATCAATTGGGTCAGGGATGGCCTTGCTGACCTTTTCTTTGAAAAAATCACATCCCGCACTAACCTACTTAGTCTTGCATCGCGAGGAATTTCACACACATACAATTAACGGCCTTAAAAATGGGGTCTTTTACGTATAAGGCCTCATCTCCACCCCATCATCATCTATCTATATATATAAAAGAAAGTCGTGTTAGTTACTTTTTATCCCGTTCTCGTGGGATGTGATGACAGACCGAATTCCACGGAGGCGAAGCCGCGGGCAGAAGCTAGTCTATATATATAAAAGAAAGTCGTGTTAGTTACACTATTTATAACTGAAGAACGGCTGAACCGATTTGGCTGAAAATTGGTGGAGAGGTAGCTTAGAACCAGGAGACGGACATAGGATACTTTTGATCCCGTTCCCGTGGGATGTGATGACCGAATTCCACGGGGGCGAAGCCACGGGACTCATGAAACTTTTTTTTATTGAATAGGGGGGCAAACGAGCAGGCAGATCAGATAAGCGATTATCGCCACCCATGGACACCTACAACACCAGAGGAGTCACACAAGTGCGTTCAAAGGTCCAAAGGGCGGGTCCTTTAAAGGGTTTGTGCCTCTGGTATCCTAACTCTCTCGGCGAAACACAAAATAAGCGTTGTTTTACGCCGGTTTTCTGTGAGGCTGTGGTATCACTCCTGACAAGCCGGCCCATTCGTACCGAAGCATGAGTCTTCCACGGTAGAAAAAATATCTTCGCCCATGGTAATTTGTTGTGTGCGTGTCTGGGAATATTTTTGATAAAAAATACAACTAGTTGAAATCTTTAAATTTGCAGCAGTAACAAATACATAAAACATTATATAGCAACACAATTACAGTAACGGATCAAAAATGATGATTAAAAAATCCTACCTACTTAAAATACGCAAAGGATTTTATACAATAACAATCTACCACACAATACAGACTACCCACCAAAATTTTCCGTCTGAAACAATTAAATTGAAGGCCTCCCTCGCAAAATGAAGAGGGGCGTTAAAAATCCCGTCACTTCCCTTTCAATAGGATTTAGGGAGTATAAAGGAATATGCAGATACACAGTTTAACGATCCCGATGATACAAAATGAGGTTCGGTGATGCGAATGGCTGGATTTCGGGAGGGCCCGAATATCCGGTGGAGTCTAGCTGCCGCCCGATTGAAGCCGGACAATGGTGTTACACTAATAAACGCACTGGATTAATTAGGAGCTTACATAATTAATTGGTAAACATGCTTTGAATTTTCATTAAGCAGCAATAGGACGACACCTGAACTTTGCTATACTTACCTATACAATTTTATTTCGGCAAACGAGCAGACAAATACTTGATGGTAAGTGATTACTGCCGCCCATGGACACCCGCATCACCGGAGGCATCGCAAGTGCGTTTCCCGCCTTTCAAAAGGGTTTCGGCCTCCGTTATGTCCGTTGTTTGTTAAAATTAATTTCGGACATTTAAACTATATCAGAATGTTCTCCAATGTCCTTAAATAATTAAAATAATTATATAAGGACATATTTTATAGACAAAACAGTAAAAAACAAGTGATTGAAAGACGATTTTGACACAAAATAAAAACTAAAATAAATTATAGACTTGGTAACCTGGTTCATATTCAATCTATACTTTTTAATAAATAAAGCTGAAGAGTTTGTTTGTTTGTTTGCTTGAACGCGCTAATCTCAGGAACTACTGGTCCGATTTGAAAAAATATTTCAGTGTTAGATAGCTCATTTATTGAGGAAGGCTATAGGCTATATATCATCACGCTAAGACTTAGTAACTATTCGACGCGGACGAAGTCGCGGGAGGAAGCTAGTATAACTATTCTGTCTCTTGTAACTTAAAAACCATCGCTTTAACACATTATATAAATGTTAGTTAAGTGGGTGTTCATGTATACAGTGAAAACATTAATAAAACATACAACAACAAAATATTGCTGGATTCATTAGCGATTTATACAGTTCTGCGAAAATTTGACACAATTATAAATTTAAACCAATGCAAGTTACTGGTGACGCCTGTAGTTGTGTTCGTAATAATATTAAAGCGTATTGTCATAATAATAAAGTTTGTTTTAATTTGTATTTTAACTAAAATACGGAACACCACAACTATTTATTTAATGGGATTTCATAAATTAATAAATATTTGTGACATTTTCCACATCACCATCTAGTCCCAAACTAAGCCGAGCTTGTAATATGGGTAATAGACAATGGATATCATACTTATATACTTTTTTTTTGTAAATAAATACTTATACCTAATATATAAGAAACACCCAGACGAACACAATCACTTATATTCATCACATAAATATTTGTGTCCTGTGGGAATCGAACCCACGAACTCGTGATCAGCAGTCCGGTACTCGACCCACTAGACCACTAAGATTATCAAATTAATATTTTAGGTAGCGAGAAATAATTTGCGCGAAGTCTAAAATGTACGTATAATTTCTTCTTTACATAATTATATACACTCTAAATACGCCTTTCTCCTACAAGAGCAGGCAAAATCTACAGACCGCAACTAGCTTCGATTCTTGCGTATCTCTTTTGCATCTTCCACATACATACACATAAATAAATCTTCTCACACACACGCGGCGGGTGTGAGTACTACGCACTTGACCTTAAGGAAGGACCTCACCAGTAAGATCGCCGTATGTCCTTTAAGGTCGAACTCTTCCGTTACTGCCCAGCGGCAGCAACAACTATGGAAATCAGCACATTCGCCTTATAAATTTCGTCTTTCATTCATTCTCTCCACATCTCCAAATCATCTCAGCATATTTTTTTCAATAAGTGTCACTTAGACTTATTTGTTCATATGATACCTACTTTATTGATTACGTAAAATTTCCTTTATCACCGAAGCGTACTAGCCAGGGTGCCCAATGCAATGGCGAACTAAAAGTTCTCTATCAAGAAGGCTAACTTCCAAGATTACTAAATTGTAGTCCTTGCGCAACTACAAGAGGTGCTATATTGTTAGTAATTCCAACCAAACTATCTGAGCAAGTACTCGACAGTTGTTGGAACTTCGTCCAGTACCTATATACTATTGCAAACTTGGGTTTTCTAGAAATAAGGTAAGTAGTCCCGTGCTCTGTTGCACTGTTGGGGATCAAAGAAAAATTGAAAATCTATTGACTGTTTCGTTCAGCTCAAGTTATTGACTGAGCTATTTGTTTAGGAAATAACATAACTTACCATCACGCCTGTATTCCCCGAAGGGTTAGGCAGATGTGTACTAATGTACACCCACAGTTCGCCGGTATGTTATGTTATGTATGTACAGTCCTATGTAATAGGGGGCGAGCCTATTGCCATTAACCGGGCACAAATTCCTAACTCCGAGCTGCTACTGGGAATTTCATAGAACAACCCAATAACACTTTGCTCGACCTGGGAATCGAATCCAGTACCTCTAGCGTAGCAGTCGCGCTGAGGACCACTTGGCTAATGAGGCAGTATACCAAAGTCAATAACTTAACTTATTATCCAGGATTTACTCAAATAACTTGAATACAGTAGGTTGAAATGTCTGTCAAAATTTAATACATAGATATCATTCCAATAGGGATTCCCTGTGAAACAAAAAACATGACTATGACGATTACTACGTTGAGCTAACTCAACCTAGTAATCGTGCTGGACCACACGTCCTGTCAGGTCATATGAAAGTAAATATTTTTACGAATCTCAGTATACCAGGTATATTCTATAACTTCACTATATAACATAACATAACATACCATCACGCCTGTATTCTCTGAAGGGTTAGGCAGAGGCTTACTAATGTACACCCACAGTTCGCCGGTATGTTTAGGTCCCATGTAATAGGGGGCGAGCCTATTGCCATTAACGGGGAACAAATTCCAAACTCCGAGCTGCTACTGGGAATTTCATAGAAAAACCCAATAACACTCGACGCTCGACCTGGGAATCGAACCCAGGACCTCTAGCGTAGCAGTCGCGTTCGGGACCACTTGGCTAATGAGGCAGTTCACTATATGATTAATCAATTTGGTCAATTGACCGATATAATCACTCCCCCATTTTATACCTAAGTATAAAAAATAGGCTAAGTAATAAGTAGGTATATATATCTATAATTTTATTGCAACTGCAATGCAATATTTACACACTTATATAGTCTCATGGAATATACTAACAAGATATAGTATAAGGGACACTTAAGTTCTACACGGAGTGCAATTGAAGATGGAGTCAACGAGTTTTCATACCCTTCTCACCCTTTTCAAAGGGACGACATGCACCCTTGAGGCACCCTTACTCCACCCTCTACGATCAAATTGCTATAACATGAACTTGAAACTATGTAACAGCTTCATTCATACATTACCTAACTATGCGCTTCATTAAAATAACGTTATTTCTTTAAAGGAATAATATTTAGCGTTTCTGTTATCTATAATTCTAAATCTATAAACTTAGGTACTTTATAGAGAGGCTTACAAATGTACAGCCACTTTTCGAGCCACGCGAGCCTATTGCTATTAACTGGACACAAATTCGAAGCTCCGAGTTGCTACAGAGAATTTCATAGAAAAACCTAATAATACTGCTCGTCCTGGGAATCAAACCTAGGACCGCGTAGACGTCTCAGTCAGAAACACAAATGAAGCAGTTTATAAGAGTTGCGAATAAATACCTCCCCTTTCCAAGTAACTTTATCTATTTCATAATATAACGTAGGTATGTGTATCTAATATATTACTAGCATCTGTCAGCGGCTTCAAGCAAAAGAAGTATGCAATAATCGTAGCAAGTGGCGGTCTATTGTTCCTGTCGACCCCTATGGGAGAAAGACGTGAGTGTATGTATGTATGTATGTATGTACGTCAGCGGCATCAGTCACGTAGGCCACGCTCACGTAGGTAGTCAACAGTTTGAATTACTTTGATTTCATATAGCGCACCTTTAAAACAAAATAGATGTAATTCAACATTTTGAGAAAATTACTTTATTAAATAGGAAAGCTCGTAATATCATAATCTTTCCATTCAACCCTTAATGATGATACTAGTACCTATTCTATTATCTGTGATGATGATGTCTTGTTTCGAAAAATAAGTGATACCTTTTATTTCACACATAAATATATATGAATATAGGTATCGATAAATATCTTTTGTATACGTTAAAACAATCCTTGAACTACAATAAAAAAAATACAGCAGAACCTATTTAAATGAATATTATTATCCAAATACTACTTTGTGAAAAAAAAAACTGATTCTGATATTTTATGAGATTGCCAAACAACAAGAATTTTGGATTACATCTCTTTTGTTCTAAAGGCTTTGTTCTAAAGTAGGTAAGTACAATTTTTATGGGAATTCTAATATAATTCCCATAAAAATTGTACTTTCCTACTTTTAGTTTTATAAAGTTCCCTGCCAACATTTCCAATTGCTTAAAAATATAATTCATTATATCAGGGCCAACGACCTCTGATACTTCATAAATAAAAGCGAATATTTGCTATATTTTCACGGTTGGAAAAAATAAGGGCACGCATACATGCTTATTGACGGAAAATTCGAACAACTTACGTGCACACGTTTTGAAATAACTTGTCTTGCCATTTCATTTAACCTTTTTAAGAAAATAATTTTCTTTCGGCAAATCTACCAATTTCCTTGGGTACACTTTTTCATTTTCGCAAACATTTTATTTCGAGGTAAAATTCACGTGTTTTAACTAGGTATATGGTGGCTAGAAATTCAATAGTTTCAGAACATGAAAGCAAAAACAAAATGTGTTTTCGTCACCATTTGGCGCAAAATGTTTCTGTTTTTACGCCACCGATGCCGCACGTAAAAGCTCTTCACTAGATGATGTTGATTTTACTCTGACGTCACGCGCAGATGTCAAAAATACTATGGTTACTTTGCACTATAAATTTGATTTCCCAGCTAGGTACGTGAAAGAGTTACCATTTAAAACGTTCAAATGATACCTTTCGGAATTAATTAGATAATATACTGCATTACATAGGTACATCGTGTATTTATTGTTTCTGTTTTATTTACACCAATTGTAATTGTTATCTCTGTGTGAAGAATAAAATATTTTTAACAGTTTGTCTATACAAACTGCTAAAAATATTTTATTCTAAATATTAAACAAACCTTAAGGCCCACTTGCAACAACTTCTTAAATGTGTTTAAATTGTATTTAAACACAACATTTCTATGAAAAATCGTGTTTAAATACAATTTAAATATAATTTTGAAGTTGGTGCAAGTGGCCCTTAGTGTTTATTTATTTATATTCTTATTTAATACTTCATGCACAATCAAAAGAAAAAAGTTGTACAAAGGCGGACTGAATCCATTCTCTCCCAGTCAACCTTAGGGTGATGCAGAGACAATCTTGGTAGTAGGTGCAAAAATAGGCTAATCAAAAGTAAAAAAAAAAGATTACCTTTACCGTTTACCTAAACGGTTTCAGTAAGTACTTACCTGGAAATTACCTTGGGAGCAATTCCGTACGCTTGAAATATTCATTACAAATACACCAGACTGTCCAAATTCAATAACAGGGCCAACTTTAAACCAAAATATCGCACTAACAGTAGCATCGAACTGAAATTTATGCTTGCAACTTTTTTGTCGTTACGGGCATATGCTAACCATTCTATATGGGCTCCCGTATCCACCGCTCGTTTTCCAATACAGAATTTATTGGAAAATTCTATTGGAAAATCGTCTAAAGATGATATTTGTGTGAGTGAGCCGTTTTATTACCATATTCAAATATTCAGATGTACTATGGAAATTTATTAAGTAGGTAAATAATCTTCGGAGGCCTACTTCTGGTTCCGTTGATGAATAGATCAAACATTTCATGTACTTACGTAGCTGTTTACCCACGGGACTACCTCATAATCTCCTTTTCCCAATTCAGTGAGATTTTTTTTTTTAAATCCCATCTTAGTTCTCACGTACGAAAGCAGCTCCTGCGCAAAACTGCTTGTTTCCTTCATGCTACTAGGTGTTTTATTGTAGTGCGGATCTTGTTGATCGTCTGGCTCTAGGGAAGCTTATACAGACTAAAAACCGCACTTGTCTTTCCTAGCTCTGTATTATATTTACGGCCATGGGACTATGATCATGGTGGGCTGTGGTGCCGCATTTAGGGGTGATTAGACCTTGCCGAAGCAAACACGCACTTACCTACACTTTATTCGGCTAGAAATGAATAAAAATGCTTCAACAGCAGTAATAGGCAGAATATGTTCAGCAGTGGGCCATTATCGTTTTGTTCGAAGTACAACTAGGACAGTGGAACACGTTATGCAAAACAAACTGTCTTCTCTGAAAGATATCAACTTCACACCGCGCATCCAAGACTTTACGTGTGGAGACTCCCTTGGTTTAAAGTACCTACCAGTGGAAATTATATCGACTGGCGTTTTTGGCGTAGCGATTAAGATGGTCACATCGGGATTACCGTTGCAAAAAAACTCGATTTAATAAATTGGAATAGGAAAATTGAATAATTGGAATAGGAAAATAGTACTGTAAGTAGTACCTACCTACTCTGAATAAAATCAACTTTTATTCTATGAAATTTCCAAATAATAAAAAACATACCATGACGCCTGTATTCCCCGAAGGGTTAGGCAGAGGCGTACTAATGTACACCCACAGTTCGCCGGTATGCTTAGGTCCTATGTAAGTAGGGGGCGAGCCTATTGCCATTTACCGGGCACAAATTCCTAACTCCGAGCTGCTACTGGGAATTTCATAGAAAAACCCAATAAGACTTTGCTCGACCTGGGAATCGAACCCAGGACCTCTAGCGTAGCATTCGCGGTCAGGACCACTTGGCTATTGAGGCAGTCGTATTATTTCCAAATAATATTATTACGTTACTGATCTTTCTTATCCGATACTTACCGATGTTAGTCCGATCATATACACTAACATTTTAGTAGGTAGACGAATCACCCCTCAGGTTACTAACCTAACCTAACCTAACCCTTCTGGGAATACAGGCGTGATGGTATGATGGTATGTAAAAAAAGAAAAGGTTTACATCGTATAGGCGCAATTGCATTACGCTTTTCACATGCTACCCAAGCTTAAACAACTAAGATAGCATTTATGTACTCGTATAAAAGTGTTTCTAAACCTTTACGATGCATGTCTGATATTCTTTAGAATTTAGCTTTAGCTTTTAAGAGTAAAAACGACAAGGGTCTTAGCGTCGGAGACCGCAGGACGGACATTAAGGGCGTGTTCTACTGAAGACAGCAAGCGGGGTGTAACTTGCGGGAGTTGTAACTTTGAACATTTGACTTGTCAGGAAAAGGCCTAAATGCTGCTGGTACTTTAACCTGGAAACGTTTAAAAAGAAGAATGACAAAGTGCAATATAAAACAGAAAAAGAAATGTACTTATAAAAATCTTATTTTTTTATGTTAATTCTATTGCATTTAATAAAACAAAGAGTTTAAACGTAGATAAATGTATTTTTGTAATTTTCCTAATGATTTATGTAAATACAGAACTTTTACGCTATCTTTGCTATTCTTTTATTAACAGTTAAAATTGAAGTGTTACTAGAAAAATTACCATTTGACATTTTTACATTTACCATATATTAAAAATTATCAACGTGCTACTCACTCTTAATAATTTTTAATGAATTCCAGACGATATATCCTAGTTATAAGTAAACAATTTCTATTTATAGACCTATTATTGGACAAGTAGTGGCATTTATGTATTGAACTTTTTTCATGTCCATTATTCTAGTTTAAAAAAATTCATTTCCGCTCCACCTTCTCTATGACGTGCATCTTATACCTCAACCGCATCCAACGTAACGTAGCTTTGGTCGCTGGGGCATGTCACACTTGAAAGGTGTCTTAGTAATTCACTAGCAGACGGACACTAAACATATGTATGCAAACTTGATCCCTCAACACTGGGATTAGTACCTACTAAAGCTAATACCCAGGTGATTAAAGCTTATTTAGTTATTGGCATAACTAGGTTGACAGATGGTATTGAGTGTTAGTGTCATAGAGTGTTACATAACGCGTGTTGTAGTTTACATTTTTCTATAAAACTTTTGCGATTAAAGATCACTTGCTTTATCGACAAAGAAAAACATCACGAGTAGGTAATTCTTTATAGTTAAATATCTTGAAATATAATTCTTAATTTGTAGCCCCCTACAATAACCACTCTGACATTTAGATTCGCGTTTTTACAAGTACCTATACGCCAATCGCTCAACTTATCTATAACCGTACTTACCAATTAAGCCAACTAAATTATAAGAAAAATATACTAGTTCATATGTAACTTGTTCATTTGTCCAATGACCGTTGAGGTCACTTCTAAAAAACAACAATTACAGATATAGGTAAATGTACTCGTACATACATCGTTTATTCTGACTAACAATAAGATTGCTTAACATAGCGAACGTTTATGTTAGACAAACAGTCTGAACCCAGTGTAGTTACTAGAAATTTTCTCTGAACCGTACAAAGGCAAAACTTTTGTCGTATTCATTGGAGCGATTCTTTTGTAATCGAGTCACGGACGCGACTGTACCGGGTCAACTCAGAGACGGTTTGTTATGACGTAGACGGCGCTAATAGTAACAAATGCGTCTTTTCATTTATTTAAGTAAAAGAAAATATTGGACAAACTACTGCGCTTGAACCCTTCTCGTTTTTAACGTAAATATATTTATGGCATTCCTACCTGAAAGTTATATCGTCGTCGGGTGGTTTTTTATCTGGCTTGAAAAAGGATTAATTGATGTAAATTGTATATTATAAGTATGTTTACGCAAAGATTCGTTGTCTAAGAATCGAACTTTGACGATTATTTTAGTATATTCTAGTAGCGATGTTGCCTAACCAATGATACCTACCCAAAACTATTATTACTTAAGATGGTTTTCTATATCTTTGTATTTACTAGAAGCCTGTATATTAATTTATTTACTTAAGTCTAGTGGTCTTTAACGCGACTTATACGCCAGGCGATCTACTCGAAGTTTGGTATTTGCATCCAGTTAATGGTAACAGGCTTACCCCATAATACATGGGCCAAAAACATACTGGCGACCTGTGGATGTCTTTTCACGCCCACAGTTCGCTGCACCTCTGCCTAACCCCTCGGAGAATACAGGCGTGATTTTATGTCATAATATCCGTGCTGATTATAATAATTTAATAATAGCAATTAGCATCAAGTGTAATAGCATAATATACCAAATTATAATTATATACCATATAAATTATATGAACCATAACACAGGTATGCGTGCGTATACCTACTATATATATTTTGACAGAAGTATGTTTCATAAGCAGATAACACTCTATTGAAATTCACCCTATTCATGCCAGTGATGCTTTGAACAGGAGCTCCGGTTAATTAGCTGTTTTGAATTGCAGTTGATAGCAAATCAACATTACATTAAGTATATAGGTATTCAATTTAGAATTTCAGTCATAATAATAATATACTCTGTTAATAAGATCAGTGTATTACAAAATAACATTAAACATTACCAAATGCCGCTGAACATTATAAATATCCGCAGGTAGGTACGATGGTACCTACTTCATTGCTTTGTAGAAAATACTGATATTCAGCCGCATCTGTTTAGACTGGAAGCCGATCCGAATAAAAAAAAGGAGCCATTGAGGTAAACTGAATGACACTAAAGCCGAATTAGTGATTTTTAGAAATGGCTACTTGACTGATTTTATTTTATATAGCCTCATGAAAATGTTTACAATAAATAGAGCCCATGAACAAAAACAAAATGAAAGTTGGTTCTTTAATAAATAAGTTATATGCATTTCAATTTCATGATAGACAGAAAACTATTATAGAGAATTATGACGTCACAGCACACTGCGCTATACAAATCCTATAAGCTAACACTTGTTTTGCGGGAAAGGGACGAATTATCCCCTTCTCAATCCCTACTAAAATATTTAAATGATCTTAGAATTTTATTAAATAATAGAAATGTTTTTTTAGAATACTAATTGTATTTGGCTTTTCACTAAGGCTTTCATTTTTATTATATTTAACACCTATCTTAACTTAAATATGCAATTGTTGTCTGTCTGACGGATTTCTATGAAATCTGGTGTACAAGTAGATTATAAGCCTGGTCAACATTTAGGGTACTTTTTACCATTTTAATACAAATATGTTTATGTTTTAACAAGAATGCGCTCACAATCTCACATTATCGTTCACTTTTAAAAGAATCCTTTTAAAAGTGAACGATTTTCTTCAAAAATCCTATAAACTTGATTCCAAATTGATTTACGTGGAACAAAGGCGGCCTCAAGCCTCAGAAATGAAAATACAATTTGGGTACAACCAGATAGCAATTTGTTGCGGCGCCAGCTGATCTATTGGAAATTTGAATGGGTTCCCGCCGGTAATACACTCAACTCAATTGTTTCGTCGATACAACAAAGGTATTATAAAAGGTTCGTTGAAGAGATTTAAGCTCTGATGCTGACTGTACAAATGGATGTCGTCTATCTCTCGATGTCTGGACAAACAAACTGTAGACACAAAATGATTTCAATCATTGGAAATTAAAGTATATCTCAATAACAAGGAATATTTCAAAATATCCTTTTTTATATTCAATTTTAGATTCTGAGGTGACCGCCACACATGGGATTTCCAACTTCAAAATTCCATTAAAAAACTAAAATATAAATACAGTCTAGTTTATGGGGACCTCTCACTGTACGGCAAGCCAAAACAATGCAGGATCAGCTTATACTGGAACTATACAGCTTGATGTGTAGCCTTGTGTACGATCGCACTATCCTACGCCAGTATTTGTATAGTCTGCGTATATGTATAAATGTAAATACGAACATTTGAACACGCCCATTAACTATTTGTATACATCCTGTTTCCACTGAATGCGTTTATTAATTAATCCTGCATCATCGCTGTCTTCCAATATTATAGTAGGCACATGGTAGGATCTACATTACGCATGTATTTACTTAGATCATTGTTCCAAATCTTGACACAAAAATTCAAAAGAATGTTAGTGCGTTTATGACCACTCAACTCCGTAACGGCTGTTTTTTTTGTAACTATTTATAAAATATCTATATCATCCCATAAAATATTACAGCAAGCTTGCAAGCAAGAACTAGTTAAACTTAAAATAATTATAATTACAATTCGGTAATTAACTTCTGGGTAATCGTTTTCAAAGTATCTAATCAATTTGATTAGAGAGTAGTCGAGTAAGTTTATTTCGAAGAAATACTTCAATGAAATTTATATTTGGAGGAACGTTAATTAAAATTGCAAAATAATTAAATATCAACTCAAGCGACAATAGTTTTGTCTAGATTCTGTTTTACATTGTAATATTCACAAAGAAAGTGTTTTAATTAAAATCGAAACCTTTTGCTGTGAGTCTTTCTTTTGCATAATGGTTGATTTACGTCGGAGAGCCATGCTTCGGCACGAATGGGCCGGCTCGGCCGGAGTGATACCACGGCCTCACAGAAAACCGGCGTGAAGCATGCGGCGCTTGCGTTGTGTTTCGCTAGGTGAGTGAGGTTACCGGAGGCCCAAACCCTTTTAAAAGGCGTGCAACGCACTCGTGACTTCTCTGATGTTGCGGGTGTCCATGGGCGGCGGTTATCGCTTACCTACCATCAGGTGATACGTCTGCTCGATTGCCGCCCTATCCCATAAAAAAAATTTGATAATTTAATACTGAATAATTGAATAATTCACAAATGTAGGGAAAATTCTGACCGAGAAAAAAATCAATAAGTGTGATAATGACATATCGCTGTCCGAACTTAAAAAAAAACTTTAATTCACCCTGGATCATAATAGGTAATAATGTTTGCTAACTTCTTAAATTGATATAATTAATTTTTAGTTTACTGAAATTATAAAATGGTTGTAAGCACAAATGCTGAGTTCCCGGGTTAGATTCCCGTACATTGGTTTTATACGAATTTCTCAGTAGCAGTTTGGAGTTAAGATTTGTACCTGAATAATGGAAATAGGCTTACAGTTCGCCGGTAAGTTTAGACACTAATTTTTAGGCAAAAGGTGAGTATGCATTAATAAACTTATACTTAACCCTTACTACCCCGGGAATGCACACGTGATGGTATGTTTTGTTTTGTTATAATTTTTTATGTTTTGAATATCAGTTACGGAAAGAAACGAGAATAAAACGCCCATGAAATAATAACTACACCCGGACATCTTCAGGACATTGACACGGCGTGAATAAAAAATAAAAAACTAATGTTTACTGGTTGTAAAAAATATAATAATATTATCTGCTTCGTTAGCCAAGTGGTCGTGAGCGCTACTGCTATGCTAGAGGTCCTTGGTTTTTCTATGAAATTCGCAGGAGCAGCTCGGAGTTAGGAATTTGTGCTCGATTAAGGGCAATGGGCTCGCCCCCTATTACATGGGACTTAAACATACCGGCGAACTGTGGGTGCACATTAGTACGCCTCTGCCTAACCCTTCAGGGAATACAGGCGTGATGGTATGACATAAATTAGTTATTTAAACACCATACAAAAACCAACAAATTCATTTATCAGTCAATATTCTTGTCATAATATAGACTGATTAATATTCTGGCAAGAAAATATATTACCTATACGACTCGGGTCAGCGCAGTGGCTGGAACTTAGACCAATATCATTTGCGTTTGCCATTGTTAGTCAAGTGGAGTAACAAGAGATGGGTAGTGCATTCAATGGCTCTGCAAATTTGCCTCCGCCGGACAGTAAGCATGATAAAATGCACACTCAAGGCTATTCGCCTTCACTACTATATTACACTGCTTTGGTTTATTAGAAAGCTTGATAAATAGGCAACTAAAGTTATATATTATGCTGTACTGTTTGATGTTAATAGAGACGTTAAATGGAGCTTTGTCAGCGAAAATGGCTGTTTACTTTGCGATACTAAAACACAAGGAGTATGTAAATTTGTTTGGATTAATTTAAATAAGAAAATGTCATTTATACTGTCTCTTATATTTATACTTTTATCTCAGTTCATAATTATTGTGTATAACATTTTGAAAAATATTACTTATGTATAAATGTATACATTTTATTGGGAGAAACATCGATCTTGAGTTAGTTGTTAGTATTTGTAGTAGCGTCCTGCCTGAGATTTTCCCTCATTAAAATGTTTATCTCCCAATACAAATTCCTACTTAAATTAATTATCACTAATACATTTTATTTTGTTTAACCTGTACCTACATCTTATATATATAAAAGAAAGTCGTGTTAGTTACTCCATTTATAACTCAAGAACGGCTGAACCGATTTGGCTGAAAATTGGTGGAGAGGTAGCTTAGAACCAGGAGACGGACATAGGATTTTGTAGGACATAGGACTTTTTATCCCGTTCCCGTGGGATGTGATGACAGACCGAATTCCACGGAGCCGATGCCGCGGGCAGAAGCTAGTTTAATTTATAACAAACTTTGAATTAACTCGTTTTGGACATTATGTGGTGTATCTTCAGAACCAATGGTCAAACACCAATCAAATCGGTACATTTTTGACGGACCAGGCAATAAATATCAATTCTATCAAACAAACACAGTTGAACATACTTACACACTTACAAATACTTGCACACAAAAACTCAGTTGAATTAAGGGTCTCCTTCATTGAAAGAGAATTAATTAAGAGTCTCCTCATGAAGTCGGTTAAAAAAGCAAAAGAAGTAACTGAGGAATACAAAGTATCTACCCGATTGAGCATCGATATAAAGTAAAACAATGCTTATTGACTCCGTGTTCTTTACAAAGTAAATAAATATTTTACAAATAGTAAGATTTTATTCATATTTCAGTACAAAAGACAATAGGGAAATTTAATGATATTTCGCTTCCTCGTAATTTCCGCGCATCTTTCCATTTTACATTGAAATATTTTGTAAAAAGTCATTCGGAGTGGATCAAAGTTTTCCAATAAGCTTAAGAGCCTAGGGAAGGTAAGCGGTGTTATGACTCAGAATTATCACGGAGTAAGTAACTCATTACTAGAAGACTTTATGCACGAGTTACGCAATTCTTGATATCGTTTTTATTCAGTTCCTTTTTAAATATTTCCTCTTTTATTTACTAGTAGCTATTAAAGGATCCCGAAAGTAATTTAATGAAAAACCAACAGTGATGATCTCTTCCTTGTATGGGTCTTTATACACTAGAGAGGGCAATCTGTATCTCAGTACCCGTTTAATTATTTGGGATACGAAGTTCACCGGTTTTTAAGTTGGAGCATATGGAAAGTATATACTTTCCAACAGTGATAACCAAATTAATTGTGTTTCGCCGAGCGAATGAGGTTACCGGAGGCCCAAACCCTTTTAAAAGGCGGGCAACGCACTTGTGACTCCTCTGGTGTTGCGGGTGTCCATGGGCGGCGGTTATCGCTTACCACCAGGTGATCCGTCTGCTCATTTAAAAAAAAACCTTAATCATGGGAGAGCCATGCTTCGGCACGCATGGGCCGGCTCGACCGGAGTTATACCTACTACGGCCTTACAGATTACCGGCGCGTAACAACACTTACGTTGCGTTTCGCCAGTGAGTGAGGATACCGGAGGCCCAAACCCTTTTAAAAGGCGAGCCTGATGATTCGTTCGCCGCCCTATCCCATAAAAAAGTCCCAAGTAATTAAAATTACGCAACATACTCGTAGATTTAATTTGCAACTGTAACTGCTGAAAAGGTATCTTAGTGGTTTTAAGTGCGACTACACTGCGACTGCTAAAAACCCTGGGTTCCATTCCCAGGTCAGGCAAAGTGTTACTGGGATTCTATGAAATGTTTCATAGCAGCTCGGAGTTTGTGCCCGGTTAGTCGCAATAAAAAATGTAATTCGTAGGTACATACCTACATAGTAAATAATTCAACTGTGAAATATCATATTCCAACCATTTAGCTGGTCAGCTAAATCCAAGGATAATTCTCAAATCTAGTTAGAACGTAAAAAACTGACAGGAGACATAAAACATTTCTAACAATGTAGGTTTTATATCTGGTCCCAAATATCAAATCCTAATTCTGTAACGTTGTCTGATATATTATGAGCGACGGGCTTAGTCATTTTTTTACACAAGGCCTATTCATTTTTAACGTATAACATTTCCAAATGTGCTGAATGTAAAGTCTTCCATGTTTCTTCACTACTGGCTGTAAGACAAAGAGTGTTTTAAAAACTTCAGTCTGTATTCACGAGGCGCGAGCTGGAGATAAAACGCAAGTTCTTCTGTTGTGATGTGACCGAGTTACTTCGAGGAAACGAAAGCATGCTTCATGGGACTTTAGACTTTATCTCTGCATCTATACACATACTAAAAAAAGCTATGCATTGAAAATGTCTTCTTTCTAACAAGAAATGTTTTTATATTCCCTTTTTTTGTAACGAATTTGTATAAAGCTCCGTTTGAGCAAAACTTTTTCTATGATTAATTACCAAATTTTTGTTTAGGGACGAGATTGTTAAAGAAAGTCTTTATAAAGTTCATGCAATCAAAACTCTTTTGTGCTTTGAGTTTTTGGGTGGTTAAACACACCAGGGACCCAAGTCTGACGACCTCTGACGGCGTCTGACGACCTCTGAAGAATTCAGCTGATGAATGGCCCAATGACAGTAAATGAAACAAAGGCTGACAATATGATAGAGAAGACTGTCAAAAATTAATTGAAGATTTTAAGTAAGTAGATACTTACTCAACTTGTTAAATAATGAATCCAAAAAGTAAACAAACATACATATAACTTCAAATTAACAGTAAATAAACAAAAGCCATTAGTATTGAAACTTGACCCTTCAGAAACCTTCAAGTATATCTACTCCAAACCTTACAAACTTGAACTAGAATTAGCTATGTTAGTGAGTTAGGAAAGCGGAGCGATAGTTTAGACGTTAGACGTGTGTTTGTAAGGTTCGTTACAAGTATGTACGGGATAATGGAATATCCTAAGGCACTGTTACGTCAATATTGTGATTTCATAGATAAATGTCTTCTACACGCCCGCAGTAAATCAGTACTTTGGTTAATGTAAAGACGGAGGCTAGAATTGTTCGCGGGTACTAACATAATGTACTTACTTGTTCACTAGTACTTTTAAAATAATTTTGCAACAGCTATAGATAAAAAAAATTGTAACGACTACATACCATCATAACATACCATCACGCCTGTATTCCCCGAAGGGTTAGGCAGAGGCGTACTAATGTACACCCACAGTTCGCCGGTATGTTTAGGTCCCATGTAATAGGGTTAAACAACACTTACAGGATACCGGCGGCCCAACCCCTTTTAAGTGGTTAATCAAAAATGTTTTTTATAATATGCATGAATATTTTGCCAAAAAATAATAATTGTTATTGTCTTCAAGACTGTTTATAAGATTGTTAGCACAGACACCTATGTTTATTAGATTTTATTATTTTATATTGCTACACCCGACTGGGTAGACTGTTGAAACCTACCAAAAATGGTTAAACACCATTATGTACACAGTTTTAAGCAATAAATATCTTTGACTTTGACTTTAAAAAACGGCCAACGCATTGCGACTCCTCCGGTGCTGCGGGTGTCCATGGGCGGCGGTAATCGCTTTCCTTCAGGTATTTCCTTCAGGTCTGCTCATTTGCCCCCCTATTCCATAAAAAAACTAAGCCACGTATATGTAGATAACACAAAAAATAAGATATTTTTTATACTTTTCTACCTTTCTAACCTAGTAGTAGTACCTTTAGTACTAACTCTCATGAGTTTGTAAAATGTTCTCATCATATCAATCGAAAACCTATGTAAGCATATAACGCTTAATAGTTGTATTTCAACATCATTTTAGACAAAATTCTGTAAAAATATTAGAATGAGCAAAAAATATATTTAATTCTTTATTGTTAGGCAAAAACAAGAGGTTTTAAAATTACGGGACTGTTATGGCATTCCTTCTTTCTCTAATAAAATTGAAAGTATTCAAATAAATTCTCGTCTGTAATAATATTTTATCTGCGATGGCGCATAGCGTTCATTTTTTTAATCTTTTCGCATTTCTATTTTCGGGTGATGCTAATTTTTTTTTTTAAACGGGACAAACACACTAAGATTTTCTCCTGTTTCATGGATGCTTTTACAAGCACAAATTTTGAAATGCGCATAGACCCGGAACAAATATTTGTATGAATAAATATTTGTTCCGTGCGGGGATCAAACCCACAACCCGTGGTGTAGAAGTCGACCGCTCATCCGCTACGCCAAACGTATCATCGTTATTTAAAAGATTTCAACGATTTTAGTTTTACTACGCACTGAGTTATATTTTTTTCTAAAATCTCATCGTTTCTTTGTACACAAAGATGACTGCCAAGTCGCACTTTTATTTTTCAGAAATCATAATACCTATATGCTTTACGAAATAAAATGTAACATAAAAAGAAAATGTCAGATGTGATGTCTTGCTCATTCTAACATGTTGAATTAGAAACCAAGCAACAATAGGTAGGTACATTTAAATAATACTGCCAAGCTGTCAAGTATTATCAAAACATCTCAACGTTTCACTTGTGTAAATCTCGACGGAAAAATGTATAGAGGTTTTTTTTCTTAATCAAGCAGAGTGGTGCACGCAATTTCGTATTATCTCAGATCGAGGTTTACATTCTCTTTCGGTAACTATTTTTTCAGACTTCAAGTGCTAGGCATATTTGCCTTTAATGAATTTAGAGAATCCGATTTACGTAGTACGAGTATTTGAATAGCACAGTATTATCAAATTATTCAGCCGGTGTTGCTACAAGGCGGCGGTACCCTAATAGCTAGGGCGTCAGACTTGCGATCATGTGGTTGCCGGTTCGAAACCTACCCATTGCACTACCGACGTGAACCCACTCGTAACACAAGCATTTAGCTTAGTACGAGGGGTTATCAAGAATACTTGTAATGTGCGACCCACAATGCTAGTAAGCTTTTATAAAAAACAAAATACTATCACTCTCAGATCCCTGAAGGCACCTCAATTGTTATTATGTAAATTTTGTGTTTTCTGTCACCTTTTTAATAGGTATTTGATCGTGTTTTTTCAAAACATCATTGCATACACTCTTACTTGAAAAACTAATCAATCGACACCTCATTTGTTAAAATTAGGTCTGCAGTTTTTGAGTTACGATCCAACATCCATATAGGTATAGACTGTTAAACTCATTACCCTTCCTTTTTTGGAGTCGGGTAATAAAGAATATTCTATTCAGTTATCTTTCTACTTACACAGCTTAGTTTGTGTTAAGTTATAAGGAGTCAGCTTTGGATACAGCCATAAAACATATCGCATAACTTGGTAATAATAGAATATAGCATAGCGATAGCATGAAAGAGATATATGAGAATATTATTATTTAACTTTAACTTTTTAAAAATGTTATCGTAGAAGAGCCATGCTTCGGCACGAATGGGCCGGCTCGATCGGAGTCATACCCACGAGTCATAGAAAACCGGCGTGAAACAACACTTACGTTGTGTTTCACCGAGTGAGTGAAGATACCAGAGACCCAAACACTTTTAAAGGCGGGCAACTTGCGACTCCTCTGTTGCGGGTTGCCATGGGCGGCGGTAATCACTTACCGTCAAGTGACAACCTGATTATTTGCCCCCCTATCCCATAAAAAAATATCAGGCATCATAATTATATTTAATTAGGTTGGAGTTTATTTGAAAACTATTTGTATACTTGACTAAATGAGCCTTGAATATACAAATACTAATTAGTAAGGGACGAAGAGTGACGAAACCAGATGCCTGCTAATTACTGCCTCAGGCTTTCTGAAGTAGTTCAGTATACTTACTCAACTTCTGAACTCAAGTCATGGGTTATACTGCTCTCATGAACATTTTTTTTTAAATCAAAATCATTATGGACCCTGTATCGCGGATAACTTCACAGACTATGAGGAATACACAAACAAATACGCAAACAATCAGACGGATCGCCCAATGGTAAGTGATACCACCGCCCATGGACACCCGCAACACCCGATGAATCGTAGATGCGTTGCCGACCTTCTAAAAGGGTTTGAGCCTCCGATATCCTCACTCACTCGGCAAAACACAACGTAAGCGTTGTTTCATGTCGGTTTTCCTACCACCATCCTCCACCTACATTTCTGCCTGACCCTTTATCCAAGCGCTTGGTATGAGAATTATACAAATTGGAATATTAAGGTAGGTACACAGAGGAGAAGTAGAACCTTGTTTTGCGTTACCATTATAATACTAAAATACCTTATTTCATTTGATCTTAATTTATCAAACATTATTTTCAAAGGTTCACATTTCTGAATCATCTTCATTGACCCAATATTCGACCTCTTTTAACAGAATCCAGACCTTTATTAATTACCTTATTAAATTTTGTATACCTTCGCTAAATTCATTCAGATTAAGAGCCAGCCAGCGCACCGAAGCTTAACTAAATAAAATGATTAAATTAATACGCTCTCTATCTTGTTTTAATCTTAGTTCGCGTGCCAGGCGACCGGTTTTCATGAATTTTACATTTTAAACTTAATACAATTGCGTACTTACGCGTTATGTTAATCATATAAATTCAGTCTGATAAATTAAGTGTTTCAATGAAGTTATTGTATAATAAAGAGGAGCAAGAGAATCCAACGCCAAGTTCTTAGACTTATACATTATACAATAATCTTGACGCGATTTGGCATCATTCCATTTGAAATCTTGTCAGTTATTCAGACATCTAATTTGTTTTACTAACCACAGGTTCTCAAACCTATTCCCATTTACCTATATTATATAATTTCTGTTAGCTAAATGTGTATGTAAAGTAACGTCTTAGATAAGGTAGGTAGGTAGGTAGGATGTAGGTACATCATAATGCAATTGAACACAATATTTTTCGACTTGTACGTGGTTGTATGTTTATTTTCTACCTATTTAGTTAGTGAATTCATTTGTTATTCTTGACAAATAGAGATTCTTAAAACCTTATCTATCCATTTTAAGACTACTATTGCAAACATTATTTTTAAGGTGCATTATTACCCATTTTATTCCGTCTATTGTCCCCGTAAAATGCTTATAGCGCTCACAAGGGGGCGTTATTAGCCACTTTGAGATTGACTGTTTCAAATTATCCTCAAACAAAGTAAAGTATTCATAATATTATAATTTCTAAGTATTTTATGAGTGCTCAAACGTTTCGTATTTGAATAACTAAATAAATCGTCCTTTTGTTTGTTCGTTTTAAATCTGTAATACCTGGGTGGTATTGTTTTTCGGTAAGTAATCGTATCTCGTAATGTTTTTAATGCCTTTATGAAACTTGGTGCTTTTGTTTTTAATTTCTATAGGTAGATAGATTTTTTAGGGTGACAATCTTTTTTCATACTGGATAGATGCGAAGATTTTAGAAGTATGCAAGTGACGGTTTGTAGTTTCTGCCTACCGCAGTGGGAGAAAGGCATGAGTGTGTGTATGTATTCGAAATGTAATAACCTACCATAATTATGATCGTTGTGTATCATACGTCATAATTATCATTACTAACTTATTGCATTCGACTCAATAACTTCTCAAATTAATTACATTCAAGTATGTTCCTGCGAACTGATCATAAGATCTGCAGACTATAAGACACAAAATGTATAGAAGTGACGTAACACTTTAAATCGGGCGTTCACAAAATATGTTGTAAGTAATTTCCAAACATCTTGTCTACGGTCTCAGTGCCTCACTCCTTAGTGAACGTTGAACGCTTACGTACCAATCTGTATTTTTTTTTAAATGTGTTTTATATACTGGTTTCTGACACTTGCGCGAATATTAGACATTGAAATAAAACTATTTTTTAAGGATTTTATCGCGTTGTATTAATTATTATTATTCGTTCTGCGTAAATCGGATTACTAATAATTAACGAAAATGTAAGCTGTTAGTAATTTTAACATTAAGACGTCCAACACCTCAGTCTACCCGTGACCATGGATTCTGTAAAGGATCCGAAAAGTCCGGAATTAAATAAAATTAATACAACGCGATAAAATCCGTAAAAAATAGTTTTATTTCAATGTCTTTTATATGTTTTTTTTTTGTTTTTTTTTATAGAGACCTCAACATAGATTCATCCGCTTCTTGAGTTGCTCATGGATGCGCTGGTATTAATTTAAATGTTACGGTGAAGATTTATATTTTTCGCTCGTTCTTAGAATTTTATCGGTCTTACCAAGGTATCCAATATTTCATATCATAGATTTACGTGCCAATAATATCGCATTGAGGATTTGAAAACCTCCATTGTAGTCCATTGGCGCGATTCGCACAAATCTTCGAGGTTCACAAAACTACAATGGGCATTCCAATATAAATTTATATCTTCTATCCCAGTGCATTCCATAAAGATACGTATCGCGGTATTGGTCAGAGTATGTGGAAAAATATTTGGAATGGCAATGCAAAGCTCTGCACGACTGTACCGAAAGGGATTATGTTCGAATAGATTTTTAAAATGTTTGCAGTATTGGAGTGCTGGACGCTCGACATTCTTGTTTCATATATTTTTATTGGATAAAAGCTAGTCAGTTAGTGTACAGTCATGCACGGTTGACAAAAATGTTACGCTAAAGCTTAAATATTGTTGTGTAGGTAATCCTTTCACACATGGAAATTTCATCCAAAATTCGGATTTGGATCGTAAAATCTTTTCAGGATTAATCAGGATCATTGCATATAATGGTATTCCTTTAACACTTCTGCTCCTCGTTATACACTAAAGTTATATTATTTATCGCAACAAATGACTTTTTATAATTTGTGTATATCTATGACACATGCTTGTATTTGTTGTAAAAAATCGCAAAAAGAATATGTTTTTGTCAAAGTACCTAAACGATAAAATTAAGGAATATGATATGAAAATATATAAAAGATCCAGCATTTGGTATCCCTTTATTCTAAAACATTATACATACAATAAATATTTCTCCATTCCGGCTCAACTGAATACTTAATGTTTTTCAGGTATACAGAATTACAGATACGGGTAAGTAAGGGTTGCCAGTAGATGGTTTAATTAGGACAGGTATTAGGAAAACTCGCTTAGAAAGATGAATACGCCGCCGGACGTAACCCTAGCTTAAGCTTGTTTCGTCTACCCTCGCAATATTGCTAGATATTTCAAAGCTCACTGGAAAACACGCAATACCTACATATTCTATCCTTGGAGTTTAAGACTTAAGAGCATATGTAGGAATACCTACTCGTTTCCAATACTTACGCTTGAAACTCTTTTTACGCATTGTATTGATATTATTTAATTTCCGATGTCTCGGATCTTTTAGTTTTAGAGCATTCATGGTACAGGTAGACTGTAAGGTAGCTTTATGTATTCTAAAAGGTTGTCCAACATAAGTTTAACATTGTTTGAATTTAAAAAGAGTAACTTCCTAATATTTGGTTACAAAATGCAGTTACTCTATTACCCTACAGTTTAACGGATGTAAGTGAATATTGTAGTACATAACCTAGAGTGCACGGCAACTAGAGAGAACACGAATCGGATTCAGTTTACTACGAGTATATACCCATCTCCGTACATTCAAGGCAGGTTATACACAAACCTATTCAGTGCTATTGCAGTTCGTGAACTATTTAAAACTGTGCGAGTTTTTGTAACAAAGGCAACATTGAGTGATACACTTGGTGGTACTAGCGCCCATACGCTATAGGTCTGCTTAATGTACTATGGTAGATTGAGAGCAATAGCTGGTAACTCATCATAATATTGTAAAGATTGTTTATTCCCACTGCGGGGTTTGAAATTACTTACCTTAAATTACCTTTGGTGAATCATAATATGATTCACCGTAGAAAATTGCTACGGAATTGCTACATTTTCTAAATATGATGGAATTGTAGCCATTTAGAAATTGGTTGACTGCTACGCTAGAGGTCCTGGGTTCGATTCCCAAGAAGAAGAGCAAAGTGTTATTGGATTTTCCTATGAAATTCCCAGTAGCAGCTCGGAGTTAGGTATTTGTGCCCGGTTAATGGCAATAGGCTCGCCCCCTATTACATAGGACCTAAACATACCGGCGAACTGTGGGTGTACATTAGTACGCCTCTGCCTAACCCTTCGGGGAATACAGGCGTGATGGTATGTTATGTTATGTTAGAAATTGGTTTGGTAAAACTGTTGTTATATGAATCATATTATACATACTTATTTGAAGGTTCTGCGATAACCTAAGTATTTTTAATCACCTACGCAGTATTTTTCGATAGGAAATTATTATCACGTGTGGTCGTTGGGCAATTAAGAGTGCGCAGTCAGCCACTCGACCCCTACGAGTGGACGCCTTGACACCCCTAAAAATATTCTGCAGAGTCAGCTTGTGTCGGCATTTTTATGGGTATTTTTGTGCTAAAGATTTGGAAGAGAGTATTTATAACTATTTTAAACAGCTGGGTTACACAAGAAATCAACTGAGGTGTATGACAATATCACATTTAAAAGTAGTTAAGCCAAAATGTATGTTGGTTTTATTATTTATTTATTATATTCTTTAATGTACACTAAATTATACATAGGACAGGACAAAGTGAGACCAATTACATACAAATAAAGGGAGGCTTTATCGCTAAATACAATTTCTTTCAGGCAACCTTGGCATTTGGTTATATCCTAATTCCAAAAAGGAGCGTGTATTTTATTTGTGTTTGCGTTTATAAATTATCTTCGGAAAAGATGAAGCGATTATGATGTTTCTTTTTTTTCTTTGTTTGTCCCGTATACCTAAATTTAGTTGGTGCCTGTTTATCCGTTATTAATGAAGACCACAAAATTATTAAAGATTGTAGTTGTCTTGATTTGCAGAAAAAATGTGATTGTGTTAATGTACACACCTGTAGTTGTAAGTAGAACATTAAATATAAAAGCGGATTCCATTTTGATACTAGCTACCTACCTTTTTTACTTTGTCAATGTTCTGTGTCCAAAAGCTTTTATTGCCTAACTCACTGAATACAACCTTAGGTCTTTCTGTAAACATTTATTATAGTACTTGAAGAAATTCTATATTATCAGTATCCATTACAGTGTGGCTAATGCTAAAACATTGAAATAGATCTTTTTGTGATTTTGGTCGAGGTCAAACAAAACAGTCTGTTTCTTTAATAACTTTATAAATGTTTGTTAATATACCATCACGCCTGTATTCCCCGAAGGGTTAGGCAGAGGCGTACTAATGTACACCCACAGTTCGCCGGTATGTTTAGGTCCCATGTAATAGGGGGCGAGCCTATTGCCATTAACCGGGTACAAATTTCTAACTCTGAGCTGGTACTGGGAATGTCATAGAAAAACTCAATAAGACTTTGCTCGACCTGGGAATCGAACCCAGGACCTATAGCGTAGCAGTCGCGCTCAGGACCACTTGGCTAATGAGGCTTGTGTTATATGCTTTATTTAAACCTCGGTGCATTTTTTTTCATAGAATGAAAAATGAAATCATTGCTGGGGTTTACTATGAAATTCGCAATAGCAGATCGCAGTTTGGATTTTAATGGCAATAGGCTCGCGCTATAGCAAGGACCTAAAATATACCATAGAACCGGTAAATCTCACAGTCAGAGTTTGCCGACAGGAAATTGAAGTTCAGGAATTTCAAACGCACGCGGTTCCGAATCAACTTTACTTTATAAAAAATTCAAAATGTCGGCTCACCTCAATAAAGGATTTTTTGTTTCCACAAAAATTTAAATCTGATTTAACCTTAGGATGAAAAGGGGATACACACGTTTCTATTTAATAGTTTTCTAGGTTGAAGGTCGTTTACAAGACACTTTTCATCAGTAAAGAATAATGTTCTCAAATCAAATTGGTGCCATGTAATTTTATCTAGCCTTATCAGCCTTGCTGGTTTAGCAGTCGTAGACTGGATAACTGAAGTCTCGGCTTTCATTCTTAGGTCTAATAAAGTGTTATTGAGTTTTTTTATAGAAATTCTAGTCCCAGCTCAGAGTTTGAATTTGTGTCTGGCGAGAATAATAAGTTATTATTTAATCTATGTCTATATACTTTAATATATAAAGCTGAAGAGTTTGTTTGTTTGTTTGCTTGAACGCGCTAATCTCAGGAACTACTGGTCCAATTTGAAAAAGTCTTTCAGTGTTAGCCCATTTATTGAGAAAGGCTATAGGCTATATATCATCACGCTACGCGGACTAAGTCGCGGGCAGAAGCTAGTGTGTTATATAAATACTTACCGCCGATTTTTAGGAGTGCCTACCTACACTTCACTTCAGTGTGTGTGTCATAACATAATACTTATGTTTAAATCTCTTCTTCTTCTCTACTATTATAAAATTGTAAAAAAGCTGTGTCTGTACATTGAAGATATTTAAAAAAAACAAGTGGGTTAGGGTATATAAACGTCTCCGAACCCAAAAATGTGATTTTTAAAATTCTTGTCCGTTTGTCTGTTTGTTACGGGTTGGCGCAAAAACTACTGAATAGATTTTAATTTTACTATCACTGTAAGAAAGTATATGCTCCAACTTAAAAACTGGTGAACTTCTTATCTCAATTAATTAAACGAATCCTGAGATACAGCATGACCTCCCTGATGTATAGAGGCTCATACAAAGAAGAGATCATCAATGTTGGTTTCCCCATTTTTACTCCTGATATAGCTTCACGTGAGCGAAGCCGCGGGCAGAAGCTAGTTAATTATATATAATAGAGAACGCAGCTGCGTAAATTTTTCTAAAGCTTGACAATACCTTTATACAGAAGAGAAAATGGTACCTACTATATAAATAGTAGGTACCATTTTCTCTTATAATAGGTATAAACCTATTATAGTTTTACCAAAAACAATAACATTGACCCTCTAAAATAAATTCTGCCTTAATTTATTTTAGCCTCCATATAATTATTTTACCGGGATATCGAGGGTACCGAGACCCTAGCTTTAAACAGGCGCCCCTTCTTGTGGGTGTCGTAAGAAGCAACTAAGGGATTTATATAAGTAAGTACCTAGTTGGTTGGGCGTCAGAGCTGTTAATCCCCTTTGCGCCTGAGCTTGCAACTAATGAGGAAATGTCCACTCCCAGAATGAATCAGACAAGGATTGTCATGTTACTTAATCCCTCGCATTCATTTAATCTTTCATTTAATGTTTGATATACAAATATATCTCTTCATTCAAAGTAAACAGAGGACAGATTCATTTATCCTCCGGTTCCGGAAGGGCCCCTTGTTATACGACAGCAATAAAGGAAATTTCAAATTGTACATTAATCATATGGTACAGTGTAACAAATTTGTCATGCCACGGTTGGCGGTGTTGCGACGGAGCGCAATAATTAATGAACTCGTACCGAAACAAGTAATTACGACGTCATACTGTCATTTTTTTTCAGTGACGTAATAAACTTTCTTTCTGTTTTATTTTTAATGGAATAATATGAAAAACAATCGTCGGGTAGTAACGACAGTAGGAGTTATCATTGGTACGTTATCATCTTGAGACTTTCCAAGAATTTCACTGGCTGCATTATCCTTAAATCTGGAGCACAATAACATTAGCACATTATTGCTTAGCGGGAGAATATTTTAAATACGGCAGGACTTCGCTGTTGGAGTTATATTTAAATGGATACCTATAGAAACTCTGCTTCAGCACAAAAACATACCATCACGACTGTATTCCCCGAAGGGTTAGGCGGAGGCGTACTAATGTACACCCACAGTTCGCCGGTATGTTTAGGTCCCGTGTAATAGGGGGCGAGCCTATTGCCATTAACCGGGCACAAATTCCTAACTCCGAGCTGCTACTGGGAATTTCATAGAAAAACCCAATAACACTTTGCTCAACCTGGGAATCGAACCCAAGACCCCTAGCATAGCAGTCGCGCTCAGGACCACTTGGCTAATGAGGCAGTTAAAAATGCAGTTAAGCACAAAATGAAGAGTATTTTAAAAATACATATTTTTTATTCCAATCTTTAAAGTTAAAATTATAACAAATGACATACCGCATAATAACAATACATCTATCTTTATATAGGGTTTGATATTATCTAGGTACAATTATTTTTAAGGGAAAAAAGAAACAAAATATTTTTATAAGCAAAATAAATGTCTAAACATAGGTTACAATTTTTTTATAATAAATATATTAGTATAGATAAAACCAATTAGTATTAGTAAAAACCAATTTTATGTAATACGGTGTAGAATTGATTTATATTTTATTTTCACCGAAAATCTACAAAGTTCGTCGGCCCGGTGCAGGGGAATGCGCACATGCCTTCCCCTGCCCTATAGTCATGGGAATCAGTGATCACATTCACCACGACCTCTAAAGTTCTTAAAATATATCTGCTGATGCCGTATCTTGTACTACGAGTTCATTTACATAATTATATAGACTATCAAAATAACAAAAGACGCTCTGATGAAAACTCATAATTTTTCGCTGTGTGCTCGCCTGAATATTCTGTTTTTAGTTAAAACACTGTATATTTAAATGAATGTTATTTTATTTTAGATACTGTAACGTACATAGTCAACCCTTTATTCTGTTCTACTGATGGGCACTGGCCTCCTCTCGATATAAGAGGGATTAGGCTTATCACGTGGGAGAGCCATGCTTCGGCACGAATGGGCCGGCTCGACCGGAGTGATACCACGGCCTCACAGAAAACCGGCGTGAAACAACGCTTGCGTTGTGTTTCGCCGAGTGAGTTGAGGTTACCGAGGCCCAAACCCTTTTAAAGGCGGGCAGCGCACTTGCGACTCCTCTGGTGATGCAGGTGTCCATGGGCGGCGGTTATCACTTACCATCAGGTGATCCGTTTGCTCGTTTGCCCCCCTAACCCATAAAAAAAAAAAAAGGCCATAGTTTGCCATGCTGGCCCAAAATACGGGTTGGCAGACTTCTCATGCCGTCGAGAAAATTTCTCAAGCATGCACGTTTCCGCACGATGTTTTCCTTCACCGTGTAAGTGCGTGATAATGTATGAGCGGGAATTTACTTACACAAATGTGACACTTGTAAAATTTTAGGCCACTGGAATTAAGAAGAGTAGTCTTAGAAACAGGTCCAATCTTTTGGATCGTTGGGCGTTCAGAAATACCTTTTGATGAAAGTAAAGGTACTGGGGCTGCAGATTTAGTCATTTGTAAAATTCATCTCAAATAGTAAATTCATGCAGCAGGTATCTATCGTGCAATCTGCGAATGTAAATTGAAAGGGAATAAGCCCATAAATTTTACATTACATTCCACATCAATAAATTTAATAAATGATATCTGACACACACGTTATTACTCGATGTTAATGGGGTTTGTTCACTTTCCGATGTCTCTTGTGGGTGTATTAATTATTGAGTGACTCAAATTCGGCCCATACGTCACACCGATAGCCAATTAGCGTCGTGAACATTAACCCTTCAATTTGCGAATAAATTACACGTTTTGTTATAAGTTCATTTAAATTTAATTTAATATTCTGAATTTATGAGCGCAAAAAATGCTTTTTTGTCCCTACTTTCATTTAATTAAGTAAAAATAATTTATACCACATTAGTCTGGGGTCACGGGGAAATGGGGTCAACAATCATTTTGATGAACAATTTGTAGAAATTGTAAAATAAGTTTTAATTGCAGGATTTTGAACTCCATTCAATACACGTATCTCTTCTCAAAATAAACGATTTCCGCGCTAACGGTGCAGATTGTTCGGTTCTACACGCTGAGCCGCCTTATACATGTAGATAGATAAATCTCTCAAGCCGGTTTAATCGCGATGTTTTCCTTCACCGTTTTAAGTACCTGGCTATAAAAAACTGAATTATTGTTCGGTTTCAATTTTATGACCAAGGTTTATAGTTATAAACACAAAAAAGAAACGATAGCAGACAGGATTCGAATCAGTGTCCTGTGATTTAGAATGGGAAACGTTTCAGCCAACTAAGCTACCGAAATATTGGCCGTTTTAAGGCGAAGCTCGAAGTAAGGAACATATTTTTTAATCCAAGATACCATTACATAAAACATCTTCCGCAAACATTAATTTTTTTGACTATATTCTCGTGAATGACGGGAACAACTACTCTTTCTCTTACACGTCACAGAGTATACAAATTACGCCTGCTCTAAAGCTAGGTTTTACTGAAACGCCGACGCGCTTGATGAAGGCATCCCCGCGCTTCGTGTTTAAGCTGACAGCGGTATTAAAGACTAGCAAGGTGCTCAAACTTACCAGCATTTCCATTTATAAGTGTGTTGCTTTGCAACTGTGAACATTAAAAAATTTGAAAGAGATTTTTCATAAGAGACTTAAGAGTCCGGCGGCCCGTAATTTAAACACAACTTATTCAAAGTGTGTTATTATTCGGATACCGATAGAGTCTAGGTTCCTGTTCTACCATTTGGTCCAAAATACTTCAATGGAAATAAATGTAGGTACCTAAGTGAATTCAATTCTTGATAACTGTTTTTTATCAAACTTTGTTATTGTTTAAAGTTTAGAACTATTTTCCAGTCGTTTATTTCCATTGAAGTAATAAAAGACAAAATGGTACGGTAGGAACCTATAATAAGGGTATTTCAATCCGAATAATACCTATCAGAATTTGATAAAATGTTGTTTTTAGTATTTACTTTAGTATTTGCTTTGTTTGTATGTACATTTACATAAATACCTACCTAAAAGGAATTCGTAACCAGCACTATTATTATAGTAGGTACTTACGTATCTTCTTTTTACCTACCTACGTAGGTATTTCTGGGGCAGGTAAAGCCGTAGGGCAACAGCTATTATTGTGTATAACAGTATTATGAAATTCCACAATGAATTGTCATCTCACGGTGCCTGTTCGTGAAACGTCACATTACCGTAAAACATAAATCCTCCAAACACGTATTACGCATTACGTCATCAAATAAGATATACGGTTAAATATTAAAACCTTCTACAATACCCAGAAAGCCTTGCAACAGCTAATTATGATGGAAATAGTTTATTTTTGTTGGATTTTAGTCTTTATGACAAGGTAATTAAGAATGATATGGGTTTTATATGAGAGTTCTTCATGCGAAACGAGGCTCGCGACATAATTGCGAGTGTTCCCGGAAGTTAATTGCGTGTTCGTTGTCAAGCCGCAGCTTCGGGATGATTCAAACCTCGGATGATAAAAATAAAGGAGATAAGACCTAAAAATACAATATTAATTATAAATCACGTCATATTGTTTTTTAAATAAAATATAACATACAATCACGCCTGTATTCCCTGAAGGGTTAGTAAGGGGTGTAATTAATGTAAGGGTTTGCTGGTATGTTTAGGTCCCATGTAATAGAGGGTGAGCCTATTGCCATTAACTGGGCACATACCTCAAATCCCGAACTGTTACTGTGATAATTTGATAGAAAATCCCATAAATATTTTAGGAAATTGGACCTCTACAATTTTCAAGGTCAAGGAAATTATAATAAAATAGCTTCTGCCCGTGACTTCGTCGGCGTGGACTTAAAAAGTAGCCCATGAGTTATTCCAGCCTATATTCTATATCTGTACTAGATTTTATCCAGATCCGTTCAGCCGTTCTGGCGTGAAAGAGTAACAAACATCCATCCTCACAAACTTTCGCATTTATAATATTAGTAGGATTATAACCTTCAGTTACGTTTATTTTATTGTTTCTCCACTCTTCGCAGCAGATTGTTTCTACATTACACAGAAGTTTGCGGGCACTTATTAAATCTATTAATATTTACAGACAAAGTTGGTGCTCCGTTCCGCATACATTTTATCTACAACAATGCCATCGTTTGTTAAACGTTTATTTAAATAAATGTTTCGTACAATTTGCAGTAGAATTCTATTGTATCTTGAGACTAGCAGTGTACTCACGGTGTTACCCGAAATGATCTCTTTCTTTTCAATTCAGTGGGAATTTCCCAAATTCCGTCTCAGTATTATATTTGTTACTTTTACGTGCTTTTACTTTTTTCTGCCTCATTAGTGTAGTGGTCCGAAGTGCCAATGCTACGCTAGAGTTACTGGGATCGATTCCCAGGTCGAGCAGTGTTATTGAGTTTTTCCACGAAATTCTCTGTAGCATCTCGGAACCTTGCCCCTTATTACATGGGACGTAAATATACCGGTGAACATTAGTGCACCTCTGCCTATCCCTTCGGAGAATACAAGCTTGTTGATGGTATATTATGGTATGTTCACCTACTTTCCAGCGCCATCTAGTTAAAAAAAAACATTGACTTGTAAAATTGTCTGTAAAAGATCTATTTACAGAAATAGATATCGTTTATCATCATGTATGATTTACTTCCTTCTCCACCCTGTATAAAGTGATCACCACACCACGGTGAAACCACAGCCGTAGGAAATGGTATTTATAACCAAATCTCCGAATTTTAAATCTACCCAGCCACATCTATATTTGGCAGCATTATAATATAACCCGTAGCATACCGACTCATGTAAATTAGACATTAAATGTAACCCCTATCGCCGTCTATATCTACAGACGCGACGCAGGCTCAGTAAATCGAATGTCAATCAATTATCCTGCTAATTATTGATATCGAATTTATAAGCAATTCAATTAGTAACACTATACAGCTCTGTCATGCATATAACCGTGATTAATTAATCTCAAAGTCAGCTAAATTAATTAATAAATCTGTGAATACTTACTTGAGACAGAAAAAAGAAAAATAAAAATATATTGTAGGTGATGAAAAAACTTAAATGGTCAAGTGTGACCATTTTAAAGTGGATGACTTAGTTTTCATGTAGTTAACATAACATACCATTACGCCTGTATTTCCCGAAGGGTTAGTCAGAAGCGTGCGTATGTGTTGGTCCCATGTAATAGGAGGCGAGCTTATTGACCTTAACTGGGCACAAAGCCCGAGCCGCTCCTGAGAATATTATAGAAAAACCCAATAACAACTAGCTCGACCTGGGAATCGAACCCAGAACCTATAACGTAGCAGTCGCGCTCAGGATCACAAGGCTAATGAGGCAGTTATTTAATGTACTAGTATATTTCAACCATTCACATTTTATCGTACTCAAACTATTTAAAAACTCTAGCTACAAAATGTAAACTCATCTGAATTAATTAGATTTAATATAGGTACTAGAAAATCACAAGATTAAATTTATAAAAAGGATATTGATTAAAAAATGATAAATTATAATGTTCGTTTAGATTTAATGGCAGCTAAAATATATAAGAAGCGAAGCTTTTTTAAAAAAATAAAGCCTTATTATTCACGACAGTTCATTAATATTCTAATGGATGTAAAAGTTTGGAAATGGAAATCCTCGTGCCCTTTTCTATTCAAATGTTTAATGAATATCACTCACTTGCTACTCATATAATTTCAAGGATTTTATAATAATCTTCGTTAACATTTTCCAGCTGTTCAAATAACATAACTAATACTGGTTATTTATACTGGGTATTTACTAATGAGGTGATCATAAAAATTACAATAAAAACAAATGAGTAACGACATTCGAAATATGATTCAAAAATCAAAATCTTGGAAGCCCAAAGGATGTCTGGCCGTCCTAGCAATCTTAGTAGGCTGTGCAGTTTTCGGCATGATAGATATTCTTCGATGGGCTGCGTACTGCGCATTTGATACTTCGGTGCGAGCGCCGGGCATTATAGAGAAGCGCCTGTAATCAACACTCCTCATGATTAATTGGTGTTGAGGGGCTATCACGCGTACACGACGCATCAACGTGTATCATTACTGGGTAATGTCTATGTAAACAATTTGGGACAACCCTGATTGATGGCAACTTTAATTAATTTCCAAATAATTTCATTTTTGCATTTTTGAATGAATCATTTAAATCATAATAATTATGTACTCTGATTTGTAAAATCGCATCTTTATGACAAGGTTCGGTTTTGCAAGCCACATCAAAGTATATGGAAATAAAACAAAGGAATGCCTCGGATGGAAGCATGGAATGTATGGTTAAAAAGCTCATATTGTTAGTAATTTTTCTTCCGCAGTAGGCAATGCACTTTCAAAAAGGTTAATATATATCATCAGTACTAACGTCAGTTATAGATTCAAAACTAATTTTAATAATTATGCCACTACTGTACAATGCGTAGGGGTTGTTACTAATGATAACAACTGAGCGTCAAATACCTAACTTGACCAATGAATGAAAGGGATGGCTAGCTATTCATCTCTTTCTTCTATCTACAAGTTGTTTGCCGAGTTTGATGCAGTGATTGTGCTTTATTGGCGAAGAGTAAATTTGGTAAGAGGGAGGCTGCAGCAAGAAATTGCTGTTTGGTAAGAGTAGACTTATAGTAATTGCTGTAAAGGGAAACCGGTAAGGTTCGAGTTGTATTATAATCTTCTCTATTGGTATATTCAGCTAATAAGACAGTATAATGAGGTCAGTAAATTAATGAGGATTACCTGGACACTGGTATAAGAGACATCCGCTTGAAGAGGTGTTTGGCGGCCGCTCGTAAGTCATCGTCTTGCATCAAGCCGACCAAGTCCTTCTCGCGTTTCTCAAGAGGAGCATCCGCCGCCAACACTTCGCCTTCCAATGACACGTTCACACACTAGTAGAGAGAATCATAATGAACCTTAAACTTAATACTGAATTTAATTGAAGGCACTTAGGCCCTTTTTCACCGACTTGATCCAGCAAAATCTGATGAAGGTACTTTGAGTAGGACGAAGACAGAAAACCAAAAACCCGGCGTGAAACAACACTTCCGTTGTGTTTCGGCGAGTGAGTGAGGATACCGAAGGCCCAAAAAAAAAAGATTGATTTTTAGTATCGTCTATAGCCTAGCTATACTCCTTTACAAAATGTATCATTTATTTATGTATCATATAGTGAATACTTGTATAACGTGTTTATCTCACTTACACAAAACGTAGAGTTTCAAACTAACATATACTTTAGTAGAAGACAAAACTCATTATTATACACGAACCCACACTAAAATTGTTATCTAAGTACTTTATGAAACGACCAACAGTGCGCTCATGGCTCACCATGAGCGCAATTAAATTATAGAACAATGTTCAATTATGTACTTAAAGTTTTAAAGCGCTTACAGTGTCGTAGAAGTCGGCAACTTCATGGTGGCCGAAGGAGCGAGCGAGCCCAGCGGCTTCTAGGAGTACTGCTCTGGCTTCGGGGCGGTTGTTCTGCAGGAGATGGCACCGAGCCAATAGGAACAGCGCGTTCAGAAGCCATGTTCGTTGATTGGATGCTCTAGCCACTGTTCAGAAATTGAAAACTTATTCAGTTATCTATACTAATAATGTATAAAGCTGAAGAGTTTGTTTGTTTGCTTGAACGCGCTAATCTCAGGAACTACTGGACCGATTTGAAAAATTCTTTCAGTGTTAGATAGCCCATTTATCGAGGAAGGCTATATATCATATATCATCATATCACATATAGGCTATATATCATCACGCTAAGACTAAGTAACAATTCCACGCGGACAAAGTCGCGGGCAGAAGCTAGTTATATCATGAATTTGTGGAATATGTAAGTACAAGATATCTCTATCTTTTCCGCTTAATAATTATGAATCTTTCTCATTTTTGGTAATTTTCTTACTGACTCCTCACATTTTACGACTGTCTCATGTTTTTACTTCCACAATACAGTTACCAATACAGTCGCAGTGATATATAGCCGCAAATAAACAATAAATAGTCTAATGTTCGCAGGCGTGACTTCTGTTCTCCTCTTCCTTGGTTCATTTACCAAGTCAAGCGTGTTTTTCCGGTGTAACTGTCCGGATCTGTGCCTTTTTAATTAGGTAAGTACAGTATGCTCACTCCTATTACATACCTCACGGCCTCGGAAGAAATTTTAGTATCACCTTTATTAAGTTTAGACCGGTTAATCTCCATGTCACAACATGCAACGTCAAGAAGAAGTATAAGTTCAACTTTGTTTCCTACATTGCTTTTAGATCAAACGACTGACATAATAATGCAAAGCATTCCCATTAGCTTGTAAAATCAAATTTCTACGAGGCAAGATACAGTATTGAAACTGCACTTTGATATTGATCAATGTAACAGATGCAGAAACCATATATAGTATCAGTCGTCTTCTACTAAGTCTCCGAGCCGGATACAAGCTGAATAGGTGTATTTTGTAATCAAAGCTCTATTTAGTTAATTAATTAAAAGGCTTCCTCTAAATTGCGGACCTACTTGCATGTCTGTATTGAATCAGCGGAAAAAAAATGATAATTATATAATAGTAGGTAAAACAAATGAACAAAAGTTAAAAAAAATATCGTACACTGATGTATTAGAATAGAATATTCTTTATTGCACACCAAAAACTGTTAGTGAAAATTTATTACCAGAAGCCCGAAAAAGTCTGAAAACGCTACGTTTAAAGTACTAGTAGTTAGCTAAATATATTAGACTGAAATCGACCTTAACACGATTGGGATAAGGCTATGATAATAATATGGACAGGACCACAGGACAGAATCCGTGGATGCATATTTTACTACATATTACTCGCCCGTAAGTCCACCCATCGTTAATGACACAGAGTATACCACACGATATTTTAACAGTAACACATGCAGCTGATAATAAAACCATCATATAAAATTTATCACGTATTAATAATAGATAAATCTACAAATTGTGCGCGTGTAACACTGGGAAGTTCATTCATTACTTTAATGCTTTTAGCGTAGGTAGGTAATCCCGATTTCGGGAATGCGAGCCGCGTTTCAATTTACTTACTGTACACAAATGGGTATGAGAGGATTTTTTCGTAGCTATCTGTACTTTTAAATTCAATGCACGAGTACTTGGAAAACTGATTTAAATAAATACAGTTTTCACAAAAGAGGAATGGACCGGAACGTAGTCAATATTATGAAAGGAAAAGTCAAACATTTTAAGAGTAAAAAGACATTTTATTTAATCGTGGGAAGCTACTTTATTTCTTCGAATCAACGACCCGTTCATTGGTCTATAAATACGTGGAGCACGAGTATTTTAGTGCTAACAAAGTGATAAATTTTGTTCTACACAAAGTGTCGCAAATCTTACCGGTTTGGCATTTGGAAGCGAAGACTCGGGCCTTTAGAGCTTGCTTAGAGTCCACGTTTAGGCGAGCAAGTTCGTGCAACAAGTAGCACCGTTCTGATTCTCTTGTGCACATGGACAATGCTCGATCAAGGGTGCGCAAACGTACCCTGTAAGATGAACTAAGATTAGATTTAAGCGTAGTAGCAGTTTACAAGTTCAAGGTTCTAAATGTATTGATCAAGCCTTATCATATTATATTGCAATACAAGTATTTTGTATTAACAAAATAACGTGCAAATTAAATATACGCTTATTCATAGATATTACAAACGAATTTTATGCGATCTTAATGTACTGATATAATCATAGTTTATCTGGTGCTATGTGGTCCAAAATCTTCTCTAGGTATATTTTTAGAGACATTTCCACAGACAGTAAGAGGAAAATGATGCTATATTTACTAAATACCATAATAATATCGATTATCATGCTACTGCCGAATTTATACCTATAGGAAAATTACTTTTGCTCTACAAATATCAATTAAATATTTCCAATAACAAACATCAGGAGGGATCAACAAAAACAGGAGTAAAAAAATATATCTGTAATTACGTTTTATATTCCAAAAATAGATTATGAAATAAAATATTCAAATAACATACCACCACAACTGTATTCCCCGAAGGGTTAGGCAGAGGCGTACTCATGTACACCCACAGTTCGCCGGTATGTTTAGGTCCCATGTAAAATAGGGGGCGAGTCTATTGCCATTAACCGGGCACGAATTCCTAACTCCGAGCTGCTACTGGGAATTTCATAGAAAAACCCAATAACACTTTGCTCGACCTGGGAATCGAACCCAGGACCTCTAGCGTAGTAGTCACGCTCAGGACCACTTGGCTAATGAGGCAGTTAATAAAATATTCGATCTCACGATAAGTGAATCTGAAATAATAAGCAAGATTAGGCCATTATGAACATTCAATAAGTTATATTAACGGCAGTAAGAAACTAACTCTTGATAATCCTCGGCCCTAAAAAAATATATTTACTCAAAGTTAAATAACCTCAAAATTGTTTATATTTTATTGACTAGCTGTAAATTTTGAAATAGGTAGGTACTCAATGAATTAACATAAATCATCAGTGATAAATATTCCCCATTGGTGAAAGATGAAAAGTATACATTTTGACAGTTCTCGTATCAAAAATATTAGGTCTAATAATAAAAATAACAGAGATTTCCCGAATCGAAAAGTGATATCAGGTTAAGATATAACAGCTATTCCAAACTATGTTCCCGCTTGTACCGGAAGCCTGTGAAGACAATAGAAGAAATAACTGATATAATAGAATTACTTAGCGTCGCGAGGTGGCGCGGGCGGACGTACTCGCAGCACGGAATCGCGACTCGGCTCCTGAGACACCGACATGCCCAGAAGGATAAATGCCCGTCGTTCGCGATCCGACTCGCTCATACTTCCTCGAACACGTTTCTGAACATAAAATAAGAGAGATTTTTCACGATCTACGTGACTTGGCAAACAAGCTCTATTAAACTTCCAGCTCCGGAATACCTATACTAAACACAAAATATATAATAAAATACAGAAATGAACCTACCTGGTCCAGGAAAGCGTTTGCAACTATATCGTGTAGTTTTTGCAGATATTTATCTTTACCCGGTAAAAGGTTGGCTGGTTTTCTTGTTATTTGTTCCATTCCGAACTCGGCGTATTCTAAGCATCGGGCGGTGTCTCGTTCTTCGTAAATAGATTGAGTTGTTTGTATAAGGCGGCGCGCGTCGGTGGCGTGTTGGAGCTGCGTATGCGCTAATTGTTCCTTACGAGCACGTGAAAGACGAGCCCGGGCAGCAGCCTCTGACGCACGAGCAGCATACAGTGGTCTACGCTCACGTAGAACAGCCTGATCCATATTAAATAAAACATCAAATCTTATAAAGCTTACTTTAAGAATAGTTGAATCATAATGTGTTTCTGCCTCCAAGACAACGTGACAGGCGTGCGCAATTTGAATGAAAATAATCTGTCTGAAAAAATGTTCCACGTGAAATACAGACAGCACAAAAATACTTGAAATATTACTGGAATAATATAGCACCGTCGTGTCAAATTTTGTCACAAAAAATAGTTATATTTAAGCTTAGAGCTTTGCCCCGAATTTTATGGACAGAAAATCAACTAGAGGGCAAGATTTCAATCTGTACAAGTGCTATAAAATTCAATTTATTTGGCCATTTATTATGGGCTGTAGCGTGCTATGTATTAATTTTAGGTCAGCGGGTTATAGGTTAGTGAGCTAGATATAGTAAAAGCATACTTGTCGTTTCTCCAGATCGGCGAGAGCTTTATTGGCCAATTCCTGCAGTTTTTGTGATCCTTGTTTATTGGCAGAGACCAATCGTTCGTCCTTACATAAGGCAGTTAAGAAATATTTGTCATGTGCCATTCGCTCCAAATATTTCGAAGCCATTAAACGGGAGATTTGTTCGGCTCTCTGTTTTTCCGCGCGGGATATTTCTTGGACCTAGAATTACGGTTATTGCCGACATATTTTTTATTTCTCGTTGTAAACAAGACGTATTTGCACTTTAGTAAACGAGTACGAAAGTATAAATATATCCTAAAGGGGCGAATATTTATTCAATCTCCCAAAATGGCGTAGTTGTTGGTTTGGTAGCTAATAGTATTATCTTTCTGAGTTTCTACAAAAGTATGTATATCAGCATAGATACATACTTTTGTTCTATAGTAGCTAACAAACCAATAACTACACCATTTGCTGGCTTAACTGAAGGCTCATTAATAAAAAATATCAAAATATTTGAAGTAAACGTTTCCTTCGACCGTAACCGGAAACGTTCAAACTCTTTTCTATGGAGAATTAGTGATTTTTTTTTACAGAAAAGCTCAATAACAGTCAGTCCGGAAATCGAAATCAGGACTCGGCGGACACCATTAGGATCACTGGAAATGTGAGGCAGATTATTTCATACATACATACATAAAGTCACGCCTCTTTCCCGTAGGGGTACGCCGAGACCACAGACTTCCACTTGCTACGATTCTGACATACCTCTTTAGCTTCATCATCTCATAGCCACTAGCCACACATCAATCTTTTCATACATGAACGTCGGTTTAGGGTACTCTTGACCGAGCCATTTTTCAGAACGTCCTCAATCTGATTTCGGAACGTTCGCCTAGGCCTTCCCCTTCCTACATTCATGCAGGAATGCAGATTATTTCAAGTATATTGAAATTAAGCTTTTGTGTAGATTTACTTAGCACAGGACGAAGAAATTGATAGTACTTTAAAAATACAAAGATTTCCGAATCAGAAACTAAAGTACCTAATATCTATTTTTACTTTAGATTAAAATGTAAATTTCATGTAAATGTATATGACCTTTCACTGACTATATCGCATTATATTTATATTTTTTGACGTTTCAGACTCATAGGATATAAAAATTTATCTATTTTAACGCGATAAAGTAGTGGGTACTTGGGCAGTTTTATTTCAATGTTTTATATTATATTTGCGTCATCATCATCATCATCATCATCAGCCTATATTCGTCCACTGCTGGACGTAGGCCTCTCCTAGTGAACGCCACAGAGCCCGATCTTCGGCTTTCCTCATCCAGTCACTGCCAGCTGCCTTCCGCAAGTCGTCACTCCACCTGGCCAGCGTAATATAATATTTGCGTAAGTGTTACAAACCAGATAAATCACCTGTTGTTCTTTTTGCGGCTGCATGCGTCTGCGATGCACTGTCTGTTGAGGCGCGTCCTCATCAACAGACTCCCTCTTAAGCTCGACGTGGGTAAGAAGCGATACAGCTGTTTGTAACACTTTACTAGCCGTCTTTCCAGCACATTCTCTTATCTAATAACATTACATACAATCATGACTGTATTCGCCAAAGGGGTTTGTTTAGGTCCCATGTAATAGGGGGAGGAAGCACAGGCACAAATCCTAAACTCCGAGCTGCTACTGATAGTTTGAAAATCGAACTGATTTAGTTCTACAAGGCTCATCATAGCTTCTATGAGAGAGATGGAATCCCGACAGTTCAATGGAGCCCCGACAGATTTTCTTTTTTTTTATAGGATAGGGGAGCAAACGAGCAGACGGATCACCTGATGGTAAGCGATAACCGCCGCCCATGGACACCCGCAACACCAGAGGAGTCACAAGTGCGTTGCCCGCCTTTTAATAGGGTTTGGGCCTCCGGTAACCTCATTCACTCGGTGAAACACAACGCAAGCGTTGTTTCACGCCGGTTTTCTGTGAGGCCGTGGTATCACTCCGGTCGAGCCGGCCCATTCGTGCCGAAGCATGGCTCTCCCACGTAAAAATTATTTTAGGTACCTAAGTTCTTATAATTTTATTATACCTATGTGTTGGTATTATACTTTTACGATTACATTCAACGTGGGTAAAAACCCACGATTTTCTAAAAAGAAAAAATATATTTTGAGTTTTTTATAATAATGTTTTAGTTTTGTTTACGAAATGAATAAATTAAAAAAATTGATTTTCCTGCACATTGCAGCACATTCCCATCATAATTCCGTTAACAACCAATAGTATTTTGATAAAATTTAAGAATTACCGTTTCTTCAGCACATCGTGCACATTCAGCAAAATCAGGCGGGAACCTTCTCATACGCTGTCCCCGATGCGCAAGAACTAAGGCACGTTCAAATGCGGATTTTTCGTATTCTGTTTGCGCACGAATTTGCAAGGCCCTTGAATTCCGAGGTTCCAACGCTGGGAACAAATTAATTTTAAAATTTTACTTTTGGACGTGACTTGATTTATTTCCCATTAAAGCTGAGCTCTTCCGGTATGAAGGAAATGTTTTTCTATTGCAGTTGTTAGTAAGAGCGCTTGGTCTGCCATTGTCACATGGTCATCATCATCATCATCTTGTCTGAATCATGATTCAGTAGCTGCCATCAATTAAGGTCTTGTGCGTTTTCTCACCTTGAGGGGCTAACATGCATGCCGCTACATATTTTTTCCTCGCATTATCTCGACTGCAGCCATACTTTTGGCCAAAGATAAATGACGACAAAAATATTGTGTCATAGGTAGACAAGACAGTAAATGTGAGCTGCAATAGGTACCGGCCGCTTGCGCTGCATCTGCCAAAGCGCCGGAATAGTGTGTTGCTTTCGCTCGCGCCAAACTTCGCCCAAGCAGTGAACGCACATCAGAGCTCTGTAAATAAAATTTGCTCAGCTGAAGGTATTATGTTTTATCTTGCCTATCATAGTTTATGTTAAAATCTTGCTAGGAATAAGTAAGTACACTTTATATGCGGGCGTACGCAAGAGCTGGTGCTCATGGTATCAAGAACTGTCAAATTTCTTCAATCGATTTTCAATTTAATCTTAGAATATTATATAGACTTTAGAGAGGAAATTTGACAGTATGTGGTAGCTTGATGTGCTGACTGTACCTAGTTCTTATCTTCCGATTATTAATTCTTCGTAACTTAAAGCCAAATTTAAAATCTGTAGGTACTTCGCAATGTATTTTTGGAGATAATAAAATGTAACAATTATGAGCAATTTTAATTACTTCGTGATGTTGATAGGTTTATTTTATTAATGGAAACAATATGCAAATGTTCCCATGCTTAAGACAGGTCAATTAAGTCTGTTGAAATGACGAGAAATGACGAATAATAATTTTATATATTGAATGTAGTGTACCGTACGCAATCTAATAAATTTTGTCATAATTGGAATTATAAATATTCATAAATAAGGTTAAGATATTTTTAATTTAATTAATTTACAATTTAATCGTTTTTGAAAGATATTATTATTTGTTGCTAATTTCCACCATCAGAATTTCTTTATTATTGTCTCTGCGTGATGTGGTAGCGCAAATATCGCTATGTTTTGGAGTAAAAATAAAGATGAATAACCACATCAAATCAAAATAAAAATAAATTATGATCTGTTATGATAAATACCTGTTTTAAACTTGTCAGCCATATATATACAGTTATCAATACTAATATTACTGTCTATGGTGTTTAAAAGCTAGAAATAGGAAAAGTGAATGCAGTTATGCGTTTGTTGGCTGGGAAACAGCAAGGTGGCAGCACCTGACGTCGGCCGGCGGTGGCGTTGACACATTAGACGTAGCGCATTGAGTGTTTAACAATCATCGTGCCTGATTGCTTCGTACTGTTTGCCGTCTGTTAATTGTCTTTATTTGTATCACAAAGAGTTCCTTGATAAATGCTCTTTAATAATTAAGTTTTTTTAACTGTCGCGATTAGACTTTCCTTATAGATAATTGGTTTTTATATTGGGAGAATAACATAAACAACACACAACATAAAATATATACTTACTCCTAATTTATACAATTTTATACAATACCTACTATCATATTTTCATTAATTATAGAATTATCAATTTGTCTCTTCTAAAAACTATCTATGAAAAATAGGAAGATGTATGTATGTGTGTGATTTTAAGATAGGGGTTGAACATGAATAGAGGGACATGTTTTCGAATAAATAATCACTAATTAAAGTCTAGAAGATACAGTCACGCCTCCGTAATTTGCACTAGATAAGTTCAAGCAAACATTACCAACGTTATAGTGTGTGTTTACCGGCTGGAAATGAATCTAAAGATATTTGTTTCTAACTTACATTCCATCGCAGAGCCTCATTGTATGCGAGTGTAGCCTTCTCAAATAGTTCCAACCGTTGTAAGTAATTGCTGAAAAAACAAGAATGTTGGAATAGCACGTCCGGAGATTGTTCGGAAACCTAGTACTTAAATGTTGATTTATCAAATAAATAAATCCACGGTGAATCAGTTGTGATTCACCGTTATTTGGGAAAAGTTTGAATGTTCTCCTTTACTCATTTACTGTTTCTCTTTTTAGTTCTAAATAAATATACAATGACGAGACTGAAAAGACAGGCCTTTACATAGAAGTAGGTATGTAGATTTGGGCTGTCGATCAGCTACTCTCAAATTATTAAGTATAATAAAAATTTGGTACATGTATAAGAATTAAACGAAAACTATTAGAAGGTTATGTCTTTTATCGAAATATCATCATGGCAACGAATTGTGATTCCATTATTGAAACGCTATATTTGAGCCAAAATTTACCTAAACCTGATTTGGCACAACTCTTTGCTATTCGTAGAGAGTATATCGATTTATAAAACCACAGGAATATAATGTATGACTGTAAGGTGTATTACTTGTGTGCAAATACAATAACTTATTGCACTGCACTGCGTACCATGCATGCATTGTACAAGATACATCATACAACGCAAAAGAAACCCAAAGGAACACTTGTAATTTACCTACGTATTTCTAACATCCCTATATTTAATAATGCTTCACCTAAGACACAACTCGAAAGACAATGGTCAAAAACCAAAAATTAAAGGTCTCCAAGAAAGTAAAGAACGAATAAGAAATTTGTTAGGTGAGATAATTCATTATATAGTTATTGTTTTAAATTTCATTCTTATTATATGGAAACTATGCAGTTTAATGTGAAATATAAGAATGTATTATCAATAATTCCCTTCCAAAAGAATAAAAAAGGAAAATTAATGAAGCTCACAAGTCCCGACACCTGTCTATCACTCAGCGTGATACACATCACACTGTGTGATAGACATATATCATGAGAGTTCACCAATTCTTAGCCAATCTTTCTTCTACCAATCTTAAGCCAATTCTTCTAGTATGTTCCATAATTATGTAGGTCATGCCGTGATAAAAATATGAATATCGTGATGGGAAGCTACTGCTGATGACTGCCGAATGGACGGTCGATATGATGCAAAGGATAGGATTTGATTGCAAGACCTTAATTCAATCCAAAACCTTCGTAGTATGGTCGAGGGTAGAGCCACTTTTATATCAGACCATAAAGAACTTAGAAAAGTTGCAAATTAACAACTGAATATGAAAACAATTTATATGGAAATTACGTTTACGAGCAGCCGATTTATCAAAAGCTTATATCTCATTTTCATAGATTTTGCTTCTATTCGGATGTCGTTTCGAACATTAAATTTCAACTCGTCTAGCGGCCCAAGCCAATAAAAACGAAAATCCATTAATTGACCTTGCCAACCTTTTTTTAATTAACTGGGAACTAAATTGAGCAATCAATCATTGTCGCCGTATAACGCGCTCGGCAGGTGCTGGGTCATGCGACCTTCTTTTATAAGGGCAAATTACCGTAGAGCCCATGGCACCCAGCTACACTCTTTCACGACCCATTCAAGTTCAAATCTACTTATAAACTGGGTTTATCTCGTACCCCTTTGTCCTACGTAAGCAACTAATTCGACATGAAATTGATGTTAATGGTACGCGAAACGAGGCGATATACAAATGCGTAAAAAATAAATTTGCTTTCCCACGCATTTTGTCACGAACAGCTGCTGTTTAGATATATTATCGCGTCGTTTTGTCGCTCACCTGGGACGAGGAGCGAGGTAAATCATGAGAATAAACAAGTGAAACGAATAGACTATTTGTCACTACGTTCTAAAGTGTGAAACTTCAGCTTTGTTTGTCTCACATACCCTCTTTCGCGGAATACGTTCACCGCGTTACATATGGGTCTCTCTTCCTGTACTAATTTCGTCTTCATACTTCTCAGCGTTTCCTTTGTCTCGTCTAAGATACGGAGAATTGTTGTACTTCATAACTACACACGAATGTTATTCGTCGCTATGTTACGAATTCGCATATAAATCTAGGTGACCTCGATTCCCTCAAGTTAGTATATAAAATTGGGGTTGGCGACGACAATCCTAAAATCACGATATTCGTGGGATTAAAATTTATTATCTGTTATTATCTTTACGACAGGGTTTACGGGGGATAAAAATGACGTACATTCGAATATTTCTGGGAGCTGAATTATACTGAAGATTTTAACATATTATTATCATGACACCTGTATTTCTCGAAGAGGTCGCTAGAGGTGTATTATTATATATCTACATACAATTTGCGTATATTTAGGTTCATCTATTGCCATTAATCAGGTAAAAATTCAGACTCTGGGATGCTACTATGAATTTAATAGAATCCCAACAACCTCGACCTGAGAATCGTAACCAAGACGTCTTGCTCGGCAGTCGCGTTTATAACTATTAGACCAACAAGGCAGTATTTAGTTTAATTGAACATCAATTTGGGGCTTAAAATCTACATTTTCTAAAACATTCATTATAAGTATTTCTTTCAGTCCATGGAAAATATAAATCGCAAATGAAAGTCTAGAGAATATTCAAAAGATCAAAACATAATACATTCTTTGGGATTCCCGTTTATAGAAAATGCTGCAGAAAGTACCAGTAGCTCTGGTAAAATGAACAAACATCAATCTGAAACGTTTGACTGAAAACGAACCATTCACAGACAAATGTAAAGTTTTATTGTTATTCATCCTAGTCGTAAAATATCTGCGAGGAACAATTTCTTGTCTTTGAACATGGAACTACAGTAAGTATTAAAAGTCTTTCACTAAGAAGTTTTAAACTGGCAACTTTGGATCCGGAACTTCGTTTACGAGAGGATTTTAATGTTTGTAAAGCTAGACTTGTTTTTCGAGAACATTTTGACACTTATGTATCATTTTACTTTTGAATTGAGTGCTATAAATCCCTTGCTAGTTATTTGGCTATTCGTAGAGATTTATGATGGTAGCCTTATTTCAGAAATTGACGTTCTTTGGCTAATAATTATGTAACGTTACATTACAGGCGATTGCTACCGATGAAGCAGCACCTTTGTGTGTCATTGTGCTTGAAATGTTAGAACAGTGATGTTGACGCTCCATCATCATCATCGGAGGATCAGTCAAAACTCGGAAGTTTCAACTTTTGCTCATGGGAGCCAGTTTTCCATCGGTTGCTACGGCTCTGGCAGTCCGTCTCTTAATGCTTCGCAACTCCTTTGATGTTGCAGGTGTCCATGGACGACGGTGACTGCTTGCCATAATGTGCCTCATTAACAAATAAAAAAGTCCTTGACTATGTAGCCCAAGAAGATACCTATATTTTTATTTTTAGTATAAAAGATCCAAAAAGATGGCTCCGTCCGCCCGCTCATCGTCGGTAACTTAAGTTTTATTTTTTTCGAGCTCATAAACTTTCGCCAAATCAAAAGCCCATCTTTATAATATCGGCAACGCGTCACAAATTTTAATAACGTATGTCTAAGACTTACTTAGGTCATTAAGTACTCCATGAGCCGCGAACAATGTTCATATTATTTTGCCTTTTTTATTTAAGTTATTAAGAATACCTATATTTTTATACCTAAATTTTTGTAGATATTTCTTTATGACAAGATAACTACGAAACCCAATCGGTTTAAGAATAGGAATTTAGGTATATAAGTAGGAGATTGCGGTGATTTTGGAAAAATAACTTTGAATTCGTAAGAATATTGGGGGGCACTTTATTTATATCTGATAAAGTTATCTGGCAATGGAAAAATCGGCCATTTCATCGCCAGATAACTTTATCGTAGGAATAAATTCAAATTTTCGACAGTTTTTCGATACAAAATCTGTCAAACGTCAATTATATTTCCTCAGTTCAAGCTTAACTAACGATTGAAAAATCAGCCTTTAGATGAGTTTGCATGTCATACCGCAAGTTGAAATTCCTATACAGAGGTTTTAATATATTTAATTAGGTACTTATCTAGATTGTACATAATTATGTACCTAACTGCCTTACTATTTTAGTGGCGTTGGCGTGACTACGCTAGAGGTCCTGGGTTCAATTCCCAGGTCGAGCAAAGTGTTATTGGGTCTTTCTATGAAATTCTCAGTAGTGAAGCTTGGTAAGAGACATTGAACTCACCCCCTATTACATGGTACCTAGGCGAACTCTGGAGTGTACATAAGTACACCTCTGCCTACCCGTCGTGAATACAGGTGTGACGGTATACAATGTAACTATGCTCATGTAAAAATAATAGATAACAAAACATATTTTACTACATTAACACGTAAAGAAATTAGCGTATCGCGTAGTAGGTAACCGGACTCGGGATACAGGTACAATGTACCTTTCGACCAAAACTTCATGAACCAATGTACACACAAAACCACAAGACAGTACCTACCTGCCGCCGCTATTTGATGGATGACCACAGTACGACCGTATTAGTTCTGACTCACTTGATACTCACTGATTCAAATAGAATTTCGGGAATCATGCATGAGACGTGAATCTATTTTCTTCGTGAAACTTGTCCAAGTGAAAATAGTTACGTAAACAGAACGACAAACTGTCTTACATACAGAAATACTTGAAGTATCATTCCTGCCTTCCAGGTGTAGGTACCTACCTAAGCATCATTCATATAGACTTTAAGAGGTTTGGCAAGCGCTGGTTTTCACTGACTCCCATTTAAAAACATCCAGTTTTTAGTATCGAAATAGAGCTACTTTTACAGACTTTTCCCGTCGTTTCGGATCCTTTACAAAATATTTTGTAAAAATGTTTTATTTCAGTCTGATATTCGCGTTAGTGTCAGAAACCAGTAGGTAAGTTGCGAGTATCATCAATTTAATTTAAGATCTAGCAAAAATAGACAAGTAAAAATTCAAGGAGTATATTCATTCAATTTTTACTTCTCTTTAAGTTTTCTATGACATTACTAGTATAGTACTCGTATTATAGAATATCTGTGTGTAGTAGTATAATATCTGTGATTGATATTAAAAAATGTCAGACACCTTGTGGCACGTTATCACGATATGGTATCAGGTATCGGCATTTTAGTAGTATTGTCAATCCATTTACTGTCCCTCTGCTGGGGATAGATCTCAGTAATAAGAAGGGTTACCTAAAGTCCACCGCGCTAGCTTAGCAGTCTTCAAGTGGCGATGAAAAATCTCTCAAGTCTCCTCACGATTTTCTTTAGTTATGGCGCATAATTATGCGATTTAGAAGATTCGGAGGTTTTTGTCGGTGTCATCAATAAGTTTATATTTTGCATTATTTCGGTATACTGAATGTACTGTATAATGAACGGACTTCGAGGTTAACGACCTGCATCAGATGCAGGTCAACTCTTTAAAGTTTATCTGAGTCTGAGTTGTTTGTGTAGGTACTTAAGAAATTGTACCTATTTTTAAACCCTATGATGATACATGAGAGAATTCTAGTGAAGTGAGTGCGGAAATAGGGAGTTTTTAATAGCTCCCAGCCATTAAATAATCCCTATTTCCGCACTCACTTTTTTACTGTAGGTAGATGCTACTAATTAAGTAGATATTGGTGCTAATTCTGTAGTGGCAAACTAAACTAAACTAAACTAAAATCCGACTAATTTTAGTTTAGTCGTCATTTGCTATTCAGATAATACGCGACTAAACTAAAATTTGGTTTGACAGGACTAATTTTATTTTAGTTACTCAATTTAGTCTAAATTGTCATTTTGGTATTCTGTTGTACATGTTTTACGTCAAATTACGACTTAAATTGGAAACGTCAAACTAATTTTAGTCGTCATAGAATTAGGTGTCTACTAAACTAAATTTTATAGTCGTAGGCGGACATTTGTAACAATTTGTAAAATGATCAAGTTAATTTGTTCTCAGTAAACATTTATTCGTAATTATAATGGCAGAACATGTACGAATTCATTAGAGAGGTAAAATACTCAATGCAAATAAAATAATTCTTAAGTACCTAAACGCGAAAAGTTATTTTTCAGAAACTATCAAGATTAATATAAGACTTAGGGATAGTCGATCTAATAAAAGCTCTCTTTGCTTTTTTTTGGCTCTTTTCGTAGCACTGTTTGCAGACGCCATTTTTATACATAAAAAACGGAGTTGATAATATTTTACTTTATTGATAATAATTTCAATTATTATAAATCAAGTAAATTATTATGTAGGTACCTATTCTGTTTTTTTTTAATATGGCACCACACTGCTTTTGTATTTGCCAAGGTTAAGGCTAATCGTTTACCTGAGCCCGCCAAATTCAAATTACAATTGGTTTTTCGCAATTTGTAGATTCTAGATTGATAGCTGTAGTCATTGTGCCTATAGCTATACAATACTCACAAGTCAGTTGTGAAATTGTATAGCTAATCAGCTCAGATCTACAAATTGCGAAAAACCAATTGTAATTTGAATTTGGCGGGCTCAGGTAAACAATCAGCCTTAAGTATTTGGAGTTATCAAATAATACTAGTTCCCATCGTGGGATTATATTATGGCATCACAATTTATGCTATAATATTTTCACAAAAATTATTTTCATTAAAATTTTTCATTTCAAATTGTCATTCGTTCATTACGATCTTTCATATCAAGTTCTTAGATAGGACCGTCTGATTGTGCCGAAGCCCCATAAAAGTAAATTATAATACTTAAGACTGGCAACACCAAATTAAGTTCAGTAAAATAAGGCTTTAAAGACATGTATCCAGGGCCGTTAAATAAATTAATAAAAAAAAGTCAACTTAAATAAGTCGTGTCAAATTCCATTTTGGTCGGGCTTTTAAATTTAGTTCGCCGTAACAACAGAATACGTTTTAGACTAAACTAAACCAAAATTGGTAAAAATTTAGTTTGGTTTAGTTTGGTCAGTTGAACAACAGAATTAGCACCATTAGCTGTGTAAAAACCTTATTAATTATGAACTAACAGAATTAGGCCACCGGCTGGAGGCGTATGAGTTACAATACTTACCTACTTCTGGGAATGTATCCGGAATAACATAATGTGTGTTCAGCTCTTTCTTGATTAAATTACAGAGAAATGAAAGTATATTATGGTTTGAAATAATAACAGAATAATTAATTAATATCACATTTGATTAACGAATATAATATTAAATCAGAATAGAAATTCTGGTACCTTCCTACACACGACTACGTCAAGTTATATCTTACCATTATTATCTAAACCCACATTTTATTAATTACATATAGCTGTGTAGTCGTGTGTACATCAAAATGATCAAAATATAATTCCGATCTATTTTCAGAATGTCAAATAATATTATATAGTACTCTAAGTACTCTACTAAAACAACATCAAATGCTACGAATGCTACCGAATGCGATTGATTTGAGATCGGAATTGACACAAAAGTGACATTTGTGACGTTTCAAACAACACTGAAACTATATTTTAAACACTTTTTAGAGTAACAAAAACACAAAACTCACGTGGGAGAGCCATGCTCCAGCACGAATGGGCCGGCTCGACCGGAGTGATACCACAGCTTCACAGAAAACCGGCGTGGAACAACGCTTGCGTTGTTTTTCGCCGAGTGAGTGAGGTTACCGGAGGCCGAAACCCTTTTAAAAGGCGGGCAACGCACTTGTGACTCCTCTGGTGTTGTGGGTGTCCATGGGCGGCGGTTATCGCTTACCATCAGGTGATCCGTCTGCTCCCTATTCAAAAAAAAACAGAACCCGGATATCTATTTTGTGAACCATGTTCTATGTACCAAGAATGAAAATGAAACTGAAAATAAAAGTGTGTTCAACAACACCCAACACTTTTGGTATTAGGATCTAATGACCTGCTTGAGTTTGACTAGCTGCAAGATGGCACTAAACATTATTACCTACTGTGTATTTAATCGTGTAAGGCTAGAGCCCAAAAAATATTACTTGACTTGCCGGCTCTATTTTAGACCCGGCTCATACTTTTCAGCAAGAAAACTAGGGCTTTTAATGAAACAAAATAGCAACCCTTGTAGGTAAATAGCTACTCGTAATTAACACAGGGAAATAGGCAGTCAAGTAAATTTAGAACAAAAAATAATTGCATAACGCACTTTAATTGAGTTTAACAATTAAATTAAAAACGTTTTCCAAGTTTTCTTTTTAGGTAGGAAAGAATAATTAAGTTCTGAAATCCCCACAGAAAACACGGTGTTTCGAGATGAAGAACGTTGATTAGGGCACAGGCACACCCTTTTGACCGTCATTCAGTGATAGTAGCAGCATAATGGGTACTCGAGTGGAAGCTGGAGTGAAAGCAAGCCACACTCTTATTTATATTTCCTTACATAAATAAAAACCTACCTGTCTTTTCAAACGGAACAGACCTTTTCATACAAAACGGTGAAACGACCTTCTTAAATTCATTTCTATTGAATACATCAAATTATTTCGCCGCTCAATCGAATTTTGTAGAACTGTATCGCAGCCTTATTTGTACTTTGAAGTTTAATAAAATCACATTTGAGTATAAAAAGACCAAATTTAATAACTGAGATTTTTACACATCGCGAAATTGAAAAGAATTTAATAATAGCTACAGCGCGAATATTATTGACAACTTACTTCATTATGGAAAAGCAAATTGTGCTAGTCATTGCATGAAAATTATAACTTTTATATTTTATATTAAAAAAAAACTTTTATAATTTTAACTTAATATAAGCGTTTGATCAGAAAATTGTAAGTACGGATTATTATGTATATATGAGAGATGGAATCAATGCTTATTTCATCCATAAAAAACCGTATTTATTCTTTAAAACAGCTATGTCAGTAATATAATAAAAGAAATATGGTAGGTATGAGCAATTTTCATTTTTAATATAAATGATTTGGAAAAAAAAATACTTATTACGGGTTTTCTATTGGATCTATTATTTCATCAGAAGCCAATCGCTCAGCCGCTACGCCAAATGTGTCATCTAGTCGTAATGTCTATAAAATATTATGTTTCATATTATTATTTTTATAAAATAAATAAATAGTTACACCGTTTGAGCGATTTGTTGGGATGTTAGATTTTTTGGATCAGGGGACGCGAGTGAAGCAACGGACAACAACACCACGGAAACATCGGACAACAAGTACCAAAAATATAACTGATACATTTACTTTACTGTATATTCATCTATTTCTCTGAAAAAGGGATCTATTGTGTTTTTTATAAAAGTGTTTGTAAAGAAGCTTACTTGGAATACGATGAATAGAGCAGCCTAGCTATTGACCTGAAGTTAATGTTATGCAAACTTTTACAGACAATTCTGTGATAGATTATTAATCTAGAGATTGAATATAGCTACACAATTTAATCAAGACTCGTTCAATCATCTTAGAGGACATTGGTAGCTTAATTCACATCTTATTCTCACACGTTCAATAGCTAAGAGTTCAATATAATATCTTTAGTATCGTTTTACTTTGTTATCAAATGAACAAATATATTAAATATATTTTAAAATTTAATTAGAAGAGGTGATATAATGGCCTTAGATTACTTTTGATTAGTAACCATTATATATTTGGTATGGATTTGAAAGTAATTTACTTTTCTTCTTTCTTTCGTTTGTTAAGTCCTAGGTTCTGGCCCATGTTTCCTCTCAGACATTAATAGGATTACGTATTTCATATAATTTACTCTCCTACCCATGGCTCTGACCGAAGGTAAGTTCGGTCCTAAGTTGAAACAAGCTCGACGATCGCCACACGACGGCGCGGACGACTTGTGACTTGTGTCATTTTACATTCACAAATTATAATGCACCACATAACTTCTTTACCTAATTTAATATTGAAAACGCATTGATTTCAAGGTATATCTAGATAACAACAAAAATAAAACAAGGCAATTAGGCCGCGCTATTAATTTCACCGTTTTCCCGCGCCGTTATCTATTGAGTTACGAGCAATTTCGATATCAATTTATCACAACGTAAATTCAAACTGATATTGGCTTGCAGATTTATTAAGTGCTTAACGCGAGGGGACTCCCATAGAATACTGAAAATTGAAAAGGATACCAACCGAAGAAGATTTTTTAAGCCATAATTGAACGTTTTCAGCCGTTTATGCTTAGTTAGCAAGTAAAGGGATACATTTTATCAAGGAGAAGTTTTGAACGAATAAAGCATTTTGTAATACTTTGTTAAAATAATGAGAAACCTAAAATAATACATAAAACATACACCAAATGTTATGGTTGTCTTAGTCCAATGCGATATTGATCTCTAGTACATCAGAAATAATGTTGAAATTTATGAAGTGTTATGAACAAGCATTGACACAGGAGCGGGGCGGGGGATTCCCATTCCGGGAGTGAGAGGATATGGCGCACCGTACTCTCCATGTGCCGACAATGACCACTGACTGGTCACACCATCCTCGGTTACCATTTGATACTTAGGGTAGCGAAAAAGAAATGCCATTAAAACAACTTGTAAAAAAAACAAGTCTCGCAATTCAGTTCTTCTATCGTGAAAAGTTGTGAGATCCATGTAATACCAAGTCGGTCAATTTATTCAGTCCCTACTTAAAGGTCCTTCTGTCTTAAGTTATTACTTAATTAGCTAACGTAACAACATCATATAGTGACCATATCAATATTAAAAATCTTTTACGTTTTAAATAAATAGGTTGATTTGGCAATCGCACTAAACTAGATTTAATATAATATTATGTATTATTTGTAGTTGCATTGTGTTTTCATGCGATGGCCAAGTTACTGAAATAGACAGATTAAAATTATGGAGATTAACGTTCGTACTTTCTGTTACTGTACCATATTTTGATTCCTCTATGGCCGTCATAGGACACAGACTGGAGAAAATCCTTTATATTCATTCGATGTAAAAAAAAATGATTCACATACGTTTTGATACACAATCTGTAAATTAATGCTAGTATGATCTGAATCACGGTGTATAAAAGCCAATGTGAGTCAGCTCACGCAATATAGTATATATGGACGCGGTTTTAGGTTATAGTCCACCACAATGGCCAAGTGCGGGTTGCTAGACTTCACCCGCCCCGTCTAGTAAATCTCTCAGGCATGCAATTTTTCTCACGATGTTTTTCACCGCGCACATGGCTTCGAAATCATAGGTACGTCTCTCGGATTTGAACTAGAAACTTTTGACTAGGCAGTAGCTTACATAAGTATGTACTTATTGCTTACATTCCCGGATGCAAAGTTTCTAATAATCTACCTTACAACCCTTCCGTGTGTACTTAACTCAAGACTATCTAAAAGGGGCGAGGCTATATATAGCGATCATTTGTCCGGTCCGCCGTGAAATGGGACCCATCGGCCGGACGTAAAGTGAAGTCTTAACGAGCTCTAAAGCAAAATACTTGTTTACTTACTATATACAGAGTGCATCATTCGTTTACTGGTAGAAACGTGACTACTATAGTAGCGGTTCTATGTTCGATTCCCAAGGTGAGCAGTTGTTCTATTAAATTCTCTGTAATAGCTCCTGTAGCCCCTTGTTACATGGAACTTAAAAAAACAAATTGCGCGTATATTATACAACCTTGCCTAACCCTTTGGGGAGTACAGGCGTGAAGGTATGTTATACTACATGTAGCAATAGGTACATACCCACACTCCCCCTTTTACTACTTATAGGGCTAAGCAGAGACTGGGAAACGATGATACGATTCCTGCATACTTCTTTTGCTTCGTCCACGTTCATACATTTTGTATAATCTGATTGTTATAATAGTTTTATATCTTTCTCAGAGCAGAGAATTAAAAGTAACCCGAATTTCTTTTGGAGTTATATTAAATCTATTTTTTCAAAAAACGGTTATCCAGAAATAATGCATTACAAGGATTTAGCGTCCTGTGACGGAGAACAAATATGTAATCTTTTTAATTCACACTTCCATTCTGTCTTCGAAGGCTCGACCCTTCACACTTTAAATATTGAAAGCCTAACTCCCCCTATAAATGCTTTAGTTGATATAAATTCGATTGAAATTAACAAAAATACTGTTTATAAATGTTTAAAGTCTTTAAATGTTCATAAAGGGGCAGGGCCTGATGGGGTGCACCCCCTATTAATCAAAATGTGTGCTTCGTCACTGACCATACCGATTACTATACTCTTTACCAAATCAATGCGAGAAGGTTACTTTCCTTTAATCTGGAAACAAGCTTGGATAACTCCTATACCAAAAGGGCCGATCAGTAAAGATATCGAAAAGTATAGACCAATCTCTAAACTTTGTCAGTTTAGTAAAATACTTGAGAAAATTGTCACTGAACAACTTTTCGCTGTAGTGCGCCGACATATTACACCAAGCCAACACGGATTTTTTAGAGGACGTTCAGTTGATAGCAATTTATTAGGTTTCACTAATGAAATTCTTAATGCCATGGACGATGGGTACAGTGTAGACGCTGTATACACCGATTTTGCCAAGGCTTTCGATAAAATTTGTCACAAAACCCTATTAGTTAAACTTTGGCAACTTGGTATACATGGTGATCTGTTTCGTTGGGTAAAATCGTACGTAGAAAATAGAAGTCAGTGTGTTGTTGTCTCCGGTTTTAAATCACAAATTAAAAGTGCTAGTTCCGGGGTACCACAGGGGTCCCATTTAGGTCCCCTGTTATTCATGCTATATATTAACGATTTGGATAAATTTATCTCACATTCAAACGTGTTGCTATACGCAGACGATACTAAAATCTTTAGGGTTATCCGTGATGTCAGAGACTGCGAATTGCTACAAGAGGACCTTGATAATTTTGTCAACTTCTGTAATGATAACAATTTATTTTTAAACTTTGACAAATGTCATGTAATTAGCTTCTCTAAAAAACATAACGTCCTGCATTATGATTACACTTTGAATAACAATCGTATAAATAGAGTAACACAAATTCGCGATCTCGGAGTTATCATGGACTCTAAGTTAACATTTATTCCACACATTGATTATATTTTACAAAAATCATATAAACAATTGGGTTTCATACTGCGTGTCGGCAAACCTTTCAAAAATCCGATGACTTATAAAATCTTATATAATTCTTTTGTTCTTACTCGACTAGAATTTGCCTGTGCTGTATGGAAGCCCTATCATAAATTGCATATCGACAGAATCGAGCGAGTCCAGAAGAAATTTATTAAATCACTCGACTATAGAACTTGCCATACTTATTCCAACTACGAGGACTCATTAAAACATCATAAAGTCAAATCTCTGGAATTACGTCGTGACTGCGTAGATTCTGTTTTACTTTATAAGATTATTCATAATCTTTGTGATGCCCCTACACTACTACATAATATTTTCCTTAGAGTGCCTCGTGCACGTGAACGTCGATGTCGTAAAAAGGATTTATTTTACATCCCCAGCAGCAGGACATGTTATTCCAGAAATATGTTCTTGAAGCGTGTCTGTAGACTTTGTAATGCCAGTGACAAATTAGCCGATGTAGATATCTTCTGTTGTTCAATTACAACACTAAAGAAAGCTTTTTTTACGTAAATTAGTATTTATTTAATGTAAGGTACATTTTATATTTGTATTTCATAGTCAATAGTGTAGAAATTACTAAATTTTAGGTGTTCATTAAGTTGATATAAATATTGTTGGTTACATAAGGAAGCTATAGGTCTTTTTGTGTTATTTTGTCTTAGATTATTATGTGTTGAATGACTGTTTGTTTCTTTCCTAAATAAATAAAATAAAAAAATAATTATGTTGTTGTAGAATTGTATAATTCGCTATTTTACATAACTGCTAGCTGCTTTACAAAATGCTTCCTTTACATAATAATTATCTGGATTGCCATTGCGACACGTTTATCAAAACCGCTACCCACGTTTAGTTGTTTTTAGAATGACTTATTTGCGGTTACGATAGGTAAGCCTTTTTGTGTAAAAAAGCTATGACGGTTATATTTTCCCTGGGAACACACCAACCAACCACAGCATTTATTCCACTTTTCCACGTTTCTTTTGCCGTACCTATGTAGTTACTTACCCAACACTCACTTCCATACATAAATGTGAGTACCACTAACACCATTATGGACAGCCAGTCGTGTCTATTTGACTTGATCTAGTTAGCCACAATCGTATATATCTAGCACTATTTACTAGTTAAGTAAATTTTTTTTTATTGGGACGCAGGTTTGAATTCTAGTCGATTCGATTTTTTCTTTCGCTTATTTTTATCTTCACTATTCACTTTCCTTTCCACGTGTGCGTCAATTTTGCCATCCTGTGTAAACATACTTCCCGAATAAACAAACTCATTCACTTGTTTACTATGTATCGTTTGAAGTATCGATAGGGTAATAGTGTTACGGAATGTTTTAATCTCTAACAGATTGTAGCTACGCTTCGCTTCGTCCGCTTTGGTTGGATACAATGTTTAGTTCGCTTCCAAAACTTTGGCAACGTGCAGCGGTGTGTTACACAGCAAGTATGGGTGTAGTAACTACCTGCTTACACTAACTTACCTAACTATAAGATTTATTCATTGTTTGTGTAATGATAGTTTCGAAAAGCTGCCGCATGAAGTTTGGTATGGAAATGGAAGCTAGATTTTGTAGAGCTATAGCAACCACTAATCTATGTAGGTACATATATTTTTCGTAGTATCACACGTGTGACTAAATTTGGTGTGGTGGAAGTAAAGATTACCTAATACCTGTCTTTCTTTTAATATGTTGAAAATCATAATAAATCCTCCACTGCAAAGGGAAGCGACATAGTATGTCGAACACTTACCATTTCAAAACCAACACAACAATTGCCGTCCCTCGCCACAGCCTCCAGTTTTTTTTGTGCTGTATTTTTATCTAAGTACATGTTAACAAACATAATACAAATGGCAACATCACAAGCTTTTTTCCTTGGCTACCAAAGCAAACAAGTTTTCTGACGCATTCTATTTTATTATTACGCATCTATATCTATACTAATATATAAAGCTGAAGAGTTTGTTTGTTTGTTTGTTTACTTGAACGCGCTAATCTCAGGAACTAGTGGTCCGATTTGAAAATTTTTTTCAGTGTTAGATAGCCCATTTATTGAGGAAGGCTATAGGCTATATATCATCACGCTAAGACCAATAGGAGCGGAGCATCAATGAAGAATGTTTCAAAATCAGGTTTTTTTTCCTTTTGAGAGCTTCCGATGCGTGCGCTGCGTAAACGGTTAAAGTTTCGCAAAAATCATATATGACAGAATTGTTTCTCTTTAACAGTTCTAATCCGCGACAGCATATGTCTATCTTTTAAGGTTGGCTCACTATAACCTTTTTTATGCTAACTTTGTTCTAAAATTCCAAATGCATTATTTGAAAGAAAGAAAGAAAGAAAGAAAGAAAAATGATTTATTCAGCACAAATTTTACATTTAATACTATCTATAATTACCTAATTTGCGCAGGTGTTTTTATAAACATGATATTAATCCTTATCCAAATAAATACGTTATTCATCAGCCTTTAGAGCGTTTGTTTTGTATCCGTGTGGACCGAGCTTGGGTCCGCTCGGACCCAACAAACGCTCTAAAGGACATATCCTCATTTAGCGTTCTTTTATTATTCCTGTTCCCGTGACATATTTTACTAAAGTTCCGCTCGGATACTCAATACTCAATTATCAACTAACAATATTGGCTATATCTTGAAGTGAGCTTCAATCAAAACATACTACAAGCCGCTGAAGGGGATCATCATCTTCTTACCCCTGTCAAGTGCCACCTGCCAAGTTTGCTTGAACACGATAATCTCAGGAACTATTGGTCCGATTAGAAAAAATCTTTCGGTGTTAGATAGTCCATTTATTGAGGAAGGCTATAGGCTATCATCCCGCTAAGACCAAGTAACTATTCCACGCGGACGAAGTCGCGGGCGGAAGCTAGTATACTAATATATAAAGCTGAAGAGTTTGTTTGTTTGTTTACTTGAACGCGCTAATCTCAGGAACTACTGGTCCGATTTGAAAAATTATTTCAGTGTTAGGTAGCCCATTTATTGAGGAAGACTATAGGCTATATATCATCACGCTACGCGGACGAAGTCGCGGGCAGAAGCTAGTATATTATATAGGTACTTCTACTTCGAAGATTGTATCGCGTTGTATTGGTATTACTTAATTTCTAACATTTTAGATTCTCTAAAGGATCCATGACCACGGATAGACTGAGACGGTGGATGCTTTACGTTAAAATTACTAACTTTCTCACATTTTTGTATTATAATGTAAACAATCCAAAACAACGCGGTAAAATCCGTAAAAAATGTAGTTTTATTTTTATCTTCGGGATACTTCGTAATATTAAACAAATTTTACCAAAAACGGACTCTGCCTAAAGAAACACGATCAACTAATCCTAAACACACAAAGCCTTCCGAGATATCTAATATAGTAATACGCTTGCCTACATGTAAATTATAATGAAAGCATTTGCTTGTTTGTGGTGTGAAGCGAGACTTGAATAAAATTATGAGAAAGTCAGACGCTCCACCATTGCCGCCAATTTCTTGATATCAAGCCAAGTTGCTGAGTAAGCAGTAATTGCATAAATTAGCGCGGAGCACGATCAAAGGGAACCAAATGGGGTACCGAGTGCCTACACTCGCCCTATTGAAGCGTTCCCTCATAACATTATGACTGATGAGTAATTATATATTGATATCAATCTAGTGACCCGAAAACAATACTTGGAAGTGTGAAGATACACCTCATTGACATTATATATCCGGTGTCTGTCACACAGTTTGTACTAGCATAGACACCGTTCTCAACTCTATCTTAGTAGATGTTGTATCTATAATATAAAAATGAATCGACAAATGTGTTGCTAAGCGCAAATCTTGAGAGCAGCTGAACCGATTTCGCTAATTCTTTTTTTATAATATTACTTGAAGTACGAGGATGGTTCTTACGGAAACAAATTTTAAAAAAAAATATCTGAATAAGTCTAAAAACAACACTTTTCTATATTCCCATACAAAAGATTCGTAATAATACTTAAAAGTAAATTTGGACTTTAATATCATACCATAAAGTTTAAGGGTTAGTGGTGGGGTTCCGGGAAGGCAAAACAATTGAGTGACGTTAGTTTCAGAATCAACTGTTAAAATAAATAAAATAAATAAATAAATCAAACAGACATAAGGTAGAAAAATTGTACCCTTTTCTAAACCATAAATAATATTTGTATTTCTAATAATATTCCACCAACCTTCCACCATGCCTGTATACCCCGAAGGGTTAGGTAGCCACGAATGACAGAAATAAATCAGAATCAGGCGGCCAGTAACCTGCCCCATATTGCGGTTAGAGAAAAGACGGATGGATATTATTACATTGTTCATTTATTATAGTCGTAAAAGTAAAGTTTACTTATCTATACCCGCAGCTCGCTGGTTTGTTTTAGGTTCAAAGGGAGTGAGCTTAGTGAAAGTACAGCAAAGAATTTCATAGAAAATCTTACTATTATAGCTCGACGTGGGAATTGAATCCACGACCTGATACTTAGCAGACACGCTTGTAGCCAGTCCAGGTCCAGGTCCAGGTCCAGTTAGGCTTATTGAGATAATGTTTATTAATATGGATCGCCGTACCCTTTTTACTTGATTATATTTGGTGACCACATTTACGGGTGATCGGAATTCCTATAGGGCTGAAGACAATCCTGATCAAATCAATGTAGTCTCGACCATGTATAACATGGACACCATACTCTTGGATTCAGTTGGGTTGAACACGGCTGCACAGTGGCCCATACTTTTCAATATCTTCGCCTTGTATTTATTCGACTTTTGGTACTCTTAAAGGCCAGCTTATGCTTAAAATATGGCATTTTGGTTTCATATAGCCAATGTCTTGGCTATGTGAAACAGTGTCCTGAAAAATGTATGAGAATCCAATAATATTTATCGAGCCAACCATTCCTAGCAGTTAAATATTGTTGAGTTTATTAATGTTTTAATTACTCTAGAACCACATGATTAATTAAAATTTTCCTTAGTTGATTAGTTCTTAGTCTAATGAATGAACGAAAAACAAAGAAACACTCCTTAAAATTTTGTGAAAGATTTATCTTTCTAGTACAACACAAGAACATAATACTTAAATGACTACTCAATCGATATGAGGAAACTAAAAATCTTAGAATTCATTATTTTTTTAAACTTAAGAAAATAAAAGGTTACGTTAGGATTAAGTAAAATTATTATTTGTTCACACACTTATCGCTTGCGCATAGCATCAGACTGATTGACGGTAAGAGGAATACCTGAACGACGAAATTCATCTATGACTTGTTTTCTGTATTCATCTTCAGCAGCTTTTAGAAGTGCTTCGTCGTCATACTCTTCCTCGACACGTGTAGCGTCTTGTTCATCATCTCCTTTCGCTTTCAAACGAATCTCTTTCAGACGACCTGTTAGTATCTGCTCTCGTCGACACTCGCGCTCATATGTTTGTAGCATTAGCGGCTTGTCATTATCTCCTGATATAGTTAAATCTTTTGACATGGACACTAGAAATGTCGTGCCCGACTTGCCGCCCATTGCTACCAAACGACCTTGTTCGTGAGGTACAATGTTGAGCAATGGATATTGAGACACTGGTACACTTATTACCGGAAAACTGTATCTACGTAACAAATCCCAATATCGAAATTTACCATCAGCTGATACCGTCATATAGCCAGAAAATCTTTCTGGAGCCCATGCAGCGTCCATCAATTGATAGCGGTGTGTCATGCCCGTAATAATTGGGCTAGACTTTATATCTTCACTCCAAATATTCACCGTCCAATCACCGCATGTCAAAAACATTTTGGAAGTACATGGACTGCGATGTACTGCCCTCACTGGTCCCAAGTGAGCATGATATACGCCACTCATAAGATCAGCATGAGTTTTTCCTTTCCGGTTAATATTAAGAACTAGACCAGTTTCAGTTCCACACAAGAACCTTGTAGGAAGTGAGCGTTCAAATTGAAGGCAACTAACACCTTCTACATTAGAAAAACTAGGGTTTTGGCCATGTGGTATTTTTACTGACATAAACATAGTATCTATTGGTTCGGAAAGATTTCGAATATCATGCCACATGCATAGTCCATCGCTCGAGCCTGTGAAAAACTCATTATTTAAACGCGTCTGTATGTAAAGGAGTGCACTCACAGGACCTCTATGAGCTGCGTGATGTGCGCTTACAGCGATAGCTTCTTTTTGAGCACGAATATCAAATACACATACTCTACCATCTTCCAAACCTCCAGCAATAATCGCAGGATTTGCAGGTGAGCACGCTATCACCCAGCAAGGAGCAGGCGGTAAGAAATCAAAAGCCGGGTTATGTGGATTTTCCAATTCCCATATGTAACAAGTTAAATTTGTGTTGATGGGGCCAGTTATTGGATATGTCTTATTACAATAGGATACCACTAATTTTGTATCCTCCTCATTAGTCCAGCACAAACATGCTATGGGGCGTTTATCTGGATCTCTGTACACATTGTTAAGCTTGACAGTTGGCTTGTCAACTATTGTCATTTCTTGCATGCCTTTGAAATACTGTTCGTAAATTTCAATAGCATTATTTTGATTGATGTAATAATTGAATTTCGGAGTGAGAGCCATGATACAATGGACGTAATGATCTTCGCGTTCAATGCGGCGGCGATATCGAAGCGTTTCTTCCTCGTTCAAATAATGCACGTCTTTTGGCCAACCGCCTTCGACATGGTTAATGCCGTGATTCCTTTTTTCAACAGTAATAGTATTTATGACGTGTTCAGATTTCGGTAGAGATGCCTGAGAATCGCGATGTACAGGATTACACAAACCATATCGTCTTTGATCTTCAAGATTCGGTTCGATTGAATCCAGCATTACTTCAGGAGTCAGAGTAAAGAGAGGTTGCTTACCGAAGTTTTTTCTTTTTACGTCATAGGCATAAGCTATTGACCTTTCCATATTTATAATTAGCAAAATAGTGAAATACTTTTGAGGAAATACTACAATCTAACTTTAAAATCTGAACAGCAAAACTGTATCTTCTTTCCAATATATCGACTTGGACACTTTGATTTCGACAGTACTTTGACAATTGCATTTATGTTTTTTTTTACTCTCCCTTTAACTAATTTGTAGTTTAAGTACATTACGAAGGTTTAATGTAATCGGTTAAAATGTCAGGGCTCTAGTTATAATGTCTCTTTTAGATACTAACGTTCCTGTTTTACAATTCATGTAATAAGTTCACTATACGTCACATTATAAATTAAAAGTTTTGGAATAATGTTCTATCCCTTATAATCCCCGTTTTAGGAGCGAAATTTCACTAAAAACCTTTCTCACTGAGTATATATTTTTATCTTATTTTATATAGTATATATTTAATAAATGTTAAAATATTCACTGTTTTTCTCGTGACTGTAAACTTTTTATTTCTTTCAAAAAAGTCTTGCTTGATACAAAAAAACTTTTACAATAAATAAATATTACATTATAGGTATTAAAAAGATAAAATAAATCTGAAAAGTTTCTAGATTCCCTGTGGGAAATTTGTCTCGAAAATAAAAAAAGTTTCATAGTTTATGTGAGCGGAGTTTTTGAAATGAGTTAATCAAGCTAAGGTCGTAAACTAAAGTTTATAAGTAAAGGCTTAAGCATGACGTTGCTAATTGAATTTGGCTGTAAGTTTTCTAAAGGTACATTGTGGGTAAAATTCTCATGTGATACAATTTTGGCATAAAGCGACACAACTTTGCGTAACAAACTATTTCTTGATGGAATTTATTTGGCAGACAACGCGACGCCGACTCTGTATTTCATGTTAACTCAATTTTTCTTGAGTTTGTTTAACAAAGATTTTATCTTACAATCCATTGGCCGGTAATAATTGTATAAGAATTGTCGCAGACTTATTTGTTTTTCTTGTTATTACTAGAATAAATGAAATAGTTTTCAGACATTATTTTTTTATGAAATAATAATAAAAGACTTATAGTTTTGGTTCATCTTTTTAGTAGGTACGAATGAACGCACGTTAAGTATTTTCTAAAGTTTTACCAAAAGTCAAATATCTTAGACATTGCCTATTTATAATTTTATTAAATTACTAGCTTCTGCCCGCGTAGCGTGATGATATATAGCCTATAGCCTTCCTCAATAAATGGGCTATCTAACACTGAAAGAATTTTTCAAATCGTACCAGTAGTTCCTGAGATTAGCGCGTTCAAGCAAACAAACAAACAAACTCTTCAGCTTTATATATTAGTATAAAGTATAAATTCATTACTAGTATTACAATTTAAATGCACTGAGGGACATTATTTGCTAATTAGACAGACATTATTTGGCAATTTTTTTTTCGGCCCAGCTGGCTGGATTTGTAATTCTAGTGGAAAAGAACATGTCGACATGTTTGTCGAACCAGAGCGGGGTAATGAAAATATTTCATTACCCTCGTTCCGTCCTGCTTGGCGAAGTGACGCCTGACGGGGTAATATCGTTCCCCGCTAGTTTCGTTGACACTATAACCCTATTACCTACGTATTGTGCACTTCCAGCTTTCTATTACCAAATTTCGGGAATACGGATTGAAAATCTATTATTTTATATTTTTGTTTATTTATTGTAAAGTGAACATGATTGCTTCTAGAACCAAATCTTGATACTTTCACGATTTGGACAGGGTTTTCTAAATCATATTCAACTGCATCTGGTTAGACTGGGAGCTAGACCCATTAATATAGTTGTGAAAAATAATAATGGGTATAGTTTATTAAAAAACAATAATTTAAAAATAAGTATCTACTAAAACTATTTTATAAACAACATAAGTAGGTACTTATTTTTTTACTAGCTTCTGTCCGCGGCTTCGCCCCCGTGGTATTCGGTCTGTCATCACATCCCACGGGAACGGGATAAAAAGTATCCTATGTCCGTCTCCTGATTCTAAGCTACCTCTTCACCAATTTTCAGCCAAATCGGTTCAGCCGTTCATGAGTTATAAATGGAGCTAACACGACTTTCTTTTATATATATAGATAGATTATACTACTATGTAGTTACTAGGTCTTAGCGTGATGATATATAGCCTATAACCTTCCTCAATAAATGGGCTATCAAACACTGAAAGAATTTTCATATCGGACCACTTGTTCCTGAGATTAGCGCGTTTATGCAAACAAACAAACTCTTCAGCTTTATTTATAGAGTATAGACTAGTATTCTATTATCTGTGGTATAGATATAGATAAATTCATTTTGAAATAGGTACATGTATTTTATATCAAAGTATAGTAAGTTTCATAGCGGTTTCTCTGTATAGAAATAACGTTAAGAATATAAGTAGGCGTGGGATTCAACTTTTTTGGGTTCACCTGTAAGTAGGTACGACCAGGTTTAGTAAAAGGATTTTTGAACAGCGCCAAAGCCATTAATGGTAATAAACCCTTTGGTAACGTATAAAAGATTTGCTGATAAAAAGTGACAACTTATATAATATTTCAAGAGTTTAGCTAAAATAATATTTCATGTTTTATATACAACCTTATTTTTAGTTATACGAAACCTGAATATACGGTTTGTTCAGAATAGGTAACCGAATCGATACCAATATTTTTTTCCCAATAATATCAAAAAAAGTTACAAGTGGGACGGCAAGCAACACTAAGGGCCACTTGCACCAGCTTCTGAAATATGTTTAAATTGAATTTAAACACAAAATGACAATAGAAAATTGTGCTGTTTTGTTGTAATAAAATCGAAAATTCTGTGAAAGGTAAGCTTAAAGTAATTTATACCAATCAATATCTTTCTTAAAGTGAATTACTATACGTTTACAAGTGTATCCCATGTGCTTGTTGGATTTTATGATAGTTACTCACGTTTTTTGTGACTTACCAAAGAAAGCGTTTTCGTATTTTGGGGTAATGGCAATCATTCTAAGCGGGCAATACCGGTCAGTGACCAGCATTATCCCGTATGGAATTATAAGACAATTTTTTATTTGTTTGTTAATGTAATGGCTCATTACACTTATTTTTATAGTCAAATAGATGCCGCGACATAGGTTAAGAACCACAACGAAAGGAAAATGTACAAAAGAAGGGTAAGCAAATTCTTTACGGTCAACTGCCAAGAAGATCGGTATATCCTTCAGCACGCTACAAAATCACATCAAGAAGAATGTTCCAATTACAGGACCTTCTCTAGGATGACATTCTAATTTTTCACCAGAAGTAGAGGAGGGTATGGCTGAGAATATAAAGATGTTATGCAAAATCACCAGTTTAATGGAAGTGTACAACATGGATAAGACTGGTGTGACCACCGTGGTACAATAATTGCCGAAAAGAGACAGATTAGAGTAGTGACAGTGGTCAGCTATGAAAGGGGGAAACATAACTGTAATTTGAGCAATGTCTGCTTCAGGATCATACATACCTTTAATGTTTATATACCGAAGACAAAGAATAACACCTCAGTTGTGCAAAGATGGTCCAAAGATGATGGTTAAAATATAAAAAATAAAGACAATTATGAATAAAATATCGTTTTATATCGTTTTGGTACATTTTAGAAGCAACCCTGTGTTAATTTTGAATGACCGGTAACCTGAACAGTGACCGTTATTACCCGCATCTGCGGATCTGATCTGCGTCAATGGAGGGTTTTACAAAATGATTAAAAAATGAGAAACCCGTAATAGATTGATAATGTGCCTTATATATATCTATAGCCCACTATATAAGCTATGTAAAAAGTCAGTTACCTATACCGTAAATCCCAGAAATAAAATGTAAAATGAATTACTGCTTAGGTGACCGCCATTCCCCCATCTTACCCTACGCCTCTGCCTAACCCTTCGGGGAATACAGGCGTGATGGTATGTTTCCCTCCTTTTAGACTAGGTAGGTATATAGCTAATGTCATTAGCTTACCTACTGCTTTGCATACATCATACGGGTCGTCGGATAGTAAGCGGAATCCGCAGCCGATAGACGCCACTGAACACTAGTGGTACTCTCGCCTTTTCGTCTTGAGACCTCGGTTGTTAAGTGTGAGTAGGTAAATGATGGCAGAACACAATAATTTTAGAATTGTTATTTGGCAATTCGGTTGTATGAACTCAGCGGAACAGGTCTACCACTTCAAAACTACTTTAATTTATTTAGATTCACGTTTACAACGTTTAACTCAACAAGCATCGAGTAAGAGACCCAACAGAAAATCATTGTTCTGACCCTCGAGAGGAAAACACTTTCTATAATGAATTTAAGTCACCCAGTACCTATGATGTCGATAAATGTAAGTTAGTTACTACCATCAAATTGAGTTATATTCGCTTCAGTATTTCAGCTTCGAAACTAATTCAACTTAAATCTAATAATAGCAACAGACTCGACTACAATGACCGGCGAACTTCCCTTCCGAAACTGAATATTAACACCGTTAAGTACCTCACTTCCAATCACGTTTTGGTCATTACGCGATTTTGATCCCTCGGGCTATGCTGTATTGACGTAGAATATTACTCTATCTAGATATACCTCAAGATATACATATAGCACTAGCTTATGTCCATGTCTTCACTTGTGAGTAATATAACTTCTGTCCGATGTCGTTTTGTTTAAATTGATATAAACATGTTGTTGTATAAACATGCATGTTCCAAAGTTATTAATATTTATTTAATTATAACAATTAGCATAAAGTTAAAGAAGAATATACCTACATAGGTATATTATTTCACCACAAGGCAGCATATTTATGATAGTTGTACTTTTTTCATTGAGTTCTTGAGTGAGTGTCACTTTCATATCAATAAGTAACATAGAGTATCGTTCTCTATAGTAAGAAAAAAATATTTTTATGTTCGCTCACCATATAAACGCTAAATTCAATTTCTTAATGGAACTGTGAAGCAATAGGAACCTATGCAAATATTTGAAATTCAAAATAAGAATAAGCCTCAACCGGTGCGGGCTTTGAACAACCTGTATATAAACATTAATTAATTTACGGAACGCAACAGCGGCCGAGAGAAAATAATTATATTTTTTCTGAATTATAATATTCCATTCAGGGAATAACCAACGCTATTACCAGGTATTTGGGACCACATTCATTAGTATGTGTGTCAATACATAACGTAAGTATGTTTTCTCGTTCCCATTTCAGGTAAAAGCTTTTCCTAATATTTGTTGCAAATATGTTATTGCTCGGTGGGTAGCAAGTAGGTAAATGTTTACGTACGTTCATGCTGGGGTGTGCATGTAAACGATACTAGTGGGTTATACTTGTATATTGATAAAATACGCCGATCTTATTTGCGAGGTCCTTCAATGAGGTCAGGTGTGTACTAGACGCAACCGGAGTAAGTGTATGAGAAGATGTGTGAATGTGAAAGAAGTAAAAGAAGTATGCAAGAATCGTCCTTACATATTATTAATTAACGTCCCCTGCTGCGTCTGTCTGCCTGTCTCTTCGCGACAAACTCAAAAACTACTGAACGAGTTTTCACTAATGGATTCACTAATTTATGATATAGGTTTTAAGATATTTAACATCATGCTACGACTCTTAGAAACGGGGTAACGCGGGTGAAACCGCCGGCGGGTCGCTAGTGTATGATAAGATATGTTAGTGTGTTATTAGTTCATAACGTACATACCATCACGCCATATCAAGCAGAGGGGCTCGAGCGTTAAGTAACTGTGTACTTTCGCTTATTCAATATGTTTAGGTTATCAGTTCGTCGCGCGCACTAATCGCTGTCGTACGTCTATTAGTTGTACTCCGTTATTAAAGAAACAAGTTTTTGTGTAGTGATGGGAAAGCACGTCATCGATAACTACTGTTATCGATGTACGGGAACCTCAAAATATGGAACGATTTATATCACGTTCCAATTCTATGGGAAAACGTCCTCTTGAAGGACCAGTAGACACAAGCGAATGGAAGGTGCCAAAAAGAACCTCGCGTCCAGCTGAAATTACACCTGCTGTTCCGGTTATAACGAAAAATCAATTTTCAAATCTACCAGCTGAACAAAAATGCTCAGGTTCAACTTCTACAGCTGCTCGCCTCCGAGATGCGTCTTCCTCTATACCCAAAACTGCCCGTGTTCCGCCCATTCTGCTGGAATTAAAACCAACCTGGACACATGATTATGTGAAAACTCTGATTCAAAGGTACGCTAAAAATTTCCACTTAAAGTACAAAGGAAACTGCAGGCTGGCTGTGGTTTGTCATAATTCGGATAGTCATCAGGCTGTAAAAGAGGGGCTTATGGCTGAAAATATAGCATTTTATACATACACCAGAAAAGATGAAAAAATGTACAAAGCTGTCATTTTTGGACTTCCCCATTATGTAGAAGATAACCTCAAGTCTGAACTTGCAGCCCTAGGATTTCCTGAAGCGACTATTAGAAAAATGAAAGTCCCGGAAGGAAAAACCACCTACTGTCCTCCCTACTTGGTACAGTTGCAAGCTGGTAGCGAATTCGAGAAGCTACTACAAGTTAAATTCCTCAGTAATTGTGTTGTTCAAATTCGCAAGTTCAAACCAAAAAACACCTACGGAACTCAATGTTTTAGATGCCAAGGTTTCGGCCACTCTTCTCGCAACTGCAATCTTCCTCCCCGCTGTGTAAAATGCACGGAACCGCATCTTACTTCAGAATGTCCCAAAGATGGTAAAGAACAGCCAGCTCAATGTTGCAATTGTAATGGAAACCACCCGGCTAACTACCGACAGTGTACAGAACGCCAAAAGTACTTAAAGCTCTTGCAGGAGAGACAGGAGCAAATTAAAGCCTCTTCCAACACTAACAAAGTATACATTAAATCCAATAAGGTGGATGGCCGAGCGTGGAATACTGTAACTGCACCTGGTAACAAAATTACAATACCATTAAACCCTGAAAATACTGGAGCTCAAGATCAAGCCACTACGGATATGCTTGCGATCCTAATGACTATCAAGTCTATTAAAACCCATTTTCTTGCATGTAATAGTATGATGGACAAAGTAATATTAATTCTTACTCATCTTGGTAAATATGTGTAATCTTCACGAGTTACGTGTAATTTACTGGAATGCTGATGGCATTCGTACTAAAATAACTGAACTTTTACAGCTGGCAAGCGAGTTTAACGTGGATATAATAGCTTTATCTGAGACTAGAATATCTACTCATTGCAAGCTATCTACCCCGGGATACACTTGCTACAGAAGGGATAAAAGATCGGATGGGCGAGGTCAAGGGGTAGCCATTCTTATTAGATCTGATATACTCCACACTCCACTCGATATACCCCCTACCCAAAATATTGAATGTACAGGCATACAGCTTACATTAACAAACATTCCTGTCACGTTTATTGCTGCTTACCAGTCACCAAACATGCCCCTACTTGCTAATGATCTTACGGTCATTCTCAATTCTTACCCGGCTACAATAATAATGGGTGATTTAAATGCAAAGCACCCTTATTGGCATTGTTCTGGCTCTAATGTTCATGGCGTAACATTGTTTGAGCATATGGTCGATAATGATTTTGACATCCTAGCTCCAACAACACCAACCCTGACCCATTATCACAGTACGTATTCCCCTTCCACTCCCGACGTTGTACTCACTAAAAATATTTTTACAGTTAATAACCCGCAAGCACTGTCATGTTTGTCTTCAAATCACCTGCCCGTACTCTTCAGTGTTGGTGGTGAATTCACAACGCTGCCCCGAGTCATATTTAATTACTCAAAAGCGTGTTGGAAGGAGTACCGGTTGCATGTGGATAAGAATATCACACTTTCTGCTGCCACTTTTCCTACAAGTGAGTCAATAGATGTAGCTATTGATCATTTTACCAATGTTATTTTGGCTGCTCGCGACATCACTGTCCCTAAATATATAGGCACAGGCGGACCGAAATTGCCCAGACGCCTAAAATATGAAATTAGAAATAAAAATTCCATTCGACGTCAGGCACTTAAAGAACAAAACCATAATATTCGGCGTGTATTGTTTGCTCAAGTTAACCATCTTCGGCATAAAATCAAAATTGAAATTGCAAAATTCAATGACTCACTGTGGAAAAGCCGGTTAGCAAAAGTGGATAATCCGAGCTCTGATATATGGCGCCTAGTAAACTCTATCAACCGTAAATCTCTAAGTATACCACCTCTCAAGACCCCAGATGGAATACTTACTACAAATACTCAGCAACAGTGTGAAGTACTAGCGGATGCATTCTTAAGCAACATGCATCTTACAAAAGACTGGCGAGGGGATCCCAATACTGAAGCTGCGGTTAGAACGTCATTAAATACCCTCAACAGCAAAGAAATTTGCAATCAAACTGCGCTAGTAAGGCCTGGTGAAGTCCGCAAGTTTCTAAATAAATTAAAGACCCGAAAGGCTGCTGGAGTTGACGGGCTTCAAAATATCTTGTTGAAGAACCTATCCCAGAAAAGTATTGTCTTTCTAACTAAGATTTTAAATAGTTGTCTTACCCTTAGTTATTTCCCACAAGTTTGGAAAGCAGCCAAAATATTAGCTGTAAAAAAGCCGGGTAAAGATGAGACAGTCCCTACAAATTATCGTTCCATTAGCTTGCTTCCTAGCCTAGGAAAATTATTTGAGAAAGTTATCTCAACTCGTCTTTCTCGAGTCACAGAAACAACATTAATTCCGGAACAATTCGGCTTTCGCAAATCTCACTCAACCACCCAACAGCTAGCAAGAGTTGCAGAACATATTGCTCACGGATTAAATGAGAACAAGAGCACGGGAATGGTTTTGTTGGATATTGAAAAAGCTTTTGACACTGTCTGGCATGAAGGCCTCTTACATAAATTAATTATAAATAAGGTGCCACTTTCCATTGTCAAACTTATACAGAACTATCTGAATGATCGGTATTTCTCTGTCTACTTAGGTGCTCACTTCTCTAAGCCTAAACATATCCCCGCTGGAGTCCCACAAGGCTCAATTCTAGGACCACACCTATTTATTCTATATCTAAACGACATCCCCAAACAACCCCATACTAATCTGGCTGTCTACGCTGATGATACAGCCACATATACCACTTCAACTGACATAGACATAGTTATTTTGCGTCTTCAGTTTTCGTTGGAACTTCTTGCCTCTTTCTTTTCAAAGTGGAAACTTAAATTAAACACATCAAAAACAGAAAGTATCCTGTTTACTCGTAAACGTTTATTACCCACTAGGCTTGTCAATATAGAAGGATATTCGATACCATGGAGCAGGACGGTTAAATACTTAGGAGTATTGCTAGACAGCAAAATCAACTGGAATTGTAATACCGATGCTGTTCGTGCAAAAGGCATTAAGGCCCATAATGCACTAAAGCCCATACTTAACCGCAAGTCTAACCTAAGTTCTAAGACAACAATGCGCATTTATACCACCCTCGTAAGACCATGTCTAACCTATGCAGCTCCTGCCTGGAGCAGTATAAGTGACTTAAATTATGAAAAGTTACAACGAGTTCAGAACAAAGCTGTAAAAACTGCTTATAATACACCCTTTAAAACAAATTTAAAAACATTGCATCAAAGTATCAGATACCCCTTTTTAAAAGATTATATATTAAAATTAACGCGAAAGTTTTACAATCACACAAACAAATCACATCATAACATACTAATATCAAAACTAGGTATAAGTAGAATGACATCGTTATCATATCGACAAACATATAGACGCTACCGCTTGCCCCATCACTATCTTTTAGACGATACGTAACAGTAGCTCGCTTACCGGCTGATCGGCAGTCATAAAAACTGTTCCGGTGTACCCTCAGTTAATATTTTTATTCCTTGTTTGTTATAAAGTATTAATACAATGTACTGTGAATTTCTTAATTATGGTTATTTTGCTTGATTTGTTGGGTACGTATTGTACTTCCAATTTACCTTTGAAATTATTAGCTGCAATCTAACGTGAGTTTGAACTAAAAACCGCGTAACCTATTAGTTCACATTACAATATATACCAATCTCACTATGAACTCATTGTTTTCATATGTTTAATGTTTATAAAGGCGATGATAGCCTAATTAACAAATTTTGTCTCCATTATATGTATAGGTACAACTAGAATAAGATCTTTTTGTATCTGTTATTTTTAGTTATCTAAATAAAGACATTTAAAAAAAAAAAAAAAAAATATGTTTAGGTGCCTCGTCAACCAGGCAAAAACCAAACTTCGCGCAGATACTGATAATTTGACCTAGGATTAACTGTCACGATTTTTAGGTTACTGACATTTGTACAAGGCAGAATAGGTACCCATCAATAGGTTGACCGCGGCAAACGTAGCTTGCAGATTGTTATACAGCATAATTATCATGAGTTCTTTACATCTGATACCTTTGTGCATACCTTGCATAAAAAATCTCAAACAATATCGGATTTTTTGTTTCATAGAAAATGTTCGCACAAAATACCTAGAAGCAGTTCAAACGTAAACAAAAATACGTTTGACATGTTCACTGAAAGCGTTCTTATCTAAGCACGGCATCCAATCTGCGGGTGTCCTGAGATTGGAATCGCGTAACATAAATTGAAACGAATATACAAAAACAAAACGCGGCGCCGCACGATATAGGATGACAACTAAATGGCGCGATACAGTTCAAGTAACGGATTCTATCGGAATTGTTTTTGGTAAACCTTTTTTTTCGGTAGAAAGAGAAAGAAGGCTTCATTCTAAGAAGCAGCCGAGTCTAGTTCATATTAAATTGTACCTCTACCCAAAACGCCTCTCTCTCTGACTGCCTCATTAGCCAAGTGGTCCTGAGCGCGACTACTACGCTAGAGGTCCTGGGTTCGATTCCCAGGTCGAGCAAAGTGTTATTGGGTTTTTCTATGAAATTCCCAGTAGCAGCGCGGAGTTAGGAATTTGTGGCAATAGGCTCGCCCCCTATTACATGGGACCTAAACATACCGGCGAACTGTGGGTGTACATTAGTACGCCTCTGCCTAACCCTTCTGGGAATACAGGCGTGATGGTATGTTATGTCTACCCAAAACGTGTTTTGGTTAATGTCATGGTAACTTTCTACTAAACAAATAAAGCCTTTTTGTGTTATTACCTATATTATTTATTAGTAATTTTATTCTTTCTACAAGTGCCTCATTTGTCTAGTGATCCCAAGCGCGAGTGCTACGCTAAAGGTCTTGAATTCGATTCCCAGTTAGAGCAATGTGTTAGTACGTTTTTCTATGAAATTCTCAGCAGCAGCTCGGAATTTGGGGTTTGTGGTAATAGGCTTCCCCTTATTAAATAGGACCTAAACATGCCGGCAAACTGTGGGTGTAAATTAGTATACCTCTGCCTAACCCTTCAGGGTATATTGGTGTCATAGTTTGTTATGTCTATATTTTATGGTGTTATTCTCTTTGCTTTACTCAATAATCAATTTAGAAAAAATAACGCTATTGCTTTGCTTAGTGCATAAGTCACTGCATTATGCTGAGCGATGACTACGTTTTTATTTTTCTTTCAATTTTTTGTGCGTCATGTCAACACCAATAAATTTTATTCATTTCCTTTCAATACCTATATCTCATCAGCAAATAGTCCACATCAAAAAGTAATATGACATAAAATCTTTCGGAAAATTGAAGTATTCCCTTTACAAAATTAATATTACTTTACTAGACTGTGTACACGTCCAATCGGCCGTAGAAAAAATGGGTCGTTTTCGTATAAAAATCGTAAAACTCACATTTTTGCTTTATCCATTCAAGTCACGTATCCCGACGAGATCACGTTCGTCTTTGTTTTTTATTCGTGAAGACCTAATCTCATTTTTTTCTGCATACACACAACATATGCGTTTGATAAATTGCTAGTTCTCGAGTGAGGCCGTAAAAAATAAATAACGTTGAAATATTGATGTATGGCTGTGACTCGGTTTGTGTTTTTCATTTTGTTTTTCTACCGTCGAATAGTCGTAAATTTTGTGGCTATGTTATTAGCTCGTAGGTATTGTAAGATTAATGAGGTTTTGCACATTAACTGCAAAAACACACCATGCGTGTTTGAAGACCTTACTGGTTGTAATTTATTTACACAGCTATGTGTTAATGAGAATAACTCAGTTTCTGCTACCCAAACAATTGGTCCTTCGTCCAAAACAAAAACTTTATAAGTAAAAAATGTGTTGGAGGATATCATGCGCTCTTTTCTGTATGCTACTATACCGACAATACCTTAGGTTCCGGATAAAAGCCTACGATAAAAATATAATAGACACGCGGTCTGTGGGACCAGGTATAAAAGAACCCATTTCGCTCAGTCGCCTTTCATAACGCGAGCAGAATTCATACCAAAACTTTATCATTCAACCTTTTTTGTACCCAATTAGTGTTTCATAACTTTGTTAAAAAAACGACAGAGTTTTTTTTTTGAGTTTTTCTTAGAAGTTTACAGCTCTAGTGGTGGGAATATTGCTGTTTGTCCGGGTCTCTGTGGACGAGGTAACGCAAATAGACTTGTTTACCAAAGGTGCCAGAGTATGCCGAGAGATCAGTGTTACGAGAGTCGAGCTAAGGGCCCTCCGACCTTTCGGAGAACCATCTTTTCACGAGATGTTTGGACGACAGGAATAATTACGAAACGTTGCAAAGATTATGTAAGTAAGCGTGGTGAAATTGTTTTTATGTAAATGGTATGAATAGGGGAAATACGAATTTATGAAAACATCATCTATCTTATGTAATAACGATAATGTCCATAGTATGTTATTACTTTGTGTGAAATAGGAAGTAACAATCAAGATAACGGCTGATAGTGATATGCATCGAAAAAAAACACATCCTATGCTCACCCCATATATATCAGAATATTGGGCAGACATCCAGTTTGTTACAACTTGAATATCGTAATAAACAGGTAAATTGATTACCTATTATAGTGGTGTTGGTAACTTCAACGAGATTTATTGTTTCTTTCTCGAAAAAAATACCTTTATATTTGATTAATTTGATAACTTTTCTTATCATAACATACTATCACGCCAGTATTCACCAAAGGGTTAGGCAGAGGTGTATTAAGGTTCACCCTCAGTTCGCCTGTATGTTTAGGTCCCATGTAATAGAGGGCGAGCCTATTACAATTAACCGGGCACAAATTCCAACTACGAGCTGCTACTGAGAATTTCATAGAAAAATCCAATAACACTTTGCTCGACCTCGGAATCGAACCCACGACCTCTAGTGTAGCAGTCGCACTTGGGACCACTAGAGTAACGAGGCAGTTTTCAATTGCGAAAATGTTTAATGTGCGTTAATTTAATGTCAGATACAATACAAACAGAATACCTACTAACAATAAAATTGTAATTACCCATTATAATTCGTACTAAAATGGTGTGAAAATGTTTTTTTTTATTTCCACTATCATGTATATAAAATACAATTAATCAGTTATTACAATACATTATTCACCCTATATTCAGTTTACTCATATGTAGAACTAAAATAGTCCTATCTTCATATCATAATTACCATTATTTATTTATTTATCCTTCGCACAACGTGTACAGGCGGACATAATGCCTAAGGCATTCTCTTCCAGTCTACCTTGGGGTGATGCTGAAAAAAAATAGCGTGTCAGGTGCACTAGAAATATTTAGGATAGGTATGTACTTAGATAGGTAATAAATAAATCGAATTAAACTACTAAACTACTTTCACTAACTTAAATATTATAAATAAACAATAACATAAATACGATAATATACATATAATTATATACCTATATACATACATACATACATATACTACATATATATTAAAATATTATCCGACAAGACAATTCCGGCTAACAAAAAGAAAACAAAATATACATAATGAGTATATTATACTGTATACCTACACCCGTAACTCACCATTATAACGATAATGATGATGACGCACATTATTTATATAACCTAATAATAAATTTAGGTGATAGATAAAGCCTCATTAGTCAAAAGCGTCCTCAAAGAATTTTAATAGGTACATGCCTGCATTTTCCGACGAGTTAGGTAAAGATGTATTAATGTATACCCACAGTTGGCCAGTTTATATAAATCCTTTGTAAAAGCGAGTTTATTGTCGGGAACCGAGCACAAATTCCGAGTTGCTACTGAGAATGTCATATAAATATTAATAACACTGTTCGACTAATCAAACTGTGAATCAAGCCTAAACCTCTAACGTAGTAGTCGCAATTATTACCACTAAAGTAATGAGGGACGGCAAATAATACTGACGCTAAATGTTCATACTAAAAGGAAAATAGAATATTTATAGTGTCTCATCGTTGTGTTATCCTGTTACCCACCTTCTTAGGAATTTTCTCAATTTGACAAGATGACGTGCTGAAAATAATTATATCTATTTCGGTAGTACAGTACCTGAAAAGCGGTCAAAAGGAGACAATGTTTTTTATAATATCCAGTAATGTCCCAGATTCTCTTCAAGAGTATTGTACTATTATACCCAAATATTTTGCACCTACAGCAGAAAAATCCTTTCAGTGTTAAAAGACATGAAGAAAGCAAATTGTATGGGAACATTGTGTAACGGGTCCAAGATAAGCGAATATTTTAGGTCAACCAAAATGTTAAGACGAAAAATCACAGATTAAATGTTGCCAGAAAAAGGAAAACAAAAGAAGAGATTTCTTTGTTATTGAATTAATTAAAATTGTTTGTCCTCTCTGACTCAAGGACGACCAGAAAGTATAAGCAATTATTCTCATTTAAAATTGCATTGTGACAGGCGCGTGAGAGTCTGTAATAAATTTCAAACTGTTTCTTTTTTTTTCTACCATTTTTAAATAAGCTTGATGTTGTAGACTACCCTTAATTAAGTACATAATACAAAATTTAAATGAATTTAATCTGTTTTCTATTGTTGCTAAAATTCTAAACCATCTTCTTACTTACCTTAGCTTAATGACTCAATCGATCCTGATGTCAGGCATAATGATAATTTATCATCTGTAAGCACATTCTGCAGAATGGCACCGGGTTCGGTGACAACGTAATGTTCCGTCTTAAAGTCTCAACTACCTTGATATAAAATTTAAATTTAAGATTTAATATGTTAATAAGGATTAAACAGTGCATATTTACAAACAGCCATATTGAGGTTAAATTTGAATAATGTAGGCACTCTTTGTTACAGAGTAAAGTTTTTTAATCATACACTGCTAGGAATTGCTCTTCTTACAACAGTTTCTTACAAAATGAGATAGCACTTTATTTCCCTGAAGTTTTTACTTTCCTTGAAACAAATTGCACTCATATCTCGTATGCATATAATTATGTCGACGTGGGAAAACACAATATGTTCCTGACAAATTATCTGGGAACGTTCATAGTGGTACCAACCGACGCTGGAGATGAAAAATTACTAAAAGCTTCACCTCAAGAGAACCCTCCCGACCGCCGCTTTCTAAATTATTTTTTCTTTTTAACAACAAAATAACATGTTGGGTCAGATATGTCTGAGAAACTGATTTGAATAAAATGTCCTGATATATCTTTGAGGATGTGTGAGAAAAGTATCATCCGACTATCTGATTACGAATTCCCTTTTTCATTCCTTTTCGAGGATTTTTACGTATAGGTCTTAGGGAATCTACATGGAATCTTTTTAAGAATTCAACTAGGTTATTGAAAGTTAATCTTTGGAAATAGCCCGCGAGGGATCAAAATATTTTCCGAAATAGTAAAGTAATAGCCGGAAATAAGAATAGAATAAAACGAAAAATTTACTAGAGAAGATTTATTTTTAACGTTTGTTCATATATTGGGATTTTGAACCTCGTAAAGTAATCTTTATCGGTTCAAAGTTATACATCTAGCATTTTAGTTATATGGCGAAAACGAAATCTATTGAGAGCTCTACTTATGCGACAACAGACAACATTGGAAAGTTTAAATACATGCGTACTTTTTAAGTTTCCTATAGGCATAACTATACATTTTTCGGGCATAGGCATAAACAATGAAGCGCCTTTAATTATTTATCAGCACAATTAAATGTTCATTCAGCTGCAGTCATAAATAGAGGCTTCCACATTGACGCAATGTTATAGCCTAGCTGTCTTCATAAAACGATCGAATGCCGGCGCCACCCTTGTTGGTCCCGTTTTTATTTACAAAAAATATGTCCGTTCACAGTTCATTGGCTTATTTTACCGTTACCATTACGCACTATCTCACAGCCGATACCGCGACCACAACATTTCTTCTACTCTTACTTTTATTTAGTTTTACAATTCTATAGCTGAATTTGTGCTTCTCGTGGTATTCGATACTATTATTTTCTCCCATAACATTCATTATCTGTTTAGTGTTAGATATTCTTGGTTTTTCTTTTACTTTTATCCATCTGTCGTTCTTCCAGTCATATTTTCGGCCCATAGCTAAAAGGATGTCTTCAAATTTAGGCCATGCTGAATTCGATGGACTAGGTTTATTTAAGTCTTCATATTTAACAGTATTTTGTGTTTTGATTTGAAGATTTGAAGGCATATCATTAGTAATATCATCACTAGTGTTGTTGTATAAAAAAAAATGAGCTCCTTTGTCTCGGTGTTTATCATTCTCCGTTCCTGTTTTACGATCCTGTATATTTGTTACACGTTTGTAGTGTATTCTATCAACATTATCCCCCTTGTATCGCTCCTCTGGATATTCATCGTAAAAGCTTTCTATCTCGCGCTCAATTTTTTCTGCAAAGGAAATTGAAATATGTCAGACACACTTTTTGCAAGCAATTGTTAGGAAAAGGGGAGAAGTTTTAAAAGGAACAAATTTTCGTGACACCGTTTGTAAGCTGTTTCGTTCTCGTGATGCCCTAAACGAAACAGACATTTAAATGAATTTAAAAAAATATAACGTCGTGATGTTTTCGGGTCCATTTGCTATCTTGCTAATGAGATTCTACAAAGGATCCAACAAAGGCTGCACATCGCTCAAGGAAAATGTTCAGTGAAATAATTTCAGAATTTACTCTATGTTTATAAACGGATAGTGAGGAAATGTTATCAAATACTGCATTGCTCCTCAAAAGTCTTTGAATTCAAAATACACATTTAACCCAATTGAATTACACGAACGTACTGACTATTTACAAAATTAAAAAAAGAATTCCTTTTCACAGACGTTCATTTTCACTTCAAAAGTTATGATGATTTGTTGAGATACCATTTAGAATATCGACAATTTTTTTTTTTAAAAAAGCTTACTAGCAATGCGGGTCGCACATTACTAGTATTCTTGTTAACCCCTCGTGCTAAGCTAGATTGCTTGTGTTACGAGTGGGTTCACGTCGGTAGTGCAATGGGTGGGGTTCGAACCGGCAACCACATGATCGCAAGTCCGACGCCCTAGCCATTAGGCTACCGACGCTTCATTATACCAATTATTTTATTTATACCAACATATTTTCTTAAATCCCATTCTATACGAGTCATTAATTACTTGTGTAGGTAATGTAGTATAAGCAATATTACTCCCGAAACTAGCTGTATATTAGTTATATGTTTTCTTACAAAAACTTACCTGCCATCGTCTTGTACAGTTCAATATCACGTCGGAGTTTTTCTTTGTCCCTTTCTTTCCAATGTCCATCACCTTGATCTGAGGGAAATAAATTAAAGGTATATTTCTACTCTCATAGTAATTTCGGGATGAATAGAAACCTCTCAAAGGTTGGATCGGAATGATCTCGTTTTTATTGTATTGATAGAAATTTCGATTGATGTTTTGCCCGGCAGCAGTGATATATTTTCCAATTTACCTTTTTTCCTTTGTACTTTGGTGTAATAGTAAATAATCTATCTGTGAGTTATTGAGTAGGGTGATGTTATTGTGATTCTATAATCAAAGCTTGTTACCCCTATTACTATTACCCCTACTCTGTTAACTTTAAAAGTGATAGGTAGATTCATTCAATTAAAATCAATATTATACTGACTAGGTAATGATTATTTTCTCTTATTTTAAGTGTTTACTGACTCTTAATAAATTAAAATAAAAAAATAAGTGTCACGCAATTTTATAATAATTGTATTTTTTTTATTTCAGATCAATATTTATCTATAGGCAGGCTCATAGGTTTACAGTGATTTTCAGCATATCATAATATAATACAATGAAGCAATTTGGTTCGTAAAATAATAAACAAAAAAAAATAAAAAAAAAAAATTGCCCAGTAAAATTACTTCTTAATAAATAAGACTATTTTATATTATTTTAGATGTTGGCTAAACATACGATTTATCGTCTTTGTTCCAACAGATCGTGAGTTATATCCTACTATTCAAAAAACAAATATCAGAAAACGGCATTAATGAATTTTCCTAAAATGGGATTAAATAAAAAAACTTTATAAATTACTAGCTTCTGCCCGCGGCTTCGCTCGCATGGAGCTCAAAAACCAACAGTGATGATCTCTTCTTAGTATGGGTCTCTATACATTTGAGAGGTCAAGCTGTATCTCAGGTTCCGTTTAATTAATTGCGATAAGAAATATACCAGTTTTTAAGTTGGAGCACATACTTTCTAACAGTGATAACAAAATTAAAATTTATTCATAGTTTTTGCCAACCCGTGACAAACAGACAAGAATTATAAAAATTAAATTTTTGGGTTCGGAGAATTTATATACCCTAACCCACTTGTTTTATTTTAAATATCTTCAATGTACAGACACAGCTTTTTTTCAATTTTATAATAGTAGAGAAGAAGAGATACAACTTACCAATACATACTATAAAGATAATGACAAAGCTTATATATTTATAATCCATTATATTCTTATCCATCAGCCTTCTTCTCTAGACCTGTAACAATAGAAACCAATTAAAATAAAAATGTCTTCTTATTAATCGTATACAAACTAAATACGGAAAAACTATTTGGAAACACTCAATAGAAATTCATAAAATAGCAACCGATTGTTACAATTACGGCCACCGTGTTGAATAAGTTAGCCATTTTATAACGGCCCTGTTTTTTATGGGATAGGGGGCAAACGAGCTGACGTATCGCCTGATGGTAAGCGATTACCGCCACCCATGGACACCTGCAACACCAGGGGAGTATTAAAAGAGTTTGGTCCTCCAGTATCCACACTCACTAGGCGAAACATAACTTAAGCGTTGTTTCACGCCGGTTTTCTGTGAGACTGTGGTATCACTCTGGTTGAGCCGGCCCATTCTTGCTGAAGCATGGCTCGCCCACTGTATTAGTGTAGGTAAAATCTCGTGTTTTTGTGTTGAAATGAGTAAGTAAGGACGATATTCACGAATGCGAAATATTTACGGTCCCAATTGTTTTTGCATGTAGTTTTAAAATTCCTATGCACACAAATTTTCCAACCTTACTTTTAAATTGAACATACTTATTTATAATAGCACTGGAAACTTAAAAAATACAAAACAGCAAAAGAAAATTTAAATTAAGCCCTTGTTTTTGCAGCGTCAAAATATTTATGCACAAATTATGTACGAACCACGCTCAACTTCCAGCTGGATATTTTTAAAGTTACTGTAGCATTTTGCGCAAAAGCATACCAGGATTTCGGTGAAAAAAATTATAAAATATGTGCAAATTTTTGGCTTGTGCAGGTAATGCTCAAAGTATAGTTGAGTTACATACACCCAGTGAGCGTGTCCCTTATAAGATAGGACGACCTATACCTACTTCTAAATGGACGTATCGCCTGATGGTAAGACACAAACAGAATGTGTATAGTATTTTTCTACTGTGTCAATGTATAAGATATTTTATAACGGTAGATGAACAGAAGACCTGATGAAGGTCACTGGGAATTGTTTGATGCAGGCGGCATATAACCGGTCCTTTTGGAAGTCTTTAGGGGAGCCTTTATTCAGCAGTGAATGTCTCTTGGCTTATATGATGATTGAAATGAAACTACTTTTTACGGATTTTATCGCGGTATAGCATCCATGGTCACGGTCTGTCTGCCCGTGACCATGGATGCTGTAAAGGATCCGAAATGTCGGGAACAAAATAATATCAATATACCGCGATAAAATCCGTAAAAAGTAGTTTCATTTCAATGTCTAATATTCGCGTAAGTGTCAGAAATTATATGATGATGATAATTTTATAACATCACGCTTCAATCCTTAAGAACAGAGCAAAGCGGCTGAAACCACGAGGTACAACTAGTACCTGATAAACTGGCTGGCTATTGTTTAAGAGAAATAGTACACTCAGTTTATAAACAGGAATTCCTCCAACCTCCTACTTATGTATACATGAAATAAATAAGTTGCTTCGTGTCAACCGTTATCAAACGAAACACGTGCGTTAATAATATTTTTACCGCACTGTTGGACGCGAATTTTAAGGACTTGCCTAGCTTCTTTCCTTTGGGAAAAATATTAAAGATAATATGTAATAGTTATGATAAAAATTGGTATGTTAGGACGTAACTAAGGCTTGACCGATGGGCCTGATTGGCCCCGACTGATTGTACCTTATCAACACAATAAAATGGGATATCACTTCAATCCCAAAAGATATATGTGTGACGTTATAAAAGTGTTTTTCGACGACACATTTGGCGTAGCGGCTTCGATTCCCACACGGAGCAAATATTTGTATGATCTACAGGATGAGAATTTGTATTTGTAAACACACCCACGATTCAGGAGAAAATCCTAGTGTGGGGCAAGGTTTTAAACAAACGTGTTCAATATTTTGCAGAGATATTAACACTGAATCTAAAGAGAAAAAATTATTAAGAATGACATACGACGCTGTATTTTATAATCGAAATAAAATAGAACCAATAAAATATTTAAATTATAAATGGCTCAATCAGACGGTCTCCTGTAAAATGATAAAATAAATTACTTTCATATTTCTCGAATTTTCCATTTTTTATGTAAATTTACCAGTATTTCTTTCCCTAAAAAAATGTATTCGGTCTACTATAAACATTGAAAAGGCGTCTAGCCCTTTTTAAGCAATGCACTTACCAACGAATTAAAAGAATATTGCTTTGAATGTTTATGAAAAGTAAACAAAACTTTACAAGCTCCGTGCAATTACAAGAAACCTTTAAAATGCTATTGTCAGGAGTTCCCAAGAAACACATAATAATGTGTTTTTTAAGGCTTCTCGGTGACATTGCCAGCTGAAATTAAATTTTCCCACACCGGAGGCCAAAGTCGAACGATATGGTGACTTTTTAATTCGTTCGGGTTTTTTCTCAGCTTTTATTAAAATACCTTTCTTCTAATATACGGTGTTATTATCCACACCTGCCGCCTTAATTATTTGCATATTTAGATTTTATTCGGTGTCTGTCTCCTGCGACTCTCCTGATGCTTTTAGCAATTTTTGTTTTGCATTTTATTAGCTAATAAAGAATAAATTGCAATATTATTTAAAATTTAATATTTTGCGCTTTGAATGCATAGAAGCTGACAATTTACGAAATAATGGTGTGTTGCCCATAGATATGAATGAAATTCCTAGAAATGTATGAATAATGTTGAGGGCTATAGCCAAGCTAGTTGAAGAAAAATAACATATTTTATTACTGCCTCTAGCGTTCGCTAGAGATCCTGGGTTCCATTCTAGTCGAGCAGTGTTATTAGGTTTTTTTATAAAGTTTGCTTGTACTAAGAAACGAACCCAGGACCTGTAGCATAGCAATCACGCTTCGACCTGAGGCATTAAACTCTCTTCTAGTATAATTTGAAAAATACCTTGTTTTAAAAATAGCTGACTTCATTAATCTTTCAAAGGGTCAATTAATTATGACAAACATAAATATTGACTGCCTCGTTGAGTGATCTCAAGCACGGCTACCGAGCAGAAGGTACTAGGTTTGATTCCGAATTTGAGCATTTTTATTGGATTTTTAACCAATAGGCATCGTCAATCATCTCTGTAACGGCTTATTTGAATTTGTGGCCGGAACACAGTGCCCCATTGATGATTCTAGCAATCTCTCCTCTGCAAAATTCTTTTAAAAATCGTGATGATCTGTAACCTATCATATGGAAGGATGTCGACGATTTATCCATAAACAATTAATATATGCCTCAAAGTAGTTATTACTTAGCCATGATCGATAGCGATATCAGGTAACGATATCACCAACGATATAATAATATGATGGCGTTATAAATCGTACAGAGAATTTTGTTATCTAAAATACAATCGAACGCAAGCAATATGAACAAACTTTTCAACAAGTACTTTTTTTATGGGTTAGGAGGGCAAACGAGCAGACGGATCACCTGATGGTAAGGGATAACCGCTGCCCATGGACACCCGCAGCACCAGAGGAGTCACGAGTGCGTTGTCCGCCTTTTAAAAGGGTTTGGGCCTCCGGTAACCTCACTCACCCAGCGAAACACAAAGCAAGCGCTGCCGCGCCGGTTTTCTGTGAGGCCGTGGTATCACTCCGGTCGAGCCGGCCCATTCGTGCCGAAGCATGGCTCTCCCACAATGATGTACTTGGCAAAGTCATTCAAATTTTAATAGTGATGGACGGGACATCATTTCTAAATATTTCCAATTCAAAACAAATTGTTTTGTCGAAATGGCCAGCCTGACAAAGGGAGATATCACAACGGGATCAAAATTTTCACACAGTTTTTTTTTCACAGTCCGCTCTAGAACCCTTTTAAATCTCTTTTTTTTATGGGATAGGGGAGCAAACGAGCAGACGGATCACCTGATGGTAAGCGATAACCGCCGCCCATGGACACCCGCAACACCAGAGGAGTCACAAGTGCGTTGCCCGCCTTTTACAAGGGTTTGGGCCTTCGGTAACCTCATTCACTCGGCGAAACACAACGCAAGCGTTGTTTCACGCCGGTTTTCTGTGAGGCCGTGGTATCACTCCGGTTGAGCCGGCCCATTCGTGCCGAAGTATGGCTCTCCCACGTGAAAAAAATAATCTCCCACGTGTAACGACCTCATGTTTAGGTTCATTCATTTCGACCGTATGTTTAGGTCCCATGTAAGAGAAAGCAAGCCTATTGCCATTAAACAGGCACAAATCCAAACTCCGAGCTGCTATTGAGAATTTCATAGAAAAACCGAAAAAGACTAATCTGGGAATCAAACATAAACATACCGATGAACCGTAAGCGTACGTTTGAACACCTCTGCCTAACCCTTCGGGCAATGCAGGCGTGATAGCAAATACATATCACTCAGTTCACTAGCATACCAGCCAAGCATAGAACCACTAGGGTAATGAGGCCGAAAGAAATTATCAATATCACAAAAACACTTCAACAATTTTAAGAATACTATAATTATCCCTGGATACCTAATATTCCAATTCCGTTTTAAACAACAATCACAGCGATTAAGTTAATTCACATCGTTATCAGTGAACATTATCAAAACGATTTATTGAAACGAATAAATATTCTCGAAGCCCGCTTAACGAGCAAAAGTGCGCCCAACGCGTTAACAAAATACACTTGAAATACATATATTTTAATTATAGCATTGATTCCTAGCTGATATAATTATATTTCTTGAGTAGCAATAATAAATTAATTTAGAAGATTCATTGGGCAAGCTGCACGTCTCTCCGACAATAATTATATAAGTCTTAATTATATAAGTAAATTGTGAGTTTCGTTCTGACTAGCCCTTCAAGTAATCCTGGGGTGAAAAAACTGGGTTCTGTACCTAAGATTTTTTTAAAATTGTTCTCGCATTAGGGAACAGCTGCAAGCAAAGTTCCTACAAGGTAACCCAGTAAAAAAATATAACTAAAATTGTATCGACTGGGAATCGAACCCAGAAAAGGTTTGGTGTTACCTTTAAACCAAAAATGAAGCCAATAGTTATGTTAATGTTTGGTTGAATCTTGTTGATGCCTATAAGCCTTTTTTTTTGTTGACGGGGTTGGAAATGCTTTATGCACTATCCACCACTCCGGGGAGAGCGGTGGGGTGTGTCGGACTCCGCTCTGAAAAGTGCGATCTACCGACTAAAACCAATCTCGGCGTTTCGCGTCACCACTTTGGTGCCGGGCCTACGGAAGCGCTGTAGCATGCCTATAAGCCTAGTCCAACATGAATAAGATTATGCTACATACTAGGAAAATTTAAATATGTTATGGAAAATAGTGGTTCATTCGATCATGCATGAGGATAGCAAGTGGAAATCTATAGTCTTTGCCTACCCCAATGGGAGACGGGAGTGAAAATATGTATGTATGTGTGGTTCATTGTTACAAATGTATAGGAATACAATAAAGCTGAAGATTGTTTTTTTTATTTGAACGCGCTAATCTCTGGAACTACCAGTCTGATTTGAAATATCCTATTGCATTTGATAATCAATGGCGGCTTTATCCATCGTGTAGGATATACTGGTGAATAAAATATCAAAAAACATTAGTTTTTTTATGGTAGAGCGGGGACGCTGCCTGAATTTCGCACCCCAGCATCGAATATGCTGAAGACGGGCCTGTTTATAATCCAATTCTTGAGGAAGGATATAGCCTAACTTATTTAACACGTCGCTACGACTCTTACACCAACTTCTATGTTGTGTTTAAACAGTATTTAAACACAAATGAAAAATTGTTTTTAAGTACAATTTAAATATGCTTAAGAAGTTGGTGCAAGTGGCCCTTAGGCTTCGAGCAAAAAACAAGTTAAAATTAGCAGGGAAATTATTCAAATTATAAAAAGCATATAATTTATTAAGTAACTAGGTACTCATCAGTATTCGATCTTTTTGTTACAATCAATTAATAATAAAACACAGGTTCATCAATCAATCAGAGGCCATCAGACAATGAAATAAATTGCCTCAATATAGCTTTCTCATCAGACAATAAATATAGAAAGAAAATGTTGTTCTCACAAAGAAATTTTACTTGTATTTTTAAAGTCCCTTCAATATGTTTTACACCTTAAGTTCCAAGCAAAACATTAAACCGTCCTAACAATGTATGCAAATTCAAAATAAACCTACAAACCTTTATTTGCACGCACTTCCAAATGCGAATATCAAACAAACTCTTCGGAGTTTGATTGTGAACTCAAAATAAACCAAACTTTAATTTTCAGTCACAAAACTTTTGTTCTGGTTCGTAACGAACGTTTTTGGCGCAATTGAAACGCGTGTTCCGTCGCTCAAGGCTCGAGGTGGACTGACTGTGCGCCTGTTGGCAAACTTAATTTGACATCGGTTTTTCCTCCAACCCCTCGTCAATTGACCCATGTTACTATTACATTGAGAACTCACTACCTACAAATTTGTTATACAAGAGTGTAGAACCAGCAATGTATCTAATCGAGCTCATTATTTCCATTTTTCAGTAGCTGGAGTTATGAAGGGCTGGTTTTCCCACCACCCTATCGCTCCCTCGGCATCGTACTTAAACTGGTATTGCATGTCTGTAAGGTAGGCTTTTCAATCAGACACGTTGCCCTTTGAATTTAAATGGTATTGGTTGTTTTGGTTAGTTTTTCTTATTAATTAATTTCTATTGAGGGATTTAATTAACTTCCCCGTTGCTGCCTCGGGATAGCCACAACATTGCACTGCAGTTCACTCCCCACAATTGAATTGCTATTTTGATTTCAAGCCTTTGTTTAGTGAGTCTGAGCAAATTGATTAATTAACCATAAATAAATTAAGTGGAGGCACTTAATAGATTTGAAGTTTATTCATTAATTAAGATACTAATAAAATAATGAACTAAGCATAACCTTAAACTTTCATATGACGAATTAAATTTTGAAGTAAAAGGTGTTCAATTTATTCAAAAATGAGGTAGTTATAGAAGTATAACTTTAATTCGTCAAAATTTAATTCGTCATATGATTTTTTTTTATAAACAATTCTACAATTGTTTATAAAAAAAATCAAAATTAATATAATAGGATTACAACGTTCTAAAATGTTTGGTACGGTTTGAAGGGGATGCTCTGTTACTTTCCCGCGAAAATTGTGTATAAAAATTTGTATTCGGTAGGAACATTTGACGTCACATGTTCCTAGCACTCTATATCTTCTTCTTCATTATATTTATTTATAATATAAATTAGCCTAAAATATTAATATCTTAAATTCTCATAAAAATTTTGGGTATTTCGTGTATCGATAAATACAGTTACAAAATTTTCACAAATAAAAATTATTATTTCAAGAGCCGAGCAAGTATAGGCCTTATATAAACATTCATTAGGTCCATTGTACCGGGCGTAGTTAATCTGTTCTTTTATTTTATCGTCTGCCCTTTTATTAGGTTTGTACTCGGATTGTGCTGAACAAAATCATTAAAACGGTTTTCGTTTACAAAAATGTCCATTACAACCCTCCTCAAATTCTATCTAAAGCTTTGTCTTTTACGTTATTTTTGTGCTCTGTTAAGGATTTCCCGCACAATTGCGACACAATATTTCGGGTTCATTTTATTAAACCTTTGAACTGATTCTATTAAACATTTTATTATTTATATAAGTAAGAAAAGAATGTTGGCCTCGTGGTTACACTGATCTGCAATCTATGCTTGCTGCTATCAGAATTTGGATGGGTAATCATTAGTATATTGAGATTCCCCTTCCTTAGAAAGCAGAAATATCTATCAATCTCGGTCGTCATACGAATACATAATTATGACAATAATTAATGTAGCCAGTCTAAAATCCTGACCTATGCTTGGAATATTTTATGTTTTTTATTCTAAACATATATATAACTAGCTTCTACCCGCGACTTCATCTGCGTGGACTTCAGAATTGGGTCCGGCCTAGATAAAAAGTAGCCTATGTGTTATTTCAGGCTATAATCTACCCCTGTGCCAAATTTTATCTAGATCCGTTCAGCCTTTCTGGCGTGAAAGCGTAACAAACATCCATCCATACTCACAATCTTTCGGATTTATAATATTAGTAGGATGATAATTTATTAGGCACTCGTAGTTCAGTGGAGCTTTTTATTTTGTTATTTATGTACTCAATTTACCTACACACAGCCATATAGACGCGATTTCCAAATTTTTGCCGTAAATATTTTACAACAATGATTGAATTTCAATATTCGGGCAATCATCTAGTTTAGTACCCCAATATCGTTTAATTGTCGATATCACTGTAACACCATATTATAACAACCTCATGCATTTAATTGTACGCAATTACAATATGTAAATTGCTGTGTACCCACTACCCAGTGGTGATAAATAAAGCAAATACAGACATTGAAAAATGTTTGCATGCTGATTCGGGAATGTTGTAAAAATGCAAAAAAGAACGTTGTAATCCTCGCTTTCCCGTATTTTTTCTCGCTTATTGCGGTTTCACCTTCATTTCTGTAATACAGGAAATTGCTAGCAACTGGCTTTACTTATTTTGAAACACATTAATGCAGCGTAATGTTGAAGTTATTCTCAAAACTTTAACATGAATCTATTTTTTGTTTTGTCACGTTTTCGCTCGCGTCAGAAAACGTCAGAAAACTCGTAGATCGTAGATTGTTGACATTCTCGTAGCGTTTCATGCTACGCCGTAGCACCGTAGCGCGCAGTCATGCGTTACTACGTTTGATCAGGTGACGACGCGCAGATATTGAGTTTGCAAGAGAAATTGATCTTTATGTGAATAAACACTAGGGTCAACACTCTCTATTATACAACTATAAAATAAGTTATGCGGAACATGTAACTAAATACCGTCTAATAAACACCGTCTTATAGATTTAAAACAAATCTCATTCATCAACTAGATAACGAGGATCGAAATATCGAGTTCATAAATAAATAAATTTTGCCACCGGATGGCAGGAAATATTGGGCGATCGTCTTAACAAAAGCCATTTTCGTAAATCGTTAATCAGTCGGCCGTGCGGAAAACTGATAAGGCAGACCTTTCACCAATTAACTTAATGGTGATTCTTTTTGGACCTTGACGTAAATGATCGCTTTATACGATTGCGGCTAAAGGGCACACGCTTAAACCGATATCCATTGATTGAATTTGCTGTAGTTAACATCTTTTTGTCATGGAACTAACTTTAATCAGTATTGTTCACGACATTCGAAACACAATAGTGTTAATTAAGTTTTATAGTAGGTACAATTAATGGCTAAAATAATGACTGCATAATACATTTTAACAAAGAACTACTTACTTTGATTCCGCCTGCATTCCCCGAAGGGACTGCGGAAGAAAGAAGTACATAGTAATGTTAAATAAGACGATTTTTTTTTGTATTTAAGAACTACTTCGATTGATAGAAGGGTATCATCTGTTTTATAAAATAAATAAATAAATAAAATTTATATCGAATTGAAAGAACTTAAAATACGCGCTTGAGTAATCTAAATCATTTTTTATTCAGCATCAGATTCTATAACAAAAGAAACAGACATCTCAAACGAAACGCCCGCCCCAAAAAATATAAGTATGTGGTTGAACAAAAACGATTTTACATGCAATGAAATAGTTTTGTTGGGCTCACTATGAATTCAATTTTAGTCAAAATAGCCAATGGAATAATACAGACGAAATAAAAATACTTTTTATAAAAATCTCACGTGGGAGAGCCATGCTTCGGCACGAATGGGCCGGCTCGACCGGAGTGATACCACGGCCTCACAGAAAACCGCCGTGAAACAACGCTTGCGTTGTGTTTCGCCGAGTGAATGAGGTTACAGCAAGCCCAAACCCTTTTAAAAGGCGGGCAACGCACTTGTGACTCCTCTGTTGTTCCGGGTGTCCATGGGCGGCGGTTATCGCTAACCATCAGGTGATCCGTCTGCTCGTTTGCTCCCATATCGCATAAAAAAAATACGTTCGAAAAACTTCGTATCCAATTTCTCTCAAACAACTACAAATAATATTATTTAATACTTCTGAACGACAAAAATGTAAAGGATTTTGACTAAGTACTATTCAAAGCTCTCAGAATACTAGCTTATAATAAGTAGTGGGAGAGCCATGTTTCGACACGAATGAGCCAGCTCGACCTGAGTGATAGCACGGCATCACAGAAAAACGGCGTGAAACAACACTTACGTTGTGTTTCGCTGAGTGAGTGAGGATAAATCCTTTAAAAAGGCGGACAACGCACTTGCGAATCCTCTGGTGTTGCGTCAATGGGCGGCAGTATCGCTTACCATCAGGTGATCCGTCGCCTCGTGGGATAGGGGGGCCTATCCCATAAAATAAAACACAATGAGTTTCGCTAGTGAGTGATTTCCGAAATCCTACTTCCTACTAATATTACAAACTCGAAAGTTTGTGTAGATATATATGGATATTTGTTACTTTTTCACGCCAGAACGACTGCACGGATTAAATTGGGCACATAGATAGATTATAAGATCTCTACTATTATAAAATTGTAAAAAAGCTGTGTCTGTAAATGAAAGATATCTAAAAAAAAACACGTGGGTTATGGTATATAAACGTCTCCGAATCCGAAAATGTGATTTTTAAAATTCTTGTCTGTTTGTTACGGGTTGGAGCAAAAACTATTGAATAGATTTTAATTTAATTATCACTGTTAGAAAGTATATACTCCATCTTAAAAACTGGTGAACTTCTTATCTCAATTAATTAAATGAATCCCGAGATACAGCTTGACCTCCCTGATGTATAGAGGCCCATACAAGGAAGAGTTCATCAATGTTGGTATTCTATTTTTACTCCTGATATAGCTTCACGTGAGTGAAGCTGCGGGCAGAAGCTAGTAGATTATAAGTCTGGAATAACACATACTTTTTATCCAGTTCGAACCCTATACTGAAGTCCACTCAGACGAAGTCGCGAGCAGAAGCTTGAATGGTATAACACGGTATCGCAGAATTGTCTTATCTACGCCACGTTTAACTATAAAGCATTTTAAGTAAACACTTACTTAGTATGAAAAAAAAAAACATTTCATTGTAAGTTCTCAATTACTTGTTTCCGTTGGATAAATACGCGTCTTTATTAGCACATGTTCACCTTTAAAAGGGTCTGACGTGGCAATAAAAGTGTCCATTTGTAATACCCTCATCAAGTTACTCATAAATTCCATATTATGAGCCGTTAAAAAATTTAATGAACACATTTTGGAGCTATATCTGAGCTTTTTGTTAGAAATAAGTACTTAGTTAAATTAAGATTTTAAGTTTAAAATGATTTAGTTTATGATGATGGCGCTGTATTTGAATGTGAAGTGCTTGTTCGATATTCAAGTCGAATAAAGTATTATACTTAATGATTTTCTATGAAATTCCCAGTTGCGGCTCTAAGTTGGATATGTCCTGAAAACAGCCTAAATTATTTTGACTTAGTACCTGCTATGGGTAATTCATATACATCTCTGCCGTACCCTTCGGGTAATACAAGTGTTATAATATGTTTTACAATATCAAATACCTAACTTAATTGGTAAATTGTAAATTTAATCTATCAAACTTTTCCATAATATTAATTAGTAAAAATCTATAAAAAAATTGTATCTGAAATCTAATATGTAGGTATATCGTATGTTACGACTCGTCTAACATCTGACCTCCAGAACCCAATTACTGCGCAACGACGGCAATACTGGTAAGATTTTCGGGTTTCTGAATACCTGTAAATAACCTGTCATGTTTTATTATGTCCTCAAATTCACGCTGATATCCAAGTAAATTATTAATGTTCGGGATGTTGTGGCTATTAAAATACCTATTACATGCGGTTAACCGTAAATTTAGCTGGGTAAAAACAGACGCAGTAACATACAATAATATTATGTCTAAAATATCTATAGCAAGTCTGGCGTATTAGCTAAGCGACCCGCTTTTAGGCAACAGGTTTTAGGTTCAGTTTCCACTCGGAACGCGAACTATCTATATATATAAAAGAAAGTCGTGTTAGTTACTTCATTTATAACTCAAGAACGGCTGAACCGATTTGGCTGAAAATTGGTGGAACGGTAGCTTAGAACCAGGAGACGGACATAGGATACTTTTTATCCTGTTCCCGATACTTTTTATTCCACGGGGGCGAAGCCGCGGGCAGAAGCTAGTATTATATAAAAACCCAATAATATTTAATGTACAATTAATTAGCATTTTCCGTACTTCTGAAATATGGAATGCGCTTCCCACCTTGAATGCCTTTTAATCACAAGTGAATCGGTTTCTTCAAGACAAGCTCACTCCATCATAGGTGGCTTAACATCAAGCGAATTTGCGGTCAAGTGTAAGCCTTAAAAAAAAATTAGTTACTATTGGAAATCTGAAATATTGAATAACGCTACACCAATATTTTCGTTACTAAGAGGTAATCAAATATAGCAACGCCTACAAAACTTGGGAATATTTATTGAATGTCAGTCGAAAGCGCGATGTTCGATATATTCCTTTAGGGGCCCCCTGTGTCAGGTTTTTTTTTTATGGGATAACGAGCAAACGAGCAAACGGATCACCTGATGGTAAGCGATAACCGCCGCCCATGGACACCCGCAACACCAGAGGAGTCACAAGTGCGCTGCCCGCCTTTAAAAGGGTTTGGGCCTCCGGTAACCTCAACTCACTCGGCGAAACACAACGCAAGCGTTGTTTCACGCCGGTTTTCTGTGAAGCCGTGGTATCACTCCGGTCGAGCCGGCCCATTCGTGCCGAAGCATGGGTCTCCCACGTTTGAATAATTGAATAATATATATATGAAGAATGTAGGCACCGATTGAGCGAAAAAGAAAACTATAACCGATTTACATGTCCTACAAAACATAGGGTTTTTTTTAAACAAATTAAATTAAAAATTTAAAAAAACCCCCGACACAAAAATAAACCTGAATCCCTATAAAAAGAAAAAAATAATCTTGAAATTATAACCCTTCGTAAGTACGTATGAAGTTATTTGATTAAATTTTGTCGCGTCGGGGGACAGCTCTCTAATTATGTGAATCCTTTCCTTTCCTTTTGCTTCCCGAACGTGAATCGCGGGAATTCAGAATTGATGTGGATGGCGCGTACATCGCCGCGACGCGCGGGAGGGCGTAAAGTGGGCGGAGCGTAACATATTCAAGTTTGGCGACCCGAGCGGGCAGACACGCGAGAGCTAGAGAGCGGTCCCCCGACGCGACGAAATTTAATCAAAAAACTTCATACGTACTTACGAAGGGTTATAATTTCAAGATTATTTTTTTCTTTTTATAGGGATTCAGGTTTATTTTTGTGTCGGGGGTTTTTTTAAATTTTTAATTTAATTTGTTATTTCACACTTTTTGTAGGGATTCCTTAGTTATTTTGTTTAATTTATTTTATTTTCTTGCGTTATAATTAGGTATTTTCTTCGTTTAGTTATTCAATTTTTGTACAATTATTTCATAGCTATTAGATATCTTATATCATAGTGTATAGTATTCTACTAGTCAAGCCCTTTCATTTGATACCTTTATTGAGGGAGTAGTGAAAAAATTTAATAAATTCACCATTTCCGTGGAGGCCGCCATGTTGGATTTGAAATTTTTCCTAGTGTATAGTATTCTACTAGTCAGGCCCTTTCATTTGATACCAATATTGTGGGAGTTGTGAAAAAATATGTAAACCGCCATCTTGTGGCGGCGGCCATCTTGGGCCGATTTTCATTAAACATAGCTAAGAACACTCCCCACTTATTCACCTTTCAAACAAAAAAAACAAAATCAAAATCGGTTCATCCATTCGGGAGCTACGATGCCACAGACACACACACACACACACACACACACACACACACACAGACACGTCAAACTTATAACACCCCGTCGTTTTTGCGTCGGGGGTTAAAAAGGGCTTGTGTTACGAATAGGTTCACGTTGGTAGTGCAATTGGATGGGTTTCGAACCGGGAACCATGATCGCAAGTCCGACGCCCTAGGCTACTGCCGCTTCAAGCTTAGATTTCACACGAAAAAAGTGACGCTCAATAAAACTTACTGCTGTCTGCTGTTATTCATTTTTATAAAAACGTTACACACTAGGATTTTCTCCTGTACCTTAAGTGTAATATGTATAATGTGTGATGTATAAATGTATAATGAGTATTAGCAAACACAAATTCTTACGTAACATAAAGAATTACTTGTAATTTAAAAAAATCGGTTTTAACACCGAGTTGTAGATAAGAGAAATTAATTATGATGATACACGAATAGTTAATCAGAAGCATAAGACCAGAAATATTTACCATTAGTCTACAAAAAGTAATTCGATATGAGACTGAACCAGTCTATTAATAGGACATTTTATAATTTAGAATTACGAGTAGGTACGAGTACATTTACGTATTTACTTCTAATTGAAATTGTTTAGATGATTGATGAGAGGAGACCCGCGCCCAATACAGGAAAAAAATAGGTTGATTATGTTATTTATGTATGACACAGGTGCAGGTGTAAAACTCAAATTAATTTTTATATTCTACAAATAGCAATTATTGTTTCTAAGAAACAGGGCATGACGATTCAAGTTCGTTTTTCTCGGGATCCCTGAAAATAAAGCAATGATGCGCAAAACTACTGCGTCGCAATAAAAGCACTAACGCTTGGAAATAGAACAAGCATTCAAAAGTAAGTTCCCCATAAACCGTGACCACAAGTACTTACTTCCTAAGTCATAAAAGCAGTTATAGTACAGTGCAACTTTACCGTTCCTCTCCTCAGTTCCAATGAACGTGCTGGTTTTTAATTAAAACCGAAGTCGAAATGAAAAAGTCGGTACGATGCCTTACTTCGCCGTCATTAGAGCCGCCCTCATTCCAATCTGAATCCGATATCAGACTGTGATACAAGAAACTTTAAAACAAGTACAATTCATTAGACTTGCAATAAAGGCATCGCTTACTCGGCCGTTAAGAAAGGACTGTTGTAAAACGCGCACCAACTTATTGAAACTCGGTTCTCGAATCAATTCGAATGAGTGTTTTACACTTTCCATGGGTTCGAATGGAATGAAAAGGGGTTCTATTTGCCAATTATTCAAATGGACGTCTGCAATTCTAAAAGGATAAAAATGTAACACGATTCTGTAAATATTCTGACGCGATCTGAATTAGAACGAGTCCCTAAAGGATTTCGACCTGAAAGTATCGAATTTACTTATGTTAATCTTACGTCACCCCGAGGAGAAGTCTGTTGCGGCACTAATTAACTTACAATGAATTTTGTAGAACAAATACTCTTTGGCATTTTGGCCTTATCCTTTGTTTAACAAGATCGTTGCTGTTAATCATTGTGTTGCGCGTAAGTTATTAACAACATACACCGCACTTTTTTTTTATAAACGTGTCCCGCACTAGTATTTTCTCCTGCATCGTGGGTACTTTTATAGACACAAATTCTCACATACAAAAACGCCCAGAACCGGAACAATTATTTGTAGATCATACAAATATTTTCTCCCAGTGGATATCAAACCCACAACACATAGCGCAGAAGCCGATTGCTCAGCAGCTACGCCATACGTGTCACCAAGTTACACAACAAGTGGCACAATGGTTACGAATACTGCAGAAATAAAACATAATCATCCTTCTGGCGCAGTCGGGTAATAAAAAATAATCACCGTATTCCCCATCAAGTCCGCCTCGTGAGCACCTCAGAGCCCTATCTTCGGCGAAAAGTCAACGTCATAATTAAATAACCTTATATTCACATTAAACCTCTCTCAAAGGAACCGACGCAGCTGCGACGAGACTAAACAAAATTATATCGTTAGGCTTGGCGCGAAGATGATTTAGTTAAACCGATAACCGGGTTACCGGTTACTAACCTTACGCAAGGAGCTAATAAACCGGTAATAAATAAAAAAACCGGTAATAAAAGTACTTTTAGTACCGTTGTTAGTGAAGACTCACGTTATATACCACCGTACCTGTATTCCCCGAAGGGTTAGACAGAGATGCAATGTAGCATGTATTAGTACACCCAAAGTTCCACGGTACGTTTTAGTCGTATTTAATAGGGGCGAGCATATTGCCACAGATAAAGAAATTATTATTTCAAAAATTATTATTTTAGAAATTATAATTAGATGGTCAGGCATTATTTTGATTCTTGCATTGATTGTTGAAATGGTAACGACAGAAATAAGTATCTATTGCATATTATACATAAATAATATAATACACACGACTAGCCGTGTGTATATGTTGACTGCGAAAGTTTGCACTTTGCCTTGTGAAACTAATATTTTAAAGTCAGTACTTACCACGCCTAACCGTATACTTAACTATATTTAATGTCCTAAGTGTTATGGATAGTTAGATACTAGAACTTTACGGTAACAGTTAGTCGTGACCTATATCCAAGCCAACTGAATCCTAATTAATTGATGCCATAATTTTAAACGGTTTTTGGCAACGGGAAGTGCTAATAGATACTCACATAACTTAATGGATTTGGATAAAGTTGAATTTGGATCGAAACGAATGAACATATTGGTCTCACTTTTTTATACTCACTTGTACATGAGATATTTTTTTTGAGATGGCGTATGAAGTCTGCCATCCCTTAAAAGGCCAGCGTGTTGAATACTTCAACGACGGCCAAGATGAATACCTGGAGACCAATACAGTAGATTTTGCATTGTGTCTATAATACTTAAAACTTGAGTATGTAGTATAGTAAGGTCTCTCTCTCTCTTTCAGGGTGCTACAAAAAACCTATATAATAAGAAATCAACTTATATTTGAAATATTATCTCATTCATTATATTAATGAATGAGATAATATGAATATTAGTCATTGAAATGAAACTACTTTTTACGGATTTTATCGTGTTTTATTGATATTAGATATATAATTTCGAGTGTTTCGAACGTTTCGGAATCATTTAATTCTCCCATAGTCCTCAGAAAACAGATTTGGTATATCTATACAAAATTCGTAAATGTCAGAAATCATGGCCGCAGTTTCAGACCCTTTTAAAGCTGTCAGTTTAGAACTGTGTGAGTGAGTGACTGGGTTGGATATCAATTACCGTTAGTGGCTTCTACTTGACTAATTGTTTGGTACCTAATGTTAGTAATGTGTTTGCCATGCCAAAGTGCTCACGTATCTGATGGGTAGAGACGGATAGTGTTACATCGTGTATACCTCAATGATTGATTATTAACGTCTATCTAATCTATATCGGGCACAATCAATCTATGTAAATATAATATTATGTTTCTACCGTCTCATTAGTCATCGTGGTTTCAGTCGTGGTAACCTACAACGTTCAATTCTTAGGATGAGCAAATTGTTAACGCAAATCCTCATTAACACTTTGCTACTCACCAACTCCGAGTAGGATTTATATCCGCCTATAGTGTTTCCCCTATTACCTATACGGAACCATAAAAAATACCGTTGAACTTTGGATGGACAGCTATAATAACAGCTCCGTCGTACCTTTCAGGGTAAAGGATGGTGTTTTACCTTTTTCTCTAAGCTAAAGTAAAGAACAAAAAAACTGATGTTTTCAGTTATTTTCTAAAATCCTAACACAAAATACAAAGAAAAAGATCCAATCAAATCAACATAAAATATTTGAAAGCAAAAAGAAACAGTTGTACGTAAAATATACGGATCCATTCGGATATCCGGGAAATATAATAGAGCGAAGCGAGCAAGGCCAAAAAAAGTGAATAATGGTTTCACCTTATCTTCGCAAACCTCCTTTGCTCGTACAGATGTTCGTAATCCATCAAAATACCATTTCCAAGACGGTGTTTTGTTGCAAACTTTAAATAAAAGGTACTCACAGACAATCCCTGAAAAAACGATCTTAGTAGGTATAAAAGTATTAGAAAATGTAAGGGTACGTTTTCAGTAACATCCATTTAAAAAAAATGTGTTCTATAATTTATGCATAAGCCAGCCGAATCCCCGCGTAATCGCGTAGCTTTTACTAAGAACCAAACGTATCGGTAATCCTACTTTTGAATAAGTAATGCTTTTTTGTTCCTGCACACTGAATAATTTTGACCCTAGTCTTGCCATGTCTAAGGAGAAGCACGCTACTGTCTTTTCGGTTTTTGGCTTCTAGATAGGTATGTGTCACACATAATGGAACATACAAAAGCTGTTTGGAGTCGTTCAAGGTTTGATAACTGGCCACGTGCAACATTAAATTGTATGACCAAGCGTGCTAGGTGTGCGGCGTGAGCATGATAAAAAATGAAATGTGGAATGCGCTTTGCGAGTCGGTCTTCCCCGATAGATATAAACTGGGTGCCTTTAAATCACGGGTGAATCGGTTTCTTCTAGGCAGGCACGCTCGTAGATCGCAGTGTCGCTTAACATCAGGCGAACTTGCGGTCAAGCGTAAGTCTATCAGAACTTAAAAAAGACTTACAAAACTAACGCATGATAAAATTGGACTTAAAGACACTTTTATCATTGAATGCGTACCGCAGAGATGTGGAATGCGCTTCGCGAGTGGTTCTTCCCCGTTGCGTCTTGGAATGTCCACTTAAATTGATGTCGCTTTTTCGCGCTTGGTCGTCTGATAGTAAAACGAATAAGGGCGAATAAGATCGTGGAGATCTGATGCACACTCTCCGAAATGTATAATGATTACGACCCACGGTAATGACGATCCGTATTCCATCGCCATAGGGGTGACTGAATACAACTGTATCTATCTGAGGTATAGCTTAAAGTTTTGTCTATGAACAAAAGACTTGGAAACATGGTGACAGTCTGTGATAATTCAATGATAAAAGTCATCTCATGTGAATATTTTATTTGCACGTACAGGCAAAAGCAAAACCGAAACTCTTCCTTCACTTGATTTAAATACAATCATATTTTATGACGATAACTGTACTTTGTTATGAGTTCGCCTCAAAAGGAAAAATAAATCTGTATAATGTGTTTGTGATGTCATGTCGATGAAAATGTACATAATATTTACCACGTTCCAACGCTTTATGTAATTCCGAACAAAGCTGTTTTGAAGAAACAACTCCACAACTTGCCATGCACTTAGCAGCACTTTGGAATTTCACAAATTGTTAAGTTTAAAAGTTTAAAAACGTTTCGGATAATTTATTCTCCGTTTGAATATTTCCAAAGAGGTTCAATCCTCTTGGCATTAATTAATTAATTATGCATAATTTTTACGTAGAGTGGCCCGTGACTTTATATTAAGTTCTATGCTGTTCCTTCAGCCTTATTATGTGAGATCTAAGCATACCAGTACACCATGGGTTACATTAGGACACCACCAACTTCGACTTATTATTATATAATAGATACGATTGAATGTTGAGATTGAGAGAATGAATGAAGGACGATTCACGAAAGTAATATAGGTAAGGCTAATGTCAGCGGCAGCGTCAGAAGAGGTCGCCCTAGAAGAACACACTGATCTTCACAGATCGGTGTGTTCTTCTAGGGTAAGCCCTGCGCGGAACACAAGCGTGATTTTTTAGTGTAGCGTAGTCTATCGGACGGGACGCTCTAAGTGCACCATGGACATGCACATTCGGTTATCTTTCTACTGAACTAATTCCAGGACTTCAGTACATCAGTGTAAACAGTGCATGCACTATAATGCACTGATAGCCTAGTATAATGACCATTGGACTGACAACTTAAAAAACTTGAGTTCAAATTCAAGGCAAGCATCTTTGACTTTTCGTATTCATGTGCGTATTAATAGTAAATTATTATAACGCGCTTAAACGGTGAAAGAAAACACTTTAAGGAAACCTGCACGACTGAGGGATTTTCTAAACCGCTTGTGAAGTCTGCCAACTCGCACTATACCAACGAGATGAACTATAGCCTAATCCGTTTCATTCTAAGAGGAGACAATTGTAGGTATTATAAGTGTATGTATGCCTCATTAGCCTAGTGGTTCTGAGTGCGACTGCTACGCTAGAGGTAAGAGAGGTCTTGGGTTCGATTCCCAGGTCGAGCAAAGTGTTATTGGGTTTTTCTATGAAAATCCCAGTAGAAGCTCGGAGTTTGGAATATGTGACTGGCTAATGGCAATAGGCTCGCCCCCTATTACATTGGACCTAAACATCCCGGCGATGTGTATATTAGTACGCCTCTGCTTTACCCTTCGGGGAATACAGGCGTGATGGTATAATGGTATGTATAAGTGTAAACAATAAGTTGCCACGTTACATTTAATGATTTATTTATAACCCAGGGCACTCAATCAAATTGGTAATAAGCAAAAGTTTCATCGTTCAAAATAGCACGTTCAATGGCTCCATATTTTATTTACGAGTTAATTAAGTTACAAAGTGTTGTTTTAAAACTGAAGTTCATAAATAAAACTGACTCCGCAAGTTACGAATGAGTGTTTAAGTTTTCTTTGAATGTATATTTCTTGGAATACAAGTTATGCAGACTTATGCGTAGAATGCAGACTTAAGGAACTGTAGAAAAGTAGTTCGCAATTTGTTCCGGCGAAACACTCCATCTTTGTGACTATTTTCATTAAACTTTACCAACGACATTACAATGCATGGTCATATACAGGCTGTATATTGAGTTGAATATTGAACATGCTAAAAGGTGTCGTACACATCTCACATTTAAATACAAGTTACATTAGCAAAATAAAAGCGCTGTTTGCATATCGACCGGACCGTTCAAATATAGTTCTGTAACTACGACTGGCTTTCAATACCTATCAGTAATTGCATACTCATGTTGTTTTTTAAAAAAAGAATCGCTCCGAATTGGTAAAGCAGAAATCCGATTTGTATTTTTGGTGTGAAAACGAAGTTTGAATATAGATTGACATTCGGTTTGTGGTTTCGTTGAAATTATTCGACGCGACAGGGGCTAACGAGAAACATCAGACTACTCCGAACGAAATTCAATTACACTCAATATTGTTTTTGATTTTTGTTGCCATGTCTATTGACTTTGCACTTTGTCTATGGGTCGATGTTCAAAGATGAAACAGTGAAGAATTGGAATATTTTAAATATATCTTATTGGCATAATGGACGAACTATTTAGCCGTGGTAAATCAAACCAAAACAAAATATGATATATTTCCTCTCTCATTATTCCTAAGAGCTACGGCAATGCTGCGGCAGCCCTAGGTTCGATACCTAAGGTCATGGCCATGTTAAGCGTGCACATACCTTTACCTACTTTTAAAAAAATTGTCAAAGAGCATTATCTGTCGCTGTAGGTAGTTGACAGGCTCGCCCCCTATTAGGTACATGGGACTAACCTAACCTAACATAACCCTTCGGCGAATACGGACGTGATGGCATGTTATGTAATTTTTTCTTTATGTAATAAGTATATAGTCTTGTATATAGATACCATCGGAACAGCAACTGCTTCGTAATGTGCAAGTTAGAACCACATAATATGATGTAGGTAGGTTTGTAATGCCATTTCTTGTGATTACAGACATTAGTCTGTAATGGAGTCATTTCACTATAATTTGAATTCATCGTGAATAGGCGTGGTTTGAGTGAAAAGTGGTGTCATTATAGAGCATTGAATTAATGGTTTGTCTGTTCGTGTATCACTTTTAAAGGGTTTCGTTGAGATATGAAAATTAAAATTTATAAATACACACCCTAATTTGAATTCTTAGGCGCAGTTAGTCTGTTAAGTGACTTTCATTCTGAATACCTAGATGTAGTACCTATATAAAATCATAAAGAACTAGTCCTTTCCCGCAGTTTCACTTGTACTCCAAAATTCTTCATTCTGTCGAGCTACACAATGATTGATGCATTCTTCCCGACTGGTGTACTCATACCACTATGGCGCTTTCTTCAAAAGGCCATCTCAGAAATTGCACTGCCATATAACACTCACATAATATTGTGTCTACTACTATGTCTGGACCTTAAAAGAGACCATGTTTCTCTAAGTTTGTTTCACCATTTCTTCTCAGAGGTCACCAGTTAGAAAATGCTGGCGCCATCTAGTTTAAAAAAATCGTTTATAGGTACTTTTAAGTGTCTTTAATAAAAAAGTAGAAGTAGTAGAAATAATGTGGCATTTATACTAGTATGAATCATATACTTACCGAAATCTGTTTACTACGATTTTGAAAAACGTAAAAGGGAAGAAGGAACGGAATAAAACCAGAAAATGTGGAAAATATACTCACTGAAATGTGGAAAATATAAAAACTGCCTCATTAGCCAAGTGGTCCCGAGTGCGACTGCTAAGCTAGAGGTCTTGGGTTCGATTCCCAGGTCGAGCAAAGTGTTATTGGGTTTTTCTATGAAATTCCCAGTAGCAGCTCGGAGTTAGGAATTTGTGCCCGGTTAATGGCAATAGGCTCGCCCCCTATTACATGGGACCTAAACATACCGGCGAACTGTGGGTGTACATTAGTACGCCTCTGTCTAACCCTTCGGGGAATACAGGCGTGATGGTATGTTATGTTATAAATGTGGAAAATAATTTCCTTAATCGAAGTGGTAACTTGAAATTACACTACTTTTTCGTTGCTGGTATTAAATTTTTTTTCTTGTAAAGTCTTAGTTCAAAGTACCTTCCTGAATTATTATACGGGCTGTATAATTGTTAATAGAAACTTTATTTATATACCTAATTGGTGGTTTCATTCGGTTTTCTAATAAATGACTAAAAATATTTTGTTAAAGAAACTGTGCAAAGCCAAATCCTTTACTCAATAAACACCCTTATAGACTATAAAATATGAATGAATGTCTCTAATCACAAAACGCTGACGTGCCTACAACACAAATTTGGGGCGTATCTTCTAGAGTGATGGCTGTAGTTCCTTTCACTTTTATTCGGTAAACGATGTCATTAATTAAAAGTTAGGCGATTAGCGCCAAGGCTCGATGCTTTTTACAGAAGGCTTTTTACAATTTTATTATAGTAGAGATAAAGCAGGTTTCAATCAAAGATGGATGGCTTCCGGATGGCTACTGATAATTTACTACCAATAGGTAAGGAACCCCATTTTAAAAGGCCTTATTGAGTTACTCCTCTGCAAATCAATTAAAGTGTATCAACCACAGTAGAGGTCCCAAAATTTCCACTATGAGTTCGCATAGGATTTGAATATAATCCTTTATTAACATTGCTACTTTGTTGACCATTCATAGTATGATTCGTGCCTATAAATACACACACACCTAGACATTATTGTACCTAAATGAATTCAAAACGATTTGATTCGTCAAAAGTGGCCATATTACCCTCTCAGATTTTAATATGAATATTAATCATAACATAACATACCATCACGCCTGTATTCCCCAAAGGGTTAGGCAGACAGTACAGACACAGCTTTTTACAATTTTATAATAGTAAGATATCTATGCCTAATATCATTATTATGTATAACATTGATCGACAAATCCTGATATTACGTATCAACAAAAGTATAGTTCGAATTTCAAATTTGAAATAAGAAGCCTTAACTTTACTCTATTCCCACTTGAGCGTAAAAGTTTACCAAATAATATGAAACGTTTGTAAAATATTAAAAGACCATTTCTCATTTCGATCAAACGAAGCAGTAATCCCGAAAATAACGGCAGAAATATTCGGTACGCAATCTCATTGAGTGTGTCCCGACATGTTTCAAGGCATCGGGTATTTATTGGATCATGAATTAGTAAAGTTGTAAACTGGGGCAGCCACAGCTGGAAGCTACGAGATAGTTTCCGAAGGTCCCATCCAGTTTTTTTACCCATCCATGTGACATATGGCGGTGCTTAACCCTCCAAACTACGGTAATTTCCAGGATCCAATTCAAGGATTGAAATAGAGACTCGTCGCCAATGTAGTACATAATGGAATCGTTCGCGCGAATTTCGTGTTAACCCACTTTTTTGTATAAAGCTTTGTGTTTTAGGACGTGTATTGATATTTGCTTAATAAGTAAGCAAAGACATTTTACCTAATTTAACGAGCATCGGACTGAACGTATAGCTCTTGCTCATTAGAGACATTTACAATTACTGATTTCGGTATAAATCATGTCATCTACGACTTCTACGATAATACTCGTACAAGTACCAATCACAACCACCTTTTTCAATATTATCTATATCTTTACTAACATTATAGAGAGGAAATATTTGTATGTATATGTGATTCGGAGTCGTTCATATACCCTAACCCACATGTTTTTTTTAATATCTTCATGTACAGACGCGGCTTTTTACAATTTTATTATAGTAGAGATAAAGCAGGTTTCAATCAAAGATGGATGGCTTCCGGATGGCTACTGATAATTTACTACCAATAGGTAAGGAACCCCATTTTAAAAGGCCTTATTGAGTTACTCCTCTGCAAATCAATTAAAGTGTATCAACCACAGTAGAGGTCCCAAAATTTCCACTATGAGTTCGCATAGGATTTGAATATAATCCTTTATTAACATTGCTACTTTGTTGACCATTCATAGTATGATTCGTGCCTATAAATACACACACACCTAGACATTATTGTACCTAAATGAATTCAAAACGATTTGATTCGTCAAAAGTGGCCATATTACCCTCTCAGATTTTAATATGAATATTAATCATAACATAACATACCATCACGCCTGTATTCCCCAAAGGGTTAGGCAGAGGCATAATAACCCAACTACACCCACAGTTTGCCGGTATGTTTAGGTTCCATGTAATAGCGGGCGAGTCTATTGCCATTAACCGGCCACAAATTCCAAACTCCGAGCTGCTACTGAGAATTTCATAGAAAAAACCCAATAAAACTGCTCGACCCGGGAATTGAACCCAGGATCTCTGCGTAGCAGTCTTAGTAACCTATCTATTATATAATAATAGGTATCTAACATAAAAAAATCTATAAATCAGGTCTGAACCATAGAAAAAGAATAAAATTACACAAACGAGGAAAACGGATAAAATAATATTTAAGCATTCGATGTACTCTGTCTACGTTTACAATATAGGATTCAATATTTTCTCTTCAATACTGTCATGCCGTTATTCTAAATGTCACTTGGTGCCATATTGAATGTGACAGTTTTATTGAAACAATGTGATCCAGAAAGAATGAACTGAAATCTTTTCTATAGCATTAAAATTTGATATGATTTGGTTTGAAGAAGAAGAAGAAGATTGAAGTTGAATTTAAGTTAAGAAAAAAATTTAAGTGATCTTGTTTGAAGAAGATTTTTATACATATTATATTTACGGAAAATTAGTATACATAGACTAAGTATATCTAGATGTTTCGAGTTATTATATCTGTACATGTGAGATTTTCGTTTGTAAAGCAACCTGAATAGGTACTGGATAAAACCCTAGTGGGGTAGCCTTTATGGCTATCGATTTTTAATAGCTATGCGTTTAGATTAGCTAACTTTAAGTGCAAAAACTGTTTTGATAAACACAATATTAATTATCTACCAACATAATTTTATCGATAGATTTATCTGCACTTTTAATCAATTCTATCATTCAAATATCGATAGGTACTTAGGTCGTTTTATACCAAAATGATTTTTTCCTATTACTACCTAGTGTAGTATCGAAATTACATATGAACGGAAACTAATAAATATGAGTAGGTACCTATCTAAAGAATCACATATGTACAGGATGTACATAATGTGATTCATGTTTTCGCGCGACAAAGATTTCTTTAAAAGATAAATAACATGAACCGTGACGGATTCCAGAGAACGTCATCACAGTACACTAATACCGCATAGGCGTCAATAAAAATAGCGTTTTCGGCACTAAAAAGTGAAACAGCTGTTTCGAAGCGGCGCTCAGCACTCCTAACGAGCGTCGAATCCATTAATTATCAAAACAGAAAGGTTTTTGCTCGAAAGAGCCCGTAACTGAAGACCGCAATTAAGTACAGGGAATAAATAAATTTAAAACGGCATCACGCCAGGAAACATAATCTGTGTTTGATTAATGACGGACCATAGAACCTTCAGATGTCTCAAGAATAGGGCGAACGTAGACTGTTTATTAAGAATGAAGATTATCTGGAAAGGACGGGATATTAAAAATAAGTTTGCAAAGTAAACTTGTGATACCTAGTGAATGGCCAAAAATTTAAGAAATAGACAAAAATGGTCTATGCCGTCTTAAACTCGAGACACTTTTCTTGTTCCCCAAAATGCTGTGTCCTGTTTGGTCAATAACCGATAATTGAATTTATCGATAGGTGTTGTCAAAGTCAAAGTCAAATGTTTTATTTCAATTAGACCAGTAATACAGGTACTTTTGAATTGTTTAAAACTACTTAGGTGCGCGGTTCCAAATAGTGGGTCTTATGGAGAAGAACTGGCAAGAAACTCCTTTCAACAAAGATTATAACATTGAATTTTTTTACAATTTAGTTGCAAAAAAGATTACGTTGAATCCTCTAAGGCTGTAATAGGACGTAGTATAGCGAAAGTTTTTCAGTTGTGAGAGAGATGTTATTCTACAAATTAAATAGCGCATCCCTTTCTCACAACTTAAAAATGATCGCAATAAAACGCCATAGTATGGCTACAGTTTTGTAGGTATCTAGTGCGAAGACAGCATGCCAGAAGAAACTTCTAGAACATGGTCGTAAGATGCCTACGGAGTGTGCTTACTCTAGAAGATGCCTCTTACACCTTACCGTCAATCTATGCCAGGCGGTAATAGCCATTTCCATCTTAATGCCATAACAGAACGTGTGAAAGAATAATCGTTTCATTTAGACGCGAGATAAAATGCGTAGTCAAGTGTAATAACAAGCAACCATCTGGCGATGTCTACCACTTAGCTCTCTGATTACAAACAACAGAACATTAATTATGTTTTTGCTTCGGAAGATACTGAAGTAATTTACGTGCCCCGCTTTTTCGGAGAAATAAATGTTTGTAATAAGTCTGCGGTACGGCTCTGGCTTATACTTGTTTGTATAGATATCAGGCAATGATATCGGTGAATTCTATACGTCATCTTCTATTTAAGACTGATCTTTGGACCAGAAATGTCAGACATTGTGGCAATGCTGCCAGTCTTCTAGCGAATAGCGATGTGAGTGAGTTTTAAGTACCCTGTATTATAAAGTTATTTTAGTGAAGGAAAAATTCGACTCGCAGGCAGGATTCGAACCTGCGTCTTCTGGTTTGATACACTAGACGCTATGACCACTAAGCCACCGCGAGTCCTACCTGCCATGTCGAAATTTGCCTTCACATTCTGAACTTACGTCTTAAAGGTGACGTCGTGAATTTGCTTGTCAATAGATGTTACTGACGAAGGCAAATTTCGACATGGCAGGTAGGACTCGCGGTGGCTTAGTGGTCATAGCGTCTGGTGTATCAAACCAGAAGACGCAGGTTCGAATCCTGCCTACGAGTCGAATTTTTCCTTCACTAAAATAACTTTATAATCTTAGCATGAAAAATGCAAAAAAATCACAAAAAGATACCCTGTATTATACCTATTATCTTACATGCCATAGCATGGTTATCCAGATTTAGTTATATTTTCTTTTGGAAGGAACCCACATCCACATTAGTAGAAAACAATTGTACACAGAATAAAAACATTGTAAACATCAATTACTTAGGAGTATCTATTAAATTTCTTGCCGGCTCTTTTCAGTAAGACCTACTATTTGGAACCGTGTGAGTAGTTTTTGATATTACAAAAGTACATAATATTAGTCTAATTAAAATTAAAAAAAATGTTCAAGTGTGTTTTGGTTTTTTATACTGTTTTAGTTTTCTTAATTTTAAGTTTTGATACACGAAATGAAAGACGAAAGGAATCTATTAGGCAAAAAAACTCGCAAAAAGCAAGTGCGTAGCAAGTGGTGGTCTATAGTTTCTGCCTACCCTTGCGGGAGAAAAGCAGGCAAGGAAAGTATGTACTTATGTATTTTAAAAGATACCTCCCGCACTAGCGAATAAGTCATATTATCTATTGAAACTTCGAGAGATACAAAATGGTTATCGTTCTGAAATCTAAAGTGATACTACCGTAGTTATGTGGGCTTCAATGTAAGCTAGTCGTATCTATATTGGTTGGCTGACCACATAATAATTAAGAAAGTAAGTAGGTACTTCAGAAGAGTCATCCTTCATTGGGTATCTGAGACGGCCTACAATGTGAAGATAAAGTCGTCACAGAGATAACGTGACCTTTATAGCCATTTTATTAGTGTTTTCCGAGAAAAACATTACAGTTACTTTTCTGTGCGTAATTTATGAGTTAGTTAAATTGGCTTCGGCATCTTTAATCTTTTATTGTTCGTCATATGTCTTTACGACTGCGTAGTATTCGTAAGCTCGACTACTACATTATGGTCCTGGGATCGGTTTCCAGATCGAGCATAATGTTATTGAGGTTTTTTACAAAATTCTCAGTAGACAGCTCGGAGTTTGGATTTGTTCCTGGTTAATGGCACTAGGGTCAAGCGAATTGCGGGTGTACATTAAGTACACGTCCTGAACACAGTACCTCGAGCGTAGCAGTCACACTAACATCCCTTAATGTAATTTTTTTTGGTTGGAGAAAATTCCTGGCGCATACGACACCTTTGGGGAAAGGTGAAGTTATGTTATCGCACCCACTAAAAACTCCATTTCTGCCTACGGCCGCTTTCAAGGAGGGGCCACGAGAACTGCTACGCATTACTTTCGCGACCCCTTCAGCGGTGGACCTGTATGTCAGCCTCCTTCTTATAACCTGTGTCAAACCCCCTCTCTACAGACACCGTGCTATGCGGGTAGTATGATGCCCGGTCAACCACCCGTTGGACACTAACGCCCCTAGACTAACGAGGCAGCAAATTATTAAAATTTTCACGTAAACGTTGCTGAGTGATCTTCCAAACCCAAATTCTTACGTAAAATAGAATTAAAATTCCAAGTATTTAATGATGACGCAAATAAATTGTTCAAAGAAGAAGCCAATCGCTTAGCCACTCGTCCAATCGTCGGAGTTATTTCGTGATTCGGTCAACAGTTCATAAATGTGTTCGATCTTAGAGCGAAGCGCAAATTGAAGCATTCCCCAGACCAGCTCATACTCGCCACGCGCACTAAATTGGAATGCCAATCATTGTTCTCCCAAGGACCTTACCGTCCACAATAACGGTCTGTGTGGACCTGTGGTCTTTTGAAATTATATAGAACAGGTTATAGATATTATTTTAATTAAGTCTTTACTTTTACTTGAATATTTCATTTTCTCTACTATTATAAAATTGTAAAAAAGCTGTGTCAAAAAGGTTAGGGTATATAAAGGTCTGTTTCTTACGGTATGGCGCAAAAATGACTGAATAGATTTTAATTTTGTTATCACTGTTGGAAAGTATATTTATGCTCCACCTAAAAACTGGTCAATTTCTTATCTCAAATAACTAAACGGATCCTGATCTCAGGAATCCTGAGATACAGCTTGACCTCTCTTATGTATAAAGACCCATACAAAGAAGAAATCATCACTGTTGGTTTTTACACTGGGTGAGTACACTGTCAAAATGTAGATTAAAATGTATTTAAAGATAATACCTTATTGTTTATTGACTCTAATAAACAATAAGGTATTATATCTTTAATCCTAATAGCTTCAGATGAGCGAAACCGCGGGAAAAACTTTATACTTACAAGATTTATGGCAACGATGGTGAAATATATAAAAAGTAATAACAATGAACTCAATCCATATTATACGGGACCTAAACATACGCGCGAACCAAAAACAGAAGCATTTTATATTCAACTAGCTTCTGCCCACGGCTTCGCCCCCGTGGAATTTGGTCTGTCATCACATCCCACAGGAACGGGATAAAAAGTATCCTATGTCTGTCTCCTGTTTCTAAGCTACCTCACCACCAATTTTCAGCCAAATCGGTTCTGCCGTTCTTGAGTTATAAATGGTGTAACTAACACGACTTTCTTTTATATATATATATAGATTAACTATTTACTAGTTGTATAAACAAATGGCTAAGAACTGTAAGGAAGGAGAAACTTTTAACTAGGCACTTTTTAATACCCTCACTTTGCGAAACCGAGCGATCTCAGTCAATTATCTAAACCGTTGAAGAAGTAATAATTTTTCATTCATTCCAAATTTAAATCGGTCGACGTTAATCTCGGAGTGAGCATTCAGCAGAATGAAAATCGAATCGTCATTCGAGGGACTGATTTCATTGCTTAATCAGATTTTTAACCGAAGCTTAGTCCTAACAATGGCTTTGTAAAACGTATTGAGTTTAATAGAAAGCTCGATGTTAATTAAAACAAATCACTCGTTAATCTGTAACGAGATCTTTAGAGAGTGGCGTCTATTCAAGTTCCTTAGTAAAGCAGTTAATTAAGAAGTTTAGTTTGCATCCAGGAAATTTGTTGCTGAGGTACTAAGGTATAAATCCTTAATAATACAAGCAAAGTTGAGATAGTATGTTAGGGCAAGTGTTGAAGACTTTAATTTACATAACTTTACACGTAGTGTTACTGTACTGTAATTAAGTACATAAGCGCTTAATAAGTCAGTATATGCCTGTGTGGATTCACAATCCGCGTAGTTGTCAATGTATCGGCTTCAGCACCGTGGATCATAAGTTCGGTTCCCTCAACGGAACAATATTTTGTGTCTAGGTGTCAGTCACAAAACGAAAAAAAGCAATGTTTTCATAAAGAAATACCCATCCACAGCCTGACCGCGGTAAGCAGTCGCATTATCCCGCAATCCTATTATATTTATTTAGTGGAAACCTGTACAACGCCAAAGTACAAAACAAGCAAATCCAACATTACCTTGGAGAATTCAAAACGTAATTTCAGAACGGATGATATGATTATAATATAACTTTATAGCAACTTGTTAACAAGATCATTATGGAGTCTATCGTAAATCACGCGCCGTTTCCAAAGCAAAAGGAAGCGCGATAAAGCGGGAACGCTTTCTTGCGAGTAAATTGCCATACATACTTCAGTATTATTGCGTTTTAAAGATCTTGTCGGCTTGATTTGTGTTGTTGGCGAAATGATGAGCAAAGAGGCTATAGATTATAGACTAACCGTTTCATATCAAAATAGTTTAAGAGCCAACTGGCAACCCGTAACAATTATCCTAATTATATTGCCATAATGACAGCCTTTAAAGTGGCATAATACCATTGAATTTTGACAACCCATAGTACGAATAGCATTGTATAGCTTGTATTTTAAGGACATTTTGAAGAAAATATTCCGTCATATTAAGCGATATCTGTGCCCCACTTTTTCTTTTTGCTCGGCTCCTAAGAGTTGTGTGATGATATTACGTACCTACGTGATGGTAAAAAGCCTAGCCGTCCTACAACCTTCTTCAAATAGATTTTTTAAATCCGTCTGATAGTTCCAGGGATTAACGCGTTCTAACACAAAATGAAGAGTTATTTGTTTGTACGCGCTTATCTTTGGAACTACTTGTTGGACTTAAAAAACTTTATTGTATTAATATAGATAAGTTTAGGAAGAAAATAATCGTTTCGCATATAGCAATACTAGCCTTATGGCCTGGTTGTCCCGAGATTGAGCATGACCTATTAGAACTGGTTCGATATCTACTGTACTGTGTACTCCTAAGGGCATACTATAGAAGGAATGCTAATAATGCATCGTTATTAATAAATGTAAGGCCAAGGATACATACATCATACCACTATCTTAAACAAATAATTCTTATATCGTCTAGCTACACAAAATAGTATATGGTAGCTATAGCCTAAGATAAAAGCAAAAGATCATCAAACGTTCACGTTCATAAATAAATAGGTCTATCCGAACCAATTACTTTAAGCGGGTCTCATTATCGCCGGACCGCTATCTGCACTGATAGATGACCGCAGTTCTCCGGGTGACACCCCTAATCTCCTCAATTCCCGATCCTAAAGGGTTCACCACAATCAGAACTGCGGCAATTTGGAATAATTTATTCCGTGCTAACTTCAATATTTTCATATTTTCGCCTATAAAGGTGGTCGGTGCCAATTTTATGGCTCATAAATTTTGATGATAACCCCTTTGTTTGTGGGTACTTTGCCGGATTAACGAGTGCCTATTGACAATTTGTATAACGAAGCTCTTAAGAAAATTGGCTGTAATTTATTATTGGATGTTGAAGATTGTCGATAGAGTCGATTTTACCAATTTACGTAATAGAATTTATGTGTAGGCTTACAGAAATTACGATAGCAATAGCGTCATTTTATTTTTAACAATCTGTTACCCGCGGTTTCACTCGCATCCCGAAGTATTTTTGCAACATAAGTTCAACTATATTCTTCCAAAGGATACAATCTGTCTGCATGCTAAATTTCATAGAAATCTATTTAGCGGTTTAGCTGTAAAAAGGTAAAAGACTAAAGAATCCTAAATATTAATTTGCATAGGTTGCATGTTTATAGATAAATCTCTGAATTGAAAAACACGTACCTACGAAATAGCAACGGCCACTAACTTTACTTTTATTTTATACCATGATTTCACTACAGAGGTGCATTTTTAGTTTTTTCATCCAAATTGCGACGAGGTTTAGGTTAATCCAGAGTGACGGGCGACTGACGTCGTGAACTTTCGAAAAAAGTTTTTTACATTCACTGCAGATGAAACTGGATTCTAATGGCTTATCTTTCAGTTCACATCTCTCGGAGAACTATCAACAGCTGGAGCAAATAAGGTCTCGATTATGCGACATCATTCGTCCTCGCATTACCTCTTCTACTGCTATAATTTCGGCACGAGATAAACGACGACAAAATTATTTCGTGACGCGTATTATTACCTAGCAGGTGGAGTGACGATTTACAGAAAGCAACTCGCAGTGACTAGATGACATAAGCTGACGGTCAGACCCTGTGGCGTTCATTATCAGCCACCTACTTCCAGCAGTGGACGTAGGCATAGAATGATAGAGCAGCTACGACGATTCTTTAATTTTATTAGCTCTAAGGATAAGATATTGACATTTTATATAACAGAGTAATGGATCCTCCCAGACGACAGTGATTGGTTTTAAAAATTAAAAATCAAAATATCAACTGCCTCATTAGCCAAGTGGTCCTGAGCGCGACTGCTACGCTAGAGGTCCTGGGTTCGATTCCCAGGTCGAGCAAAGTGTTATTGGGTTTTTCTATGAAATTACCAGTAGAAGCTCGGAGTTAGGAATTTGTGCCCGGTTAATGGCAATAGGCTCGCCCCCTATTACATGGGACCTAAACATACCGGCGAACTGTGGGTGTACATTAGTACGCCTCTGCCTAACCCTTCGGGGAATACAGGCGTGATGGTATGTTATGTTATGTTATGTTAAAATATCAATCAATATTTTTTTTATCAAATGCAACTAAATTCATTTATGTTGCAATTGAGTCAATTTAATTGCAATTATAGATTCGCAATAATTTTGAATCAATTATGAATAATTTTGATTGATTGATTGAAATTGTAATTGTTTTTGCCCAACACTATGTTACGAGGGGTATCAACAACGTAATTCCACTCTTTGAAAGGGTATAGGACAACAGATTCAGTTGCATTGCCCACAATAATTACAAACACACACATTTACACCACACTTCAATAATCTACAAAGTTCTTGCCCACGGTTGCACTAACTCCCAAAAGGACTAATAAGTGACTAATTTTTTTGAGACATATACCTATGTCCTTTCCTAGAATGTCATATCGTAGATAGATATGAAAAGCATATAGTTGAGGCTAATATAGACCAAAGGGAATTAAGCAACAAAGCACTTAGTTACTAAGCTATGTCGTTGGTTCACAAAATGTTGAGAAAACATTTCTTAATACTTCGGCCTAAAACATTATTCGAGATAATCCGGTAGCCCTCAATGTGAAAATTTAATTAAAGTGAAATACCTAGCGAGACTAACTTAGTCGAGACTTAATAATTATTCGAGATGCGTCTGAGTACATTAAATTACACATTTCAAAACAGAATGATAATTTTATTACAGTCAAGAGATAAGGCTGTCATTAGTCTAGTGGTCCTGAGCGCGACTGCTACGCTTGAGGTCCTGGGTTCGATTCCCAGGTCGAGCAAAGTGTTATTGGGTTTTTCTATGAAATTCCCAGTAACAGCTCGGAGTTTGTGCAATTTTGTGGAATTTGTGCCCTGTTAATGGCAACAGGCTCGCCCCCTATTACATGGGACCTAAACATACCGGCGAACTGCGGGTGTACATTAGTACGCCTCTGCCTAACCCTTCGGGGAAAACAGGCGTGATGGTATGTTATGTAAAGAGATTAGGTGGCGGTGAATTTTGTTACTGACAATTTGCAACCTAGAAAATAACTATAAAACAATAAAATGTTGTGAATATGATATAATAGAATATGTGTGAATTATTCTTATTAAACCATGTAGTTGGAAATCGATAGGACGAATTCGATAGGATTTTAAAAAAAATGTTAAGAAAAATTTGATTTAATTTACTATGGCTATGGCTAATCAAATCAAGATTAATAATTAAGTTAGTATTAACTAGTTGCTGCCCGCGGTTTCAATCGCATCCTAAAGACTGCAGAGTCTAATATATATTGGACTCTGCAGACTCTAGACGATACCAAAAATTATCTATAATTACCTTGATCAAAATTAATTTTAATAAATAATATAATAGACGTATGGATAAGAACTGATACATACATCATACCACTATCTTAAACAAATAATTCTTATATCGTCTAGCTACACAAAATAGTATATGGTAGCTATAGCCTAAGATAAAAGCAAAAGATCATCAAACGTTCACGTTCATAAATAAATAGGTCTATCCGAACCAATTACTTTAAGCGGGTCTCATTATCGCCGGACCGCTATCTGCACTGATAGATGACCGCAGTTCTATGTTATGTTAAAATATCAATCAATATTTTTTTTATCAAATGCAACTAAATTCATTTATGTTGCAATTGAGTCAATTTAATTGCAATTATAGATTCGCAATAATTTTGAATCAATTATGAATAATTTTGATTGATTGATTGAAATTGTAATTGTTTTTGCCCAACACTATGTTACGAGGGGTATCAACAACGTAATTCCACTCTTTGAAAGGGTATAGGACAACAGATTCAGTTGCATTGCCCACAATAATTACAAACACACACATTTACACCACACTTCAATAATCTACAAAGTTCTTGCCCACGGTTGCACTAACTCCCAAAAGGACTAATAAGTGACTAATTTTTTTGAGACATATACCTATGTCCTTTCCTAGAATGTCATATCGTAGATAGATATGAAAAGCATATAGTTGAGGCTAATATAGACCAAAGGGAATTAAGCAACAAAGCACTTAGTTACTAAGCTATGTCGTTGGTTCACAAAATGTTGAGAAAACATTTCTTAATACTTCGGCCTAAAACATTATTCGAGATAATCCGGTAGCCCTCAATGTGAAAATTTAATTAAAGTGAAATACCTAGCGAGACTAACTTAGTCGAGACTTAATAATTATTCGAGATGCGTCTGAGTACATTAAATTACACATTTCAAAACAGAATGATAATTTTATTACAGTCAAGAGATAAGGCTGTCATTAGTCTAGTGGTCCTGAGCGCGACTGCTACGCTTGAGGTCCTGGGTTCGATTCCCAGGTCGAGCAAAGTGTTATTGGGTTTTTCTATGAAATTCCCAGTAACAGCTCGGAGTTTGTGCAATTTTGTGGAATTTGTGCCCTGTTAATGGCAACAGGCTCGCCCCCTATTACATGGGACCTAAACATACCGGCGAACTGCGGGTGTACATTAGTACGCCTCTGCCTAACCCTTCGGGGAAAACAGGCGTGATGGTATGTTATGTAAAGAGATTAGGTGGCGGTGAATTTTGTTACTGACAATTTGCAACCTAGAAAATAACTATAAAACAATAAAATGTTGTGAATATGATATAATAGAATATGTGTGAATTATTCTTATTAAACCATGTAGTTGGAAATCGATAGGACGAATTCGATAGGATTTTAAAAAAAATGTTAAGAAAAATTTGATTTAATTTACTATGGCTATGGCTAATCAAATCAAGATTAATAATTAAGTTAGTATTAACTAGTTGCTGCCCGCGGTTTCAATCGCATCCTAAAGACTGCAGAGTCTAATATATATTGGACTCTGCAGACTCTAGACGATACCAAAAATTATCTATAATTACCTTGATCAAAATTAATTTTAATAAATAATATAATAGACGTATGGATAAGAACTGATGAAATTCAAAGCAACGTCTTAAATAAGATAATCAATCACCTAATAAGTAGGTACCACAAAAGACAAAAATAGTTGAATTCCCTGAAACGTTTTAAGAGGTTTGATTCTAAATTTATTTTTTTAATAAAATTCTCAATGTCTGTAGAAACGGAAAAATGCAGTTTAAAACGGGCGGAATCTTATTAAGGTGCCTCTTAGAGGACATCGACTAGCCTAACGTGACAAGAAATTTTTCATTAAACTGTCCCCGTTTAGTTCTCAGCGAGCAGAAAGCGCTGCTGTACTAAGAAATAATATTAATTGTTACTGCACAAAAATAAAAACGATAGCTTGGGGATGCTGTACCTGTGTGATACATTGTAGTTTTAAAAAATATTGTTTGGCGTCTTCTAAATTATATTTTATTTAGCATAATATAATTAGCACATTATTAAGCTTCCTAATTTGACAACATAATTACCATTCTAATAATTATTGATAATAATTATTTTACCCACACCCACATATTAATTACTAGCTTCTGCCCGCGACTTCGTCCGCGTAGCGTGATGATATATAGCCTATAGCCTTCCTCAATAAATGGGCTATCTAACACTGAAAGAATCTTTCAAATCGGACCAGTAGATTCTGAGATTAGCGCGTTCAAGCAAACAAACAAACTCTTCAGCTTCATATATTAGTATAGATTATTAGACACTGTTTAATATTTTGATAAAATGGTTCCTACAATGAGTGCTTCACATTTTTCTGCTATCTTTTTTGCACTTTTCCTGTATTATTAATTTAAGTTTAACACAATTGAATTGAAAGGCAATGTGTGCGATTAGATAAATGGAGTAATTCAATTTTATAACTTTACTAGGAGTACGTACGAACCGCAACGGAAGAGCGAACTTAATTAACCTTCTTATGAATTATTCGCTCTTGCAACGGCGGTAGAGTTCGCAAACCCACAGTTTTAATTATATAAAAGTTAGGCTGAAACAGATTTTCACGGAAATAACTTTAAAGTTTATTGTTCAGACGATCCAAATAGAAAACGGAGTCGTTTATTTTTTAATTTGCTGGAAAATTTTCTAGCTCCAATACTTTATGCGGTAAAAATACTACAATCGTGGATTTCTATTCCGGTTTAATAGAAGTGGTGCTTATTTTAGTCACTTGATAGGTATGATATAATTTTTTACACATACCTACCTATATACATATACTATACCCTTCTTTTTTGTGATATTGTTATTTTATAGTATGACATATGATACAATTATTGTTATATTTCAACAAAAATACCTATTCAAAGTTACAAACTTACTTCATTTAATGTTTTCTTTAAAAAACGCACTCTCGTTTTAAACGTGCGTGCGTTTTTAAACACAAATAAAAAAAATAACGCCATACTGCAATGTGTACTACAGTATTACATTATTTTATGCTGGGCCAAAAGATCTCGAAACGTAAGGAATCACGCACTAGCGTTTATTAACATCAGTTTTTATTCAGAAAATGTTGTTAGTCCGTCACAGGTCTGTGTCGTATGTACGGAATGCTGATGGGGTACATTTGCATTGCAGATATGTAGGTACGACGCTATCTAGTCCGCGTTACACACACAACGTACAGGATTTAGCACTCAGAGATTAAAGTAGCAAATTAGCATGAAACCTAAACAAGCCGACGTTACCGTAAAATGGCTTTTAACTATTTGCATAATTCAATGCACTGAGTTGTTAATAACTTTTCAACACAAAATTGGGATTAAGTGACATGGGCATTTGATTAATCCCCAATAGCATATAGGTATGCAAAGCTACCCCTTACATGAGCTCTCTACGTAGAATAAACAAACAGACAGATGAAGTTACTTTAACTACTTTACTAAATTTAAAATGATTTTCGTACCTATCTACTATGTACGAAAATAATATTATAAAAACGAAAGTTTGTTTGTTACATTTTCACGCCTTTTGAAAGCACTGATCCAATCTCAATTAATTTTGGATGGATGTGTGCAGATTAAATGGACCTTCGAGAAAGACATAGGCTAACCTTTGTTCCAAAAACCTATGCATAAGTGAGACCCTGGCTTACAGCTAGTTAATATTTTAACTAAAATTTTAAATTACACTTTTTATTATCTATTTAGTCTCATCTAAAATAGAAATACCTTATTGGTTTAATCGTTGCTGCTAAGCGTAGAATTCTAAGTGCGATTTCCAGATTCAACAAAATATTATTGTGTGTTTTCAGAAATTTTTCAGTCGCATCTGGGAGTGCGAGTAATAAAACATACCGGCGAACTATGGGTGCAAAAGTAGGTACATCTCTATGTGATCCTTCAGGGAATATAGATGTCATAACATTTAAGTAGGTAAATATAATAAGAATATATCGCTATAGCTTTGTAGTGGAGACAAAAAGACGTTTACAAAATAACAATAATTCAAAAAGCATTTTATTTATATATAGGCTTAGATTGGCCACCCTCAAGGGTAACGACAAATGAAGAGATTGAAATTCTTGCGGTATTTCGAAGATGATTGATTACAATTTCTTATTAGATGTACCTAATGATTTGTTATTAATTATCAAAGTTCTATCTACAAACAATAATTTATCTATGTTGCCGCAAAGAAGCTTACGTACAGTCGACAAAAAAAATAGGTATTATATGCAACGAATGATATCTTCGTCTTGACATACATTTCGTTATAAATAATTACTTAATATCCACCATCCATTGTGTACCTATTAACAACCAAATGGACACTTGAACTTGTTGAATGTTATTAAATCGTGTTGCAAAACATTAGCTCTACAGTAGTTGAATAGAAATTTAAGAAGTTTGTAATCTCATCGTAATATGAAACGTCTCTTAATAATAATACAAAACGTAAAACACAAATGTATCAGTCCTCCGATCATGAGATACTTGCAGCATGTCCTAACTTCTATACACAGTTCAATACAATAAAGTGGTCACGATTTCTACTGAAATGTATTTTCTATGTAAATAGGTACTGGCTGGTACATCATGACACACAATCTTTGTCGTTCACAACACAGATGTCGTTAGTTTCCTGTACACCTTACTCTTTTGTCAACTGTACCTACGTGAGAATTGCCAGATGTACCTTCATCGTAAGTAACACCTCACCTTCCGTGCAGAGCTGATTATTTGCCCCTACAAAAAGCTTTGTTTACCATTCCTTTGGTTGTTCCAGACCTATCCCTTTTGCGGGAATTTTAAGCAGTTAAGTAACCCTAAGACGATTACTTAAAGGATGTGAAACTTTTCAATACTTGTTATTTGATAGTGATGTCCTTGAAGCCTATGTAAACAAAAGTAATGTTAGTACTTAAAGTTATGTTAGTTTCGCAGCTTTAAAGTGTGCGAAAATATACCATACAATTTCGCAATTATAGCGCCTCCACGATTGGTATTTATACGTAATACCAAGTAGATTCATACATACCTTATCTTATCTTGTGTGGGGCCGAGGCAGCAATGCCTCAGAGCACTTCGACCCAGTGGGATCTTTTGTGCTTCCCCTAGATACCTAATCCTCATCCTCCCCCAGTTCTTCAAACAGCACTTCCATAAGCTTTATAATGAGGCCTGGGGTATGAGTCTGTAGTCCTCTGGTCTTGGATAACCCTGCCCCAAGCTTCATAACATACCTGCATGTATGTATAATTTTTTGACATTATTTTTAGTGTTCCGGTCGGAGGTCTTAACTACCCTCATAAAATAGCAATGACATGATTTTACTACTTTCAGCCGGATGGGATGCCGTATTTTCATTCAAATGGTCCTCGTCATTGCACCATAAACGCTTCGATCCCCTTTATTGACCTCGGGGCCGATCTTGTTAGTATCCACCACTTACGAGGTAATGGATTTTCTTTCACACGGTTGCATTAGGCCTATTTATTTCAAATCCCATCGGTTCAACACGAACGTTAGCGATCAATTTCTCGCTAAATGGGCATTAAAGCACCATTCGCGAAAACTTTCCGCTAAGTTACGAGCTATGCGTATTCGTTGAAGCGATTTACAAAATTGCTCTTATATCCAAGTTTCAAGTTCTTGCGGGATACCTGGCTCAACTTCACTAGCTATGCCCAAGAATAATGCTCAATATTTGGAGAAGTTCACAACTTTTACGCAATCGCGAAAAACTTGTTTGTTGTTCGACTGGCTAACAGCTCATTATTCGATCTACAACTTTGAAAATGCTTTCGTTCGCTCTGTTAAAAGTAGGTTGCAAAAAATCTCGTCTAATACAGAGTTTAATAAAACATTCAACATATTTCAGAAATAAATTACTAGTAGAAGATCCGATCCGGATCCAGTCGTTTGTTTGTCGTTGTTGATTCAAGACTTTATTGCCATTATCTGACCTGTGTTAATTTGTGGCTGGCTGTTTTTCTTTACGGTTTCTTTATAAAAAGTTGTAACATTGTTGGAGTTTCCGAAAAAGGAATAACAAGCACCAATGTAAGTTGAAATACGAGTTTCAGTGAGATTCCACTTTATCAGTTATGTATTGAGATGTAGTGGGGTTCAACGTATGTTGGACGATTGTCACACGAAATTACAGGACCTACACCTATATTGCCGAGGGTACATGATTAGATGCGTACTAAAATGGTGTGTGTTGTTCTCTACGAAGGATCCATCTCAAGCATTATTGTTGTAACTGTAAATGAGATTAGGTTTTCTTATAACTTTTCCTTCGTGAGACATAACTAAACAAGATACAGGGTGGAGCTACATTATGACACGTTTATGTTACATTACAATTTTTCTCGTGGGAGAGCCATGCTTCGGCACCAATCGGCTGGCTCGACCGGAATGATACCACGACTTCACAGAAAACCGGCGTGAAACAACACTATTACGTTGTGTTTCGCTGAGTGAGTGAGGATACCGGAGGCCCAAACCCTTCTAAAAGGCGGGCACCGCACTTGCAACTCCTCTGGTGTTGAGAATGTCCATGGACGGCGGAAATCGCTTACCATTAGGTGATCCGCCAAGTCGTCTGGCCCCCTATCCCATAAAAAAAACGTTCTGTGATGCTACGGGAGAGAGCGAAATAAAAATATACATGCTATAAAGATGTAGGTAGCAGTCTTCATGATTCTCTAATAGTCCTACCACAATGTGTAGAGAGATAGGCAGCATATCTTCAGACTTCATCCACCGACAAACATGACTAGACACCTGTATGACATACTAGCTGTTCCCCGCGGTTTCACTCGCGACCTAAGGTAATGTTACATTTTCATGCAAAAAAGGTCATGTTCAGACGTTTTTTAGGATAAACAAAATTTATGTCACTCATTTAATAATATCTACTCATGGCACGATTTAATGAATACTATCATTAGAAAATTGAGGCTGTCTTTAAAGACAGAGAAATCGTCCTTAGTCAATAAACACTCAAAAACTGAAACCGTCAAACTGAAACACGAAAGTATTAAATTAGATACGAGTTTCAAACTTATAATACTAAACTCATAAATTGCTACTCGCGTACACGTTCATACCAAGTAAGATTTGTAACATCGTTTGAAAACATGATCAAATAAAGTTTCTCGTACCTAAACGTGAACATTAACTAGGAACGACGGAATTTGCGAAATGAACTAATCGAACAAACTTGATTAAGGAACTAACTTCAAATGTGGAAACGCCGTAGAAACTTCTAGGTACTTCAATTTGTTTAAAAAATATTATAGTCATCATTATCACCAACTCATTATAATTATTGTACCATTGCTGGGCACGGGTTTTGTCTCAGAATGAGAAGGGCATATCACACACCATCGAGAAAATCTCTCAGGAATGCAGGTTCCCACACGATGTTTTTCTTCAACAATTAAACATTGTGACAATTGACTAGATATTATATGCACTTACTTTCGATGAGTCAGAGATGCGAACCTGGGCGATTCGAAATCGAGACCTTTGACTTGACTTGATCATATCACTAGTCTAGCACTGCGTTACATTATAGGTACTAATTATTAACCCCTGTGCGAGGTAAAAACGCCTTCAAAATAATGTTATCTGCGAAACAGTTTCGTCGGTGCCTTTGATTTGGTAGGATCTTTTGTTATTCGTCTCCGACTTCCAAAACTGTTTTGCTATGTGCAGAACAGTTTCAGAAATTCATTTTACTTAGTTTTTCAAGGCAGTTTTACATTTTGTTAGAGTTACTTTATTTCATTATACCCCTCCCCTTCGTCCAGATACGTACTATTGTAAGGCAACACACCAGGAACTGGCACAGCAGGTACTGGTCGAATCATGGGGAGTGCAGGCAGGCTAAGGCGGCACTCCCTGACTTAGATGGACGCGTTACTAAACTACTACTGCGCCTATCAAAGCAACAAATAAGAATAGCCACCGCGGCCCTCACCGGCCATGGTTCTTTCTATAAACATTTAAAAATACAAAAATGCAAAATACGCACTTTGTCGTGGAGTTGCGGAAAATATCCCGCTATGCCATACCATACCATACTTTATTTCAACATTTTGAGTGGCGAGTAGAATTTGACGTACCCCGACGACGTTGTCATTTATCCGGTCAGTAAGTGTTATTGTAATTTTTCCTACACTTGTGATCAGATTTTCACCACATTTGAATGGGTGTCCCCATTAAAAAGTTTTTATACATTCGTTAAATTATGATTACTGCGACATCACATCAATCAGTTATAGCTGACACCTCTACACCTCGTTAACGTTCTCATTGCAATTAACATTTGCATATTGTATACCGTAAAAATGATATATTTTAACAACATAATAATATTAGCATATTTTGGAACACAATACTGAAATTAAATCGGAATGTAAATCCCTGTAATATCATTAAACAACGGCCATGCGCTTGCCTAGCCTTTTCCAGGCAGTCCCTTTTTTATGTTTTGACTTTAATGTGATATGACGTCCAAATCCACCATTATAAAAATACCCAAGAGTTAAAAGGACAATTAAATTGTGAAAATGTTTTTCATATTATTTGGGAATTGCTTTTTTTATAGGATGAGTGACTTGTGCCCGTGTTTGTTTACGCGAACTTATATTTTTTTTGGAAATGTGTCCGAATTTCCTACTCTTATTTAGAGATTATTTTAATGACATAAAAATCTCAATGACATAGAACAATTTAAAAAGTGATCTCGATAAAACGGTTAAATTTAAAAATGAATTCTCACTGAGTGATAACGTGAATCTTAGAAGATAGTAGTAGCGTCTACCTTTATTTTCTCTTTTATCAAAACATTCTACTTTAGGATAATTTGGGGAATTGGTTTTTCATTTGTCAAAAAAAAAACAATTAGGTACCTAATATTTATGACATAAGGGGTAGTAGTAGATAAAGGAAGTTATAGTATCCTTAGCATAAATAATCCTTCACATTTTTAATGCATAAATTAAGAAAAATTAATCATGCCAAAACAACATCCAATATTTTAAAGAAACATCCAAGTGCCTCAAAGTAAAAAACAGTGCAAATTACATTAACATACTAAGCCCCAGCAAACAGAGCCTCACTTAAATCTGTGCTTAAGCTAGGCTCTAAAATTAAGCTCTCGCTAAGCCATTTATGAGAAGCCGTTTATTTCTTAAAACAATAAATGTTATACCTACCATAGCTACGTAATGCTACGAGAAGTTTTCTCAACAGCTTAACAGGGCTGTCGTTTCCTTTGAGGATTAGCCAAACTACTTCGTTAGCGTTCGTTAGCTCTACACACTTACAATGATATGAATATATGTTGATTTACGCTTTTTATTATCATTTGCTTGTGAACATGCTGTGAACATTTTTAAATCTTTGTAGCAAATTATAATCTCAATCTATAATTTGAATTTATAGTAATTATTTTTGCAGGTATTGTACATTCTCCTATTAAACAAGCTCAAGAAACTGATTCTCGGCTTTCGCTTAAAAACGAAATCTTAACACCTACAACAATACAAGTAATAAAAACAAACTTGCATCATAATTCAAAGGGACCAGTCTCTCCTTGAATAACAATGCGATGAAATTTATTACTCAATGAACAGTGGATTTATATTTCCCTTGGAAGATCCCCGGAGGGAACTTTCAAAACTCCCCGAAATGATTTGCGGACTCGATGTTGGGGCAAAGAAATATCCGCTTGTCTTTACAGACATTAAACGCTTCTACATTCTCTCGTAAAGTTTATTATAAAATACAACAATGTACTCTTACTCTAATGTTATCATCACATATTACACGTCTTTGTCGGATCTAGGAACCAATCGAGACTCTCCTTTCCGTATATCTTCTCCTTTTCATCATTATAGTTTAGCGCTTCACACAACCGACATAAATGATAAGACTTTGATCCAAAGTACCCATGTTCATTTACAACATGGAAATTGTTTCGCCACATGTGTAGAGAAAGTAGTAGATCATCATTTTGGGCTAAAGTCATAATAGTCTTAGCGAGTTTTTCTACATTTGTATCTTCATTCACAAATATATAGGAGTTTGGTGGTAGCAGAGTCTCGACATCTTCGATAGAGGGACCCCAGATAACAGGTACAGCGCCTTTTGAGTAGGCGTGATAGAATATCTTCTCGGTCAAATATTGGAAACACCTTGTGTTTTCTAAGACTAGATAAAACTTATATTTGGCTACTGTTTCACAATCAGCTCTAAAATGCCCAGGACAACTGAAATAAAACAAAAATGATATCCCTATCAAACTGCGGAGTGGACAGTCGTTTAACAACGGTGTGAACTTGTCTAGCTAACGCAGATATGACAGTTTTCTTTTTTATTTACCAAACAACAGTTATGAAAAATAAAACCCGAGTTGGTACTGGAGTAACATAACATCACGCCTATATTTCCCAAAGGTTTAGGCAAAGGTAATTACTAATATACACAGTTCGAAAAAATCAACTGAAAAGCATGAAACCAGAAAATATTCCTGATTAAAATCAGTCTTTTAACAAACTATGAAATAGAATTGTTTGTTTTGTTCACCTGACTTTATTTTCTTCTTTATCTGAACACTTCCCATAGACATCAACTTTCATATGTTTCCTCAATTTTTGCAAGAACTGGTTTCTGGCTTTTACTCCGCAGTTTGACATGAGTACTGTAGCTGGTGTATCCTTTATTTTCTTTCCCCAATTTGGGACTAACAAAGCCACTTCTGGTAAAACTAGACTTGACAACAAGGGTTCTTCTAGGGGAAGTGTACGTCCATACGGTACAGGTACATCTGCATCACTCCTAAAATACAAAACAAACGATAAACTTACAGAATAGAAAATAATATGGTGCCCACGGCCACATTTTGCCATCGCACCTCTTGCCATTTGCAGCGAATTAATCTCACACCTTAGAACCACAAGCGCATACTGTATGGTTCCAGAGAATCATCATCCCGCGTACGATCAGTCTGTGGAATGAGCTACCTGCCGACTTTTTCCCCAAAGATTACAGAATGGGGTTCTTCAAGAAAATAGTGAAAATGTTTTTACATGGTATGCGCGAGCGACGCCTTTGGTACTACGGAAGACCATAGCTTTCGGTAAATGCTTAGTTGACATAAAAGTTAGGTATACAGGCTTCTTACAACATCCGTGCTTTGAGAAAATTTTTGAAATAATATATCATAAAATATGTGCCAAAATGAAAGTAGGCTTCCTGTTCTGATTTTATTTCATTTCAATACAATATAGTTACCTGTATGTCATAGACCAATTAAAGACATTGTAAAATCTTGTAAAGTCCTTCTGTCCCTGCGCCAACGAAAATGCATTTTGCGGGGACTCGTCGTTCAAAAATATCCATCTTTGTTTCGGGTTTCTATATTTTACTTCGGGAACAAGGCCCCTCTGTAGATGTATTAGGACAGCGTCCGCTGTTGCCATCACATTATCATCCCCAGAGAAAATGCAGTTTTTCACACTGCAATTCTCTAAGAAACTATCTTCCTTGTCTCTGTAAAAGACAGACAAAGACAGTATTTATGACGAAGTAACCGAAGAAACAAAAGATTTGTAAATACCTATGATATACTTATGTATATTATTAAATTAAGTAGGCATGTGGTAAATCAATGTACCTAATTGATTATTATAATGCTGTTTCGCATTAAAATTTATGAGAAATCCAGTTGTTGATAGAGTAAATAATTTAATTTGGCAAATGTTTAATTAATTTTAAACTGTGACGTTACTGAAGAACAAATAAGGCTGCCTTATTAGACCTTCATTTGTACATAATATAGTACAATGAAAATAACTGCGTATGTTTGATCGGTTAACCATCCACACCGTGCAACTATGTGCTTTCGACTTTTCAAAAGTACCTATTTTAGCTGTCTAATTGAAATAAAGCAATTTGTCTTTGACTTTGACATTCTAATTGAATATGCTGATAAAATCTAGTGTTTATGTGCAAAAATATTGAAATTAGTAAGGATAATAATCACAAATATGACACACTAACGACCGCAACTGTCATTACGCCGAATTTTAAAGATAAAGAAACTGCCTCATTAGCCACGTGGTCTTGAGCGCGACTGCTACGCCTACGGACTGCTACGACTATGGTCTACGGTCCTGGGTTCGATTCCCAAGTCGAGCAAAGTGTTATTGGGTTTTTCTATGAAATTCCCAGTAGCAGCTCGGAGTTAGGAATTTGTGCCCGGTTAATGGCAATAGGCCCCTATTACATGGGACCTAAACATACCGGTGAACTGTGGGTGTACATTAGTACGCCTCTGCATTAGGCAGAGGCGTACTAATGTACACCCTTCGGGGTTACAGGCGTGATGGTATGTTAATGTGTTTGAAGATAAACAATAAGTAGTATAAGTATTTGCGCAGTTTAAACTGCGCAAATACTTGCTTATAACGTCATATTTGCAAATTTATTTTCACCAAACGTATAGGTATAACGTTTTTTTTCATCAAATAGCAACGTTTTAGCTAGCGTTGTGCACAATACGGTTTTCCATGCCTTGTGCGAGAAAAACATCTGTACAAATATAAACATATACAGAGACATTTATCTATAGTCTGAACTCGACTTAGTAAATAAAATGTTATTTAAATGTAGAAAGAATTCTTTTGTATTGGCTTGGAATAATATAGCACCATTTGTTCGTTGTCATTTCAATGTCAACTTGAGTTAGAAATAGAAAATATACCCAAATGGTTAAAGGATACTATAACAACAGTTTAAAATACAAGAATAGTTTTGTATGAGTTTTTTATAAGGCTTTTAAAGACTCCATGAGCTGTGGTCTGTGGGCACCTAACTCGCAGAGCCCACCACCCGACCCGTATGGCCCCAGTAGACAACGCTACACACGCGCTTTTGAGTAGTATGACAATCAAAACCGCTTGAAGGGATTCAGCGATTGTACCGGGTCCAAAGCCTTTAATCGAACGACTCACTTGGCCGTGAATAAAGGGAAACGAAGCCAAATGCGACTATAGTCAGTACGAGTCTGGCATGACTAGTCATGCCAGACTCGTACTGACTATAGTCGCATTTTCTGGGAAATTGTCTGCTATCTAGGGAGGTGGCTAGCCACCTCCCTAGATAGCAGACAATTTCCCGTGCCGAAAAAAAGGAATAATTATTATAATCTGTCTGTCAAAGCGACGCTGCAAACACCATCAAAATGGAGTAAGTGTTATTAACAGTACGTATGTTGTTTTCTTTTTTTTAATAAATATATGAATGATGTTTTGTTATGCATAATTTAGATATGCTTGATCTTTTGAACGACACCAACACACATATTGCACGCTCGATAAAAGCGGCGTTTCGAACCGACGATTGGTTCAAGTTACGTTTCCGTTATTATATGTAAAACTGTGTAAAATGGCAAACCGATAGTAACCAGTAATAGACTATACTATATCACGTTTATATCCCCGAAGGTTAGGCTGAGGTGTACTAATGTACACCCACAGTTAGCGATTACATTTTAGGTCCAATTTAATAGAGCCATAATGAGCCATAATGGCAATAAAATAAGTAGAAAACTCAATTACGATTTGTCTGCTTTACTTAAGCTAAGCCCAAACTCGATAAAAATATTCTGGAACAATAAGGATTAGGTAGTTGGTATTATAAATAGAAAAGAAACATAATTAGCAAGGTCTCCTCTCGGAATGAGAGGGTTAAGGCTAAAGTCTACCACGCTAGATTCATGCTAGGATAGTGACGTTAAACATCCGGTATTGTTATGTAGTAAGCATCATTTAACTAAAATCATATTTCATATGCAACATATAAAGCTACTACATGCAGGTCCGCAATCATTATCTTTATACATGCGAATCTTTTAGAAATCTATCTGTAGAATCACGTATTACTAAGGCCAAAGACCTCAAAGTATGTATGAACTGTTTACGTGTGGGTCATGTTGAAAAACGTTGCAAGTGTGCTTTCCTGAACAATATTTACAATGTGACAAACATTGTAAATATTATTCAGGAAAGCACAATACACTACTGCACATTGAACCAACTGAAACCCCAACTGTTGAAGATCCTATGCCTAGTACTTCTGAAACGGTCGCGTTTTCAGATAACACCCTTACATTACGGCCTACTACTCGTTCCTATGTATTGCTTTCCACAGCACTGGTGAAAGTGGTCAACAGCAATGGCGTGACAGGTGTGATGCCCGAGTCCTGCTGGATAGCGGTAGTACAGCCAACTTTATTACCGAGAACCTATGTAATAAGCTGCGTTTGCCTCGACACGGCATGAGCTCCACGATAACAGGTATCAATAATCAAACTAGTACTAGTGCACAGTCTTGTAACCTTACGTTGCAGTCATGTTACAATAACTATTCGGTCAACATTGACTGTCTTATAATCCCTGAGATTATGCGACTGTTACCGTCATCTCGAATTAACATAAATAACATCCCGATTCCAACGGGCTTGCAGCTAGCTGATCCTACATTTAATATTCCGTCAATGGTAGACATACTTGTGGGTGCAGACGTTTTCTGGAATATTATACAGGCGAATAACATAAGCTTAGGCAAAAATCAACCAAAGCTTTGTGAAAGTAAGCTAGGGTGGTTAGTGTCAGGTTCCGTGGCGCATCATTCACGTAACTCCCATTCACATTTCTGCAATTTTTCTAAAACTGACGTACACGACGATTTAATAAGATTTTGGGAGTTAGATTCTATTTCTGAGAGACATTCTTTCTCTGCCGAAGAACGGGCATGCGAAGATAGTTTTTACGCTAATACCAAACGTAAATATGATGGTCGCTTCATAGTCACTATACCTCTAAAGTCCGACATTAATACATTATGCGATTCCTTCGAGGTAGCAAAACGCCGTTTTTACTCCCTAGAAAAACGTTTTCAACGGGATTCAAACTACAAAAGAATGTACCTCGAATTTATGTCTGAGTACGAAAACTTAGGCCATGTGGCCTAAGTTTTCGTACTCGACTGTAGATAAAGACACTTGTTTCGACTCTGACAATGTGAGCTATTATTTGCCCCACCATGGTGTCATTCGTGAATCTAGTACAACAACGAAGTTACGTGTAGTCTTTGATGCATCAGCAAAAACTACAACAGGCGTGTCACTTAATAACATCCAGATGGTGGGGCCCACTGTTCAAGACGATTTAATATCAATTCTTTTACGTTTTAGACAGCACAAATTCGTCGTTTCAGCTGACGTTGAAAAAATGTACCGGGCTATAGAAATAAATCCTTCTCAGCGCTCGTTGCAAAAGATTATTTTTCGTGCAGATCCTACAGAGCTGCTTAAAACTTACACACTGAATACGGTTACGTACGGTACCGCATCCGCTCTGTATTTAGCGACTAAATGTCTTGTTAGTTTAGCCGACAAAGCACATCACGATCACGTTAAGAAGTCAATACAGCGTGATTTTTACGTTGATGACTATCTTAGCGGCTCAAATACAATTTCAGGTGCGGTAGATCTCTGTAAGGAAGTACATTCCATTTTATCAACAGCTAAATTCAATTTAAGGAAATGGCAGTCAAATAGCTTGGAAATTTTAAAAGAATTAGATTTTTCAAACAATAATAATTTTTTAGACCTTTCCGATAACAATTGTAGTACTTCATCAAAAACGCTAGGTTTAAACTGGTTATGCGATTCAGACACGTTATCATTTTCCATCAACATCGAGTCAAATATCAAGATTACAAAGCGTCACATTCTGTCTACGATAAGCCAGATTTTTGACCCGCTAGGTTTAGTAAGTCCATGTGTTGTCGAGGCTAAATTAATAATGCAGAAACTATGGATAGATAAATGTGAATGGGATAATGAAGTGTCACAGGAAATTTCAAACTTGTGGCTCTCATTTGCAAGTACATTATCATGCCTAAATAATGTGAAGATACCACGGTGGATATTATGTGACAATTCGGTCATTCATGAAGTACATATATTTACCGATGCTTCTGAAAAGGCTTATGGGTCATGTGTGTACATTCGCTCAATTAATGGGTCAGGGACAGTCACTGTTCGCCTGTTAACATCCAAAAGCCGTGTTGCGCCAGTCAAGCCTACCACTACTCCCCGGCTGGAGCTTGGCTGGGGCTCTGTTGGGTTCAAGGTTGTGCACAAAGGTTAAAGGCTCGCTTACCTTGCCAATTCATCGCTACCAATTTTGGTGCGATTCAACAATAGTACTAGGATGGTTGGCAACACCTGCACAGCATCTTAAATCTTTCGTGCGAAATCGCGTGAATGAGATTCAAGAAAATACATCAAGTTCATTGTGGAGCTACGTGCCGTCTAGGGACAATCCGGCAGATCTTGTTTCTCGCGGGCTGAAGGCAGATCTCATCAGTAAATCTGAACTTTGGTGGTCAGGCCCTACCTTTTTAACTAAAAACAAAAGCGATTGGCCAAAACAGCCCAATGAATCTTTGAAACAGGATCTACCAGAAGTAATATGTAGTGTAGTTTGTGCCCTAAATAACAATTTATCCAAATCCCATATTAATAATACAATTATTCAACAATTAATTCATAAGTATTCTAATTTTTACCGTTTACAGCGAATCGTCGCCTATATCTTGAGATTTATTTATAAGTTAAAGAATAAGAATTTAAAATTACCAGATGCGTTTTCTAGTCTAGAACTGCACGATGCACTAACGTGTATATTACGTGCCGCTCAATGTCAAATGTTCCCAGATGAATATGCTGTGCTTGTCAGGCAAGTCACTGTCACGCAAAAACAGGTTAATTCATTAACTCCTTTTCTAGATTCTGACGATATTGTACGCGTAGGCGGCAGGCTTGATAATTCTCCCTACGTATATGACGTTAAACATCCGGTATTGTTATGTAGTAAGCATCATTTAACTAAAATCATATTTCATATGCAACATATAAAGCTACTACATGCAGGTCCGCAATCATTGTTAGCAAACATTCGTCAGTCATATTGGCCATTAGGAGGTAGAAATCTTGCTAAACTCACTGTGAACAAATGTCTAAAATGTTTCAGGTTTAAAGCCCAAAATGTGCAGCCAATTATGGGGCAGTTACCTACTTCTAGAAGTAGTTTAGAGTTTCCCTTCTTGAATAGTAGTGTCGACTATGCTGGACCTGTATTGATATCTGACCGGAAAGATCGTGGTTGTAAGCTCATTAAATCCTACTTGTGCATTTTTGTTTGTATGGCTACCAAAGCTGTACATTTGGAGCTTGTTACGGACCTCTCTAAAGAGGCATACAAGGCTGCTTTAAATAGGCTTATTGCCCGCCGCGGTAAGCCACGTACCATACTTTCTGATAACGGAACTAATTTTGTTGGTACGTGCAATGAATTAAACAAATTTTTACAGAATGGAAATGTTGCATCTGAAATAGCTCAGGAAGGTATTGAGTTCTCTTTCGCACCAGCCTATTCACCACATTTCAACGGTCTAGCTGAGGCTGCCGTTCGATCTACAAAATATCATTTAAAAATGTTGCTACAGCTCACTCATTTTACCTATGAGGAAATGGCTACGTGTTTAACTCAAATAGAAGCAATTTTAAATTCTAGACCCTTAACTCCACTTTCTACTAACCCCCTCGACTATTCTGCCCTAACTCCCTCTCACTTTCTAATTGGACGCTCACTCATGTCTGTTCCAACTTCACAGGTCACAGATGACAAAATCAATACCTTGGAGCGATACCAAAGAGTAGAGCATATTAAACAGCACTTTTGGAGGAGATTTTATCTGGAGTACATTTCAATTCTTCAGCAGAAAACTAAATGGTCGTCTTCTTCAGATAATGACATCACTTTGGGCTCTCTTGTTCTTATAAAGGACAAAGGGCTCCCACCTCTCTATTGGCTGCTGGGGCGAGTTGTGCAGGTGTTTCCAGGCAACGACGGCATCACGAGGGTGGCAGAGTTGAAGACGAAGAGAGGGACGATGCGACGCGCCTTCAACAACATTTGTCCGCTGCCACTTCATTGAAGCATCCACTTCAACCCGGGGAGCATGTCTACGCAACGATGACGCAGCGGCGCGGGGCAACTGAGGCGGCATGCGGGTGAAGGGGAACCGGCGACCGCGCCGGCGGGCGTACGAGCATCCAGAAACTACTTCACTGTGCAGAAACGGACTCCCCACACACATCTTATATACAGTCCACAAGCAGTTTAATTCAAGCTCATCAGTAGGACCCCTACAGGTAGACTTCACACGCCGTCGAGAAAATCTGTTAGGCTTGCAGGTTTCCTCACGATGTTTTTCTTCACCTTTTAAGCGCTTTTAATACGGTCATAACTTCGAAAAATCATAGGTGCATGCCTTGGATTCAAACTTAAGATCTTGACTTGGCAGTCCAATGGTAATATTGCTAGGCTATCACTGCTCTCAAATATGACATTGCGCATGTTTAAATAAAAATTAATGATACGTACGTAGCCGTGCCGAAATTGTGTACATGTCTATCCTTGAGCCAATCCCAATATTTCCACACAAGTACGACATATGTTCTGTTTTCATTGGGATTAGGATATGGTATTTCTTCTCGCTTAAATAGAATTGCTCCTAATGTAGAAGTGGGCCATGTCTGAAACAAATATCGTCAACAATTACTTTTTTATTATTTATTTATGATATTATTTGTTATACTCTTTATTATTTTTACCTAAGCGAAAATTAAGATAATGCTTATATTCCCCGCACGGCAGGTAGAGGTTTTTTTTTATGGGATAGGGGGGCAAAAGAGCAGACGGAGCACCTGATGGTACCTTTAAGCGATTACCGCCGCCCATGGACACCCGCAACACCAAAGGAGTTGCAAGTGCGTTGCCCTCCTTTTAAAAGGGTTTGGGCCTCCGTTAACCTCACTCACTTGGCGAAACACAACGTAAGTGTTGTTTCACGTCGGTTTTCTGGGGGCCGTGGTATCACTCCGGTCGAGCCGGCCCATTCGTGCCGAAGCATGGCTCTCACACGATAAAAAAGGTGTAAAAATGCATAAAAATTCCCTGTTTGCCGGTATGTTTTTAGGTTTCATGTTACAGGGGGCTAGCATAAGATTACAGATTTTGCTCATCCTGGGATTCCAACCTAGAATTCCACGCTCAACAGAAGCGCTTGATAGTCGGTTAAGGCAATTATATGTAACAGTATTGTGTTATAACAAATTATTATTTATAAGCAGTTATGTAGTTGTACATATAGTTCATGAAAGTGGCGCCACTGACAGAAAAGCTGAAAGGGAATCGTTTGTCTTGGTATGGGCATGTGATGAGGAGGGATGAAACACATGTAACTAAAAGAGTGATGAATATGAATAAGCAGGAATAAAGGGGTAGAGGGAGATCACAGAAAAGATGGATATGGATATGTTAAAGCCGATATCATGGGAGTGAATGGTGAGACAACAGCAGATGAGAGGGATGAATGGAAGAAAAGGACATGCTGCGTCGACCCCTAATAAATTGGGACAAGGGCAGTAAGAAGAAGAAGCAGTTGTGTCGTTGTACCAACGGAACCTAGACAAAACCCTACCTCAAAAAAATATCTATTTGTGATAATGTTACGAGTATTATTGGTAGTTATACCAAAGAGTTACGTACTTATTGTTACTACTTACCTTATCAAGCGCAATCAGAGTCTTTTAATTTACCGCCAAAGACGTAAACGATAAAAATCTTGATCTAAAAACTATGTGAGCAACAGTTACTTAGTAGGTACGTACCTAGTCTATATTATTGTAATTTGTTATTCAATTGAAGATCTTTTTAGCGACCTTTTCTGGCTCACCTGGCTTGAATGCCCGAATCAAAATAGGTATAGGTACTTTTTAACGGACTTAAAAAAGGAGGAGGTCCGACTGTATTGTTTTGTATGTTTTTTGCTTCAGGACTCATGTTTTTATATAATCATTCATTCATTAACCGATTTGAAAATTTATTTTTACTAGCTTCTGCCCACGACTTCGTCCGCGTAGCGTGATGATATATAGCCTATAGCCTTCCTCAATAAATGGGCTATCTAACACTTAAAGAATTTCGGACCAGTAGTTCTTGAGATTAGCGCGTTCAAGTAAACAAACAAACACTTCAGCTTTATATATTAGTATAGATATAGATTAGAAAAGTATACTAAGAAAGTTGTCCCATTATTTTGTAAAAAAAAACAAAAACAAAACGACTTTTAACTTTTACCCGGTTAATAGCAATAGGCACGCTCCTTATTACATGGGACCCTAACATACCGGCAAACTCTGGGTGTACATATTAGTACACCTCTTCCTAACCCTTCAGGCACTTTTAAGGCGTGATGGTATTTTACGTCATCAGTCATCCAGCGCTGTTCGCTTTAGAAGCGTTTGAATTTCGTTTCAATTTCACCTCAAGTGACTGTCGAAGTGAGAGTGAATTCGAGTTGTTATTTACAGGATCGCACAGCAGGACGGCCGTTCCCCATCTTCCCATAACCTCAGCCGAACAAATCGAGGGCACCGACTTCCAACACTGTTTTCGTACTATATATTTTGAAGGCGTGTCTTTAAGGGTGGTTTTACCTTATTCTTGATAGGCTTACGCTTACGGCCAGTTCGCCTGATTTTAAGCGACACTGCGATCTCCGATGAAGCGCGCTTGTTTAGAAGAGACCGATTCACTCGTTATTTAAAGACACCCAGATCTATCAGGGAAGACCCACTCGGGAAGCACATTCCACATGTCGGCGATGCGCATTCATTTCGTTCGTGTTTTCGGAATGTCCAACATGAATAAAATTGATGTCGCTTTTTTGTGTTTCTGGTCATCTACTCATCCGATAGTAGAAAGGGCAAGGGAGACGGGGTAAGATCGCGGAGATCTGATGCACATTCTCCGAAATATATCCGATAAAATACCGATATACTAGCAACTTTGCGGCGATGTTCCAGACTTAAGTTATTCTATTAAATGTTAAGTAACATGCATGCAAATGAATATACTTTGTATATAACTGTTCGTTTTAATATGAGTCATCCATGATGCATCGCAAACCGCAGAAAGACAATGGATATCTTTGTTTATACCTACTACCTAATAGTTCAGTAATTCACACAAGAACTTTTTTAACAATAAACTGTTGATAATAACAATAGAATGTTCTAATTTTTTTTTGTGATATTTAATTAACGCCTATAAAACTAACTAAACTGTATCAAAGTACAAAAATAAACGGAATCGTAATCATTACATTCAACGGAAAGGTAGAAACTGCCACAGCAGTCCCATAATGCACAACTACTACGCTAGAGATCCTGGGTTCGATTCCCAGGTCCAGCATATTGATATTGGGATTTTCCTCCGATGAAATTCTCAATAGCAACTCAATCTGTATTTGTGCCCGGTAGATATATATGCCAATATGCTCGTTACTCCTCCTGTATTCCATGGGACCTAAATATACCGGTAAACTGTGGGCGTAGGTACAGCACACAGACATGATGTTCCTATGTTAAGTATGTTATGGAAAGAGTTATAAACTAACAAGTTGGCAAGTAGGTAAACATACACAATCTATTATTGAATTCTAGTTCAATTCTTAAGGAAGAGATTTCATTATTAATAACTAAAGTCAACGAAATTTAATTTATGGTGGGAGAGCCATGTTTCGGCACTAGTGTGGCTTGACCGTAGTGGAAGGCGGGCAACGCACTTGCGACTCCTCTGGTATTGTGGATGTTCATGGGCAGCGTTAATTGCTTACCAGCAGGTGATCCTTCTGTTTGTTTACTCCCCTATTACACAAAAAAGCGAAAATCTTATCGATAGTGTTTGGGGGTTTGAAACACCGGGGGTTAGAAGCACTCGTGGTGCAGTTTTTGCATCGAAACTTCGTAGTCGGATCTCCGTAGCAGGACCCCTAGAACTCTCTCTATTGTGATAAAGATGGTTCCTCGTAACAAATGCCCGACAATCTTCCCATAACCCCAAGAATCAAACAAAGGTACTTCAGCCTGCTTTTACGGCTATTTGCGACTAATTGTGGCTGGAAATTATACCAAGCAACAAAATAAAATTACTGTCTTATATCATATCTTTTAATATTCTTGAACGTTATTCGTGAGTCGTGACGGATTAATTTCCCATGACACAATTAATGTTAGATCATCATTTAAAAGAGTTTATAGATTATAGAATTCAACTTAAACATAGATAAGTACTAACACTGGATAAGTATAATGATTAGTTTTACTATTATATTATTTGTTTTTAATATTCATAAGGAAGCACATGTTAACATGCATTTTACTTTTTACTTTTGTTCGTGAACTTTAATGTTATTTGAGAAAAAATCATGTTTTTAAACCGAACTAGATACGAGTAGGTATGTCCAATGCATAGATTAAAGGCGGATTTAAGCGGGTGGCATAAGGGAGTGTCCGGACGGCAAAAATTTGGCAACAGACGAGAGAAAATATCCCAAAGTCTCCAGATGCCTACAAAAGAGCAACGGTGCTGCTGAATATTAGAACTCTTTGTCAATTGCTGTGCACGTTTCCAGTGACTACTAGCACTGCCTAGCGATCTTTCTCCACCTTACGCTGCTCAAAGTCATATCATGATTATTCATTTAGTCATTGTTTATAATTTTTGCCCGTCGTTGCCCTCTTGTGCCCAGAAAAATGGATATCTCCTTGGCAACGATCACAAAACATTCACATTGATGATGATGAAGGCAGGTAATAGAGACGTTGTAAAGTTATGAAATAAAACTAGCTCCGTCCCGCAGTTTTATGCGGTGTGGCTTCGTTATTCCGATAATCGGAGATATTTCCATATATCCCTTTTTAGCAGAAAGCTAAACTTATGCACTGTTAGTGACGCTACCAGGCAAATATGTTTTCAAACCTTATGCGATTTGAACTGTCCATTGATAAATATACGAGTCAGCCTAGACTTCTGGAGAATAGAGCAAGAAAAACTTGATTTCAGAGAAAGATAAAGGTAATACTCACCGCGCGAGCTCTATAGAAACTTTCGACGTTTGTATAATGTACTTTGATACCCACATCTATTTGATCCAACTGACTATAACCGGGGTGGGCTGTGTTTGTAATGTAAAACAAATTAAATACAAAAGGAACAAACGCACAGACACATAATAATATAAAAATTGTAATTTTTATTGATAGTTTTCTCCGTATTACTGTCATGGTATACACTGTCCTGGTTATTTTCGCCTTGACCAAAATTTTCGTAGAAACAGGAACTACATTATCACTTTCAACTGAGGTATATTTATTAGTATCACAGCCTTCACTAATAAAACATTAACACTATCATTAGTATATCTGTACTCTATATTTTTTTATTTTTCCCGTTCAACTGATTCAAATGTTTCAACGGCAAACAAAAATGTGTAAATCTATAGACTAATCTCTCACTAGCTTTCATTACAAAATCAAATGTAGATAATTAGGTAGGCACACCGGCTAGTAAATAAAGGTACATGACGACAAAACACCGTTTCTGTTAAAACTAGAAATTACACCGTATTTTTTTTAATATTTCCTCCATTACGCATGCTAAGGAAATCCTTTCCGACATAACGAAGTAATTATCGGTTCTAATTAAACACGCTTATCACTGAATTCACAAACGAATACTGGATACGTTTAGTCCTCACGCGTTTGTTAACCGTATTGACTTGCGTACTTATCTGTATGACGAAGGTAACGAGGTATTATGTGTGTAGCTGACATGAAATAATGCACGCTGATAATAACATACATTGTTTCCAAAATGTAAACTTTCTGTTGATGTATATCAGTCGGACAATGGTGTTGGAATCATTTAAATTCGCCCAAGGACATTATATTTCGATTAGATAAATCATTTCACATAAATTTGAGTTGTAATAATCCATAATAGATTTCAATTTATAATATGCCAAGAGAAACGTGGTTGATAATGCTTTATCTAGATTATACCCACCTAATCGTATAAACCTAGCCGATGCCAATGTACTTATAAGTAAGTACAATATTGAAACCTAAATAGCGTCGTTAAAAATGTTAACTATTGGATTCGATAAGCCTTCGGTTAGTTGTTACGTTATGAAGTGATACGGTTATGAAGTTTCTTTCCTGTCCTATGGCTATTGAAACCCGTAAATAATATAAGGTAAATAGTTACTAGCAAAAGGCAATCTGCTTTGTCTACGTGTCGTGCGGGCACAATTAATAAAGTCCTCCGAAATCACTTTACGCCCCACAACAGGACATCTGTCGAGATAGGCGATAGTGATAAAGTAATGGATTGCAAGAGCTATAGTTACCTACCAAACTTTAAAAAACCACCAAAATGTTTATACATGAATATTCGTGAAAACTGAAAATACATGTACACTCCCGAGCCACCTATAGCATAATAAGTTAGTATCACGGAACATAAAGAACATGTAGGTATTCTTTGTTCTGTGGTTAGTATCGTCCATAACTTTAAAAAAATATAAGTACCTATGTTTGACCAAATAGTTTTGTAGCTGGCATATTTGTCGCCTTGCATTTTGGTTCTAAATTTAAATTTCTAATCTCGAAAAACAAATGAAGAGCTGCAGTTGTTCATTTTTTAGGAAACCTGAACAATACAGAAACTGTAAATTAGAGCTTTGATTATTGTTTTGTTCGTATCTACGGATTGAAAAAGTTCCTCAATTGTTTTTGTTTCTGGGTTGAAATTATGGATACTTCGCCTGAACTAGTATTCAGTTATCTGTGGCCTGAAGTAGCGGCTCAAGCTGTGGTTTTTCTTCATTCTGGTTTAAGCCAGAGAAACATGAGTACACAACTCCACATAAGCCGATCCGCTGTTCAAAGAGTGTACCACAGGTTCCTAGAGACTGGGGGATAATATATTCGTCCTTTACGTGGATCGCGATTTCGGGTAACAACAGAACGACAGGATGGATTTATTGCTACGACCGGTTTGAGAAATCGTCACCTAACTTCAGTCCAGATCCAGGAACAGCTTCGAGACTTTCATAGAGTAGCTGTTAGTACTCGTACTGGTAAGGAGAAGACTTGCAGAACGTTCCAATGGGCCCAAATGAGAGCGTGCTCACCGAATGTCGCACCTTCAGTTTGCGCGCCACCATTCACACTGGACGGAAAAGCAATGGAGCCAGGTGCTCTTTGGTGACGAGACAAAGATCATGCTTCATGGTAACGATGGAAGGAGGAAGGTCTACTGAAGGCAGGGAGAACATTTTGTGCAGTGTTGCATAGAAGAGAAAGTAAGTTATGGTGGTGGGTTATGGACCGTCTGGGGAGGCATTTCCACCGCAGGCAAAACTGCACTTGAGTTTGTGTCTGGGCCTCGGATGCTATCACTAAATGCTGACCGTTATATACGCCAATGTTTGGAGGCTCATGTAAAGCCGTATGCCAAGTTTGTAGGCCCTAACTTTATTTTTATGCATGAAAATGCCAGACACCATACGGCAGGAATCGTCAAAAATTATCTCCAAGACGTTGGTGTCACCGTAAGGGAATGGCCATCAAGAAGTCCCGACATGAACCCAATTGAGCACCTGACGTCATCCAGCCCTACAACATTACAGGAACTGAAAACTGCTATGGAAGAAGAATGGGAGAATATCCCTTAATATGCGATTTTAATGCCAAATCCCATGAATGCTGTCATTAATGATTTAGGAGGCAATACAAGTGATTGAAAAAACTGTTTTTTTACTAAACCATTTTTTCTTTAAAACTCCAACAAATGTCTGACAAAATCAACACTTAGGTCTTTTAAGTGCATTTAAAAAAATGTGTAAAAATTCAGAACAACAACTTACCTACAGTACATGAGCCTAATGTTAAATATGCTTCATAAAAACTTTTTGATAATTCATATAAATTTATTTAAAGTTATAGACGATACAAACTCATTATGCTAGATGGCTCTATTTAGGAGTCCGGGAGTGTATAACAAACAACTTACTACTCATTCCTCAGAACAAAGTCTGGGAACCTCTGCCTAGACTGTGCAGATAGAGGATAGTATTTAAAGGAGGTCAGTGATGTATAAATAGTTTATGCCAGGTGCTTCATCTAACAGTTTTTCTTACAAAAAAGCTTCAAAAAAGTCATTGCAACATTGAATAAAATTATGGCAGCATCGCTAGCATTGCTTGACGCTAGCATCCGTCGCGTGCACCAATTTTTTTAATTGTTACACTAGGTATACTATTTTCCAATGTAGGTATGACAGTTTGTATGGGGCTACTATCAGTAAGCTGAGGGCGTTAGTAGATATGTAGGTATTGTATAGGTACTGAAGTATTGCAACAGGGTTAACAATAGATAAGTACCTACCCACGTAAATAGAAGATATCAGTCGAAGTGGAGTAGAACATAGGAAATGTAATGAAATTCATTACCCGACCGCGCCAGAAGGAAGGTTATTTTCTATTTAGGTTCCATGTAGCTCCAGAGCCTATTGCTATTAATAATTATGTAGGTGAGATATTAAAAATCCAATCTACGATATGAGAATTTCATTAAAAGACACAATGTCTCTTTCTCGACCAAAAAATCTAATCCAGGACATTTAGAGTCGCAGCCACGTTTAGGTACGACTAATATAGAACTAAACATTACTTATAGCTAGGTATGAAATAAAATAATAAATAGTCGCCTAACATTTTTTTTCCCGTAAAGGGGCAAACAGGTAAACGGATCGCCTGGTACCTAAGCGATACCACCGCCTAAGTATTACTTATAATGAGTAGGTACCTACCTATCTAACTTAACATAGACACTACATTACTGTTAATTACCTATTATTACCTCCAATTGTGAGTGGAGTTATTCAATTCCACTATGCCCTGCCTCTCGGGGTGTTTCTTCAAACACATTTTTTTCTTTTTTCGATATCCGGCTCTAAGAAATAACGAGAGTAGGTACGGAACACGACATACCATCACGTCTTTATTCCCCGAAGGGTTCGACAGATGCGTACTTAGGGGGCGAGCCTATTGCCATTAATCGGGTATCAACCCTAAATTTTATAGAAAAACTCCAATAGCACCTTGCTCGACTGGGAAACCGAACCCCGGACCTCTAGCGTAGCAGTCGCGCTTCCGACCCAGGAGTCAGTTAATATTAACGCGCGACATAATGAACAAAATCGTATTTACTCCTACTTATATCTCGTGGGAAACAAAATGCTCTGTGTAGTGTCATTCGTAATATATCAGCCTGGCAAAGAAAAGAATCAAACTAATTAGTATCAAAGTATTTGTAACAAAACGTCCCCAATATCCGCTCTATCTATACTAATATTATAAAGTGGAAAGATTTGTATGTACGTAACGAATAAACTCAAAAACTACTAGGCCGATTTCGATAATTCTTTCACCATTTGAATGCTACATTATTCAAGATTATAGGCTATAGAATATGTATTTCGAAAAAGTTAGCGATTTCTCTCACCCGTGCGTTTATTTTCCCATTACATAGTATGTATTTATCTATACCTAAATAGTTTCTTTCTTTTGTATTTAATTGGCATGTAGGTACCTAATGTATAACAATGAGAGACATTGCATTGAAAATATGACGCAAGATATTTAGAGGTGTGTATGGATGATTTTACTTTTGCAAATAAATAATTAGGTACATATAAAAATAATTTGTAATCGTTATTAACTACGTTTTTATCCATTCTTCCCAAAATAATCTATCGATATAAAATACATAGTAGCTTCCTACTAATTTTTAATGTCTTTTACGTTCGTATTGTCGTCAATTCTTGTATGTTGACGTATTTGACCTGTATGTGTGCGTAAATTGTGTTAGTGGTGAAGATTTTGATAAGTGTGAGTTCGTAGCGATACAAAATGATTTTGAGTATGTGTGCAGCAATGTCTATGACTACTGTTTCCTCCCCCCGCCCCGCACCAAATTTGACAGATTTTTTGTTCATAGAATTAAGCGTGATACTTGTCCATGGATAGATAGTCAAAGTTCCGAACGGCGGCGCAGGTAAAATCACTTCAGTTCAATATGCGTTCCACGAATGCGGAACATTTATGATCCCAATTATTTCCACCGAACAGTGACTCAGTAACAATCTAACTTAGCTGATTATAATTGGTAACAAAGTAAGTATAATTTACAAATTAATTCAGTGGTGTAAACGTGCAGACAGAATCACACCGTAAAGTTGCTTTTTTTTCATAGGCTGTCATTGTCATCTGTGACAAAACGTCAAAATTATAAGTCACAACTCATTAGAACGCGATGGAAAATTAAGAAATGCCAAAACAAAAAGTCAAATGATTTTGCGTCGAAAACCATCATGTATTCATGTTATTGGTGTTCCGTGGACGTTCTTGTTCAATAGCCGGGGAATTACCGTGAATTAGTAAACAAGAGGTAAATTGCGACAAAAAACAAGTAAGTAAATGGATATTTCAGGTTACAGAACACTTACTTTAAAAGTTCAAACAGCAGAGAGATCCGGGAAAACTCAAAATAATTGAAAATTCATTACATATTGTGAAACACAGATTCATTAGGGGTAATAAAACATAGTTGTCTAATAAAAATGTATATGTACAGTAACAGTGAGAGTGAACCGACTTGGTACAATGTTTTCTTGCCTCTTCTTGCCTGAATGTAATTGTGATGTAGCTATTGTATTTATGATGTAATAAATTTCATAGAGATGGCTTCGAAGCACTCCGGAGTTTTACAAGAAGTGGAATATTTTGATATTCTGCCTGAAACCTACCAGTTACAAAGTGAGAATGATGAAAATATTGAAACAGCTGAAGAAGCTGTTATGAAAGTATCCCCAGTTCTAATACAGCAGGAGTATTATGAAAATTTAGGTGACTGTGATTGGGTAAAGTAAGTAAATCTTCACATACTTTAACATATATTAGGTACCTACTTAGTTTTTTTTTAATTAACCAGTATTGTCCCACTCCTGAGCAAAAGCAATTTTCTGACCCACATTTCTTGATATTCTTGGATGGAATAGTCTGTTAATTAACAATAGTTAAAAAAAAACTGTAAACCTTTTAGGTAGCCCAAAGTTTGATTTATCTGAAAAAAAAAAACACATCAATATTGCCGGAGCCATGATAGGTCTATTGCATAAATGTAAAATGTGTGATTTGTTGTTGGATAAGTCTGGCTTAAATGGTTCTAGGGATACACTTCTTTGTAAATTATGTGTGTATGTAATGGTTCATAGACATAAAAACTAAATTAATAGATTTACTCAGTGTGTTTTTATCCAAAACTTATTGCTTGGCACTAATCAAATTACAGTAGCGTTGGTTATTTATCTTACTTAAGTATTACATTCAACTATGTTATCTATCATGATTTATAATACCTACCTAAGTACCTAAGCATAATTATGTGCTATGGTTCATAATACAACATAATTGTATATTTAAGAATATACCTAGTCTGTTTTTAATGTCTTCTGATTAGTGTACTTAAATGGTTTCAATTGTATCTTTTTTTGTTAATTCTTTCTGCATTTTCCATTAAGGTCATAAAGTTATTTTAGTGAAGTAAACATTTGACTGCGGGGAAATGTAAATGTGAAGGCAAATTCCGACATGACTGGTATCTAACCACAAGAATCCTGCCCACAGAGTAGTAATTCCTGCACTAAAATAAAAAAATAAAAAAAAAGTTAATGAACTTTCAGTCCAAGTTCACAAGTATTACAGAAAATATGATGTCATAACTATCAATAGGGCCGAAAGTGAATCATATTAATAAATTAATATGATATTACTTAGGTTATGTATTGTAAAATGTAATATTATTATTTATTGTAAGATAATACACTGCTGAGCTATTTTAGATAATTACATAAGTGCCATGTTCTATTTTAGCTCATGACATAGTAAACATCTAAATGAGTCATGTGGAGACTTACTAGAAATAGTAAGTAGTATTCACTTAAACTTGCTACAAAAAACATATCAGATACTAAAACATTTTAAATCAGTGTCCAATTGAAATTATTTATCAAATGCAATGGAGACAAGAAGCATAGAGAATTTATCAGTTTTTTTATATTTTCAGATATGAAAAGTGCAATAGAAACTATTTGCTTCAAAATGTAGCTTTTGCACTATTTGGCAGTCCAAGCTACGAAGGGGAATTGACACAAATTATTGGCAATGAGAATGCACACCTTGAAGGTTACACTTCAAGGCAGAAAGAGCAAGTCATGAGAGTCTATGAAAAATTGTGTGAACAGAGTATGTAATTTAATATCGTTATTATTTAACCAACTTCCAACCTGCTGCTTCATCTGCATGGAGTTTGGTCAATTTTGCCAAATATTTACAACATTTTTCATTGATGCTCCGCTCCTATTGGTTGTAGCATGATGTTATAGCTTATAAACATCCTCTATAAATAAACTATACAACAGTGAGTCCTAATAAATTGATGTACGAGATGGGTTGCAGTCTGGTCACCTTTGGGAAACACTGTTCTAGAATATGACCTGACTTGATTTTTATGTGATTATAAATACTAGCCAGCATAGTTACTTGCATTTATCTCACTTTTTTTTTGGTGATTCTGTAGGAAATTCCCTTAGATCGGTCTTAATGCTAGATGCAACAGTTTGGTTTACCTGTTAACAAATTAGATATTATAAAGATTTTTTATGGGATGGGGGGCAAAAAAGCAGATAGATGGTAAGCGATTACCGCCGCCCATGGACAACCGCGACACCAGAGGAGTCACAAGTGCGCTAACCTCCTGTTAAAAGGGTTTGGGCCTCCGGTATCGTCACTCACTCGGCGACACACAAAGTATGTGTGGTTTCACGCCGGTTTTCTGTGAGGCCGTGGTAATCACTCCGGCCGATCCGGCCCATTGGTGCCGAAGCATGGCTCTCCCAATTATAAAATAACTCTAACCACAATTTGTTTTAGGTAAATATTCACACAATGATGAAGACATAGTTATGTCAGTGCTTCTTATTGTGTGTGCAAAACCGAAACCATTAAAGTTTTATCAGATACAACCCTCTAACTACTGGTTAGACCTTCACGAGAGAACTGATAGCGATGTGTGGTGTACTGCTGTATTCAGGGTTCGGAAGTGTATACCTACAACAGTTGGTGGTATGTATTAAAATATAGACTGACATAAAAAAAATATAAAAAAAAGATCCTTCAATCATTGCCTTCAAACAGCCTACAATTGTATTTCTATATGTGTAAATTATTGATACACATATGTTAATTTTACTTTCATTAAATTATAGCGAAATCCTGCCGAGTCTACGTAGATGAAAATGCACGTGTATATCACGATTGGAATTCGTATTTAACAAACAACACACTACCGAAATGCGTCATCATTGTGCCTGAAAACGGTGAATACACCGGAACTCTGGTCGAGGTAATTATAGAGGATACTTTATACAATACTTTTAATGATATTTATAATGCATGAAAATTTCATATCTATGGGGCCGTTCAAGTATTACGTAAGCAGATTTTTTGCAATTATTAACCCACCCCTCCCCCTCGTCAGCAAAAGTAAGCAAAGCTCTTACCCCTCCCCCCCATGCTTACGTAAACATTGGTACAATTGATTGATTTATGAGCAGCAGTTATGTCTAGAAATATACCTAGGTAAACGTAGGTATTCATTATTTGTAGGAATCCCCGAAAATGCATTTCGTTTTCTGCATAGACAATTTGCGATATGTAAAAAAGTAAATAATTACTGCTGACGTAATCACTATCTAAATCCCCCCACCCCCCATGTCATCAAAAATAAGCAAAGCAAAGACCCCCCCGCCCCTCTATAGTGCTTACGTAATACTTGAACGGCCCCTATCTACATTAGCTAATAACACTTTTTTTCCGTTAGATAAGCATAGTTTATGCCCATAGCAACATTATTTTCTATGACAAGGATCTTTTACATAGATACATACATATCATCACGCCTGTATTCCCTGAAGGGTTAGGCAGAGGTGAACTAATATGCACCCACAGTTTGCTAATATGTTTAGGCCCCATGTAACAGCTGTTAAACCGATTACCATTAACTGGGCAAAAACCCAAACTCCGGACTGCTACTGAGACTTTAAAATTAGTCAAGCTGGGATCGAACCCAGGTCCTCTAACATAGCAATCGAACACTAATGAGTTTTTCGAAAATTAAATAAACCTTACATCGAAATAAACGGGTTTGTTACATTTTAAGTGAATCAAACACGTAATAGCCATTTGGTTGGCCTCATATTCTCAAAAATCTTTGGCCATTGACACTATTAGAGAAGTGCGATCTACTTCTTGTTAATTGTTAATTTATTACAGGGCGAAGAGGCTTTCGCTGTAAAATTGACTGTAGCACCTTCCCCAACATTGGGTATCAAGGCCAGGGTGCTGAGTTCAGTGGACACGGCTAGTACGGTAGCTTCTATAGGGGCTATAGGCGTGATTGGTGTGGCGGCATTCACGCCGGTAGCGCCGGTGGTGTTGGCAGGCGCGGCCGCCGCCACCGTCGCCACGGGGCTTTACGGCCTCGTGCGCTCCTCACTACATCTCCATGATAGAAGCATTCATGAACAAGTGAGTTTAATCTTTTCTCTACTATTATAACATCGTTAAAAAGCCGTGCTTGTGCATTGATAATATTAAAAAATAAAACGTGGGTTAGGGTATATCAAACTCCAAACCCAATAATTCGATTTTTACAATTCTTGTCTGTTTGTTACGGGTTGGCGGAAAAACTACTGAATAGATTTTAATTTTATTATCACTGATAGAAAGTATAATATTTTGCAACTGAAGTATAGCAGCAGCTATACAGCTCTAAATGAAAGTATAATGAGCTCCCTTAATAATCATTGAGCTACAGGATGACTGGTGTATGCGTGCCGTCAGTTAAGACAGGTCAACTCAAGGCTGCGATGGCTCTTTCTTCAAAAGCCCAGTTCAGATATCGCCCTACATCGTAACACACAAATAATACTACCTACTACTACTTTCTGGACTTTAAAAGACCATGATTCTCTGAGAGATAGATAGCCGGCGGCATTTAGTAAAAAAAAATGGTAAAACATTGATTTGTAAAAGTGTCTTTAAAAGATCTATTTACAGGAATAAATATCATTTATGAACTTAAAAACTGGTGAATTTCTTATTACAATTAATTTAATATTTTGTTTCAGACCATCAGTCCTACAGATGCTGAGGCTCGTGGAAGTTGGCTTAACATCGCGGCATCGAGCGTGGGCCTGGCTGCTGGCGCTGCCAGTTCGCTGCTTTCCCGCTCCGCCGCGGCTGGCACTAACATGACCAAGGTTATATTCACAAATTCTTTGTTGTACAAGGACGTAGAGTTGTAGAAGGAGTAGGCCCGAATATCGCGTCAGTGCATAATCTTAGCTGCTTAATATTTTACTTAACGTACCATCATAATATCCGTTAGATCGATATTCTCATCTAAAAAGGTAAAACCGTAAAAATATATCGAATTCGATATGAATTGGACACTACAAAATTAAAATCGATATATCGTGGATTAAAAATATCGACGACATATTATATCGATATATTTAAAAGAAAATATCGATGTTTTGATATAGGTATCGATATTGTCCACCACTAAGGTCCACGGAACTGCCTAGTTTACCTACGCCATGGTTGTACCCCACTGGTAACCAATGTGTTTTCAGCCCCCATATGGCTCGGCTTTGGCAGGCCCTTGGTGCTTGGTGCTGCTGAGTCGTACTTCAGTGATTTAATTTTTCCTTAACGTTACTTACTGCAGACGGGGCAAGCGTTAGCTGTGTCAGTGGAGGTGTTACGTCATGCGAATCTAGTTACTGGAGGGGTGGGTGTTGTCAACAGTCTCCTACATATTATCATCAAGGTATGGTTCTTTTGTTTGCCTCTATTGGTTAGTGTTACATTTCAGCGTTTGAATGGATTTTTTTAAACAGCTCACACTATTTAACCCTTATCATGTGTAAAATGCATAAACATCGAAATTCCTAACAAGTATTAGTTCTGTTTCCCATAATATTTTTCTTCCACAATATTCTAAGCGCATTGTGCACTAATTGACGGATTATTTGTTTGGTTATATAGTTCAATCACGCCGTAATATTTTTTTAAAATTTTAGTACCGCAAACATGGTGAAAAACCTACGAAGTTGGAGCTCTTCCAATTTGCATCAGCGACTCTGTTCTTCTGCCACGCTGTGGTATCGAACCGGACTGCACAGAGCATTATTGAAGACGCTCAGGCTAAAACTATCAATGAATATCGCTCCACGCTTAAGAGCAATAGACACAGGTCCGTTTGAAATGCAGATTTATCTTTAGTAACTATGTCACCATTTATACTGTCACACACATCAAACACACGCACACACATACACACACACACACACACAATACAAAGTATTTGTACACTTTCGATGAAGATTTCCAATTATTTCATTCCATTTGTAGACTTTGTCACTCATAACGCCATTTTATTTTATTCTAGGAAAATGTTTGATAAAATTAGCGCCGAATCAAGAAGGTTACAAGGTGCAGTACAAGGTAACACTGAAGTCATCAGAGGCATACAGAACATCTTCGATAAAGACCAGTACTTTGCCGATGTACTGAGAATCAACAAAGACGTAAATCAACACAAGCTGAGAATATCCATGACCTCTGATGGAAAAGTCAATTTGAATTCTCAGCACAAATTCAACCCCACAGAGTTGTATAATCTAGGAAAGGAAGGTCGGGCACAACTGTTCAGTTCTCTTGGTCCTGCTTCAGTAAATTCCAATAATGTCTCCACTCGGGTTGCGCCGTCAACAACCGCTGTCTCCGGCTACGTCGAACGCGAAGAAGAAAGCACCGCGTTAGTGGGCATACATCCAGGCGAAATACTAAGGATCGGTTCCCTTCTCGTTCGTGTAAGCGCGTCGGGTGCCGAGAATGTGGCTCTCCTACTACAAAATTTGAGTCAAGATGTCTATGCTAATTTGATGACAATATCCTTCAACGTTTTATCGAAACTTGTTCCCGAAGACATAGCCAGACTCAGGCTCCTGAGCCCTGAAGAAGATCTAATCGTTCAAATTGTTAAATTTGTATTCAATTACATGAAACATAAGCGACCTCTCGGGGATTCGTGTCGAGAGAACGACAATGGCATTGTTATAGTGTTGAAGGAATTCTTTCAAGAAGGCGTTGTTCGGCAGGAAACGATATTGTACTTGAAAGATAGTTTGCTGTCGTGGGTCGATGGTGAAATGGATCGTAGGAGGTTAGAATTCCCTAATAAAAAGTCTATTGTATGTGAAACTTGCAGAGGTATTAGGTACGCTTAAACTGCATGTTTTGCATTCCACCATAGTAGAAGATTTAATTTAGATAATGTATAATTATTTGAAAAGAAATCAATAGAAATAACAAATATCTACTTTAGTAGTAGGTACACATTTATAGTTATTTCTTGATACTTTCATATGGTTTTATTTATAATAATTAAGGGCCCGGCGGACGCTAAATTGCCCTTAAAAACGTAATACCAAGGTAAATCGCAATTCAAAGATTATTAAAATTTAATCAAATTTTGTTATTATCCGGATAAATTGGATATTGTTTATCTAAGATTCCTACCGAACCCGAATAAATTGGATATTGTTTATCTAAGATTCCTACCGAACCCGAATAAATTGGATATTGTTTATCTAAGATTCCTACCGAACCCGAATAATAACACTGTATGATACGGTTTATTTTGTTATTATGTAGGTATCTTAAATTATATAGACATTTACCACCATTTATCAAAACAACATGTTTATTTATTATTATGTAAGTATATGGAATTGTGGTGCTAGAAATATTTTATCATTAAAATTTTAACATAATAATATTGCTTTGTCTAAATATGAATCATAATAAGTAATTAAGAAGATGGTTTTTCCTATAATCTTTGACACGATCATTTTACACAACATGTCTGTAGATATCTTTTATACCTAAACATTTTTTTTGTGTAATTTCAATAGGGACCCAGCTCTTTGTAATATAAGGTATATTCGAAAACAAGACATATCAAAGAAGTCCAAAGTTAACGTAATAATTTGTAATAATAAATTTATGATGCTATTTTATCAGATTTCAATGCCTTTCGCTATTTGTATGAACATGTGATAGATAAATGCACTGTGATAAAACACAACTGATTGCTTATTCGTAGATTAACAAACAAAATTTTACATTTAAAATTATGCACAAAATGTAGTGCCTTCTAGATTGCGTGTATTCTAATGAAAAAAAAAACAACATTGGCAGTGGATATTTACAAAAAGTAGATATTTACAGTTGTTAGTAAGTCATATATTGAAGTATGTATAAATATTGTATATTAAAATATAATATATTATTACAATCTTATCTTACATTCTTGTGATTATTTTGTTTGTCCTTGATTTAAAGATACTGCCGCTGCCCTGCGCCAAAATGATAAAATTGCCTATACCTATCCAGAGGATTTTACTGTTGGTTGCTACTTATTTCAATTTTTGTAAGAGGTAAGACAGCCCTGAATACTATTAGTCGGCAGCAAATGTCTGTAAAAGTCATACAAACAAACTCCGCACGTGTACTGGTAGGATTTAATGATGTGCCTGGTCTAGCTCTATTCTCAGATGTAATACCGACACAAATTAACGTTACGTTTATATTCTGTGGCTTTGTGAAATAGGTGTGTCAAAACCCGCAAGGATATTTCATCTTATCATCTTAGACCACCTTTTTAGGTACCTGCCTTCCCCAAGAATACGATTTTGGCGAGCTCGTCCGTGCTTAATCTTAAAGTGCCGTTTCAGGGTATAAACCTATGACTCAGTTTTTAATGGGCAAAAAGTACCTACCCTATAATGATCTATGTTAATTCTTGTCACATAGTAGATGCATTACCTATGTACCAAAATTCATGGAAATCTCTAAGACTGGCGTAATTGACCCACAAGATGGTCTATACATAGGACACAGCCCTCTCTGGGCGTGAATGATAATTATTGTTTATGAGCCACAAATCCAAACTTTCTATTTTTTTATGTTAGGAACCTACTGCTTCACAACGCAGCTAATACTGTAAATTTAAAGTTGTAGGTCGTTTCGTTCTGTACTTGCTGCCTACCCCGCGTTAAAATGCGCGCATATTCATTAAAGAACAATAAAAAATCAAAACATACAATATTGTATTGTAAATATTTTTTTATCGAGTGCTGGCAACCCTGTAATCACGATCACAAAGTCATGTTCTTGTTTGTCTATGGTCGGGGATTTTTTACGATATACATCGGCTATGTATTGTGTACCTGTACCGTACATAGTATCTGTACATATACAATACAGCACTTATAAATAAAGATGTATGAATACGGCCAGTAAGGCCAGTTGACGGCGGCGGCCGTGCTGTGTGATTTTGCGTGCGTAAGATAACAACTAAAGAAAGAAAGTGTGCGAGTACCTACAGCCGAAGCTTGCAAGAATACTGTGTCTATTACTTCTAAGTTTGAAGGTATGTACCTAACTATCTACCTAAATACCTACTAAATAGGTACCTAGCCGTTTAATTTCTTGACAATACCGAGAGGTGTAAGTCTGTCTGTAAACATTGATCATGTTTTATGCATTGCGCATATGCGCAGACGTGTGATTATCTAATGCTATGGTTCAATTCAAGGTCAGTTAGAGTTAATTTTTTTAACTCTAACTGACTAAATTATTATATTTATTACAGTCACACCTATAGGTCAAGAATGTTAAATAGATATACCTAGTTAGGTACTTACAGTAGGTAAGTATGCAAAAGCATTGTCTATCTATGAGGGAGGTTCTAATTCTAAAATAACTAGATAGCACAGATTATAGTCGAAGGCTGTGGTTTAATAAAAAGCACATAAGGCAAACGCACCTATGTACATTTTTATAGTAACACAGATACTTATGAGAATACTAGTACTTATTAATGTTTGTAAACTTTGTTAATTTCATGGGAAGTGTACCTACCTATTAAGTGAAGTGTAAGCTGTATCTCCTTTAGGTAGGTACCTATTGTATCCTTACGGGGTTCGTGCCCCTAAGAAGTACCTAGGTAATCTTTAACTAAGTATATTGAAATTTTATTGAAAACAAAACAAGCGCTTAGTAGCGCGAAATTAGAAAATTCGTAGTTTTCTGTTAAGGGTCTCAATTTTTTTTCTTTTATATAAGTAGGTAGGTTTAAAGGTAACAACAATTCTATACCTACTCATAAATAGGTAGGTATTCTAGTTCCCTTCCCCCTCCTCGCTGTTGATAACTTATCAATGAAAACTATCTAATTTAGTCTGACGCGTCATGTCGACTTACTAACCCAATTAACTACCCACCCAATGATTATTGGATGTTTAAAGATATGTATGTCGGCTTCTACACTGATATATGTATAAGTATCTATAATCTATAGTTTTTTTAATATATACCTATAGCTGAAGTTTGTTTGTTTCCTTGAACGCGCTAATCTCAGGAACTACTGGTCCTTTCTTTCAGTGTAAGACAGCTCATTTATTGAGGAATTCTATAGGGTATAGGCTATATCAATCATCACGCTATGACCAAGTGAATTTTCCACTCGGACGAAGTCGCCGGCAGAAGCTATAGGTAAGGAATAATTGTGTGGGTAATGAATGACCAACATAGTTTTCTAGTCTTAGGGCCACTTGCACCAACTTGTTAAACGTGTTTAAATTGTATTTAAACACCAAATTTGCATGAAAAATTGTATTTAAATATGATTTAAACACATTTAAAAAGTTGGTGCAAGTGGCCCTAAATATCTGTTATGTAGGTAATAGTTTGTTTACTCAGAAAAAGAGCTGACGAACCACCTGGTAGTACTTAAGTACCAACTCCCATGGAAACCTGCAAAACCGGAGGTGTTCGGACTGCAGACTGTCAGAGTTGTAGCAACCGAGGAGGAACTGCCTCTTGCCCGCTAAAGTCTCAACTTTTGTGTGTGGTGCTATACAACAGAGTTCGACATGATCCGCCAGCCAGCTATATTTTCTCGCCTCTTACGAGATACCTGTCTGGAACAGTATTCTAACCCGTCTCCAGCGGGGAAATACCTACTAATTTAACCCTTAGAGCGTTTTAATAGTAGGTAAGTAGGTATTTATCTTAGGGGGGGGGGGGCGTATAAATGCACTGCCTGCAGTGTGCAGTCTAGTGCAATCACGAAAATCTAGATCAGCGCTCACTAAAATGCTTATAAAAACTGAACGCCACCAGCTACCCCGTTCTGTAAACAGTAATAAACTCTCGGATAGTTTTTCTATAAGTACTGAAATAAAACAATTTTGACACCAGGACTATTAATTTCTTATATAAGCAGAGGTGTTTCGGAAATTATGTTAAGAATTGGAATGGTCACCCATCCACAGACAGACAATGAAAAGCGAAGCTTAAACCTTCCAGATCGGTTGATCTGTGGAGTTATCAATTAGCTACGTGCCCCACATAAAATACAACATTAACTATATTTTTATCATTTCAGGATCCAGATACAATATGGCAGGAGATAATAATCGGCTAGACATGACCGCTGTAGAAATACAACAGGAGTATTTCGAAACTATTGGCGATGCAGATTGGGAATTGTAAGTTAATACCAGCCTCTCTAGGAACTACTTATCTACTAAAAAACACATTCTTATTGTTCTACTTTCTACCAGCTTCTTCTATGCCGCAGCAGACGGATCGCCTAGGTCATATGTAGGTAGCCATACCTACCTACATAGGTACCTACGTTACAACAATATGTTACCTACGTAGGTATGTTCTCACGTGGGAGAGCCATGCTTGCACGAATGGGCCGGCTCGACCGGAGTGATACCACAGCCTCACAGAAAACCAGCGTGAAACAACGCTTGCGTTGTGTTTCACCAAGTGAGTGAGGTTACCGGCGGAGGCCCAAACCCTTTTAAAAGGCTGGCACTTGTGACTCCTCTGGTGTTGCGGGTGTCTGTGGGCGGTGGTTATCGCTTACCATCAGTTGATCCGTCTGCTCGTTTGCCCCCCCTATCCCATAAAAAAAATATAACCTACTAAAGTTATTTTAGTGAAGGAAAATTTCGACGCGCAAGTAGGATTCGAACCTGCGTCTTCTAGTTAGATACACCAGACGCCAATAAGCCACCACGAGTCCCACCTGCCATGTCGATTGCCTTCACATTCTGAACTTACATCTTATAGGCGATGTCTTTGACTATATATAGATAGATAGTCAAAGCTATCAACCGTCATGACTTTAAGCTTACGGTTAGTTCTTTGTCGCTACCATACCTATTTACTATCTTTTGTGTTTTTTTTTGCATTTTTCATGCTAAGATTATAAAATTATTCGAATCCTGCCAGCGAGTCGAATTTTTCCTTCACCAAAATAATTTTATAATCTTAGCTAGGAAAAAGCAAAAAATATCACAAAAAGATATAATATAATGTTAAATATACTAGGTACATGGAAGTTGTATTATTATGTGACTCGTTGAGTTGATGGATGTTAAAAGTTTTTTTTTCATAGGTACGAGAAAAAGGATCGAAAATATCTGCTACAAAAGGTTGCAGTGGCCCTATGTGGACCTCCTAGTAATGAGGGGAATTTGATGGACGGTGTTGAAGAAGTTGGTAGCAAGCTAAAGCTTCAAGGTTACGAAACACGGGACGAAGACACATGTATGAAAGTGTTTAACAAGATCCTAGAGCAAAGTAAGAATGCTGAAGATGATCAGAAATTTAATTTACCCTTTTATATAAAGGGATGGGCTTGATATTCGGTTTCGGTATTCGGTATTTACTTATATTGTTTCTAAATATTCGTAAAGTTAGTACCTACCTACTTAGAGTAGGTAGTTAGTTACCTAAAGATAATCATTTTATTAGCTTACTTTTTATGTGCTATGCGCGTTTTATTTGGGGGTAGTTTAAAATAGGTACCTATCTTGCATGACAGTAAAAGCACGTTAACATAATATGTAAAAATAATTATTATAATTATTATTAACTATAATGCAAGTTAGTATTTAGTATTCAATGGCCCGATAAATGAAGAATTTGAAATTAATGTATTATTATTCTTTTCAGCAAAATATTCCCACAATGGTGAAAATTTAATTATATCCGTATTACGAGTCGTTTGTGTAATTCCTAAACGAGATATAGGAATTTTTGAAAGAACTCCAAGAGATTATTGGGTTGATCTGCATACAAAAAAAGGAGATGCTGTTCATATTTTGGTATTCCACGTGTTCAGTGTAAGAAAATGTATCTCTATGAATAGTGGAGGTAAGAAACTTTTATTGAATTTTTTTTTTTTTCAAAAAATACATTGCCCTGCACTAGCATTTTCTCCTGTATCGTGGGTGCTTTACAAACACAAATTCTCACATACACAAACACCCAGACACGGAACAACTACCTACCCGTAGATCATACAAATATTTGCTCGGTGTGGGGATCAAACCCACAACACGTGTCGCAGAAGCCGATCGCTCAGCCGCTACGCCAAACGTGTATTCTAAACGTGTATATGTATATATTTTTAGGATTATATCTTTATATATAAAAGAAAGTCGTGTTAGTTTGAACGGCTGAACCGATTTGGCTGAAAATTGGTCGAGAGGTAGCCTAAAACCAGGAGACGGGCATAGGATACTTTTTATCCCGTTCCCGTGGGATGTGATAACAGACCGAATTCCACGGGGACGAAGCCGCGGGCAGAAGCTAGTTCTAAATAAAATTTCTTTCATAAAATATAGGAACGTATAAATATCTACTTAACTAAGGTAATAAATATGATCTTACACTAATTCTAACTCACTACTTTTACAAAATTGCAGTGAAGGGTTGCAAAATATTCATAGACCACGACGCGCGAGTTTATGAATCCTGGTCGGAGTTTCTGACAGAAAACAAACTACCGAAATGTGTGATGGTAGTACCCCAACATGGACAGTATAACGGAGTTATTATTGAGGTAAGTAAGTAATTCGTTTTTTTTATTGACTAAATTATACTTAGCTAAGTAGTTAAATAAGGTAAGTACAAGAGGGCTCCTTTATTGGTTATCTAAAGCCATCTTCTCAAATATAATAGGATGTGTAGCGCGGGGTTTTAGCTGTGTCCACAAATCAGTGCGGCGGCCGCGCTCATGTTGCTTAGCGCGGGGACTTACCTACCGCAAACCACTCCTTAGGCTATGGTACACATAAGAGTTCGGGAGAGACGCGCCGACGAGAGCGGACGCGATGTAATATCCTCCGCGGTCCCGCGTTCGTGACGTGTTTTCTATGTGATTATTATTAATATGCCCTAATAAACGCTCTGATCACTAACTGTGTGTCTACTTGCGCTGCCCTCAACCGGCACCTATATTAGTGGCCTATTACACTGGCGCCCAACACAGTGGCCCGAACCACATCCGGTGTGTTCAACGCGTCCAAAGGTTCCTAACCTGCTTGGAAGTAGTGCGGACGTGCTGTACCCGTTATCAGACTCATCACCCGAAGATGCCGATGACGAGGAGGGAAATACAGCGCCGCCAACAACAGGGGGAGGAGGAGGGCGATGTCACACCGACGGAGGGGTTCAATACCGGTGATGAAGGTCTTGCTGAAGAAGTCGCGAGTGCAACTCCCAGCGTGGCCGCCGCCGTGATGCCCACACCACAAAATGTTCCAGCGTTCGCAACAGAGCATTTCCTGACGACGCTGATGGAAACTATCACCCGAACCCAAGCAGAGGCCAACAGGAGCCTCATTCACTCATTGATGACGCCCACAGGTGAATTCCGAGCCTCTACCCCGGTCGGAACCACCCCATCAGTGAGCACTCGCAGCGGAAGTACCGCCAGCGCTAACTTCACCAGGTGTACAGCACGCTTCGATGGATCAACTCAGGATGCAGAAGCGCTGGAAGCATTCCTGGATGCCGTGGATATTTATAAAGAATGCGCCTTAGTAACTGATGAGCATGCTCTCAGAGGATTACCGATGCTACTGGAAGGTGAAGCTGCAGTATGGTGGCGCGGCGTGAAAGCGTCTGTGGCCACCTGGACAGATGCGCTCACCCGGCTTCGTATGACCTACGGCGTGTGCCAACCCGCGCACAAGATTCTCCGGCAGATCTACGCCGCCGAGCAACGTGACGACGAGCGCGCCGAAACGTTTTTGTGTAAAGTGCGCGCCCTTATAGCCAAGCTTCCGTATAAGTTTGAAGAAATAGTGCAAATAGATGTGTGCTACGGTCTTCTTCATAGACGTGTGAAGAAAAGAGTGCCCCGCGATACGATTCGTAGTTTAGATCAATTGTTACACGACACGAGAATCGCGGAGGATACTATCAAGGAATCGAAGGTAAACTCTGATATTCTAAAAAATAATCCGGGAAGCAAATTACCGACCCCTACTACCGATCACAAACTCACTCGATCGAGTTCCCCCGCCACGAGCGCGACCGCCGTGCGTAGCAACAATAGGAACAGACCGCGCTGTAGTTATTGTAAACTATTCGGTCATGTAAGCGACGAGTGTCGTAATCGTGAGAAAGCTAACAGTAGTAGACCCAACCCTAGCAACAAGGCATTGCATTGTTACGGTTGCGGAAAACAAGGAACCGTTAGGTCGAAATGCGATGTATGTAATTCGGCATCGACATCTGTTAACAAAGAGGAAAATACTTCGTTCAACAGCGCGACTCTCAATAGCGGTCTTTGTTCATTTAATATTAATAACAATGACGACATCGTGCGTTGGGCTAACATAAACACGCGCGAAACTTATCCTATGATAAATATTAGTGTTATGGGCCGTAACGGCGTGGCGATAGTTGACACGGGTGCCACGCATAGTATAGCGAGCCCATTGTTGTATAAAATTCTAGTTGATTCAGGTATCGAGTTCGCAGAAATCAAGCGCTTAGTACGTTTAGCCGACGGGTCCCAATCGTGGATGAACCTGCTGACGGCCGAGGTACCTATCACCGTTAAAGGCCGCGTAGTAACATGCGACTTTATGGCGTTGCCAGATAGCGATTCGCGAACTTTGCTAGGTGTCGACTTCTTGTCTAGGGCGGGAATGGTATTGGATGTCGCCCAAGGAAAATGGACTTTTAGAGACGCACCCGGTAACATTTATGATTTCGTATATGAATATACCATTAATACAGCTGATTCGAATCAATCGCAAGCCGACTCCACTCACTTGCCGCTGCGTCCGGACGAAGGTCATGAGTTGACCCCCGGGCAGCGTCGCATGCTTGACAGATTCATCATTGACCACGCGCCGCAGTTCGCGCGCGATGGACCGGCCACGGAGTTTGCTACACACCGTATCAAGGTGAGCCCTAAACAGGAACCGATCGCGTGCCCACCACACCGAATGTCTCAAAACGGGAAGAAGGCCTTGCAGAAGGAGCTTGATAAGCTGCTGCGAGATGACGTGATTGAGGAATGCGAACACACTCCAGGACGCTCGAACGTGGTTGCAGATACGTTGTCGCGACCCGTTTGTTCAGAAGACCCGGAGTGCGACTTAGGTCTTACAGTGGTTGATATGCCGAAGAGGAGCAGCAGTGATATCCGCAGCAATCAACTACAAGATCCTGAGATCCTTAAGATAATCGAGGACATGGAGTCCGACGAACCCTCAAGGGGGAGACCATGGTCCGACCGCGGATACACTATGTCTGACGGCATCCTTTACAGGTACAGCTTAGAGTCCGACGACGACGAGGAGTCTTGCTTAGTAGTGCCTGAACACGAGCGCAAGCAAGTTATGGCCGCGCTCCACGATGATCCTACGGCGGGTCATTTCGGCGTCGAGCGCACGCTGAATCGGGTTCGCACCAGGTATTATTGGCCTGGCATGCGCACGTTTGTGTCTAATTATATAAAAGAGTGTGTGGCTTGTCAGAGGTATAAGGCTGACAACCGCAAACCAGCAGGTTTGCTACAAACTCCTGCTGTGTCTAGGCGATTTGAGGTCGTCTCAGTGGACTTATTCGGTCCCCTTATAGAGACGCCTAAGAAGAACAAATGGATACTCATTGTAGAAGACGTCTGCTCACGTTGGGTGGAATTGTTTCCACTAGAGAATGCCACCAGCGTAGAATGTGCTCAGACTCTAGTTAATGAGGTCTTTCTCAGGTATGGAGTGCCCCGCCGCCTTATTAGTGACAACGGCGTGCAGTTCGTGAGCGAGGTGATGCAGCAAGCCTGCCACATTATGGGCATTTCCCAGTCGCTCACGCCATACTACCATCCTGAAGCCAATCCTATTGAGAGGAAGAACAGAGACCTCAAACCCCAGTTAGCGATACTAGTAGGTCGCGATCATACTACCTGGGACCTGCACCTAGCTGCAGTGAGGTTCGCGATGAACTCCGCGATCACTAGCAGTACAGGGTTCTCGCCTGCATATCTTACCTTCGGCAGAGAACTGAGGGCTCCGTCTGATTGCGCAACTGATATGAGAGCTATAGTAGAACGGGACAACTTCATACCCAGCATTACTCCTTACCTGAAGAAGATGGCTGCGACCCTGGATGAGGCCAGGGATACCCAAGAAAAGGCACAGGACGTACAGAAGGAGAATGCAGATAAAAAACGTAGGGTACCGCCGGAGTACAAGGTAGGCGACCTCGTCCTTCTAAGGACGCAAGGACAGAACGACGCTGGCCGCGGTCAGACCGCGAAGTTTATCCCGCGTCGCGACGGCCCATACACGATCGGCGAAGTTGTTAGCCCAACCACCTATATTTTAGAGGATATAAAGACCGGAAGGAAAGTAGGCCGGTATCATGTTTCGCATCTCACGCCATTTACTGGGCAAGTAGAGCCTCCCGTCAGGGAAAAGCGTAGACGTGGGAGGCCGCGCAGGTATTTGGATGGCTAGTTCAACTACAGGGATGTTTAGTTGGTCTAGAGGGGGAGGATGTAGCGCGGGGTTTTAGCTGTGTCCACAAATCAGTGCGGCGGCCGCGCTCATGTTGCTTAGCGCGGGGACTTACCTACCGCAAACCACTCCTTAGGCTATGGTACACATAAGAGTTCGGGAGAGACGCGCCGACGAGAGCGGACGCGATGTAATATCCTCCGCGGTCCCGCGTTCGTGACGTGTTTTCTATGTGATTATTATTAATATGCCCTAATAAACGCTCTGATCACTAACTGTGTGTCTACTTGCGCTGCCCTCAACCGGCACCTATATTAGTGGCCTATTACAGATGTGTTTTAAAAACCCTCCTCCTTTCCTTCCCAGAGACAGAAAACAATCATGAGGAATTTCACACAAAAATACCTAAATAAAATAATGTACATAATCTGCGCTATGTGGAACTTAGTTACTACGCTACTCACGCACATTTATCTTTTGAGAAAATAATATACATAAGTATTTGAATCAAATAAAAAACACAAAATTAGGTGTAGGGATTTATAAAAAAAACAATAATATTTTTTATGTTTTAAATCGAAGAAAAATATTGTTTTAAAATATCTACGGTAGGTAATTTTAAATATAATATCGGTAGCTGCACGTTGTCTATCAGTCAGTCAGGTCTTAACTGTTTATAAGTAGTTAATGACGTCGATTGTTACCTTACAGGGTTATGATGTCCCACAAGTTCAATTAACCGTGTTGGCTTCGCCAGCACTGGGTATTGGCGCAAAGGTGCTTAATGTCACTGATAATGTTAGCACAGGTAAATAAATACATTCTACATTATAGATATACCAGAATTGCCATTTCACAGTACCTTCCTCTTTAGTATTTGAAAGAAAAATAATTTATTCAGCACAACACTAACCATAAACGTAGTTAGTTCCAATACACTACGGTTATTCATGTTTCACAGCGGCCAATGTTGGTGCTTTGGTGGCTATTGTGGGCTCGTTGTTTGCGGCCCCTGTCGCAGCGCCGGTGATGGTCACGGCGGCCATAGGAGTGGGTGCAGTGTCAGGAGTTTATAGCATCGGTCGATCCATAGGTCATTTAGTCGACAGAGCACAGCATGAACAGGTATTGATATTCATTCACTTGCCTTCGGCCGTCATTCGGTCTGTGGTTACTCCGAAGCCGTTGCCGACGCTTTTAACTGCGAGTAAATTAAGCTTGCAAAAGAGGTGGCTGAGGAAGGAGGAAGCCTGAAGAACTGGCCGCCACATGGCGTAGAGTGCCGTCCGGCCTCCATAAGCTGTTGCCTGCTGGGCCGGTGTAGGTGTACTGATTAAATAACACAGGGTGACAAGAGAGGTTGTTTATTCAGCGTTTCAGGGCCCAAAGAGACTGTAGTTACGGTTACAAGTTATTTTAAAGGAGACAAGAAATCAGTGTTGCCAGCATAAGCAAATTAACTACCCAATTAATATATGGGGAATATGATATTAATGTATCTGGTAACCCATCTCTTGGTTGGCTGATCCTTGAGTTTGTAACACTTATCTGCTGTTGATTGCTTAGTGTGGCTATCCTGGCCTCCCTGTGCCATCTACCGTCACGTGCATTGACGGTTGATGACTTCTCAACTTTATGTTCATAATATTAAACTTTACCAATGATCGACATATAGCGTTGGTACAATGGAAAATCAATCTTATTCATTTCAGAGTATCGGACTAAAAAACTCAGAAGCTCGCTCCAGTTGGATCAATATATTGGTATCCACTGTTGGTCTGTCCTTCAGCGCTGCGGGGAAACTACTAACTTGGGCAGCTGCGTCAGGCAGAAACGTCAAGGTAAAGACGTGTGTACAGTACTCCAATCTTTTTGGCCGGGCTGAACATAGGCGCGAGTCGCTGCACAGAATCCATTTTAAGGTATCATAGTGGAAGATGGCAGAGCGCGGGTGCACGGGACACCCACCGCGGTCACCCGCGCGCTGCCTCCTTCCCGCTCGCGTCCTTGCAACTGTGTGAGTGTTACATTGGTACATGAAACACATGCGCATTGCGTTCTGAGAATACAGTCGAGTTCAGAATCGTTCATTTCGTTTTTGTTATTGGTAGTTAGTGTTTTTGCTATTATCGTTATTATTGTTCGTTGGTGTTTTGTTATTATTGTTTGTCGGTATCGTGTTATCGGATTGGAAGACATTATGCAATAAAGTAAATAAAAAATATCGAACAGGAATATAAGGAATGCGACAGAATTATTGATAAATTTGACTGATGAATTGTGTTGTGGAAGCAAAATTAATCGGATGAATCGGAAACGGGACGATCATTCTTCCGATGGAACGAACCTCTTCATAAAGGTGTGACGTGTGTGTGTGTACTTACTGATCTAATACTAAATAGGATATTTGCATTAGTAATGTTCCACTCGACTGTACCATGCGCAAGAAGGGGGGGGGGGGGGGGCAACTAATTCAGCCCGGCCAAAAAGATTGGGGAGTACTGTACCTATATTTAAGATGATGGACCTCCACTCTCCGTAGAGGTCTTACAATCTTAAAATGCACGCCAAATGCATATAAATTATTACCTATTTTAATGTGTGTAACTATAAAGTATTGTGTCTTCCCACAGATCCTAATGAGTGCATTAGATTTTCTCAAATTTACGAATCTTGCGAGTGGATTCATTGGAGTAGCGAACGGCTTAGGAGACATGATTTATAAGGTTTGTAGTAAGTTTTCGAGAATGCAAATATAAACTTATTATAACCTACAATGGTTGCTAATTTAATTACAAACAACTTTCAGTATGCTAAATACGGAGAGACACCTACGAAACTCGAAGTCTTCCAGTTCACCACATCAGCTCTGTTCCTCGGAATTGGAGTCATGTCCAACCAGACAGCTCAAGAAATTGTAAAAGATGCGCAAGCTACTAAAATAAACGAAATCCGGGATTCACTTTCCAGTAACAACAAAAGGTAACTGATTATAGAACACAATTATACATAACAATCCTACCCGCCTATATTCCCGAGGGGATAGGCAGAGGCGTACTAATGTACGCCGGCATACTGTAATTTTCTATTGTATTTTCTCATAGTTAATGAAAACACCACAATTAAGAAAATAAGAAACAACAACACATCCTTTCATTATCACATATACTTAAATTTTATTTTCACTATAATCTCTACTATTATAAAATTGTAAAAAGCTGTGTCAGTACATTGAAGATAATTAAAAAAAACAAGTGGATTTAGGGTCTATAAACGTCGCCGAACCCAAAAATGTGATTTTCAAAATTCTTGTCTGTTTGTTACGGATTGGCGCAAAAACCACTGAATAGATTTTAATTTTGTTATCACAGTTAGAAAGTATGTGCTCCAAATTAAAAACTGGTATACTTCTTATCTCAAATAATTAAACAGAACCTTAGATACAGCTTGACCTCTGTAATGTATAGAGACCCATACAAAGAAGAGATCATCACTGTTGGTTTTGAGCTTCAAGTGAGCGAAGCCGCGGGCATAGGCTAGTTAAAAATAAAATTGGAAATGTACCTACTTTGTGTTAATAAAAAAATATTTATTTATTTCAGAAAAATGTTTGATAAAATAACAGCTGAAACTCGGAGAGTGAAGGGTACCATTGAAGGTAACACAGATGTTATAAAAGCTCTAGATAGAATAAAAAACAAAGATGACTTTTTCGGAAAATTGAAAAGTATAAATAAATCAGTCAATAAAAATAAAGTAAGAGTATCACTGGCTCCAGACGGTAAAATATTAGTGAACAATCAGCACAGAGTTACTGTTTCGAAATTGTATCATATTAGAGATGCTGGTCGAAATAAACTATTTGCAAAATTCGGACGCGCGCAGGTGACCACAAAAAATGCCCCGACAAGAATATATCCATCATACACTGTAGCAAACTCTACAGGTCAACCAATCAAAGAGTTTGTATGCTCCGTCCGTCCTGAAGAGATAATCAAGATTTCAGCATTTCTAATAAATCTGACCAAGGCTGATCAAGATTTTATTGTAGACTTATTATGTAATATTAGTGAACAGTTGTATGAGGGATTTTTATTGATATGTACGGAACTTGTCATCTCAATAATCCCTGAGGAACTTAATTTCATTGAATCAGTTTACCCTAATTGGAAAAGGCATTTGGTATTTTTTGTATTTCATCATCTAAGATCAAACATTACTGTCAATGACGATGACTCAGAATTCGTAGCTGGCCTGAAAACCTTTATACGCGACGGTAGAATCAACAGAGAAGCGTTATTACAACTGAAGAGAAAGTTGATGGACTTCTTCACCACAAAGAAAGAAGAAAAATATGCTCGTAACAAAACCTGGGATGCATTTGCCGATTATATGTGCAATAGCCGTTTCTATACCCTTCAAATCGGGGAAAATATAAGTATTGGGCCCCATACAATTCTTGTAAAACAAATTACGGTAGATAACTTAGAAATGTGGCTTCAAAATCATTCGCAGGAAAAATGCGATTTATTTATGGACCTATGCTTTAAAATCATATCAGCCTTAACAAAAGACGACGTTAAGCGGTTAAACGCCATAAATCCAGATGAAGATATTATTATGAGGGTGTCTTTGTTTTTACTAGACAAATTTGAAGAACACACATCGGGAACATCCGATGTTGATGCGAAGGCATCCTTAGCAAAGTATGATTTGCTTAGATGGTGTTCCCGTCAACGCCTTAGAACACAATACAATTGCAAAAATTGCAAAGGATTAACATATTTTCAAAAATCTTAAGCATCTATTACAATAATACTACTTTTAACGGATTTTGTCGCATTGTATTGATATTATTTAATTCCCGACGTTTTGAGTCATCTTGCAGAATCTATAGTCACCCGTATACGGAGATGTTGGACGTATTAATTCTAAAACTAGGTAGTTACTAAGAGCTACCTTACGTATTTGTCCAGGAATAAGGTGAATACTATCAATACAAGCGATAATATCCGTAAAAAGTAGTTTTGTTTCAATGTCTAATATTTTCGTAGGTGTCAGATAGTAAGACATTGTTTAGATATTTACGACACCACCACACAATATTTTCCACATACCCAAGTAAGTACTTACGTACGTAATTATTGTCTATTGTAAGGGTTCTATCGAATTGAATGTTTAATAATTTAAGTGCAATAACTTTTTTAAGTACTAACGTTAATGTTAAATTATGCTTTAATTACAATGGGATTCTCTTTTACGCGTTGAATATGCGTAAAGAAGATAATGGAAGTTTTATTATAAGACTAAAGAGCCGCTTTGATAAATCTTATAGTACCTACTAAAACTACTTTTTACAGTATATATAAAAAACTAAAATGTATATAATATAGGTATGTATAGTATTATAATGATCCATATTAAATTGTACAAATTCTAAATATGAATTAATTTAGGGTTTACTGAATGTAGCCTTTTTATCACCGCCGTAGGGTTGCCTGCTTGTCGGTTTTCTATAGATTGTACTTCGGGGAGTGTGCACAAGAACTCCACGAGCTTATACCGCCTTCCCCTTTCTACCATCGGAGCTCCAGACGCACGGCAGGTTATCATCCCTACCTGGTTGATGTTCCGCGTATTAGCACACAGCGCTTTAAAAATTCCTTCATAATGCGCACAGCTGAGCAGTGGAACTCCCACCCAACCCCTCCCTGCGTCTGAATTTCCGAGTGCATAAAACCCGAATTTATTCAACTCTAGAGTGCATAGGCATCTTCTGGGTGCGCTCGCTCCACCGTCGGCTTCATCATTGCCTCAGCAAGATTGACGTCAAGAGCAAACCCATTATTAATAAAAAAAAATGTGATTCAAACGTAGCATAATTAATTAGATTTAAAATATATGTAATTGAATATTGAATATTTTATCCTAAGTCACCGACTCGGCTGAAGAACTTGTGGATAAGTAATAACTACGCTGACCAATCGATATCAAACGAATACCTACGACAATCGTTATTAGAGTAGTCAGAAGCCTAAAAAGTAAATTGGGCGGAGATTTCAACGAACTGAACTGATATTGTCAAAGCAATATAAGCAGGTAAGTACTTTGCCGTGCCGTGATGTCCTGAAAGTGCCTTCATTTTTAAGACTGTCTAATAAGAGTACCTTTACAAACTGCCTTTGTTACTTAATTTAAATAAGTAAGTTAAGTTTTATAGCATAGGTTTTGTATTAAAACCAATAAAGTATTACTCGACTATAATCTCGAGAATAGCATAGTGTTTATACTTCACTTACACTAACTTAGGGTGGACGCATATTTGACGAAATGGGAAATGGGTCGATATCGGCCGATTATCAGCACCGGCTCTGGGTAGAGCGAGGAGTGGCCACATTACGCCGGGTAGCAAGGTGGCAAGGCGCGCCAAGAAGCCAAAAATATTATGTATGTTTTATTTATATATTATGATCTGGGGTAGACATCGGGGGTAGATATCCAGGTGAAGCAGTGTTACCTACTGGTTTTTCTCTTTAGCAATTCTCAGTAGCAGCTCGGAGTTTGCGATTTGTCCCCTGTTATGGCAATAGCTCGCCTCCTATTACATGGGACATAAATAAAAAAAATACAACAAACTGTCTCTGTTGTGTAGTGTGGTCTACATTATAAACCTTTGCCTAACCCTTCGGGTAATACAGATGGTATTTAATACGAATATGAGATAAGCGTCGTCAAAATGAAAGTTCGGGCCTGACCATCATGGCAGAATAAATTTACAATGCTACGAAGATGTGTTAGAAAGTCGACCGAACTAATTGACTACTAATTTGTTGCGGGTGTCCATGGGCGGCGGTTATCGCTTACCATCAGGTGATCCGTCTGCTCGATTGCTCCCCTATCTCATAAAAAAAAACACTGGCGGACATAACATGTCTGTCTTTATGAATAAAACTTATTATTTACGAAACCAACCGTTATATTTAAAAAAAAAATGACTACACTAAAGTTATACCTGATGCATATTCCGTCAGATATGTGGCCACCCTTAGGGCGTTTCTCTACTATTCCGAATTTCCGGTTATATTATCGATGTTATAGATACTGTAGAAATGAATATGCCTGCCTACAAGTCGACAAGATAATCGATTTTTTATAATCAAGGTTTGTTGTTGGAAAGGTTTGGAGATATTCTTATTTAGGTACCATACTACGTACTATTCCTAGTGCGGTTACATCGGCCGTTTAGTTCTGACATTTTGCTTTTTGCTTTGCGGCTCCTGAGCGCCGCCGTAGCAAGATGTTAAATAGTCTAAGAATTTGGAAAGCAAAAGCGAAAAGATTTTTTCAGATCTGTGTGGCAATTCCAAAGACCAGTGTTTTCAAACAGACACACTTTTTAGTACTTATATTAATATAAGTACCTAGATAGATAGGTAAACTATTATAAAGTTATTGCTTAGAATAATGGAGAAACACCCTACTTTTTCATTCGACGCAACGTGAATAAATAATAATAGTCTTATGTACCTACCTAATATATACAAATAATAATTATATACTTAATACGTAACTAGGTATGTGCAAAGCACTGGATAAAGATAAGTTTTAAAAGCATTTAGATCAAAATATATTTATTTCATCGTTTTAAGTCCTTTACAGCTTTGTAATCAGTTTTAATAATAAAATTAGTATACAAAAAGAAATGTGTTTTCCTCAGTTTACCTACCTGAACAAGTCACACTTGTGTTTTGTCAAATGTGTGATAAGAGTAATGTATCCCGCAATAATTATATGTTCAAATGGAGGTGTTGCTGCTTACATACCAAACTCCAAGAATGCCAACCCTTATGCGTACCCTTGAGACGTACTTACTTATGTATATATAAAGTTATTTATATATTTAATTAATTATTATTTTATTAAAGTTATTAGGTCCCATGTAACACAATACCAAACTCCCGAGCCGTTACTGAGAATTTCATAACAAAACCTAATAACATTGCTCGGCCTAAGAATCGAAACCAGGAGCTAACCCACTAGACTAATGATTACTAGGATTTAGGTTTTTCGGTTATTTATGCAATAATCACAATGTTTTATTAAGCTATTTATTTATGGATAAAGAATGTAGATATATTGTGAGTGTAGGTGTAAAAACTTGTTACATTATTAATAATTCACTGTGGCATTGATCTCATTATATTTTCCTTTTCACGTTCTTCGGCCGACAGAGGTGGATTATACTCGAAAAATTTCGCTATGAAGTACCTGCAAACCAATCGATACAATAAAACAAAAATAGGTACGTAAGTATACTAAGTTTATAAATAAAAATATATTATGTACCTACCTATAAAGGTAGGTTGAAATAGCTGTGCGCATCTGAAGCTATTCTGAATCACTGAGCAGGTAAAATAACATTTCTTTATTTTTGAGACATAATATCAAAATCCATACGAATACGAAAGACACAACTTCGATTATCATTTATTGGCATTGCAAATTTACGCATGATCAGGCGTACTTCAAAGAAAAAATAAAAAAAAGAGTCATGATCGCCATGACTTCCGTTATTAGCTAGGTCTCAGTGGCGAGGGGTTAATAAAATTGGCAAGGAGTACCTTGCCAAAGTATTTATTGTTAAGTTTATTTAGTATTAAGTAGGAATTTATTAACTAAGTATAGTTCACAAACACAACAATATCTAAACACTGATAGTGATTTCCATGGGGAAGCTTTCACCACTGACTAGGTACCTACCGAGCTTGGAATATCCCTACCGATGCATTAAGTAATTGGAGATCCCCAAGCCCCGTCTTTAATGGGCTAGGGATTGTTCTGGATGTGTTAGTCGGTAGGACATAACCCTCCGCCTTTTCTTTATAAGAGACGGAGGATATGAGGGTGTAAGGATATTCACACACGAAAAGCAGACTACCTTCAGGTAACTACGTACCAGACTAGTATCTCAACAGTGATGAGCAGGGCAGCAGCAGCGGTTTGCATGGCGACTCGGGCCGGTTCGGCGGAGCCGCGCACTACGGCGGCGAGCATCGCATCACTAGCGTCTGAAGCGGTTTCTAACGCTGCCACTAGCAACGCCGGAGCGGCCAACCAACGGGCACCTCGACGCCACCAAGATTGCTTTACACAAACAAAAGTTACTAAAGACAGCTGTTATCCACATACCTACATGTTGTCCATGAAAACGTGACACCTGATTAAATATGAATTAATTTCGGCTTAATGAAGATGCATTATTCATGTTATAGGTATTATCTTAAAATTATAATGCATTTTAAAGTAGTTTACTCCATAAGAAATGCAATATAATTATGCTTACCTAAAGCAAACTACAAGCTACTACGTAACGTTATTTTAGTCAAGAGAAAATATTTGACTCGCAGGCAGGGTTCGAACCTGCGTCTTCTGGTTAGATACACCAGACGTTATGACCACTAAGTCATCTATTAAAAAGCAAGTTACTTTGCCTCTCAACTGACATTAGGTACCTACCTACTTACCGTACGGTTAGTTTACTAAGTTATTTTAGTGAAGGAAAAATTCGACTCGCAGGCAGTATTCGAACCTGCGTCTTCTGGTTAGATACACCAGACGCAATGGCTACTAAGCCACCGCGAGTCCCACTTGCAATGTCACAATTTGCCTTCACATTCTGAAATTACCTACGTCTACTAAGTACGTAATGTTAACGTTACTACTAGCAAACTACAAGCTCTTTCTTATAATTATGTAGTACCTACTGGAGTACCTAGTTATATCGACCAATACCTAAATCATTTACTGCAATCCAATTCGGCTATAAGTAGTAGGTAGTCTGCAAAAGCTCCTGACAACATATTTAAATCGCTAACCAATCATATTACCCGAGTCCCAGTCAATTTCGGCTTCTGTTTATCTATTTTGTTTGCCACAGATAATATAATAGGTAGGTACATACTGTACTAAGTTGGTTTAGCGATCCTAGGTATAATAGTACCTACCTACTAATACCTACAAAAAGTTAATATTTATTCAGAAAATAAAAATACTTTTACACACCTTAGACATAACAGCCACTAATAAAAGCAATGAAGTTGTAGCGGTGACAAATGCACTGAGCTTCCCATAACCCATCACAAGTCGAATGGTTGGTTTAGTAATTCTGCAACATACATTATTCTAGTTATTCATCATCGTCAATACCTCATCCTACGTGCGCAACGGTGGACCATCGCCTACGTCCTCGGACCTCCGAACCGCGACGCCCCATATTCTGGCATTAATTAAAAGCCACCAAAATGTCTTTGCGGGACGGATATCCCCTCAGAATCAAAGTCAAAATCATTTATTCAATATAGACTACTAGGTAGTACTTTTTGAACTTAATTTTTACATTATAGACAGCCCGCAAAACGCCCGCCCTTCACCGCCTCCTAGTGTTTTCGCTGGGAAGAAGAAGCGGCGCAACAAACTCCCCAGCAACACATTTCTGTCTGTTAAGTTACTAAGGCGTTCACAAAATAGAATTCAAAGAATTATTTGGGGTATGTACTTAATAATTTATTCACTGCTACATGTCAGCTGGCGCACGTGTTATTATTATTATTTTTCAAGCAGTATTTACAATATGATTGGCTGAATGAGACGTGGAATAACTGGTGGGTATATCACGACGTTTGACATCAATAACATTTCCGCCTGTGTGCTAGTCTCGCTCGTCTTTTTACCGACTTTAAAGGGGGACGAGTTTCGTAATATGCTTTTTATTTTAGCTCAGGATTTTGATTGGATCGATCTGACTAACAACTTCGGCAATACAGCACTTGTTGCATGAATGCAGCTCTCTTTTCTAAAAAAATATAATTTAATAGGTAGGTAGGTACTAGAACGTTAATATGAGAAAGGGATGATAACATGCGCGGATTTGAATGCTGTGTCAAAATTTCAAATCAACTGAGTCAAGTTTTACAAACAAACATTACAAAAATATTGTTACCGCCTAGCAAAGCTGACGTTGTTAAGCTTCTGTGCGACATCGTCGTCATCCAACTCCAATTCGACCGGCTGAGACGCGAAAGCGCACGCAGACATTGACACGCCAAGAAGCGCCACCAACAATGCTCGTAATCTTATTTTTATGCCTTCCGAAGCTCCGCCGCTGACGTGTTTTAACTGTAAAAGAAAGTGTAAGATAAGGAGATAGGTACGAGATAAACGTGCCAAGTGCTTTCTGAATAGAGGGCGAGCAGATGTTGCTTCGCGACTGGCTACGCCCTACGGATAAGACGGTTCCAGAACAAAACGAAGATGCAGGTAGGTTTTTTATGTTGGATTTATTATGCTAATTGCTATAGGTACGTACCTATACTTACTTTCTTTTGCCTGTCTTTGCCATCTAGGTACCTACTGTCGGTGTCTTTGTCTTATTTAGACCTTCATCTAAGTAAGACAAAGACACAGCCAGTACCTAGGTGCCTCCAATTCCTAATTTACATCGCTAACTACTAAAGCACTAGATCCTCTCAACTTAATTCGATGTCCTCAACTTAATCCCTATGAATCAATGCAGGTATAATTATAAAGTGAAATGATGCTAGCCGAGCATCATAACTGATTTGCCTACTGCGATACTTTCAAGGTAGGTAAATATAGCATGGTTTACTTAACAGGAATTCGACTGATTCCTATAATTAAACAAAGTTACGGTAGATATGACCATACATTTCTTTTTATACTTACAGCATTCGCGTGATTCTCATGTTTAAGCCGAAGCTGATTCATTAAAGTATTACTTTCTGTTTCCATGCTGGTTCATTTCAACCACCATAAACCATCATGGTAGTGGTCGCAGGAAAATTATAGTAATGTACATTCCATGAGTAACCACACGAATTTTCAGGTAAAATGTTGTTTATTAAAGGTTATTACATAATGTAACGCATTTACAGTTATGAATAGGTAATGACAGCCGGATGGCGTATGATTTGCTATTGTCAGTGTCAAAATAATTTAGTTTTAAAACCAGTATGTCTTATTTTATGAGGTCCTTTTAGATTTACTTCTTTATATAATAGAGATTTCCACTGCTAGACGCAACTTGAGCTTTTGTAGCTATAACTTGTACTATGCAAGTCCGAATATTAAATGTCCTTATTGAAAGTCTCGGGCGTCCTAGGTCGTTTGATAATTAATAGTAGCCTACCGCCCTAATCAAACTGCTTAATTAGGAAAAGTTCTATTAGGTTCTTAGGCCAGCGGAGTGTCTACCTAAAATAAGGTTTTCTTAGGCCTGATTTTTTTTCGCAGCCATATTCGTCCCACTGTACAGGGCAAAGTCCTCCCTACACTTCTTCCACTTCACTGGTCCACTCGGTTTCAAAATAGGTCTAACTCGTCCCGCCATCTCTCTCTGGGCCTGCCGTGGCGTCGGAAAATGATTATCTAAAATACTGGAATTATACTATTCAATCGCATCTCAAAGACTGTTCCAAAATTATAACATTTAGTTTGCAGTGAGCCTATAGAACTTTTGGCTACGATGTAAAATCTGAATCGAAAGTAGCTTTTTTCGTTTTGTCCCAGGTACTTACGTCTTTCTTCCACATGGGTAGGCAGAAACTACAGATCGCGACTTGCTGCGACCCTCGCATACTTCAGGGGTTGGTAGAAACTAGAGATCTCCATTTGTGACGATTATCGCATACTACATCTTCTCATATAGGTGCACACGCCCGACGCGCCTAGGGTGCGTAGGCGCGTCGGGCGTGTTCCTATTGATGATGATGATATTTTCGTAAGTAGATCTTTAGAGACACATACAAGTCAGTGGTTTGTTTTTTTTTTAAAGCTAGCTTAGGCATTTCCTAACTGAAGACCTCTGAGAAGAAACACTGAAACAAACTCAGAGAATCATGGTCTCTTTTAAAGTCCAGACATAATGCAAATAATGTGAGTGGGACAATGCAGGGCAATGTCTGAAATGGCCTTTTGAGGAAACAACCATAGCAGCTTTGAGTAGATCAGTCCTAATTGACGGCAAGCATGCAACAGTAATCGTGTAGCTCAACCATAATTAAAGGAACTCAATTTTAAGGACCTCGCCAAAAAAATTATGTTGCTATATTATAGTACGATTACAGTCTAAAAATAAAAATTAGGGATCAAAGATTTTATAAAAATGTTGTATTCATTTTTATTATAAGTCACATATACAGAGATACTGTCGGAAGACACAGAATTCTTGCAACCAGTTGAAAGTCATCAGCAGAATGGCGGGCACTTTGTGGGTTAGTTTTCCAACTGACTTCGCGTTCACTGGAGCCAGCAGCAGAAGGGCATTAAGAATCTTCACGGTAACAATGACCAGCTGACCAGACAGATGAGGAAGAAATAGAGAAGGATTTTCCTGCAATAGTATTCTCTATTAATAAGAAGTGAAGAGAATCAGTTTTCAATGGATTCAATTTTAGTTAATAACATAACATAACATACCATCACGCCTGTATTCCCCGAAGGATTAGGCAGAGGCGTACTAATGTACACCCACAGTTCGCCGGTATGTTTAGGTCCCATGTAATAGGGGGCGAGCCTATTGCCATTAACCGGGCACAAATTCCTAACTCCGAGCTGCTACTGGGAATTTCATAGAAAAACCCAATAACACTTTGCTCGACCTGGGATTTTTTTGGGAGGAATTTGGGAACCCAGGACCTCTAGCGTAGCAGTCGCGGTCAGGACCACTTGGCTATTGAGGCAGTTTTAGTTAATTCAGTAATTATAATATGCAGACCTTTTCCATCAAAATAGAGTTACACTCTGCCTCTTAAAAACTCTTCATCTAAGTAACAGTTATAGCTTTAAGCCTCCCTTAACACATACAATCACGCCTGTATTCCTCAAAGGTACACACAGCCCATTTATGCTAACAAACACAGTTCCCCAGTATGTTTAGGTCTCATTTAATTAGGGAAAGCTTATTCCCATTTATCCGACAGAAATCCAAACTGCAAGCTGCTATGGAGTTACTGATATTGATAAAGAATCCCAATAACACTGCTCGACCTGGAAATCGAACCCATGACCTCTAGCGTAGCAGTCGCGCATAGGACCAGGGAGTTTTTATGGCTCCCCTAGTGACTCATTTAAATTATTGACTCTGTACCTATGCAGAATATAATTATGCTTATGAAAATGCAAAATATAAATGATTTACATACGGTCAGGCATCCAACAATCAGGCAAGCATATTGCACCAGTCCCATTGACGTAGCGATGATCTTCAAATCGTGGACGAGCATGAAGTTCTGATCTTCTCGAACGCCCGCGTCATTTGGCGCCCATATTGGCGGTGATTCTCCCAGGTGCTTCCTCAAATGATTTGCACTTATTAACTGAAACAGGATATTTAAGAATGAATTACTTTTTCGTGAGCAATAGTAGATGAGTTAATAAAATCATGCTTAACGCACTGCTTATGGGACCGGTGGAGATTGAATTGCCCACAAATAATTAAATCTTAATCCAAACGATATTTTATCAAATTATTTGCATTGATATACCGTTAATCTAGGTTCCTACCGTACCATTACGTCTACTACTACTTCACTAGAAATAAACGACCGGAAAAACGTTCCAAACTTATATAGTTAGCAAGAATTGTATTCGCTAACATTTGTTTCCAGTGAAGTATTATTTTGAACGAAATGGTAGAGCAGGAACCTAGATTAACGGTAATGGAATCCGAATAATAACACACTGAATAAATTGTGTTTGAAATACGATTTATTTTGGTATAGCATTAGCGCTGACGTTGTGCGCCTACGCAGGAAAAACACTGTGAGGAGTGTGAAAACACTCTTATTGCTGATTTTGCACATTATAAAATAGAATAAGGGCCACTTGCATCAACTTCATAAGTATGTTTAATTTCTTAAGTATATTTTAATTTATGTTGAAATTGTATTTAAACACAATGTTCCATAGTAAAATACGATTTAAACACATTTAAGAAGTTGGTGCAAGCGGCCCTAAATATTGCAAATAGGTACTTACAAAACCCAGTACTCCGTACAAGTATGTATACAATATGCTCATGCTAAATGCAGGGTGATGGCAAAAAATCCTTGTGCGTCCTAAGTACGGTTTCAACAATGGAGCTAATACTAAGTTAAACGGTAATTTCATCTTTGATATCTGTAGTCTAGCAATGGGTTTATTTGTGTTATTATCATTATGAAATAATTTTTATTACAATTTAGTTGCAGCTGTCAACTTGAATTTAGATAACTACTCTGTGAAAGTAAAAAAAAGTGTATTCAAAACAGTTGTTAGTCTCTTCTTCCAGCCTTCTCTTATGACATAATTATAAAAATGCTACTACCTATACAAAAAAAAATGTATGTTTGTATGTTAGTCCTCTATGCATTTTTAAAGCGTTCATCCCGAAGGGGTAAAATTGAGTTGTTGTATGCATGCCTGAGGTTTATGACAAAAAGAAGGCATTGTAAGCCGGGGGAAAAGCGACTTATCGGAGTGATACCAAAGCTTCACAAAAACCGATGTAAAACAACGCTTATGTGTTTGTGTGTCTAACAATGTGTTTCCTCGAGTGAGTGAGGATACCGGAGGCCTAAACCTGACAACGCACTCGTAAAGTCTCTGGTGTTTCGGGTGTCCATGGGCAGCGGTAATCGCTTATCATCCGTTGATTCGTCTGCTCGTTTGCCCTTGTTTTCCCATAAAAAAGCTAGTCTTTAAATATACTTATAAAACTCAAAGGTGACTGACATAGTGATCTATCAACGCACAGCCCAAACCACTGGAGGGATCGGGCTGAAATTTGGCATGCAGGTAGATGTTATGACGTAGGCATCCGCTAAGAAAGGATTTTGATACATTCCACCGCTAAGGGGATAAAATAGGGGATGAAAGTTTGTATAAATCTTCTTAGATTTTCGACTGATTGAACTGAAATTAAATTAAAGATTGGAGCTACTATGATGAAGACGTCCGTTTAAATAGGATTTTGATAAATTCAACCCCCATGGGGATAAACTGGTCCGATTTGAAAAATTATTTCAGTTATAGATAGTCCATATATTGAGGAAGGCTATAGGTTATATATCATCAACAACTAAGACTTTAGTAACTATTTCACGCGGACGAAGTCGCGGGCGGAAGCTAGTCTCTTTATATAATAATTAAAAATGAAATGCTGTCTGGTGGTGACACCACTTGGGAACTGCTGGACAGCTTTAGATAATACTTTTATTATAAACTAAGTTATTTAGGGAAAGAAAATAAAAAAAAACAGAAATATTGTTAAATTCGGATCTAACGGAATATTTTATTCTCTTTGGAATTAAAAAAAATATGCTTGTCAAAATTCAAATGCAATACAGAGATCATTACAGCTTGAGCAATGTCAATACATGGTCATTTGGTCAATACTTATATACTTAATCTGAGGTCAATACAGAGCAGTTTTGTCGATATGCGTAAATACCTAAATTACGGCCGTGCAAAATATCAAAGCAAAGAAATCAAGACAGACAGGGCCTCTATTTTTGACAGAATATTATACTCAAACCCCCTAGTCAAATGCAAAGATGTTACTATCATATTGTTCAAAGTTAATTAACTGATCTGAGTACGGCACTAAGAAGTTAATAATTAAAACAAATATTATATCAATTGGAACATTTTAATATAAAAGTTGTCTAAATCCAATACATTTTTTCCACGCTAATTGAGGAAAACAATTGAAAATACAAGAAATAGAAGAATTACTAACAAACATTTACGTAAACAAGAAATTATAACTAAAGTAAATATATATTGTTGCAGTAGGTATCTTCTTTAAACATTCCCGAACATTGCGTCAGAAGTGTATCTTGAATGGCAAATTTAGGTTGCATACGTTGACAACCGGCAGAAATCAAATGTCCCAAAAATGGATGCAGCCTAGACGAAGCTGCCACAAACATGCCTTCAGAATCAATAGAAAGGAGATGAGGCGCAGTATGGCCATACTTTCCAGCTCTCCCAGATTCCAAGATTTTAGAATTCTGTCTGAAATCAGTATGAATTATAGGTTCGGGAAAAACAAATGAAGGTGCAATCCCATCAGAAAATACTGAAAAATCGTAAAACAAAACCACTTGAGGAGTTTCAGATTTATTCAAAATTTCAGTTTGTATGGCAGATTTATTCAGTGCGTCCATGTTATTAAGGCCATTCGAGTTATTATGATTTTGCAAAGCTTCAACATTATTTATAGTAACTTCTGTTTTATCTAGATTAGTCGGTAGATCGGTATTTGACATAGTTTTATACTCATTTTTCTTCAATTCAGTGTCACTCGTTGAATTTATAATTTCTACAAGCACACTGGAAGTATTTTCAGTTTTATTATTTTTATCGATAATAGGCACTGGAACATCCCGTTTGTTTCTGTTGGTGCGAATCAAAGGCTCATTCAGAGACATGTCCTTTTCGGTAGTAACTTGAGGAAAAGGAAAGCTTTTAGTCAAGAATGTTCTCGTCTCATTCAAAATTTGATGGATTAGCCCGTAGAATATGGTGAAAAACTCATTTTCTTCTTCGCGATCAATTTTATTTAAAGCATTAGTGTATTCTTCAACTTTAATACCATCATTATGTTGCTTCAGTATCGCAAAAATTCTACGATCATCGTGTTGGTGACCGTTAAAATTGTTATTGAAATAATTCAAATCCATACCTACCCCTCCGGTTTGCCAAACGGAGAAAACTCTTGCATAAAACGGTATGTATGAAATTGGTATGGTCCTCCATTTGTACTTCAACGGTGTCATCGCCATATACTTGCTTAGAGACATAATTGTAATATTCACGTTTGGAAATTTTCTCTGAAAATCAGCAATTTCGCGCTTGCTATTATCGTCCAGTTTTGATAAGGTAAATATATGACTGGTGGAATACGGAATCAATTTATTGATAAATCTCGTGTGCCTCGGTCCTCGGAAAGCTGTTTGTAGAGAATCATCCATAAGAAAGAACACGTGGAAATGCAGTGCGGGATACTGCGAGGCTACGTCCGATAGGTATTCAGCGTATAGCGTGAAAGGCGCATTGCTTCCTCGTGGAACAATATGATGGTAGTAAACATCGCTTGCTGGCTTAGAGGAGTTGCATTTAATAAATAAAACAGGCTGCCTTCTATAAGCTTCCATGCCTAAAGCGTAAAATATCAGGAATGATATTCCCAACAAGATAAAAGTCATCCAGCACGCCGAAATATATTCTGTAAATAAAAAAATGTAAATGAAAGACTGCCTCGTTAGTCTAGTGGTCCCAAGTGCGACTGCTACGCTTGAGGTCCTGGGTTCGATTCCCAGGTCGAGCAAAGTGTTATTGGGTTTTTCGGTGAAATTCTCAGTAGCAGCTCGGAGTTTGGAAATTGTGCCCGGTTAGTGGCAATAGGCTCGCCCCCTATTGGACATGGGACCTAAACATACCGGCGAACTGTGGGTGTACCTTAGTACTCCTCTGCCTAACCCTTCGGGGAATACAGGCGTGATGGTATGTTAAATAAAAAAATGGGATTTACTTTCAATATAACCTCAATGCTAATATATAATTAGTACATAGGCTGTCGATAGATACTTTTACCAAAAAAGCAGGCTCGGTGTTTCATCACCTCATCACCAACAAGGATAAATTATATTTTAACCCAATGGGGATTAGACATCTGTCAAAAATGTCTCACGCATGAAATTTGTCTAGGCGGTCATGGTATAATAACTGCTATAGGTCTTAGGTTCGATTTCCAGCTCGAGTTGTTCAAGTAATTCGTTATCGATTTGAGCCCGGTTAATGGCAATAGGCCTGGCCTCGCTCGCGCTACATTGGACCTAATCAAACCGGCAAACTGTGGGTGTACATTATAAATCTACCTAACCCTTCCGGGAATACAGGTGTGATACATCTACATAAATTGGAAAAGGTTTGTATGAACTTGATAGATATATGCATATTAACCAGGCCAGCGGACAAGCCAGGATTGTTTAGGGGCGCAAGTGACGCCCCAACCGGGAGTGACCAAAGGTGATGGTTGGGGATGTACCCCGCCATCTCCGCCCCCTCCGTCCACCTTCAGCAAGGGATACTGTTCGTCTTGTTTTGTCTGTGGAGCACGCTCCACCATTCTAACGTCCTGTAAGCAAGAAAAACAATATTCGTCTTACACATTACGCATATAACTGGGACTCACCAAAGTCGCTATTATGGCTCTTTCTTCAAAAGGATATTCCAGGATTTACATTCTGCACTGTAACTCACATATTTGCTAATACACATATTATCTGAATTTGTTTCAGTGTTTCAGAATGTTTTATCTAGGTAACAATATAAGTATACATATGGCAAAAAACCCCCGACGCAGCATCTAGTCATAGTTATTATGTTCTTGCAATACCATAAAAGAAACAGGATACCAAATTTGAAATCGATCAGAACTGAGGAAGTTGCTCACATCCCTTCATAAAATAAAAAAAGAGCTGATAAGATTCTTATGACTGGCCAGAATTTCTTAAATAACGCAAGAACGCAAATTTAAAACATTGGCTTGCAGGAGTGTCTTTATAAGATTTATTACAAAAAAAAATGTATATAAGTATTATATCCATTGTCTAATTCCCATAGTACAAGCTCTGCTTAGTTTGGGACTAGATGGTGCCGTGTAAAAATGTCCCAGAATATTAATTATTTATTATTATTATTTACATAAATAAATATCACTACGATACCGTCTTGTTACCAAATACACTTTTATAAGAACCTACGGTTCATCACTTCAAAAGAGCTAATTCACCAGTAGCTCTCTAATGCCTCAGTCGGTAGGTTGAGCTATTGCCGCTTTTGACTGGAATCTCTTTTAAAACATCATTTCTTAGAGCCTTTCTAAATTGAAACTTACTGTCACAATTCATTTGATTGAAGTCAAGAAATTTCATATCTTTATAGATATTCGTGATCTTAATAATAGGTTTTTAATTGTCTTGCTGTATCTTCCAAAATAATTTATTGTAATAATGTACATACAATAAATTATTTCTCGTTCTTACTTACATTTATCGAATATAGGAAGACATTGTGTTCATACATCGTGAAATACCCCACAGTCATTTCAGCATGGGCATGTCATCTTTGGGGTCACTGTTCGTCCAATACGAGATGAACACCTCCAGGTGCCGCCATTTGTGTCTGCGACGTCAATCATTGATATTTTGCTTCTTTAACATTTTTCGATAGAACCTGCCATCTCTTACCTTTATTTTTTATGGCAGAAAAACACCGTAAATAAATAAATCCCTAAAACTTACCTTACTCTGTGCTATAGATTAAAAGCTTTGATGATCTTCTTTAATTTAAAACTCCGATTAATCAACGTATGTGATGAAAAATTGTTACGGGGAGAACGACATTTGCAACAAATTTTGTGGCCATTCCAATTTTGAAATAAACATCATCAGTCACTTTTATTTTTATTTTGTGTTTGTCTATAAATGAGTAAATTAATACCTTCTTGGTCAAAGCTTAAGGAAAATGAATTAAAGTATATTTGAATGGACCAACATTCTAGTAAAAACCTAGTAAGTAAGACCGCCACCATAATTATCACCTAGATGAAAAAGAAATCTCGAAGTAAGTGCCTAAAGGTAGTAAACCACTTTCTCTGAAATAGGGAGCAGGAAATAATAAGATAGAACAACCCCTTTCGTAAATCAACATTTCCAAAATGCTAAATGATACTACTAATACTTACGTTTTAGTATGAAAATAATCTAAGACATCTCTAGAAAAGCTGCGCGTGTGATCCCAGCGACAAGCCAATTGTACATTTTTATCCGTATAACGTTGTACATAAACACGTCAACGTTCGCCGTATCACAAACGTGACATCCCATTCATTTAAACCAAACAATGAGAGAAAATAATGCCATAACACTGTCATAATTCACCTTCACAAGTGCAAAGTCGGCAAAATTCAGTAACAATCGTAACAGCAAGACGTTATAATTATGTACGTGAGACGAATCCGATGTTGAATCAACAAAATTATGGCGGAAAATGTAAACGTGCGAATGTTACACATTATATAGAAACTTACGTGCATATTCAGTTCAACGTTTTTCACCGGGTGCTAGGTCGCAACACGCGCGGAGTATCAAACCGTTAGTGATTCAATCAACACAATATTTGATAGACCACTCATACAAGTGATTATCGTGGAAACCCCAATGACGGTAGGTGTTAATGTTTAAGTAACTAGTTACCTACATATACATTCCCTTGATAAGCTACGTCCTTACAAAACAGACCAGAAAAACTTGAATAAACAACAAATTCAGATAGAGACTAATTAAAAAATATAACAAATGTGTATTTGTTGTGTGAATGAGAGAAATGCTGCAAACAGCCAATCCGCTTGCACAAATTTCAGTTTGGAACATTGTTACTCTAGAGACTGTTCGTTAATTGGACGTTTATTGCCCGATTTGAATATAACTATCGATGTAATGAACGATCTTCGTACTAATAATGTGCTAGTCTAGGTACCAAGGATAGAGCGCTACATCGAAGCTGGTTGTATGTGTGTGAGATCTCGCAATAGCCAGACATATTTTTGTTTAAACTTCGAAGTAATACTTAAGTAGTTGCATTTAAAAAAAGAAAATAGATCCAAAAGTATTCAAACTTTTCGATTTAAAATATAATCCAGCCTCTTTGATAAATAAAAAAAACGTTAAAAAGTGCCGTTAAATTTCAAGTGATGAATTTAACAAGTGACATTTTGTGAAATATCGATTAAAATAATTTTATTAAACGTTTTAATTTTAGATCTACTGAAAATAGTGCTACAATTTCGTATTAGACTAGTACGATTTATATTTTGTATTTGCCCATAGTAGAACCAATGGCAAGTGATGAGTGAATATTACAAAGAGCAGCATCCGTTATTATGTGAGGAGGTTTCGGAGGAGGAGCGCTACAGTCCTCGATACCATCGAAGGCGTCCCACGACCTATAGGGGGCGAACCAGAAACAATTTAAAAGGGGCAGCTTCAATTTTGACGCGCTGGCCAGGTAAATATTATTAAACTTATACTTATTAACTGTCTCCTTAGCCTAGTGGTCCTGAGTGCGACTGCTACGTTGGAGGTCCTGGGTTGGATTCCCGGGAGGAGTGTTGTTGGGTTTTTCTATGAAATTCCCGGTGTCAGCTCGGTGTTTGGAATTTATATAGAATATAACACAGTTAATAGGGAGCCAGCCTATTGCCATTAACCGGGCACACATTCAGCCTCCGATAGAAAATTTTATAGTAAAACCCAATAACACCTTGTTCGGCCTGGGGATAGAACCCAGAACGTCACACGCGGAACCGCGTCAATCAATATAGTAGTTATATAAAATAAATACAGGCATATTTTATAAAGTTTTTTCTGTTTTGTTTCTTTACAGATCACTGGTCATCTTTTCTTGCGTACTGGTGGATAGGACTCGGGATGATTAGTCTAATGACTTTCATAGTTTATAATACCCTGTTTGCTTTTTCAATGTTACCAACTGCTAATCTAAAGTCTACAGGTGTCATGATACCTAATCCAAATGAAAAATCAACACCTGCCTTACCCGATGTATATATGCATGTTTTTGGCAGACAGTATGAAGACATAGATTTCAATCAGTACATGCCTCACATTGAAAAGCTATCGACTAAATATGTCAACATCAATTTTCATTTTATTGTAGTGTTTAACGATACAAACTTAGATTGGTTGAGTGCTGAAGAGAATAATGAAATAGCTTTGAACTCACTCTGGAGAAAAGATTCCAACAAAGAAACAACAACAAATTCTAATGTTTTTATTGAATATGTAACCCTATCTGCATACATGGAAAACTCCCCTTTAAGAAAATACTGGAAAACCTTGCCACATCAGCTTATTGAATTCTTAGCGCGAGCTGTTTCTATTTGGGACAAAGGCGGGGTAGTTTTTAACCCAATTGTTTTAACCCCTAGGTCTCAGCACAGTCTTTACACAGAGAAATTACATAAGCTCCTTAATAAATATGCAAATATTAAAGAAATTGACAGTGACTTTAAGACTTCGAACAAATTTGTAACAGTTAGCAAGACTTCAAAGAAGGATCGGAAATTAAATAATATTCGAGATATAATTAATGCTTTAGAAAATGATAATTCTGCCAACCTTTCACAACAAACTCTTACTGAAGCAGAAAACAAAATACCACCAGTCATGACGAGAAGTGAACGTCATTTATTTACGGAAACGGACAATACAATTAAAAATGAAACTGAAAAGAATAAGGAGCCATTTCACCACATACAAATTCACCCTCATGTTAATTCCTACTCAAGCGATAGTAACAAAAACGAAATGAATAAAAAAGAAACGAATACTAGTACTGAAGCAACCAGAGTTTTAGATAATAGTCAAAATACAACTAAGATCAGTTTGTTACCTTTATTTTTAGAATTCTTATTTCATAATAAACTAAATGTAAAGCCAAACCCTACAGAGGCAACGATAACAAATAGGACGCGCAAAAGTGTTATAGAAGTACCTAAATCTGAAGATGTTAAAAGTTCCTTGTCAACTCACTCTTTGGATAAAGTTGATAGAAAAATTGCAGATATGTACAAACCAATTATTGTTTCAGCAGCAGGCATTTACAATAAATCTGAATACGCTAAAGATATGAAAGAAACTCCCGGTAAAGAGTTAGATGAGCAGATTGAAAAAAATCGCCTTACAATTGATTTAAAAGGGAATATAATAGCTACTGATACAGCATGCCATGCATTTTTGGGTACCATATTTAGCAATGCAGTTCATCACAGTCAAGAAGAAAGTGTAACAGATTTTATAATAGCTGAACTAACAATTTTTTGTAAAGGACTTTTATCGTCGTGCGTGGGTATTGATTTGATTTTACTATAACTGTATTAACTTTAATTATTGATATTTTAGGAATGTGTATTAAATTATTTTATTTTATTTGTTTTATTTTTCATTATAATTCCATAAAAATTACTGGATAATCAACAAACACGTTATTTGAAAATAATTTATTTCTTTTGCTTGTTCAATTAAGTACATTAACTTACTAACTAAATTCTAAAGTAATTAAATTCTATAGTCGTGATCAAAATATTGCTTTTACAAGTACGAGTATGAACCCCTCGCAATATTTTGTCCACAAGTAATTTGTTCTTAATTTTATGGCAGCAAGTATTTACTAGAGAAAGTCTATTTAATAGACTAGATAAATCGTAGATATAACAAAGAAATTCGTTGTGCTCGGGATTAATCGTATCATATTTATAATTAGTACACTGTGCACACTGTAATTTTTTTTTGTCAGAAAAACCCTCCGAAAAGACCATCCAGTGGCAAAATTTATAATCTGGCATCATTCTACCTACGCGGTGGCGATGTCTGGTACAATAATGTACAGGTATGCAGAGTGCTTATTTTCTTTTAAATAAACATGAAATTACAATTTTTGTTACATGTTTCAGATATTTTAAGGCGTAATATGTAACTCCAAATAAATATCTTACTCGATATAATGTATCACATAAGTACTAGATACTTAATTTTCTATTAGACGTATCCATATTATAAATATTTACACACGTTGTATCACAAAAATGCCAAGGCTTCTAATGATAGCTACTCAAATATTTTGTACCTACACCTTATCTAATTTACAGCGGTGCTACATTTCTTCTTTCCACTGGTATCTCCCATCTTGTCTTCCAGTTGTTACGGGACCGTTTACAGCCTCTAACTTTATTCATTGGTTCACATCGTTTACTAACTGTCCAATAAATATAGCCCATTGGACACTGATATACTAGACCTCTCAACTTATTCGTTTTGTCAGTTTTACATTTAAGGAAAGCTGGCGAACATTCACTGTCTTTTTCAAATGAATAGTAACCGGCACTTGGACATGAGTGACTGTCTGTGGTTACCATAATCTGAAATTAAAACACATATTATAATTCGTTTTTTTTTTGTAAAAACTATTCAAAACATTTAACTACGATTATATAGTACTAACCGGTTCCCTGTAGTCTTCATTTAATTGTTTGAATCTTCGTTTTTGTGCAATTTGGCCACTACACTTTTTATCGGCCTTACCTTCTTCCACACACCGAGTTTGGTTTTCATCATAAATCGTGTTGTTAGGACAAGTAAATATTGCAATTTTTAAGTCTTGTGTGTCGTCATTTTCGTCACATTGATAGAATAAATTACAATATTTAGGATGCCTTCTAAATGAGGTTGGGCAAACAAACAAGTTCTCATCTTTGCTTGTCTCCGGACATTTATTATCTGATGTATTTTCATCTATATTACTTTCTGTTGATGAGCTTCCATTAGTCTGTTCTGTAGTCGATTGCTCTGTAGTGGACTCTTCTGTTGTCGTTCCTTCAGTGCTTGTTGATACTTCAGTTGTATTTTGCCCAGATTGTTCAGTTGTAGTTGATTGTGGAGTCGTGCTTTGTTCTGTAGTGGAATATTCAGTCGTCGAAGATTGTTCTGTTGTAGACAGTTCCGTTGTAGTTTTCTCTGTAGTCGTTAATTGCTCGGTTGTAGATGCTTGTGTTATTTGTTCAGTAGAGGTTGGTTCGTTAGTGATCTGTTGAGAAGTGGTCGATTGCGGTGTTGTTGTTTGTTCCGTTGTTGTGGATTGTTCCGTCGTTGATTGTTCAGACGTTGTTGTTTGTCCTGAAGTTGTCAGTTCAGAGACGGTAGATTGTTGTGTCGTTGTCTGATCAGACGTTGTAGACTGTTGTGTCGTTGTTTTTTCGGAAGTCAACGGCTGTTGTGTCATTTGTTCAGAAGTGCTTTGTTCAGATGTGGTTGACTGTTGAGTTGTAGTTGTTTGCTCCGAAGTAGTAGATTGCAGAGTAGTTGTTTGATCTGGAATCGTAGATTGCTGTGTTGTCGTTTGTTGGGAACTGGTAGACTGTGGATTCTGTGATGTCGTCATTTGTTCAGAACTGGTAGACTGTGAAGTCGCCGTTTGTTCGGAACTGGTGGACTGTTGAGTCGTTTGTTCAGAAGTTGTTGATTGTGGAGTCTGTGATGTCGTCGTTTGTTCGGAACTGGTAGACTGTGAAGTCTGAGAAGTCGTTGTTTGTTCAGAAGTTGTTGATGGTGTAGTTGTCTGTTCGGAAGTGGTTGCCTGTGCAGTTTGTTCAGTACTCGATTGAGACGTGGACGATTTTTCGGTAGTAGTACTTTCCGAATTACTGGTTGTTTCTTGTTGTGATGTAGTAGTTCCTTCCGTCGGAGGTGGATTTGCATTTTGTGATTGAGAACCACTACAATCCCGTGGTGGATATACTGACTCTTCATGATTACACGTTTCAACAGCTGGATCCCAGATTGTACCTTCACCACATTCAAAGTGATATACAGAAAATCTTTTACCATTACCATCCCAGTCCACGCATCTATAAAATTTCTTGCAGTCGTTAGGATTTGGATAATAGCCTTCTTTATCACAAGTAACGTTTTGATTTCCAGGTTTTATAGCCGTTTCTTCTTGAGAGCAATTTGATGAAGGTGGAGTAGCTTCTGTTGTAGTTGTGGTAGTCGAAGTTGACGATGAGGATGATGGTAATGAATCACCAGATGTAGAACTTGCTGTAGTCAGTGTTGTCGTACTGCTACCTTGATTTTGATTACAGGAAGGATTTACAACATCTTGCGGATGATTACAAGTCCTTACATCCTGGTCCCATATAGTACCTTCGCCACAAGTATAGTCGTACTTTGTGTAACCACCTTGGCCATTATCTACACAGCGGTAAAACTTTGTGCAGTCTTGAGTATCCCCAAAGTAACCTTCGTTATTACATGTTTTTTTGTGTCCCGAAGTCGTACCTTGACTGTTGTTGTCAGAGATAGTTGTTTTCATTGTACTAGAAGACTCTGTGGATTGAGTGTTATCTTCATCGTGCATTATAGGGTATGTTTCACTAGTACCGTGACAACTTTTTACTTGGTCTATGTGATTACACGCTTCAATTTCAGAGTCCCATGCAGTACCCTCACCGCATGTAAAGTCGTATTTTGTGTAACTTCCTTGACCATTATCTACACATCTATAAAACTGTCTGCAATCATCATTATTCGCATAAAATCCTTCTGATGGGCAGTCAGCATTCTCTGAATGGGATGGCTTATTCGAATTACCGATATCATATTCGTCTTCTTGTTTATCTATATTCTGAGGTTCTGATATATTTGGATCATACTTTTGAGTTGTTTGTTCATGCCCCACAGTAGTGACGGGTTTAGTTGTTGTTATTTGAGAACTACAGTTTGTATCACCCGTATCATGATCGCAAGCTAGTATTTCTTGTACCCAAACCGTACCCTCACCGCAAGTAAATTCATATTTTGTATATCCTCCTTTATCATTACTTACACATCTAATGAATTTCTTGCAGTCTTTGAAATCTGCAAAGAACCCCTCCGACGTACATTGATTACTACTAGAGGTAGCTGAAGTTGGTGTTATCTGTGTTGTATGTTGTATTTGTGAAGTCGTAGTCATGGAAACATAATTTCCATCTTCAGGCTGGGTTTCAGTCGTTTGCGAAACATTAGAATTAGTTGGAAAACTACTTGAACAATTTTTATTACTTGATTCATGATTACATGTTTGTATTTCTTGATCCCAAATCGTTCCATCTCCACAAGTAAATTCATATTTAGTGTAGCTTCCTTTTCCGTTATTCACGCATCTATAGAACTTTTTACAATCATTTAGATCGCCATGAAATCCCTCTGAAGTACAAACTCCGGACGAAGCTTGTGGTTTTTGCGTTGGGTTTTCATTTCCCATAGTGGTTGAGCTAGATAAACTTGTTACTTCCGTATAAATCTCATCATTTTCATATTGCGGGGGTTGAGTACTAGGACCGCTCTCTTTTGACCGACAAGTTTTATCGGATGTCACATGATCACATGATAATATTTCCTGATTCCAATAGGTTCCTTCACCACAAGTAAATTCGTATTTAGTGAATCCACCCTGCCCATTATCAACGCATCTATAAAACTTTTTACAGTTATTACTATCTCCAATAAAACCATCTTTGGAACACAAATTGTTTGGATAATTGCTAATAGTTGTTGTAGTACTGGTTTTTTCAGTACTTTGAGAATATCCTTGATCTTCTGTTTGCTGACTTGGCGAGGCTTGTGTCGAACTTACACTTGATATCTGCGTTGTGTTATTGCCAGTTTTTCCACAATTTTTTACCTCCCATTCATGATTACAAGCTTCAATACTTTGATCCCATGATGTTCCTTCACCACAAGTAAATTCGTAACTAATAAAACCTCCTTTGCCATCATCAACACATCGATAGAATTTCTTACAGTCATGTTTGTCTCCAATAAACCCACTGTTTGTACAAGAAGTGGCTTCACCTGTTTCTTTCGATCCTTCAGTTGTTTGATAAGTGGTTATACTTTGTGTAGTTACATTAGAAACTATATCGACAATTGCCGGATAACCATTATCAGTATCATCACTCATAGTAGGATGATATTGAGTAGTACTTTCATGGTGACCACCGGAAGGCGCAGGATTTCTGCCACACTTTTCAACTGCCCATGCATGGTTGCAAGCTTCGATCTTTTGATCCCATACGGTTCCTTCTCCACAAGAAAATTCATATTTTGTAAAATATCCATTTCCGTTATCTACGCATCTATAGAACTTTTTACAATCTTTTTGATCTCCCATGAAGCCAGTGTGTGTGCAGTCACTGCTTCCCATTGTCGCTGATTCGGTTATTATTGAAGTACTGTGCGTAGTGCTAGGATTAGGCGCAGGAGCTTCGGTATTTTGTATGTTCTCCGTTGAACTACTGCTGACAACTGCAGGCTTAGGTTCAGTTGTCGCTTCCTGTTGGTTTGAACCACCGCATTTTTCTACTGCCCAAGCGTGATTACAAGCTTCAATTTTGGAATCCCAAACAGTTCCTTCCCCGCAAGTAAATTCGTAACGAGTGTAACCTCCATTGCCATTATCCACACATCTGTAGAACTTTTTGCAGTCATTTTCATCTCCTATGAACCCACTAGATTGGCAATTATTATTCGTATGTTCAATGTTCAGAGGTTGTTTAGTCGTAGTTGTCGTAGTCGCTGGAGTTAAATCATTGTGTACAGGTCCATAACCAGTATCATAGTCGTCACTTTGTGTTGCAACTGATTCTGTAGTTAACTGGGTAACAATAACACTTTGTGTATGGGCAGTTGAAGGCGTATAATATTTTTCAGTTGTTATCTCAGCTTTATCTATATCAGGAGATGTGTTGCCACCGCAGTGCTTAACGGCCCAGGCATGGTTACAAGCTTCTAATTCGGGATCCCAAACGGTACCTTCACCACATTTAAATTCATATTTGGTAAAGCTTCCTTTACCATTTTCGACACATCTGTAAAATATTTTACAGTCGTTTGCATTTCCAATAAATCCACTTGACTGACAATCTCCTGTTGACGGTGATTTTGTTGTAGATAAAATTAAAGGTGTTGAAGAAGATGTAGTAGCGCCTGGGTTTTGCTGAACATATCCGTTATCTTCGTTATCTTCAGTGTCAATGAGTTCTGAACTTGTATGGTAGTTTTCAGTTGATACTGTACTCTGATAATTTTGTGTAGACTTAGAGGTACTTATAGCAGTTTGTGTGGTACTCGTAGTTGCAATAGAACCTTTTCCTCCACAATCTTTAACGGCCCAAGCGTGATTACAAGCTTCAATATTTTGATCCCACACTGTTCCTTCTCCACACGAAAATTCAAATTTAGTGTACCCACCTCTTCCATTGTCAATACATCTGTAAAACTTTTTACAGTCATTTATATCTCCCATAAAACCTGAGTTTTGGCATTCGTTACTCTGTTTTGTACCCCCATGGCTTATGGATAAATCTGATGAACTTGAAGCTCTTGATGTAGTTGATTCATGAACTTGCACCTGCGTTTGACTTGCTTGCTGCGAATGATCAATTTGTAACTGTGTTTGTACACCTTTGTTATTATAATTAATCTGAGTTTGAGTTTGACTAACTGCTGATCCATGACTTATTTGAGTCTGGTTTTGTCTAGTTTTCGTGTCATTATTTGGTTTGATACGATCACCATAGTGAATTTGAGTTTGGTTTTGTACTATTGAACCGTTACTTATTTGTGTTTGAGTTTGTGTAACCTTTGAGCCATGGCTTATTTGCAGCTGTTGTTGAATAGATTTATCTTTTAAGCTATCTTTTTGAGGTATTACAGATTTTTCGGTGGTAAATATATTATTAGAACTGTCCTGGTTACTTTTACTACATCTACTTCGTTTTACAGCCCAAGCATGATTACAGCTTTGTGTGTCATCATCCCATATAGTTGTTTCACTACAAGAGAATTCGTACCTCGTATATGTTCCTCTTTGATTAGCTACGCATCTGTAAAATTTACGACAATTTTCACTGTCGCCCATGAAGCCTTCAGTTGTACAAATATTGTTATCTTGGGAGCTCAGCTGAGGTAAAGATGACGAAGTTGGTACTTGAGTCACTTTCGGTACTTCTGTATTTGGATGATTTTGAACTAAAGTATAATGCGCTGTGTCTAATTGATTTTTTTGATGACCTACATATGTCTGACCCGTCGATGATGCCCATGGATATGAATTAGAAGGTACAGTAAAGACTTCTGGTAACTGGTGTTTTGTAGATGTGGTCACTGTTGAACTAGAAACTATCCAAGGTCTTGCAGTGGATATTGTCGCACCAGTTTTTTCTGTTTGTTTTGGTTTGTCTGTATATATTGGCATATTAGTAATTGGAGACGGAATTTCATTTAGATTTCGTTCTATTTCATTATTATTTAAATGATCATTGATCGGCGGAGTAAAGCCACCACATTCTGAACGTTTAGTACTTCGGGGATGATTGCAGACCTCAGTTTCAGGATCATAGACTGTACCCGGTCCACATTGGAACTGAAATTAGGTAAGCACATTAAATAAAAACAATTAGGGAAACAAATAACGAAATATGGAATAGCGATGGCACGTTTTAAGTAGTGTCTGAGCGATCCACTTCTGCACCACTGGTTTTCGGTTCGATTGCCGCACGGAACAAATATTTGTTTGACCTACTGTCAGACTGTGATGCTTTTAATCTTATTGATTGCAGAGATGAATTAATTATACCTTCAGTTCGCCCGGTTTCTTTCGGCCCTATGTAATAGATGGCGAGTCTATTGCCATATAGCCGGACACAAATGTAATCTCCGAACTACTACCAAGAATTTCATAAAAAATCCCAATATTTAATAACTACATCTGATCTACGAAGTCAACCCAGGATCTCTCGCGTAACAGTTTTGATTACGGCCACAAGACAAATGAATCAGAGTGAAAATATCATAAGTATCTTACCCTAAACACCGTAAATTTGCCATTTCCTGATTTCATACAGCGATAAAATACTGCACAGTCTCGAGCATCTGCCTGAAAACCTTCGCCGGCACACAAAATTGGTTCAGGTCTTGTGCCCGAGTACAGTTTCACTATTCTACCTGTGACTCGCGATTGCCGGCGCTCCTGTGACGTTTCTGTAATTAGAAAAACAAACAATAATGGGTCGATTACAGTACGATCGGTGCGTCTGAAGATATCAAATTTACAGTGGTAAAGGAAGGCAAGGTAATTGGTGTCATATATTTTTGCACCTTATCAAATAATCCAATGATTTTTACATATGCAGCCATTCGGATAGCCAACTTGAGACGTGCAGGGTGATTTCGACCATAATGTAACAGATTTATCTAATAGAGATTTTTTAACCATACCATGCCACCATTACCGCATTGATAAATATTAGAAATACAAACCATTGCTACTGCTGGCCGCTGCTTTGACTATTAGAAGAAGAAGGATAAATACATGAATTCCATAAGTCTTTGAGGTTAAAGCCATTATGTTATTTTGGTGCTGATTAGTACTTGCAGACCATTTTTAACGGCACTACCTGGAACAAAACGAAAAAGATAACATTATAGTAATTCATAAGAAGTAAAATAGATATAAAAGGGTGAATATTCGAACATTATTAAAAAATCATTCTTTGTATTGTATTATACTAATATAACACGATGTAGATAATCCGTAAAGTTGTTTTATTTCAATAAATCATTCTACTCATCTCTCTTAACATTATACCTAGTAGTTTCAGATTGTTTTTTTTTTCTTCTTGCCTTATTTCTTAACGACAGTGGTGTAAATTAAATTTTCATCATCTTAATTGTTGTTTTAATCATCTGCATTCTTAAGTTCAGGATGAATTAGTTAAAAGAGGTCCTAACGTTTTTCAAATATACACCGACTATCAAAGCAGTGATCATCATCTTCCTAGCCCTTTCCTAACTATTTAAAGGTTGGCTTCCACGCTAACCAGAATATCAGTAGGTACCTATTTAATATGAAGCGGCTGCCAACAGACCTCTAATTTCTAAATAGATCTTTTAAAGACATTTTTACATGTCAATCTTTTAATTTTTTAAGTAGATAAGAGATGGTGTCACCATTTCTTAGTGGACGTACTCTGAGAGGAATCACCGAAATAAACTTCTCATGACTCATGACAATGAGAATCATGTCCTCTTTTAAAGTATACGCATAGGTAAATATGTGACTCGTGATACGATGTAGGACAGCAACGTCTGAAATGGCCTTTTGAAGATCCATAGCGCCTTTGAGTGGACCAGTTCCAGCCCACGCAATGGCACGCATGTATCGTATAGCTCAACCATATTATAGGGAGCTCAACAAGCCGTCACATGACGATACTAGATATCATTAGGATAGACTGTAATTTTTTGGGCTTCTGACTACCTCTAATAGATGTTCGTATGACAAGCTAGGTCGACGACATTCCGTACTCTCAGGTAAGGAAGGGTTGTCGATGTGAAGGATGGTCAACCATCCACACACTGTCCGCGGTAAGCGCATCTTAGCCTTGAACTTCAATTGACTAGTTTAGTAGTAAATTATTATAATAATATTAAATGATTCGTGCGGAAATGATTGTGAGCTCATAAAGTACATAAGAACGTGATAGTATGCGGGTTTGATTCTCGTTCGGTGAATACTGTAGTTATTAGAATGCATATCTAAAAATGTAATAAGTATTTCTACATACACGCACACTACCTTTTCTCTTAGGACAAGTAGATACTACATAACTTCACTATTACATCATAGCTATGTATATTTTTTTAAATCCACGTTCATACATTTTGTTATAATTCCAAATTACACATTATATTTTCGTTTTATTTTAAATACATAAATCAACCCATGATAGGTACTGTCCCAATGCTGGGCACGGGTCTCCTCTCAATGGAAGGCTATCGTCCACCACTCTGGCCTAATGCGTAATGTATCACTGCTAAAAACCATGACCAAAAGGATCCTTGTGTACTTAAGATAGTATAAATAACCCTATAAATAACAAGAAAAATATCTACTGTCATTGTTATATTTATGCTATTCCACACATGGGTGTATGTGTGGTATCAACCCTTACGAAAACATATTTAATATAACCTAAGAAGATATACAATCTTGTTGGTGACAACTACACAGTTAATTAAAAAAAATGTTACTCACACAATGAGTCATACATAGTTGAGACTCACCATACTCATAAAATGCAATACGCACTAGTTTTAATTAGAAATATGGTTGATTATTCTTATGACACAGCATTGCAGAGCTAGTCTATGTTTTATAAAAAAATACTCGGTTGAATGGTCATAATATGTATATCACTATGCTCACTATTATGAACTCAATAGTACTACTATACTTATTATCACGGTGAAGGAAAACATCGTGAGGAAACCTGCATGCTTGAGAGATTTTCTTCACAGCGTGTGAAGACTGTCAACCTGCATTATGCCAGGAGAGGCGGGGGAAGGTTATGTTCATCAGTTAGTAGTTTAAAATTTACTTTTAAATAATTACACTAATATAGTAAAGCTGAATAGTTATTTTGTTTGATTTCGGATTATCAGATTTCGAAAATTCTTTTTTTATTTGATAGCCCAGTAGCCCAAGCACGGAAAAACTTTCGAAAACGTATTCGTATCGAAATCGAGAATAATTTGTATAAGAAGTAGGTGAATGAACGTAGATGAAGCGAAAGTGGTGTGCCAGGATCGTAGCAAGTGTAGTCTCTGCCCAATGGGAGACAGATGTGACAATATTATGTATATGTATGAAATTTGTAGCAGAAAAAACTCATTCGTTTACGATACGAATTCGATAGTTGTTCATGCTTGGGCCTCAGATCTCGAGGAAGGTTATATTATTGTACCTACTTTTAACCATTAAGCTAAAATGGGTAAACAGAGTACGGCTAGAATTGACATAATATACGATGGCATATTATTGAAGAATAGTAAAATTGCATAACAACGAAGTCGTTGCGTGATAGTGTATGATCACTATTCAAGTTATTATTAATGTCACGTCATTGGATAGCTAGTTCATTGTTAAGTCAAAATATGCCGAAGTCATGCGATATGCTACCTACATGAACACCTACCAGCCTATTGAAATTGCAAATTACCTGAATAGTAGCTATAGGGTAAGTAAGATAGATGTCCATCCTACTTACCCATCTTTCCGACCATCCTTAGGCATCGTATCCTAGTAGCTTTTTCCACCATCGAAAATCTGTATAATCGATACTGCCGAATCAGTGAATTGCATACGACAAAGGTGGGATCACTCTACCCGTCGTACTTACCAAGTTTCCATAATGAAACCCTAGGTATGGGTATTCGTAGGAAAATTTATTGAATACGACGGCTAAAATTTACTAAATCGGTACCCTAAAGTAATTCCAAACAGTTTTACTGAACATGAATTGCTTGCTGCATATTGGAACTAGTTTTTAAAATACATCAAGCAAGACTAGAATGAAATGCATTCCAGTCAGATGAAAATAAAACTGATGCAAAATACAATACCTATAAATAAATAGATATGGTCCGCTTATCCTGTACAAGATACACACTATGATAAAACCGAGATAATTAGTTATGTATAACTGGTTACTACATTTACTACAGCAACCGTGGGCGACAACCTGTCGGGTATTTGTGTTTACCCTACCCTCAGATAAGAATTTGTCGGGACATACTATCTAGGGTAAGCCATAGTGAGTGTACCTTCATCGCTTATGTTGGCTTAATCTGAGCTTGAAGTTCTCAATAGCAACTCTGAGTTAAATTGAAGTTTGGGAGAAGTCGCCCCCTATACCATAGAGCAGTAAAATAAAATAATAATATTTTCTGGCGAATTGTGGGTGTACATCAACCTCTGCCTAGCCTTGCGGGGATACCCGCGTGATGGTATGTATGTTTTATGTACTTCTATTATAGTTAAAATAAACTGTTTCACTGTAATGACATAAATGTTTTTATTGTGCGCAAAATATCGAAATTAAGATTCCGGCGGACCGAATTTCGAATGTCAGATACATATAAATTAATTGAAAGTCGAATGTCAGATACATATAAATAATGTCAACTGAGTAATAATAAATGTCAAGCGAAATAGTATAAATGTAATCTTCAATCAAAATAGTATAAATGTAATCTCAATCACAGCAGAACAGGTAATTTCAGCAACATTTATTATTTGTTTTTTGCAAAGACCTAACAAAAAAAACACGTAAAAGCAGCAAGCTATTCCACGTACTTATTCGCCAAGAATTCCCAACGATTCCTCGGGCACTTTTCTAAAGGTCATATGTGAATAACCAAGTAGCCTTCATAAGAAAAAAATTGATCGTTGGACGCTGGTTCGTTGCCACTAATAATTACAACTCCTGAGTTGTTCAAAATAAGGCAACACGATATACAGCGAGGGCGAGTTTCTTTTTATATGAGAGTAGACTGTCATTATGCTGAGAGTATGACGCTGGTTATGCAAAGCAATGCGCGGAATATGAGACAAAAAATAAAGTTGATTCTAATTGGATTGTTTTAAGTACCTACGTGTAATCATGTGGTTTATCTAGTATTTACAAATAGAGCTTAAAAGATTACAAGAGTGTGTGAGTATGATTCATCTTATCCTATCTTGTGTGGGGCTGAGGCAGCAAGACCTCAATGCACTTTTTTTTTTATCACTGATAGGCTTACGCTTGACCACAACTTGCCTGATGTTAAGCATCGAAGTGGTCTACGATGGAGCGCGCTTGCCTAGAAGGTACCTATCCACTCTCGTCTTGAAGACACCCAAATTGTAGGTCTCAGGGAACAAAGATTCCGGTAACTTCGACTTAGTGGGATCTTTTGTGCTTCCCCAGATAACCTTTACCCCATCCTCTCCCAGTTCTTCAAACAGCTCTTCCATGAGCTTTATAATGAGGCCTAGGAGTATGAGTCTGTAGTCCTCTGTTCTTGGATAACCCTGCCCCAAGAGGCACATTTGCTTTCTAGCCATTGCATCGCATGTACACTTGATTGATTCATAATAACATCTATTCTATGTTTTAAGAAAATTACCATTCAGCCCACAAAATTGAAATTAAACTCATAGGTGATATGATTATGATAATTAAGAGTAGGAATAAGGATATAGGGTATTTCCCAATCAAATAGGGAAAAATGACACAAGTACTAGTATTCTATTATCTGTGACACAAGTAAGCTGCTGACGCTCTGAAAGACATTATAATAATAATAATAATAACACTCGAAACGTCAACAACAAAAAAATTCTCTCCAAATATTTATTTTAATTTACCGTACAAAATCAATTTTATCCATATATTATACCTTTTTCTTTTAATAACTAACCTACCGAATTAATATCAGAAACCTAAATAACAGAAACCATGAAGAAAAAGAGGAAAAACTTATAAAATATAACAGTGACATTTCACTGTCAGAATGCCACAACATAACTGAAAAAAATTGTGAAAAAAAATGTTGACGAGAGCCAAAAGTAGACAAATCGCACGCCCACCACCCCCGGACTCGTCGCTCAGCTCCGCCTCGCCGCCGCCGGAACTCGGACCACCAGTGACACCGGCGGCTGCAGCCGCGTCGAGCTCAAGCGACGAGTATTTCTCCCCACCGACGTCGCCACCACCTGTACGTCGGCCGGGAAGAGGCCGGCCACCGAACGGCATGGGATCCAGGGGCCAACCGGCCCCTAGCCGGGTCCCCGCTGCCGGTGGTTGTGTGCAGCGCATGAAATGGACTCTAAAAATTAATGAGAACGTCATGCGCGCATATTACAGGGCTACAGAGGGGGGAACTAACCTCACTGCGTACCGCGATAGGATGCTGACTCTGTTCCAGGAACTTGAACCAGCCATCAGCGTCTCGGCCCAACGACTGTCGGATCAGGTGCGGGTTATCCAACGGAATCACAGATTGGACGACGCCGCACTTGATAGGCTACGCTCAGAGGTACTAAACAACCGTACCGTCCCTATCCCTGTCCCTGCACAGACCGCGGTACATCCGCTAGCACGCGATATTATACAACCGCGGTCAAATGTCAACGATAGGGAGGGAGACGATGGGGTTGTTACGGTAAGTAGCCAGTGCAACGACCGATTGAGGAGCGCACTGGAGGATGCGATTCGGGACTTTAGAACTGCTCCCCCCGAACTTAGGCCTCGTCTACCTCGCTTGCCTATGCACAGAAGGAATGGGGCGTTGGTGTGTGCCCTGGACTCGCTGCTTGGTAGTTACTTTGAAAGCAGCGAAGATCTCTTCGATACTCACTCGATAATGTACTGCGCGGCTGTTGCGGCGTGTCGTGTAGCTAATGTCACATTTCCAAAATGTGACAATTCTACACGACAAAAATCCGCCGTACCGGCCTGGCAGCGCAGGATCGAGCAGCGTATCGAGGGGACCAGGGTGCTCATCGGCAAACTATACTGCTTTAGGGAGGGCAATACTCGACCTAGAGTGATGCGCTTTGTGAGGCGGGCATTCTCGGGGACTGGAATCAGGCCTCAAGAATATATGCCCCGTGTCGCGGAGCGCATTGACTTCCTGAAGCAGAAGGTCTGTGCATGGGCGAGCCGTATACGAAGGTATAGGCGACGGGTTGAGCGGTATACCCAGAATCGCATGTTCCAGAGCGATCAAAGGTGGGTGTATAGAGCTTGGGAGCGACCTGACCAAACTGTGGTTGATGGAAGCCGCCCAGATGATGATGCCACTAGCACATTCTGGCGCAACATCTGGTCGGTGCCCGTCTGCCACACAGAGGCTGAATGGATGCGCGATGTTGAGCGCGTGTGTGGAGCCATACCGGAGATGGAGGCAGTTGTAATCACTGCCTCAGATGTAGCCAGTGCAGCCCGTTCGGTACCGAACTGGAAATCACCGGGGCCGGACGGACTGCACAATTTCTGGCTTAAATGGCTACAAAGCTCACACGCACGCTTGGCATCGCAATTCCAGTCGGCCTTAGAGTCTGGATCGCTACCACAGTTCCTTACAACGGGAATCACCCACCTGCTCCATAAATCAGGTGATGCCGCGGAACCCAAAAATTATAGACCGATCACATGTTTACCGACGGTCTATAAACTTCTTACGTCCATTTTGAGAGCAAAAATTTATTATCACATAGAAAAAAATTCTATTATGTCAGCCTCTCAAAATGGATGTAGGAATGGGTCCCGCGGCACCAAGGAGCTTCTCCTCATCGACATGGCCATAAGCCAACAGGTCCGTCGATCCCGAAAGGATCTGTCAACATGTTGGATAGATTATAAGAAGGCCTACGACTCGGTGCCGCATACATGGCTCATGAGGGTGCTGGAGTTGTATAAAATAGATACAACTTTACGCACCTTCCTGATGTCATGTATGGGGCAGTGGAGAACTGTTCTTCGCTATCCAGGATGTAGGCAAATTCAAGGGAACGACGAACCCATTGAGATTAAGCGGGGAATATTCCAGGGCGACAGTCTGAGTCCACTGTGGTTTTGTTTAGCCCTGAACCCCCTCAGCACCCTGCTGGAGGGTACAGGGCTGGGCTATACGTTGCGGAGAGGGGGTCAGGTAATATCCCACCTGCTTTACATGGATGATTTAAAACTGTTTGCCTCCACCAAATTGCAACTGATGGAGTTACTAAAGGCAACTGAAACTTTTAGTAATTCCATTAGGATGGAGTTTGGTGTAGATAAATGTGCGGTCATGCATGTAAGGCGGGGCGGGATTGTGGAATCTGAGGAACTACAACTCTCAGATTCTATAAACTTGAGATCACTCTCCGCAACTGATACCTACAAATACCTGGGAATGTCAGAGGGGTTAGGCATTAACGGGGCTGACATGAAACAAGCGTTGCAGGAGCGCTTCTTCGGCCGCCTGAAAAAGGTACTTAATAGTTCTTTGTCGGGCGGCAACAAGGTGCGCGCCTTTAACGGTTGGGTCATGCCGGTCCTGATGTACTCCTTTGGCATACTCAAGTGGACCCAGACGGAGTTGGACGCCTTGGATAGGAGAGTCCGATCGCTGTTGACCGCAAACCGGATGCATCACCCACGTTCGTCTGTCATGAGGCTGTACATCCCGCGGAAGTGCGGGGGTCGAGGTTTTTTAAATGCTAAGACCCTCCACAACCGCGAGGTATGCAGTCTCAGAGAATATTTTCTCAAGGCTGACGTGGGTATGCACCGAGATGTGGTCGCAGTGGACAAGGGACTCACCCCGCTATCTCTGGCTAAAGAGAACTGGCGCAAACCTGTGGTGCTTAGTGCCAACGACCGCAAGGAAGTATGGCAGAGCAAGGAGCTTCACGGACGCTTTTTCCGTGCCCTTCATGGGCCCGACGTAGATTTCTTAGCGTCCGTGGCCTGGCTACGCTTCGGTGACCTCTTCGGGGAAACCGAGGGTTCGGTCTGTGCAATTATGGATGAAGTTATGCTGACGAACAACTACCGGAAGTATATCATGAAAGACGGGACGATCGACATATGTCGGGCGTGCCATTGTCCCGGTGAGTCTATCAGGCATATTACTTCTGGGTGTTCTCGTCTGGCTAACGGTGAGTATTTGCACAGGCATAACCAAGTGGCCAGGATTATCCACCAGCAACTTGCTTTAAAATACGGCCTTGTGGATTCTGAGGTGCCGTATTACAGGTATGCGCCCGACCCAGTTCTCGAGAATGACCATGTCACGTTGTACTGGGATCGATCTGTTATCACTGACAGGACTATTGTTGCCAATAAGCCTGATATAGTGGTAATAGATCGATCAGCGCGCCGCACAATGATTATCGATGTCACCGTCCCGCATGACGAGAACCTCGTGAAGGCTGAGAAAGAGAAACAATTAAAATATCTCGACTTAGCCCACGAGGTGGTCGCCATGTGGGATGTGGACTCGGCCATCATTGTACCGATATTCGTCACGGTCAATGGACTTATCGCCAAGAGCCTCGACCAACACCTCAGGAGGCTCGAGTTGGATGGCTGGGTTAAGGGCCTGATTCAGAAGGCAGTACTCCTTGATACGGCGCGTATTGTGAGGAGGTTCCTGTCTCTGGGGCCCTAACCACCGGTAGCTTGGACCCTGCTCCCCATGCCGGTGGACAACTATTTTTATATTTTTAAATGTTTTTATTTTCCCTTGTTTTTTATAAAAATATTTAAAAATGTAAATTATATGATTTTAAAGGAATAAATGGAATAATAATAATAAACCATTTAATTCAGATATCAAGATCCATAATGTGTTAGTAAGTACTTAGGGCTATGTTAGTGAATACAATAAATTTATAAAGAGACATGAAGCGACATCCAATGCCTCATTATCAGACAGTCATGTTTGTTAGCCAGCACCTTTAGAATGCTGTTGGTGCTAGTCCTCACACGGTGTAGCAGTGACGCAGCTCTTTTTCTCATAATTGCATGAAAACCATCTGTACGTGCCTCTGCAAACATGCCAGATGCACTACAAAACCTTGGCAAACCCAACAGCATCCTAAATACATTGTTGTACTGAATACGGAGTACGCTGAGTGCCGCCTGAGTACCGCTGACCCATAGGCTGCATGTGTAAAATGACTGGCAATATGCCTTAAAGAGAGTCACTTTTACCTCCTTAGTGCAGTATGCGAACCTACGAGCCAACATGTTCCCCCGGACAGCCAACGCCCTCCGTTCCCTCTCAATATCGGCGTCATCCTTGAGATCCTCCGAGACCCAGTGACCCAAGTATTTAAATTGCGAAACTCTTTTTAATGGGATTCCGTACAGCCACACAGGAGGTATTATTTTCACCTTATGTTCACGAGGTTGAAAAACTAGGAGCTCGCTCTTTTTTGCGTTATACTTGAGCCCATGGGTCCCGGCGTATTCCTCACACATTTGCAGCATTTTCCTAACCCCACAGATTGAGGGGCTCAGCAACACCATGTCATCAGCATAACTGATGTTGTTGATCATGGTGTCGTCTATTGAACATCCGATTTTGGTATTGCTGAGATCCCCAAGCAACTTGTTAATATAAAAGTTGAAGAGCCTAGGAGACGTCAAACCTCCTTGTCTGACTCCGCACTTTAACCTATACTCTTCAGAGAACACATTCGACCATCTGACCACATTGACCTGGTGGCTGTGCCAATAATCAAAAATATTTATCACCTCTTCGGGTAGTGCTGTCTCTGATCTTAACTTGTTCCAAAGAAGCTCATAGGACACCAAATCGAAAGCTTTCGATAAGTCCAGGAAGCACGCGTATACTGGCGTTTTCCTGTCAGTATAATACCGGACGGTTTGCTTAAGACACATGATGGCAGCTTCCGTGGAAAGTCCGGCTCTAAAGCCAAACTGTGTATCATGCAGGTCAATGTGTTGACATAGATGTTGATCAAGCAAGCCGTCCAGTACCTTCGCTATGGTAGTCGCCAACGATATGGGCCTATAGTTGCTGATATCTGATAGATCTCCGGTCTTATTTTTCACTATTGGCACAACAACTGTTTTCATACATTGTTTCGGTAAGTATGAATGCCGCAAACAAAACGTTAGCAACATCGACAAAACCCTAGGCAAATGTACACCTGCATGCTTTAGGTGCTCAATACTAATTCCATCGTATCCAGGGGATTTCCCTCTGGTCATGTTACGTATCACGGAGGTTACTTCTTTTGCAGTAAACCTAACCGGTGGATTAGTTGCTACACGAGAATTAGGCATGAGGGCCCTCAGCGACGCTGGCGGTTGTGAAGTTGAAGGTTTCACCCTAAAATTGCCGACAAATTTGTTAGCAATTTCAAAAGGGTCGTTGGTTCCGCCGACACTGAGAGGGGTACACGGCTTTGGATTGAGCTTGCTAGTGTACCTCCAAAATGCTCTAAAATTTTTATTGCCCTGATGTGTTGCCAAAATGTCCGCTTGTATTTGATTGGCATTATTTTGACACCACTTTAGTTTGGACTTGAAAACGCGACGTGACTCGGCCATATTATTGTAAATAAGACCTCGAGATGGCCTGCCGTGGAGTAACCAAAGCTGGAAGCAAAGCCGGGCCTTTTTATGAGCATCCTGAACGTGCTTATTCCAGCCCACAACATGCCTTTTTTTTTTACTAACGAGAGCACCCTCATAGCTATCCACAGCCGCTTTGCTCATAATATCTACAACATTTTCATACATACTGTCCAATATTAATTTGTGATTATAGAGCGTATATTTTGGTCTAAGAGTCTACTAGAAGAATAATTTATGGGAACAAGAACTAGTGTTTTTATAAAGATAACTCAACAGTTTTCATTAAAAATCATCGATTGTAAAATAATTATTGTAAAAAATCTTTCGTGCTCCACATCACTTAAGTCAAAACAATCAGTAAGTAAAAAATTGGTAGTACATTATTATTAAAACGGATAACATTAAACTATTTCTATGTAATGAACTCGAATAACATTTAAATCGAATTGAGAAAAATGTGTATTTAATTTCGCTAACACACTAACCTAATTAATGCTTTACACCGCTTATCTAAATAAAAATAAAGTACAAATTAAACGATAAACTTTTACTTTCAATTATTCTTGTGTTGTGAACTCGCAGTAACCGGTGCCAATACGTTATTACCGCAAGGTATTGAAGGGCGCAGTAATATAAAACTGGTTTCATGAAGATTCCCTTTCCAGCAGTTGTGGTGTGGACTGGACTGCATTCTTGCGGTTGCTACTCGATTGAGTCCCGATATTAAAGTCTAGAAATAAATTGGCAAGCGTAGCGCAAACTGGGTGCGTTTATCAGACAAGATGAGAGTTATACCATGCGACATCTGGTTTACTCATGCCATTTTAATTCAATTGCGATTAAAATTCAAGTTCCAAAGATAAATGTACGTTCACATTCACACGTGCATTTACCTAGATACAATTTATATAAAGAGTTTCTATAGGGCAATCATGGCCAATTACTCTTAGAATAAACAGTTTCTCTACTCATCATGGCCAATTGCTCTTAGAATGTTGTAGGGCGAAGGTCTGCGAGTCGAAATCCGACCGATATTACATCCATAAAAATAGTAACAAACATCTATTTTTTTTTAAATGTTCATGGAGTTTCACACCGGTTCTTCTCCATAGTATCATCTTTTTGGGACCGCCACCTAAATTATTACCGTAAAACCTTATTGGAAATAGATACAATTTTACATATAAGGCATAATGCAAAAATAATTGTTTATTTCTTCCGCGGCTCCGCGCTATCAGTATGATCAAAAACAAATATGAGAACTTACCAACTGAAAGAACACGCAGTTCTTTGCTACACGCTCGTGTAAATGATATTACATCAGATATAAAGCAAAAGGATGTGTGAAGATACTATACACCACTTCGTGGGTTACAAGATTATCGTCATAAGATCTGTGGTTGAAGATCAGCCTATCAGCATTTTGCGGTTTACAAGCAAAAAGGGAGCGTGCTTCGTCGATTTCCTTTATTATTTCCTTAATATCCATTATGGTAGGGATGGCCAAGTCATCATCATTATATCTGGCAACATGTGAATTACAATGGTGTGTCTAATCTTGTACTTAACCATTCAATTAATTACAAAGTAGCCTGAGTAATTGAAGGTCAACGTCAGCTAATTGTGTGGGTGATTTTATTGCGGTGTATTCAAATTTCCAAAATCAAGATGGTATCTACCACTGATTAGCCTGCTGTTTGAGGCAATAGTACAGATAATGTACATGCTAATAATTCTTTTAACGAGGACTGAGTAGCTGCAGTCTTAGAAATGCGTGAAATCAGGAGTAATTCTTAGATATAATTTACGCATGAGGATGATGAGAGATGAGAAATGTATGGGTATGTATTTTCTCACACAAAGTGGTAACTTGTTTGGCCACATGTCCAAAGTAAACCAGTGATCTATTATGAACCAACCAGTGAAAAGTTGTTAAGTTATTATATCATTCCGGTGTCAATGTCCTTCGTAAACTGGTTGACGCATTGATAACACAATACCTATGTATTTTGCCAATGAATTAAAAATGACCGTAACTACAAATACAAAGTAAAATTTTCACTGCAGTGATTTTGAAGCACCACCGTGCTTGTATATAATATCTATACTTATATGGTGTTTACACTACTGACTGATACATTTTACTCTTGCATTCATCTTTGAAATGTCGAGATCAGTATTAGTACAGTATCGGTAATTACTCACAAATAACGAAAATCACTCGAATGCACTGTAACAGTGACCTATTTCATTGGCATACTAAATACATCATCATATCAGTCTAAAGAAGTCCACTGCTGAACAAAGGCCTCCCCCAAAGACTCTTCCACAAGTACCGGTTGTATGGCGATGCATCCAACGAGTCCAAGGAACCTCCACCAGGTCGTACGTCCATCTCGTTTTCCGTGGGTGGTCTCCACTCGAGAACCTTTCTATCCAAACGGCCATCAGTTCTACGAGCTATGTGACGATGTACTACATACATTCATACAATTGTTATTGTTTGGCATTACTCCCTGTCAAATCAAATCAAATCAAATCAAATTTTATTTGCATTTAATGTAGGTACATGAAATTACAGATGGAATAGTTAAAAAGTGAGCCGTATACATTCTGCCTTAGATTAAGCATGCAAAATGTATGTGGAGAAAATACAAAGAATGTCTTTATTTTAAATTGTAATATAACAATAGTAAGTTTCAGCTTTAAATTTGAGTCAAAATTGGAATTAATTAATTTATAAATGATATCAATATTAAAATTAAAATTGTCATAATTATTAAAAACTTTTGTCCATTAGAAAATCATTAATTGAATAGTAACATTTGTCTATTAAGAATGTCTTTAAATTATTTTTAAATCTTTGCATCGCATATTTTTTTAATAAAACAGGTAGTTTGTTGTATATTGTAGGACCCATACAAATTACACTTTCGCGAAGAGCCTTTATCAATTCTTGAATCAAATAAACTAGAATAAAAAATGCAAAGAAAGGCTTTCATATGAGCATTTAATATTTATGTTTTGCTGTCAAGTGCATAAAGATAACGCAGCGGCCTTGAACTTGTATTGCAGTACTTGCACCTGTGTTTATGCCAAGTCGGTCGCCTTACTTTCCCAGTACAATACAATGAAACAATACGTATCGCTATTTACATATATACCGCATTGTTTTGGCTACATACTTACAAATGTAACTGTTATTCAGACTAAGACTTTGTTATTGGAAAGGAGAAAGACAAAAGCACGCTGTTATTTGGTTGTAAGAGTAAAATTGCTAGTTAATAAATTGTTTAACCTTATTTATTTGTTTGAGTCCAATAAACTCGGAAATAGGAAAGTGTCTCAGTCATGATCTTAGCGATCTTGGCTGTTGGTGGAGGAGCTTTAAGGGTTCGTCCCTCTAATACGTAACCCATTTAATGTCCTTCAATGTCAATGGGTTTTTGTGAATACATTTTCCACGAAACGAAAACGACAGGATACCTAGAGATTGAATATATAAGGTAATGTGTCTCGTTCATCAATGAGGCAGACCAATGCTGGACAACGACAGATGGCAATAATATGAAGTAACTAAGTGATTGGTTTCTAAGCTACAGTGGTGGGTTCGAATTTCGCCCGGATTAAACCTTTCTCTCGTGGGCTGCAGGTCTGGGTACTTGTGTCTATAAGCGAATCATATTTAAAAAAAGTTTATTTTTAAAAACGCATTTTTTCCAAAGCTCTCCATTAAACAGCCCGGTCTAAATTTGAGCTTCTGGCTTTTAACTCTACAAGGTGATGCAAGAAATCGCTATCGTAAACCATAAATTCTGTTTGATGCAACTTGACTCGCATCAGCAACTTGTTACTAGTTCACGGCCAAGGTTACACCGACTACGCAAGGCTTCGTATCTTGTTTATTCATTTAAAGCCGAAGTGGCAATTATGGGAATTGCTTTTCATGTATATGGTAACATTCGCATTTCCATTTTTACCCGACTGCCGAAGGAGGAGGGTTATGTGTTTTTTACTAGACTAGAACTGCCACATCATTATTGTGGTTCTGATTGTGACTGCTACGCTGGAGGTCTTGGATTCGGTTCTCAGGTTGAGCAAAGTATTATTGGGTTTTTCTGAGATATAAGTCCATAATTTATCTTTTTGTGATTTTTTTGCATTTTTCATGCTAAGATTAGATTAGATTTTAGTGAAGGAAAAATACATAATTTGTATAGCGTTTGGATTTGTGCCGGGTTAATGGTTATACAGGCGTGATGGTATATATTTTTTTGGACAAAATATGGTATAGGTACGTACCTACTTATGTAAAAAAAATATTACTAGAGTAAAGAACTCTTTTCTCTTCTTCTATTATTCTCGGTTGACTATTAAGTCAACCGAGAATAATAGAAGAAGAGAAAAGAGTTATTTTCCCTGAAGAAGAACGATGACTGCTGAAAAAACCAAAGAAAATTGAAACTGAAGCTACTTGCTAAACATTTTGAAAGACATCAATTGTAAGAAAATGTATTTCACTATTTATGATAGATTTGTTTTTAGGCCTACTCGCTCTCATTGTGAGTGGCGGAGTGAGGAGGCCCGTGCCCAGCAGTGGGACAGAATAATGGGTTGATTATGTATGTATGTAGGTTTTAGAACACGATAACTACATAGGTATTTGTATACAATGTTAGTCATTGACGTACTATGGACACTAAAGATATTAGAGGTGTAACTAATATATTTGTAATAGGTATAGATATTATGATACGAGCAGTATATTCATATTAGTATATATCAGTTTAGCGTAGACTACCAGATATTAGTCAAATAATAGGCACACTGAGAATATTGATATCGTAACTATTCTCAGAATAGGTACGATATCAATATTATGTTAGAGTAACGAATACGGAGAGAATATGAATCTCAAAATGGCTGGCTAATATTTGACTATTACCCAGTAATAGGTATGGTATGCTAATATGACTTAGTGAATATATTCAATAATAGTATTACTTAAATATCACCCTAAAAACACCTCTATAAGATAAGAAGTTGTTATGAGATAGGTACTTTAATAAAAGTCATAAAAACTACTAAATACTTTGGGTAAACATCGTAATTGAGATATATAATTAATTTCAAATAGGGACCTGTTCCACTCCACCGGATGTACCTAGTTATGCGCGCGAACAATTAGATCACTGCATTTGCGACACAACTTGATGTCAATCAATGGTAATTATGTATGCGCTTACGCAATTAATTGATCAGATCAACAACGTAACTGTAGAGATTTTCCTTCCTTAGTTTCTATTATCTCTGAACTACTTCCTCCGTAGCAAGAGGCGATAGACATCAGGTTCCTTTTGCGAGTATTTTAAATCTTTCAGAAGGCTGAATATTTCAAGTTTCAAAGGACAGACGACAGCCGTATAGTTGTAGGTAAACAATAGTTGCAGAATTCCATAACTTGCTCTCATTCTTTTTATGTTTGATATTATTTTAAAATTTTTACCCTATCAGTCCAAAAACTTTACTTACTTTTGGAATAAAACTAGTCTATATTTGATTATTATCAATATAGTACGATAAAATTCATAAAAAGTAGTTTTATAGAAGTAAGTCGTTTCATTTCAATGTCTTCTACACGCATAAATGTCAGAAATCAAAGGAATTATACTTAGGGCCACTTGCACCAACTTCTTAAATATGTTTAAATTATATTTAAACACAATTTTTCATACATATTTTGCAGAAGTTGGTGCAAGTGGCCCTAAGTCATAGTTACACAGTATAAAATTACACTTTGCAAGTTAATAATGCTGAACTTAATATCAAATTAGACATACAATTGCATAAACACGTGCAATCTATTAAGCTAGTAATCCTCTACTACGATTATTCCTCGAATAAGACAATTTTGTTCAATTAAAAGTTTTCTGTAACCACAATAAGACTAACTACTGCATATTCAAGAAAATGAGTTCATACTGTAATTACTTAATTATGTACATCAATTATAATTAAATATATCACCATAACGTATCTTATACAATTATAAACAACTGCCTCACTAGCCTAGTGGCACTGAGCCCGACTGTAAATCTAGAGGCCTTGGGTTCAAGTTCAAGTTGAAGTTCTTTATTTGCATTCATGTGTTACAAAGATGTTACAAAAATATTGATTCCCGATTCCCGGGTCGAGCAAAGTGTTATTGGGTTTTACCATTAAATTCCCAGTAGCAGCTCGGTGCTTGAAATTTGGCAATAGGGCGAGCCTATTGCCAAATTTATTTCTATTAAATGAGACCTAAACATACCGACGAACTGCGGGGTGTACATTAGTACGCCTCTGCCTCATCCTTCGAGGAATACAAGCGTGATGGTTTGTACAATCATAAACATAAAGTAATTAAAACGAAGATTGCATTACAATGTTTTACAAGATTTTTTCATCTTAATTGGAACGTTTTAGAACAATAATAATTTTATTAGTGAGGAAGACGTAGGTACTTTGTAACGAGTATATATTATGCATGAAGGACTAACTACGTGTTTTATGCACAATGTTGTAATTGTTTTTTTTTAGATTGTATCCCAAGAAAGTGAAATTATTGCTAATTATTCTGAAGACCTCTTCATAAATAATCTTTTTGTCTATTATTACTCAAAAGCTTCTTCCCGCGACTTCGTCCGCGTAGCATGATGATATATAGCCTATAGCCTTCCACAATAAATGGGCTATCTAACACTGAAAGAATTTTTCAAATCGGACCAGTAGTTCCTGAGATTAGCGCGTTCAAGCAAACAAAAAAACAAACTCTACAGCTTTATATATTAGTATAGATAGATTATTAGTATAGATTTTAATAAAGGCGTTATTTTTTTTGTAAAAATCGTAGAGAAACCCACCTCGGCCCTTTTCTTGCCCGAAAGCAGATACATACAATGCAAATACAAATTCATAAAAACTTATTTGAATATGCAACGTGTAACAAACATAATATGCACAACACCTGAAAGTATTTCAGAATCGACTACTGAATTAATTAAAGTCGTTTTTAAATATGTGTTAATTTTTCTCAAAAAGATAATTACAATACCTGAAGCAATGGCCCCCTGATCTATCAGTGGCTCGAGTTATCAAAAACTGAAACCTATTTGAAGAAACGGTTATTGTGTGCGTGTGCGCGCCGATATCGTAGTCGTTGTGGGTACGACTGTACTACAGCGACGAGTTTTGCGTTTAGCTGGTATAACTAATTTCATACCATCACGCCTATATTCCCCGAAGGGTTAGGCAGAGGCGTACTAATGTACACCCACAGTTCGCCGGTATGTTCAGGTTTGCCATTAACCGGGCACAAATTCCTAACTCCGATGTGCTGCTGGGAATTTCATAGAAAAACCCAATAACACTTTGCTCGACCTGGGAATCGAACCCAGGACCTCTAGCGTAGCAGTCGCGCTCAGGACCACTAGTCTAATGAGGCAGTTACTAAATATAACTAATTTCTTGAAAAAAATATCCTTTAAAAATTATAAATTGAATGATTTGATATTCTAATTGACGTGTGGTCTTGCGCTTATTCACTGTATTTTGTAAAAAGTTCTCATAAAAAGACCTTGACTTGAATGGGTAGGTACGGGGATAACATGACGGATAGACAAATAAATTTTCTCTCGCAATCACGATTTTCATGCAGGTCGGCATGAGCGATCATTATGATGACTTCACAGTGTTATTACCAGCAGATTCCTGTCAGCAATTATGTTAGATGCTTACCTACTACCTGCCATACTTATTTATTTTATTTCGTTTATGGCGTACTGGATAAAGCAGCTCTATTTAATCCCACAACTCGTTGATTCTGTAGATTATTGGGGACTTCAAGGAAGAACTGGATCAAAAGCACTCGACGTTAAAAATCTGTCTCATAGTGTTTTTGGGAGAGCCACGAATGGGTCGGCTTGACCGGAGGGATATCACAGCCTCAAAGAAAACCAACATAAACAACGCTTACGTTGTGTTTCGTTGCGTCAGTGAGGATACCGGATGCCCAAACCCTTTTAAAAGGCCGGTAACTCACTTGCGACTCCTCTGGTGTCGCGCGTGTCCATGGGCGGCGGTAATTGCTTACCATCAGGCGATCAATCTTGTCATTTACCCTCCTATGCCATAATAAAATAGATCGCTGCCATAATCATCACACTAGGAAAACGTACAATGAGAATACACAAGGATTTCTTCCTATCATTAGCTTGTAAGTGTAATCACACCATTCTCTAAACAATACGGGAATTAAAGCACAATAAATCAATCCAGTACAAAATAATTTAGTTTGGCAACCCACGTTACGGGCTGCGGCCCGTAGATTGTATCAACCATCCGGCGATTCTGAAGTTTTATCGTTGTGCAACTACATCTACTGGAATCTATTCACTTTCTTATTGTTTTGTGCTAATTATATGGACTTCGAACTTAACGCTCAATGGCAAGTTGAGATATAAATAGAACAAGGTGTAAGGTCGTGGAACAATTAAGTTCATTTATCAAAAAACTTATAACACCCCGCCGTTTTTGCGTCGGGGGTTAAAAATAGAAAATATTCGTAAGACACTGATCGCCTGACGCGCTTTGATTATAAAATACAAAAAGTCTTGCTTGCAACGGTTATCACAGAAATGGGTGCTGTAATTTGGCCCTTACCTAGTCAAGTCGTACCTACCCCTGAGCCCGAGACAAATGATAGGGTTACTTGTCTACCATCATATTCATCATCTATGGTTATTTCTGTAAAAAATCTCAGACACTTACAAGTAAATGTTTCAGATTATTGGCATTAGACGTCGCCGGCATTGCCCAATTGGTGAGCTCTAAAGAAACATAGAAGCAAACTTACTTTGTCACCACTGTCAGTGTGCAACAAGGAAGTTACTTATGTGTGTAATAAAAAAAATAGTGCAAACGCAAGATGACTGAATATAGGCCAATGGAAGGCAAATAAGTACTTACGGTTTTTACTCGGTAACAGTCTGACCTATGCGCCCCCTAAGTAGCAGACAATCCATGAGAATTTTCCGAGCTAACAACAAAAGTTACACACGATGATACATCAAAACAGTTTGCCTTTTGGGTAGGCAATTATTTTTATATACAACTGTCGTGTTCTCATGTTTACAAAACACTATTGCAACCTCAAAACAAAAACCGTTTTATGCAAATTCACTACTGGTAGTAAAATGCTATCTATCATGCTAAAATATTATTTTTATAACATTTCTATTCACAACTCCGCCTAACTAACGGGTAATAAATAATTAAATGGCTAATTATGAAATAAAAAAGATAGCTTGTCATTGACATCGCATATATTGGTTTCTAACAGTTATAACTCAAAGGAGAAGATTAATGAATGTAATTTGTCAATAATAGTGATTTAAACCGATAGAAATAGTATAAAAGTTTATAGTCTTCATAATTCGTGACTCATTTCGTAAAAGTAATAATTTTAAAATATTTGATATTCGCGATTCATCATTCGAAAATAAATATTGAATATTTTTAATATGATTTAGGTACATTTGCTTTGTGTTAATTTATTTATCGCCCCATTCTGACCCATTTTTATGATATAGTGGAAAAACATAAATAAGAGTTCATTGATACCCAATTTGTAAATAATAGACCATAAAGTTTATGATCTCTAATTGCATCAAAACAACAACTTGATTTTCTTTCGTCTTTCAAGATTTTTTTGGGGTTAAACAGTCGTTAACACTAAGGGTGTTAACCTAACAGAAATGACGTAAAAATTTAATGACGTCAGTAGAAGTTATGACGTCCATAATTGTATATCTCCTTCATTCTATCCATAATTGTATTCTCCGTCTAAAGAAACTCACGCCCTCGATAGAGTGGAGAGAACTTTATTAATATTCTGATCATAATCATAAGATGAATCACGTCAAATCACGGAAATCTAAACTGTGTCATAGATAATCAATAATTCCCTCAATGTTTTGTATAATATGAAAAAATATTAGAAAAATACTTCATAATCAAAATAAATATTTTGAACGTTCGTTCCGCCATTATTAGATAATAATTTAATTAAAGATTAGTTAAGTATATGTCTAATCAAAAAATGCGAATTTATGTCTTATTTAATAGGATAATTTCTACAAAAACAGCCAATATGAGGCGATGACCTGGTGAATTTTTGTGGTCCATTAGATCCAATCATTGGAAATTGTAGAAACAAACATTTTTTATAAGAAACCTGCACATTCTTGTTTTAATTTGCAACTTTTTATTTTGATTTCAAGCAATCGCTGTAAAAATCAATTTCTGTTCGTTAGTCTCGCTAAAACTCAAGAACGGCTGGGCTGATTTAGCTGATTTTGGTTTTTAAATGTCTGTAGAAGTCCAGGGAAGGTTTACAAGGTGAGAAAAAAATGATTTTCTGATGCGGTACGTAGTTCGCCGGGTCAGCTAGTTATAATTAAAATGTTATTGAGTCATAAAAAGAAAACTGGCGCGAGGGCTCATAGTTGTTATAAACGCACTCGGATTAATCGAACTGCAGCTTTACCGTCACTCTATGGATGGGTGACAATTTTTTAACTTCAAAACGCCTTCGAAACTCAAAGGGCACATAAAGCCATCGCTCCCGTTCCAGTTGTCACAAGAACATAATATGACAGTGGTACCTTCTTAGTCAGAAGCTCGAAAAGCCTGACAACAAGGTTTTCCTTAACCATAAAAAAAAAAAGGTTTTCCTTCGAACATCGATATTTTCTAAATGGCTTGCGAACGTCAACTGGAATTCGTTTTGTGTAAAATATAGACATTGAGACGCAACGGTTAGGCGTGAAGACTTTAGGGTAGTCTTTAGTTTAATCGCTGCGTTGAAATGTCTGTAAAAGCTTTAGAAAAGGGCGGATAAAATGTATGGATATGACATTTGTGCACGCTTGAATTGTCGAAAGCTTATGTCATTGCTTATATTTTCTTTATATTTGTTTGTCTATCTGAATTTCAGATTACAACTTGTCTATAGGCTCAGTACCTGTAGACAAGTTGCAATTTGAAGTTTGAATAGATACAAAACAAAATTTAGGCAAATGACATAAGCTTTCGAACCACACGTGCACTAATCTCCAAAATTTTTTTTCAATTCGTTAGTCGATTCGAGTGATAGAGTCAGATACGTTCGGCGTAGTGGCTGAGCGATCGGCTTCTGCTACATGTTGTGGATTCGATCGTCACATGGAACAAATATTTGATAGGTACAGGTAGTTGTTTCGGGTCTGGAAGTTATTGTATTTATTTATTTCAGTGTATGTGTGATAGGTATTGTGTGTTTTTAAACGCACCCAAGATACAGAAGAAATTCTTAGTGCGGGGTAAGGTTTTTTTTAAATAATAGTTTTAGCTGAATGTTTTAGCTTATATAGCACGAAGTTGATTAAAATATTATGTACCTACTACGAATAAGTACCTCCTAATAGAAACGTATTTTTTCTTATCGGAGAAATATGGTGTAAAAATCGATTAAATGTGGGTTTTTTTGCTTGTCTCTAATATTGTATTACCTATAGGTACATGATTCAGTTTCAAAATGATCAAGAAAAACATGTCAGTGCATAATGTGTAATACTACTAATGCTGCCATATTACCTACCCAATAAGAAATCAAAATATGACATCGTCCTTTATTTTTCAAGCTGTCATCAATGCGTAGGTATTGCATTGATCCTCTTAACTTAGCAAGTAATATGGAGGTCCCCAAAACTTCAGCTTAAATTCAAATAATTTAGGCCCATTTTTATTTTATTCATTTAAGCCGTCATACTTTATATTTTTTAAGTAAGAATTATAATTTTTATTAAGCCCTAATAATATGTTATTTCTACATGAATATAATAATATCACTAAACAAAATTATTTTAATAGTTCAATTTAATAGCAACGATTACTACCTAATCGTCCGAATTCAAAATAACTTTGTGTAATTATTAAATACATATATATTACAGAGTTTTTATTTAGGTAAGGATACATTCTTATATCATGTATAGTTATAATTTTTAATATCACATAGGTACCATCACGCCTGTATTCCCCGAAGGGTTAGGCAGAGGAGTACTAATGTGCACCCACAGTTCGCCGGTATGTTTAGGTCCCATGTAATAGGGAGCGAGCCTATTGCCATTAACCTGGCACAAATTCCAAACTCCGAGCTGCTACTGGGAATTTCATAGAAAAACCCAATAACACTGCTCGACCTGGGAATCGAACCCAAGTCCTCTAGCGTCGCAGTCGCACTCAGGACCACAAGGCTAATGGGGAAATTTTTAATATCTACCTACATCATAATAGGCTTCTAGTTCCGTCTAATGGATATTTTCTTGAACCCATCATCTACGCTTGTCATTATGTTAGTTTTAAATAAATCATAGAATCCCCACGTAAGCACCTTAACTGTTACAATACAAATAAAACTAACACCATATGAGTAACATCCGTCGACGGTAACAATTATGAAACAAAGCGTTATTGTTAATACGTAGCTTAATTTGGTAGGACAAAAACTTTTGTTGTTCGTTCTCCACGCAAGAAATAAAACATCCTCATTTAGTACGAAGCTTGATAGCAATCTTAGAGCAATTATATCTGAAGATTATAATGCGGTTCAATGACCGTGTCATGGGCTCAACAAAGACCATATTTGATGGAGATTTCGTCAAGTCAAGGACCATATTCAACCTAGATCTTTGTGAAATAAACTATATATATGTTTGTCCATCACATACACAATGTTTGACACACACCTGGTTAGTACCTACGAAATATCAACGCAAAGCCGATGTCAATCGCGCTCAATCAAGAAATTCATTTAGAGTTGAAGCGATGAATGAAGTATTGTGCAGAATAATATACAGAATAATAAGTACGTACGTACAACTTTTGTTTATTCACTAATGAGTTAAAGTCCTGACTGAAACCCTTATTCAAAGAATTTAATTTGTAGTAAGCCTGTACTTACCACAAGAATAAAATGTTATACTTAAACTACCCTTATTAAAAACAGTTTGTAGTACAGGCAACTACGAACTGTTTTAATAAGGGTTTCGTTTTTACGCCATACGTTAAATTAATTATATACGAGTAAATATAGTTAAATCTCTGCTGATGGGTTCGCCTAGGGTGTTACCAACCCACTGCTAAATATTTTTTTCTGTCGCTATGTAATGTGCTAACATTATATTCTGCTCCACCGGCGAATTTTTCGCCTTTGCCTTACCCCTTGGGAAATACAGGTCAGATGATATGGTATGTTAATATACACATACAATTACAGTTATATTTATGCATTTGTAAAATGTATGTAAGTAATTATTGTATTATGACTTGGTAATAAGCGGGAGCTATCGACCGCTCAGTGTATATAACCTTGAACAGTAAATTATCTCATTTTGTAAGGAAACTACTACTTTTTTACAGTTCTGAATAATAACATACCTACTTATTACTTAACAACAGTCGGTTATGTGCTTTTTATAAGTAACCCAGATGTTAAATTAACAGCCCAAATTCCGTCACTGTTTTTACTACGCTATACTTAATGATCTCATTTGAACATCAAATACATACCTAATTCAGTTTTGTAACTTAACACTATTATATATTTATAATAGTGTTAAGTTACAAAACTGAATTAGGCTGCTTAAACCCATTAAAAATGAGATATTTCTCATTTTTAATGGGTTTAAGGAGCATTTTTGAAGGTTAGAATGATACTTAGACGATTTCCGTGCACATAGAGAGTGCCAGATATAGATCGTTAAAACGCTGTTAGAACTTATTTTGTACCTAGCTAGTTTGTATACTACAATAACTTTATAACTTAATAATCATACTTGTTTGAAAGATCAGAAACAAAAACATTAGGTAGTTTTTAAGAAAATAATACGATTTTAAACATTTTGTGGTGTTATCTCCTGAATCGGTGAACGGAACGCTAACTAAATTCATGTGAACCACCTCGGAAGTTTAAAAATAATAATAAAAAATAACACATAAAAACGCGTAACATACCTAAGTATTTACATAAGCATACGATTGAATTGAAAACCTCTTTTATCAAGATAGTTAAAAAGTTACCATTTTACCTAATATGATCTGATGATCAGATCCATGTCTATTACACAAGAAAATATTTACAACTAAAAACTAAGTAAGTAAGTAGGTACCTAAGAAAATACCTACCTACATGAGTTAAATAAAAAAATATGTAGAATAATCTATATTAGTAGGTATATAATATATTCTATATCTAAATCTAAAATAATAATCTATATTTGTATAAATCCTACAAAATCTCTATCTAATCTAATCTATACTATCGATGACTAATAATAAAGCTGAAGAGTTTGTTTGTTTGTTTGATTGCTTGAACGCGCTAATCTCAGGAACTACTGGTCCGATTTGAAAAATTATTTCAGTGTTAGATAGGCCATTTATGAGGAAGGCTATAGGCTATAATATACCGTCACGCTACGCGGACAAAGTCGCGGGCAGAAGCTATGATGTATAGTCTCCATTCTGCAAATCATCTCTACCATTGTTATGATTATGAAACGTAATACTGATGTTGTTGACCGATAATGTACCGGTTATTGATGACGCACACATTAAGATATGTGTAGATACTCGCTACCACACCCTCAACATCTTCTGTTTAACACCCTATGTACCGTTTAGTGAAGTGGGAACTGGTAAAGAACTGGTATTTGACATTAGTTTGACGTTTGGTTTGATTGGTTCATCCGATTTCTCAAAGTGGCTTTGGAAGTGACCCAGATAGATCGAAATAAGTAAAAATGACCACCATGCAAAGGATCCAGAGTTTTTTTATTTTTTCTAACCAAAGTTTGAATGAGACAATCCTTTATTTTATTTTTATCCAGGGTCTACTTGACCTCCTTACGTCATGGTCAGGGCCATGACTTGTAATAACATAAACTGTAGGCCATAACATGACGTACTTATTATTGTGATCATTTTGCGACTAAGATAAGAAAACCATCCCTTTCTTACAATCTAAAGATTAATCTCGTTAACACATCACATTATCTAGATAACACTGATGGATAAAATACGCACGGGGCTATGCCACAGGACATGACCTATATCAGGGGCCCAAGTGTTTTTTTAAATGGTTTTTCCATAGCATTAAATGACATAAGAACTGACAGCTAAGAACACAAAGCTGTCAAAAATCAACAATAATTCTGAATGACGATTGTGACACAATAAACCTGCTAAAATAGAAGCTCCTGATATGCAAACTTTGTTTACTAAACTGTTTAGAACAGTCCACCGCAGGACCTCGTCATGTTCTTCTTTATCTTGTTAAGTGGTACTTTTAGTAATTACACACGAATTACACAAAGAACTTTGCTTGGGACTGACTTATATATAAGTATTGATTGGATATTGTTCTATAGCTAGCCACTTTCTGCCCAGAAACAAATGCGAACTATGCGAATATTTTTGTGTGAATGTGTCACAGTATACATGAATGCCAAAAGGCCAACAAAAGTCCAGTCATGCGTGCAGAATAATATAGAGTGATATAGTGTTATTGAGGAAGATCAAACGGATTCTTGGCATTGAACTTGAGAGGGAACCCACTTGGCGTGGTTGCCAAATGTGCCGAATACATTGTAATCTTTGCGGTTCTTATCGATTTATTCCCTTGATAACAAACACCTTGATCTCATCTATTCGTAGGCCGACTTTTAAATACATAGAATTATCGACTACAAATAACTAAATTAATCTAAATAGTACCTGTTGACACTGAGAATTTCATAGAAAAATCAATATAAGTATAACAATTTGCTTGACCTGAGAATCAAACCGAAGTACTCTAGACCTCAGAACTCTTTCTATACTTTAATATATAAAGCTGAAGAGTTTGTTTGTTTGTTTACTGGAACGCGCTAATCTCAGGTACTACTGGTCCGATTTGAAAAATTCTTTCAGTATTAGATAGCCCATTTATTGAGGAAGGCTATAGGCTATATATCATCACGCTACGCGGACGAAGTCGCGGGCAGAAGCTATAGTTAGATAATAGTAGATTATATTGCGTGCCCTGCTCTCGATATATATTTAAACAAGCAGCTCTCATCATTCACTGGCAACTCTGCGCAATTTTAGAAGTAGCTAAAAATTTGCTTAATCTGTGCTCGGTGAACGCTTTCATTCTTTTCGTTTGCGCGGCAACTGATTCTGCGTTTCTCTGTGTTTATTTTAATTAAAGTGTATTTTAATATAATTTCAACCAAATCTATGCCTAAACGGCAACATAAAGAAGTTTTACAAAAGTTAGACGATAAATGAAATGTCGTCTTAAAATTATAAGCCGAATAAAGTGTCGTCATAAAGCGGAGTACCTAGCGTCGTTGGAACGGAGATAATAATTATTCTTCATGAAATAAAAGTGACAAGTTGTCTTGTGATTACACCGGTATGGCTACTGGCTCTCGTAGCAGTTTAAAGCCGCAAGAGTTTCCATAACCTTCGGAGGTACCGGTTGACGCGGGTGGTGTACGTGATACACTGACGTGCTCATTGGACTCGGGGCGTACACGAGATGTACACACGAGATCTCTTACTCTTATGTGGAGCCCGTGAGGCTCCAATAAGCAGTTTTATCAATCACATGTAAGTGCCTACAATGTTTTTTCATGGGTATGTTGATTTAAATAATAGGTTACCTATACCTACTTACTGCAGATTACAATAACATGTAAGTCTTGTGCTGATCACAATTCGAAGGAGTGCATATAATAATTAAAACGAGTAGGTACATATGGTTCTAGAAGAACACAAAACTCACTGGAGTTTTATGCTCTAGGAGACACAATCTCATGCTAGATAAACCTACATCTTGGTTTGTTTCAATTTTCACCTATAAATAGGGCACGGCCACCCTTGAGGGCCCCAATGCCCAATGATCTAAAGACACCACAAAATCTTGTGGAACAGATCCCGGTTAGACAATATCCACAGGTTTCTGTTTTGTTAAGCAACAATATTGTCAGTATAGACAAGGATATTGAGTTGAATAAATACATAATATGCAGTATAACAATAACAATGTAAATTCATCTCACTAAGGGTACATAAAAGATATACTTTGTGAATTTTGTGATGGATCCTGACTGACATTTTGCCCTAACAAAAATAATGAGAATTCTAGTTCTCCCTATATGTGATAATTAGTTTTTATATGTTGTGAAATAGTAAAAGACCACTGTAAGCATCTATAGAATGCCTGTGTGACAAGATGTTTTGAAAACCTGCCATTAAAAGCGACCAGTTCTTCAATAAGCTTACAACCAATTGTAAGTGAAACCCACAACTACCCATTACTATTGAAGGACATGAATCTTCAATACAGGCTGGAACACCAGCATTGTGCACAAGACCAACATTGTGTGCAAGAAATGGCCAACTTAGCCATAGTGGTAAGTCATGCCGGAAGGCTAACACATTTTTTACCTCACTGCAGGATAGCATGCAATGTTAAGTGTATTACTTAACCATGTTAAAGGATACTCAATTACCTTTGTAATCAAGTCTCATAAGACCGTGTGCCATTACTGTCTTCAGGAAAATCAGATGAGCTATCTACTTTGGCCAACTTTAGCTTTCGTTTCCCATTATGATACAACAAACTTTAGTATCAGAAAAATAACATCTCAGAAGAATGCTGTCAAATAGAGCTTTATTTCCATTTGGAAATGACATTACATACCAAAAAGTTATTGGAAAACCACATTTATTAGTAAATGTTTATTCAGAATATAGTATTGCCTATATTGTTATAATAAAGTAATTCCTACATTGGGTTGCTCAGATGCGTAATAATTTTACAAGATGGGGACATTACAAGACAATCAATACATTAATATGTATAGAATCTGGTTATTAATATAAAGTATTCCATAAATTATATACATGGAGATGAGATGATATGATTATAGAAACTTTAGCTCTAGAAATGCTTAGAATTTATCAGTAAAAAATTCCAGTTATCATTGTCTTGATAATTTCTTAGCTCCTGTATGATATCTACCAGAAATATGTCATTATAATAATATTTAGCAATATTTATTGCAGCTTGCCCAGCACCAAATTCTGGGCCACAGTGAATAGGTACATTATACACAAGATAAGATAAACTAAAATGTTGTAATAAAATTCCTGTTTATTATAGGAGTACCTATCATGTAAAATAGAAGTATTGCATAACTTATGTATTATGACATAGCATTTACTTGGTAAAGTCTATATCACCTAATCCAGTGCTGTTTGTGTCAACAAGCATCCAGTTTGACAAGTAGTTCAACCTTTCAACTATTATATTGGTCTAATTGAAATAAATCAATTTTGACCTAGACTTTGAAGCCCATGGATTTTGCAAAAAATGTAGACAAGCAACCGAAAATCATTTAACCAATCCAGGTTAGGTTGTAACATTTGTATAGTGCATAAATTCCCTTATGTGCATACCATTGATTTTAGAAAAGATAAGAGGTGTAGGTAGTAACAATACCTACATCATATATAAGATATTTATATAGTTTTTTATTTTTTTTGTGCATGTTAAGCAACATCATAAATCATCCTATTGTATAACAAGACATAGGTGTCATGATGTGTCATATACCCTAGTAAATTTTGTAATAAACATTTCATTTATTATACATAGACATTTCTATGTTCATTTAAATTGCCTTGGCCACATTCATATGGCAGTAGTGCAAAGGGTTAACACATGCTAGCACATTTTGGTCACAGGACATCATTAAAAATAAAGTTTATTTAGTACTTTTATTTTTAAACAAGAGAACTACATAATGAACCCAGAAATATGGTATTTGACCTGGAAAAGATTCTGGTTGTTGCTTGTTACACCTTACACCAATGTTTATATAGTAGTGATAATTACATTTATTCAGAAAATATTATACTGATAAAAATATTGAGTCTTTGAACAGTTTGTACTTATCAAAGTTCACATTTATAAGGAGAATTTAGATACAAATAGGTACATACCTACATTGTTTAGAACTACAATATTAGGTGCCTCTACTAGGATAAAGCTGGGCTAGACTCATAATAAATAAATGCATTGCCTTAGTCTTCTGGAAACATTTAAAGCCAATGAATATTGAAACTTTCACTTGGACTTGGATATATTATCTTTTCTTTGTTTTGTTATGGTGTCCTTCCAAACACCTTTTGATTAGAAGATTTAGAACAAACTGATAATCTCACCAAAAATAAAGGTTACAGTCTTCCTACAGAAACCTCATCCACCAACAATTCTCATTGCCAGAAATCCCAAACTTTTTCAAAGTATTCTATAGCCTATGTTAATCTGGAATAATGTAACATTCAAACCGTGAAAGAAATTTTGGAATAGGCCCAGTATTTTTTGAGCCAATTCGTTACAAACATATGTACATACAAATTTTTCCTCTTTATAATATTAACATAGATAAGCACCTATAGTATATGGCGAACCCATTCTCAGGGAGATCTCCTCTATCCATACCAGGTATTAAGTAGGTATTTTATGAAAAAATCATTGGATTTGCGGCTGCCTATAGACTGTCCGTCATAAGTCAGTTTCATCCTTGCTCTAAAATTGGGGGGGAATGTTCGTAAGGGAGTCTCTAGGGAATGTATAAGTCCAAACTAATATTGGTAAATATCAATATATATATATGTAGGACTGTGCCAAACAAAGTTCTATATTCATATTTTACTGTAAATTACATTTTTAAATGATTATTTAAAAAGTGTTTTTGTGGCAAGGGGTTGTTCAGATATGGAATGAAGTTCCCTGTATTAAGCACAACAGATATGGAATGAAGGGTGTGCTGATATAATCATTACCACTTATCTATAATCTAGATGTGATGAATGGCCCATTCGCCCAGTGAAGGGAAAATTGTGTGATTAGAAAGTAGTGTAGAGTACAGCTCTGAAATTTTAATGTAATTCTTTTAAAAGTACCTATCTACCTTACTATAACTATGTTTTACATCGTCAAATAAAGTATTCTTCAAAGTTTTATTCGAGTCAGTATTATAGATACCAGAGCCATACTGGAACCTGGTAGGCGCCATGTCTTTACATTCAGGACTATGACAAAAGAAATTTCATAAGCTGTAATCACACAGACTGCTGGTCGGCCTTTTAACTTACGAATATTTATAACTATTTAGTTATAAATAGTTATGATTGAAACTGACCGATTCACGATTCAGCAGATTTATATTGATTTGATATGATATTAATTCTGATATTTTAATAACATTTTGTTATTGTTTATCCTGTGCTTAATCCAGAATTATTACTTAGTACTTAATATCAGGCACTGATCTTGCTGATTCATGCCATATGTAGTCCTACTACGAAATTCATTATTCTCCAACAATTAAGAATGATCATTAACATTTATTTTCAAGTTCCAGGTACCTACCGTAAATACTATCTAAGGGAATCAGTTTCTTACATATTTAATAAAATGATTGATGAACCCTGACCCTCTGGAGGGTCACAGCAATTGTAGCTGGTCGGCTTTGTGTTAGCTAATTGGTCCTTAACAGAAAGTCAAGAGACTGATATGTTTTAAAATAATGCAATGTGATTATAACAGATTTATTTTACAGGAATACATGCTATGCTTTCGGCTTATCTCAAATTTACCAATACTCTAAACATCTGCTTGTTTAAATATATATCGAGAGCAGGGCACGCAATATAATAAATGATCAAACGAACTTACCTGTTGTGAAGTTCGATCATTATTATATGAGTGCCCTGCTCGAAGATATATGGTCCCTACCCAGCCCACCCCGGGTAAAATTTGAGATAATTCGCGACTCTAAAAAGAATGAAAGCGTTCACCGAGCACAGATTAAGCAAATTTTTAGCTACTTCTAAAATTGCGCAGAGTTGCCAGTGAATGATGAGAGCTGCTTGTTTAAATATATATCTTCGAGCAGGGCACTCATATAATAATGATCGAACTTCACAACAGGTAAGTTCGTTTGATCATTTATAGTTCTTTGTTAAATACCAAGTTTTATACGAATATACACGTTCTAAACACCAGCAAAGCGTTGCCAGGTGTAGCTGGTATTTCCATAAATAGGTAGGTACCTACACACTATCACACCTGTCTGCCATCAGGTTAAGCAGAGATCACATCTTTTTTATATAGATTCTTTTTGAATCTTATACATCAATCAACTTGGCATTCGCCTTGGCCTCAGACTCGATTCGTTTTGTGTTTCTGTTATTGATATTTTTTATTGAATTTCTAGTTATCTGGGAAGATGTTTGATGAGATATTTTTTTTAATTGATCCATCAGATGCCAACTAGACAACCATCTATGGTTTATCAAACCGTTCTGTTTCGTCCAAACATGCCCACATAACAATCTCCTGACATTACAACTTCACTATTTAGATCATCTCCTCAAAGAAACGTTTTGCATAAGCAGCAAAAAATACAGATTGGATTTAAATCGAGTTTATCCATTGTTGATTTCAACCATCAGATTAGACACACTGATCGTTTATAAAGGCCTATACAGATGTAGGCGATATGCTCGCCCGCTGAGACAGCCAAAAATACCTGCGGTATTCCTCTAAGTTTTTGCATGATCTCCAAAAATATTGTATTGTGATGGTTACTAAGTAACAATCTTGTGTCACTGCCACGGGGTACTTTATAAACATACAAAAGGTTGTCTGAAGATTTATGTTTGCCACTATTCTAGACCTAGCCTCTCTGTATACAGGACATGTACCTAAAATATGTACCTACTTTTATGTCATATTTGCATAAATTGTTCAAAACCACTGAAGAAAATTCGCACATATAAATTAACATTTGTTTACCTAGTAACAGTTAGGTATAGCGGCTAAGTCCAATTTTTGCATTCAAACTTATCAGTTGTGTCAACTGTTTCTTGCCAACATGGTCTGTGATAATTATTACTAAATGATGTGCTAATTGAATAATATGTGATAATTTTACGGTACTTACAATTGCACTAGAGCACAGGGTGATGATTCAATTCAAAAGCGCGAAATCTAGTGTTGCGTAGAAGCTGCAAATTGATAGACCAGCTTCCACCCGCAACATATATTATATTTTTGATAAGCTTACGCACCGCTTAAGATAAAAGCTAAAGCTTTAAGCTACCGCACGGTTTGACCGGCAGTTCACCTGATGTTAAGCGACACACGCGATCTACGATAAAGCGCGCTTGCCTAGAAGAACCCGTCTCACATGAACTTCTTTTGTGTGGATGGATGGTATCAAAATAAAACACAATCTGTGTCACTCGAAGATAATATCCTAAGATGCTACGGTGCTACCTCTCACAAATTATTTACAGAAATTACCGCTTTATAATTGACTAGATGTTAGATTTGACAATAACTTTTTTATTAATTGTTTTATTCAACCTGAAATTATCATACCATAGACCCCATCATTTTGAACGGGACACAAACATACAGACGAACTATGAGTACACGTTAGTACGCCTTTGCCTAACCCTTCGGAGAATACAGGCGTGTCTTTCGAACCCTTGAACACTAGCAGAGTTATAATTGTTCATAGCCTTGTAAAGGTTATTAAAAAAAAAATGAAATATTCAGCCTAGGCTCCAGTCCGATGTAGTTCGGTAACTCAGGATCGAACTGGTTTGCCGTATAGACGAGGTCCCATTACGTTTTGCAATTTTTATTGCGGGCTCCAGCGAAAACATTGTGCTTACGAGTACCACAGAGTAAAAAGTTAACTGCAGAACATGTTTCTGCAATTCTGCATCGCACCTGTTATAAAATAAAATGGCTTTGAAGGCAACATCGGTAGGCCGATTAAATATGCGATTAGTCGTCTTTGATACTTGATATTTTGATGTGTGACATTAATCCAAGTGGCTCGCATCTTGATTAAAACTTGATACTTTAATAACTTATTATTTGTCACGTGCTAATAATATAGGGTTATTGTTTCTTTAACAATATTTATTGATACTTTTTTAATATGCATATAATGTAATTATTATCATCTGGTATTTTATATCCATTTAATCTATGCTAGCTTGGGTACTACCCGCGGTTACCATCGCATCCGAAAAGGATTGTTTGCTATCTACTTTTTTAGATTAAAGGTACATAGCCTTTTTCCTTATTCAAACTGCATATTTCTATCTCCTGGCAAAATTTTGTTGAAATTTGGTCAGTGGTTTAGGCGTGAAATGGTAACAGACGAAAAATTTTACTTTTACATTTATAACATTAAGTAAGTATGGACTACTAGGTACCTATATTATCTGTGATGGATAGTGTGCATTTTGTTCTAGATGAAAGCCCTTATTTAGACAAAAATTAGTCCTTCAAGGTCTATCTGTATACCAAAATTCATCAAAATTTGTACAGAGGTTTAGGCGTGACGACGTAACAAACAAACAGAAAGAGTCACATTCTAATGTCCAAATGTAAAGTGTCTATTGTACTTTCATAGCTGTCATCTAAGTGGCAACATTCATGTCGTGACGAGGGTACAAATGAGACATAGATGGCGCTTATCACGTGTCTTAGTAATAGACACACGATTACAGCTTTGACTAAGGATTACAGAGCGCACTTCAAAGAACAGATGTTCTATCGATTTTGAATTGTGTTTATAGATAAGGAACCAAGTTTTTCATAGCCATAAAATAAAGACTTAAATTACAAATTTCATCTGAAGTAAAACTACTGCTACGATAAAAGTCCTGGGTTCGATTCTCGGTAAAACCCAATAAAACTTTGCTCGGCCAGAAAGTTCCTGGCCGAGCAAAGTTTTATTGGGTTTTACTATTAAATTCTCAGTAGCAGCTCGGAGTTTAAATTTGTGCCGGGTTAATGGCAATAGGCCCATCCCCTATTACATTGGACCTAAACATACCGGCGAACTATGGATTACATAAGTACACCTAAGCTGTGCCTAGGCCCTTTGTTGAATACAGGCGTGATGGAATGTATGCTGAAAAATAAAGTCGGTATTCCAGTAAATTTAACTGTCTTACTGTATAAAAACTCCCTATTCTAAATGGTCTATTTACTCGTAATTCAGTATTGAATTCTTTTCAAAGACTTACCGCACCGCTTAGTAGAAGTTCGGGTAACAAGATTATTGACATGGTCAAATTTTATGCAGTACTAGCTTCTGCCCGCGGCTTCGCTCACGTGAAGCTATACCAGGAGTAAAAATAGAAACCAACATTGAAGACCTCTTCTTTGTATGGACCTCTATACATCAGGGAGGTCAAGCTGTATCTCAGGATTCATTTAATTAATTGAGATAAGGTGTTCATCAGTTTTTAAGTAGGAGCATATACTTTCTAACAGTGATAATAAAATTAGAATCTATTCAGTAGTTTTTGCTCCAACCCGTAACAAACAGACAAACAGACAAGAATTTTAAAAATCACATTTTCGGATTCGGAGACGTTTATATACCCTAACCCACTTGCTTTTTTTTATATCTTCAATGTACAGACATAGCTTTTTTACAATTTTATAATAGTAGAGATTTTCCTGGATTTAATAGCTTTTGTTTAGTTAAACATCTTTGTAGATCTCGTACAATACCATTGTGTTAATCTATTATTAGCGAAGATTCTGTATTACAGGATGTTACACTATTTTTATTTCTGCTTCGGGTTTTTGTGGTAATTTTTTGCGAGTCTGAACGTTGCATTGTTCTCACGAGAAGAAATAAGATAATTATTCAGTACCCACTTACACTATCAGTAGTCATAATTATAACATTTCTGTAAACTGGTTTGTTCACAATAAAGCGAGATGTTGACGGCAAGCTTAGCCTAGCTGTGCGATCTCTGCGCCAGTTTTTCCGTACGAAACCGAAGAAATATGTAGGTAAGTTCCAATATAGAGTATACCTTCTAACTGATAGTTGTTAATGTTTTAGATGATTTGAATGTAAACTAGAAACGATACCAGAGAAAAAACTAGGTGTGGGAAAAATACCTTTTAAACAAAAAATAGTTGACGATCTATAATTAAGCAGGTACCCCCAGAGAACTTTGCCAGATCCGTCCCACGCTGCGTTTTCCGAGCGGGACTCTAAGTACCTACTCGGAAAAATAAGTACCTAGCTATAATTTAAACTTCGCTTTATTTATGGGTCCTAATTAATCTAGTGTTCGATAGCGCGGCTCATACACTACAGGACTCAGGTTCGATATCCAGGTGGAGCAAATTTTTATTAGGTTTTTCTATGAAATTTTCAATGGCAATAGGCTCTCCGTCGTTTTATATCTAGTTATATGTAATGTTATAGTATTTTATGTTTTATCCTATTATATTATATATTTTTATATGAGCCTTGTCGCCTGAAATAAATGGAAAATAATACTAAAATAATAATTTAAAATACCAGCGAAATATGAGTATTCACTCCAGCCAGCAGTTAGGCTGATCGTATGTTATAAGTAAAAATATACTCCGATAAACAAAATACTAAATAGTAGAGGCATCCATTACAAGCAGTTTAGTTATCTAGCCGGAACGCCAATGGTCAGTATCGCAGCATCGATCGAATTAGCATGAACCGTGCGCCCGCGCATCCTATCGGAGAATCTTCTAAACCCTACGCTACACTGCTAACAATGTTGGCTTTACATCAACAAGGTTTTCTCTTGGATAATATTGCGCAATTTATTAGACAAAGGCCTTTAAAGGCCCTTATCTTTATTAAAGGCACAATTGGCAGTAATCGGGTGTTTGTGCTAAGATCATCGAGTTACCGGTATGCAACATAAAAAAAAACAAACAGCTAATCCGACATTTATTTTAACATTAAAAACGTTTTAATTACTTCGATATTTTTTATTATAACTACGTATTTGCATGCAATTATACCTCATACTGTTTTCTGAAGCTTACGCGAATATTTGATATATTGAAATAAAACAACTTAACAGATTTTGGGATACCGCCGCCCATGGACACCCGCAACACCAGAGGATCGCAAGCGCGTTGCCGGTCTTTTAAAAAGGTTTAGGGTTTGGGCCTCCGTGCTACGGTATCCTCACTCACTCGATGAGACACAACGTAAGCGTTATTTCACGCCGAAGGAAATAATTTCCTCGCACTAAAATTTATATCTTTATTAAACAGGTACTTCGATAATATTAGCAACTATGCGACACGCAACACCTCAAACAATTAATCTGTGACTAAGTATGAATGCAGAAAAGTGAAAGACAACTATTATAGTTACCAATTACCTGTCTAGGGTCGGAATACAAAAAAGGTACGAATCGAAACTTATGTAAGTACTAGAATTTGACCTAACCCAAATTTAAAAGGATGAACATTTAAACACAATAGGGCATTGTTTAGTGTTAAACTTAAAAATGAATAAGAAAATAGAAAGTAAGGCTAAGCCGCAAAATTACCATTTTATTTTAAAAAATAGTGTTTTTATAAATAACTTAAGCTTAAAAATGTCATGCTCATAATATCATGATGATTTATATGTAAACATTCTAGCACTTTTGAAGAAAACAAAAACGACTTTAAGCATTTGTAGTGTATTTCAGAACCTATTTTCGGCCACTAATCAAAATATTATGGTACCTTTATGGAAGTAGGTACGTTTGTAGGTACGTATATATTCTATAAAAAATAGAGAAACGTTGAAATTGGTTGACCCTCAATATTTTTTTAAACCGATTAAATATGGATCGATTAAAAATCGTCGCAACTACTATTGTCATGAATCCTCAATGTGTTATTGATCTACCGAAGAATATAAACCGAATTTGTAAGTTTAAGCGGACACCTCAACAGTCTATAAATATAATTTATATCATATCTTACAGTAAAATTAAACAGTATGAAATTGAAAAAAAATATGCCGTTGTTTAATATACCGCTTTAGGCTTTGCTTGAGGTGTTTTAAACCAGTGACATTGTGTGATAAACGCCTTCGCTACAAAGACCTTCGTCACGACTGCATACATAATGTAACATGGACTTACTTCGCCAAAAGTTTTCAAAATGCTTCCATTCGATCCAATTTTCGTATATAAAACTTTAAGTATAAGGTTCCAGTTTGAATAATTTTCACGCACTCGTAAAATACAACAACAGTAACTTGTATGCAGTTGATTGGAATATCTATCTTACAAAAACCGGTGGTTTGTATTGTTTTACTTGTTTTCGGCGTTGCATTGATGGAATAAAAGCTTAATTGCGACAAAAATCTGCGACACGCGAATGTACCGTTTTATTTAAATAAATTATTGTCACAGTAAATCTGAAGTGTCTTTTTATTTTTCCAACGGGTAACAGTTGAGCCTTATTAAGACTTCAACGAGCGGATCGCGGTTGAAGTAGCTCGGTTATCGGTCTTAATTTTAATTAAATTTTATACTATAATCTATATATATAAAAGAAAGTCGTGTTAGTTACTTCATTTATAACTCAAGAACGGCTGAACCGATTTGGCTGAAAATTGGTGGAGAGGTAGCTTAGAACCAGGAGACGGACATAGGATACTTTTTATCCCGTTCCCGTGGGATGTGATGACAGACCGAATTCCACGGGGGCGAAGCCGCGGACAGAAGCTAGTATTATATAAAATAATCTGTAGATATACTTAAGTTGAGTTCTGTGCTATTTATAAACTAAATGTTTTTGAGGTTCAATGTGCCTGCCTCTTCTCAAGTAGGTACTACTTAGTCACGGTTGATGACGATGAGAAAAAGATTCAGGCTCTAGTCCATAGGTACTTAATACCTACCTAATTATTAGTATCATGATAAACTGTGGATGGGACCATAATTTTTAATTATGCTCATAATTATATTAATTTAGGAAGATTAAGTTTTTTGCCTCCTCATTTACCTATATGAGTATCCTGTGTATCCTATCAATGTTGAGAATCGTAAATGTTTTCTTTCTAGAATTCTAGCTTGTAAAATATTTTTCATCACTTGAAAATGGCTGTATCAGCAAAATTTAATTATACTGTAATGAATCTATCGCGTTACGTAGATAATAGCTAAAATATTTATTATTCACTGGTACTCACCCAAATATCCTTCAGCACTGTTCAGGAATATCACAAACACTATAACTAATTCTTGTAAAAAAATACTATATAAAAAGTCGTTGTCGAAGTGAGCTTCTCGCGTAGGAGTCGGTATGAAAATGGCTAGTTTTCGTAGGGGCTGGAATCGTCCTTGCGTGGCGGGCAAGGTCTCGGCGAGGCTGTATAAGGCTGTGTGTGGATACGCGCCGCGATTCCTTAGCCTCTTATAGGCACCGTGCGCATGGGCAACACATGATACACTTGGCAGTCTTATCGATACTATTAAACGCGTCATGACAATCGTCGTGGGGGCTCCGCTTGTGTTTTGTTTTTTATCGAAGATTACCACTTGCTTCGCGATTAAAATAATGGTGATTGCCGATTCAGCTCGTGTGCGCGCGCGTCATTGTGTACATAGGATTCAAATGATAAGACTTTTTTATTTCCTTAGTCTGAATTATATTGTCGACATTGTTGAATTGATATCGGTAAGTAGGTATCTAAGTACTATGTACATCGATTTTGGAATGGTTGTATGTTGGTATGATAGAAGTTGGTAATTTAAAGAAGAAAATAAATGTAGAACGACCCATATCGACATATTATGCTCTATTTAGATACCTATCTAGGTTCGTTCATTAATATATACATATAGGTATATGATAATAACGTAATTATTATGGATTATGGATGTATTCATGTGTAACTAAAAGAAATAACTGCGAAAACAAACAGGTTGTAATAAGAGGAATTTGTTGAGGAAGTTGGAATAAAATTAGCTACCAATTGAAATCTAGAACATCGTTGTTTTTTCGGTTAAAATGAATTATGTTTTGCTTTTAACCCAATGACCATAGGCTATGGAAACCCCTCCGAAATGCCTCAGCCAACCTACTGTTTTAAATCTTTTCCGGTTTCTTCTTCCTTTTAATTCTCGCTGGTCCGGAGTTGTAGGCCTCTCTCCCTTCCCCGAAGTGAATCCCTGGCTAAGTAGTACGCTCCTTGTTGACCCTAGCCTAAAAGTACAAAAAAGGCAAATTTAATCTTATTCTTCTAGGTACTCTTCTTTACTTTTGCTTGTAAATTAATTTATTTGGGGTCGGCGCAGCATGTCCTTTTTTCCATTCATCCCTGTCAGTCGTCACCCTTCATCATTGCGTTAGCACAATTCATCCATATTTTCTTTCGTCTCCCTCTACTCCTCCGTACACTCTATTTCTCCACCCCTCCATATCATGGCCAAGACAAATCAATACGCTTTCTGATTTTGGATTTCATTTTATTAATTTTCCTGATCGAATCGCAGTAGGATAAATTCACCAACAGCGATTTTACACGAAATCTATACCTCTGCTCTTCCACATCCAAAAAAAAATTACAAGCACTACCGTTATTTATGCAAATATGTAAGTATTAAAAAACGGGATTATCACTGACCTTACCGTTTTACCATTCAAAAGTGATAAAGCTGCAATTTAACTGATAAACGTTTGTACATTGTTAACCCAGCGGGGAATACGCAGTTTGACAAAAATTTACAGCCACCAAACAAATGAACAGTAATGATTAAGAGAATTTTGTTTTTTTTTTCTTAGCTTTTAAGAAGGAGGCTATTCGCAGTTTGTGAGCAACAGTTGATATACTTTAAGGGATAATTATAATCTACTGTGTTAGTTATAGGTCTATAAAACATTGTGGGTTAATATCGGTAGTATTTGCGATAATAACTATGTATATCCTAACCTAATCACAATAACTAGTAGTAGATGCTTAAATACCTATGCTTAAAATTTGTCATTGAACTTGTTAAAAGTTCATTTTGTTTTTTTTTATGGGATAGGGGCGCAAACAAGCAGACGCATCACCTGATGGTAAGCGAAAATCGCCGCCCATGGACAACCGTTACACCAGAGGAGTCGCAAGTGCGTTGTCCACCTTTTAAAACGGTTTGGGCCACCGGTAACCTCACTCACTCGGTGAGTGACACGCCGGTTTTCTGTGAGGCCGTGGTATCACTCCGGTCGAGCCGGCCCATTCGTGCCGAAGCATGGCTCTCCCACGTGAAGAATAAATAAATAAAAAATATACGAAAATTCAAATAAATGGTATATAATAAGTCTTCAACTGCCTCAGTAGCCCAGTGGTCGAAAACGCGATTGCTACGCTAAAACGCGCTTCATTCAATTCATTCATTCATTCAACGCAATCGCTACGCTTCTGGATTCGATCCCCTGGTCGGCACAGTTTTACAGTTCTATGAAATTCTCAGTAGCAGCTTGGATTATACAACATAATTTTTAGTATAATTATGCGAAACCTGAATACAGTTTGTACAGATTCAGATTCCAATAATTTTAAGTTAAACATCATGATAAATTTAGTCCCAAAAATATTTTAAAAAGTTACAAGTGGAACACCGAGCGACACTTAGGCCCACTTGCACCAACTTCTTAAAGGTATTTAAATAGTATTTAAACACGAAATTTCTATGAAAAATTGTGTTTAAATACAATTAAAACATATTTAAGAAGTTGGTGCAAGTGGGCCTTAGTATCTTTCCGCCATTATACGCACACAATACCAGTCACGGCAGGTCATAACTGCAAGGGCAAGGGCGCACAGTGGGGCACCTGGTGAGCATGTTTTTCTACGGTTAATCAGGTAACATAACAAGCTTATAACTCTGTGATACAGTTTTGAAAATTTGTACATAGATTCTTTACATAAAAATATTAGACACATGTCTCGGGTTTCTCATAGTTATACCAAAACTAGGGTTGTATTATAGTATCTGACTACATCTTTCTAATTTAAAAAATCCTTATCCCTATAATATAATATAGGTAACTTTAGATAAGACTGGATTTATAGTTTAAAAAAAAATCGTTGCACCATGCTAGGTTTTGCGCCAGTTCAGTGGATGCATTTACAAACACAAATTATCATATACACAAACACCTAGAGCCGTGTACTCTACCCCTATAATAGGCCATACAAATATTTGTTCCGTGCGGGGATCGAACGTAGACACCAGAACACGTAGTCACAGATAATAGAGTACTATAGTACCTAAGGTAGCGTAGAAGCCGATCGCTCGGCCGCTACGTCAACCGTGCCATAAAATCGTCTATAAATCTTTATATCCTAGCGTTATTTTTCCAGGCCCTTACCTAGAACCTTTTCCGATAGATATGTACTTTTCCCAAAGCATTCTATGACGTCACATACAATTGACTTACGTGCATAATAAAACATGATTACAGTAACGCAACAGTGATTTGTAAATTTAAGAGAAGTGAATAGTCACGAGACTTCAAAGACTAGGTACATCATAACATTGGTACCTACCTAATGAAAATATTGCAGCACTGCTAATTAGTTAAAAGTTAATGTATATAGAAGCAAACCGTCGTTTCAAGCAAGCAATTTCAAACAATATCACTTGAATACCTAATTAAAATAATAATCATGTCAACAATACAATAAACCATTTTTTTGTTTTTTTTTTAAACTTACTAGCAAAGTGGGTCGCGAATTACTAGTATTCTTGTTAACCCCTCGTGCTAAGCTAAATGCTTGTGTAACGAGTCGGTTTACGTCGGTAGTGCAATGGGTGGGTTTCGAACCGGCAACCACATGATCGCAAGTCCGACGCCGTAGCCATTAGGCTACCGCCGCTCTATCTCTATATTATGTTGCCCCACTGATGTCCCACTCAGAATGAGTAGGATTAGGCTAACATGCTGGCCTAGTACAGATTGGCAGACTTCACACGCCCTCAAGAAAATCTCTCAGGCATGCATGGTTTCCACACGATGTTTTCCTTCACCGTTTAAGCGCAACATGATTACGAAAAGTCAGAGGTTTGGATTCGTACTCGAGATCTTTGACTTGGCAGTCCTGTGGTCACATCACTAGACGTTTCGGATTCCATGGTCATGGGCAGACTGAGGTGTTGGACGTCTTAATGTTAAAATTACTAACAGCTACCTTACATTTTTGTTAATTATTAGCGATCCGATTCACGCAGAACGAGCTCACCGTATCCTTTGGTCTTGCAGTTTTGGGCTTGGATTTAGATTTTATAGATTCTATAATGGAGTTCCAAGCAGCTGGTAAGACCCAACCATCTTCTCTATTGAAATTTGGGTGTTTTTTTATTTCAATAGCTTCACGAATCATCCTGGGTAGGAATTGGTTTTCTTTTGGAGGACTTGTGGTACAATATAGCGCGATAAAATCCGTAAAAAGTAGTTTCATTTCAATGTCTAATATTCGCGTAAATGTCAGAAATCATTACCAATAGGTAATGTTGATGTTATTTTATTAAATAAATCTTGTACCACTGTTTTTTGATGAACTTGTAAGAGTGTTTCCGTATCGTAGATCGCAAATGTGACCCGCTGACATAGACCCCTTGAAGTCGTCGTCGACCCCTGGGATTCAACATAGACCACTTTGGGTATCACTGCACTATGCCATTCGAGCCTTCAAACGGTAATCGACAGACTCGTCCAGGGTCATTGTCTATACGATCTTCTTCTGAAGGATATTCGAATGCCTCTCCTCACTCCCAACAGTCCCAACTGCCTGCCTGCCTGAGCCTGATCCCAGTTTGCCTTGTACTAATATATTATATTATATTACTTATTTTTAATTTTATTAGAATTTATCGGGACCTCTGTTCCTCCTTATTTACTCTTTATTGTACGTTAAAAAAAATGCCTCGCTTTTCTAAAAAAAGCGGCCAAGTGTGAGTCGGACTCGCACGAAGGTTTATGTTTATGAAATTAAATGTATTTTTATTAAATTTGAGTCGATTGAATGAAAGGTAAATTGCGGTTTACGATTTATGACGTATTTACTTACTAGATCTCGTTCAAACCAATTTTCGGTGGAAGTTTGCATGGTAATGTAATATATTTTTTTAGTTTTATCATTTTCTTATTTTAGAAGTTACACATTTTACTACTTTGGAAGTGTCTCTCGCGCAAACTATTCAGTTTAGAAAAAAAATATATTAGAAACCTCAAAATCATTTTTGAAGACGTTGCCATAGATACCCCGATACACGTATGGGTTCGATGAAAAAAATTGTTGAGTTTCAGTTTTAAGTATAGGGAACACCCAAAATGTATTGTTTTTCTTTTCTATTTTTGTGTGAAAATCTTAATGCGGTTCACAGAATAGATACATCTACTTACCAAGTTTCAACAGTATATTATCTTATATATATCTTATTATAGTTTCGGTAAAAAGTGGCTGTGACATAGGGACGGACAGACAGACAGACATGACGAATCCATAAAGGTTCCGTTTTTTGCCATTTGGCTACGGAACTCTAAAAATTGCCTCTAATATCAATGAAAACAATGACCCTCGTAGCCAACGATGGAAAATATTATAGATACATTTCTTTTTATTAGTGTTTGTTGTTACATCTGATAATTATTAATTTTAAGTGGTCAAACTGTATAATTATAACAAGTATATTGACCAAAGCAATTTCGCGCTACCGTGTGACGTTAGTAATTTACGGACAATTTACTCATTTATTTCCTATCATTTGCCTTGGCTCAAAGTCAAGATCAAAACAACATCTCTGTCAATTAGGGCTAGCGATAAAATAGAAAACTAGATACCTACTATATGAATGAGTTATATTTCAAATGACAAATTAGTTCGCATACATTATTGAACTTAATTAAAACGAAACATCGTTCCCTTTTTTAAGTCTGACTGGATACCGATATATGGCAATACGTAAATTCAGAGGCAGGAGCTGTCATGTTTCAAGATAAAAAATCACTTAAGTCATCGGAAACAGATACCTGGGTCTAATAAAAGGACAAAAACGTTTTTACCGCTAACCGTTAAGTGATCAAGATGGCACAATCAAAATTACCGCGACGCAAATACGTGCAAAAACTCAACAAAATATAACGCTATATTTTCTTTCCATAATTGACAGCAAAATTTTAGTGTCATTTTTAAAACATGTAGGTAATCTGAACATGTTTTCAAAACGAACACCTTTAAGGGTCCAATCGATTTTTCAAACAAAATATTAAAATAATATTGAATATTTGTACATTAAAATCAATTTTTCACGCCTCTTGTGACACTGTTCTGTATTACCTGAGCTTAGCCGGATACACTAACCTGACCTTTTTTTATATTGAATTCTTACTATAATTTTCCCTGTAGGTGAAAAAACACTTAGGTACTTAATAACATATGCGCCAACACCTACCCAGATTTTTTAAACATCCCATTTCTAGAGGTAAAACCTATTTTTTTATAGACTTAAAAAGATCATCGGCAGTTTACTGTTTGACCTTTATCTGTTTAAGAAATAAGAAAGTGAAACAGAAATGCGAAAAAAAACATTAAGTACCATCTTAAAATTTACGAGCTAATGCTAAAACTCGACTACACCCACAGTATTCATCTTTCTGTACCTTTTTAACACGCAATACCGCATCTCTAAGAGCATGTTTGCGTTTTAACGCTTCATGGGCAAGTTCAATATTAAGTATGTGCTAACATCTAATTATTGGTAGTTTACCCTTACCCTTTACTTGTGTAACTTGTGACTAACCTGACTAAATGGTCATTTTATCAAAGCATGTTATCAAAAATAATGAAGAAATTTTAACAATTTCAACTTATTATATTTGCTTTTATTTGTCATGCATTTGTTAGTCATTTTTTTTTCTCCATAATAAAAATAATGATAAAATTGTATTGAAATATGACTGTGTATACATTTTGTAGTATCCAAGAAAGCGAAAATAATTTCGATGTCATGCATACTTGTGATTTGTGTGATTACTTTTAAGATATACATTGTTAATTATTATAACCGTATTATGGCTTTGTGTGATTATGCAGTTGGTGTGCTTATTGTTAACTAAATAAATAAATAAATTTATATCATGTAGGTATATCTAAATCATGGATGACGACAAAATATTTCAAATATATGTAGTAGATTTGTGGCTTTCTGTTTTTATCAATCGATATATTGTTGCACTACTGATCACGGGGCTCCTCTCAGAGTGAGAGGAGCCCCGGCTGTGGCCACCATACTAGCCTACAGTGTGTTGGAACACCATTGAGAAAATCTCTTAAAGATGATGGTTTCCTCAATGTGTTTTTTTTTCTTTCCTGTTTAAGCAAATGATTAACACACAGAATTTGAACTTACGCCCTTTGATTTGGCAGTCTATCTAATATCTATCACTGTAAATGTATAAAAAGTAACTGTAAAATATTGTTATTCCATGGAAGTTTAAATTGTAATGTGAACCAAACATACGAAAGTGCACCGTTATAATTATGTTATTTACGTTTTTCGCGAAACAACTTTATCGCCATCATTATTTTTGAATTGGAATAAAAAAATGATTACCACTTAATTTTCAAACCTCCCGCCGCATATAGTACCTTGTTCCTTAAATGGCCTTGAATAACTGGAATATTGGTTTAATTAAACATTACTTAATTCAAGTCCCGAATTTTTTCTTGTCCTTACGGACTTTAGTGACCCGAAATTATGTTAACGAGGAATGCAAAAACTTCTCGCAAATAACGAACAGGCCTATAAAATGTAACGTTCCACAGCCATGTAGTTAGGTAATGACATAAAATTAAAGTCGCCATTTTGAAGGTATTATTAAAAATAATGACTGAAGTCTTAGTGGAGAGTCGGAGTTGCAGCAGAGACTGTTCAACTAGGTACTCAGTAAAACAGGTTAAGGTTGTGTTATGAATATTTCTAATAAAATTCATTTGTTTTAGCGTATATACTTATCCAAAATTACGATATAGTTACAACGACGATAGGTACGATATGTTACAATACGATACGATAAACGGGACGAGTGGCTAAGCCATGCCACTGATCGTAGATTTGATTAGTATAATAAGTAGGTTATAGTCTAATTAGTCTTCTAGGTTTAGGTGTTTGTAGGCAGAGAATCTACTTCTCTCTCAATCCGAAGTAGATGCACCGGGCGTAGGAGGGCTCAAACACACCTCCGGTCTCGATGAGCGAGCGGCTAGGCCTCTAACCGCTATAAGTTGGCAAAAGAAATCTGTAAAGTAAAGATGCATTCATTGTCCGATAATTGTGTCACTAGTTCAAGGATATCTGAGTATTGTTTACACCAAAAAACATACCTAACCATCATGAGTCACTATTAACAATTCGTCAAAAAGATTAGGTTTATATGTCGACCACGCGTTGTACATAGTAAAGTGCTGATCAACCTTGACAGTAACCTCTCGATAGAGGTGAATGATTCGTGTTTAGTTTCTATATAGGACATTATAGATTAAAATACACTTTTTCCGCGTTCCTTTGTTTTAGAAACCTTGAAGTATAAAGGACCAAAGAGATTACGAGGTATTCAACCTAAGTGTTTGTGCTAATTCGCCATAAAAGTAGTCTGATTGATTTAAATCTAATCGATATTAATCAGCGTCAATAAAACGAAGTGTATGAAGCATCACAGAATACATTATATATAGTTGAATAGAGTTATTTTGAACAAATATACATGCTAAACAAAGAAAAAAAATCGTGATTTTGGACTGGAGTGTCTGGAGGAGAATTTCCATGAACACAACCATGCAAATGCAGCATGTAAATGGTATTCCCTGCAGTTCAGTTTGCCTTTTAGCTCACCACATACCTACGTAATCTGCACTCCGTCTCTACGGAGCGTTGAGCTACAACAAGCGTGATAATTAGGTACTCAAAGCTATAACTGACTGGCTGACTTCTTTGCACAATAGTAGCACATAGTGCGGACTTACTGCACATATGCACATGGCATTCTCTAGCAGTGAACGTTTGAGTTTGAGAGAAAAAGATTGTCATTCTATACGGAAGAGGGTTTCCCAGTTTCCAATCATGCCAAACAGGGCTGTTGCACTAATTAGATCGGCTTCTGGAGCACGAGTCGTGAGTTCGAATCCCACATGGAGCAAATATTAGTATGACCTAAAGGTAGTTGTTCCGGGTCTGGCAGTTTGTGTATGTGAGAATTTGTGTTTGTAAAAGCACTCTCGATACAGGAGAAAATCCTAGTGTGGGGCAAGGTTTTTTAAAAAGCAAAGATATTGTTTACGACTAGGTACTTATTCCCTCTTTACCAATGTGGGCCAATGTGGGCAAGTGCCCTTATTCTTTATTTTTTGCTGTAGTAATAAGTATCCTATAGTGACCAATTAAGGCCTCCAATAAGCCAAAGATGGCCCTGTCAGACACACTGTGTCTGACAGGGCTTGTTTACGACTAGGTACTTATTCCCTCTTTACCAATGTGGGCCAATGTGGGCAAGTGCCCTTATTCTTTATTTTTTGCTGTAGTAATAAGTATCCTATAGTGACCAATTAAGGCCTCCAATAAGCCAAAGATGGCCCTGTCAGACACACTGTGTCTGACAGGGCTTTTAGATATAGTAATGTGATGGTGTAGGTAATATGTGCTAATGAGCTCGTGTCGACTGTTTGAAGTCGAAGGAACGAGGGAAGAAATCCAAATTCATACTAAATTCTCTACAGTTGTAGTAACACAAGTTAGGTAGGTAGGTATATGTGTAGGTCTTGACAGTGTCTTTTTTCCGCTTGACGAAGTTGATGGTTATTTTGACTCTTGATTAGACCCAATCAAGATCACTGACGTGATAGAAAGAAGATTGATTAGTAAACATTATAAAACCTCCCACAACTTGACAATAGCAAGAAAAAATAATATGCTACCGAATCCCACTGAATTTGTGGGCAATAAACATAATACATACATCATTTATTGTTCTCTTCCGACATTTATCAACTTCTACCGCCAGCATGTCACGTATGACATAAATACTTCGTACCCAAAAATAAGAAAAACTAAAGATAACAAAACACAAAGTTTCGTTTATAAACCGTTGACCTATTTATTGTAAAGTGGTTGCAGTTTAACGGGTGGTGGTAAACGATTACATTAATCAACTTGATAAGGTTCTGCCGCGCGGCCACTTAGTCTGGTGTCAATGACCTCCCAAAAAGGGTGTGGCACCGAGACATTGCCTTTCGTGCCAATGTCTTCCTCACCGTAATATCATTACTTACCTCTAAAGTATAAATATTACCGTAGGTACCTACCCACCACATAATTAACCTTCTAATCCAAAATGACAAAATTAGTTACAGGAACTCGGACATCACATACCTACCGGCAAACTGTGGGTGTAGGTAGGTACATTAGAACGCCTCTGCCTAACCCTTCGAGGAGTTGTTGAAGTTATGTTATAAAGTATTTTTTGTTAAAAATCATGTTGATAATTAACTGCTTACCTATTGACATGTAGGTAAACCCCATAACAGAAAAGGCAAGAGAGCTTTCAAACCTTGCTAGCTGAAATACTCATACAGTGTTCCACACTGTATCTACCTCCCTACCATTAGACAGCTTGTATTTCTATCACCAAGGAATTCGACTTCCCAAAATCAATATAGGTATCACGTCAAAAAAATGTTGATAGAATGTAATGTTTAAATTTAAACCTTTACATAAGTAATTAAAATATGCTGTAACCGGGCGGCACATTTCTGACGCCCGCAGGTCAATATATTCAGCGCCTAGATATATTCAATGATCTATTCGCAGGCTTTACCGCGGACCGCCCAAATTTTATTTCTATCGTAACAATCACTATTATAATTTTAGTAAATAAAAATGTAATACATGCTTTAAAAAAGCAGCCTTCGCGTTTAGTCGATTAAACAGTGCGCCCAGTATTATGTCTATTTAATTAACAAGCAGTATGGATGTAAATAGATGGCATCACCGTAAGACCGTTTTGTCTTATTTAGAACCATTATCGTACACTTACAAACTTTTACAAGACGTGTAGTAAATGTTCTAAGATGCAGAATGTCACTTTTACGCTTTTTACGTTACGTTACGGTTACGTTACAAAGATTGGCTGCCAGGTGTACGATTTTAATCATACTCATACAATTTTTAGGCATTTTTACTCATGTACGATCGCTAGACCTAGATTACAACTATAATATTAAACTCTTTGACCTAGATCGTACGGATAATGTGCTATTTTTATATACCTGGCAACTAACGTCAACCACTAGCAAGCACGCATTCCGGGGACCAACTACCTACCACGGACCTAGTTCTTTTACTCGAGTTTTGGGGCGTCATAAAGAAACAATTTGATAATGGAAAAGACTGGCTTTACTTTATTATGTTTGCCCCATCCTAGTGTAGATCGTGAATAAAAACAAAAAAAAAGAAAATTAGAATAATTAGTTTATCCAATGATACACTGAAGAGCATAATATCGAAAATTGTACGAAGTATAAGCCAACAAAAGAAATGTCAAAAAATATGACCACAGAAAAATCCTACCTACTTAAAAAAACTGTAGGTACGAGAGTTCATTTCAAAATTTTCTTGGCATAGGATTTTTTGTATACTTCGACTTTTTTAATTGTATTCAGTAACTTGACAGTTGAAGGGTTACCAGTTTTTGACAAAAAAAGATAGTGAGGTGGTCAAAGAATGAACGAAATTGAATGAACTTAAATAATATACTTACATGAACAAACTTTTTATGTATATTGAACAGCTAGTCTTCAAAACACAATATAAACTATTAAAAATAGGAGAATTTGTTTCTCAGCAGTAAGTTCATCTATAAATGTCAAAAATTACAAAAGTAAAAAAAAGTTAAATTATATGTTTTTTATTTTTGGTTTGTTTTTATTAGAAGAACATAGAAAAGGAAAATACTTTGATTCATTATCCTTATATTTTACATCTTATTTACGATTTATTAGTTTAATTTTACATTAAACCATTTTTATCAATCAATCTTTACGCAAAATCATTCACTACCCCAACACTATTAGTTGTAGTGTGGTATCATTATTTCTCTTTGAACTGTCAAGTTACTGAATATCGACGTATTGGCGTACGATGAAGCCTTTTTTGCACCTGGCAGCCTTGCAAAGATTACATGGGTGGCTTATGTTTACGCTACTCTTCTCCAAATATTAGTAATATATTATTTTTGCTTTGCGCTTCAGAAAGAAGAAAGATATAATTTGTTATAAATAAAGTAAAGTTTAAATGTGGGGTTAAGATAAAATGATTATTGTATTATCTAAAATCGACTAATATATTGTTTATTTCTATGGCAACATCTGATATCAATTATTATCTGCGCTTCAACTTCGATTCGATTTTGAATTCCGGTTCCGACGAGACGTCAATGCTAAATTTATCCGATTTTTAGTATTTTGCTTATTAATTTCCGTGAAAAAAAGAATACGGTCATTAGACATTTATTCTATATCTACACAAAACAGTTACTAATACATAAACTCAATCATGCCACGCGGTAAGTGTATCGTATACGTGTTGTTTTTTCTCAATGTCGTCCAATGTTATGAGAATGTGCTTTCATTAAAAAATCTTCCAAGATTACTAACTGTCCAGTCAGAATTACCTACGTACAGAAAGGTTGAATTTAACATAAAATGAACATAATCACCCAAGGATTTCCCGATTGATGCATCGTTCTGATTTATTATTGAAGGTTTAGTTGGCCTAACCTTATGGGCGAATTTATTTGTTATTTGTGTAATTTTACAGGTAAATTCACGAACCACAAGGGCCGTAATCGCAAGTTCACTAGTCCAGAAGAGCTTGAGGAGCAGCGGAAACAAGAAGAACAGAAGCAGAGGCAAGTGATTTTCATTATCTACTAGTAATTTGTTTATGATGCAATTAGCTCTATTTACGGATGCGATGCCAAGGCGTCGACTACACAATGGCTAAAACACTAGGTAAGTAGTTGTGCGTAAACTGTGATAATAATGTAAATAATAATCTATTGAATTGTGTCTCATTGTAAATAATGTATATAATAAATAAGATTTAAATATCTGTTTGTATCTACAAAATAAATGCATTGGGTAATGGAAGTGAAAACTGCTATTTCTATTAGGCATAATCATAAACTGTATTTCAAATTGTTGTCTAACATCTGATAGCTTTTCCTACTTATATTAGAAAAAAGATTCAAGGTTTCTAATAAAAAATATGGTAATAAAACAGGACTTAAGTATAACTTTAATCTTCATGTAGGTATGTCACATTGGGAATGACTAGCTGAATGACTAGTTAAGCTTGATAATATATTTTTTAATTCCATCTGTCTTGTTTTAGTTTAGCATAATATATTTAGCAAGTACAATAGGTTTCAGTCAAAGTGTGACCATAGGTTTTAGGGGTTATTGTGATGAAAATGGATTGATAATAATATTTTAATTAATTATCAACTACAAGAGCTCAGAACAACAAATTTAATGTACAAGAATACCACAAATATAGTAATAAAGTAATTAGGAATGGAAAGGAAATATAGTAATTATAAAGAGATGCAATGCAATATGATAGCAAGTTGCATTGCTATGTTCACAGTTGTTGCTGTGTAGACTTCACCATGCCATCTGAGTGCTCTCTATTCCATACTTCCTTTCACACCTGTCTTCAATTGGGTTAGGCAGAGACTAGATTTCCACTTCTACGATCCTAGAATACAGTTTTGCTTCATCTATGTTCATTAACTTCTCATGCATGATTGTCAGTTCAGGGTTAATCAACAGCCATTTAACTAACTTAACACATGCACCTTTTTTCAGGTGGAGGAAAGAGCATGGCAAAGAGAGTTCAAGTGAAGAAGAATCAGAGGAAGAAAAGTCCGGCTCCGGCAGTGATGACGAGAGTGACTCTGACGATGATGTATTTATATTTTACAGTTGTTATTACTATATTAGTCCATTTGCACTGAGATTTCTGTGAGGATATAATGGTACAGTGTATACTAAAATATGTTCATAACTTACAATGATGTATGTATAATAAGCTTAAGGTTGATAAATTATCCATAAAAATTGTTACTGTGGGAGAGCCATGCTGTGGCTCAACCGGAGTGATACCATGGCCTCACAGAAAACCAGTGTGAAACAATGCTTTCATTGTGTTTCGCCCAGTGAGTGAGGATACCGGAGGCTCGAACCCTTTTGACTCCTCTGGTATTGTAGGTGTCCATGGGCAGCGGTATATCTATAATAGAAATATACTTGAATGGCTTACCATTAGATGATCCACCTGCTTTTATGCCCCATATGCCATAAAAAAATCTTTATTGGAGAAGATTATTCATTTGCATTAATGAACTTGCTGATTACCTGCATATTTTGTTGGAATTATTGTATGCACAAAGTAGAATTAAATAATTCTATTTGATAAAAACTTTAACAATAAATTAAAATCATACAGAAATATTTTTTTGTGTAGTGAAATCTCCAGGCAAGTCTTTAAAATTTATTAGTTCATTGTTAGAAAAATAACAAAGAATTGTTTTATTTGAATTATTTGGACTAGTAGTAATTGGAAGATAAACACAAACCTTTTTTATTTGCAAACCTTTATATTGTAATGTTTCAGAGACCATCAAAAGCTAAAGGAGTGTCAGGCCTTATTGAAGTAGAAAATCCTAACCGCGTAGTGAAGAAAAACAAGAAACTGACCAACTTGGACAATTTAGGTGAAGGAGAGAAACCTCAGTTATCAAGGTAATATCATTTCTTTATTGAAATTATCTAATGTTAAAAATCGATTTCTGTTTGGTCTTATTTCATTATTTGATATACTACCAGACTGTAAATGTGGCTGTAATATTTAGCTAATTATCGAATAATGGTTACTTATTTATAAGAATTGGTTTAACTTGGGAGGTTTTGAAGGTCTGTTTAACATTTAGGACCATTTAATCACTGTTTAGAAAATGATTTAAATAAGCCCAACACTCAACTTTTAAATAATGTAGCATTTGTACCAGCATTATTCCTGATTTCTTACTGCCTCATTAGCTTAGTGGCGCGATTGCTAAGAGAGGTCCTGGGTCAATTCCTAGGTCAAGGAAAGTGTTATTGGGGTTTTAAAAGTTAAATTCTCGAAGTTTAGATTTGTGACTGGTTCATGATATAAGGCTAGCCGCCTATTACATGGGAGCGGGCAAACTGGGTGGTGTTGCAATTCAGCCTAACGCTTCGGGGAATACAGGCGTGATGGTATATTATGTTTGTGTCATGTCAGGCGAGAACGGGAGGAGATAGAAAAACAACGTGCTGCGGCGGCATACCAGAAGTTGCACGCGGAAGGTAAAACCGACCAAGCGCGGGCCGACCTCGCGCGACTGGCGATCATTCGCCAGCAACGGGAGGAGGCTGCTAAACGTAGAGAGGCTGAAAAGAAAGCCAAGGACGAAACACCTAAGAAAAGGTAAAATAATTATACGTTTTTATTATATATTTATTATAGACCTTTGGATCTTTGAAACTTCGGATAAATTAGGTTAGATGAAAACATTGAAGGTAATATTATTGCTTTATTTTTTGCAGCTCTTAGTGGCAAAGCATGTCATTTTTTGAGACACTGGCTTAATCTAAATCTTCTGTTAATATCATAGTTATAATTATCAATTATAACTATGATATTAACAGTTATAATTATCAATTATAACTATGATATTAACAGAAGCAAAAAAGATTTAATTTTCTGCACTTTGTGTTTTGATACTAATCCTCTGTATAATAGCTTTTCTGATAAGCCTTTGAGAAAAAAGTCAACTATTTAATATAAGTAGGCGCCTGCATTTGAAGCGTAAATTTATAAGCATCCTGAAACTTGAAAGTATTTTCCATCTAAATTATGTTTTGCTATGCCAGGGATTAGGTATGATTTATACTTCAGTTTCAATTCATTTTATGAAATAAGAAATCTCAACTGTATTGCACATAGTTCAATTTCCATTGCAAATGTTGATTGACTGCAGATCTCTTCATTGTCACCCTGAAATCGATTTAGTTTTCGTACTGTTAAATAATGTTTTATAAAATTTCTAATTGGAATTCATTACAGTACTTATCATTATTTTGTTACAGGTAGACTAATGAGCTGATGACTTGCCGTTTCGCTATTTCGCTCATAATCTCAGGCTAGGTAGCTTTCCGAGTCACACTCCTATTGAACATTGTGAACTTTTTATCTTACACGATTTTTTGCATATGGAATTGTTCGTTCATGAATAATGCATAATATGTCCCTGCATCTTTGATTTTGTGAAGCTTTCCTAGCTGTGACATCTCAAATTTTGTAAATGTTATTGTTTCTTCATTTGACAAACTTGACGGCTTTGGTCTTCAAAGTGGCTGGTCATTAAATTCTGGGTCAAAAGCATAACAAATTACAAACTGAAAATCAAGTGTGTACCACCAGTGTGGTGAATGTTCACATGGTCTTGTTGTTTTTATATATTATCTAGGTAAATTATATGTTATATTTTACATAATAATGTCAGCAGCATTACTTTTAAATGTAATTACTTATAGATGTCTATATTCTAGAGAAAGATCCATACTACTTATATAAAGATGCAATGTATTGACGAAGTCCCTTATGACTGGAATTGCATTATAATAACAATGATAGAAATAATGGAATCGTTTGCTACCCATCTAAAATGTAGACATTTATGAACACATTACAATAATAAATTATGTATAATATGCCTTATTTACTTAATATTGTCAATTTAAACATTTTAATCAATTATATAATTCAATTTATCAGCAATATTATACTTACTGATTTCGCAAAGAAATATCTTAAAACTGAATAATACCTATGTGTTAAATATATATCTTTAAATAAATATGTAATAATGAAGGGTATGATGTCTACATAGTTTATATTTTTTATTCCACCGGAATACCAGTTGCTTTATGAACTTTCATTGAAAAATAGTTAATCTTGGAACCACACCTTTGTGTTCCAGTCACAAGACTTATTTCACTGTACCAAACTTCTAGATAAATTTACGAACTACATTCTAGATGATGGAAGTTTCATAAAGCAATTAAAATACATGAATTTGCTTAGGACTAATTGTTAAATAGTCTCACTAGACAATTTTTATAAAGCAAATGTGTATCTATATAATAAAAATTGAAAATGATTCTATTATTTTTGTTTTTTTTTTATGTTTATTTGGAGTTTGGTCACGGTGACTAAAAAGTAATCAGATTTTGAAATACTTTTTTTTCGGGCCATAATTATAATTTCACTTGTAGTTTTTTGAAATCTATATATATAAAAGAAAGTCGTGTTAGTTACTCCATTTATAACTCAAGAACGGCTGAACCGATTTGGCTGAAAATTGGTGGAGAGGTAGCTTAGAACCAGGAGACGGACATAGGATACTTTTTGACCCGTTCCCGGGGGATGTGATGACAGACCGAATTTCACGGGGGCGAAGCCGCGGGCAGAAGCTAGTTTATGATAAATTATTGGAATCCTCAATGTAACGTTAATAAACTTAGGAATAATTTATATATAATGAATTCTGCCTGTCTTGAGTTATATGAAATTAAAATGCTGTGGGTAAGTGATCGAAACAGATGCAACCTAATGGTAAGCGATTATCGCCGCCCATGGACACCCGCAACACCAGAGGAGTCGCAAATGCGTTGCCCGCCTTTTAAAAAGGTTTGGGCCTCCGGTATCCTCACTCACTCGGCAAAACAATCTCGTGCTGAAGCCATGCTTCAGCACGAGAGGACCGGCTAGACCGGAGTGATACCACGAGTGACCACGACTTCACAGAAAAGGCGTGAAACAACACTTACGTTGTGTTTTGCCGAGTGAGTGAGGATACCGGAGGCCCAAACCTTTTTAAAAGGCGGGCAACGCATTTGCGACTCCTCTGGTGTTGCGGGTGTCCATGGGCGGCGATAATCGCTTACCATTAGGTTGCATCTGTTTGCTCGTTTGTCCCACTATCCCGTAAAAACAATAAGAAATTGAATATACAAATCCAAACCCTGAGCTGCCATACTGCCAACAAGAATTTCGAATTTAGAAAAGATTGGAACAATAGACTACACATTAGTAAAAGTAAAAAGAATTTTACTTTTATCGTTTAGTTGCATAAGCTCTAGTAGAAAAGGTCTGACTGATTGTATAAATTTTGCAAGTTTTCACATAAATTCTGCAGACACCTTTCACGATCCTTAAGAAAATACAATTATGACATACTCGCTGTTACCCTCGCCCTCGCCTTCGTCCGCGTGGTAGTTAAAAATAAATAAAAAAAGTTGCCTCAGTTACTACTTGTTATATCAGCTAACATACCTAAGCCAGTGAAAGTCCATTATTTAAGTACGTTAAATACCGATTATTTTTTTATAAGTATTTACATATACCTATCTCCTGTACAGTGTCGTGCTGACTGTGAGTACCTAAGTGGCTATAACCTATTTGGCAAAAAATAGCCGATTATGTATCAGTGTTGCAACTGAAAAATGCGAAGATTATCCATAGTTCACGCGTCATTATCTTTGGAGAGGAGGGGAGTAATGTGCTGTTGTGCGATACTCTTAGATATATGCGCATATTAACTCGCGACCTCGTCTGCTTACACACTAGGTATAGTCTATTACTTGTTATAGTCGTTATTCGTGTTTACTAAAGTAATACATAATAGCTTTGGAAGAGAGTGAGAACTGCCCAGAGGTCGTCTTATGAGACAGGTTTCACCATCTATCTATTGCGACTGGCCTTCCAAATTCATGTTCTTGAAATAGTAGGTAGGTACTTAACTGCTTCGGTTACTGCCTATACAATAGGTATTCACTCTTATTACTGAATTAAAATAGTCAATTTCAGATTGATGATGATTTTTAAGAAGTTTTTTAACATAGGTTAGGCCTGCCTAACTTAAGATAGCACCTGTGCTATCTTAAAACTGGTTCTATCTTAGCATCACCTAAGCTCAATTAAGTGAAGCTTGATTGAGCCATTTATAAGTGTCAATTACTCAATCATACCTACTTATAAATCGCCTTAAAATATTTATTATAAGTCAATTTCCCAATCTCGTTATTGAACTCCCGGCAGAGAAAATTCTTATAGACACAAGAAAAGAAAAGCTTTTATCCCCATAACAGTATTATTTCAAACTCTAATGTGCCTTTTGGGAGTAAATTAATAAATTCCTATCCAAAACACAGAAATGCAACTCACATTATTTTAATGAGCCTTCCAACTCCTCCCCCACAACAAAACAATTACCTACCTATTTGTTATTCACGCATCTCCCCTAAATATTTGTGTATTCAAGTTGCTTATACATACCCACTGTCCGATACCTCAAAGCCCGGTATCCAAAACACACCCTTAATGCCTATCTATCACGCCTTCCCCAAATGGAACGCTTTTGGGATCGAATTTACGGGAGTACTCCATTACAAAGTGTAAACCCTAACGCGGCTGTAAGATATCGACTGCTCAATTTTTGTAACACAAGGGTGCAGTCAAATTGCCGGCCGATAAGCGTAGGGGAGTGCGTAGGGTTGAACGATGGTTGACGGAGGTAAAAGCGAACGTAATGTAGATAATATCGGATCCCTATCGGCACATCCCTAAGGTAGGTATGTAGATGATCGTACCAGTCTTACCAATTTTAAGCCTATCTTTCGTTTAGCCTTATTAGAAACGGGTTTAATAGGTACCTACCTACTCCTTTGACCTCTACTAAGTACCTAGTGTTGTAAACTAAAGTGAGGTGAGTTTACGACACTTCAGTTTACTTTCCTTGCATTGAATTTTGAGCGCTCGTCCTAACTAAATCTGCAAGTCGACAAGTAGGTACCTAGACCATCAAAAGACTGATAATGTATACGTAGACAAGCAAATATTAGAACAAACATAATATTTTTACTAGGAATATTCCCTTTCACACACAATAAACTAAATTCTAATACCTACCTATAATTTAACGACTACTTAATTGCCGAAAGTGCCGAAAATGAACAAAGAGTATTTTTACCGTAATACCTAGGTACCTAGTTAGATTTTTTTTCAATAACAAAAACCATAATGACAAAATTAGAAATAACAGTTAATAGGTACTCAATGTTGTAAACAAAAAATATTTTTCGAATCATGTTCACCAAGCTTAACGCCTACCGTGGTGGTTATAGCAAGTTTCTTTGCGTCGTCCGTTAAACCCTAGTATTCTATTATCTGTGGTTAAACCTGAGTTGTGAAGTTTAGTTATATAATAGAACCTTACTTACATAAGTACTTTATATTGTTTTCTAGGTGCCTTCTTGCACCTAGAAAACAAAATAAAGTACTTATGTAAGTACTCACATTTCAGTAAATGTATGTAGTTTTACTTTTGGGCGAAGAGTATTTAATTTAAAAAAAAAAACGTATCTTCGACACGACGAAGAAGAAGAAGAGTAAGGGCCACTTGCACCAACTTCTTAAATATGTTTAAATTGTATTTCAACACAATTTTCTATTGTAATTTTGTGTTTAAATACAATTTAAACACATTTAAGAAGTTGGTGCAAGTGGCCCTTAATGTAGGTAGGTTTATGCTGCATTTAAATTAACACAGACGCGACAGCGACTACGAAACAAATTAACACAAAAAGGCTAGCCGAGTTTTCCAACTTATTTATATACGTAGGTACGTAGCTACGTAACTACTCTCGCGATAGCCCAACTTATTGTCTGACTACCCAACATATTACAAGTACGTGCCTGAATATCTAAATGCGTCGGGGGCATCCGTAAAGCAGTAAATTCTCATTACAGGTCTGCTCGTGGTGCGCCATTGAACTACGATATGCTAATTTAACATACATCTCCCTGTTGGCTCGGAATATACGTAACTTGTGTATGTAAGTTTGTTGGTAGATATATAAACTAGGTACCTTTAAAAGTAGGTTTACGAAAATCTTTAAGTACCTATTATTGTTTTACGGTTGGAATTAATCTCGATTTTTTTCCGTATGTCCCACTGGAGCAACTCAATCGTCACCAAAGCATATTTAGGAACTTTATTAACAGATTTAATGTTTTTTTTTTAGAATACGAATTTTATTGTTATTCACTATATCTGACTACTTACACGAAATCTGTTATTTTTAATACATCTAACACAATTTAATACCTAATTGTGACTAATGAGATAATCGGGATGTTATGCCACAAATGCTAAAATTGCCTTTTTTGCAAAACTATGGACATGGGCTCTTCTTTGATATGATCCATAAAAATATTTAGAACAAAAACGTTGACCTTCATCACAAAGTTAATTAGGAACTTTATCTACCTAGGTACCTAGGTACTTATTTTCATACAGAACCCTTTTTAAAAATACATTTTACCTAGTAGGCAAATTTTTACGCAACGTAAAACTTCATTGAAACAGCATTTTCCATTTGCATCGCAAAATTCCGTGCAGACATAAAGTTACATGAATGTGACTGTATCTTCTTTTATGACCAAGTACCTACGCAGGTACCAGAATAGGGCAGTTCTAAAATAAAGTTCGTGCAGGATAGGTACCTACCTATTCGCCACAAAGTTTTGTGCGGGAAATAGAAACATAGGTAGGAACAGAATGTCCCTCTCGTAGCACAAAACAAGAAGTTCCGAGTATTTGAACGCAGTCTGCGCTGACTGTCCAAGTTCTTAATCAATACTCCAACACCGTACCAACTACAAATTAAATACTTATAGTGGTTCATTTTGTGCTTCAATTATGTAGGCACACAATCGTTGCTGTTTGTTTTTAAAGCCGCATAAGTCTAAAGGATTGATTCCCAGGCCGAGGAATATTATTGGATTTTTCGGCATGTAGCAGTTCAGAGTTTAAATTTGTGCTATGATAGGTACCTACACTGTATAAGATAAGCTCGCTCGCCCCATAGACCTAAACATACCAGCGACTATGGCAGGCTGGTGTAGAATAATAGGTACACTAACCTAACCTAACCCCTCCCATTACCTATATTTTGTATGAAGACACCCGTGCACACTGTTCTGAATTGAAGCATCAATAAAAAGTAAGTGCAGAATTACGTCGCAATCGAATACAGACAATGTTAGAATAACTTTTAAGTATATTGTTTGTAAATCACACGATAAGCGACTTATAATTTTGTAAGGCCTTAACAATATGGTTGATAGTAGGTAGTAGTTGTATGTTGTATTTCTTGCCACTTGTTACAAAATTGGCTAATAAGCTTGGAACTTTGAAAGCAACACCCTGTCTGACAAATATTCCTCCGAGACTCAGGAACTTTGAAGGATAAAAGTATCATGGGATCTAATTGAATAGCTAATAAACAAAGTGTCTAAGTTTTCCGCTGTGTGATAAATAATAGATAAATTAAATGGCCGAGAGCGAGCGAAACAGAATTAAAACTTTCCGGGAGGTTTCACGTAAATCACAGCTAGCTGATTTATATTTCACGCACCTTCCCCGAATGCGACCGACTCGGGGCTCTAGCGTGTAATTCAACAGAATATCTATGATTTCGTATGTGCTTCTAAATTCGTTCGTAATTTTTATCCAGTTCATAAAAAACAAAGTTTCTCAATGTTTCTTTAAGTATGCCGCATTATTTCTTCTTATATAACGTTTATATCAATTACTTGGTTGTTAATGAATCGATTTGACCATTAATATTTTTCCAGGACGGTTTTATCATGGAGATTAAAGTTACGAATTTTTAAATTACATTACAAAAACGAAGAGGTCTAACAAACAATGAATAAAAAAAGGCTTGACTCTACGTATCATTGAGACGAGAACAGATAAAATACGCCGGCAACATTATACACCATACACCACGACGAATTTATAAAAATCACTATAGTGGTTAAGATAGAAGGAAGAATAGGCCGAGATATAGCTAAATTACCTTTATAATAAAGAACCTGAGGATCCCGACGTTTAGTGAGATCCAAGAATTAGCTCTCAACAGATAGGTATGGAAGCATTGACATAATATATTACTTCGTCCTATTGAAATCATTGTATGGAAGTGATGTGGTGTTACTTAGGTACATACCTACACAATTTTCGCCCAAAAACATTTGCGGCTGTTAGACAAAAAATTTGATGTTAGGAACATACCTTCCTATCTACACTAAACAAGATAAGCTATTTACCTATGTATTTGCTAAATTGACTGTATAGGTACCTACATATCTCTTTGAATATTTCCTCTTGAATAGATGCTTACCCATGCGGACTTGCGTAGATAGAGTGTGAAATTCATAACATTAAATTTCGACTGGGTTCCGCGTTGAAAGTCGACAGTACTGGTAGGTAAGTGATGCCTGGTGATAAGAATATGTACCTGCTGTCAGTAAACTTAAACTGCGAGTTAAAATCGAAAGTATACTCATACTCACTTAACGGCAAAGGAACAAACAGCATGAGGAAGATGCATGTCTGAGAAATTTTCCATACAATTTCTGTAATCTCCCAATCCGGCTTGGTGGAAAACAGGATGCCTATTTAATATATAGATAGAAATTTTCTAGGACCAACTTTGCCACCCTAGAAAAATCGTCAATAAGTACGTTGAAGAAATCCCTGATCTCTCATTCAATGAAAGAGTCTGACTGCTCTTTACAAGAATCTAGGAAATGAAGAAGAATAAATAGAATGAAGAAGGATTCTTAGAAGAATCAAGGAAAAAAATCTAGGACCTGGTATCATAATACAATTAAAATGAAAATAAACCACTTCCACAAACATTTTTATTTGAGTATATTGTAACTTTGTATATTGAACCAGCAAACGAGCGGGTTATTATAACAATATTATCGATGCCGTGTATGTCCCGTAGCTGTGTGCCGTATACACAAATTTAGTTGATGTCAGTTTAGCCATCGTCTGAAGCGAGATGAGCCCGTTTCAATGTACACAAGAGTTTATTTGTTCCTTTTCGAACTGTAGCGAACTAATTGAGTTCGAGCCAAACTTCCTCTCTCATTGTTTATACTGCGAACACTATACTGTATTAAAATAAGGAATACTTTATTAATTTCTGTTGAATTAACAAGTAGGTACCTACCCAAGTGTATCTTTATCTCTACTATTATAAAATTGTAAAAAAGCTGTGTAAATACATTGAAGATATTAAAAAAAAACAAGTGGGTTAGGGTATATTAAACGTAAGAGCTGGGTACGGAGTGCATAGTGAATTTGTGATATACCTAGTGAATGAAGTGTCGTGAAAATTGAAAACTAAGATAACTAAGAAGACCCAGGACTTAATTTATACCTGGATCCGTTAAGATGTACCTACCCCTGTAGGTACATACAAAATAAACGTAGGTACACTAAAGTCTTTGTATCCTTATACAGAGACCTTATTGATAGAGCACGTTTATTTTTTCTACACAAAATACAACATTATAAAAATCTGATTTACGAAAATTTAGATACCGGCAAATATATAATTTTAAAGGGTAATTTGGAAAAACAATAATGAGAAAAAAGCCAGTTGTATTGTTGGATATAATGTATTATAATTACGATTATGATTAGCGTAGTGTCCATTTAGGATAGGATGGAATTGGAAATAGACCGAGACATGAGGGGGAGGCCTTTGCGAACGACCTAAAAGACTCCGTTGGTCATTAAACCCGAATAACTATTCTCATGACTGTCGAACTGTAACGGACAAAAACCGACTAAAAACATATAAAAGGTATTTATATAGATTGGATCTGGAATCTGGAGTGCCTGCACCAGAATGGGGTAAGTACATAGTTTATTAGTTTTTTTTTATTATTTATTACGGTATTATCAATTGCACGAAATCAAGACAGGGGAACACTGACAATTTAAGTTAGTACCTACATAAAGGAGACAATTTTTGTTAGGCCCACTGGATATGGTGACGTTTATTAACCGTGTGATGCTAATCAAAATGTAACTAATTTATTATGGAAAGCAGGGCATATTTTTTTGTAAAGTCTAACCGAGATCATAAAATAATAATAAAAAGGTGAAAACTTGATACATTTTGCGGTTAGATGTATCCTGTTCTGGTCATCATTGCAAACAATGCGTGTAATGAAACATTGTTTTTAACATTCATGTGAGAAAATACTAATATTGCACTGCAATGCGTTATTGTAACAGTAATTATCGGCTTTCGAAAAGTAAAATAAAAATATATCCGCGGGGGAGATGAACCTCATTTTAGTTATTTTATTTATGTTAAAATAATTTAGCAATAAGTAGGTTAATATTACCTACCGTGGAACGGAATGAAGTAACAAATGTCATTTATGCAAATGCATCTGTCATTTTGTGTTGTCTGTCAAGTGTCAAAAAAGAATTCAGATTTTCCGTTTCTTATATGTTGCGTGAAAGTGTTATTCATAATTCTAGGTTTATTTCAAAGACTATAATATTGCATCTGCGGCATATATTCCAGAAAGCCGTTGATTTCGAACACTAGAGCTGCTCTTGCTGGATATTGTTGCAATTGTTTGGTGGGTAGACGTACTGTTGGCTGCTGTGCACACGTAATGTCTGTATTGTGGTATTTATCGTGGGCACGGCATCAAGATGAGGTTGAACCACCTGCATCGTTTTTGGATGAGATACTACTTACAAGAGATGATTTCGAAAATGATGATACTTAATAAATATTTATGTTACATACCTAAACAATTTGTTTTTTCTTCTTATAATAAACAGACCTAAGTACTTATTTACAAGACCTTACCTGGCTAGTATTTACATGAAATACTTATTTTAAGAGACGACTATGAAATTATAATGATGGCTATTAGGTATTTTTGACAAGCCCTCTAGTTTAGATCTGATTTTTAGGTTATTTTGATGTTCACATTTTTGTCGTATTTCTCAGTATTCCGGTTAAACCATGTCTATCTAACTATACCATTGTAATCCAAAGATTATAAGGAATAGATCAATATATGTTTCATTACTATACACCGAAATTTATAGGGGGCCTATTCATCGAACAAGCAAAATTGACTCCTGTAAATAATAATGAAAATCCTGTTTCGACCGGATCGGGCGAAACTCAGCGGCCGAATCGTCTACTAAGCCCGACATTGTAGTCTCTTTTTGCAATTTTACTTCTTTTTACAATTATTACTTTAACAGCTGTTCGTATCTACTTTCTTTCCTTCAATTTTCTCTTTACATTCTTTGAACGATGTCCTACACTTAATTTTTATCGTGGATCCCATTTCAGTATTAGGTTGGTACCTAGGTTTTAAAAAAATATTATCATTGAAGCTTCTTCAGTAGCATATTTCAATACTTGAACCCTTTTTTCCAGTACTTAAGTACTTAGGTGTTTATATAAATCATATAAAAATTCTGACAATTACTTAAGCCGTCACCGCCAGTGATGAGAAGAGAAAATCGGTGAGTTTGCATACATAGTTCGGGCCAGGCTCGTAATATTTCGGAGTGAGTTGAACATTCCCAAGCAAATCTGCCAGGTTTGAAATGTTTGAATATAAAATGAAGGTTAAGTCACTTATGCAAATGGGAAAAGTTCCGGAACTCGCGTTTGATACGGAGTCCTGGTTCCTCGTAATAGAACTTGATACCTTTGACATACTCCGCTTTAAATATAATATGTATACATTCCTGTTCTAAAGTGTTTCATTTTGACTTATCATTTATGCTGATTTAGAAGAATTATTTTGAATTATGTTGTTATAAGTAGTTGTTTGAAGCTTTAAGGAATTAAACGACTGCGTGCTCTTAGATATTGATTTTGGCGCCACTGAAATTGTAGAATTTAAAATTATTAGCTACCTACTTATAAAGTGATTTTTAATAGAATATAGATAGCTCATTAAATGTTACTACTTCGGTACACAATTCAGATTGATTTTGATTGATTGATTTGAAAATAAATTTGAAATTTGTTCAATGTGAAATACGGAAATTAATACGATACACATTACATTATGACATCTTCTATGAGTTCCAAATTTGAAATGATTCCAGAAGAAATTATTCATTGTAGTGTATTTACCCTTTTTAATGCGGAACAACCTGTACTCACCTATCCTGTGCCATTAAAATTTGTACTTACATTCCCTTTTCCCAGCGTCACGCTTACGTCCATGCATTTCGTGATATTCGCAACGGCGGCCTTTTTAACCCTGCAGATCTCGGTTGAATTTTGCCTCAATTTAGGTATTATGGTAATTTTTCATATTAGAAACAACATAACATACCATCTCGCCCGTATTTCGCGAAGGGTTAGGCAGAGCATACTAATGTACACCCATAGTTCGCCGGTATGTTGCCCATGTAATATGGGGCGAGCCTATTGCCATTAACCGGGCATATACTTATTCCAAACTCCGAGCTGCTTCTAGGAATTTCATAGCTACAAAACCCAATAACACTTTGCTCGACCTGGGAAGCAAGCCCACTTCTAGCGTAGCAGTCGTGCTCAGGACCACTACGCTAATGAAGCACTAATATATAAAAACTAGTAATGAAATATTGTTTTCGATGTGACCTAAACACTAGGGTTACCAATGCATCAGTGTAATAAAATCACTGACGGAAAAACTCTGTATAAATCAATGCTAGTCTCGCTACTTCGGTAGTTCAGTTACCCCTAACCCGCGACTAACTAACCAAAATCTGAATTTATTGCTCGGCATCACAGCAAAGAACGCCAATCGATCACCTAGTATCGGTAATCGGATCTTTTGCCCGCATGTCTCGATACATAACGTTTTGCGGTGTCACAGAGGGGTTGCTACTTCAATAATCGTACCACATTTATATCTACTGGCAGTGTTTGTAATGTTATTCGAAAAAGGATTTTGCTTTCCTTATGGAAACATTGATATGTAAAATTGTAGGTATAAGTGCCATTTGGCATTAGGTACCTATTTAAAAAAATACTTTTAGAAAATTTCCACTTCTTTACTTATGTGATCCCATCGCAGTACGAACCTAAAATAATTAAACTCGTTAAAGTTTTACTGTACTTAATTTTCCGCTTTAACGAAAATAAATGGACTCTACAATTATTTGACTACGGGAAGGTAATATCAAATTCCATAACTATGTATCACTGCGTAGCAGATTATATTAAAAAATTAAATTCTTTAATCATTTTTTGCTTTAATACATTCACTTTGCTGTCAGCCATTACGCCGAGCGTTATTAATACTGGTCCGATTTTCATTTTCGCGGCGTCGTGGGGCGTCGCGACAAAATTGCTTTACAATATAATTACAGAGTACTATTGTTCCGGAATCCGCTGGCTGTGCTTCGATTTACATTCGAAATGGGACGAATTTTGTACCAATTGTTCGAATAGTTTCATTAGAGATGAAATTATCCCATTGCCTACAACATTCTGTAAAATAAATTATTTTTATACGGAATCATTGAGCAATTTTGTTTTCTGTAGCATTTTCTTTTTCATTGTTTATAAAATTGCTCCTACAGATTGCTTAGTCAGATTGAAATATTTCACAATGTCTGATTACGTAAGTGCTATCCAATATTTTTTTGATACTTAATTTCTTAGGTCATGCATGAGGGTAACGAGAATGAGCTTACCTAAATGAAACGAAAGTGTGGTATACAACTTTAGTCAGGAGTTCTAAGAAATCTAGTCTCTGCCCACCCCAATAGGAGACACGCGTGAATTTATGTATGAATGTTTGAATGTCAATTTCATAATTAATCATGATTCTTACATTGCGGATGTTGAGTGAGCACGAGTATATATATATACTCATAAATATATCCAACCAAAAACATTTTCATGTAAAATATTACCAAGACGAGACGATACGGGTCGCACTGTTTAAAAGTTACCAAATCTCATGCTGAGCCAAACCTCTAACTTCTCACGGCTTAACTTCACGAACTCTACACCTTAGTGAAAAATTTGGCTTGGCACTACCGTGACCACAGATATATTTATAACTAGCTTTTTCCCGCGACTTCGTTCACATGTTCACATTATATTAGGAGTAAAAATGGATAGACCAACATTGATGATCTCTTCTTTGTATGGGTTGTATTGATGTTCAATTAATTGATATAAGAAGTTCACCAGTCTCTAAGTTGGAGCATATTTTTTTATAAAGTAGATGTATGTAACTTAGTGTATTGTGGAAACAATTGTTGGTTAACCTAATAAATAAATAAAATTTTGCATTAATTCAGTGGTTTAATAATTATCTGTTTTTAATTCTGAATTAAACAATCCGACTGCGACTCAAGAATTCAACCGTGGGTAGTTATTAAGGTCAGTTGCGTCGCATCTGGAACCGTTGAACAGGTGAACAGCATATAAACACCTTTAAAAAAATACTTTAAATGACTCCTATTTTAATGTCGATCAAAGCATATACCTCCCGTAGGTATATCGTTTATATACCGTAAGCTATGGGCCCATGCCATGCGTAGGTTATATCCGTGAAATCTAAAAAAAGTATTGCAAAATCCATAATCTTTTACATTCCTGCATACATTATTGGATAACTCGTTTCCATTAAATAAATCGTAATATAAAGTGAAAGTATCCTTATCCTACAAACATCGAAAGTTATATGCGAGATCCATAAAATCCGATTATGCAAATGCCGAGATCTAGACAATTTCCATACATACATATTTGCATGGTGTCGCCAAATAAATAGATATTACCATGGCGTAGGAACATTATTTAGAACAAACTGACAATAGTTTATCGTGTCATGTTGACTCTAAATAAACTGATCTATAATTTTATAAGAAATAAGTTAAATGAAAGGCATTTATGGTCTATATTCATCCATATAGTCTCGGTACCTACTGTCTCACAATGGACATTGGACTTTCCTGAATATAAGTACCTATACAGTGACAAAGAAAATATAGAAACATAAAAATATTTAAAAATGTAAAGAGAGTTTGGCAACATTTCGTGTGCCATTTTTCTGCTACTTTTCTTGTGAATAGAAAAAAATGGTAAATGAGTACCTACCTTATCTTAAGAGTCCGGCTGACTTACCGATACAAACTTAATTCCAAAATAAATCGCAATTCAAACACAATTTAATCAATTATTCGGTTTCTGATACCGTAATCTAAGTTCGTGCTCTACCATTTCATCCAAAAACTTCACTGGAAATAAATGTAAGCGAATGCAATTGTTGATAACTTTATCAAGTTTTGAACGATTTTCCGGTCGACAATTTTTTGGTATTACTACTACTACACTTATTAATTTATTTTTGTAGGCAATTCAAGCTCCTCCGGACCCTTAACACACGCATCTTTATTTTGAACGCATTGTATGTACTTAATTAATTACCTACAACTTTTAGTTCGGACGATCCATAGGGAATAGCCTAATGGGTAAGTATACACTTCCGAGTTATGATGAATAACAATATAGTTTGGTTTCACTAAAGATCTTTATTTCTTATAATACAAATAACGTTATTTACAATATGTTTATTACATTATCGTTACAATATCTTATGCTAATAGTATTTTATACAGTTATGTCGTCACCGCTACATTAGTGCGGTTTAAAAGAATCTGCTTTTCCATATAAATAATCAAATTAAAGTGTAGAAAGAAAGTAGGTAGGCATATGTTTATTTGTCGTTTTATGTGTGTCACGCATCGTTCATTTGTTTAATTATTTACACAATATTGTTAACAGCTTTGTGGCAAAGGCATTTGATTAAAAAATATATCAATATTGGCATAAATTCGAATAAGATTATGACGTAATATTTAATAGAGGTCTGTTTGGATTTCTAAAAAAATCAATCTGTTCTCATTCAAGTTTTTGTTATGAAATTCGTCATTCATTTCTGATACAATATACATGGTCGTTTGTAAATTAAATAAATTGGCGGCTAAAGTTATTAATTATGCTATTCATCTATAATTGGGGTCATGATAAAATAAATATTAGTCTAATGTGAATGAAGATTTGAATAATAAAGAAAGTAATGACAAGATAGTAGGCAGTTTATAGTTTTTTAATGATGATATATAACAATAGAATGGGTTCCTAAATTATAGAGAAGAACCTAGAAGAGATAACGAAAAAAGGAAGTGACGAAATCCAGTAGTAAGGTATCATGAATATAGAGTTTTATAAACAACGCATTCTAATATTCAAAGGCCTTAGTGCAAGCCTTGTAGATATCTAACCTCATTCACTACCGCGTTTGCATTTTTCAATTGTTTATGAACATATTCGACGTACCAACTTATATATAGAGTTCAAAATTGTCATTTTCATCCTTATTACCATAACATAAGGTTTTGACAACTCTATACAGCAACATAAGCTATCTACAAAACTTATCCTAGGTAGGTAGGTGTACATAATATGAGCTCAGAAATTAGAAGGTCGCAATAATTTGCCTCAACTTTTAAATAGGTTAGTATTCAAGCAGAAATTCATTGAAAGTAATAAACTGTAAGTTATAATTATTTACAAAAACTAATAAACAACCATTGGCACTACTTGAATAAAAAGTTCATTAGTTGTACATTTCGGTGAAGGATTTGGTTCCAATGTTAATCGATCGTTGCATCAACTACTTATTTATTCACTATGTTATAATCTAATATAATTTGTATCATTGTATATACACGGCACATATTTTGTTAAATATAACAACACTATTCAAACGAAAAAATACGTCAGTGCTTTTAAATATTTACACAATACTTATGATAATAAAATAAGGTACTTCAAACCATTACATTATAAAACAGAGTTAGGTATGCACAAACATAAAAAAGAAAACAATTTTGTTTTGAACGAGCTCTAGTATTTTTTCTATGTAGTAAGTACCTACAATGAAACTTATCTCGCGAAATCCTCTACATTCCATTATCTAGTTCATCTAGACGTGAACGTAATTTCAAATGCAATATTCTAATTCCATTCAAAACAAAATTATCTTCCGAACATATTAGCTAAGTTCATTTTGCTAATTATTGTTGTAATAATTAAAATTTTCACTTCTATATTAGATCACTTTTCGCTTACTTTTCTGTACATGAGTACATCGTTTCAATCACGTGAATCATTGGTACGATCACAAGCCTCCGGAGCGCTTGCATACACACTCCCAATCCGGAATCTCCAAAGCTGACTACCAATTGGATTTGTCTAGTTTATTCTTACTAGGACGTTTAGTTCGCGTATTGTGCTAATGCTCGCTGCGTTATAAGTGTGCTAGTATGTCGATTTCTGAAGGTGGTTGTGTGTGTGTGTCATTGAGTGCGGGAGACCCGGATACCGTCACAATGACGGGCTGCGAATCTGTGTGTACTATAGTGACAAGATGTTCGTCTGGGTCTTTCTCTTGCTCGGGTTTGGGTAAAGCTTCAATGGTGTCTCCGTATTTTAGGTCTATTGGCGTGATGGTGGGCAGGTTGTCTGTGACGGAGACCGGGGGGTCTGCGCGGGGAGCACGGTATGAGGGTGGCCCACTGTACTCAGAGCCGCACCACGCAGCGCCCGTTGATCCTCTGCTGGGAATAGGAAAGTAATTGGTGAACAAAGAGTATGTAATAGTTTTTAATTAGAAGCTGCCTGGAAAAATGTTTAAGGAGTTTCCAATCATTTTTATAATTACTTATTAGTAGGCACCTACACACGTTTGGTTGAAACCCACTCGGAATAACCTGTGACAATTGTGTCACAGGTTATTCCGAGTTTTATTTATTGAAATAAAACTTTTCCTTATATTTTATTTCATCCTTAAAATCAAACGATACATTCCAAACATTGGATTGTTCATATCACTTGTTCTAAGAGTATTTTTGTTCCAATAATAAAATGTCACTTGAAGACGAAACAATCTGGTGATAGGTTTTAGATTGCGATTGTATTGGCTTTCGTACCTGACTAGACTGGCTGAGTTTGATCTGTAGGTCGGGGGAGGCGACACGGCGGGCGCACTTCTGTCCAGAAGAAGTAACCTGTAATCAAAAACAATGATGACTTTGAAATAATAAGTTTGTACAAGTATAGACAGCCTCATTTGTTTAGACGTGGTCGTTCACCATGCGTTGTTGGGATTTTGTATATCGAAATTCTCAGTAGCTCGTCTTATTAATAAAGAATTATTGGTCCTCAGTACACCTCTGATTAGGAGTTACAAGCCTGATGGTATGATATGTTAGGAAGCAGTTTTCCTGCCCTGACATTATCATTATCCTTCGTTTAACTTCTAATTGCCAAGCACTAGGAGAGAAGAAAAATATTTTTCCTCCATAAACAGTATAAAAAAGGACGAACACCTATTATAACAGCTGGCACAAAACCGTTTAAAAAAATTGTATTCAATCTTCGAAGTTCTTGGAATAAAAATACTTTTTACTGATTTTACCGCGTTATTTTCCGATATTCAAATATCCAATGTCAAATATTCGCGCAAGTGTCAGAAACTAGTATTCGAGATACTCGTTATTTTTATTCGATGAGAAAATAATGTCAGTACCTATTCTGTGTAATATCATCTTTGTTCTTTTCCTCTCGTCAAGTTTCTATTAGCAAAACTTTTGTTTTGACGGCAACCTATACTTACTGCGGACTTAATATTCCGAAATAATATCAACTTGGCGAAAGTTATAATTAGTTGTTATAAGTGTCTTATAATACATTTATGTACTATAATATGTTTTTGGAATATTGTTCCTTTAGTGTGGGAGTTCAAAAAGAATGCCAAGAATGAAACCTTTTGATTTATGGATCAAAATGTCTTTAAAATAGTCAGGTTTATTATTTTAAGCTCCATTCGGAGAAGGGTTTGCGTTTCCAGAGTGCTGTTTTAATAAGAAGGAGTTTCCATCACCATTATATTCTATAAATATTTTTGGGACCAGTTGACTTATTTGCAACAGCGTTCTTTTTAGCTCAAAGCTCCCAATTAATTGTAAGTATTGCAGGTGTCTCATATGGTCGCAGTTAGTCTCATTGAGTGCAAATTAAGCTCAGCTTGAGCAGTTCTTCAACTGGACGAAGAACTTTCATAATTATCTCCACATTTTCCATTATTTGCCAAAAGCCTGCTTGTTCGTCCATCGTCATTACTTTCTTTAAACATTTCCATCAATCATTCTGTCCTCCAGACGTGCGCAGAACAAGAATCACAAATAAGAACATTACACCAGATACCAGATTGTTGTACCAACAGAAGAAAAGAGCTACCAACCTAAATCTATATTCTTGCATTGATGCCTGACAGGTGACAGGTCTTAAAGCGCTGTTTGGACTGTCTTCGTTGTTTCTTCTACTTTGTCTTCTAGGACACCAAACCTCGTTACTAGGGTGAGACAACGGGAGATTAAAAGGGAGATACTTACACCTTACATTTTGCCTTTTATGAACTTGAGTGCATATAAGATTAGATCTTAGAGTATACCAACCTGAGTCTATATTCTTGCATTGATGCCTGGTAGGTGGGGGGTGGCGGCCTGTAGTGGAACTCTGGGTAGAGCATGGCTGCGTAGGGGTGATGCGGGCGTGCGTAGCTCGGGGGCAGTCGCGGCACGAGCCGCCGGCACGACGCGCGGCGCAGCCCTAGTAGCGCACAGGGGGCATCGCGCGCACCCAGGCGCCACGCTAGGCCCGCTGCCGTCACTAACACTACTCCTATACCTGGAAACAAAACAAACCTTGAACTAACTATAACAGTTCCAAGCCATGTAAACAAGATACAAGATCGTCATGAACTCGTTAATTTGTCGAATAATCGGCAATACGCAGTCTTGAGCAGGATATTAACCTTTACTGAGGTCAATCATCTCCCAGGATAATACGCTAATTTGGCAGCTCATAAAGAGTTTTATTGGCGTTCGTTGGGTCAATAACATAATCCTTACAACGTAGACTACGGAACTAGGATTTAGTTATTTGATTTTGGAATAACAGAAGAGCAATAACTGCTCTACATTAATTGCAATGACTAATGCTCTTAATTGCAGGGTTATCCCGTTGATAGAATCGCTTAAAAATACTATTTTGTATAGATTAGCATTAACAAATGTGGTTTTTAATACGAGTTTACCTTTTGACTATAACTATAATGTATTGTAGTAGAGATCACACTAGGTATGTGCAATAGGTAGGTACCTTCTCTTGGAATAACATCGCTATCAGTACCTACACATAAAGCCTCTACCTAACCTTTGATTTGAAATTTACAAATAATATCTGTTATAAAAGTTACTGCTGCTAGATATTTTCTAGTTAAGGAAACAGGTGTTGATTGTTCGAAGACTGAATCCTTGACATAATCTGATAACATTAAAACATTTTTACGGCATGTAGTTTATGTGGGAATTTCGAGTCAAATAATGCAAATGTAATCTTCAATGCGGAGACGCACTAAGATACACTAAGAGCCACTTGTACCAACTTCTTAAATATGTTTAAATTGTATTTAAACACAATTTTCTATCGTAATGTTGTGTTTAAATACAATTTAAACACAACATTAAACTAAACTTAAACTTTAATAAGTTGGTGCAAGTGGGCCTAAGAGATAATGCAACGTATGTTTTTTAAATCTCTATACATAAACGATAATAGCAAAGCCGAAGATAACTTGCGAGTCTAAATATATAATGTCAAAAATAATAAAATAGTAACACACGCCAGATGTCAACATGACAATGACATTATAGCCGTCAGAAATTAGCCACAGACAATAACAGCAACTGGCGCTTATTGAGCAACTGTTGTTAATTACTTTCGTGCTCATGATCACGAACAATATGTTCCGGTGTAATCCGTCGAGCTCCCGCCGACTTCGTAACTTTGACATAGTGTTACATTAATTTACAAATGAACAGTAACGCAATTTTCCAGAGAGATAATAAACAATAACAGTATTTAATAGCTTTATAAAAAGTCTGTATTTAATGTTTACTTACACCGAAGTATTAATTTTAATTTTTACAAAGTTAAAATTTAACAAAACGTTAGGAAATGATGATCAATCCTTAAAATTTATTACTTTATCGGATAAAACGTTTGTAAATAAATTCCATTCGCAATCATTTATTTTATTTTTAAGTCTAATGGAAATCCATTAGAGACTTTAAAAGAAAATTTAATTAAAAGATTGAGCAGAATGTCATTTGTTTAAACTTTAAAGTTTAAACTAATAGTTTTAGCCGAAGCCTATATTTTATTGATTTCACGAATTAAATCGTGATGTATAGGTAGATATTATAATTAATTAGCGTTGATCGTTAAGCGGCTTATGCTAAAACAGTGCAGATGCGTGAAGTTCACCGTTCGTGGTGAGTGACGCGTACAAATTAGCCCGTCCGCACAACAATAGATCGCTTGCCTGTAACAATATCATCTGTCCCTAACGCTAATGAAAATCCAATTAATTCCACTCTAAAACTCATTACAAGTTTAATTGAAAACTCCAGGGGCGATGTGAATGATGTAATGAGATTTTGGCCAGACTTGTTATTGTCATATGCATAGCGAATAACAAATGAGCCACCGCAGATTGTTTCACAGTTAATGACAGTCTGTTATGTTGGCCGTGTAAACCGTTGCGGGAAAATTTATGAATATTAGAACGTGGACATTAAATTTTATGCACATCTGCAGGCGAACGGATGTATCTCGCCTGCTTTCGTGCGGTCGGTTATTCATCGGACCGGATAATTTTAATCAGCTATGAAGAAAAAAATTCGCTTTAGCATGAAATGAGTCGCGAACGATTATGCGATCAAAGACTGATTATAAAGGTTTTCGTTCTACTGAGCGGATACAACGACGTAATTTTAAGTTTTAAGTTGCAATATGAGCTGACCTAAAATATCTACTGATATACCTCTCCATCCAGTTCAGTATCCAGTGAGGCAGACATTATTTTTAGTTACTTAATTTGTCGTCTCAAAAGTATTGCGATCGGATTGCTATTTCACCACCTCTCGCTAGAGGTTTGCCGGGGATATTACGCTTCCAAGATACTATGTTCTTGTCATAGTTCTTGGAGTTCCGTCAGTCAGTAACAGTTGTGGATGTAATCTATGTGTGACATGACAATGTTGTCTCCAAATATCTTCAAAAATGTATTTCTAATGTATGCTTACCTATCATGAGTAGTAGTAATGTGAGGGGGGCTCGTGGGTGTGGCCTGAGGGCGCCGAGCACAGCTCCAGCGGCCACCAGACATGCTCCCACCACTCCAAGGAACAGCACACACAGCCGGAGCGGTGGCCGGCCGCAGCATGACTTGGGAGCGTTTCCTTCGCCTTCAGAACATGCATAGGCCGCCCCTCTGCCTGATCTGAAAATAAAAAAAGAAGTTAATAACGTAGACTCATTGTTGGTATTTGTAGGTGTAAATGTGACTGGATTCCATTTTTATTCAGGGATAATTATAAGCCAGATGTTTGAAACTCCAAATCTTGAAGATCCAATCGCAGAAAAGTACCGATTTACTGCCGTACTTCTAGAATTAATTTTCATATTAGCAGTCTGACGGCTGCGTAGGCAGCAAGACGGTATTTCTGTTCGATAGTCGACGATACAACAACATTACCCACCACTCTACGGGTATTAAATAATACTGGATAGTCACTCCAACCATTCTAGGGTTTCATTTAAGCTGGAAGCGAGGCAATTTCATTGTAATGATGACTTCATCACGCGAAGCCCCATCCTTGTCGGGGCATATAAACATTTTACAACAAAACCGCCCATTTATATTTTATGTACCGCAAAAAGTCACATTAAATAGCACTGTGCATACTTAGACCCTTTTTTATAAGCTGTTCGTTTATTTCAGCTGAAAGGTTACAAAATCAGAGCAGCTGAGGCATAATTCTTATAAAAAAATGTTTTAACATGGGTAGGGGTTGCCATAAAAAATAATTACAGAGTAACTTGGTTTTTCGTAATGGAAGCACAGTGAGGTGACTTTTAATCTTTCTAAAATTTTAAATTTAACTATGCTGTTAAAATAACGTTCAAATAAAGTGGAAAACATTTGCTGGAAAAATACATCTTGCGTTTTTATGACACCGCTAGCGTGAATTTTAAGGGACTGAATTACCGATAAAATTTAGACACGAATAATTTATCGTGCAATATAATTTCGAATACTGATTAGTTTATAATTATAAACTAATTAATTTTTTAGTTTATAAATAACTTCCTTATAAACTCGAATTAACCTATAAAAAACATAAATGTGAAAATGGAAGCCAAGTTCAATGTTAAGAATAGTCGTCGTTGTCGACTTCGCTGACAAAAGAATTGAGGAATATGGGCGTCAAGTCCTCATTTAAGTAGTTTCGAGATGTGAAGCGTTCAAAATTAGCTCGAAATTGTTCACGTACCTAATATTACACACGGCTGCTGCATCGCCAGTTCCTTTTTCTTTGAACTTGGCTGGAAACGCTGCCGCGTGTCTAGATGATGTTCTACTTAAAGTTATTCTATTTATCTTTTCATCAATAGCTCAAAAATGTATTATTATAGGTACCCAGCAACTTAAAGACACACTACGACTGTTAAAGCAAAAATCTGTTTTCTAAATTTTTATATGTTTCACCATTGGACCTTCATGTAGGTACTCATATTTCTGTACCCTAGAACTTAAGTAAGGTCAGACAAAAGGACGAGTAGTTGAGTATCGTTCTAGCGTACTCACAAGGTACATAATAATATCGCCACGCCTGTATTCTCCAAAGGGTTATTTACAAACTGAAATTTTCATAGAAAAACTCAATAGGCGACACTCGAAGTAAGCCCTGATTTAGTGTTATAAATTCAGTTATATTTTCAATAGCACTCTTTGTAAACTACATACATACATACACTACGCCTTTTCCCATAGGGGTAGGCAGACACTGCAGAACGCCACTTGCTACTCTTGTTTAAATTGATTTTAATTATGAAATTTAATCAGACACTTATGAAAATGTAAAATTTCATTGAAAAAGTAAGGAATTAACGCCGCACCGCTTGCAATACTTTTTTTAACGAAGATACCATTATGGATTCGGAGTATAATTAAAATAATGAGTGTTTGATTTCAACCAATTTTAATCGTGAAAACTCGGTAACGAAACAATAGTTAATTGCTTACCAGAATCCATTTTATATATTTAGTACTAGCTGTTGTCAGCGGTTTCACTCGCCACCGGACTATATTTGGCAACTTTTTCTAAGAACCAATCTATGTTTTTGCCAAAATTCATCAAAATGAGTTCAGCGGCGAGGCGTAAAGATATAAAAAATACTTATGGGTACGTACAGCTTGGTAGTAAAAAAATTTTACATGTGTTAATATACGTAAGACGTCAATTTTTTTTACAGGTGTACTATTACTACTAGGTATTGTTTTGGCTGTTCTTACCTATAAAGACGCCTCTACAGAAATTTACAATTTTGTTTTATAGTAGGAATACCTACCTACCTACGAACTTTCGAATCTATTAAAAATATTTATCGCAGGATTACTAAAATCTTCATCATCAGAAGGTCGCGGGTATGATTTTAATTTTTCATAAACGCCTTGTTTAGGTACGCGTTCCAAGTCACTACAAAAACATTTTGGGAATAAAGAAAACTTATTAGCTTCTTAATTCATTCAATAAAAAAAAAACAGGCGAGATTAAACGCAAACAAACCGAGGGTAACTTACTTATACAGTGATATTGTTCGCTTGGCTAGCACGAAGCTTGCTCCACAGCGGCTTCTAAACAACCCTATTATTGCTCATTCAACGTTTGTGCAGCCTTTATCTTCTAGTTAACGCAGAAACGAGACGTAGAGGTATACCCTACCGTTCATATTACCTATAGTGTTGTGCAAGTGGTTTCGGCGTTGTACCAAATACTGGAACATTTCGGCCGAAAACTCTATAAAATATTATACGTAATCTGTTATCCATGAAAACGGGACACCTGCTAAAATATGACGAGAATACAAATCTTTATTAGCATGTATAAGTAGCATCAGTTAGTATGTAGTTATGTATTTTAGTTATCTCTAAAACATACAACATAGGTATTTTCAAAACTCCTGTAACTTTTAACCTAACCTAATCCGTTTTCGTATATTCGTTTTCTCTGCGGAATAAGGGTAAATAATTATAGCTTTAAAACAAAACTAACGTCTGATTTATAACGACAATTAATTAATTAACATATTTTTCAGGAAATGATCGATTTAAGTTATGTACCACAAAAATTTATTGCAGATCTTTTCACTACAAGTCACTACTGGACACACACTACTACTAAATATGCCACCGCTCAGTCTAACTGCCACCCAACGTGGTACCACATAATTTCCCCTGGGTAGACCCGCTGTTTGGTTTTCCTCATTAGCTGGTTACATCACTACACTGTGCGGATTGTCACGGATGTGGTAACTGGCTCGCGTAGCTTTGCATTATGCATGCGGTAACAGTCCGTGTTCCCACATGATATGAGGCTTATGGCCTCTAAACCACTATTAAACCAGTGACGACTCACTATCTAGGTCCCTTCACTGAAAGATCATTTAATTGCTTAAAGATTAATTTATCCCAAGTAGTAGTATTTAGTACTTTCGGGAATCTTATTATACACAGTTTAGAAGAGCCGACATTTCACCTGTTTTTTTAAGTCCCACGGTAATAAGGGTAAGATTACTTAATTATTAAGTAGTTTTCGGGTTGCTACTGGGAATTTCGTAATATAAAATCCCAATGCATCGTTCAAATTCAGAATAAAACCTAGAAATCATGCATTACACCAGCTAAATTTTGTCTTACTTTCTACTTAAATACCACATTTGTGAGATAGTGGTCCAACGCCTATCAAAATAACAAGTATTTACAAAAAAATAATGTACTTATGTTCATTAATAATGTAATAATGTACTTCGTCCCCTTCCATTGAACATGTTGGCGGACGAAACAGGGCAGTTAGGTATGTAAATGCACAAGCATACGAGTAAGTACCCTAAATGCGGGCTCTTCACCAATTAGGCCTAGGCTGAACACGGTCCTTTATACGCTAATGGACTTTTCATGTTTTCTGACATTTTTCCACACCACTCAATCCTTTTTCTTTTTTCAAAACGCACCGAGTGCATTCGTCATCACAAATTAAGGACTCCACGACATTCGTGCTCGAATGCCAAAGCGGCTACTTAATTTGCTTATGGTAATACTTTCAAATGTATGTCTATCTATACATTACGACGTCGGACGTCGCATCAATTCTAAATCCATCTTTTGTGCGTACACTCATATTAACGACCGTCATTGAGAGCGATCACAGCTGAATGCACACGAGTTTGTCGACCCCACGTCGTCTGACCCCTAAAGGAAGAGGGTTCTTATAATGTTAATAGCTAATAGCGACGAACATACAGATAAACGTACACTTTTATCTCTGTCACGCTTCACAATCCAGCCTTTGAACCTATTCACATATATTATTCGTGACTTATTGATCCCAGACTATTCTATTTCTATTAAACAAAAAGAATCAAGGTAAACAGTAGCCCTCGAAAGTCGGCATTAGTATTCGGACGGCGTGATTTGACTTACTTAAGAATGGAAAGCCGAGCTGTCTAAGGCACAACATTTTATCTTTTCCATGGCAGTGGTCCTAATAGAACTGTATCTCAAGTGTAAAAGCAATAAGACAAGCTTTCATTGGTTAAATTTCGTATAAAGCAAGCGGTGCGATAGTTGTTGGAAGGGACGGACATTTTGATAAATTACTATTGGTACAATAACATTCATTCCGTGGCCCGCTTGGTTCTCTTCTGTTTTTTAATTTGACTAGTCATCGCCGACCTCGGCGCTGAGTTCGATGAAAAACACGTTTTCCATTTCTACTTCACTGGAGACCTTTCAAAGCATCCGAGTTTTTGTATTATAAAAGCTCTTGGATGTATTATAATAAATTATGGTATATTTCAGGCTCATTTTACTATCGGCCTCGTTTATCCGCTCGATAGCATCGCAGTAGTGGGATGAAATGAAAAAGTTCGCGTGCCGGATGAGATAGGTTGTAACAGGGCAATACAATAAAGTGCATCGAATGACGCCATGTGTGCCGGAGATCGGCTCGATAAGCGGGGAAGAGATGACTCACTAGTTTATGTGCACTGTAATAACCCTCGCCACGCGATACGGGAACATTCGTTGTAGTATTGTAATTGTGCAGTTTTACAACCTTTTAGTTTGCCGGAAAATATGCATTTACAGTTTCAAAATATGCATTATATCGAGTGTAGGCAAGCCGGGTTTCATTGCCGTAGTTCATATTCTTTTCCATTATTAAAGGACGAATGGCTCATAAAATCAACGAGTTATGGACATTATATTCTCACGATTCCAACATTACGTCAGATTACGCAGTAGCTGTAAGGACAACGTTGATTAACATTGTCTTGTACTTAAGCCACATTAGGCCTCCAACACTTACCTACTGCCATAATTCCACCGGCAGACATGGCGTTGAGTGTGTTATGCGCATATTAACCCGCATCTCGTCTCGAGTGGTGTGCTTCGGAGCGCGAAATTTATGTCGTTAATAAGGGCTAGGAGGGTTAATTAGCTGATTTATGTTGCCCATATTGCGGTGCGCACTCTGGATTATGACCCTCTGGCATTGACAGTTTAATAGCCTCTCCATATAACACGGCTATGAGTCGTCACGGAGAGCAATTACGATGAACAAAGATTCGCCAGTGACGCGTGACGAACTGGGATAGATTTGAAGAGATTTCTTGATTTTAAGAGGGCATTGGCAAAAACAGTGTTGGTTTTTGGTCTAACTACTAGATATCGTCTTTTGCTGTAGGCGAATTAAGCAAGACGAATTGTAGAGAAACGGTGAAGATTGGTGATGACTAGTGTCTCGGATAGGAGCTTTGTGCAATTAACTTGTTAGTAAAACATGCGTGTCATTTATAAAATTACTCATAGGTACCTTTTCACTACAATTTTAGTAAAGCAAATAACGATTCCAATGATAAAAAAACATATTTTATCCACTCTTGTAAATAATTGCCTTGCAATGTACAACCAAATAAAAAAATAAAACAAAATATTTTTTTAAATTTAAAAATAGCTTGTCGCTTTGGCGTAGACTATATAACGCGCAATACTATGTAAAAGCGGCCTTTAGAACGCTAATAATTTTAAATACAAAAATATAGTAGGTGCACATTGCGTAAGAAAGAGCAAATTCCAATGCAGGGACAACTTGCAGTGTTTCGTGACGGCACGCGCGACTTCAAGCATGTAGGTACCTACACACCACAATATGATCGCCTCGCGTGTCATAAAAATGGCAATTTTGTGAATAAACAACCGGAGCCCCTCGGCACAGCCAGACGGGCAGGACCACGCTCCATCAACCTTAAAACGTTTGATACCTAATCATCGCTGGCGTAGAATATGCTGGAAATGACACGGTGATTTGACAAAGACAAAAATAGACGAGAGTTTTCTAAGAAAAAGTCAACAAAAGTTTCTTCCATGGCTGTCATGTTACAAAAAAGTAAGAAAAGTAAGGAATAAGATTTGGATTGATGCAAGCCCGAAAAAAAACTCAGGTAAGTAAGATCTCAAAGATTATTTACATATTATTATGGTTCTTGGCACGTGCCTCTAATGAAAATGGTGCTCTCGTGAAAAATCTCTCATCTCATCTAGGTGTAGGTACCTATACAGAAAACTAACGATAGAAGTAGGCAGGTACTTGTTAGACTTTAGGTCCTTATGTCTATGAGATTATCATCGATTTTGCCTTACACCCTTACCTGTGTCACTTAAAAAATCCTTTGACAAAAACTTTGAAGTGTTATTTGCATTGCTTTTTTGGTCCCTCTAGCATAGCAGCCGCGCTCTGGACCACTAGGCTAATGAGGCGCGACTCTATTAGGTACTACAATTCTATAGATTAAATACGCTTAACACTATGTTAGTAATTCCTAATAGGTATCTCTTCTGGCGACTGTATAATCATGGTGACCATAAGTGCAAGCCTCACGGTCGGTCGGCTATCGCGACGTCTGTCATTCCCGCCCCACATCCTGCGGGTGCGGCGTGCCCCTCGGAGCGTGCACCTAGCTCAAACATATCGCACCCAGCCGCTGGCGATTTGACATTTGATTCCACGTCGATATTGCAACACTTCGGTACTTATATATGGGCTTTAGGGCAAATACAAGTATCTACATATTTGGTGTAGCACAAACATACCTACTATGTGAATTTTATGATCAATATTAGGTGTTTGCTACCTGGAATTTACGTTAAAAGTCATAATTATTTTGTATAATTGCTTTGTTATATACTATACTACTACTAATGTTATCAAAATAATGGACGTAAAAATTCGTGAGCCTTTTTAAAAGGACAGGATTATTAAAAAAGAACAAAAGTTTTATTCATGAAAAAGTACTTTAATTTTTATCAAAAACTAGCTTCTGCCCGCGGCTTCGCCCCCGTGGAATAAAAAGTATCGGGAACGGGATAAAAAGTATCCTATGTCCGTTTCCTGGTTCTGGTGCTACCTCTCCACCAATTTTCAGCCAAATCGATTCAGCCGTTCTTGAGTTATAAATGAAGTAACTAACACGACTTTCTTTTATATATATAGATTTGAAATTCAATTTCAGTTGAATAGTAAAATGATCGAGAACCAATAAAAAACATGAAAAAGCTTCTCTAAACCACTTTTCAACACCGATAAAAATCAAACAAGCTTGTGTAACGCACACAAACGTAACCAATCTACACGTATTCACTCACCTATAGCGTTTCACTTAGTTTACTCACACAAAGCAAATACCAACAACAAAGTAGGCATCGATTTACCGATTACACGTGTACCGGGCCCTGGGTTCCATGCATCGCATCGCCGATGATATTGAATAGAAATACGGAGAATGGTCCCTTTGTGAATACCTACCACACCGGTGGAGATAGGGTACTCTACTCCAGTATCTCGGATTCTCGACCGATGGGTTATACTGTCTGGCTATAGTTATGGTAAACTGGATGGAATAGACTGTCTTCTCAAAAATCGATTTGGTCACGCTTTTAAAAGAATGCTGCAGATGGCAGCAATATGTCCTGAATGCTTAAAGCATCGTCGGTTATAATCATAGACATCGCAACACAATGCAGGCAAGAGCAAACTAAAAAAAACAACGGTGTAAAACTAACAATGCGCTATCCACGTTTGCACAGTGTTACAGATCCAATAAACGTTTATTTCAAAATTGGCTTGGTTACGCATAAAAATCAAATATTTCTAAATCGCTGTAGAATGAAAATGAGGCGGAGCTTTTATGAGGCTTTCGCTTCATTGACGCCAATATTAATGAGAAAAGTGCTTAATATTTTAATAGCATGAAGCGCTTCATATTTTATAGAAAACGATCGCGCTTTATAACTGACTAATTAAACTCGAGGGGATATTAAGTGTAGGTTGTAAAGCTGCGCGATGAGCATTCAAAGACCGTACCATCGAATCGCAAATATACGCACGCGTGATATCATTATCGCATATTAAGGAAGATTATATTCTATCTATATATAATTCTGTAGAAAAGCCGTCTCTGAAATTGGAAAATAAATATGTAGAAAAAGTAAGTGGACGAGTCTAATTGAACAATACTGAAGCCTAATATAATGTATTTTAATTGATATCTGTCTATATGTCCGCTTTAGTTTACAGAATTCTATGAAATCTGGTAGATTATTTTTACTCGTCAATATTTAGGGTACTATTATTTTATTGTTGTAACCCTAGGTAGGTAGGTATAGTACTACGTCAGCGAAGCCGCTTGGTAGAAGCTAGGTGTACCAATGATAATAATTTGGAATCGAGAAGAGTTCGGATATATAATTTTGTATTGCTCGCGTACACCCGCTTTCCAATAGACTTTTTGTCACAAAAAGTAACCTGTCTTTTTCTAATGTGTAATAATATATCTTAGCAAAATTTATGAAAAATAATTTAACACATAACACCATTTAACAATTACAACAATAACATTTAACAATAATTTAATTTAGGGGTGAAACCCAAACAAACAAGCAGATAGAGTTACTACCTCATTTATAATAGTATGGATTAGATAGGTAGGGACCTAATAATGATAATTATGTTAAAAAATTAAAAATAACCGTTAAGCCTATTTACATAGGTACATAGCGCATACTAAGAGAATGAATTAGTAATCCAAATTTTTAAATATTTGCTTATTTATTTATTATTCACTGAAATGGTGAAGGAAGATATCTTGAGCAAACCTGCATACCTGAGATTCTGGACTCGCATTAGGCCAGCGTGACGGAGTATATTTATAATCCTTGACAGAATCGTGTTTAGCAGTGTGACAGTAAATATTGAGATGGACAATAGTAGAGACCGCCTCTACCTATTTCTTTCGCAGAATACCAAGCGTGGTGGTTATGTATTTCTAATATATATTACCGAAATAATACTTACATATCATGTTAGAAGATGTAAACATAATTCAAACATTATTCACAAAAAATTGCCTTATAATCTCCACTTTCGCCAATATTCGTCAAGTCACGGTATACATCAAGCCTCTTGTATATGAGAATCTTTAACAAATAAAAATACTAGTTCCCACAGTCTTTGGTAAGTGAATAGAGCAAGGCAAATATCTTGAGCAGAAGAAGAAAAGAGATGGCTACATCAATCATGTGCGATATTGTTCAATTTACAGTACCCCAAGAACAGCACGCGTCTGAAGTTATCTGCAAGTGGTTTTTCATTAAAACTCGGTGTAAATATAGTTGGGGTCGTAAATGTATCGCATTCGTGATTATTGTCCTTACTGATTGCGATATTTTAAGGACACTTCATTTAGTTTTTTTTATGGGATGGGGTGGAGAACGACTACACGGATCACCTGATATTATGCGATTACCGTCGCGCATAGACACCCGCAACACCAGAGAAGACGCAAGTGCGTTGCCCGCCTTTTAAAAGGGTTTGGGCCACCGGTATCTCTCACTCGGCGAAACACAAAGTAAATTCCCCCATGGCTCTCCACGTCAATTTCAATTTTTTGATCTGCGCGGCTGTTCACAATGGCTCACTTCAGAGTTCAGACGCGCGCTTATTTCGGCGACCGTACCATATTTGCTGCTCACTATACATGGTAGTAATAGGAAAAGGTAGCTTTTTCTTCTAGTTGTTATTGTGTGGGAGTACGAGGAAGAGGAAGCTAGTAGGATCACGATTCGGACGATACGTTCACACGCATGTTCGCACTATTAGCAACGAGTCATTTGTGTCGTTCGCCTCTAGATGTAAACGCACCTTAATTGTTGCAGTGATTTCCTATGTTAAGGCTCAAATACACATTCTCCATTCGCTACTGCTATTTTTTATCAGTGATGTGTTGAAGTTTGATTCGATTCAATGATAATACCTGGTATTGTTCACACAAAAAAGTTTTTGAACAGTTTAATATACGTAGGAAATACAGATGTAGATAAATCTGTTTAAAATTCTGCTATTAAGGTATATACCTATAGAGTTAATTAATATACTGGGATTAAAAGCTTTCTAACGTAATTGTACGTACAACATTTTGTTCAATACAAACCAACATATTATAGTTAATGAAAATAACAGCTCTATCGAATCGTACCTACCTACCTAACGCCAAGCAATGACCACTGCGACTAATTCTCGATCAATACCGCTCCGTTTAGCATTCACAGTAATTTACTCATAACTTTATACCATTGTGGTTAGTGACAACTCATATTTCTTAGAAAATGCGACAGTTTCAGACGTCTATGCCAATGTTACGTGGAAATCCCGTTGAAATAAATTGAGGCCACGATAAGCGCTCCCTTTGACGAGCCTTGTACGGATTAGGTTGTGAAAAATGATAGCTTAGGTACACAATGACGGGTACAATGCGAACATTTTGTTATGGTAGGACAAAATAACAGGTTGGTAAAAGATGCTCAATCAATGGGTACCTAGGAGATCACGTAAAGCCCGGTTGCCATAGGAACACAATCATAATAATATGACAATCGTTAGTGGTAGTTAGAAACCCAAAACCGTGGTAACCAACTGGTTTCTGACACTTACGCGAATATTAGACTATTACTAAATAAAACTATTTTTTACGGATTTTATCGTTTACCGTCGTGTACCCGTGACCATGGATGCTGTAAAGGATCCAAAACGTCGGGAATTAAATAAACATTAAATAAACAATTAATACAACGCGATAAAATCCGTAAAAAATAGTTTTATTTCACCGTGGTAACCAATTTAATCTTAGAATATCGGTATTGCCCAGAAATTGGATTGATGATGTCTGATGGCAGTCGCTTTCTGTAAAATACTGATATTCACTTGCATTAGGTGAAAAACAAATAGATTAAAAATGGTTACGTCTACGATAATTTTCTTTTTTCCAAGATTATAGAGCAGTGTGTTCCATTATCACCCTTTCAGATGGGTATACCCTTGTCTAGTAACTAACATACGTCAGAAAAAAGCAAAACGTAGCAGTTGGAGTGTCACGAATTAATAACAAAAGATATATATTTACGCGCCGGTGTGAGTATTGCAACCTTTTTTGCGTATTGCGTCGGGTCGAACCCTAAATAAAAATACAAAGCCAGGCTAAATCACGAGCCGGCGTATGCCTATTTGGCCAAATCCACCCAAAACCGTGGGTGGATGTGTGCTGGTGTGACACATGTCAAAATACGCAATTTAGAGCTCTTTTCACAGTGTTTACTGTTTTAATAAAGTAGCAGCTTGAATTAAAATACATATTTCGCGTTTCAGTAGTTTTATGTTGGGATATACTGCATTAGACTTTCGTCATATGAAAACAATGGGTAGCTACTATTCCACATTGGGGATTCATTGTTTTTAATTTTATTATTAAAATGGACGTTAACGGGAAAACTATTTAGTATTTAAATACACGCCTTTCTCCCACAGGGGTAGGCAGAAACTTATTTCTTTTTTTTAGGTTATTTATTATAGTTTTTTTGCTTCTTCCACATTGATACATCCTCTCATTTAATATTTTTTATTACTATATCTATATAACGTGTCAAATACTGCGGAATGAGCAAGATTTTATATTTAGGCCCAATTTATGTTTAAATCACATTTAAACACAATTTTTAGGCGGCGGCGGTGGCTATTTGTCTATTTAAATGCACCCATTATACCCATTTAACAGTACTATAACGACATATATAGCTGTATTTTGAAATAGCCACTCTATCTAAGCATTTTCAAAAGGCGATCAGTTGACAACATGACGCCCTGACAGCTTAACTATTACCTACAGCTTCAAAAATCCATATTGGATATGTTTAACAGGGAATAAAACACCCTGTTTAAAGTTTCGCAGGCAACAATACCGTCTCCCCATCTTTCTCAACCCGAACATACGTAACAACTTGAGTAAAATATCTTGTAAACATAGTAGATAAATGTAGGTAGCACATCTGTTTCGTCTCCTCTTGTGACTTTGGGTTCTCGCACAATTAGTCACCGGATGTTTACAGACATGATTGTTTAATGTTTACTTCTGTAGTTGTTAGTCTTTCTGTCAAAAAACTAGGTTAGCTCCATTTGTCTGATCTACCGAAGAACTGAATGGATGTAATCGAACATAACATACCATCATGCCTATATACCTCGAAAGGTTAGGCACAGGCGTACTAATGCAAACCGTGTACATTTAGGTTCCATGTAATAAGGAGCGAGCCTATTGGCATTACCCGAGCACAAATCCCAAATTGTGAGCTACTACTGAGCCCAGGATCTCTAGCGTAGCAGTCGTGCTCAGCACCACTAGGCTAACGAGGCAGTTTGCTGTCGAGTTAGTTGTAATCGAAAATTTACATTTAATTGCCGTTTACTCGACAAATCATCACGTTATCTTTACCGTTATGATAAGGCTGACATAATTAACTGTGTTAACTGTATTAATTTTATGGCTCTAACTAAAACAAAGATTAAGTCACGTAATGACCATACTAATATTGTAACAATTAAAGGCTGTTTGCTGTGTATTATTTCACACGCAATGGTCAATAGGGTTATACGATCATGGCAACCTTCTCAATTGCCTACCAACGACACCCACATGAATAAGTAAGTTCTCATTTCTGTACCCTGTTCTGTTAAATAACAATCACAGGGAATGTATTCTACATAATTACTGGCATTTCGGCATGCATAATTACTAATTCCTGTCGCATAATGCAATGAAATTGATCCCATCAAACTGATAGTAAGTAACTTAATGCAGTTGCATTGACTGTCAGCGCTGATTGGACGATATTCAAATTAGCTTAACCGAGGTCATTAACTCAATTATTGATAAATATTTACGTAAATTGAAAATTTTGTCGGTAAACACGTAGTACTGTATTTATTGGCAATAACAACAGTGGAGGTATCCTCTTACGGAAATAAATAACCTATCACTGGATTAATTTCGCTACTGGAGATTGAAATTTTACTTAAGATCCATAGAAGTAATCTCAAATTTCGATCCCTAGTAAGGAAAATAATCCAGAGATAGGTTATTTATTTCGGACGATAGAGACGTAGAGAGGATATCTTGCATTATTTTTCTACAAAGATCTACATAAATATGAGAGTATGGACTCGATCGATATTACCCAGAAATTTGGTTAGAAGCCGGCTCCAACAATGTGGATGGGACTATAAGCAGCAGCTGACCCGATAGCGAGGTCTGAAGCCAAAGTCCAAGTCCCGCTTTAAGGCTTCTGAGTTTAAGGCACACATTAGAGAAGCCTACGCCCAGCAGTGATCTGATATAGGCTCATAACGGTGATGATAATGACCCTTGTTTTTTCAAACAAGGCTAATTTTCTGCAAACGAGCAGAGGGATCGCCTGATGATGAGCGAAAAGGCCTTTCAAAAGGGTTTAGGCCTCCGGTATCCTCACTCACTCGGCGAAACATAACATTCCTATGTGTTGTTTCACGCCGGTTTTCTGTAAGACCGTAGTATCACTCTGGTCGAGCCGGCCCATTCGTGCCCAAGCATGGCTCTCGCACGGTAAAACTTGTGATCTCCAGCAATCGACCAACATCAGTAGTAAATCGTATCGGATATTCAGAACTGATTATGTATTCGTACCGATTTCCATAGGAAGTGTGTATTTGTGTAACCCATTTGTATGTCTTACGGGAAATATTCGATATTCATGCGAATATTTGTTTTCTGCTCAATCTACCATACCGATATCACTGGGGATACACTCAACAAATTTACCCAATCTATACAGACCTATCTTATGTTTTGATAAGAAGAACTCATAAAGTAAAGAAACTACTACCGGTATTTGAATTCGAATAAGTTTCGATGATTGGCCGCATATCAACTAGTGCCGAATTAACTATCAGTTTTTAGACTCTAAAGACAATAACAATAATATCTCCTGAGGTTAGTAGACGATGATTTACAGAGTTACTTTTTAAAACAAGTAAAATAAAAAGCGAAGGAAACACGACGTACATACACGATGTCAATAAATATCTTATAGTAAAATTGTCTACCCATATCATTTTGCTAACATTTTATTAAGGTATCGGGTACGATCGAGTGGCTCAGGTAGAATCTTTTATATTAGCTGTCTTTGTGGGCGTAGATGACACGAAAAAAGGGCCGAGTCTACCTACGATGCCTTTCAAATGGAACCCGAGGGTTGCGCTCTATTGGGATCCTTTAGGGACGCGTTCGGCCCCGTGGCTGGTTTTTGTACAAATTTACAAGCATAACACAGCTGTTGAATGAACAGAACCAGATGTGTCTAAGATTTATTTTGTTCACAGAATCAAGGTCTAGTTTTGTCACAGATTCTTTATCTCTGTGTAAATACTTTGTGAAATGAGATAAAACTTTCTACGCATAACGTCTATAATGTTCTCGAAAGCTATAAGTGCGCTCAACTTTTAATGTTTTCCTATGTATTCTCATCCGTGAAGGAAAGCAAACAAAGAATCCTTATGAATAATGATAATAGGGAATGTAATCGATACTCAAGGCGTATATAAACAGATCGTTGGTATAAAAGAAGGAAAAGAAACGTTTTATAGGTAGTTAAAAGTAAGTAAATTACGTTTCGATCGAGCAGTTCGTATAACTGTCGGCAAATTGACGGACCCTCGTCCTCGATCTAATACGGGCTGAGTTGAAACAGTACTGAATGCCGACCGCTCAGACACGTTTGATTGAGATGCTGGGTGCACACCGATCGTTCATGACATCGGAGTTCTAAAAACGTACACATACATTTTATGTAGCATATGAAAACTTGGCAAGGAAATAAGTGTTTACAGTATCTTTATACGTCCTAGTCACGTTAGTTATGGAGTCTACCTTTCTGTTTTTTTTTTTTTGAATTCGCTATGCTAAAATCTTAAAGTTATTTTAGTGAAGGAAAAATTCTATTTGCGGCCAGGATTCGAACCTGCGTCTTCTGGTTAGATACACGCAGACGGTATGACCACGACACCGTGAGTCCCATCCGCCATGTCGAAATTGGAAGATGTAAAATAAATAAATAGTGAAGATTAGAACTAGTTCAGTACGGATGTCAGAAACTTCATTTAAAACCAAAATGGAGACTGGTATCAATAAAAATGTATATCTTTGAACAAACTAAAAATTAAAACATAATAAAGTCACCATTGAGATCATCGGCTTTACAAAAACAATCGTATGCTGAATCGGATTAATCTAAATATTATCAAACAGATCTGATAACATTTATTAAAATATGCTACGTCACAACGTCCCTAATTTTCGTACAGCGAATTCAGACATTGTCCCTAAATTGTAGGTGTCTATTTAAAGTGCTTTGGCAGAATCAACACTGTCGGGTGTCGCCGAGCCATCCGGATATTCGCGGCTCTCAATTCAATTTGGCATAACGCTTCGGGGTGATGAAAAATTTCCCTTCCAAATTATGAATTTGATACCTTCGTCACGCACTTCATCAATTTAATTACGACTAGGAATTTGTTTGCGACTTATTAAATTCGCCGCCTCGTTTCTCCGTAATAATAAAAAGTTTTAAGAGAATTAGAGCGTTCTGCAAATTACAATATTTACTTTGTACTGTTTAAGGTAATTATCTATCTATACTCTATACTAATACTAATATTTATAAAGCTGAAGAGTTTGTTTGTTTGTTTGCTTGAACGCGCTAATCTCAGGAACTACTGGTCCGATTTGAAAAATTCTTTCAGTGTTCGATAGCCCATTTATTGAGGAAGGCTATAGGCTATATATCATCACACTACGCGGACGAAATCGCGGGCAGAAGCTAGTATTCTATAAACTTAAGAATAATTTAATACTATGTTAATTTAGTAAAGAAAATCACCTCTTCTTTTATGCCATCGTCCAACTAATTCAATAAATGATCCAAGATCACTGGTTGAGGGATTTAAAACAAAAGTAAAATATGAACGCATTTCAAAATCGATCTCTTATTAACAAGCAACAACATCAAGCAAAATGATGTATTAAAAATATATGAAGCGTCGGTAGCCTAATGGCTAGGGCGTCGGACTTGCGATCATGTGGTTGCCGGTTCGAACCCCACCCATTGCACTACCGACGTGAACCCACTCGTAACACAAGCAATCTAGCTTAGCACGAGGGGTTAACAAGAATACTAGTAATGTGCGACCCGCATTGCTAGTAAGCTTTTTAAAAAAAAAAGAAAAAAGATAAAACTTTATTTCGTACTCAAAGCAATAGGATCAATGTTTACAAGTAGATCAATTTGTTATTTCAACAAGAAGAAAGTGACACAAGGCATGAATATAAATTGGCAATTGAATTAATTTATTTAAAAACAATTAATACAGCAGGCTACGAGGTGGCCTCGATTTGTGTTGTAGTGGGAGGTCATTGTTCACGTTTGTGTTCCTAGTACCGCAATGAGGAAAACGAACGGAGACGGCGAGCGTTGAGCAAAACGATATCAGGAGCCTGAGGGATTATCGGTATGCTATTAATCATCCCGCTAGGTACTGACGCTTTGCACCGGCACTAGACGGGCGTCGAGTCTGTAATCCTACCGATACTGGAGATTATAGCTAGCTGTGTCGTTATAGCTCAAGCTGAAACCGCCACAATACTCCAGAGGCTGCCTTCTTTGCCAAATTGAAAAATCTTACTTATGTTGTTTTTGTCCAAGGACGGAGATGTTGGGGACTGTGTTTGTTTTTATGTTGTTTGTTTCATTCCGTGTCGGTTTATCATCATCCATCATTTTATTTACTTTTCAGTGTCATACTTGCTCTCCGTACTATACTTGTCTTTTAATGTCAATTTTTTTTCTGTGAGGTAAGCTATTTGTTTTTTTAGGTTTTTGTGTTAATTACTAACGAATTCCGTTATGTAATATTTGCTTGGGGAAGTGTTTTACTATAGTTTTGTAGACTCTGTTAGGCTATAGAAAATTTTTATCACATCGTTCCTTGCCAGACAGAAAAAAAAACAATGTTTTATGTGATACGTCATCACGTTTAGGTCACAATAAAATTATTAATGGACATAAACACTTGGTCATTAAGCAGCACATTAGGTTGTGGAGCGGCATTGTTTTGGGCAACAAAACAAAGCTCATATAAAAGTGAGCGGCCATTAGTCGGTTTTAACGAGGCGGGACGCGTCTAGAGCTCCATTAGGAAACCAGCTTAGATTTAGAACATTAAAGTAGAACCACCCGTAATTCGAGATTAATGACGGAGTATTTCTGAGAGGGAAATTTTGGATCGAGTAATTTATTAGCAACAGTCCCGCTAAAAAGACTTGAATCCGACGAAACAAGTATTACCTAGGTGCATGTTTATTTTTATTAAACCTACCCTAAGTATAACAAAAAAAACGCCGGCGATTCGGTGCCTTTTGTGACGTAACACGAAACTAAGACGGGGTTTAAGAAAATTCCCAGAGGATTCAGTATCCAGGAGAAAAGAGGTCAGCTTGAGTATACAAGTATAATAGTAGAAGTAGTATAAAGGAATAAAGCTTATAAATCTTATAAACATCCAGCAAATCGCGTTGCCGAAGAACAGTAGTTTTGACATTTTGTCGTGTCTGTTTTCTGTTACTTGACTGGTTAATAAGCGCCATGTCACATAACTAACATTATCCGAAGGGTTAGGCAGAGGTGAGCTAATGTGTACGCACAGTTCGCCACTATGTTTAGGTCCCATGTAAGTCGGGCCTTTTGCCATTAACCAGTCACAAATCCTGTAATCCAAGTGGAATCCTGTAATCAACAAATAAACCCAAAACTACTATAAAAAGGTGTCGTGAACAGTGTTTTTTTAGATAGACAAAAAGTGCGTTATCATAGTGACCAAACCGCGACCTCACCCGATTGTCACGGTTAGGCACACTGCGTAGCCGCCAAGATCGCGTGCACTCACCACAGACCCCGTTGTCATCAGTGCTACCAACCTTCAGCGAAAGTGGTCAGAATAAACGTTCCAGTGACATCGCTTAAAGGATCTTTAAACATTTTGAGTTGTTATTGCATTGCCCTCTCCATCACACGGCGTAAGCGCCGCCCCGCTACCCACGAGTAAAAGAGAACACCGCTGATTTCGACTCACTCGCACAACCACGCCGTAAAACATGAGCGTCAGGCGATCACCACCTAGCGGAACGGGTATAAGCGGCGGTGAGACAGTTTCTACACCAGATTTACGTATTTTGGAAGACAATACCTTCAATGTGACTAGTAGGAAAAGAAAACAACCGGATCATGACTGCGATTATAAAAAACAACTAAACGAATTCCGCAATGAAATAATGTCCTTTTTTGAAAATTTTGCTACTTCACAAAAAAAAAATTTCTCCGAGCTGCACACAGAAATATCTGAAACAAAACTTGAAATCCAAAACATTAAGAAAATAACAGAATCTTTAATCATAGAACAAACGCGCACAAAACAAGAACTAGACAATGTTAAAGCGTTAAACCACACAATCGAACAAAACTTAAAACAAATTGAAAATGATGTCTCAATTCTTAAAAATAAATCTGATGAATCCGCTCTGAGCACGAACCCGCTAACGCTTAATCACGAGGACACCATCCTGGAATTACAAGACCGCTACCGCCGAGCGAATAATGTCATTATTGCCGGACTACCTGAAATAAAAAGCACAAGCAAAAACGAAAGATTCGAATATGATAACAGGGAAATATTAAAAATAATTAAAACCATATTCCCGGAGTGTCCAGATCCAGTAAAATCATCAAGGTTGGGGAAATACAACCCCGATAAAAATCGGCCAATTAAAGTATACTTTGCTTCGCCAGATACCGCTTTGTACATATTGCGTAATAAAACAAAGGAGGTGCTCGGCGATATTCTTATCTACTCAGACCAAACACCGCTTCAACAACAATACTTTAAGAAGCTACGCGCGGAATTATTACATCGCCAACAAAGCGGCGAAACTGACATAACTATTAAATACAAAGGCGGCGTACCGAAGATAGTTAAATCTGGTGCAAAAAACTACTATTAATCGATGCTGAGATTGATAATGTTATAAAAGAACAACTTGAAAACAACTCTAATATTACCTACCAAAACTTAAACTGTTTTGAAAACTTACATATTACAAATAAATCGTCTGTAAAATTTTTGTACACAAATATACGAAGTATAGTGAAGCAAAACAAACTAGATGAGCTGAAATGCATATTGAAATCTCTTCAAACAATTATTCACATAATACTTTTAACTGAAACTTGGATTAAATCGGACATGGAGGCCAACATGCTACAAATACCTGATTACTCACACGTATACACATACAGAAAAGGTCGTATTGGAGGCGGAGTTTCGATGTACATACACAGGAGTTTAAAATATGATACAAAAGAAATCAAGCGTAAAAATGAAAATGAATTTCTCTGGATATATTTGGAAAGATTTTCTTTAAATATTGGTTTAGTCTACAAACCACCCAGTACAAATATTAATGATTTCATGGAAAATTATTGTATGTTCTTGGAAGGAAGACGTAGAACCATAGTGTTTGGAGATTATAATATTAACCTGCTTAACAACGACTGCAACACAAAAAAATATACGAATTTACTTTCAGAGTCAGGCTATCAGATATTAAACAAACAAAATAGTAACTATAGCACACGTGACAGCAAAACCACCAAGACAATAATAGACCATGTATCAACTAACCTACAAGATAATAACTTCCACTTTGCAATCCTTGACACACCTTTATCGGACCACAAACAAATATATTTAGAACTGATGAAACCTAAATACGAACTGAAACAAAAATGTGAATACCTAGCTACAAACTACCAGGCCCTCTTTTCATCAGTTAAAGAATCTAATTTTCTACAAAATAATGAAATTGGTTATCATGCATTGGAGGAATTCATAGTCAACAAAATTAAAATTAATAAAATAAAGAAAACCAAAATATTAAATAAACCACGGGAGGATTGGATCAACAAAGAAATATTAAAAGACTTACACAAACGTAACATCGCAGGTCATGCACACAAAGCTGATCTAGAAAACAAAGAATTGGAAGAAGATTTTAGAAGCAAAAGAAACTTGGCAAGTAAAAACATGAGAAATACGAAGAAGAAATACTATTATAACGCCTTTAAAAAGACTGAAAAACAACCAAAAAAGATGTGGAAGCTAATTAATTCTCTAGCTAACAACAAAATAACAAATACTACACTACCCTCAAAATTAAAAACAGATTCTGGTATTATTTCAGACGGGCAACAAAAATGTGAACACTTCAACAAATTTTTCTCTACAATAGGATCAACCCTTGCAAATAACATACCACAAAAATATCACCACAACATAACAAACCTACAAACAAAACAAAACGACACGGAATTGCACACATTTGAACCTACCACAGTCAAAGAAATTGATAGTATCATAAATAACTTGGATATAAATACAAGTTGTGGAATAGACGGGATATCAGTTAAAGATCTAAAATGCATAAAAGAATTAATTATAGACAATCTAACCACTAACATAAATGATTGCCTAACACAGGGTGTTTTCCCAGACAGTCTAAAGATAGCGAAAGTTACACCTATTTATAAAGGCGGTTCTAAGTCAGACCCTGGCAATTACCGACCAATATCAGTCCTCCCACTCTTATCAAAAATTTTTGAAAAAGTTATTTACTACCGGCTTAACACCTACCTAAACAGTATAAACTTCTTTTTTAAACAACAATACGGTTTCCGCCCGCGATCCAATACCCTGTCCGCAACCATAGACCTAACCACTAAAATAAAGAGTGCAATAGACAAAAGACAAATTGCCTTAGGTATATTCATAGACCTTAAAAAGGCTTTTGACACTATTAGTCATTCTCTACTACTCTACAAACTAAAAAACGTTGGCATCACTGGCACAGCTTATAAAATCATAGAATCTTATTTAAAAAATCGATTGCAAATTGTTAAAATAGAAAACTACGAAAGTAATCCAGCAAAATTAACTTACGGAATTCCACAAGGCTCAGTATTAGGCCCGTTATTATTCCTGGTTTATATCAATAATATCAACACAGTAAAAATTACCGGAAATCTTTCTCTGTACGCCGATGACACTTGTATATTTTATTTTGGACACCACGTAAAAGATATAATAAATGAAGCCCAGAAAGACTTACATACCTTAAATGAATGGTTCCTATCCAATCTTCTGACAATCAATACTAAAAAAACCTCGTATATGATCTTAGCAGCAAAAAACAAAAAAATTAATGAACCAATCCACTTAAAAATATTTAATGAAGAAATACAGCACTCAAATCATGAAAAGTACTTAGGACTGATATTAGATAATCGGTTAACCTGGAAAAATCATATTGATCACATACAATCCAAAATCTCACCCCTTATCGGAGCTTTACACCGGATATCGAACTGCATCCCACCTAAGATACGTACTGTGATATATAACTCACTAGTCAAACCCCACATCGAATACCTGGTTGAAATATGGGGCTCAGCTGCAACAACAAATCTACAAGCCCTACAAACTACTCAAAATAAAATAATTAAAATACTATATCACTACGATTTTTTAACACCTACCTGTAAGTTGTATCAAGACACAAAAATACTAAGTATACGTCAACTACACACACTAAATACTTGCATATTAGCAAGAAAAATCATCACACAAGAAATACACACACAATTAGAACTTAACAAAAAAACACATACATATAACACAAGACAACGAAACAAAATCCAACTGACTAAGCCCAGAACCAACTACGGAAAAAGAAATATACTATACGAAGGTGCAAAAATGTATAACAGATTACCAGAGAATGTTGTAAATAGCAAAAGTCTTCCCATTTTTAAAAAGCGACTAGAAGAATATGTAAGGACAAACATTCCCGTCAAATAAACTAAAAATAAAAAGATAAATAAATCATTACTTATGCCATGTAGTTACTAGGTTAAATATTTTTTTTGCCTACACATCCTGTATAATGCTCGCTCAGACTTGTAAATTAAATGAAATTGTTAGAATAACTGTGCTCAATGTAAGTGAACTGTATTTGTTCTTTTTGAGTAAAAATAAATGTCTTTGAACCGAAATCCAATCTCCAAGCAACTGAGAATTTCATAGAAAAACATATTAACACTTTGCTGGACCTGAAAATAAAATCCAGGACCACTAATGTAGCAGTTGCACTCAGGCCCTCTCGACTGAAGACTGTTATGGAAATTTTATAATGAGGAGTGTGTCTGATTTTTTATGACTATGTCTTATGATTGCCGTAGTGGCTGATGGATCGGCATGTGCATCGCAGATCGCGAGTTTGAGTTTATCTGTTCCACTGTACAAATATTATTAATTGTTATTGTCGGGTCTGGTTCTGGATGTTTGTATATGTGAGAATTTTTACAAACGCAGTAACGATTCAGAGGAGTTATTAGTAGCTATAGAGCAACATTTGCTAAGGAAAAAGCAATGTATTCATCCAATTCAATTTCCAATAGTAACTTAAAACCAACAAACTGAAAAAACAGAATGAACTTTATTTTATTTTTCATAAACTGATAGATGGTTCTCAAAACAGGGTTTACTTTGTTATAAAAATAGCACGTACAATATAAATAAAATCGGGTTCGAATTAAAATTTTACGATGAGAGCTCGGAATATGAAATTCAAAATGAATCAGAGACGTGAAATTCTATTAAATGTAGGTATTGCTATACTCAATAATTCTTTCATAATACCTAGGTTCTATACTTTAGATGGTAAAATGCGTCACATAGTTAATTCATATTGGAACCTTAGCCAATTTCTACATGAGACCGCAGACATGTTAGTACCGTGTGCGTTGATCCAGCCAAATAGGCGATTTGCCTGAGGCACTACGTTGGAGCCTTAGTAATATAAAGAAGATACAAAGAAAATTCAGAAGTTCCATAAGTGCTAAGAGATGTTCGGATCGGATAGACACCAAGTATAAGTGAATAACAATAATTCATTTGCTTTAAACCTTCGCAAATTTGATAAGTCATCATCGTCCACATCCTCCTCGCCCTTTCCCAACGATGTCGATGATGGGAAATATATTTTGTGACTTAATCTAGCAAAAATGGAATTGGATGCAATTTTGTAGACAGATTATTAATTTATAACCTAGCTAGACACAGGATTTTTTTATCCAGATCGGACCTAATTCTGAAGTCCTTGACTTCTGAAGACTATTTGCTCTGCATAGAGGGTCTATGCAGAAGAAATATTGGGCAGAAGCTATAATATCTAATACATTCACTAATGATCTACGTATAACCGAACGCAAAATACGCGCTTTGTCATAGAGTTGCGAATAGCCCGTTAGTAGGTACCGTGAACAATCAATACGTAGTCCTTAGCCTTATTATCATTTTAGTAATACCTACTACAGCTGATTCAGGGATCGAATTCGTGTGAGCTCATAATATTCCTGGTATTGCAAGGACTGCGCCTTCTTTAACGTTTATTTTGTGGTAACGGGGTCGCCATTTCCCGCCACCTGGTCACACGGATGTCAACCCAACTTCCCCACATTATATTTCGAAACATTTATACAATAATTATAGGTAAGTTACAATGGGAAGTGGGTGTATGCATACAGCTTTAAATTTAAACAATCACCTATACTCTATTCCAAGGGGATTAATTAATAGCATACCTAATATTAAATAATCCCCTTGGACTAGAGTATAGGGGATTGTTTAAATCTATAGGTGTACCAAACTAATAAATATATAAAAAATAGGTATTAATGCTTATTATTGAAGACACAAAATAAATATTAAAACGATTCAGAGAAATATATCTACGAGGTGATTTTAGGGGTTTGTTTACCTGTCTATCTACAAACCCGGAACCCTGCGTCCGAGTTTCGGGTTTAAGACCTACTTATGTCACAGATTATAAAAAACAATTATCCGAATATTCAAAAATGTTATTCGATTTTCGTTGCCAGTGTAAATATTTAAACTTTTAAAGCCGCACAAGCCGCTACCACGAGAGCCCATAAAATATTGTTAACGTAAAACTTTTCAACTACCATATGAAAATTTTCATAAAACCAACGCTTAAAAGTTCCATGCGAAACCGTAGGTTATAAATAATAATTTAAGCAACAATAAAATTGCAGTTTCGTTGACTATTGTTGCGGCAACGAGCATTAGGTAATTTTATATTCTAATCAGCCAAGAAGTGTTAAAGCGGCGTAATTGTTTCTGTATTTTTTTTTACTAGAGCAGATGTGTTTGTGTAGATTAGGGTGTATTTGAATAAAAGTTCAGAAAATCTTATATGACTAACGCAATCTGTCTCGAATATCCGAGCAAAAAATACAGACACGACAATAATGACATAGTTTGAGTTAACTCATACCTGAGTCATTCATAACTATTGTCGCACTTTTTGCTATTGAGATATTAAGCCAATTTTTTTCAACAATTATATTTGAGACACATAGCTTCCTGTTGCACGACATTGACATTGTCCTCGGTTAGAAATATTTTAGTGGCCATGTCTTTGGCGTAATGTGTTTGATATTCGGCCCTCAAAGAAGACAAAGCGGTCGTCCGGGACTAACGATCTTGACACCGATATGCTATTGTCCACATAACTCTGCAACTAAGGCATTGTTCAATCGGTTATGTCGATTTATTAGGTACATTATCCCGTTATTAAACTGGAGCTAAGCTAAGACCTAAAGAGATCAATAAATATGTCAGTTTTATAGATAATGTTAATACTTGTGCAGATTTCACGTGGGAGAGCCATGCTTCGGCACGAATGGGCCGGCTCGACCGGAGTGATACCACGGCCTCACAGAAAATCGGCGTGAAACAACGCTTGCGTTGTGTTTCGCCGAGTGAGTTGAGGTTACCGGAGGCCCAAACCCTTTTAAAGGCGGGCAGCGCACTTGCGACTCCTCTGGTGTTGCGGGTGTCCATGGGCGGCGGTTATCGCTTACCATCAGATGATCCGATTGCTCGTTTGCCCCACTATCCCATAAAAAAAAACTAATATACTTAATCAGCAAAAATATTTCCTCGCTAACCTTCTCCCCATGTTACATATTCATTTGGGATCATTTAAGTAGGTAAACCGACAATCATTACTCTTTAAGTCCCTATTATGTGGTATTAAACTACAAAATCATAAATAAACGGCCCAAAAAAAAGTTATTCTTCTTAAACAAGGGCTTTTGGTAAACTGATATCGACTATTATCCTTAGCGGCTATGGCGACCTCACTCATTTTACAGATAAATTGATAGGCTTGTACATTGATCAATGGCCATTATTTGTTACAACTCTTGGTAAATAGTTCCTAAGTTTGAGCATCCACGAACATGTCCAATTTCAATGAAGGATAAAACACATATATATTCTTACGCAGAGACTATTTTTCAATATGTCTCCTATCTGTTCATAGGAAGAATCTTGAGTATGACTATACAATCACAAAGTTACGGATTTATTCACCTTTACGCGTAGCTAAGTTTATATTTTTTTTGAATTTAAACCTGGAATATAGAAAACTACAAGACTTGCTATGAATATCAGTATTTTACACACAGTATTTTACAGAAACCTCGCTTGGTTACTAATTTCTGGATAATATTGATATCCGAAGGATTTGAACTAGTTTTTAGGCTTCTGAGTGCCACTAATCGATTATCATAGGTGTAAGTACGTATGATATGACAAGCGGGTACGGCTGCTTAGCGAGCTCTTCGACATACGAAGGGGTCTCTTTGTGCTAAGAATGACCACTCATCAGATAGATCAAATATATTTATCGGCGTAGTCGTAGTTATTAGGTACTGTGCCACGAACCCTTCAAGTCATCCTACATGTCTAATAATAGACTAAAGCGTGCTTACGGAATTATTTTTTTTGGTTATTGGATATAGTTAGGCCATTTTCACCATCTAAGTAGTATGACAATAGTTGAGTGTTATCGAGTTATTACTCAACCTATATTTGTGAATATATGTAGGTACATAAGTAGGTAGGTAGTGACATTACGTCACTATCAGCTCTAACTGGAGCGAGTAGTACTGATACAAAGTAATATGCATTGCAAAAACATTATTACTGTCAATGTCACGTAATATTACCTACAGTTTTTGATATACTAGGTACGTGGGTGTCACCGTGACTGCTGACCTTCGTTGTGGTCACAGATGCTTCGCTCGCCATTGACAGTGATCTTGATATTTTTTCTCACGACCTTTTGTAACACGGATTTTGTCAATCTGATGTTTTTTTTTCCTGATAAAAAGCAATAATCGAGGTAAAACTAAGTACCGTACCTTTATTACGTTACACAACAATGATTCTTTTCGAAAAAAGAAGCGTCGTGTGTATTCATCCAGAGTGCTCGGCTACAAAATTCAAAGACTAATAAAGTTTTTGAGTGTTCTTTACTGCAGTGGAAAGGCAATTTATAGCGATCGGCGAACGCCTGTTTTAAAATTAACTTAACACTTACTAAGTTTTATTGAACTTAATTTTGCTGGCACTAAAGTGCATTTTGATTTCAAAATGATAAGTACTTCAATATTTTTATTAGAACATCTAACTTAGGGTAAGCTAAGCTTTTTTCTGGGGCCCAAGTCTGCTATTTCAGTTGTATCAAAATGGTCGTTCAATGGCACTAAATGACATAAGAACTGACAGATTTCGTAGACAAAACTGTCACAAATCAACAATTCTGAAGCCATTGAGTGACGATTTTGACACGACAAAATAGCAGACTTGGGGCCCTGATTGCTACCTATTGTTTGTGACAAAAAGACATTTGAAATATGCGAGCTCCTAAGCTTAATTCAAAAAGAAATTACTTCCAGTAAAAACAGTCAAACTTCAATCAGATCTTAATTTCTAGACGAGCGTGTGAATCGTAAACCTAGTTACGTAGTTTAATTTCCCATCCTCTATGGTTGTTCAGGCTGGTTCTTGTTTTAAAACTGCCGCAGCGTATGCGCGGGCGCTGCCGTGTGAACGCTGCGACCTTGATAACACGAATCACGATACGTGTTGTGAAGTTTTTGTTCTGTTTCTCCTGATACTTATCTATATTAGCTATTTAACATACATACATCACGCAATTTGAGCACTTTTGACACAACAATCGTAATCCCCAATGAGAACTAAGCCTTAATGAGTCATTCTTACGATCCATGAGTCCATCACTAAGCAACATTTTCAACACCATTTTTTATCTGACTAAGAAATGAAGTGACAACTTAGAAAAAACATCAATTATCTACGAAAATATAAAATTCGATTTAAGGGCAAGTAGGTATACAAAAAATAAAATTATACTTGCGTGTTTATTATATACCTACCCACTTAATTACGAATCGAATATTTAGGTTTTCATTTGCATTTGATACATTATAATTGTAGAGGTCGTTGAAATATGATCGAAATTTAATTAACATGCTTATTTTGTTGTAGTACATACACCAAGTCCACCAACCTACACGATCCAAGCATAGGTATATTTACGGCAATATTGTAATTATAAAGAAATAAGTTTTGCCCGCTGTTTTACTCACCCCCAAAAGGTCTTTTTACGATATTATGAAGGCTATGCCTTTCCTGATGATGCAATCTATCTCCATGCCAAATTTTATCGAAAGTTATTCAGCGGTTAAGGAGTGAAAAGTTAACAGATTGAAATAGTGACTTTCAAGTATACAATACTAGCTTTTGCCCGCGATTTCATTCGCACCCCAAAAATAATTTTGAGACAAAATGTATTTTATACCCTTCCTCGAGGTCCAATCTATCTCAATACCAAAATTGTTTCAGCAGTTGGGCGTGAAAATGTGACGGACGATATGGATACTACGGATTAGTACTTAAGGATTTAATTAATCAATGGTGAATTAGAAAGCTAAGTAGTTAAGTACTTATATGTATCGAAAGTTACACGTCGTGTACAAGTGTTAACGTGCCAATTTTATTTCTACTGTATTTTCTTGTTCTTGCAGCTTTTATTCTTTATAGTTTCAGACTGAAATAATCTAAGGGACACTTCAAATTTTGTATTTAAACACAAAATTTGTATGAAAAATTGTTTAAATATGATTTAAACACATTTAAGAAGTTGGTGCAAGTGGCCCTTAATCTATTAAAATTCATTCCATTAACGATGTGTAGGTAGTTAATACTTTCCATTGTATTAGACATTAGTAGATACATTTCAATTTATGTGAGATAATAACGTACCTTTACGGTGTTCAGTTATTGCGTCCTATTGTTCTTGAAGCCATTATAATAGCATCAATAATAGCCGTTAATCAGTATAATGTACTCGGATGTGTATTCACGCATTAACTTTGACCCAGACCAACCGGCGAATTCACGCACGCACGCTAATTAACCTTGCCCGAACGATTCACACGATCAAAAATGTACTGATGAATAACCAAAAATCAATATTTTATTAGCCATTGCATATGGCTGCCTAAGTCCAATAAATTGAAGTCCGAAATCTCGTAAAATTTACGTTCGCGCATGACGTCGTAAATGCACCCTGTACTGAGAAATAAAACGAGTCCATAAAATTCGGTTGAAAGGGAATTCCTTTAACACACTGCACTAAACCGTTCTTTATCGGTAACGCTAAAAAATTCGCTACGATTTCGTAAATAAATTATTAGGAATCTATGGAGAGGCTATTTTTTATTCATTATGTAATTGAATTAGGAGCGGACGTGTAGATATGGAACCTCATCACTCAGCAGTTTCCCAACCGTTGGAACAAAGAGTGTCCATTTCCGAAGGAGGTCCGCCACGCGCTATTGCGAGAACTATTCGAACGTGATAGTTGCGACATACTCGTGACTGAACTGCGCGTGCGCTCCACTCGCAAAGTTGCTACATAGCGATATAGAGACCTAGACTAGCCTTTGTAACTAATAAACAAAATATAGACCTGATTGAAAACTGTTATAAAGGACGAGCAGATTGATTGATGACATGCTTAGTTCGGAGTATAAAACTGACGTTTCGATGTCGGGTACTATCATGATTGCTCTAATGAGCCGCCTATTTAGCTTTGGTTGGTGCAAATGACGCGGATTCGCAATCAGTGCGGTCACGAGCGTGATTCCGGGCTGGGTCGTTGCGTCGCTCTTTGGACGGGTAATGCCCCATTGACAAACCCGTGGCAATCACCAACAACACGACATTTGCTCAAGTGTCCTTAATTACTGTACGCAATGAAACGCGAGTTGTGATTGCCGGAAATGCCCAGTTTAACACACGCTGTCTGTTGTAACAGGAATAATTATGTTGAATTAATATTACCTGCCTACTAGCGATGTTCTCGAAAAAAGCTACGATATCGAAGTCTCGAAAAAAGGAACACGATTTTGTAATCTCTATTAACAACGACATCGATTGCAGAAAACATGTTTAGTCCCATCTACATGTAAATTCGATTTTAGAATTTTATCTTTTGATCTACCTATGTAGCTATTGGGTAAATAACCTATGCGTGTTATTTCAATTACACATTTATATTCCCGATTTAAATTACCAAATCAAATAAAATTTAAATAAGGGCCAAGTCCCCAAAGACCTGTGCATACCTTCCCGTATTTGTGTCATCAAAATGCATAGAAAGCATGAATATTTAAATCGTACATTTCCATTTACAATTGTTTAAATAAAATGTTAATTACAGACAAGCGGTAGCGTACAAGCTTACGAATCGAGTTTCAAAACAAATGAAGAAAGACGTAAACGAATCGGTAATTTGGGAATGTTTTGCACGTAAAACATGTTATGCGTCGCTTTCTAAAATACTTTAAAAAAAAATCTACGTGAACTTAGTTCGTATATTCTGTGGCGCTGAGATAAACTTAAAAGGACATGGAAAGTCGTGATGCAGTGCATTTTTTAAGTCCATATAAGGTTTTACTTCATATAAATGCCTCACTGGACTTGGATAGGTAGTATTACCTACTCCGTTTTCGAAATTATGTGCGTGTTAATAATAAATGGTCATCATCTTCACGGTAAAGGAAAATAATCCTGAGGAAAACTACACGCCTGAGTCTTGTGAAGACGGCGTGTGAAGTCTGCCAACTCGCATTAGGTCATCGTGTGGTGGACTATAGCCTATATAATCTAGATTAAAATAGTTGATAATGATGAAGGTTAGGCTCGTTTAGATTGCTATAATGTTTTGTATTGAATTGCAAGCAGTACGATCCCCCCATTATATAGGACATACCGGAGAACTGTGGATAAATCCCAGGCGATTCTTTTGGGAAATAGTATGAACCTATATCATTTTTTATGGCATACTAGCTTCTGCCCGTGACTTCGTCTGCGTGTACTTCAGATAAAAAGTAGCCCATGTGTTATTCCAGACTATAATCTGTCTCTGTGCCAAATTTTATCCAGATTCGTTCAGCTGTTCTAGCGTGAAAGAGTAACAAACATCCATCCATCCATCCTCACAAACTTTCGCATTTATAATATTAGTAGGATGGGGCAAACCTACGACGCCAGAGGGGTCGCAAGTGCGTTGCCAGCCTTTTAAAAGGGTTTGGGCGTCCAGTATCCTTACTCAAACGGCGGAACACAACGTAAGCGTTCTTTCACGCCGGTTTTCTGTGAGTCCGGTCGAGCCGGTCCGTTCTTGCTGAAGCATGGCTCTCCTACATACAAAATGTAATTTAATATGTATTGATACTGTTCTAATTTTTATTCGGGTACATAATGTTCACATAACATCGTAGATATTAGGCACATAATTGTTGTTTTGTTTGCTTATTTTCTTCAGCCGTCTTACGTAATGGACGGAACGGAGCGTGTTGATGGCACACGGAAGTACTTCCTGGAAAGATGTGGGTCTTTTGATGAAAAGCTTTATATGTTTGATGTAATACCCGCGATTGAAAAGGCGTTGATGTAACTCTTACGAGCCAGTGTTACTCAAACAAATATCATAATGGATGAGATTTATAAAAGTCGCAAGAACAAAGCGAGGTGTTTATTATTAACTAGCTTCCGCCCGTGACTTCGTCCGCGTGGAATAGTTACTTAATCTTAGCGGGATGATAGCCTATAGCCTTCCTCAATAAATGGACTATCTAACACCGAAAGATTTTTTCTAATCGGACCAATAGTTCCCGAGATTCTCGCGTTCAAGCAAACTTGGCAGGTGGCAGGAAGCTGAAGGGGATCATCATCTCCTTACAGGTGGTAAGAAGATGATGATCCCCTTCAGCGGCTTGTAGTATGTTTTGATTGAAGCTCACTTCAAGATATAGCCAATATTGTTAGTTGATAATTGAGTATTGAGTATCCGAGCGGAACTTTAGTAAAATATGTCACGGGAACAGGAATAATAAAAGAACGCTAAATGAGGATATGTCCTTTAGAGCGTTTGTTGGGTCCGAGCGGACCTAAGCTCGGTCCGCACGGATACAAAACAAACGCTCTAAAGGCTGATGAATAACGTATTTATTTTGATAAGGATTAATAATATCATGTTTATAAAAACACCTAGGGGAAAGTGGTCACCATTCGTACGCTTTTTATATTTTATTTTTTTAATTTATGATGGATTGTTGAATTTATCTAGTTTATATACCTAAGCGTAACAAATATATTGTAGTTTGTTACAAAAAAATCCGAAACTATTATGTCAAAAGGTTAAAGAGTTATAGTAATTTTTCTACGATAAGATATTTGTACGAACGTACCCCACGTACGGGGTACGTTCGTACAGTAGGTGGGGTACTTTCATACGCCATGGGGTAGATTCATACAGGGTAATTAAAAAGCCTATTAAAGTCGTTAATTTTTTATTAATTATTACAAAAATATTTATTTATTAAAGAACTAACTTAAAATATTTGACTTGGCTCATAGTCGATACATATTTCTTTAGAAACATAACAAAAAATTAAATTGTTTATCCACAGTTTACTATTGATAATCCACTCTAACCCGGCCATTTGGTTTTCATCCCATTTCGTTGGATATTTTAAACTTGACGCTTTCACGTATTCGTAGGCAAGTTTGCGAATCTGTATTTTTGTTAGGCCATAATGCATTTTGCAGCAATTAATAATAATGTAGACATTCAAGCGTGTCTCTTCTTCCAAGGAGAAGACCTGTAGACTAGTGAACTTGAACTAGGAATGAAATTAAATGTTCGTGAGGGTTCATCGGTGTTAGAGCCATCTTTGAATTTCTTGATTCTGCTTTTCAACGTCGATGTCTTGATGTTATATTGCAACGCGGCTTTTCTATATGACAGCCGTCCTTGAATTACGTCATCAATTGCTAATTTCATGGACTCTTCATCCACCTCTTGGGTACGCGTACCCTTTTTTTTATATTTTCGTACCATGATTCTGCAATAAAATATTAGTTATAAGGCTTACTTTATAAAATATATCGATTTGTTAGAATTAGAATACTTCATAAAAAGAAAAATGTTATTGTGATGTTCTGGTGGTTAAATAAAATCTAAAGGGGAGCATTCGTACGCGTACGAATGTGCCCCCTGTTTTGCTGTCCGAATGCACCCCATGCCTTGCACAAAATTAAAATACTACTTTATACAAATTCTAATTTAATTTGAGAAATATAACAATTAAAGCTCAAAATAATCAATGTTAACATTAATATTAATCAACACTATTTTGTCAAAAACATAATAATTCTACTTACAATTGCGAATTGAATTTACGTAAAAAATTTACTCACCGCGCGCGAAAACACGTTACGTCTTATCAGCCGATGCACCGTGGTGCGACTGGCGCGACACTCTGCTTAGCAACATGGCGGCCGGTATGTCTATGCACACAAGCAAACGCGCGCTTGCGTGCCGTTTAGTTTGTCTGTTATACTAACTGTATGAATGTGCCCCGCGTACGAATGGTGACCACTCTCCCCTACGCAAATAATGCATTTGGAATTTTAGAACAAAGTTAGCATAAAAAAGGTTATAGTGAGCCAACTTTAAAAGATAGACATATGCTGTCGTGGACTTTTTTTTAGAACTTTTAAAGAGGAACAATTATGTCATATATGATTTTTGCGAAACTTTAACCGTTTACGCAGCGCACGCATCGGAAGCTCTCAAAACGAAAAAAAAAACGAATTTTAGAACAAAGTTAACATAAAAACGTTTATAGTGAGCCAACCTTAAAAGATAGACATATGATGTCACGGACTTTTTTTTAGAACTTTTAAAGAGGAACAATTCTGTCATATATGATTTTTGCGAAACTTTAATCGTTTACGCAGCGCATGCATCGGAAGCTCTCAAAAGGAAAACCCCCGATTTTGAAACATTCTTCATTGATGCTCCGCTCCTATTGGTCTTAGCGTGATGATATATAGCCTATAGCCTTCCTCGATAAATGAGCTATCTAACACTGAAAGAATTTTTCAAATCGAACCAGTAGTTTCTGAGATTAGCGCGTTCAAGCAAACAAACAAACAAACAAACTCTTCAGCTTTATATATTAAGTATAGATATCTAATGTCTGGGATGCATAATAATAAAGAACTTTCGCTTCAGTCATAAATGGTGTATGAAATAAAACTTAGAAAAAATACTGAATAATGGTCGTAAGCACGACGCTACGCTAGAGGTCGATTCCCAGGTCGAGCAAAGTTTTATTAGGTTTTTGTATGACATTCCCAGTAGCAGCATGATATTTCGACTGCCATTAACCCCGTAATGGCAATAGACTAGCTCCATCTATACTCTATTGCTTGCTTGAACGCGCTAATCTCAGGAACTTCTGGTCCGGTCCGAAAAATTCTTTCAGTGTTAAATAGCCCATTTATTGAGGAAGGCTATATAATATAGTCTATACTATATATCATCACGCTAACCGGACGAAGTCGCAGGCAGAAGCTAGTATTACAATAAAATAATATAGGACAACCATACTGGAGAACTAGGGTGTACACTTACTATTACTAGTACACTTCCGGTTAACTCTTCTGGGAATACTACCGTAGTGGTATGTCATTTATATATATACCTACATAAGTCTTATGTATACCGCTATGTCCTATATGTATATTTTTCACACATGGGAATATACGCCAAAAGCACCCAGTTGTTGCACTCAAAGGGTTTTTTGATAACATTACAATCTTCTAGATATCACGACCTCGTGATCTTTACTGAGCAGTCCAATGGTCACATCACTCGTCTACCTATCACTGTGTACTAGTTAAGTGTAAGTGCGTAAGCAACGCTTAAAATGTATGTCTGTTTACTTTTAACGCCTAAACCACTGAGTAGATTTTGATTAAATTTAATAAGTAGACAGATTGGAAATGTAGACTGGTTACGTCTTATGCTACGTAGTTTCAAAGTAATCCTATTACATAATCTTATTATTATAAGACTTCTTGAGACAGACTGAAACCATGAAAGCACTAAAAATATACCAGAATATTCCACAAAAAAAATATCCTATACTTTTTCGACTTATCTTCGGCCTGTGTCAATTTTAACCCTTCTAATTGAATTAAATCCGGTCGGTCATCCGACCTGACCTCACGGCTCGACTAATATTTGGCCAGCATATAAATTAATATGTAAACTGTGGTTTTACGTGTTCTGCTTATGATTTACTCTATATTAATATCATATTTTGGGGATACACTATTATAATGTTGGTTTAGAGGTATTACCGTGATTAATTCATTAAACCAGTGTGGATAGAAACTAATTACTGTAATAACGAAATTCACTTTAGATAAATGATCTGGCATTAATACCAGTACATTTTTTTTTATGTTCCACACTAGGATTTTCTTTTGTATTGTGGGTATTTTTACATACAACAACGTGTAGGTCATACAAATATTTGCTCCGTATGGAGATCGAACCCACAACATGTGGTGCAGAAACTGATCGCTCGGCCGCTACGTTCAAAACATAGGTATAACATACCTGTTTGTTTGTTCACTCTCTATGAAACTTTGTGTTTTTGTGTGCGCGCTCGCAAAAGTTTCTGCCAAAAAAAGATAGAATAAGAGGCAATGCAACGCTTAGGCTAGTTCATAATATTATAGCAGAGTCGATACTATTCTAATGTATATCGATAACATTAAAATTCATTTCACGTCCCTATCAGGCATCGCTTCTTTAATATGATACCCATTAGGTCCTAAGTCGGCCCGATCATTACAACAACACTTCATATTCATATCGACTGGAATGACAATCGATACAACGATTCGAATCGACCTTAACCTATTACAATCGGAGTCAAATGTCCTCACACTTCCTTATTCAGACGGCGATGTACTATGAATTGTAATGTGATATATAATGCGGGGCAAGGGTATAATCGATATTACTCAATCGAAATATAGTACGTAGCTTATTTAAACACTGATAGCCTTAACTAGTGATATGACCATTGGGGCTGCCAAATCAAAGGTGTCGAGTTCAAATCCAAGGCACGCACCTCTGACTTTTCGTAGTTATGTGCTTATTAATATTTAAATATCACGCGCTTAAAAGGCGAAGGAAAGACCTGCTTGGTGCTGCGTGGACATGCTGGGGAGATTTTCTCGACGGCGTGTGGAGTCTGCCAACTCGCATTAGGTTAGTGTGGTGGATTATAGCCTAATCCTTCTCACTTTGAGAGGAGACTGAGCCTAGCAGTGGGACATTATAATGGGGTGGTTATGAATATTATGTGATATAGAGAAAAAAAAGCAATTAAAACATCGATGTAGTGCTTTGAAGTGCAAGGTTCGAAATAACAAGAGTTTGAAACTACCGGAAATTTATACCGGCAAACTGTGCGTGTACACTAGTACACCTGAGCCACAACGTTAGGAAATTGTATATTTTATATCTGCAAAAGTGTTTCCCACAATGTACGATAGGTCAACTTTGACTTTTTGAATCATCGAACGGAAAATAAATCAATGACCACTTGCTGAAAGATATAATAAATCTTGATAAAACCTACATGGTTAGACCTCTTCTAAAAAATCCAAACTCCTTGACATTTCTAGAAAGTAGATGAAGCTCAGACAGGACCTGACGATCAGCAGCTTCGCAAGTAACTACGTAGCAAGATGTGCATCATAAGGCAAGAGAAGCTTCAGCAGCTACAGGACGGGGAGAAAACCAAGAGACAGTCCACGGAAGAGACCTCCGTGGTCACGGACATACAGCCCTCCAACGCTCAGTGCGCTATGTGAAATTAAATATTACGATGATATCAAACAAAATACATTACCTTGCATGTAGGTCCTACATTTATTGCTGTTTTGTTACGTGTTTCCATTATTAGACAATAAAACGTATGTGTTACCTGAAACAAATAAAAATGTTGTTAATATTGTTTAATGTCGCCTATAAACTCGTGGAATAGGTTTTTCAATGGTAATAAACGCAACTGGCGAAGCGGGTATGGAACTCGAATTTTTTTTTTCAAGTTATTTTTTTTTACTACTTTTGGTCATAGTGGTTAGACCAACCATCTCATCTTGTGGAGAAGGCGTTTATACTAATATAAAATTAAAATATTATAGTTTATAATAATTTATAATTGTTTTGCTACTAATCACAACTGCCCACCTAGGAACGACAATTAATGACAAAACCTAATGAAAAAATTATTTGTAAAATAGTAAAGGTAAAGGAAAGTGCTTAGAAATAAATTAAAAACTGCGTACTTCCATGTCGGTTTTATCTATTAACTTTAGCGGATTGTATACTTACATGTAACCTTACCAATATCCAGTCCCAACTTACTCCAGAGAACCTACTAGAAAATCTTTGAGCAAAAGCCTAGGACTTACACTTTCATGTAGGATTAATCTCATTGTAATCAAGGTACAGGCGCACGCGGTACAAGGTATACTTATTATTAAGTACAATAAAAAAACTGATATTTTTCTAAAATGCATTTTCCATGCTTAGATTATAAAGTTATTTTAGTCAAGGAAAAATTTGACTTGCGGGCAGGATTCGAACCTGCGTCTTCTGGTTAGAACTAGCTGTAAGACAGAACTAGCTGTAAGGTAACTCATGTCGGTTGAGAAGCTAAGTAAGTTGCTTTTGAATAGATAAATTTAAAATGTAGAGGCAAAATTTCGAGATGGTGGGTGGGACTCGCGGTGGCTTAGTGGTCATAGCGTCTGGTGTACCTAACCAGAAGACGCAGGTGCGAAACCTGCCCATAAGTCGATTTAATCCTTCACTAAAATTACTATATACTGTTTATTTTTCTTCTAAGAAGAGAAATTGGCAACCCTATCTGTACCTGCCCTGACATGCTGTTCGGAACAGCTATCTTCAGCTACGCACAGTTATTCCGTCTGAACTGTTACTATCAAAGGCAATCTTGGCTCATAAACTCATAAGTTACGAGTTAGGATTCTTATCAACCCATGCTACGAATAATAATTACATTTAAAGTCACTTAGCGTAACTGGATAGGTTAGTTGCGTAACGTTACCGTACCTAGTTATTAGTGATCACTCACTGTGTTACGGATTTTAAATGTATAAGTCATAATAGATAGCGTAGGTATAATTATATTAGATTTCGGTGAAGATAAACCGATCACGCTTATTTACCCTGAAGGGTTAGGCAGAGGTGTACTAAAGTACACTTACCTACAAGTTAGACGGTGTGTTTAGATCCCAGATCCAATAGGGGTTGTACAGTCTTCAGCATAAATGCGTATGTCCTATACACTTACTAAAATTAGAAAGTTTTTATTCGTGAAATGACTAGTCGCAAACTTTGATATAAATTAAAATTAAACTATCATTAAAGCATTGGTTCAAAAATATTACGTTCATAACATCATAAAACTTCAATTAACACTTTAAGAGAAAATTTTGCCAAGTGTATACAATATCTGTGTCCTACACTTGTCTATGTACTGAACTTTTTTTTTTTATTTAATTTTTTTTTCTTGTGCTCTATACTTAATTATTTATGCTCTTAATATAATAAAACATTTAATGTTTTGTTACAATGTTACAATTTAACGCATGGTATGACAAAGGGTATGACACCTAAAAATGCTGCACATTTACTTGTATTAAAGAATTATGTTTTAGATATAAGAAACAATGTAACAGCTATTGGTTGTCCAAATAAATATATAAATTATTATCTGTGATCGTGACTGTACGCTGTGTGAGTTAAAAAGTGGCCATTTTGTTGACACATTTAATGTTTCTGTTGTTTGATTGTTTTATCACCTTATCGAAGTTAAATTGAAAAATAAACTGGATATCGTATAAGACATCGTCATCACATCAATAAGTAATATTTCCTTAGAAAAAAAATCGTAGAATAAAACATATAACTACAGATGTTTTTTAAATTATGGGTTTCCATTTATATTAAGTGTTTTTTAATTAATAATATATATATGTGTTATACAGTGACCAATGAGGTTCAATATTAATTAATTTAGTAGCTCGAGTCAATAAGGTGTTATATCCCATCTCGGGTTTAATTTTGTCAAATGGAAGCTATAGTTGGGAGACTGCTGCAACGTAATCACAGTCTTTATTGAACTTATAATTTCAACAAAGGAGCCTCGCTTCGCTCCAAGTATATCTAATATTTAATTAGACTACTATTTTAGGAGAAAATTTTCTAGTTTCCTTTGTTATGTTTGAATAATATCTGATTTCAAGAGCTTGTTTGTAACAAGAAAGAGAAAATTAGTTATTTGTTTTTAAGCCCGCATTGCACCACATTGTTGATCAGTTTAAATGAAATGGGCATTAAAATACTAAAACAATATTTACTATTAAGTGCCGTAAATTTATCATCAACCCATTTCACAATGAGAGTGGTTAGTTATAATCCACCACGTAGGCCTAATGCAGGTCGGCAAACTTCACGCACAATCAAGAAAATCTCTCAGTCATGTCGGTTACCTCACGATGTCCTTCACTGTTAAAACGAGTGATAATTAATCATTAATACGCACATAATGTCGAAAATTCTGAGGTCAGACGAAAAGACACCTGACTTCAGAGCGTCGCGACGTTTTCTCCCGCATACCTCTAAGATATTATGGAGTGATCTTTCTCCCGAAGCTGTCCCATTGCGCTATGACGTGGGAATCTTCAAACAACGCGTTTACAGAGCTCTTAAGGGCCGCAGCAACTCTTCTGGATTCGCAGGTGTCCATGGGCGATGATGACATCCTACCGGCTGGCTCGTCTGCTCGTTTGCCGATATTTACATATTAAAAAAAAAAGTTTTCAGTCCAACGGACAATACATCACTAGGCTATCAGTGCTTAATATCACAATTACATAATTCAAATTAAATGGAACTAATTGCCAATTTAAAACAAATAGATGGACTGCAATCGACACCATAATAGTGTTGTAAACTCATTGAAAAGAAAACGTAATTGCGTATCTCGTTTTTTCTCTGATCCGTTGCATTCCTTCTTTGTGCCGCGGCCAAAGTTACAAAGTAATTAGTTACTGTCGTAAAAATGCGAAGTTTCGTGACGATTCGACATGGCTGGCACGGTCGGTCATGTTTCGCAAAAACGAAACATGTGTTTTGTACATAATATAAATTGATGTAACCTTTAAGAAGGATTTGGTTCCGCTCTATTCTCTTTTGTTAACCATCATGGTGTTACAAGCGTTATATTTTTGAGTTCCGGAGATAACAGCTTTCAATGTAATCTTTTGTTTATCCGTCTGTCTGTCTATCTGTCATGTTTCATGTTATGAATAGAAAACGCACATAACGTTGTGACGTAAAGTTATTAGCATTCGTACAGTTCTATAAATGACACTGGCATGTCCACTAATGTGTACGTATTTGTACCCATAATTTGGTAACGCATATCAATAAGTCGAATAAGAATGCTGGGAAAATGAATGTTTTTAAATATAAGCTTGAAATCTTGTGTTCTTTGGAGTTTTTTCAAGACCAACCCTTAGTTAAATATTTGTTCTATGGTAATTCTTTGTAATTATGGTTCTTAGTAATTATAATTAATAGAAATACGAATTAGAACTTCGGTATGTTATTGGGATTCAATTTAAAGAAAATCCCAATATTAAATACTTATAAATAAATATTTATACCCTACCTGTGAATGTAACTTCACCTTCTGTAGTCGTGTTTAAATTTACCAATTTTCTAAAATAACATTTGCAAATCAGCTGGACGTTCGGCGACTTTCAAATGTAATTTTTCAAACGAGTTGGGTACTATTTTCCAATAGCCCTACCATCATCGTCACGTGATTGTCGGCGCTCGAATGGCGTGAGAGACAACCCATTCAACACACGTCCCCATTCCTACGTGCGACCACTACGAACGAAGCATTTGAATAATTTGTCCACCCTGATTGATACCTGGCTTTGATTTATAGCTTTATTTGGTATTAGTATACAATACAAACCATAGCTTGTAACAGATAATATAATAACATACTAGGTAAGTATTGTTTTTTTGCAATGTTAGACCATAAATTACTTATAGAATCAAATTTAACACAAGGATTTATGTCAGGGAATTTCTTACATGCGCCACGAGCTTACGAGCTCGATAGTCACTAACACTTATCGTTCAAATAACTTTGTCGTCTCAGGAGACCCACGTATTTAATTATCTAAGTATATACATTAATTAATCCAAGAAATATGTCTTGTTTACAATTCACACCTGTGCATCGTATTAGGGCATGCATATTACAACTTACTGCTATCTAAAGAATCTTCCCTATAAGGGAGGAGACAAATAATATGATTCACTCCCATTGAGGTGTTATGTCTATCGCACTAGAGCAACCATGTCATCTAGAGTACTTGAGGGCTAGAAGATGCTCTAGAACAACGGCACCTCACACTATCCATCAAACTGCTAAACTACGATGGGAAAGTAACAGATCACCATTAAATGCTTACATACCCATGCAATAATATGTCTTATACCTACGGTTGGATAACATTAAAATTCAACCTATACAACTGTGGTTATTCTTATAAGTACAAACAAAATAATACACCAGATTTGCTTTTTATATGGACGAATATCATTGGGATCGATTAGAGAAACATCTTTTGTATCTCTAAAATGACTCTTTCTTAACTATTTTGTATCCCTTATTTTTTTCTTACACAACACATCAAACAGATTGCTTTTATATTATGAACTTTATTGAACCTAATCGATCACTCAATGTTTACAGCTAGCCACTTGCAAGTAAAGTGTTCCTTTCATCTTCGTCATGGATAACAATATCATAGAGCAATAAAAAATACTGCTTTTAAAATTTTAACAGCAAATAAAGATACCATAAACAAGATTCATCATAATGTTTGATCCGGTCGGTGCAGATGTTTCCAGGTCAAGTGCGAGCGCCGAACGGTACACAGCAATTACATAAACGGGTTTACTCAAAATCGCGGTAACGATACTTGTTACGCTTAACCTCTGCGAACTTCGTATAATATGGTACAATTTGACTTGGTACAGTTTTAAGTCGTCAGTGAACGCAGGGCGTGAATACCTGTATCTCTTTATATCTCCACTTCTCAGAAATATACGGTAGGTAAGTAAAATATGGACCGTTGCTCTAAATTGACACAGATTCCTAGTTTCTTTTCTTGACATTTTTACTCTGATTGATAACTTTTTTCCAGAGAAGAATTTTATTAAATCGTGAAATTTAAAAATTGTAGTTAGAATCTTACGATACAAAAGTTTATCATATACATATAGGTATATTGCCTTATAAAATGCCCATATCTTATAAAATACAATAAATACATTTCATACCGTAACCTGTAACTTTCAAATACCTACCAGGGATCTAGCAACAGCAATTTAAATCCCGGTTTAAAATAGGCTTGGAAACGTTTAAGGTAACAATGTGTTACAATGCACTCTACAAATACTATTCACAAACATTTACGTGTGGATTCGATTCTATAAATCAGCTCTCTAAAAGTAACAACACAGAATAGGTATTAGTGAAACTGGGTCGCGTTTCGCATTCGTGGTGAATCCATTTTGTAGTGTTGTGCTCCGCGGCCATTGTCTCATGTTCCGTGATGCTCCGGCTCCTTCCGTTTGCATTAACCATTCGCACATTTTTGTTCCATTTCCATTTGTTTTGGGAATATGGAATGCCTTTATAATTACGCTTTCCAATTACATTAAAAAGTATAAGCTGTCTCGTCTGACGTTGTTCTATTCAACAATTCAATAAATCATACAAACAAACCAAAGAAACAAAAGCGCATTCCGTTTATTGCAGATTTTCCGGGCAACTTTTCCAAAAACCACCATTTTGAACTATGATAAACATAAAATAATCAATGATCTAGCCGATCTCAAAATCTCAAGTGATGCACTTACCAACTATATTTTAACCCTACTTCCTACTAATATTATAAATGCGAAAGTTTGTGAGGATGGATGGATGGATGTTTGTTACTCTTTCACGCCAGAACAGCTGATCGGATCTGGATGAAATTTGGCACAGAGATAGATTATAGCCTGGAATAACACATAGGCTACTTTTTATCAAGATCGGACACAATATGAAGTCCACGCAGACGAATTCGCGGGCGGAAGCTAGTTTTATATAAATAGATACTTAGCAAAGATTTAGCTCTGCAAATAATACATCAGAAAAACCTTCGAAACATTCAGAAAAATGCAAAAATTATTGACGAATTCAGATAAACCCTCAGATTTACACATATTGTTTATATTGAACTGTTAAAGTGCTATCTTATCTTCAGGATACATACATTATAATGGTGGATAATAAACCATAAAATGTGTTGTCCCTAACACAGACCGGAAAAGAAAAAAACTCTTGAGTCTGTTTAGACACGACTAGTTTTGTTTGGTTTATCTGACCACCCAATGTCATTTTTTTAAATGATACCATTTGGTTAGGTCGGCACAATCACTATTTTTTTAATGGGTTAGGGGAATACCATGTGACGCGTTTTTTGTGAAAATTTTAAATGGTAAAATACTGCAACTAACTAAAACTTGGATAATCGAGGGCACATAGAAAATATATGTCAAATTTAAATAACCATATACCTAGTTTATTTAATTGTAAATCGCATTAAATTATGTAAGTCGTTAGTCGACTGTTTCCAAGGAAGTTATCTAAAAGGTGAAAATAAAATAGGAGTTGTTCTTCCTGACGTTAAGATTTATTGACAAAACGAACGATATGTGGAAGAGGATATCTCTTCCACATATCGTTCATAGTGGGCGTGATGGCGCTTAGCCAAAACACACACATAGTATCCTGTTTAATAATTCTTATTCAAAGCCTGTGTATTTACAATTCTCGCCGGAAAGGAAAGTTTTTAACAATGGCCTGAACAAACAAATACAAGGTACTTTTATTTCACTAAATATATTCAGAATGTTTATTAATGATATTTGAATTTTTTTTCATTGACGTAGATAACATATAATTTACAATGTAAAAAACCCATGGTTTATGATTTGGGACATTTGAGAATTGATAAATAAATTTTACTTCTGTTTTTTCTACATTGTGTAACTCTTTATGGGCTACCTACCGATATTTCAACTTAATTTGACTACTGGTAATACTGATTAAATAATCAACTTAATGTTTAAGTTGTTATCATTAATATTGATAGACGGAAAATACTTTCGAACGCTATATAAATAAAAGCTTTATATGCCAAGAATAAATCATTCTTGTTTATATAATTGTATGGGGTCAAAAGTTAATACTTATTCTGTTACCTAAGTACATATATTTTAGCATTCGGATATTTCATTAGGTCACCTTCTGTTTTCAAACCTTTAATATTCAGTGATGACAATTAAATTATTGTTGTTTTAACTATGTACAGTTAAATAAAATAATATATATTTATTAGGTTTAGGGTACGATGGGGCCGCTGCACGATAAAAGCCCATAATAATAGAAATAAAAAAATCATATTATATAACTTTTTTAAGGAGCCTAAATTCTCTCAATGTGAGTGTAGGCCCGTGCTTAGTTGTCGGACGCTAATGTTGAATCATTAAATATTTTTCAGCTGATTTTCTTATGATGTTCACGTGTTTTCTTGTCAATCAACAATACGCACTTATGCTATCCTAACATGAGTTTATTCACTAGGTATAGGTACTTATTAAAATTTCTCTGTGAATTTACTTTTTACCACACGTGAATTTACTTTTTACTGCAAGGGAATTCCGGAATGCCACTGTAACTATTATTAAGATTGAAAAATGTCCAAGCGCCAGAATTGTAGATTGCACCGTGTCTTAATGTAGGATAATGTGCATTCTAACATATAATTTTATTTAGTATAGAAACAATCGTGTGAGAGCGAACAATTATTGGAAACAATGAGCGGTCTGAACCTGTACAACCGGTCACCGCATAAGCATCTTCCTTGTGTTCATGCTATATTGCCTTGACTTTGTAACCACAGCGGTTAACAGAAGATTTTCTACAGGACAAGGACATTTGAAAGCAGTAAAATATGAATGACAGTACGGTAGAAATTTTTGGCCTTCGTGTGCAAGTACACCTAATATAAGCAGGCAGTGATGGCCTAGTAATATGACGATTGAACTGCCAAGTCAATGGTCTTGACTTCAAATCCAAGGCACACACTTTTCCTTTAATTGACTTTCCGAAGTAATGTGCATACTAATAGTTACCTATATATCACGCGCTCGCACGGTGAAGGAAAACATCGTGAGGAAACCTGTATGCCTGAGAGATTTTCTCGACGGTGTATGAAGTCTGCGAACGTGCATTAGACCGTGGTGGACTATAGCCTAATTCCTCATTCTGAGAAGAGACCAATGTCCAGCAGTAGTACCCACTTTATAATAGGTTGATTATTTCGTATGCAAGTGTACATTAAATAATACCTATTATCGAATAATCCTCTTCATTAATGTTATCATGTTTGTAAATAGTTACATAATTACATATATACCTACTATATGTAATTCAATTCAATTGTGAATCAAGTCATTGCAAATCTGTTAGTTCTCGATACACTAACAATTTCATACGTATTTCTAAAATACATTCTCTTGAATAGTCTAGCGCAGTATCATAAAATCATTGGTAAAAGATACGCGTAAAATTACATCTGCAGAGATCCATTACAAATACACGATTTACAAAAACATTAGCCTCCTTTTCTCACTCAGTTGAGTAAAAGGGACGCAGTCTAGTATGGTACCCGTCAACACAATTACGCAGTAAACTAGTTCTGCACACGGTTTTAGTTGATGCACGGTGCGTGGGAAACTAGGCGTTGTTGAAGATGAATCACAGTTCTGTGTAGTTTTACGTAGAATAAAGACTGCGCAATGTGGGCCCGCGACCCGACGTTTTGTCATTGACGGATTATGTTAAAAAATAAAAGTAAATACTACCAGCTGTTTCAAATTATTAGAAGCCCGCTTAGAAGACGCTTACGGCAGTGCCAGTATCTGATAAGAAACACACGGAAACTAGATATAGTCTAAATAGATGTTTCAATTATCACAAATATTTAAATTTAAATTTAAATATAACTTTAATAATGGACTTATTTTAAGCACTACCTATGAAATTCTTACACTAATAGACTTTTTTATCTATTTAACGCTAAAAACTATAAGTATGTTGTTAATAGTATTGATTATAGTGTAGGTACCTATCTCAGTACCTATGTTAAAATAAATAGTATTTCTTTATTAGTATATCAATCAATTGTCATATAGGCGATCCGTCTTTTATAAAGGTGGGTACAAAACCTATGTGGAACGAGCACGAACAGAAAAAGAACGAATGCACGAATGCTCGCTTTGTAACATGTAACATTACGCCCCGTAACAGCAGTCAGTCCTTTAGTGCTATTTTATATGAACACCTCCAAGCGAAATGCACTTAGGCGCTCATTTCGTTACTTATTTTCCACTTTTACGAAACAACTCAGCAACAACTACCAAGTAGTCTTACTCAGTCAAGCTCGTTTTAAACAAATACATATTAATGGTACTTAGGTACTTGGACAGTAGATAGCCTCTACATTGCCCTGACACATATACCGAGTACGGACAGCCAACCGATCACGAATCTTGAGCGCTCATTACTACTACCATAAACAGACAAACGTTTAACCTCTATGGTTATGTCCTTTATGTCTCTATGTTTTGTCTATGCTCTATAAATTTTGAATTTGGAACTTGTTGCGGAAGAGTTATAGTGAAAGCAGATTTTAAGTACTTATACATGAATGGAAATTATATTGATGATGACTACAGTTTTATAATAACTTTGTAAAAGTTTTCTTGGTTTGGTATTGATTATATTTGGTTTGTTATGGCTAAGTAAGTATTGCCTCATAGTAATAAAGTCACTTAACTAACCTTACACAGTAACTTATGAACTAAACAACGATAACAATCTGTTACGTTAGTTCGGGGACACATCGTCAAACTATTTACTGTCCGCTTTGCAAAAGTCTCCTCACAGATTGAAAGGGGGTTAGGCTATAATTCTATACGTTGGCCTAATAGGCTATCGCCAACTACTTCTTCACCGCCGTTAATCATCAGTTATACTTGCAATACAGCGTTAACCTAATAAAATGGTTTCGCCATCATTAAATAGTTTTTTTTTCTTTACCCAAGAGTAATAAATTTCCCGGAGTTCTCGGGGCTACTGGGGACTTATGTAAGGAACACGACTTCACAGTTAATTACTTTGTTTCCAGTTAACGAAGTGCTAACTCGCAATATGTATGCAGGTCTCACTGGCTCGTTTAATAAATTGACTTACAATTCGCGCTCGTTCGCTACTTTTTAAGACGATTGGGCTGTTCAGAACTTGTGAAAATGTTCTTGACTTAATTACCTCTTTGTTGGGCGGAATATAAAAAATATTGGCGATAGATGTTGGTTATCGGGTCAAATAATTGACCTTGATATTATGTTGCCGTCCACATCCAGTATTTATTTATATATCTTATCTCCTCTTCTCTATATATATATATATCTATAAAATTGTAAAAAAGCTATGTTTGCTACGGGTTGGGGCAAAAACTACTGAATAGATTTAAATTTTGTTATCAACGTTATAAAGTATTTATGCTCCAACTTAAAAACTGGTGGACTTCTTATTACAATTAATTCATCGGATCCTGAGATACAGCTTGACCTCTCTGATGTATAGAGGCCCATACAAAAAGGGATCATCACACTCATCACTGTTGGTTTTTATTAAATTATTTTTGAAATCCATTTCTAATTCTACTATAGCTTCAGGTGAGCGAAGCCGCGGGCAAAGGCTAGTGCATTATATATTTATGATATTTATGTATGTAACTTAACAGAACCACTCTTTTAATTACATGCTACCTATATTATGTCTATAGAAGCATGCTCTTATAATTATATTTTTGCACCTAGCTTTTCCTGTCTCTGCATCACCCTAAATTCGACTGGTAGAAAATGTAAGGCATTAAGTCCGCCTCTGTACACTGATTGTGCATAAAGAAATAAATAAACAACTATATATTACATTTGTTGCAGCTATATGCGCAATGCTGTTAATATTTTATGGAACAATGATCCTATTTGTTATTCGGGGGTCGCTTTGCAATTGTCGCAACGAACATCTAAATTGTGCCCAGCTGTCCGTGATGTTTGTTACAGGATAGGATAGTAAAAGGATGTTTGCACTATGTTTAAATTGTATGATGATCACTTAATTCAAGATATGAAGTATTCATAAAATATACTGCTCTCTGGGTAGAATAGAGCTTAGGAGAGCTCTAGTCTACGGGATATTGGTTTTAATTAGTAGAATTAGCCTCTAAATAGGCTTATATGTAATTCTGAATAATAAAACTAATAAACCCATTATACTGTCCCACTCTGTTCGGCACGGGTGTCCCCTCAGTATGAGAGAGATTAGGCTATAGTCTATCACGCTAGCCTAATGTGGGTTGAATGATTTTTTCCTTCACCATTATTATTTTAAATGCGTCATAATGAACGCATATTTTATTTGTGGAAGACAATAAAGAATTTATTTATTTATTTATTTATTTATTTATTACTCCGAAAAGTCAGAGGTGTGTGCCTTGGATTCGAACTCGGAAACTTTGAGTTGACATTTCAATGGTCACATCACTAAACTATCACTGGTCAATATATCTATTCTACTAATTATAATCTACTAAATACAGATAAATGATTGTTTTGTTCGTGTTTTTTACTCTGCCATAGATACTGTTCATCAGATTGTGATGAAACTTTGGCAATTGTGCATGTAGAGATTGTGCGTGGAAAAGTTTATGACGAAAAAAAGAGGCACTGCAAGGAATCCAACCCAGGACCGCTAGACTGCGGAGGCATTTGATATAACTGCCAATGATTTGTTAACGTTAACTTAGGCAGTATGAAACGCATAAAGGCACAATGTTGCATTTAGATACATATTAACGTTCCAAAAACAAATATTAGAAGAATCTTCCTTCAACAAAATTCTGTCACTTTACGATGTTAGAGATTGCGTCTATAATATTCAAAACTTCGAGTCAGGTATAAAGCAGGTGTTAAGAGAGAGTGTTGGCTCGAAGCCTATGCAAAATATGGATAGCGATTTACTTCACGATAGCGTCAACTATCCAAGCCAAACTCAATTCAGCCCACATACACTTTATATGCATGCGTTAGGTGATATACTATACTACTAATATTATAAATGCGAAAGTATGTGAAGATGCATGGTTGGATGGATGGATGTTTGTTACTCTTTCACTCCAGAACTGCTGAACGGATCTAGATAAAATTCGGTACAGAGATAGATTATAGTTTGGAATAACAAAGGGGCTACTTTTTATCCAGGTGGGACCCAATTCTCAAGTCCACATAGACAAAGTAACGGGCAGAAGCTAGTAACAAAAATACCTAATAGAAGAAGGAACTATGAACCTTTGTCTATTTATATTTTGAACGTTGTATCTATAAAATCAGAAGAGTTCAGAACTAAAATAAAAGAGAACTAAAATCATTAAGATGCGTAAGTAATAATTGTATTGAATGAGTTTGAGGATTATTTAAACTATTATATTCTTCAATTTCTTTTTTAAAGCAAGACAAGGCCTTCATTCTTTCTTTTAATTATTATGTGCATCCGTTTACCTTGAATAGGAAATAAACACGATGGTATTTTTTAGACAAACTCGTAAAAACTACACATAGATAATAGAGGGAGGTCTAACTAAGAAGTTAATGCGTCCACTGCGCCGAAACGAATTCAAGGATACGCTTTATGCACCATTGAATCGGTAAGTACTTTACCATATAGGTAGGTATATTTTTTATGAATGCATGGATTCGTATAGACCAACTACAATAAAATATTTTTTTACGGTGAATCTCTACTATTATAAAATTGTAAAAAAGCTATTAAAACAGACAGGGTTTGACATTTGAGATATTAAAAAAAACCAAGTGAGTAAGGGTATACAAAACATTTGCGAACTTAAAAATGTTATTTTTTAAATTCTTGTCTCTTTGTCTGCTTGTTACGGGTAGGCGCAAAAACTAATGAATAGATTTTAATTTTGTTATCACTGTTACATAGTATATGCGCCAACTTAAAAACTGGTATACCTACTGCTTATCTCAAATAATTAAAGGGATCCTGAGATACAGCTTGACCTATCTGATGTATAGAGACCCATACAAAGAAGAGATCATCACTGTTGGTATTTAAGCTCCAGATGAGCGAAGCCGCTGGTAAAAGCTAGTGAAAAATAAGATTATATAGGTAAGATAAGTAAGTATAATAACTACGGACCTATTTATGTAAGACAATACTTACTATAATTGATCCTGACTATATACTGCAGTCCACGCTTTTAAGTATAGTATTTTATATGAATACTAGCTTCTGCCCTCGGCTTCGCCCCCGTGGAATTCGGTCTATCATCACATCCCACGGGAACGGGATAAAAGTTGTCCTATGTCCGTCTCCTGGTTCTAAGCTACCTCTCCACCAATTTTCAGCCAAATCGGTTCAGCCGTTCTTGAGTTATAAATGAAGTAACTAACACGACTTTCTTTTATATATATAGATTTTAAGAGAAGAGAACATGTCTAGTTCTAGTAATAGTCTATCTTTCAGATATTAATAATATAGCTCTCCATATTTTACCACTAACTCCAATTGCTGTGAGAAATAATTATGTCATCGATACCTTCTTATATCTTTATTAATTTTATAGCCTTATACAGAAAGTCCCCCGCCGCGTCTGTCTGATATCGATAAACTCAAAAACTACTTAACAGATTTTCATGCGGTTTATACCATTAGGCAGAGTGAGTAAGGTTTTAAGCTATTAAATATCACGCTATGACACGAAGGAACGGGGCAAACTGGGTGAGACCACGGACGCGTCGCTAGTCTAATATAAACTATATTACACTAGCACACGCTCATAAACCTCTAAGGATTGATGAACGTTTCTATACTAAATATAAGTATAAACGTTTCTCGGCTTTCAGAAAACTTGTTGGTAGAGTCACCACAGTTATTTTATCAGGTTACCTAATAACTTAATAGTTTAGTTACAAACGCCACGAAAGCAATTTAACAGAATGAAAAGTTAGTTCATGCTTCACTTGCTTTAATCGCTTTGTCAGAGGCCCGATATGTATTTTTGGTGTTCCGAAATAACTTGCTATAGAGATTTCTATGAAGGTATATAATAGGCTCACAAATACATATTTCTTAAAAAGGTATATCGGTTTCGATGTCCATCAAGCTATCGATATAAATAAAATGTAATTACCGCATGTACAAAAGACTGTCAGGACAAGATTTGTATGGAAGAAAGATTTTTGAAAAACTTGTGAAGAAATGTTTGATGGAAAAAATCGGGAAACTGCGCACGAGTTGCCAGTTCTGAATAATTATTTGTATTAAATATTATTGTTTTTATGTTCATGACACAGTGATCATTAATTATTAATTTGAAATATAAAACGTGATATTTTTTCATTTATTTTACATCGAACACGTTATTTTTTATAAATACTCATTGTCCAATAAAAAAATAGAATCCATCTATACTAATATATAAAGCTGAAGAGTTTGTTTGTTTGTTTGCTTGAACGCACTAATCTCAGGAACTACTGGTCCGAATAAATAAATAAACAGAACATAAAAACTTTCACTGACGAGTGTGTGATAAATGGTAGCTCGCTCAAACAATGGGAGCGTTTTCAACTGGTCTTGAAGTTAGCTTAATTGAACAGTTACGTGACAGTTTACCCGCAGCGAGTAGAGGGTAGGTACTCGTTCATTCGCTAAAATATGCAATTCAAAGTTCTGAATATATTTTTTTTGTTTATGTGAGTTTTACTAGTGGGCCATAGAAAATACAAACTACGATGTTTGTATTTTCAATTAATTTATCTTTTTTTATGGATAAGTCGGCTGACGAGTTGACGAGCCACCTGGGTGCCGAGTCTACTATTTAGTTGTGTCAGAATTGTGATTCAGTGACTTCAAAATGGTGGATTTTTGACACTTTTGTCTACGAAATCTGTCATTTCTTAAGTCATTTAGTGCCATTGGATGGTCATTCTGAGTCAATTGAAATAGCAGACTTGGGCCCCTGGTGGTAGGTAGTCATCGTCGCCCATGGAGACCTGCAACACCAGAGGAGTGGTTGATGCGTTGCCGACCCTTAAGAGCACCTACGGACTGCATGCTGCCAGAGTCGCAGCAACCGAAGGGGAACTGGCTTTTACGCGCCATAGTCGAAATACACGAAGGTGTTTCACGCCACGACTTAGACGTATGGGTGGTCGCCAGCCAGTCAGACCCCAAGACGTCCTACCACCGAGCAAGTCAGATATTTTCTCGCCTCTTATTACGAGATGCCCTTCCGAAAATTATTGAGGAATCCTCATTGGGTTAGAATTTATACGCGCGGCAGCTGAGCGCAAGGTCATGGGTTCAATTCCTGGGTCGAATAGTGTTATTGGGTTTTTGTATGAAGTTCTCAGTAACACCTCACAGATTTGAAATTATACATAGATGGATAGGTACATACATTACTTGAGCGTGATGGTGTTTTATATTATTTTTATCTTCATATTTTGCCACAATATATATTTTATGTGAATACTCCCCATTAATATGTATCATGGTGATGCGTAATTATTTAAATCGTAAAGGGACAACATACAAAAAAAACCTCAGCCAATATATTAGGTGTGCTACTAAAGACAATTATTAGAAAACCCAGGAAAACCCAATCTATTTACACTCGGGACAAGTAATTGAATCTTCGCGCCAAAAGTTATTGACAAGTGTCATCCTACCAAATTAGAGAGGGGACATTTAGTAATTATATTACTGTCGAGGGAACGTCACAGGATAATTAGTAGACCGTACTGATTCGCACTGAATTTGTTGAGTCAACAGTGGATACTTCGAGGATGATACTTAAGAATTATTACCGCAATGAATCGTTTTCAGGTTCTGTCTGCCTTCAAAAAAGGAGAAGATTTCGATAATTTTGATTTTTTTATGGTTTGTCATATATCTGATCGGTTCAGAAGATACATCGCATAATGCTTGAAAACGATTTTCGTTTCCTACAAAGTTAAATTTATGTTTAAATGTTAGCGCAGAAAAAAAATTATCGAACTAAAACAACATCCAGTAAACTTATTCCCAATAAAAATAAATTCTTTTAAACAATCTCAATAAAGTAAACTATAAGTCGTAGAACACAAAAATGTCTACTCCAAACATAAGAACAAGGCACTTTGGAAACATTTTAACGATGTACAAATCAAATGTGAGCCGAACAGGAATAGAAGATAGGAATTAATTTAAAAGCGGCATAATTTAGTGGGCCGATAAAGTTGGGTGTTCATAAATAATGAAGAGAGCAGAGAGGTTAGTTTATTTTTCTTAGGGGCGTCCGAACGGCGTCAACTAAAAATATCCGGTCGTTAGTCGAGTCGTTCCTGGATTAAAATTAGTTAACTGCGCCAACCCTGTTTAGGGAAAGACTTCCTTCAACGTGAGCGCCAACAAATTAAATCCCGTTTACACTTCTGCGCTAATCTAATCTAATTCTGTCTCAGTTGTGTTCTGTTTTGGTGGTGTTTTACAGGCGGTAAATGGAAACCGATGACTACATTAATGAATAAATAAGTTCTCCGCTTCGTATGTACAGTAATTTAAGGCTGAAATCCATAGACGATTTGGACCTAGTTTTTATTCAGCATAGGCTTTGGTCCAGTCTATTTTTGTCAATACCTATACGATACTGAATTGCTCTTTATTGAATTTGCTGAGCGAGGGCGGCTAACTCAGCTTTAAAGATTTACAAGTTTTGCGTTCTAATAGGTATATATCATCACACCCTGTATTTCCAGAAATCGAAAGGTCACGCGGAGGTGTAGGTACCTAATACTTAATGTACACCCACAGTTTCTTGGCAACAAAATGCAATCTCCAAGCAGCTACTGAGAATTACAAAGAACGCGTTCTTACTTCATTAATTAAAACACTAACCTTAACATCGACTCTAAAAGGATGCAAGCAAAACAAAGGCGCCACGAAAAGTGTCGAACAAGCAAATCGTAAACTAATTTATGTTATTTTGTTGTTTACAGTAAGTTTAACAGTAATTTTCTCCCCGCAAATGACTTACGCAAACTGTTTAAAGTTGTAAACATGACATAACGAAACGATAATTAAATTGAGACATTTTGTAATGACACTTTAGTATTGTTTCATCGGCAGTTTTTGAACAATGTTGGATATAGTTATCAATTTAAGAGATACATATGTACTATAGGACGGGACAAAATCGCAACCTACTACTACTTGTTGCCATTAAGAAAAATTCGCTCAGTCCAGTTTCAAACGTAAGCTTCACACAGAAATAAATCAAATTGGGATCTAAGTTTTGTATAAACATGTTCTTAGAGCCCACCGTATACCCGTTAATAAAACTTTTTGTATCTACTACAACTTTAAAGTTCGCTTTACATATTGTATTTTCAGCAACATTTTGTTTTTCCAAAGTTAGACTACCTTAACCATTATTACGAAAAGAGAATTTTATTATCAAAACGCGTAACTGGAGACAATGGGTTGTATTTGAGCGGCGGTTCCAGCTATCATCCATCCATTATAAACGTTTAACGTTGCAATGCAATAAACGCAATCAAGCGTGATCACAGATAAGAGTTACGATGGAGTTGCTTATTACCTTATTCGGAGAAACTTCTCAGTAGATAGACTTCGTATTATTATTATCTATACATAAAATAATATGTCTGTGGAAAAGTCGTTTCTGTAATTGCAAAATAATTGGGAAAAATTAATTGGAGACTAATTGAACGACGTTGAAGCAAAATTAATGATTTTTGGAATTTTGTCTATCTCTTCGTATATCCGCTTATAACTTCTACATCTATCATACTTTCTGGATTTCTATGAAATCTGATTTTCAGGTAGATTGTAAGACTGCTCAACACTTACGTTATGTACTGTTCTTCTTTTTAATTTTGAGGTACCTACTCTCCGAGGTAGGCAGATAGTGAGCAGATCCTCTGGTAGAAGCTAGTGACTTATTATACCGTACCATCACACCAGCATCCCCGAAAGGTATGCTGATGTACACCTAGAGTTCGCCAAGGTAGTAATAAGGGCCGAGCCTTTTGCTATTAACCGAAAACAAATCCAAACTCCGAGCTGCTACTGAGACTGAATTGCTGTTACCAACATGTTATGTTCCTTTATACAGATAGATCCTAATACCGTAAGGAACTCGTTAATCTCGTATGCTAGAAAATACTTGTAATTACAAACAAGAATAAGTTCCAATAGGTACGTGCTTCTACATAGACTCAATTTACATGCTAGTTAGTGTATCTAGAAAGAAAACATTAATTGAATTCCTAAACAGATGCAGTTGTTTCGATGAATCTCGCCGTAAAAAAATTAAAAGGCTTTCAGCCCAGCGGCGGCAGCTAATGAAAAAATCCATTTAGGAATGTCTGATTAAAATACGTAGCCACCACTCCGAGCCAGGTCGTGGGATGAGATTAGTTTCGGGCGCACTTTATTTCCCTGCTTTACGTTCGTGCATTAATCGATGTCGTTGAGTTTTTTCAACAATACTTAGGCATCAGGTGGTTTGGTTGCATAACGTACTCGTAAAATCATTGTTCACGACCATTACAATCATTCGAAAACATTTTTCAGTATTTTAAGAGGTTATACAATAAGTACTAGCTGTAAATTCCCGGCTATATACACAGCTACTTTTTTTTTATCGTTTGGAAGCTACATGGCATTGTTATTTGCTTTTTTGTACTTTGCATGTATAGTATGCTTGATAAAAATAAAAAATGCATTACAGTCATCATTGCTAAAAGTAAACTTACTAATAAAAAATTCTATTCAACCGTTTATTGCAAAATATTTCATATAATATTACCCTCTTACGCAAAAGATTTAAGATTCTCAAGATGCTTAGCTCAATGGTGTCATATAAAGACGAAATAGAGCATCTCTGCATTAGAGTGCACCCCATTAAAACCACATGTGCTAGACGTCACCTCATGTCTCGTGGCCGCCGTTTCTCAAAATTGCTGACATATTACTTAATTTACTCAGTTAATAAAGAACTTTTATTAGTTTGTCAGTGTTCATTTATAACAATGTCGTTATTTTTATTGTGGATGTAAATACCTACCCAGGTATTTTAAAAATTACCTAATTTATTGTAAGAAGAAAAACCAAACATTAAATTTATGTTATTTTTAGTGATTATTCCAATCATTGGTTTTGCTCAGTAAACTTAATAATTAACATATTTACAAGATTAAGAATTAATTAAATGGAACCATCGTGTGCCGGCCCTGTTAGAAAAAAAAATAGAAATGTAAAATAAAAATCGCCACCTCTTTGAAGTGGAATGAATAAAATAGCAAAACGTAAATCAGTAAAATTTGCTAGCAACTACATCATTTTCTATTTATTCAGCGAAAATAAAAGTTGAATGAAAATGGATCACATGCATCATTTAGTTGCGGCCACAAATAAAACTTCTAATAAGAAAAAATACTTTGTAGGTAGGTACCGAAGAAAATAATATTATTATCTTACAAGAATCTCAGCTTTCTTGATTAAGAAATGACGATCTGCTTATTACATTAAGCGGGAAGAATATAATATTTCATTATGACTTAATGAATACCGTTGGCCGCCGAATTATGTCAAGCAGACAGAGTAAATAAATGTCTTCCTTCATTTTGTTAGCTATGGTGTTGAAAGTAAAAATTATTACCGTTAATGTTTATTTGAGTTGACTAGACTATAGATACTACACTCTAATGTATCGATAAAACTCACGCAAATTTCAATGCAATCGTTTCATTAAAGACCTTATGCTAATTGTGTAAGTTGCAAAATGATTGTTAAGAAATGTATACCTACCTACATTATCACAATTAGACAAATGATGGGGACATATTGTTATTTTACTTTACATGGCTTACATAATTGACAAACATATGAAACACACTAAAACAACCGACACGCACCGCAGCATTAAAGTTTAGGACTAACCATCACAAATAAAATCAAAGTATAAAAATATAGAAAACGGACTTCCAGCATTTTATTACAAAAACCATAGTCACATAACCCAAATCATCCTTCTATAAATTAATACTCTTTCAATGTTACATACTAATAGTCTAAATTGACTCAGAAACATCAAAGTAACATTTTTTTAAATAACTTCAAAAGATCAGAGAAGAAATGTTGATTCGGTTGCGAATTGTAGAACACCATCATAGCTGTGACAGCAATTTCAATAATTGGAAAACAAACTGGAGCATAGACAAACACGCGATTGGAACTTTGAGAAGCAATGACGACAATTTGTTTGCGCGGCGGTGCGCCACGCTCTTCGCCTTGTTTATACGAAGCTCCATAATATTTATACTGTGGGATCGAGTCGACGATTTACATGAATGCTGTGTAGTTCTCTAGATGTCATTAAGATAGATCTTCCTTAAGCCGTGGATGGAGCGGTATGTGTATTTATAAGTTTGTCGGAGCTAAGCATCGTAAACTCAAGTAAGATGATAAATTATTAAATTTGTGTAATTATATTAATCATCTGCGCAGTGACAGCCTAATGGGCATAGCAATGGCCCCCTCACTGAACCGCCGCCGCGCTGTAAGGACTAAGCTCGAATCATTCTAGAATATATCACTTGCTTTAAAAATGAAGAAGAGCATCGTGAGGAAACATAATTGTATCTAAGAAAACTCTTTTTTTTTCTTGAAGTCTTTAAGTCTTACGAGTGGACTAATTCCTCTCACTGTATGTCAACTACCTAGATAAATAAATAATTACCTGTCATTAATTGTTAATATATGCCGATGATAATTATGTTATTATTATTTTTCTGCTGCCTCATTAGCTAAGTGGTCCTGAGCGCGACTGCTACGCTAGAGGTCCTGGGTTCGATTCCCAGGTCGAGCAGTGTTATTGGGTTTTTCTATGAAATTCCCAGTAGCAGCTCGGAGTTAGGAATTTGTGCCCGGTTAATGGCAATAGGCTCGCCCCCTATTACATGGGACCTAAACATACCGGCGAATTGTGGGTGTACATTAGTACGCCTCTGCCAGCCCTTCGGGGAGTACAGGCGTGATGGTATGATGGTATGTTTATTTTTCTAGGTCAAACTTAGATTGAAATGCAAATGTTGAATGACCTAATAACATTTTGAACTATTCAATAAAACTGTAAAGGATATTTCGACAAATAAATAATAAATAAATAAAGTTTATTTGTCATGATAAGTAGTACAAAAAGAAATAAAATACAAATAATGCACTTATTACAATTGTATGAATTGTTAGATTTATAACCCCCATGCTAGGAGATTCCTGTATAAATACTTAATTGGATTTATATTTAAAAGGAACTGCCACTAATTTAAATAAGTAGACGTGATACCCCAGCCAGAGGCATGGATTTTTTTACCGTTTTTTTGTAACATTTCCAGCTTTATGTATATTTGATGGCTCCCATATGTCAACGAAATAACGCAACAGCATCATAACTTACATAATCACGTTATCTGTCCTCAGCACTTTACAAAAAGCATCTTTATTTAGAACATAAACACGAGAAAATTGCTTTCAGAAGACATCAAAGGATCTCAATAAAACTCACTTATTTGAACTGTTGCTGAGGCGAGACACATCTGCTTCTCATAAAATACATACCTACACAACAGAAATAAGCATAATTCCTTGTCATCTATCATTTTATATTCAGGTCGGGAGTAGGTATTTAGAAATTGATGGAAATTCGATTACCTGGCGGTGTTAACGATTGATGAGCGTCTCTACATTATATTTTCATATTTTTCTTTTGCGTTTTAAAAAGGGCATGCCAACCTAATTGTATTAGGGTCGTATTTAGAATTATTTTCTTCGTTTAGAGGTTACGTAACGTATAAAATAACTGCCTCATTAGCCTAGTGGTCCTGAGCGCGACTGCTAAGCTTGAGGTCCTGGGTTCGATTCCCAGGTCGAGCAAAGTGTTATTGGGTTTTTCTATGAAATTCCCAGTAACAGCTCGGAGTTTGGAATTTGTGCCCGGTTAATGGCAATAGGCTTGCCCCCTATTTCATGGGACCTAAACATACCGGCGAACATATTAGTACGCCTCTGCCTAATCTTTCGGGGAAAACAGGCGTGATGGTATGTTATGTTAAAATAAATGATAATCTACTTATCATACGTAGGTACATAAATAGTTTTGAAACAGTATTTAATCTACGTCATATCATAATTTTATTCTAATCTACTTGCAGACACCACCACTCGCGCGTTGTCATCTTGAAACCATAGTTGTTCAGTCTCAAGTAATTTTATTGGCTACGTATCAATTAATGCATTATTATTTAGCAGCAGGGTATTTGCCAATGCGATGCTACCCGGAAGTACTTAGCAGGAAAGTTCTACATAAAAAAATATCTATGCCGAACTTCTGACATTAAATGGCTAAAAACACGTAATTTGATCAGAAATCATTTCCGAATCGTAAAGCATGGAGTAGCCACTTGAGCCACCCGCGTCGTCTTACTGCCTGTAAAATATTTAATAGCTTCAACAGAGAAGACATCAAACACGAATGAACCACTTATAATCATAAATTTCACCTCTCATAACGACCAAGCTATTTAATAAATTAAATTAAATTTGTTTCTATTACGAAAACTGAAACACTTAAAAAAATAACTACTTATACACATGTTAAACTTTAATGAATCGCGTAATTTTCAAGCTTACACAACTAAACATCTACAAAACTGAATCATGAATAAAAGAATCTAGAAAATACAATGTCAGTATTACAGTAGACTACAGTAAAGAAAGGTACAGTAGGTAAACAAAATAAGATCGAATGGCGTTTCGCCTTCCTATTGCATAAATCTTCAAACAGTCTCTAATTGAATATTCTCTTTGCGTAATGCCGTCTTATTTCACCCTTTAAAATAAAATAAAGGCTGGAACTGAAACATGTAAATTTTATCGTGTCTGGGCTCGGCCGCCGGGACAGGCACGGATTTTTTACCATCTAAGGTAAAGGAGAAAAGTTTGCTCGTATTTTCAGCTAAAACTTCCCCCACTGCAATGCTCGTTGAGAAATACTTTTGTGACTGAAGGAGCGAGTTATAAAAGAATGGCGTATTGTGTGGAGCGGGCGGGAGCTAACAAATCATTTGAAACGCTCCGCCGAAGAATTTGGGGCGGTCAGTGTGAAAGTTACTAGAGCGTATAGGCTGCGGGAAAAAGCCGCTACGTGTGAAATTTCCTGGACAGTATTGCACAAACTTTGAATTTCAACGCCGGATATAGAACAATGTTACAAAACACATAAAACATTTTATTAACCCAGATATAGCGTATGCAATATTTTTTGCACGGAAGTGTAGTTAAACCAATTTATGCATATCCGCGACTCTCCTAAAAGAAATGAAAATTCCCTTTGGTTCGGACACGACACGATTTTGTTTTGAGACTTCGGTCTCTTCGGTGGACTTTTTTTTTCTTCAAACAAAGGAGAAGGTTCATACATACCGATATTTTCATCAATGGTGGACCGAATTCAAAAAATATTTATGGTTTGAAAGAGTATTTACATCCGCAGTTATCCCATTAAATGAAGATAGTCAATTCACAAAATTTAGAACAAAACAATAATAACAAAGATGATAACAATAATATTGGAATAAACTATGACATCGTCAACCACAAAATGTAGAAAAAAACTTCTAACATAAAGTAAAACCGCTCGAACACCTTAAAAATGTCACTTATTAGGTACATAAATTCAAATAATTAAAAATATCTTTTTATACTCTGTATGATTTGACAACTATTGCTTCAACAGCAGCTGTTTGTAACATAAAAATTAATGTTACTCATATGCAAAACAGTTTCGGAAGTCGGTAGCGAAAACAAAAGATCCGACTTAGTCGAAAACACCGACTTCTGAACCTGTTTTGCACATGAGTAACATTAATTTTTATGTTACAAACAGCTGCTGTTGAAGCAATAGTTGTCAAATCATACAGAGTATAAAAAGATATTTTTAATTATTTGAATGGGCCGGCTTGACCGGAGCGATACCACGGCCTCACAGAAAGCCGGCGTGAAACCAACGCTTGCGTTGTGTTTCGCCGAGTGAGGTTACCGAAGGCCCAAACCCTTTTAAAAGGTGGGCAACGCGCTTGTGACTCCTCTGGTGTTGCGGGTGTCCATGGGCGGCGGTTATCGCTTACCATCAGGTGATCCTTCTGCTCGTTTGCTCCACTATCCCATTTAAAAAAAAATTGGTGCTAATATTTTATCTAAATAAGTAGGTAATTATTATAAACACTGAATTGCTTTGTAGGATAAATACTAAAACCTGACGTGAACATTCTAATGACAGCCATAGATCATTAGGTAACTGGTTATTTCGGGTAAATGTCATGTCTAGCATATTCATAAAAAAATATTATGTTAAACCTAGCTCGTAAAATCCTTGTTCGAAATAGTATTTAATGATGAGCTTTTTTAATAAAGAAAGCACATGCTAGTAAATAAACTAATGAGTTTTTAAAAACTTTAAAATCTGTCATTCAATCTCCTAAAAATAAAAGAATTTGAAGAAGGGCATCAATCTGCTTTGAATTAATAAATGTTCATAATACCTCATTCCATACCATACTACATTTGTTATAACTGTGGCGGTAGCCTAATGGCTAGGGCGTCGGACTTGCGATCATGTGGTTGCCGGTTCGAAACCCACCCATTGCACTACCGACGTGAACCACCTCGTAACACAAGCATTTAGCTTAGCACGAGGGGTTAACAAGAATACCAAATGTGCCCATGTTGCTAGTAAGCTTTAAAAAAAAGAACTACGCCACCGCTGTTTATTTCTATGTTAGCGTCTAATAATCTCCGTTATTTTGGGATAAACACACAGGAAGTCTATTACATTCGGTAACAAAAGTTAGCCTATGGACGTTTGCAGCACCAGGGGTAACACTCGCGCATTGCCGACCCTGTAAAAATCTTTTCACACCCTTTTTGAGAGGGTGGGGTAAAGATTAAGGAGGAATAGTTGGGCTGGCAGCATAGGAGACAATAAGTGTGATGCATAAACACCACCGGTCCCCCCTCACTACCAACACAACGCTTCCTCGCGGAGCTTTAGTTTAGTGTTTATGTTAAGTATAATATAAACACTAAACTGTATATTTATAGCACAGTATAATATAGCTTAATATTTTCTAAACAACTATACATACCACTATACATTCTTTGCAATGATATTTTCTTATGTCTCTGTTTATCTGCTTTCATATTATAAGCAAGGATTAGCAAGTGGGATTAACTTTAAACGGGCACTACATGATTTATAATTCAAGGCACATTACATCAAAGAACTGAGAAGCCAAGTTAGTTCTCACTAAATCCTCGATTTATATTGTATGACACGTAAAGAACCTATGTTAACGTAATCCCAGCAAGGGTACCTTTGAAACGAAACACTATTAAGGATGCTACGTTACTGACCTCATTTCGAAATACTGTATAGAGATAAGTACAAGAGCAGTTCTATAAATAATACGAAGCAGGATTCTACTGCTAAACAAAAGAATAACCAACCGAGTATAGAGTATTGTGAATACAGCAATGCCATTTTACAGCAACACAAAAAAGAGACCCACTCGAAATAAGCTGTATCTAAAACATCATAAAGTTCAAATTGTTTCAGCATCGACGGTGATCTGAGTCGCTCACTTCGTGGGTAGTGGTTTGCCTTTCACTCCGCTATTTTATTATATACGGATTTAGATATAGACATTGGTGCTAATTCTGTAGTGGCAAACTAAACTAAACTAAACTAAAATCCGACTAATTTTAGTTTAGTCGTCTTTGCTATTCAGATAATACGCGACTAAACTAAAATTTGGTTTGACAGGACTAATTTTATTTTAGTTACTCAATTTAGTCTAAATTGTCATTTTGGTATTCTGTTGTACATGTTTTACGTCAAATTACGACTTAAATTGGAAACGTCAAACTAATTTTAGTCGTCATAGAAATAGGTGTCTACTAAACTAAATTTTATAGTCGTAGACGGACATTTGTAACAATTTGTAAAATGATCAAGTTAATTTGTTCTCAGTAAACATTTTTTCGTGATTATAATGGCAGAACATGTAATTGTGACTCTTCCGAATTCATTAGAGAGGTAAAATACTAAAGGCAAATAAAATAATTCTTAAGTACCTAAACGCGAAAAGTTATTTTTCAGAAACTATCAAGATTAATATAAGACTTAGGGATAGCCGATCTAATAAAAGCTCTCTTTGCTTTTTATTACTCTTTTTGTAGCACTGTTTGCAGACGCCATTTTTATACATAAAAAACGGAGTTGATAATATTTTACTTTATTGATAATAATTTAAATTATTATCAATCAAGTAAATTATTATGTAGGTACCTATTCTGTTTTTTTTTAATATGGCGCCTCACTGCTTGTGTATTTGCCAAGGTTAAGGCTGATCGTTTACCTGAGCCCGCCAAATTCAAATTACAATTGGTTTTTCGCAATTTGTAGATTCTAGATGATGATAGCTGTAGTCATTGTGCCTATAGCTATACAATATTCACACCTCAGTTGTGAAATTGTATAGCTAATCAGTTCAGATCTACAAATTGCGAAAAACCAATTGTAATTTGAATTTGGCGGGCTCAGGTAAACGATCAGCCTTAAGTATTTGGAGTTATCAAATAATACTAGTTCCCATCGTGGGATTATATTATGGCACCACACTTTATGCTATAATATTTTCACAAAAATTATTCATTAAAATTTTTCATTTAAAATTTTCATTCGTTCATTACGATCTTTCTTAACAAGTTCTTAGATAGGACCGTCTCATCGTGCCGAAGCCCCATAAAAGTAAATTAAAATACTTAAGACTGGCAACACCAAATTAAGTTTTCACTGGCAACATCATATCATAGTCAAGTAAAATAAGGCTATAAGGACATGTATCCAGGGCCGTTAAATAAATTAATAAAAAAAAGTCAACTATAATAAGTCGTGTCAAATTCGATTTTGGTCGGGCTTTTAAATTTAGTTCGCCGTAACAACAGAATACGTTTTAGACTAAACTAAACCAAAATTGGTAAAAATTTAGTTTGGTTTAGTTTGGTCAGTTGAACAACAGAATTAGCACCATTATGAAGTTTAATATGTACGAACTAGGGTTGCGAGGATCGCTCGATCAGTGCAGTTTTAGTACTGTTAGCTCACCGCCGAAATAGGTCAAAGTTTCTGTTCAACTTGTTTCATATCCACCACGCAAATCTGTCCATTCCGGCTGACTTCACTTTGGATATGGACCCGTTAGACATCAATCCGAGAGTAATTTATATGGCTTTAGTCCGTTAACTTGCAATATTTACAAAAATCCCATAATTAGTCATAACACAGCCAACATACACAGATAAAGATGTAGGTGATATACGTAAGTATTGATTTATGACATTTGCAAGCTCAATATGACTATTGTACAAATTCAATTTTTGTTTTTCATTGCCAATAACAATAGTTTATTGTAGCCAGAGTCGCAATTGCTGAAATGCATTTTACTTTTCATTACAAGTTTAACTTTAACATGCTGTCTTATTTTTAGTATCCCGCTGACGCAGTTTGCTATTTTATTTGTATAAATAACGTTATTTCAAGAAATCTCATAAGTTTTGATACAATAATAAGTAAAACATCACTAAAATTTCCATCAGAATAAGCTAATAATGGCTTTAACACATGCATAAACTAGAAGTTATAAATTAGTTTGTTCGCGTATCTAACTAGACAGACGTGTTTGGTTTTCCGAACTAATGATAAACAGAGGTGCTTGTATTTTAGTACATATTATAAATAGATTCGTTAAACAATCATGATGAATAACGTAGTGTTAACAATTAATATGGTGTAGGTATGTATAAGTTTGTACAGACTAATTCAACGTCTTAGGCATTAGAACGTGTTACAAAAATTTCAAAACACTTTACTTCCATCGTAGACTACTTACGAATTTCTAAGTTGATAACGTGTTAGTTATACCTGGCTAAAACATAATAATCTAACTAAAATGAAACTAGATTATATAAATCATTATTATTTCCCACTGCTGGGTACGAGTCTCATCTCAGAATGAGGTGGATTATCAGATAGTCCACCACGCTCCATCTATATTCCTCGAGTACTTAGGCAGTGATGTATTAATAATGAACCTCCACAGTTCACAAGACCTAGATCCTAGCATGTATTTAAAATTTCATAGAAAAACCGAATAACTGCTCCAACTGCGACAATCCCGACTGCAAAATTTAACATTGTATTAAGAGGACAAAACATTGTAATAGCTTTCAAATACTTGTGATAATGCTAAAAGCTCTTTACGTCATTAATTCCCCAATACATTGATTGATTTTTCCAAAACATAGATTATTGACTTGCTTTTCAATATGTTATGAGATAAAATTTAAACGATGGGATTTTTTTTAAAGTTCTGTCTTTTACTGATCTCCTTAATAAGAGATGCAAATAAGCTAGGTATTAATTTTCTAATATATAATAATATCATAAGAGTGTCATACAAACTGCACATTTGTGATGCAAGAAAATAGTGTTGTAACAATATATATAAAAAAAATTAAACCTATTTAAATGTCAGATCGTCAAATAAATCGTAATGTAGATTTATTGCTGGCGTTTATGTGAAGACATCTTTATTTCTACTTCTTTTTAGGCCATCCAAATAATTAAAAAGTTATAAAACGCTCTTGTCAACACAAGAAGTTTTCTTGAGCACTTATTTTACGACCAATCAAACGATTTGTATCAAGAATATTGAGATATAACAAACGCACCATTCTATCATCTACTAATGGAATATTGTTTTACAAAAATTAAAAGATATGTATCTTCAATATTATCTTTTACATATAAGTAATAAAATAATTATATTTTAATAAGTTTTAAGTTAAAAGACATTAAAATATAATTATTTTAATCATATAAATTAAACAATTAACAAGCAATTATTAAATACCTATAACTAAATAAATTGTATATCAGTTCCCCGTGGTATTACTCGTGTTAAACTAGTTTTTTTAAACCCGTTACAATATCATGCTTGTCCTCCTTGTGTCCCTACATACTGAAAATGTTGCCCAAATTTCAATAACATAAGGACATTGGACATTGGTTTAGGCTGTTGTCTATCAGTGAGTATGTCAGGTGGCAATTATAAAGTTACATTTTTATCCACTTGAGGATATAATTATAATATTTTATAATATACTTATCCTCATGCGGGTTTCTGTTTTGATCGATTACAGTTTTCCTCATTCAGCTTCCAAACACGGTGTAAAATTAACTATATACAGTTAATTTTACCCCGTGTTTGGAAGCTGAATAAGGAAAACTGTAATCGGTTTGCAGGTTCAATTTAATTAGACAAACAAATGCACCTCAGCTTAATAAACGTTGAAAAACTGATCGTGCCACCAGCATTGTACAAGGTAACCCATGCAATGACAATGCAGTCAGTTGTATGACTGCGTTCAAACTACATTTTCAATTTTCACATTGTTCATATAAAAAAATGAACAACAGCTTTATAAAACAAAGTCAAAGGTTTCGTAGAACGGTTACGGTACGGTCAAAATTGCGTTATTTTTCCAACAATTTTCTGAACAATAAACTTCTGGTTCTAAAAGGCTCTATTATCTATGCACACATTTCTTTCCTTTTGGTTTTTGGATGCGTTTACAAATCCTCATATCTTACCAAATAATTACCTAATTACTTGGATATTTAAATATGTATAATGAATTTTAATACCGTACGTAATCTTGAGGCAATTCCGTGTTGACCCAGATCAAATACAGCAATCACGGTTTTCCTTTGTACGTTATACGTGTGTACGTTTATAGATCAAGGAGACAGATTAATTCGCCAAGCTCCAAACTTTACCAGATGCCGTCGAAAAAACTCGACCGTAATTTTTATAGGCAATAGCGCGTTTATACAACCATAGTAATAAATATCAGTGAAACGATCAAACAAAAAAATGTCGGTTACTCAACAACGCATACGCTCAGATTTCAATCATCAACATAGTGTGTAATTTCATGCAAGCGCCACAATGAAGGTCGCTTCCGATGTTATTTAAACAGCTGACGATTCTGAAACCCTGTATCCCTGTTTACTTAAATTCAACTATTCAAAGAATGGAATACAATACAGAAACCATTGATAAAATAAATAAGTATACGGCAAAATAACGTATTGCAGATCAAACAAAATATAACTTGAAACCGGATCTACATAATGCTGTGATAGGAGAAATGTTTACGTGTTAAATCTTTTTCTTGTACCTAACTTTTTCTTTATCGAACACAAAGTTGAGTGAATATTTTGGGGCATTAAAGGTGTGGCGTGCCGGCTTAGCGCGGTAGGCTTACCGTTTACAAGTCGACGGGGTAAATTGGATCCCCCGGGATTTACTGACGCCTCCACGCAAGCGTTCTGTGCTGTATCCTTCAACGCTCACGCCGGCGCTTGAAATATTCAACGTCTTTGTCAATGTTACTTAAAATACGCTTCTTGTGTAGACAAAAATATTCGGAGCTGGAGGACTCGGGAATAAAAGTGCACATTTAATGAATACAGTTGAGAAAGGAACATGCGAGTCATAGGTAATGTATGTTCGGGATTAGACTACAGTGCCAGACAAAGCTGAGCCTCATGCTCTTGTTTGGCTACAAATCCTCCTTGATTAAAGTAGATAATGTGTTTCCACTCCGAACTGTCATTATCCAAATATATTTATCATCCACGCTACAAAAACTTACATGATATCTTATTGAGCTACTTATATCGTGTCTATGAACGACATTATCGTACGCATCGTGGCTCTAATATCCAATACTATCTGGTTTGAAGGGCCCGCATTGTAGGAGCGCAGGTACACGGACTAGTAATTGGGCCCGCCTCCCGCAGGGCACCCATTTCAAATCCTTAACGTGGGTCCGGATTACTTTAATGACGCATATGTTGGGAGCTTTTTGTGCCATCCTTGGAAACTGATCACTGATAATTGAGAAAAAAAGTTTGACGGTTTTAAAATTGTTAAACAAATTATAATTTACTGTACGCAATCCTTCTTGTTGATGGTTTCTACGAATACACAATGACTGTTCAAAAGAATTATACATATTTCATTATAGTTAAATTGGCAAAATTATCCACTTCTATTTTTAATGGAAATAAACCGAAGGGTCTCTGACAGGACTTTACACAATCAAATAACACCTATCCTTCTATCTTGGGGATAATAACACAATTTATATGTCTATAGTACCTACTACGCACAGGCGTTCACATCACAAGCTAGCATTTTCGAGCGATTTGTTCTCTGACGTCACGTTAACAATCTGCAAAACGTACACGCTGACGGGACATATTCACAGGAGACACGCGAGTATATTTTGTCATTTATTATTTATTTGCTGGAAAGTGGAATATACTGTGCTGTACGTGACTTCGCTTGTCTGCGTCTGCTCATCGCAACCGCTGTATGCTTTCTTCTTGTTGTGAACACTGACATTGGCAACTGTTTCGTCTTACGCAAGAATACTCATGAAACTCCTTTTGTTTTGTAAAACGAATTATGTACAACATTTTCTTCAAAATACCCACAGATTTTACCGTTAACTAGTGTTTCACTTAGATTAATATCTACCTTTTCTGATCACGTAGTAGTGTTCTACATTACGGGATAAGATCTACCTTTTGACATACCCAATTACTCTCGTTCATCACTCTGTTCATCATTAAGTGGCAGACAGCTTCGTGCTTTTCAAAGGTCGTACGTCAAACGAAAAAGTATTCACTCGTAACCAAGATTGGCTAACCCCACGATCTTCGCGGACAAAAGTAACTCCTCTAATTACATTGCGCAAGAGTTTAAGCAAATCGCAGTAAATGATAAACGTCGGGCCAACATGCAAGTATTGTAATGCTGCAACAGTTTTGTAACGTAAAAAAACGTTTGTTTATTCGTTTCCTTGTATGTAAGACCGATAAGAATTGCATTTTGTATTCTTTTGAACTTTTTTGCTGTTGATAGTATTTTCTTATTTTTTTCATTCATTAGACTCTTAGGGCCACTTGCACCAACTTCTTAAATATGTTTAAATTGGATTTAAACACAAATTTACTATGAAATATTGTGTTTAAATATTATTTAAATAGATTTAAGAAGTTGGTGCAAGTGGCCCTTAATTTCGAACAATGTAATACGATATATTGTGGGAGACTGGTGCCTGAAAGCCTTTATTTCAGGTAACCGTGATAAAATATTAAAACTAAAACGATGTTAATAATTCAGAGAATGAAAATGCATTGGGGAGTGAAAGAAATAACTATTATAGAAAATATACATAATTATATCGATTGTATAGCCAGTGTTTTTGCATATGCGTGTATGTGTATTAGTATTGGAACGTAGGATATATTATTAATCTCTTTGAGCTTCTTCGTGGCTTGTCCCCAACAGAGGAGGCCGAAGTTGTATGTCGATCTCATACTGATTATAAAACTGTACCCTTGTCTCGGCCCATGGGACTGGTAGCCATACATAATCAACCCATTATTAAGTCCCACTAATGGGCACGGGTGTCCTCTCAGAATGAGAGACCATATTTGTCTATAGACTGCGGTTGCCGCATAACGTGAATCGGCCGGCATATTGCTTGTTCGTAACCTTATTACAATAATACAAAATATGTTCAGTATACAGTTGTATCAATAACGAGTTTATTTGCAATGTCAAAACAAATAGCGTAGTTAGCAATTTGCACTTTCAATATCGTAAATCTCCCTGGTGACATTGTGATATCATACGTTTCCATACATTTAATTGTTCCACGTATAATTATGTTAAAGCTAGATACTGGTCATACTATCTGATCGGGAAACTTATTCTGCAGTATCAGTATTTCCTAGGTAAATCAGTCTAAGGTAAACATGTTAGCTAGTAACTTTTAGGCGTTGTAGTATAGGTAACGATATTTTTCCAACGGTAACTTCATTCTCTGTGTACTACCTCAGATAATACGGGCGTCATGTTATACGCCTGATCTAAAATCTGGTAATTGCAGAACCAGTTAGGTACTACATAATGTGTCTAACTTAACCTTAATAAATAACGTAACTAACTTAATAAATGGCTTAAGTTTCGCGTCCAGATTATTGAATGTTATTGAAATATATTACAGAACTTTTACAATAATTAATATAAGTTTGTATTTATGCTTCTTGCCTATTTAGTCATATAAACAGTTTATTCTTAGTGACGAAATCTGTTTATAAACTAATGTTTATAAACAGATTTCGTCACTTTTCACAAGTCAATGTTTCATTTTTAATTACTAGATGGCCACAGAACTCTAGGAAAAAACTATTCAAGAAAATTACTCGAGAATTTTATTGTTTTTTTATGGGATAGGGAAACGAGCAGACGGGTCGCCTGATGGTAAGCGATCACCGCCGCCCATGGACACCCGCAACACCAGAGGAGTCACAAGTGAGTTATGGCCTTTTAAAAAGGGAGTACGGTATTTTCTTGAAAGTTTGAATTAAATTAAAGTATGAAGTAAAGAAGATAAAGATTTTAAAAAATTAAGATTAGGAAATATATGAATGTCATAACAATTTAAGGCAAATGCTGAAGTAAACTTTTAAAGAGAGAGCCATAATGCTTTTTAGTAGCACGACGTTACCAGATTTTTAACAAAAAGATCCATTATTTCAAATCTAGACAAACAGTTGTATTTTTTACAGCCATCACCTTGTTTTGTAACAAGCAATATAAAATTTATGAAATAGAATTCAATAATATTTTTATGAAATAAATGAATAAAAAGACAAGAATGCTTAGCTGCATGTTGTTAGAATGAAAGCCAGTAACAGGAAAAATACAAATGAAAATATACCTACGTAAAAAGATTAGTGTAATCGTTGAAAATTTTAAAGCTAGACAGACTAAATCAATCGTTTTAGGGTAATGGTGGATACAGTAATGTACACGCTCAAAAAGAAAAAAATTACCACAAGTTGTCGTAGCAAATATACCTACTACGAGCTACGACGCATGCACGGCTGTTTGTACATGTCTCATCATCATTATAAATTTTCAGAAAAACTAATATATGGAGAAGCAAAAATTTTTTTTTTTATTTTTCCTGTCTGTCTTTACATGTTACGCGCATGACGGAAAAACTACTACACGAAATTGTATGTAATTTTCACAGTTGCACTGCTGGATTTCTAACTTAAAATGATGTGCATGATTCATCTTGATACGCCAACCAGAAGTCGAATTATAAGTAGTAAGAAACTCCTTTTAATGATGCGAGTGAAACCGCGGCCAACGGCTAGATTCGCGGAACGGAGATTGACGGAAATACCGAGGCCCAGAGGAAGAAAACCGTATAGTTCCACTCGGTGAGAATCCGCCATTACAGTCGTCTTTCCTAGAGCGATAGGTGTAGGTAGATATACAAGGATTCCCACAATACCAACATATTCCGATGGATGTAGGCAGGAAAGTAAGTTAATACCTGGATGATTGCGGTGCTTTTTAATCCCGGAAAATTAAAATCTTTATGCGCAAGCCGAGCAGGCTTGATAGGAAAATGTATTTTTTTTTTATTGGAAAACCAAAACTAAAAAACGTGCACAATACAATCCACTAAGAGCTTACTGTTGCGAAGAACAACGGACGACGAATTTTTCAACTTTTCTAACCAAGTCTGTTTTAAAAAGTGCTTAGCGTTCTTTACTTTATTCTGAGAACAATTCACTAAGGTTCTAGTAGGTACTAGAATTTTTGCGAATAATTCTTAAATTGGCATCCTTACAAGAAAATCTTTTTTTTTTATTTTATTTATAAATCTAACTTGCTATTTTATCACTAGTTATGCTATCAAAGAAAAGTTTCGATCTAAAATTTGCCACAAAAGCCCTCGTTTCTTTGAAACTCACTTATAAGGCCGTGATAATATTTCAACATAAATTGCCTCTAGTAAATTTATTCGAGAGTGAATAACCGACTGACCGGGCGATTTTTAAAAGCTCGCGAAAGCAAAGCCGAAGGCCTTTGTGCAGTAAACTAAGTCAGTGCGCCACATTACGACCTCTTACCGGCCTTCGACGCGCCCGCAGAGAAAATGGCGTCGACAACAACTATTGTTAAGCACGGTAAAAACATGATTATTAATAATGCCGTTACACGAACGTTTTTGAATTTTTATGCAGTTTAACATTACTGCAATAATTAATTTATTAAAGCAAAGACTACATTAGTTGAGTTTTATCGCTTACCTATAGCTAAAATGCTTTAATAAATTGACACACAATTAACTTTCATTTTCACGTAACTTCCGTTTATTATAAACTTAAGTTTTAATCAGTCATCCCACGACTCAAAGTAACCACGGTTTACCGGTAAGTACATATTTTCAGAGCCGACACAAACCTTTATATTATGAGGAAACATCGAAATTGATACACGATCGGCGAAGATACTCAGTACACACACACAATATATCTATAACTATAACATAAAAGTCTAATTGTCCTCTTCCTTTTTTGAATCGATTGAAAATAACACAGCGGTCAACGTATATAACCGTCTTGCATAAATAATCTTCTCACCGAACACCAACATCCACAAAATAGTTTGCAGTCAGATGCGTACCTGAAACAAACAAGTAATTTTTATTGTAATATATATATTATTATCTCATCGTGGGTTGTCTATGTTTTGTAATATACCTATAATACTTATATCATATATCGATATTATATTAGCCACGATAGTCTTGTTAATACCGCAGGAATAAAAAAACAACGGGTTGCACTCCGGGCGTGCCGGCAGAAGTGAAAACTGGAACATTAACGTTGTGCATTTTTGATATTTTGGAATTGTTAGGGAATAATTTCGTACGAATTGCTTTAATTACATTGACTTATATATTGCTGCGTATTATCAGTATGAAAGTTCTATCATTTATGTGGTAAAATACAATATTCATTTATTGCGCTATCGTGAACATGACAATTTATAGGTATTACAATAAACATTTTATACTTCAGAACTATTACAACCGTCTAACGAATTTTTGATCAGGTCACGTGTCCTGACGCGATTTTAACATTTTTTACCCATCCCAAAAAGTACACAACGCCGCTAAAGAAGTTCTCAAAACATTGCTAAACAATGAAAACCTTAAGACAAATTATGTGCGATTATAATCGATGTTATCTGTTTGTTTCGGTTATAAAATGTAATGCTTTCTTTTAAAATAAAGAACCGGTAGAATAAAATTATATAAATTGTAATTTGAAATCATCGGAAACATTATTAGATATATCTGCAACTCCAATACATGAAACCGTTGAGATAGTTTACAGTGCATAGTTTAAAGTGCCTTTGTAACAAAAAAAAACATTAATTAAGCAGAGCTTCTAGACTTAAATATTCGAATCACGTTTACCTTTTAACCAACCTTTTCCCTTTTTAGGGACCAATTTGAAATAACACGAGTACCTACAGCAAAAAACTGCAGTTGAGTTTCACGAACTCGTAACGAGCAGACAAATTATGGAAATTTCGGGTGCATTTATGTTAATCGATTTTTATTTGTGCGCAACGTGACTGGAGGCTCTCGCTTTTCGCTGCGCCGCATCTTGACGTATCATTCTGTCCAACTTTCCCACAGTGTTGAAGCAAATCGAAGCTCCGTCGTGTCGCGATACACTTTGCCGCTATTTGTGCTATTCCAAATGCAATAGAATAGTTTTAAAAGGCGTAGAACAATGGAAACTATTCAGAATATGAACACAGGTTTGTCACCACGCCAGCTGAAGGGATTTATAAAATACGACGGCGTTAAAGTCATTCGCAAGACGAAGTTAAGTTTTATTAGGGTAAACTGGGTTACTGCAGTAGGAGATAAATAACGGCTTGTAAAAAACCAAGGGTTCGTTGACAGCGCGGTTGCGGGCTTTAGTGGTCTGGTCACCAACTTTACAATCTTGCAGATGATGGATCGATGCCAGTAATTAAACTTTTTTATGTGTGAAATTAGATTGCAGTGGTCTGATGCCGAAGTATTACATATTCAGCCGATTTAGGTTGGAAAACTTGGTTTGGTTTGGTTCCAAAACTGGGCGCCAGAGACAGCCCCAAAATGATTAGGAAAATGCTAGGAAAAGATGATGGTTCGAACAGTTATTATAAATAAAGGTATAAACCAATTCTGAATAATTTCATAATTTATAGAATCGCATCAATAAAAAGTATAATTCATCACCCTGAGAAAGTGAATCATCCTGAAAATTTCATTCGACAAAATTACAGCAATAATCGTTGTTGTTACGCCTTATTTACACCGACCTTACTAGGAAAATAATTCTCGAATGACTTATTTAATTTCATAAAGATTATCTTATAAGGAAACCATCTATTAACACGGTATTGTGACTTCAAGCCATAGTTCTATTCAGCATGGTGCGTGTGCGCCGGTGTGGTCCACGAGAACAGAGCGACATCTGGCGGGCGAGCATCGACCTCACCGGGTACCACCGGTACCGGTTTAGCGGAGACTCGCTGCAGTCTGCGCCTGCGCATTTATTTACCATCTTATAGTAACAACTACTTTTCAATGTATGCACGCTCTGATTCAATTGTTTACGTGAGCGTAGTAACTCTTTACTACAAGATTAGATTATAGGTTCTCAGTGTTATCGGACATTTCGCTTTCATTTTTTGGATTTAGCAATGGTGGATTGTTATAATTATATATATTTCTATTATTGCTGGAAATTATTTATGAAGTAACATTTTTTTACCAAGAAACGTGTGTAGGTAATGATTCTTATTAAATTTCTGGAAGCCATTTTTAAAGTTGAAATTAACATTATAATGAATCAGTTTTAACTAACTATGAATGTTAGCAAAATATAACTTAAGAACAAGTAACAAGTTTAAAATTAAAATTGAAAAATTTACGTTACTTAGCATTTACTAGACGTATGAAATGTAATTATATTTTCCTCTCTACACATTACATCAGTTTCAAAGTTTCATCTGAATTCAAATAAAAAATCAATGTACAGCTAGGTCTAAACAACATTTTTTAAAGAAGAATAAGCGAACAAAGGCCATAGGTATTCATCACTTGGTGTTGAATGGTATCTATGGCTACCGAGGCGTGATCGTTCCAAAGGCTTGTTCCTAGTTATTTACCGATAGTGGTGTTACGAAATCGCTCAGAAAAACTATTTACATAACATGATTCACATTATATCGTGATATAAAAACTTTTTAGTCAAAGGCATTGTAAATCTGTAGATGGGATAAATAAATATTTCGAATTCCTACTTTCAGAACGAATACACATCGAATTGAGAACAAAGGCCAATCATACATATAAGCCATAAAATGAAAGGAAGGACAGACACCTTGTTTCCATTGGTTTCCCACGATACCCGCGTGCGTAGGCTCAACTTATTTCGTCTCATTTCAGGACCAAGTTAAGTGAGTGTGCGACAGAGACAGAAAGTTTACGTATCGATATGTTGCAACCAGAAAGAAAGGCGTCCTGGAAGAACAGGTTTCTTGATAAAACAAAAAATTAGGGTCAAGGATATTACGCGTATCTAACCGCTCAACAAATTTGTCTAATAATTATTTTATCAAGAGAGCAAACTCATAGTGTAATAGACAATTGTATTCTAACTTTTATAACCAATAAGCACTGCAAGTCATTATATCCAAATCTAAAACAGTTAATTTTGCTTTATCAAAAGTAACCTTGAAACATCCTTGAAACTTGTCAAGTGAGAAACATACCACACAATACACTATGGGGACAGTAACCGTCCATTATGAGTGGCGGAGCACTTACACATTGTTAAAATGAATCGGCTGCAGCAGGTAGACAACTATTGTAAAATAAAATACCCGCCGGACGGAGATGACACAACGAAAATCACCAAATCTGATAGTCGTAGTGTTTTGTTAAGTCAATCTGCTATTAACATTACCCCAAAACTTTAGCGTAATCAGAGATTTAGCAGTTTAGCTAAGTTTAAATGTGCTTTATCTTCAATTAAGTTCAATCGAATGTAAATTTATAAGGCGAAATCTAATTTGGTGGCGCAGATTCAAATTTAATAATGATCAAATTTATATTCAGTACTAGATAATATCTTTGTTTCTATCATTTCGCTACAAAATAGCGAATTCAATATATTTTGCTCACCATTTGTATCTGAGATTCATCTCTCTAAATTCGTTTCTTTATTATTACTACCATATTCATCCAATTCTGCTTGAATGACTTTTACAAATGGCGCAATTTCGAGTACGTTTTCTAAACCGACTAACCAAGCATAGGAAGGTCCAACGTAACATGAATAGATGTACTGTTGAATAAAGGTTATCAATACATTAACATTCATAGCCAGGGTCCATTTCTATAGCAGGTAAAGGCATCCCTTGTCAGATGAATGTTTCTGCCAACCACACGTGCGCTCATACAATAAATCACTGCTTGCTCACAATGTCACTATGTAGACAGAATATTATTACTTTACTTTGGAGATAAATTTTAAAAGAGACAAAGTGTCAGTAACAACTACACCAGATTCTGAGCAGGATCAGGAGCATGGGGCTGGAGCAATAATCGCAAGCTGAACTAAATAATCGCAGGATGGTATTCCATAATATTTGCAGTAATCAAGTAGGTAAATTGGAGATTTCAGATAGCATAATAATACCTACTTGGGAGTAGGTATTGCCTTGGTCATCCTCTTCAGATATTCTCTTTGTCATCCTCTTGAGATAATTCAAAAATTTTATAAGACCATATTTAGAGATCACCAGGATTTTTTATTTAAGTACTTGTCCATTATTAAAATAGTATTGTTGAACATTTTACCCTTAATTATGCCGAAATTCACAAATTTATTTTCAAATATCTACCCTATCCGTCCCAACAGACGTAGTAAAGAGCATATTAATTTTGATATTATACAAATTTGTTCCATTTTGTAACTAAAGCCCAAAAATTCCACGGGGATATTTTGTGACAATATTCCGGTTCATTTTATTTTCTTTATCAATACCCTATTAATTTTGAAACTTAATTGTAATAATGTTATGTAAAGTGGTTGTGTATAGAATTGATACCTATAGTAATCCCTACCTGACGCACCTGAGTCATCCTTTTATCGCTCCAGAAACCAGTTCCGTAAAAAAAGATATTATGCTAAGTTGACCTGCGCTCCCGCAACTATACATCCACAAAACGGCTTTGTGTGAGTACAACGCTTGTGTAGTTCACTTAGAAGCTGCAAGTTTTTCATTTGTGTGCGTTTAACGAGTTGTAACCTGTTCAATGTGGTTGAATGAAGAGTGGCACAGGAGGTAAGCTACTTTCTACCGGTCTGTCGACACGCGCACGTGATTGTGATGTTTACCGAATTCTACGGCATCCACCTTTAAATCTAATGGCGTTTAGTTTGTTATGGTCTCTCTTGATTTAAGACCATTTATATGCGTTTTAATTATTTTCTCATTGCCTATTGCCCTAAATTTATATGCACGCGTGGTTTCATTGTAATATCACGTTTGAAAGTTATTTCGTTATCAGCAAGGCCCAGTCTCGCCCAAAGATTTGTAGACTGAGTCAAGAAGAGAGTTTGCTGGAAAGTTTCAGCAAGTGATTGGCTCTCGATGATAATAATAAATAATCAGGACATGTAGTTCCAACCAAACAAGTGGCTTATTGTTTTCGAACAGATTGCCATAGTGCAGAAAATACAAAAAAAAAAAAAAAAAAAAAAAAAAAAAAAAAAAAAAAAAAAAAAAATCAGCAAGGCCATTTTGTATTACAGCAACAAACAACGTCTAGTTTTATTCAATTACAAGTATAAAAAATAGTTATAGAGACTTTGAAAGTTTCAAATGTGATCAAGTTTTGTACACATTCGATCAATCATAAATGGTTAACGTCTGTACGGATACACTTTGCCGGATTTTCGACTATAACAAATCTTTTTTCGTATAAAGAAAGATTAGGAATACGTTTAATGGGTAAATAAACTATAACTTATTTCCTGTTACGGATAACCCTCGGATTCAGGTCGTAACAAGATTTGAACACATCCGACATGGAATAATAGCAGTGCTCTATTGGACCTTATTTGAAGAAATAGAACGCGACTCAAAGTTGTCCTCTTTTGATACATTAGATTTCTTTCTTCCCTTTTCAAGCGTTAACAAAGGTCTTCGGGTTCTATTGCCAATATTTGAAGGTTGGTAATTTATATTATATAATGTTTTGTGACTATTTCAAGTTTCTGAGGATACAGTTAATACCAGCGATTGGCATTTGGTGAAAAAGTTGTAACGGAAAGATACAAGACGGAAAGGCATGCAATTAAAAAAAATGTTTTTATAATTATATGAATCATCTTCTATCTAATCACTGAAGCAAATTTTTAGCAGCTGCAACATTTATTATGACCATTAAATTTATAAATTATCATCTTCCTCTATAATAATATAAAGTGTTATAGTTAATCCTTCATTAAGATGTTAATAAAGTCACCTTGAGATTTAATTATTTACTGCTTAATTAATATTTTTAAAAGACATCCCTCTAAAGATGTCTTTGAGATTATAAAATAACATAAAATATTTATAAGTGTATTATAAAACTACGTTATTTATTGTTATAAAATATGTAGATCCCTCAGAAAAAGTTCACCATATTATAATCTAGTGACCAGTGCGGACTTTCGCTTGGCTTTTCTGTTTAATAAAAAAAACATAATAGGATTCTTTCATACATACCTTGGCATGACAATTACGAACACAACTGAAAAATCGGCTAAATTGGTCGAGCCGTTTTCAAGTAATGATCTTTCAAATATGTAATTATATTTTATTTAGACCTGTAGACTTGCTTGTTAGCATTAAGCTAATTAAACTTAAACTATTTTCGTTAAAGTAGACCATCATATATACAGAGAAGAAGTCTTTCATTTCTTAAAAATACAGTCTATAAATCTGCTATATCTCAAAGAATTCATACAAATTCTTTTCACCTAATTTCACCCCTTCTTAATAAAAAAGAAAACTAAAAATGAAACAAAGCACCTAATTACAAGAAAATCCGACCAAGTAAAAGAATAGAGAGATAATTTTGCGGAGGTGTGAATTTAGGGCGATGTTCTTAATTCGAACGTTGGGTCTAAATTGGTCGAGGGAGTGCGAACGCAGGGGACACAAAGGGCTGTGTCCGCGCCATTAGAGCCCATTGATACAAACTCGTGTGATATAGGGGATGTTTGAGATACAATACAAATATGACGACGAAACTAGTTTCTACACCTGCGTCCGCCACTCTATGTCAGTAGTGTGGTTTAGAATGGATCGTGTCCAGTTTTATTTAAGTTGATTCTAGTGTTGGAACATCTATGAATGGCCACCTGCTTTTAATTTTTGGAATAATAATCATAACTTATACACGTAATTTGCATTGATTATTTTTGTAATTATTTTACAGTTTTCTTTTAAATACTTCACTAACTTCAACGAGATCTTGTGTCACGAATTCTATGTATTTTATTTTGTTTATTAGGGACAAAAAACAGTTACATGCAGAGTGTTACAGAAGGTTCCTTATTATAATTTTGTAAACACATAACCCACATCATTGTCCATGATTTAGTAGAAGAATATAGAAAAAAAGGGGGAGATTAATGAATTAAGTAGTAGTAGTATAAGTTACTACGACCAGTGTTGCCAGGGTCCCTAAGTGGAAAGTTACGTTTCGTTTCCTGAAAAGTAACATTTTTGATGCAAAAGTTACATTTTGGGATCTATGATGTCGAATGACCTTTTTTTTTTAGCTCCTGATTTTTTCATTTGTTAAAAATGTGAGTTCTATTTGAATGCGTTCGTGTACTGTTTGCAATAAAATAAAAATCTTGTTTTACTTATCTCGTTGTTCTCAAAAGTACGAAAAATGTAAGAAGTAAGTAAGGTCCGTCGTAGTTTCTAATGTAAGAAATCCAAATATCGTACACTGACGATACTACAGTCCGAAGCATATGTAAGTACCTACCTAAAATATAGTTGTTTGTCCCGACCCCGACGGCTGTGGGCACGCGACATTATTTATTAAGACCGAAGTCGTGTCACCAGCAATAACCAAACTGCTACATGTAAAACAGATTTAAGAATTTTGTCCAACATATTCCGGATCGACCTTTTGTATCGTACGGCACCGTAGTAAATGTAATGTATATGTATATCTAATACATTGCTTTCGCAGTATATTATGTCCGCTTTCTGCTTGGGCAGTGTTAATGTGATAATATAACAAAGAGCCAAGTTTTGTTTGAACTGTGCTTATTTTGTATGACATCACCAAATAATCCTACTGATTCCCTCAAATCTGTAGTCATGTTATATGATCATGTTCGATTTTATAAGAATTAAAATTTGCAATGGACTTGTTACTTATAAATGTCGCGTGACGTTAGAATTTACCAATTGTAGATACTAAAACATAGACGCTGATAAGTAGAAAAGATGTTAAATTAAAAAATGACCGGTTAATCGAATTCTAAACTCAATACACTCGAGTTCGGGATTCCAGTTAATTAATACGGAACGTTCGGGCGAGCGCCGCGACCGGCATCGATAAATACCGACCAGGATACGACAATAGCCCGAGGATTTGTATGTAGTTTGTACTGAATCCAAATAAATTTAAATTTGTTCTTTGAATCGAGGTCGGTTATTTGAAAAGTTTGTGGAGATTGTTTTTCCATTATTTTCTAGCTGAAATTAATTAATAGCAGCTTTCTGAGACTAAATAATTGCTTTCGTAACATTGTATTGGCCCCGACTCGAGATCAATAACAAACCCTTCATCAACAGCCCTCATTGTTAATGTAATCGTTAGGAAACAATGAAAACAATTGAAAACCGGGACATCGTCTATAATTCTGGGACCCCTACAATTAATATGGCCATAAATTTATCGACACACGACACATTATTGTAACTACAGGGTAACATAATATTCGGTGCACAGCAGGACATAAAATCATTACTAGGAAAAAGAAAAATATTTATTTCATAATCAAGTACAGTCTATCTCTACATAATAAATAGGTAGGTACTTGTTTCTGAACATATTTTAAAAAATGTATTCTAATTTAGCTTTATAAAACGAGTAATTTAAGGATAATAATATGATGTTTAACCATTATAATACAACAATTTCAGGTATAATTAACCACAATTCTTGTTATTGAAATGAGGTTAATAACAGTAAAGGAATAATTTTCCTGTTTAACACATTTTTATCGGGTTTTATCATACCTACAGGAAAAACATCATGAATATTGGAATTGGAATAATAACATTGTATTTTAATCAACAGGAAACTAATAGGTTATGTTGTTATTAGCACAGTTACTGGGTGTACCTATAGAATTAATTTGTTTGCAGATATACTTTTAGGATCTCATTCTTCAGAGGGGCTCGTGGCAAAGTAACTATGCTGATCAACAGATCAGCAAGGTGAAGCCACAGTAACGGTCAGTCTATGGATGAGTAACCATTCTGAACATATCGAGACCCTTCTATGCCTCGGAGAGCAAGTAAAGCCCTTGGTCCCGGTTGTCATACAAAAACCTACAACTCTTACTGGTAGTCAAAAACCCAAAACGTCTAACAAACAGTTTATCCAATTTATCTATAAAATCTTGTTATTGCTCAGAAATTAGAGCGCGGGAGTCTGATGGCAGTCGCTCCGTGTAGTATACTGATATTCATCCGCATCTGGTTAAACTGGAAACCGACCTCAATATAGTTTGGGAAAAGAATAGGAGGATGAGAATAAAATTAATGATGCGGCGCCAAGAAATTGTCATAAAAACTATACCTAAGTACCTACAACGTGTTCTGTGTAAGTGTTTTTTAGTATTTCCTTAAAAGACCCCAGTCTATCCCGTTTGACATAAATAACATGGCGACAGAAAATAGAAAACACTAAAAGGTAAAATACACAAAACATTGCATCATTCTAGAAAATAAATATTCGATTACTTTGGAACAAAAATTGCGGGGAGTAATCTGTTTAGAACATAGAAAGCATCTAACGAATTGACCGATTAGCGTTAACCCTAACAAAGCTACAACATATTATAGACTTACATTCACAGTAAGCCGCTGGCAAAGTTAATTAAAACTACCATTAAGCTAACAATGGGGAGTAATTGCGAATGCAATGCAACGATGACTGTCACAGCAAAACTCATTTCATATTTGGGAGGGGTCAAAACCACAACGGCGCTGGCGGGTTAGCCCAGGTCGGGGTCGGCTCCCGACGGGTTGTCAATGCCCGGTAATCATAGACACACATTCCCACGATGAAATGACACTCCATGTTTCATAGAACAATAGAAATAAGTGGATAGGGCATAAAATTAAATGATTTTAAAAAAGGCAATATACTAATATGTAAATTAAGTATTTTAATTGACGCCCAGAGATTAAAAATAGGATAAAAGATAAACAATGGAGAGATTTATGCGATATTTCAATGAAACTATGAAAAGAGGTACTTATGTTTTGATAAGAATGGGCAATAATTTCCACATCGTTTAAAAAAACTATTTTCTTTAGTCATAATTATTGTTGCCTTGATTTAATGTTGAGATGTTTGATTTATACTTTTATTTACATTTATTCAATATAATAAAAACACAAGATTATGAAAGCAAGTTAGAGGTACTCAATCCATCATGAGGTTGAAGAAGAATAAGACTTTTATTTTAAAATTCAAGTAATATTAAGAATAAAATCATGCAAAACTTCCGCGCCCATAGAAACTAACAGAAAAGTGTGATTCGACTTGGGAATCCAAGTTTTCCTATTAAAGTTTATATAAACAAGAGAAAACGACTTTAAAAATCTTGGAAATTGTAACTTCTATGAATTGTACAAGGGCGCGTTACAATTTCAGTTCGATGAATATCGCACAATCTATCGACAGGAATAATAAATTAGTAGATGAAAAAAAAAATAGTATTATTATTTTAAAAACCCAATAACACTTTGCTCGCTCGAATTCGATTCCCAGGTCGAACAAAGTGTTATTGGGTTTTTCTATAAAATTCTTAGTAGCAGCTCGGGAGTTCGGGATTTATGCCTGGTTAATGGCAAAAGACTCGCCCCCTATTTTAAATGGGACCTAAATATATAATTGTGGGTGTATATTAGTACGCCTCTTCTCAACCGTTAGAGGAATGCAGGCGTGATACTGATGGTATGTTATTAAAATCATTTTAATTCGCCATTTTCGACTTCATGTTTTGGAATCTACTAGAATTGTATGCTTCATTTGTGCTTTCCACAAACGCGATCAAATCCACTCAAAAATATGAGACCAATGCCTTTGGACAAATATCGATTGACAAAACGATCGATAATACTACCCACACAACCTACAAATTAGGGAAGAATATGAACCTTATATCGCGTACTTACTAAAAAAATCACATTCAAATATTAAGTGGGTAGATACTCTTTAGATTCATCGAAATTGTCAGTATTTATTGTGTATTTAACGTAAGCGTTCAAGAATGTTTTAATATATGAACCGTATCTTCACTCAAACCAGTAAAGAGTTGCATCACAATAAAGTCGAATATTATTTCTACACCATAACGGTAACAAAGTCAAAGCACTAGAAGTTCGAGTGTTCCGCCATGTTTTATTCCGTTTTTAAAACGTTCCGTTTCTCGAATCGATGTGATTCGATACTGAATAATGTCTTTTGATACATCTCGTTTTATGAAGCTCTCGGCTCTCCACTATTTTGCCGTTTCCGATTTATTTGCGTTGCCTCATAGCGAAGTTTACCTAGATTTTCTTTCATTTTATTCATTCTGCACTGTTTTCAGGGAGCCCATGCTTATTTTAATATTGGAAACGTATAAATAATAAAGTTTATGCTGTACATTTATAAATCGAAATATTGCTTAAAAATCTGTTTTTTTTTACGATTCATATAGGTACGCTTTTTTTCAATATCAATACTAATTTAATACTCTTATCAATCTAATATTTATGGCAAATGGAAACTTACTATTTTTTATATACTTACTGTAATAACATACATCATAAGTGATCATTACTGTCAAGAAAACCAGGCACCAGATTTCGTCATAGACACAAATTGCACTCGATAAGTGGCGTTTGGTACAAGGTGCGGTCTATCACCGACTCCTTGTCAAATGAAATTGAACTTTATTATTTAGAATATTGGAGTTATGATGTGGGTTTTATTAGAATGTAAAGTGCAAGCGTGTGGGTCAGTCGCACCGAGGTCGATACCAAATGTCAGCTAGACAGTATCCGTGTCATTGTCAGACTATTTGACTGAACTAATCAAAAATGTCATTCACACTAAAAAAAAATAAGAAAAGATAGATACCTACGCTACTTCTACATTAATTTAGTGATTTTAATCTGTCAATAAGTCTAAGCGACAGTCTTATCTGATCACTAGTTTCACCCATTTTACTAAGAGAGTAAGGTCGAAAATACTTAACCGCCAACTTTCTATAATAATGTGCCATTCAGTTTATCCAATCCATTGAACAATCGATGATACTTCTATAATTTAATACATGACATACAGTCGAGCACTGTCATTTTCTAGGTAATTCTAGCAGCTCAGGCTCGTTTGTTTGGCCCCAAAATTAGTATTTAATAGCATAGATATGATAGTTAATAGCAATATAAGCACGCTCCTATTCCATGGGACCTAAAACATACCAGCAGGCTGTGAGTGTACATCAATAGACCTCCGCCAAACCCTGGCGTAATGGCACCTAATGTCACAATAAATTGGAATAAGATGGAACTAATTCTTGTGATTTACAACCCTAAACAGTGAAAAACGTTAAAGTTATTATTTAACATTGAAACACAATAACAGGAAAATGATTTTAAACAATATACATAGACTTTGTTATCGTTAAGTAATCACCAACTAAACAAATGCACTATCTAATGTATTTACATTTTAGTGACGAATATATAAACTTCCTCTGCCTGATTAGGAAGAAAATTATCCATACTGTTTGAAAGGCACACTTTCTAATATGAATCATTATTATACTTTGTACTCTTCGAACACTCATTTTAGTCGCATGAACATTATCACGGTTTCATGATCTCAAGTCTAAAGGGCAAAGCGTAAACGCCAACAGTAAAACAACGTTTAATTTTTTCATTTATGGGATCGCCAATATTGCCACACGAACACAATAACGCTGATCAATCAATTAAGAGAAATGCAACGATGCCTTCTAACCTCGTTAAAAACTAAAAGGTCACAACTTCACAATCATTAGAACTGAGTACATACAATGCGTGTTGCGGGCTGACCGTCATTACGAGCGAATGATAATTTACATGATGACAAGCAAATCACGGTGAAAAATATCATATTAGAGATTTTTTTGGTCGCTTTTACATTAGCAGTCGTGTTTTGAAACAAAGGATTTAACTAATCTTGATAAAGACCTAATATTTTTTTCGAAATACTTTAATGGACCATAATTACTGGCAAAATTATAAGTCTGAAGATTTTCTGATATTTAAAGACTGCCGAAACGGTTTTTGTAACACGTTACAATTTCAGCAACTCTAAATAACATTTGTTTCACTTATGTAGGTACCTAAGTAGGTAGTGTATGTACCCGTTCGTTACGAAATGAGTAAATATTACTAATCAGTTTTAAACGTTTGTTAGTTAAGAATGTATGTCACGAACTATCCCCATGGCTGTCCGTCACCATACTTAGATAACGCACGAAAGTGTTTAAATGTGTTATTGTGCAATGCTATTTGAGTGAGGCTGAATAACACCAAAAACGTTACGTGTGCTATAGGTACCCATCTCTATTCAGTCGACAGTGGCGCTTACGCAATCGTACCGATACGATTGCTTTGTTCATCATTATGTTACATAAAAGTAGAACAAATATATTTTTCTAATATTAATCTAGACGTGTCAGCTACTATAATAAGTGGTAAACAGCGAAATTGAATTAAAAACAGACTCAAAATCATCTATACATCTATATATACTAATATATAATGCTGAAGAGTTTGTTTGTTTGATTGAACGCAGGAACTACATAATGCATGCACGCTGCTACGCAATGCATCTCAGGAACTACTGGTCCGATTTGAAAAATTATTTCAAAGTTAGATAGCCCATTTATCGAGAAAGGCTATAGGCTATATATCATCACGCTAAGACTAAATAACTATTCCACGGGGACGAAGTCGCGGGCGGAAGCTAGTAAAATATAAAATTACTAATAGAAAACGTACATGCACGGTAATACAAAGAAGTGTTTATTACGACGAGTCATTAAATTACAAATAATTTAGTGATGGACTTTCCGTGTTATGACAATTTTCATGTAAATGTTGGGATCGCGTGCGTCGGTCCAACGACACAGACACAACTCCAATTAGTCGAGCAATGATAAAATGGTGCGTGTTTTAAACTATTCAGACCTCACTACACGAGCATAAACATGGACATAATGCGCAAAACTAATAAACACTTGAATCTTGATACGCATTATGCGTGGGACGCGTCTGTGATACTACATAGATGTCTGGAATTGATGTCTCAGACGACTAGATATTACATTATCACACACTATTTACAGTACATTAACAAAAAGCTCCACCTCGCATTTTTATAAAACACAATGTCAGCTTTTTAGCGTGTATTTTGAATGACTTTCTGCTCATATAAAATGACGTATAATGCTTATACAAGGTGGAGGCGGCAATACGAAAATAAATCACACAAAGAAAATGATAAAGGCTGTGGTTTCGTTTCCTGTCGTAATTTCGTGTCCACTCTCTATGACGTAACATAACATAAAATGACAACACCTGTGTCCGAAAGCATTAAGAGAGAGGTGTACTATCGCACTCCTATATTGGCCAATATTTTTAAGATCCTAAGAAATATTCAAGCCTATTCTTGAGCCCATCGTAATATTGCCTCTTCAAATCCACACATCTTCTAGGCTGTAACTGAGATTTTCATAGAAAAAACCCTGTCGGTTTTCGGTTAATCCCGACGGACTACGACGGGTGTACATTAGCACCTACCCTTATTACCCTTCATAGATATTGCAGGACTTCCTGCAATATCAATAGACTTCTTTATGTTCAATCCGCGCTATAATAATAAAAGGCAATTATGAAATTAGGTTTCCATCGCAGGAGACCAAAAAGATTTAATACTGTGAGTTATTGCCGAAGAAACGGACGTATGCTTGGAAGAAATCTTATTAAGTTTGTCGTTCTGTGTTGCTTTAAGCTGTTTCACTATTCAGACTCGGCTCCACTATGGCGACTACATATTACAAGAGCTCGTGCACTGCCACAAATGAGTTTCTAGAGCAATTATAAAGTTACTCTCAATTTGGGTGCGGAAGGGATGATGTAAGAAAATTCTCTGTTTGTCCACCTGTGCCTATCTGTCCAGAAATGTGGCTAAATATATGTTTAGAAAAATGGTAATTTATTATTATATTGATTTTAAAGGAAATCAGGACACGTTCCCATATTCTGCATTTAAAACAATAAGCTCAGCATATTCTAAAATTAGGTACAACTGCTGATGATGAGGTCGATCAAAGCTGAACATAATTCTCTCAAACAATACACTTCTACCAAACGAGCAGTGTCACTGAACATTTTAATTAACGCCATTTCAGGTGTAGATACCTTGTACATACCTCAAGAGTACATTCACTCCTCTCGACATCGAATTCCATCTGTAAATTCAATTACAGTTGACAAAGCGTTAACTTACTCGCCTTGGATAGTAAGACATTCGACACCGGCACTTTCACCGTGCCGACGGCCCCTGGTACTGGCAGAAACTCTTTGAATACGTAGCAGCTATGATTTGGCGCATGATCTAACAGCAGATATAACGACTGTTATGTAATTCAAATGGACTGACGTAGAAGGACTTTTGACATTTCATTCTTTTTCCCTACCACCACACGCAGGTATACAATATACCATATTTTATCATTATTGTCCTGGGGCCGAAGTCTACTATTTCAATTGTGTTAGAATGGCCGTCCAAAATTCTAAATGACATAAGAACTGACAGATTTTGAAGGAAAAACCCAACAATTCTGAAGTCAATTGAATGACGATTTTCACACAATTAAATAGTAGAATTGGGGTCCAGGTCAGTTCCCAACTGTATTGGTATACTGAGGACGCGTCATGAAGTATTAATATATTGACTTAATTTTTACGTGGTGAGAAAACAATATCATAATATCAAGTAATCCGTCTACTCGTTTGCTATCCCCTCTATCACATAAAAAAATCCTTCTTTCTCAATAGCAAAACGATCGCAATAACATAGTTCAACACCATCGTCCGTCCTCTGACAGTCTAACCAGTTGCTGAACATCTGAGTGTTTTAAACGAAGCGACTGCTATGAGACCTCCGCAATCCAATTTCTAAGCAATATCGATAATCGATATATAAACATTGGTTGTCATTGTCAGCCTTTTCTGGCTTCAAAGCAGGTACCTCTAACATGGCTTATCTAGTACTCTTCGAAGCAAGGAAGAATTTCAATGTGCCAAAAGTTGTAGATCCATTGACCATCACAATTATTAGGTAATCGACCACGAGCTCTTCTTACAATAATAGAAATATATATCCGGATTATATAATTTACATTTAATACGTGCTAATTCAAGTGATTTAAAATCATAATTACATACATATATGAATATATCATGTAACATAATTACGTACATGTACTATCTTAATTCATTAACACTGCGAAAAAAATACCTAAAGAATTCTGAAGGTTTGTGAACTAACTTTAGGCACCCTTAGTGGGCGTATTTGGTATTCAAGTACCTACAAATATAATTATTATTTATTTATTGTTTTACTTCAAATAGAAAAGTCGTTACTTATTATTACACAAGATGGAGAGTTGGAGACATTCAAGGTATCAGGCTCAGGTTTACAGGCAGTGTACACCATGCTTATCATTCATTTCACGGCAAAAGCAGATATGGTTCTTTCTGATAGTGAGAAGCCACGCCAGGTGCGAAGCGGTGCGACTCCCGTGATACATACCCATTCCACTGTTCAAAATATTTTGACAACAGTAATGAGGACGTTGCATTAGTTTTGAACCAGAAGCATTGGCTATAAATCAGCCATTTCAATTCTCATTCGTTCATTCTAAATTATTTCGTTACTATGCAGTCACAAGCTTATTCAAAACACATTAACAATCACTTTTTAAATGTGTTTCCTAAGTGAAACACAAGTCTTGCATTGCGTTATGATCTATGTCTTATTCAATAAAATACACACCAGTATTAGATTTTGCAAGCTTGCCTCACAAACAGCCTACTGCGCACAAATAGTGTCTACAAATAACTTTATATGAAGACAAAATGTCCTTCAAATAAACTTTGAAATATTGTAGGAAAACATAAATTGCATCCTCAGTAGTAGAAGTTTACAATTAAAATCATTTTAATTACAATTTTAGTCAAGGTCTGTTTGTTAACTAATCTACCTATTATTATGTTAGTCATTTTAAACTTACTGCGTCATGGCAACAGGCCACAATTGTATTTTATTTTAAAAAGGAGCCTGAATTAGCAAAAATGTTTAGATAATCTAAGTAGATTCGGTTAGAATGCCATTTGTTTTAGCAAGAAAACGAATATCTATATGCTTACTACAAAATTGTGAAGGCGCGCTACTAAATATTAGGGATGCCATAAGATTTGTGTAGACAGACGGACAATGCACTCGGAAATTGGATTGCCTCTGGCCCGAGCATCGTCCGAAGTCGACTCGTAATTGGCCGTTGGGTTCGCCTCAGTCACGAGGCAAGCGAGGCTTGAGCTCACTCGGGCCACAAACACACCGGCTATTGTGATACAATCAAAGAAATTGAATTACGATTTGAAAAACGACGCCCTGAGAGTATTTTACACTCTCACAACAAAAAGAGCGTTCACCTCGTAAGCGTTATTGTTAGACGGCAGACATGAACATTAAGTAAATCCACTTCGAGTCGCAAGTTTAGTTTCCAATACCGATGATTTTCTGGTGGCTTTGGCGCGAGGCCCGAGCCATTAGGATGTTGGCAGAGCGCCAACATCGCTCGAGGTGCAAGTATTTATTTGTAAGCTCAACATTCAAGGAAGTGTGGAATCTTGGAATAGAAGCCACCGAGTGACGGTTTACTGGAAATACTGCCGGAGATTTCTTTATCCAAAATAATTAATCAGTTTTGGCAACATAGCCGTCGGAAAGTCTGAATATAGAACATGTTTATGGAAAATTATAACGCGTTTAAAAGTACATAATGGATTACTTACATAATAGCTAGCATGCCTAGCATCCACGGGCTGTATGAGAACCACTCCAACTGCAGCGCTGGAAGTCATGCTGGACCTGCCACCGCTACACCTGTTTATACAACAAGAGGCAGCAATGGCAGCAGCACGTCTCAAGACACTAATGCTATGGAAAAGCAGCGGCACGCGACATACCAAAATCTTAGATGAGCTTCAAACCGATTACCCAATCACGCGTGCGATTAACGATCGCATCTCGAAGGAGTTCATCTTCGACAAGAAATACAAGATCCAGCTCTATGAGGATCACAGATGTGAGGGTCTAAACCCGACAGAGGTGAGTATCTTCACAGATGGATCAAAAACAAGCATGGGCACCGGATGTGGTATCTACTCAGAAGATCTGAACATTCAGTTGTCCTTACCACTAGGGCACCACAACACAATATTCCAAGCCGAATGCATGGGTATCCTAATGGCAACAACAGCCATTGCAGCAAGGGAAGTAAAGAATTACTCTATTCGCATACTCTCAGACAGCATGGCAGTCCTACAAGCCTTGAACAGCCACACGGTAAATACAGGGTTGATATACGAATGCCACCAAAGACTAAACCAGGTAGGTGAGCTAAATAAAATAACCATCCAATGGATCAAAGGACACAGCAACTCCCGAGGCAACGATGCAGCGGATGAGCTTGCCAGACGGGGATCAGCCGCAGGTGCTGTGGGCCCCGAACCCATCATACCCTTCCCCTTCGGTCAGATACGCACCCTAGTAAGAAAACGGACTAGGGATAAACACAACGACTACTGGACAAACCACGGTGAGTGTAGGCAGGCTAAGGAGGCTCTCCCTTCCATCGACGACCGCATCACCAGGCAGCTACTACAGCTGCCCAAACAACAATTGAGGACAGTCACTGCAGCCGTTACTGGCCATGGTCCTTTCAATAAACATCTTTCTGTTATAGGTATCACAGACAGCCCCCTTTGCAGAGCCTGCCTGGGGGCCGACGAGACAGCGGCACACGTGCTCCTGCACTGTCCTGGCGTCGCCACATACAGGGCAAAGTACCTCGGCAACCCGAGTACTCTCCGAGAGCCCATAGGCAACATTGGGCGCTTATTGGCCTTTCTCGAGGAGTTGGGGTGGTTTGACTGAAAACCCAACATCGTCCCACCCACACGCAAAATACGCGCTTAGTCGTGGAGTTGCGGATAAAAGCCCGCTATACCAATACCAATACCAATACCAAATACTTACATAATCTATACGCGGACGATGAAAATATCAAAATATACCTACCCATTATTCATGGATGTGGCGAGGAGGCACATTTCGCACAACTGCGTACGCGCTAGGGTTTCGCAATGGCCAGCGATATTGACCGACAAATCACGTTTAGAGGACAAAACTGTTTACTACTCGAGCAAGTAAATTTCACTTGCGACACGACTTATACCAAAGGAACTGAAATGTGTCAACACACGTTTATATATTGGAAGTTTTTTCATAAAATTGTGCTTAGAACACTAACACAGCAAACAGACAAGTTTCCAACCTATTATTAAATAACATAATCACTCAACAGAAAACAGAACTCGGCCTGATCTACGTGCGGTGTTTTTCGATTATAACGTTGCAAACCCATATCAAGAAAGAAGAAAAACTTTAAACTTAGAGCCAATTTGTATAAAATTACGCACCTTATATTATGTGATAATTATCAGAATCAGGTCTTACCCAGAGTAAGATCGCACTGTATTATATTTATTACAAGGGTACTATATACCTGACCCTCTCCTCAAATAATATTTGTTATAGATCATTATTAACTCATTTATTCGTGAGTTTCTTCTTTCTTTATTACAATAAAACATTAACAGCACATGGTAACAGTAATCTGTTGTCGACTGTGATTGCGGCTGGGAACCAATATCTGCAAAACTGTATTAAACGTTGAGAGCTGAACGTCATACTAACAGATGAATAATCTGTCCGTGTGTAATTAAAAAATTAAATTGAAAACGCACTGCATAAAACAATTTCAAAAGGATTTAAACAACATCGAAACATGTGTAGTTTATTATAGGCATGCAAGTAAATGATAAAATAAGCGCTAATGATACCGCTAATTATCAAGAACAGTTAGGCGAGTCGTTAACAGAAGTCGTTGCATTTACTTTTTTAACCGGTCGAATAATTAACCGATTGACAGAGAACAATGATAAATACCGTAAGCAGAGATATAAATATATTGCAGTAGTGTGGAGTTGAGATGCATCGGCCCACATCGAAGCGTGTGCGCAGACGACCTACACGGACCTTGTTACGAAGTGGGACACGCACACACACAAGGAACTGAGACATTACAACTCATTTATATTCGATTGTTGACAACCCACATTAATATCGCCAGACAGTAAAATTGTTTGCTCGAAATAGGATTTCCTCTATATGACGGCAAACAATTAATATCCAATTGTTTATGAAAATATGAAACTCCATTCCATCATTCCCATGAGAAACTGTAGTCTAAACTGTTTTCAATAACACAGAATATTTAATAACCTTCCTCACTGTTATTTACTCAACTGAAGATCTTTTAGAGCCATCATTATGATCAGTTGAAGAATTAAATAAAATGTATAAAATATATGTAATTAATACAATCGATTTAGGCACGATCGATTAATTAGGAACGATGAAATTAACTTTAGTTTACGTATTGATCTTAGTGAATAAATATTTATTATATGCAATGGAATCTCAAAATTTGCGTAATCTTAATTTTACAACAACTGCAACATGAAATTATTAACCTAAATAATTTCATATTGCAATTTTTGTAAACTTAAGATTACGTCAATTTTGAGATTCTATTTAATTAAATAGCATGAAATAATTCAATTATATTAAATAGCATAACTACGGACTCAGGGCCACTTGCTCCAAATTTAGTTTAATTCCTCAAACAATTTTTTAGCTCCCAACACATTTAATACAATTAAGCAGTTATTCGTACCACTTACGTCGCTATCTCGCAACTGGGGCGCAATGTATGCAATCAATATATCGATTGAAAGCAATCAATATGATGTAGGTATTAGTTTATCGGTGAACGTTCTCTAATCGATTGTAACGAGTATTTTAGTGCTGCATTAATGTTACTTGTTGCTATTTACATAATGGATGTTTCTATAAGTGCTATTTTATTGATTTTTGCGGCTAGTAGCAGTTTATCGCTAAATTATCGTCCATTATATAAGAATTCTATTTTACATTACCGGAATAGAGATCGGAAATTGCTTAACAATTATCCGAAACTCAAATTCTCTTTCATTTAAATTTTCGTTAATACTTACCATCCAAATGATCTGCATTCAAATCATTTAGTCACGATGATTTGGTGATGGGTATTGGCGAAATGAAATAATGTAATAGTTATTTCTCCGATTTTTTTGATAACGAAATAAATACTAGAATAAAGTAGTTCAAATATTAAGTCCAATATAAAATCAAAATCTCTCTCTTTAATTTAAGAGCTCAGCTCTTGTCGGTGGAGCAAACGCCACTGTTCTCTATCTTCTGCTTTCCGTTTTACCTCTTGATACGACCCGATCGCAATCCTTTCCTTCACTTGATCCACAAAACTTCGTCTAGGTCTACCCCTTCCTCGTTTTCCGTAAAATCAAAATAAACAATCATAATTATAATTAATAATTATTATAAAATAATTATAAAATTGTAAAAAATCTGTGTCTGTACATTGACGATATTTAAAAAAAACACGTGGGTTATGGTATTTACGTATCCGAATCCGAAAATGTGATTTTTAAAATTCTTGTCTGTCTGTTTGTTACGGGTTGGAGCAAAACCTATTGAATAGATTTTAATTTTATTATCACTGTTAGAAATTATATGCTCCAACTTAAAAACTGGTGAACTTCTTATCTCAATTCATTAAACGAATCCTGAGATACAGCTTGACCTCCCTGATGTATAGAGGAGAGGCCCACAGGTACCAAGAAGAGATCATCAATGTTGGTTTTTCCATTTTTTCTCCTGATAATCACATGAGCGAAACCGCGGGCAGAAGCTAGTAATTAATAATACTACTCATAGAAAACTGGTGTGAAACAAAGCTTAATTTATGTTTCGCCGAGTGAGTGAGGATACCGGAGGCCCAAACCCCTTTACAAGGCGGGCAACGCCCTTGTGATACCTCTGGTGTTGCGGGTGTCCATGGGCGGCGGTAATCGATTACCATCAGGGGAATCCTCTGCTCGTTTGCCCCCTATATCACAAAAAAAATACCAGAATTGCTACAATTACCTAAGTGTAACTCCTCTATCTAGGTAAAACGAATACACAGTGCGCTAGAATATCGCTAGGTTGTACTGAACACGACCTGGCTTGTGTTAGCTGCAGCCGCCACTTTCCACCATGTGCCTCAAACCAGTTTCTGTTGCTACAATCAGTACTAGCACTAGTATTTCCAACTCAATTAACTTATCTACTGCTTTTTCACCTGTGACTTCCTAATGGTAATTGAAATTTGCTTAATTTCCAAAATCATCTAGCCAACACAATTTAATCAGTTTTTTGCTGCAATGCGTCAACTATTTGTTGATTTAAATTCTTTTAAATAATTTTATAATTTTTGAATTTCTTTGTTAAAGTTGTTTGTTTTTAATGTGAAATTTACTTAGCTTTATATAAAATTGTTTTAATTTATGTGTGTAAACATAATTTAAAATGTAGGTACTACGTAGGTAATCATTGAATATTTTCTTACTTCAATAGCATGCAAACTAGTTGTAGTATGCAGTTCAGTTGCCATTCGTATTAAATCACATTTTAATAGATATTTCAATTTCTTGTAAACCGCAATAAGTCATCTAAGCCAATTTCTAACGCTTTTAAGATTTCTTGTCAAGAGGCAACTCTGCTTTCTTCAATTAGACACCGAGCAACGACTAGGTGTTGATAGTTTCAGTACTCTCTAATGTTATTTATGGTTAGCAAGTAGTGTAGTAACACGTCGTGTAGTCCTTGGATTTCAAAGCAACTTTTTATTTATTTATTTGTTTGTCTATCTGGAGCATGCTGCACTATGAGTTCAAGTAAATCAAAAATAATTTCAGCCAATACTGCGGAAATCTGGCTTAAAATAAATGGTAGAATCGAAAGAAACCATTCCAGACAATCAACTAATGTGCCACCACTGAATCCTTAAAACTGTAGCTCGACCTTGTCTGATATGTGTAAACAATCCGCTTACATAACGAGGCCACCCTAGTTAGCGTTCATTACTGAGCGCCCGAGTGTTTGGCGTTGCATGACCGAAACAATTTCAATAACAAAAAAACAACTACGTACGCCTGATGTGTAACAAATACATATACAATGTTATTTATTCATAACAAAATATTATTTTCTTAATATTTCGTTGATTGTCTAAACTTTAGACATGCTTTTAATACTTTAGACTCTAAAATATTAAAATTATGGCTTCAGTTAGAGATAATGATGAGCAGAAAAGAAGCATAGGTAAACAATAGATGTAGATCTACACGAATTTAAAGCAACAAAAGAATCAGTAATTTGATTAATACTCAAAAATAACTGGTATATAATACACATTAACAGACATAAAAGTAAATAAACACTAAAAGAACTACTTTGAAGAGTCCCTTTTTCATTGATAATGTTTCTTATAATGGCTTCTGGTCCATGATTACTATTTATTGAGGCGACATTATTATTGCGAACGGTAACCGATTTTCCTAATAATATCAAAAGCTGAGGATCGTGTACCGAACAGTTTATAATATTCATGATTGTTGGTTCCAGTTTAAGTTTTGCTCATAACGGTGAGCACAAAAAATCTACTTCAGCTTTAGACACAGTTGTTTAAAGATCATTTTAGTTTTCTAAATAAATTGAATTTGGGTTTAAGAAGTTGATGGACCACTCTAGACTGAATTTTCTGTTCAAATAATTTGATTCTTGAAAGGTAGCTAGTATTAATTGGTCAAATAACAAATATTGAATTGAGATTTTTTAAACTTTTGCGGATAAATTTTACTGTCTCGGCATAGTTTTTTAAACATCTGTATTATAGGCGCAGTCAGTATCTTTTAGACAGGGTTTTTATTTTAATATACTTGTCTGCCACAGCTCAGATGAGGTGTGGGCTAAAATACCCACTGAGTGGAATTCATTAAACGCTAGTTGACAGCACTACCGACGGCACCGACCAGAGCAAAGATGAAGAAGCGAACTTGACTCTAGCGAAAACACTGGCCCTCATTAGCAAAGAACTTTAAAAAGAAGAAGGGATATTAGCCCTGATGTGGAACGATACAGGCTATATTTCTCAGTTAATCTGCAGATTGTAATATTTTTTCAATTCAAAAATCATTTTTGCTACTCTGATAAAACCAATTTGGAATTCGGACTACGTATAAAAGGAAAAAGTTGAATTTCATTTTAGAAGTTCTCCAAGATTGTTGATCCGACTGATACCATAGTTAGTTTGTGCTCAGGTATCGAACGCTCATTCAATTTGTGAGAAACTTCTTCATAGTTGATCCAATTTCGTTATACTATATGTACCTAACTTCGCATTTGTAATATCTAGGCGAGTATGTATCCTGTCTGAGGAAGTCGTGGGTGGTCGCTAATAGAACTTGATACATCTCAAAATAGAGGAGTTGAAAGATCAAATATGATTTCTTCAAACTGAGTTGTTATTATTCAATTGTGTGGGGCTCTAGTTATGCAATCTGGACGAATTTTAGTTGTAGGTTTATCAAATTCTCTCTGTACCTTCATAATACATATATGTAGATGTACTTCCTTTTGTTGATTATATTGTACATAAATGTTTTATTTCATGTGAATGTCAATAATCATTGATGTTAAGAAGTATGCATCAACTGTACTGGTTTCTGACACTTACGCGAATATTAGACATTGAAATAAATATGCATCAACAGTTTAGTACTCATTCAAGAATTTTAATTCATCGTTGATGTTATTATTTTCCACAATATGTGTATCTATTCAGTGGATTTCATTTTTCTTAAAAGGTATTTCATACAGAATATTCGACATAAAAATATTTTGTCCCTAATTTTGTCATTCTCGACATATTGAATAGAAAAGTATACTCGGCTTTCATTTACAAGGCCATCGTCGACGTTGACTTGCTCCACTTTTCGTCGTAACTTTCTGTGTGCGACTTAATCCTATAAAGACTAGAATATAAGAAATAGAAATTGTGTACAAATTTGGTAGGCCACGCGTAATTTTACGAAATCATTCCGTTTTTACGAGGTGAACGTAATTACCAACATAACGTTACAAGAGTTTAATACAGTGACTTTAATTTCAGGCTATGTAATAGCCATTTACAGTTGATGTGCCTACGTCCAGTCCACGTCTTATAGTGTTTGAGATGTTATTACTTCTTAATCGTTAAGAAGTTTGGTATTTAATTGTATAAATTACATCTTAACAAAAGACTTCAACGCACGAGATTGTGATAATAGAAGATCACGCACATTATTTTTCCGCCGTTTTTTTGTGTACTGAAGCTGCGCTGTATCTTCAAGCATCATTAGGATATAACAGCATACGCAGACAATATTGCCTTGTCACATGATCTGGTAATCTAAGGTTAATTTAACATAGGTACATTTAAGGAAAACGCTGCAGAATCTTTACCAGCTTGTGTTGTTACGTTGACTTTGGGGTCATTTGTTTTACTTTCTGTCACACGAGGAGGATCGGTTGTGGGCCACATGTAACTTAATTTTGTTCAAGTCGGTCAGACACTACATCAAATGTAGTAGTATGCTATCATATTTTTTGTAAGTATCTATTCTTTATTCACCTGAGAGGAATTGGCTGGAAAGGGAAGCGATGCGCAGGCGGATGCACGGGTGGATGCACGGGTGGATGCACGACCGGGTGCGGTGCCATTATGGGCGCCGGCGGGTGCACTGGCACCGGGTGTGGCAGCGGCGGCGGTGGCAGCGTGCTATACGGTGGTGGAGGCACATTTTCGACTAACTCCGGTACCCGAGGCGCCCGTGCACGCCGCACGCGCCGCCGCCGTGCTGGCTCCTCTGTCTGGCACTCGGCACTCGCCACACTCCGTTCTCTCTCCGTCTGCACCGCACTGTTCACATTCACCGGCGCATCCTGCACCTCCACTATGTTCACGTTCACGTTCACACTGGACACGTTTTGTCGGCTCGGCTCGCCCGGGACGCGCACCGAGACCGAGTCCGACTTGCGCAGGCCGGGCGCGGGCACGGGCAGCCGCATATCGGTATAGGCGCGAGATGACGCGCGCGCATGTCGACCGCCGTTTGGCGACTGGTCGGCGCCCCCCGCGCGATGCAGCGCGGTGTCGGTGCGCGAGCGCGCGAGGGGCGGCGAGCGGCACTCGTAGGGCTGCCACAGCAACGCGGACAACGCCTCGGCGGCGGACGGTGGCGGCGCGCTCGCCACGCTCATCTCGCGACCGCGCTCCGCTGCCGAGCTAGCGCCGTCACCCGCCACCCTCCGCCGCCACCACCTGCTGACATTATTATAATCATTATTCAATGACCTTGGGATTCCCCTTAAAATCTCAAAAGAAAACCATAATAACTTCTCAAATATAACTCATATTGTTTATTATATGCAATTGATCAAAAAGCCACTGGACTTCATTGGAACTAGGATACGTCTGCCCTAAATCAAACTATTTGTACGCAAAATAATCACAAAGTAGAATCCATAATTTTGAGACGTAGCGATAGGCCCAAAAAGAGACTGCAAGGGAAAGTAAACTAGAGATAGTATTTTGACATTAGTTGTACGGACCTTATGTCAAAATCCTATCAATAGTAAGCAAATCTACTGACAGATTTAATATAGAAACCGGCCGTAAATCTACAAGGAGGAGGAAGGAGCTCAATGCGAATATGGAGCTTCTAAATAAGTCATAGCATGGCATCATTCACCCCACTAAGAAACTTGTTACGGGATAGGATGAATTTACATCGGGTACCTATTCTGGACACACCAGGCTGATAATGAATAACCAGAGAGAATGCATCATACATATACGCAATAGTGAGGCAGATTTAAATTAACAATTGCATAGAACAGAACAGCAACACATCTCCTTTTCTGTTAAGATTTGTAAATAATCAATAAGACAGAAGAACTAGGAAGGAATTTGAAATACTAACTCCTGATCTGAAGCTAAAAAGGAATAATAATATGTAATAGGAAGGATCACGAGTATTTGAATTGCACCTTAATCTTATTATAAATCTACCCGTTAAATTAAATTAACACATAATATGTAGCCGAATGGAAGATCATGTGGTATGATAATAAAATGATACAAAGAAAATAAGGTAAACGCAGTTCGCGTTAGTGAATTTTGAGCCAAACAAAGAACCTTTTATAAGCTTTTTGCCTATCGACTAACGGCCGGTCCTTATAACAAATCCGACAATATATTTGCTTACTAAGCAGTTACTAAGTAAGGATTTTGATACTACTTGTATGGCCCTTTTGTCAAATTCCTGTCACTAATAAGCTTTCTTTTCTGGGAGGCCGTAAGGAGATGAAATAGTCAGATGTTTTTAAATTTTCCACAGTATTATTGACCACAAAAATTCATGGAACATCTGTGCACACAGTAGTAGGGTTGTCACCTCTGTGTATAATTTATTATAATATGGAAAACGAAAAATATGAATGTATGTGAGATGAATGCTAAGAAGAAAATTAAGAAATACATTAAACATAAGAACATGTAAATTGTGTAGCACATAAAAGAAATACTTAAGTCATGTTTTTCTTTTGTCAAACTGAGTATCAAACAAAACATTGCTAAACTAAATTGAGGAAGTTCTAAATAACTTCCTACTCGACGTCTAATATTATATATACATATGTGGGTAATTATAGTATGAATAACACATACAGAATAATTATTTTCGCTAATTCCTACATAATATTACGTGTATACGACCATACAAGTACACATGCCTATCTTTGAATCTGTAAAGAATTCGGAGTCATGTCTGCTCTGCTGCCCCGTCCCTTACGTAACTTTCTTTTTCGGTAAACTTACAATACTCATGTAGCCTTATCGTCTCACTTTTACATTTCTTCCTCAAACTTTTATCCTACATTGTTATTGTTGAGCAGTCCTTTACGAAATAATGTGGCACAAAAAATCCTTTTTACAAAAATCTTTCGCCTGGTAACGATAAATTCAGTTTTATAACTTCTAGGAAGTTATCGTTCAGTGTAAAAAATACATGTATCTGCAATCGATCTATCATTCAAAAACGTCCTTTGGTCACTCAGTAACGAATATCTCCTTAATGCTCATGCTTTATTTGAACATTTAGTATAAACTCCAGAAGAATAGTGATTTACCACGAACAAGCTTAATATTGTGAAGTAAAGCTCTTACGTAAGAATAAGCCCTAGACAGCGGGGAAACTTTATGAAATTTTAATATTCCAGCCGGAAAAAGTAGGTTCAAACTTCCGACTTAATAACTTTGACAACATAACATTAAAAGCTTGCCCAAATGTCAGTCCCTTGTTAAAAATACACTTGTTTCAATAGAACTGGACTGATATAAAGTTCAGTAATGACATTGTTAGAATAGTCGCCATCGGCTCGACTATCAAAATGAAAAAAGTAGGTACGGTCAGATGAAGGCAAGGCAATAGAACTGTTGTTATCGGTTGAGTAATAACTAATAGCATAAGAAAAAGTTATTGAAGAATTTTCAAGATTAATTAAAACAGCAATAACTTAGAATATCCGAGTCTTACTAATATATGTGATATAGGTACATACATTACTATTGTTAACGGTTAACACAACCTGCAAGATGAATTTGGATGACGATATGTCTATTTTTAATTCGTGAACTTTCATATTGTACTTTGACGTCATCAAAACAACAAATCATTGAACTTCAACAGGAGATATCGTCCGTTACGTGAATATTGGAGGGAGATCAGCTGGGCTCAGTAGCTGAGACCCGAGATCCGAGGTGAAACCGCACTCATACACTTTCTCCAAGGCCGCGCGGCGCCGGCGCCTCCCACCATCACTGCTATAATCTTACACATATAAAGCTCCCAATATCTGTTTATCTATCCAGTGATGTATCTAAAGCAAGTCAAAGATAGAAGTAATTGCCTATTACATTCTACGATTCTTTCAGCATTTCAGATGCACCAATAACGAACCCAAAATGGTGATTTATTAATCATTCATTATCGGAACAATGAAAGACGCTATGCCATAGTCTTACTGTTTTTTTATAAGGAAATTCTCAGTAGTAGTCCACCATGGACCTGGATTTGTGTTCTGTTGATGACGACAGGCTTGTCGGTGAACTGTAGCTATACAGCAGTATGACGCCTTTATTCCCCAAATAAAGGCGTCGTTTGTGGACTTTCTCATTCCTAAAGAAAAAAAAATACCTTGCAAGCATCTCCGCGGCAAGCGGCGCTCAAAATGAAGTTGCAAACAAAATGTGTTATATCACATACTATTATTGTACACAAATAATCACAACTTTCGTTTATCGTTGACACTTTACAAACCTCTTCCGTTTAGTGTCTTGCACATATTGTATTAAGAAACTAATTATGCAAAGATTAAAACGTTGTTCTACATTACTGTACATAAAAGTTCGTAATAAAAGGAGTTCATAATGATATGTGTAATGAATTAGATTAAAAATGAGGTTGTAATACATTTACCACAACGGATTAAGTACCTGTTAAGTATGTGTTTGTTAAGTATAGACTAATGCAACGATAAAAAATATGCATTTATATTATTTTATGTAGGTATCTAGGTATTTTTAAGTATGTATTTATTTATGTCGCAGCTGTATTGCTTTATTAGACTATCCCAGAGTGCTATGCAAGTATACAAAGCTGTAAATAACAACAAAGATTTTAAAAGAGCAAACGGATCACCTGAAGGTAAGCGATTACCGCCGCCCATGGACACCCGCAACACCAGAGGAGTCGTTTTAAAAGGGTTTGGGGCTCCGGTATCCTCACTCACTGGGCGACACACAACGTAAATGTTGTTTACTTGTTTCACGCCGGTTTTCTGTGAGGCCGGGGAATCACTCCGGTCGAGCCTGCTTATTCGTGCCGAAGCACGGCTCTACTACGTTTCAATGTCTAAAAGGTGGCGTAATTCTTTTGACTGTCTTTGGCCATTTGCTACTCTAAGGTAATTAAGGATAAATTGCATAATTACGATTATGGTGGCGTATTATACCACCGACCACAAGAATAATATACGGCACAGGTTCCACTCAGATTAGCCGACATTGGCTCTGATAATCGAAACAATGAATTACCGTTGGATTACATACAACTATTGATCACAATAATTACTAAATAGAAATCTGTCATAACTTGTTTAATCCAGATAATCACTTTAAAAGTATAGATCGGTCAAATGTTACGCTTTCTCTGAAGGTCATTTGACGGAAAGCAAACTTGATTGCCCACGGCACCGACGGCGGCGTCTTGCCCTATGGGTTGCAAGTTTCTCTCGCTTATAATTAGACAAGACACTAATTCACTAATACTTTGAGGCACGGTTTGAAAAAAATAACATACCATCACGCCTCTATTCCCCGAAGGGTTAGGCAGAGGCGTACTAGTGTATACCCACAGTTCGCCGGTATGTTTAGGTCCCTTGTAATAGGGGGCGAGCCTATTGCCATTAACCGGGCACAAATTCCAAATTCCGAGCTGCTACTGGGAATTTCATAGAAAACCCAATAACACTTTGCTCGACCTGGGAATCGAACCCAGGACCTCTAGCGTAGCAGTCGCGTTCAGGACCACTGGGCTAATGAGGCAGTTCTAGGGGAAAAAAATGATTATAATTGTCTTAAGCCAAGCACCTTAGCCAAGCCAAGTAGGATGGATTCAAGGCGTGCCCTCGCTCTTTGAAGGGATCCAGCGAACGCTGCACCATAGCCCATCATGGTCGTGACGAATGTCACGGATCGCATGGCCGTAGCTATAGGGCAAGGGAAAGCAAGTATGGTTTTTAGTTGGTGCGAGTCCGAGATATCCTGCAGCTTATACCGGCGGTAGATGATCCATGAGGATTTTCCGTACTACAAAATAATGGTATCAATTGATATCTGGAACTCGTAGTAGATTCGTATCAATGTCCAACTATAGGTTAGCCTAATTATGATTAATCAAAATCGGATAATTTATTAAATAGATAAATATATAGCGACTATTTAACGTAAAACGTACGTAAAAGAAAATCTTACCTACTCTACTTACCAAATATCGTGTAAAGCAGTTAGGGCATTTTTATCCATAGTCTATACTTCTATACGAATATATAAAGTTGGAGAGTTTGTTTGTTTGTTTGCTTGAACGCGCTAATCTCAGGAACTACTAGTCCGATTTAAAAAATTATTTCAGTGTTAGATAACTCATTTATTGAGGAAGGCTATAGGCTGACGCTAAGACCAAGTAACTATTCCACGCGGACGAAGGCGTGGGCAGAAGCTAGTTTATAATATAGGTTGATGAGAACATAATTTTACAACGGTGGTTTTCGTTAAATCAATTTTTGGCGCGCGGCGTACGCAAACGCATTATCAAATAGGTAATTTATCAGTTACTGCGGACATTCGCATCGTAATTCATCCTCATAAGCGGACCACTGCAGAAGCATCCACAAGCCGGTACCGTAATCCCCATCAATTTTAAAAAAACTCTCACTTTGTTAATTTTTTCTGCTACCGCTGCATTTTAATAATCCTTGCGCTGATTTCAGATTAATCAATGTTCCTTACTATTTACATCGAAAACAAGATGGATAAATCAATCACACGTGCTAAAATTACAAAAAGTCAGCGAAAAACCCAACCTTGATCGATTTCATAACTAATGAATCTTTAATTAGTAAAAAATTAAATTAAATTAATTTTATCAGATTTACTCTTATTATCCTGATACCAATTCCATAAACACAAAATATTTCATAAACGTATCTCTATAAAAAGTTTGTGTGATATGATGACACACAAACTGTTTTATAGAGATAGGTACGTTTACGAAGCTAACTTCAGAATAATATTTTGATAATAAGATAATTATAATTCAAAGCTATATCATGCTTCTCCTTTTGCTACCTATTGCATAAAGCTCCACTCGCTCGTAAAATACAAAGCATAAAGATACTTTACAATGTTGAGTAATATGAGACAATTGTCAGATATCATCAAGTATTTCACATCAATTTACGATTTCTCTTGGAGGCAAGAGTCAATGACGGTATTTTATTATCACACAAATACTATAACGTGTTAAGAAAGTCTTAAATTTCCTAAAGGGTTATTTTGCACCCTGTTTCCAAGAAAATCTATAAAAACCTCGATGGTATATACCTAATCTTTGTATACGACTATACAAAAAATGTTTTTGGTCATGACATGATTCCCGATGTTTTTCCGACAAACAAAACTTACTGTTTATTTAGTACATTGTTAAAAAGCAATTTAACAAAACTTACTTTTAATGCCGAATGAAATCAACAATAAAACCATATTCAACTTAAACTAACATAAGTTAGAAACAACAGAGTATACAAAGCGAAACTTTTTAAATTAGCGAACAAATAAATTATATTTACTTTGCCTTCTGGTAGTTCATGAATAATAACGAGGGATCTGTGAAAAAAACATTGAGTTAACAATGTATTTTCATAATAAGTATTACGTAAATATCATTTAGAAGTTTATGGTAACAGTCGTAATATAAAGACAAGCGCAGGGAACTTGCGGCTCAACTTTTATGTAATGCTTTCTCCAAAAACGCATTTGGGAAATAAAATAGAATGCGTTCCCTTTGTAGCGTCTCGAACAACAATGGCGTGGCGCCGGAACTTGGTATAAAAATGAAAGTGGATTCGCCTGTTATTTTTATAAACCAGACAATCTTGTTCTTGTTTCATTTCTTCGACTCCTTATTAGCATACGGCGGTAGTGACCGAATATCGTCGTGTCGTACCGTGTTCAGCTAAACTGTTAACACAATTTACGAAACCGTCGTCTATGAAATAATGTAGGTAAATTGAATTAGCTACTTTTTGACCCGTCGACTGATTTTGGAAACGATAAACGTGTTTATCGCCTCCTTACATCTATTTCATAAAAGCCTTTAGGTTTGGCACGCCTTTTATAACAATTGGTGTTGGTATACAAATAAATAAAATAAAAAAAATACTTAAGTAGCCAATCAATGAATCGTAAGTATAGCTTAAAATAATTTCCATAAACAATTTTCCTATCCTGTATCATTTTTAAATACAAATTACGAATTAAACCATGTCACATACATAAGCTTGATCAGGATTTGCTATTAATGGTAACCGCTATAATCTATCAGCATGTATATATGTATAATCTGTGCCTAACTGATACAGTCATAATATAGGAAGATATATATATATATAAATCAATACTTATAACCATAATATAAAATTATAACATAGAACTAATTATTTAACAATGCATCGCGCCCGAAATCTAGGAATCCACGTTGTTGTTTGACATTCATCGTAATAAAAACAAATGAGATTGACTTTCTTTGGCTAAGATTCGGTTAATCGGTCAACCGGTTCTATTACAGGTTAGCAAATTAGTTTGTTTACCTGCTGAGATTACGGACACTATTAACGTTTATTCTGGAACGGACGTGGAAATTGTTTATTGTCAAACGAAATCATGTTTGACTGTGATAAAAGTAAAAAAAAAGTGTATTTCTTTTTTGCAGTTGTGGAATAAATTCTTATAAAAATACATATGCTGTATTACTGCCACTTTTAAATAGTAGATACATATAATAAAACTATATAATACGTTATTTATTTTATTGTTTAGTCGGCAAACAAGAGCTGACTAGCCACATTTTAATAAATAATGCATTTCACTAATTTAAAATAAATTTGCTAAGTCCATCGTTTCTAATGAGGATTAATTGAATTTAAATAATGGGGATTCGATGGTAATAAAAAAAGATAACGTTGCTTTTTGTTTTCAAATAAGATCTTAGCTTAACGATTTCATATTCATCATCCTATCAGCCAAAAGAAGTTCCCGGCTGAACAAAAGCCTCCCTCTATAAATCCCTATAAGAACTTAAACATGTCTCACTGCTGGGCACGGGTCTCCTGTTAGAATGTGAGGGGTTAGGCTCTACTACCCAGGGCTTCTCTTGCACGTAAGACCTCTAGACTACAGTTCTGTCAGTTCTTCAATTCGATTCGATTAAAATTATCTCGATTGAATGCATAGTAGAGCACTATCGAGTGGACCGCAACGCACAACAGAACAACAGTACTGTAATGGCGCCAACAGTATCAACATTAACCGCAAGCAGATTACTCGATTCAATCCAATGTTACTTATTGCTTTCTGCCCTTCACCCATTATGTTTTGGCGTGGAACAATAAATTATAATCTTTATGGTAGCAAATATATTTTTGATTATAGGGGTCTTTTTAATCGAATATTTCAACTTTCATTATGACATCGACGCATCGAGGGCTAAGTAATAATTACTATTATCAATTCTATGATCAACTTGCCGCTGCCACGCTGCCAGTCTATAGATGGGTTAAACATATATCTCCTCGAGAACCCTCTGTGTCTTGACGAGAAGTAAAACGTCATACGTGCACCATATGATCCAATCTAACCCAGTGGGAATTTCTCTAAATCGTTTCTTACCTTTTTTTATGGCACGGCGAACGAGCAGACTGATTGCCTGATGGTAAGCGATACTGCTCATGGACACCCGCGACACCAGAGGAATCGCAAGTGCGTTGCCGGCCTTTTAAAAGGGTTTGGATATCCGGTAACCTGACTCACTCGGCGAAACACAATGTAAGCGCTGTTCACGCCGGTTTTCTGCAGTTCACTCCGGTCGAGCAAGCTCGTTCGTGCCGAAGCATGGCTCTCCTAGGGTAAGACTATCTATATAAGAAACCTCATCAAATTAAGTTAATTTACTTAAATTTATCGTTTTATACTTTTTTGAATTGTCTTAGTTTTGATTGAGGTGTGCGATATAAATATACTCCCCTTAATTACATAAGACATTCACGAGTCCGATATTAATAATCGATAATCGTACGATACACGTCCAGACGTAATGAAATGGATTCAGCACATAGGTAGGTACAATCGAATTAAAGCCAGCACTATTTCATTAAGACGATCGCTGGCTCGTCTAGGTCTCGGATGATGCATGCGCGCCTGACCAGATTCAATTACTACGAAATTGATTACCATCTGTCTAAGCCGAGGCTAGCATCTGCCCACGCGTCCCTTACGGCCGCGTATTACAAAGCAACTTGATTCAATGGATAAGTATTCCACTAGGCTTATTATGTACTGATTAGTTGTAATGAAGTTCTTCTGTGTCGAATCAAAAGTGTAGGACGGTAAAGTTGTCTCTTATTCTAATCGTTTTAAAATATTATAATCTAGCGCAGTCGTAAGTCGTATTCAACGCAATGAAACGTAGACGAGATTATATATCTACTGAAACGTTTCACTGAAAAATTACACAATCATATTTTTTCACTCATAATTTATTCTATCGTATGGGACATTCGTTGCGGCTGTGTGCATGTACGCAGCACGCAACGCACTCCGCACACAAGCGCCTACGTTTGTTCAGCGAACTCGTAAATAATTTATGTGTAGGATTACTTGTGAAAAAAGTTTGTCACGGTCGGTGTCACCTGTCCGAAGCTCGGGGGTTCAATAAAATCCGAGTCGTCGCCAACAACTGAAGCCATCACCCGCAGGCCGGGGTGCATAAATAATTTAGCCGGGCAATCCGCCGCTTGTTTGCATGCGGATTATCATATTAAACGGATATCAGGGTCGTTGACCGCGAGCCTGATACAAACGCAAACAATATCATGCAACATTTATAAAGACAAACATTCAGCAACAGAAGCCGCTCATCTACCACATTAGTGGTCCGAGTCGGTATCAATACCCTAATCACAACAGGCTACCTTTAATACTAAACAAACGAATGCCGCTTTTTCTATTACTTACCTACCTACTTCTTTTTAGGATGTGTCGATATTGCACTTTGATCGAATGGCACTTTCGGAACAAATCCTTTGATAGAAAGAGAATTTCATTTTTTCATTACTTATGCTGGGGTACGTACTACTCATTAGTGCTCTATTGTTTCGATTTTTATTATTAAGATTCTAAATATTGTTGATTTACATGATTATCTTTTCTTCCAAAATTCAGCAAAATAATTTTCTTGATGCGAAAGTCAAGTAAACTAATTAAAATCTAGTTCTTATTGAATTGCTATTAGATAGTCTATTAAAATGTGGCACAAGGTTGAAACTCGTTATGTTAATTGATTATTGTAAAGACATATTCTGGTTCTTACTGTAAAACTGCTTGTTATAAATTTATAACTGCATGTTTTTACAAATGAAAACAAGACTACCAAAATAGGAATTTCTTCTGTTAACGTCCTAAATAATTATGCTTTTGAGGATACAATAAAATATACATTATTTATGTCTCCTGTTTCCAGTGCACTACAGCTTTTAAAATTACCCATATCAAAATCTTCAGGGATTATGTTTACAAGTAAGCAGCGCACGTCATCGTCGAGAAGAAAATGAAGAACTTTATGTCTCTAGGTCTTACTGCGTCTTATTTCGACATGGCAGGTGGGACTCACGGTGGCTTGGAGGTCATAGCGTCTGGCGTACCCAGCCATAAGATGCAGGTTCGAATCCTGCTTGCGGTTCGAATTTTTCCTTTGCTAAAATAACTTTATAATCCTAGCATGAAAAATGCAAAAAAAATCATAAAAATATAGTTAATAGGTATGGTAGCATCGTACGACATACAACTAACCGTAAGGTAAGTCAGGTCGGTTGAGAGGCAAAGTAACTTGCCTTTCAATAGATGTTACTGACGTCACCTTTAAGACGTAAGTTCAAAATGTGACGGCAAATTTCGACATGGCAGGTGGGACTCGCGGTGGCTTAGAGGTCATAGCGTCTGGCGTACCTAGCCATAAGACGCAGGTTCGAATCCTGCCTGCGAGTCGAATTTTTCCTTTACTAAAATAATCATACTGCGTTTTTTAAGTTTTACATTTCGTTTATATTTTCAATTGTACCCGGCTTTTTGAATAAATTTTTACTTAGCGATTTTACCGCAGCCGTAACCCGTTGTTTATGGCGAAAGCTTTCTTCTGACTCCTTTTCATATAATATGAAGAATATGAATGAACGAGAATGGTGAAGTCTTTATCCACAATTCGAAAGCCAAGCTAAGGTAAGGACAAAATAAGTACCATCAACAAAGACAGAACTTGTCTATTGAAGTTGTGACTTTAACAAACAACGGTAGTCTTCTAAAATTTAGTAGGAGTCGTAAAAGCGGCCATTTTGTAAACGGGTTTCCGTTTTCATTTCCTAAATCAGGCAACAACGCGCAACGGTAATTATGTACCTACAAAAACAATTTTCTTCGAGCCCCTTAGTATGCAATGTGACAAGAAATTCGATTATTAGCTGAATCCAATGTAAGCCAACATAAACGTAGACAGACGCAATAAAATGAAATTTAATAGACATGACAAATTAAAAAAAATGAGGTCCTGGATTCGAATCCCAGGTCGAGCAAGGTGTTATTGGGATTTTCTATAAAATTCCCAATAACAGCTAGGAGTTTGGAATTTGCGTCCGGTTAATGGCAATAGGCTCGCCCCCTATTACATGGGACTTAAACATACCGACGAACTGTGGGTGTACATTAGTACGCTTCTGCCTAATCCTTCGGGGAAAACAGGCGTGATGGTATGTATGTATGTATATGCGTAACAAAGAATTTTGGAGCACTTGATTAGTTTTCCAACGTCTCGTGCGCCTCTTCTACTTTTCTCGTTTTATAGAAAAAAAAATAGTGTGTAAGTGTAAATTCAAAGACTGAGATACAAATAAGAAATTAGTGCGAAGCATGGCATTCTTGAGGAAAGCTAGACAGGATCGCTCCTGAAATATCATTAATCTAGTTTGAAAATGGTCAATTTTTTTTGAATAATTATTTCATTATCTGACACAAAAAAATACGAGGCTAAGTTCTGTTTTTTAACGGTCAAATACATAACATAACATTATAAATAATTCATTTTTAGATTGTTATTAATTACAATACGGATATAAAAATTGGCATAACGTGTTATAATCTGTTACAACAATGCTAATATTCAAAATCGTTTTCAGTATACAGCATTGGTTGTCGGCGCAAAGCCATATCAAGAAAACATTTTTAAATTATCTGATTATTGTAATTTATAGGAAACTAGCTTCTGCCCGTCGCTTCGCTCACGTGAAGCTATTATATCAGGAGCAAAAAATAACCAACATTGTTGACCTCTTTTTTGTATGGGCCTCTATACATAAGGGAGGTCAAGCTGTATCTCAGAATTCATTTAATTAATTGAGATAAAAAGTTCACCAGTTTTTAAGTTGGAGCATATACTTTTTAACAGCGATTTCTATTCTCAGGTCATACAAAGTATTATTGGGATTTTCTATGAATTTCTTAGGAGCAGTTGGATTTGACAATAGCATCGAACTGTGGGTATGCATTAGTACACCTTTCCTCTACCTTTCGCGGAATACAAACGTGATAGGTAATTTGTGTTTTATGTTAATTGCCAAAAAAACATAATCCAATATAAGTAAATCTAAAGATTTCGTACTGCATTACCAAAACCAAGGTCTCTAAATTCCTCTGCGAGTAAGCACGAGTAGGTAGGTACGGCTAAAGACGCTCACTAAAGTACACCCTTCGGGATTTACAACCGGCGCCCCACACCCCTTCGGGTCCTAATTCTCTACCTTTCTTTCACAGCAAAAACAACTGGGAAACTGCTCAGAAAATAGTAAAAGCACTTTTCTTTTGTTCATTGTGTGAAAAGTAGGTACATGTGCTAATCACAATTTAGGACGTAGTCATTGACAAAAGAAACATTATTTTGAAGCTCATTTTTCTATAAAACTTGCCTCATTAGTCTTAAGCGTATTCTACGCTAGAGGTCCTGGATTCGAGCCCCAGGTACAATCAAAATGTTATTGTCTTTTTATATGAATTTTTCAGCAGCATCTCGGACTTTGGAGTAAGGGCAATAGGCTCGCCCTATTTAATCGGACCTAAACAAACCCGCGAACTGTGCGTGTATTACATAAGTACACCTAAACTTCTGCGAAACTGTTCGGTGAATACAAGCGTGATGGTATGTTTGTGATTTTTATTTTATTTTGCGTGCAACTGAAGATCACCCCTATTTCCATACGAACAAGGATCACATGATTACTGTTTAGCATTTCAAGAATTAATTTTCACACAATAGTTCATTATATGTAACAATATTATAAGCCCATCATGCTTCTGCCTATATACTTCAGTGATTATGGCATTATCCTTACACAAATCACTATAGCAACTTATTTCATGGGGTGGCCATTTATTCGTGGAGCTCAATGACCTGACATGCGTAATTTACTAAATAATAACTTCAAAAGAATATGATATTTTGGAGTAACTCTAAGTAATCATTGGTTATACCATATATACCTACTTATGTATGTATGTACCTTATTCCCCAAAGGGGTAGGCAGAAGCGTACTAATTGTACACCCACAATTCACCGTTACGTTTAAATCCCATATAACAGGGGGCGAGCCTATTGCCATTTACCGCGCACAAATCCCAAACTCCGAGCTACCACTGAAAATTTCATCATAAACCCCAATTACACAGATATCAGATTCCTGTGAAATCGAAAGCAGGACCTCTGGCGTCTTATTTGTTATTCTGAATACAAATTGTTGTTTAGAAGTTGATACCGTTCTTAGAATATTTTTTAGTTGAATTGAAAACTCGGCTAAACTAGTTTTCCAATATAAGAAAAAACCACAAGCGCGCTCTAAAATAGGCTATAAGCAGATCGAATTACCTAAAAGGACCGTCTATAGGTGCAATACGCTTCGATGGTTTTACAAATCCTTTTTGAGGGTACAAAAGATCGTACGCCTTAGAACCGATAACTGGCTGCCGATTTTTATCTGTGCCTTTGTGGTAGCTATCAGACTTTCAAAGAAATGAGTGACGAATAAAGCTTTAGCTATCGTTCCTTGTGTCGTTAACGAAAAAAGTATTCCGAGGTTCTCATTTCAACCACCCGCATTGATATCGATCAAGCGTGCTGCCTAGTTGAAAAAATTTTACTTATCGTAGTTCCACGTAGAAGAGTCTGTTATAAATTTCCAGATCGTGTTTTTCTTATCGCAGAAGAATAGATTTTCCTTGTTAATAGCATGTCCATGAACTGAACTATAGATCTATATCTAGGCAATGATACTCTTTTGATATGGATTATGGATAAATAAAGTAATATGGATTGGACTGCCAAATTAAAGTTCTCCAGTTCGAATGTTTAGGTCCCATGTAATAGGGAGCGAGCCTATTACCTTTAACCGGGCACAAATTCCTAACCCGAGCTGCTACTGGGAATTTCATAGAAAAACCCAATAACACTGCTCGATTTGGGAATCAAACCCAGGACCTCTAGCGTAGCAGTTGCTCTCAGGACCACTTGGCTATAGAGGCAGTTAATAAGTTAGTTAGTAGTTAGTTAATAATGTTATGTTGTCCATCTTTTACATGGAAGAGAAAAAAGAGAACCAGCGCTGGCTGGTTCTCTTCTTTCTTGGCTGCGGAACAGACATTAATCTGTTCTGGCTTCACTTTTATTCTCTTCATGATAAATTCATTCATAAAACCGATATCGTAACTATAAAGTATTAACTTTATACTTACGACATAGGTAGGTTTTATCCAGAAATTCGGTTTAATGTCGTTATATCGAAAGGACAGGCATGATTTCAATTGAGAAGGGTTACTGTAAACAAGGGCTACCCGGGCCTTGTCAATGTCCACTTTTTGTTTTCCTAAATGTCACACGATGTTTGTAAAGCAAGACGTCACGAACGTAATTGTAATCTGCCACTTTTTTTCAAAGAAACAAATCACTCTGTCTTCATATGCTAGCATGAGAAATAAATTGAAATCGTTTTTTTTTAATGCAGTGGAGAGCACGAAGAACCATCGCCAGGCAAAAAAAAATAGCACGACGCTCTAGACAAGTTGGTTGGACCAAATGCTACAGCATTTGCCCGAGATCAAATTAGCTGTGAATATGAGTTGTGAGAAGACCTACATCCTACATTCAACCTTTTCTTCCGATGATTGAACGATTCCTACATACTATGGTTAATTTAAAAACAAAAAATACAGTAGGTATAGATGAATACTATAGCGTAGGCCAATGAATATACAAGTTTTCCCAACTTATGTAATAAAAAAATATTATATAAAATTTGCAAATACAAGAAATTGGTCCTATGTGTAAAATTATCTTGTAACTTTTTCTTGGCCCGACTTTGAACTGAATAAATTAAAAAAGAAGAGCGCCTATTTATAAGACTTAGCAAATTGCTATGAGATATTCTCAAGGCGCACTGTGAATCATCCAAGTACTTGCAAGCGGCTTAAAAATATAATTATTTTAGAGAAAACATATCAAATGCCAAGCCTGATAACCAGTTTACCCTTAAAATAACTATATTACCCGTAAATTGGCTTGAGGTCTTATGGCAATCACCACCAGTAAAATACGGCCTCAACTGGTTAGATTAACAACATTAGTAGTTGAGGAAACGCTAGAATGTTTTTTTTTATTCTTGATAGGCCTACGCTTGAACGCCAGTTCGCCTGATGTTAAGCGACACTGCGACCTAAGATGGAGCGCGCTTGCCTAGCCTTGCCTATGTGGACTAGCGTTTCATTCGGATTTTCGGAATATCCACCATGAATCGATGTCGCTTTTTTGTGCTTCTTCTTTTATTATTTTAACATGACATAACATACCATCACGCCTGTATTTCCCGAGAGGGTTAGGCAGAGGCGTACTAATGTACACCCAGAGTTGGCCGGTATGTTTAGGTCCCATGTAATAAGGGACGAGCCTATTGCCATTAACCGGGCACAAATTTCTATCTTCGAGCTGCTACTGGGAATTTCAAAGAAAAACCCAATAACACTTATTTGCTCGACCTCGGAATCGAAACCAGGACCTCTAGCGCAGCAGTCGCGCTCAGAACCACTTGGCTAATGAGGCAGTATATTTATTTATAATTTTTTATTTATATACTTATTAATTTCTTATTTTAACAATCACTAAATGTAAGTTAAACCCTAATTTAAACATACATTTAAAAAAACAAAACTAGGTACATTGTTTTCGCAGATCGTTTTAAATTAAACTTAGTCAAAACAGGTGATGTTTTTCTGTTCAACTCAAATCTCCAAACTAAATTAGCAAGTTGTAGGAGGAGGAGATCTAATTGAGTTACAGTCATGATTACAGTACTTTATTATTAATTACGCAGTAGATACAAATCCAAGCATAAAACTTGGTCCGAGTTTAGGTACTGCGAAACTTGTTCAGATTGAATTTATCCAGATTTACTGTGCAGTACGTTTCGCTTCGGTACTCCGGAGTTTTTAGCACCTGACACGACTTACAAATTGTATTGGCAAGCTTCACTTGTGCCAAGTTTAGCACAGTCAGGGACTTGAATTAATGATTATGCTCATACAAGTTTGCTGCTGTATTCGTTTTGAAATGCAATCTCTTTCAAAAGTAAAAACAATGTTTTTATCTGGTTAAGTATGTATTTAAATATGAATAAAAATATATATTTTTTTAAATGCTTACTAGCTATGTGAGTCGCACGTTACTAGTATTCTTGTTAACCCCTCGTGCTAAGCTAAATGCTTGTGTTACGAGTGAGTTTACGTCGGTAGTGCAATGGGTGGGTTTCGAACCGGCAACCACCCTAGCCATTAGGCTACCGCCCGTTTTCAAAGCATATGAAAGATTGGAAAATGGGAAAAGAACGAAGTGATTGATATTTTTGGATTTGGATTGGATTTCGATTTTTATTAATCCACCGAAAACTTAGGAAGATGATTGAGTAGGTAGTTACCTACTTATATTTTATTAGAATAGTATTTTTTAATTATTCTAATTTATCGTGAACTTCGATATCTTGTCTGGGCCTACCAAAGAGAACCTTGTCAACAAGTGTTTTACATATTTTTAGTGATCTGATACAAAAGCCCATTCGACCTAACTTGCTTTGCTATTGCAAAACTTGTAAAGCCTCAAATACATTTAAATTCTAATTAAGTAATGAATAACGATTTATACTTACTTGAATAACTTTGGAAGCAACTTATTACAAAATTACCGTGAAATTATAACAAATTACAATTATTTAGAATAGGTAATTTACAAAATTAGTTTTAATATTATAATAACTTCAATTAAAACGAACTAATTAGATAGCATGACGTGCAAACTCAATTCAATTAAAAATATATCAAACAGAGATTAGCAACTTACAAGTTAACAACGCACGAATTTGAAATATGATTAGGTATGTCTATTCGAAATACCTATAATTCGAACGTTCTGTGACGTAAGTGGGGACCTCGCATCGCTCCTTCGTTCGTTCATCCATTCACTATTAGGTCAACCAGCTTGTCCGCCATCTCGACCTCCCTAGTACCGCTTTTACCCTCAATTTCAGTTCGAACGTCTTCAATTCACAACTTGAAGTTAGTGACCTGAACAAGCTTTTGATAGCTGAGCGATTAAACGTGTCTGATTCTGTGAACCGTATTCGAAGTTAGACGTCAGTCAATATTGAATAGTTAGGATTTTTATCCACGAGCTTTAGTAGAATATTTGTGGCAAGTTTGACCTAGTACCTACCTGACTATTTTTAAGGCCTACGCTTTTTCCTTATTTTGTAACTTTATAAGTATAACTAAACTGATATACCTACCTTATTATATCCTATCCTATCCTACTAATATTATAAATGCGAAAGTTTGTGAGGATGGATGGATGGATGGATTTTTGTTACTCTTTCACGCCAGAATGGCTGAACGGATCTGGATGAAATTTGGCACAGAGATAGATTATAGTCTGGAATAACACATGGGCTACTTTTTATCTGAAGTCCACGCAAACGAAGTCGCGGACAGAAGCTAGTTTAATCATATACTTACGCATATTAGTAATCACAACACACAATATTGATTTGCCAGGAGCAATTAGTTACCGCCCACATTACATTCATTGGGTTACAAAAAAACATCTGATTGCTATCAATTTCATTCAAGCCCTTAATTGTTCTTGTATTTATACCTACTAAAAGCTACTAGAGCACTTAGAGCGAAAACTAACATTTTATGATCTTCCTTAATAATCAAATATGTCAATCATGTAAGCCTTTTTCTCCAAGACCTTTATTAAATAAAAAAAGATCACATTTTCGTTGTAATACTCTGTGACAGTAATATCATAAACTCCTCTAACATTTCTAAGTTATATAGACCATTAAAACGCCGACCCTCTAACAGGCGGATCAGTTGACAGTACAATTTAGCTAATTTATTCTCGTATAGTCGACGCGCAAAAAGTTTCTCTCGTTAACTACGGCGACAACACTAGTAAATCACGCCGCTCCACTCGACTTGGTATCTCAGACCCGATTACTATCTCGAATTAGAGTAGAGTGTACACAGCTGACGAATTATAAGCTATAAACTGATTAAGCTTATAAACTCGAAACGTTGGCTAAAGTTTCTGTTGAATTTGACTTGAGACTTTTTCTAATAAATTCAGCTGTGATTTTATTGAAAGTATGCTTCGATGTGCTCACATCTAACAACGACTAATGCGGATTGCTTAATTAGTTTAATAGTCTTAAGCGCAAATCCTACGCTAGAGGTGCCGGTTTCGATTGCCAGGTCCAGCGTTATTTGATTTTTCTATGAAATTCTCAGTCAATTCAGTGACAGATTTGTGCATGGTTAATGGCAATGGGCTCGCCCCCTATTACGTAGGACCTAAACATACCGGCAAACTGTGGGTGTATCTACATTATTAGTATATCCCTGCCTAACCCTTAGAGCAATACAGGCGTTAGTTTTCTTATGCTTCAATGTGACAAATTTTACCTAAGTCAATTAACGATCGAGAGCCCTTTAGCCAGTCATAGTGGATAATAATTATTATACCTCTCGACAGTTCTGTAAATTATAAATGAATTTTATAGTCCATTATTGAAATGTCAGGAATAATCAATGCTCACCAATTTACTTTAGGGAGTTCGATTAGTACGGAAGTCGCTTACCATGAGCTTATAATGATTATTAAGATTTTGTTTTAATATCAAGTTTTGACTTAGTGAAATGTCCCTTGTGTTTATCAGTGCGGCATAATTTTCGACGCGGCAATGATTACTAAGCGCCTCGATTTGAATAATAACATAACGCACGCACGCCAGGCGGGTTATATTAAACTAGGCGCTGAGACGCAGCAAGGCAATAGGTACACATATATGCGGCGGTATTCTAATGGCTAGGGCGTCCGACGTACGATCATGTGGTTGCCGGTTCGAAACCCACCCATTGCACTACCGACGTGACGTGAACCCACTCGTAACACATTGCATTTAGCTTAGCACGAAGGGCTAACAAGAATAGATACTAGTATTTTTTTTTTTATTATTGAATTCATGTGACATAGACCCCTAACAAAAAACAATACTCATATACAAAAAATAAAAATACATAAAATAACATGTATTATACAGATGTAGTATTCCGCGAAGGGTTAGGCAAAGTTGTGTAAAGTACACGACAGTTCGCCGCTATGTTTAGGCCCAACTACAATGTGCTACCTAAGTATTTCCTATAAAAACCCCAATAACAGTTTCCCTGAAAATATAACCTATAACGTAGTGTCGCGCTTAGGATTACTAGGCTAATGAGGCAAACAAGCAGTAGAATATATAAATGGAATAATTCATATCCTAATTGAATTTTTGCACTTTAGTTTTTCGGTGTGAATTTTTGCACTTTTGTTTTTTGGGTACGAAATTTATTATGTCCTATAAGCTATGAATAATTCCTTACCTACCAGGTTTGTTTATTTAAAAAGACAGAATACTTAGTACTGATTTTCTGTCCTGTATTCTTTTGATTATACCTAATGGGAAGGGCAATAGTAGTCTAATAGAAACTTCTTTTTCTGTTTTTTATTCAACTATTGTTGTCCATCTGCACAATAAAGATCTTCCTATTTTCCGTCTTCATTACTTAGAGCAAGTATATACATGTAAGTCAAACCATTAAAAGATGCTTCGGCTGTCATTTTATTATGTATATTTGAATTAAAATAAATAAAATGTCTAGTAAATAACATTAATAATATATAGTAAATAATATTCAGGTAAGTACTGCGTAGTCCCCCGTAGGTACTGGCAACGCGTGATATGAGTACCTAAAATATATAATGCAAGTACTTATCTATAAAGAATAAAATATAGGTAGGTATAATGCAGACAGGGAGAAAGATGGGGCAGACACGACGATTGTAACTGATTAATTCTACAACACGAACGGACAGTTCCTACGTCTGTCACTCTGCACGTACTATCGACTAATGAAATACCACCATTCCAGATAATTAATAGAAAAATGAATTTGCAAATCAAATGAAATACTGTTTTTTTTACAACTGTACTAATCTTGATGGTTTTGGGTGTATTAGTAGTAATAGCCTTGTGGTATGACCACTGGACTGCTATGTCGTAAGTCTCGAGTTCAAACCCAAGGCACGCACCTCTGATATTTCGTTATCATGTGCGTATTAATAACTAATTATCACTCGCTTACAACGGTGAAGGAAAACCTCGTGAGGAAACCTGCATGACTGAAAGATTTTCTCGAGGGCGTGTGAAGTCTGCCAACTCGCATTAGAAAAGCGTGGTGGACTAGGACTAGCCCTTTCATTTGAGAGGAGACCCGTGCCCAGGTGTGGGACAGAATATGGGTTAATTATTATGGGTGTATTCATATAAATTAATTTACACTCATGCTTTTCTACCAAAAACTTCAGACTGCCACTTCATAAATACATGTCAGTTCATCAGTTGCAAATACTACCTATGCACCTGACAACATGATATAAAAACTGTGTGTCTCTTATCTGTGTGAATCTTATCGTATCTTGGTATTAAAACTGAGTTTAAAGGAGGTAGAAAAAACATAGAAACTCTTTACTATCCCACATCCGAGCATAATTTTCTCATATATATAGTTGGTACCGATAGCCTAGTGCAGAATAGGATAGAAAAGGAAAAAAAAACTTATGAGAGTTTTTTTTTATTAGCCGTTACTGTCCCACGGCTAGGCAAAGGCCTCCTCTAAGTCTTACTAGGCATCTCTGCCTGCACCGTCTATAAATTGCCTCACTATAAAAAAATATTACGTACCTACCTACCTACCAAAAATTACAACGAGAATAAAAACTAAAATACATCATTCGGAGTTACCTAGGCATCGTTGCAGCACCTCCGCTTTTCATGATAATTCCTCGTCCAAGTTTCCCTTTATATCAACTTTTTTCTTTTTCCAGTTTAATATCATGCAAAATGAAGGCCCGGCCACGCCGCTCTGAATGGTCGGCTCATTGCATCCCGACCGTAAATCCAACTCCCTTGTCGGTACAACACTGAAAGTGTAGTCTATACAGGGTGTCTCAGCTACTTTGTAAAAACAAAAAAAATTAGATTGTTCTTGTGGACCCACGTTATGCCTTGGAAAGCTTAACAAGTTTGTCTTAGCCGCCCCGTTAGCTATGGAAATAAAGTAAGACTATATTTCATGTAGATAGATATTATATTATAATGAATTCCAAAAATGTTTGTCGGTCAGTGTGTCTACTTTTACATCTGCACTACTAAAAAAGGCAATCATTCTGTTATGGAAGAAACTTCCGCCTCTTACTGCTCAACAGACGATCTTAATGCAGCACACGGATGGATGTAGTTTGTGTATCAAAGAATATTTGTGTAAACTTTTAGGTTAGGTCAGACAGTCAGTCGAATCAGTCAGGTCAGAGTCAGGAATCGGGAGCATTTTGTCGTTTTTCGATACAAAATACATAGGTACCTGTTGCCGCGTTATATTTTTCTACGTCACACGGCCGAAGTCGTGGGCTTACTAATCATTAGAGCCTCCTGTACTCTATACACCTGGTATAAACAAAGAATAGAGTGTCGTTATTCCCGTTATCGTCTCCCAGGCGACAGCCATTTGGTTTGCGATGTTACCTCTTCATAGCTTTACTTTCAAGAACTGCAGCGTTTCAAGGATTTTTTAAACTCAAAGAGTGTTGAATACGGGAGAAAGAAATTACAAAGTACACAGCCATAATCACTATCACTATCTTCTTTTTTATATATCTATGAAACAAAGTCGGGTAGGTACGTTACACTATTTGTAACTGAATTCACTTCACACGATTTGTATCCACACCGAATAGCAGAACAATAATTATTAAAACATGGAGAAAATTCACGAAAAAGATCCTATGTCATGCCAGCAACCTTGTCCATCATAGCGTATAACTCAATCCTGTCTCTGATTCTCTTTCCCTCAATGCATATTATATAAGATGACATCATCTTTTCTCTCTTATTTGATTATTCTCTGTAGTTTAGAACCTCATCACTATTTAGGTACTTGTTCCATCCAGTTTATTTACTCCATTCTCCATAAACACCGCACCTCGAATGCTTCCAAAATTACTATTAATATGATACATAGTATTAATTGTACAATTATCTTAAGGATACGTATCTAGGACACTTGAGACTTATCAATTTTTATACGTATACAAATCAAGCCATCCTACATTTACTTCACGCTTTCCAATCCTCTTTCGATAAAACTCACATCGGATGTAAATCTTTTAATACCCAGAGATTGCTTCCCTTTCCAAAGTTATCCGTACTATTATGTTTACTGCTCTCTCAACAGTCATAACTCTTAGATGATGTGCTCTGAATCGACCCTAGTAATAAATTCATCGCTGTATACACCCGGTCACATACATGAATATTACGTCAGCAGGAAACTGAATTACGAGTAGGTACGCGTGTATTGAAGCACTCACCTGAGCCATTAGCCACTTGCAATGTACTAACAACCTTAGAAATAACTCTCGAGCACTGTCACAGCGCTTTGTTCCTTACTTAGTTCAGAGTTTCAACTACAATAGATTAGAGTTCTTGTAGTTGTTCTTGTCTGCGCAATGCGATGAGGGCCGCTCCCCAAACGATTAATTCTGAGTGAAGTGAGAAGATTCGGTCTAACGTGAACCAATACTGTTAATTAGTTTAGTGCCCCTGCGGTCACTTGATGAATGATCCAGTTGATAAATTAGAGAAAACCCGAATTCAGTAGATACGTATATACAGCTTTTATCGCTTCCGGGTATCCCTAATCTACATTTTATCTCAAGTAGAAAAACAAACACGAAATTCTGAATTTGATTACTTACAACGGGAAAACATTTTGATCCCTCTTTCCTCCACTTCGATGAAGAATACTGTAATTTCAATAAAGATAAAAACTAAATAAAACAGAAAAAGTGCTCCCAGCCGTTTTACAATCAAGTCTAAATTAGAGACTGCTACGTTTGAACGCGAGCGAGCCTACAAATCCCCACGAATGCGGCTTTATTTCGTTCCGTCGCACCAATCAGAGCAATTAACGGACAATAAAAAGAAAAAGTTCCTTTTCCACCCGACGTGTGGGGTGTGGAAATAGGGAGGGTGGAAAAGGAACCCTAATTGTTCTCTATTGAGCAACAATGCGTATACTTTGTGAATAACTCACTGATGAGGTAACTAACATTGAAGAGGTATAATTAGAATTACAATAATCACTTTTACAGAATCTCATAATTTCGTAACTTGCGTTACATGCTAAATCGCGCAAATACGATATGGATTTTATGGTATTTTTTTTACCTAGTAGCATGAATCGTAATATACTGCCAATACTATTAACCCATCACAACGACTGCTGCAATAATCGGAAAAGACAAATTCGTAGCTGAGGACTTTTCGACCCGCTTGCTACGAAAATGTTGACAGTGATGAATACAAAACAATGTCACGATATTATGTACGATGAAACCATTTAATATCACGAAGAATGTTTCGTTATAAAAACATTGTTGAAATCCCTACCTTCATTTTTATATTAAAAAGATTCCATTGAAAGTACACATCGATCGGGGGTGATGGCCAGCATTTCACAGGTCATTTTCTTTGACGGAGGGACCTTTTTGAATATAAAACACAGTCGCTAATGACGTAGACGATTATTGACAAAAGTTACGAACGCTCGTAGAAAAGATAATTTACAAAGATTTTATCATTTACATTATCATTGTGTTAATGGTTTTCAAACTTCTCAAATAAATGTAATAAATTTATCAGGCTCCTTAATTGAAAGGTCTTGAATGATATTTAGTAGCTCTGTAGGTTTATCATTTACTGCATCATTAGTCTTGTGGTCATAACTGCAGACTGCTGCGCGAGGGATCCTGGGTTACATTCCTAGGTGGACCAAAATATTATTGGCTTTTTCTATAAAATTCTCAGTGGCAGTTCGGCAGTTCAACTCATTTCCTATTTTCGTTTCCCAAAATTGACACAAAACCAGTAGGGTTCTTTTAACTCTGTTCTTTTTAATTATTGATAGAGATTTAAGAAAGAGCGGGAACTTATCTAACTTATTCAATACCAGATTCAATTCAATTGTTTTCTATATAAAAACATTAAATTTAAATATACTTTAGTACTTTCCCAAATCCCGGGACAATTCGCCCGAAAAATTGTTGTCATAAGGAAGTCTCCACTCTTTTTCTCTGTTCTTTGAAGTTTAGGTACCTATATTATCTCACCTTTTCCGATCACTGCTAATAATGTTAAGGACGCAACAGCTTGACGTGGTTAACCGTGGCATACTGGTGTAAACTGCACGCGTCTCCACACTCACATAATGAGCTTAATGGTTTTTAGAAACCAGTTCAAAGTGTCTAAGTGACTTACTTTTTCATTTATCAGTGCTTCTCATTTACCTACTTACTGTTTTATTTTCTCAGCTCCAATTATTTTATTTTATTTATTCTTTGTAATTACATAAATATAATTTTAATATGTAACTAATTAGCGTTATAAAATTGCGTAAATGTTATAACTTAATAAAGTACATACTTAAAACAATAAAATATTATGTATTGTTTTGTTTGTGCGTGTTCCAAATAAGTGTTTAAATAGGAAAAAGAAGTGTTTCGTATTCCTGATGATTACTGATCTAAGTAATCTGGAATATGATCTAAGGAATCTGATGGGGGTCTAAGTGATAACTAAGCCGATGCAAGGTTAAGATGCGCTTGCTGTGGTCAGTCAGACCCCTCCGGACCACGGAGAGCACGTAAAAGCGTCTACCTCGATGTTCATACAAACCTAATTAGGTATGTCATAAGTACAGACAGTTTTAAGTGCTAGTCAGAAGCCCAAAAAAGACAAACAACCAGTCTATCCTCTGAATATCGGTATTGCTGACGTTGTAAGTATGACTTCAAACTTCCAATGCAAATAACTCTGACCATACTGTACTAGAAATTGTTCGAAAACATTTTATTACGGGTCGCAATACAAATTCAAACGAACACAAAAGCAAATGTAAATAAACATTCGAAGTACACCGACAGCATCAGGTTTCCGCACGTGTCTCTGAATAAAAAGGAAACGACTAATCGAGAGGACGCTCCAGAAAACAAAACACAGCGCGTCCTCCGTGAATGAGAAAAATAAACTGTGGCCCCGAGACACTTCCGAAGACTTAGCGTTAGTGCAGATGAAGTGGAGACCGTGCTACGTACCAATGTTTACTTACATAAAGGAATGAATAGAACCGCGAAACTGATGTAATATTTCTAAGACGTTTCAAGAAATCTTGCGCTATTATTGTCACACTTTTCATAATAATTAATTACTTCTATTTCAATAGGTATACATACATACAAAAATACTTTGCTTTTAGTCTCTTTTGAAACCATTTTAAATCACCATCATTATACAGTATCGTCCTATTATGGTAAAAGTAGTAATTTAATTTTAGGAGATAATTGAATTGCCTCCTCACAATTATTGTGCGTCCTAAGGCTAATTAATGCCTATATCGTAGCTAACAGTATCTGTCTCCACCATTACAAAAGAGCATTTCGTTGTCCAAAAGTTTAAGCGCAGTGGTCAATTTTACGGTAAATGTTTCTCATTTGTGATTTTTGTCCTTATTAATTTTGATGTTTTTGAACCAAATGAATAAATTGAGGTGACTTATCCAGCTTTTTATAATGGCAAACTTCTGATAAGCATTGTTAATCCGTCAGAACTGTAAGTAAGTACTTAACTCCGGACAATGTAATCAATATTTTTTGTTCCTTTTAAATGCTGCGTCATGTTTCTGCGCTTGGTATTACCGAATCTCACGATAAAATTTCCCGAAACATTAAAATCCAATTACCAATGTTGGCAATCTTTCCATTGACGTTTTAGATTTAATTAAACGAACATCAGACCATTAAGAAACGCCATACAAAAGGCGGGGAGACAGTTCCCTGCGTAAGACAAATTACGTTAGCGTATGGGCTGTCAGCACATAGTAGGGATTGAACTGATAGTATCGCACAAGTGAGGCTTAGTGAGAGTGACGTGTACACAGCCCTATGTCGACGGCTCAAGTAAATCCGGTGCTTCCTTCAAATTCAAAATCGTTATTTGTTGTTTACTATTGCGACATGATTTTGTCGTCACATTATCTCGTCACCAACCATAGTTTCAACGCGAAATAAGCGACGACAATTTTATTCCTTGACGCGCGTGTTAGGACGGTGAAAGAAAAAAAAATATTTTTTTACTTTGAAATTCTTTGTAGCAGCGTTTAGATTTATAGACTTGCCTCTTAAAAGTTGAGACCTATAAACATATGGTTATATCTGTGGGTGTACGAGTATATCAATTCTCCTCTCCGTATTCCTTCGTGTGGCTTGATGATAATGTGTATACCTACTGTAAATTTTTTATTCAAATTATTATAATAGGTAAATTAAACCTTATGTGTATATCAATATAGCTGTTTTTTATTGAAAGGAAAATATTGTTTTTATTGCCTCTTATTCGTTAATGTGTTACTACTGTACCCACTTGTGAATTGAGTACCTACACGAGAAGAAAGTTTCGTTCAACCATAAATCTCTCGAGTAACTATTTAAAGGCATGTAGTACCGATTTTATTGGATTTCCGCAAGTGCATAGTTCTAATTCACTGGAAATGCAACGTCTAGAATCTACATATTGGCGCCCAAAGCGAGTTGAGATTAGACGGGAACCGTATTCGTCACCGCATGCTCTCAAGATGTTAATCGTTCTCCTTTCAAACATACGACGTCGGCAAATTTAATTAAACAGGCTTTTACACTGCACAAGGTTCCATTATTAATTAGTCTTGACGCGGAATAGGTAAGCAGGTATTATCTAAGTTTACGTAGCTACGGATACCGGTGTGTTTACAAACTACGTAACGTTGAATTAAACAGGTCGTATTGACCCCTTTCGTATACTGTACAGTTGCTCTATGTTGTATACAGAAATAATTCTACATAGCTATCAAATGTAATTAGCGGCCTATATCCAAAAGCAACGATTTCAATCTAGGTAACAGTTTTCAGCATACGTGCCAGATAATAAGCCACGGTTTCATTTGCATCTCAGTCTCTTCGAGACAAAAGGTAGCCTATATCCTCCTCCAAAATCCAATCTATCTCTAGACCAAAATTCGCCAAAATTGGTTCAGCGGTTTAGGCATGAAATGGTAGCAAACAGACAAAATTACTTTCGCATTTATGATAGGTATTGGTATGAATTGCGATATGCAAAAATAGTGACGTCATAAAAACTATCGATTATACACAAATAGCCACTTTTGATAAATTACTAATGTTTTTTTTTTTTTAAACAGCTTACTAGCAATATGGGTCACACATTACTAGTATTCTTGTTAACCCCTCGTGCTAAGCTTAAAATGCTTGTGTTACGAGTGGGTTCACGTCGGTAGTGCAATGGGTGGGGTTCGAACCGGCAACCACATGATCGCAAGTCCGACGCCCTAGCCATTAGGCTACCGCCGCTTCTGTTTCACAATTTACACGCCGATTCACAGACACAGGCCTTCAAAAATTGTGGTATACTGTGCCATTATATAAAGAATTGAAAAGCCACCTTATGGCCTATTACTTATTTCAGATTAACATTGGTCACAGTCGTACGTACAGAACACGTTAGTATCAAAAATTCCTATGAACAAAATCCATTTCACCATCGATCATGAGAGGACCCTTGAATTTTCTTTCAATGTTCGAATATTTAAAAAATCATCAGATAAGGAATTCTATGGATTCCAAATATGAATTGATTTGAATGTGGCCATCATTACCCGTAGAATTCCTTAGCAATTGCTTAAGCTCCCTAAAATGTGGGAAATTATAAATAAACACTGCTATCCCTCTTCTCTTATTTGAGAGGTATTTATTATTTTTTATCACTTTATGCTCACGATACTCGCTAGTTGAATATAATTATGATAGTGTCACTGTCGGTTCACGCAGTACATGACTGACAGCTGAAACATCTGCCGATAATTGAAATGTCAGACTGCCGAGTCAGACACGCCTTCAAGTGCCCAACAAATGAACAATATGAAGAAAATATCGAATATGATAATACATTTTATAGGTAAGTACTTAGGTAATAATAACTTCTATTTATCTTTATAAAAGTACCCACCTACTTAGGTGCAAATATGTAATATTTGAAAAATCCATTCTTTTTTCAAATGGTTTGGTTACTTATTCTTATACATTTATGTACCTACAATGATATCTTTTTAACTATATAATGTCATTGAGTACCTACCTACATATATATTTTTTTATATATTGCTTTCATATAGGGACTTTCAAACGATCTTTCAGGTAACAAATTCTAATCACCTTGTATGTGTGTGTTAAAAAATATTTAAAACTTTTTGATCTATCACTAACGTTTTGGATCTTATAATATCTTATAAAACGAAATTTCCTACTGACTTAGCTTTAAATAAAAAACGAACAAACAACGTAATTGTATTCATATCATATTGCAAAATCTCGACGACACCTTTTAAAGAAATTAAAGCCAGTATAAGCCCCTCATAAATCTGTGTAATAACTAAAATAAAAGCCATTATCTTTATTTTTCCAGCTCTCTATCCACGTAAAAAACGCGAAGCTAAAATTTCAAGGCCCATTTAGCAGATCCGTGCTCTGGACAGAGATTAACGTGCTTTCTGTTTCATTAATAAATCCTCAGTTTATCAAATCCTGAAGCGACGAGTTCCTGGCCGCGATAGCCTCTGCAAAATCAATAGTCCTACTATTGGAATTGTTTTGTAAACATTAAATTGAATTCTATTGGAAAACACTTTAATGTTTAGTGATTTTGGGTAATAAATCTCGTTTTTGTACGAAATTGTTCAGTGTAATAGTAGGCTACAATTTGAGTTCTGTTTCTGCACGAGCTCACGAGACACAGAGCAGAAAAAACAATTATAAGTAAGCTTTCGCGGCGACATTGAAACAGAACTTGTTAAAAGTTCCCGTCGAGTATTTTATAGGCTGTGATTTCATCAGATCATCGTTTGCGGTCACTGAACATAATTGCAATTAAATCCAACATTAATTTATTTTTGGAGTTGGTAATCTTACTGGCGTCGTTTGTGGATTAGGAACTTGTGGCGGTGCGATCAGCCTACTTTGAACACCAACTTTACGGCGAGCGATAGACTTTTATCGTGAAACTTTCTCTTGTAAACTAAGCGTCGAGTACGCCTAACTCTAACCCATCGTCCTACATGAATAGATAATGTAACGCAAATTATTTTCAGCGCTAATATTCATGTTACTTATACGTTTTCATGTGAAATAAAAAGGAATCATTTTATTTTCGTTGATCGTAGTCGAAGAATATTATATACTAGCTTTTGCCCGCGGCTTCGCTGACATGAACCTATATCAGGAATAAAGATGGAAAACAACATTAATGATCTCTTCTTTGTATGGGTCTCTTTACATCAGAGAGGTCAAGCTGTATCTCAAGATCCGTTCAATAAGAAGTCCACCAGTTTTTAAGTTGGAGCATATACTTTCTCACAGTGATACAAAATTAAAATCTGTTCAGAATTTTTTACGCCAACCCGTAACAAACACCTTTTGTACGATTTTATACTAGGTAGTAGAAGAGAAGAAGAAGAAAAGAAGAAAGAAGAAGAAGAAAGAGAAGAAGATTTTATCGTAGTGTACCTATTTGCGAAGAGTAATTAGGAAATAGCTCACGTAGTAATGATTCGTATCAATGGCAATGAAGGTAGGGCTAATAATATTTTCGTAATAATTAAATTATCATTAAAAATCCTGAAATTGTATGAAATGTCCTGAATGTATCGAATGAAACTTTCCACAAGTTTCATTCGATACATACAGTAGCGGTAAAGCAGTTCTTCTTCGATCATCCTTTCAATAAAACGGCCTGTGCACAGCTTCGTCTTTGTAAATAAATATTCTCGTGATTTCCGATGGATTTTCAAAAATAAATACTTTCATACAAACCTTATCCTGCCCATTACGAACATAACAAAAAGATATAGCCAAATTGGTCGAGCCATTCTCAAGTGATGGTCGTTCATACATTCGGCGATTGATTTTTACGCGACCACTAGACTAATGAGACAGTTCGGAATTCAAATATACAAAAATATATACCTACTTACCATCACGCCTGTATTCCCCGAAGTATAAGGCGGAGGCGTTCTAATATACACCAACAGTTGGCCGGTATGTTTAGGTCCCATGTCCAAACTCCGAGCTACTACTGAGAATTTCATAGACAAACCTAATGACACTGCTCAACCTGGGAATCGAACCCCGGAGCTCGCGCTCAGGACCGCAGGACTAATAAGGCAGTTACACAAAAATATATACACGTTAATTACTACCAACCCTTGTATAGTAAAGTAAAGGATGAACATTTTATTCATTGCCGTCAAAGAATTTTTATACGAGCTTACACGATACCCATACGCTAACGTAGGTAGTTAATGTTATATGATTTACCGAAATATCTAAGGAAAACGGAGTAAAAACGATTTCTTTGTTCGCCTTGATTTTCGTTTGTCTTTTGAGTTTTCGCCAGCTAGAAAGGGTATCCCTTGATCATTATGAACACAGATGTGTGTGCTTGTTGGGTTGCATTTCTGGAAAATATTTTTACGATCAAAAATATTATATCTGATAATATTATTAATGCGAAAGTACCTCGGCCTGTCAGTAACGTTTTTATTCCAAAATCGCATAACCAATTTCGATGAAATTTGGTATAGTGATAGATTGGACCTTGTAGAAGGATAGGCTAGCTTTTATCTCGAAAGGCTTTAGGGATGCAAGTGAAACCGCGGAGATCTGGTGGCAGTCGCATCTTACATACTGTTATTCAGCCGTAAAATGAAACCATATAGGTACCTAAAAACAATGTTTTAGTAAACAATAGAGAGAATGAGAGAATTCATGAAAGACGATTAACGAATTTATATAGCGAAGGTCAGCGGCAGCGTCGGAAGAGGTCGTTCTAGAAGGACATACGCCGATCGTATTGGTGAGGTCCTTCAAAAAGGTCAGGTGCGTAGTACTCGCAACCGGCGCGTATGTATGAAAAGAATTATGAATGTGGCAGAAGCAAAAGAACTACGCAAGAATCGTAGCACGTGGTATATAGTTTCTGCCTACCCCTGCGGGAGAAGAGCGTAAGTGTTTGTATGTAAAACAACATTCACTTACTGAATATACATACATACATACACTCACGCCCTTCTCCCACAGGGGTAGGCAGAAACTATAGACTGCCACTTGCTACGATTCTTGCATGCCTCTTTTGCTTCTGAATATTAAAGTAATATTTTTCTAGTACCTTCAAAATAAATTCTAACTCCACCGCAAACGTCGAGATTGCTTTCGAAATGGTTTCAAGAATATCCATTCCATTTAAACTTCATTAAATAATAGCGCCATTTATTCAGGGTCGGGAGAAACGACAGATGTTGGACTGTCACTCGTATGTTGAACCGCGGGTGAATAATTAACGAATCATAATTTCTTTATTTCACGCTGAAATTCAGCGATAAAACATTTGAAAGCCCACAGATGTTCGGTTCTCTACATTGTGAGGAAGCAATAAAGAAACTATTTCGCTTCCATTCCTATATCCTCGTAAAGACTTCATCAAATTCCCCCAATGAGAGCGAAAAATAGAGAAAACCTTTTATCGGAATACAAAAAAGAACCTTGCTTAAACGTATACGTAGGTAATGTATGCGTTATGTACACGTTATGTGCCCGTAAGGGTATTGGATGTCTTACTAAAGATTCAATAACGTTTGAATACAATACTGTCGCGTTATTTTCTTTTATATTGCGTACCAATTCATATCAATTTCGTATTTACGTAGAAGTACCTAGTATCCCAGTACGTACATTTTAACCATCCCTTTCTTTTAAATTTTTGGTAAAACCCTTTTTGTTAAAAATTCTGATAGCGGGATATAGATCATAATATTCTTTATAACCATCCCGCCTAAGTTCCCCGAAGAAGATCTTGCCGGTGTGTTTATGATCGATGTAATAGGCGGCGAGCCTAATTATTGGATTCTCTAATTAACGGCTAATTAGAGAATTCTATAGAAAAATCTAATACCTAAAATTGCTCGACTTGGGTATGGACATTTATTTTCATCCTATCACTGATTTATACTTGAAGAGTCTTCTAGCAAACAGTTTAATATCAGAATTCAAACTGATTTTAATCAAACTTTCCTCCAAGATTTCAATTTAACCTTGTACATATTTACTACTTTCAGTAGATTCATAACCAGTGGCAGGCATCAGGTCAAAGTGATATTAAGTAATAAATTCGTGGTGGGGAGCGCTCTAAACGCTTTCGAATTACCGAGTGGCGTAATGGGCAAACTTAATATTCAAGGAGGGATCAAAACGATTCCGGAATCTATGCGGACACGCGCTGCGCATAAACCTTTTGTTATTGCACCGATAATTGTATACCTATTAATTTCTGATGGTTTTACTTCACCAACTGCCTCAATAGTCTAGTAGTTACAAATATGACTACTGAGCGTGAGTTCCTGAGTTCAATTTTCAGGTCAAGCAGTATTATTGAGTTTTTCTATGACATTAATATCCCATGTAATAGGCTCACCCCTCTAACTGTAGATGTACATTAGTACAACTCTGCCTAACCCTTTGAGGAATACTGGCGTGATGGTATGTATGTATGTATATCTATGAAATTCTTTGTGGATCTCCGTCGGAACCTGTGCCCGGATAAGGAGAATAGGCTCGTCTTATTACACGGAATCTAAAAGATACAGACAAACTGTGGGTATACATTAGAACAACACTGTCTAACCCTTCGGAGCATATATAATAATACAATATAATTCACGCTGGCCTGCCTCATACATTAAACAAATAATAAACAAGTGCATAATGTTCACGCAATAGACGCTCCGTAAACAAAAAGAATAGAGAGGTATAACAATAATATCCGTAATTGAAATGCAAATACAGGTAAAAGAAAACAGATGAAAAATGTACAATAGCTTCTGATAATGAAAGTTATATTTCATACCGGGTTCTAAAGAAGACAGTCATTATAATTTACTGAGCGCACTTTCTTCATTACTTAGGTATTACAAGAAATACGCGCTTGCAATATTACGTTTCATAGAAAATTACTTGGAACTAGTAAAGAGTGGATAACCAACACCTTCACCATCAACCTATTTCACTAGCCTACTGCTGGACACGTCTCTCTTAGAAAAATAAGGGTTAGCCTCCTGGTAGGTTTGCAGACATTACACACCGTTGAGAAAATCTTTCAGGCTTGCAAGTTTCCTCAAGATGTTATCCTTCACCGTTAAAGCGAGTGATATTGGATAGCCTTGGATTCGAACTTGAGACCTATTACTTGGCAGTCTTATCTGTAAGCTATCACTGATAGATAAACAGTTGTTTACCGTGATTTCGCTCGCATCCAAAATGACTGAGAAAAAAGTTAGGTTTCTTTCTCCAAGGTCTAATAAAAGTACCAAACTCATTAAAATTAGTTCAGTGGTCTAGGCGTCAAAACGTGACAAACAGAGTTACTTTCGCATTGATGTTATTAGGATGACTAGAAATTATAAATTAAACGATCATTACAAAGCTTCTATCGCAACACTGCGCATCATTAGGGACATTGTAAACAAATCCCCTTACAAAGTTTGGATAAACGAGATGAAAGGGTACTCCCGCAATTAACATTTAAATATTTTCGCAAGAGGTAAGTGAAATTAAATTCATGAAATCTGTACCTTCGTAGCGCTACGCAGAAATACGCTACGTTAATTTCATGTGAACGTTACATGTACAATCAACTGTAATTAAATGATCGTGTAAACAAATATCCTACTTACAAAGGTTCATGATTTACTTGATAAAAGGCCTCTGGCAAGCAATCAAAACACAATAGTTGGAGCGTGTTCGGAGCCGGTGCTACGCGCTACGAGTCGCTACGACCATCAAACGATATTCCCATTGCATTCCTTTTGTTATCCGCCTATGAGAACCATTCTCTCCAATCCTCCGCATTTTGCATTATTTTTCTTTTTCCACTAACGAATCGAATGTTTCGTATATCAATGTCGATGCCGAAGCGCAATCGGAGTTTGTTCGTGATATTTTTTGGTCGTCGCATTATTATGATTTTTATCACTTTTTATTGCATCAAGGCTAGACTAGTACTTGAATCATGTTTACACAAAGAAACTAAAAGATTAGTGTGATAGTTTTTAGTTAGGAAATACCTAGGTATCTGCTTTTATCGGAAATTAATTTGTCACAAAATTCATTTGTCAGTTTATAATTGGATGTCGATCATCATGGTACACCACTGACATTCGATATAGCCGCTATGTGGTTTACGTGAACATATCATCGCAACATAGGTATTTGACGCACATTATTTATTGGAGTTTCAAGCAAGCTTTGTTTTTACCAAACAACTTTTCCATTAAAACAACTGACTTTTTTCGTCAGTCTTCCCAAGTAGGCTTTCATTTGTTCACCAGACTGTGGGGATACAAATTGAAGAGTGGTCATTATGATAGAGCATAGAGCATATCTTTGTTTTGATAGAAAAGAACTGCCTCATTAGCCAAGTGGTCCTGAGCGCGACTGCTACGCTAGAGGTCCTTGTTTCCATTCCCAGGTCGAGCAAAGTGTTATTAGGAGGGCTCGGAGTTAGGAATTTGTGCCCGGTTAATGGCAATAGGCTCGCTCCCTATTACATGGGACCTAAACATACCGGCGAACTGTGGGTGTACATTAGTACCCCTATGCCTACCCCTTCGGGGAATACAGGGGTGATGGTATGTTTTTATGATGGTATGATAGAAAAATCTAGTTATGTATCCAGTGCAGCAGATATTTCCTACTGGCAGAAATAAATTAAAAATTACATTAATATATTTTTGGCAAAATGCCGTATACATAGTAAGCTTTTTCAATTACCTACCTAAATAAGTTATACGGCAGCACGGCTGAGTTTATAATCCAACGTTTACACAAACCCGTTGCGAGTTCACAATATTAATGTCAATTATTAATTATAACGAAAACAATTATCCTGCTCCTTAATTTGGAGACCGCGAGTCGGTACCAGACTCGAATTATTGCGCTAAATACGCAGCCCAATTTATCTTGAATCTCGTCAGGTCGAAATTTAAATTAAAATGTAAATGTTGGGAGGGCGAGTCCTCTCTAATCGCGAGCGAGCCCATCCGTTGTCAAACTTGTCCGTAAGGTTTAATATTCGCATGTTTCACCTATCAATATATTCAATCAGCATGTCGGCAGGTAGTTAAGGGACCTAAATTATACTCTCATTGTTTTGTGAAATTATAGGTTCGAATTCATAGTATTTATTTATTAAATAGATAGATACACATACAATATCATACATATGAATACATAAAAATACCATCACGCCTTTCTCCCACAGGGGTAGGTAAAAACTATAGACCGCCATTTGCTACGATTCTTGCATGCTTTTCTGCTTCTGCCACATTCGTACATCTTCTCATTTATACGCACCTGGTGCGAGTACTGCGTACCCGCCCTTTATATTATATATTATAATATTAATACATTATGAACAGCCTCATTTGCTAAGTGGTCCTGAGTGCGACTGCTACGCTAGAGGTCCTGGGTTCGATTCCCAGTAGCAGCTCGGAGTTAGGAATTTGTGCCCGGTTAATGGCAATAGGCTCGCCCCCTATTACATGGGACCTAAACATACCGGCGAACTGTGGGTGTACATTAGTACGCCTCTGCCTAACCCTTCGGGGAATACAGGCGTGATGGTATGTTATATTATATTAATACATAATATTCAAATCATATTATAGACTATTACACCTGAATATATGTATGACTTACCGGTAAGTCATAATTTCACGGGGAATACGTAAGTATTTTAAGTTTCTTAATTCAAGTTGACATAAATCAATCGTTGACAAAAATTCAAGTTGATATTAATTTATTTAAATGGATATTGAATTCATACAACATTTCAGGTTCTAAAACAGCACAAAAGCTTACAAATTCACTCTAGTAATCTTAACAAATACACGGGGTCTGTTAATTGAGGCATCCAACTAGATAGTTGTGGCAATTTGGCTCGGAGTTCCGTCTGATACAGTTTTCAAGTTAAAATTCCCTGTCAACTGTGGCGGGCGAAGCTATCCGAGCGCTAAATCAGTTTAATTGCTTCGAAATCTCTGGACATTCTTTGTAAGAGTGCCACTGGCGGATATAAATAGGTAATTTAATAGGACCTAAGTACTATTATTATTTTACTTTGATTTTAATTCAACTAACATTAGTATGCTAGTTGAATTAATCACACTTCAACAGTAGAAATGCTTCTTTTAAATGAGACCAAGTTGGTTGTATGGTTCCACATTATTGTTTCCGTGATCAAAAAAAGGGGAGAATCTACACGGCTCACGTTATATTTTTTTGTGTTTTATGAACCACCAAGAAACAATTATACCTTTATTTATATATCGCGTGACCTTATCAAATAAACATTAATTAACACAATTACATAAATAAGAAAATAATAGAATTGAGTTTAATATTTTGATTACCTGCCTTTCATTAAAATTTAATTTATGTAATTGGTTTCTACACATACGCAAGCTTTTAAGTCTTTATAATTAATACGTTATTGTAACAACTACTTCGCTCGTAACTAATTAGCACGAAAGTAAATTATATAAATTAATCAGTTAGGTAAATCTCATAAATAACCTAATTAAAACAAACGACCTTGTTAATGAACTTGTAAAAGAAACAAGACAAGTGTAATTAACAAATTCACGAACAACAAATCTCATCAGAAAAGTTTTTCACTTTCGTCAATCATAAAAGTTTGTTCGCTTCCTAATGGAGTCTAAACTAATTAATACTTACTTATTTTAGTCATTCCAAATATCAGAAATACATTACTATCCATTAACGCTTTCGGAGAACGTTCATAAACTATAACCGATCACAGTGTAACTATCAACAATTGATGTGAAATGACGTCACGTGTTACGCTATGGTTTTCTAATTTATCACACCGGTGATATATTGTTCATCGACCTAGATAAGTCGGTATGATATTAGCGCAATGGTATCGGAATATTGTTCGTAGTTGGGCGCCCGCGAGACCGACGCGTCAGTTCCCGCCGCCGCGCGTGTTTCGACTGCCAGCTTTTCCCCAAAGCAACACATGATTTTCTGAAACAACCCCCGCGGTAACTCGGTCGAGAGTGCAAAACCTTCACACAGTGACACGAGGGTGAAACATAATAGCAGTTCGTTAGCATAACTCCATGCTTCACCCCGGGCGCAGCATCGCCCGACTTAAGTAAAATATTTGGCTTATTAAATGATTTCAACCCTTCAAATTTCATTGTTTACGCTGAATCAGGAATAATTTTAGGTAGCTCGCCCCTTTTAAATTCGTAAAGCTTAGCAAATAATTCACTATACGAAAAACAAATTGATATAAGTACCTAATAGATTTTCTTCCAGCAAAAGTTATAGGTGGTGTTAGTAAGTGAAAGTTAATAAAATCCAAATCCTTATAATATGAAATTATGCGACTAGCTTTGTTGCTATGCAACTGCTATTGAACTACAAAAGGAGGAAGATCTCAATCCGACTCTATCTTATATTATGTAAGTTTGTTACGCGATTATTCCGCCATTTATAAACCGATTTGGAATATTATCCTGATTAGAACCAGATCAGATCATAAAATATACTCCTGTCGGATTTTGAAACGGTTTGCAGTATAATTTAGTGAATGTCATTTATTATATTGTACAAAAGAACAGTACAAAAGAATTGATATGCTCCTTTTTTTAAATTGATAATTATTATAGATATTTTACCACGTCTCCGTGGCTCTCTTACCTTCCCAACACTTCCAGCCATATACTTTCAAACTTACCCAAGTACTTAACAAGTTAATCCGCAAAACTGACAAAACTGCTCTGAAAGTTCTGATATTTTACATGCAAGGTATATATTTATTTTTAAACTTAATTCTTGTTACATCTCGTTATAACTGGCACGGGTCGCTTCCTACTACCCTTTGCAAATCAGATTAATGCGACTTTGAAAATATATAGGGCACACCGCAAATAAAAACAAAGGTTAGAAACTAAAATCGGACTACGAGAAAATCAACTGAAAAGCATGAAAAATATATATTTCTGTGTTACCTTCTTAAAAGACAATTTACTGAATTGTGAAAGTGTATATTTAGGCGTGGTCGCATGCCGCTATGACCTGTTGATGCCAACACAGTTATAAATTACATTTCCTTTTTCGCAGTCGGGTAAAAAATGTATCAGATCAGAATACAATTCTTCACTGCAATTCAGATCGAGATCTCGTAAGACCCCTAGACCTGTTGGGCCTGACCGGCTAGCGACTACCCTTACGTGCAAGTCTCTTGTAAAGCACCTTGGAAATTTAGCGTGTGATAGCGTTTTCTCACTCTAGTTTGCTTACTACTCCGGCAGTCTCCAATCTGTTGGGGCTCTTAAGGATCGGCAGCGCATCAGCAAATCATCCGGCATTACAGGCGTCCATGGGCGGCCATGACTACTATCCATGTATAAATATACCATAGGTTTCCGAAATCACCTTTAAAAGTATTCTAACATCTATCAAAGCACGACATACTACTTTATTCACAACACATTAAACAACTTAGACAAACGGGAGCATGTTATTGGGCTTTTCTGTTAAATTCTCAGTAATAGTTCGGAGTATCTATCTACACCACAACCTACAGTGGCCGCTCCAATGCGAGCTTTCTGGGCCCTCATAAGCCCTCAGGAGCAGCCCCTCCCTGGGGTTCTACTTACCTTCACTGTAGGGATCGAATCCACGGTAACCAAGCCCCAACGCGCGACAAGGCTCTTGGGGGAGAGGAGTCCGGCTGCCTGGTCAGAAAATAGCCCCAGTAGGCTATGCAGATATTTTCCACACGCGCAACTTTATAATAGAATGCCAAGACCTTGGACTAGCTCCATGAATGGTAAATACAAAAAAAATTTAACGGGTCCTTGCATCCCTTTAGCTTTCTTCTCTGAAACAAGTTTGCTTAATTATAGCTGAATCAATTAGAATATATACGGGAATCACGCTCTCGCTATATATGTACTTGAGGCTAACATGTTTTTATCAAAGTGGTGAATGCCATTCTATAACTTGAGAACACGGAGACATATTTTAAAGTTTAAAGTGTATTCAAATCACGGTGTAGGTGGGACCGCGGCTAAGTAAATTGTGTACGTGCTTGGCCCAGTGCCGAATAGGTCAACCACAAAGGATGCATACCACAACACACATAACCTAGGTATAAATACGTAATGCTGTTAGCCGCTACATTCCTGTTTTGTATTCCAATGTTGTATTGCTGTCGATGTTCACTTACCTACGGGATTACCCGAAACATAAAAGCGTTCCAATTAAATCTACTTCTTCTTGTCGTACTAATAGCAAGTGGAAAGGGAATAATATATGCTTGTCTTTAATGTCCTTTTTTTATCTTACCTAATATTGTCCCAGACTTTATGATTATACTAGCTTCTGCCCGCGACTTCGTCCGCGTAGCGTGATGATATATAGCCTATAGCCTTCCTCAATAAATGGGCTATCTAACACTGAAAGATTTTTTCAAATCGGACTCGTAGTTTTCTGAGATTAGCGCGTTCAAGTAAACAAACAAACAAACTTAGCTTTATATATTAGTATAGATAGATAAGTCTTCTATCGGCACAATCGCATTCTCTAGTGTCAATAAAACGCAAAATCAATACAGTTGGTAACTAAATCATTCATACAGAAGTTTAAAAAAAACGCTTACTACTCGTAGCTATGTGTGTCTTTTTAACACCTATTTTTGCTAAGCCCTCGTGCTAAGCTAAATGCTTGTGTTACAAGTGGGTTCACGTGGGTAGTATAATGGGTGGGTTTCGAACCGGTCATCACATAATCGCAAGTCCGACACCTTAGCCATTAGACTACCGCCGCTTCAAAGATACAGGATTCATCATCGACTATAATTTTTTTGGTCCCAAATGAAAACTCTGGACGGCGACTAATATTTTGTAAACTCATCCTAGGAGTTGAACTTAATACCTATATTTACCCACAAAAGCATGTGGTTACTACCTGTGACTATTTAACCAACCAGACAATTTACAAATCTTTCTGGATAAATACTCTTTTATTCAAACCTTGAATCAACAACAGACATAATCGTAATCCTGTATATACCTGAGATGTAGACGCAACATTAACTTTGATCGTCAACTGTTCAAACAGGGGACAAATTTGGAATCTGGTGCATTTTTAAACGCCGTCTCTCAACCGACTGATCGGAAATCAATATGTATCCGAACTTCCATCATTAGCAGGTAGAGAAACCCGCGAATAGAACAGGTACGTGTTAGAAACGTGCCTGACACATGGATTTCTGTAGTACCCTGTCGGTAAAATATTGGGTATTTTGCGCAAATCGAATTACATGAATCCATTCGAACATGCAGTAGCATTTCTGCAAGTGGCTTGTACATTTTTAGCTTAAGAATACTCAAAATTAAGCTTCAATTAAGAAAATTAGTCGCCCTCTACATTATTGTGATTCGTTGGCATCGAGCCAACAAACCTTACCTTTCTACGCCTAAAAGAAGGCATAATACCCAAACCATAAAAAATACTGAGATACTAATATGTACACTAAACTAATATCAGATTTTTTATTCAGAGATCAAACTGATTCATAAATTTAAAAAAATGCGTTTTATGTCCCGTTTTTATTTCTTTCCTATCCTACTTCCTACCAATATTATAAATGCGAAAGTTTGTGAGGATGGATGGATGTTTGTTACTCTTTCACGCCTGATAGGCTGAACAGATCTGGATAAAATTTGTGAATTTGTGGAGAGATAGAGTGTAGTATATACATGAATGACGCACGAAGCAATCAGCTTGAGTGACAACACTCACTAAGATCACAATCATAAGTACCAACAAGTGTAGCAATATATCTGGAGTCTCACCCAGGAGTTAATCCTGACAATCAAGCCACTTGACCCCTCAGTCGTCATGTCCTTTAACGAGCGCCCTATGAACATTTATTGTATAATTGTGAGCTTACCAATTACTTTTTCCTGTCTGGCGCACGCCTCAATTATGGCATCTTTATTTTTGAATGTTGATCGAGAAAATGTATGTAGATACGAGTAGCATTTGAAATCTATATGAAAACTTTTAAGTCATTGAAGCGATACTTTACAGTTTACAGGATCATTAACTAATCATAATTATTTTATAGTGTTTTGTGTCGAGTCGACCAGCTAGACAAGCCGTTGATCCCCAGCATGAATTAATGATAAGGGTTTCTTAAAATTATAATTTCAGTTCGTTATAATTTACAATACTAATTGCAAGTATTCATAATTTATCATTAATTTTTATTTACTTAATACTTTTGACATCAAAACTCAACCTGTAGCATCTATTAGCATTATATTATCTTATTTTTATACATCTTGTAATGTTGTATGTATCTTAGTATCTTCTAAAGAGTATACGTCACTCTACCGTAATAAAATAAACAATAATGAAATATTACTAATAAAAACTTCTTCATTACAACTTCGGCATGTTGACATTCATAACTTAACTTCGTAATACAAGAATAACAATACGAAAGTCACTAAACGTATCTCATGATCTATGAAGCTCCACCAAAACTTATCCGTGGAGTTAAAGATGAATATCGCAAAACTTCCCGGCTAAACTTTATCCCGAGTTCGGAACAAATAGGTACCTATGTATGAATTAACGAGAATCGTTTATAAGACTTCCCGCTTCGTGTCTTGAGTCTGTACCTGGCCAACCATTTGCGTCTTCCGAGAATTTCCGGAACAATATCGACGTTTTGTAACAATTCTAATTGTCCAAGAAAAGAATAACGTCATTGTAAACTTGTCCAGATACAAACTTAAGTTATAAGACAATGAACACTAACATCAAATGCATATTTTATAAGTAGAGTGGTACTTTACGTAGGTACCTACTAACTTGATTTTCATTATTAGTTCACTTTGAAATATAAAGGAAAACGATAGACTTTGTAGGGTAACGGTAACGGTACGTGGGAGAGCCATGCTTTGGCACAAATGGGCCGGCTCGACCGGAGTGAACCACGGCCTCACAGAAAACAGGCGTGAAAATACGCTTGCGTTGTGTTTCGCCGAGTCAGTGAGGTTACCGGAGGCCCAAACCCATTTAAAAGGTGGGCAACGCACTTGCGACTCCTCTGGTGTTGCGGGTGTCCATAGGCGGCGGTTATCGCTTACCATCAGGTGATCCTTTGTCGTTTGCCCCCCTATCCCATAAAAAAATAGATCTAAGAAAAGTAGTCACATCAAAACATATCTACATAAGACGTCAAGTTTTCCGAGAAAATAAATGAGATACAAGTCTCTCAGCTCTTTCCCGAAACTGAAGCGTCTGAATGTGGTATGGTTTTTGGTAAATACATGAACAAAAATCAAATAAATAATGAGAGACTTTGTTAGGGCATGGTATATGACAATTACACCGAAAACCGCATCCTACTCATATAAATTTTGCAATGTTGCAATTTTTATAAAACATTCATAAATCATTCTGCAACGTTGCTATGTTAATGTTTTCTAAATATTTATTTAAGACAAATACGAATTCACATTGCCAATAATTAATACACTCCATTAATACATATTTGCGGAACAAATATCTAACAAAATTGAGTCCCATCATATTTCACGTGAAAATAACTTGTTTGAATACATTTACCAAAACGCAGTATAAAAAAGAATGATACAAATAAGTATTTGTCTTGGAAATTATTTAATTCCAACAAAAGAAAAGTCATTAGTGAGAATGTTTTGAGGGGATACTCAAGTGAGGTTATTAACAAAGACAATAACGGGCCAAAGCTTGGTATGAAAATAAAGTTTTCAGCTTTGTCGAGGCGTGTGCCGGTTTATTTCGACGAAAGCGTGAGGCGTCGACAACGGAGACGTTCTCTTTTTATAGCGAGACGTTTCATCAAGATTATTTTCTTTTCAAGACGTTCTCGATGTTCCGGGCACTTCAATGGACGCTATCAATTCTCGAGACGAGAAACCACGACGTCGTAGAGTGGAATCGTAGGATGTAATAGCCATCATGACATCGATAATATAATGGAACTCATAACAATTGGAACAAGTTTTCTCCTTGTTTCTGATGAATACCTACCTGAAAAGGAAAAGTCACGTCCATTAGCGCAAATAGAAAATGTATCTAATTGAATTAAAAGGATGTCGTCAGGACTCCACTTACAGTCTACGGCAGAGCTATAAACAATGGAAACTTTAGACAAGTTTGAATGTATTTTGAGTGTGATTTTGTCAACAGGAAAATGGCGGACCCGACTGTCGCTTTCGGATATTTATGACCACGACTCGACAAATTCTGCATCCTTTTATTTTCACGCCGGACTAACTGAACGTGAAGGTAAATACGGCGATAAAACAAACACGCGTGAACGTATCGCACTTTCTGTATAATGGATTGCACAAATGGAGCTGTTTATTAACCTGATATTAATATCAGGTTAATAAACAGCTAATCATTAATGATTAATCATTATCCATTTTGAACGTGGGAGAGCCCTGCTTCGGCACGAATGGGCCGGCTCGACCGGAGTGATACCACGGCCTCACAGAAAACCGGCGTGAAACAACGCTTGCGTTGTGTTTCGCCGAGTGAAGGAGGTTACCGGAGGCCCAAACCCTTTAAAAGGCGGGCAACGCACTTGCGACTCCTCTGGTGTTGCGGGTGTCCATGGGCGGCGGTTATCGCTTACCATCAGGTGATCCGTTTGCTCATTTGCCCCCCTATCTCATAAAAAAAAAACTATTGTTTATTTTGAACACAGTTTATCCCAAAAGGGACGTGAACATGATTTTACGTAGGTACAGTAAATATTGTGCATACGCACAGCGTCGGGTGGTTAATTTATACAACGAAAATAATTTTAAAACTGATACACTCATTTTCAAATTTATATATATATTTTGTCGGCTTATATAACTGTTATTTAACAGTTAGGTAGTTACTTTACTTATCTGAAATCACAGGGCATATCTAAAAATGTGTTTTTAAAATGAAAGTCGTTTTGTGCAATCTAGCTTTATTAAGCGTTTTTTAAATAAAATTTTATTAGCATTCGTGAAACTTTACTGTATATTTGAATCATATAAATTTCGCTCTTATTGTATACTCGACATATTGATGCTGTTCAATTGCAATTCTAAAGAACTGCGTAAAAACTAAATGCGTAGACACATTAGTATTCAGCGGTCGAGTTTGTCTGTGCCCCCAGCCAGTGTAGTACACCTCTGGGCACAGTGGGTAGTTTACGAAGCTCACCATAACACATTTACTACCTCCGTAATTCTATTAACCTCTTTTAGCTGAACAATATTATGAAGCCTCCGTGAGCTAGGGTTGCTAGCACTAGGATACATTTTTAATAATCATTTGATGAACCAGAATAATGATCTACACACAATCAATCTAACCTGTCTAGTAAAGTCTCTTGTCACGAAATTAACTGTTTCTATCAGTAACAAACAGATAGAAACAGTTAATTTATTATTACATTATAATATTTATTGTAACATTTTCACAAGAAGGAAGGAAGGCTATAGGCTATATATCATCACGCTACGCGGACGAAGTCGCGGGCAGAAGCTAGTAAATAATATATGAGAGGATAAAAACATTAAAAATCAATAACAAAGTCATGTATATTGAAATAATACTATTTTTTTACGATTTTTATTGCGTTGTATTGATATTATTTAATTCCCACCATTTTGTCCGGACGTTGCATCACTTGCAGCCGTGGAACGGATAGCTAATATTAACAAAATTTTAGGAAGTTGTTAGTAATTTTTACATTAAGACGTCCTGCACCTCAGTCTACCTGCGATCATGGATGCTGTAATGGATCCGAAACGACGGGAATTAAATAACATCAATACGATGCTATAAAATCCGTAAAAATAGTTTTATTTAAATGACTTATATTTGTTTAAGTGTAAGAACCAGTAAAGTCATGTAGATGAAAAAATAACAGTGTCCATTATGGTAGCCAACAGGTAATTGGCCATCAAGTAGGGCACAAGGCACAAGTTTGCATTCCACGGCAGAGGCAACGTTCGAAAACAATCCCACGCTCCAATACACATTGATAAACTTGGTGGCGGCTCGGTCCAATTCCCAAATATAGCAGCCTGGACACCAGCCGATGACCAGTACCCTGCCTGCAATAATCGCTTTTAGTTCGTGCAATTTTAATAGAAACTTCGTGCATCAGTATGAAGTATGAATTATTATAATCGTTTATTTAAAGTGGTTGTGAATACTGGTCCTTATTTATATAGGAGGTATTTGTTGAACTATGTGTCATGGGCTTGCGGCGTGTTATCATTCGATCAAATAATTTATTTTGTATACCAATACTGATCTTATTGGCGAGGTCCTTCAAAAAGCCTGACGTTTTGCGTAGTACTCGCAACCGGCGCGTATGCATGAAAAGATGTATGAATGTGGCAGAAGCAAAAGAAGTCCGCAAGAATGGTAGCACATGGTCTATAGTTTCTGCCTACCCCTGTGGGAAAAGGGCGTGAGTGTACTACGTTGGTAAATCAACAATATGGCGACATCAAAGATTTCACGCCCTTTTTAAAGATTAACATGAGGTATGTATCACTTGGGAAAAACCTCGATGAAAAGACCATATTTAAAAATCTTATTGAACACCGTTCACATAACCATGGCCATAAAATAAAAACCGTAAAAATATAATATACCCTAATGAATATAATATACCCTATTGTCATTAAATCCTGACATTTTGGATCCTTTATAGCGTCCATGGTCCCCAAATAATATCCGTAAAAAGTGGTTTTATTCAAATTTTAAATATTCTGTAAAATCTCGAAAATCATTACATTCCGTACTTTGACTTGGGTGCGGAAACAAACAACAATATTTCTTAAAAAAAAGTTTCTTTATCCGTTAGTTCATAAGGAACAGTTCCGTACAAAGAGCAATTAGATCGTTTACGGGCAGATTTAGGGCGCAACTTGGCGCAATACATTCCCGGCTAGCGATACCGGGGACTAATGGCTGGAACACACGTGTGCTTTGTGGACCGTTCCACACTATTTTTAAACACATACCAGAAAAAGGAGAGGCTTTGGAAATAACCGGTCGCTTAGAGGAAGTTTGTTTCGACCTTGCAACATTGCTTGGACATACTCGTAAGGTGGAAAGAATGTGATACATAGTCAATAATAATATTTTTTATCGTGGGAAACCATGCTTTTGCACGAATGGCCCGGCACGACCGGAGTGATACCACGGCATCATATAAAACTGGCATGAAACAACACTTACGTTGTGTTTCGCCGAGTGAGTGAGGATACCGGAGGCCCAATCCCTTAAACACTGGCAACGCACTTGCGACTCCTCTGGTGTTGCGGGTGTCAATGGGCGGCGGTAATCGCTTTCCATTAGGTGATACGTCTGCTCATTTGCTCCTCTATACCATAAAAAACCATTTCTTCCGTTAGTGTTCAAAAATATTCTTTATCTTAGAATATTGTATGTAAGATTCTCTAAGTATTCTAGGTACTATGCATTGATTTATACTATGTAATAATTATCATAAAACGTAGCTATTTTATTGAATAGGCAAGTTATGGATTATAGCGTCCCTATTCACACTACACTACATAAATTTCATTTTTTTTTTCTTAGAATCATAAAGGAATAAGCACCGGTGCTAACTGCTGGGGTAATATGTAAATCACATATGACCCCAAACAGTTGGCCAAATAAATGCAATTGAAACGAAATAGCTGCTTAATACCTTCGCAATTTATTCCGATATGCATTCAGTCGGTGCGCTCTAAGCACATAATGAACTTGCATAGCATGAAAATTGAAACACTAACGTTAGCTAATATCGAGAGAACCCACACATGATGATAATTCTATAGGAGTGGTTACCCGATACGTTTTAATCGTATTGAATAGAGTATCTAAAAATATATCAAGGTAGGAATCTCGTGGTACTTAAGGGTCGTCTGGGGTTTTCTTTTCAGGTACTGTGACTGTCACCCATATCTAATGCGATTTATTTATGGGTAAACACAAAAATGTAATCCATTTTGTGTGTTAGTAATGGCATCAAATTCATAACACTATCTCGTGCGGAAGGTTACATCCACAGTTCGCTAATGATGTTATGTTTTAGGTAAATAGGAAGCAAGCTTTTACGCCAACCGGGCACAAAATTAATCTCAGGACCCAGCTCATGTAAAGCGAGCAAATATAAATGAATCAAGTAGTAATTTGGTAGTTTTGCATAAATTCTAACCATAATAGTAATCAAAATGTTAATACATGTAGTAATAATTATGGGACATTTCACCTACAATTTGTATATACACTAACATACTTTGTATATACTATAAAAACACTTACACTGCCCAATCAAAAAAAAAACAAAATATAAATGGAATACTTAATAAATACTAAATCAAATTAAAACTGAATACTCGACACGGACACTGATATTTAATACAGAATTACAAACAATGTATTGTTAGCCTGTAAATAGAATACTTGAAACAAAGACAAAGCTAAATGCTCAGTATTTTAATCATTCATTTTCTCTCACAGTGTGCAGACGAATTCTCACAATGCACTCAGACTAAAAGGCAAATATTTTTCATTAACAGGCATTCAGTGTACCTACCGTTTAGAACTTTTTATACGCTGTCACACACATACAATAATCGTAATTACTTTTAATTAGCCTTGTATCTTATGCTAGATCTCTAGGATTTCGTCTGCCTGGATGACACTGACTCTGTAACAATCTCAATAAAAAACAGTTGAGCAAGTACCTAGATTGCTAATATTTCTTTTCTCACTCTAGACAAGTTCTGTCGTGTACTTATTATCGAAACAAAAGATTGCCTGGCTTAATTGATCCATGTCTCTGGTTTAACAAGAATTAATTTTGAATTAGTGGGAACATACTTTAGTAACAGTTATTCAATTCTGGTGGGATTATGACTCTATTATCATAGAATGGGATTTTATATTATTCTAATCTTGCAACTTTTACTAGTGCCAACAATTTCATCACCCTATCACGGTTCTAGTGTAACATGGAACCCTCTCGCATTGAGAGCTTTGAGAGGGATTTAAGACAGGATGATTGGCTGACCAATCGGCTTGTGCACCACGGGTCCAAGGATCGTGGCATCGATTTCAAGTTAACGAAGCTCCTATTGTAGACTTGTTTCCTCACGATATTTTACTTCACTGATAAAACAAGTGACGACGAAATATTCTGATAAGCTGATCCTAACATGAATTCGAGGTCACACAAACTACAGCTTCGTTGCTTGGCCCACCTCTTATGAGTCGGATTGAATTTCCAATACTAACATAATACCAAAATAAATCGTTATTCAAACACAATTTATTCCAAGTGTGTTATTATTATTCGGTTTCCAATACCATTAATAATCTAGGTTCCTGCTCTACCATTTCGACAAAATACTTAATTGGAAATAAATGAGCGTATTTAATTCTTGATGACTTTATCAAGTTTGGAACATTTTCCGGTCATTTATTTCCAGTGAAATAGTAGTAGACGAAATGGTACGGTAGGAACCTAGATTAACGGAATTTCAATCCTAATAATAACACCATTTGATAAAATATTTTTTGGGTTAGGTACGATTTATAAGCTCGCCCTTATTACTTATTGTACTGAAACATACCGTCAAACTGTGGGTGTACTTATGTACACCTCTGCTTAACTCTTCGGAGAATAGAAGCGTATGTTATGTAAAAAAGGACTAAGAAAAGGACGAAGCTACTATTTGAGCATATGATTATGCTCGAATAGTAGCTATTGCATCACAGAATCAGTGATATCAATGAAACTAATTTATATTATTGAGTATCGATCTCGTCATGTTCAGAGGAACAACAACACGTGAGCTATGATGGATACATCCCATCCCTCGTGGTAATGTATTATTCATATAAGTGTAATAAATCACGTGAGTACATCCCCGTAGATTTGCGATTATTTCTTCTTCTAAATCTCAATTCCATTATACAAAACTAAGTGTTGCCCGCGGTGTTACTCTTATGTTTCCTAACCCCGTGGATAATTACCAAAAACCTATACCATAGAAAATATTATGAATTATTAATGGTAGATATGTTGCTTTTATCCAAAATATTTTATTCGTATAGAGATTTATTTATTTGGACAACCAGTAGCTGTTACACTTTTTCATATAAAACATAACATAACATAACATACCATCACGCCTGTATTCCCCGAAGGGTTAGGCAGAGGCGTACTAATGTACACCCACAGTTCGCCGGTATGTTTAGGTCCCATGTAATAGGGGGCGAGCCTATTGCCATTAACCGGGCACAAATTCCTAACTCCGAGCTGCTACTGGGAATTTCATAGAAAAACCCAATAACACTTTGCTCGACCTGGGAATCGAACCCAGGACCTCTAGCGTAGCAGTCGCAGTCCGGACCACTTGGCTATTGAGGCAGTTATATAAAATATAATTCATATATGTTTCATATAAAATATAATTCTTAAATGGAAGTAAGTGTACAGCATTTAAGGTGTCACAGCATGCATTAAATAGTAACACCGGTAACATTGTAATAAAAAAATAAGAACATAAATAATTAAGTATAGAGCACAGAAGAAAAAAAACAACAATTAATCCAATAAAATGTAAACAAAATATAAAATAAAAATACAAAATACAAAATAAAAGCACTTAAAATAAAATAAAGATTCAGTTTTTGTCTCTCAACAAACTTACAGATAAAACATACTAATGATGTATTTTTTTTTCATTTGCACAACCCTGTTTAGACTTAAAATATGTGAATATTTTCGTTCAAACTTAATAAGTACTGTAATACTTTCAATGATACCTACTGCTTTAGCTGGCCTTAGGTCATTGACATTGCTGTTTCTTTATTATTATAACATCACAAGTCTCACACAGTAATATAAAAGAGCTTGCATGATGACAGGTAGGGTAGACAATTGTGAATTTTTAAATGTTTTGAAGTCGAAATTATGTATTCGTCGTATCATTAACAATCTCTACTATAGACTTAATCCCTAAAATCTCGAAAATAATCCTCTATTTCATAGAAAATGTCTCTCAATAAAATGTCGGAAGTCACTGTTTCATTCGCATTTCTTGGTAGAAATAGTTAGATACCTAAGATGACATACATTGGGTTTACAAAACAACAAAAAAATTCAAAGTTTATAGTACCTACTAATCCACATTTACAACTATAATTAAGCTAAATATAATTTATGTAATACGGCTCTACGTAACTCGTCAGAACCGCATAATTTTCAGCACATATTAAATGCATACATAAAACGTCGGTATGAGAAAATGCTCAATGCAAAATCTAATATTCGAATATTATCCTCTATTGCAACACTTAGTTCCTAGCAATGCAAAATAAATGGTGCTTTCTCCATTGTTATTACTGCCATTTACCCTGCGGCGAGACTCGAATGCCGCGCAATGAACTGCTATCAACGACTCTTTTGTTATTCGTGTAGGTAATAATAACCAGTTATGTACGAATTACGTGTATATCTTCAAGATAATGGGACATATATAACGTAAATAAAATTACTTAATAGTATGTACAATGACTGCCTACTGGACATGTGCAGTTACCACGTTATTCATTGTTACCTCATCATTCGTCATCATCAGGGTCAATTTGTCGAATCTACTTATCGTTGAAATTTGTCAATAATCGATATGACGATTTTTTATTCATTATTTATATGTTTCGTGCATTATTCCAAACTCATAATTTACAACATACCTAGATAATATTAATTATATGACACGTAAAACTTTATTACTGAATCGTGACAGAACTAATATTATTACAATGAGTAACTACGTAATATTTTTCTGCGTACAATGTCAAGTTACAATGCTTCTTTATAATAAAAACATCAAAACATTTTATTTCAATAAAATCGGAGGTTATACGTTGTTGTGTTGTAAAATCACGAAACGAATATCGGCTTACCGAATCGCCCCGTAGAGTACGTGTGAACACAAAACTTTGTTCAGTATCGTACAAGGGGAAACAATAAAATTCACGGGTGGCTGGCACTCTTGTAACGGGGGAAGCGCTCGGCTCTCGATCGCAGCGATAAATCTGATAGTAAGCCGACCGATCCCGGACACTTCCGATGGTGGATGGTGCAGTTACGATCTTAAACAAACGTAACTACACTTGACAATGACCCCTACGCTTTGCCTTCCGTTTGCAACGCTTACACGTAGTAAATTGCTTACGCTTTACGCGACAGGGAACACGTAATAAATAAACGCTTCATAGTACGTTTGGATTTCTTGTGTAGTCAATTCCATTATGAACATAAATCTAAAACACACAACCAGATTTAGAATGAATTTCAATGTAGTTCACGACATGTATTTACATTAACTCTGTGATCCTAAGCAGAGAAACAGACATCACGTCGTCTACATTTGGGTCGCCCTCGTGTAAAAAAGATCAAGCAGCAAAATCTGGCGATTGTTTTTTTTCGTGATTTCGCCATGTGTGTTATAGCGTAGAAAATGTGTTTCATTATGAAACAACGAATGTGATACGGTGCAACCAGGAACGCATGTTGCCACTTTTATGGCTGTATTTACTATTATACAATAATAGTACAAGTAGGTAAATAGTTTCAGTATTAGACAGTTCACAAAGCTTAATAAATTATTAAGAAAATATTATAAACAATTCTTGTGATTATTCACATTATATCATAGTTAATAAACAATGTTGTTGCCTCTGAACATTAACTACGCTTTATCTAGGTTAATAAATACAGAGCAGACTACAGAATACACTACGCAATTATTAGCGCATTTGTTTCAACTATTGCTGAGTTAAATCCATTTTAAAGCTAAATATGCGCCATTAGCATCGGAAAATTATCCGTATTTATAGGCAAACTGTGGATATTGTGCATATTAATTTTTCCATTCGTTAACGTACTACAATTTCGAAAGCAACGTTTCATTTTTCGTTATATTTAAAAAATATTGCATGTAATTGAGAGTATAATAAATTATTCTGTTTGTGAACAGAAATTAGGAATGCTTTAAAGTCTCATCATAATAGAAACACATAATTATATGGGTACTGTATCTATACATATAACAAAATCGTAGGAAAGTCGAAACTGTACATTTAATCAGAATACTTGGGGCGTGATCTACAGTCGATATCGAAGCCAAAAATATAGTTTTTAGAATTTTTGTCTGTTTGTCTGTATGTATGTCCGGGCTAAACTCAAAAAGTACTGCATGGACTTACTTCAAATTTTGCATGAATATGACTAACAGGTCGGGTCAACATATAGGCTACATTATTATCACGCTAAGACTAAGTAACTATTCCACGCGGACGAAGTCGCGGGCGGAAGCTAGTTAATAATAAAAAGTGTTCCATCATCGGTATGCAGTAAATTATGGAAGAAAACCAAACAAATATCCTACGCGTGAAAATGGGTCGCTTTCCAATTGACAACAGATGATGAATGGGTTCCAAGTTCGCATAAATCACACGGATGTTGCGGTATCAAATCTGAAGATATTACAGACGTTCTCTTGGATTCGTAGACGAGTAACGCTTAATAAAATATAAAGGTACATAATATGAATAAAACGTTTTGTTAAAAAATTTTGAGTAGTTGTGGAGCTTTATTGGTCTTTTAACAAAATCCTGCGATTTTTGAAGTCGAGCTTTTTAGACGCAAGGTGTCAGGTCAGGCATATCACATACTACAAAATTGTATAATTAGTTAGTTTAAAAATAGTTTTAAAAACAATTTATCTAGTAGAATATTCGTTTTTGTTTGTGGTGGAATTCTCTAAGGCCCGGAGTCTGATTTTCCGTTTTTACCGAAATGTGCCAGTGAAAAGATTTGAATCAGATTCCAACTGTCACAGAAACCGTAAAAGCTACCGATGAGATATCAAACAACGTCGCTAAAAGCTGAAATACACAGTGCAAAGCACATAAAATGAGCACCTCAGTCGAAGCGGTCATGTTATTGGATTGATCCGAGTATCCGAACTACAAAGGCCCAATTACGAGGGGATGGCACAACTACAAGGTCAATCAGTCGGCTGACTGCCGTCCGTTCAGTAATGACCCTACCCGGATTTAGCGTCCTTACACTCTAAATTCTGAAACTACGAGTACCTATGTTATCCTTGGCTGTATACCTGCTGCGTGATAAAATAAAATTTTCTCTTCAACAGCGATATGTTTTTTGTTATAATTAAGTTTAAGTTTTTAATACGATAGTTTTGACTGATTCACGGAAAATTATACAGGATGTCTTTGAAAATATGTAACTAATTGAAATGATTTAGTGACCTTTACTTACTCATTTTAAAATGTAATTTCATTAATCAAAATTTTACAATAAATAAAATTATTTCTCATCTTAGATGGTGCAAACTTACCCGATCAATTAATTACGCAGACAGTTACTATAATTAAGTATGGCAACACTTTGCACTTAAAATCGTTTACCATATTTTTACTATTCAAGACTCAAGTAGCAGTTGCACGGGCACGAGACGTAGGCAAACTCTTTTCAAAATTCTAAAAAAGTACCTAAAGCTATTTTCTCTAATCATGTGATCTAAATTTTCTTTGTTACATATATTATAATTTGTCACGTCTATTCAATTTCATCCTGTCAATTTGGATGATATTTAGGAGAATAGGAAATTCGTCCCAATTTTTTGTTGAATAATAAAAAATACCAACCATTTCAGTTTATATTGGTCAGCGTTCTGCTGAATCTTCGCTAGTATGTTTTTAAGGCACACTTTCTACTGAAATTTTTGATAAACAGAAATCGCGCACACTAACACATTGACCGTGACTTTGTTCTCAGTAAATGTATACACAGTACACTGGCCACGCCAACACAAACGCTTTATGATCATCTCCATCGGTTCTCCGGCACGCTCCATTGTCCATTGTATGTACAAAGAATTCATTCATTTGTGCGAAATGAAGACCGCTGCAATGTGTCTATATATCATCCTCCTATTGTATATCTTCTGGGCAAGTGTACAAGCCTCGTTTAACCACAAATGAACCCCGTTTATCTTCCATCCATCAATCAATACGTTACACAATTCTTCTAGAAAAAGATTACTGTAATAGATGTCCATCGCATTGTGCAAACTAAAGGTAATATTTCAAGCGATTGTACGTGACAAATCGTTGCCACGAACTCTTTTAATTATGCATGGGACAATGTGATTATAAGTTTAATTGAATGTGCAATGATTACCTTTCAAATAGTATAAGGTTTGATTATAATAATGTCACAATGGGCAATTTAGCAACTAATACGAGCAATGTCAGGAGTTAGGACTAGATAATGTCGGAATTATATGGTGTAGTACGATACGTTCACGATACCAATAAAATTGTCACGTCAGCGGTCTATCAAAATATTATGTAGGTTTAATTAAATCTCTACTATTATAAAAATTGTAAAAAAGCTGTGTCCGTACATAGTTGATTGTTTGTTACGAGTTGGAGCAAAAACTACTGAATAGATTTTAATTTTATTTTCACTGGTAGAAAGTATATGCTCCAACTTAAAAACTGGTGAACTTCTTATCTCAATTAATTAAACGGATCCTGAGATACAGCTTGACCTCTCTGATGTATAGAGCATAAACAAACATAAACATACCATCACGCCTATATTCCCCGAAGAGTACACCCACCGTTCGCTGGTATGTTTAGGTGCCATGTAATAGGGGGCGAGCCTATTGCCATTAACCGGGCACAAATTCCAAACTACGAGCTGCTACTGGGAATTTCATAGAAAAACCCAATAACACTATGCTCGACCTGGGAATCGAACCCAGGACCTCTAGCGTAGCAGTCGCGCTCAGGACCACTTGGCTAATGAGGCAGTTGATGTATAGAGGTCCATACAAAAAAGAGATCATTACTGTTGGTTTTTATATATTTTTTTTGGAATTTATTTCTAATCCTAATATAGCTTCACGTGAGTGAAGCCGCGGGCAAAAGCTAGTATTTACATATTTTCGTCTGTGGTACGAGTAAGCTCAACAGATAATGCGATTAATAAACTAACAATAATGACCGCAATACAAAAAACTTTCTCTCTCATTCCAATGTATATTACTTTTTATCTACTTTTGATCGTTAATTTAAGCATATAAGTACGAACATTATGGCTCGTTATTTTAATGTTTAAATTCCCGTTTAAATTAGATTTGTCGCCTTTAAGACATAACCTAGTAGTTCTATTCTATTATCTGTGACATAACATACCATCACGCCTATATTCCCCGAAGGGTTAGGCAGAAGCGTACTAATGTACACCCACAGTTTGCCGGTATGTTTAGGTCCCATGTAATAGGGGGCGAACCTATTGCCATTAACCGGGCACAAATTCCAAATTCCGAGTTGCTACTGGGAAATAAATAGAAAAACCCAATAACACTTCGCTTGACCTGGGAACCGAACCCAGGACCTCTAGCGTAGCAGTCGCGCTCTGGACCACTATTTGTCGCCTTTTTTATGATCAAGTTATATAGCAATTTCACACAATATTATTTAGTGCCTTTTGACTTCCTACATTACTGAGGTCGGTAGTTAACCCTGCGACTGCGTAGTACTTAGCGATAACCTAATATTCATAACAGACGGCACCGTGAAGTAGGAGCACAAGGTCTCCACCAGGTCAATTACTAATCAACTCAAGGAACGGTCGCTCAGCCACTAATGACCAATTATTCCAATTAACTCTTTACCAAAACATTTTTGATCGAAGTATTGCAGATACCTTAATCTCGTAAATAAATTTAATGTAATAGGTACAATGTTATTAATTGTGTTGAATAATGTAATGACACTTTTTCACGAGAATAAAATAAAATAATGGAGTTATTTATTGAAATTACATTGATGTGTGACGTTATCTCAATTGCCTTTAAAGTCTTCTAAAGACAATCTACATACGTTAACCGTTACATAAATATGTTACTTGGATTAGAGACCTAATGATTTCCTTATTGAACGCCTTTACCAATAAAAGTAATGTGGAATCTTGTGCATCGATGTTACGCATAAAATGCATAAGTGTTTACCAGGTTCAAACAGACTTTAGTAAATCATAATACCTTTATTTAAATCTTCAGTCTTTGTTTTATATATTTAGGCATAAGATGACCTACTCAATGAATTTTATCCTTATTAGAACCTCATATTGAAACGTGGAGACAGGAGTAATTATCTTTTAAAAATCTTGGCATTCAGCGTGAAATGAGGTACGTGCCGAGAACCTTCTAGAAAAAGTAGGAATCCACGCTCAATTTTAATTGAAAAATTTCAGACACAACAATATGCAATCTCTTTTGTTACCAGTATAACGCTTAAGTACACACTAGAAACAGGAATAGTATGGGCACGTGCGCGCTGTTGCTTGAACTCGTCGCTTTCCACCAGTTACAGTGTCTATCGTGACTCGGTCATTGCTTTGCCCCACATCCACTTCTACACTTTCCTCACATAATTTAAGTTAAACATTAACTTCTCCGTTCTTACTCAGTTCCGCATAACAACCAAGGGATTTCTTTACAACTATTCCAACAAAAAAATAAAGAAGGTTCTTAATTTTGAACAAAGAATACTTAAGATTTCAATTTCAGGACAGTACTTTAAAATTAAGGTTTCTCTTTGTTTCTTCAAATATCAGAGAATGAATATAATAATCCTTGACATTTGAAGTTGTCTGTGAGTCAACTTAGCTCACCATAATATCGAAAGTTGAAAAAGGGCGAGGTCACAACCATGCGCACCGTGCGACCTGTCGAAGATAAGTTACTGTTAGCACTGTTCTTCTAACTGCCATGGGCAGTATAGACATCAGTCAACAAATCGATTGCTGGGGTACGGTTGAACCAAACCAGTCATAGTACTCGACAACCTGAGTTCTTTCTGCGTATTTCCAGTCCCCGGCGTCACGCGCGCCACTCGCCAGTCACCGTTGAGACGTCCATTTGCACGAGCGTACGGCGCGCGCGCACTATATGTACCGAATTCGAATTTCTAATCGTAACGCAAAATAGTGTTGTGACTTGTGCCAATTCGTGACAGTGTACCGATACCATCTATGTTACCAATACAGAATTAGCAAATTTACAATGACGTGAAGTGATAGATATGTGATTGTTCAGTACTGATATGGAAGACGTTTATATTTTTATGGTAAGGAAGTTCATGCTTTTTATTATTATTTTTATGGGTCCGTTGACATTGTTAGTAAAATATCACTATATTCGCATTCAATTACACGCGTTTCTTTTATATTTACAGTAGTTTTATAAAATTTAACAAATACCGAAAGGTATATTAAATCATCTCATCAATTGTAGAGCGTTAATTAATTAAATTAAATTAGGTAAGTACCTACTTAGTTATTTCCATTATTTTAACTTTTGCATCGACTTCATCAACAATATATGGTCGAAGTTATTAATTACATTAATTAAAGATTTCACAACTCAAAACTACCTTCAACAATTTAGTCAACCAAACTACCTGCGATCCAGTACCTACTTTAACTCTAAAACAAATAAGAAAATACTATTTGTTCGTATCGCTCTGTCTAGTGTCAAACGTCAGCATGACAAAGAAATCAAATGAATCAAATCAGAATCAGTTTATTTAAATGTTCCCAATGATAGCTCTACACCTGTCTTTAAAAATATCTTTGATAACATCATTACTAAAGTTTGCACATAGCTGCAAGCCACGCTTCTCTGGTTTCATAATTGCTGGTAAACAAATGTTATTGAAACTGGAATAAGTAGACTGAATCAGCATAAAGGCGTAACCGCGTAACACCGAGAGCCGTCTCACCTCTCACAACTATTGCCATATGGACTCGATGCATATTAATGTGAACCGCATAACAAATCCTTGCCTCCAACAATGTAGTTACGACATTTCCTGGTACGGGGCATACCCGGAGGTGCAGGAAACAATGCGACATGCAAACCCAACCAATTTCGTTCAACTTAAAAGCACCTAAACGTGACTTAAAAAGCATTCCTTTGAAAGGCCTTAGTGATTTATTTTAAATTCTAGAGCCTTTAGAATTCCATATATGGTCGAAAATATTACGTGCTTAGTCATACCGATATCAAGACTAACAATTATTTAGTATAATGTAGCAGAAAACAACTTCGCCACCAAACAAGGACACATATGTTTCCCAGACGATCATGACGCTCTAATCATACTTGATATTGTTTAATTCCGTCATCAATATTCATTTTGCGGCACGGCCTTGCTGATTTAATATTGACATTCGTGGCGATTGCGAAAGTATCTGACTTAATTAAACGTATCTTGAAAGTAAATAAACAATTAAATAATTGTACATAATGTCTTCCTACGTCAAGTGGACCTACGAGTACACGAAGGTCCGGAGAAACTTCGGGAGGCAGCCACTCTTTCAGGTCACACCAGCTTGCATGCTAGATTCCATTAATCCTAACAGAGATTATCAAAAGAAATATATACTTCGAAATCCCGTGCACCGTGAAGTTCAAGCAACAAAGTCAGCTTCTGAAAATGAAACGAATACGCCACAATTGAAAACTCGTGAGCAAGGCATTGATCACACAGAAGGTGGATGGCCACGAGAGGTTAACCCTAACAACGAAGACCACGTACAGCGACATCGACGCAGAATTATGCATGAGGATAATTATATACACTCTATCCTAAACCTATCCTCCTCCTTATTTCACTATGTAGACCAAAATAATGCTATTGAAATGTATGAAACGTATTATTCTAGAATGGCTGCTCAAGAACCCGTAGAAAAGTGTAGTATCCGGATCGCTAATGTATTTCGTGACGAAAATTGCAGACCAATATCATGTGTCAAATGGACAAATGAAAAAAATCCTAAACTGGCAGTGGCGTACTGCTTCAAAACATGTATGCCAGAACCGGAACTAAACAAATCAAACGATTGTTATTTGTGGGATGTGCATGTACAAACAAAACCAGTATGCAAGCTACAACCTGAATACCCTTGTTGGCAACTAGCATGTTCTCCCTCAACCCCCGAAGTATTAATTTGTGGACTTGAAAAAGGCACTGTTAATGTATTCGATGTTCGTATAGATAGAAAAGCTGTGGCTTCTAGCACCGTCTATAATTCACATCGTGAACCGATAACATCTATACTTTACATTAATTCTCGCTCACATTCTGAATTCTTTACCGGATCTTCTGATGGTCAGTGCCTGTGGTGGGATTTACGAAACCTATCAAAACCACTAGATCAATTACCAATATCCGTGAGGCTTTCACCAAATGAACAACCAAATCTAAGTAATGCGGAAGGTGTAAGTACACTAGAATTTGATAATGGCTTGCCCACAAAATTCCTTTGTGGAACGGAGACGGGTTTAGTCGTTAACGGAAACCGCATGGGAAGGAGCCATTCCGATATTTTAGTTTCATACTGGAATGCACATGATGGGTCGGTTCAAGCAGTGCAAAGAAGCCCTTGTACATTTAGAATGTTTCTAACGTGTGGAGATTATACGGTTAAGATATGGAGCGAGGAAGTCCGAACGGAACCAATCATCGTAACAAAACGTTATAAAAATCTTGTGTCGGATGCGGCTTGGGCTCCGTTACGATTCTCCTGTTATATGTCGATATGTGAAGGTGGAATGTTTTATTACTGGGATCTATTACGTAAGTACAAAGAGCCTGTTCGAACCCTACAAGTTTCTAAGTATGGGCTTACAAGAATTACTCCTCATTCAGAAGGTGAATCAGTTGCTATTGGTGACTGTCATGGAGCATTACATCTGTTGCATTTATCAGAAAATATGGCAATACCGTGTAGTCGGGACAAGTTACTGATGAGCCAAGTGTATGAACGAGAAACAAGACGGGAACATATCTTAGACAATCGCTTAAAGGAAATTCGATTAAAAGCACGAGTCGACGAAGAAGCGGTCACTAATGAAATACCCGTCGAAGAAACTTTTGAAGAAAATATTGAAAAAAACACCGAAGAAGAATATTTTAGAATTGTCCAAGATGAATTAAACAGTATGGTGAATATCTCCGATCACATTGAATAGTTGCGCAGCACAGAATACATTTATGTATCTTGCGACAGGATAATTTTTGTTAAAAAGCTAATGGCTTTAAATTGCAGTTATATTGGAACCTTAATTATAGGTACTTAGGTATTTATTAACTAGTTCCAACGTAGGAACGTTGGAACGCCAAAGATGAACCATCCGAGTTAGAAACGATAATAAAAGTATATTCAAAAGTGGGTAAATACTTTGTACCTAATCATTTTTCAGAGAAACTATTATAACTTTGATGCCCTACGTGAGTAGGGTCAAAGAAAAAATATTTATGAGAAATGAAAAACATATAATATCTTATGTCGTAATCGAAACCATATTTGAATTCCTAGTACGAATAGTTGAATTCATTACTTTACAACAGCTTAGCGATAAAATATTTAATTTATGTTTTTAAATGTCACAACCTTAGTTCACAGCGTTTGTGAAATAACTGATTCACATGTTATTATAGTGACTCCAAGTCCTGCTTTCAATATTTACTACAGAATCAGGTAAATATTTTATTCTTTTAACAATAGTGTCTTCCTCAGCGAAGATTCAGGAATAACCATTGTTATGTCCAATGATTTGAAAAACTAGCATCAAAAATGACGTCAGTTTGTACAGCATTCGGAAAATAATTTAATTCAATATTTAAAACTTACCATCACGACTGTCAGTATTCCCCGTAGGTTCCTCGGCGCCTCCTTCCCTCTAAAATGGCGAGGGGGTTAATGGCTGATCCGTGCGTGATGCTCGTGAACGGGTGTTGCTTGTGGTGACTGCTCAACTTGCTGGGTATGGTTTCATAATAAACTAGTTTCTGCCCGCGACTTCGTTCAACCTTCCCCAATAAATGGGCTATGTAACACTGAAAGAATTTTTCAATCGGAGGTTAGCGCGTTCAAGCAAACAAACAAAAAACCTCTTCAGCTTTATATATTAAGTATAGAGTATAGATATAGATTTGTAACTTTTAAAAGTTAACTGAATCGCCTTGTAGGTTCTAGCTATGCATAATTATAATCATAGCTCGTGTAGGCAGGTTCACTGTTTTTAAAAGTTAAAATTGTCATGTAAACATCGAGAGAGGAAGCTTGCTAATATTATAAATACTGCTTGAAAAATAATAATGATAACATGTGCCACAAACAATGATTTGAATTCTATTTTGTGCAACGCTTTAGTAGCAATGTGTTGCTGGGGAGTTTGTTGCGCAGCTTTTTCTTCCAAACGAAAGCGTTTTGAGGGCTGTATAAAGCCCAAGGCAAATTTCGACAAGGCAGGTGGGACTCCGGTGGCTTAGAGGTCATAGCGTCTGGCGTACCTAGCCAGAAGACGCAGGTTCGAATCCTGCCTGCGAGTCGAATTTTTCCTTCACTAAAATAACTTTATAACCTTAGCATGAAAAATGAAAAAAAAAAAACAAAAAGATGGCTGTCTATAATATAAAAATGACATTCAAAAAGTACTACGTAGTAGTCTATTGTACGGAGATGAAGGTTAAGCTGCCATGTGTTAGGGGTGAGTGAGCTTATTGCCAGTAACCGGACACAGATTCCAACTCAGAATCATAACTTTTAATTATTAAAGTAATAAATAAGCACCAAAATTATACGAGCAACAGTCCCGGATGTATAGTGCAGTTAAGAAGCCCGCATGTCTCCCGGCAGATCCGGCGAGTCGGCAGCAAGGGCCATGACCGCCGATTTATACAAAACGACAAACATAAAGTGAGCCGCCAGATTTCAAAAGGGATTCCTCTCTGACAACTTTTCTGATGAATTAATGAGAGGAGCAGGGGAGGTCATATTAGAATGGTGGCGTAAATTACTCGAGGCTCGTGAGTTGCGTGAATACAAAAGTGCGTCACTGGCAACTTTCACCGTGGCTAGGTACTTGCTACTCCAGACACAGTCGCACGCGCACGCACCGTGTATGCGGCAGCCTCAATTCCATGCAACGTGCTTATTTCCCTCTATTTACTTTTCATATCTTCTACAATGTTATGCTGACATAAGGTACAATATTAGCCTCAATGATTCAAAATCTCTTTTATACAAACCTTTAAACTTAAGTAGTTCAAATACTTGTCTGTAAGCTGATAGAGCTGATATAGAATTAAGAGTCATAAATTATGAAGCAAACAAGTTTGCACCACATTTTAATAATTATCATGCTAATTATTAATTAGTTAATCTAAAAAATTATACAATTAAATTTAACATTCAGTAATATACAGCGTGAACGCAAGATTTACGAGGAATGCGTTCATACTGAGTACCTACTTTGACAAAGTAGGTTAATGTCTGCTACTCCAGATGCAGTAGTTACCTACTAGTAATAAACTACATCACCTATATACATACATAATAAGTTACATTATACCTGTGTATGTAGGTATCTAAATAATAACAACGGTAGACACAACACAAGTATTAAATCGATTATGCCGTTGGATTAGTTCCGTTTCTGCGAATTATATTTACATAAACAATTTGCATAACATTATAATATGTGTGCTAAATATAATAAAGAACTATTTTCTTTAAAAATATGGAATAGACTACAGAATATCTCTGTTTTATACACGCAAAATACGCGCTTTGTCATGGAGTTGCGGAGAATAGTCCATTATATAATACTTCTAAAAAAAATCTTAATTGTTAAAACTACACATATTACAAATACTAGAACTAGTTTTACTGATACTTATAAGTAAGTATGACCTATTCCATCCGCGCCTAGGTACTTAAAGTACTAATATGCAAACATGAAGGTTACAGCTGCTGTACCGAGGCGACGGTACGGACTATAAACTAAGTCGTGTCGGCAATAGCAACCATTAGTAGCACCTACAGGGTTTCATAACCTTAGCTTAGTCAGACGTGATTATTAAATGCGAACGACTGTGCATAAATACATCAGTTGCACGTAAATGAGATGGATATTGCGTTGACTGCACGTTCAGGAAGGAGCTCGCCAGTACGGTTGAGCCAAATTTCGTAGGTTCGATTCACAAACCTTTGTTAGCGGATCGTTTTCATTTATTGTATTTTCGACGATCATATTATATACTTTAGAGGATATTGGTAAAGTTGGCTGTGATATAAGGTTTATTTCTCAGTTTAGGAGAATTTTTTTTAAGGAAATTTCTACTAATACATTAGTCTCGCCCCGTATTACATGGGACCTAAACATACCGGCTAACTGTGGGTGTACCTTAGTACACCTCTGCCTAACCCTCCGGGGAATATAGGCGAGATGGTATGTATGTATGTTAATTTCTACTGTAGTACCTAATTGTAGAGTCTTTCTGTTAAAACGAAAGTAAAGTTACAAATGTGAGATAGATTCAATATCTATACAACAAGCCCTCAGAAATTAAAAACATAAATATGTATGTATTTACTTTACTCGTTATTTCGATGAATAACATCAGTCTTATAAAAAACAAAGATAATCATCAGTCTGCAGTCAAATAGAAAGAACCGTATAAAAGAAGTTCTTAAACTCCTTACTTCTAACTTCGTTCATTTCGGGAATCTAGCGGAAAGCACTTATACTTTCCACTGAATTCCCGAAATATTATCGAAATAATTCTGTGTAATTAAAATAAAAAAAATATCCAGCCTAATTTTAGGGATTAAATGCCTATAAACGTCACTTATGAATCTTTATGTTAAAGTAAGTTCATTGGCACACTATCAGTAAGTTCATTTACACACGCACACGTTGCTCACTCACACTCATTGTTCGCACGCTCGGAACTAAGAAATGCTGACACGCGATCGTACTTCAATAATACTTTGTTACATCAATAATTCTTACTGTTGTATCACCTTATTTTCTTGCTGCCCTTATCCCAATTCAGTTGCAGTCAGCGCCGTATCTACGTCTTTTATTCGTACGTCTCTATCAATCGTTATCTTATCATTTAGTACCTTTCCCACCATAATATCTTTCACTCTTCACACTCTTCACTCTCACCCTTCCGTATTTTCTTTGCTCTACCATTTTTCTTATTTCCATGCACATTTAATCCATTTTTTTCATATGCTTAAAACATTTGAGAATAAATAAAAAACAGAAAACCGCTGTGTCTGTACTTCACGTGTCCATTGTTTCAGTCACTTTCAAACTTCCTCATAATTCCTTAACCTGTCAATTCTACTTATACCACACACATTCTCCTTTACAGTCTTATCTCAGCTGCCTTAATTAATAGTATTAGTATTCATCAATAAACGTGCCTGTAATGCATGTATACAATATATTTAGACTACTTCGAGCATTAGGATCTCTGTTTCGGCAATAAAATGTAACAACTTAATATTTTTTATACTTAAATAGCTATTATACATATGCAATATAAAATGCCGATCCGCCCATCGTGGATTGAGGCTACGTTTTTGTTACCTCAACGCTTTATGCTTTCACGTCTACCCCAGCTCTCACATTCAGGGTAGGTACATGATCAAATAGAATAGCAATAAAATATACATACATACCACATACATAATTATAATGTCATTGCATAGTAAGTAATTTATTACCAATACACATCCATAGCTTATCTAATATTCAGACGTATTGATCTGGGCAATCAAATTAGAAAGCTGTTGATTTATGACTATAACAAATCGTACAGCAGAATATTGTGTCCATTTAATTTTATATTTTATTCAAGTTGTATCTCAAACATAATTATGTTTTCTTCTGTTCTGTTGCCATATACTCAAAAACTACATTTCAACTGATAACAAGATTTTGAGAATCCTCGAGTTTGTGACCATACCGTATTGTTTTTGACATTCAGGTGACCGTAGTACTAACCCGAAGTTGCATCTCGTATTAAACCCACACCAATGTTGTAGGCCTAGCTAAGCATGCTGCATATAAATATTGAAAACACGTGGCGTGTGGGTGGAGCCTTGTTCAGTGGCAGTTATCGAATGCCAATGTCAACTGATTTGCAAACCCGTCGTACTGTTACACCGCGACTGTTGGACGAGACCGTCTGACCCACATCCTACATGAACAAACAATTATTATTACGCACAGATTTTTTCTGCAGGACATTGGCCACTAATAACGAGGTGACTCACCGACCACCGCATCGTTTTAAGAGGATTTCAATGTGTGCAAAATACACATGTTTTACAAGACGTTTTTTATTCAACCAACTCGCTCACGATTCCTGTCATTAATTTGAATTGCAAATAAGTGGACGAACTCATTGAAGTCACGATGGACATAATAAAATAGTAAAGCAGCTCCTTGTAGTGAACATAAGAAATATAAATTTCAGTATCAAACTAGATAGTTGCTACAATTTAGGACCAGAGCACTCACTAAACTCTGTTTTGCTAGTGCGACTCTGTTCAACTTCTAAACTTTAATTCGGAATACTTAACAGCTACACGTTTTGATCGCTAGTTTCGACAACGAGTCACTCCCATTCTAAAGCAACTTAATATCAGTGGCAAAAGGTACATTTCAAAGATAGAGCCTGACAAATTACACCTTAATTTACTATTTGGCTATAGTAGACACTACTATGACTGTTCATAAAGGAATTTGGTTGGACTTGTATAGAGCCTTCGCAACTACATACGAGCATTATCGTAGAAAAAATAAATCATAAGAAACGCTCGATCTAACTCAAAAAGTCGATCAAAAATAGCATTGGTTCTGCTGCAAAACCAAAAAGTGGACGCAAAAATCATCATGTTCGCTTAAGCTCAAACTACGGTCCCTATTCTCTATTGTTATCGTAAATGATGATTTAATGTTATGGTTAAAATAATAGACAAGAGAATCTTGTTTATGCTGAAACTGAAATCAACATCCTACGATCACAAACGTGATCCGACTTCTGATCATTATACTCACGACGCGGCGAATAACACCCTTGTGAACGTACGAAATATGAAGGTGATTGCAATACAAATTCACGTCAAAACTCGGCACACAAACGAATCTGTTTACGTTTTAAAATACGAACAATGGACTATTGATTAAAGTTAATAACAATACAACTATATGTGAAGTACATTAAAAGGCCCATTTACTAAAAGGGAGACGAGTTCTTACCGAAAACTTTATAAAAACACGACGTTGTAAAAAATATGAGAGCTACCTTAAATCTAAAACCGGTTAGCCATAATGATCACTTTCATCAAATTGCTATAGATGCAGTCATTGCGAACATTACATATTTAATACGTCATAGTGAAAGTCAGTATGGGGTTTTGCGTGAACGGAATCTATTCTCCGGTGTGTTACTCGTACTGAACGTTTCTTTTATATTATACTACTTATACATATTATACGAGCATAAATAATTATAGAAAATAATATAATAGTAAAAAATAAATAAAAATAATAATAATATATTGCCTTCCTCTCTCCTACATTGCGTGCCTGACGGGGTCCATAATGAACTATTTTATTGTTTAAATTTACCATCTGATTGTAAGAACTACATTGTGGAATGCAATAAATATTGAGTATTGAGCATATTATTATACATTTGTTTGCTGTCGCTAACGATTTCAATTAAATTAAGGTACAACGTCGGGGTTTCTGGGTACCTATATTCGTTTTGTCAGTGTTTTTATGCACAAAAGCACCAAACATGATTTGGCCACAAGCCCACAATATACCTAGATCTAACTCTTGACATCATCATGCATCTATTTAGACCTGAGCATAGTTAGATCGCTAAATTAACATGAAAGATGTTTAAGTTACGATTATGACTTAACTATTTTATTTTATGTTTGACGTTACGAGCGATGTCACAACAAAGAAACTAAATCTCTGGTGTTGTGTTACCTCTACGCGCACAAAATTAAAATTCAAGTAACATAACGTGTTTCCCACAAAACTGACGTCATGAATACAGTTATGGTAGCATTTTAAAGTGGACTAAAATGTTTTTGTTCACGATTTCACTGTAGGATTTGCTACGGTGTTTGCTCATACGATACAGAGAATAAAATTCCTACAGAAGTCAACTTTAACTTCCATATCTATGGAATTTAAAGTTGAATAAAAAAGCTCTGGATTAGAGTGGTCTCTAGCGGATTTGTAAAGTCAATTGCAATACATTTTCTTTAAAAATCTCCATGGATTTTATAAATTAGAATTTTATAATATATCTTTCCTTAATCATTATTATAACAATCTATATTCATACTCTTCGTAAAATAGAAATCATAATGTTGACGCGACCTTTAATCAGCACTGTAATTAGGTATTAAAGAACAACAAAGAACCGCTTGTCACTCCGTGAAAGTTGTGAGCTTCGACTTAAGGCAATGTTCGCTCGTAGGCGTAGATGTAGCAACACCTCACTACATAAGGCACATCATTATCTATGAATTTCACACGTTACTGCCACCACTACATGGCGTAGTAGTAAATAAACACTTAAACACACTAGGCAATTTACCTATAGCCTGAACTCTAGAGGTATTCTGTAAAATGTGATATCGGGTATTACTCAGCATGAAGATTGAGTCAGGAAGTCCATTTCCAATTATCAAATGTCAAAATTCTCTCGCGTAACATTTCCAAATTCAATGATGTGGCGCCACTGCCTCTATAAAATTTTAGTGAATACGAATTTGATAATTCTTGGGATGTGAGAACATTCTTAAAGAATTTCCTTAGTTGTCCCTCTAAAGAGTATTTCTTCAAGAATGTTCCTATTTGTTTTCTTTAAAGGTCTTATTCAAGGTAATAGATCAGCACTATTGTGCGATTTTTAATCTATTCAAAAGGTGGCCACCACTATAATTCCTAGTAATTACTTTCGTATGAACTAATATTCTATTTTTTTTTACAGTAATTTCACGATGAGTAGTGGTGTGCGATGACGTGCGCAGCGCTGGTGGCGGTCGCGGTGCTGGTGACGGCAAACGCTGCGTGCGCGCAGCTACGTCCGGCCGACGCACCCCCCGCCATCAACGACACACGTGAGTGAGTCCCGTACAAGTATTTCTGGTTTTTCATAAATCATTATTTCGTAAGGACACTTAATGCGATCCTTAAATAGGAGACAAGTAAAACGCGATAACTCCTGTTTTCCTATTAAACTTTTCCACCAATTTATTATTGAACGTTCAAAAGGTTCTACACTAGTAGTCTATATTGAATAAATGATTTTGACTTTGACTTTATTAAATTAGTATTATTTTTCTGAAAAAAATATTAACTACAAAAATTATCAACCCACACTTAGGGCCACTTGCACCAACTTCTTAAATATGTTTAAATTGTATTTAAACACAATTTTTCATAGAAATTTCGTGTTTAAATACAATTTAAACACATTTAAGAAGTTGGTGCAAGTGGGCCTAAATAACGATTAAGCAATTTAAAAGTTTATCCTCGTTTAACTCAATGTTAAGTGCCTAATTAATCGCCAATTGGATACGGTTAAATAAACAAGACATTAACACCCGATTTCTCCGGCTAACTATTGAGAATTAAACATAAGTAAGTACCTACATGGCTTTCTCTGAAGCCTACTTACAGTTTTAATTACCTATCATACAACATTTAAAGACGGAAATCGCCAAGACGGCACGCAATATTTAAAAACTAACTTTCAGCAAGTCGGCATTTTATGAGAAAATACTTTCGTTGACGCCACTTATAAAATAAGTGCAATTATTTTATTAAGTGTTTCGTGTGCTTTAAATAAAAAATGTTGGTATGTCAAAGGGTTGTATTCCGAACGAGTATTTGAACGTTAAGTCACATGATGAGCACACGTCAACTGCACAGACTATTTAAAATAGAAATGCAACATTATTCTCCCATTAACAATTAAAGCCAATCTAAGCAAAAATGACGTCACAACTATATATGGAAGTAACAAACATTAACGGATAGTTAACTTTCCAAACATTGTGATGCAAACAGGCGATGGGAACTCACTTTGCAAGAAATGAACAAGATTTCTATTTTCTATTGCACAGACACTGCAACTGTTCAACTGGTGTCAACGTTCTCATATCTCACGTCAATTGCAATTAATTGCGTCATTGGCCCAGTGATTGTAAGTGCTACTCATAGGTTCAGTTCCCAGGTCGTTTATGTTTAACTGGGAGTTGCTTTTGGGAAAGGCTAATAGCAGCCTGGAGTTATTGGCTCTTTCTTAATCGACATCAACAATTGTGATACAATTGCTCTACAAAATACTGTTACACTAAAGATTAATTTTAAGATCAACAAAATGTTTATCATAGTAGATAATAATATTTTGACGACACGTTCGGTGTAGCGACTTCTGCGTCACGTATCTGGGTGTGTTTGTGTTTTTAAAATCACCCACGATACAGAAGAAAATCCCAGTGAGGGTCAACGTTTTGTTTTTTAAAAAGGGAAAAAAATACATTAATATAAAGATTGACGAGAAACAGTTGGTTTCTCGTCGGTCCCATCCCAATTCCCGATCAAGTTCTGAGGCCGTACCACAAAAACGATTGACGGAGAGTGATTCCGCTCATTTCTTTCTCACAAACTCAAAATTAAGCGTTTGTGGTACGGCTTCAGCATGCGCCTAAGTTTGGCGAATTGGTAGCCTTTTCCCAAACGATGTCCTAACTTCCTAAGCAAACCCATGAAATCATAATATGTTACAATAGATTTAATATAAGTATAAGTGAAGCTGTACTCAATCTTGAATAACTTTGTTCAGCTTTATGAAGTAATATTTCCGAGCCTGCTTTCACAAGCACTTACCTAACGCCTTCTAGCCCTCCCACGATTTCTCGCTCACGATGTGCTTAGGCTCAACCAACACACGATACACTGTTCACCTCTTTTTACATTCAAATTCCACCCGAAATCAATCCACCATTTTGACTCTTTTTCATATCTATCTTGATTTAAAACAAATACTTATTTTCATACTAATTTTTGCCCGCGGTTTCATCCGCGTAGATATCTATTTGATTATGACATATGAGCTATACTTATTAATGTACAAATTCATATAGTAGTTTTTGCGTGAAAGAGTAACAAAATTAATACATCCTCACGAACTTTCAAGTTTAAAATATTAGTAAAATGTCGACATAATATTATAAGTAAGTACCATGGTAGGACCATAGTTTAAAAGAAGCTACGCTGTCCACCCACACCTGGACAACACAACATACCCAACTTCATAACTAGAAACCGTAATTGGTCGTAACCAATTTCCATAATTCACAAAAAAACCGTCATTCACAAAATTTGAAATTGCCTATCATGCACTCACACTGCACGGGAACCGCATTCTGCACGTAATGCTGAAGGTAAAGTAAACAATACACAGTAATGTGTCTGCTCGTCCGGTCAGTCCCGTTAATTGAACAGTGCACTAATCGCATATTGCGCGCGCTTTCCCTTTGGAAAGTATCGAAATACGATCCAAGTCACTGAAGTTAAATATAAATTGATTTTCAAAGTCAATGCTTCAGAAACGGGAAATTACGTGAACATGCAGTACGGCTCTAAACTTTAATGCCAAGAGCTTGACATTTCAGACGCTAACGATCTTTACTTCATTTGTTTCAAACCAAGACGGTACATACTTAGTACCTTTATACCGAAATATGTTAAAGGAGCCCGTTCACAAAATTATTTTATTTATTTATTTAATTAAGGATCGCCAACAAAGATACATTAAATACTTCATACATTTCACAAATATCAAGATAAACAAGACGAAATGTACCTTCAATTATAGGCAACCACAACTTACATCATGATTGTCGAGTATACATACATAAAACAATAAAATTAAAATTGTGATTATTATAATACATGAAATAACAAACAAAACAAATCAAAAAAATTTTAGATGACAGAGAATACAACCAATAATCTCAAAAGCCCTGTGCTGAAAAATAATTTTAGTAAGCAAATTTTGAGTAACTGTGAGTCTTAATGATTCAAAGTAACCCAAAATAATGCATTCTATCTTACATAAGTCCCGCAATATTTTTCGGTCATAACTGCATTTTGACCGCCTCTTGGTATAAATTATGAACAATAATGAGTTAGTATAGTTGTGGCTGTGGTATAGTTCTTCCATATCCATAACGTGAAATTGTACATTCACCAGTCTCTGTATCAGCGTTTGTGTGGAACTGGCGTCGTGCATCGCCATGCATGCATATATTACGCCCAAACATGGTACCATTTATTAGCATAGACATTCGAAATATTTCAATGGTAGGTACTCGTATCTTAGACTAACGCAGGTTGAACGGTGTGAAAGAAATGAAGGTCGCACCAAGCATATAAATACATATCTTCTTATAAATTAATAATACATACCTACTTATAAATATGTAGCAAAGGTAAAACTGCTGAGGAGATACTTTAAAATATTAATAACAATTTACGTTCATAAATATTCTTATAAATATAAGTAAGTTTGCTATTTATTGCTGAATTCTGACACCAAGGAATAGTTATGCCACAGATAATAGAATACTAGTATGCTATGCAAACGCTTATTAACTTCCTTATTGGAATACTAGCTTCTGCCCGCGACTTCGTCCGCGTAGCGTGATGATAACTTATTGCTTTCCTTAATAAATGGGCTATCTAACACTGGAAGAATTTTTCAAATCGGACCTACTGGTCCGATTTGAAAAATTCTTGAGATTAGCGCGTTCAAGCAAGCAAACAAACAAACAAACACACTCTTCAGCTTTATATATTAAAGTACTAGGTTCTGCCAGCGACTTCGTTCGCGTGAAATAGTTACTTGGTCTTAGCGTGATGATATAGCCTTCCTCAATAAATGGGCTATCTAACACTGAACATTTTTCAAATCGGACCAGTAGTTCCTGAGATTAGCGCGTTCAAGCAAACAAACAAAGCTTTATATATTAAGTATTTATAGATAACTAGCTTCTGCCCGCGGCTTTGCTCCCGTGGAATGCGGTCTGTCATCACATCCCACGGGAACGGGATAAAAAGTATCCTATGTCCGTTTCCTGGTTCTAAGCTACCTCTCCACCAATTTTCAGCCAAATCGGTACAGCCGTTCTTGAGTTATAAATGGAGTAACTAACACGACTTTCTTTTATATATATAGATACTAGCTTCTGGCCGCGGCTTCGCCCCCGTGGAATTCGTTCTGTCATCACATCCCACGGGAACGGGATAAAAAGTATCCTATGTCCGTCTCCTGGTTCTAAGCTACCTCTCCACCAATTTTCAGCCAAATCGGTTTAGCCGTTCTTAAGTTATAAATGGAGTAACTAACACGACTTTCTTTTATATATATAGATATAGATAGCTTCTGCCCGCGGCTTCGCCCCCGTGGAATAAAAAGTATCGGGAACGGAGTAAAAAGTATCCTATGTCCGTTTCCTGGTTCTAAGCTACCTCTCCACCAATTTTCAGCCGAATCAGTTCAGCCGTTCTTGAGTTATAAATGGAGTAACTAACACGACTTTCTTTTATATATATAGATATAGATTAACGAACAAAATCTTTCTATAGCCAAGTTTTACAAACACTGAGATTTTGGAACTGAGTTATCGACCTAAATTTTATCTAAAAAATTTAACCGAATCGTGTTTTTACTGACTCTCAAGATAAAAGCTTTGTTTATTTATTATGGTATATATGAGCCAATTAGCATCTAAAAATTATACTCGTAGGAATCTACAGTAAGAAATCGATACCGAATCTATCAAATATTTTATATGGAAAACGTGGCCCCTCGAGTAACTGCTAAAAATGCTATAATTTTTTTTCATAAAAATGTTTGATTGATTCAACAGTGACTATCGCCACAGTATTACAATAATCGCTCACAGTAAAATACATACCATTACGCCTGTATTCCCTGAAAGGTTTGGCAGAGGCGTACTTAATACACTCATTTCGCCGATATGTTTAGGTCCCATTTAATAGGAGCGAGCCTATTGCCATTAACCGGGCACAACTTCCAAACTCCGAGTTGCTACTGAGAATTTCATAGAAAAACTCAATAACACTTTGCTCGAACTGGGAATCGAACCCAAGACCTCTAGTGTAGCAGTCGCGCTCAGGACCACTAGGCTAATGAGGCAGTATTCAGTAGGTACAAACTAAGAATCAGTTTTATTTTCAGGCTGTGGTACAGAATGCGTGCGCTGCGCGGCTGATGGCTGCGTGAAGTGTGCTCGCCTGCTAGTCTGGCCTGGTGGGACCTGCGCACACGAGTGTCCAGCGGGAAGCAGAGAGTCCTGGGCACATGACGACCATCTCATGGGCAGGGTCTGCTACCCGGCACAAACGTATAACGAGGTATGTCGAAAAATCCAGAACTCTACTATACAATTGAAATGAATGGAATCTGAGCCCGGGAAGAACTATCGATTCGTATCGTAAACGTATCGAGTTTTTTTTCTGCTACCAATCTCATATATACATATTTTCACTCCTGTCTCCCATGGGGGGAGAGGCAGAGACTATAGATTTCCACATGCTACGATCCTGGCACACCACCTTCGCTTCATCTACGTTCATTGACCTCCTTCTCATACAAATTATTCTCGATTTCGATACGAATATGTTTTCGCAAGTTGTTAGTGCTTGGGCTACTGGTCCTAGGCCAAGTGTCTGCCTCGGCAAGCTTACAACCAACATAGAACGTCTGCTAACAACCTAATTTTTAAATTCTTTTATGAAAAGTGACTTCTCCCATTGGGTAGGGATAGGGATCGAACCCGACACGCGGCGCAACGGTAGTGGCGAGATGAAACGTGCGTGTGTGTGCATCACAATAAATTAATGACTTATATTAAACTAGCTTCTGCCCGCGGCTTCGCCCCCGTGGAATTCGGTCTGTCATCACATCCCACGGGAACGGGATAAAAAGTATCCTATGTCCGTCTCCTGGTTCTAAGCTACCTCTCCACCAATTTTCAGCCAAATCGGTTCAGCCGTTCTTCAGTTATAAATGGAGTAACTAACACGACTTTCATTTAAATATATATAAAAGATAGATAGATGTAAGTTTACTCTAGGAAATTATTAGGAAGACACGACACTTTCCATCTCAAAAATATATTATTAATATATCTGATAAAATAAGCAAAATCAGTTGATAAACAACAAAGATATGAACCAGTATAATATAAATTAAAAATGTAGGTATATGCAGACGATTTAAGAACCGATTAGGACTGACTGAGAGATCTGAGAAAATTTTATTTGATGTTTGTTAAAAATTATACTTACTTGTATTTCCTACTATCCCAATTTCTCTAACGCCAGAACATCAAAGTTCAACGCCCATTAGATTAAAACACTATGATGCAATAGTCTTGATGTGCGTTTCAGATTTGGACCATGGTATGTTGCTAGAGTGGTAAAACCAAACGGCTCTGCACTCAATCTACGATACGGCCGCTCAAATCAAAATAGAACATATTTACCTTTCTTTTACTTTCAAACTACACTACGACGGGCACATTGGAATCTGTCGAGAAAATCCCTCAGATATGCAGGATCCCCCATCATGGTTTACCCTCCACTGTTTGAACAAGTATATATAATTATATATAAAGTATTTATATTTATGTAAGTAACACCTTTTTACTACATGAATGCAATAATTATATGATTATGATTACTCGTAATTGAATTCGAAATTTAGTTTTTGTTGATCGGCTATTTATAGTAAAAAAATCTTGATAATAATATAAAACCATCAGTCCACTAGCCTATTCAGAGTTAATTTATCAAATATCAGTAATCGCGAACTTCCACTGTTCACCTTGTCCTTTAATAATATTGATTTCAACATCGGTAAAGACACTCATATAACGAGCAATGTTATATTATATAAATAAACGGCTCTATTGTAGCAGGTGTTATTACGTTTGTTCGCAATAGCGTCAATTGAATATTCAATTTGTGAATAAAGGCGCGGTCGCCGACGCTATTGGTTGGTTTTTAACATCGACATCAACACATTTTTTATGGGATAGGGGGGCAAACGAGTAGACGTATCGCCTGATGGTAAGCGATCACCGCCGCCCATGGACACCCGCAACACCAGAGGAGTCACAAGTGCGTTGCCAGCCTTTTAAAGAGTTTGGGCTTCTAGTATCCTCACTCACTCGACGAGTAACAACGTAAACGCCGGTTTTCTGTGATATCACTCCAGTCGAGCCGAAGCATGACTCTCCTAATTATTTCAACTGCATTTGTACGACTCTGTTTTACTGGTCTTTCGTAAACTAAGGCTTCATTGGTAGGTTCGGGATCAAACATTTTCGTTATTTTATTTTATTTTTAGTGCGAAACTTTGTGTAAATATCGTAATATGCTACTAAGTAATTTCCTTACCGAATATGTATAGAGACAAAATCTTGTATGTATAGACTCAAAAGATCGCTTCAAGTCAGTTTTCCTTTTCAAAAACCGAACGAAATTCACGGAGCATCGATGGGCAAGTAAGCAGGCGAGCCCAGGTGACTCATGTCTCTCCAAAAGTAGAATTTTAGGTTCTTACACCCTGTACAAGTTACATCCCATAATCGATGATGATCTCATCATCCCCATTACACCCAAACGTTCCTTATTCGCTAATTGCATCAGGTAGACAATCGACATCGACTAACCTGTTTCATGCCGTTGCGCGTTGTTGTGCTCACGATTTTTAGTCGAATCGAATTATCAGGTGCACGGCCATTTTAAAACTGTTATATTATGATGTGAATTATTAATATTTACCATTTACATGTGTAGTATGTAGATACTACATTATAATTTACAATGCAAAAAAAACTGAAATGATGATATTTAGGTCTGGTAGGGGTCCCGATCATGTACCACCGGTGTGGGTAGGCGGCCAAGTTGTGAAGGTAGTGGACAGGTTCAAGTACCTTGGTCACATAATGACATCAGATTTGAAGGATGATGCTGATATAGATCGCCAGCGTCGGGCTCTATCAGTGGTTGGGAATATGATAGCCAGAAGATTTTTTAAGGCCAAAACCTCGACGAAAGTTCATCTATTCAGAACGTATTGTCAAAGTTTCTACACGTGTCAGCTCTGGACTGAGTACACAAAGAGGTCTTTTGATGGCATTCGTGTTCAGTACAATAACATCTACAGACACCTCATGGGGTTGGAGCGACACTGTAGTGCCTCCGGAATGTTTGCGGAGGCTCGGCTGAACACATTCAATGCTATACAGAGGAATCGAATTGCGTCATTCATGAACAGAGTTGATACGTGTAGAAACAGTATAATTAAGGAATTAGGAGATAGGATATATTCTACTAGACTATTTAAGCGGTGGCTGGAAATAGCTGCGTAGAAAAAGAGATAAAATGTTAATTAAATGTAAAAGTGAGTAGTCAGATATTGATGTTTAGTTTTGTATTTATTTTAAGTAATATTGTATGGATCTTGAGTCTGCAATAAAGATTTATTATTATTCTCATTTATTATTTCAACTTACATATTAGGTACATTTTTAAATATTTTTATAAAAAATTGAAAAACATTTAAAAATATAAAAAATAGTAGCCCACCGGTATCGGGAGCAGGGTCCAAGCTACCGGTGGTCAGGGCCCCAGAGAGAGGAACCTCCTAACAATGCGGGCCGTGTCCAGAAGCACTGCCTTCTGAATCAAGCTCTTGATCCAGCCATCCAATGAGAGCCTCCTTAGGTGTTGGTCGAGGCTCTTGGCTATTAAGCCATTGGCTGACACAACGATTGGAACAATGATCGCTGAATCCACCTCCCACATGTCGACAACCTCGTGTGCCAAATCTAGATACTTTATTTCTTTTTCTTTTTCGGCTCTCACGAGATTCTCGTCATGCGGGACGGTGATGTCAACAATCACTGCTCGACGCCCTAAGCGATCTATCACCACGATATCGGGCTTATTTGCAAGAATAGTCCTATCAGTGATGATAGATCGGTCCCAATACAATGTAGTATGACCATTTTCGAGAACTGGGTCGGGCACATACTTGTAGTACGGTACCTCCGATTCCACAAGATTGTATCTCAAGGCAAGTTGCTGATGGATAATCCTGGCTACCAGGTTATGTCTGTGCAAGTACTCGCCGTTAGCTAGACGCGAACAACCAGAGATAATATGTCGGATAGATTCTCCCGGACGGTGGCATGCCCGACATATGTCAACCGTACCATCCTTCACGATATATTTTCGGTAGTTGCTCGTCATCATAACTTCGTCCATAATTGCACAAACAAACCCTTCGGTTTCTCCAAATAGATCCCCGAAGCGTAACCAGGAAACGGACGCTAAGAAATCTACACCAGGCTCATGGAGAGCCCGGTAATAGCGTCCGTGTAGCTCTTTACCTTGCCATACATACTTACGATCGTCTGTACTAAGTACTACGGGTTTGCGCCAGTTCTCTTTAGCCATGGAAAGAGGGGTAAGCCCTTTGTCCACTGCAACCACATCTCGATGCATCCCCATTTCTGATTTAAAAAAATACTCCCTGAGACTACACACCTCGCGGTTGTGAAGGTTCTTGGCATTTAAAAATCCTCTACCCCCACATTTCCGCGAGATGTATAGCCTCATTACTGAGGAGCGTGGGTGATGCATTCGATATGCGGTTAGCAGTGTACGGACCTTCCTATCCAAGGCATCAAGTTCAGTCTGAGTCCACTTGAGTACGCCGAAGGAGTACATCAATACTGGCATGACCCAACCGTTGAAAGAACGCACCTTGTTTCCGCCTGACAGAAGACTTTTTAAGACTTTTGTCAGACGTCCGAAGAAGCGCTCCTGCAACGATTGTTTCATGTCAGCCCCATTGATGCCTAGAGCCTCCGACATACCCAAATACCTGTAAGTCTCCGTTGAGGCGAGAGATCTAAGTTGAGTGGAATCCGAGAATTGAGTTCCCTCAGATTCCACAATCCCTCCTCGCTTTACATGCATGACAGCACATTTCTCCACACCAAATTCCATTCTGATGGAGTTACTAAAGTTTTCCGTTATCTTCAGCAACTCCATCAGGTGCAAATCAGAGGGAGCAAAGAGCTTTTGGTCATCCATGTAAAGTAGGTGGGATATTACTTGACCGCCCCGCCTCAATCGGTAACCCAGCCCCGAATCCTCCAGTAAAGTACTGAGAGGATTCAAGGCTAAGCAGAACCATAAAGGACTCAAGCTGTCTCCCTGGAATATACCACGCTCAATCCTAATTGGTTCACCGATTCTTTGAATTTGTCGGCATCCTGGATAATGAAGGACTGTCCTCCATTGCCCCATACACGACTGCAGGAAGGTGCGAAGTGTAACATCTATCTTATATAGCTCTAGCACCCTCATGAGCCATGTATGTGGCACGGAATCATAGGCCTTCTTGTAATCTATCCAGCATGTCGACAGATTCTTTCGGAATCGGCGAACCTGTTGGCTGATGGTCATATCTATGAGAAGCAGCTCCTTAGTACCACGGGACCCGTTCTTACATCCATTTTGAGACGCAGACATAATTGAGCTTTCATCAATATGGTTACAAATTTTTGCTCTCAAAATAGATGTAAGAAGTTTATAGACCGTCGGTAAGCAGGTGATGGGTCTATAATTTTTAGGTTCCGCAGTACTACCAGCTTTGTGGAGTAGATGGGTGACTCCAGTAGTTAAAAATTGTGGTAACGTCCCACTTTCTAAAGATGACTGGAATTGAGACGCCAAGCGAACGTGAGAACTACGTAGCCATTTTAGCCAAAAATTGTGCAGTCCATCCGGCCCCGGCGCTTTCCAATTCGGTACAGAATGGACTGCACAGGCTACGTTTTGGGGGCTAATATAAATTTCCCCCATTGCTGGTATTGATTCACACGTTCGCTCAACGTCGCGTATCCAATCATCTTCGGTATGACTGACGGGCACTGACCAAATGTTGCGCCAGAATGTACTCATGGCGTCATCATCCGGCCAGCACGCGTCACTCATACCACTATTAGGACGCTCCCAAGTTCTGTATACCCACCTTTGATCACTTTGGAATCTACGATTCAGGGAATACCGCTCCACACGACGTTTGTACCTACGAATACGGTTTGCCCATGCATAAACCTTCTGCTTCAGGAAGTCGATGCGCTCGGTGACACAGGATACATAGTCTCGGGGATGGATATTAGTCCCCGAGAATGCCCGTCTCACAAAGCGCATCACTCTTGGGCGTGTATTGCCCTCCCTGAAGCAGATCAGCTTGCCAATGAGCGCTCTAGCCTCAGCGATACGGTGTTCAATCCTGGACTGCCAAGCCGGTACCGCAGACTGCGGACTTGTAGCTCTGTCAGGTTCTGGGAACCTCACAAGAGCTACACGGCAAGCAGTAACAGCTGCACAGTACAGGATTGAATGGGTATCGGCAAGATCTTCACTGCTGTCAAAATACTCTGACAGCAGTGAATCCAGAGCACACACAAGCGCCAAGTTCTTGTTATTCATGGGCAAACGAGGTAAACGTGGTCTAAGTACAGGTGTTATAGAGCGATACTCCCGAAACGCACCCTCCAAAGCACTCCTCAACTCCTCATTGTATTGGGTACTTACATTTATAGCCCTGTCATCACTTCCCGCATCTGTATGACTTGGTTGTGGCATCACTGATGGTGTCACTGGTGGTGCCGCAGACTGAGATGGGTAAGCGATGACATGGCTATTTTGCACTTCCAGGCGTAACTGATCAAGCACGGAGTCATTCAACATATGGTTACGCTGAATGACCCGTACCTGATCCGACAGTCGTTGGGCCGTCACGTTGATGGCTGGTTCAAGCACCTGGAACAGGGAGAGCATCCGACTACGGTATGCGGTCAGGTTAGTTCCCCCCTCTGTAGCCCCATAGTATGCGCGCATGACGTTTTCATTTATCGATTGAGTCCATCTCATGCGCTGCACACTTCCACCGGGAGCGGGGACCCCTCCAGAGGCCGGTGGGCCTCGTGGTCCCAAGCTGTCCGGTGGCCGGCGGCCTCCCCGCCGGCGTACAGGTGGTGGCGACGTCGGTGGAGAGTAATATTCGTCGCTCGAACTCGACTTATTATTATTATTCTCATTTATTATTATTATATTGTATTACGTATCCGTTTCGATTCTCAGCATTGCTGGTGAGTGTGACGTGCCAACCACGGGCTTACGCCAAGTGTGTTGGTTCGTTTCCTACTGAAGAAGGTGTTTGTGTAGTGGATGTCAGGAATCGCCGTACTATGGAGCATGTGTCAATTATAACTGATTTTTGGAGTGGAATGTATGTGGATTTGTGAAGATCTAATTCTTTAAGTGATGTGTGCAGTGTCTTAGGGATGAGTCCGGTGGATGATAATATTATTGGTATTATTTTAACTGTGTTTTGTTGCCACATCTGTCTTATTTCATCTGCTAAAGGTATATATTTTTGTATTTTATCTGTGTATTTCTTTCGTAAGTTTTCTGAGTTTGGTACCGATATGTCTATTAAATATGTTATTTTTTGTTCTTTTAAAATTAATGTTATGTCTGGCCTATTATTCTGTGTTGTTTTATCTGTAATTATATCCCTATCCCAGTATAGCTTGGCAATTTTGTTATTTAATACACTTTTTGGCTTATATTTATAATATGGTTCTATTTTATCTATTAACTTGTATTTTTTTGCTATCTGCAGGTGTATTTGTTTAGCTACGTTGTTGTGTCTTTCTGTGTATTGTTTATTAGCCAAGAATGGACATCCCCCTGTAATATGATCTATGGTTTCTTGTTGTGTGTTACATAATCTGCATCTGTCTGAGACTACGTTACTATCCTTCATTATATATTTCTGGTAGTTTTTAGTTTTTATTATCTGGTCTTGAATGGCAATAATAAACCCCTCTGTTTCTTTATATATATTCCCTTTTCTAAGCCATGCAGTAGATGCTTCCTTGTCTATGTGTTGTTGTTGTATAAGATTAGGATATTTGCCATGAAGTGATTTTTGTTTCCAGCTTGCAATTTTTTGTTCATCTGACGAATGGTTTTCTAGCGGATTGAAATCACTGCAGTTTAATTTTAATGGTGTGCCTGATGTCGATATTTTGGTAAGGGCTGAATGAATGGGACTATCTTTGGCTTTACTTAACATGTATGTACGGATGTTGTGTAGTTGTCTACTGTGTAGATTCTTAATATCTATCAAACCTCTGCCTCCTAATTTTCTTTTAAGATTAAACCTTTCTGTGGCTGAGTGTATGTGGTGTATATGTTGTTTATAGCCTGTTGTTCTTGTTAGTCTATTAATTGCATCTAAATCTGTAGCTGACCATTTAATAACGCCAAATGAGTAGGTGAGTATAGGGACTGCATATGCATTTATAGCTTTTACCGTGTTTCTTGCTGATAGTTCTGTTTTAAGTATTTTGTTGAGTCTTTGTGTGTATTTTCTTGTTAATTCTTCTTTATACCACCATATATATATATATTTAATATATTATTATTATTATTATATTATATATCTACTACATTTTACACATTATATATAATTTAAAATAAATCCACATTTCTGTAATGATCGATATGGTCTTGAGTTCGGTTCCCAGGTAGAGCAAAGTGTAAGTTGATTTTTCAGGCTCACCCCTATGTCGAAACGTGTGTGTAATAATAGTAACTAAGCAATAGGATTTAATATAAATTTGCTAAAACGTTACGACCACATCTATGATAGGCCACGTATACCGTGTAACACGTGACCACAGCCAATGCATTATTTACACAGTTGGCACAGCAATTAAAAGTTGAGTTGTTTTCTACATTTCCATTTACCTACGTAGTAAAATGTAAGAAACAAAAAGATCTCGTGCCGCAACGCATTCCGAAAAAGTTCAAAAAGACGAAACGAATAGATCATGCCTTTTCCTGACTAGTAATTAAATAAACTTAACTTTTATCGAATTTTACCGCATTATATTTTTATTTTATAATAATAAACCATTTATTTCAGGCATCTGTGGCCCATAGATATATATACCTTAAAGACTAACATATATAAAATTTATGGGATAGGGGAGCAAACGAGAAGACGGATCACCCTATGGTAAGCGATAACCACCGCCCATGGACACCCGCAACACGTGCAACACCAGAGGAGTCACAAGTGCGTTGCCCGCCTTTTAAAAGGGTTTCGGCCTCCGGTAACCTCACTCACTCGGCGAAACACAACCCAAGCGTTGTGTCACGCCTGTTTTCTGTGAGGCCGTGGTATCACTCCGGTCGAGCCAGCCCATTCATGCCGAAGCATGGCTCTCCCACGTTAAAGAACCACGTTATTAAATTCCCGACGTTGCCTTTAAACAGTATATAAATATAAAAAAACGCGATAAAATGCATAAAAAGTAGTTTGTATTTTAATGGATAAATATTCACGTAAGTATCAGCAATTTCAGAAACTAGTATAGGTACATGTATAGTAATTTGTTGACGTATGATGTCAGGTGATAGTTGGAGCAGCATGTGGAGTGGCAGCTTGCATCGCGCTGATAGCGGCCGGGGCGGCGTACGCGCGGTGCCGCAGCAAGGCGCGCGCGCAGCCACAGCCGCTGCCCCAACGAACTCACCACGACGATGATACACGGCTACGGGAGTTTCATAAACAACTGGACTGCTTGCGAGTTAGTATCTCTACACCAACATTCATCTTAATTACAAAAGTGACTATCTATCTGTTACCTTTTCACTTCTAAACTACTGAACCAATTTTGATTAATTTTGGTAAGTATAGGAATACATTAGACCTGATGAAGGATATAAGCTTCGTTTCTGTCTCCAAAAGCCTATGTAACGTAAGTGAAACGGCGGGCCACAGTTAGTTACTGTTACTTAGGGCTACTTGCACCAGCATCTTAAATATATTTAAATAGGTAGTATTAAACACAAAATGACAATGAGAAATGGTGTTTAAATGAAATTTAAACACATTTAAAATGTTGGTGCAAGTGGCCCTTCGTTACTCGTCTGTTGATTTACTTTTAACCATCAAAGAAAAATTCAATAGACTGGAAAAGACAGTTTAAACATTTACGAAACGAAAGAGGCACCTTTCCTGGAGGTACCTTTTTGAAGGCAGGCGTTGGGCTTTTTTTACTATACCTACTACATAGATAATAATACAGGTATATATTATTTAACACCTGTATTTATCTAGATATACTATTTAGGTCTTTTACTATATGGTATTACCCATATATATATGGTATTATTTATATTTCTTATAGTACAGGCCTACGTTGATTAATCGTAAAAAATATGATTTAATGATATCTTAATGTGACTGAGCACAAACAGATGGTTATAATGCCTAAAATTACTGATAACTGGCAATCCACAAGTTTCCAATTAATAAATGAGAAATAAGGTGGAATTCCGTTTATTTATCCGTATCATATACAAAACCCAATAAAGATCGCCTAAGTAATTAAAAACCTATTAAAATAAAACACCAGTAATCTCGATTCGAAAACAACTTTTAAACAAGACTTGTAAACCATTGACTGAAAATTAAAATTTGAGTAAATCCAATAATCTATTATAGTAACTATAATTCGATTGCAATGGTTATCGTTTATCAGTTAACATTGTATATTAATTTTAAATAAATAAATCTGTCGTTATATAAAACTCATCAGAGCTATGTAATCAAAACGTAGAACAGTTGATATTAAATAAATTTGATTAAATATTAGATAAGTTTACCAGAAAATAATATGAATCCATATTGGATAATTTGAATTAAATTTTGTTTTTATTTGCCTTAACTCAAGTAGGTATTTATTACAATAAATATTTTTATACACCTACTAGTAGTACGTATAACTTTTGCAATATATATAAAAAGCTATGCCAAAAAACGGATGTAGGCGTAATTACGTAAGCTAAAGGCATCCATAACAGACGCATCCGCAATACGTTTGCTTTAATGCAAAACACGTCTTAGACTTTTTAGCTTCCCTAAATCAAGCGAAAGGCCTTAAACACAAAACTATACATCAGATTTAACCAAGACCAGAGGACTATAGACTCATACCTCCAGGCCTCATTATAAAGCTCATGGAAGAGCTATTTGAAGAACTTGGAGAGGAGGAGGAATAGGGTTTCTAGGGGAAGCACAAAAGATCCCATTGGGTCGTAGTGCACTGAGGCCTTGCTGCCTCGGCCCCACACAAGATAAAATAAGATTCACCAATCTTATGTCATCTTAAAGCCAGCTTCTGTCTGTACTTACTGTTTGAACGTTGTTTAACCATCTTACCAGCGCGTTTTATTAGTTGAAAATATTCTATAACACTCAAGACTATACAAAAACAATGTGTTCGAAGTTTCGAACCATACGTTATGAAATCAGAAGATTTATCAACACCCACACAGCGATCACACGGTGTGTCCTAACTTACTTTTCTTCTAACATTTCATAATTCGCTCCAGTTGGTTGTTAGCTAAGTAAGCAATAGATAATACGATTGTAAACATATTGCAGCCACATGCGTACACGCTGCTGGCGATCCTGAACCACACAAGACACCAAGTGCGCGAGCTTTATCAGCTTGGTAACAATGATGCTGCAATGGCTTACAGGTATCTACTTTAACGTTTACATCCAAATAGTAATTAAACAGATTGATTCCCAAATCGAGTAAAATATTACTGGATTTTTCTATGAAATTCTTTTTACCAGCTCGGTGTTTGGATTGGGATAAGTAAGTAGCATAGTAATAATAGGCTTGCTCCTTATTACATGGGACCGAAATATGTATATAGAGCCAACCTGTGGGTGTCGAGCATTACACCTACTTAACACAACGGAGAATACAGGCATCGTGACATTATCTGTGGTATTAAAAATCCCAGTTTAAACTAATCAGTTTACGTTTACGTTAAAAACGTATTACGTTGTTGTCATAACTATGAAAACTATAATGATAATGTTATGATGAGTAGTTTATGTATAGGTATTATTTTATTGAGGTATGAAACAGATATATTTATGGAACCCTTAGACTATGGACTCTTTTGTCTTACAACAACTTTCTTATGCAACTTGGTTTTCCAACCAACATTGTATGGGGTTTTACAAAGTTTCTTAAGGTACTACATTAAGATGATGGGGTCCTAAACATATTTATTCGTAAAGAAAGCCAGGTACCAACGTAACTGTTAAGGCTATAATTATTATAATTTATTGTAAATCAAAAGCAACTTTAATTTGAATCTTATTGATTTTTATACATAGCATCTCAGCAGTCTGTTTTCGCATTCAACACGAGTATAGAAAGCAGATAACGTCTTATGGTTCTCCGCTCTACCTACCGCATCTTTTAGAGGGCGTTGATAGGAAGTTTAATATATAAACAAAAGAGGGCCCATGACTGGAAATCAGTTCTATACAACCTACTATTACTTTCTAAGAACGCAATCGGATTCCACAAACCGATATAAAGATGATTCCAAGGTGCTCTAAGAACGTGGCGAGCCAGTCTGTCGACTGAACTACCAACATGACCTACAAAAAACACATTCCAATCCATGACGTGTATACTATGTTGCAGTGCTCGACACTGCAGCGCGATGTTTATTTACGTTAACTGCTTAAGATAGTGACGTCTAATATTAGCTTCTGTTACAGTTGCATCCTGAGTGATCTGGCCAAGTTGCTCATATTGTTGAACAAGCAGCAGGTACCCGTTGTGCCGGATGAGTGGCCCCGACTCGCTAGCTGGGCGGAAAGGTGGGGATATTTTTTTACGTACAAAACTCGTTTTCTTTTTCATGGTGTGGAATTATTAGTGTTAGGAATAACATGAAATGTTTGTTACAGAATTCTAAAGCGCTACAGCCGGACTATGGTCGGACCGCAACAAGAAGGCCAGCTAGTTAATTTCCTCCCCGCCCCGCCGAGTCAGGGCTCCGACTCAGAGACGACCCAGCAATCCTTCTCAACTTTTAAACCTCCTTCGTATTCCCCCACGTCGTATGACAGTAATATCATAGACAAGGAGATGGAGTGCGACTGGAATGACGCTGGCAGACCGCCAAGTTATTCGCAAGTAGAGAGAGAAAGAGAGACCATCGTCCTCTCCGACCCGTGGGAGAGAAGACCGATTGTCAGGAGGGAAAGCGTCTGGCTTGAAGATGAGTTCTTTGAAATGTCGAGGCGGCCCCAAGACGAACTAACCACTGAACTTTAATATTAATTTTATAAGCGTTTGGTTCACCATTCCAAGTCTGACAAGTACAAAATACAAGATTACTAATATGTAACTATTTAGATATTAATATTCGTAAGTTTGTAGTGGTGCTTTCTTCCTTGTAAATAATGTACCTACCATTAATTATTTTTCCTTTTTCTACTCGTTTATCTCCTAGAGATGTATCTTTTTTTAGTAGGTACCTATTCACATATAATTTCAATTATACTTAGGCAGTGAAAATAAATCATATGAATCATATGATTATTCTGTAGGTACCTAATAGAAAAAATCATAAAAAACATGTTATAATTTTAAAGTAACTGCACTATGTAATTAGGTAGGTATAACTACTTTATCTAAAAGAAAATAAGCAATTGTATTATGCTTTAAGTAGATTAATAATATGCACTATTATTAGACAGTTTAAAACCAAAGTAGATCGTATAATAGTTATCTAGTCTAATAAATGAACTATTTTTGTATGTTTTACGCAAGACTTGTATTTTCGCGACAGCCTTTTTATATACTTACTTATTTTAAAATTAAATTATGAATTAATTAACTTAAAAATTATATTGTTAAAAAACTGTCCGACAACACGGTAGAAGATAGAACGCACATAAACAGAAGAAAAAGCAACATTTACATACTAACAATTGTGCATTTTTTTATCAAAAACCACATGAGTATACTTTCCCCCGGGGGATTAACTATATTTTTTACTTCACCTACAAGGAAAATAAACAACATTTTGGGGAATTATCCACATATCCAAAGAGATTTCCTAAATACCTTTTAAAGATCATTGTTTTCAAAGGTTCGGCGCAGCGCGTTGGTGTCTTTTCATTAAAACTAACAATAGGTCTTCTCACAAATTTACTGCCGAAGGAAGCAAAGTAGGTACTTCCTTCAGAAGTAACTACTTCCTTCCTAAGACTGTAAAGGTGGAGGACACACCAAGTAAGTGAAATAAAAATATATTGTAAGGATCTTAGCTTACATAACATTCCAACCACAAAAGACTATTTTTACAGAGCACACAGGTATTACATGCCGAAAAACATTCTGGGGAGAAAATAATAATATAACTGTAATAGTGTAGTCGCTCTTTTACAAGATTGCAATCTAAGTAAACTATGACTGATTTACAGCGGTTTTCTTTTCAATATTGAAAAATTAAACGTGTTTTTTTACAAAATAAGTTGGGTCTATTTCCTTCAAAAGCTAAGTTCATACCGACCTAGCGATTATAAACAAATCAAGTAATTCTGGGAATTTACGTAAGCTTTGATAATTTACCTGGTTGATGAACTTGTATTATTACAGTAGGCACGGGTAATCTAAGTTGCTAATATTGACTGTAAATTTATAAGACAGAAAGGGTCAATATTAATAACTAAGTATATAGATCACGTAAATAATATTATAATAACAAGTTAATTAGCTACCTTACCTATGATGTCATTAGGACCAAGTGTGTAAAATACCCTTTGTTAAACAAACAACGAAATATTTGTTAACATTGATTAGAATTACATATTTTTATTATTGTTAAATTAATAAAGATGAATTATATTCTTGTTCAAGATTTATTTTTCTGAGCCTATTCTAAAAAGCTTTGCTTTGGACCATAGAAAAATTCCATGTCAAATCAATAATAATTATAGTCATCCAGCGAAACCAAAACATAATATTCATTACTACTCATGCGCGATAATTATGTTGAGACTCGCACTCTGAATGCGACTCTACGCCCGCTACCCCGTCCACTTCCCCTCGGGCGCCCGTGTCGTAGTATAAACAACGCAATTTGGTTACTAGCGTAATGAATGGTAGGTACCTAATTATATATTTCGTCATTTTCTAATTAAAACAGTTTAAAATTATCTGCTATTGCATTGCAGTGTATGTACAACAATAATTTAAAGCACTGTACCAGTAGGTACTACCCAGGTAGGTACCTAGAACACAAGCAAAGTTTTAAAAAATGCAGTGGTTATCGCGGGTGGAAGCTTGTGATATTATTTTGTGCACTGTACCGGCACGCGTCTGTGACTTCACACACTCAGGTCTAAATAAGTAATATTTCACTATCACTGACTATGTTCCCGTAAAACTTCTTTTTATTTATTAGAAATAGTCAAATATACCCTAGGCATCCCACCCGCCTACAAATCTATGTCAAAGATTTTGTGAAGCAGGTATTATTCTGGTAGGTAGGTACTGATGATGTGTCTAGGTGGTTTATGTACGGTTGCCAGCACATCATGGTATCCAAAACTGTCAAATTCCTTCAATAGATTTTCAAATAAAGCTCCAAAAAAAGTATACTATCCATTATTTTAGTAGAAAAAAAAAGACAACACAAAGAAAGTAGAAGTTAAATGCACGAAAACAGAAAGGTCTCGGTAGCTTAGATGGTTTTAAGGCGTCCGGTGAACTTAACCGGAGGGATTCAGGTTCGAAAATATTTTAATTTGGTGTTTCACAGCCGTCACGTGGGTTAGGGATCTTTGTTAATACAAAACAGAGGCAGGAGATGATATAGCATTTAGCAGATTTTTTTGACATTATTATCAATATTATTCTTTTACCAAACTGTTGACAGTCCGAACCATCTCATTGGTATTAAGAATATTTTGGCCAAAAATGGCGCATGGTTAACGAGCCAACGATAAATGTTATATTCTCGCAAAAAGCAATGACTTATGCAATGCATTTACAATCACTCTGTTTCTTATCTTGGGATTCCCATTGCATCGACAACACAACTACATAAGTAGCTAGAAACAGACAAGCCAACCAATTTCAAGCCAACGAGAGGCAAAATGTTTGTCATGAATATTAAATGGCGTAGGAAAGGTAAAATCGAACAAACTTTAAGCATCATTTGATAATGTTGCTACTATTATTAGTTGCCAATAACAATAAATAGTCGCCCATTACATAAGACGTATTCCTTTAAAAGTTCGCGCAAAATAACTTGACCCAAAACTAATGAAGAGGGGGAAAGTTTGCGTAGTGCATTTTCGTGCAAAATGTACTAAAAAACTACTACTGCGACCACCATTTTGGTTCAATTTATTTTGCGCCAACAACTTTTCTTGCTGCGAGAAAATAGTTCGTGATGTTGTTGGCAACCCACTATGCAGACGTAGTGGGTTGCCAACAACATCAACATCAGTTCATAAATTTGAACTGTAAGTGTCAATGTCAAAAAATTCGCAAAATAGGGATGGGCAAGTGAATAAAATATATCGATATATATTGTATCGATATTTTGAAACGGTATCGATAAATATTGAGTGAAAATTATCGATATGTCGATATATCGTCAGTTTTCGCATGATTATTCGAACTTCGTAAAAATAATAGACCAAAATAGTATTTTTTATTAATTCTCGAGTTTAAACAATTATATACAATACAATCAAACCAGTAGTCATCAGATATGGACATTAGGAGCACCCTCCCTTTGATGTTCTCACCTGTGAAACGGCTTCTATTGTAAAATTGTATTCATAGTTTTTTTAATTTTCTACATGAACATATATTTAGTTATTTTTGTAATTAATGTGTTGAAAAAAAATCGGAATTGAATAAAATTAATATCGATAATGGTATGGAAAAATATCGATATTTTGATATATCGATATTTTTTGCCCATGCCTATCGCAAAATATTGACAATTCAATATTTTAGAGCTAGCTAGCGACGACTCGACGAGAAAAGAAAAGAGGGCTCGTTAGTAAATAGTTTTTCGCAGTATTTCAATTAAAGTGTTTGATTCATATTAGCTGAGTGGATTATATATTAATGTAATATTTAAAAAAAACTCAGTTTATCTACGAAATCTGACACTTGCTATATGAACAACGAAAAAATATATACATACCGCAAAGTATCCTTAACGGTAAATATCATAATACTGCATATGAACCATGTAGTGGATGCTCAATTTTAAAAACCACAACTTAGAGGTGACCTTAAGCTGTTAAATAATTGGTTTTAACTTTCAATTATGGGGGTCATGAAGTGATCTCGAAACGATATTTCATAACAAGTAACTTGTTGACATACAGCTGTTCAAACACTCTTTGTTCGAAGTATTAACCGCTTATCAGTTATGGAAATATGTTTCGTTTTCAGATGTCTTTAAATACACTTGAGTTTTGATGTCACTGAATTATTCCAATAACAACCTGCCATCGAAAAACCAAATGGTGAGTACAGTTTACCCCTATTTATCACTGCTGTCCGATGTTTTAAAATATTATTGGGTTTTCCTATGAAATTCCCAGTGGCAGCTCGGAGTTTGGAATTTGTGCCCGGTTAATGGCAATAGGCTCGCCCCCTATTACATGGGACCTAAACATACCGGTGAACTGTGGGTGTACATAAGTACGCCTCTGCCTAACCCTTCGGGGAATACAAGTGTGATGGTATGGTATGGATTACAGATTATATGCCTAAAGAGAACACCATTGTTCTTGATATGCACAAATTGTGTGATGTTTTATAATTCATGATATCAGCCAACTATACCATAACAATAACAGATAAAGTATTTTATAAAAAGAAACTAAGCTTGTGGCTCATCTATTTCCAGCTTTCAAGAATAACAAAAGTGAAGGTATTAAAGACATCCTATTCCAATCACTGTGTTCATCATGAAGCAATTAGCAGCATGGTAAGTAATATTTGATTTGTAAGAATTAACCCATCAAGTCCACATATTATAGATACTACAATAAATAAATCTTTGTTGTTGGTCTTTGGGGTCATTATGGATGTTGATAAATTAAACAATTATATAATATTATTATAAGAAATGCCTTGCAACACCCTAACAGGATCTAAGTATGAATTAGTTAATAATTTTGTAAACAACATAGTGCATTAAATAAATCATAATTATTTATGTGATTGATAGGTTCACAATACAGGTGAATTTATTTATTATTTTGTTATAAATGAGTTTTTTCCCTTTAGTTTGCTATTATGTTGTAACATACTTGCCAGAATTTGAACCATAGTAGCCACTCTTTCAGATGGTGTAATAATATTGAGTATTTTTTCTTTTTCAAAATCTATGCATTTGATTCGAGCCAACAATATGGATTACGTGCCACTTGCACCAACTTCTTAAATATATTTAAATTGTATTTAAACACAAATTTACTAAGACAAATTGTATTTAAATGCAATTTAAACATAGTAAAGAAGTTGGTGCAAGTGGGCCTTAGTGTTCATCAAAATGGGGCCAGAGACATCTTTTCGCTTCTTTGCTTCAATAACGTAGTATCTCCAAAATCACAAAAGGTTGAAAAACAACCTATTGTAAATTACAATAGGCTGTTTTTCTACCTTTTGTGCTTTTGGAGATACTACGTTATTGAAGCAAAGAAGCGTTTTAGTATTTTTGGATTATAGTTTTGGATTTGACCATTCACTTCACACCCACCTGAGAAATTCATCTGCAATGATCTCTATATTTTAGTATACTTACCTACAATTTCAAACCAACAAATGCTAACCTTTTTAGTTTTGTTAGGACAGTTTTTTATATTAAAATCTTAAACCAGAATCAATACAAGAAGCTATGTCAAATCTGTTGTCATAACTAAGGGTCACTTGCATAATTTTATGATGTAAAAATATTAAAGAAGTTGGTGCAAGTGGCCCTAAAATGCATACACCATGTCTGTTCGTATCTTAGTATTTTTATGCAAAGTGGTGGATAATGGTTACATATTTGTATAATGTTATTGTTAAAAACATTATTGTAACATCACAACATTTAACTGTTTTTTATTCCTAATAAATAAAACAAAAAAATGTTAGAAAAATATTTTGCTGATGATTTTTTGTAAAAAAAATATATCTTAAAAGGTATTAAAGTTTATAACTATTCTTATTTTGATATTTTTTAAATACTTTTTCTTATTCTAATACCAATCTTGATGGGAATATTCATCAGACTAATGATGATTTAATTGAAATGACAAGTTACGTGGTGACAGACCCATTATATTTTATGTTTCAAGTTATTTGATTTATTATGGGTCTCTGATTGCTTGTGCAGATCTCATAAGAAATACCATCACAACCATATTCCTTAAATATGGTTGTGACAGTTAATGGCAATAGGCAAGTCCAAACTTCGAGCTGTTATTGAGAATTTCAAATAAAAACCCAATAAAACTTGGCTCAACCTAGGAATCGAACCAGGACCTAGGGCAAAGTTTTTTTTTTTCAATTTGAGCAAAGTTTTTATTGTCTTTTTTTTTTCATTCTTACCTAGGAATGAATAAAAAGACTATTAAAGTACTTACTAATAGTAAATTTATTCAGACTACATTGTCATCCTACTAATATTATAATATTAGTAGGATGACAATGTAGTGTAGCATTTATAAATGCGAAAGTTTGTGAGGATGGATGGATGTTTGTTACTCTTTCACGCCAGAACGGCTGAACGGATCTGGATAAAATTTGGCACAGAGATAGATTATAGTCTGGAATAACACATGGATTACATTTTATGCGAAGTCCACTCAGACGAAGTCGCGGGCAGAAGCTAGTATCCTATACTATATCCTAATCCTTCATGATATAGATGGTACTCCTCCCAGAATATGGCCAATAGGGCAAATGGCTGATAAAATATTTTTACTCAGGGAATGTGTGACCAATCTTAACACATAATGACCTATGTGTGCCTCCGAGAGCACAAAGTGTCATACGACCGCTGAAATGGAATGTACCATATGAAAATCGTTAGTGGTAGTCAGAAGCCCAAATTACTTAACAAACGGTCTATACCGAATATCGATATTGCCTGGAAAACGAGCTGCAGAGGTCTGATTGCAGTCGCTTTGTGTACATTACTGAATATTCAGCCGCAGTTGCCCACGGCGTCGTTGGAAGTTAGGACAATCATGACATTATTGTGCGTTATATGTTACAGGTATCAGAAGAAAATAAGTTCATACGACAAAGAGGAATGGGAGACAATGGTGGAACAGCTTCTGATGCGCGGCACCTATCGCCGCCGCATTGTAGACTTCTCCTCGCATGCTCGCTCCTATCTCATCGATGTTGACTTAGTCAGAGGTATGTGCAAGTTTAATTTTTATCTTCGTAAATAAAAAAGAAGTTATTTTTCTAGGCTATTTTTTTAGAATATGTTAACATTATATCATCTTCAATCTTCATTGATTCAGAATAACACGATTTATGATCAGTCATAAATAGCGTAATTCTTAGATTAACTATGAATGAAATGTAACATTTGAAAATGTAGTTAAAGTTTTCATGAATTTAGTTCAGATAATCAACCCTGACATAGACAAATTTTACTTAGATTGCTTTATTGTTCCGGATTAATTAATTACACAGAAAGCAAAGGCAGAAATTCGTTGGGGGGTTTTACTCTGGACTTGAGATGGCTAATTCAACCCTTATATTTGATTTGTACAGTGATTGATAAAAATATTATAAACTAGCTGACCCGGCGAACTTCGTACTGCCTAACAGTCAATTCTGAAACGAACGTCACTCAATTGTTTTGCCTTCCTGGAACGCCTCCACTACACTTAAACTTTATGGTATATGGTATTAAAGTTCAAATTGACTTTTAAGTATTATTACGAATCTTTTGCATGGGAATATAGAAAAGTGTTGTTCTTAGACTTTTTCATGCATTTTTTTAATTTTTACCATTACATACCAACCTCGTAGTTCCAAGGAATATTATAAAAAAAAATTAGCGAAATCGGTTCAGCTGCTCTCGAGATTTGCGCTGAGCAACACATTTGGCGATTCATTTTTATATTATAAATAAACCGTATAAATGATTGCGAAACAGGATCATCATTTCCAAAAGCGAAGCCCACGCTGAGTATGCGTCGCGTGATATGGTACGCTCTAGTCCGACTCTTGTTCCTACCCGCGCTGTATCAGTGGTGGGCCCAGCAGACATCGCCAGCCTGCGCCAAGTTCCTCCTCACACTATGGCTCTTGCAAGTCCTCAACATATCGATATACTTTATGACGCCCGACATGGTGGACATTGATGTAAGTTAATGCTGTGGCATTTTTAACACTATTTTTTAAATTGTTAAAGTTTAATAATGTTTATTAATCATATTTTTGCTGTTGTTGAACTCTACAAAGGCCTACAAATTGTATGCCTTTGTAGAGTTCAACAACAGCACAAATACAATAGCTAGTAGCTAACATGAATAAGAATTACAATACAATTAATAATAATATAAATATAAATAATTGCACATTTTTACATTCCCATTAGACATGTAGTCATTTTTTTTAATTACACGTTCAATATAAAGAATTGACCAAAAGTTTAACGTATGCGTCGACTCGCACAGTGTCAAAGGAAATTTCTAAAAAATTCAATTTGTGTCCCTTTTAGGGTTATAGACCCACTCCGATCTATCAAACTACCTAAAACCTAGCAGTGAACTCTGGGCGTGCATTAGTACACCTTTGCCTAAGTGTTCCAGGAAGATATGTTATCTTTTTAACTTGTTTTTTCATTTCCAGCCAAATTGTTGGTTAGTACCACTCGGTTTGATGTTGGTACTCAGTGTGGTACACTCACAGATAGTGAGCACGACTGAAATGGAGCTTGCTAGGGTGCGACCTCGCACCACGTACCGACGGAAATTACCGAGATATTTCAGGTAATTAACTTATAAATAATATATAAACTAACATGTTTACAGTTCGCCATGATATATATTATATAGAGAAAAATAAAATAACGTCCAGTAGCAAATGATGTCCGTATGATGATGAAATCATCATCTTAAACTAAACTTAGATTATACCAAATACTGTAGATTTATAAAATAATACGTACTTAATTCTTCTCTGTATGTTGTTCTTTGAAACTACGTGACGTAATAACAAGATATTTGACTGAATGAATATTATGGGCTTGAAATAAAAAGTATTTAGTCCTTAACATGAAGTATAAAATAGGCGACCCAGATCAGAATGTGACGGTGGCAGCGGTGGTGGCTCGGGCGAGAGTGGCGCCACCTCCAGTCAAAGCAAAGCACCCACATCCAAACCCGCTAAGTTCCGACGAAGACAATCACGTTCTGAAATCACTGAGAATGGACTGAGGTAACTTTAATACCAGTAACTTTAATATTCAATTTATTTACGGTTCTCAGAAATCCAAAACAGTTCAGTTGCGAATTTTATTATATTCTGGCGACATAAAATGCAAAAACAAAATTAGAAACTGCTAAAACTACTTGAGATATTTACTTTATTTTAGAAAACGGAAAAAAGATTTGACAAAAGAGATTCTAATGAAGAAGATAGACACGGTTAAAACCAAAACAATAATAAAAGCCAAAGCAAAAGATTCCGATGACGAAGACTACATGGTCTGGAAGAAACCTGATTTAACCGCACCTATAGTGACGTTCACCCCACCGCCAGACGATGCTACTCCTAGCACTTCATTCAGATACAAAACAAATTTATTAACAAAGAAACAATTAGAGTCTTTTAATGTGAGACAAAACCAGCAAATACACATTGCCAAAGCATTTGCCGATGGAGACGATGGCTTCGAAAGCCTAAACGGATACAATTCCAATGGTAGTGAAGGTGAAAGAGTTAAGAATGAGACTGAAAACCTGATTAAAAAAGAAGTGACAACTTCTAAAGAACTAAATAATGTATCTCCTATAGACAATAATACTCAAGAAAACCAATTGGCTGAAACTCCTAAAGCTAAAACCAAAAATGATGATCCTAAAAATAATGAACCTAATAAAGTATTTGTTAAAACAAACATATTGAAGAAAGACGATGATGAAAAGTCATTAGATGCAGATTCTGATGGTGTAATTCCTACGAGCAGTCCTAGTACTGGGAAAAGAATCGGGGTCCGATTTCGAAGTTCATGGGCTCAAGAATCTAGTGACGAAGAGTTTAATGTTAACAAGAAGAAAGATAAGGTAACTGATAAAACATTTGAAGTTTTTACAAGCATGTTTACAATTGAAATTGTTTAAAACTCATAATTTAAGATGCACTATTTTTAATGATAAACACTTTATTAACTTGTCCTATCTTTTAACATTAGGTGATTGATGGAAGGAATTTACAGCACGCGAATAAAGGTAGCTATCAACCGTTTCGGAATGTGATAGCATGTCAGTAACATTTTGTTCACTAATATCGCTTCTAATACCTCGTTTATATGTTGTTTTAACCATTTATGAGATATACTATATTAGTAGGAATTTATATTTCTTCTAATACACTTAATACATGTTACGGTACTTGTGCAAAACTAAAATAGCGGAAGTATATCGTAACGTGTGTGGCTGGCTTTAAAATAAACTCGAAATATTGACAGAAATACAATAAGGTTTTTATATTTAGTGATTAAAAACTTAGTTTACTTATTAAAAACTTTTTTTTTCATTATATTTAATAATTCGAAATGAATTTTCATAGAAATTAGACAATTACCAGTCATCGTCATCGGACGGGGAATGTTCGGCGTCCGCCCCATCCATCGCTCTACCATCCCACCATACCATGTCTGATTGGGTTGGGCAAACTACTAACAGTAAGCATCAATTCTGTTTGTTAACAATCAACTGTTATTCTTACTCATTTTTGTAATTAAAAATTGACTTCTTTATTTTGATAAAAATTTACCGATTGACTGATTCTGATGGATAGGATGACTAAAAGACCAGTTTTAAAAAAAATCGATTATTGATTACAAATAAAAAGATCGTAGAGTTAAACATAAAATATAAATGGATACAAACTGTTAAAGTATTGTCAGTGTAACAATGTGTTTTTAAGAAATGCTTACAGAGTTAACCAATAATTACTAATTGATTAATTAGCCTTAAAAATTAAGCGAGTCTGAAAAAGACAGCATGTAATATAATGTTACTTACTGAAACAAAATTTGGCGATAGTAAAATTGACATGATATCAACAGGTGAAGAAAGCAGTTATGGTTCTCAGTCGGAAGGCGGACATTCAGATGTGGACTTTCCGTATACTGCAGACAGTTCCTGGGACCCTTTCGCAATTCTTGACCCAACTAGCGATACAGGTATACTTACTATTACTCAAAGCTGCTATGGTTCTTTCCTCAAAAGGCCGTTTCAGACATTTATTTATTTAAATTAAGGCACTCCAATGACTTACTCACTAATACCTTTTTTATGGTATCTTATCAACTTATTATCTAGAGTGAGTTTGTCACTTATAGGTGTGCACAACACTTACATATTTTGTGATCGTAATTACATTATGGAATTATAATTGAATGGCAACATTAACACTAGAATGAAATGGTTTGAAGCAAAGGAATCATAGTTATAATAAAATTATTACAATGATTGGAGGGATTGTAATTGTTTACGAAATTGTAACAACGTGTTAGCGTAGATGTCAATGCTTATGGAACGGGTATAGCACTCATTGTACTTCCTCATGAACCGATTCATTGGCGCCGAGTGGCCGAGATTTGTTCTTGCGGTGCAGGGAACGAACAGGTTTAGTTTGCGTTCAGTTCTAGGTAAAGAATGACGAGGAACTGATATATTTATTTCTGCTTGAAATGACAAAATGAAAGACATTGCTCTAAATGCAGTCCATTATGATTGTGGTTCTATGGCTGACCGGTGAACTTTAAAAGAGACCATTTTTCTCTGCATCTTCTTTCTGCCATATTCTTCAGCCTATATGTGTGTCATTTCTTTTCACCACTAACTTCCTGATCTGTTTTACAAATAAAGTTATTATTAAAGTTGAACGTAATATTGATGTTTTGGTCTACATTTTTTGATCAGATCTTCACCAATTTTTCATAGGACCACTTTATTACTTTTAAAGACACCAAATTAAAAGAAATGTTTTCCAATCGTTTTATAAATGAAGGAGTTCTTCGGTAACAAACATTAAAAATACAACAGTTTTTTTTAAGCTTAATAGTAATGTGGGTCACACATTACTAGTATTCTTGTTAACCCCTCGTGCTAAACTAAATGCTTGTGTTACAAGTGGGTTCACGTCGGTAGTGCAATGGGTGGGTTTCGAACCGGCAACCACATGATCGCAAGTGCGACGCCCTCTATAAATTGAAAACATATTCCTTTTATGAAAATCTGTTAAAAAAATTAGATGATATTCCTTAGTAAAATGCACGATGTGGGAGCGCGGGTCCACGCTGCGCGCGGAGCTGTCGGCGGTGGACATCAGCTGGTACGTGGTGGCGCGGGCCGAGCGGGCCATGGCCGCCGACGGCTGTCTGTGGGCCGGCCTGGCCATGGCTGCCGCTGTAGCGCTCGTCAAACCTCTGATACGATTCGCACAGGTATGATCCTTTACATACTGTCTTTTTGTGTTTTTTTTTTGCATTTTTCATGCTATGATAACATAACATGCCATACCAGCGTGCTAATGTCCACCCACAGTTCGCCGGTATGTTTAGGTCCCATGTAATAGGGTGCGAGCCTATTGCCATTAACCTGGCACAAATTCGTAAATCCGAGCTGCTGCTGGGAATTTCATAGATAAACCCAATAAACCTTTGGTCGACCTGGGAATCGAACCCAGGACCTCTAGCGTAGCAGTCGCGCTCAGGACCACTTGGCTAATGAGGCAGCCATGCTATGATTATAAAGTTATTTTAGTGAAGGAAAAATTCAACTCGAACCTGCGTCTTCTGGTTAGGTAGCCAGTCGCGAATATTATATACATTATAAAGTTATTTTAGTGAAGGAAAAATTCAACTCGAACCTGCGTCTTCTGGCTAGGTAGCCAGACGCTATGACTGGCTACGCTATGACTGGCTACGCTATGACTTAGAGCGTAACGACCTATTTTAAATTAAAATAGGTCATAGCGTCTGGCGTACCTAGCCAGAAGACGCAGGTTCGAGTTGAATTTTTCCTTCACTAAAATAACTTTATAATGTATATAATATTAGCATGAAAAATGCAAAAAAACACAAAAAGAGAATTAATATCTATGTTAGGCAGTGTGACAAATATACATTCCAATTAGCTGACATTCATTATCAATAGATACAATAAAACTTATAAGAGTTCATTAAAATCGTTATTTTTGTTAGTCAACCTATTTTCATTTGAGGGCTGCCCAGACTGACCTAATTTGAATACTCGGTAGGTCTTATTATAGTAGACGTAATTATATTTAAAATGGCACTTGCTATAAACTGGACACCACCGTTCCTGGACATAGGAAAATTGTGTAGTTTCATATTTTTTATTTTATTTTTTTCGTTATCGGGTTTAGTTTTTAACCTTTTGAGGTGCATAAATGCCTACTTACCTACTATTTATGCCTATAAAAACCTACTATTTATGCACCTCAAAAGGTTAAACTGTTTTATTAAAATTGTCTAGCTAGATAAAAGAAAGATCGTAAATACACTCATATCAAGGTTTACCTTGCAACACCGTGGAGGCTCAAGTAAACAAGTTACTCTTATTTATTAGGTGGCTGCAGAACAGGACAGCAGATCTGAGGAGGAGCTTCAGGCACTCTCCGTTATAACATATTTCCCGACGCTTTTGGCCAACTACAAGGGATCTCTGTTCTCTGTCTTCATTGGTGCTTTTGGTGATAATATGTGGTTAGTATGATTACTATTTTCCTACGCACAAATATAAGGAACAAAAACATTAAAACGTAGAATGAAATTATTGTGTGCTTGATAAAAATATTTTAGATCTTATTGATTATTCGCAGTGTTCGTGGCAATATTCTGCTATAGATAACATAACATACCAACATGCTTCTATTACGAAGGATTAGGCAGAGTTTTAATTATATACACCCACAATAGGGTAGTCGACTGGTGTTTGATTTATTAAAAATAACTCACCTATTGAAGTGATATTAAATAGTTATAATTAATATAATGAAAAAATAATTTAAATCCACAACGTTGCATGATATAAGTTTTAAAATTTTGGGTGGAGATTGAGAGGAGTTGCTCTGTCTCTTTTCCGCAAAATTGGTCTCCATGTAGAATTTTTACAGCGTAACCACGGTTTGACGTCACAACGTGCTATATAATAGTACTATCTAAAATGCTTATATCGTTCATATTTTTAAACCGATTTACTTTTGTTTATGTTGTTCGGCTCTATTTATAGTCAATTTCTCTAAGAGAATATAAAAAATTATACGTCAACTAGACTATTCACCAGTGTTTTAGATTTAGATCCCTTTAAGTAGATGACTCGTCTCTAACCAGGCATGGATCCAAACGTCGAGTGGCCAATGAGATTCTTATTGAAAAGAAAAACCCTATAATACTATTGGACTTGGAAATGTAACTTCTCCCCTAGTGTGTTATAATAATATTAATTCAATAGGTGCTGTAGGATATTTATTTGTTTTTACCAGGGCGGTAACAACAAACCTCCTGTCTTGCATACTGAGGTTTGCGCTTGGCGCGCTAGTGTTCTTCCTGCTGGCCGTGGCGGAGCGGGCGTTCAAACAACGGTTCTTATATGCGAAGCTATTCTCGCACCTGACGTCAGCAAGACGAGCTCGCAAGTCCGAACTGCCGCACTTTAGGCTGAACACTGTACGGAACATCAAGACATGGCTCTCTACGAGATCTTATTTACGAGTATGTATTCCTTAATTATTATAAAGAGGCAAAATTTGTTAGGGGGTAATCTCCGGTGCGAATGATCCTATTTTGAATACTCACTATCCCGCACCGACACCGGCCAGACACGGAAGTAAGATACAACCTAAATGCCAAACCTATTGGCTATTAGTGCGTAAATGACATGAACGCACGATACACCGGAATGAATTTGAAATGCACCGGATTTTTTTAACTAAAATATGTCTACTAATATTATTTATAAAGCTTTAGGCATGGGTGACCGTACCAACGAAATGAGGGCTACCGTTTTTAAGCTCACCAGATGTCATCACTGGAAAGTCAGGTCCTGAAGTATAGCTTTTAAATTTTGTTATTGCGCCCGTGAAACCAAAATAATATATTTAATACGTTAAAACGTATTCTTAAAATATCGAGCATGCCACAGTTACATAGTCCCATTTTGTTCAGGAAAAAGGAGGACATAAGTTTCCGGAAAATAAAACTGTCACAAAACATTCGTTGACCCATTATTAATCTCAGGTATTGCAAAATATTCACTAAATTACAAAATTATTAGTAATAAACCTGCGAGGCCTACTCAGTGCAATTTGACATTTCGGAGACCTCACGCTACAGTAACACCTCTAGCGGCGAATTTACACAGAACCCTCATTGCGGGCGTTAGTCGGCTATTTATCAGTGAGTTTTCTAACAGTAAAATCGCATAATGCACTCAAGTAACAATAATCACTTTTGGGATTGTGTGCATTTAAGACTGTTAGACCCAAAAATAGTCATTGTATTAAGAATTCTATTTTGATTTAAGCGCCGCGGCCCTCAGCGGTCTGTGGAAGTCATCGTGTCAGCCGCATTCATGCTCATAGTGGTATTGCTTGGATGCGTTAGCACACACCTATTGAGAGTAAGTGAAATATCTTATAAACATGTACCTACTATATGCAATTGTAAGTTCACATTACATCCGAATAAAATGCGACCATACTATCACGCTTGTCTTCCTCAAGGGTTAGGAGGACCACTTGGCTAATGAGGCAGTTTTTTTAAATATGTCGATAAATTTTATTGTTTTTCGCAAATAGGTTCCTAATTTTATGACTGTTAAGACAATCAGTATCCGTACTGAATACGCGTTCAGATAACAAAATTAAAAAAGTGCTATTATGAATTCAATCTACCTTGAAAAATGAAACCAAAAGTAATGTGCCGCTTAAATAAAATCTAATTACTGTACCTAGCATAACATAATTATAATCAAGCCACCTTCAGGGTTTAGGCGGAAGTATACTGATAGAAATCTACAACAGTGTATCAACATATCCTCTCAACAGTGGGCGAACTTGCTTCTACTCTATCGTCGAACTCTTGTAACCATTTCAATATTCTCTTGTCAGAAATAATATAATAAATATAATATAATATAATGTCAGAAATAATATGAATATTTTTTTATCAAAATCTAACAATACCACCTTAAACCGCTTCCTTTAACCGTTTTTTTTACTTCTCATTAAAGTTGTTTAACTGTTTGAATGTTGTGTACAGTCATAATTGGACTTCAGGTTTATAAATTGTATGTTAAAAGAATGCTAGTATGTAATGCCAAATCTGTGATCTGTTTCTGTACCTGTTAAATAAAATAAAAATAAATAAATACCCCTAATTTTCTCTGGGCCCTTTACAGCCCCTCTGTTGCAACAGAGGGGCTGGCATTATCGCCCACTTCGAAAAACACCAACTTAGTCCAATGAGGCAGTCAGCTACTATTCTCCATAATAACCATTCTTTGTAGAAAACAAGTTCAGAAAATTAATAAGTTTAATAAAAGTGTAATAATACTCAGGATTCAGTGACGTTAGAAAGCGGATGGCTACTGGAAGTGCTGCTGTGGAGTTTCTGCATCGGCCTGTACCTGCTTCGCTTGGGCACGCTGGGAAGTAACGTGAACAAGAAGTACCGTGGGTGCCTGTCCGCGATCCTGACTGAACAGATAAACCTGCACCTAGCTATAGAGCAGAGGCCCGAGAGCAAGGAACAACTGACTGTCGCAAACAATGTGCTTAAACTAGCCGCTGATTTGCTTAAGGTATATCTATTTTAATTGCTGAGTAGATTAGTCCAATAATTCGCCATACAACATTGTAAATTGATACAATATTGTATTGTACACAGATAACGTACTACATAAGAGTCCCAGTTCGAATTATTATTTAAGTTCCCTTACCTAAGGGCTAACGCGCACTTGTGATTTTTAGTCTACCGATAGTTTAGTCTAATCGTCAAATGCGCGCACTGCCATATAACTCCATAGTGAATCCCAGAACGATCAAACTATCGCCCGACTAAAAATCACAAGTGCGCGAGCGCTCTCACTCTCCTTTTTCTTTTAGATGAAATAACACAATGAATCACCCTCATTAGACTATAATAGATCTAACCGTTTATTTTCTTTTTGACAGCACCAATAGAACGTAACTGCGTCATGTTACGCAAAAGTTCACTTTTATATGAGAGGTTTTAAAAATAGGACAACTGCCTAAGTTTGCTCCTTGATCCCATATAATAATCATCTTTGACAAATTGAGTCCATAAGTGCAGTAGTTTTTTATAAAATACATAAAATTTTGTTATTTTATGTATTTTATAAAAAACTACTCACGACTCAACTCGTTTTTAAAAATTTACATTTTAAGGCCATCGACATAGTGATGTTATGATTGAGATATCGATATTGTTTATTAACTATTTTTACACGGGTATAATGTAGCATTCCAATGTAGTATGAATACAGATTGGTATGAAATGATATGAAACAATTAATATGACTTTTATTTTTAATTATTTATTAATCAAAATCAGATTCATCGTCGCTGTCACTCGAGCTATCGCCGACATTTATAATTAATTGTTGATTCATATTATCTATCGCCACGTGTTTATCCCAATCTGCCATTATAGTTTCTTGTGTTTTTTGTATTACATTTTGCCAGTTTACCGCAGTTACTTTCATGCATTTTTTAATAAATCAAGCATTTCGTTTGCCGTGAATGGGGGTTTTGTGTTATTTCGAGCGGCGTGTCCTTTTACTTGAGCCCATATTAATTCAATAGCATTGTATTGACAATGATAGGGTGGAAGTCTAAGAACCCAATGACCATGTTCTGCAGCTATTTCGTCTGTCACATATCGTTTTGAGAAGTGTTTTTTTGTTCGTATATATTTAGTAATTGTACTTTTATTAAGGAGTTATCAACATTTTCGCCATGTCGTTGAAGCCAGTCAATGATTACTTGCTTTTGTCGGCCTGGGTCAGCATTTTATCAATTTGACGCGAGTGATAGGATGCGTTATCTATAATGACTGACGGTTCTTCCAATGATTGCACCATTTCCTTAAACCAACTTTCGTAAATCTCAATTCATTTCTTCGTGGTACTCAACTGTTTTTTTGGATTTAAAGGCCAACAAAGCATCTGGCATGAATCCTTTCATAGACCCTGCATGGCAAATGATTAGGCGTTCTTCTTTTCCCATCGGCACTGAGCTAGTGGAAGCAGCGGTGTCATCAGTTCAGTTTGTGTGGTTCGCATTCAGCCAAGTTTCGTCAGTGAAAACAACATTTGACCAATCTGCAATGTTTTGGCTTCGCTCAAAAAATCGCAACAAGCGAAAGCTACGTCGCGACGCTCCATCAATATTTTGCGTTTGTCAGATTTTTTATAAGTAAATCCAATTTCTTTCAAAACCTTTGCCAATGACGATTTTTGGCCTCGGAACAAATCATATTCACGCAAAGAAGCAACAAGTTTTTTGAGTGTTGGAATTTCTTTACGTAAGTAAAATGAAATGAAAATGAAAAAAGTTTATTCGATAACATAAAGTAGATTAAATTAATTGTTAAGTAAAAATATGCCGGTGAATAGCGTCTGCGTCAAAGTTGTCAAGATGTCACACGACGTGGTTGGCGTTTTTTCTTCGGCGTACGAAGCTTATTCTCCTGCATGCCGCTTGTTCCGAAGGCTTCGGTAGTAATTTTTGTAACCGTAGGTGCACTAATACCTAACGCGGCCGCAACGCGCTCTCGCACTTGCGACAATGTTAAAAGCGGGCCGCCATTTTGATACTCTGCTTCAAAGTAATTACGAAGCTTGATCACCATTTCTCTCGTCTGTCCTTACAGCACTGATCCTTTCGGCATTTTATAGTTCGAATATAAAACAATACAAAACTCTTACTGCTTACCCATAGACAAAAAATGGGGTAAGTAATAGAACGCTTTAAAAACCCCGCTCTAATATTTAGGAAGATTATTAGTACGTGTCAATGTAACAAAAGTGATAATTGAATGACGTTCTACTACTTACTAGCGCCATTCCTACGACTGTTCTCTTTCCGCACAGACTCGACAGAAAAATGAATCGATATCGTGTCCACTATAATCACTTGGTCACAACACTATAACTGTCGAACTAGATCTGTCAAAAAGAAAATAAACGGTTGGATCTAATATAGCTCATAGTTATTTGTCACACGTTATAAATATCTACTCTATGTTCTTAACCAACTCGTAATATAATAAAGATTATGATATTTCTAATTAGTGGAACAGATTTAATTTTATGGTTTTATGTTTCAGGAATTGGATGCACCTTTTAAAATATCTGCTTTATGCTCCAACCACTATCTCTACACCATCACCAAGGTAGTTATACTATCGGCGCTTTCAGGGGTGCTGTCAGAGATGCTAGGCTTCAAATTGAAACTACACAAAATTAAAATTAAGTAAACCCTAGATGACGTTATTTTTTCATGCAGTACTAGTCTACGTGGCCATTTAGTTGTATCACGTAAGTAAATGCGCAACTTTCACAAATAGATAAGTAGTATAATATAGATCTTATCACATTTGCGCATAAATACATAGAAAATTACATAGAATTAAAAAGTTAAGAGTTCAAATCGCAACTCTTATTACTCAAATATTTGACACTTCGAATATTGTTAGGTTAAATATATTTTATTGTCTGCTAAACATTCTTTATCCGTAGATTTCAAATCGTAGATTAATGTATTAACTTTATATAAACAGGGATATCTGTAAGTATAAAAAATATTTTGATGATCTACTTAAGCATTTATAAATAGAAACAAAATGAATTTAGAGTGTAGACTGTTTCACACTTTTTCCTCCAGTCCTCTGTAAACTAAATGTGTAATTTAGTCGAGAAAAATTTGATTGGGTTTTCATGTCACTTATAATTTTAAATTCTCTACCTTTATTTAAAAGAGTGCCAAATCTGTATAATTCTATTTATATTATATTTTATATATTTAGTTTATATTTTATGAAACTTGTCAGGTCATTATAATTTATATAACATCTTGACGAGTTATCCTAGTCTTATCTATCGTTTTCAGATTATCTTTCTGTTATATACGAAAGACCATTTATTGCAATAGCGGCGCGGCGTTCTTAAAATAGGTGCTAGACTGAGAAAATGTTTGTCTGTTCGTTACGTTTTCACTCCTAAACGTCTGAACGGATTTTCATAAATGGTCCTTAGAGGACAGTCCATTAGATTGTGAGTCAAAGGTTTTTATAAAGTTTTTTACTTTTACGCAGACCTGTGTAAACCTTATAAAGTTTGTAACCTACTTGCAATTTATATATGGAATCTTATATCACACATTTGATTATACTGTCTTTAATTTTGTAATGATCTCATTGTTTACTCATAGTTATAGTATTTATCCATTACTATTAAAATTGTTACAATCCTTTGATAACTGTTTGAAACTAAGGTTTGAATTTTGTTTCATCCGCAGTGGTACTGAATTTGCACGTCAGTGTTACCTACCTATACCTATAAATCAATTATTACTTTAGCGTAAACATTTTCTTATTTTGAATTTTATATAATACGATATCGTATGTGTATAATAAAACGTAATAGGCGTCTATTTCACTATCTCGGTAGCCGCTACTCAGCGAATACATACAAAAACGGAATATAATTCATGAATTAACAACTGCAAAGTAATTTATCAGGAACCTACCCAGAGTTAGTGAAATAGCGTCTCAGTGTTATTAAAATCACCCAACCTCTATGTATATCCCGTGAACACAAGGTATGTTCACGACAAAACATTTTTTTTTGTATTGATCGGAATTATACATCATAATTTGTTATAATTTATCGTATCATTTTTCTCATCCTGGTATAAGGATACCTGTTTTAGTTCAGTGTGAATATTTTGAGGTATTGGTGTAAGTACTTCACTATAAAATATTTTTTTGTTACGCAAGAAAATAAATTCTGAGCCGATAAATAAACATTTATGCGCATCAATGCAGATGTATTTTACAACTTATATTACAGTAGAGTTATGAATGATAGATGATGTGCATATTATTCATTACCAATTTATTTTAAAGTAATGCGAAAATGCATCCACATTTTATTTCTAAACATTATCTTTAGATTACTTTCCATTATATAACGAAATCGTGTTTTATCGCAGAGCTAAATCTAATATATACCACTATTTTTTAGTCGCATGTTCCTCCTACTCATGAGCTCTATCATACTATGAAATATATCTACACAAAAAGACATTTTAAGTAGTAATTCTTCTAGTTGTCTTATATTTATATTCACTAAAGTACCTAAGAACAACACATCATTATTTTATTTATTAATATGATATGATATTGAAATACCTGAAGCGTACCTTACGCACTACCTATATTTTTTTATCAGAAGGCATATCTTTCTCTGAAAATCTAGGGATTTTCGATCATGTTAATATCGTTCATAGTGTTTTTATAGGCATAATCTTACTGTTATAAACAACTTAGGTGCTTTTGTATAGCTATACCAGCTATTTCATTAAATACCTATTGAACAAAATGTTAAATAAGTAGATACTTACTGAGCATGAAATGCTACCCAATTAAAACTAGAAATAAATTATCATTTTGTCAATACAATTTAAAATTTTATTTTACATCCTTTTTCTCATCCAATACTTTAACAGTTGGTCCGTCTGGAGTAGACTAACCTAAATACATATCGATATTTCTAATCTTATCTAGCTGTCGATTCATTGAAAGAAATTAATCGTACTGATTTCAAGGTAAGCGGATACTATACCGTGATTTCATATAATATATCTATATGCTCAAAGCTAACACCTGTTAGAATACAATAGAAATTAGAATTAAACGTGTCTCAATTATATTAAGGGCCACTTGCACCAACTTCATAATAATATTTAAACACGATTTGTTATGAAAATGTTGCGTTTAAATACAATTTAAACACATTTAAGAAGTTGGTGCAAGTGGGCCTTAGTTACAATCACATACAGAATCAATTAAAGATCATGTTTTCCTTCCGTGTAACATACAAGAATCGTAAATACGACTGATATTAGTTTGCTCTTTTCCATTAAACCTCGTCAAATACATAACTACAATAAGTAATAAGATTAATTAACTGTGAGATATTTGAATTCTACTCAGCTAACCTGCTGTGTTAACAGAAATTGTAGTACTTTATAATTTTACTTGAATAATAAATTCTTGGCAAAAGTAATAGACAAAAACTGCATCGCTCAGGCGTTGTTTGTGAGAAACAAACTAATCTATTACTTAGTGCAAGGCTGGATAATGTCAAAATACTGGGACTAAATATAACTAAGAATAATTGAATAACATGTACCCTACCTAGCGATGTTTAAAATGTTTTTTTTTTAAAAAAAGCTTACTAGCAATGTTGATCGCACATTAATGCTTGTGTTACGAGTGGGTTTACGTCGGTAGTGCTATGGGTGGGTTTCGAACCGGCAACCACATGATTGTAAGTCCGGCGCCCTAGCCATTAGGCTACCGCCGCTTTACAACATCTTAAATCTTGTCCAATCTATCTATTACAACTTAAATCTTGTCCAATCTACTACTTACTGGATTCATTAAGAAAAACACATTTGCAATTATAATAATTTTTAATTTTAACAAACGAAAAGCACTAAACAGAACTTTACATCATGCTTTCAATAAAATTGATGTTACGTTTTTTTTTGCTTGAAATACTAACTTAGGTAATACATATTTCTACAACTTCTGAATTGAGTTCATCCCGTCATAAATCTAGCAAAATAACTAGGTACCGACAATATAAGTATTATATTTCAAATAATATTGCATTAAATCTAACAAGTCTTACACATAAGTTATCTATAACTAAGTTATGACATATTGTCACCTATGCCTGAACGATCTCGAGTCAGTTCCATGCTACATGCATTATAGTTTATGGATAATGCTAAAATCGGTATTTAAAGAATAAATGGGACTGTACTATATTATTCTTAGTTTGGTACTTACAAACATCAGTCAGTCAGTGGTGTGTGTAATAGGTGTGAAAATTACATTACTCTTGTGTCAGTAATATATTTTTCATAACAAAAATACAGTATAGACAATTAAATACCTCACTAAAATTAGAAACATACATCACGGTGAGAGTATATTTAAAATGTGGTGAAATATATTTTTCTACCTAAAACACTAATAAACTCAATATACACACAGCTATAATAATATTGGTGATGAAAACGCAACCCATAAAACAAGATTATGTAAGTTTTAAATTAAAATTTGTATTTATCAAGTAGGTAACAGATAAAACATAAAATCTTGGCATATTTCTTATTACTATTAGGTACCAAATTAATATGTATATGAATGTGAAAATTCGATTGTAAGGGTAAATTGTGAGATATAATCAAACCACACTGTTTTAGAGAGAAAGAGGATTATAAGTTATTTTATTGGTAGCTTAAGAATAATAATTACGGCTAGTCACGTCGGCGTTCTTTAGAGGAAGAGCGATGGGAGCGGCTGCGGCGAGATTCGCGCTCACGTTCACGGTCCCGGTCACGGCCGCGAGATCGCTCACGGGAGCCCTCGCGTTTGCTTCTACTGCGTGACCGACTGCGTCTGTTGGAATAAAAACGTAACGACACAAGTTAATAACATCGACTTAAACTAGCACTCTCAGTTAATATATAAAATTATAGAACTCAAAACTATTATTGCATATACATAATAGGTTTGGGTATATAGCTACCAAATCTGTTGAAAGTTTATCGCCATAATCAATATTAAATGCTGCCTCTGAAAGCATGTCAGCTACACCAATCATTATTATATATCATCTGATAGTAACGTTACTATATAATAAGTAAATCTGGAATAAATTAAGCCCAGTAAAAGTGTGGCACAAAAATGTATACTTCACCTCCTCTCGCGTTCTCGTTCACGGTCCCCTTCCCTTCGATCTTTTTCCTTGCGGTCACGATCGCGATCAGTCTCCTTGTTGCGATCGCGGTCCCTGGCGGACTCGCGATGACGTCGAGCACGGCGATCCAACTCGCGACCACCAACATAATGACGACGGCTGCCGGTACGCTCCCGTTCTGATGCACCACGCTCTTCTCGACGCTTTTCTACAGTTTTCTAGAAAGGATTCAAAAAAACTATTGATTAAAAACACATTTCCTAATTTTTCAAAATGGATGAGGTTGATAATAAAATTGACAGCTATGAATGAAACAGTATCTACCTTCAATTCTGCTAATTTCTCTCGAATGCTGATAAATCCAAGATGAAGTTTCCCTCCAAAATGATCAGCTAACCGTCTATCATTGTCATGTATACCAAGGTATGCAGAACACACTTCACAAACACGTAATTTCTGTTGCTGATAAGATGAAGCAGGCATGGAATTGCGATATTCTTGTTCAGCAACAGCTTTTTTTTTGCGTAGTTCATCAATCTGTAATTTATTTAGGATAAGAGTGGGTTTCGATTTATTAATATTATTTATATGATTAAGCAATAATTTTACAACTCTCACCTCTCCCATTAATTTAACACTCTCTTCAACCATGCCTTCCTCCCCAAGAGCTTCGGCTCGAGCTAGTTTCTGACCAATCTGTTCTGCCAACTCATGCACAGCATTAGCTTTTTCAGTAACCTCAGCAGACAGTTCTTCTTGAGTTTCAGCTAGACGCTGTTTAGCCGCTGTAGTGCGGCGATCACAGTCAGCTATAAATGCTTCTAAATGTTCTGTTGCCTATAACATCATAAGAAAAATACTTATTATTATTTTTAATGATACCAATATAGATAACTAATTTTAGTCAAAAAGAGTTATGTATATTTACATATTTGGTTTAAATAGTTTTGTAACACCCAGTCAGGGTGACGAAATTGCAAATTAACAATAACTGTGTAATGGTTGTAAAATAGTAACAAATCTATTATACTTACATCAATGTCATAGAAATAGTCTTTGGTTTTTGAAGCTAATTCATAATCCGCACGGAGGGCCAAATCATGTATTTTTGGACACTCACCTAAATCCATACGCTGTAATAAAAATTAAAACCACATAAATACTAAGTGCCCTAAAGCAAACTGTTTAATAATTACAGGTGAGACATTTGTGATTTACTTTAATTTATTTTATTTTTTGTTTAATAAGTAATACAACTTGTAATAATGTCCTAACAAACACAAATAATATTTTATTAAAATAGGTATATTCTCAATACACAAAAATTTCTCATAAAAATATTTTAAAGAAATACATACTACATCACCACAGCTCACACAGCCCAGGTTCACGCTCAGGATAATGTAATTTGTCATAAATACTTACAAATGTTAGAGGAAACACCCTCGCGAATATCCTAACTAGACCAAAGATATATTTAGAGAGAACATAAATTAGATCACAGACAATCTTTACAAAAAAGTACCAAACTTATAGTAATTCAATTAAAAGGTTTTATCTGTATATTTGTTTGTTACACATTGTACATTAATGCTAACTTTAATATTGAAAATAATGTGCAGTGTTTCTGTACCTTTATAAAAGAATTATTGAAAAATTAAATCTTAACACTACAGACAGGAATAAAACAATACATTATTTGTATGCTAAATATTTATATATGCAGGCATAATTTGTATTGTTTATTGTTGATAGTTAAAACATACTTTCCAAAATTGCGTACAGTTAACTAAAGTTTTAAGTTCACAACTGTGAAGTTTCAAATTTTTCCTTGCTGATTACATGCATAAGTATATTGGATATGCTAGCCATTTAAACAGCACAGTACGTACCCAATGTAGTTAGAATGTATGACACCAAATTTCTCTCACCCAGGCTTATGTTTTTCATGTTCCTAAAATTTCCTCATGTACTCACCAAAGCAGCATTAGTAACCGTTGGAAAATTTAATTATTTCATGAGCCTTATTAAATTAAATACTGCTTAGCAGTAATAATACAATCAGCTAACTATAAATGTTTTTATACGTACATCTTGGTACTTACAGAACAGCCTAACTCATACAATCTATCCCTCATCTGTTAAGTATTGTGATGAGCAATAAAGACTAGTGTTGGGCATTTTCTGAAAAGCATATTTCACCACAGTTAATGCCACTCCGATATTATAATTCTTCAGCGACACTACAGTATACGGCAAGAAATGTGAAAATGAATATCAAGACACATATATTGAGATCAGAAATATCAATCACTGTAAATAAATTACTTAGATAAGTTTACAAATAAAATATCTCAATATAATATGTCAAACAAATCACTGTAATTCCCATTCGAATTCTTGAGGTTTCATCAATACTTCAAAACAACAGTTTAACAATTCTTAATATTGAATAAATATTACAATAAAATATGTTACATCTGATAAAAGGAGACGAGTAGTACAGCAAAAACCTTGGTCAGTGGCTTTAGACATAATGAAAGCTCAGAATTCTTGACCCAAACTATGTTATAAACATAGATTATCTTACCGTGGACGACAAAATTTCATGAGGACAACATTGTAATAAAAACGATTTGCACACTGCATCATCATAAAATTTAACCCCATGGCGGTCTGTTTCACCTGGAAAAAAATTAAGAAGTCTATATAAATCTACCGATAAACCAATTCAGTATCTTGTTTTTGTGCTATAAATTATATAAAATAGTAACGATCGCAGTCTCCGGGGCGATTGCAAAAGTAAAAGAAAAATTACCATTGCGAGCGGTGCCCATAAGTTGGTCCAACATTGCCCTCATTTGCTCGTGTGCTGACATATTGATGTTTTTCGTAACAAACTAACAGTCGTAATTAAAATTGTTAGGCCCTAGACTACTAGCAAGCAAAATACTTTACAATAGCTGGTAAAATTTGTTATTTTTTCAATAAACCCCTAAACCAGCCGCGGCTACAAGCCAACAAATCAATCAATCAAATAATCAAGTTACGAAACTAAAATGGCGCCCGACAGCAGTGTTGCCAGGGCCCTTGAGTCGTAAGTTACGTTTCGTTTCCTGAAAAGTTACATTTTTGGTGGAAAAGGTACATTTTTCATTATTATTTTTATCTACGTGTCTTATTGGGAGCTATGATATCGAATGACCTTTTTTTTTAGTTCCTGTTTTTTCCCTCCGTGTTCTATTACCAGGAAGCAAAAACGTGACTTCAATTTGCATGCATGCATTCGTATAATGTTTGCAATAAAAATCTAGTATTACAAATCTCGTTGTTCTTAAAAGTTACGAATAATGCCTTAAATATAAAAATTACTTACATGTTACGCATAGCTATACAATATTCACAACTGAGCATTAATAACTTTGCTTAATAAACGCAACAATATCGATTGCAGGCAAAGGTTTTAATTCTCAGTTGTGAATATTGTATAGCTAAGGGCGCAATTACTACAGCTACGAATCTAGAATGTGTCATAGACCTACAAATTGCGAAAAACCAATTGTAATTGGCGGGCTCAGCGAAACGATCTGCCTTAAATTATTTTTGGGGTCCATTTCTAATCATAATAATAATAAAGTTTCACGTGAGAAAAGCCGCGGGCAAAAGTTAGTAAACTATATTGCGAAAAACCAATTGAAATTTGCGTTTGGTGGGCTCAGCGAAACGATTAGCCTTAATAAAAAACCAACAGTGATGATCTCTTCTTTGTAGGTATGGGTCTGTAAATGTATACATCAGAGGTCAAGCTGTATCTCAGGCTCTGTTTAATTAATTGAGATTATTTGACATAATATGAAGGATTTGGTTAGACTACTTTTATCAATGTCGAGCGAGCGCAACGTGCGTTGTTTAAAGTGCCTAAAAAGATAAATAGATACCCAACAGATTCTGTTTAAAAGAATTCCAAATCCTCAGAGTTCGTCAACTCTTTATACCAAAAGCTACGCTCAAAACACAAGCAACTCTGAAAATACGGCCGGACTATCAAGATTATCATAAAATAAAAACCACTCAAGTGCGAGTCCGACTCGCGCACGAAGTGTTCCGTATGTACCATTATCTATAGAAACGACAAAAAAATGAGGAGCCCCACTTAAATACATAGGTATTTATTTCATTCTGTTTTAGTATTTTTTGATATAGGTAGTGGCAACTGTCTAACAATCACGGTTCATGAGATACAGCCTTTGACTATCCAGCCTTGTGATTGTGACGGACGGACGGCCGTACAGACAGATGAGTCTGAGTAATAAGGTTTTACCCTTTGGGTAGGTACCTACGTAACCCTAAAAACGAGTTTTCAGAATACCTATACCAAACTTAAAAACACGGCTCAGTTCCGCTACTCGAGCATACTCTCCCTTTTAAAAGGCCAGCAGTGCACTTGTGACTCCTCTAGTGTTGCGGGTATCCATGTGCGGCGGTGATCGCTTACCATCAGACGATACGCCTGCTCGTTAGCCCACTATCCCATAAAAAAAATATCACTTACCTACCTACCACCCATCAAAAATCCTAACAGCATCTGTACTATAAAGGTTCGACCTCAGAATTCAGATTAAGAATATAGGTAAGGGTTCGAAACCACCTGACCTGCCTGACTGACTGACTTCATCTTTGAGTCGTAAATTCACAATGCAACACAAGGCCGAATCCTGTCCAATTTTACCCTTATGGTTTTCAATGCGGGTCCTAACTTCCTAAGTGTCCGGCGGAGGTTCCACCAGTAAGGCTATGTAAAGTACCTTTGGAGCGGGTACATACATTTAAGTATCTGGGCCATATTGTGACGTCCGACCTGAAAGACGACGCGGATATTGAGCGAGAAATGAGGGCGCTGTCGGCGAGGGCGAATATGATTGCCCGCAGGTTTGCTCGTAGCTCTAGCGATGTGAAGGTGACCCTGTTTCGAGCATACTGCACATCTTTCTATAAGAGTAGTCTGTGGGTATCATATTTGCGAAGATCTTACAGTGCTCTCCGCGTTCAATATAACAACGCACTGAGGGCACTGCTGCGGCTGGCTCGCTTCTGCAGCGCATCGGGAATGTTCGCGAGGGTCAGCATTGACTGTTTTTATGCCAGCATGCGCAAAAGAGCAACCTCGATAGCGAGTAGAGTGCGGGGCAGCGGCAACGGTCTCCTTTCCGTTATTGCCAACAGGTTGGACGGGCCCTTGATACAACACTGGCAGGCCTTAGGTACAATTACAAATTAGGTACAACATGCACCAGGGCAGGTAGAATCATGTTAATTAATTTTCATTCACTCAATTATATTAATTTATTATTATTATATTATTATGTGTGTTAAAATATGGACTATTTATATCGTCTGAAATAAATGTTTTATTATTATTTACCTACACTCAAATAACTTAAAATAAAAAATATGATAGTACAATAAAAAAAATACAAAAACATCCTTAGGGATGGCAGACGGTGACTTCCTCACCTAGCTGGGCCTCCTAAAAAGCTACAGTACATACAGAAGGCGGCAACAGCGGTGTGGGTGGTTTTTTTTTTTTTTTTATGTGATAACAGGCAAACGAGCAGACGGATCGCCTGATGGTAAGCGATCACCGCCGCCCATGGTTATGGGTATATAGGAAAGGTGCGCCTCCGGTTTCATCTTCACGAGTTTCTAAGAGACTCGAATAAGCTTCATATCTTCTACTCTAGCTCGAGCAGTGTTAGTGGGCTTTTCAATGAAATTCTCAGTAGTAGCCATATATATGTAAAAATAAGTATGTACGTAGTAGCTCGGTAGTAGGACAGTTTAGGATTTCTGCCCGGTTAATATGACAATAAGCACGCCGCCAATTACATGGGACCCAAACATATATATTAGTACCTACTCCTCTGCATAACCCTTCCGGGAATACAGGCATTATGGTATGGATATTCAGTTAAATTAAATTATTAAATCAAATTTCAAATTAAATCATGAGTTTTTATCTAGGTTGGACCCAATTCTGAAGTCCAAGCAGACGAAGTCGCGGGCAGAAACTAGTAGAATATATAACTGAACTCGCTTCTGCCCGCGACTTCATCCGCGTGGAATAGTTACTTAGTCTTAGCGTGATGATTTATAGCCTATAGAGTTCCTCAATAAATGTCTAAAGGTTCGTCCACTGAAGATTTTTTCAAACTGAAAAAATCTTCGGACCAGTAATTCGTTTTTTTTATGTGATAGCAGGCAAACGAGCAGACGGATCGCCTGATGGTAAGCGATCACCGCCACCCATGGACACCTGCAACACCAGAGGAATCACAAGTGCGTTGCCGGCCTTTTAAAAGGGAGTACGAGATTAGCGCGTTCAAGCAAACAAACTCTTCAGCTTTATATAAGTATAGATTCGAGGCTTGGCATAAATGGTTGACACTATGTAACATGCGGACCCAGCCCTTAGAATCTAGGACTTTTGGGCTTGGCCCTTGACATTGACACACTTATTTACTAATCTGTGGTGATTGACAGATGACATAACATCGATGATATATTGACATTGAAATCTATCATTTTGGACATTTTTTAACATACCTTGTCATAGGTATATCAAAAAATTCATGAATGAAGAAAATCTAAATAATTTAAATAAATAATCGCTTCTCTTTCAGGTTTCAGTAATGCATGCTTGTATTTTCAAATCAGCGTCTATTGGGACTGCTGAATAAAAATTATCTTATCTTATGAAAGGTGTAAATTAAATACATAAACAATGCGTAGTTCTGTAAGAATATTATTTCCTATATTTCCAAAAACTTCTAAGGATATATTTTTAAAGGGGTCTATTAATGTTCCTGAAGATGATTGTGGTGTAACGATTCATATTACCCAATTTTCAACAAATAGTAAACTGTGGTTAGAAAAACAACAGAAACAAAATGAAATATATGGATTCTATGGGGATTATTTACCAAATAAAGTGTTGAGTAGACCTTTAAATTTTCTTATGATTGATCAAAGTTCAGCATTAAATATCAACAAGTTGATAATAAATGGAAATCTGATCAACACATCAAGTGGTTGTATTCTTATGCTTTATGACTATGACAATATTAAATACTCTCAAGCAATTTGTGATACAAATCATAACTATTTTACGAAACTAGTGTATTTGATTCACCAAGAGCATGGACAATCAGATAAAGGTGATGACACCAACTATAGCACAAAAAATTCACAGTGGCTGGCTTCTTCCATGTTCCTACAACATATCTATAATTATTGGATATTAATAAAATGGCTAATTTCAACTATGAAGAGGGACAAAAAGGTAAGTTCACACAAATCCTGGTAATTGGTTTTTAAATATCATTGGGTTTCTTATAATACATACTAATATAATATCTGTGTCTTATTTTTCTAGATATCAGTTAGACAGGGAAATTTGGTATCGGCAATTGTAATGGATATCCTGATTGGATACATTGCATTACAATTACTATCTCAGGACAAAAAAGAAATAAGTACAACACTCATGGGAGTTTTAGAGGTAAACAACATAGATAAGAATAAGTACTAAAGTAGTAAACATAGGCACTTACTTTAATGGCATAAACTGCATCTGCACATAACCCTGCAGCAATGTCAGTAAGATAAACCATAATGCAGAGATAGCTATAAACTATACCTACTAAGGGCCACTAGCACCAACTTCTTAAATATTTGAATTTTTTTTTAAAATACAATTTAAATATATTTAAGAAGTTGGTGCAAGTGGCTCTAAGACTAAAATGAGTACAATGTACAGTAAAATGGTGTTGGACTACAATTTTTGAGAACCTTTTAGAAAACATAACATGCATTCCCTGAAGTTTTAGAAAGAGGTGTACTAATGTACATGCATGATTCAGTCAGTATGTCTAGGTAAAGTTTATTACCATTACCTAGGCAAAAATCCTAACTGAACTGCTACTGAGAATTTCATTAAAAAATCACTGCTCAACCTGGCAATCAAACTTAGGATCTTAGACTAGAGGCAGAACTCTTAAGAAATGAATAGAATACAAATATCTATGCCCTAGTCTCCAGACTAGGGATTAGATATGTCTTAAAAATAATATTCTAAACTCAATTTGTTTTTGTGAAGGAATTTTGTATCCAAATCCTTTTGTGACTTTCTGGTTCACATACTACCATGGCATATTCTAAAAGAACTTCAAAAAAGCACCTTCAGAATTGAAAATAAAAATGACCAGCATAATATGGATTTTTTATTGCAGAAGTTAATTAATTCACTTTACTCCCTTCTGAAATGGCTAATGGGGGCTCCAGTGGGACTGAAACTCAATAATGCATTCAACAAAATGTTAGGAAAATACTTTTCATATCATGTGCAATTATGGTGGCTGTTTTTGGGTATTGTTAACTTTATTATTATATTTTTTAACTAAAGTCACATCAACTACAAATTATGATAATTTAAATTTCAGATGTATCAGGAGAAAAACTAGATATCATACTTCACATTTGTCACTACATAGGATATTTAGGAATTACATTTCAAACAGCCATTGTTTCTGATCTGATATGCATTGCAACATTTCATTCCTACTGCATCTATGTTTATGCAGCCAGGTAGGTAGTCATAACTCTGATAATTGGATGCTGCTATTATTAATACTTATTGCACATTGACAATACTATAACTATATCCTACAAGTGTAATTTTACCATTTTCTTTTCAGACTATTCAATATTCAAATATCAGGACTAATTGCATTGCTAAGGTTATTTGTTGGAAGAAAATACAATCCATTGCGAGGTGGTATTGACTCATGTGAATATACTAACCAAGAGCTATTTGTAGGAACTGTAGCATTTACAGTATTGTTATTATTATTGCCTACAACTACTCTCTACTATATTGTTTTTACTGTGGTAAGTAATTGTAAATAGAAAACATTGTTTGAGTAAGAATCAATTTTTTATACAAATTCAATTTTTTATTTTATGAAATGATTATGACCTTAATATTCCAAAAAGTCCTAAGTTCCAAAACTTCAATAAGACCTAATGCTTTTGGAAGACCCGGTATCCTCAAAATGGAGATCTTTTAACCAATAGATATGTATTGTTCCCAATTTATGCAAAGTAGACTTATAAATTAATGAAAGCTCCTACCTAACTTCCAAAAGCAGATCTTAATGCTAAGTATGATGTTTGATTGTGTGAGCTTGATGCAATTTAGTTGATTTTTTATTTTTCATTGATTTATTCAATAATCAAGTTGTCACATATATTTCAAAATAATTTATTTTACCATTTTTCAGTTCAGAGTATTGTCTTTAGCAGTCCAGTATTTACTAGCTAAATTTATCTACATGGTGCAAACACTTCCTCTATATGTAGTGACCCTGTGGTTAAAACATTCTCCTAAAGTAACTGGTAAGTCTGCTCATAATTTATAACTTTAATCATTTATTATCTCAACAAATTCTAGAATAATATGGCCCTTGTTGTGACTTGAAACTATTTTCATGTTTTAGGTAATATACTAATAGAGGTGATAGATCAAGAAGAGAATGCACCTCTTATCGTCAGAATAAAATTATTAAGTAAGTCTATCCCAGAGCTAGTAAAAATATTTCGGCCTCCAGTTGAAGTACCCAATAAAGTGGAATGGACTAACCTTCTATCAAATGTGCTTGTAGGAAAGCAAATTGTTTAAGAACTGTTTTATGTACATATTTTGTGTAATTTTAAGGAAATATAATATTAAATCTTTTTATTCCAGTCAACATAGGAACCATTTTTTTCTTTGTTTGTACACCTTAAATACTACAACTTATACCCTAAAATTTGTGCCAAATCTAATATTTATATCAAATATTATACTTATGTCAAGATTCAAACAAGGTTTATGACTAAAGAGCAATGGAGCATAGTATTCTAGGAATTAAAATAACCAATCGGGTCCGAAACTTTTATACTATGACCCATAACTAAGACCACCGCCCAAGAAACTGCCAAGTTTAAATGGGACTGGGCAGGCCATGTTAGCGGAATGTCTAATTAGCACAGCCCGTCTATCATCTATATAAAATTTCACTGCAATACAAGGCCTCCACTTCGTCGATGGTAGGCTGATTTGGATGGATGAAAGTTAAATATACTTACCTACATAAAAAATAGACATACAGAACCTCCTCCTCTTTTGAAGGTTTTCGATTAAAAAATATAATAAAAAACAAATTTATGTTTAAACTTACTTTATTATCGTTCGATATTTCATATTGCGTAAAAAATAAAAGTTGTTTGGTCACCACACGCATGAACGTATATAAATGCTAGATACTTAAAACTATTTGCAGCAAACTGGGCAAATATATTTGAGTAATATTACGCAAATAACAAACCATTGTTTTGACCAACTAGGAGTGTAGATATTAAACCAAAACAATTTTCTATACATATATTTATGTTTCATCATAGACATCACACAACACAAACTGTTGTTACTTTGCTAGTTCTGTAATAACTGTTTTTGTTTGGAGCTATGTAATAAATATAAAACGCAGTGTTCTCAATAGAAAAAATATTTAAGTTAAACATCCTACATAAAGTCAGTTTTCATTTCAGTTTCCTCATGTATTAATCATTAATGTAATGTTACCTAATTATAACGAAGATGTAATTACTGCCTCTCATATTAACAATTTTTTAAGGCAAGACACGACACATTCGTCACATTGTTGTAGAATAAAATTATTTTGTACAAGGTTGGTTACTCCTAAGAGAGGGAAAGCAGATTTATTTTGATTAACTTGGTACCTATTCACAAATTACGAATGATCAAAAACGATATGTTATTAGAGTATAGGATTAAAGAATATTTAACACATTCAACGATTAGTGCATGCCAATAACAATGTAATGATACAATCATGCGATTATTGCCCAATAATAACTAACAGTTAGTCACAAACCTATTAATGTGATATCCAGAAAGTAACCAAAATCTGTTAGAAATCATAATTAAACTTAAAATTACTAGTTCCTCTGCCTCGGTACTAAAGTATTAACTAATTGTGTATTGAGCACCTGATTATAATAATAACAGTGGAAAAGTGTTGTCGAGAATTAAAAACTTTCAATAATATTAATATACAATAATACAGCATATTTATCTGAAAAATGGAAGTGAAACATTTATTGCTATAATTATTAATTATACTTCCATCTTCAATGTAATGTCGAATACATACATAAATCAGATTGTTTTACATAAATATTGTGACTATTATGCAAGTACAATTACATACACATAAGTACATAAATTAAAATGTCATTGCTAATTCTGCTGATAAATTTTATTAAGTATTTAAATTTAACAATTTCATACATTACCTCTTTATCTACTAAGTATTTACATAAAACATCTTTCGAAAATATTTTAGTCCACCAATAGACTAAAGAATTTATTAATTTATTGTTTTAACATAAAAGTGAGTCCAATAGTACCTAACTTTTACACCGAGAAGACGTGCACTTAAGTGATATATCAATAACTGGTTAACAATTATTTGTATTATGAATTCAAACATAGATCTCCATCACGTATTCAACAAATTACGTACTGCTTTATAAAGATGGACGCCATGTTCTGTTTTATTGTGTATAATAATATGTAGATAGAAACATCACTTAACGCGTGAAGCGAGTAAAACTAAGTTGTGTGGTATTTAATTCACGCAGTGCTAGCTAGTTCTCCGGTGGGTAGGCCAAAACCCTTCACAAAGATATACCGATCCTTAACTATTTCATTATCATCACAGATATTAGTAAAATTAGGAAAAATGTGATTACGATCACAGTACTCGAGTTTTATTTTTAATGATCAGCAAGATTAACTTGAAGCGATGTATAAAAAGATTCGCTTGATATAGTATCACACTATGATAAAAGCTAAACGCTGCGAAGGCCCTTTACGATACAGATGTGTGATGATTTGGTGGACGTGTTTAGTTCTTGAGTACACACCTGTAGTCCTTATTGACATCCGAGGCAGAATTGGGTGAATGTTCTTTAGGTCTAACTGTACCGCGACACGGCGCTAATTTTGATTCCAAAGCCTACAATGAAGAAAAGTACAAAATAAATGATGATGTTAATATTAGTAACTGGCAGGAAACAAGTGCGATGATAACCAACACCTATTATTTCAAGCGAACTGTACAGAATCTACATCCTGTATATGTATAATTGGCCATAAAAGAGTTTCATAAATTTAGTCCATAATCTTGTTAGTCAAACAAAATGGACAAAATAATGAAATTCAACTATTTTTTGACCAACTACACAAATTTAGATGCACATGAGAAGCTGACGATAAACTCATTATTACTAAAGATAGTTTAAGGATAAGAAAATTTCAGGTTTGAAATAGCCATCTCTTTTGTGATATGACATTAGAAAATGATGGATCTAAGTATCCGTATAATGTGGCTAGATTTAGCTTAAACCTTATCTTGTAATAAAGAGCGTAAAGTTTAAAATAAAGTGCCATATACTACAGATTAGTACAGATCTATTGTGTAACAGCAGATGTTCGAATCCGGATTTTAAAATGTCAACAGAATAAAACTATAATTATCTACAAAATAAAGTACTGTCTAAAATTATTAACTAGAGAATTTCAATTAAACAATTACAATTTTAATACTAACTATGGCTGTAAGTTATACAAGTGTTTATGTACCTACAATTAAAAAACAACTAAAATACCTAATATTATTTCTAGTAAAGCTAGTTACGCAATAAACAATTTTCCTTTTATTAAAAAAAGACTAGAAATTGTACATGTCAATTTTGGAATGGTTTTGTTTTTGCCTGATCTTTTTTGATAGAAGCAAAACTTAAAAGATTTTCTAAACCCTCCCGGGATCGCACTGCAAATGATCTTCTCAACTTTCCATTTTCGGTTTGTGCGGATCGTACAAACGGTTGTTCTGATGTGCGTTGGGTTACAATTGCATTTTTCGGTAAAGGATCTTGCTCAGATCCCGAGTGTGGTCGTACGTACACTCTATGGTTTCTGTACTCTACAGTATCACACTTATCTAATTCACTGTCATTCAATCCATTCTCTGTTTTTGCACTGGAGTCGCTCGGCGTGGTTACTTGGGAAGCAGCTGGAGGCGTGTCACAGGAGCATTTAACCTTACCACAATCACGGCAAAGAAACCTTTCAAGCTGTAAGCAATAAATTTCATGCATACTACACAACACAACCATGCAAATACAAAAATTAAAAAAACTACATAATCTGATCTAGATGGATTAATGGAATACTGCTACTACATTCAGCATTGCCATTAATTGCTGTAATTTAACATACACAATATTGATCAAAAAGAAAATATACTATATGGGAGTTAGTGTCTTTACAGTAGGAGAATCGGCCTAAGTTTATCCAAGTGTTTTATAATGACTAATAAGGAAGTGACCAGCCAGGTAAACAGCCCTTATAATGTACAACACTATCAGTAATTCCCATGTCAAGCGCGGCGGAACTACTCGAAAGTTTATGCAATACGTCGGATACAATCTGACATAATACTGTTTGATCACCATCACGGCGTTGATATAGGGTCAGCTCGAATCAGGAGGAGAAGAGCAAATCTGAATTATCTTCGCTATCACATTGAAATAAAGATGAAAATAGACTGAAAACATGTCATGTTGGCATTACATTCTAAACTCTATCAGAATTAGAGTTGTCAGATTTGCGGGCTCCGAAAGGACCAGCTTGTCAGCTTTCAGGGCAAAATTTCTAAATATAAATCTGTTTGGATTTTTTATTTTGTGGCCTGGCAACCGCAACCAGAATCGAATAAGAGTACTTCTTATGGTCATAAACGTCACTAGCTCGCAACACGTTACAAAATGAAACCCTATGGGTCTTGTCTAATAATTGTATTTTCTGATTTTTCACAAATGTTTGACACATTGTGTTAGTACAAAATCCATCTTTGGTAAAAATAAACAAACCCAGTTATCTTAACACACGTATTCGAGTTGGATTAAACCAATCTTAAACAGCCAATCTGTTCAAGACATTTGGTCCAATTCAGCCAAATTTGAAGATTATATGATCCAAAAATTACAAAATCAAAATGACTAAGGGCCACTTGCACCAACTTCTTAAATGTGTTGAAATTGTATTTAAACACATTCTATTGTAATTTTGTGTATAAATTCAATTTAAACATATTTCAGGAGTTGGTGGTGCAAGTGGCCCTAAGTGTTATAATATTTTGTAGTTTAAATTATCTTATATACAAATTATAAAAAATAAATAATTAAAGTACTCAAATATTTTTATTTTGAATCCATACTTACATCTCAAAGATTCAACTGTATACATAAAAATATTTCTATTATAAAATGGAAGCATTTGTGTTTCTACAGCTTAATAAATAATAAATACTATACATAAATAAATAATAAATACAATAAATAATCTCCCGTAGCTATTTCCCCACTATCTAGTGCAATCTAATGTGACTAGTACTACAATTAAGACTAATACAGCTTTGACCAATAAAAGAACATCTAGTTGACTCACCCCCACTTTACGTAGCAGATCGCCGACTATATTTATGGCCGTAACTCGGGACGATGGCGTCATTGCGTTGCCGTTTATTTCACCTTTTATATAAAAAAAAAATAATCATGGTATAATAATGATATCACTGTTTGTAAATGCTGGCATCAGTAGGGTTAACCCACCGATTCTAATGAATCAATTTGAATCACTATAAATTTGTAATGATTTTAAAAGAGTTCTAAATATGAATGAATGGATTCCAGAGGAATTGGATCTTTTTAGACCCCCTAGATATTAACAAGATCACAAAGTTGTTCTATAATTACCTACATTCGTGTAATAGATAAAATAAAGAACATTGGAAATGCATATTTAAGCTTATTTAGTTAGTATTACGTAACCAGCATTACATAATTGCTATAATAGTATACCAATCATTACACTCACATAACACTTTGACAGAAAAAAATAAAGGAGTCTTGCTTTTTTTAAAGAAAGTGAGACAGGACTAGCCATCTTACACTTACGTTTCAGTGGTGACATCAGAGAAGTTTGTGTTTCAATCTCAACTAGAGTTCGGGATGGGTTAGGAATATGTCCATTGATTATGGATTCCAGAGGAATTGGATCTTTTTAGACCCCCTAGATATTAACAAGATCACAAAGTTGTTCTATAATTACCTACATTCGTGTAATAGATAAAATAAAGAACATTGGAAATGCATATTTAAGCTTATTTAGTTAGTATTACGTAACCAGCATTACATAATTGCTATAATAGTATACCAATCATTACACTCACATAACACTTTGACAGAAAAAAATAAAGGAGTCTTGCTTTTTTTAAAGAAAGTGAGACAGGACTAGCCATCTTACACTTACGTTTCAGTGGTGACATCAGAGAAGTTTGTGTTTCAATCTCAACTAGAGTTCGGGATGGGTTAGGAATATGTCCATTGATTAATGAGTTCTCAATTGTACTTTCGTCTCCTTTCTTTGGTTTTGGAACCTTTTCCATTACTTTTAGTTCTTGCTTCAGATCTGAAAATAGAAATGTATATTTGCTGGAAAAACATGGTCACAAGTTTTTATCAATATCATAAAAGTACATCATCTTTCACTGCCAAGGCATAACTCAACTCCAAATCAACTTTATAGATTTAAGCTAAAAAATAAATTGAATGAATCAATTTACATATTATGTGACTACAAGACAGTGGGGGTGAAGGGCGGGCGTTTTGGGGGCTGTTTATAATATAATAATAATAAATAATATTGATTCCCTCAAAAAGTACATACAATCAATAAGCGTAGGTAACAAACAGTTTAATATCAAGATGGATGTACTGCATTATATAAATTGACACACTGACCCTCAAACTGAGACATGCTCGTATTTTGAGAGTCGGCGGCTCTCCGCATTAATGTCCTTTAAGTATAAACAATCTAGTTATGCGGATGCTATCTAGCTTATACTACAGATTTCTAGCATAGTATACATATGTGTTAAAAGTCTCTATAGTTCAATTTTATGTTACTCTCAATCAAATTTTCTTTCTTTCTCCTTGTCGTTCTTATCTAGGTGCTTAAATCAGTAAGTTAGTTCATGATTTATTAATCACTTACATTTTTCAATGTTAATAAGTTTCTCTGTATCATTGTAATGTAATGACTTTAACCAATCTTATAGTTTATTTTTAAAATTGTGCTTACTTAGTTTGTAAAGCGAAATTTTTTTGTTGATGCTGTTGTAAAGCCTTGAACTCAATGCTTTACAACAGCATCATAATAATGTAAAAATAACGTTCAAAAAGTACTACCTAGTAGTCTATATTCAAAGTCAAAGTCAAATATATTTATTGCTTAAAACTGCGTACATATGGTGTTTAACCATTTTTGGTAGGTTTCAACAGTCTACCCAGTCGGGTGTAGCAATATAAAAATATTAAAATCTAATAAACATCACAGCTCTAAAATATATATACCAGTCAGGAGTGAAGAAACCCTTTTCACAAAAAATGGATCTCAACGATTCACTGTTATGCATGTTGTAGATAACGTGTAGGCATTTCTTTTGAAGTACGAATGTGGACTGAACCTTGCAGGAATTGCTCCAATATATGACACCGTAAGTTAGAAGGGGGTACACGTAACCAAAATATGCAGATTTCGCAATGTGTAATGAAGTTGTTTCAACTAAAATAGATAAAACATAACAATAACTAAACTTTTTTTTTATTAATTTCATTCTATGTGGCCTTTCCAATTTAAGTGTTGATCTATTGTTACACCAAGAAAATTAATTTGTTCTAGCTCTTAGATTTTTGTGTTTGATTGATGTAATTATATTTAGTTGTGATGGTTTACTTTTATAATTTCTGAATTGAATTAACTTTGTTTTTATAAGGTTTACTTTTAGATTTATTGATTTTAGAAAATTTGTTATATTTGTTAATGTGTTATTTATTTCGGTTCTATATTCGGACTCATTTAAATCATCCTTGCATATAAAAATGGTAGCATCATCAGCATACATAACACATGGATGACTGGTTATGTTAGGAAGGTCATTTACATAAATTAAAAATAATAATGGGCCAAGGATGCTTCCTTGTGGAACACCTAATAATACTTTATCGAAACTACATTGAACTGAAACAATTGTTTTAATCGATTTGTCATAAGTGTCAATGACTGTGGCTTGCATCCTGTTATCGATTTTGACTTTGTGTGTATGACTAAAAATATATTTAGAAGCATACTATATACTATCAAAAGTTGACTTTGCCAATTTTTGATCTTAGAGAATGAAATAGATTTTTACCATGACTCTTTTTCAAAATCTATCAACTGAAGGCTGTATGTGAAACCATAATTTGTCAAGCTTAACATGACACGACCAGCTTGTCCATAAAATAATATCAATATCTTGATTTTATATGTTAATCCTTTTGCAATGGCATTGACTATTTTTGTGTAGCTCATCTTAACAGTATAAAAACTTCAACCCTCATGCGTCATGCTAATAATCATATTGAAATGTATTATTTACAAATGAAATTTAAAATAACATACCTCTGGCTTCATCTGTTGCCCTCTGCAACCTGACCCTCAAATTCTCAATTTCGTCCACCTCACTTTCTAGAACAGCATTTCTTTCATATGCTTGATTAAGCATTGATTCTATGTATGACACAGATTCTGATATAACCCTAAAATAGATATGTTATTAGTTTTTTGTATTGCGAGTGTGTACACCCTGAAGTAATTTTTTAGAGGCAACTTGGAAGAGTAAAGTAGGATCATTTAAATGAACCGAGATCTGTTGATAGGCACATTCACCTACAGGTCAAATGTAACTTTAAACAGTGAATGTACAAGTAGTAACAGAAACCTAAGTACAATTGTAGGACATTTGTATCTTGATGTAAGAAATTACAATGTGTTAAGAAAACCCTGTCTGACCCATGAAGGTATAGTTAGGTATCAAGATCTGGTTTTATTTATATACTAATTTTCACTTCACAAGAAAAATATATAAAACAATAAAACCGAAATGGCAATACTTATGATGGCAGCAACAGTACAGATGCCAAATATACTAAGGCCAAATATTTACTAAATACAAACATTTGCTAATTATTGTAGTGGCATGAATTACAAATGCAAGTGTCTGCCCAGCCCAGACAATAGTAAATTTTAAAAATTATTATATATTTACTTTTATGTTTCTTATTTGGTTAGGATACTGCCACTTTCGTATTGGACGGAGTTTTAAAACGTGAATAATAACATAATTTATTCAAGTTTAAATAATTAATTTAAACTTGGGATAAATATAAAATAAATAAATATAAAATGGCAAATAAATTACAATAATAAGTATTATGAATATGCAAGTTCAGTTTATAACAGACTGTACTGACTGTAACTGTTACACTGCTGAGCACCAAGTGTAGTGTTGGATTGAGAGGGATCAAATAAAGACAACATAGTAAAAACAAAGTTTTCAAAGAAACAACATTATTTTTATGCAGTTTTCAACAATACACAAAGTGATTCCTGAGGAAGATGTATAATTAGTTGAAGTTTTGTGTAAATTGGTTGAAATATGAGAATATTGTTGAAAATGTTGGAAAAAGTTAAGTCGCCTGGAAGCTTCCATTGAAAATGCTGTTCAATTAATCCCTTTGAGATACAAGTGCAAAGCTGGAGCAGGTTGTTAGTGTTTCTATAAAAACATGTGCTGGTAATAAAACTTTAGCATAGATATCATAGTAATCCTTGCCATCACTCTTCAAGCATAATTATGTTCAGAACATTATTTAAAATTAAATCTTTGTAACCTCTTACCTCTGGCCTCTCTCTAAATCATCATTTTTTTGCTCTAACTCTCTGATGTAAACTCCTTGTTTATCTTTATCTATTTTTAATGCTTGCAGTTCATTCTCTAAAGCATTTGTTTCATGCTGACTTCTTTCCAATTTGCTCTATAAATCAGAAAATAAAATCAACAGTTGATTAGTATTAGAAACCAGCACAGGTTGATAATTATGAATCTTAATATTTAACCCCAAATATTCCTATCTACTTTTATAAGTTTGGTAATTATTATTATTATTCAGCCATTGTCGTCCCACTGCAGGGCAAAGGCCTCCCTTACCTCTTTCCATTCGTCACATCTTAACACTATTTTGGGCCAATCCTTCCAGAAAAAGTCAAGCTCTTAAGTCGCCTACCGTTTTGGGGAACCCACTTGGTAATTTGTTTGGCCCATAACTTGTTTGACATGCAGCAGACGTGACCAGCCCAGTTCCATTTTAAGCTAGCAGCTTTTTAGCCTATGTTGGCAATCTGGGTTTTGGAGTGTAGTACGCTATTTTTGATGCGGTCCGTTAATTTGACTCCCATCAAAGTTTGGTAATAAAGAAAGTTAATTGATTAGTTTACACTAGCTTATGCCCAAATTGTTATCCATAATAATTATATAATATTATAAATAACTCAAAAGCCCTGAACCAATTGGTATAGAGATAGAAGACCGTGGAGAAGGATATAGGCTACTTTTCGTCTCACTAAGTCCTTAGGTATGCGAGTAAAACTGCGAGCAACAACTAGTCTATTATAATATTTACCCTTAACATTTCAATTTCATTTTTCAACCGTTGATTCTGATTTTCCAGATCTCTGTTTTGTTTTTCAACCTGTACTAAAGAAGCTTCCAATTCTTTTTCCAGTTGTGCCGAGTTTTCAGTATATTCATCTAATTCTTGTTGTATATCGATGACCCTAAAATTGAAAAAGAAAACAATAGTACTGTAATGATTCATTCGTCTAGTTGTGAGAAATACAGTGCACAATTACGATGTTTTCTTATTTATTCTAGGACTTACTTTTGTTCATAATACTTTGCTTGTTTCTTCCAATACTCAATGGTATCAGAATCTGACTGTCTTGGAGATTCCATGTTTTTAACAATAGTACTTTCAATAAACGAGATTCCAAGGATGTTAGCGAATCATAACAAAATAATGTTACAGACTAGAAACTAGTGCACAATTGCTACTATTAGTGCTTATTCGTATCGAAGTCGTTGTGATCAATAATGTTCACGTTTTTGTTATAAATCGGCCGTTATAACACAAAAACTGAGACAACTTCGTCGTCAAAAAATCCAAAACAGTAAATTTTAATGAAAATAAAATGGCTGCGAAGAAGTAATAGTAATGAATGACAGATCCGACAAAAGACATTTCACAGATTCAATATACATAAAATGTCATTAATTAATGTCACAGATTAAACATTACTCAATCCTGCGACTCTTGAAATGAACTTGAAAAATCTTGTTGAAGTGAATACTTTTTTAGGCCTTCTTTTTTAAATTTTTCTGTGAAGTAAGTATAACGCTACAGCTCATTTCTGATGTGTGTCCTGGTGGTGTGGCACTCAACTGATCATTATCTACCGGTCTTGCGATAATCGCCAGCCACGTTTTCAAGTGCTCAACTCCGACGGCTGCGTAACCACCCCAGACCTCCGGCCTCGGAAGTTTGGAAATAAAACAGCTGTTCCTCCACCGCGGCGGGCACGGGTAAAAACCACTATGTAAGTGAACGCAGAACGTGAGTTCTTTCTTAGCCTAGTTCCAAAGAGTATAATAGTTTAGCTGTACCCTAGTTCACAAAAGTGAAGTGCTGCATGTGCACAGCTGAGCAGTGACGGACGTCTGCGTCTGACACTGACAACTTTTGGTGATTTACGTCATTTTCAGTACGTGTTGTGACAAGGAGCAAGTTTCTAACCGAAATGACAAGCTTCTCACGAAATCACGATTGAAACTGTTAGGAGATAAATAAGAACTATTCATACTCGCTAAGTGAAAATTTATTATGTGTTTTTCATTAAACTCACTTTGTTCTGTTAGTGCCAACATATATTATTTTTGTACATCCCTCTTGCAATGCCATGTTATCCATGATCGAATTTCAATATCATTATTGTTTTTGAATGACGTGTAATGTTTCCAACGGTGGACACTGAAGATATTTCACAAGTCACGTCATTAACAATAAAGTCAAGTGCTGCTAGCGATGCCCAAGACCCGGTTGAAAATACTCAAGTCGCAACACAACAAAGCAACAGGGAGCTAACACTCAATATGTTAATCAAAGAATTTTTATTCTGCATGGCCCTGGCTTTAACCACGTACGGAGCCCTACATAACACGTAAGCCTTATTATAGATTTATTTATCAACGATTTCTTACTGTAATTAAATTAGGCTACTGAAAAACTAATTAGGCAATAGTAATTGGTTTAAAATATAAATACTTAATTTAAAAATACTTTAATTAAAGTAACCATATAGTCATATGAATATACTCATGGTCTAGGTATTAGGTAGTGCAAAATGTAAAAAAAAAATCACATTGTATAGGACATATGAGTTGGACCATACCATGACATGTAGTTAGATTCAAGCAAAAAGTGAAAAAAAGCTGCATTACATATATTTAGAAAATATAGGTTTGATTAAATTGTTTTATGATACAAAAAATATTATTTCAGGCCAACAAAGATTTCTAAGCATCCACAAGCCACAAGGTTCTTCAGACCAGACTCAGTAGTTCAAGATTGGTACAGAGGTCAACTCAACAATGTGCTTACTAGTGTTAATCGTGTGGATGTTTCATTTGTGATGTATTATGCCCCATGGGATGCAGAATCTCAGTATGTAAGAGGAGAATTTGAGAAAGCAGCTTATATTTTAAAAGACCGTGTGAGTATATTAAAGTAACTTTTACTTAGTCTATGCCTGACCACAGTCTAAACAGTTCATCATTTTATAATATCACTAGCTATGTCCTGTGGTTTCTCTTGCAATCCAAAACAAAATGATTTTGATAAATAGTTAATAAAACAATACCATTACATAAGTGTATGTTCTAAAAACTATATAATGCTCTCATTCTCATTGATGATATATCTTAGAGGGAGCATAATGAAATATAACTTGGTTTAAAATAAATAGATTGACTTGGCCATCGCATGAGAACACAATGTATCTGTGCACGACTGCACATCACCCGCTGGGATTGGCGACGTCTGAATGCAGGAAGAAATAAGAAGGCTTAATTTGTATCTTTCTTACTTGTTTCCCCCACGCCGGTTACTTAATGACTGACTTTGCGCTCTGAGAAATCGCTGTGCCCCCGCCAGGGTGACTTTGCGCGGCTAGCGCGCGCTCTTATATTACGTGAGCGGGGGGTCGCAAGTAGTGCTTTATTTGATCCACTACTTTTCATCACTACATTTCTTTAATAAAGTATTATTTCTTAAACTATATTACCATTCTATTTACCATACTCAACCTTTCATAAAAACAAAATTAATGTGAGACTCAATTCACATTTCGAATAACAATAAAGAACCTTTCTTTTATAAAACATAATTTTAGTTTTAATATGTATTCTTTTCTATAATGATGTTATGTTGTCTTGTCGGTAAACCGAGTACTCTCCGAAAGATCGTCAGCAATATTAACCACCTGCTGGCCTTTCTTGAGGAGTTAGGGTGGCTCGAGTAGATAATTCTTGCCACCCAAACGCAAAATACGCGCTTTGTCGTGGAGTTGCGGAAAATAGCCCGCTACACCATACCATACCATATGTTGACTTGTGCATATTTTGTTTTAGGTCCTGTTTGCTGCAATAAATTGTTGGAATCCAGGAAGTGAATGCAGATTACACAATAGTAAAATATCCTCATGGCCCATTTTAATGGCATACACAACTATTTCAACTGGCGTGCCTTATTATGGTATAATACCTATTAAAAAAATGTTTAGGCTTCTCAACTGTGAGAATTTGAACACTTAGAAATTGTATAACCATAAAACAAGCCACTGAATATAATAATAATAATTTTCAGGTCCAAGAGATGCTCACAGCATGGTCAAATTTTTAGAAATAATTATGAAGCCCTTGAAAAGAGTGTCGTCATCTGAAGATCTTGTTAATTTACTTTCACGTTGTGATGTATGTACATTACTTATTTTGTTAATGCTTTAAAAGATATTTTCTGCTCAGCAATGCGATTTGCCACAGTAAAATATACCTTATTTCTCAATGTAGTGGGTATAAGTTAGAATATGTAATTAGCCCTTCAAACTTAAAGATAGATAATAAAATACCTGAATGATTATCATGCCAGCCAAAGAAAAGTAAATATTGCTCAATTATTTACATTTTTATTGTTTCTCAGTTGTATGACATCACAATTACAATATTATTTTCAGGCAGTAGCAGTTGGGTACACACCATTGACAGACACTTCCAAGTATTATAACATTTGGTATACGGTCGCAGTAAAATCCAGAGAGGCAGATATTATCGGCGAGATATGTTTTGCGGCTGTGACGTCAGAAGAGCTAGCGGCGGAACTGGGCGTGGAAAGTGTCCCGAACGCTCGTCTTATGTTGTGGAATGATACCAAGGTTTTTATACTTTAGCTACATGTGGAAATAATTATTAAGTTTTTCCTGGCTATAGACACCACCTTTGTCTGTACCATTTTCGGATCCGATAACTAGTCTGATCCAACTATTGGAAAGGTGACAGATCAATATTCAGTTGAATAGTCTGTACACATTGATCGATTTTGATCCCATCAAGTGATCAGAGGTCTGACTAGGAACCACTGCAGATCTTAGTATCTATGTATCTGCATTAGCTAAAATCTATGTATGCTAGTGCATTAGGGTTTTAATGGATCGTGCTATTTCGTTAGCTGAACTGATTGGACACATCTGAAAGTAATCCCAGTATATTATAATCGTTAATATGTCATCATTTTTCGTTTTACTACGACTAAGCATAGAAAACTTCATGATTGTTTGATTTAGTTGGTAAAAAAAAATTTTTTTGACATTAATAATATTGCTGTCAATTTGATAACCTTAACAGCTACTCACATTCAGTGTGGTAAAAAACTGGGAAGCTATTTAATATTTTATATTATATTTCAGGAATACATATCGCGGGATGGTGATATTCAAGCATGGAATCATTCCTCGCTTGTAAATTGGGTGTTGGAGAATTTCTCGCAGCCAGTCGCTAGAATAATGCCACTATGGAGGAAGGCGTTCAATTTTGAGCGATATGTTGACGGCAACCCAATATTAATGTTCTTCACGCCACTCAATCCATTGTACGACCAACTGCCGTCGTATGCTTTGGTATTTTTTTATTTAACAATTTATATTAAATTAGTCTGCCTACTACCTTGATATTTAGAACGAAAAAATTAAATAACCTTTAAACAATTTGTTATAAGAGATACTCCACAACATATTAACCTATCGGAAAATATCATCAAAAGACTGTTAGTTAACTAGCCACATTATTTTTTCCCAGTTGCGTGAAGTAGCAATGGAATACTACAACTGTAAGAATAAAGACAGCAACCAATGGACATCGGAATTAGTAAAATTGCAACAAGTCCAGAGGTTGCTTTATCAGCAAAAGAACTTCACCAAGTTCTGCCAGGAGTTCAAATTCAAGAAACCTATAACAAAACAGAGCCGTTTTTATAAGAAAGAAGTTGAGTCACAAAATAATAAATACCCATGGTATAATTTCACGCAAAAGCATCACAAGAATGGGGTTTTTAATTTTCTTTCAAAAAGAGGTTTTACGACTTCTGAAAATATTAAAAGTGTAGAGGAGAACTCTCACTTACTTTCTTCATTGGATTGGTTGCAAGAGTGCGGCACTAAAGCTTTACCAGCTGAGAGAAGCTTCTACGAACATTACGATCAATGCCAGTCCTTTGAGGAGAACTTCAGACATGAACATGAATTACCTTCCGAGCCAGAAGAGTAAGTAGAATAAGTTTTACTGATATGTATTGCTATTTCAAGTCTACACTAGAAAAACAACCTTATCACACTAGCACAAGGCTTAATTTTTTATTTTTTTTATTTTATAAAGGTTACTAGCAATGTGGGTCGCACATTACTAGTATTCTTGTTAACCCCTCGTGCTAAGCTAGATTGCTTGTGTTACTAGTGGGTTTACGTCGGTAGTGCAATGGGTGGGGTTCAAACCGGCAACCACATGATCGCAAGTCCGACGCCCTAGTCATTAGGCTACCGACGCTTAAAATATTATTATTATTAATAATAGTAATTTAACGATATTAATTTCAGAGTAGAAACAACAATGTTACCTCTCGAGGGTGACCCATTATCACCAGAGAATCTGTTACAAGATAGTGTGAAACACTTTTGTAAGGTGTTAAGGTTCGCTCATGAATGGGGGCCTCCTATATTTCCGTCGGAAGCTCCTAACGTTGAGGAGCGGCGAGCCAACATAACACATATACAGGGATTATCGTGCGCGCGTAACTTTAGCTTACATATGATTGCAGTAGATAGTGTACAGAACCATCACTTCGCTGAATCACTCGGCATAGATATTACTAATAAGAAAGACATGACGGCTGTCGTTATATTGGATACTAAGGTAACTAGCGTGTGTTTAATATAATATGTCTTATTCGTTTTCGAGTGTATTGTTTAATTCCAAATTTACAAAATAACCGTTTTCTGAACACCTAAACTATAAACAGATTTTTTACTTTGGTAAGTAGGTGTATAAATCTATTGGATGCTCTGACGTTGTGTATTAGTGTGGTATTGTAAAGGAATAAGGTATATTTTTCAGTGGCGACTCATATCCAGAGTGATCTTAAGTTTAGTGATACCAGTATATCGAAATACCAATGTATCTACTATATATTTATCTATGTTTAATTGAAACCTTTTTATTTTTATTGTAGGTATGTCATGTACCTACTTTTCCCCTATTATACCATTCACTTCGATATGATGTCAGATGTAAAACTAGTAGGATGAGAAACGTCCAATTAAAACCACTTGTTCTTTCACAGCTCGAAAGTCAATACTTATTATCAGAAGATTATAACGCTAAGTCAATAAGAGATTTTATATATAACTTTACGAACAAAAATTTAAAGCGTTCTATGCGCTCGCATGTTTACGAGACAGCACACACTCACTACTTTGGGTCGGAAGGCGCCACCGAACAGATGGGCATCAACGAGAACTCCATACATATCTTAGACCTTACCACTAGAAGTTTCAGCAGAATGGTGAAGACACCGGGCACAGTGAGTATATATTATTCGTCTCCAATAAAATAATTATAGGCAGCTTCCGGAATCAATTAGCAAACACAATAGAAAAAGTAGGTCATTGCGGCGCCCTTCAAGAGAGTCACGGTTTCATTGATGAATATTTGTTAATTTTTCAAAAGTAAATTACAGTACCTAGTACTTCTTTAAATAAAACTATTTGACTGCAATGTTCAGACGATCAGGTGTACCATTTTACCTTGTGTTTGAAGCTGGTTTTTTCATTGTCAAAATATTCTACCTCTAAGTAATAATGTAGCCGGTGAAATCACTTGGTAATGATACATAAACAACTGAGGTCTTAAGATGACAGCAAATTTCTTGTATGCTTGTTTATCATCTCATTACAATTACTTACTACTACTTAAATAATGGCTCTGAATCGGCGGTAGCATAATGGCTAAGGCTAGAACTACTTACTTAAATTAATGGCCCTGAATCGGCGCGGTAGCCTTATGGCTAAGCCGTCTTGCGATCATGTGGATGCCGGTTCGAAACCCACCCATTACACTACCAACGTGAACCCACTCGTAACGTGCGACGCACATTGCTAGTAAGCTTTAAAAAAACTGCTATATTGTTATGTAAAAATTTTCATTCAATGATTCCAGCATTGTTGATTTTTGACAGTTTTGTCATGAAGATTTGTCTAAAAAATAGCAGACTGGCCCCTGAAAATACCGGCAAACTGTGGGTGTATATATCTTCATGCCCTCCTGGGAACACAGGCGTGATGTTGTGTAAAGCTGGGTATTCACTAAGCAGTGTTGCATCTAACGTATCAGATACTGTATCAACCTGCAAGTGGGTATGGCTCGTCCACGGTCCACCGCGTATCTAGCTACGAGCTGCCGGATCCGCAGGGCAACCGACACATGTCTCAAATGGTGGCTAGTGCTGCGTTCATATCCATGTACAATAATTTGGGAAACCGCAATTAGATTTAATATTTTTTCTTCAGTCCACTCTATAATGAATACGTAAGTTCGCTAAGCTCGCGCCTGCGTACTCACTACACAAGCGGCGTGTCGCCGTCCACGAGCACACTGTGAGCCGCCTTAGTGTTGCGAGCTTATAGCGCTCGACGCGCGAGCGGCTCGCAGCGGGCTCGTGTCTACGTACCCACTTGATAACGTATCTGATACATTATTATAGATGCGACACTGCCAAGTGAGTAGCCAGCTTAATGTAATGTTGTGTCAGATGACGATAGTGGCGGTGTGCGGGCTGCGCGTGCGCGCCGCCCGCAGCCCGCACGCGCAGCTTAATGTAATGTTGTGTCAGATGACGATAGTGGCGGTGTGCGGCGGCGCGTGCGGGCTGCGCGTGCGCGCCGCGCGCATCCCGCACGCGCAGCTTAATGTAATGTTGTGTCAGATGACGATAGTGGCGGTGTGCGGCGGCGCGTGCGGCGCGCGCTGGGCGCGGGCGCTGTGCGCGGCGCGCCGCGCGCAGCCCGCACGCGCAGCTTAATGTAATGTTGTGTCAGATGACGATAGTGGCGGTGTGCGGCGGCGCGTGCGGCGCGCGCTGGGCGCGGGCGCTGTGCGCGGCGCGCCGCGCGCAGCCCGCACGCGCAGCTTAATGTAATGTTGTGTCAGATGACGATAGTGGCGGTGTGCGGCGGCGCGTGCGGCGCGCGCTGGGCGCGGGCGCTGTGCGCGGCGCGGCGCGTGCTGCGCGCGTGCGGGCTGCGCGTGCGCGCCGCGCGCAGCCCGCACGCGCAGCTTAATGTAATGTTGTGTCAGATGACGATAGTGGCGGTGTGCGGCGGCGCGTGCGGCGCGCGCTGGGCGCGGGCGCTGTGCGCGGCGCGGCGCGTGCTGCGCGCGTGCGGGCTGCGCGTGCGCGCCGCGCGCAGCCCGCACGCGCAGCTTAATGTAATGTTGTGTCAGATGACGATAGTGGCGGTGTGCGGCGGCGCGTGCGGCGCGCGCTGGGCGCGGGCGCTGTGCGCGGCGCGGCGCGTGCTGCGCGCGTGCGGGCTGCGCGTGCGCGCCGCGCGCAGCCCGCACGCGCAGCTTAATGTAATGTTGTGTCAGATGACGATAGTGGCGGTGTGCGGCGGCGCGTGCGGCGCGCGCTGGGCGCGGGCGCTGTGCGCGGCGCGGCGCGTGCTGCGCGCGTGCGGGCTGCGCGTGCGCGCCGCGCGCAGCCCGCACGCGCAGCTTAATGTAATGTTGTGTCAGATGACGATAGTGGCGGTGTGCGGCGGCGCGTGCGGCGCGCGCTGGGCGCGGGCGCTGTGCGCGGCGCGGCGCGTGCTGCGCGCGTGCGGGCTGCGCGTGCGCGCCGCGCGCAGCCCGCACGCGCAGCTTAATGTAATGTTGTGTCAGATGACGATAGTGGCGGTGTGCGGCGGCGCGTGCGGCGCGCGCTGGGCGCGGGCGCTGTGCGCGGCGCGGCGCGTGCTGCGCGCGCAGCTTAATGTAATGTTGTGTCAGATGACGATAGTGGCGGTGTGCGGCGGCGCGTGCGGCGCGCGCTGGGCGCGGGCGCTATGCGCGGCGCGGCGCGTGCTGCGCGCGTGCGGGCTGCGCGTGCGCGCCGCGCGCAGCCCGCACGCGCAGCTTAATGTAATGTTGTGTCAGATGACGATAGTGGCGGTGTGCGGCGGCGCGTGCGGCGCGCGCTGGGCGCGGGCGCTGTGCGCGGCGCGGCGCGTGCTGCGCGCGTGCGTGCTGCGCGTGCGCGCCGCGCGCAGCCCGCACGCGCAGCTTAATGTAATGTTGTGTCAGATGACGATAGTGGCGGTGTGCGGCGGCGCGTGCGGCGCGCGCTGGGCGCGGGCGCTATGCGCGGCGCGGCGCGTGCTGCGCGCGTGCGGGCTGCGCGTGCGCGCCGCGCGCAGCCCGCACGCGCAGCTTAATGTAATGTTGTGTCAGATGACGATAGTGGCGGTGTGCGGCGGCGCGTGCGGCGCGCGCTGGGCGCGGGCGCTGTGCGCGGCGCGGCGCGTGCTGCGCGCGTGCGGGCTGCGCGTGCGCGCCGCGCGCAGCCCGCACGCGCAGCTTAATGTAATGTTGTGTCAGATGACGATAGTGGCGGTGTGCGGCGGCGCGTGCGGCGCGCGCTGGGCGCGGGCGCTGTGCGCGGCGCGGCGCGTGCTGCGCGCGTGCGGGCTGCGCGTGCGCGCCGCGCGCCTGGACGCGCTGCGCCACGACCTGCCGTGGCACTACACCGTGCACCACTACCCCACGCTGTTTGTCTTCCCTGCGCACAGGTTACCACCACACGCCTCATTCTCATTTTCTTTATCATAAAAAAATGAACTTTTTTCTATCGTATAGTAGGTTTACCTAAGATAAAGTTAATATCGATGTCTGTTCTTGCATAAACTATGTCTTAGCACAGACATCATCTCCTTCCTCCCATATATTATTTACAGATTATTCACATATTATTTGTAGATTATTTGCATTTGCTAAGTTAGTTAGAGATAATATATAATAAGGTAATGCAGCCAATTTTCTTGCGTCAAATTAGTAACTTCAATCAATGCACTACGCCAGCGCGTTCATAGTGCAATAGTTTTTTTTATGGGATAGGGGTCTAACGAGCAAACGGATCACCTGATGGTAAGCGATAACCGCCGCCCATGGACACCTGCAATACCAGAGGAGTCTCAATTGCGTTGCCGCCTTTTAAAAGGGTTTGGGCCTCCGGTAACCTCACTCACTCGGCGAAACACAACGCAAGCGTTGTTTCACGTTGGTTTTCTGTGAGGCCGTGGTATCACTCCGGTCGAGCCGGCCCATTCGTGCCGAAGCATGGCTCTCCCACATGAAATTTTCATCTAATATTGTATTTCAATATTGTATTCCGAATTGACATATCCGTTCGAGTGAAAAGTGATGTACTGTAAAGCTGTGTAGCGTAATATTAGCAATCTCTAATGTTAGTAGGTAAATTTTATTAACTAAGTATTGTTATCCAGGCGAGATGAAGCGGACAGTTACGCGTACCCGAGCGAGGCGCGCGTGACGTCAGCGGGCGTGGTGGCGCTGGCGCTGCGCTCGCTGGCTGCGCCGCAACACGTGCGCGTGCGCCTCGCGCTCTGCGACACAGTGCAGGTACACACTCTAAAGCCGCGTATCCACTTGAGGCAGCCTCGGGTCGCAAGTGGACACGCTGCCTCAACCTGAGGCACGCCGCGACACGATGCATATACGTTGCTGCGAGCCGAGCCATATTTTGTTGGTTTTTTGCCGTGCTCAAAGGCGCCTCAGTCCGAGCCGTGCATTTGATGGAGACGGGCGTTTCGCCTCGGATCGCAATGGACAACGAAACTAGCATTAAACTGATAAAATTATATGAGCTTCACCGTGGTCTCTGGGATCCATTACATAAAAAATTTTACGACAAAAATAAAATTCTATATATTATAGCTTTTGGTTGCTTCCTCTTTTTTTTAATTATGGTAATTACTATTAAAGCAGCAGCTACTCGACGCGCGTCTGGTGCCATTACGTTTTGGCTTTAAACTGTACACGTTGTGGATCAAGCTGAGGCGTGTCGCCTCGTATTGATCCGCAACGTGCCTCGAGGGAGTGAGCAGCCTCAACCTGAGGCTGCTCTTATGGATAAGCGGCTATAGTCGCCTAAATAAGTGCCTACCAATACCGTTCAGTCTAGAAATTGATTTGTGTTTAAAACTGCCTCATTAGCTAAGTGGTCCTGAGCGCGACTGCTACGCTAGAGGTCCTGGGTTCGATTCCCAGGTCGAGCAAAGTGTTATTGGGTTTTCCTATGAAATTCCCAGTAGCAGCTCGGAGTTAGGAATTTGTGCCCGGTTAATGGCAATAGGCTCGCCCCCTATTACATGGGGCCTAAACTACCGGCGAACTGTGGGTGTACATTAGTACGCCTCTGCCTAACCCTTCGGGGAATACAGGCGTGATGGTATGTATGTATTTTATTAATTTTAATCAAATTAATTCGTATTATGAAAAATATTTTTTGCCGACTGTTGTTAAACTTCTGTGAATATAACCGCTTTGAGATTTTAGTAGAGATTTAAAGGGAATCGTTTGCCCTTTCCTGCATAACGAGGATTAATAAATTGTTTTATTACGCAAACACACATGACGTATATTGGTTTGTGACGTCAAAAACATGTATAAAATGCACTCTTCCTAGCATTAAATGAAAATTAACGTCAACGTCTTCATTTTCAAACAGATTTTATTTTTGTTTTTGTTGATCTATTTATGGCAAACATTTTTATAAAGCCATTAAAAATATATAGTCGATGAACCTATGACAGCACATTTACTAGTTACTAATTGATGATCAACGTGGCCACAATGATAGATGTTGACCGCCATACATTATTTCCGGTTAGAACCCTCCCCCTCACACACACTTTACACCGCCACAGACCCTTTCAGGGAATACGGGAAATTAGTGTTTTTTCTAACATAAGATTTCTTACGCAGGCAAGCACCGAAAGAAGCATATGCTTAAAAGACGTAAAGCAATACGTGACGTCAGTTATCGGCAAGAACCTCAAATATTATCGACAGAATGAAGACAAAGAGATTAGAGAAGCCTTATTTAATAGACTACAACACTTACACACAGTCGCTTTGGACTTAAGTTTATTCCATATAACTGATCTCAGTGCAAATAGTGTAAAACAGACATCATTATCGAGCACCCTTAATTTATTATCTAAGAACTGGGACATCGATATCATAGTGAAAAGCAAAAATGCCACCATTACATCACTAAGAAGAAGAAGTTGATATTAGTTATAAACATTGTATATAGTGTACATTGCTCATATAGAAATATGTAACTATGTTATTTATTTATGAAGCCTGAAGTACTATTAAATGTTGAAAACAAAGCTATTAAAATTTCACTGGTTTTATTTTATTATCATTCTTTTGATTCGTTGATACATTAAAGACACCAGAACTTAAAAACAGAGTTCCGTGAAATTTCTTAGAAAAACTATTAGGTATAAGAAAACGATTGTCAACAGAAAAATGTCTATCCGATTTACTTACAAATTAGTTAGAGGATTTGCTTACCAGTTAGAGGATTTTGATTTGGCATAAAGTAATGTACGTAAGCACAAGTAATGTAAAAATCCTACCTGTAGACTAGTAAGCAAATCTATCTCTATCGATTTGTAATTGAACCGGTCTTTAGTCACCTGCACCCGTACTCGACAACTTGTCTTACGAAATCCATATCCTATTCCTTCGTGAAAAGTAGGTAAATACATCTTAAAAGAAAGTAGGACAACTACCAACTAAAAAGAAGTGGAAAAGTCGTCTTGTTTTCACGTAACAGTAAGGTTTCATAGGAAAAATGTATCATTATGACGGCTAGAACCGCTTTGGGTGCCTATATTATTTTTAACATGATGCTTCCCGAGTGGGCTTTCCGCGATCGGTACATATATTATGTATAATCTGGGTGTCTTTAAATCATGTGTTTTTACTAGGCAAGCGACCTCAATCGTCGATCACACATCAGTCAGGCGAACTGGCGGTAAAGCGTAAGCCTTTATCAGGAATAAAAAAGATTCCAATAAATTTGTGGAAACAACTGTTCACTTTTAGATCTTGTTTGATTCATATAAATATATGTGTGCATAATGATTTAATATTTTATTTTATTAAAGATCAGTGTATTCAATATAAATATATTTAGTTTCTTCGTAGTTTGCTTGTTTAGAACTCCACGTCTCTTCCGAAGAAGGAGAGCGTGTTTTGTTTAGTGCTACTTCGCCATCCGCGCACTACACTTAGAATTGTTGAGATGGATTTCTTAACGTAAATGGCTGCAAATTAAATAACGAAACAACACATTAAATGTATCACTCCTATTACAGCCACAACAATTATGAAAAAATAACTATTTGCTCATTAGGATTTTTCATCCTGCTTCGTGTGTAAGTACCTATACAAACACCGATCTATTTATTTCGTTTCGTCGAGTGAACCCGCAACCATTAACCTATCTGCGGGCTAGTTACTTATACATAGAGGAATCAATTGAGCAGAATCTACGTTACTCACCAAGTTCACTAGTGTCTGTGAAGTTCGGGAACATCTGATGGTACGGTTTGATGAGGAACACGAGGTCTATGCCCACAACGCCTGTTATATAATCACTCAGTGTTCCCGCCACGCGTTCGTCGTTGCTGCTTTGATGTACCTGAAAGTAGCCCATTAAATCAATCTGTTACAGACTATATCTAGAAGAAAGAACGGATCTTTCAAAAATATTATTTTTATTCATGGCAACAATTTAAATCAAATACAGTAGATCAGTGTTATATATATGTGCGGTGTGTGCGTGTGCGTTAACAGTTAACACGGTCAACATAATGGACCGTTTTGACGGCAAGCGCTTGCTCCAGCCCTGCAACCTACTGGCAGTAGCTTGCAATGGATTGCCTGCAGGCGCTTGCTTTCGAGGTTTTAATTTTAACCTGCAGGCGTTTGCTTTCGAGGTTTTAATTTTAACCTGCAGGCGTTTGCTTTCGGGTTTTTAGGGACGAATAAATGACATTACAAGTACATATACCTAAGGGACAGAGGGGTTACAGCAACCTTGTACATTTTATTTAAATGACACTGGTTATAACGACAAACGTCTGGTTAATGTCCTGATATTGCCGTCCCTTCAATGTTGCTAGAAACAGTTGACTTAAGTAGGTATTGCCTGCCTGCCCTGCTACTGCTATGAGCGGAACTTTTTGTCAATATCTGACAGTACCTACCTACAGTAAAATTTCAGAAATTTCTAAGACGTCACCTCGTAAAGACGGCCATCCGGCAGGCGTGCTTTTCTGGCTGCGTATTCGCCAATCTCTTGTAAAGTGCGATAGTTGCTCGGTGTTCGCAGCGAGTAGCGCCATGGATACAAAATAAATTCCTAAAATAAGATATTGTTATTGAAAATACAGAACAAAATAATGGTAACAGGTAATCTCGGCCTGCAACTTGCTAGGGAAAAATCGGTGCGATGCACTGCACACAACCCTGATTATTACAACGTTTGAAAAGTGATGATGGTGGTTCATTACTAGTATATCGATAATTACATTTATTGCATATTCATTAAGTATATGTAATTTATTCTCTGCCTCAATAGCCAAGTGGTCCTGAGCGCGACTGCTACGCTAGAGGTCCTGGGTTCGATTCCCAGGTCGAGCAAAGTGTTATTGGGTTTTTCTATGAAATTCCCAGTAGCAGCTCGGAGTTAGGAATTTGTGCCCGGTAAATGGCAATAGGCTCGCCCCCTATTACTTGGGACCTAAACATACCGGCGAACTGTGGGTCTACATTAGTACGCCTCTGCCTAACCCTTCGGGGAATACAGGCTTGATGGTATGTTATGTTATAATTTATTCTTCTTACTGCCTCATTAGCCAAGTGGTCCTGAGTGCGACTGCTACGCTAGAGGTCCTGGGTTCGATTCCCAGGTCGAACTAAGTGTTATTGGGTTTTTCTATGAAATTCCCAGTAGGAGCTCGGAGTTAGGAATTTGTGCCCGGTTAATGGCAATAGGCTCGCCCCCTATTACATGGGACCTAAGCATACCGGCGAACTGTGGGTGTACATTAGTACACCTCTGCCTAAACCTTCGGGGAATACAGGCGTGATGGTAAGTATATGTTATGTTATGCATATAATTTATGCCTTTTTAGCTATAATAAATCGTAAAATATAGTATTTTCGTAAAAAAACGTGAGTTCACTCCACCGGTTGGTAATCTGACAAAAAACTGTAAAATTTGGGACAAACCCATTCGTTACGAACTTAAGAATGATCTGCTCAACACTAGCTCGTTAAAATTAACCATTGGGGAATCCTGCTTCGGCACGAACGGGCTGGCTCGACCGGTGTTATACCACGGCCTCACAGAAAACCAACAAAAAAATAAAAACCCTAGGTTTTTTTGAAAACCGTTCGAGGGATGGGCGCGCGGGTGGCGGGAAACTATGCGGCACTTCATGCAATTTTAGTCACGATGGAGCGCTTCACGGGACAACAGCGCAGCATGTCAGCGATTTTTCCAAAGTTTGCGTTTTTGATTGCAGGAGTGCCAACAACGATACGGCGCCTATTTAGACGATGTCATTGTTAATAAATAAATTCCATTAAAGGATTATTACGTTAAATAAATTATCAACAAAATAACATTTATAAATTTATTTCTATTCATGTTTCAAAAGTGCAAAAATTTATGGCCCACCCTATACAACGCTTACGTTGTGTCTCGCCGAGTGAGTGAGGATACCGGAGGCCCAAAGCTTTTTAAAAGGAGGGCAACACATTTGCGAATCCTCTGGTGTTGCGGGTGTCCATGGGCGGCGGTAATCGCTTAGCATCAGTACTAGTATTCTATTATCTGTGGTATCAGACTATTTGTCTGCTCGTTTACTTATTCAAAATATTAAAAATATAAGTAACCAACCTTTTTAGGCGAGAAACTGGCGTGTAAATGTATGGCCAAATTAATAATATCGCCCAGTTTATCTACATACTTGCGTATCGCTTTTGCTTCAGAAGTGGAAAACGGTTTTGAACCAGGATAATATTGGCAACATCGTGGTGGAGTTTTATGGACGTCATCTAAAATAATTAGGTAGGTAGGTACTTATAAGAATTATTAAGGAGGCATCTATTTATTCCACCCCATATTATATCTAAACATTTTAATACCACGTAGCACGCTCCATATACTTAGGTACCTACGAGTATAACATAACAGAGTTTATAAAAGGACTTGATTGAATTCAATCTTCTGTACAGATTCCGTTATGAAGGAGATATCATTCAGTTAGGTACCGTTCAGTTCAGAATCCTTTGGTTTTTTCTGGAGCAGAGAAGATAACAACAGAAGCTGTTAAGTATTTTAAATTACTTTTCATAGAGTTATACTAGGTAATTATGTGGTTACAAAGTCGACTAAGTATGGTCTTAAAGATTTTGACTGACTTTGAATCACGTGTTCCTAAAATTTAGACTCATGCTCTTAGATTAATGATCATGAGTATGCATGAGCATGCGTAATGACGCACGAGTGTGAATTATAGATACGCGTGATCAATTACTCCTTGATACAAGTTACATACCTACCTATGTTCTGATAGATATGGTTTTATTTAAATTATCAACTTAATACGTATTATCAACTGCATCTGACCTTGCCAGTGATAAGCGAAATTGCGATTGATATTAGTCCCAAAGCAGTCTGGGTCCGTTTCTTCAAACTCCCTGTCCACGTTTTTGTGCCATTCGGCTGGGCGGCTGTTAGACCTCATTGTCTTGTTGTACGCCCACTCACGTGGATCCAGTGGTGGGCGCGAACGGATTTCATGAGTAAATTGTATGCCGTCGGGATTCGCCATCGGTATAAGATACCTTTACAAAGAACAATAACATTTATTGGTTATATGACTTGTAAGCTTAAATTTTTTGGCATTTATCTGAATATGTCTAAATGTAATCTTTTAATGCTTTCTAATCGGTTCGCTTACAAGTACTTAAGTAGATTACAAACGTTCTGTTGACAAGGCGAGAGGGCAGCGCTGTACATAAACAAACTTACCAGTCGTAGTCGTTGAAGAATGGCGTTTGATACTTCGCGTCGTAAAGTAACTTTTCTGATAACTCCAATATTGCATTCGGTGCTGCCCAAGCCATGGCGTTTAGGGCTATTCACAAATATACAAAATATTAGAACAACATCCATCACGGTTGTATCCCCAAAGGGGTAGGCATAAGTGTGTCCCAAATAATAGGGGGCGATCCTATTGTTAACCCAATAACACTTTGCTCGATCTGGTGGATACCCAGGCCTTTTAACCAATAGCAGTCGCACTAATTATCTACCATTAGACCAATGAAACATTGCCTAGTTAGTTAGCCCCGGAACATTTTAAGTTTAAAATTCATGATTGTCGTGCCTTAAATTAATTGCCCTAAAATTTAGAAATATTTTAAAAAGTGATACCTATCCTTAATCATCATAGGCGTTGTCATGTTGTCATTGACATGTTTAGCACCCAGAGAGACAATGACGCTGCCACTGTGCGTATTGTCATTTCAGTTTCCTCGGCTTATAAAAAATGGGGGTGTTTTTTAACTAAGTAGTAAACTATAGTGAAAACGATTACATACTTAAATATAACCGGATCTCGATACCAAGAATACTTTCACGGGTCGGACGGGATATCTATCAAATTTCTGCCCATGTTCGCAAAAATCGTAGCTTCTATTCTAAGCAGTGCCACGAGATATTCTAGCTAGACTATATCATACACCAACTAACTGGGTCTTCTCTTAGAATAGAAACTATAAACAGCCTAGTGTTAGTTCAAAACTTTTTTATTAGGGATACCAGTTAGGCAACCAAAGATAACTGAATGGAAAGGTACCTCCAATGATAAGAATGCCAGGTTTTCTAGTCTGTTTATCACTGCGCAGCTCTACAGCCAGTATAGAGCGGTTCTGAGCGGTGAGTGGAGCCAGGTTCACCACATTAACAACTTCAGGGTCATGTCGTGAGAATCGATCAGCCGCAGTTACAACAAGTTTGTGGTCGGCGTACTGCTTAAATTTTAAACCATCACCGGTACTTCTTATAGTCCTTATTTTTGCTCCAGACCTGATTTAATTAATTAGGTCAAGTGTAAGTAGTCAGATTTACACGGACAGGGTTTGATGTGGACGCAAAGCTATACTAGAATTGCTAAGAAGAGAGAATTGCGAAGTGGTTGGCAAGAAATACTTAACCCATTATAAATCCTTCTGAAAGAAGGGACCTATGTTTACGAGTTACTATTAAAAGAGCAGCAGATATTCTCAACTGAGTGTTTTACCTAACGAGAGGGTTAGGCAGAGGTGTAATGCTGATATAGACCCACAGTTAGGTACCTGTATGTTTTAGGTTACTACAAAATGTTCTCATCGAACTCAACGCACGTGACAAAAACTGAGATAGGCTGAATTGCCTTTGAGACAAGAGACAATAGGTAGACTATATTGCTGAATTGTAATTGTTGGATACCCAAGTACTTACAGATCAAAATTTCTCGGGGGGAATAAAGCCATAAAGAGTGCGCCAAGAAAGTATGTGGCAGCTATTAAATAAACTTTTATCTGTACAAGCATGCTTGAGAATAACAAAATCTAATACAAAAAATATTATAGTAGAATTATAAAATTATGACGTCAATCAAGTTTGACATTATTATTTTCATCGCAGAGTAATCAGAGTACCTATAGACCTCAGAAACCTTCTTAGAAAGTGCTTTGCTTTTATTTATCAGGAAAAAAAATATGCCATTAACAAAAAAATCTTGTCGACGTTTTGTAGATAAATTTGTATCTATTAACATTTCGTATGTTGTGCTGTTAAGTTATACATAGGTACCTAAGTACATCAACAAATATTTATCTGAACTAGCCCTAGATCTATTGGTCCGTGTCAAAATAGGTAGATGCAATCCATCCATCTGTTCATGCAATCCATCGCAGTCCATCCATGCTGCAGGTTAGACCTTTAAAAGTTCAATAACATACGGAGAACGGCGTGAGTGTATATATACACTCACGCCATTCTCCCGCAGGGGTAGGCAGAAACTATAGACTGCCACTTGCTAAGATTCTTGCATGCTTCTTTTGCTTCTGCGACATTCATACATCTTCTCATAATACGCGCCGGTTGCGAGTACTAAGTACTGACCTTTTTGAAGGACTTCGCCAATTCGCTATTCGCTATTTGGTAAGACTTACAAAGTTTCTACTTGTATCTGTTTGTATCCCTGGATGAACCACGATGAATTTCATTCAGATTTACATACAGAAGATGTACAATTAACAATAATTAATTACAAGATAGGTAGGTAATGCTATAGGTGGTAACTACCCTAAAGTAGTAGTGTTAAGTAATCGCGATCTCGAGTTTTTAAACATAAAGTACCGTATCTGGCCACTACATACCTAAGTTCTAGATTTTATGATAAATCGCTCCTGACGTCAAAGTAAGGCATCATGCTATGTCAAAATATGAAGATTTTGTTATCATGAAAACTTATGTATTTTTGATAATATTAGGTTTTATACAATTAGTTTTCTGCAACCACGAACTAAATATTACTGACTATGATTCGTATTCCGTGTGTCCCATTAAATGTAAGTACCCATCTCTACCTGACGGAAGTGTCTCAATACTTACGCTCTTTGTACTGCGATTATGTAATAGTAAGCTGTTAAATCAACTAAAATTAAATATTATTTGTGTCAGTTTTCCGCCGGAAAAGGGCATACACAGAATACACGCGATGGCGAGCCAATCCAGAAACTACAAACGAATTTCTAGTAAAGGTTTTGGATGAAGATTTGACAACGTCTCAAACTCATCAAATAGTTGCTGTAAACATTCAACCTGTCACAAAAGGAGGTGAGAAGATTATAATAGGTGGTGCAAAGGTCCCCCCACCCACAACTTCAGTGGGTACCACCGAGGCGCTGAAAGATTACACGCGATTTGTACCGCCTACCACGGTAGCTATAACGCACGTCGAAGATCTTTTCCTAGCTCCAGTACAACACCCCACCGTGCTGAACCTGCCATTGCCACCTTTGCATCCAAAAGGTTAGTAAAGGAAATAATTACCTACGATTTCTGATTTTGGATTTACTTTTTTGACTATCATGCCACGCAAGCTGTTTGTCGTTACTCCTCAGTAACCTTACAAACACAAGGTTTAAGTTTTTAAGAACAAAATTTGCGCATGTAACACCGTTTTAGCTTTATTTTTCCTTTACATTCTAGCTGTTTATATTTAAAAATGAGGATTTGACATTTCGATTCATTGTTCAGAATAATAATCTATATATATAAAAGAAAGGCGTGTTAGTTACACCAATTATAACTCAAGAACGGTTGAACCGATTTGGCTGAAAATTGGTGGAGAGGTAGCTTAGAACCAGGAGACGGACATAGGATACTTTTTATCCCGTTCCAGTGGGATGTGATGAAAGACCGAATTCCACGGGGGCGAAGCCGCGGGCAGAAGCTTATGTGATAAAAAGATAATTTCTAAATAACTTTCCCCATTTAGGTACCCACGCTGGGCGTAATTCCCAACGCGACGATAGTCCCCCTGCCAGTCCTCAGTTCCTAGCACGAACGCCGATGTTGATGGCTCGCCAGTATGCCCCGATAGCACCCGTTGCATTCACTCGTCGTACAACTATTGGTCCTTTAACCCCACCACCGATAAACGTTTATGTAAGTACCGTACGATAACACTGATTGTTTCACAAAAATCTGTTCAGACAAGAGTATAATTGTTATATGTTGTTCTAGGATCAAGAATCCTTTACACCGTCTTCAGATCCTACCCGCACGTCGTCTTTTTCAGACGTAACACCCCCGACCAGAACAACAACGGATTTTGATGAATTTCAAAGATACCGTCCTTTTGAAGAAGCTACTACAGAGCACGACTTATTAACACGGACAACTTATGTAATACCAGAAAGAACAACTGTCCTTTTTGAATTTACTAAGACCAATGAATTAGAACCAGAAGTGGAATCGACGACTGAAAGAACTAATTTAGCAGATACTCGACGAAGAGAAGAGGAGTTAAAAAAAGTCGCTGAAAAAGACTCTGAATCTTCATATAATATGATGTTTTATAGTGACGAGGACAATGAAATTAGTTCTAAAAAAGATGATCAGGACATAAGTGAGAGCTATTACGACAAAAAAGGAAATCGTGAAGACTCAGCAGACAAAGATTCTGTAGATAATGATATGGAGTACACCGACCATAAAAATGGTACCTATATTAAAAACCTACACATATATCCGGACGACTATATTGCGGACAATATTACCGGTAAAATTTCACCTAAAGGTATTATTGGTATTCCTGGTATAGAATTAGTAACGGCGAAGGCTATTAAAGAAAAACTAAGAGATAAACGACGGCCGTTTTGCAGTTTATTGAAACTGAGACAATTAAATTTTAATGCACCAAGAACATTACCAGAGGTAAAGATTTTTGAAGGGCATGTACCTACCTATTAACATGATCAATTTCTTATTTGCCAGTTTGATTATATTGTAGATAACGAATCAATTGAAGCAATGGGCAGATGATAGTCCCGTCGCCAAATGGGTTGATATAACCGATGGAAATTTCACAACGATGGAAAATCCTATTTATATGATGATAGTAGATGATCCAAGTAGTGGTCAAATTGTTTCTGCTAAACAAACTGTAATGATCGTAGCAGGTGAGGTTTATGTCATGCTTATTTTAGAGAAAGTTACGATTATTTGATAATGGAATAAGTTAGTTCGCTAATCAATAACTAATGAAAGTAAGATCGGGTTCGGAATCGGATTCTAGTTTATTTACCTAAGGTTGTTAAATGAGCTTCTTTTAGAGAGGCATGATTTAGATCTTACAAGTCTTACTTAAGCGCGTACCTAAACCTATAAATCCGCACTTGTTATTACTTTTTAACAAAGTTTACTCAACGAACGTGGGAAAAAAACCATATTTTGATATTTTACGCATCTTTTGATACAATAAATATTGTGCTTATTTTCTATTATTGACAGGTATACAAGGGCGAGACCATCACGCGGTAGCTGCCGCTATGTACGTTCTGTACCAGTTGATAGAACGAAGTGAAACCCATGGGGATTTACTCACTAAGTATCGCTTTTGGATCATTCCGGTATTCAATCCGGATGGTTATGACTATTCAATGACATTTCCTCACGTATGTTCTTCTAATTCCCAGTACCTACTTAGAATTAAAATTTTGCATGTCGTCACTATTTCTGGCATATCTACTAAATTTTTTTTAGAGGCGAGAATGGACTAAAAACTTACGCCAGCTATGGGACACATGTAAAGGACGAGAGATATGTAAATCCTGTGAGACTCACGGTTTGAGGTGTACAATTCAACCGTGTTATGGTGTCAATCTTGATAGAAATTTTGAATATCAATGGATACCTGGTAAGAATAAAGTTAGCTTAGAGTGAGCTAAGAGTGTGCTTAGACTTAGAGGCACTTTACTTAATTCCGTGCGTCGTCGTGAAGCATAAATTGTAAGTGCCGTAAGCGGTAAGTGAAACAAATTTTCACATACCTACATGAAATGCCATGCTTCGGCACAAATGGGCCGGCTCGACCGGAGTGACGGTTACCTACGTTGTGCAGTGAGTTAGAATACCGGAGGCCCAAACCGTTTTAAAAGGCGGGCAACGCACCTATGACTCCTCTGGTGTTGCGGGTGTCCATGGGCAGCGGTTATCGGTTACCATCAGGCAGGTCGTCTTCTCGCTTGCCATAAAAAATACACAATCATCCAGATTCTAAAAAAAACTCCATGTTGCTCATACAAATATTTATTCCGTACCGGGAAGGAACGCGCGATACATGGCGCAAAAGTTGATAGAACAGCGACTACACCAAACATGTCGCCAAATTGCTCTTCATTATTGACGTCATTTGTGAAGTATTGCAAGGTGTTGTTTGCAGCGGAGGAGCTTCGCGCCGAGCACCCGTGCGGCAACCTGTACGCAGGCGCTCGACAGCTCAGCGAGTCGGAGACGCGTGCTCTTACGCACTTCATGCATGAACAGCGCACGCCACTCTATACTTTCATAGCTTTTAAAGAGGGAGATGTGCTGGTAAGTTTCTAGTCAATATTATTAAAATACCTTTCCATAAGAATTTTAGGAACGCGACCTGATAAATTCACTATTTTTAAAATCTGGGTATTGGAGAGGGGTTTACCTAATGACTAGGTAGGTACCTACGTTAAACGTGGGATAACTAATCCGATTATAAAGTAACTATATTATAACGATACGATTATAGTTAGGTACTGTTATATTTATGTCCTTTATCTTCTTTCCCTCGATTATATTTTACACAGCTGCTCAGAGGTCTTCTATTAGAATGGAACAAATTAGACTATTCGTCACGCTGGCCTAGTTCAAGTTTTCCATACTTACCTCAGGCACCCTTAGACATGCAAGATTCTTCACGATGTTGTTCTTCACTGTATTTCAAGAAAGCGATAATTATAAGTAGGCGTATTATGTAAATTACGTGTTATTCACCTAACTTAATTAATACATGCATTCACCAATGGCTTGGCAGTCCATGCTCGGTGACTTTTCTTCCTTTCCTGTGCCATTTACTTACGTATTTTTTTGTGTATATAAATATGATTTATTTTCGACAGGGTGTTATGTATCCATATTCGCATACAAGGAAGAAACGTGCTTTTGATCACATATATGTTAGTATAATTCTACTTTACAATACATCATTTATTTTTAACTGCATAGTCTGCATAAAAGAAGAACTGACAAATTTCACCTCGAACCTCATTAGACTACTTAGATGGAGACGAGATGGATGGAGACCGAACACGACTGCCACGCTAAAGGTCCTAGGCCCTAGGACGAGCGATATTGAGTTTTTCTATGAAAGTCTCAGTAGCACCTGGAGTTTGGAATTTTTGCCCGGTTAATGGCAATAGGCTCACGCCCTTTACATGGGACCCAAACATACCGGCGAACTGTGGGTGTACATTAGTACGCCTCCTGCCTAACCCTTCGGGGAATACAGGCGTGATGGTATACTACGTGTTTATTGGATGAATTCAAACCTCCTCAAAACCGCACGCCTCCTTTGCTCTGTAGTAGGGGCCATACAACTCGAGACTATTTCGCAACTGGCTGCAGACCAACTGTTGCTGAACTCCTTTAAAGAATTTATTTTAGTGAAGGAAAAATTCGACTCGCATGCAAAAATTAAAAACTAGTTCTTAATATTTTAAAAAATTTGCAGAGACAACGGGCTTCAAGGGCTGCTTCAGCTGCCTATAGTATAAGCAATCGTCCGTACGTAGCGGGACAGACATCAGAGTTCTTACGTAAGTTTTATTCTTATTAGAAACTTTCAAATCATACAATTAAGTTCGTGAGTCATCAACTAGTTAAATACTGGATTTTTCTCTACATCTTTTCACACGATAAGACAAGGCTTATCGTGTTCATCAGGTCAATGGTAAAATGAAATAGGTCCAAATGGTAACAAAGACAAAACTTGACAAAGTTTTGACCAAAAAGCCTGGGACCAAAAAGATACAGGGCTGTGTAATTTTTAAAAATGAGAGAATTTCTTTGTTGTCTCCTGTGAGGTTTTTTTATGAAATAATATTTTGATTTCAGCGTTATATGCTGGCGGAATAGAGGATTGGGTGGATGGCCATTTGGGTGTTGACAATACTTATACTATTATGATGTTTCGCCCGTCGGATTCTTACAACTCCAAACTAATTACGGAGGTACCTAATTTTTTGATTGTACAGATATGCTGAGATTTACGTTACAATCATAAGTCACTTGTGACGCTATCCTTAAATTGGGTTGGGTCCCGACAGAAAAATAACACACTGCCCTTATTTCCTCTACCCGTCAGTGCTGTACAGCGCTATTTAGAAAGTCTACCCGTACCTACGTGAGACATGTACCTACCTACGATTGCTTCAAATTCAAATTCAAATTCAAATTCTTTATTTGCATAACATGGGTTTTCAAAAGATGTTGCATATTAAAAAGTTGTTTCACCACATTCAGCCTCTTAGAGCATGCAAAAATTGAGTAAGTAGGTAATTCAGAAAAATGTAGGTAAATGTAGAATGAATACAAAAACAATGAAAAATGTCAAATTAAATGCAAACATAATGGAAAATGTCAAATGAATACAAAAATAATGGAAAATGTCAAACAAATACAAAAATAACAAAAATATCACATTAATACAAAATAATAGAACATTAAAAGTGACAATTATTTTATAGTAGGATCTTCTAGATATTCGCTAACAGAGTAGTAAGCTTTTTCCACAAGCAGACAGTGCATCCTCTTTTTTAATATGATTAGGTTATTTTCAAGTCGCAATTCTGATGGTAGTTTATTATAAATTTTGGGACCCATGCAAAATATACTCTTATGTAGGAGTATTCATTGCATTAATTTTTTTATTTAGTTAGATAGTGAGATATCCTTCTCTGTGTGTCTCATAAATGGTTCCAATATTTTCTGTACCTACATAAAAGAGGTGTTCTCTTCTCTTCATTTTCTGTGTGTATCTACGTTTTCTAACCAAATAACACCGGTTTGAGTTTCCCTGTATATCGTAATTCGTAGGTACATTTATTTGCGTTTGATTTGGTATCTTTATTGATACACATAAAACCTATTTTATCACTGATACCCACGATTGATAGATAGGATAAATGGGTACCTATGTAGATTTATAATAGGAAAATCAATGATACTTTGAACTTGCTTTAGAAATCTAGGATTTTGCGAGATCCCACCTAAGATCGACATTCATCCATCTGTTTACTAAATAAAATAACTCTTAGCAATCTTGATGAAAAATATAATCGTTCTGAATGGGTTACCGATCTGGTCAACCTTAATATGTACTTACATATTAAGGTTGACCAGATCGGTAACCCATTTATGGGTTTTTATGGGTTATTTATGGGTTACCGATCTGGTCAACCTTAATATGTACTTACATATTAAGGTTGACCAGATCGGTAACCCATTCAGAACGATTATATTTTTCATGTATCAAGATTGCTAAGAGTTGATATTTTATAAGCATTCGGTACAAAGATCGGGTGATGGTGAACTTTAGATGGGATCATAGACTAGGAGTTCTCTTTTATGTTTAGATTCCATCAAAATTTCCCATTCTGAAAATTATAATTATACCCATTACACATATTTCGTAAATTTTATTTTTATAGCTATACTTAGGTAGTTAGGTACATACCTATTAAGAATTTAGTCCAGTACAAATACAATGTAATTAATTTGTTGCAGCGTGTTGTACACGAAGCGTATGCCGCGATGGACACATTACTTCTGCAAAGCCTCGAGACACTGGGCCCACCGCCTGTCACGCTGACTAGAACAGCGGATGCTCCAATCACACTCCCAAGGCATTTAATGACTATAATGCCAGTGGTTATAATACTTAATGGTTAAATCGGCTGTCGTTTTGGGGGTATTAGCAGTAACGTATAGTTTATGATTAGAATGTCAGTAGCTATATCGGACACGACGTGTTTCTGTAGTTTCAGAAAACATTGTTATTTTGACTGTTCTGATTACAAAGTTAACCAATATAAGTAATGACTGATTATCCTTTTCCCTAACCCTCTTTGTAACTTAAAACCAATTTATGTTGAATTATGAACTTCAGAAATGTTTTGTAAGCTAACCTAATATACATCAGTGCCCATGAATTAGTCAAGAATGGTTTGAGTAATTATGTTTTTGTTTTATATGCCAACTTATGTACATTAACTTTTATTTAAATAAATGAGTTTTCTTTGAAAGTTTAACCATGTTTTTGTATCAGCATGTTTCATTATCTTAATAGGTATATTGTGATAAAATTTATTTTACAACTATTCCCTCGATATTTTTTCTGTAACAGCGTAACTAGGTATTTGTTAAAGTATGTATCACGGAATATTGTGGTGTTTATCGATGAAGTCTTCTGATCGCCATACAGACAAAAAATATTATCTGATGTAGACATTCATTAAAATTATTGGGTATATTAGCTTAGATTGCGATAAGATAAGAACCTAATTGTTAATTTATGGTATTTAAGATAGATGCCCATGAAACATCAGATAAAATATTCAGCCCGTATGTAAAATTGTGGTATATCCCCGATAAGATAATATTTCTTGAATTAACTACCTATACGGATTATTAGGGATATAATAAGTATCGAGCAATCTATGTACCTACCGGATGTGAAGATCTATGCAAAGCGTCTTATGTAGTTAAGCACGTAGTAGGTACTATCTGTATTTATGTTGTGACTGTCTATGTGTGATGTGTCATTAGCCAAGTGGCCCTGAGCGCGTCTGCTACGCTAGAGTCCCTGGGTTCGATTCCCAGGTCGAGCAAAGTGTTATTGGGTATTTCTATGAAATTCCCAGTAGCAGCTCGGAGTTAGGAATTTGTGCCCGGTCAATGGCAATAGGCTTCGCCCCCTATTACATGGGACCTAAACATACCGGCGAACTGTGGGTGTACATTAGTACGCCTCTGCCTACCCCTTCGGGGAATACAGGCGTGATGGTATGTAATGTTTATGTTACTATGTGTATTTATGTAGTACTTAAAAATATTTCAATTTTTCTTATTAGGTATCAGTTATCCTACGGTAGGACCGTACAATGTGTAAATCTAATTGTCTAGGTACTTGCACAGATAATAGAATACTAGTAGTACTTGATTATTTCATATGGCTTCATAAAAATGTTTAAGTAGGTACCTACTGTAGAGGACCAGGTGTATGACGATGGGGGGTTTATGATTTTAATTAAAATAATGCACAATAAGAGCAATCACGACTTGTTTATTGCTCAAGGGAAAATTCTTAATCGAATGACAATAATAAAATTCTTTTCTAGACATTTCAAAACTACTTACTTTTTTGTTCCAATGTACTGTTTTGATTGCAGTTAAGCGTGAACTTGCCGCTGACACTTGTGGCGAATGGTGCACGACCGCAGAGGATTTATGGGTTTCGTTAACGCTGCATCGTAAAAAACCCAGAGTTGCTTACAAAATGCACATTTGTGTAGTATATTGTTGCTGTCAAAATCAAGGAAATTCTCTTTCGGTTCAACATAACATAACATACCATCACGCCTGTATTCCCCGAAGGGTTAGGCAGAGGCGTACTAATGTACACCCACAGTTCGCCGGTATGTTTAGGTCCCATGTAATAGGGGGCGAGCCTATTGCCATTAACCGGGCACAAATTCCTAACTCCGAGCTGCTACTGGGAATTTCATAGAAAAACCCAATAACACTTTGCTCGACCTGGGAATCGAACCCAGGACCTCTAGCGTAGCAGTCACGCTCAGGACCACTTGGCTAATGAGGCCACTTGGCTTACGGTTCAACTGAGCAATTTTTCGGATAATGTACTTGAAGCTACCCTCAATCACCCATCTGATAAGTTTATTGTCTTAGGAGACTTCAATCAACCCAATATTATATGGCAGCGGGCCGGCAATAGACATTCATTATACCCTATAAATGTTCATGGCAATGTTCAGACAAATTTTTTAGATAATCTTAATACGAGTAATTTATTTAGCGTGCTGGCTTTCACTAAAACTGAGCTTGAGTGCGGAATAAACCTGTGCGTACACAATTTTCTCCGGCTTCGTCTTCGTAAGGGGTCGGTCAACCTCGTCTAATCTAACTGTCTGTAGTGATTACCTAGCTGAGTGTATGTCACAGAGATCCCAAGTCGATGTTATATACACCGACTACAGTAAGTGTTTCGATCGGATAGATCACGTGATCCTGTTGCGAAAACTTTTATCAGATCAGGGGTGATCTTTACCGGTGGTTCAAGTCCTATGTGGAAAATAGATGCCAGATTGTAGTTCCTAATGGATACTGCTCTAAACCTATGAAAGTCCCATCGGGGGTTCCCCAAGGATCCCTATTAGGGCCACTCTTATTTAATATTTTTATCAATGATATCTCTTCTTCTTTCCGGCATTCAAAATTGTTGTTGTATGCAGATGACATGAAGATAATGAGACAAATAAATACCGTTGCAGATGCTCATCTATTGCAGGCAGACCTTTATGATTTTCAAGACTATTGTGTACATAATAAGTTGGATCTGAATGTTTCCAAGTGTTACGTTTGCTCCTTTACACGGAAACCTATCCCGATCGTCCATAACTACATGCTTTTGGATACAGCGCTAAATGTAAAAAAAAAAAAGGGTCAACAGTATCAGGGATCTGGGTGTTACCTTTGACTCTAAGCTCATTTTTGATGCACACATAATCGATATAGTCAAGAAAGCATCTAAAGCTGCAGCAAGCAGGTTTTATTCTCCGGGTATCCTCGGAGTTCAAAAATATAAAGACTATTAAAATATTATACTGTTCCTTTGTCCGCAGTCACTTGGAGTATGCCTCTCAAGTTTGGAACCCCAATTATAATGTTTACATAAATCGTATTGAGAGCATACAGAAAAGGTTTTTAAGGCACATTCAATGTGTAAAACGTTTATAACGAATTATACCCACCGTTGCAAAAAAATTCATATCCTTCCACTTTACGAAAGGCGAAAAATATCGGATCTGGTGTTTCTTTTCAAAATTGCCAATGGAAAAACTGGTGTTAGCGAGTTATTACACAAAATCGGGCTGCGAGTGCCGTCTGCCTTCTTACGTAGACCTCATTTACTACACACCCCAGTGGTAGCCACTACGTATAGACAGAACTCGTGCATGGTGAGAGCGAGTCGCAGTTACAACGCAACCTGCCTGGAAGGTGATATCGACATTTTCAATACTAGTGTTGCTAAATTAAAGAAACTTTTATCTAATAATTTCTTTGAGCGCAGATAGCCATTTATGCTTTGTGTCAGATTATAACTTTATAAAAAACTTGTTATCATCATATTTTCATAAATTATCTGTTTGATATAATTTATAAACTACATGTGGAAACTTGTAATTGGCCATATTTTACATAAACAAATTTAATCACTGTATTGTTAGCTGTAAGTTTTCCTAAAATGAATAAAATAAAATAAATAAATACTACGTGCCGGGGCGCGCACATTAAAAACTCCTTATTCTAAACTCTTACAGTACCTTAAATAGAGCTCATTGTTAGCAAAAACGAAAAAAAATAGTTTCCAAAAAATCTGTTTTATAAGCATTATAATTTTATCCCAACTAGAAAAAAATGTGATAACAAGAAGTCTAATTTTTTAACGCTTATAAGTTACTTATAGCACGCTACAATCCTGGATTTGGGCGCAGTTATAGGAGCATTTTGTTTTTATAACAATCGTATAATCAACTTAAATAATGTTATTAACTCCTATGATGTACTTGTAATAACATTGGAGAAGTACAATTAGTCCTATAATTATAGACACACAACCGATATAAGTATGATAACTTTCATAAAAACCTTATACAAGCGCCTTACCAAACAAATCTTGTTTATAATGTAATATACCTACTTTGATGTTGGTTATAAGTATATTTTCCAAAACTGGTTTGTATAGTTTTTGCTTCGTGATTGTTATAATCACGTAACAGGATTAATTTATCTTAGGGGTTAATTATTAGATACTATTTATGGTAGCGTAGTACCTATGTGAGAGCGTGAATATAGGGTTTGATATAATTGGGAAATAATATTCAATGATGAAATATGCCATGTTTATGTTATTTTTTTAAAGCGCCTCTAAAAATCGAACGTTACACAAGTGTTGTAAAATATTTATAACTAGCGACCCGCCCGCGGTTTCACCCGCGCTGCCCCGTCCCTAAGAGTCGTAGCGTGATGTTAAATAGCTTAAAACCTTCCTCTTGAATCAATCTATCTATTAAAAAAAACCGCATCAAAATCCGTTGCGTAGTTTTAAAGATCTAAGCATACATAGGGACAGACAGCGGGAAGCGACTTTGTTTTATAATATGTAGTGACAATATAGTTAATCAATTTAATTTTCGTCAGATTTAAAAATGATTTTGACTGCGAGCGTTTTAAAACTATTATAAGCATAATAGCGCTAATTCGAAGTAAGAACTATTCGCCTCCATGTTAGGAGGAATCCTAAAATTATAATGATTCAATGAGGAATCATTGAATCATTATAAACCACTATACTAATATTTGAATTATTGTTAAGTGTTCTATTTTCAAGATAGTTGTTTTTCTTGATGTTGACTGTTTTAAGCACACTACACGGCCCAGCATTGTATACATTTTTCTCATTTTAAATTTATTTTCGTAATTACTTTCAATTTCAAAATCACGTTCTACTTCGTAATCTTCAACTTTTTTTGGTATCTATCTTCGCCATAACTGTCAGAAGACAACAAATTATTACATGGTACAGACCCCTCACTTGGTATATCTTTGTTTTTTGTTTATGCTTGATTCAGTGGGTCAACTTCCGAATTCTGGTGTACGTAGCTTTTTTACTTATTCGTGTCTGTTTACTCCCATATCCACTTTTTATATATCTCTTTTTATATAGCTTCCATTGACTTCAATCCATTTAAAAGCAATGTGTATCAGATACTTACCTACATACGGATAACATCGCTAAACATGATCAGTTTATACTCATAGTATGCTTGGTTAACTAGTTTTTAGCTAATTACTCTCATAGCGCTCTAATCTAGTGCTTTGACGTTTATGATAAATCCGATTAAGGCAATATTATTTTTATTTACAATTTATTAGATTATTTACAATCTTATTAAGGTATCCCGTAAGTAAGATACTAAATCTTATACTCTCACTAAATGCTACTACAGGAGCAGAAATTTTACAAAGACTATTAGTCTTACTACGTGCAATGATGCTCTACAATTGTCTTATAACTTAATCTTGTAGCGAACTATAAGCCTTATAGATTAAGATCCCAGAGCTATCTGACATAACTTATTCTCACATAGATGAAACCTTAGGTTCTCAGTAGCGTCTCATGTTCTTTGAATGCCTGCGTGCTTGTAGAGCTCGGCTAGTGACACCTGGGCAGGTAACAGGTAAGAAAGATAACAAAAAATTAGATTTACTTAACTTAAATTTATATGGCTGATTTTTATATATGTTTTGAAGAATATATAAAATAGTATCATAAGTGTCAGACACTTTCCATGGACCAAAACTATTGTCAGACGCTTTAAAGATCCACAAAAAATCATCAAGATAACATATCATCAAGATAACAAAATTTTATCAAGTATAGATGAGAGTTTGTCGTGTCCAGAGCATGAAGAAGCTGACACTAAAATAGTTTTTCATGTTAATGTGTAATATAGATGCTCAAGCAGAGTACTTACCTACTACTTAGACGTAATAATGCTGCTATGGTAGTCTAGTTACTAGTAACTCTAGTTACTAGTAACTAGAGTTATACCATAGCAGCATTATTACCTCCCAACTCACTGAACTGCCGAGATATTGTGGAGTTGTGGTGTGTTGTGGAGTGAATGGTCGAGTTGGGTCGAGTCATTGAATTATGACATCAGGAGGCCGAGTGCCAGTAAAATGGTCACTCGGTCACTCTCGTTTTTCAGGTAAGGCATAAAGCATCCCCACACAATCCACACCAAAAAGTTTAAAAGTATATCTTGGATCTATTAGCCAATTTCAATTTTAAGTTGTTATTTCAGCTCCCAGCTATTTTGCTTTAGAAAAAACGTGTGGTACCTACCTAATTTCAATTCCTCTGGTGACCGTTGCGCGTTGGACGGATTGATGACATAAAAAATCTAAAATGAACAATCTTTTAATTGACGGTTTGAACACTATTTCATGACTAAGTACCATAAATGTGGCGTAGTCACGGAATAGTGTCATGCATGTGGCTACGCGGCTACTGCTTTGTGGGTTCTAGCCCCACACAAATACTTGTATAACCTGCAGGTTAGTAGGAATAGAAATGGTTACAAGTTATAAGAGATGAGTAGAACTTCCCAGTGGAAAGTATTCTTTCTCATCCCGTCTATGAATCTACATAAAATGAGCATTGACTAAACTGCTGGCAGAGTTACCATTTTATGTCGATGTGTGCATAAGTATGTATGACTAGGTACCTCCTTAATAAATTTCGCATGATCCTCCAACTAGGTATAATATCCGTACGTCATTCTAAGCAGATAACCTTATTCTTCAGAATCGATAAATAACTGTAAAATACTTTGTATTGCTTACACATTTCACATCATAAGAACATACAATCATCATTGGTTGTAAAAAGAGGAAAATGTATAAAAGTTATTACGATACAACGGGTGAACTAGGTATCTATGCGTCCTAAGGTAAAAATAATATAGAAAATGTTCTAAAGATCGCTAACATACTTTGTAAAGATGTTGATTGATATCGAGTCTTCGGGTGCGAGGTACGTACTTTTTAATTACCTGTCATGGAATGCCATAGAAGGGGTAAGGGTTAATGGTCTTCAACACTAGCCAACTTTTACCACCTGCGGGTGCAAGCCGCAGTTAGCAGACTTCACACGCGGCCGTCCAGAAAATCTCATCATCATCATTATATCAATGAATGAACAATTATTTTGCTTATTTAGTTTAGTAACCGTGGATCGTGGCCCACGGCGAAGCTAAGTAGAACCCCAGGCAGGGGCTGCTTCTTTGGGCTTGATCCAAAAAGCCCGCATTGGAGCAGCCACCGTAGGTTATGGCGTCGTATGGGAGGCACCGCAACTGAGGCAACCTGTGGTGTTCTATGCGACACAGCGTCTGAAGGTTTACGGAACCTCGGCGGGAGATGAAGGCCGGGGCGGCAGACTCAGGGTCGTCAGTCGCCCATTGCACTTGGCTCTCGTGGAGGGTCCATTATAGGACGTCTGCGATGGGACCGTGGATCATGTGGGAGCGATTCCCGTGATCCCGCCACCATGCGGAAGGTGGTAGCGGTGGTGGTTTTAGCTGGAGTGCTGTCCACCTGGCCAGAGAGCCCGATATAACCCCGAGCGGTTTGCATAATTAAGGCGCGTTGCCTTACCCCAAAAAAGGCTAATTTGGCCCAATGAGACATAGGTGCCTTACCAAATATGTAACATATAAATATACTGTAATATTAGGTACATGGCATGGCAGGTTTTTTCACGAGATATACGTACCTACCTACCTATGTATTAGCATGAATTGCGTGAGGAATACGCGTAACAACTATCAATACATTGTCAGGCTCCACGTTCTACAACATTGTACTTCTCCACGATTTATTGACAACTTCAATGTCAATCCTCCAGTAAATAATCCGAAATGATTACATACATACCATGACGCCTGTATTTCCCGAAGGGTTATGCAGAGGCGTACTAATGTACACCCACAGTTCGTAGGTATGTTTAGGTCCCATGTAATAGGGGGCGAGCCTATTGCCATTTTGATCCCACAGTCAAACTGTTTATACAGTTTTGTGGGACACTGTTTCAGATCATAAGTTTTGACATACTTATACCTTTCATAAATAATTAACCGGGCACAAATTCCTAACTCCGAGCTGCTACTGGGAATTTCATAGAAAAACCCAATAACACTTTGCTCGACCTGGGAATCGAACCCTCTAGCGTAGCAGTCGCGCTCAGGACCACTCGACTAATGAGGCAGTGATGATTACGTTTACTCTTTTTTATTTTAAGAAAAGTGACTAATATCTAGTGTTTATTTTACTAGCTTTTTGGTATGTATTTATTGTTGTCGCAGTGATAAGGTTGAGAATTATTAATTTGTTGCGTAACAATTTGAATGAAATTCGTGCGGTCATTCATAAGGTTTATTGCGAACTAACTCGATGATGGACTCGATGGCGCGAAGATATTATAGTAGATGTAACTACTGTGAACAAATTGTGTAGACAAAGGAAAATATCAGAAAACAGTGAATTTTGATTTTTTGGCATAGGTATTTCCAAGCAATCAATTTTTATTTAAGACCTAGCGCCTTTAAAAATTATAACAGCAAAATCTTTTTCTTTTGCAGAAGAATAGGTTTCATTATGATAGGTTGCTTTTATCGTTTTGTATTCCAGATTATCCCGAGCATCGCTATGCTGTCCGGTCGGTGCTTGTCAAATGTTTTAAACTGACCTACAGCGTAAACGTAGAAAAAATATTAATTTTACAGATCACTTTTTAATATTGGAAAATAATAATTTATTTACCAAAAGTAGGTAGATAATGATATCCCATTAAAAACATATATAATATCTATGTGAAAATGGGAGCCTGTCGACTTCGCTGGCAAAAGAATTGAGATCTGAATGGGTCCCAAATTTTGTACATAACTTGGCTAGTTTTCACATACAAGTTATCTTTTATTTATAAATCAACTCATTTTCATAATGTCATAATGTAACTTAGGAGGTTTTTATATTATACCTACGGTCAATATAAAAACTTTCTAAATATTTTATAACTAGCTTCTGCCCGCGACTTCGTCCGCGTAGCGTGATGATATATTGCCTATAGCCTTCCTCAATAAATGGGAAATCCTCTAACACTGAAAGAATTTTTCAAATCGGACCAGTAGTTTCTGAGATTAGCACGTTCAAGCAAACAAACAAACAAACTCTTCAGCTTTATATATTAAGTATAGATATAGATTAATATAATCTAATAATAATAATAATCTAATATCTTTCTCTTACTAAATATTTACAAAAATTAATGTTAAAAAAAATCTTACTCTCTAAGTTGCAAAGTTGCATGAGTGAAATAAGTTTGAGTACCCGTGTTTTTAACTGCTGTAAAAAGCAGCTGATCATTATTTGCTTATTTATGTTAATTAACCATGTGATAGTGATAGGAATTGAAGATGGTGCATCCGAATCTTGACAATACGCTAGGCTGTCAGTTCACATTATTTTATTTGAATAAAAATGAGAATAAAGCAGTCGCAGCTTCCTTTACAAATCATAATATATTATAATTAATAATTATTGTAATGTTTTCTGCAGGTACTTGATTAAGTTTAAAATTACCTACCTAGGAATACATTGAATAATCACCAATTATAATCAACTAATCTTAGTAAGTAGATATACCCAATTCGTTATATTTGCTGACCTTATCAATAGGCACATTGTTGCTTAGAAAGGCTAAATGAAACAAAAACACAACCTACGTAGGTAGGTATGTTAATGAACATTTCATTCCCATTTATTGCCGGTCCAGTTATTCCAAGGTAGTCTCAAATAATACGGTAAGCTTACACTCAAACTGTGATTACTAGTATGCAAGGTTGCATTGGGTTATTCAGCGCAGTACATTTTCTGTCATCGATTATGAGTAGTCGTGTCTTTTATTTAATTAATCGTAGATTACAAAAGAAATCTGTCATCGAGGACGACTAGAGCTCGATTTTTGATACGTAGATATTTGTATAAAACTGGCGAAGAGGTATCATACCGTTCCATTCGCGTGCGGCAGGTGTGCGTTGCCTAGCTGTCCGTGTCTGTCTTGCCCGTAGTCCATGGCTGCTCTCATAGTGATCAGCTGATCGTTTCGTAAACAAAACAAATCTAGTGATACTGTGAAAATGGTGAGAAGATTTTATTTTTAATTTATTCATTGTTCACATTCATTGTTGGAATTGAGTTCATATCACAAACAGTGAACAGAACCAGGTAGGTATTATAATTATGATTATTTCATGAATTAGGTACTTATCATTTGATTTTTAATTATGGACACTTAAAAGTTCGAAGAATCATAGTGACGTTAATTATTCAACTCATTTAATTTTTTTGGGTAGGTACGTATGTTATCAGTGTTATCGGTGCTATCGAAATATACAATCCAATCTGATATTATGGCGATGCATAAATTACTAACTGTGCCCTGCGATACTTAAATTGTTTTCCCGAATCCTCCAGAGAGCAAACCTAGATCCTATGTACAAAACTTTAAACCTAGACCCAAAAAGACATAACTTCCAAAATTCAAGTTTAGTTTTTTTATAGTTTCGGGATTAGTCAATGAGTGAGTGTGTATTATTTTGCATTTACATACTTATATAAATAAATAATATATCATTTCCTAGTTCAAACCAACGTGATATGAAATAAATTTCCTACTAGATTTTTAAGGTAATACTTTTGCAGACATAAACAAAAAAGTTTTGTTTCCTCAAAAGTTTGGTTAGGTAGGAATTTAACAAGCTACCAACAACTTTATACAAAATATAGCTAGGTAAACAGATTCGCACATTATTCATTTCCTTTCAGGTTGAGGCGTGTGTAGAATTCACGTGATATTTATTATTACGTTAGTCTCCTCGGAGCGAGAAATTCTTGTAGTAACAGACATTTAGCTCATACTGAACGAAAGTGAGTTAAACATAAATCATTCATTATACATGCGCGCAATTCATGAGGGTCGAAACAGCCTTGGTAATGATTTACTTGTCATTATCATGGTCTAACTACTCGGCCATATAGAACTTTAGTACCGGCTATCTGTTGCTAGTATGGAAATCAGTATTCATATTAGGTTGGGTTGAGAAGTGAGATCAACACAACAGTTATTACTAAAGCATCAAGTCATCTCCCATTGAAGGAAGAAAGATAGGTTGGTTATAAGAATTCTAAATCGGAATCAAATCCGTTTCTTGAAGTGTAACTAGGTATATTAACCACCAAAGAACATATTATTATTTCCCCATGTGTATTGCAAACATTGAATATGAGATGCATCAAGGGAAATGAGCACAGGTTGACGGCGTGTCGATATATAGGCAATAAAAACAAAACGCAATCAGCAAAACATCACCAAACATCGTGATTATGTGAACATGCTTTTGTTGTTGTGTTTGATTGCTTCGTCTTTACTTTACAGACAGCAAGAACGCGGAATTCGCGAAATCATATTGTGCGGTTTTACTCGGTGCCTTTGTTTAAAAAAATATTATATAGGTACATTATCGAAAGAAAAATTTAAATTGATTCGAACCATGGAATTAGTTAGTATCTATAAAAATTAACGTACCTATTTCGTTTATTATTATTAGGAGCTAAATATTTCATCACACTGATCGACATAGCAAACACAAACCTCGATAAAGTACTATCTATCTAATCAACAAGTAACAAAAAAATCGCACATACTGTTTTCGTTCGGAATCAGATGTTTACAACATTTACTTTCAAATAACACCAGAGGGTATGAAGGTTCGTATAAAGGACAATCGAGCATTCTATTCGACAAATAGGTGAATAACTTAACATGAAAATTATCTTTATCCTGAGTTCATCACTAACCAGTCGGTGGCCTGTTGGTGGCATGGCATTTCTGTGCCTATTGGCTTACATCTTCCGCAGGTCGTCGCTCCATACCGCTATATTTGCCTATACATACGATTAGGTATACATGGTCTCCAGTGAATACATTACTAGCGTGAATCGATTCTGCGAGTACAGACCAGCCTATTACTTCTTTAATTATCCTGCTTACTTTATGAGATACGTATACCTATGTCCTATTGTGATATCTCCTCAGACTTATCATAAGTCCAATGAGATATGATTTGGACACATCAAAGTAAATGAATGAATAATTAAAATAATATGTTTATTGACGTAACTACTTGCGTGTAAAAAAAATCTAAGCTAAAATACTATGCTCATGATCCTTTACTCAGTCTCAGACCCACAAGATATTAGGTATTATATTACCTAATATGTGAAATGAATTTATATTAGTTAATATAAATTCATTTCACATTCTAAATATTTCATAGGAACGCTCAATATATGAAAAAAAAAACAACATCTTCATTTTTTTCTTTTAATTATGTTAGAACCATTCAAGGTTCTTACAAAATATTTTGACCCTTCGTGAATTTTAACTGTTTATCGTTTCTAAATTAGGAAGATAGATAATAAGACGATAAAATCAATCTTACTTCATCCTGATGATTTTCGTACTAATCTATCTAGATTAGTACTAAAATCATCAGGATTAAGTAAGATTGATTTTATCGTCTTAAGATATCAGGCAGGTATCTACCTGCCTGATATCTACTATTTACTAGGTACAAATACCAATTTCCTGATATGAATATAGGTACTGTTTTATTTAAAATACTGATCGCAATCGAGGCAGTTTGTATACTTAGGGCCACTTTCACAAACTTTTGAAATACGTTTAAATTGAATTTCAACACAAAATTACAGTAGAAAATTGTGTTTAAATACAATTTAAACACATTTAAGAAGTTGGTTCAAGTGGCCCTTAATACCGTAATTATTATGGCTATGATTCTGTTTTTTTTATAGACTTACAAATTGCAAAAACCCACTTGAAATTAGAATTTAGCGGGATCAGGTGAACGACCAGCCTAGTAATTATGGACTTTTCCATCAGCGAATTTTTTTATATAAAAAATATTAGTATTAACTTAATTCAAATTATCTTAATCTTATAAATACTGAAAAGGATTAGATTATACTTTATCGTTATCAAATATTATTATTTCCTATAAAGAATCATCGGCAATACTTTGAATACTCAGATAAGGGTTTACGGCCCCTGTTAAAAGTGGTCGTAATTGACAAAAAATTAAGCTAACTTCATGCTACCTAAGATTAGTAAAAAGAGTTTTGCAAAAGTATGATCAAAATGAAGATTTATACTGGCGGAATGTGTTTTTCTGGTAATAATTAATAACATCTAGTAAGCAAATAAAGTTGATTTAATTTCAATTGTGATATATAGGCAAGTAGGTACATAGGTATAAACCTACTTGTTAAAATTAATAAAATATAGATACATATTTTAGATCTAACTTAGAAAGACATAAAAATTGAGGAGTTCCTGCCTATGTACCTATGGACTTATACATTTTGTGTTTAGGTAATATTTAATTTATTTAATACTTTATGCACATTCTACAAAGGCGGACTTAATGCTATAAGCATTCTCTACCAGTTGAACAGAGGGTGATACAGAGACAGATTGTGGCAGATGCATTAGTTAACCGGGTGTGGTGATAGATTTAACTGCCTCATTAGTCTAGCTAGTGGTTGTAAATGGTACTGCTACGCTAGAAGTTCTGGATTCTGGATTTTTCTATGAAATTCTCAGTTACAGCTTTACGTTTGCATTCATACCCAGTTAATTGTAGCCTCAACCCCTACCTATTTTGTGGGACCTAAATATATGATGTTATCACAAATTACCTTTCATATTACGTAATCTGAAGGCCAATTCTGAAAATGTAATAATGTTCAAAATGTAATTCCGATCTTGTTTCAGTTTCGTAAATCGTACCAATAAAGTAACTTATTTAATACCTATGCATGTTAAACAGTTACTTTTCTTATTACCAGATTTTTCCTTCTGGATCTCTTTCTCTCAAAATCAAATTCTGTATCTATTAGCACAGATAATAGAATTGTAACCTGCTGTTATAAATATGAAGAATACAGAGTGACCACTACTAACAGTTAAAAAACGAGGTCATCGTTATCTGACTTAATAAGTAGATATGAAAACATGAAAATTATTCATGTTATTATAAGTTGTACTTGAAATGCTGCATTGAATTCAAATCAATAAGGTCGCGTTAATTACGCGTCTACCTGGTAGGTATTTATAAGGTAGATATCGGCTAAAAATGCCTTAGACTTTTAGAGCAACAGAATGAAATCAATATAACATCGTTCAAAATGTTATCGAGCTAGGTAACACCAGAATCCTGCTCTACAATATCGTCCAAAATACTTCACTGGAAATATATGTAACCGAATGCAATTCTTGATAACTTTGCTAAGTTTGGACAGATTTTCCGGTCGTTTATTTCAATATAAGTAGTAGTAGACGAAATAGTCCAGTAGGACGGTATTTCAATCCGAATAATAACACAATTTGATAAAATATTGTTCGGATTACGATTTATTTTGGTATTACGTTTGTGTGGGCAATTCAAACGTAATAATATCGATCGGCGGGCCCATAATAATAGGTTGTACCTACCTCTTGAGAATATTTATGTGTATGTATATTATGCGATTTAAAAAAAGACTTCAAAGTAGAATATCTTGGCAACGGTTAAGTTTGGGGTACAGTGTTTCATAAACAAATCAATGATGAAGAAATGAGGGAAACTACAACCTCTTTAAAGGATCTAAGTCGACTTAACCTTTAGCCCTGTATGGTTCACTTGTTACTAATGCGAATAAATTAATATCGAAGAATAGATAACCAAGTACACACGTGTGGAAACAAAAAACGTGAATGATAGTGTTTTTTTTATAAGTACTTCGAATGGTTATCAAGTGAAATTAATGTACGTACAAAACACCTGCGTCATTATCAAGATAACATTATCATCACGACTGTGTTGTATCCCCGAATTGTTAGGCAGAGTTTTACTGATGCACTTCCACATTTTGACGTTAGGTATGTTTTAGGTCCCATGTAATAAGGTACGATCCGAGTTCCTACTGAGTATTCCATTAGAATCTAAAAATACAGAGTTGCAGTTACAGAGCGCAAATGCTGACAGACAGGACTTGTGATCGTCCTGTCTGTCAGCATTTGCGCTTAAGGCCACAACACCAATGAGGCACAATATAATTAATGACCCCTCAAGAGAGGATTTCATGTGATCAAATAAAAGCAAAATTGATATAAGTCTCATGGCCTCACGTTCAATGATGCAACAAGCCGAGGACAGGGGGGAATGACACACAATGAAGGAGGCCTACGTCCAGCAGTGGAATAATAAACACTAATACAAACATTTACGACCCCCATTGCCTTTAGATCGAGTTTTATATCTATTAAAATTTATCACTACAAAATCAATTGCGGATAACTTAAGACACGCACTGTTATTTCGGACATACGTACCGTAAGAACATGAACCATTTGGTTGATTGACTATAACCCTAAAGTGGAGCCGCTGATCAATTTATATCGTCGCGACGATTAAATCTCCACTAGTCCTTTTGCGTCCAGTTGGCCAGTACCATGGACACGAAATTCTTGGTCGGTTAGGTTCCCCTTATCTTTAAACCTCTGACCTGGAAACTTTGAATCGCCATAAATTTTTTGAATCACGAATTCACGGAAATCAACCACCATACAGAATATTGTAGTATTACATTGAAATAGCTTTCTAATCATAATGTTATGAGACCAGGGGCCCAAGTCTGCTATTTCAGTTTTATCAAAATGGTCGTTCAATGGCACTAAATGACATAAGAACTGACAGATTTCTTAGACAAAACTGTCAAAAATCATCAATTCTGAAGCCATTGAGTGACGATTTTGACACGACAAAATAGCAGACTAAGGGCCCTGATTATTGCCGAATGTTCTTTTTCAACTAGATATCGCATTTATTTGTGTCACATCTCTCTTTTGTCGTATGGCTACTTTGACTAATAGTCAAAGTATGGCTACGATGAAACAAAAGAAACATGATCTGAAGGCTATTTACAAGGAAGTATTTTAAAACTGTTGATTTACATAAATTTATATTACAATAATTACCGAAACTCACTAATAATTTCTATATAAACTAAGTAAATACTTACACTGTGCTCATATCGCTCTTTTCCCGGTGCTATGTCGGAAGTCTACAAATTACACCTGATGCCGCAAGCTGGCTAAAAAATTTGGATGTGGGGATTTGATCCACGTAGGACAGTACTTTAGACCTACAAAACAATCCGGATATTTATCTCGCATATGCAGAGAAAAGTAACAAAACATCAAAAATTAACAGCCTTTTTGGGGTTTTTAGTCACTCGATAAAATAGCGACAATAATAATAAATAAAGCACCTTAGCAATAAATAAATATCTCCTACTACAAGTACCACTCGTCCTAACAGTTTTATTTTTTAATAGATATTATTATATATCTTTTCAGAGTGGCGAAGACAATAATGCCTTCGACCAATCGTCGGAGAATCAGCCCCAGTCACTCTCCGAGAAAGTCCCCTATGATGGTGCTAACGGATCCAGTGAGAAGAAAGTGAGATTTTAGATTTTTTATTTGCACGTGGATTCTCCACAGTCATTCTGCATACGATGATAAATACTGCTGTTACCGGCTCGGCGCACTGGCGGTTTTGATAAACGATAGGCTTTGTAATGGACGTTACAATTACTTTCATATCTGTAATAATGATATGCATGTATTTAATTGATTAGTTAACCTTTGTTATAGGTATTATACACATAGTTTTATGTAGGAAACAATTTGTTGACCCGCTACAAAACGAATTCATGTTGCCAACCTACAAATTAATAATTATTTAGGTATGTACTACTTACTAAATTCCTATGATATACTAATTAAGAAGTTATCATGAGTGGGTACTATGATAATCCTTAATATCAAATAGATGAGTTAGATTGGGTAATTCCTTCATTTTGTTTACTTTGAGCGATAAGATAGTATGTAAGTATAATCTTTTACATTCTTTGTGATGAGCAATGGGTGAATTACCTTGACTTTGTACTTTATGCAAATGTACAAACATAAACATGTCCTGTCAGGGCAAACATGATTACTTACGCTGAATCTATTAAAAATAGCTCAGTGGAAACTAAAGAGAAGATAGTATAAAATGTAAAATAAGGCTAGAAACTTGTTCTGTCCAAATTGGAAGCAGTGACCTTATCAGGAGAGTGAGGGCTTTAGCCGCTAGCGTCTCAGGATTTTTTAAGTATGGAACGCCAAATTAATACTAAAATTTTCCAGAATTACTCCTGAGTCCGTACCACGTGCAAATGCGATCAGCGTCAGCCCTTTCTCTCGTAAAATGATCACAATAACACGTTGTGGTACGGCCTTGGGTAACGCTACAGGAGTGTCGTAATTAAAGTATACTTAACTACAGCATAATATAGAAATATAAATATTTTCAGACAGATCCAGAAAAAAATGAGCCGCAACGTGCTGTATGGGGCAACCAGATTGAGTTCCTTATGTCATGTATCGCCACATCAGTCGGATTGGGCAACGTGTGGCGATTCCCCTTCATCGCCTACCAGAACGGAGGCGGCGCTTTCCTCATCCCTTACATTATTGTCCTGTTTCTTGTGGGAAAACCTATGTACTACCTCGAGTGTGTCTTGGGACAATTCAGTTCCAGAAATTCGGTTAAAGTGTGGTCGTTATCACCCGCTATGAAAGGTAGGATTTTTTTTAAATACCTATGTCCTATATAATATAGAACTTGTTTACGTACATGAATACATACCATATTATATACTGTATTTGACGAAGGGTTAGGCAGAGGCGTACTATTCACCCACGGTTTGCTCTAAAAACAACACTAACACCAAAACCCAATAACACTTTTTAGACGGGAATCAAATCTAAGACCTCTAACGTAGCAGTCCCGCTCAGGACCACTAGGCACAGTTTAGCAAGAACTTGTGTAGTCCTACAATAAAGATGAACAAGCAAACGCAAGCGCGGCTGTTGAGTGGACGTCCTGTGCTCGATTCTCAGGTCAATCGTGTAAAAGTGTTATACAGATTTTCTAGGATATTTTTAGCAATAGCCTGGATTTGTGCCTTATGGCAATGGGCTCATCCCAGACTTTAATTACAAGGATCTTAGTATCTCGAAAAATAAGTCATTTATAAATCAAGTGTAATGCGTTAAAGTGTTAAAGGATAGCATGCTTACACTTCTGCGATCGATTGTTTTCAAGATATTTTAAAATTCATGATCGATTTTTCATTGAGTTAATTAGTTTTTCTATTAAGTATTTAATCTGTGGATTTAAGTAGTATCGATTCCAATATCTGATAAAGCAAAAATGTAACAGGAATTCTTGTTTATAATTATTTCTCGAAGTCGATGCAAAATATCTGACCCGTTTTACTCTACTTAATATACTTCTTATTCCAGGTACCGGATATGCCACAGCTCTGGGTTGTGGGTACATTCTTTCGTACTACGTGTCGATCGTCGGTCTGTGTTTGTACTACCTGGCCATGAGCTTCCAGTCCACGCTGCCGTGGGGGGTGTGCCAGCCGGAGTGGACTGACTGCGTCCCTTCGGACCCTAACCAAGAAGTCACCAGCGTGTCACCAAACGCCAGCAGCAGCGCTGAGCTATATTTCATGTAATTTTTCTTCACTAATTAATGTACAGTCGCCAGAACATGAGGTTAACACATACTATCAAATTTCCCCAATGAATAATCAACTCTATTGTTTGGAGATTAAATTGAAAATCGATTCAAGAAATTTGACAGTACCTATTGGATTCTATAATGTGTTAGCGATTGTACAAAGTATGGGTGGATTGCAGCAAAATTGAAAATATTGCCGGAATAATTTATGAATTTAAGTAATGTATGACGGAATAGTCAACTTCTATATTCTTGCATTTTTTTATGATAAAGCATCATTAGCAAGTTTTTTAACACAATAATAAGGCGAAGTTCTTTTTGTTATTAGAACGAAAGTAAATAGGATTTCATTCATATTTCCAGGATAAAGTAAAATCTTAAATACATATTTTTTCACAACTCGCTGCAATATTAAATTACTCATAAATTTAAATTATTTCTAATTTCCAGCAAAACTGTACTCCAACAGAAAGATGGTCTTGAAGGTGGCCTTGGTAAGTGTTAATCTTTTTCATTGCTAATCTTATTTTGAAGTATCCCTGATTCCAAATACGAATCTATTCTCAAATGAGTTCTTATCTTTGGAGTCTTCAACATTTTAAAAGGATTTTTATGTATTTGTCAAGCTTTACCGGTCTATACAGAATTACAGCCCAATGGATGCTGCCATAATTACCTACATAATTGGCTTTGTTCCACAGGTCTTCCTATCTGGAGCTTGACATTGTGTCTCTTCGTCTCATGGCTTATAATTTTCATCATTGTGGCACAGGGTGTCAAGAGTTCCGGCAAAGCTGCCTACTTCTTGGCTCTTTTCCCCTACGTTGTGATGATTATCTTGCTTATTACGTAAGTCATTAATTACTTTATATCAACAGAAAGCAAACTTGAAATATTTTTAAACAATCAAATTAAAGAAGAATCAGAAAAATATTTAATGTTTTCTAACAGTTGCGAGAGTATAAGACATTGAAATAGTCACACCATAAAACGATGGAAATTAAATCGTTAGAAACCGTCAAAAGTAGTTGGATTTAAATGATGAGAAAAATATAATTTGATTTGCAGGTACCAAAATACGTGCGTACTTTTTCTGTAAGAAAAAAATACTTACACAATTATTGTGCTAATACTTTCAGTACCGTGATCCTACCCGGAGCTGGCGACGGAATCCTATTCTTTTTGACTCCACAGTGGGACAAACTTCTAGAACTTGATGTAAGTATGTTTGAAAAGTCAATGCGTTAACAAAATCAAATACGAAGGTCACATAACATTATGCTGACGGCTGTTTTCCCCGAAGGGTTAAGCAGAGGTTTTCGCTGGTATTTTAGGTCACATGGCTATTGTCATTAACATTAACTAACTGGGCATTAAGGTATGTAGTTGACCTAAATAACCTCCAAAATGCGCGAAAATCGCAATAACACTTTATAAACACACGTAGGAATCGAACTCATGGCCACTAGACTTACGACGACTACACTAATGAAGAAAGTACTTTCTTTCTTATTTTCTAAATATCACATTATGCCATGATTATCATGGCATAATGACGGATTCATGATGTTTATGATGATAGTAATAGGCATTTTCGTTTCTGATACTAAAATCAATCGGTACAAATTTGTTTATTTTCAGGTGTGGTACGCTGCTGTTACCCAAGTGTTCTTCTCGTTGTCCGTATGCACTGGTGCTATTATTATGTTCTCTTCATACAACGGCTTCAGACAAAATGTATACAGGTAGTTATGCTATACCTTATATTAATAGACACAAAATATAACCTATGTAAATATGACACAACTTAAAAACTCAAGAAATCTACACCTAAATAAGGCACCGCGACAGGCCACAGTCAGACTGTTTCGACTCTAACTCAGGTTCCGATCTATCAATCAATTAACATCGGATTGCAGTCGGGTATTTTTTACGGTAAAGGCTATTATAAAAGTCAAGTCTCTGCTTTCCGCTTATCACGTTTTCATCTCCAATTTATTTATGCATGAATCTAACATTCTTTGTACTAAGGTTAACCAGCGGTAATTTTATTATAGGGATGCCATGATTGTGACGACACTGGACACCTTCACCAGTTTGCTGTCGGGTATCACAATATTCGGAATTCTGGGTAACTTGGCGTATGAACTGCAGCAGGATGTCGAAGACGTCGTTGGTTCTGGTGGAACCGGACTCGCCTTCATTTCTTACCCTGATGCCATTTCCAAAACATTTTTGCCCCAGGTGAGTCTCAAAAATCTTCCACCTGCTAAAAAGTTTTTTATGAAAGAAGGATATCTCAATGTGGAGAGTATCGGCTAGGTAAAATTGCTAATCAATGACAAACGTTTACAGTTGTTTTCAGTTCTATTCTTCTTGATGATGTCCGTTCTTGGCATCGGTTCTTCGGTTGCGCTGCTGTCGACTATCAACACTGTCATGATGGATGCCTTCCCGCGCGTACGCACCGTCTTCATGTCTGCTTTCTGTTGCATTGTTGGATTCGCTGTTGGACTTGTTTACGTAACACCTGTAAGTAGACCATTTACTGCCACTAGTTTGTTAAACTTAGAATCTTATAAGCGTAATGGTAGCTCAGTAGTATCGGTCTACGAGTTGTTAGTCCTCCTATATGAGTTGCGTTCAATAGTATCACGAGTCCCAGAACCTCGACTGTAGGGCAAGGGAAGGCAAGTGTGATTTTTAGTCGGTATGAGTTCGGTATAATTCGTTGCCTCTCCTAGCGGCGAACGATCCACAACACGTAAATAACCGTAGAACCTTAAAAAAAATGAATAGAAGTATCAAGTACAGAAGCCATAACATAAAATATTTACTTCAATTGGCTATGTTTTGAGACCTACTTCTAATTCAACTGCTACACTTCAGTGTCCGACTTGCTTGGTAGTGTAATAAAGTACGGTAATACTGGTATATAAGTGGTAGGTTTTTAAATAGTATTAGTTTTAGTAGTAGTATTTTAGTAGTAGTAGTATTTTAAATGTTGATGTCTTGTTACCTTTGACTATCTATCTATAATCCTTGTTACATGCCAGCATATTTATATTACCAATATTTATTTATTATTTTATTTACAGGGTGGTCAATATGTCCTGGAACTGGTTGATTACTATGGTGGAACGTTCCTCATTCTTTTCTGTGCTATTGCTGAAATTATCGGTGTCTTCTGGATATACGGTAAGTTCAACATTCATAATAATTATCCCACTACTCACTAACGCTTTGATTTATTAATAGTCCTTTTGCTTTGTCTGTGCCGGTACTACACACCTTTTAAAGGACCTCACTAACCTAATTATCCAGTATCCTATATAATATGGAAATGTGGAATACGCTTCCCGAGTGGGTCTTCCCCGATTCAATTCAATATATTCAATTCAAAATAATCTGTATGTCTTTAAATCACGAGTGAATCGGTTTCTGCTAGACAAGTGCGCTCCATCATAGGTCGCAGAGGGGAACTATCATGCGTATCTAAGCCTTAGATCGAGAATAAAAAAATATTAAAAAAGGATTCAAGATCTGGATAATAAATACTTTCATTTTCGTATCTTCCAATTAATGATATTATTATGTAGATAATATTTTTGCATTCTCCTTCGACTGGTTAATAAACTTACATTCTTACCTACTGTTCTATTACTTCACAGGATTAGAGAACTTGTGTATTGATATTGAATACATGTTGGGCATCAAGACTGGCTTCTACTGGAGATTCTGTTGGGGCATTATTATGCCTGCTATGATGATCATCGTGTTTGTCTATGCTCTGGTGTCTTACGAAGCTCTGCTGTTTGGCGGCTATTATTACTACCCAACCGCTGGTTATGGTAAGAACATATTACATGTTATTTATTTAAACATCATGTTTCTAAGATTGCTATTATATACAATATTTATAATACACTATAATTCCTACATAACCGTAAGACATACATCTTAAGACTTACATAATCATGAAGTCATAGCCTTGTATTTTTTTTGTTTCTGTATGCAATAAAATAACCTTTATTGTTTTCAGTTTCGGGATACATGATGCTCGTCCTTGGTATTATTTTCGTACCAATTTCCATCTCGTTAACAATGTACAAAAACAAAACCGGTAACTTCATTGAGGTAAGAATTTAAATAAAATGTAATTTAGTTACAAGTGTTTTCAGAAAATATACAGTGATCAAAACATGATGCACTGATATTCAAATTAATGTTCAAAATATTTTTCGCAGACTGTAAAGGCATCGTTCCGTCCGAAATCGTCATGGGGACCCAATGACGCTAACGAGAGGGAGGGGTGGGAACAGTTCAAGGCAGAAGCTAAGGAACAGCGAGCGATACTTAAGACATCCCGGCCGAGGCACATTTGGAACTGCCTCACGGGCGGCTACAGAAGGGGACTATAAACTATCAGCTTTAAATTTAGAATTAATTGTAGATATAGATTAGGGCTAATAAATATTAAGTACCTATTTATAGAGAAACCGCTGGATATACTTATACTTAAAACTAAGTACCTAAATGAGACTTGACGAATTTTGCAGGTCGTACATTTATTGTGAGATGAATAGGCATGATGACGGTTAGCAAGAATTACTAAAATAATATGTTCATATACTGAAATATAATTAATATGTTTAGAAAAAAATATTTATTTTTATTTATAAGACAGGATTATTAATTTATTTGATAAAATAAAAGTCCAAAATACACAAGTCCGCCATGTTCAGTTGAACACCAATCAGATTCAATTACGTCACATCTTTGTTGAACTGTCACCGTCACGTAAATTTCGTACGAATTTCGACGATCTCCGCGCTTAAAAATTGTTTATTATGTATTTCCTAATTGTATATTACTTAGTTTTTTGTTCTACGACTTGTTAAGAACTTATTAAGTAATGGAACAAGGGTATACCAAGGATTTGTTAATGCATGCTGGGGCAGTTCCTGGCATCAAACAAAGACTTCTGTTCAGCAGAATTTAGAAATGCTGAAACTACAATGTAAGTATTATTTATTATTAAATAAAAACATTATTAAAATTACTGTAACTATACGTTACAATAGTTAAAAAAATAAAATCACTTACACACACCATCGCAGGAGTGAAGAACCGTCCGATACATCCATTAAATGCTACTGGATGAAATCAAAGCTATCTCGGGTTTGGACTACATTGAAATATATTACAACAAAATATTTATCCAATAGTAAACCTAGTTTGCAATTAAATACTGGAGTAGGTATTTGAAAAGTTAATTAAGGAAGGAAAGAAAAGTAAGCTGCAAAACTGTGTGGCTTAATCACGCCGTGCAAGACTAAACCACTAATATCTTATTGTTTTGTTGTGTGGCACATAAACAAATAATAATGTATCAGGGTATTTTTTTGACACTGGGGAACAGCACACCACTTATACACTTGCGAAGTCATGTCTAAATAAAAATTAACAAAAATATCATCTGATAAGTTGTTTAATCTCCTATTGTGTACGATGCCAAAACATTGAAGTGACGTCATAAGCAGACGCCATGACACCAGCGACCGTCTTCGCGCTAATTGAAAAACATTGAATTAAAATCGCATTTTTGTATCAAAAACCATGTTTTATTGCAGAAATAATTTATTTTTCGGAAATAGTATATACATAAGAATATTTTAGAACAGTTTTTGAAAATCAGTCATCATGCCTATTGCCAATGAAAAGTTATTTATTGTATGTAAGTACTTATATGTTGATGAGGTAGTATATCATAGTCCTTAAATTTAAGAGGAATTTTGTAAATGATGAATCAGTTTTATATTACCTAGTTACTATAAAATAATAAATAAAATCATTAATATAAAGGGAAATATTATGTCGTTTTATTATATTACCCAGTTTGTCAATTTGGTGAATCACAATAATTTCATGGACATACGGCTACACAGTGTACTATAAGCTTACCACATCGCATTACTTGTAAGTAATTATAAATAATTCGTACTGAACAGGTCTGCTAGACTGAATATACACTCAATCAATTAGATTATCAAGTCATAAATTATTATATTAACGAAACCCTAAAGTTTTTTTGAGACACATACTTAGCATATTTTTTTCAAGAAATTAGTTATACCAGCTAAATACAAAACTCGTGACTGTACTACAGACGTACCCACAATGACTACGATATTAGCGCGCACACGCACACAATTTGTACAAATAGGTTACGATTTTCCATAACTCGAGCCACTGATGGATTTCAGGTATTGTAATTATCTTTTCGGGAAAAATTAACATATATTAAAAACTACTGTTATCGATTCAGTAGGCGATTCTGAACAAAGTATGTACTTTCAGGTCTTGGGCTTATTCTGTTACAGGTTGTATAGCATGATTTGGCTGAGTATACCTACGTGAATCATATTGTGATTCGTTGCCATTTTTGCAATCCCAGATTTCCTTATACTATCAGCGGCTTTTCCTATAAAATGAGTCAAGAGTTATATCTGTAATTTGTAATGCTAAAAAAATCAAATTCTAACGAATATAACAAATTAAATTAAAAAATTAAAAAAACCCCCGACACAAAAATAAACCTGGGACCGCTCTCTAATTATGTGAATCCTTTCCTTTCCTTTTGCTTCCCGAACGTGAATCGTGCGAATTCAGAATTGATGTGGATGGCGCGTACATCGCCGCGACGCGCGGGAGGGCGTAAAATGGGCGGAGCGTAACATATTCAAGTTTGGCGACCAGAGCGGGCAGACACGCGAGAGCTAGAGAGCGGTCCCCCGACGCGACAAAATTTAATCAAAAAACTTCATACGTACTTACGAAGGGTTATAATTTCATGATTATTTTTTTCTTTTTATAGGGATTCAGGTTTATTTTTGTGTCGGGGGTTTTTTTAAATTTTTAATTTAATTTGTTATTTCACACTTTTTGTAGGGACTCCTTAGTTATTTCTTTTATTTTCTTGCGTTTTAATTAGGTATTTTCTTCGTTTAGTTATTCAACTTTTGTACAATTATTTCATAGCTATTAGATATCTTATATCATAGTGTATAGTATTCTACTAGTCAAGCCCTTTCATTTGATACCTTTGTTGAGGGAGTAGTGAAAGAAATTAATAAATTCACCATTTCGTGGAGGCCGCCATGTTGGATTTGAAATTTTTCATAGTGTATAGTATTCTACTAGTCAGGCCCTTTCATTTGATACCAATATTGCGGGAGTTGTGAAAAAATATGTAAACCGCCATCTTGTGGCGGCGGCCATCTTGGGCCGATTTTCATTAAACATAGCTAAGAACACTCCCCACTTATTCACCTTTCAAACAAAAAAAACAAAATCAAAATCGGTTCATCCATTCGGGAGCTACGATGCCACAGACAGACACACACACACACACACACACACACACAGACACGTCAAACTTATAACACCCCGTCGTTTTTGCGTCGGGGGTTAATAAACCAATTCTACAGTACCTAAGCGCAAACTAACTTGGCAGGGTTGAACTTCGTGCAGGTGTGCCGATTACTTTTCTGTCAACTAAACGGTGGTACAATATATTAGAGATATTGATTTCTAAGTGGGTACCATCATCTTATCTTATCTTACATATAATAAGAATGTAAGTGAGCCGTGTCTGTACATTGCTTATATTTACAAAAAAACTAATTTGGGGGACTCAGAATCGGTAACATAATCCATTTCTATTATTTTTGGAACTTTTGTCTGTCTGTTTGTCGGTCGGTTTGTCTGTCGGTTTGTCTGTATGTTTGACCGCGCATCAAATGATAACTACTGAAGAGATTTGGAGGAAGTGGGCAGGAATTCATAGCCTGTTTCTTGGATTAACATTTAGGCTATTTTAAATTCAAATCGGTTCTCTCTATCAAAAGTTATTAACATTATATAATTATTGAAAAAGTTGACTTTTAAAAATAACCATTGAAGTCAATTTCTTTTTCAAGTATTTCTGTACTAGACTAGCACGGATCAAAAATTATAACAGAATCAAGTAATAAAATTTAAAAAATACATTTACTGGGACTAAATAACATAAAACAAGAAAATAAAGCAGATCAATCAGAAACCATTATTGTGACCAAGAATTGATCATTAGTACAGTAATTCTAACTCTACTTATACAGGGAATCACGGACACATACATAGGATTTATCCAGCGAGCACAAGCCGGTGTAAAAACTAAATATTTGAGTAGGTTAAAGAAGTAAACAAAAAATTACAACTTATTTTCTAGCGGACTAACACGACATCGTTATTACCTCAATGAAATTTGATTCGATAACAGGTGTCATTTTGAGTTGACAATTTTGACAATATTATTGTTTTCTTCTTTAAAGCATCCAGCCATATAGTAACTCATTTTATAATGTGAAACCTCCATAGTGTAGATACAGTGAGCACACTTTATTTGAGAAACTAAAGAGTTTCCATCTAATCGATAATTAAATACATAAATAAATATAATAATAAAAAAATGCAACGTGCGTTAATCTTTACTGATGCCGAAACAGATATTTGAGATTTTAATCTATGTAGGTATGTCTGTTTATATTTCCGTGCTTCACGTCAATACAATGTGAACAAATTTTTGAAATTAAGTAATTTATAGATCAGAAATAAGGTATTCAGAAATCAATGGCGCTAAGTGTATTACAAATATGGAAAACCAAATTTTTCGAGGTGGTTAGTGGAAACTTGGACAGGACATCGTCTGTCAGGTCAGCTAGTTGTAAATATAATCAGATATAAAAATAATCTAATAACTGTAAATAACAAGTTCGGAGTGCCTGTATTCTGTTCAGTCAAGTTAGGCCGCCGTACTGAGGCAATTCAGAAATTAATTATCCATAAGATTATAATAGTTAGGTATGGTGTATAATAACTACTGATGATCGAGAGCAAACGACTTTGTTTCCACTATTATTGCCATAAAAGATGGAACTACTGTAATTTATTTAAGAAACTATTAGGTACATATTGTTATTCAATGGGACCTACATTGAATTGATAATAAAGAAATTACTGCTAACGTGTTTTAATTTCAATTAGTCCACTTCATTATAATCGATGTAGTTCGGTAAGTATAAGATTACGTAGTATGAATGTTCGTTGGGAATATAATTTGAACATTCTTTATACGTTAGTGGGTACAAGTCAACGGCCAAGTCACACAACATTTAACTATAAATAATAAAGAAATCGCAGTAAGGAACCTTAGACTTGGCACGACTTTGTTTAGATTTCATTACTTTTTAGAGATAAACAAGCAGCTCTATCGAGACTTGGCTAGTTTTTTACAGAATGTTTTTGATGGGATTTCACTTCTTTTTGTAGAAACGTGGGCTTATTGATTTATTTTATTAGATTTTCTTATTTGACACAGTTTTTGTAAAGGCGGTATATGTCGATATCTCTAATAGTTTGGTTGGGCTCTTGTGTTTTCTAATCAGGGTCACCAGGTACTCCAGATCTTCGATTATCCTAGTTTTTATAGTTTTCCCTTTATGTGGCCATTATACCGTAACTCTGTACCAAATTTCAGCTCTCTGAGTTTATGGGAAGTAAGTACTAGTTCTATTTTTATGATCCTGAGTGAGTGTCATAAATGCGAAACTTTGCTTTCGCTTAACTTCGGAACTAAATGACCCACAGACTTCAAATTTTGGATTTTAAGTATGTGATTATAGCTTACTGGATGACGAAAATTTCTGCGTTCTGGTATTATCCAGAAGTTCTCAAATAGGGGCCTAAAAATGCTGCGAAATGGTTCCAGTAAAGGATGGTACGGCACACAAATCGGCTTTCATAGACTTAGGGTTTTTTGCCGGATATCGCTTCTATTAGTTATTACTATATTCAAAAATGACACCCGAGTTAATTCTGCATAAAAACGAAGGAATTATAATTAAAAAAAATGAAACTGGTAATAAAAAGTTAATTATCTCGGAAACCGCAAGGAAAACCGTAATATCCTTACAGGTGGTTATAGTACTAATTATTTATGATTTTTTGACATATTATGTCATTTAAACGGTTATCGCTGCTAATTATTTTTAAAAATCGTCAAAATATTTTTATTTATTTTTACATAAGAAACGGTTCCATTTAGTGTTAGGAACACAGACTTTTAACAACACGTAACATAAAATAGCATCACCCTTATATTCCCGAAGGAGTAGACAGAGGTTTATAGTACATCCACACTTAGACAACTAGGTATGTTTGTTTGAGCGAGATACCTATTTATCAATACAAAATGAGTTTTAAAACTTTACATACAACCAAAATACCAAATAACAAATTGTTTAGTCTTCTCAGTCAGTCTGAAAATAAGTGATTAAGTAAGTAATTACAATGATTTAGTCTTCTAATAAGTCTGAATAGGTGATTAAATGATTGTTAATGAGTTCTGATAAGTAAGCTTATTTGTTGATTAGTTGTGTTAAAGAGTACTAAGATATTTTTTGACGATTATAAATTTTCATTAGCATAACATAACGTAACATACCATACCATCACGCCTGTATTCCCCGAAGGGTTAGGCAGAGGCGTACTAATGTACACCCACAGTTCGCCGGTATGTTTAGGTTCCATGTAATAGGGGGCGAGCCTATTGCCATTAACCGGGCACAGATTCCTAACTCCGAGCTGCTACTGGGAATTAAAAAAAAAAACCCCAATAACACTGCTTGACCTGGGAATCGAACCCAGGACCTCTAGCGTAGCAGTCGCGCTCAGGACCATTTGGCTAATGAGGCATTTTTATTAGCACATCTTTTAAAACTCTAAAGAGGGTAGTTAACTAATAATCGACGTTTTGCAATAAAAGGGATTTTGCTTTATAATTTAGATTGTTCACAACTGTGTAACACAATTTTTTTGCTCTGCGACTATAAGTTTAATCACCAATTTAGACTTGTTTGTTCTTCTAAAAAGTGAGAGTACCTACTTCATTTAATCATGAAGTATTGTTTGGTGCAGTTGTATCCGCATTCATAGGCGATTGCCTTTCTGCCGAAGATCGAATAACTCTCAAAGAATTTTGTCGGAAATCCAACCGATTCCTTGATAACTTCAGAAGACTGTACGAAATTGGCTGCAAGCAAATATTGATTGGCCAAGTTGTGTGCAAACTTTAGTTAATCAAGAACCAACTGTTGATGAGATACCAACAGCACAATCAGACTTTCAATCAAAGCCATCATCATCCGTTGGAACAATGACAGAAAGGTCCCGAAAACCATTCGAAGATTTGGGAACTAAATAGAAAAAGAGTATATCTGATGATCATACAGGCGAAATCTCCAGTGAATTGGCATTATGTAGTTGCAAAGCGTTTAAAAGAAGAAGGGCATGAGGATATCGCATCTGTGATCAAATACATGTTGAAAAATTCGGAAGCAGCTGTTCAAATTAAAGAAGCTCGTAAGACATCAGTAAAACAGTCATATTTACACCAGAGAAAGCGCTTGTATTTTTTTTATTGGCGAGTTTGCCTATGACGACAATTCAGCCACATACGAAGTGAGATGGAAAAACGTGTGTGTGTCTAAACATCAATTGAAAAAAGAACTATAGTAAGAATAATTAACAGTGAACATTAAATCATAATAGAATGATGTTCCTTTCACTAAAACTGTCAAAGTGGTGACATATTACTTTGCGATATATATAGGCTGCCATTCGGGAAGGTGCTAAAGATATTTATCCATCCTACTATAAAGTGCAACAAACTAAGCTTGATTGTTACCCCCCGAAGCAATCAGTGTCAGTTACGGAAAATGTATATTTTTTTTATTTATTTAAGGCTTTATTTCAGACAATGGTGTCCATTTTGTTAGTAACAATGTTCTTATAGACTAGTGTTAGTATACTTAAAACTTTCCACAAAAAGAACAATCTCACCCATTACTGCGCCATTCCATGAGATATGGCGCAGCAATGATTGATATAGCTACAGTCCAGCCGACTAGCGATCATGCTAAGTATGCTGTTGGCGCTGCCACGTACTCTGCGCACCAGGGATGCGCATCTTTTGCGCATCGTAGCGTACCAGCAGTCTACGCGATGTTCAGCAGACATCCCTGATGCACTACAGAATCGCTGCAGCCCCATCAGCACTCTAAACGCATTATTAAATTGAACTCGGAGGGCACTGTAGGACTTTTGATTATAGTCAGCCCACAGGCTGCACGTGTAGAATGACGTACAATAAGATCTAAAAAGCGTAATTTTGACTTCTGTCGAACAACGTGCAAACCTGCGAGCTATCATGTTCGCCCGCACTGCCAGAGCCCTCCGTTCCCTCTCGATGTCATCATTGTCCTTGAGGTCAGAGGTCAGCATATGTCCTAAGTACTTAAATTTAGTCACCCTACGCAAAGCTGTACCATAAAGCAAAATTTTGGGAAACACGTTACCTGTACTGTTTCCTCTGGCCTCAAAGACCATGAGTTCACTTTTGAGCGGATTATATTTAAGTCCGTGTCGCTCAGCATATGCTTCACAGATGGCAAGCAGTTTCTTGATGCCACATATCGATGCACTCAGCAGCACCATGTCATCAGCATAGCTTATGTTGTTTACATTAATACCGTCTATGTGACAACCTAACCGGGTGCTGCTGAGAGCCTGAATCAGATCGTTCATATACAGATTGAATAGGGTTGGCGAGGACAATCCCCCCTGCCTCACCCCACACTCTAATCTATATGATTGCGACATTGTCCCCAACCATCGTACGCCATTGACCTGATTTCCATACCAGTACTTGCAGATGTTGATGAGTTCTGTTGGTAGATTTGTGTTTTCTAACTTTTTCCATAGAATATCATACGAAACCAAGTCAAAGGCCCTCGAAAGATCAAGAAAGCTATAATATTTGATTTATTTTTTTCTATTTTTGCTATTTTTTAAAATATTTTTCTTGTTTTATATTCTTTAATATTTGGGTCAATAACATTCTTCTTAATTAACAATGTTCTTAATTCAGTCACTATATGGAACCGTTTCATATTATGTAAAAATAAAAATAAAAAATTGACGATTTAAAAAAAAATAGCACCGATAACCGTTATATGACATATGTCAAAAAATCATAAATAATTAGTACTATAACCACCTGTAAGAATATTACGGTTTTCCTTGCTGTTTACGAATTCGAGCCGGCCCATTCGTGCCGAAGCATGGCTCTCCAGCCATGCTTCGGCACGAATGGGCTGGCTCGACCGGAGCGCGGAGCGGCCTCACAGAAAACCGGCGTGAAACAACGCTTGCGTTGTGTTTCGCCGAGTCAGTGAGGTTACCGGAGGCCCAAAACCTTTTAAAAGGCGGGCAACGCACTTGTGACTCTTCTGGTGTTGCAGGTGTTCATGGGCGGCGGTTATCGCTTACCATCAGGTGATCCGTCTGCTCGTTTGCCCCCCTATCCCATAAAAAATTACCAGCTTAACATTCATTCAAAAATGCCGAGGTATATATGAATTGGCAGAATTTGCTTTTGATCGTATCTAAGTAGTGCAAAAATGTTGTAGGTAAAAGATAACCCCTAGATTTAAATATTATCCGTATCGTACCGGTCATGGTATCTACATTCACGTATAGGTAATTTATCATAAATTAATTGATATTCATAATCCGGGGCCGAATAGAAGGTGAAACTAATGTTTGTCTAAAACCAGACTGTTCAAAAAGAAGTAAGTACTGTAGCTCGTGAGAACTTCTGCGACCTTCTATTAGAATTACACTCACTGAAAAACAAAACGAAAACAAATTACTTTTGTAGTTAATTAATGCATCAACGGCCTGTAGCCAAAAAGTAGCAAGATCAACATTATGTTCCACGTTCGCGGGCAAATACCTACGTATAACAGAATTTTAAAATAATGTACAGCTTTAGAATATTATTGCTACGCGTTGTTTTACTTAAAATGTTATAACTACCTACTTACTTATAAAAAAACAGTTTTTAAATAATACTGTTAAATAAATAAATAAAAATAAAATAAAAAAGCCTTATATATCTCACAAAAAAAAACAATATAAATATTTGTACGCGCTATCTACTACTACATATGTTAGTATATATCCTTCCAAATTTTAATCATCGCCTGGTAGGTATGAACTTATCCTGGTTATAAGAACCCGCAACCACAGTCAACCACTCAATAATATAGCTAGGTATAACAGTCTCACGCTAAAAGTTTATGAAGGTAAACTTTTGAAAGCGATAAATTTTCTAAATATTTACAAGATTATCTAATTATTTGCACGTGTAAGATCAGGCAGCTACAATCAAAAGACACCAACACAAAGACGATACTCATAATTTATTTATTTTAAATACACAATCATGCACAAAATTACAGTAAGTAACCAAAGCGTTTTACAGTTCAAAAGAAAGATAATAAATTAGGAAAGAGATAATATCATATACTTACAACAAACAATAATCATTCTCAATTTCCATTCATCCATTCACAGAATGTCAAACATCCCCGGCACACATTCATTCATCTATACCTATGCAAGCAGATCCCACTGTGGTGCATAGTAAGAGTACCTACGCATGAGCGAGGAGTTAGCATGCGTCACTGTACGTACATGCCGGACGTTCAGCCAATAAAAGGTGTGTACAAGGTATTAGTTGGATCTCAAGCACAAGTGGTATAAACAGCCTCACGAGCTGAGCTACTATATCAGGACGATTCAATTTACCCCGCAAGGCCCGGCAGGCAAAAGAGACTTTCCTAAAAATACCTCTGGAACATTTTGCCTAACCTAGGTGTTGAAAGGATCACACTCATAAGCCGATAGCCGGCGCGTGTCAGCGAGAGATTAGCGCTAGCCGGCGCGTGACATCACGAGCCAGCACGAGCCGGCGCGTGGCAGCGCGACTGGGCCATTGTAGACCGGCGAAACAAAGCGTGTATAGGATAGGCGAGAATTATTTGTATGACATTTGTATGTTATTAAGACGTCAAGGCCGGCGCGAAAAATCTTTCGGTGTAAAAGGGTCAGTTAGATTTCAATTCACCCCTATCCCACACACCCTACGTCGCCTCGCCTTATTAAAACCACCTTTAGACTAATAAGGCAGCAGTTCTCATACATTTTTATCAAAACATAGTTGAGTAAGTACATGAATACCATAAACATCATTATTGCGACATTAAGCCATTTAGATAATAAATCTATGATAAACATTAAGATAAGGGTATCAATTTATTTGTATGAATTATTTTATTGGGCATAAAATTAAACAGGCGGCCACTCTAACAACGCATGTTGTGATGTCCGTCTAATTGCGGATAATAACATTTTCAATGGTAAATACATAGGATTGTTCTAACAGATTAAATTTTAAATTGGATATGTTTTTTTGTATTTAATTTCATGATGGCCATCTCTTAGGATTCCAACGACGTTAATGTGGCTGAGAACGGAGATCGTGTGAACTCAGCGTTTGACCCTTCACCTGAATATGTACCTGCATCATTTCCAGAGAAACGTTCATCAGAAGTCCTTGAACAAAAGAAACAAGATCTGTCTGCGGATTTAACTGTAAAACCAACCGTAAGTAGAAAATTTTTTTTTAGTAATTACCTATAGGTATCCTTATAGGACGATACTACCTATATTTTATTAAGTGGACAATTAGCAAGTAAACATATCAGCAGTTTTGTAATGTCCAAAAGCCGTATCTAATTAATAGAATAATTAATTGTTATGGTCTAATTAGACGGCCAGTTAAATTACAGACACGCATTGGTCCAACAAATTTACCTCAACTGCCTCGACACAGCAATTGTTCCTTCGTCTTTCGCATCCAGTGCAATTTTCTTTTCCATTTGATCAGACCGTACCTAACCGTTTGTTACCTACGTTACTAGTATTCTATTATCTGTGCCTACGTCTACCGATTTCATAGCCTCCAACCGATAACAGTGCAATTTTTACCAGAATTCTAAGTGAATCTCAATGCCGAAATGGTTGACCCTGCACAGCATATGTATCAAGGCTGGCTATCAGAGCTTTTTAATTTTATCAGTTTTGTACCTATGCATATTGAAAAAGGTCACGTTCTATTAGCAGGACAAATCATTTTACTAAAGTGTAGGTAACGCAAAGATAACAATTTCGGTGTCAGGGTACTTTTATATGAATACGTGTTGCGTATATTTATATTTGAATGTCCTTTTTGATATCATACATTTATCTAAGTAGCTTAGTATAAACTGGACATAAACATTGACGTTTCGTATTTTTCAGTTATGTTTTTTGTTTTCGTTTTGTAGGGCCACTTGCACCAACTTCTGAAATATGTTTGAATTGAATTTAAACACAAAATGATAATAGAAAATTGTGTTTATATACGATTTAAACACATTTAAGAAGTTGGTGCAAGTGGGCCTTAGTATTTGAACGTTCGTTTTATTAGACATGTTTTAGTGAGTCGTGCTTACTTCATGTAGTACCGGGAAGCAAAATTTGCAGTTTATGTTAATGACTCATGGAGCAAAATTACAAAACATAGATAGGACTTCGTCAATTAAATAAATGGCGCAGTATTCGAAATTCACAGATCTAGACCGTACACGTTCTATTCGTCCAATGTTTGCAATATAGGATTTCCTGTAATATCATATACCGTATGATAATAGTTGGATTAGGACGAATCCAAAAGCACCACATTTATTGAATTCGTGTAAATTTTATTATTTTTTGGTTGCCTTTTTTATGTTTCATAGGCCATATCGATTTATTAACTCAAAATGTATAGCTTATAACCATTTTACTGTAAATTCGGTTCAATTGACACCTCATTTGTTAAAATCTAATTAGTAGCTTTTGAGCGCGGATCGAACATCCATACGATACGATAATAGACTGTTAAATCATTACCCTTCCTTTTTCGTAGTCAGGTAAATAAACGCCACAATAAATAAATAAGTAAGTATATATAAGGCCGGTAGATAACCCTTTTACATAGGACATTCGTTTTATAAACATAGGTAATATCCCCAAACCGACTTTGGCAGTGACCGGTCAATTGGCAAAGTTATTCTAGAGGTACCTAACCTATTTGTATAATTTACTTCCATGCAAGTTTTGTAGGATTTTTTGTCATGTTGAGAGATTAGATAAGTAGAAGTTTTTATTGGGCCTATTAATATTATGATATAGGTACTATAATTTTAAAGTATAGTATTACAAATTAGTCGATTCCGAATAATAAACTTAAAATCCTTCAAGCTTAATAGCAATATTAGGTACAAACAGAAGTTATTTATGACAGAATAAAACTATATACTTAGCCAAAAAAAGGAACATTAAGTATAAAATTATTTATTTGCCTGACTGAAAGCATTGCAATTGCAATGCATCAATCAGTTAATGAGATAATATGGAAAATTAAATTTATGTGAATTTACGGTGAATAATAATAACATCAGTGTTGTGCAAAACAATATCTATACTAATATATAAAGCTAAAGAGTTTGTTTGTTTGTTAGTTTGCTTGAACGCGCTAATCTCAGGAACTACTGGTCCGATTTGAAAAAATATTTCTTTGTTAGATAGCCCATTTATCGAGGAAGGCTATAGGCTATATATCATCACGCTACGCGGACGAAGTCGCGGGCAGAAGCTAGTATTCAATATATTGCCCAGATAACTACTCATTATGAAAATTTCAGGATGAGACCAAAGGAGAAAATGACCGGCCTCAGTGGGACAACCAGTACCAGTTCCTCATGTCTTGCATCGCCACATCGGTCGGCCTGGGCAATGTGTGGCGATTCCCTTTCGTTGCATACCAGAATGGAGGCGGCGCATTTCTTATACCATACATCATTGTACTTATACTTATCGGAAAACCTATGTACTATCTAGAAACTTCTCTTGGCCAGTTTAGTAGTAGTAATTGTGTTAAAGTATGGGCTTTATCACCAGCGATGAAAGGTAGGCATGTAAGAAATAAGAACATTGATTGATCCATTGTTAACCTTATCTATAACCTTAATGATTAGTTTTACATTTATGTCTATCTGTAACAAGTGAAGATACATATAATTATGATTAGTAGGGTCTCCAAACTTAAACTAAACTAAACTGCCTCATTAGCAAAGTGGTCCTGAGCGCGACTGTTATGCTAGAGGTCCTGGGTTCTATTCCCAGGTCGAGCAGTGTTATTGGGTTTTTCTATGAAATTCCCAGAAGCAACTTGGAGTTAGGAATTTGTGCCCGGTTAATGGCAATAGGCTCGCCCCCTATTACATGGGACCTAAACATACCGGCGAACTGTGGGTATACATTAGTACGCGTCTGCCTAACCCTTCGGGAAATGCAGGCGTGATGTATGTTATGTCATGGTCTCCAAACTGGGCAGCAGTTATCTCTTGAGGACCTATGTAATTCATCAGTTCTTTTTAGATAACTAAATATCAATTTGAAATAATCACGCTTAGACCTTAATATACATATTTCTATGAGCACTTTAATAGCCTAGTCCAGCGAATGGTGTGACATTAAATTCCAATCAAGGAAAAGAAAGAAAAAACGTATTTTGTCTACACTGATGATACTTCTAGACTTGACATAATACAAAAAAAAAATTCAAATAAAAATTGATTATTACTGGCTTTAACTATGAAGGCAACAATTGAGATGTTAGTGTCTATTATAATATGGTCATATATTGACCTTATTCAACATTTCAGGTACCGGCTATGCACAAGCCCTTAGTGCTCTCTATGTGGTTTCTTACTACATGTCTATCGTGGGACTTTGTCTGTACTATTTAGTAATGAGTTTTCAAAGCACGCTTCCATGGGCCCTTTGTAAGCCAGAATGGGAGAACTGTGTTCCATCTGGGCAGACAGTTAATTTGACGGAAATGGCTGGACAGCCTGTAAGCAGTGCAGAACTGTATTTCAGGTGAGTAAACACACTTTCTTATCGTTTAATCATCACGTAAATATCCATCTGCAGTTAGATCCTGGATATTAATTGATTTCATGTTGCGATTCATAATATGTTTAGAAATGTACTTATTCGTTTTATTTTATTTTTATAACTTAATGAATTAAAATTGTATTATTTTATTTATATTTTTTTTGTGAATGAACTTCCATTACCTAAATAATGTTTTATAACACATTTGCTCGTAAAGGGTCTCTTACTTCAATTTCAATATCGTAATGTATCTCATTACGCACTTGTGCGGTAATGTAATGTAAAACGCACGGTCTATCAAGATGCTCCGTCTAAAACGAACAGTACTTTTTAAATCTTAGCAAAGAGTTTTTATGTCAGAAAAGTGGTCAACATTTTATGAATAAAATTAACTTTGAGAGATAAAATATAATAAATAAACATTTAATTCTTTAAGTTAATTAATTTTGACAATAAATTACAACCATTTATCTCTAACAAAAACAAAAACATTAATTTACTGTATTAGTAATACTGGCTGTATTTGTGCCCTTGCCTTAAAAAAAAGCGCAGATGCGCGCGCTTCGCTAATTTGTGAACTAGTAAAAATTATTCCGCTCGCTTTTTCTTTTCGCCGTATTGTTTTTACTGTTTCCTCACAAATATGTTATAAAACGTCGTATGACATCAAAGTATGACATTATGTGCGCTTTGATAATTACAGCCTCTGCTTTCTTGTAGCAATATCGCCTCGGCTGTAATTTTCAACTTACCGCACTTATATCATAATGTACTATTACTTACGTGGTTCAAATTCTACTTGTACATTCAATAACCCAGACTATATTGATATATATATATATCAGTTAATTACATATGATTTGGGTAATTGAAGATAAAATAGATAATGTTCTGCAGCTGCAATGTATACCTATGGTGTAGTAACATCGATAAATTAAAACGTGAACAGATAACATACGTTACCTACGCCTTTATATTCTCTACAAAAGATGTAAAAAATTGACATCTTTTATTGTCTCATATGAGAGATATAGACCATGTGAGATGTATCTTTAAAATTTTCCTTCAGCACGTACCTACTTTAAATTTTCGTTGTTATGCATATCATTATATATTTCAATTTGTCGCGTATATTCAATTCAATGTCACCCTGTATCAGTACCTACAATTTTATTTACGCGTTTGTTTCAGATATACAATCTTACGACAGTCGGATGGAATCGACGATGGAATTGGTAAGCAGTCAAACATAATTTTATACTCCACCTTTTAGTTTCATCAATAAGTATATTATTTTATAATAGCAAGTGCGATCGCCCACTGTGTCCTGGTCGTGAATATTGTTATAAAAAAAATATTTATATCTTTACAGGTGCACCTTTGTGGGACCTAACACTTAGTTTATTCGTATCCTGGCTAATAATATTTTTCATCATTGCTCGAGGCGTTAAAAGTTCCGGAAAAGCAGCTTACTTTCTCGCCTTATTTCCATATGTTATTATGTTTATATTGCTAATCAGGTTAGTACAATCTATGCGCTCTACATAACATTAAACTGTGATATTGCCAGCCTATTAAACTTTATTTACTTAAATACCAACGCGTCCGTGCGTACACCACAATTATTTAGTACTAGCTGACCTGAGAGACGTTGTCCTCTCCAAGTTTCAACTAACTACCTCGAAAAATCTCATAGAAAAAAGGATTCGGGTTTTCCATATTTTTAATACACTTAGCGCCATTGACTCATAATTTTAAAAAATGTTTGCAAATATAAACAGACATACCTACATAGATAAAAATCTCAAATAACTGTTTCGGCATCAGTAAAGATTAACGCACTATTATTATTAAATGACCCATTTTTTTAATTTATTATACATAGGTACATACGTGGTATATTATTTTATGAATTGATTAGATGGAAACTCTTTAGAATCTACACTATGGAGGTTTCACATTATAAAATCAATTACTTTAAAGCTGGATGCTATAAAGAAGAAAACAATAATATTGTCAAAATTGTCAACTCAAAATGACACCTGTTATCGAATCAAATTTCATTGCGGTAATAACGATGTCGTGTTAGTCCGCTAGAAAATAAGTTGTCATTTTTTGTTTACTTCTTTAACCTACTCAAATATTTAGTTTTTACACCGGCTTGTGCTCGCTGGATAAATCCTATGTATATCCCGTGATTCCCTGTATAAGTAGAGTTAGAATTACTGTACTAATAATCAATTCCTGGTCACAATAATGGTTTCTGATTGATCTGCTTTATTTTCTTGTTTTCTGTTATTTAGTCCCTGTAAGTGTATTTTTTTAATTTTATTACTTGATTCTGTTATAATTTTTGATCCGTGCTAGTCTAGTACAGAAATACTTGAAAAAGAAATTGACTTCAATGGTTATTTTTAAAAGTCAACGTTTTCAATAATTAAAATGTTAATAACTTTTGATAGAGAGAACCGATTTGAATTTAAAATAGCCTAAATGTTAATCCAAGGAATAGGCTATGAATTCCTGCCCACTTCCTCCATATCTCTTCAGTAGTTATCATTTGATGCGCGGTCAAACATACAGACAAACCGACAGACAAACAGACAGACAAAAGTTCCAAAAATAATAGAAATGGCTTGTGTTACCTATTCTGAGTCCCCCAAATTAGTTTTTTTGTAAATATAAGCAATGTACAGACACGGCTCACTTACATTCTTATTATATGTAAGATAAGATACCATGCAACAACAATGTTCCCCAAAATAATCCACTCTTAATAAATGAATGTGCAAACAATATAATGCTGTGTCCTGTCATTTTCCATAATAGTCGTAATGTTTTTAAGAATACTCAACTCGTACATCTACCTAAACTAAACATAGCTCAATATTTTCCGTTCACTTCCTTTTATTTCTCATACGAGTTGTTTAACTGTTGAATGCTGTTTAAGTAATAATTGGACTTCAGGTTTATAAATTTTATGTTTAGAAGAATGTCATTATGTAATAATAACTCAATCTGTTGTCTGTTAAATACAATAGAATAATACAATTACTCGAAGCTCTGTGGTATTACCAATTAAAGAGAAATTTCATTTCATTTCTTTAGAAAGTAATTAATTATAGGTAGATCATACATATTCCGACACAAAGTCATTCAACGAATGAGTTATTTTTATAACGTAAAATTTTCATGGTTATGTACAATTGTACATTTATACTAATCTTTCGCGTAGCCGTCGTAGTACAATTTTATTGTAGCAGTCGTAGTGTAACCGTAGCAATTATTGTAGTATATTCGTCGTAGCAATCGTAGCAGTCGTAGTAATACACATAATAATACAAGTTATACCAATAAACAGCATTTGGCACCACTTAGCTGGCTTAAATAGATACTCTACATTTCATGGGTGACTTTAAATGAAAAAATAGTTACTTAATAATTTTGAAGATAAAGGTATTTTACCTTAATTTGCAGGGCTGTGACTCTACCCGGAGCCGGAATGGGAATATTATTTTTTATTACACCAGAATGGGACAAAATCTTGCAACTCAGAGTAAGTATTTATTTGTGAAAATGACTGGATGTACCTATGTGTTTTTGATGATGTAATAAATAACATAAAAGAATCGTACATGTCGCGTAAAAAGGTGACTGTAAGGTTGCATCGTACACTTATCTTTTATTGAAATTATTTAAAATATATATTAACAACACGCCTGTATTCCCCGAAGGTTTAGCCTAGCCAAGTGTGATACCGTTATTATTCCGACTCATCGTTTCAATTTCGCTTGATCTATGAAATTGAATTGAATTACTAGCTTGGTAGGTATCTACACTCCATAAATCTTTGGGAATCTCATAAATCATACATACACATATATGCGCTTTGTGATTCCCTAAGTTTTAGATCCATAAATTAGAATGGGTAGAACACAATTGGTTGAATTGGACGAAATAGGTTCTTTGTCTTAAATGTCCTAAACATGTAGGATTTTTTACTTATATAATCTAACACTTTCTTAAAATCAGACCACTCACAATTTCCTGCTTCTGTGAACCCCAGACCTGCATTAGTTATTCAATAGATAGAAACGTAAGAGTATTGGTTTTAAATACATGTACCTATAACTAAGTAATTTGTAAGATACCGCGCGTTTCCGTGAACATAATTATGTCCATCGTAATTTTTTACAAAACCGATGTATTGTTTTCAGGTGTGGTATGCAGCGATTACACAAGTATTCTTTTCACTCTCCACTTGCTCTGGAGCTCTCATCATGTTCTCCTCTTTCAACAACTTTTCACAAAATGTGTACAGGTAGGTATATAATTAAGACTTAGGTAGGTACCACAATTTTAATACTAGCTATATAAAAAATACAGTACGTACCTACTGGCGGTATCGCTTACCATCAGGCAATCCATCTGCTCGTTTGCCCCTATATGCCATAAAAAAATGGGATTAGCATTGCAGCCACACGCCTGTTTTGGTGTTATTTTTCTTGTATAAGCACGGGGTAACTACTACTTACATACATAGGTACCATCAAGCCTGTATTCCCCGGAGGGTTATGCAGAGGCGTGCTAATGTGGTAGGTACTTCACCTTCGGGGCAAAAGCTTCCTTTTTAGGATAAGACGCAAGTTAGGCCCCATATGGAGTAGTGCCGTCATCTTTGAGCGGGGTGCACCAGAGTACCAGCTTGGGCCATTCGATCGATAGGCGAGAGATTCGTCTCATTTTACGACTAATTTTCATATTTACTTTTTCTTTACAGGGATTCTTTAATTGTGACGACATTGGACACTTTCACTAGTTTGATCTCTGGCATCACTATATTCGGCATTCTGGGTAATCTCGCGTATCAACTTGGTTATGATAATATCAACGATGTCATCGGTTCTGGTGGCTCCAGTCTTGCTTTCATCTCTTACCCAGACGCTATTGCGCAATCACCATTTGTACCACAAGTAAGTCATCATCACCCTACAAATTTTCAATCCATCTATCCTACTAACCCAGGTTTATAAGTTTTTAGTCTAACCAGATGGATGATATCAGTATTTTAAACGAAGCGACTGCCATCAGACCCTCCATAGCCCAATTTCCTAACAATATCAATATCGTGTGGATATCAGGCTTAATCAATTAGGTTTTTTTGGCTTCTGACTACCATATTCTCCGAGGCACAGAAGGCCTTCTACCCGCTGACCGCAGCAAGCCTGTCTTAACCATGCAGAAAGGTTCGATAGCTTCTTTAATAGGTAGGTACTTACTAAGCCACGATGTCCCCTTGTTTACCACAAAAAAATACCTACTTATTTGGGCTATTTTTATTTTGTTCCGTCACAATCACTAGGGTGCCATTGAAAAGTGTATGTTGACTAGAACTATGTAAATAAAGTTACAATAAAAAAAAATACATAGTCTTATCCTTTTACTGTATGTATACATAACTTACTTGTGTATTGTAGCTGTTTGCCGCCCTGTTCTTCTTGATGATGGCAGTTCTCGGTTTTGGTTCAGGAGTAGCCTTACTGTCAACAGTAAACACAATATTTATCGACGCTTTCCCTAAAGTGCCAACTATTTACATGTCCGCGATGACATGCTCAGGGTGCTTCTTGATTGGGCTTGTGTATGTCACCCCGGTAAGTTATTTTTTGAACACTTTGTTACTATTTAATATTTATAAACTTCAGACTAACGCACAGAAACGGTAAACTTCAGTTAAGTACCCTGATCCTGATCATTAAACCGCCTTTGTTTTTTGAAGACGGTTTTACTGTTTTTTTAGTTATTTTTTACTCACATTTTTCACATAGGTGTGATCCGTCGTCACTTTTAGACAAGTAGTTATATACAATATATACTTAGTAATAAGTGTGTAAGAGAAAGACTCTAAAGAACTCTCTAACTGTTAGAGAAATCGTCTGATCTACCCAACCAAAGAAAGAAGAAATTTTATTGATTCAAGTGACCATGATTCATTAGCTTAGTAAAAGTTAAATCAAATCAAAGGATGCATGCCCGATTTTTCAGTTGAATTTCTCAGTTCTCTGTCACGAAAATGATAGGTGACAACTCAGAGGGTGACAACAGGAAAATGTAGGTATTAACTCAGCATGGTTAATGTTATTTCCTGTCATTATGAATGATGAAGTATTAATAACTCGATCATTTCAATTTTCTCCCGAACATCAACGTTTGATATTTCTATATGTATTTTTTTGTATGTACATGGAATAGAAAATAAGATGCGTCTCTATTTCAAGTTGAGAGCTTAGCCTTACCAGTAATTTTTGATTACAGGGTGGGCAATATATTTTGGAGCTAGTAGATTACTACGGTGGCACATTCATGAGATTGTTTGCTGCTATAGTTGAGACTATTGGAGTATCCTGGATTTATGGTAATATTGATTGATGATATAATTTATGGAATTTGTATAAGTAGGTATCCCTATCCCTGGTGCATAGGCCCTGACTAAAATAAGTAGGTAATAATAATAATAAGTCACCTGGTGTGTGAGTAGATGTACCTATGTGTGCCAAGAGAAGTGTCACTTTGTAGTAGTCCAGTGATAAGGAATTTAGAGGTGTTTTAGGCAACTTTTAATTATAAAAACTGTATAATTTGAACGTCAATGATACCTACTCAATCGATTGTCTGAACAAAAGGCGTTATTTTGGTACTGCACAGTACCTACCTACCTTAGTTTAAATAAAAATACAGCCAAAAAACCTTTAATTATTAGGTAAGTAGGTACCTATATACCTTTGATTAACCACGGATGGCTTAACAGTTTGGACAGTTATAAATTATGACTAGACTGCTCCGAAACTGCAAAAAAATACCTACTTATGCGCAGAAAATATAAACAGAAAGAAAACGTTTATTTGCCATAGACAAGACACACTATAGTATCTTACGGTGCGATGTAAATATGTATGATATGTTAAAAATGTCTCGAGTTTTAACGTTATGTGTGTCGTAGTAGAATTCTAGGTATAATTCGCTATTTTACATAACTGCTAGCTACTCTACAAAATAGCTCTGTTATGTAAAATAGCTGAATGGCTTCCAGCTGAATTACCATTGCGATACGTTTATCAAAACCGCTACCCACGTTTTGTTGTTTTGTGGAATGACTTATTTGCAGTTACGATATGCGTTTTATGTAAATAACCTAAGATATTTAGTTATATTTTCACGGCTTTTGCAACAAAATTTAGTTTTGACGGGGTAATTTCGGGATGAAATATGTTTATATTGGTTAGGTTAGGTTAGAACTGTGACCAAACGACGCACGAGACGAGCGAGCGAAGCGAGCGGGGCCGCGGTAGCGACCGGCGAGTGCCAGAACTGAAATGTAGCCATTGTGCATAATTGTATTGAAGATTTTTTTTAACTGGACGAGCAAAGGCTATTGTTATGCCACAGAACACCCCTAGCGCTGAATTTTGGAACTAAAATCTACAATCCAACATTTCATTTCACGATTTGAAATGCACTGTTTTACAAGACAGCTTAACATCAATCCGCTATATTGATGAACGCAAAACTTTCATTCTATTACAAAAACGTAATACCGAAGTGAATCGTAATCCAAAAAATATTTTCATTCATATTTTAATATTAGCTCTTTATCTATGAAATTGCCGTTTTGTATGAAAAAAATTTAACGAATTTTTTTCATGTATTTTTTATTTGTATTAATCGAAGTACAATACACATCTGCAGTAATGCTCACCCCGTTTGGTAAGAAGCTGTGATGAATCACACCGGCGCTAGACCACCAAATAGTGACCATTACTTTTCTAGGGGTAAGTTTTCGTTTAGGGCATTGTTTAGGTGCTGAACCAGGATCCAACCAACTTGCTGAGCGCTTGCGGTTATCAAACAGAATCCATTTTTCATCGCAGGTAACAATGCGGTTCAAAATTCCTTCATTTGTGTGTCTGTTGAGCAGTGCAAGGCACGTTTCGACGCGTACTTCGCGCTGGCGATCATTGAATTCGTGGGGCACCCATTTGTCAAGCTTTTTTACCTTGCCAATTTGACGCAAATGGACCAATATTGTTTTGACGCTAACGTCGAAAGCTGCTGCTAATTCAGCCGTCGATTGTGTATCATCAGCTTCCACAATCGCCTTTAATTCGTCATTGTCGACCAAAGTCTTCAGACGATCGCGAGGTTCATTTTTCAGGTCGAAATTCCCAGAACGAAAGCGAGCAAACCAATAACAGGGGGTGTTGGTTTGTAGTGTTAGCTCCGTAAACGTCGTTGATGTTGCGTGCCGCTTGTGCCGCGTTGCTGCCACGACGGTACTCATATTCCATAATTACTCGAAATTTTAACGTATCCATGATGACGAAAAAGATTGAAATGCGATGAAAATTTAACACTAATCAATAAACAAATGACTACTTTTGGAAAAAGAATTCCATGTTTTTAAAATAAAATAAAATCTGTCAAATGTCAATTTTATTCCTCCGTTAAAAGTTATCTGGCGATGGAAAAATCGGCCCTTAGCCAAACAAAAATTATTTTGATTTGAAATGGCCAGTAGATACTGCAGAACGGCAATTTCAAAGAGGTAAAGACCTATTATTTTATAACCATCCAAGCAGTTTGGAATGTACGAGTATGTAGAATTTTGTGTTCTTTAAATGCTTCGATAAAAAAGTTTTTGCAAAAGTAGGCAAGGTACTTACCTACCTACTCAAGTAGGTAATGCGCATACCAAAATAACCGCAATTTTTTTTCCAGATTCCAGTACCTAAGTATCACTAACATTAAAATTTCAAACGTGCATTTCGATAAAACCTCGGTACCTAACTGAAATTCGCCATAGCGGACATGTATCAAATAGCATGTAAAACCGAAACCAACCTAAATAATAATAATAAAAAAAACTGAAATTCGCCTCTAGTCTTCCCTGAACGCTAGAACAGCATATAGGTACTACGCCTACTACCTACCTACCCAAATTGTCTGTGAAAGCTACCTACATCGATATAAAATAGTTATTTGTTATGCAAGGCTGCAAAGTTGTTTTTTGGCGCGAGTACTTGTATTGAAACCTGAGCAAGCGAAGGATTCTAGGATTAAGCCATGAGCAAAGCGAATGGTTTAAATATAGAATCCTGAGCGTTGCGAGGGTTTCAAAGTCCGAGACGCAGAATAACTTTGATGCCGAGCGAAACAAACAACTTTTCACCTCACTACAGCGAGGAAAATGTTAGGTGCAAGAAAAACAGCAAAATTACTTAAATGAGTTCGGCATTATGTAGCGCTTGCACTAACTCTGCAGGTATAAAATTTATATCTTCGTCGCTACTGGTCGGACTTACTCATATTATAAGATGTCTTAGGATTTTATCAAAAAACAGTTTAAAATTAATGAAGGTATAGCTCGCGCAAAATAACTTGACCCAAAACTATCGGAGAAGGGGAAAGTTTGCGCAGTGCATTTGCGTGCAAAATGTACAAAAAATCGACTACTGCGCATCCGCCATTTTGGTTCAAGTTATTTTGCGCCAACTGTAAGTGAATTGATTAGAGAGAAGAACATTTTAAGTTTTTTTTCATGCAGTCTGGCCAGTGCGCTTATTCTAAAAATGTGATTGGCGCATTGAAATGAAATAGTATTTATGCATTTTGAGTGGACCCGGCGGTATAGAAAATTATTGATTAGAAAGGTTCTAATTTTAAAAACTCTTTCCAAGCTAGCGGACAAAATGCACTTTTGCACGCAGATTTCGAATGACAAACAGAATCTTTCCGAGCTTGTGAGGTGAAAAACATGTTTATCTGCGCTTATAAATTAACCCAACAATTATAGTCGTATCAGTTAAAGACACAATGCAAAAGTTTGGAAAATAAAAAAGGGAGTCTTTCGGTTCGTTGGCATTGGCAATGCTTTACTGAACTGTGATCGTTGCTTTACTACTCGGAATCAGGGCACGGTGTAGGTACCTATACGAGGTTTCGATGCGGTGCATGCACGATACTCATTCGCGGATCGCATGTTTGTCACATGCGGTCCGGATCAATAACCCAAGCACGAACACTTGGATACATATTCGTATCGAAATCGGGAATTATTTGTATATATAAGTATTTGGAGTAGATGAAGCGAAAGTAGTGTGCCAGGATCGTAGCAAGTGTAGTCTCTGCCTACTCCAATGGGAGACAGATGTGAAAATATGTATGTAGGTTCATACCTACATACATATTATAACATCAGTGTCTCCCTGTCAAAGTTTTTGCTACAAATATTATTTGTAGCATAAAAATTTCATTGGTTACGATACGAATTCGATAGTTGTTCGTGCTTGGACTACAGGTGTCATAGAGACATGTCTCTGTAGTTTCGGTAAAGTTTGGCAAATAAGTAGGTAAGTATTGAAAGGAAAAGGCTCAGGAAAAGTTTTCTGACTGACAGCTTTCTTATATTTTTAGGACTGGAGAACTTATGCCTTGACATTGAATTCATGTTGGGTTTGAAGAGTTCGTTCTACTGGCGCATCTGCTGGGTTATTGTTACGCCTCTCATGATGCTGGTTGTATTCTTTTATGCTTTGATTACAACGGAAGAACTCTTATTTGGCGGAACGTATGAATATCCGCCGGAAGCTTATGGTATGTATTTTCTTAATTACTTTTTCTTTAAAAAAGATTAGGCTACTTCTATGTGGGTCGCTACATTAGGACTAGTATTCTTGTTAACCCTTCGTCCTAGTGGGTCCACGTCGGTAGTACAATTGGTGGATTTCGAACCGCCAAGCAAACACATTTCGCAAGTCCTACGCCCTAGCCATCATGCTATCGTGACAAGTAACAAATTTCAATTACAAACACGTAAAACCTATTCTTCCTGAGCGCCGTGACTCTTTTAATATAGGTATAATAACTATTGATTTCAATGAATTTTCAATAACAGCAATATTAAATTGTGCGTTTGCGGAATAAAAATACGTACCTCCCTACATCTAAATAGTTATAATTTGTATTTTTTTAATTTTTTTTATTTATTTATTTAAGGATCTCCAACAAAGGTTAAACACAAATTGTCAAATAATTATATAAGGAAATGCTCAAGTCAGTGTACTCCTTCACTTATAGGAGACCACAGCATGCTTTAAAGAAATAAACTAAACACAAGTACTTAATTTTAACATTGATAACAATCTTAATCCAATGAAGTTACAGAGAGTTAAATGTTGAGCATTAAAGTATTACAATGAGAAAATTTAGATTATATTTACTTAAAATTATAATAATACAGATTTATTATATACTTAATTAACATGAGAGTGAATCTGTCACATATTTTTTATATTTCGACAAGGTATCGCTGATATCTGTCACATCAGCTTTAGAGAGCTTGTTGTACTGCCTACAAAGCCTTGGCATAGCAGCGAAATATCCGAGGTTCGTTTTAGAGTAAGGAATATGAAAAAGGGAATAAGTATTTTTTCTCGGTATACGAGTTGGTATGCTAATTTGAAGATTGCTTAGTAGTTCATTGCAGTCAATGATTTTGTTAAATAATTTATGTAGGAAAATAGCGTCTATCATCTTTCTACGACTGGATAGTGTAGATTTTATGCAATAATGTTTCAATCTTGTGGTGTAGCTTGGGAGTTTTTTGGCTTTGAGATCCTTGTAGCAGAGGTGGTACAGAAAACGTTTCTGAACACTTTCCAGGCGCTTATTATAGACTTCGTAATGTGGGTTCCATATTACAGAATTGTACTCTATAATCGGGCGAACTAAGGTGTTAAATAGTCTTATTTTAGTAGAAGCGTTTTTAAATTCTTTACAGTTTCTTAATACAATACCCAAAATCCTGAAACCTTTAGATGCAATGTTCAATATGTGTTTGTCAAATTTCAATTTGTCGTCTATTAGGATGCCAAGATCCCTAATTTCCTTAACTAATTTGATTTCAACTCCGTCAATATAATATTTGTTAGGCTTTGGAGTTTTTTGTCGAGAAAAATGTATGTAGTGGCACTTGTTAATATTTAAAAACATATTATTTCTATGGCACCAGTTGTTTAGCCTGTCTACATCTTCTTGCAGCTTTATGAAATCGAATTCATTATGAATTGGCATCATTAATTTTAAGTCATCTGCGAAAAGATAGTACCTCGAATTGTGAAAGCATTTAGAGATATCATTAATAAATATGTTGAAGAGGATAGGGCCCAAATGTGATCCCTGTGGGACTCCTGATGACGCAATATACTCGACAGAGAGAAAACCGTTAATCGCCACTCTAGAATACCTGTCATTTAAGTATGATTCAAACCAATGTAGTAGTTTACCCCCTACACTGAAATTAGATAATTTGTTAATTAGCAAAGCATGATCTACTTTGTCGAATGCTTTGCTAATGCAGTAGGTAGTGATTTTTATTCTTAATTTTCAGTTGCTGGTTCTGTTCTACAATATTTTGGGATTATACTTATTCCATTATTCATGCTAGCTACACTTTGGAAGTATAAATCTGATACTGTAATTGAGGTAACTATAAACACCTAGCTGTTTTTTTATCAGTGAAATCCTCTTAAAGGTACTAAACCTAATGCTTATATTCTTTAATTTCAGACTATAAAGCGTTCGTTTAGACCAAAACCAACTTATGGACCGCGCATCCCTGAAAAACGCGAAGAATGGCGCGAGTTTCGTCGTAATGCCAAATATGACCGCGAACTCCAACGCAAAAATTGGTTCCACCACATAGGTTTAATTCTTATAGGCGGCTATCGAAGAGGTCGCAAATAAAATTTTGTTTAATTTATTAATGTAGATAGTTACTAAGTATTTATTGTAAAAGAAACATTAAGAAAAGTCTTGTTTTTATTACCACCTACTGTAACACCGAATATTACCTATAATTTAAATTATTATTTTAATTTTGGTAGGTATGTAAGTAGGTACTTCCTACCCAAAAAAGATGACTAGCAAGATAAGCGGCCACCGCTTGGATCACCGTCGGTTTATTGCGGTGCATACGAAACCGGGACAAAATGCATAAAAAAACTAAAAAAGAACCCGGAAACTCAATTCTCAAACTCACCTACCTCCGCTATCGCAATTTTTGCAATAACCTTTTAGAAAAACTTATAATTGTGTATGAGAAACAACAATTTTCCAAAGCAAAGAATAATCCAACAAAGATGTGGGACACCATTAGAAAAATAACACAATCCACCCTTGCCTACTGAACTCCTGAAGCTTTGCCATCCACCCATGAAATCAGCTGACTCCGTTAATCATTATTTCACACAAGTTGGCAGAACCCTAGCAAACAAAATTACACACTCCCAAAACTGCTCTCAATCATTCTTCAAAAAACCTCAATCTATGCCGAACTGGCTGGTCTTAACTCCATTAAGACCAGCGAGTTCAGCATAGATTGAGGTTTTCTGACATCTGAAGAAGAAGTCGAGCTTATAATCAATGAGCTTCGCTCGGATAGCGCCTCGGGTTGGGACGGTATCCCCTCTAAGTTATTAAAATCTACCTGTCACATCCTAGTACCTCCAATAACTCACATCTGCAACCTATGCTTGTCCTCAGGCATATTCCCAAGAGCCCTTAAGCGCGCCTTGGTCCATCCCATCTTCAAATCAGGTGACAGAGGCAGTGTCAACAATTATCGCCCAATCTCGGTATTACCAGCTATCTCGAAAATACTGGAAAGAATATTATACAAGAATCTCAATAACTATGTAAACAAATTCAAACTAATCTCGCAAAATCAATTCGGATTTCAAAAAGGCCTATCCACTGAAGATGCCGTGTCGTCACTACTAAATTGTGTTGTCAATAAAATCGACAATAAGTATAAGTGTCTAGGTATATTCCTGGACCTCTCGAAGGCATTTGACACCGTCTCTGTCCCTATCCTTCTTTCCAGGCTGGAATCGATTGGGGTGCGCGGTACTGGTCACGATATTTTCAAAAGCTTCCTCTCTGAGAGAACACAGTCTGTCAAGGTAGTAGATGTCATTAGTGGGGAGGAGTCAATTGAGTTCGGTGTACCACAGGGAAGTCAGATAAGTCCTCTTCTCTTCTCCATCTACGTGAACGAGCTCTGTGAGCTCTCACACCCCTCAGCACATATAGTAGCTTATGCTGACGACACTGCAATTGTGGTATACGATCATGACTGGCAGACCACAATAGACACCGCAGAAGCAATATTAAGGCAGATTACTCACTGGCTGTCCATAAACAGCCTCACTTTAAACGTGGACAAAACTAATTTGGCCACTTTTAGCTCTCGACCCTCAACTCAACCGGCCGAACATTCAATCATAGTCATGGTACACCAATGTAACACATCATGTCGAAACTGTGCGTGTCGTATCTTGAACAGAGTTCCTGTGGTAAAATACCTCGGACTCCAGCTCGATGCCTGTCTATCATGGAAGACCCATCTGATATCTTTGTCATCGCGCATCAGAAAACTCTTATTTGTGTTTAAAAAACTAAGACTATCGGCTCACATTGATACTTTGAATATGGTATACAGCGCTCTTTGCGAATCGATTGTAGGCTACTGCATCACTGCTTGGGGAGGAACCGCAAAGACCGCGATTATAGAGGTGGAGCGGCCCAACGCGCTGTGATTAAGGTTCTCCTGGGAAAACCCCGTTTTCCGTTTTTAAACTCGGAGCACAAATCTCTAACAGTCAGACAGTTGTTCATTCTCCGCACAGTCATTCGTAAACACGCTACTCTTTCACCTCCAGACACCTCCAAGCCCATCCAAAGTAGAAGACCAAATCCTGCTTGTCCGAAACTACAAGTTAACTCAACCTTTGCACAACGTCATAGTCGATTCTTGAGCTTTCTGCTATACAACAAATTGCACACAAAACTCAACATCCACTCGCTGAACACTTACCAATGCAAACACAAAGTGAAGGAATACCTAATGTCGCTTGACTACGACGATACAGAAGAGCTCATCCCTTTATTTCCTTCTCTCAACACAACACAACACACAACCACAACTCTACACCACACACATTTCTCTTCATTCACCTCCTCACACACATTTTACTACTATTACGCAGATTTAATTTACATCACATTACAATACGTTTGTTGGAATAACTTTAGAATTATTTAACTGTCATTAGTACAATACCCAAATTTGAATGCATGTATCTACTTTTTAAAATAAAAACATCACTGTCTAACATCAATTGGACGGTTGGATGACCCCCATAACACAGGACTTTCCTAGCATGGGGGCCATTAACCTATCTGCTTGACCTCTATTTTCTTTTATACTTAAGTGCTATATTTGTGTTTACATCATCCATGTACTATGATGACAAAGGGTCACCAGGTACTCCAGATCTTCGATTATCCTAGTTTTTATAGTTTTCCCTTTATGGCCATTAAACCCTAACTCTGTACCAAATTTCAGCTCTCTGAGTTTATGGGAAGTAGGTACTAGTTCTATTTTGATGATCATGAGTGAGTGAGTGTCGTAATGTGAAACTTTTCTTTCGCTTAACTTCGGAACTAAATGACCTACAGACTTGAAATTTTGAATTTTAAGTATGTGATTATAGCTTACTGGATGACGAAAATTTCTGCGTGCTGAGGGCTTAGACAAGTGTCATGAACGCTAATCGAATAGAATAGAATAGAATTCTCAATGTATGGGAATGACACTAGCTTACGACAAGTAATTTGAGCCAACGAATAGAATTAAAAATTGGTAGCCAAATGTCCATTTAGTCTATTCGTTTAAACGAAACGCTAGAGAAGTACAATAATCTCCATAGAAATCCTAGCCAAGTGCCACTTTTGACAAACGAATTCGCTTGCTAGCGATCGACACGTAGCGAACGCCAACACCTTGTAGATAACGCTACAAAATGGCGGATCTATGATCAGCTGATGGTGAATTTGTTGTGATTGTGTTTAATTTAAGCTTATTAGATAGATTGTAGGACATGGATTCATATTTTTTTATTAATTTAATATATGATTACATAATTATAACCAATAAGAGCAACTTAATATTTATTTTTATTTGTAATTATTTATAGTATCAAATGCATAATGTGCATGTTCCAATGGAAGTTCATTAGCTGCACTTCCAGCCTAAAAACAGAGGGTAATTTTAAATACAAATAAACTTTAGGTATGTTCAACAATCATTGATAGGATATTTTATAGAAATTCTGGCGTAGATACCAAAAAGCAGCTAGTAAATAACGAAGGGCTAAAACTAAAATAAAAGCCTTGCTCTTGCTTTATCTGATGATTTATTAACAGCGCCACCAAGATAATTTTCTATTTTCTATTAATTCCTGCCACAGCCCACCAACTTTGATCCGTCCTCGAGGACCTTGACTGGAGTCTTGAGAGATCTGTATGTCTAAAACATAAACAATTTTAAGTACCTACCCAAGTATTTTAAGTGGTCTGCCCGCCATATGATTCGGTGATGTCATTTTTTTAGGTACGTAACCTACCTATATTATAATTACGGTAGATTTTTTTTTTTATGTGATAGCAGGCAAACGAGCAGACGGATCGCTTGATGGTATGCGATCACCGCCGCCCATGGACACCAGCAACACCAGTAGATATAACGAATGCTTCGAGTACCTAACACAAACAAATTGAATAATAATAATACCTTGCCGTATAGTCTGCTCTTAACCTTGGTCCATAACTAAAACAAAAATAAATAGGTTGTTTACATTAACTTAAAAAATGATGTCGAAGGTAAATTTTAGTAAGTACACACAATTAAAATAATAAAAGATTTCATCCAAACTAGGTATTAAATAATAGTATTTCATTGTACTTACTAAATACTTTAAAATTTCTTTTTCTTAGTTTCACAAGGAAACTAAAGGTGGTTTAACTTATGTAAGACCAATTCTTATAATTAGTGATCTTCTAATATTGTAATATAGTCATAACAGAGAAAACTAGTTAAACAAACTATTTCTTACTTTCAAAATTATTTGAATTTTAGCGCACTTTTCACACTATTAAAACGAAATCATAGACTACGTCCAACTTTTAGCGTATGATGGAATAGACTGAGCGTTCGGCAAGTCCTTGTACACTTGGCTACCAAATTGTTAGCGTTAACGTTTAGGCGTTAGCGTTTTTCGACATAGAATAGATACGGAGCGTTTGGCACTGGTCTAAGCCCTCTGGTCTTATCCACAGGTTCTCAAATAGGGGCCTGAACATGCGGCGAAATGGTTCCAGTAAAGGATGGTACGGCAGTGTTTGCTTCGCGCTCCTCTTGACGGGGGCACTGTCGTGCCCCCAGATAGATAGGTAACATAATTCATCACATCAACATATTGACATGTGAAAATTACACCCACGTCCCCAAAGATGGTATGTGATAAATAAGACTATTACGTTACCCCTGATGTTTCTAATAGAAGAAAATAAAAAAGAAATTACTTTTATTAATTATTATTAATAATTCTTATATTTCACATCTTATTTATGAATTTTTACTTTGATATTATATTATACCATTTTTATTATTCATTGTTTACATTTACATAGGTAAAAATCTAAGTCTAAGTAAATAAATCTAAGTGTGAATTTTATCATACACTTATTAGGTAGTATTATTTAGTACTAGCCTTTTCCCGCGGCTTCGCTCACCTGAGCCTGAAGCTATATAAAAGGCCTTCTACACGGTCGGGACCAACCGCTGACCAAGGTGACCTTGGTCGGGTTGATGTAAAAATGGACAGTGTAGAAATCGGTTGACTGATCAAAATTTGGTTGATGTCAACGGCTTTGGTCGTGAGCGCATCCCTCGCGACAGGCGCCGTCCGTGGTCGGGCCCGACCGTCTGGAACGCTGTCGGCCGACCAAACGCTACAGTGTGCGATTGTCAGTCGTAGCGGGTGCATGTCACCGCACAATGAATTCGACTTCACTTACTGCACACACACACTTTTTATGAACGTTTTCGATGTTGTATCAAAGTAAACGTTCTGGTTTTACACTGAGAATTGGCCTCATTTTATTATTCATTATCTAAAATCTTTCTCAAATTTCTAATCGCAATCGTTCAGCCTTGGTGACTTTAAATAAATAAATCTGCAATCTTAAGACTAACTTCTGCCCGCGACTTCGTCCGCGTAGCGTGATGATATAATTATTATAGCCTATAGCCTTCCTCAATAAATGGACTATCTAACACTGAAAGATTTTTTCAAATCGGACCATTAGTTCCCGAGATTAGCGCGTTCAAGCAAACAAACAAACAAACTCTTAACATAACATACCATCACGCCTGTATTGCCATTAACCGGACACAATTCAATTTATTGCCAAACTCCGAGCTGCTACTGGGAATTTCATAGAAAAACCCAATAACACTGCTCGACCTGGGAATCGAACCCAGGACATCTAGCGTAGCAGTCGCGCTCAGTAGTACCACTTGGCTAGTGAGGCAGTATTTGTTTCATTTATTTATTACTAGCTTCTGCCCGCGGCTTCGCCCCCGTGGAATAAAAAGTATCGGGAACGGGATAAAAAGTATCCTATGTCCGTTTCCTGGTTCTAAGCTACCTCTCCACCAATTTTCAGCCAAATCGGTTCAGCCGTTCTTGAGTTATAAATGAAGTAACTAACACGACTTTCTTTTATATATATAGATTTAGCAGTAGCTGGAGAGTAGTGATAAGTTGCGTCAGCCACCCGACCGTGTAGAACAAACACAAAAATCGGTTGACCCGACCAAGGTCACCTTGGTCGGCGGTTGGTCCCGACCGTGTAGAAGGCCTTTTAGGATCAGAAATGGATACCAAAGCTAAATTAATCAAAATCCAACAGTGATGATCTCTTCTTTGTACGGCCTCTATACATCAGAGAGGTCAAGCTGTATCTCAGGATCCGATTAATTATTTGTGATAAGAAGCTCACCAGTTTTTAAGTGGGAGCATATACTTTCTAACAGTGATAACAAAATTAAAATCTATTCAGTAGATTTTGCTCCAACCCGTAACAAACAGACAAGAATTAAACTAAATCACATTTTTGGATTCGGAGACGTTTATATACCCTGAGACCCTAACCCACTTGTTTTTTTTAAATACCTATATTCAATGTACAGACACAGCTTTTTTACAATTTTATAATAGTAGAGACAGAGATAAGAGAAGAAGGGAGAGATTTACTTATGTATTATATCCATTGTCTGTACGAGTTATTCCCAGTTGTCCCCACCGTCTTCGTGAGTTATTCCCAGTTGTCCCCACCGTCTTCGTCTCCAGTGGTGACAAATGGGAAAAAAAATCCCAGTTGTCACCAGTGGTGGCGCCTCAGTGGGGACAAATGGGAATGGCCACTCTTCTTGTTCCCAGTTGCCACCAGTAGTGACAGATGGGAAAAATAAATAGATACGTCCCCAGTAAGGCGGGGCTAGAGCTGAATATATAGTGATGTGAATTCAATTTTTTTCACGAATTATTTTAATTAGATGATTATATTCTATTATAAAATGTACATTAAAGCGAGAGAAATAAAACTTTTATGAATCACTTGGAAGACATATACAAATTTTTATAAATCACAATATTTATAATGACCGAAATTACAATTGCACAGATTAATCAAGGAAACAAAAACTGCACAAGTACAGTTTTTAGTTCTACAACTATTACAGATCATATAATTATTTTACTTAAAAATGTTCTTAGGTTTTCTATCACAGTTTCAACACATGCAATTATGGCTATGTATGTAAGTTTATAATAAAATAGCACTTAATGAATACTTACTACACATTTACAATAATTTCCGCACTCTCATCCTGTCAATCAACCCCCTCTCCACTATGCTGTTGTCGGTTCGTACACCAGTGACGTCACAGTTATCAGTACATTACCAACAATGTCAGGGTCAAGTGCGTCGTGCAGTTCTGGTGCAGTTTCGTTAGTTTTAAGAAAAATAAAAGCGAATAGTAAAAGTAAATACTGTGAACAAAGCGTTGATTAATCTGTGCAATTGTAATTTCGATCATTATAAATATTGTGATTTATAAAAATATGTATATGTCTTCCAAGTGATTTGTAAAAGTTTTATTTCTCTCGTTTTAATGTACATTTTATAATAGAATATTTTATTTAATTTATTAAAATAATTCGTGAAAAAAATCGAATTCACATCACTATATATTCAGCTCTAGCCCCGCCTTACTGGGGACGTATCTATTTATTTTTCCCATCCGTCACCACTGGTGGCAACTGGGAACAAGAAGAGTGGCCATTCCCATTTGTCCCCACCGTCTTCGTCTCCAGTGGTGACAAATGACTCTGCTTAGTTTGGGCTAGTATTCTATTATCTGTGGTTTGGGACTAGATGGTGCTGTGTAAAATGTCGCATAATATTTACCTATTTATTTATTTATAGATATTTTTAGTTTTTCTTTACAAGTAAATTTAAAGACCGATGATTACCAAAGGAAAGGTTTAAAGTTGGTAACCTTTCCTTTGGTAAACATCGAAAAGTGAAAGTATAGGATAAAAATAGTCAAGGTTTTATTGTACCTAATTCCTTCTATATAGGTAGGTACCTACATTATATAAAGAAATACATAAGGTAAGTGAATGTCCCATATTTAGGTGCTTCAGGATTAATCTTATTTATATAAAACAAAGTCGTGTTAGTTACACCATTTATAACTCAAGCATGGCTGGACCAATTTTTATGATTTTTGTGTTTTTGGAATAGGGTATTTTACACCATGTAAGAAAAAATAGAAACATGCATGTTTATGATAGATTTTTAAAAAAGTAAACGAGAAACGTTAGTATTTATTTATAAATATGCAATGTAAATTTTATAATTCAATTTCAAAAATAGTCTTTTTTAATCTGTTTTAAAACACCATCCGCCATATTGGCTTGCGACGTGATGTCACTCCGATAGTTACTTGGTCTTTTGCAGTTGTATTGTTTACTAAAAAAGTGACGTCACGACCCGAAGTAGCATGGCGGCTAGCGTTTCCGCGCGAAAATTCAAAATCATAAATTAAAATCGTTTTTAAGGCATTTTTCGGTTTTATAAAGCTGAAATAAAAATTCTACTGGTTCATTACGATCTAAGGATTAAGTTAAAACAGTTTTCAAAAAAAGGTGTTATACCCTATTGTCTTCATCCGGAATAGGATAATAAGTATTACATCGAAAAATTCGCGAAAAAGAAAATTATGATCATAATTAATTTTCTCATACATTTTGTATCGGGAACAGATTGAAAGGCCTTCTACACGGTCCGGGCCAACCGCAGACCAAGGTGACCTAGGTCCGGTTGATGTAAAAATGGACAGTGTAGAAGGCGGTTGACAGACCAATATTTGGTTGATGTCAATGGCCTTGGTCGTGAGCGCCTACCTCGCGACGGGTGCGGTCCGTGGTCGGGCCCGACCGTCTGGAACGCTGTCAGCCGACCAAGCGCTTCAGTGTGCGATTGTCAGTCGTAGCGGGAGGACGTCACCGCACAATGAATTCGACTTGACTTACTGGAAACACACACTTTTTATTGAAGTTGTATCAAAGTAAACGTTCTGGTTATACTGAGAGTTGGCCTCATTTCATTATTTATTATCTAAAATCATTTTTAGAATATTAAACTGGTAATAATAATTTCTAATCGCAATCGTTCAGCCTTGGTGACTTTAAATAAATAAATCTTCCTCAATAAATGGACTATCTAACACTGAAATAATTTTTCAAATCGGACCAGTAGTTCCTGAGATTAGCGCGTTCAAGCAAACAAACAAACTCTTCAGCTTTATATGTTAAAAAAAGTATAGATAGGGTACCATGCATTGCTTCAATGAAGTGATATTATTTAGCAGTATTTGTTTCATACCATCACGCCTGTATTCCCCGAAGGGTTAGGCAGAGGCGTACTAATGTACACCCACAGTTCGCCGGTATGTTTAGGTCCCATGTAATAGGGGGCGTGCCTATTGCCATTAACCGGGCACAAATTCCTAACTCCGAGCTGCTACTGGGAGTTTCATAGAAAAACCCAATAACACTTTGCTCGACCTGGGAATCGAACCCAGGACCTCTAGCGTAGCAGTCGCGCTCAGGACCACTTGGCTAGTGAGGCAGTATTTGTTTCATTTATTTATTATTTAGCAGTAGCTACGTCTTTACGCTTTGAATCCTGGAGAGAAGTGGATAAGTTGCGTCAACCACCCGACCGTGTAGAACGAACACAAAACCCGACCAAGGTCACCTTGGTCGGCGGTTGGCCCGGACCGTGTAGAAGGCCTTTGACTGATTGCACAGAAACAAAACACGGACGAAAAACAACATGGCGTTGTACGCTGGTTCCGGTGATGCCACCAGATGGCGTTGTATGCCTTATCCATTGCCAGAAGTTTTTTTTAATTTTCAGGGCAGGACTACGTGTGCCGGGCCCGCTAGTCTTATATATATAAAAGAAAGTCCTGTTAGTTACACTATTTATAACTAAAGAACGGCTGAACCGATTTGGCTGAAAATTAGTGGAGAGGTAGCTTAGAACCAGGAGACGGACATAGGATACTTTCTATCCCATTTCCGTGGGATGTGATGGCAGACCGAATTCCACGGGGGCGAAGCCGCGTGCAGAAGCTAGTTTAATATATTTTTAATAAATATGAACTACTAAACATTAACAGCACTTCGAAAGCTTTTGGGTGATGAATATTTTAGTTACCTGTATTAATTTATGTATGGAACCCTCTTGTTGGAACCCTATTTCGTGATAAAAGGTTGTGCTCCTGAGTTTGTGAGCCCGTGGCTCTTTTTTTTATGGGATAAGGGAGCAAACGAGCTGACGGATCACCTGATGGTAAGCGATAACCGCCACCCATGGACACCCGCAACACCAGAGTAGTCACAAGTGCGTTGCCCGCCTTTTAAAAGGGTTTGGGCCTCCGGTAACCTCACTCACTCGGCGAAACACAACGTAAGCGTTGTTTCACGCCAGTATTCTGTGAGGCCGGGGTATCAATGCATGCAAGCATGGCTCTCCCACGGTAAAAACGTGTACGTTACCCTAGCAGGAAAGTAACTCCTAGAGTGATATGAGTGGAACGTATAATTAGTGCGTAATCTGCTGTAATTGTGCGCCACATAAAAAAATTGTGCGCTTTGTAGTTTTGGAAAAAAACAAGAAAAACGATTCCTGCTGGAGCAACGTTCCTCCAGCAGGAAAATTCTAAATAAATGATCGGAATGAGAAATATTGTATATGGTCAGAGAGCTTATATTTGTGCATAAATATGCGCCAAAAATATAATTTGTGCGTCTTTAGGTTTTCGAGATATTGCATTTCCTGCTGGAGTATGTAACGTTTTGCAAAATCGTGTAAAAAGTCCTATCATCCTATGTCCATCTCCTGGTTCTAAGCTACCTCTCCACCAATTTTCAGCCAAATCGGTTCAGCCGTTCTTTAGTTATACCTAAATAGTGTAACTAACACGACTTTCTTTTATATATATAACAAGCTTCTGCCCGCGTCTTCGCCCTCGTGGAATTCGGTCTGTCATCACATCCCACGGGAACGGGATAAAAAGTATCCTATGTCCGTCTCCTGGTTCTAAGCTACCTCTCCAGCGATTTTCAGCCAAATCGGTTCAGCCGTTCTTAAGTTATAAATAGTGTAACTAACACGACTTTCTTTTAAAAATGTAGATTTATTACAAGTTATAGCTCTTTTGAAAACCAGAAAAAATATCGCAGCGCCGAAATGAGTAAACTTATAAGCCAGCTGGAAACTGTAGGTATTCGGTTCTTCTTGACGCTTATATTAACCATAAAAAGTATCAAAAGAGTACATACATGCTTTATTGAATAATATTGCTAAAACTCAAAACGATGGTGTCTTAACTTTGACGGCAAATTACAAGAAACCGGCTCAACCCAAGACATGTGGATAAAAACCAAAAATTTGTGCGTTTAGTCAAGAATATAATAGTGAAAATATTCAGCTTGGAATGTTTCGCATTATGTAGATATTATAATATAAGCAAAAAATTAAACATGCAAATAGTGATGGGCGCTGGGTAAATACCCAGTTGGATAATTTCCGGGTAAATACCCATTTGGGTAAAAATCGGGTATTTACCTCAAACCTGGGTAAATACGTTTTTAGTAAATGTAATCTTAAGTTAGCATGGTGTTCACTTAGTTTTATTATTATTACTAGCTATTGCCCGCGGCTTCGCTCACATGAAGCTATATTAGGAGTAAAATGGAAAAACCAACATTGATGATCTCTAGTTTGTATGGACCCATACAAACTAGAGATCATCAATGTTGGTTTTTGTATACATCAGAGAGGTCAAGCTGTATCTCAGGATCCGTTCAATTAATTGACCTAAGAAGTTTACCAGTTTTTAAGTTGGAGCATATACTTTCTGACAGTGATAACAAAATTAAAATCTTTTCAGTAGTTTTTGCGCCAACCCGTAACAAACATAGCTTTATTACAATTTTATAATAATACTAGTTTCTGCCCGCGGCTTCGCACACGTGAAGCTATATCAGGAGTAAACATGGAATAACCAACATTGATGATCTCTTCTTTATATGGGCCTCTATACATCAGGGAGGTTAAGTAGTATCTCAGGATTTATTTAATTAATTGAGATAAGAAGTTCACTAGTATTTAAGTTGGAGCATATACTTTCTAACAGTGATAATAAAATTAAAATCTATTCAGTAGTTTTTGCTCCAACCCGTAACAAACAGACAAGAATTTTAAAAATCACATTTTCGGATTCGGAGACGTTTATATACCATAACCCACGTGTTTTTTTAAATATCTCCAATGTACAGACACAGCTTTTTTACAATTTTAAAATAGTAGAGAAGAAGAAGAAACAATTATAGATATAGATAGAAGAAGATGAACAACAATCGTCAAACACAATTCCATCGAGTCCCATAGAGATTCCACTAGTAACACCAGCTAGCGCCACCAGTTAGGTACTAAACCATATTTGCCCAGTAATTTCACTGGTTACATTTAAATATCCTTCAAATATTTCGGTGTGCTAATGCATAACGGCAGATTGCAAACAGCTAAAATTGCCTAAAGGCAATGCAATCTACAACAAAATAAACTTTAACTAAATTAAAAAATAATAATGATATAGGTATTATGTATACTTGTCTAAATATATATATATATACATTTCTAAAACGCAATAACAATATATACCTATAATATTTTACGTGTTATCTCTAATGCTATAGAATGATGTCAATGCATGCCATATATTTTTACGTAGATAATCGCCTTTTCAACAAAATTTTTTTTCAAATCAATGGATATACCCGAGACTTTAGACCCTTAAATCATGCTAGATTAGACCTAGACATGCGAATTATCAAGGAAAAATGAAACCAAAAATATATTTTTATAATTTTATTGTTTATAACTTTTTAACACAAGTTTGTTAAAGATAGCATGATACACTAAATCCCCTAATAGAGCTTATACAATAGCCATTGAAATTAAGAAAAACACAATAATTGTTTAGAAGTCTAAGTTTACGTAAGTAATTATAGAACAAAAATGTATTACACCTAGCAAGAAAATAATTTTTTACTTGTGTTTGGATTTCTTCTTCTTCTTACTCGATTTTTTCTTATGCTTGCGTTTCTTTTTCTTCTTCTTGTGATCGTCAGAGCTAGACTCAGACTCGCTATCACTTTCACTTGCAGCCCGCTTCTTCTTTTTCTTGCTTCGTTTCTTTTTCTTCTTGCGTTTGCGAGTATCAGATGACGAAGATGACGAGGAATATTCAGAATCACTGGTGGATTCACTCTCGGAATCAGGTTTTTTTTTAACGTTGGTCAGATCCAGTTTTATAGTTTCAGTATCAAGTTTCGCCTTTTTAGTATCGTTATACCCACTGGGTGATGCGGAACGTTCCCGTTTCTTTACGTTTTCTTCCTTATTTTCATGATCAGATTCCACAGCTTCATCATAATCTGGCTCAAAATGTGCTTCATCTAAAGTGGATTTCTTTCTCTCACGATCTGTATGTGAAGTTTTGGAGTTCCCTGTGTTCCCTACATTTTTTTCCTGAACTCGATCACGTAGCGCGTTATTATCATTAAATATGTTAGATTTTTTCTCTTCTTTTATGTGTTTCTCAGTGTATTTTTTTTCATTGGGGCTTCGACCTCTATGCTTCTCGCTAGTCTTTATAGCTTCTGACATTACACGCCTATCACTCTTTGAAGGTTCTGCTCGAATAGCATCCTGTTTTCGACCTCTTTCCCTTTCCACGGTCACGCGTCTATAAGGTTGTTCGCGTTTAGGAGTTTTGGATCTTGACTTAACACGTTCGACTGTACTCTGAACAACTCGCGCCTCTCTACCTTTACGCGTATCTTCCACTTTTCCTCCGAGACGGTCTTTAACAGATAACCGGGGCGGTGGTGTTTTAGAATATCTCTTTTTCTTCTCATTTATTTCGTATGACCTTGGTTCAGAATCAGTTACTGGTACCGTTATCTGAATATTATTCATAGAAGTTTTTGGCCCTTCATCACCGTAAAGCTTGAGGCGATCGGTACTTATTTTTTTTATTTCTATGGGACGCAATGAACTAATTGCTTTCGCAAATATTGCATTTTCAGCTCGTTTAATAACATCTGATGTCACTTTACTTCCATCTTCTTCTTCTTCAGGAGAAGTTATCTCTCCCGGTTCCTTAGCCTTTTCTGCGTTATCTTCATCTACTTCCCACTTAGACAATTCAGGCAAAGTTGCCAACATTTCCTTATTAGTAGGATTGCTAACTTCGACCTCAGCTTTTAAATCCAATTCATCGGCATTAGCTTGAAGTTCGATCCCATCGAATGGTTCCTCTTTAGAATGATTAGCATTTCCTAAACTGTTGTTAGATTCCATTGTTAAGTCTTTGTCTTCAGTTTTGACATAATTTTCTATAATTTCGTTATCAACAGCTCCCACGGCTTCATCACCATATAAATCATTGGCAGGTTTCTTAGCGGTTTCTGCCTCAAGGGAGGTTTCTATTTCTTTCTCAATGGAAACTTCATCAGAGTTTTCTGTTTTAACAACAACTTGTGTTTCTGTATCAACATTATCTGTTTCTTTTTCATCTTCCTTAACGTCTTCTTTTTCAAGATCATCGTCTTCCTTTTTAACATGTTCCTTATCTTTCTTTTCTTTTTTGTCACGTTTCTTTTTCTTTTCCTTTTCGGTGTCTTTTTCCTTTTCTCTCTTCTTTTTTTTTCTTTCTTTAAGTTTCTTGTCCTTATCTTTGTGATCCCTACTTCTATCAGCAGAAGATTTATCTCGAGCTCTTTCTTCTTTCTTATCCCGTCTGCTATCTCGATCACGAGAACGACCTCTCGATTCACTACGTTTTTTCTCACGTGTTTCTCTACTGCGTTTTGGTGAGGTACGAAGTTTTTTCTCAGGAGTTATCTTTTCACGTTCGCGTTCTTTTTCATAGTCACGATTTCTTTCATAGTCCCTTGGGCGATCTTCACGGCTTTCACGAGTATCTCTGGTCTTGTCGTATCCCGTTCTTGAGTCTGAATCTCGAGTCCTCTCAGTTTTATCTATAGGCTCTCTGTTATCATTATATCTTTCTCTATTACGGCCCTCTCTCTCTCTATATCTATCGTGTTCAATATTATTTGCATTGCGTCTTGGTCCACCCCTGTTACGAACATTAGATCGATATCCCGGCCGAGGGTGTTCTCTAAGTGCCCCACTTTCATCTCTGTAATTATCACGGTAATTGGGATCATGATAATTAGGGGGCCCGGACTCTCGAGGATCTGCACTAGGTGGTCTAAATGGAGCGCCTGGATCACGAAAACTATTATGAGGTGGATTGTCTCGGAACCCACCATCTCTGTAAGGAACGTTTCTGTAAGAACTGTCACGGAATGGAGGTGGTGCTCCTCTGAAGTTAGGGTCACGGTAAGGTCCAGGTGGCCCAGGTTCTCGATATGGTTTTCCATCTCTGAATGGCACGGGCCCTTCACGATAATGACCTGGTCTGTAATTATCTCTATAGCGCGGTGGTTGCTCTCCTACGTGGACAGGAATTTCGCTTTGGACAGGTGGTGGTATCGTCATGTCCCTATAACCAGGAGGTCCTTCACCATACGAAGGTGGTCTATATTGATCCCTATAATTTGGAGGTGGCAAACGTTCTCGATCCATAGAACCTGGTGGACCAAATGGTGGCTTTTCGAAGGGTGACGGCTCAAACCCGGGGACGGGTGGTTCGACACCAGGAGGAATATCTTCATATGGAGCGTGGTCATATCGACCTCGATATCCCGGTGGTTGTTCAGGTTGGACCGGTATGTTACCCATTGGAGGCATCTGTTTTACACCTATAGGTGGATAACCAGATGGTGGTGCACTACTCCTAGGTCCATATCTGAAAATAAAGATATTTATCTTTTTTATTCTGAACTGAACATATTAAAGGAAATAATTTATTTTAAATTAACATATCAGATGATCAGTTATTTAAAAGTAAAATGGGATATTTGAGGAATCGATGAATTTGGATCAAGCTTTTACTTAGTGTGTAGTAATATTTCGAAGTTGTGAAATTATGGTATCATCTTGTAGTATTACCATTGTTAAATATATTATAAAACAATTTAAATACTTTTTAATGTTTGATGGCTTACAAGGGTTAAGCAGAGGCGTACTAATTTACCCCGTCGTCGGGTCGCCGATATGTTTAGGTCCCATGTAATAGGGGGCGAGCCTATTGCCATGAACCGAGCACAAATTCCAAACCACGACTGTTAGAGATTTTAATTAAAAAAAAAACAATAGTAATTTACTCACCCTGGGAATCGAACCCAGGACAGTCAATGTCATCATGAATTATTATGAATTGCACCTATGCTAATAAGTAAGAAAAATCAAATTCAAAATGAGCGGCAGGTTGATTTAATCGACATATCGGTATAAAAAAGTTGAATCAGATGAAATGATTTATACCTATGACCAATCAGGATAACACACCACACTAACAACAGGATAATACTATCATTAGATAGCTATTTTAATGCACTACAATAGTCTGTATGGCGACTTATTTAGAACTGCTGTGTGACAAAACAATCGTTTCTATCTCCGACAATGTCGTATGGAAGCTGGCCCACTTGACCAGACCAAACCAGAATAAGGACCAGACATATATCTACACTACGACTAAAATCCCTTAATATTATAAATGCGAAAGTAAGTCTGTCTGTCTGTCTGTTACGCTTTCCCGCTTAAACCTCTCAACCGATTTTGATGAAATTTGGCACAGGTAATCTTTACACCCTGAGAAAGGACATAGGCTATATATCATCACGCTACGCGGACGAAGTCGCGGGCAGACAGCTGACAGCTTAGCCTAAGAGGTGATTAAGAATTTAGAGAAGGTGTTTTAGGCAACCTGAAATCATAAAAAAAAATTATAAAATTTGAATGGCACTCATATTGGAATCGAGTCTCAGAAATTTTATATTACCTTACTTTTGCATAAATATCACCACTAAAAGTTTTACGTAACCTGGAATTATTATACTTATTCTTCTAAGTAATTTAGCATTTATAGAACCCAAAAATCGTCATCTCAGATTGTTTCAACGGTTATAAAGTACGCCTAGAAGAGAGCTCCGGAACTGCAAAACAATATGCGCAAAAAATATGTTTTAGGCAGGCTGAAATTTTTATAGCACATTATACGATATTGAAAATGTGTATGCAAACCCCAGATCAATGTGACGGTAACTATTTTTTATTTAACTCTATTTTTGAGTTCTATAAATGCTAAAATAAAAACCAGGTTGCCACACTTTTAGCGATGATCTTGCAAAAGTGAGGTACTGCGGAGCACCAAAATAACCGCAATCTTATTTCCAGTCCCGATTTTAGTATCACTGAAATTCAAATTTTACTGTTTTTATGTATTCAAGTTGCCTAAACTACCTTCTCTGAATTCATCATGACCTCTCCAGCACTCCAGCTTGCTTGTTTTCAAATAACTTTGTGAAAAACGTTATGGCGGTGTAAAGTTTCAAAGTGAGATGCTTAAAGAAAAAATAGGTACACAGCATAATCTACTGCAGTGCATTTATGGAAATAGATTTCTTTCTGATGACATATGTCTGTGGGCCAGCGTTCCAGGTTATCCCTATCTTTATGCATCTGACCTGGAAATTTTGAATCGCCATAACTTTATTCACACGATTTGAGTCACCACAGACTATTGTAGTGCATGGAGATAACTATTTTATGATATAATTATGTGTTATCCCTATTTGTCCGCAAGCCAGCTTTTATACATTTTGCCGATGGTCTTGTTATATTTTAAGGATGAAAAAAATAGAACAATTATTATTTTGCCGTTGTATTTAAATTTATAACCTTAAATTTATTTAATAACATAATGTAATCCAGCCATTATACCCACAGCTGGGCACGGTTCTCCTCTCAGATTAAGAGACTATAGTCCACCACGCTAGCCTAAATAATAACATTGACTAATTCAAAATATATATTAAACACTTTTTAATTAGCAGACCAACTAAATTTATATTGACTAGGACATCGCTTTTGAACCTGGATATGTACAATAAATAAAACCTGCATATAAATGTCCTTTATAATAATGAATTTGTTCAATTTCCTTAAATATCGTCGAAAAAAATCGTAAAGGTAGTGTAGATATTTAATGTTACATTTGATATTTCTTTTATAAAATGAAAAATTAAAGAGAGGTTTTTGTGTTTGGTGAAAACAACTACTTTACCAACTCATCTTTAAAAAAACAGCGCTGTTGGCAACATATTTTCTTTACAGACTCCGACTAGATAGTTCCTAAATATTCTTCATTACACTATACTAGACTAATTGTATTTTTGGTCTCTAAGTAAAAAATGCTTAAATTACAATTTTCTAACATGAAGCACGCCAATATGTGTATCGTAATATAAATACATTTGCCGCGCGAATCGAACCTGTAATACAACTACGTAACGCACAACAAGGCCTTCGGTCCACCAATAAAACTTACAAAACTTAATGAAGTATTATGGTATTTTTGCTATTTGTCTTTGTCTTTTATGGCCCTAATTTCAATAATTTTCACTAATTTAATATATATACATATATGTATGTATATGCACTTATTACCTAAACTTATTATCTACATGTCATACAGATTAATTTTATCACATTCTAGTTATGAGGAAATTCTTAGCTGCACTGATATACAAAAACGAAAAAATCTCCAGCAAATAACGTCCATCCACGTCTTTAATTAAAAACTATTATAACAGAAGGTCAAAAGCAGAGGTTATGCTAAAAAAAATGTTGCTTTTCTATGGCGGTCTACCGACTGTAACATTTGGGTGTTAGACAGACACGATTGATGGCAGGTATATTTGGCCCATTGGCTAAACAAACGGGTTGCAAAATATATTCGTATTTGTTTACTACTGCATATACGTAAATTACAAATCCTAAATCGGCAAGGGCCATATACGAATATGAAGAAAATAGCAAAGAACATAAACCCCACATTTTTCCCTTATGTTTGTACCTAAAAAATGTTTCAATGTTAATTATGTTTTTTAAATAAATATCTTTATGCATCATCACATATTTGTTTTTAAAAACATCTTAGGGCTCGGGTTTAATGTATTTAGTGGGTTTTAAGATCTTTTGTACAATTAAAGCAACACTGTATAAATAATTCGTTTTCATACAGAGATCGAGTTTACCCGCAGTTTGGTGTAGCAGTCATTCCTGGCCAGGCGATGAATTATTTCAGCATGGTAAAGCCAAGACCTCTTCTTCATTAAAAAAGCATTCAGATGAAGCCGCCTTAAAATAACAAAGGAACAATTTAATAGTTCTAAACTATTCAATCAAAAACCTTTTTTGAAGACAATGCTTATGAAATGACATTTTCTTGTAGTAGAAGGTATAATATACCTTCTATTACAAGAAGATGTAAATTATAATGACAACTTATTACGGTTTTGCACAATTTTAATCATCCTTATACCTATTAATTAAACACTTAGCAAAATAAATAACATTTAAGTAGGTACTACTTAATGCAATAAATAGTTGAACTACAAAATATTATTGTATGTCTGTACAAAAATGAGTATTGTAATTGTCTCAATCTGAAACAAAGATTTCTTGGGCCTGAAAGGAGTAAAGAAAAATTAACACAAAGTACCATTGTTGATATCTAAGACCTAGTAAAAAAAAATATTCACGAGTGTCTGATATACAGGTAGTACGCAACTACACAGTAGCTGACTGATCATTCCTCTTTAGTCTTTTGTTAAGCTTTCATATACATTATTCCACTCTAATAATAAAAAATCTTCAAGTTTCATAATTACAAAAAAAATAACCTACTGAAATTGCATTCTATCCCAGTCACAGTTTATAGAAAGCATTTACTAAAATCTGTTATTAAATATAGTATCTACACATATTATAGTATATACAACATGTCACTGAATAAGCGCAAGACCTCATGTCAATTAAAATATGAATGAATGAGTCAATTTTATGATAATAACACTTTTTTTCAAGAAATTAGTTATAGCAGCTAAACGCAAAACTTGGGCTTTACTACAGTTGTACTCATAACGAAAACGATATCGGCGCGCACTCGCACACAATAACAATTTTATGGAACGAGATTTCAGTTTTCCACATCTCGGGCAACTGACGGATCAAAGACCCATAGTTACTGGTATTGTAGTTATCTTTTTGAAATCTTTGGGAAAAATTAAAACATCATATTAAAAACCACTGTAATCGATTCTGAAAAAACGTTCAGGTCTTGCCCTTATTCTGTTACAGGATGTAGAACACGTATATCGTATATTAATCGTAAATAATAACCATATTATTTATACAGGTGAAGAGAATGTCCTGCTAGACCGCTTGTTCGGTTCCGTTCACATAGACCAATCGAAAACTATGCCGAAGGCGTTTGAAGATTCGAAAAACCAAGTACGTTAAGTAGCGGTCACTTAAAAAACTTGAAAATCGATGGCAAATATCGAGAACAACAAGAAATGTCATGGGACAAAATATTGGAAGATTTCCATGTTATAGGCAATCATAGTTTTTGAGGTAATAAAAACAGAAGTATCATTAATCTATCAGTGGATTCGAAATTTTACACTTTTTCGGACTGCAAAAATGATTCCACCGACTTTCAATGTTATTCGTCGAAGAATAATGAAGTGAGTCGCTTTACGTAGGTATACAATTTAGACCCCTACAGTACCTACCTCAAAACCTTATTTGTTGTATATGAACACCGCATTCATTCGTTCCCTATTTCTGACTTCAGTAGAACACTGATAGCGTGTATCTCGGAATACTTTCTTTTTTGTTTATTTTGATGTCATCTATTGCAATACATAGGCTACACTAAGCTAAAAATCTTCAAAGGCTTTTCGAAAGTATTTTAAAAAAGGCTGACGACATTGAGGTATAATTTATTTTTACATTTCATACTTTTGTACTAAGAGAAACAAATAATAGTCTATATGGCGGTTAATTTTAAATATAAAAATTATGGCGATCCTGTGGTACGAGATTTTGTTAGCATAAGACATAAAAATGGATATAGGAATGTGAATGGATATGGCAACAACTCACTTGCCATTGCAAAACCGTCCTAATAACACCTGTTTGGACCTTATTTTTATTTTATTTTAAGTTTACAAAAAATCGTTCACATCAATGCTGACACAAATACATCCAAATACAAAGATAATAATGTAACAATTACATATAGGTAAACACCACATATGAAAATATGCTAAAAAGAAATATTAAGCTTACATCATTATACGTAATCTAATTTTATCTATTACTATTAATTACACTACAACACAACAGTAACTATTGGGTTAATAAATTAGTTATCATAAAATAATGTTTACTGATTTTCTCTTATGAAAGAAGAAAGTAAGAAACATCGTTTTATTTTCGTGGTCACGAGGAGACACAACAGACAAAAAGCAGACAATTAGTAATAACATACATACCATCACGCCTTTATTCCCCGAAGGGTTAGGCAGAGGCGCACCAATGTACACCCACAGTTCGCCGGTGGGCCGGCCGGCCGGGGCGAGCCTATTGCCATTAACCGGGCACAAATTCGAAACTCCGAGCTGCTACTGGGAATTTCATAGAAAAACCCAATAACACTGCTCGACCTGGGAATCGAACCCAGGACCTCCAGCGTAGCAGTCGCGCTCAGGACCACTTTGTTAATGAGGCAGTTTACAATTAGTAATAAACCAAAGAAAATTAACACAGATAAAAAAAACAATACCTAATCATTAAATGACACTGACTTATCTATGAGCTTGTTACTGTTATGCCATAATTTACCAGGACAAAAAAGTCTACGTAACTTTTAACAGTTTCGGATGTCGGTTCTTTCTATTTGCTTAGATCTTTTGTTTTCACCACCGACTTCCGAAACTGTCTGTTTTACGTTATTATATGATAGATAGATTTATTATATGATACAAATTATCATATTTTCACCAATTTGAATGGACCACCTCAAGAGTATACTATTTTAAATAAGGAACATGACCAGATCTTATCACACACAAGTTGTGGTGTTTAAACGACGCGATTTAACAGAATACCATACATACACACATGCCTTTCTCCTTTGCCTCTGCCATTCATACGTCTATCTTCTCATACATACGCGCCGGTTGAATGTTGTATCTTTCGTTTATTTGGATTAATAAACGTTAACATAATTATACAGCGTGTTGATTTGGATCCTTACCAATTATAATAAAAACATATTATTAACTGCCTGCTTAGCAGCTGCGTTCAGGACAACTAGGCTAATCCTAGTGGTCCTGAGCTGAGTGAGAGTATGTTATGTTATAAAATTTAGTATCGAGAAGAGTTTTTCTATGAAATTCTCAGTAGCAGCTCGGGGTTTGTGATTTGTGCCCGGTTACTGGCAAAAGGCTCGCCCCCTGCTACATGGGACCTAAACATACCGGCGAACTGTGTGGGTACATTAGTACGCCTCTGCCATACCCTTCGGGGAATACAGTCGTGACGTTATGTTATGTTATAAAAGTTGGTATTTTTTTTATGAGATAGGGGGGCAAACGAGCTAACGGATCACCTGATGGTAAGCGATAACCGCCGCCCATGGACACCCGCAACACCAGAGGAGTCGCAAGTGCGTTGCCCGCCTATTAAAAGGGTTTGGGCCTCCGGTAACCTCCTTCACGGCGGAACACAACGCAAGCGTTGTTTCTGTTTGTATCATTTCATCATTCAATTTATCATTGCCCACAATTGTGGGCAATGATAACTTTTGGGTTCATGACTATTACCATTCGTATAATAATAATATTTGCATCAATAAATATACAACTTTTACAAATTTTTTTATACTAAACCCTTATTTAAAAAAAGTCATCATATATTTAGGGCCATTCATAACGTGCGTCACACGTTAAGGGGGAGGAGGGAGTCGACGCAATGTCACATTGTGTGACAAGGGGTAGGATTAAGGGTCATCATGTCACATGGAAAAACTTAATTTAAAAATAACAATGGAACAGCTGCTTTGCTTTGATTATTTTTAACTTAAATTATAAAATATGTGACGTGACACTAACGGGAGCGGTTATAACAAATGTGACGACCTATAACATGCACATCAACAAATCATGAAATTATTGTGACGTAATTTATAGATGGCCCCTTTCCAAGAGTAAATAGGTATACAATTTTGACAATAACATTTGTTATGTGACAATGTATTCAAATTTGTCACAGACATCAAATACTCGTCTCAAAACAATTCTTCATAGTGTAATTATTACACATTTGTCATACATATAACATTTATTACATACATTGTATACATCATATTTTTTTTAACAATTACATATCTATTTAACAAAAAAATGTTTTAATATGTACCTACATAAATCTAAAATGTTACACAATATTTATACAAGTATATAATAAGAAATGAAAAACATTTTTCTAAAATTTAATATTTTATTGATGTCCATCACAATTATTTGGACAATATTAAAGTGAAAAGAAAAACAAGTACAAGAAAACCAGTTTCAATTGTTTTTTTATACAGACACATTATATTATTTATAAGGAAGCGAATGAAAAAGGAAACAAAATTATGCTCATTTCGCGATGGATGTAGTAGCTACAGGGGTTTTCACGTACCCGACTTTTTTTATACCCGAGTAAATAAAGTCGAAATAAAATTGCTTCTCTGACACAGTAAACAGTACAGTACAGTACAACACAACTAAAAATCACACACAGTAAACAGTTTAGTTTTCTGAAAAATGATATAGAACAGAAAATACTTATTTTCACAAAAACTCCCACGAATTAAAAACAAAACTTTGCGACATTACTAACCTAACCTAACCACAAATTTACTACATTTTCGTAAATAAAAAAGCTCAATGCCTTCTTTAGAGTTATTTTGTGTGTAGTGCTACTTAGTAATCATTTTCTTATAATTTTGATGAATTCTTTGATCAGAGTGGGTACCCGGATCTGACATTGAAACCCGGATACCCAATAGTACCCGGGTACTACAAATTTCACATACCCGCGTATACCCTTATCCGGGTACCCGAGTAGAAATCTCCAGTAGCTACAAAACGAATAATTAAAATAATGGATTATTGTGTTTGCGTTTTATTTTATACTTATCCAATTGAGTTATTTAGTGGCAGACGTGTCAGTCACGATTAACCAAAGCAAAACACATAAAACTCATAAAAACGTAAAAATATAAATATAAAACAATATAGGTACTGCGTACACTCTAAAAACTGCAAAAAACAAAAAGCTAGATTCCATTGACATGAAACCATTATTATTAAGATATATTATCACTATTGTTAATAATACAGCCTGTTTTTTTACATTTAAGGCATACATAATATATATTATATTATGGATATGTATATAATCGGGTCGTAGGGATTTGGGACCGAGACCCGTGGTCCCGGATTTTAAACATATAAATATATGTACCTATTATGATTGAGTAGTATTGGACCACAAGAAAAACGAAGTTAAAGTACAGTTAACATAAAACTCATATACATTTTGATCAACAATTGCATTAATTATTATCAGTACCAGCACAAAATAAAGGATACCTAATATTATTATTATTTAATTGCACTTATTATAAAAGGATAGTTATAGCTATAAAATAAACTAATAATATATCGATCATGTATAAGAGAAGAGAGAGATAAAAGTATGGAGAATACTATTTGCGTGTAACTAATGCTATCTCTCTAGTAAGTTGCTCAAAATGGATTTTGAATTACCGCACCGTAGTACACCTATTACGCAAAGCAAGAGCGTAGATATCACCTCCGTGCACGGTATTGCGTAATATTCTGGTTTGATCTAGCCGCAGATCTTCATGCAAAAATCTAGCGGAATAAGGCTCGGTAGTTTTCGCTATCCACAGTGGTAGTGAATACAGCTTGTATCTGAATAGGCCGCAATCTTGATAAAACAGCAGGCGCGTGCGCTGCATATGATGCAAAAAGCACTGCATACCCTAGCAGTCACGGATAATTTCGCTGATCAAAGAGTATACAATAAGTACCTAAAGTATAATTAATAAATCCGTAAATTGTGGAATTACTAGAAAACTCCTAAACGCTCCAAAATAGCAATGAATCGCAAGTACACCTAATAATCTCACAAGTCACAACGCGCTTTACTGATAGGCACTTTACACAAATTAATGTACCTAATGTCAACTACTGCGGCTGCCAACGGCAGGAAACGGCGAATAAAAAACGTTCGCATGTAATGGTAGTTTGATTATATTTTTGTGTCTGTGAACTGCACACATACATGAATTGCACGGGCGGAACGTGACCAACTCCAGCCGTAGGCCCGCAGATTTGTTCCGACAAGGCTCGGGAGTAGTCGGGAGACACTCGTAAATAATCGGAAGTCTGCGTCTAACTATAATGCGGCGAAGTATTATTGATGGATTTCCTACCTAATCACGTAGAGAAAATGATGCATTTTTGTTTAAATAGGTTTTATTTGTTCAAATATTAGAAATTATTTTTTCTTCTTATGACTCCATATTGTTTTTTTCATGTGACGAGCGGTGTTTACTATTTTGTGTACGCGAGTAATTGTTATGGTTTTCTTGCAAGTTTTTTCATTTTGAAACGTAATTGTAGTGTAAATATCGTTGTTTATTTGTTTGTTTCTATGATATCTGTAGTTCTTGCATTTACGAGTCTATTCGTTGGTTTTTAAAATGTTATTTGATTGTGATGTTTGTGTTGACAATGTGTGTTTATTAAAAATTAAAAATAGTAAGTTTTCTCAACTAACATTTAGTGAAAAGACCCAAATTATTTCTAAAGGTAGGTGTGTACCCGAGTTACAACAATTAAACCAACAAAAAGTAGGTACAACAAAAATGTAACTCGTAAGTTTCATATTAAAAGTTATGAAACCTATGACTGGCTGTGTGGTTGTTTGTGTACACACACGTAAATTATTTTGTTTCCCTGGCATTTTGTTTAGTAATTATCATACAGTGTGGACGGATTCGGTATATTCAGATTTAAATAATTTCTATTCCGCGGCAACGAAGCATGACAACTCAGAAAAACATCTGAAGGTAAATACTTTTGGTAGATCTCGTATTGGGACAAGTTTTTTTTTTTTATAAAAGCTTACTAGCAATGTGGATCGCACATTACTAGTATTCTTGTTGACCCCTCGTGCTAAGCTAAAATGCTTGTGTTACGAGTGGGTTTTACGTCGGTAGTGCAATGGGTGGGTTTCGAACCGGCAACCACATGATTGCAAGTCCAGCGCCCTAGCCATTAGGCTACCGCCGCTTTTGAACAGTATTAACAGCCAGTTTCGATTAGATATTGAAAGGCATAATGCTAAAGTAGATCGCAATAGAAACATTTTTCAAAGGCTGATCGATGTTGTTCTCATATAGTTTGTTTCTTTTTATAAGGTATCGCTAGCATTCCCCCCGCGGAGCGGAGTTTCATTCAGTTGACTAGCATTCTGACCGGAATTTCGATCTTTCGCTATGACGTCACGTGGTGTGGATATTCCAAAAATCAATAAAAAAAACTGCCTTACCTAAGATCAGACCCAGTGCACGCCACTGGTGTGTGCTTTGCCATAATCGTCATGGAGGGTAGCGTAAGTTAATGTCGTATTGGGCAATAGTCCATTCAATTATGATATTTTCTGTTACAGAAACTTTGTTATTTCCATTATTCGTTTATACATTTCTTTTGGTTATATTTCTGTTCATTAGCATTTTCTTTGGAATATTATTTAAATAAAATAGTATACAAGTGTGATTGCTTCATCCTGGGTAGGATGATTCGTGCAAAAGAAAATCGATTCCTACCCAGGATGATTCGTGAGGCCATTGAGATCAAAAAGCACCCAAATTTCAACAGAGAGGACGGATGGGTATTGGCACCTACTTGGAACCCTATTATAGATTCTATTAGGTCTGAATGCACGCCCAAAACTGCAAGACAGAAAGATACGGTGAGCTCATTCTGCATGAATCAAATAACAAATGATTAATGTAAAAGTGAAAGGGTTAATGGAGGGGAGCTGTTCAATAAATACAACGATAAGACGCATGACACCTCAGTCTGCCCGTGACCATGGACGCTGTAAAGGGTCCGAAACGTCGGGATTTGTATTGTATTTGATACTAATATAACGCGATATAATCCGTAAAGTTGTTTTATTTCAATATGTAACTGTTACAGTTCGAGTTCGAGTTTTTCGGATTTTCCTATGAGATCCTCAATGATAGGGATTTGGATTCATGCTTAGTTAACAATAGGCTCGCCCCCTATTACATAGCACTTAGGTAACTATACACTTTTGCCTAGCCCTTCGTAGAATCCCGTATTCTTCGAAGGGTTTTAGAAAAGGATTTAATAACATTTGCAAAACCCCCGACGATGACTACCTATGTGATTATATATTAATTAAACTAGCTGTAGCCCGCGGTTTCTCTAGCGACCTAGTGATGTTAAACTTTCACAACCTTATAGGAAAAATCCAAAAACCCTGAAATACGTCATTATTTATTTATTTATGATGAGTAACGACAATACCAATTTTCAGGTTCCCCTCTTTAAAAACATCGGTTAAACCTTATATCCATCCTCCATTGCCCTCTTAAAATTCAAAAACTCAACTTTTATTTCCGTAAGATCTTATTATTACAAAGTAGGTATTAGATAAAAAAATTATGAAATCGGTGAAGTCGTCCTCAAGTCATGGCGTGACCAAAGCAAGTAGGGATCCATTTTTATATACCTAATATATACAATATATTGTATATATTAGGTATATAAAATGGTCCTGGTCCATTTTGAAATATCTATGGATGTCTTTTAATAACTATGATAATTCGAAAATAATCCTGGTTAGGAATCGTTTAACCAAAATAATCATATACGAAATATCAAGGTATAAAATAAGATGAATGTAACGGGATAAAATCCGTTATAGTAGAAGTAGTTTTGTTTCAATAAAGGTTTATTCTTTACCATTATTGAACGTTCGTTAAGTCAGTAATCAATTAATCAACGCGCCATTTCAAACAGCATATGTACCGTGCCTCGGTATACCAATTACTATTTTTTATTTTATTATAACAATAAAATGTGGTTAGCCACACTCATCGACCATATAGCCCCTAGACGCCTCATTACAGGCGACCGATGTCTGTCAACACATCAGACTAATAGATCTTATAATTTAGGTCCCCACTCAACAATTTCGATTTAGTTTCGACCACTTCTGTGAGCCGTAAACACTTTCGCGTTAAGGAATAAAAGTTGGTGAAAATAAATATAGTCCAGGCGCTGGATGGAGTTGAGTATGCAAAATGTGAGGACCGACAACTATGCTCAAATTCTTTTACCTGAGTTCCTAAATAATAGAAAATCACATGTTGCAGGCAGCTGCGCTGGTCCCTTTCCATTTTCCCCTGCCTTCTCCCTGCTAGGCACGTTGCTGAGTCATAGCGCTTGGAGTAGTCAGTAGAAAAGAATTTGTAGCCCGTAGCAGTTTATTTTTGCGTATGTAAGTAATAAAAGTTTTTTCGCAGTGGACTGTTTTATAAGTGTGATTTATTTAAATAAAAGCGTGGACAATGTCACTACAAGTAATAAATGTGAAGAAGCGACAGCACACCAAAATCCCAACTAATTGTAATAATTTATTTTCAAGCACTGAAAATAAGTTACAGCTAGATCGATTTCTATGTAATACTGTTCCTAGATATGCACAAATAAATGAAGATTGCGAGTTATATATTTGTGGAGGATTTGATGATCCAACATAATGTTTCAAATTACAAGGTTCTTTATTTTTTGAAGTACCTGACCTGAATTCTAACCATTTAGAAGCGGATTCAAGGATGTTTTGTCACATATTTCACGCAGTGAAAATCAAACTTGGCCATATAATAATTAATCAGTAGCGCTGAGTTTTCATTCTCGGAATTTACTTCTGGAACAAGCTTGCACGTCTAGGCTGTTTAGGTTTATGGTTCGACGGTTCCTACAAGAAGAAATTCATTTCAGGAATTCATTGGGTTGCTCAATCCCTTGGAGAAAATATTTGTGGTATTTTGCCAGTATTACACGCTCTGAGAGGTTGCGATTCGACCAGCAGATTTGGCTCTAAAAGCTGCATCGTTGGATTTTTCATATTTTTTAATTTTTAATATAATTATTCTAATTTCCTTTTTTGAATTAAACATTTTTTTTTATCAATAATTATTGTTTTTATTTTTTATTTTTCTGTTGTGGTATCACTGGACTAGCTGTAAGTCTTCTTCTTCTTCCTGCCCATGTCCCAATCTATTTGGGGTCGGCGCAGCATGTTCTTTTCTTCCATTCATCCCTATCAGCCGTCATCTCACCACTCACTCCCTTTCCCATCATATCGGCCTTAACACAATCCATCCATCTTTTCTTTGGTCTCCCTCTACCTCTCTGTCCCTGCACATTCATACTCATCACTCTTTTAGTCACATGCGTTTCATCCCTTCTCATCACATGCCCATACCAAGACAAACGATTCCCTTTCAGCTTTTCTGCCACTGGCGCCACTTTCAGACTTCCTCTAATATACTCGTTTCTTATTTTGTCCATTCTAGTCACTCCACACATCCACCTTAACATTCTCATCTCCGCTGCATGCAGTCTTCTTTCATCCATCTTCTTAACGGCCCAGCACTCTGATCCATACAACACGACAGGTCTTATAACGGATTTATAGATTTTGCCCTTCAGCTTGAGAGGCATCCGTCTATCACAGGTTTTTCCCGTGACCTGTCGCCATTTCATCCAACCTGAGTTGATTCGACATGTAACGTCCCGGTCAATTCCGCCATCGCTTTGTACACGTGACCCAAGATACCTAAAGTCGGAGCAAACTGATAAGGACAATCCATCCAAAGATATGGACGCAGTACCGGAAAGTCCGCCGAAGTCACAAAACAAGTACTCTGTTTTGGTTCTGCTTACTTTCAATCCGACACTTTCCAGTCTCTGGGACCACACCGTCAGCCTGATCTGGACCTCGGGACCACTCTCATCCACTAGCACAATGTCATCGGCAAAAAGCATGCACCAGGGAGCCTACCCCTGTATGTCCGCCGTAAGAGCATCCATGATTAACAGGAAGAGGTAAGGACTAAGAGCCGAACCCTGGTGCAAGCCTACAGCCACATTGAAGCTGTCAGTGGTGCCAGCTGTGGATCGAACTTGAGTACTTTGTACTACTACACCGACCATACATCGCTCGAATCAACTGCAGGTACTTCCCAGGTACACCATTCTTCTTAAGGGCCCACCACAAAACCTCACGTGGTACCCGGTCGTATGCCTTCTCGAGGTCAACAAACACATACGCATAATTGGCAAATAGCAAATATGGCGTCCGTTGTTCCGCGACCAGGCATAAAACCGAACTGGTTTTGTGAGATTGCACTCTCTTCTCTCAGTCGCCTCTCAATAACTTTCTCCCACACTTTCATACTGTGTGATAGTAGCTTTATTCCCCGATAGTTGTTGCACTCGTGCACATCACCCTTGTTTTTATATACAGGTACTAGGAAAGTGTCGCACCATTCGTCAGGTATAACTTCTTCGTACAACAACTTATTGAAGAATAATGCCAGCCACGTACAACCATCTACTCTCAATAACTTCCACACTTCAACTGGTATTTCATCTGGTCCTACTGCTTTTTCATTTTTCATTCCATTTACTGCTTTTTCTACTTCATCTGCACTGACCTCTCTGACTAACCCCACATTCACTGGTGTGTTCTCAAGCACTCCACTCCATTCATTCTCTTCGTTCATCAAACTTTCAAAATACTCCTTCCATCGATCCTTAATTTTCTTATCATCCGAAAGTACCTCCCCCGTTTTGTCTTTTATGCACTTTATCTTTGAGACATCCCTCTCCTTTCTTTCTCTAGCTTTGGCAAGCCGGTATAAATTCTTCTGACCAGCCGGAGTATCCAGCGTATTATATAATTTGTCTTGGGCTTTTGCTCTTGCTACAGCAACGGCTTTCTTGGCTCTTTTCTTGCATTCATCGTAGTCAGTCTTCTTCTCCAATTTCAAAGTACAATTATCGTCTTCTACGCTCTGCCATTCTTTAATTTTTTTCTTTTTTTCTTCTATTACACTTTTTACGTCTTCCGACCACCACCACGTATCTCTATTAATCGTACCCTTTCCTTTCGACACTCCCAGACAATCTTTTGCCGCACTTCTGACACATCCTGCCATTTCATTCCAGCATTCATTCACACTTTTGCCGTTCATATCTCCAATTTCTATCATTTTATTCACCACTCGCTCTATGAATTTCCTCGCACACTCTTCTTTTTCCAACATATGCCACTTTATTTTAGGGGGAGGGCGCTCTTTGTTTTTAGTGAGCTTTATGTTTATTTTAACTTCCATAATGAGAAGACGGTGTTGTGACACCAAAGCTTCGCCTGGTAGTACTTTACAATCTCTCACTCGGCTAAGGCTGTTGCGTCTGAGGAGAAAGTAATCTATTTGCGTCATATGATGTCCGCTTTTATAGGTTATCAGGTGCCCATCTTTTTTTTTTGTACCAAGTATTAGCCACAGCCATATCGAATGCAGAAGCAAATTGCAATAGTGAGTCACCCTCATTGTTGCGGTCTCCAAATCCCCACCCCCCGTGTACTCTTTCATAGCCACCATTGGATCTTCCTACGTGTCCATTAAAATCACCCCCTACGTAAATCTCTTCATGTGCCGGGATAGCCATCATCGCAACGTCAAATTCTTCCCAAAATTTCTCTTTTATGCTGTCCTCACATCCTACCTGCGGTGCATATACACTCATAACATTCAATAGCACATTTTCTATCATTAATCTTACTACTATTATTCTATCACTCATCCTTTTAACCGCTATCACACAATTTTTCAAATAGTTATCTAGTACTATCCCTACACCATTTCTTCTACCGTCGCTCCCACTATAGTAAAACTTGTATCCTTCACCAATCTCTCTAGCCTTTGTACCTTTCCACTTTGTTTCCTGTAGACACGCTACGTTTATCCTTCTTCTCTTTAACACGTCTGCTAATTCTCTGGCTCTTCCAGTCATCGTCCCAACATTCCAACTGGCGTACCTCAATCTTACTTCCCGGGTTCGCTTCTTACATTGCCCTCGCCCGGGATGGAGCAAAAACCCTCGTCCATTTCCCACAGATGCCGGGTGCTGCACCTGCGCGTCGCCTGTAGGGTACGCCCTAGCCCTATCGCACCTCTGATTTCCTCTGTTCATAGTGTTCATACTAGCTGCAAAGGGTTTTGGCATTCGATTTTACAGTCGGCCGCCTGCCTGACACTAACCCTCCTAGCTGTAAGTATCTTTAATCATAAAAATCAATCGGATATTCTCACTAAGACAATCGTTATAATGGTATCAAAGCATGTGTTCAGTCCATTTACTACATGTCTAAGGGGGTGGGGTGTAAAACAAAAATGGACCAATATGGCTCCTGGCAACATTTAGAATCATAATCTGCATGCTTTTCTGAGTTCAAAACCATACACCGAATGCGGTCCTCACATTTTGCACACTCAACTCTATCCAGCGCCCGGACTAATATTATAATGGCCCCTTGCACAATATGTTGCAGTTGGTGTGGTAAGAATAGCCAAACTTCAAGTTTCCGGAAAGATGGCATAACATTTCATTAGTATCGATTAGTTATATAACCATAAATACAATTATTCTCTGATATTATTTATCGGAGTTCATCTTATACTGGTCATACCTGTACGTGTAAAAAGGTGTAAGAGCGCTCGTTGATGTCTTTTATGTTTGCGTCTCTTTCTTCTGAATGTATTTTTTTAGCTATCTCTTTTCATCTATTATTTGGTAAACATAACTAGTGATTCACCAAATCCTATGACATAAATTATCGATAATGCAAAAACCTAAAAATTTAGTTTCAATATGAATTGCAATACAATGTTAATTCTCCAAGCAAAACCAACAAACTGAGCTATTGTCACTTTTCACCAACAAACAAGCGTAAATTGTAAACAAATGCATAAGAGAGTATAATTTACGTGAAAGGATAAAATCTGTCAAAAATGCCCTAAATACAGTATGAAAAAGGGTAATAATTCAAATAACAGTACCACTTGTCGAAATAGTCACAAGTTCAAAAAAAGGTATGGTTAACATTTTTATTCGAGATTGTGGGAGGTATAATTTATTGCTATGGCGCGCAGCAATTTTGTATCCCTGAAAGTGTTTTTAATTAAGTACAGGAAATTATTAATATTATTGGACCTGTGCCGTTTTAATTAACTATACATAAATATTAAATAGGTACGGGGAAAAAAATATGATTTGTTTCCCGTTTCTATTGTTATGTTATTACTTTACGTGATTAATAACATCAAGTACATGTTAAAATCTATACTAATATATAAAGCTGAAGAGTTTTTTTGTTTGTTTGTTTGTTTACTTGAACGCGCTAATCTCAGGAACTACTGGTCCGATTTAAAAAAATCTTTCAGTGTTAGATAGCCCATTTATTGAGGAAGGCTATAGGCTATATATCATCACGCTACGCGGACGAAGTCGCGGGCAGAAGCTAGTAATAATATGAAATAGGAAGGTAAATAGCCAATTAAATATAAGTAAACATTTTATTACAATTTTATTTACTAAGATATCAATACCTTCGTGTTTTATTTAAACCTGTCACATCTCTAGTGAGACGTAATAACCCTGGTAGGGCCAATCAGATCGTAGAACCCCGCTTCCTCATACCTCAACTAGTTGCCAGAACTGTTTTCATGCATTAGATCAAATATTAGGCGTCTATGGGGCTATATGGTCGACGGCCACACTTATGACTTTCATTCATTAATAGGGATTGACTGTATTCAAATAAAAATATAATTTTGATGTCGTGGTAGTTTTTGTAACAGAAACCCTTAAAAACATAATATCTTTCTCAATTTATTTAGTGCCACTTGCACCAACTTATTAAATGTGTTTAAATTGTATTTAAACACAAAATGTCTATGAAAAATCGTGTTTAAATACAATTTAAATATAGTTTTGAAGTTGGTGCAAGTGGGACTTAATAAATACCATCGAATTAAATCAATATTATGGTACGTGACAAGAAACACTCATGACGTCACTCGTTCACAAACATCAGCAGCCGTACAAGGCTAGGCTAGGTTGTTTGGTAATGTCGCGGATAGATTGTAATAAATGCGCTGGCTCCCGTAACCTTTCCTCGGGTGGCGAAAGTCCATGAGGATTTCCACACGCCAAAAAGAAATGGATATTTGGTAATAATAAAAATGATTTCCCAATTGCAACGAATTGTTCAAAAATGGAAATTAGAGTATGGAAAATCGATAGTTCGCTAATGCTGAGATTTGACTACTTTACGGTGATATTACACAGACAAACTTCATTTCTAACCTGAGACCCGTAATTTTCATTTTTGAAAACATGAAACATAATTATTTAAGTATAATAGAGAAATATAAACATGTTTCATAATTACTATTTAAACTCAAATCTAAGGCTCTTTGGTAAACTTACACGTGACCGTCACATAGCGGTCACGTGAAAGTAATGGCGTTTTGATGCGAAGTTTGAAACAGTATTTAAAATACATGTTTACTAGGTATTTCTGTTATATTATATATATTTTTTTAAATTTACGCTATATCTGGCACGTATTCACAATGTATACCTTCTTTCTAAAAAAAAATTAACATACCTTTTTAAGTCCTCATTAGCATAACCAAAGGATATAATATAGGATATAATAAGATAGTGTTTACATGTTGTAAACACTATCTTATTATAATGTATTTCTTAAAATCGTGTTTTACAATATTTCATTACAATATCACAGATTGATGTCAAAGTTACTCATGTCATCATTTTTGCATTAAGTACAATACTTAGCAGAATACTGACAAATTGGTTTAAGTATATTTATTACATAGGTTAATTTATAGTTAATGTTTCTATTATAATTGCCTAGTATGTAAACTGTCACACATTTTAGCAGCTTATGCTAACACAATTCAAATGACGTAATATATGACGATCCGCTTTAACCGAGTTTGAACACTAAAACACGAACACAGGTTCAATCCGCACAACAATTTCATAGCATCAACGAATAAACGTATTCCCTTAGATGTCGATAAATTGCGCATGAAGACTCTATTTAGACAGTTACAATCGTACCTGGCTCCGTAGGGCGGCTCTACAGTACGACGGGGCGGAGACAACAATTCATCGTAAACACCAGCATACCTGTTAACAAAAACGAAACTATTTCAAATTTGTGGCATATTTATTTAATACTAGCTTCTGCCCGCGACTTCGTCCGCGTAGCGTGATGATATATAGCCTATAACCTTTCTCAATAAATGGGCTATCTAACACAGAAATATTTTTTCAAATCGGACCAGTAGTTCCTGAGATTAGCGCGTTCAAGCAAACAAACAAACAAACTCTTCAGCTTTATATATTAGTATAGAAGTATAGATTACAAAGTAGTACTCATCGCGCTCTATTTTTTGTCTACCCCATACGGGAAATGGTTGTTGAAATTAATATATGGGAAATGTTTTGGTTGTACCTAGGTATATTAATAAAAAACAGTCCATCAATTAGACAAAATTTGACATATTGTGCCTGTTTGGTGACTAGGTTATGGGGATGAATAAGACTTACCGATGAGGAGAAATATTACGGGGCGGTGGCGGCGAGCGCATAGGTGGTCGATGTGGTGACCGCGGCGGAGAGCGCGCTGGCGAGCGCAGCGGCGAGCGCGGCGGGGAGCGCAGCGGGGAGCGCAGCGGAGAGCGCAGCGGAGAGCGCAGCGGAGAGCGCAGCGGCGAGCGCAGCGGCGAGCGCAACGGCGAGCGCGGAACCGGCGAGCGCAGCGGCGAGCGGTAGCGCATCGGCGAGCGATGCCGCCGCCGTGGTGAGGGCGATCTGGATGTAATGACAACATCGTGACAGCAAACACGACTAAGCCGTCTTAGTAGTAATAGTACATTACTGCCGCGAACTATAATGACTACTTTGCTGGTCGCGCTGATGATGGCCGACAGCGCAGCGTAGCGCAGCTCCAGGCCGACACAGCGCGGACAGCAAGGACTGCAATGATGGCCAAGCTGAAAGGCCTAGAGCGTAGCTAGGCTAGCTCGAGGCAATCATAGCGTGACCAGCGAAGCAGTCATTGTGGGCCAAGGTTTGTATAGTGCTTTACTCAAAAATGCAAGTACCTAATCTAAATAAAACCAGCAAGTAATTTAAATAAAAAATATATTTATATCCGTCTGACTGTCGTTTTAGCATAGGTACTCGTTAAATTGTGGTAATTTTTAATGTTCAAATTGTGCTTTATCAGAACCATGCACTTTAACATTGAATAGGTATTCCGGAGAGACGAACGAAGGCTTCATTTTATTGGAAAGGTCATTGAAATACGCAAGAAAAACATTTTCGGATAAAGATTTAGATTTCCTACTGATTTTCCACTGCACAAATTTTTCATTTGCAAGCTTATATTTTTCCTTTGAGTTTCGCGGCATTTAATTTTCAACCACTAATTTAAGTTCATCTTTAATGTCTGGCGGTGTTAAACACTAATCTAATCGGAAGAATTTTCGCTTAGAGAGCTCATTTTTAGCAAAAAAAGTCACTAAATAAAAACAAAATTTTCGCTGAACCGCGCTTTTGTTACTTCTTTGTTTTTTTTTTTAGCAATGGTAGTTTGAACTATACAGCCTAATATGGAATAAAATCTTTTTGTACCTATCTCTATACTAGATACAAACAGCTGTTTTAAATAAAATCTTTTGGATTTGATTTTTTAAAACATTGAAACGTCAAAATAGCTATAGCTCTCAGCTATAGCAATAGCTCCTTGAAACAGATCGGCAGGGTCGACTTTGTTCAAACAAGGTTGTCAAAATAATGAACACATTACATTCATTTTTGAGTAAAACATATTAAATAAAACACACACAACCTTTTATATTATTTACTTTTAACGATGGTTGAGTACAGAGTGGGTAATTTGTTTGGATATTTTTAATATAATGTGTTTAGCGATATAGTCCAGGATCCACGGTCCATTTTTGCACTTGATTAATATAAAGCTAATTTTCCGTGAGTAGCTTTATTTTGATGAGACGCCCAACAATTTCCTTTACAAAAGTCTCGATTGCGGTATGTAATAAGGGTAGCAGAGATAAAATATTTTGATTTCATGATTCTCAAAAAATGATTACTAACTTCATATTTTTTTGTTAAATCTGATGATAATTATATAAATCATTCGAAAAAATATTTGTCCTACAAAATGTATGGTTTTGTCCATATCCTTCCAACATGTATCGATAACGAGGCCATCAAAAATGATTACTAACCAACTGGTTTTTTTTTGTTTTACTTTTTACTTAGTTAATCTGCTAGCTCGAGTGCTTTTCTGTTCGGGGTTCTCATTTGGGGTTCTCACAGTGTCTCAGAGATACACAATACTTGACATCACACTTACACACATCACTTTTTATTTATTTGCCTTTATTATTATTATTTTGACATGTTTACTTGGTGGAATTTTGGAAAAAAATGTTTTATATCGTTCAATTCCTAATTTATGCATCTGATTTTGTTTTTGTTATTGTTTTTGTATTTATTATTTTTGTTGGCAGTGCTGGCACTTGGTTGTCACTTGCCAGTGTTGTCAGATGTAATAATTTGTTTTTTTTTATTTTTTATTTGTGTTTATGTTATTTTTGTAGTGTCTAACTGACACATAGGCCTTTGGCTAAAAAAAAGAACTTGTGCGTCGTTATGGGCGAAAATAAATGATCTTTCTTTCTTTCTTTCTTAATATTTATATAATTTAAGTCATATTGTCCTATAAATTGCGTGGTACGTTATCCCGGTTCTACGCTCAAAAGTAGTAGTACAGATCCCTGATGTAAAAATAATGACTATCAAGCTGAATCTTCGTGAATAGTTTCGTTTTGATGAGACGCCCAACAATTTCCTGTGCGAAAATTCTCGATTGTGGGAGCTAACAGAGGTAGCAAAGATAAAATATGTCAATTTGATGATTTATTACTAACTGAGTAACTGGGTTTTTGTTTGTTTGTTTGTTGTTATCAAGCCACACATTTTGTAGGACAAATAATTTTCAAATAGTTTACATTATGTAACGTGGTGGACACGTTTTAGGAACGTGGCCGACCGGGAACTAGGTATTTAGAGGAGATAAATATACAATATAGAAAACTTGGAACACAAAATATACAAATTTATTGAAACTAGGTTTAGAATTTAAATCTACATTAAGGCAAGAGTTAGGCTCAGGGTTGTTCGATGAAGGCTTCGAGGCGAGGTCCGGCCGGTAGAGGGCGGCACTTAGCTTGGGCAGCGGGTTTTTTTTTGGAATGGACATTATATGTTGATTCAGGGAATCTTAACAGCGTAACCGAGCTTGGTGGCGAGGCACCGAATGCCTCCAGCCAGGAGCAACTTAAAATTAAGCAACAGCAGCTAAGGGCGTCCCTTGCGGGACACGGGCCTCGGCTTAGGGCGTTGCTGGGGGGCAGCTAGGGACGGCTGGATCTGGTTTAAATTATTATTAGGGACTAATTTAAAGCTACTGGCTCGGCACGGGCCGGCTCGAGCAAGTGTCGGGGGGGGGGGGGGGTTTACCATTACAGGGTCTTCGCGACGGGCCTCGCCGGCGAGGACGGTAAATCGGGCGGCGTTTGTGTGCGTGTGTTTTGAGAGTGCTAGTCTCTCTTTTGGACTCTTGTAAGACCGTTATAGGGTCATCTGGGTAAGACAGAGCGTGCCTCGGACGGCGAACTCTGCTGATCTGGGAGGGAAGACCCGCTCTTCGTCTGCCGATCTTTTTATAGTGACGCGCGGGTTGAGGCTTGAGGCGTGGAGAAGGGGCAGCGGGGGCGGACCATGTCACAATTATTATCTTGAGATAAATCTCAAGTTCGATAAAAGAGTATATCTCGAGTTTGATAAAAGAGTATCGATACCAATATGTATCGATAACGAAGTAACTATTAACAAGCTGTAAAGCTTAATATTGTAATATTATTTGATATATTTTTTAAGTAAAAACTTGATTAGCGGCGTTGTGCACTTTTTGGGATGGATAAAAAATACGAAAATTCGTAAGACGGTTGTCATAGTGCTGAAGTGTTAAATTTTTTATGTAATATAAATTGTCATGTTTGTGGACGATAGCGCAATACCTTATACTGACTTTAATTATCAGTATAAAGTATTGCTTAACAATATTTAATAATTATATTATCTATTAATATGCAACATATTATACCTAAACAAAATTTTTTATCATTAAAATTTTTGGTTAATAATAAAGATTTATCAGATGAATCTGATGAAGTTTTTTTAATGTAAATATACAATTTTTTGTACCTAATTTACAAAAAAATAAAGCCATTTAATTTTTTTTTAAATATGTTTACACTGTATCTTATGTTAAAAATAGGAAAACGAAAAAATGACTATTCTTGTCGGACTAATGACACATGCCTGTTTTCTTGTAGGACATTGTTTCATTTGAGCAGAGAACACACTAAACTATTATGTAATATTTTTGTCCTACAGTTAATAATGAGAAAAATGGTCTTGTGGTGTTAACAATTTTTGAGCGTAGGACCGGGATAACGTACCGCGCAATTTGTATTACAATATGACTGTTAATTAATAAATATATAAATATTAACTAAGTAAAAAGTAAAACAATAAAAACCAGTTGGTTAGTAATCATTTTTGATGGCCTCGTTATCGATACATGTTGGAAGGAGGGGACTCTTTGATCAAACCATACATTTTGTATGACAAATATATTTTCGAATAATTTAGATAATTATCATAAGATTTAACAAATTAAAACCGAGTTAGTAATATTTTTTTGAGAATCATCAAATCAACATATTTTATCCCTGCTTACCCTACTACCTACCACAATCGAGTTTTGTACAGGAAATTGTTGGGAGTCTCGTCAAAATGAAGCTACTCACGGGAAATTTGCTTGATAGTAATCGTGTTACACTATCCATATGCGTCTTATGAGTTTATTTTATAATAACCATTATTCTAGGCGTGTCTATCACTTTCGCTCATTCTTTAACGTCGTTTGCTTATTCGCGGACAATAGTGTGGGTTACATGTTTATTAATGTATCATTTTATATCCTTTGTTAAAGCATATCATGTAACTGGTTTTTGTCCCAAACAAATAAATAAATAAATAAAAAAAATGCAAAAATGGACCGTGGTTCTTGGAATAATAGCTATAGTAACAAGTTTGATTATTGGTTTGGCTTTACTGGAAACAATAAGTCAGTATAGTACCTAGTAAGAGACAATGTCCTTTCTCGAGTGCGGCGACGTCGCGGTGACCAAGGCGATCGTCGTAACCGGCCTCGCGATATTGAACGCGATCTGTAAAATCAAATAATTGAACTTTACTATTTACGTAACAACTTTAATAATTAGAATAAACAAGATTATAATATTTTTATACTAAGGTTACTCAATCATATAAGCTCAACAATTAGAAGTAATTTTATCGTACTTTTTAAATTCGCGAATTTGGAAATGTATGTTCATATAAAGTACTATTCAGGCGCTTAACCATATTATATTGACGATTTCCTTCTGAAAATGATAAATATTTGCTTGTTTTGGTGACATTGAAGAACATCCAACTACGAATGCAGAACTTCATACCAAGTATTATACAAAGACAAAAATTAAATGCAGACATCCACCAATAATACCAACTCGTTACTCCTTCCTAATGTAAAAAAATAGGCGCAACCTGCCTTACATTACATTTCTTTGATAATAAAATTATGAATAGAAGAGTAACAGTAAATTGTTGTAACTTGTAACACAACAGTAACATATACACCACAATATTATAATAACTACCGAAATAAAACAATAACACCTAAACGCAGGTGGATGAAATTAAAAATTTACATATTTATTAAAAAATACGCAATTTTTTTGTAACAGACAATGATCTAGTGGAGTAAATCTAATTCCTGTTACACTGTCTACTAATTCTAATTGATTCAAATAATGAAGAAAAAAACTAAATATCTCTGTCAAAGGATTGACAGGGTTTGTATCACATGCTGCCCAGAAATGGGAGTATTTCCAAATTATTTCCTAACAATTACTTAACAAAAAGTAATATAAATAGAATGCCCGGGTTTTTTTATGGTTTTAGGTAGGTACTTATCATTGTTTGTCAATATTTTCTTATAATGTGGCCTCCACATGTGTGCCAAACAGGACACACACCATTCAGCAAACACACTAACAGTTTAGTTCGTATTGTATTTTCGTTCGTATAGATTACAGTGATTACTATAGTTTAGTCAGTGATGATTAAAAATCATCAATAATAGCTATTATTAATAGTTTATTATCAATAACGATTAAAAATAGTCCATTTCATTTCAGTCCATTTATTTGTTTTAAAGTTCATTTTCGGTCAATAAATAAATCATTACGAAGAACTTGTTTTTCTCTTGACTCCCTGAACAGAATTTGGAGTGCTTCAGTTTATAACTTAGTATTGCCGTATGGAACAAAATACACTGTGTTGATTCTGGGCAGCACTTGGTCGGGATACATAGATTTTAAATGTCTTTTTAATAAAAGAAACACTGATTTTACGTAAATGATAGGAAATTGACTAAACACCATTGTTTCTTTGTTATGTAAAAAAATAATTGTTATATTTAAAAAATAATGGTTGAAACCAACTACTAACAATAAATGATGACTTGCCATGTGATAGTAAATATTTATAATTTAGACACGATGGTTTGTTATAAATTCTTAGTGAATTGGACAAACTAGGAAGTTAAGTATTACTGCAATAACAAAATATCACTGCAAGAAGGGCTAGCGACTATAAAGATTGCATTGCGACTCATTCATTGAAAATTAGCAAGCACATGAACAAAAATATGAAGCAGAGACGATGACCAAAGTTTAACCATCAATTTTATTCATGTAGAACATGCAAAAATGTGAACTGTCAACGAACCTAGAGTATCGGAGGCGGCTGGAACCTCGACTACGGGGCCTCGGACGTGGCGAGCGCGGTGAGCGTGGTGAGTGCGGCGAACGTGGCGGGCGCGGCGAGCGCTGGGGGCGCGGCGAGCGAGCGGAGCGCGGCGAGCGCGCGGAGCGCGGGGAGCGGGCGGAGCGCGGGGAGCGCGGCGAGCGAGGCGACCGCGGCGACCGAGGTGTACGCGACCGCGTACTTCGCGACCCAGATTGCGCTCGGCGGCGCTCTTCCTCGCGACGCTTCGCCCGCATCTCCTTCTCACGAATCATTCGGTTGAAAGCCTCAAGAGGATCCTCGCCGTGCCTACGATAACATACGGACGATCCTTATTTGAACGATTTCATCTAAAGCAATCTTCGAGTGGGTTTTATCCATCGAGGGAGACGACTGTCTAGATTAATTAACCAGTGACTCAAAAACGAAATCGTAAAAGCAACTCTTCTTTAAATTTAAAATTACTTATAAAACAATTGGGTATATCGTACAGCATTCGAAAACTCAAAACAGAATTGGAAGCAGAATACGGATATCCAATGTAGAAATAACAAATTACGACTGTAGTCTCCGATTCGATGTTAAAACCACGAGAACAAAAATCACATATAGGTATAAGTATACACTGTACCCGTTAGTGGGCGAGTCTTTAATGCCGGGCGGAGGAGGCTGGTAAGGGTCCGGAGGATAGCGGTCATTGTACCGCCGTGGCCCCCCTGGTCGCAAAGATCTGCCAAATGGTGAGCTGTAAATAAGATTTAAATGTATTGAGAATTAAGGCCAGGTTATTCGAATACAGTGGGTATATAGTGTTACCTTCCCCCTCCCCCTGCCTCTCTGACCTCGCTGTACAAAATTTTGCACTGCAGTATAAATTTCAACAGTTTGACAACATTTTGTGTCATACTCTGCCGCAGAGCCACCATAACAAATTACAACCAATTATATCTTAAAATGATGTACTACATGGGTATATAATGTACTAATGCCCCATATCAATGTACCTATACCAGGTAAGGAAGTAATGTGCATTGATTGTGGCTCTGCCAGGGAGCATACTCTCTAGCAGAGCCACTCCGTACAAGTACTCAGGAATGATTAAAACTAGAGTTGTGTAGTACATGTACTATGTACTATTAGGAATTGATTCCCGACACAGAATAGTACGTACTATTCCTTTTCCTTTCTAGTACATCATTCCTTTAGTACGTCGTCGTTCGTCGTAGTCTCTGGCTCTCTAGTTCTGTACGAACTACGAACTGAGCGGTGAACAACGGAACGCTCCGTCGCTCACCGCTCATTTGAACTAGACTAGTACATTTTGAACGACTGTACTATTAACCGTCGCTCACTAGCAAGAACAAAGCTATTTTGAACTTTATGTCTATGAACTTTTTTTGTTCACTTTTCCTTCAGTGAGCTACTGTACTAATAGTACTAGAAGAACGAACTAGTACATTTGAACGATTGCACTAGTACGGAGCGCTCCGTTCATAGTCCGAGCAAGAACTAGCCTAATTAAAACGACTGTTTTTTTATCAATACTGATGTACTCTTACTACTCATTGTGTACGTGTTGGAAAATATCATTATTATTTAGTGGTTAATATGGTTTTCAATTTTTCAAAATGTCCATACAAAACGCCTTGTTATTTTATGTTAGCAAAACATTTGCAGTAACCATATAAAATGTACATATTTATTACAGGTGTTTTAGACAGTGGAAATTTACGTAATTCAAATATCTTAACTTATGACTTCCACACTAGGTCGAGTCTGTCTCGTGGAGGCCTATGGCAGTATAATATTAGTCGCAACTATACAAACTATCATAGACTAAATCTACAATAAGGACTGACAACCTCTATACTGGCAAAACAGCGCAGATTCAATTTGTATTTCTTATTGCGATCTTATGTACAAGACGTACTACGACGACTACTACATAGATGTTGATGTATTTTCGAAATACATTTATCCTACGTAATATTGTAATGAATCTATACTTAATATATAAAGCTGAAGTTTGTTTGTTTGCTTCAACACGCTAATCTCAGGAACTACGGTCCGATTTGAAAAAATATTTTAGTGTTACATAGCCCATTTATTGAGGAAGGCTATAGGCTATATATCATCACGCTAAGACCAAGTAACTATTCCACGCGGACGAAGTCGCTGGCAGAAGCTAGTAATAAATAATAACCTGAGTGAAGGCGCTTCAATTTAATTCTGGCTAACAAGTTAATATTGGATAATTATTTTCTGAAAGTTTGATAACTATTGCACGCCTAAATAGGGTATTTGACACCATGTAAAAATGTAAATGCATTGTTATGATAGATTTTGAAAAAAGTAAACGAGAAACGTTAGTATTTATTAATAAAAATGCAATGTAAATTTTATAATTCAATTTCAAAAATCGTCTTTTTTAATCTGTTTTAAACGCCATCCGCCATATTGGATATCGACGTGACGTCACTCCAATAGAAAACAATCTAGACGTTTGTCGTCTCAGCGTAACAATTCAACAAAAATTGTTTGTCGTGTTCTGTGTTAGTTTGATTAAAATCGCATCATGGAAGACAGTTTTGTGAAAGCAGAAAGTACAAATCTACCAATGATCAATACGTTGATGGTGGCAAAATTTTTTGCATCCAATCCCGATTTCTGTTCTGCCGAGTTGAGAAATATTAAAACAGTAATGTAAGTACCTAACTATCGTATCAAGTTTTGTCTAACAATAAGACCCAGTTTCACCAATTTCTATGTAACAAGTCATTAACTAATCAGCATTTAAAATGAACAAAGCTGTTAAGGCTGATCGTTCACCTGATCCCGCCAAAAATTGCGAAAAACGAATTGAAATTTAATTGGTTTTTCGCAATTTGTAGGTCTATAACACATTCTAGATTCCTAGCTGTAGTAATTGAGGCATAAGCTATACAATATTCACAACTGAGCATTAAAAACTTTGCTTAATAAACGTTATAGAAGCTAAAATTAGGTACAATCGTTAATTTTGGCCAAAAATGACGATTGTACCTAATTTTAGCTACAATATCGATTTACAATCAAAGTTTATAATGCTCAGTTGTGAATATTGTATAGCTAATACCGCAATTACTACAGCTAGGAATCTAGAATGTGTTATAGACCTACAAATTGCGAAAAACCAATTGAAATTTGAATTTGGCGGGCTCAGGTGGACGATCCGCCGGATATGTCCCATGACGGAAATGTCGAAAATGTGCGTTACTAAATCAAGCATTTATTGAATGATACACAAAGCAATTGAATCCACAATTTTTGTGGAGTTTTTACACTTGTATTATTGCATTCAGGCACAAGACACCAATGATAAACATTATAACTAATTATTTTCACAAATCGTGTCACTTGGTCTTTGGCAGTTGTATTGTTTACTAATGAAGTGACGTCACGAGCCGAAGTAGCATGGCGGCTAGCGTTTTCGCGCGTAAATTCAAAATCATAAATTAAAAATCGTTTTTAAGGCATTTTTTGGTTGTATAAAATTGAAATAAAAATTCTACTGGTTCATTACGATCTAAGGATTAATTTAAAACAGTTTTCAAAAAAAGGTGTAATACCCTATTGAATCCACAATTTTTGTGGCGTTTTTACACTTGTATTATTGCATTCAGGCACAAGACACCAATGATAAACATTATAACTCATTATTTTCACAAATCGTGTTACTTGGTCTTTGGCAGTTGTATTGTTTACTAATGAAGTGACGTCACGAGCCGAAGTAGCATGGCGGCTAGCGTTTTCGCGCGTAAATTCAAAATCATAAATTCAAAATCGTTTTTAAGGCATTTTTTGGTTGTATAAAATTGAAATAAAAATTCTACTGGTTCATTACGATCTAAGGATTAATTTAAAACAGTTTTCAAAAAAAGGTGTAATACCCTATTGAAACTGACATTTTAAAACTAGAAAATCAAGAGAATTATCCTTTGGTTCTATTTCCAAATTTTTTGGTTAGTAAATTATTTAATTTGTTTTCATTTCCGTCCAACTGATCTTCCCCTTCCTCCTCCACCACCAAATTCATTCATTCGTTTCAAATGCCTCTAACCTTTCTCTATGCCTTTGGGTCATACTCAAATTTCACAGTCATACAATGCTATTCAAGAGAGAACCCAAGACCAGTGGTGGCTCGTGAAATTTTTTCTTGGGCATTCACAAAAAAGTACGGCCCTTAAAAAAATATACTTCAACTTGCTAATCTGTGCGCTATATTGGTATCTTTTGGTTCGTTCATTAAATTTTATAGTTAATAGATTTTCGATACCTGGAATCTAGTACCTACCTACTGTACGAATATATTGTCGCCCGATAGATATCAATGCACTTCACATATCATATGAAAACGAGACTGCGCATGTTTCTTCACTTTTATTGAAAGGTGCACTAAATCATCAACACGCATTTTAATCCATGCAGACCACTCCACCGCCACCGGAACCAAACACAAGACACGGGAAACAAAACCACGGGGTTTTGATATATTGTTCAGGTTTAAAAACACGAGTGTAGGTTTTAGTTTTTGTACCTAACACATTTTTGTAGTTCGGCCCACTTGCTTTCTGTTTGAGACGTACCTCTTAAGTAATTTCACAGTTTTTAAAAAAATATAGTTACACTGCATTGATCCATTTTATTCTAAATAATTTTTAATTTAACACAAAAATTGCACAACGATGTTATTTATTCATAAAGTGAATTCGTAGTCGTACTGACGTTTATTTGTCTGGACATCAAACCGGCAACAACGCACGATGTCATCGCGTGGCGCGGCGGGCCGCGCTCTATCGAGGTTTGGCAACGTCGCGCAAGAGCGCCGCTCCAGATTTGCCTAATTTCTCACACAACTCTTCCGTTTCACGCGCCGAGAGGACTTTCTCTTTCGCAATTTCGTACAAACCGTTGCACTGGACTTTGTATTCATATGAGCGCCGACTACCGGCGCACCGCGCTATCCACTCAGTACATCTTGACGCCAAATTTTGTACCTATACTGCTTTCTGCTGCGTCGGGTTCAGAGCGTAAATAGTAAATCGATGCGTAATTTCTTTCCTACGTAAATTAATAATTCCAACAAAATGTGTTTTTACCAACATATAAACTTAGTTAAAAAAATATATTTTGTTGAGTAAATTTTTTGGGAGTGCAGCGCTCCAGCGCTCCTTAGGACGAGCCGCCTCTGCCCAAGACAAGAGCTGAGCTCTTCAATTAAAAAGAAGAAATTATTTTAAGACGATCTATCTTCATATTATATTTAAAACTATTTAGAACTTAATATTTATTTATAATACATTTATAAAGTTATTTAGTGAAGGAAAAATTCGACTCGCAGGCAGGATTCGAACCTGCGTCTTCTGGCTAGGTACGCCAGACGCTATGACCACTAAATAACTTTATAAAATTAGCATGGAAAATGCAAAAAAAATCACAAAAAGTTATAATACATTTTACCACATAATGGGTGGTGTATAATGTAGATATTTTTTTATATATTTGGCATTAACGCATGCTAAATAAACAATAACGCAGCCAAGATATAGCGGTTAACAATGATCTTAATAACACATAGATATTAATAAAAGAAATGAACAATGGAAAAATATAAAACAAAACCCTACAGATGATAACAGAACTAACACCACTCGCGAAGTGGTTAAAATTTTAGATGATCTTAAAATGAACAACAGTCCTGGAGTGAAGGAACTTAATGCAAAAGCGATGAATCGGGATCTTATTAAAAATTATTTCACCAAGTGCATAAATTGTTGCCTATGAAATTGAAATGTTGCCTATTAAATTGAAATTTTGCGTTGCAAATTTTGCATTGCATAAATTGTTGCCTATTAAATTGAAATTTTCTTGATAGTTTGAAAATTACGATACCTATACCTCTGAATTTATGCCCAGCGGATTTAGTGTCAACTTACTTAATGATCGTGAAAGAATCGAATTCGGTTAACAACCCCTAACGACCGAATTTTAACAAACTTGTAGTTTATACCATCAGAACTTCCGATGGGTTTCGGTATCATATCTAATTAAAATACAAATACAAATGATTTATTCCACCAGAAGAAACTAAAACATAATATTAAATAAATTTATTTTTTGGAAAAAAAACAGCAAGAAGTATCGCGCTGTTTTGCAGGTATGGTGGTTACCAACCCTTATTGATTTAGTCCTGAGGTCCCCAAACTTTTTTATTCCGTTTTTCGGTTTTAGGTAGACCCCCTGCATAAATTTATTTTTTACTAATTAAGTCATTAGTATCTACTTATAGAGCTTATTACTTTGTAAGACTTAAATTTCTAATTGTAGGATGAAAAATAAAAAATAAACATGTTATATTTTATATGAAAGTATAATGTACTAGCTTCTGTCCGCGGCTTCGCTCACTTGAAGCTCAAAAACCAACAGTGATGATCTCTTTTTTGTTTGGATCTCTATACATTAGAGAGGTCAAGCTGTATCTCAGGTTCCGTTTAATTATTTGAGATAAGAAGTATACCAGTTTTTAAGTAGGAGCATATATTTTCTAACAGTGATAACAGAATTAAAATCTGTTCAGTAGTTTTTGCGCCAAACCGTAACAAACAGACAAGAATTTTAAAAATCACATTTTTGAATTCGGAGACGTTTTATACCCTAACCCACTTGTTTATTTTTTAAATATCTTCAATGTACAGACACAGCTTTTTTACAATTTTATAATAGTAGAGAAGAAGTAACCAGGCACCGAAGGTAGCCAAAATTCAATTCACGACCTGATTTCCTTTAAATCTCATAGACCTATACATTTTCCAGCTGATATTCCCCTTTGAATTTGTCGTTAACCCCTGGGGGTATATAGAACACTTTGGGTATCACTGATTATGGTATAATACCTAATCAAATGAAACTGCAAATGTTTTGCTAACACAAAATAACAAGGCGTTTTTGTATGGACATTTTGAAAAATTTAAAACCATAATAACCACTAAATAATAATGATATTTTTCAACAAGTACACAATGAGTAGTAGGAGTACATCGGTATTCATAAAGAAACAGTCGTTTTTATCATTCCTCAGTACGTGTACGTCAATGCACATTATTTCCTTACCTGGTATAGGTACATCGATATGGGGCATAAGTACACTATGTACCCATGTAGTACATCATTTTAAGATATAATTGGATGTAATTTATTATGGTGGCTCTGCGGCAGAGTATGACACAACATTTTTAGTTTGAATTTTTAGGTAGTAAATAGGTACGTACGATAATTTATGTTTTTTACCTTGATATTATTTACTTTTAATCTTATAACTTCTAGAAATCTAAAAGTTAAGTGAAGTTACTACTAGTTAAGCTAGTCACCGGGAGCGAGAGAACCGAAATCCGGTCGATTTGGAATAACCCAGCCTTAATAAATCTATGCATATATTTATCAAGAATAAAATACAAACTTACTTATAACGCCGTGATGGAGGTGGAACTCCAGGGATGAATGGTGGGGGTCCGCGATTAAACACGACCTGTAAATGCAATACTTATTTAGAAAAAAATTCATACATTTAAATTATACCATAAGTATTTATTTATACTACTACAAATGTATGGAAAGGAAGAATCGACCAAGTAAAATGACGACTGTGAGATTGTAATTAACTTTGTAACGAATAGTTACGGAAAGCTATTTATCATTTCGTCTGATACACATATATTTGATTAAATGGACACCTTTATTTTTAACATTTCTATGGAAACAGATACAGTTGACGTTTCATATCCTCAGTGCGTTAACTCTTAGGTTGTCAAACATATAATAAGTATGCTGAGTGTTTTATACCTGCGAAGACATGGGATCGCGCCTCTCGTCAATGGTTGGCGTACTGGCTCTCTGTTCATCAATCCTCGGCATCTAAAAAATATGCCAGTTCAAACAATCTTATCATCGGTCTGACATGATCTGATCTTTTTATTTTATTTATACAACCTTCATTATCATTACAGGTTTACACCCCATGCGATAATGTTATTACTATTTATTAGTTAATAAATCGAGAGTCACCCTCACGAGTTCCGCCAATGAACAATTAAAAATGTCAAGCCTTTGTGAGGCGCTGTTTATTGGCCGTATGGCTCTTACAACATAATCATAATTAAAAGAGCAACTGTAAACTTACATTCATGGGAATATTCGGTGGAGTTTCAATACCAGGAGGTTTTAACCCAGGTGGACCTCCTGGACCACCTGAAAAAAAAAATGATATTGTTATGTATTGCATGCACTTTTACTAAGAATTAAATAGAACGTACGTAATTTTTTCCGGGTCAATGAAGCGCTAAATTTTAGTCAGCCAACAAGACAAACTTTATTTACATCTTACCGTAACAGTTAATCAAACATAAGTTCATTAAATTTTACTAAAATAAAATGTAAAATAAAATGAAACGATTAACTTGCACCAACTTCTTAAATATATTTAAACTGTATTTAAACACAAATTTACTATGAAAAATTGTGTTTAAATCGAATTTAAACATATTTAAAAAGTTGGTGCAAGTGGGCCTTAATATGGGTCTTACCACAAAATTATTATGATTTTCACTTATTTAAATTTTATTATAATGCCGCTACGTTTTAAAAAATCCTGTAATAACTACGTCAGAAGAGATCCCTGTGCAGTTCGGAAAAATATCGATTATAAGCATTGAGCTAACATAAACTAGAGTGAATGCTTAGAAGATTCCAAGCGATGCATGGGTTGAAATTTATTGAGTTACTAGTACACACGCAAGACAGCGCAGGGTAATTGCCGCCATGTTGCCTTGTAAAAATTTAAAAATAAAGACTATACCTCATAGAATGAGCACGTCGTTGCAATAATAATAAATATTATTATGAATTTCTTACTAGAAATGCAAACGGATATACATAATGTCAACCTTATGGTATTATACTGGTAAATCTCATCCTTATCTATGTCGTTATTTCTGACGAAATAAAGTTTCTAGTGTTTCTTCTGGAGTCTAAATAGTTACTGCTCTAGTTTAGGTTATATCAATGGTGGTAAGGCCCCATGAATCATGCAGATAAGTCTGGCGGTCATGCGAGGACGCTGTACCGTATCGCGGATGTCGGTGGTGGTCGGAGTGCGCGGGCTGCGGGGGTGCGGGCGCACGATGCGCCGCTGGCAAAGTCAGTGTGATGTTGTCGTCAGCTGACCCATCCGACTCCTCACCCGCCGCGCCGCTGGTCGCCCCGCTAGTCCCGCTCGCCCCGACCCGACCTTCTTTAATAGGGAAGCCAACGCAAAGCTAAGTCAGATGGCATCGTCTCTTTCAAGCCAAATTTGACATGCGCTAGTTTTATAAAACAATGACATCTTCGTAATCTGCTCTGATCTAAATAACAGCCTTAAATGAACATAATCCTGTTCATACTCTGTGCTCTTGCCAATTTCTCTATAGTTGTTTCTATACCTAATTGTACTTCACGCTTAATATTGCTATAGAATATTTACTCAGGGCCGCGATAATTGTTACCCGACTACTCTATCGCAAATATTTTTAAATTACAAATTCCCATCATAATTATCTTAACGATTCCTGGGAGAAACCTTTAAATAGTAACATTAAAGTTTTATAGGCACTCTATTTTAGACTATGTTCAGACTTACACTAATTTATTACCTGCTGCTGTATTTATGGCTAAAATATGGCATGTCTAGAAAGTCGGGTTATTCGGAATGGGATGCAATAAGAGTATAGGCGGTAACATACCAGACCAATAGCCTTAAAGTAAAAATAATCATCTAGATCAATCTTCGAGTTACGTTTACGTCGATGTCGTGTTTACGTCGAGTCGTCTACGTGTTAGAATACAATGATTCCCTACCGCATTTAGATAGGCATCTCATAATAAGTTATCAGTGAGATCTCGACATTGGTCTTTTAAACAACATCAAAATAGTTACTTATCGTTTTAATTTATGCATAAATTATGTCCATTGCATAGTTACCTAGTTACCCTAACGTAGCCCTGTCCTAAAATCGTCACTAATGAGTAAACCCTTTCTGTTAAATAAAAATCATCCAAAGGCATTAAATTAATCATGAAATACACACAATTAGGGACCAAAGTCTGCTATTTAAATTCGTCCAATGACCTAATTTTAAGTTACGTTAGTTAGGTTAAATCGATAAATAGGGACTATGCATAAGATTCAAATATTTTTGTTTGTTAAGATTTTTATTATTTGAAAGTATCGACCCGCAAAAAAGGACCGAAAGTAGAACCCCCATGAGCGACCCTCGACCTCGACTTTTTACATCAGGATTAGTATTACTAATAGTTATAGTAGTAACGTCATTTTGTTATGACTTACTTATATATATTACTTACTAATTTCATAACCATTTATCAAAATTTGTATTACAAAGTACATAATTCGATTATAATTATTCATAATCGCCAACCGCTATTTTTTACGGTGCTTTAAAAATGTAAACTATTTATAACACACACACATACTCCCATAAGCATATTATCTGTCAATAAGTTACAATAACACATTTTGACAATTTTAAATAGCAAACTTGAGTAGCATTACACAGTACTTGACCAGCATTAGTAGAACAAGAACCAAAGTACGATTTAAATAATATACTTACCACCGCTACTAGTAGCAGGTTGCATAGGACCATTCGACAAAGGCTGGACTTGTACTTGTGGGTTTGGAGGTATTTCTATAGTAAACAAAAGAATTACAAGTATAATAAAATTATATAAAAAAACCGACCACGAAATGAATAACTTCTTAAAACCGAAAGTCGCTGAATATGGCTACATCACCACATCAAAAATTTTCATTCACGCATAGCATATAAATTACATCAGCAACCTATTCAGATCAGTTACTTCTGGGTAATTAAGATGTAAGTGTTTTGAAGACAGCATAACACGATGCAATCTTCAAAACATTTCTTAGTGTTTAGTTACTCACAGCTTATGTGTTTAGTTTCGTTTCGAATATGTTACTGTACCTACTCATTAGGCTTTCGTAATCTACTGAGTGAGTTTTAATAAATCAGCCGGGCATATATTTTTATCCATTCCGTTTCCATTGTGCTTCGAAAAACGAAATACGAAGCTTCGGCTGACGGATTGGCTCGGATTTGTATACAAAAGCGATGTTCGAGAATTCTTTCCAGTGATATATTAAGTTTGTATAAAAAATAGGGATATATCCCATTACTAATTCAGTTTACTTAATGCAATTGGGTACTTGATAATAAAATAATAACTTCTAAAAAACTAACTACATACTAATAATATATAATAAGGTAATAAATTCTGGAACTAAAAAGGGTTCTTAATTATATGACCACCTGTATATTGAAAACAATTACCTAAGGCGGGCGGGTGTCGCTGTACAGGCGCCGCAGCAGGACGATGTGGCATTCGGCGACTATATCCAGTTTGATTACGAAAAGACGACACGGAATTCCTTAAAAATCTAAAATAAATAAAACAAAGATATAAGATGTTATTATGACTTCATTTTATCAAATCAAATTCAAATATCTTTATTGTGAATCATAGGTAGGTACATAAATACAGATTGTTCTTGAGCTTTGCGATCGGCTATGTCCCGCCCTTTGGGCATACAATTATTTATATAGTACATGTCAACATATAACAATTAATACTCATTATACAGAAACAGTCAGAATTTTGTTAATAAAAATAATTTCGAGAGAAAATATCAATTCATTTAAGTTAATTACAATGCATAATTATTTGAATAGGTACTATGAAAATTATAAATTAATGTGTATTGGTAGAACATCGAACGCATAATGACTGGGGTAAATTGTATTGCAACAGTGTTTTGTCAGTTAAAAATTCCTTGACAGAGTATTAACACTACTTTACGAGAATGTCGTGAAGCCTCTTCTTAAATGCGTTTATTTCTAAAATAGTCCGAATAGGCCTTGTAACATTATTAAACGATTTTATATTTAATGTATGTTATGTCAAACGATGTTATATTGTATGTTAAGCTTATAAAAATTAGTTATTTTAAAATTATATCAATCGTTCATTATATTAACTAATCGCTATAATAAATAAAATTATAGGTTCCGTTGTTATATGTTGTTAATATTAGAGATTTTGTTGTTATATCATCTATTACTTACCCTCACTATGAAGCTAAAACTGACAGATATCAAATGTGATCTATTAAATTAGCCCTGCTTGAAGTGGTTTGTTTTGGTGTACTGCGTATGAAAAGTCGTTGTACTAAAGCAAATATTTACCGATTAGGGATTAAAGTAGTTGGTGCAATTTCTTTTTCCCGACAGTCAGGACATTCATGATCTTCTGATTCCAATAGAGCGCCCCGTATACCTAATGATTGAAACGAAAATATGAAAAAATGAAAAAAGTGATGAAAAAAGACACTTGCATTTAATTATGATTTTACTGAACTTAAAAGAAGGAAGGTCTCATTCCGGTAAAATTTAAACAAGCTTAGTTTATATTTTCCCGTCACTTTTGTGATCGTAATGTTTTTACATTCATTTTAAATCGTTGCACTCACATTCATCGCAGAACGAGTTCCCACAGCACGGTATCATTACAGCGTCAGTTAGTAAATCTCGACACAAACTGCATATAAGTTCGTCGGGAATGTTTGGCTCAGGAGCGGCGGGCGCATTCGCTGGAGTATCCGCACCACCAGCGGTTTCAGAAGCCAAGTAGGCGTCACTAAAAACAAATAAGTATTAAGATAATATTTAATAGACATGTTGTGCAACATCAGAATAGTATCCTATCTCAACACTATGAAAATATTGCTTATATCTGTCGCCATCAAAGCTGTGAACCACGATCTTGACTCAATTAGGGACTGTGCTGAGAGATTTGGTTTGGCAGTAAATCCCAATAAATGCCAGGCTATTATTTTAAGCAGCCATCGCAATATCTGCAAGTTGGGCACCACATATATTCCACCCATAGTCTTTAATGGCATAACCATCCCTGTTACTTCCAGCGTCAACGACCTTGGTTTAAGTTTTGACCCTACTTAGAATTGGCGATCTGAAGTGTTAGTCAAAAAGTAACGGGTACCCTGCGATCTCTCTACCGTCTTAAAAATTTCCTTCCAGCGCACATTAAAGTAATGCTTGTCGAGGTCTTAATTTTCCCCATAACCGACTATGGTGATGTGTGCTACTTTGACCTGAATGCTCTAGATCTACTCAATAAATTGGACCGCCTTCTCAACAATTGCATTCGATTCGACTTTAATCTCCGTAAATATGACCATGTCTCAGAATATCGAATAAAGTTGAAATGGCTTCCCATTCGCCAACGTAGAAATTTGAGGGCGCTGACTACTCTGTTCTCTATACTTTTTTCTCCCAATTCTCCATCGTACTTATCTTCTCATTTCCAGTATATTGCTTCCTTTCACGATACGAACATCTTCGCTCATCTAATAATCGTCTTCTTCGATGTCCTTCTCACCACTATGACTTTATACATTCTAACTTTTTCGTCCAATCTATACTGTTATGGAATGCTCTCCCTCTTGAGATCAGTGTTATATAGTCGGCAATCTTTTAAAACTAGTGTGCGCAAATACTTGCTGGATAAAACACTATTGAATTCATATCCACATTGACTTTTTCTTCTCTTATTTATTTTGTATCGTTTATATATTTATATTATAAGTATCGTATTTTATGATGTATATACACCTATATTATTTATTTAATGTATGTATTATATAGGTTTCTATGTTTATATAAGATACCTAAGTTTATATAGTATGTTTGTATTTTGGTTTAGTCTTCGCCTCATACTTCTTACTCCTACCGTTTAGTGCATCTACCGTGATCGTCTCTGCACCACCCTAAGGTTGTCTGGTAGAAAATGCCTAAGGCATTAAGACCGCCTTTGTACACATTTATGTACATAAAGTATAAAATAAATAATAAATAAATAAATATACTCGATTCGTCTATCCCCGTTCACCCATCCTCTCTAGAAACCACCTGAACTTTCCTTTCTAAATCTTGTTGCTGCAATAGATATAGAAGGCATTAGTACGTTTAAACATTATAACTATGATGACGACGTACAACTAAGCAACTCGTGTACCCATTTAGTCTACTTCTTCTTTCTACCGAATCGACAGCAAAAGAAAATAAGTAATTGAAAAACATTAAACAGGCAAGCAAGCACCAACAGTATTCTCAGTGTATTCGTAGATCAGTGGGAATCCCCGATGTTGCGGAGGTGGATGCGGCTCCACGCCGAAATTTAATTGGATATTTTTATGTGTCTGTAACTTACTAACACTAGAATTTAAGTTAAATTGTTACTAACCCTATGGACTCCGGTACGAAATAAAAAATATTCTATTCTATTCTATTCTAAACTACATTGGTCCAGTATTCGTATAGATTTAGTAGTAGGCTTCCAGACACCCGAAGCTTACTACTAAACCTAGACAAAATAAACACCAGATCATTATATTTCATTTTATCGATACATTCATACGGATTATAATTTAATGTAACATCAACCAACATGTATTACATTATTCTTTATATGAAAGTGCATTGCCCTAAGCAAGCCACAAACTATTTCGACGGCCAGATATTTCAAGAAATCTTGAGGTAGAATTGTCATAAGTTTGAAAAATAAATAAATTAGTGTTCATAATTATATTTTCGACAGGCTTACATTTTATTCTGAGAACTTGAATGTTTAACATTCATAAAAAAGTTTTAAGAAATGGTTGGTAGTGCCACGTTTCCTTCAGCTCGCCTTGTCCACCAGAATAACGGACTATTAGTTTTATCAATGCAATGAATGAATATGCAATTTTATTTAATTTTATATCTATGCAATTGGGATTTTTTTATCCTGATAAGGCTTTTGTTATGTTTATCCTGAAAATAATTGTATAAATAAAACGACGTATTCGTATTCAATCAAATTGAAGATTATTTTATGATCAAGTATGAGTGTTTTGTTGTACTTTGGTCTTTTTCTTTTTATGAAATAAAGAAGTCCATTATATCTTAAGACTAATATTTGTCACCGAGGACAGTCTGGTTAGTGAGACTAGTTGCTTCCGCCCAGAAGGCTATTAGCAGCATGAATCCCATACTGAGCGGACGCAGCCAATCTCTAGAATGCAGAATTTTTGGCTTGAATTTTGTGCAGCGCGCAGTATAGTGTTAAACGCGAACATGAAATACGTTTAACCCCGTGCTGCATGCTGCATAGAGTAAAAAATCCTACATTTTTGTGGCTGGCTACTACTATACTATACTGGCTCCATCCACTCAGTGCATCAACATAAAATACGAAAATATATCATAGATTCATAGACCAGGATCGATATCGATAAATTATTTTACATCCCCTTTGCACTAGTTAATTCTATACTATTTATGAGATGGTATGCAGAATTTGCGTTAGGCTCCATCTAATATATACTTAATCTGAGAGTGTACTCTATAGTATACAGTACACTAGACAGGCGACTGTCAACGTTTTATTGCGACTTTTATTTTCACCATTTTGGCGCTGATAGCAAAAGTGAGCAGTAACGGAACCAACTTTAGAGATCGGACAATGTCGATAACTTTATTATTGTACGTGGTAAAATCTTGGTACATAAATTTGTATGGTATAATTAGCTACAGTAGTAGTGAAAGTGGTACTGTTCGGCGCCTACATTTTAAACTAGCGCACATGGACTAACTACACCCAGCGGGGAATAAGGCACTTAGAATACAATATAAACTCTATTTAGGGTATAAAAGATATGGACTGAAAGAAAGAAAGAAAGAAAGAAAATACTTTTTATTTACGTCGACATGACGCACGAAAAATTGGGTTAAAAACAAAAATAATATAAAATAAAACGGTGGAAACCATGCGTCACACCCACGCAAAAACGGCCATCGCTCAGCATGATGCAGTGTCTCATGCACGAGGCAGAGCCACGGCGCTGATTTTCAGCGATAGCCGGCGTTGACATAAAGACGTCGGACGTGCGAAACCTTATTATTACATAGATGTGTATAATAAAATAATTCATACATAATTATTATTATATAAATAAATTAGAATTAAAAACCAGGTAGTGATAATATTCCATATCGTTGTCCGCGCGACTCATGAATTGAGCACGCAGAAACGATTGTTAGTCTGTGGTACACATGCGCCTACGCCAATTCGCTATCTAATTATCTATGACCTCATCTATGACATAGACCATAGAGGAAGGAGAAATGACATGGGATGGGCCGAATTCATTCAAAGCAAAATTATGAATCAGATTGTTTACATTTACAATTACATTTCCTATGTACCGACTACCGAGTTTAATAAGATAGATGTTTAAAATATTTGTAATTTCAGTGATTGAGTACCTGTGTTTTGTGTATAGTGATCTGTGTGTGAAATTGTGATGGAGGATTATAGAAACAAACGGGGTAGAACACTCCCAATTTTCCGAGAGTTCATTCCCGATTGCGAAGAGACGCCATAGAATTATGATTGGTTCGGTAAGGAATTTTCGCTAAAACGCAATTGATAAGATAAGAATAAAATTAATTTGATTTGTGTTGAATAAATACGATTATGATTTAAATATTGAAGTTATGAATAAGTTGGAAATAGAAGGAACATTAATTATGTATTGATTTCTGACACTACTAATATTGAAATCCTACCGAATTGTAGATGCAAGACGGCGTGCATAGATGTTATGAACGAATGCAGCAGGGAACCAGATCCAGCGAAACAGCCCCACTGACAGGAGGCCGCAGCCTGCACTGTTGGAGAACTCATGCCAAAGCCTGCAGCCCATGAACTAAGAGGTACAAAGAGCTAGTCACTAAATAGTCCTTATTTAGATTATATGTGACCAGAGATTTGTTGAAGCATTAATAAGTTCTTATGTTGCATTTTGAAACTTTGTATTGTTTTCAGGCGTCGCATTGGTGGTGGAAGGTTGTTCCAACAGCGCGTGGCTGCATACTTGAAACATCCTCTGAAAGCTGACGTTCTGTGCATTGGCACCAGCAGCGGGCTTACCGTGGATCGAGGACTGTACTTTGAATTATTTTGTTTCCAAGTTAACTTTTTGTAGAGATATTGCGGCTTTTGAGATGTAATTATACCAAACAGTAAGTTGGCTAAGTGTAATTTCCTCCTGGCAGCCATCTTTAATAGTTTTATTTGATTTATATATGGAGTAACATGACTCCTACGGGGGACATCAACACAAAAACGCACACAGGCATTTTGGATACGCTGGATCACTCGCTCTGTTCTTGAGAGGAGGCATGGTCCATATACTGTGTCGCAATAATTTAGTTTAGATAGTATGAGACTATCAACAAGTTGTTTTCGAACTAGTATACTTAAGTGTTTACGTATCCCATATAAGACCTTTAACCTGTAAAAGCAGCTTTTCAGAACATTGGTTATATGTGCCTCAAAATGTAGCTCAGGATCCATAATTAGCCCTAGATTGCATGCCTGCTCCACTCTCTCAATTTTTTCTCCCCTGATAACTACCTCAGGTTTGGCTGCCAGAATTGCACAGATTTGTTTCTTAGTACCAAGCACCATAAATTTCGATTTGAGCGGGTTCAAAGTTAGAGAATTTTCCTCAGACCATGCAACGACTCTGCGCAGATCCTCATTCATCCCTTGCACTGCCAGTGCCGTTTCGGTACCCCTGAAAGATATGTACAGCTGAATATCATCAGCGTACATGTGGTATTTGCAGTTAACAAGGGACTTAGTGATATCCGCACTGTACAGAATGTACAACAGAGGCCCCAATATTGATCCCTGTGGAACGCCCCTGGACACGTGCCGGGGAGGGGATGAAACCGACGAACCGTCCTCCCTATTAATTTCCACATATTGAGACCTGTTGGTTAGGTAACTTGTGAACCACTCTATTGCGTCACTGTCGAAGCCATAGTAAGCTAGCTTTGACAGCAATAGAGTGGTATTAATCGCGTCAAACGCACGGGAAAAATCCAGCAGAGTCAATATTGTTCCCTCCCCCCTGTCACGAGCCTCAAGTATGTTACCCACAACATCTGCCAGGGCCGTCGCTGTACCTCTGCCCTTTCTAAAACCCGACTGGAGGTCAGGGAGAATATTATTTTTTTCCAGATATTCTGTAACCTGTAAATATACAACGCGTTCCAGAATTTTGGACAGAAAGGGCAGAATGCTAATAGGGCGAAGATCTTTTATATTGGCTGGATTACTATTTTTAGGGATTGGGCGTATTATAGCGCATCGCCAAGAGTCAGGGAACGTGCACGTAACAATGGACCGGTTAATTATGTCTGTTATAGCTTGTAGGGTGGTAGGCAGTGTGAGTGTTATCATGTCGAGATTTATACAATCCACTCCCTGTGCGTTTGATCTTAGGCTTTTGATTATCTTCATAACTGATTCTTGAGTGGTTGTTGTGAGTGTGAGTTTAGCTGAGCCGTGTCTGAAAGAATTAAAGTATTGTAATTGTGGAATGTTATGATAACAATTGCCTGGAACGTCTAGGAATGCTACATTGATGTCATCTGGATTATCAAAGTGGTTGGGCAGCATACTTTGCTTATGGTCCGGGAGCACATCCTGCTTTAGATTACGCCACAGAAGTTTTGGATCCTTAATTTGATCATTTATGCTTTTGGCGAAATATGCTCTTTTCTCATTATCCAAAGCTATTGCCGCTTGATGCTTGAGATCCAAATAGTAATCCTTATGATGTACTTTTGACTTACGAAATCTGTCCCTAGCTTCGTCTCGCAATTTAAATATTAACCGTATATTTTCAGTTATCCAAGGAGTCGGTCGCTGTTTGAATATCTTCCTCTTGTGAGGTGCGTGAAGATCGAATAGCTGAATCAAATAGGAACTGAAAGTATGCACCATAGAATTGACGTCACTCATATCACCAATAGTAGACCATGGAATCAAATTCAGATCCAAATTGAAATAGTCCTCCAATATGTCTGTGAGCGGACGAAATACAACTAACCTAGGTTTGGGCTTATTTTTCTTAAAAATTGTCTCACATGTGATGAATGAATGATGACTAAGTTCACTTATATGATTCACCACGATGTTACGGACTGATGCGTCTGAGCATATTATATCAATAAGTGAACTGCTATCTCCTACAAAATGTGTTGGTGTTTGGACTAGCTGGTTAAGGTTTGAGTAGTTAAAAAACTCTAATAGTTGTTTAGTTTTCGCATTTCTACTATCAAGTAGATTAACGTTAAAGTCCCCTAATAGTATCAAGTTTTCATAGGGAGCCAAACCTCCAATACTGGCAGTCAAACCCTCTAGAAAAACCTCCAGATCTAACCATGGCGGGCGGTATGCAGTGCCTATAAGTAGTTTTTTTTTGTTTATGTTTAGGGATAACCAGAGCTGTTCGACGTTAGGGTGGTGAGGGTGAGCTTTTACCCGGGCACCAACACTATTTTTAACGTAAAAAGCCACCCCACCGCCACGACCTCCTCGCACAGACGTGGGCCGCGGGATATGTTTGAGCTTGTACCCGGGTACACTAGGCGCTCGATCTTCCTCACCTTCGCGCAACCATGTCTCATTAATGGCCATGATATCCACAGAATGGTTGCTCATGGCCATCAGAAACTCGTCTTGCTTTGTCCCTAAAGAACCCGCATTTAGTAATCCAAACTTAAGACACTTAGTATTGGTCATTTGAACATATAGTCTGTATGATATGTATATGAAACTGACACTTCAGTATATTTTGTATTATGTAGGTCTTGTGAGTTAGGGTGAGTGGTATTTACGACTGAGGGCTGAAACAAGCTTAAGTGAGTAAGTATATGTAGTAGTATGACATAGTTAGGTGAATAAGTTTTATATAAAATTGCATATAATATATTTAGGTAATAATTGAGGTGTAATATATTCAATGTTATGTGTATATATAGTAAAGTGTATATGATAATGAAAATGAGTGTGTTAATATATATTATTAGAGGTTTCAGTAACAAACCCGCTGCCCCATGGTTGAGCGAATGCTTTTCGAAGATGCGACGCATAATTTCACTAGTAACTAAAACAAAATAAGACAAATAGTTAAATAAGAGGAAAAATAAACTAAGCGGCTTGGTTGACAGGTCCAAAAAGGCGAGAAATGTCTTCATCAGTCCGTATTCTATGAGTGGGGTCTCCCGGCGTCCTCCGAGCGAGAATGCGGCCGCGTTTGGTCCACACAAATCTCCAACCGAAGACAGCAGCGGCATCCCGTGTTTTCCGAAATAACTGCCTGTTTATTTTTGTCAGACGTTCGTTAAGGTAGAACCTCTGGGGCGGACCAGGCATGTTAAGGTCGGCAGTGGTTGCCCCGCGCCGTGTTCGCGCGCTCGCTAGAAGTTCATCGCGCAGTTCACGTCGCGCAAGGCGAACGACTATGGCGCGAGGGCGAGATTCTGTCGCCCCCGCAGAGCTCGACGCGTTCAGTTGCCTGCCGCCGACGCGCTCGGCGCTCACAATATCCCGCTCCTCAAGTTTGAGACCCAGCTTGAGGCCTATGACCTTGATGATGTGGGTTGGGTTGTCAGCCTGGGACTCAGGTATATTCGAAACCTCGATATCATTACTTAAAAGCTCCTGGTCCTTGTCGTTGAGCTCGCGCCTGAGGTTTTCGACGATCCTCTCCACTGCCCCAGTATCCGACGATCGAGACGACGCCCGCTGCTCCAAAACCTCCACCCTAGCCTCTAAACCATCGATGCGTGTGTTGCATGTGTCCATTGATGATTTTAAATTCATCATCTCCACCTCCATTTCCTTCCTAAAGGCCTGGATTTCTGCACGTACTGCTCTCAGTTCCGCGATGATTAATTTCGTGTCTGAGTCAGCGATTGGTACTCGTTCCCGCGCCGTGACATCAAGTGTGGAGGCACTGTGCGAGGGAGGAGTAGCATCCCTAGAAGGGCTCGCGGATTGCATAGGACTGGCAATAGTGGCAGAGGTATTGGACGTACCAGTTTCACGTCTGACGTTCTCTATAGAATGTTCTGCTTGAGAACAGTCCGAAGAACCTCTGACAGGGGTGTCAGCCCTATTGTCCCTGGCGAGATCCTTTTTACATTCAGGACAACGCCAACTAGCATTAACAGTAGCCTTCGTTGGAATGCCTACACACACCCTATGATATTGGGATTGGCATTTACCGCATTTAGCGCCCTCTATTGTAGAAATGTAGCGACCGCAACCACCGCACTTTGCGCCAGGCATGATGGACAACTAGTTTTGTATGTGGTGCCAAGATCGAACACTAGATGGCGCCAGTGGGGAGTCAATAGTGGATCGGAATAGCAGAAATGACACAACAAATATTTCAACTAAGAGCACTTTTGATTAAAGAGGGTAACTAAATAATTACGTCAATTATTGTAGAATTGTTTAGTGGTATTACTACACTTAAACTCACTGTATATAATCCACCACAATAAATGTCACGCAACTTTTTACTAGGTTTATGATAAACTGACTGATTTCATAGATCTTTATAATAAAAATTAAAGGTGTTTAATAATTAACTAATATTTAAAAAATTAAGGAGTAGGAAGCATAAAATATTATAGAAAACAATAAAATATAATTTAACTAAATTACTAAACGGCGCGATCACGCGAATGTTGAGACATGACACGATGGGGACAACCTTCCCGCGCAAAAGCCATCGGGTGACTGTGGGCGAGAAGGGGTAGAGCGGGCAGGGCAGGGCAGCTTTACATTCATTTGGTTTAGTGAAAATGTGAATTGTCACTATTGGTAACGGTTTTGATAGTTCTCATAGAAATCCCTATTAAAAACTTACCGATCAACCGCAGGCACAGCAAAGGTTCCACTTGGAGTCATCATGGCGCCTGGAGCTTTTGGTCCTTCAACTGGGACCATAAAACTACGAGGGATTCCTGTGCTTCGCCTTATTTCAATTAGATCACTCTGTAAGTAAACCGAAGATATGAGTAAAAAAAACCAATAGCTACTTAATGAATCTCTATGATTTCCTTATAAAAAGCGGGCGAGCACTTCGTATTATTCCACTTTGCCAAGCCGCCCCACTGGTGAGGCAAAGTGGAATGCCTTAAAGTTCGCTGTGGAATCTGCCTTACTAAATAGATTTTAGTGAGTTAGATTTTAGTTTTCACTAGCGTCAAATTTGGTGGATTCTGTCACACTAAGGTCGACACATTAGAGAATGTAGGTAGGTTTGCTCATATTGTAAATTCATTACTTAATATATTCTTACGAAATTAATATATTGACGACCTCTGTGGTTTAGCGGTTCGAGTACCGGACTGCTGACCATGAGGTCGTGGGTTCGATTCCCACAGGACACAAAAATTTATATATGATGAATATAAGTGTTTGTGTTCGTCTGGGTGTTTCTTATGTATTATAAGTATGTATTTACAAACAAAAAGTATATTAGTATTATATCCATTGTCTAGTACCCATAGTACAAGCTCTGCTTAGTTTGGGACTAGATGGTGCTGTGTAAAATGTCCCAGAATATTTATTTATTATTATTATTTATTCAATTAATATGTACATGTTTGTAAAGTTTTTAAGTAATATGCATCTATGGCTGGTAGCATTATATGTGGTAAATAGGTAGTGTTTTAAATAAAACAAACCTACCTACACAAGCGCGTGGTGGAGCAAAGGCGCGCGCAACTATAGAGGCGATGTTATCTAGGTGGCCACCTTAACCACTTTACCATTCGTGCAGTGAAAGACTACGTTGTTTAAATAATTCGTTTATAAAGGCAAGACTGCGCATTGAGTGATTATATCGGCCTAGATTTCCATCTATATAATAATACCAGCTTCTGCCCGCGAAATCGCACTTTCATAGTAAATTCAATCACTCTCTTTAGGGATGGTTTGCGCCATCAAAGCTATCCTATTTCCTTCCCCAGGACCTTAACTATTTCGATAGCAAATTTCATCAGAATGGGTTCAGCGGTTTAAGCTTGAAGAGGTACATATCAGTGGCGTGCATTCAAAAAGACACTGCCTACATATCCTCAGAAACGTTCATTTTTATAATAGATATTAGTAGGATTTACATACCGAATTTGCAGCTGGGCAATCCTTAATCCAGTGCCCACGTTTCTGACACTTGTAACAGATATAATTAGTAGGAACTACACCCCTCTGATTTTGCCCTCTAATTTTTTGGTAGCTAAAACAAAAAAAAAATACTTTAACTGCTATTAATGTCAATTTGATATTCGAAAATCGATTCGTATCGAAAGTTTTTTGACTGACTACAAACAAATAGTGGGTATCAGAGTCCAACAACCAACCAACCAAAATTATGCAGGAAAGTAAAAAAGAAGTTATAAAAGTAAATTACAGACTTGTTTTTTTTTAACCTATTTATTTTGATATCGGTAAAAAAACAATAAATACAGTCTATCATTTTGTGATTTTTTTGCATTTTTCATGCCAAGATATTAAAGTTATTTTAGTGAACGAAAAAATCGACTCGCAGGCAGTATTCGAACCTGCGTCTTCTGGGTAGGTACGACAGACGCTATGACCTCTAAGCCACCGCGAAAAAATCACAAAAAGATAGTTAATGGGTATGGTAGCATCGTACGACATAGAACTAACCGTAAGGTAAGTCATGTCGGTTGAGAGGCAAAGTAACTTGCCTTTCAATAGATATTACTGACGTCACCTTTAAGACGTAAGTTCAGAATGTGAAGGCAAATTTCGACATGGCAGGTGGGACTCGCGGTGGCTTAGAGGTCATAGCGTCTGGCGTACCTAGCCAGACGACGCAGGTTCGAATATTGCCTGCGAGTCAAATATTTCCTTCACTAAAATATCAATAAATACAGTCTTCATTAATAGACTTCATGAGATATGTCTATACATAACCAGGGTAAAACAAAAAGGTTTTTGTGACCATAAATTTATATATCGGAAAATCCGGTTATAACCGTCTCATAATCAGAAATAATAGTGAATCAGGATTACACGCTGCTGGTCACAAACGCTATTCGTTACTTACGTTGTACGTCATTATCCGCGATTGGACACTTACGCTGGTTGTCACAGACTTAGTACGTTACTAACTCAGTTCGTCACAAACGCGCTACGTCACTAACTCAGTTTGTCACAAACGGGTTGCGTCACTAACTCAGTTCATCATAAACGTAGTTCGTCATAAATGCAGTTTGTGATATATTTTTTTCTAAACAGTACTGGATTACAGATAAATAAAATAAGTACGTATAAATCATCATTTATTAACTAAACAAAAAGGATACAAAAAATATAATCACTACCTAAAAAATCTTGTTAAACTTTAATTAGATCTTGATTAATGCTTTGTTTTTTAATTGATTTTTGTTCAGCGGCAGCAGTATAGTAACCTCCGTAAATATGGCACGGTTGCAAAATAACACCCTTGTATAAAGTGAAATATTAATATAAAAGACTGTTGTAAATAAATTTTCGTATAAATTCCAGAGGTGTGATCTCGCCTGTTTGTAGTTTTACTAAATATTGTTGACCTTTTTGTCGAAACATATCACTGAATTCTTTCTGTTTTTTTTTTAAAGAATAAAGAATACTGTTTTTTAATTTAAAATCAAAATGGATCTATTCTTTTCTAAGTATATGCAAAAATTGGTAAAGTGATGGCTTTTTGGAATTTTAGTATTAAGGCGGTGATGCCAGCCCTCTAATACGTTTGTCGTTCTCTGCTTGGCCGAAAAACTTAAGGACTCAGGGGAAAATTGGTTTATCCACTGTTTTTGGAAATACTTTATGAACGGTCTTGACTGCTCATTTTCGGGGATAATTTCCAATATTTGGTTCCATGTCATAAACCAAACAAGGGTGGGTAGGTTGGTGTATTTGCCAAACTTCTTGGCAGTATATGATTAGGTATAAATGAGACAAAGTTGTAGTATAGTCTGGTTATAATTATCCAAAGGTGCATCTTATATACTAACGACTACGTGTTGATCACAGATAGTAGAAACATTTAATAGATATTGAACGTGCGATAAAGATCATAAGATTGCGATGTAGATTGTAGATACAGCACAAAAATATTGTACTGTAACAGTACACCCCCCTTTAAAAAAAAAAAAATATTATGGTAATAGTGTTTACAATATAAATTTGACCTAGACCTTACTAGTTATTTGCTGATGTATATAAATAATAATGCTATTGTACGCGGTGGAATTTGATGACGCCTGTTGTGGTGTGATTTGCTGACGTATGTAATTTTGACTTAGCTGTTGCACGAGTGTTTATTATTTTTTTCCGTTAAACTCTTCATTCTTCTGTCCAGTGTTTTCATTATGCCGTAAAGTAGGATCACGCCGATTGTTAAAATAATCTGTCCCATTGCAACATTTCTTGTCCACCGTAAGTCCTCCTGGATCAGGTTACGGAGTTTGTCCGCTTCGTTTTGATTGAGGCAACTGTCCGTATTGTATGTTATCTGGTCCTTAGAACTTTGATTTCCCATTTTAGATGTCTTGTTGTTACGAGTAGTTGTGAATTAATGGTATATGTTAAGATCTATGTTAATATATATACGAATAGCTTGCTTATATCAGCGATTTTTTATAGACGTACTACTGGCTTTACTTTACGTCCCGATCGTGTAGTGTACGTGTGTGAATGTCTGTAGAAATCCTTTGAATCTGGCACGTAGTTTGATTGGTCATTGATCATGAATGCTGGTTTCAATCTATCAATTGATATCACTGTCTCTTTATCCCTAATTCTAATGCAAAATGTTTTATCTGTTTTACTAATTACTGGGTAGGGTCCTTCATACGGCGGTGTCAGGGCTTTCTTAATTCTATCACACCGAACAAATACGTGTGAGCATTCTTTGAGTTCGGGATGCACAAATATAGCTTGGTTGTGGTTTTTTCTTTTCGGAATTGATGTCATTTGTGTGATGTCCTTTTGAATTTGTTTTACAAACTCTTCGTACGTTGATAACTGTGCTGCTGATGACTCAAAAAATCCTCCAGGGAGTCGTATTGGCGTTCCATATGTCATCTCTGCTGAACTATAACCTGTGTCTTCTCGCAAGCTACTCCGCAACCCGAGTAAAACTGTTGGAATTTCTTTTAACCAACTTTCGTTGGATTCTCTTGTCATTAACGCCACCTTTAAAGTTCTATGAAATCTCTCTATCATTCCATTGGATTGCGGATGATAAGGTGTTGTCCTAATTTTATGTATTCCCAAAAATTGTGAGAGTGACTCAAATATTCTTGATTCAAACTGTCGGCCTTGATCCGTAGTAATGCGCAATGGACATCCAAAACGAGTAATCCATCCTTCGAAAAGTGTCTTGGCTACTGTTTCTACAGTTATATCTTCTACCGGAAATATTTCGGGCCATGACGTACAACGATCTATGATTGTGATTAAATATCTCTTCCCTTGTGAAATCGGAAGTGGTCCGACGATGTCAATATGTAAATGTTCAAAACGTTGCGCTGTCATAAATGTACCAGGAGGTGATATCGTATGTCGTTGTATTTTTGATTTTTGGCAGGCTATACATGATCTACACCAATTATTGATATCTTTGTTCATATACGGCCATAAATACCTTTGGGTTATCATTTTTCTCGTAGTTCTTTTTCCTGGATGGCTCATACCATGAATGGTATCGAAAATTTGTTTGCGAAATTGCTTGGGTAAGTAGGGGCGGCTTTTTCCAGTAGACGTGTCGCAGGTGATGTTTATTGTGGAACCCGGAAGCGTAATGTTTTTGAATTTTAATCTTTTATTGTCACGTAATTTACTTAGTTCATTATCTGTTGATTGACATTTTTCCAATTCAGCGTAATCGATAGGTGATGGCACGTATATTTCCTCTATTCGAGATAAGGCATCGGCGGTAATATTGTCACGTCCGCTTATGTGTTGAATGTTGGTACTGTATTGTGAAATGAAATCTAACTGCCGGACCCGTCGCGGTGTATCGTTTGATGATGGTTTTTGGGAGAATGCGTATGTCAAAGGTCGGTGATCCGTAAATATTGTAAATTCTCTTCCCTCGATTAATCTGTGAAAATGTTTGACGGCCATGTATATTCCTAACAGCTCTCTGTCAAACGTAGAATATTTTTGTTGAGTTTCGCTCAATTTTTGTGAAAAAAAACCTAATGGTTCCCAATTGCGTCCGGATTTTTGTTGTAAAACTCCACCAACGCAAGTAGCACTAGCGTCGGTCATGAGCGCTAGTGATGCGTTGCGGGAAGGATGCGCTGTTAACACTGCGTTTTTCATGCTTTCCTTGCATTTTTCGTAAGCTTTGTCTGCTTCCGTTGTCCAAGGAACAGGTGAATTATCGTTCTTTTTTGAACCATGTAGATATTCGTTTAAAATTCTTTGATTTTCCGCTGCGCGTGGAATATTACTTCTGTAGAAATTGACCATGCCCAAAAATCGTCTTAATTCTTGAATTGTTTTCGGTTTGGGAAATTCCATGATTGCTTTGTAATTTTCTTCGGTAGGTTGTATTCCTTGGCTCGTTATATGATAACCTAAGAAATCTATTTCCCTTCTGAGAAATTCGCATTTTTCGAAATTAATGGTTATTCCATTCTCGTGTAAACGTTTGAAAACCGTTTCTAAATGCTGATAATGCAAATCTTCGTTGTCCGATGCGATGAGACAGTCGTCTACAAATATAAATACGAAGTTTAAATCTCTAAATAAGGAATCCATGAATCGTTGAAATGTTTGTGCCGCATTGCGTAATCCGAAAGGCATTCTTAAGTACTCAAAAAGTCCGAAAGGTGTGATGATGGCTGTTTTTTCTATATCTTTAACAGGAATACAGTGGTATGCTTTGCGTATATCTATCTTGCTTAGTATCTTCTTATTTTCTAATATGTATGTAAAGTCAGTTAATCTTGGTAGTGGGTATTTGTCCGGTACTGTCGTGCTATTGAGCATTCGATAGTCTCCGCACGGTCTCCATTCGCCATTTTTCTTTTTTACCATATGTAATGGGCTTGCCCATGGGCTATCTGACGGTCGGCAAATTCCGAGCTCTATCATATTTTGAAATTCCTTTTTGGCTATGTCGTATTTTTCTGGAGGTAATGGTCTTGCCCGAGCTGCGACGGGTGGTCCTGTAGTGATAATGTGGTGTTCAATCTTATGTTTGGGCGCATTGCGTAGAGAGGACTCTTTCGTGATGTCTTCGTATTTGTTTAAAAGTTGCGTAATACGTGAATTCGTTCCTACTGCGATAGTACGAATTGTTTGTTGTGTCGCTTTTTCTGAAGTTACATGCGTTGTCAGCTCTGTAACTTTGTCGATAAGTTTGCGACCTGCTATGTCGACTAATAGTTTATAGTGCTCTAGAAAATCTGCTCCAATTATTGGTTGTGTAACATCGGCGATTATAAAATTCCATTTATAACATCGTTGTAGTCCTAAATTCAAGGTAAGCGTCTTCTCGCCGTAAGTCCTAATTTTAGTCCCATTTGCAGCGTATAGTGTGTATTGTTCATTTTGTAAAATTGAATATCTCTGTTGCTTGCTAATGACTGAAATATTTGCGCCCGTGTCTATTAAAAACTTCATACCACTTTTTCGGTCGGTAATGGTGAGGCGATTGGATGGGTGGATTGCACAGAGTTTCGCCGTTGTCTGTGCTCTTATTCGTTTCCCTGGTTCCGTACGTAAGTCATTGGTTTCCAACCGCATGGTTTAATGAAGTTCCTTGCATATTTTCCGAATCTTTCGTGGTAGTAACAAAATCGATTTGCTCCTCTATAGTTTGTTCTCGGCCTCATAATCGGGAATTGTTGACGTTTCTTGAAATGATTCTGCGTGCTGGGTCGATAGCCATATTGACCTTGCTGAATTGCGTCGATATCTATCTGTAATTTTGCTAGCTGGGCTAAAATGCATGCTGTATTGTTGTCGTTTGAAGTGTCGTTGCTAACAGCTGATATTTCGGTTACTTTTGAATTCATTATTATTTTGTCTGCAATTTGGCTCAGTTTGTCAATTTCCATGTCTTCCGTAACTGCTAGAACCGTAGTAACTGATGTTGGTAAAAGCCTGAACCATAGTAGTTTAATTGTTTCGTCACTGATTTTTCCTCTCCCGAGGACTCGCATTTGACGTAATAACTGCGAAGGTTTTTGATCACCGAGTTCTGTCTCTGATATTAATTTTTGAAACTGTCGCTGTTCTGTTTCTTCGTAACAATCAATTAAACGTTCCTTGATGTTTTTATATTTATCTGTAGTCGGTGGTGAAGTGATTAGGTCACTAACTTGTAGTATTTCTTCCTTGGATAATTTTGCTATTACTGTACAGTATTTGTATTCGTCTCCTTGCTTCTGTGGTGCTAATATGGCTTCTAGTTGCGTGAACCATAATCTTGGTTGGTCTTTCCAAAATTCCGGAATGCGAGATAAAACCGAGGTGCCAGCAGCTACTTCAAGTGTTCCTTGCTGATTTATGTTCGCCTTGCATGGTGATTGTGCCATGTTTCTTGCTGCGTATTCGTTCGTCGGGTCACCAATTTGCCAAACTTCTTGGCAGTATATGATTAGGTATAAATGAGACAAAGTTGTAGTATAGTCTGGTTATAATTATCCAAAGGTGCATCTTATATACTAACGACTACGTGTTGATCACGGATAGTAGAAACATTTAATAGATATTGAACGTGCGATAAAGATCATAAGATTGCGATGTAGATTGTAGATACAGCACAAAAATATTGTACTGTAACAGTGTACAATTTGTTGATCATGACAAACGGCGATAATGACAAGTTGCGATTAAGACAAACCGCGTATATGACGAATTGCGATCGTGGTAAACAGCGTATTAGACGAATAGCGGTCGTGGCATATATTACAGAGAAGAACCATGCAGTTATGGGTTCGACGATTTGCAGATTCCGGTGACGTAGACCATCGCCGACGTGGGCCAAAACCATCGGCGATTTTTTCAAATCGACACCGGGACATCATATCTAGGCACAGAGCCGACCCATTCGTCCCCACCCGAATTACCGCAACAGCTCATAATGTGTGCTTACAAACCGTGCGAAAACACTTGCGTGCAGCTGGTTTACGATGCAGCAAACCAGCACGGAAGATTTGACAACCAAGAAACATGACTATTATTGGCTGGCCTGCTAAAAGTCCAGATTTAAACCCCATAGAAAACCTATGGGGTCACATGGTGCTAAACTGGGACTCATCGAATACAAGATCAAAATCTAATTTAGATGACCTAGTTACGTCCATTTGGGAGTCGGTACGGGGTAGCAATATATGCGCTAGTATGGTAGCCAGCATGCCTAGAAGGTTACAAGAGGTAATTGATAACGATGGTTTGCCGACACATTAACAATTGCCATGACGTGTTATATTTTTCACAATATATTTTAAAAGTGATCACACTGTTTTAAACGACGTGTGTATCATAAATAATGAAAGTCTTTAGTTAATACCTATGTAGCCATTTTGTAATGTGAGTGATGTTATTGTTCCTGAGGTTAGAAATTGCCACAATTTCTTCCTCTAACATGTTGATTCACTTCACATTTTATTTTACTACGATTAAATTGATATACCTATACTCAATACTTTGACAAAATATATTACGTCCATCCTTATCCAACAAAAATAACTTTGTCTTAAGATGTGAAATGTTAACTTGTAAATTTTTATTTACTTACTTGACGTCTTTATATTTGATTAAATTGATCACCTCTAACAAAATATTACGCTCATCCTTACCCATCAAACAAAACTTTGTATTCATCTATACTCTATACTAATATATAAAGCTGAAGAGTTTGTTTGTTTGTTTGTTTGTTTGTTTGCTTGAACGCGCTAATCTCAGGAACTACTGGTTCGATTTGAAAAATTCTTTCAGTGATAGATAGCTAATTTATCGAGGAAGGCTATAGGCTATATATCATCACGCTAAGACCAATAGGAGCGGAGCACCAATGAAAAATGTTTCAAAATCGGGGTTTTTTTTCCTTTTGAGAGCTTCCGATGCGTGCGCTGCGTAAACGGTTAAAGTTTCGCAAAAATCATATATGACAGAATTGTTCCTCTTTAAAAGTTCTAAAAAAAAGTCCGCGACAGCATATGTCTATCTTTTAAGGTTGACTCACTATAACCTTTTTTATGCTAACTTTGTTCTAAAATTCCAAATGCATTATTTGCGAAGGTGTTTTTATAAACATGATATTAATCCTTATCCAAATAAATACGTTATTCATCAGAAGTGTTTAATTTAAAACAAAAGTGCCCTTTACATCATTGGATTTCAATGAATATCTTAGGAGATATCGCAGTTTTAAAATAACATCGCAGCAAAATAATGATCAAGTACCGCGCGCGCATTTATGATGTGCAAGGCAGTCATGAGGGGGAAGGGCGGTGAGCCCAGTTAGCTCAGCGAGTTAATTTTCTTTAGGGTATTGTTTCTGATTTTTTAGTACCTATTTTAAGCTAATTCTTTTACCGTGGGTAGGCGATATCTTATCGTATAATCTATACTTAATATATAAAGCTGAAGAGTTTGTTTGTTTGTTTGTTTACTTGAACGCGCTAATCTCAGGAACTACTGGTCGGATTTGAAAAATTCTTTCAGTGTTAGATAGCCCATTTAGTGAGGAAGGCTATAGGCTATATATCATTACGCTACGCGGACGAAGTCGCGGGCAGAAGCTAGTAACTGATAAAATAGTAACCGTTTCATTAAAGAAACGATTAACTGTAAGTTGATTTTTCAACCATTATTGTAGTGGAGGTTATCCTGTAACGATACGAGTAGTGTGTGTAATAATAAATAAATAATTAATAACTCCCTCGAGGCTCGATAAAATTGCTTTTCTATTGTGTATATTAATCGATCCGTTATTTAGTTAATTAAACGTTTTAATATACCATTTTTGTTGTTTTATTTGAATACCAAAAGAGTTTACACAATTTACTTTTTTTAAATATAAAAAGTATGACATCGATACAAAAATAATTTCCTCTACAGTGATTTGAACTCACGACACGCCGCTTGTGTTTCGATTCCAGTCACCTCACCGTAACGCCATGGAGGCTATTATTCTACCAGTTAAAATACTGCATCATATTCCTTTTATGTATGAGATTAATTTCTGGTTTGGTTATAGTTGTGTGCAAGTCGTTTTATCAATCCTCGCTTGAGCGTGTGCATAATACGCACTGTACGTAGATACGCACACATAGAATTAGTACACCGGTTGCCTGTATCATCCGCTAGGGTCGCTAGTAGTATGTAAACCAAATAATTTTGTTTCGTGTACTATCGACAATCTTGGCGGTGAACCACCCTTAAAGCTGAAATCGCTTGCACTGAGCGCGCGGGCGTGCTGTGCGTTATCACCCCTTCCCCTCACCGCCGATATCCCCTTGAGCTTTATGCGCGTTACTTGATATACTTGAGCCCCATATCTCGATCATGTACTCTAAGTGTGATTTTACAAGCGAGTTATAAACGATGGTGCGTATTTTATTTGGTATGCAGTTGGCTATCTTACGTAGTGCTCCTAATACTGATACTAGTTTGTTTTGTACGCTGATAATGTGTTGGAGCCAAGTCAACTTGTCATTTATTCATAGTCCTGGGTATTTTTCCACATTTGAGCGTTGTATTATTTTATTTATTAATTTATTATGATCTGCCAACAGTTATTACATTGGTGAATTATTTGGTTGTCTTATGACTAATTACAGTATTTGCATTACTGCATAACCAATTACAGGCAAACACAACTTGCTCAATTATAATTGATCCGGTATCACGGACGGTGTTCTTATATCTTATATAATACAGAAAAAGTTTACAATAGCAGCATGTTACTAGGCATGATTGATTGGAGGGCGATTATTATTTCTTGAGAATCTTGCCAAGCTATCTGCATGAATGTCATACATGTCGCTTATCATGTTGACGTGTTTACACAACCGTGGAATGGGGGAATTAGCACCAATTTTTGTACGTCGAAGTGGGGGGGCTAGTAGCGTTATGGGTTTCCGAGGACAATTACGGGGAACTCTATAGGCAAATTTACTTAATACCTCAGAGGAATCAATTTTATTATTGAGTAGTTTGTAGATAAACCTAACATCTAAGAGGTCTCTTCGATGTTCGAGAGTTCGCTAATTTAGAGGCATAGGATATTTTCTGGATCCTCGTTGAAAAACTTAGGTAGTTTAAGAATCTTTTCTGGATGCGCTCAATTCTTAGTGAGTGGTTTGCGTAATAGGGCCTCCACACGACACTGCAATATTCCAATAAGCTGCGAACTAAGCTATAATAGAGGACTATTTTGGTTTTAACTTTGCTATATCCCTTGCAATTTCGAATAATAAAACCCAGATTACGTAAAGCCCTCTTGGTGATATCATCAAAGATGAAATCAAATCAATCAAGATGAGATCAAAGTGTGAGATAAAAGTTAATTTACTGTCCATAATTACACCTAAGTCACGGATCTCACTCACGATTGCAAGTGGAGTCCCATGTATGTGGTAGGAGCTGTCTATGTTGCTTATCTTACGGCTAAACGTCATATGAAAACATTTTTTATTATTTAATAGAAACCGATTATGAGAGCACCAGTCTATTCTATTCAGATATCTATCCTCTTGCATGAGTTTGACGTCGTGGTCGGAATGTATCGTTCTAGCAATTTTGATGTCATCAGCAAAGAGAAACGAAGTTGTGTGTTTAAAACAAGAAATGACGTCGTTAATGAAAACATTGAATAGAATAGGACCTAAATGTGAGCCCTGGGGAACGCCTGAAAGGATATAGTAACAGGTGGATCGGTAGCCATTAACAATGGTGTTAAACTCTCTACCGCTCAAGTATGACCGGAACCAATCCAAGAGTGAGCCAGAAATGCCATATCGCTCAATTTTATTTAGGAGAAGCTCGTGGCAGATTGTCAAAGGCCCTGCTGAAATCCATGTACACAGTGTCTATTTGCAATCCAGGGCTTCTGACAGCATCTCTGTGAACAATACTAAATTGGTACATGTCGAGCGACATTTAACAAAACCATGTTGCTGTTCACATAAGAGCCTTTGGAAATATCTCTGTATACCTGGACAGAGCAAGGCCTCAAACACCTTGCCAAGAGTGGAAAGAATTGATATCGGCCTATAGTTGGATACTACACTTCTTTCCCCGTTTTTGAATACTGGAACAACTTTGGCCAATTTCCATTGCGTAGGGAAGCATCCGGATTTCAAGGAGTAATTAAATCTATATATATAAAAGAAAGTCGTGTTAGTTACTCCATTTATAACTCAAGAACGGCTGAACCGATTTGGCTGAAAATTGGTGGAGAGGTAGCTTAGAACCAGGAGACGGACATAGGATACTTTTTGTCCCGTTCCCGGGGGATGTGATGACAGACCGAATTCCACGGGGGCGAAGCCGCGGGCAGAACCTAGTAGATATATAATAGAAAGTCGTATTAGTTACTCCATTTATAACTTAAGAACGGCTGAACCGATTTGGCTGAAAATTGGTGGAGAGGTAGCTTAGAACCAGGAGACGGACATAGGATACTTTTTATCCCGTACCCGTGGGATGACAGACCGTATTCCACGGGGGCGAAGCCGCGGGCAGAAGCTAGTATATTATATAACTAGCTGGTACCCGCGACTTCGTCTGCGTACTTTTAATTTCGCAATAAAAGGTAGCCTATGTCCTGTTCTCAGGGTCTAAAGATTGTCTGTGCCAAATTTCATCAAAATCGGTTGACAGGTTTAAGCGGGAAAGCGTAACAGACAGACAGACAGACAAAGTTACTTTCGCATTTATAATATTAGTAGGGAAGTAGGGATGGTGCTGCTAAGCTAGACGCGCAATTAGCTAAAAAGATTGGTGGAATGTCGTCAGGGCCAGCTCCCTTGTTCCTGTTCAGACTATTTAGTTTGATTTTAATTTGCTCTTCACTCAGAGACACTGATGACAGGTTATCATGGTGGGCATCGAAAGTAAATGTAAAGTCATCTATGCAATCTGAGATAGTTCCTTCACGGGTATTTTTTTGTAGACCATAGCAAAGGTACTTGCAAATTCCATCGCCATCAGAGGCACACACTACCCCATCCGTCATAATGGCTGGGTAAGAGTTCTCTCCTTTACGCTTGTTTTTTATGTAACTACAGAACAACTTAGGGCTGGTCCTAATAATGTTAATTATATTATTTACGGTAAGGGGTGGAAATGAGGGTATTTTTTTTATTTTTAGCGGCGAAAATCATGTAGCATGTTTTTGAAGTATTAATTGTAATTGTAAGTTAGTAATTTCAACCTATATATAACATACATTACCATACCATACCATCACGCCAAGGGTTAGGCAGAGGCTCGCAGAGATGTACTAAATGTACAACCACAGTTTGTTGTGTGTCGCATATTTAAAGACCCATGTAATAGGGAGCTACTGGGGAAAGCCTATTGCTATCAACCGGGCATAAATCGCTAAATCCCGAGTCGCTACTAAGAATTTCCAAACTAATTTCATAGAAAAAAAAACAATAATACTTTGCTCGACCTGGGAATCGAACCTGGGACCCCTAGCGTAGCAATGGTCCCGTGCTTGGGACTACTAGACTAATACCAATTATATTATTAGAACACATAAGTATAGAAACTAAGGTTGCAGAAAAAATCCTGTTCCATCTTACTTGCTAGGGTCGTAGTCAAAAGTGGATTGTGAAATCATAGCATTTATTTTATCCTGTTCGCTACCTTCCATGCGAGACAGATCAGCCAGTCCTTTGTTAGGAGAGACATCTTTGTGTAATGAAGCTTGGTTACTATTGGATCCCTCCCACTGCTTTTTTGGTTGTTGAGACAAAGGCACTCTAGCAACAAGCAGTGATGTATTCTTCGGTATTAGAGTATTATCATCCACATAAACTGAAAATGAGAAAAATTATATTAGAGCCTGTACCGATGAATCTATCACGATAATATTAATCATAATAATTAAATCACATACAATTAGTGGGATAAAGGCAGGAGGATGATAATTCAATTAAGAAAAAAGGAGTATAGAGTGAGTAGGAGTGCAATGCAAGTGTTGGCATCAATTCGCGAGAATGTATCTGATGCACATGTGGCATACTAGACATAATTTATTTTCATATAAAAGTCAAAGTCAAATTCAAAATCATTTATTCAATATAGACTACTAGGTAGTACTTTTTGAACGTCATTTTTACGTTATAGACAGCCCCCAAAACGCCCGCCCGCCGCTTCCTAGTGTTTTCGCTGGGAAGAAGAAGCGGCGCAACAAACTCCCCTGCAACACATTTCTGTCTGTTAATTTACTAAGGCATTGCCCAAAATAGAATTCAAATCATTGTTTGGGGTAGGTACTTAATAATTTATTCATTGCTACATGTCAGCTGGCGCACATGTTATTATTGTAGGTATTATTATTTTTCAAGCAGTATTTATAATATTAGCAAGCCTCCTTTCTTGTAGTTTACATGACAATTCTAACTTTTAACAGTAAACCTGCCTACACGAGCAATTATAATATGCATAACTAGAACCTACAAGGCGATTCAGTTACCTAACTTTTAAAAACCTACAAAGGAGACCATTCATATTGGGCCCAACAACGAAAGTAAAAAAAATGTTTTTAAACTGTTTGGGACTTCATTTTAAGCATTTAGTACTATGGCACTAAAACTATAAAACCATTATTGTAGCGGCTACATTAGTCCGAAATAAATGTAAACATATGATCTAAGTATGTCTAAGTATGTACATGAGTTATTTAGTATGTCATTTCTTTTTTGCCATGACTGTACTTCTGTAAGCAACACATGGAGGAAACACATTTGAAGCAAACGGAAACAACTTGACACCCCCATGCGATCTATGGGATCTATGTATTGGTTGTTAGGACGCAGCTCGTGACTCTCCGGTGCCAGAAAAATGGCAATCTACAAGGCTATCCTCAAGCCCATAATGGGCTTGCGGCATCCAACTTTTTATGTGCTTTCTCCATGTGAGGCCACGGTCCAAATGTGCGAAAAAAAATGTGCCAAACACCTGGGATTTGGCATCTTCAAGTTGCGGTATTTCCTCATTGTAGAAATTGTTTACTTTGATTTGCTTTGATTCGCCAATGATCAAGCCATACTTCTACGTCTGTTAGATGGTGCTGAAGGTTTGCTGAAGCCGTTTGGCGGTTATTACTCACTGATAGTAAAGCCGTGTCATCGGCGTATGTGGCAAGCGTAAGAGGTATAGTACCAGTATAGACCCAGCACGCGGCATGCGACACTCCCGAAAGGATACAATTTACTTGAGAGCATTCGTTGTTATACTTTATTTCAATGTTTGTAATTGTTATCTTTTTAAGGTTCCAAACAAGCATACGGCCCGCCTTATGATAAGCGGTTACTGTAGCCTATGGACCTTTGCAACACCAGGGGGATCACTCTTGCGTTGCCGATACTATAAAATTCTTTTCACACATTTTTTTTTGAGAGGGTGAGGTCAAGATCAAGGAGCTGGCAGCATATAGAAGAACACTAAGTGTGATGCTCAAACACCACCCCCGCCCCGGCGTTGGTGTGACGTGTTACGCCGATGACACTCTACTCACGGCGAGGGGGAGGACGCACCAGCAGGCGGCCAGTGGCCGGGCCGCGGAAGGAGTTTTCAAGTCGTCGTAAGGATCCAGATGTTGGGTCTTGAGGTGGCCCTTAATAAATCCGAGGCCCTATACTTTCATGGGCCCCGGAAGGGACCGCCTCCAGGATCCCATATTATGGTGGGAGGTGTCCGCATCGGCATCGAGCCGACGATGAAATACCTTGTCCTCGATGCCCGATGGAACTTCGGACATCACTTCCGAAGGTTGGGCCCTAAGTTGATGAGCGCCGCATCAGCCTTCTCACGGCTGCTACCCAATTTGCGGGGGCCCAACGCCTCCTACCGGAGGCTCTATCTAGGGATCGTGCGGTCGGTGGCGCTCTATGGGGCGCCTATATGGGCGCACAACCTGTCAGCCCGCAATGCTGCGCTGTTGTCAGGTTGATAAGGGGATACCGTACGACCTCCTTTGAGGCGGCGGGCCTCCTTGCTGGATCTGCACCCTGGGATCTCGAAGCGAGGGCCCTCGTGACACTGTACCGATGGCGAGGGGAGGCGCTAGGGCGTCTAACAAAACATTACCTTAGAGCTGAATCTTGTCTCGATAGTAACTCGGATCACACCCCGGTCTTACTAACTATTAGCACAACCATTCTCTGCTATGAAAAGGCAGAAGCTCTATGCAATAAGCACACAGACTGGGACGGTTTCAGAGACTATATAGACAGAGATATTAGGCTAAATATCTCATTAAAAACACCCCAAGAGATAGAAGATGCTGCCACATACATTACAAATCTTATACAAAATGCATGTTGGGTTAACACTCCAGCCGAAAAGGAAAAGTATAATGGTAGAGACATATCTCTCGAAATAAAACGCAAGGTACTAGAAAAAAGAAAACTAAGAAGAATATGGCACCAGTCGAGACATAGAAGTGACAAATCTGCCTTAAACAAAGCTATAAAAGAGCTAAAGGACATGTTGGATAATGCGCAAAATGCTACACTTCAGAGCAAGCTAGAATCACTTACTGCAACAACATTAACGGACTACTCTCTATGGAAATACACAAAGGCTCTCAATAGACCCCAGCAATTCAAATCTGCAATAAGAACAAACGGCAGTGGATGGGCCAAAACTGGCAAAGAAAAAGCTTGTACCTTTGCAAAACACTTAGCCAACGTTTTCCAACCAAATGAAAGCAATTGCCCAGAGTTTGAAGAAGAAATCAACGCTACCTCGCAGCAAGACCTACAACTATCACCCCCACCTAAACCAGTTAATGTACGAGAACTCGCAAATACGATAAAAAAACTCCAAAACAAAAAAGCCCCTGGCTTTGACCTAATCACTAAAGAGATCCTCACTCAACTTCCGAGGAAAGCCATGGCATTTCTCACTACGCTATACAATGGTATACTTGGAGTGCAGCATTACCCCAGCATATGGAAGGTATCAATTACCACTATGATACATAAAGCAGGAAAGCCTCCGGAAGACGTCACATCTTACAGACCGATTAGTCTCCTTCCAGTTCTATCAAAAGTATTCGAAAAGATACTCTTAAGCAGAATCACACCAATACTTTCTAAAAATGGAGTCATCCCCGAACATCAATTTGGATTTAGGCAACAACACTCGACCATTGAGCAAGTGCATCGTGTTTGCGAAAAAATACGCAACTCCCTAGAAACAAAGGAGTACTCTTCAGCAGTGTTCTTAAATGTACAGCAGGCGTTCGACAAAGTGTGGCACAAAGGCTTACTGTGTAAAATAAAACAGGCACTGCCTCACAGTTTTTACCTTCTGATGGCATCATACCTATCGGATCGGATCTTCCAGGTACGAGAAGATGGAGACACTTCACAGATCTGTGATATAATGGCAGGGGTGCCACAGGGCTCTGTCCTTGGGCCAGTTTTGTATTGTATATATACCGCTGATCTCCCAGAAGAACCTGGGGTCACTACAGCTACGTTCGCCGATGATACCGCAATAATCGCAAGTAACACAGATCCACAAATAGCCTCTAACATCCTGCAAACGACTCTGTAAAAGGTGGACAAATGGCTCCAAAAGTGGCGCATAAAAGTGAGTGCCACCAAGTCGGTGCACATTACCTTCACACTCAGGAAAGGGAATTGTCCTCCAGTAAAATTGGGAAACAATACCCTCCCCCACAATGACACTGTTAGGTATCTTGGATTGCACCTAGACAGGAGATTAACCTGGAAGAAACACATAAAAACCAAACGAGATGAATTGAACCTCCGATACAGGAATATGTACTGGCTGATGGCACGCAACTCCAAACTGACATTAGACAACAAGCTCCTCATCTACAAACCTATTTTGAAACCAATATGGACTTATGGCATCCAATTATGGGGAAGCGCATGTAATACCAACATATTAATTGCCCAAAGGCTACAAAACGGCATACTGCGAACAATTTCAAATGCACCATGGTTTGCCACTAATTCTGAACTACACGAAGCACTGAACATCAGAACAGTAAAAGAAGAAATAATGTTATCTTCCTCCAACTACAAAACTCGGCTTGAAAACCACCCAAACGAACTTGCTGCTTCATTAACAAAGATAACATATCCCAGACGACTTAAGCGCTACAATATTCAGAACCTGGAAGCGCGATGGTAAAAATATGAGGGAGTCCTGCCACTGGAAAGGACGCTCCAAATGCCGCCTGACATAGAACAAATCTGCTCATAGTTTGAGGACTGATCGCAGATTAAGAAAAAAAAATTAAAATGAAGTAGGTGTGATTGATAAATAATAGCATAAACCGTTGCAGATAAATGTGTTGACAAAAGAATTTATAAATTAACATAATTAAATCGTATTTTAAAAATCATTGAAAATGATATCTGATATACGGTACGGTTTGAAGGTCTGGGGTTTCTTTTATAGCTTAGGTGGAAAACCAGCACATGGGCCGCCTGATGGTAAGTGGTTACCGTAGCCTATGGACGCTTGCAACACCTGGGGTATCACTCGCCCGTTGCCGACGAAGATTTTTACAGAAAAATCTTTTCACACTCGGTAGACAACACACACAACACCGCTACCCCACTGCCAAAACAACGCTTCCTCGCGGAGCTCTGGCGATCTTGCTCACCGTTAGGAACACAACATAGTACAGAGCTATGTTATTTGGCTACTATTTTCTGCAAAGTGTAGATAATTCCCCAGTCGGGCAGCTCCAATTGTGAGTGGAGTTATTCAATTCCACTAAGCCCTGCCTCTCGGGGTGTTTCTTCAAACACATTATTTTCTTTTTTCGATATCCGGTTCAAAGAAATAACAAGAGTACGGAAATCGACATACCATCACGTCTTTATTCCCAGGAAGGGTAGACAGATGCGTACTTAGGGGGCGAGCCTATTGCCATTGATCGGGCATCAACCCTAAATGTTATAGAAAAACTCCAATAACACATTGCTCGACCGGCGAATCGAACCCAGGACCTCTAGCGTAACAGTCGCACTTCTGTTCATAACGCGCGACATAATGAACAAAATCGTATTTACTCCTACTTATATCTCATGGGAAACAAAACGCTCTGTCTAGTGTCATTCCTAATATATCAGCCTGGCAAAGAAATGAATCAAACTAATAGGTATCAAAGTATTTGTAACAAAACGTCCCCAATATCCGCGCTATCTATACTAATATTATAAAGAGGAAAGATTTGTATGTAGGTAACAAATAAACTCAAAAATTATTAGGCCGATTTCGAAAATTCTTTCACCAATGAATGCTACATTATTCAAGAATTAACATAGGCTATAGAATATGTATTTCGAAAAAGTAAGCGATTCCTCTCACCCGTGCGTTTATTTTCCAATTACATAGTATGTATTTATCTATACCTAAATAGTTTCTTTCTTTTGTATTTAATTGGCATGTAATGTATGACAATTAAAGACATTGCATTGAAAATATGACGCAAGATATATAGAGGTGTGTATTTGTGTAAGGATGATTTTAATTTTGCAAATAAATAATTACATATAAAAATAATTTGTAATCGTTGTTACGTTTTTATCCATTCTTCCTAAAATAATCTATCGATATAAAATATCGACATAGTAGCTTCCTAATAATTTTGAATGTCTTTTACGTTCGTATTGTCGTCAATTCTTGTATGTTGACGTATTTGACCTCTATGTGTGCGTAAATTGTGTTAGTGGTGAAGATTTTGATATGTGTGAGTTCGTAGAGATACAAAATGATTTTGAGTGTGTGCAGCAATGTCTATGTAGTGTTTCCTCCCCCCGCACCAAAAGTGACAAACTTTTTTGATCATAGAATTAAGCGCGTTTCTTGTCGAGGGATAGATAATCAAAGACTCCAAAGAATAACTTGTGCCACTAACATCGACATCACCAACTCATTTTGAACAAGATAACCAAATAGAAATTGATCAAGAAAACAAGATTCGTTTGAAGATTAGTTCTTCAGATTGTGCCGCTTCAGAAAAATTAAAAGCATTTATTTTCGATGGCCCGCAGACTAGACTGTCGATCAATCCAAATTTTATCGAATCTTGTATAAATTTTAACCTTCGGTATGCCTGTGGCAATAAGTCACACGGAATGCCTGGTGGGTCTGTCAGACCCGGATTTTTAACTTGTTATTTCTCAAATAACTTTTGTTGAATAGGTTATTTTAATGTACTAATGTATAACTATAGGTGTATACCAGATAACAAATAGAAAAAATATTGCCAATCAACAACTTTTATTATTTATTTTTCTAATTAAACTTAGGTAGTATTTTTTAAAAAACAAATTACTTCGTTGCTCTTATAACACACTTTACTTATGAAAAACCAATGAGATCTTAATCAGACTATAATAAAATATAAGTCACTTCCGTGTACTGATAAATAACTAAAAAACATTCAGTCCATATCACTTTATCAACATTCTCCAGGGCTCTGGTACGGAAGCAAATTGCACATTGGAAAATTGCATGATCCTGGCATAAGTGACTGTTACAAGTATTTATTTTATGGGATTGCGGACAAACGAGCAGACGGTTCGCCTGATGGTAAGCGATCACCGCCTCCCATGGACATCCGCAACACCAGGGGAGTCACAAGTGCGCTGCCGGCCTTTGAAAAGGGAGAACGCTATTTTCTTGGAAGTTTGAAGGTCGTTTTGATCCGGAAATATTGCAGGCGACAATTCATTCCACAGTTTTGTTGTGCGATGCAGAAAATTATCGCGGCAGTCGACGTTTCGAATCGCTCTTCATTGGATGCGATGCGGTCCAGAGGGAGAAGTTGGTAGTGGGGCGCTCCTGCCCTGTTATAATCACAGGCAAGTTTTCAGTCTGACGGCAATGAAGCTAGTGTTGACAACGGCATGTCCTTTTCAGAATCTGAAGAACTTCCTTCCACAGCAGCCTCTCCCAAATCAATGTTTTCTGCCTCAGAATCAAACGTTTCCCTTTCCTGACTTAGTGATCGAACTCTTTTCCACTTGAGTCGATAATGGTGTCATCTTCTTCAGCCGTGTCTACTCATATCATCATCGCACAGACGGCTCCCCATTTTGAAACTAAAATAACTTAACTTAAGCACAAGAATAACGTCAATTTCCAAAAAAGCGGGGGGTTGGGGGAGAGCGGTGCATAACATCTTAACCGTCCCAAATGTCAACCTCTCCTGCACGCGCCGCACGGCGGCGGTAGCCAATTGGCTACCGTGGTGCCCCCTGCTAGACAACAAACGAGGCTCTGGCGCCCGAGCAATGGCGGGATAACCATACACCTAGCCGGGAAACCGGCTGGAAGAGGCTACAGTGTGCCTTGGGACCTAAATAGTTCCTAAAATATCTGGAGTAGGAGGCATGTAAACATGGAAGCAAAGTTGAAAAACAAACTACCCCAGGAGGGTACCAGCCATGCTGGAGAATCCCTCCCTGAGTCTAACTCAGGCTGCCCTTCGTATTCTGGGGGGGGCACAATGTTGCAACAAAATCTAGAACGCGAAACAGTGGGTACCCAGGCTCTTTCGCAGGAGAATAATACTGGTCAATATAAAAATGTTCCCAAAAAATTTATACAGCAGGCATTCCACCCAAGCTTATTTATATCCCGTCCCAGATCAGCATCAGTTGGAGGTAATCCAACTGTCCCGACTCCAAGTCAAGATGGTAATGACATAGACATGTTGAACCAAACTATGGAAGGAAATACATCCGGTCCTCCCCCATGGCAGAGGGTACCAACCAACAATCCCAAGAAACGTAAGATGTTAAATAGTCCTTCACCAGAGGCATTAAGAACATCCAACAGGTTTAGTGGATTAACTATCGACCTTACTGAGAATGAACCCGTGATAAAGGGAAAAATCCCTAGTAAACCGCCGCCGATCATCCTCTATGGAATTGAAGATGTTAACAAATTAACTGAACTCCTAGAAACAGTTGCGGAAAGAAACCAGTTTACCTACAAAATCGTAAATAGAAGTCAACTGAGAGTCAGTAGTGCGGACATAGAGGTCTATAAAAAATTAATTTCTCTAGTTCGGGAGAATGGCCTCATTGGGCATACATTCAACAGGAAGGATACCAGATGCTTCAGAGTTGTGTTACGCAACCTTCACCCAACTACTCCAATAGACGTAATACGGGAAGAAATAGAAGCTACAGGAAATACAGTCACAGGAGAAATAATAAATGCCAAATTTGGTCCTGAAAAAAAATCTACCTCGACCTTTTTTGTTAACCTTATTGCTGGCCCCAATAACAAAGCTGTGAAAGACTTGAAGTATATATACCACCAATCGATAGTTATAGAAGACCCCAGAAAAAAGAAATCGATAGTCCAATGCCAGAGGTGTCAACAATACGGCCACTCTAAGAATTATTGTATGCGACCTTACCGATGTGTCAAGTGTGGCCAGTCTCACAAAACTTCGGAATGCCAGAAGCGTGACCGCTTGACTCCTGCAACGTGTGCTCTTTGTAATGGTCCACACCCGGCAAACTACAAGGGTTGTGTAGTCTACAAAGAAATATTGGAGAGAAGAACAAAAAAGGACCCATTCAAACTGGATGTGGCTCAGAAACAACCTCCTACAAATAGCGCTTTATCTAATACGGTAGTAACTGACACTAGTCGGGATAAGAAGGAGTCGGCAGAGCCTAAAACAACTTATGCAGACACCGTACGACAAAATGCCTCACTGTATTCGACAGGAAGCCCTTTAGAACAAATGTTGCAAAAACAAGCGGAGAAATTTGACTTCATCTTACAACAAATGAGTAATCTCATGAGTCTCATCACTAAACTTGTTGATAAACTAACAAAATGACTACCCTTAGAATAGCAACCTGGAATATAAACGGGTTAGCCCCTACTAAAAATGACGTTGAACTTTTAATGTCCGAGTATAAGTTGGACATCCTTTTGGTTTCTGAAGCACACTGTACTGCAACCACCTGCATTACGTTCCTAGATCACCAATGTTATCTGACAAATCACCCCGATGGAACGGCCCATGCTGGAACGGCAATTATTGTAAGAAAGAACATTAAACACCACCTGATGCCGGAATATAAAACAAAATACCTGCAGGCTACGACTATTGCTATAGAAGAACAATCTGGTTACCTTAATGTATCGGCGGTCTACTGTCCTCCAAAACATAAAATAAGCGAGACAATGACATGTTTTCGCATTACATCAAGACTCTCGGAAACCGCTTCATAGCAGGAGGCGACTGGAACGCAAAACATACTTACTGGGGTTCCAGACTCACGACAACTAGAGGTAGACAATTACTCCTGAGTATAGAGAATAACAACTGTCTGCCAATGTCTACTGGTGAGCCAACGTACTGGCCAACCGATTCAAACAAAACCCCGGATCTCTTAGACTTCTTTATAATAAAGGGGTTGACCAGAGATTATATTCTACCAGAACCTTGTCATGACACATCATCGGACCATACACCAGTACTGTTAACAATAAGCTAAGGGGTAATCGAAACCTCCAAACCACCGACAATGTATAACTGCTATACCGATTGGGAGTCCTTCAGGACATACCTGAACGACAACGTTGATCTGCAAGTGGCCCTAAAAACACCAAACGATATTAATAATGCGACTGAATACATCACAAAAACCATCCAAAAAGCATGTTGGTTGAACACACCCGAAATCGCTCGGCCAAAACGATCTTCTAACTACACCTTAGAAATAAAATCACAACTTCTAGAAAAAAGACGGTTACGTCGAGTTTGGCAGCATAGCAGGCTTGGCGAAGACAAACTGAATTTCAACCGGGCCTCCCGAAACCTAAAGGACTTGCTCCAAAACTGGCACGATAGTACACTCGAGGCTCAACTGGAGTCCCTGACCGCAACTGCGTCGACCAACTACTCGCTGTGGAAGTTCACGAAACGGTATTCAAGACCACAGGTGACTGTTCCCCCACTTAAAAGGGCCCAAGGTTGGGCGAAATCACCACAAGAAAAAGCTGACACATTTGCTGAGCATCTGGCAGAAGTATTCCGACCAAACGAACCAGCTACTGGCGTGTTAGAAGATGAAATTAACTGCTTTCTTGACCAGGACTACCAAATGTCTCCCCCTCCACGACCAATATATGTAAGAGAGGTCTGGGCTACAATAAAAAATTTTAAGGACCGAAAAGCACCTGGTTTCGATCTTATAACCAAGGAAATTTTGAAGCATCTTCCAAAGAAGGCTGTTGTATTTATTACAACTCTATATAACGGAGTCCTTAGAGTCCAATACTACCCACAGTTATGGAAGGTGTCACAAATCATAATGGTGCATAAAGCGGGCAAGCCTCCTAATGAAGTCAAATCCTATAGACCGATAAGTCTTCTGCCAATATTATCGAAAGTTTTTGAAAAACTTTTACTACGTAGAATACAACCTACGCTCATTGCTAACAATACAATACCTTGTCACCAATTTGGATTCAGACCCCAGCACTCCACAGTTGAACAGGTACATAGGGTATGTGACAGGATAAGAAAGACGCTGGAAGAAAAAGAATCTTGCTCCTCAGCTTTTCTAGACATTCAACAGGCTTTCGACCGGGATTGGCATAAGGGTTTACTGTACAAAATCAAAAAGCACTTACCACACAGCTTATGTGAGCTTTTCAGGTCTTACCTAGCAGAACGGTTATTTCTAGTAAAGGAAGCCGAAGCAACATCCAAGCTTATGGATATCAAGGCGGGCGTCCCTCAGGGATCAGTACTCGGCCCAGTCTTATACACATTGTTTACCTGATTTCCCCTTTATGGATGGAATCACTACTGCTACGTTTGCCGATGATACAGCGATCCTAGCTAGTGACAAAGACCCCACGGTTGCGACAAAAATGCTACAAAGAGGGCTCGACCAAATTACTAAGTGGTTACAAACTTGGAGAATCCAGGTTAGCGCGTCTAAATCGACCCATGTTACATTTACTCTACGTAGAGGCGATTGCCCACCAGTGAAGCTCAATAACAACACATTACCCCAGAAAGACACTGTAAGATACTTGGGTCTACATCTCGACCGACGCCTTACCTGGAAGCAGCATATAAAGACCAAAAGAGAAGAATTAAACATACGCTACAAGAACCTTCACTGGTTACTAGGCCGAAACAGTAAACTGTCCATTGATAATAAGCTGCTCATCTATAAGGTAATCTTGAAGCCTATATGGATGTACGGCATCCAACTATGGCGTAGCTGCAGTAACTCTAACATTTCAATCATCCAAAGAATGCAAAATTCCATCCTAAGATCTCTGTGTTCACTGCCATGGTTCATTACCAACACAGAGGTTCACAATCAACTCCACATGAACACGGTAAAGGAGGAAATCCGCAACACCTGTGAATCATACCAAAGGAGACTCGAGAGGCATCCTAATGAACTGGCTGCCAGGCTGACAACTCGATCATATATGAACCGACTTAAGAGGAAGGATATTGAGTACCCCATCATAACAAGCCAGTTATAACACTATGAGTAGTTGCCCTCACTGGAGGTCACACGCAAACTGCCAAACGTCACGCAAATCATCTGCTTAAAAATTAAATCCAAAAACAAGCACGGGAGCGTGCTTCGGACCGAGGCAACGGGCGGCGAGCGTCTAGCAATTCATAACAGGCAGCTACTAAATCCGGTTAGGCGCGAAATTCAAAATTGAATGAAATACAACGGCTTATGTGCAGCGGTGGGTCTGACAGACCCTACCAGGCATACCGAAGGTTAATTAGCTGAATGGGCCGTTCTTAAAATAGGTCATCAGGTCTCACGAGGAGGTTAATGACCATAGATGAAGCGAAAGTAGTGTGCCAGGATCGTAGCAAATGGAAATCTATAGTCTCTGCCTATCCCAATGGGAGACAGGCGTGAAAATATGTATGTATTTACTTTATTGGTAAGTAGGGATTATAACCCTTCCACCAATATTTAAAAAAAAGTTGGTACTATACACCCGTATAGTACCAACTTTTTTTTAAATATTAAAACAATAATAATTATTATAATAAATGGGAATAATTATAATACCCAATCAAAGAGAAACAAAGAACCTATTATCTACTAACCTTCTTTTGTTTGAGCATTAGTAATTTGAAGATCAAAATCCGTAGTTTTTCCAATTCTTTTCTGTTGTGAAATAGCAGCTTTCAAGTCTCCTACTGATATATGCAGCCCATCAAAAGTAACTGTGTCGTAATCCAACGCACTTTTGAACTTATAATGCACGGACATTTCAGTTTTTCAGATGCTGTTCGTAACATGACAAAACTAAATCAGGTTTCGTTTTCACTTTAGAGCCTTTCGAAACCATTTATAATCAAGCTTTGTAAATCAGAATTGATTGATTTGAATTATATTATTCCATCCAACAGTCAGGAACCTGGTGATAAAGCAGTAAAGATCGTTAAACCTACTAGCCAAGCAATAGACGCGGCGGGCGCTTATTTGTTATCAATTCCATCAAATGATATAGGTAGGTACCTCTAATTCTGCTTCTTCACCATGTAAGTTTTCCAATCCCTCTAACAACCCAATCGTATTCCAAGTTTCCAGGCTCCAGCACACAAATGGACGAGTATCAATAATTCAATTTTCAATTGATGATAGGTACCTAATTTTTTTGAGACACGAGCACACAAGAGATTCACATCCAGTCACAGACTATTAAATAAGAATAGACTAAGAGATGCCTGGCCTAAATGCATCATCCAGTTCAGAGTCATTCATTCATAGACACACAGACTAAAGGTTTTAAAACCGGGGCTTTTCGTCAAAGTAGGGCGCCCTGGCCGAGTATGGCCGAGAAAAACTTGCAAGTATGAAGTATTTACTAGTTCCACGCGGGCATGACACCATCACACCACTCACCAGAGTACCAGACCGCCGGCGCCGCGCCGTGCGTATATTAAAAAATACAAGCATGCATAGAAAATTAATCCATATCATGATACGTACAAGGTGCATAATCGTATTGGCAAAAAAATATTTTGTACAACGAGTATTTTCAACTCTTGAGGAATCGCCACATCACCAGTGGGCGCTATACCGTACGCGGATTAAACAATATCAATAATAATAATAGAACAAATTGTTCCATATTATGATACATAGTACATATAAAGTGCTTCATCGTAATGGCAAAAAAATACTTTGAACAACGAGTATTTTCAACCCTCTAAGACTCACCGCGTTGCCATGCCGGGGCGTCGCGCCGTACGCTGCGGGGTTGACCACGGCCAAATACTTTCAAGTATTGTGATACTTGGTTTTCGACCCTGGTATTTTTACATACTCGTACTTAAAAGCCCAGGTATTGAATTATGCAAGTATATCTCATCCCTACAGTAGCACCTCAATGTTCATATTCACCCGCACGATTCTATGAGTAGCTACGTGTGTGTGATGTTTTCAAACATTGACGCGTCCTACAATGAAAGTACAGTGTAGATGTTCCGTGGTCAACATTAGATATGGTCAAATATAACAGTATAATATACTCCTTTTCTTTTCTTAACCGACCGCATTCAAAAGTAGTGCTAAAATTCGATACATTTGATATGTAAGTGTTAGCAGATACACTTCTGGACACATCTATTGGCCCACCTTAGAGTTTAGGTTTCGATGGCCCCTACCGAAATATGATTGCTAGATTGAACAAAAACTGTTGATGCAGTTTTAAACCTGATACATTTTACCATCTTTTTCGATCGTATTGTTTTAAATTTGAATTCAGAATACCATACGACATGGAGCTACGCCTAAGAAGTCGGATATACGCCTTGTTAAAGGCAATTGATTTTTGAATAAAAAACATGTTTTATCAAAAGCTTTAATTTAATAACGCGTGTTGCCTCCATGGGCATCTACCATAGCTCTCATACGATTAGGCATAGAGTTTATCAACCGCTCTATGAAATTTTGAGGGATCATCTCCCATTCCTCTTCTATGGCAGTTTTCAACTCCTGCATCGTCTGGGCAACTGGCTGACGAGCCCTAACACGCCTTTTTAGCTCGTCCCACATGTGCTCAATGGGGTTCATGTCTGGGCTTCTGGCTGGCCAGTCCATACAATGATGTTCACATCCCGAAGATATTCCCTGACAATGCTGGCCGCATGGGCTCTTGCATTATCATGCATAAAAAGAAAATTTGGGCCCACATAGTCCGCGTATGGTATCACGTGAGGTTCTAAGCACTCACGAATATACCTTTCAGCATTTAATGTTGGCAGCCCTGGTCCTGTAACAACCTCAAGTTGAGTTTTGCCGCTCGTGGATATACCGCCCCAGACAGTCCATGAGCCACCGCCATAAGCAACCCTCTCTTCAAAGCAGCATTGTGCGAAACGCTCTCCCTTACGTCGGTAGACCTTCTTCCTTCCATCATTGCCATGTAACACAATTTTAGACTCATCAGAAAAGAGTACACGGCTCCAATCTTGCTGTGTCCAATTTAAATGACTGCGTGCGAAATGAAGGCGCGCTCTTCGGTGGGCTCACGTTAGTTTGGGCCCATTAGCTGGCTTGTGTGGTACCATATCGCGTTCTTTTAACCTTCTCCGAACAGTTCGAGCGCTCACAGATACTCCGTGGAAGTCGCGAAGTTGGTTTTGTATCTCAATAGAGGTAAGGTGACGATTTCTCAAGCTGGTCGTCACGATGAATCGATCCTGCCTTTCAGTTGTGACCCGAGATCGTGGCCTTCCTTGGCGACGAACAAAGCCGCCAGTCTCTAGGTACCTCCGATAAACATTTCGGACCGCAGATCGACTTAAATTAAGTTGAGCACGAGCGTTTCTTTGGCTGTTTCCGGCCTGAATAAGTGCCACAGCTTGGGCGGTGACTTCAGCTGAAGTATCCATTATTGATAGAACCTCACCTTAATGTTAAGAATAAGTAATGTTTGTTGCAAAACCAAAGATATCAATCACTTTTTCAATAATTAAATCCAAGTAAACCAATAAAACCAAGTTTTCTTAGTATTCGATTGTTTGATATCAACAAACAGGCTCCAAATTGTCTTTTGTTTCTTTAAATTCTGTGTTCGAAATTCAAAAAAAGACTATAGAATGAAATTGTGAATGTGCCAGGTTCAAAACTGCATAAAACTTTTTGCTCGACCTAATATAAAATTTTAGCTAGGACCAAACGAAACTGAAAATACAAGGTGGGCCAATAGATGTGTCCAGAAGTGTATATGCAGTGCACGACTTCACCTGCGTGAGCTACGTTCGGATGGGTTCGAGACACAAGTTACACTTTTCTTTTTGTTTGCTTAGTAACTGTTTTTAAGAAAAAAATAGCTCGACTGAAACTATTATAGAGAGCAATGATAGCCATATATTAAAGTATGATTTTTTTTTAAGTAATTTATTACTAAATTACTTTTAAAAAAAATCTTACTAAGTAAGAAAAAGTTAACTGAATCGCCTTGTAGGTTCTAGTTAATCATATTATCATTGCTCGTGTAGGCAGGTTCACTGTTTTTAATAGTTAAAATTGTAATTTAAACTACAAGAAAGGAGGCTTACTAATATTATAAATACTGCTTGAAAATTAATAATAAAAACTTGTGCGCCAGCTGACAGTAGCAATGAATAAATTAATAAGTACCCCAAACAATGATTTGAATTCTATTTTGTATAACGCCTTAGTAACTTCAAGGAGAATTGATTGAAACTTAACCTCAACTTTACAATCTTAAATTAACTTATTATACAGCCAGAAATTCAATTACTATCATTATTATTAAATAGATTAAAACCATTGCATTTTATTAGGTATTATTCAACAATGCAGCTGCGAGCACGGAGTCCACAATATTTGAACATTTTCATATCTGTGTATCATTTCGCTGTGTGTTTAATAAGCGACAACGGCCTTCCACTTTTAACACAACTCCGCAGAGTCTTCAGAATATCTTCTTCTTCCTTCCCTACATTAGTATCTATTGAGCTAAGAACTCACATTATTTCTCTAAAACAATCAATAACACTTTATTACATAATTTACACACTTGTTAATTACAGCGATATAATAATTATTTCCCATAGGTAATATTTAAAAAACAACTTACATATTATAGGTAAATATTAAAAGTCGAGATTATAAATATTATATCTAATAATTATTATAATGATTCATCCATTTCTATACAAGGTGACATAATTTAATAAAAGACACCACTAATAGCAATTACACAAACGTTCGTAAACCAGCGCACTGAACAACAACTTCATATTGTTTTTATCAAGCCAGTAGATTAATTTCGTTTTAAATCTACCCTCATTTTTTATTTTTCTTACTAACTAACTAACTTCTCGTAAGATCAAATATTAAATTAAAGAAACATATCGTTTGCATTGCCATGAGTCATGAAACAACGGCCAATTAATGACAAAAGAGTGCGGTACGCGTATATGTGTGTGAAATCTTATTATGGAAAAAGGTTATAAGTGCGACTAGTTTTATTTGCAATAGTTTTCCGAAACTGCTACTGGACTTATGAACGCCACTGTACATCTGTCCTATTATCCGACCAAATTTTATGACCTAGTAAATCGACAATTAACAAAGCAATATAGCTTTAAAAAAAAACTTTTAATTTGGCTTTATATTGAGGACAAGAAGTCAAATAAAATAGATCAATTTTCTATGCATACGAGTATTTTTTCATCCACGTACGGCGCAGCGCCTGCCGGCGACGTGGCGATTCCTCAAGAGTTGAAAATACTCGTTGTTGAAAGTATTTGTTTTGCCAGTACGATTATACACCTTGTATGTATCTTGATATGGAACAATTTTCTAAGCATGCGAGTATTTGAAAATACTTGTTGTTCAAAGTATTTCTTTTGCCAATACGATTATGCACCTTGTATGTATCATGATATTATGAATCGATTTTCTATGCATGCGAGTATTTTTTGATCTGCGTACGGCGCGGCGGTCTGGTGTTGTGCCCGCTTGGAACTAGTAAATACTTTATACTTGCAATTCCATAGAGCGTTCTTTGGGTACGATCGGACCCAATGACGTCATTGCAGTTGCAAGGCGATTCCACCTAAATTCTAAATGTGCTGTTATATTTTTCTATGCCTACTAGATTATATCTACCATTTATTACAACACTTAGAAATCGACTAAAAGTTATCTCGATTTCGGAAAAAAAATCGCAAACTTCGCAAAAAATTTTTGCAAAAAATAATGGCGGTTGATGTTCTCGTTGTAGGAATCTACTAATTTTTCAAATGATCAATGCTCTGTGGTAAAAAGCAAATATTTGGAATGCTGTGGTAAATTTTCTTGGCATAGACACATTTATTGGTAGAAAAGAAGTACCAGGGCGACCTACTTCGACGCAAAGCCCCGGTTTTAAAACCTGGTAAAGTAAATACGACTCATCCCTAGTATTATACTCTTAGGTCCACTCACTATGACCTGCCGTGACTTGAATAGTGCGCGTATGATTGCGGAAAATTGCAATTGTCGCTCAGTGCACCACTAGTAACCTTTTTTAAATATTTTTGGGACAACATAAAACGTGTTGGAAATATTATTGGAATTGATTCAGTTACTCAGTCACTCTGAACAAAAAGAATGTTGTTTAGACAACACAATGAAAACTTAAACTAGGTAGCTAGGGCCTCTGACGTACTCAGAAGAATGTGTGATAAAATATATAAATGTAGTCCTCAGAGAAATGATGGAATGGAGTATGTAGTATTTTATCTGTTATCACAATCATTGATATATTTGAATTTGCAACCCGAAAATAATAGCATTTAAGCATGGCAGCATTTCACCGGAAGTTAGTCTTTACTGACCATAGCATAAGAAATATTATTATTATATCTATTTTTTTTTCCACTGAAAATTACTACTAATAAAATAATTAAACATTTCAAAAACTATTCTGAATTATTTAATTATTATTTGTATTTACAAAAACAAGAAGCTGTATTTAATTATGTAAAGCGTCGGCCTATTGTATATCTACATATTTGGCAAATTGCCATGAACTTCCGGTATATGGTAAAGACACACGCGGATCTTCGTGAAAAAAAAAAACGCTAATAATCATAAAAATATCTGGAAAAGAAAGGATTAATTAGTAAATTTACGTCATTTGTTTTTAATATGTCCAATAACGGTGCTCCAGACTCTTGGGAAAATCAAGCTGATGTTATAAGTGAACAAGGTGTGCAAGATTCGGACGATGTGTCTAAAAAAATTTCCACGTTGAACGTTAATGCCGTGGAGTTCGTGCCTTCTTTTTGTAAGCCTGGTCAGGCTTCCAATGATTCCGAATCCCCCACTACACCACAGAAATCTGAAAGTGGTACAACGAATTCCGCCGTGAGTCCTGTCTTGAACGGTAAGTCAGATGTCTTGTCATATCGTCTATGCATTGAACCTTTCTATGTTCAAATAAATAATTGTTCAGATTAAATTCATAAATTGATGACACCACAGGAATAACTTCACTGTGCTAGTACTAACTGAAAATCAAACGGTTACTAAAGCGGAACATACGTTCGATGACTTTTATTTTTTTTCTGAATCCAGTTCTAACGGGTTATTTCTCGACACGCGGCGTGCGACTTTATAACTATATACTGTATATTCGCTATTTCATAACTTTCTCTTGGTTAAATATCGATATCGACTATAGGATTGTGCATTTAAAAGAAGGATAATGGTTAAAGGTAAGAATTTTCTTTCCAGTCATCAGGTATTTTATTAAAATGTTACGTTCTGTATGATTCTTGACTTGCTTGCATATATTATGTATGTTGTCGTTTTATTTCAACTCTCATAAATTTATACAACTCTTATAAAAGTAGTTGTGTCGTAAATTAACAGCAATTATCTAAAACTGCCATGAAAATATATCATCTGGTTCTCTACATCCTGTTACTAACTTGGATGTTTTTCTGGTTAAAAATCCAACCAGTTTTTCATAAAATTACAATCATTTTATTTATAAATGTAATCATTAGTACCTATCCCTTACTTATATATTTATTACATATTCTAATATTGGCTATTAGTGATCAGTTAGTTAGTTATCTATTCATAAAAGTGATCTTACAGTACCTCTATTTTCTCTTCTATTCTACTATTCAAAAATATTTATTCTTTTAAGCATAATTATTTGTATCATCCCCATCATTTTAGCCAAAAACATTCATTGCTGAACAAAGGCCTCCCCAAAATAATTTCATTATTTAATAACATAAGTTGAGACCAAAGTGCAGTCATACACAAAAAAAATTACATTAAGCTTCCACCCACAATATTGTCTTGTGTTATTTTTTAAATTTGCACAATATAATGTATTATGAAAAGCTGTGCTAGCTTTATATTATTATTCCTATACCTACAGTGTAATGCAATAGCCAATATTTTTACACTGTTTGAAATAATGTTTCAATACATACTATAACGCAAGTAATTCAATCACATTGCCTACAGTAGGAGCCCAAGGGGAAGTGGAAGAGGTAGCGGGTGGAGTCACATTCCCCGCAATTCTCAACACAAGTAGTAATATTTGAAGTAATTAATCCATTTTGAATGAGACATGTCTACTTTTTGCCTCCCTTCCCCTCTTGGTGACCACCTGTAGTCTAAGCCAAGTATTATACTTTTAATACAACTCATCCCATTGGTTCAAACTACACTGAGGCCTTGCTGCCTCGGCCCCACATAAGATAAGATATTTTAAATAAAATTAATCATGTATTCATTTAGTTAAGGTAAAAATGTATATAATACAATACAAAAATACATCATACAATAATCATCACATATTAATGTAATTAAAAAGTATTAGCCGGGCCGCTAGTATGCTATAAGGGAAGCTGATCAAGTTGACTAACAAGGCCCACACATGTGGCCTTGGCATGGCACATGGCCTCCTAATCTTTTATCAGCGTTATAAATGTCAGTACATAATACATTATAATGAAAAAGCAAAAAACCACTACAAGATTTTATCTCGACCGAAGTGATACCACAGCCTCACAGAAAACCGGCGTGAAACAACGCTTGCGTTGTGTTTCGCCGAGTGAATGAGGTTACCGGAAGCCCAAACCCTTTTAAAAGGTGGGCAACGCACTTGTGACTCCTCTGGTGTTGCGGGTTCCATGGGCGGCGGTTATCGCTTACCATCAGGTGATCCATCTGCTTGTTTGCTCCCCTATCCCATAAAAAAAACCATTGTTCAGCAATTCACTTAAATGAATGCAACATGTCCTTTGGTTTTGGGGTTGGATTCAGATTTAATAGAATCTATCATAGGGTTCTGAGAAGGTGGCAAGAACCTGCCATCTTCTCTATTGACATTTATTTTTTATTTCATTGGCATCAGGGATCATTCTGGGTAGGAATTAATTTTCTTGTGCAAGGATGTTGTTTGTCTGATATAATGCTGGGCCTTGTCAAGTGTGTGTTGACGGCAGTGTTTGATATCAGTGTACTTTTACGTAGGTCCCTATGGTTTTTTTTGTTTTGCCTATACAACATGTAACTGATAAGCGCAAAACCTCAGACGCGTAAATTAGTCAGTTACCCAGTCTTTATTATAATAACGAAACCCTTAAGTCATTTTGAGACACCTAAGCATATTTTTTTCAAGAAATTACCAATTAAATTCAAAACTCTTGGCTATACTACAGTCATACCCAAAAGGACTACGATATCGGCGCGCACGCACACAATAACAATACCTATGTTCAAATAGGTTTCAGTTTTCTATAACTGGAGCCACTAATGGATCAGGGGGCCATAGGTTCAAGCATTGTAATTATCTTATCAGGCAAAATTAACACATTAAAAACCACTGTAATTGATTTAGTAGTCGATTCTGAACAAACTACTTTCAGGCCTTGGGCTTATCCTGTTACACATTGTATATGAGAGACAGCAAGCAATCACAGTCAAGCTTGCATACACCTGCATCTTGTAGAGGTGAGAACTGACTGATCTCTTTCAGTGGCTTGAAATAAGTCTTAATTGTAGCATGCCCAACAAGATTGGCTACATCTTGAATGTAGCCAATCTTGTTGGTCACTCCTCGTACATATGGTGTTTGGGTCGTCGGTCGCCCATTGTACTTGTCTCACGGTGAGGGTCTTACATTGGAGATTGGTGGGATCGTGGATCATGCGAGAGTGTTCTTCTGGAGATTCAACCACTATGCGGAAAGTTGTGTAGTGGTGATGGTTTTAGTTTGTGTGATGGTCACCTGGCCAGAGAGCCTGACATAACACTCCCGCATTTCCGAAGCGGGACTGCAAAGGCGCATTTCCGCACCCGAAAAGAAAATAAGCCTTTTACGAATACAATCGTCGCGGGTTTTTAAAAAAAATATACATATATAATAATATAATACGTAGTTCACTTCAGCCATTTAGGAGGAGTTACGTGACAAACACACATACATTATAATTATATAAACACTCACAGTCACAGTTCTAACCTTACCAATTTAAACATATTTCATCCCGAAATAACCCAGTTAAAACTAACTAACTTTTTACAAAAAACGCTTATCGTTACTGCAAATAAGTCATTCTACAAACAACAAAATGTGGGTAGCGGTTTTGATAAACGTATTTCAATGGCAGTTTAGCTGGAAGCCATTCAGCTATTTTACATAACAGAGCTATTTTGTAAAGCAGCTAGCATTAAATAACGAATTATACAATTCTACTACAACATAGATATAAAGATATGACAGCTCTGATTCAGATTTTCAATTATCTTTTCTATAATTTACCACGGAATTTCGACACAATTTTTTATATACCTATAACTACTTATAATACTACTTTTTTTTTCTAATTATAACATACATAAACATACCATTACACCTGTATTCCCCGAAGTGTTAAGCACAGTCGTATTAATGTACACCCACAGTTCGCCGGTGTATTTAGGTCCCACGTAATAGGGGGCGAGCCTATTGCCTTTAACCGGGCACCAATTCCAAACTCCAAGCTGGTACTGGGAATTTCATGGAAAAACCCAATAACACTTTGACCTGGGAATCGAACCCTGGACCTCTATCGTAGCAGTCGCGCTCAGGACCACTAGGTTCTAATTGTCTTTGAACATTTTGAACCATATTAAATGTCAGTGTAGTTTTAAGAATAATAAAAAACCCTCCTGTACTATTTCCATATAAAATGTTATAAAGTAATGAGTTACTTTTTTCCACTTATAAATAACAAAATTTTCATTTTTATATCTTGAAAACTTTGTGGAACCTTTGTGAATAAGTTGAAAAACAGAGCTTCATAGCGCCTCTCCAGCCACTCCTCTATGACGCGCCTTACCGCCTCTATAGTCGTGCTCAAACCTATCATGACTCCCAACTATCTAGGGTACTTTTTGTTGAATTTTGGAATGTTATAAATACGTGCAGGTCTGTCTTTCTTTAGAGTTAGAATGATTGACAACATAATACATAATATGAAATACATTTTAACAGGTTGTGGTGATGGTGGTGGTCAAAGTGGTGATGGTGCGTCAGCCTCCCCTCGGGTTGAAGAGCCTCCCCCCGTACCTCCAGCTGTTGGTAGCCCTGCAGCCATCTCACCGGTGAACGACTCACCCGCCGCTGGTACACCAACTGGTGCCGCACCTGCAGATGGTACCCCTGCTGCTGAAATACCTGATGCTAATCTTCAGCCTTCAGCCCCCATGGCCTCATTGCCTGTACCAACTGATGTCTCCCCTACTGCTGACAGCTGGGAAGCTGAAGCTGATGATGCCCTGCTTACTCCAGAAGACAACAATGAACCTGAGGATGAAGAAATAGAACAACAGGTATGTAATAATATCATTGTGTAGTCCTTTTTTTATACTGTTTATCTAAGTCAATATCTCTAATTTTTTGTTAATTTCAAATTTATCTTTTCTATTATTTTCTGCGTTTTCCATGCTAAGATTATAAAGTTATTTTAGTGAAGGAAAAAATCGACTTGCGGGCAGGATATGAACCTGCGTCTTCTGGTTAGATACACCAGACGCTATGACCATTAACCATTCCATTCCACATTTCATGATGCTAAATTGACTACACGAAACCGAATTACCTAGTTTTTATTTTAATATGAATCTTCGTTTTTAAATGCAAAATAATCTGCGACGTCCACCATCCACGTATGCGTATTCATACAAGGCCAATATCTCAAGTTAAAATTTCAGGAACCTTTTAGCAAGAAGATCATACAACATTTTACAATGAATTATGCGAGGAAAAACATCAAATGACAAAAAGGCAAATTAAAAAGTTACTTTCAGTTTTAAGCTTTGACTATCTAAGGTAGTCAAAGGTTTTAAGAGCCATTTCACAAAATGTTAGCGCTCGAGTTTAGGTTAAAGACGGCAGCATTGTGTATGTGTGCGTAGCTACCAACACATACCCAATGCAACCAGCGTAGCGCGAGTGTCGAGACGGACTGTACAATCTAGAGCCATCGTGTTATAATTCTAATCCTTGGTTTATGAAAGAGATTTATCAAATGAATTATTTCATTTGTTCAGTCTATTAAGGTTTTGTAGACAAATGAAAAGAACACAAAGTTGTATTATCTATATATATAAAAGAAAGTCGTGTTAGTTACTCCATTTATAACTCAAGAACGGCTGAACCGATTTGGTTGAAAATTGGTGGAGAGGTATCTTAGAATCAGGAGACGGTCATAGGATACTTTTTATCCCGTTCCCGATACTTTTTATTCCACGGGGGCGAAGCCGCGGGCAGAAGGTAGTGTAAATTAAATATTAAAATATACTCGTACATTAATATATACTTTACATAATACAACTTTGGGTTTTTTTCATTCGTCTACAAAACCTTGTAAATTGCTATTATTTACAATTAATTAAAAGAGACAACAGACAATATTATATTGATAATACTATTCAGTACCGTCAATAGATGTCTGTTGTCTCTTTTAACTAAGTACCGGGTTACGGTAACATAAACATAATACCTAAATTAATAAAAGTAAATATAATTTTCTTTTATTTTATTAAACAAAAATATACAGGTTACTGTCCTAAAAAATAAAAGCTATAATTAATATAGTATCTACCTACTACTTATAAACTTCTTGTTACTAAACATATTTTAAGAATGATGTAATAATAAGTAAGTACTAAAAGTATTTACGATCAAGTCCGATAGTTCCATTGATTCGTGAAGGTCAGAGTCTAATGCAAAGGGATCATTTTCCTATAAAATAAAATAAATTATTATTATAATACCTACTACTAAATAAACTTCTGTTTTAAGTCCTACTATCTTTTTGTTTTATAATAAAACTTACCATTTGGCTGAAAAACGCAAAAAAAACCATATTAGCAAACTTTGACCATGAAAAGTATTTTTATGCAATTGTCAGATCGATGGAAACTTTTCACATTTCATTTATAATGGTGTTCCGAACATACGTACAAAATTCAGCTCTATGCGAAGTAACCTTACCCCTATTTTCTGGGCTTACTAGACCGGACTATTAGATACATATAAATAATATGTAACCGATTACTGTGTTTATGAATCAAACAAAAATAAATATTTAGTACCTCGCTTGTTGCTTTCTATAAGGCTGCAGAATGTTTATTTTTCCTTTTTTTGATACAATGGTAAACGGAACCCGTACGCCCCATTGCTAAAACGAATAAAACATAAATATCGATACCTCCCACGTAAATTGTTGTATGCCACAAAATTGCTATTTTGCTTTTTTGTTGAAAAATATCCTAATATGAATCATTATATCCATTCAATGGGAAAAAACAACAAAAACACAATTTTTAAAGGATTTGTCAGACGCATAATGTTGTAATTTTGAAACGCGAACGGATTACACCAATGTATATGCCTATACATTTGTGTACGCGGGGCACGGGGCGGGTAGAATCACGCGCTCGCGCATCGTATTGGTTACAAACAACAGACTACGCCGGACTTTCAACCGGCCGCATGCACGTAGCAAGCGCTTATAATTTATTTGCTAATTCATTGACGTAATTAGTTTACTTCATATTTGTTATAATGAATCGTACAAGTATTATATCAAGAGGGCGTCGAATATGTGATTTACTTAATAATGCGAATAATATACAAGGTAATCATGGCGATACACCCATCAATATTTCATTAAACATCAATATTTCATTAAACGAAATAGAATTAAACAGTTTTCCTGATTCAAGCCTACGAAATATTATAGGTAAGTTTATTTTAGTATTATTTCAGTAGCATGAATTAGGTTACCAACACTTTTTATGGTGGCACCAACCTAAAATATTGTATAGATTACTTACGACAATATTCGCAGGTGAGCGTTCATTAAAAATGTGGTATGTGATACATACAATATTTTACGTTTTCGTTGAAGTTAAACATTTTGTTGTATGTAATAAATACAACATTTCACTTCGGAAATCCTTCATTAAAATGTTGTTGTATAGTGAAATGCTATATTTTACGTTGGATTTACTTTTTTTTTTACTTAAAATTTACGTTGTAAGTCAAGTCGTCAATTGAAAAGTCGATCTTTAAATTGTAAGTACGACTGCCTCAATAGCTAGATGCGTACCTAGTGCATTGTATTAGCACGTTCGAAGGTCTCAGGTTCGATTCCCCGAATCTGCTGATCATTTATTATACAAAACATTATTATTGTTTCAGAGTCTCCATTACCAATAAGCTTTAATGAGTCGTAAATTAATGAGCTAGCAAACATAATTGATACAGATTTCTTTGATAATACACCAGAAGTTGCTTCAGATTCTGATATTGCAAATCTCGAAACACCGCACCCTTCACCTTCTTGTAGTACCAACCACTTAGACTACGACTGTGATAATAATTTTTGCCCTTATTATATACAAAAGGAAAACTTATCAACTTTTGATATTTGTCTGTACCCTCACCAGGTTATCTGTCTCGCTGATCAACATATACAACAATAAACAATTATAGTCCGCTGTCAGATATTTCGAATAATAGTCCTAGCACAAGCGGTCGCCGTCGTCAACCAAGGAAAGAATTTACGTAATATGAGAAAAGAGTACATGTCAAGAAATGGTAAAATTCAAGCAAAGAGAAAGATAGGCCCGCCATGTCACTGCCGCAAGAAGTGTTTTGATAAATTTAGTGAAGGAGAAAGACAGAAGATATTTCAGAGTTTTTGGAGTTTGAGAAATCAAGAAAAACAATGGATGTATATAGCCAGCTTAGTAAAAATAAATATTAAACGCAGTCTACACAGATACCACTTCAAGGCGTAAGTACACGTTAAAGTACTCATTGCCACTAGATCATGGTGAAGATCTAGTGGCAATGATCAATGATTTTTGCATACATCCACACATTATGTGGATGTATTCAAAAAACATTTTTGAGCACTATTTCCATCAGTGATCAGGTTATTAATAAGGCCCTAGAAAAGATGGATATGACTACTGGAGTACTAATTCCAGATTTAAGAGGAAACACTCAAACCACCCTATAAAAAAGACAGAGTCTGTTATAACCAGTGTGTGTGACTATATTAAGAGTTTGCAGCCTGTTGAGTCACATTTTACTAGGCAAATAAGTTATATTTGGATGGAGATTTAAATTTTCATAAATTATTTCAAATGTATTATGAGTGGCTTCAGTCTAATACATATGAAGAGAAAGCCTTATCCGAGCGTCTATATCGAGACATTGTAAATGAAAACTTTAAGCTCAGTTTTTATATTCCAAAGAAAGATCAGTGCGATCAGTGCCACAACTTTAGAAATATTAACAGTCCATCAGAGCAGCAAGTCATGGATCATGAAATTCACGTCACTAACAAAAAGTTATCCCGACAGCTTATGAAGTCTGACAAAGAGGAAAGCAAATCTTCTCAAGGGAAAATAATTGGGAAAATAATCATAATTTTATTTTATATAATGATGTTGATTTTTGTAAGTCTATATGATTAGTTCTTAAGAAAACGTTACCTACAAAAATATTATTATAAGCATAGGTCATGCTTTGATTCTATAATATTGTAAAATTGTATTAGAATGATTGTTTTATGTTGAAACGTTTTTGATTACTAAGCTCAAGTTCAAATGTTTTTATTTCAAATAAGCTTTTACAAGCATTTTTGAAAAGTCATGATTCTAGTTGCACGGTTCCAAAAGGTCGATCCTATGGAGAAGAATCCGGCAAGAAACTCCATGGACACTCTTTTAAAATAAATAAATTACAAACTTCACTGGTACAATATTGCGATAACAAGATGTGAGGACGTTGAAGGATGTCCAAGTTTGACCGAGGTCGACTATATTAAACGAAGATTCACGTTATTTGAGAACCCGATATCATTTCTAGATAATAAATAAACTATGTGGTAAAAACGCACACCATCAAGCGACAAATGAAACTAGGTGTCTAATTAGACAGGCTACAACGTACACACATAGTACAGTTTCTGTTGAGGTAAACAATACTAAACATATGAAGACATCTCGATATGTAAGCAATAGAATAAGTTATTTGATTATGTTTTAAAAGATCATTATATTATTTTTAAAGATTTTCTGATTATCTTTTGGCACTTATGTTGTTTCTAATAAATAAATTTAACCTTAATAATATTTCTTTTTTATTTATTAAACCTAAAAAATTAATCACGTTCAAATTGTACAATTGCATTTTGTAACTAATATAAATATTGTTACCACATACAACAGAGTGAGACTTATGTTTTTCAACGTATACAGTTGTAACTATCATATACCACAAGTGGCGTTATCTGGGCGCCGCGGTATAATGTTGTTAGTATCAGATGCAACAACTGGCATAGCTTGTACTCCGGAGTAAAATGTTGTATGAACAATATCTCCGAAAACAAATATATTACTTAAAATATCTTTTAACGAAGTTAAGGGCCACTTGCACCAACTTCTTAAATTCGTTTAAATTGTATTTAAACACGATTTTTGATTTAAGTCAAACATTCGTCTTGCACCATAATAATTTCCGTGTTAAATACGTTGAAAGACCTGTCAAAGTTAAATACGCTGAAGACCCTATTTAATTCATACTTAAATATGAATGACCGTTTATTGAACTGTCGTCTGACGAATGGAGTTTATTTTGAGATAAAATACTACTAGAAGCCTTGTAATAATTTCTATGAGAGATTATTCACCTATTTAAGATTATTTTTTCATTTTATCAATTAAAAAACACAACAAATAAATATGACTTTGTTTGGATTGGTTGTCATGGCAACGAAAAGTCAAAATAATGGCGTAAGTTTCGTTACATGCAGACTATTTTCAAGAAAAATCAACGATTTATCATTAATTAAAATTATTATAATTATAATAATCATTAAATTTGATTTAATATTATATCTATTATTCATAACACATTTTTTTAAATATATTTTTCACATTACTATGATGTAATATAGATGTAATGTAAAAACGGAACGTAGAGAACTGTTTTATCGACATGTTCAATTCATTTAACTAAATTGACATAAGACAGACTTGGTGCAAGACGATCTTATATGTGTTATGTTTATGGAGTTAAAAATATTTAACTAAATGCATAAAAGAATGATTTAAATAGAATTTGGTGCAAGTGGCCCTAAGACAACTATTATATTACATTTAAATACCAAATTTCAAAAAGATGCAACAATAAATGCAGATTTTGGTTCACTTTGAATCTTTGAAACGCTCTACTGTAAATTTGCAGTTTTGGAGATACAACAATTTACGTGGGAGGTATCGATATATAAAATAACATAACATACCATCACGCCTGTATTCCCCGAAGGCAGAGGCGTACTCATGTACACCCACAGTTCGCGGGTATGTTTAGGTCCCATGTAATAGGGGGCGAGCCTAGTGCCATTAAACGGGCACAAATTCCAAACTCCGAGCTGCTACTGGGAATTTCATAGAAAAACCCAATAACACTTTGCTCGACCTGGGCATCGAACCCAGGACCTCTAGCGTAGCAGTCGCGCACAGGACCACTTGGCTAATGAGGCAGTTACATATAAAATAGGTATTATAGTTATTGTATAAACTACTAAAATAATACTTTACTACTTGTTGATAAAAAAAACTTTAATAAAAAAATACGAAGTGTATCAAAACTTTGCAGTCGTAGTATAATCATGCGTTCACGATACGTAAGCTCATAAATTGGGACGCGGAAAAAAATTACACAGGTCCTTCCTCGACGGGCTCTCGAGCCGTACTAAACGGTGCCTGCTTCAGTGTTGCCAGGGCCCCTGAGTCGAAAGTTACGTTTCGTTTCCTGAAAAGTAACATTTTTGGTGCAAAAGTTACATTTTGGGATCTATGATGTCGAATGAGCTTTTTTTTTTTTTAGCTCCTGATTGTTAGAAATGTGAGTTCAATTTGGATGCGTTCATGTACTGTTTGCAATCAAATCAAAATCTAGTATTACTTATCTCGTTGTTCTCAAAAGTTACGAAAAATGCCTTAAATATAAAAATTACTTATATGTTACGCGAGGGGGTCAAAAGTTACGAAAAATGTAAGAAATGTAACCATCTGGCAACGCTGGCCTGCTTGTGCATCGTAATTTATCTAATATTAGAGTTATTTTAATAACGTTATAACTTCTAATTAAATAAAGGGATTCTAATGAAACTTTGTAATTAGATTTGTTAAAAGACATAAGTAGTTCATTTTGCCATAATTTTTTAAATGTATTAACGCTTTATTCTATCCAAAAAATCGGGATAAAATAACAATATATAACGTAAAAATTGGCTTAGCACTTTTTTTTTTCTAATTAATGTTTTAAATTTTCGATATTCTATGACTATATGTGACGACAAGATTATATCGGCTAATGCTTTGTGTATTTTTTCTGTCTTATTTATTAGTATTAATGATAGATATTGGAGTCCGAAATATACTCTGCGATGATTTTTCAGTAAACTAGTTGTGGGAGATTAATTACCAAAAAATAAACAAACTAGTTTTTCTAAATCTGTTTCTATATGTTTCAATACGAAAGGTTGGTTTAGTTGAATACATTTCAACAATCAAGCAAAGTATTTCCTAACATGGTAAACTAAGCGACTGAAATGTTAAATATTCACGCGAAAATGTAAAATGGCTCTTAAGAGACGCTTTCTGTAGCTGTGCATAGCCTAGTAAATGAGTACTTTCTGAATATGTACATAAAGATATATTAATGTGCACGCTCGTGCGGGTAAGATAAACGACCGTAACTCAACTCTTTCAGGTGACGACTGTATATTTGATAATTTGGTAGACGAGTCCTGGCAAAAGCCAGGAGCTTGTGATCACGGGACATACATATGACTTATCCAGCGAGCATCAACCGGTGTAAAAACTAAATATTTGAGTAGGGTAAAGAATGACAATTTATTCTCTAGAAGACACGACATCGTAATTACCTCAATGAAATTTGATTCCATAACAGGTGTCATTTTGAGTTGACAATTTTGTCAATTATTCTTTTCTTCTTTATAGCATCCAGCTTTAAAGTAACTGATTTTATAATGTGAAACCTCCATAGTGTAGATTCTAAAGAGTTTCCAAATAATAATTGCAACGTGCGTTATTCTTTACTGATGCCGTAACAGTTATTTGAGATTTTTATCTATGTAGGTATGTCTGTTTATATTTGCGAACATTAAAAAAAAATTAAGTAATGTAAATTAAGTCGATGGCGCTAAGTGTATTGAAAATATGGAAAACCAGAATCCTTTTTTCTATGTGATTTTTCGAGGTAGTTAGTTGAAACTTGGAGAGGACAACGTCTCTCAGGTCAGCTAGTTGTAAATAAAGTTCTTTTTTTTTAAAAAAAACTTACTAGCATTGTGGGACGCACATTACTAGTATTTATGTTAACCCCTCGTGCTAGCTAAATCCTTGTGTTACGAGTGGGTTCACGTCGGTAATACAATGGGTGAGTTTCGAACCAGCAACCAAATGATCGCAAGTCCGACGCCCTAGCCATCAGGCTACCGCCGCTTCCATTATTGTAAAGCAGGTTTTTTTTTATAGTAATAGCTAATAGATGACAATTTTGTGTATAGTAATAGCTAATAGAAGTAATATACAGCAAAAAAAAAACCGACAGTGAAAAAATTATACGCCAAGTCTATGAAAGCCGACTTTCAGCCCACCGTGCGTCGCCAGTTCCTTTTTCTTTGAACTTGGTTGGACACACTACCGCGTGTCTAGATTTTTAAAGTAGTTTTGATGTTAAGTATGCTTCTGTCTGGTCTGCGTATATCACTCGATTGATTCCTACCAATCTGGTTGACTCATACACGTGTGTTGAATTCATTAGCTAGTCATATAAATTAGTAATGTTAGCGAGTTAATGTTTTTCACGTATGAAACATGTTTGTGAGCATGACATTCCTTGTACGGAATATTTGCTGTGGTAACACTAAAACACTGACCTGACTTTTCCGTAACATTACATCAGTGAGGTTATTTTATTTCATATCAGCCTCCGCTGTACGCCTCGCGGTGATTACTTTGTAAGCGTACGGTGTAATAAAATATCTAAATGACGATAAAGGTGAAATGACGATCACATCATGAAATATTTTCGGATGTCTTATCTTAATATTTCGGTTAAAAGGTTGCTGGTGATTTATTATTGTATTGATTTATTTATATATTAAAATTTCATATCTTTTTAGGAGGATGGTGAAGCAACGAAGAAAATTCCCAAGAAAAAGCCGCCCCGCGTTGAGGACACTTGTAGCAAAAAGGAGCACGTAAACGTTGTATTCATAGGACACGTAGGTAAGCAATATGTCTTTTACAGAACAATATTCATACAGTTTGTTAAAACAAACAGTAACATCCCTAATAACGTTTTTATCAGATGCTGGAAAGTCTACTATTGGTGGTCAAATCATGTCGCTAACTGGGATGGTAGACAAGAGGACATTGGAAAAATATGAAAGAGAAGCAAGAGAGAAATCTAGAGAGTCGTGGTACTTGTCATGGGCACTCGATACAAATCAAGAAGGTATGTTGTGATATAAAAATCAATTGGTGCAATGTTTTGAATTCGATTCTAAACATTGAAAATCTGTTTATTTTTTACCCAGAACGCGACAAAGGAAAGACTGTTGAAGTTGGCAGAGCATATTTTGAAACTGACAAGAAGCATTTTACAATTCTTGACGCTCCTGGCCATAAGAGCTTCGTGCCGAACATGATTGGAGGCGCGGCTCAGGCAGATTTGGCCGTGCTGGTATGTATTACGTTACGAATAATGTTTTAACAATAAAAAACTAAACAATTTAATAAAAGGAGACGTAAATGTACCTTCTCTTTACCTGACTACTGAGTTTTAACCTCCAGTATTTATCACACAGGTAATCTCTGCGCGTAAAGGTGAATTTGAGACTGGTTTTGATAGAGGAGGTCAGACTAGAGAGCATGCTATGTTAGCTAAAACTGCTGGTGTCAAACATTTAGTTGCACTCGTGAACAAGATGGATGATCCAACTGTCAACTGGGATGAGAAAAGGTATAACTAAATCCAAATTGGAAATAGTAAAACATAATATGTACTATCATTCAGATGGATTTTCATTTTAAATTGTAAAAACATACTAAGTTGATATCAGAATGTCAAGAGACATTCGAAAAGTCCTTAACTATTTTAGCTGCAATAGGATTTGAACTGAGTAAAAATAGTAATATGGATTATTCCACTTGTCTTATGAAACTTGTCATTTCTAACATGCGGATAAAGTATACTTTATCATAGATACGAATTTCTTGTGCAAACTAATTTATCATTATAAAATGTATAACGCTAACGCTATGTGTTTAATTAACTGAAAAATTGCGACACAAATTATATTATCTACGAGGTTTTGCCCGTGACTTCGCTCATCTGAACCTATAGGTATTAGGATTAAAAATGGATCCCAAAAAAAATTAATCCTAAATCCTAATCCTAAATAATGTAATCAAAAACCAACACTGATGATCTCTTTTTTGTATGGGCCTCTATACATCAGGGAGGTCAAGCTGTATTTCAGGATTCATTTAATTGATTGAGATATGAAGTTCACCAGTTTTTAAGTTGGAGCATATACTTTCTAACAGTGATAAAAAATTACAATCTAATCAGTAGGTAGTTTTTGCTCCAACCCGTAACAAACAGATAAACAGCCAAGAATTTTAAAAATCAAATTTTTGGATTCGGAGACGTTTATATACCCTAAACCACTTGTTTTTTTTTAATATCTTCAATGTACAGACACAGCTTTTTTACAATTTTATTATAGTAGAGATTATAAAAAATTACAATAGACCAACTACGGTCACAGTGATACAGTACTGTTGCTGCAAAATAAATAAATGCTGATATCTACCTGCTAAACACTGATCATGAAATAATTCGATTATTTTGTTGTTGACAAAAGGTTTTTTAAATTACAGGTACAATGAATGTCGAGACAAGATCATGCCTTATCTCAAAAAGTTGGGTTTCAACCCAGCAAAAGATTTATCTTTCTTACCTGTGTCTGGCCAAACTGGGCAAGGTTTACTGCAAAGAGTAAGCATAACTATTTAAATTATACCATCTCTAAAATTGTAAATGACTGAGAATTAATGATCTGAGATAAACACGTGAAATTTCAATAAGAGGGGCGCGGTCGTTGCGTCCTAGTTTCCTGAGTGCCATCAATTCTTAAATCCCGTTCCATTTTCCATGGATTTTTTCCATTCATATCATTATTTTCTCAACTGAATTCGATATTTTTACTGAAGCCAACCTTTCACTTCACTACATTAATAGAACTTTAATTGACTCTATATATTATGTAACAATCAAACTCATATGGGTTGTGCTCTTAACCAGGTAACTGAAGAAATTTGTCCCTGGTATCGTGGACCATCGTTTATACAATTAATTGATGAGCTGCCCTCACTCAACCGCAAGATGGACGGACCATTTATCATGCCGGTCGTTGACAAATATAAAGACATGGGTACTGTGCTCATGGGAAAAGTAGAAGCAGGAGTTACTCGTAAGGGTGCTGCATTGTTCCTGATGCCTAATAGGGTAAGTCTGTGTTAAGTTTTTTTTTCTATCAACGAAAACCCTCGTTTCGTGTCTTTCTGTTTTATTAATTCGTCTACAACCTTTCAAAACCTCGTTTAAAATCGGTTTCCAAGTCTTATCAGATTCAATTAAATAAAAATTGTTTGTAAATAGAACTAAAACCCCTAATCCCAGCCAGTGAAACTGGCTGCCCAGGGTGCGCTAAATAGTAATTTATGTATATTTATTCCTATCGTCATTATTCTGAATATGTAACATTATTTAGCTTTCATGCAAATAAAGTTCATTGAAACTTATACATTGTACGTACATACAGTCAGCTGCAATGAAATGTATACAAAAACAAGTTTTCAAATGCATATCAACACACTACATTCCAAAAGAAACTATACAAGCTTTGCTTCAAAATGATGTAACCATCTTTATTGTGTAAGAATTAAGTACACGGCTTTATCAATGAATTGTAAAAGGACGCAGTTCGAATTTTGACTAAAGTAATTCTTTTCGATCGATCGATTTAAAAAAAGTTATTTAACAATTTTTAATAGTAAAGGGAAATGCCCACCGGCCATAGAGACTTCGGCCCTGGGTGCACACATATAAAAGCATATGGCAATGATTATATACAATTTAATGAATGAAATGGTAAAGGATTTGGTTTAGAAAAGAGTCCGGATTTTTAAGATATAAAATGTTTATTATTTAAAAAATACCGTTTTTTAACAATCATCTTACTGTAATATATACATACAATATTAAGTCTTAATAAAATCTGTTATGTATTTTATGATCTTATACATAATTTGTATCATATACAATCAGTACATCATCCAGAAATTGAGCAGGAGGGAAAATATTGGTCTGATTCCGTGCCCAACCCAGTTAATATTAAGTCTCAGGATGTTAAAACAGGAAATTCTCTAACATTTTCAGTGTGTACATTTATATTTCTAGTCTGCCCTAGATCTATTTAGATTGCATTCCCTAACATACTCAGACAAATCATTATTTGTTTCTATATTTTGATGAACAATTTCTAGTATTTGAGCCACATCATCCCTGTCTCTTATTTTTGTGTGGAATTTATTAATTAGTGCAGCAGCCAAGTGAAGTCTATCATCAATTGTGTAGAAGCCCTGTTAAATATTGTGAATGTTAATGGTTCCCGTTCTGCAGTTCAATGTCATGCTTCTCTATCAGTCCTTACCCAGTAATTATGGCACACATAATGGTAGCTGAAACAATAATAAAAACAAAAATGTAGACCTATAGATCAAAATAAAATAAAAAAGGTGTTTGCAAATGTGAAAACCTAAAATTACTTTTTGGGTTGATATGCAAACAGAGTGAAAATAAGTTTCAATAACACCACCAGTACACAACACTGCACCACACTTACATAAATCAAAAACTGTTGAACACTAACCTCACATGGTGTAATCTGATGGGCAATCATATTCCTTATGAGTTCCTCACATGGAGAATTAGTCCTGAGTGTGTATGATCTTATTCTCAAAAGTGACTTGCCACAGCTGATGCACACATGTCCATGACCAACAATCGGTGTATTTTGCTGTTCACGAGTTGAATGTCGTATTTGATTCCAGGCTGCAGTCTAATACAAGTGGCACACTTCACTGTCACTCGAAACATGTACCTAATAAAGAAGCCATAATAATTAGTTATTGATATTTGTAAAGTAAACTCAGAAAAAACTTTTCACAGAGGAAGACAAGACAGGGATGATAACATGAATCAATTATTTACCTGCTGTTGTCGAACCCATCGTTGTAGATTTTGAACTTCTGCAATTTCCAACAAATGTCTTCGTATTCTCGTTACATTTAACACAATGGACACAGCGTAAATATCCTCTTGAATCAGTTACCGAGGGCGGGAAGAACTCTGGCCGGTGTGAAAGCTGGGGGCATCATTATCAGTGGATATCGAGTCCCAAGTTCGAGCAGTAGTTATCGTGAGAACGCGGGAACAGGATCCATGATTTGGTATAAGAAGAATTGTTGGAGTCCATTAAAAAGTTTATTCGTTGGTGAAATAACAAATCCACAAGAAAACAAATAAAATAATACAAAATGCAAACGAAGTTGACTTGTGATTATTTACTTTCTGTTGTCAGATTCTTTTTTTTTCTTCTTAATAATGTTTTATTGGCACATGGCGTTGTCAGATTCGATATTTTGATGTTGCCACTTAAGAGACATAAGAATCAATAAATCGATTTCGATTTTTGATCGAATTATGTATTATTGAACTAATCTTTTTAATTGAATTAATCTCATACATTATTATTTTCTTTCTTTTAGTTTTTTAATTATATTTTTAATGTTCATTAAAATACTATTTAAAAACTAAAAGAACGTTAGACATTTAAATTGTGTAGTAGCGATTATTCGAATTTATGGTAAATCAAACAGCGATTCGCTTGTTTATTATTGGCATTTTAATAATTACATGCGTAATAACTGCCTCATTAGCCTAGTGGTCTTCAATGCGACTGCTACGCTACAGGTCCTGGGTTCATTTCTTAGGTCGAGCAGTGTTAATAGGTTTTTTTATGAAATTCCTAGTAGGTTTAGCAGGCCATTAACCTGGAATAAAAAGTGTGGGCCTCTACCTTACCCTCCGGGGAATACAGGCGTGATGGTATGATATGTTATGTTATTAGTTATTTAAATGTAAAACGAAGACGAATTCGACCAGGCAGGTAGAGCTCGCGGACTCGCTTTAATAAAAAATCGATTGAAAATAGAATCGATTTTATTTTGTCCGAAATTAATAATTGGCAACATTTTTTTTTTTTTTATCCACAAACCAACGATATACGTATTTACTAATTTCATTTTATCTTTTCGGCTCTTTTATGTTTGTAAAAAATGTTCCTACCTTTTTTAGATAATTGAATACCGCGATAAATAATCATAAAACAAGATATATTTTTTTAACAAAAGCAAACTGTTGGGCCTTTCAGGGCCAAAAATGGGCATTTCCCTTTGTGTTTAAATACAATTTAAATACATTTAAGAAGTTGGTGCAAGTGGGCCTTAATGATTAACACTTCTACTTGTTGTTTAATTTTTATTCAGAAACATACACAATGACTGAAGGACAAAACCAAAAATTTTGAATTGTATATACATGGGGCACATTAAAAGTTTTGCACTTCTAGCTAATCGGAACTATTTGAATTTCGAATGTTATATTTTTTTAAACGTTGCAACCTTCTTAGTAATAAAAAAAAAACAATTGGCGGGAAATCATTTGTCAATTGTTTTTTATCACACATCAAAGTTCTATGTACGCAACGAAAATGGAATTAAGTCGAAAAGATTTTAGAGCGGTGATTTTTTATGATTTTAAAAGTTCTCTCTCTCCGCAAGACTGTGCCGCTCGTCTTAAAAATGCTTTTGGGAGAGAAGCACCTTGTTTGAGCACCGTGAGGCGATGGTTTGCTGAATTTGAGAGAGGTCGAGTTTCTTTACATGACGAATTTCGTGAAGGGCGGCTTTCAACTGCCGTCAACGAAATAATTTGGCTACTGTTAAGCGGCTAATTGAAGAAAACCCGCGGATTACCTATGAGACAATTCGAGGACTATTGGGGATTGGTATGAGCCAAATTCAGAAAATTTTACAAGAAAAATTGAAAGTTCGGAAACTTTGTTGTCGTTGTATCCCTCATGAACTGACAGCGGAGCAGAAGCGTGCTCGCGTGGAATGGTGCTCACAGATGCTACTGAAGTACGACCACGGACATTCTAATGCTGTTTATGACATTGTCACAGGAGACGAAACGTGGATTTATTGTTTTGAACCCGAAAAAAAACAGCAATCTTGTGAATGGGTGTTTGAAAATGAGAACAGGCCAACAAAAGTAAGGCAGGCGAGAAACGTTGGTAAAAAATTATCGCGTTTTTTTTTCTCAGCTACGGGTCCCATCTGTACAATTCCACTTAAAGATCAAAAGAGCGTTAATGCCGAGTGGTATTCTACCATTTGTTTACCCAGGGTGTTAGAAAAAAATCGCGAAAGACGACCCAAAAGCTGCGTTCTCCTACATCATGACAACGCTTCTTCACACACGGCCAACAAAACAAAGACATTTTTGGCTTCTGAAAAAGTACAACTCGTCATCCATCCTGCGCATAGCCCCGACCTAGCACCCTGTGATTTCTGTATTTTCCCCAAAATCGAAGAAAAACGAACAGGCAGTGATAGCGTTCAATGAACACGTAGAAAACATGCATTCAGATCTGAAGTCCTCCTGTTTTAAAAAATGGTTCGATCGCATGAAAAAATGTTTAAAATGTAAAGGAGAGTATTTTGAAAAGCAATAAACATACAATTTTGGTTATAACATGTTGTTTTTTAAGTTACGCAAAACTTATAGTGTGACCTACGTATAATACGGGATTTGATGGTTTAACACATGTTACACGTTTAAATTTTTTAGCTTTGTTTTCATTTTATACTGTATCTATTTGAGAGCCATGTGGGGACGGGTCAGAATATAGGTTCTGACTACCTTTCAGATAGGCATTAGCACCCCAATAAACCTGTATACATTTATTTAAAAAACTAATTTCAGCCGTCTTGAATATCAAAATTAATTATCCAACACCTCAGTCTACCCGTGACCATAGATTCTGTAAAGGAACGTCGGGAATTTAATAATATCAATACAACGCGATAAATTCCGTAAAAAGTAGTTTCATTTCAATGTCTAATATTCGCGTAAGTGTCCGAAATCAGTAAAATTAATGTCATTTTCGTAATAAGCACCCCGAGAAACCTTGAAATTGACACCCATAATAGTCCTATTCTTCCCGCTTTAAGCACTACCGGGGCGTATGCTACTCTATGTGCTATCCGCTCCGTTAAAAATCCACTGGGGTAGATCATACTTGATCTGTACCATCCACCCCATTAAACGTCGGTGTTGGCACTACCGGAGTCGATGAAACAATTTTTCTCAGCTGTCCCGTTACCGGGGCGTAAGCACCGGGGTGGTTGGGACCTACACCTTTTTTAGTGCCTGGCCAAAATCTGTGGCAAGTGTGCCTTATCTATACTAATATATAAAGCTGAAGAGTTTGTTTGTTTGTTTGTTTACTTGAACGCGCTAATCTCAGGAACTACTGGTCCGATTTGAAAAATTCTTTCAGTGTTAGATAGCCCATTTATTGAGAAATGGGCTATCTAACACTGAAGTGAGTCGCGGGCAGAAGCTAGTTTTTTTATATAGGCCGCGAATGCAGATTTATAGCCAGCCTTATGTTGTTAGATATGATAAATGATTCGAACCAAGTTTCACCAACCGAGAAACAAAAGACACGTCAATGACGTCATGCACGAAATGGAAGGGATGGATAATCAAGGAAAAAAGAAAAGAAAATAATACAAAACAAAACACACGTAAGTGTCGTCATGCAAGAAATAAAAGGAACGGATATTTAAGGAAAAAGAGAAGAAAATATAACGATTAAAACATACCATCACGCCTGTATTCCCCGAAGGATTAGGCAGAGGCGTACTAAGGTAACCCCACAGTTCGCCGGTATGTTTAGGTCCCATCTAATAGGGGGCGAGCTCATTGCCATTAACCGGGCACAAATTCCAAACTCCAAGGTGCTGCTGAGAATTTCATAGAAAAGCCTATTAACACTGCTCGACCTGGGAATCGAACCCATGACCTCTAGTGTAGCAGTCGCACTCGGGATATACGAATAACGATTTATCCATACAAAAATAAATACTCTAATTACGGGTATTAAAGTTGACTTTCTTAATTGTGAAGATTTGCGTTTATGGCTTACGAACTGATTAATTTGAATACTGATATTATTACTTATATAACTTTTTTTAAATCGATCGATCAAAAAAAATTCAACATTAAAATTTAGTCAAAATTCGAACTGCGTCCGTTCCGGTTAAAATACTGACATATTATTTTTGCCAAATACGATACAAAAAGCTAGAACGTTTACATTTCATTAAAACTACATTGTCTACATATTTATGACGTGTAACGTGTACACTTATATTTGATTGAGATGCGTTTACAATTCCAAGTAGGCGGCCAGCCAACCAGGTTCTCTATTGAAGTTTGGGTGTTTTTAATTTCAATAGGCTCGCGAGTGATCCTTATACTCCTCCTTATACTTATATTTGATTGAGATTCGTTTACAATTCATTGAAGCCGTGTACTTAATTCTGACACAATAAGATGGTTACATCATTTTGAAGCACAGCTTGTATAGTTTCTTTTGGAATGTAATGTGTTGATATGAATTTGAAAACTTGTTTTTGTATACATTTCATTGACTGACTGTACATACATAAAGTCACGCCTCTTTCCCGTAGGGGTAGGCACAGACCACAGACTTCCACTTGCTACGATTCTGACATACCTCTTTAGCTTCATCCACACTCATCAATCTTTTCATACATGAGCGTCGGTTTAGGGTACTCTTGATCGAGGCATTTTTCAGAACGTCCACAATCTGATTTCTGAACATTCGCTAGGCCTTCCCCTTCCTACGTCAGTCTCCTTTCACTCATTCTCTCAACATGACCAAACCATCTTAATATACCTTTCTCTATTTTAGTCACTACATCTTCATTCACACCACAATCTGCCCTTATCACACTATTTCTTATCCTGTCACTCACTTTCACTCATCTCAACTGCATTTATTATACTTCTCAAAGCTCTCATCTCAACTGCATTTATTATACTTTTATGCTTCTTTGCCACACCCAACTTTCACTACCATACATTAATGTCGGTACTAACACTCCTCCATGCACTGCCAAGCATGCCCTTTTGGACACTTTCTGACTCCTCATAAAAGCATGCAACACTCCGTTCACCCTGTTTCCAGCATTCACTCTGCTTTCTATGTCACTTTCACACTTTCCGTCTTTTGTAAACACACTTCCTAAATATTGTTACGCCGAGAAGCTATTAGGATGACGTGGATGGGTCACGAAGGTTCTGGATAAATCGTAGAAGCATGTAGAATATTCGAAAGAAAGTACTCGAATGCGTACTCACGTAATAACAATAGTTCAAGGTCAGGTTCAAAGGTCAATGCCCGTAAACAATAGACGATCAAGTACCTACTCGCATTTTGTAGGCTTTTCGCGATGGTTCGATTCCAGAATCTTCGTGACTGATATAAATAGTCGTCGTGAGGGTCGGCTAGGGCAGTTTAGTTTTGGACAAGGTGAAGTGAACATCAAAGTGAAGACAAGTGATTCTCAGTGTGTCAGTACAGTGCGACAAGTAATAGTGTAGTGATTTTATTTGTGATTTCTGTTGTGTGTTGTCAAGTTTATTAAAGTCTTGTTTATTTCGGTAAAATTAGCGTTAATTAATTTATCCCGAACCCCAGCTCGTAACATTTGGTGTCAGAAGTACTGGGATAAATTATGCCGGTTTTGCCAAAGGACGATACGGAAGGTATCCGTACTAGAAGTCAGCGGCAGCAAGAAATGGACCAGAGACGATTTGGAGATTCTCCAGCACTTCCTGCGGGTCATCTACAACCAACAACAGACCCCGTCGCTGGTCCATCTGGAACTTCTTCGGTACCAGCTGTTGATCTAGCGGCCTTAATGGCAATGATGCAGGATCAGGCTCGCCGTCAGGAAGAGCAGGCCCGCCGTCAGGAAGAGCAGGCCCGCCGTCAGGAAGAGCAGGCTCGCTTACTGCGGGAGCAGCTACAGAGTGACAAAGAGGAGCAGGCACGCTTACTACGGGAGCAGCTACAGCAGGACAAAGAGGAACAGGCACGCTTACTACGGGAGCAGCTACAGCAGGATAAAGAGGAGCAGGCCCGCCGTCAAGACGAACAGATGCTCCTCATAAAAGACCTCCACGGGACTCTGGGCAAACAGCTCGGTGCAGTAAAGGAGAAAGTAGAACAGCACGAGACTTGGATTTCCGAAACCAGAGTTGAGATGGCCGATATGAGGAAGGCTCTAGGTGACCTAAAGGCAGGAAAAGGATTTGAGGCTGCTGTGGCTGCTGCACCTACGACCTCTTCATTACGCGGATTTAAAGTGCCACCTTATGACGGGACCTCCTCATGGTCGGCATACAAAATGCAGTTTGAAGCCTTTATGGAGTCAAATGGATGGGACAAAGGTCAGGCTAAGACCGCGCTTACTCTTAAGCCTCCGCGATCAGGCTTTGACAGTACTAGAGGCCCTTGGCAAGGAGATGTCCTACGATCAGCTGATTGAGGCGTTGGACTCTAGATATGGCGATGCCCATCTGGAATACGTGTTTCGTGCCCAGCTAAAGGACCGGGTACAGCGTGGTTCAGAGACCCTACAGCAGTGGGCCGTAGAAATTGAAAAGCTGGTTCGGAAAGCCTACCAGTCTACACCTGTGCTTATCGACGGAAATCTGGTGCAGGCGTTCATCGATGGAATCCGGGACCTGGAAGTCAGAGCCGCTGTGAGACTTGGTCATCACAGAACATTGAAAGACGCCTTAGCCCATGCGTTGGAAGTGGAGGCAGTCAGGCAGGACTATCGAGCTTACCGTATCCGGGAAGTCGTGTTACCGACATGCTACCTCTGCGGAGAAGAGGGTCACTTCCAGGTGGGTTGTGCGAGGCGCAGCAAAATTTCAAGGGAACGTGTGATAGTACCTAGATGCTACATCTGTGGTAAGCGAGGACACTTTCAAGCCAGTTGCTGGAGAAAGGAGGATGGAAAAAGGAGAATGATAGCTGCTCCAAGATGTTATATTTGTGGAGAAAGAGGCCACCTCCGGATGAGTTGCCCGAAGCAAAGCAGATCCCGTGCATGTTTTCCGAGTAGACCGTGCTCTGAAAACTGGAGGAAGAATGGAGATGACGCATATTCTGGAGTGAAGCAAGAGGCTAAGGAAGCAGTGCCCGTGAGGATGATGACAGCGGATCTGAATGATGTACGAAACAGTAGCTCAGAACGAGTTGGTCAATCGGCTAAACCAACTTCTGAGAGAATGAAAACGCGTTATGACTGTAAGACGAACAACAAAGGCTTCGACGAGGGTTCACTAGTGCGGCTAAATAACCCGGTGCGCGTCAAAGGAAAGTCATCCAAATTACGGGCAAAATGCAACGGCCCCTATAGAGCTGCTACTAAGATCAACGATGTCACCTACCGGATACAGCAAGGACCAAGAGGTGCTCCGAAACCAGTTCACGTGGATCATTTAGCCTGTTATTACGGTTCTAATGATGCATGTTCGGGACGAGCATGTCTTAGGAGGGGGCAGTGTTACGCCGAGAAGCTATTAGGATGACGTGGATGGGTCACGAAGGTTCTGGATAAATCGTAGAAGCATGTAGAATATTCGAAAGAAAGTACTCGAATGCGTACTCACGTAATAACAATAGTTCAAGGTCAGGTTCAAAGGTCAATGCCCGTAAACAATAGACGATCAAGTACCTACTCGCATTTTGTAGGCTTTTCGCGATGGTTCGATTCCAGAATCTTCGTGACTTATATAAATAGTCGTCGTGAGGGTCGGCTAGGGCAGTTTAGTTTTGGACAAGGTGAAGTGAACATCAAAGTGAAGACAAGTGATTCTCAGTGTGACAGTACAGTGCGACAAGTAATAGTGTAGTGATTTTATTTGTGATTTCTGTTGTGTGTTGTCAAGTTTATTAAAGTCTTGTTTATTTCGGTAAAATTAGCGTTAATTAATTTATCCCGAACCCCAGCTCGTAACAATATGTAAACTCAATCACTAGTGCAACTTTTTCACCTCCAATCACAATATTGCAATCTGTCACGCTATCATCTCTTTCAAATACCATAACTTTCGCCTTGCTTACGTTTATATCCATTCCCTTTCTTTTCAAGGCTCCATGCATAATAGTTACCATCTCCTGTAACTCCTTTACTGACGACGCAAGTATGACATAGAATCAGCGTAGAGAACTTATAGTGCCTATAAATTTAAGAAATGAACATGTCATGTAGCAATCAGAGTTGTAGTCACGCGGGTGTCAGTCAATCAATATACTTAAACCAGTCTGATGTTACACTAAATCCTAATCGCAATTAGGGATAGCAATCTGGTTCCAATTTCAATGGCCGGTCCGGCCAGTTAACAACCATCACAATCACCAGATTTGTGATGGCTGTTAACTGGCCGGACCGGGAATGGATTGGCTCGTATTGATTGATTGATCACAATTATTTAACTCTTCATTCAAAAATTAACTATGATCTAGTAAGTGTATTTAATTGGAATGAATTTTATTGCTTATACTTATAAATCAACTGTAAGTATTGAAATAAAGCTACTTTTAACGGATTTTATCGCGTCGTAGTATTATTATTTACTTCCCGACGTTTCGGATCCTTTACACTGAGAATTTTGGACGTCTTTATATGAAAATTACTAATAGCTACCTTACATTTTCGGCGGCCAGCCAACCAGGTTCTCTATCGAAGTTTGGGTGTTTTTAATTTCAATAGGCTCGCGAGTGATCCTGGTCAGGAATCGGTTTGCTTTTGCGAAGACTTGTAGTTTATTAAATCTGATGAGTGTCAAGAACGGCGGTGTTCTTTTACAGTACGATACAACTTAGTCGTAGCATCGGGAAAATTCTTAAAAGCGATGACCTCCGAACTGGCTGCGACTTCAAAGAACACTTGTTGACGACCTCTGTGGTTTAGTGGTTCGAGTAACTGCTGACTGCTAACACGGACTGCTGACCATGAGGTCGTGGGTTCGATTCCCACAGGACACAAAAATTTATATGATGAATATAAGTTTGTGTTCGTCTGGGTGTTTCTTATGTATTATAAGTATGTATACACAACAAAAAAAAGTATATAAGTATTATATCCATCGTCTAGTACCCATAGTACAAGCTCTGCTTAGGGACTAGATGGTGCTGTGTAAAAATGTCCCAGAATATTTATTATTATTATGTTATTACTGTCTGATTACTGCTTTAGGGGAAAATGCTTCTTGCGGAGGTATGGAACACTACGCAGGTGGTAATAACTTACTGATCTTCTTCAGCGGCTTGGAGTATATTTTGATTGAAGTTCGCTTCAAGATATAGTCTGTGGCTCCTCTAACATATGGCAATACAACAGGTAGACACTCGACTGTGGCACGTTTTACGTGGTTTCTGATACGAAGTCGCGGTTATCGGAGCTAATTGTCGTGCAGTCGCCCTCGGGAATTAAATAATATCAATACAATGCAATGAAATCCGCAAAAAGGAGTTTTATTTCAATGTCAAATATTCGCGTAAGTGTCACAAATCAACTGTTGTAAGTAGCTTATATTTATTAAATTTATGTCGGTCAACCTTAAGGCGCGCTGTGCACACCCTCTGACGTAGGGACAGGGAATTTTAAAATTACCAACGTAAATTTGTCTGCATCTAATGGTAAAATTATACAGATTTTAATCTTGTCTTGCATACTCGCACTCGCTAAGGGGCTCGCAAGACGCAAGAAAGAATAATGAAAAAAAATTCTAAATGCAGGTACAAGTTACCGTAGATCAGTTATGGTCTGATGACATCGAAGTTACGTCGATTGGTCCTGGCGAAAATGTTAAAGTTAAGCTTAAAGGAATTGAAGAAGAAGATGTTTCACCCGGCTTTGTCCTTTGTGACACTGCTGAACCCATCACCACTGGAAGGGTATGCTAATGAATTAATGCAAGTCATCAATCATTTTAGTTTCTCTTTAAAACATAAGTATGAGCTATTAGATGTTATTTTAGTTTCGTTCCAATTTGTTCGTCTCAATTATTTCCCCGTCAATGATAAGATCATGGTCCAATTCATCAGTTCATTGCTTAGGTACCATTATTATATTAATGTTTTTATTTCACATATATTATTACCGGTCTTTACTTTTAGCACTGAACTTAAAAAGCACATAATTTACAGGTGTTCGACGCTCAAGTTGTCATTCTCGAGCACAAATCTATTATTTGTGCGGGTTATTCGGCAGTAATGCACATACATTGCGCGGCCGAAGAAATCACTGTGAAGGTAATTAAGTTCTTTCCACTGTTTGTGTCTAGTTTCATTCGATTTAGTTAGGTACATCATATAATAAAAAACATTAAGTACGGAACACTCGATCTGTCCAACATAAACTAAAAATACTTATAACGTTCATAATTACTGTCAACTTTATGGCAATATTTATAGTCAACTTTTTTTATGAGGTATAAAAAATAATATAAATATCGTCAACTACCTTCTTACTTCTTGAGTAAGCTCCCTTACTAGAATAAACACAGTTAATGTTGACAATGTAAACAAGAACAATATCGGTATGGAGTGTTTATTAATAGGTTTATGCAATGTTGGATCAATATTTTAAAGTTTTGTATGTAATTGAACATTGGTGGTGACTGAAACATATTCTATTCTAACTTGTTTGTTATCTTTTGCAGGCACTCATTTGTTTAGTTGACAAAAAGACCGGTGAAAAATCGAAGACGCGGCCTCGTTTCGTGAAACAAGATCAAGTGGCTATTATGAGGATAGAATGCGCAGGAATAATATGCTTAGAACCATTCAAGAAGTTTGCTCAAATGGGCAGATTCACATTAAGAGATGAAAGTGAGTATTTTATGCCTTATATGTGCATTGACTTAAAGATATGACTGGTTGCAGCTGATAGAAACCCTAGGTCTGAACTATCAATTATAGCAAAATGGCTTCAGCTTAAGGAGTATTTTGATTAACTGGTTGGATCGTTCTTCACCTGGCTTGTCTTGTGTCTTTCTTCTATTCTTCACTTCATACTGATTCCTTATCCTATCCATTCTTGTAACCCCACACATTCCTCGTAGCATTCTCATCTTAGCTGCATGCAGTTGCCTTTCATGCATCGCTTTTATAGCCCAACATTCTGATCCATACAGGTCTTATCATGGTTTTGTATATTCTCCCCTTAAGTTTAAGGGGAACTCGGGGGTCGCACGTTGTTCCCGTAACCTGCCGCCATTTCATCCACCCTGCGTTAATTCCGTGTTTGACAGTCCGGTCAATTTCCCCATTGCTTTATTTATACCAATGAACCGAGGTATGTAAAATCAGAGCGGACCGAGTTCGCCAAAACTAGATAGACCGAAATCACAGAACATTTAATCGGTTTCGGTTCTGCTAATTTTCAAGTCTACGCTCTCCAGGATTTGTTGCCATTTTGCTAATTTGCTCGACGCCTCGAGCCCCTTTTTTTTGGAGTGTACCACTCCAGCGCCGCCTCTGGTTGATACGCGCACATTGAGCGCGATATTGCGGGATATGTTATTACTTTTTATTTTTTGAGAGTTATATTATAGAATAGCTGACCTGAGAGACGGTTGTCCTCTCCAAGTTTCAACTACGTCGAAAAATCTCATAGAAAAAAGGATTCCGGGTTTCCATTTTTTTAATACACTTAGCGCCATTGACTTAATTTACCTTACTTAATTTTTAAAAAATGTTCGCAAATATAAACAGACGTACCTATAAGTATAGATAATAATCTCAAATAACTGTTTCGGCATCAGTAAAGACTAACGGTAGAATACGTGGTATATTATTTTATGATTTGAATAGATGGAAACTCTTTAGAATCTACACTTTATAAAATCAGTTACTTTAAAGCTGGATGCTATAAAGAAGAAAAGAATGATTGTCAAAAATTGACAACTCAAAATTACACCTGTTATGGAATCAAATTTCATTGAGGTAATAACGATGTCGTGTTAGTCTTCTAGAGAATAAATTGTCATTCTTTGTTTACTTCTTTACCCTACTCAAATATTTAGTTTTTACACCGGCTGATGCTCGCTGGATAAGTCCTATGTATGTCCCGTGATGCCTTGTATAAGTAGAGTTAGAATAACTGTACTAATAATCAATTCCCGTTCACAATAATGTTTTCTGATTTCTTTGTTTTATTTTCTTGTTTTATCTTATTGAGTACCTGTGAGTGTATTTTTTAATTTTATTTCTTGATTCTGTTATAATGTTTAACTCGTGCTAGTCTAGTACGGAAATACTTAAAAAGGAAATTTGCTTCAACGGTTATTGTTCAAATTCTACGTTTTCAATCGTTAAAATGTTAATAACTTTTGATAGAGTGAACCGATTTTAATGAAATATAGCCTAAATGTTAATCCAAGAAACAGGCTATGAATTCCTGTCCACTTCCCCAAATCTCTTCAGTAGTTATCATTTGATGCGCGGTCAAACATACAGACAAACCGACAGACAAAAGTTCCAAAAATAATAGAATAGGATTGTGTTACCGATTCTGAGTCCCCCAAATTAGTTTTTTTGTAAATATAAGCAATGTACAGACACGGCTCACTTACATTCTTATTATATGTAAGATTAGGTGATTAGTGATAATGAAGGACATAGCAGAGCTTTTAAAAAAATAATAGGTACCTTCATGACTGCTAAATCGTGATATAAGTATGCCTTATAATGAATAATAGAAGTATGACTATCGGTAGGCCTATGCAATGAAAGTCTCACAAAGGATGCTCTAATTATTTTCAGTTATGTTTATACTTATTTTTATTTTCCACATAAGTGAAGTATAACTCACTCAGTATGCTTCACTTGCGGAGTATCTCTTGTGGTTTGCGTCCCTCGCAAGCCTCAAATGCAGATTCGTTAGTAATATATCACTTTCTCCCCTTGGTGAATAATCAACTATTTTACAATATAAATAATTGAATTAAGTATTGTTTTTTTTCTTTTCAGATAAAACTATTGCGATCGGTAAAGTCCTGAAGGTGATCGAGTAATATGGCACTACAATTAGTCATTTAAGTAGGATAGGCCTTTCCAAAACAGAGAGAATACATTGAATCCTGAACTTTAGGATTTGTATCTTTTGAAAGCTGGAGTGTAATGGTTCATTATGAACTAAATAAATAACTCATTTTTCAATATCATGTTCAATGATATTGAAAAATGAGTTATTTATTTTAGCTAGGCTTTGTATGAGAACACCAGGCACAGGCATAAATACTGAAATCCTCACGATGCTCTTACTTGCTTACTATTACCTAAATAATTCAAGTAATGTAATGCTTTAATGTTTAAGCTCTAACTTATATATTAAACGATATTTGTCGCTACCAATATAAAAGTTGCATAACCCTTTTTTTTAATTAAATTGCTAATTTTCGTACGTACCAAATTTTCAAGAATTAACTTTTTCATATATGAACTTTTAATATTTTTATTCTCTGCCTATGTTTTAAAAATATATTAATTCTCCTCGAGCATCGCGTAGAATTTTAGTATATAGACAATGAAATATCACCAGTAATTTCATCATGAAATACTGAAAATCATTAGCATTTCATGTTGAAATTACTGTGTATGAGAAAATCGCAATTATTTTACAGTAACATTTCAATTATCATAAAGAGCGATGTGGTATTCGATGGATAAGGCTCTCGTGTAAATTGTTAGAATGATCATCCACTTAGCATTATCAAAGTTTTTGTATAGTCTTTACTTTTTAAATACCTACCATCAATAATTGAACAAAACTATTCGGTCCTTATAGTAAATGTTCTCTTTAAAGTGGTGATCACTCTAACACATATTTATACAAGTGATTATAATATTTTCATGAATATAATGGTTATTATAATACTGTTTCCTATTTTAAAACAAAATTATGTTTTATTTTAAAATTTGCTAATATACAGAATCCTTTTTGTGCTATTCTCGTTTCAGTTCCATCTGAACTTTTTCATTTGTGTATTATAACGTTGCTTTGGTCATATCAGTTTATGTTACTTAATATAATCTGCATTTTTTTTTACCTAATTATTATGATTATAGATTATAATTTATTGCCTCAGTGGCGGATAAAAAGGGCGAGACAAAGAACAATTTTCACGGAGTGTAATGCATTGTTTTATTGCAACTATAATGGCCGTGGCGTAATCCGAAATATGAACGCGGCTAATTTCTTAAAAAAGGAAGCATATGTGTAATTTTATATACATACATATATGTCACATTATATGTATATACATATATATTGCGGAACGTAGTTGTGGTGTTGGGCATATCCTAAATAAGGATATGTTGTTGGTCAATACTTAGAAACGCCCATCATTTTTATTTTACTCACGAGTATTAATATAGGAACATAATGAGAGTACTTATGGAAAGATGTGTAAAGGGATTCGCTTTACGAATATTATAGCTTACAACGTGAGCCCAAGCTCCGAATCGTTATGATAATGTATATTATGAATTATAAATTGTCAGCTTTTTAATATAATCAGATTTACATCTAAGGGCGTTTGTATAATGTCATATTTGTGTATATCAGGACAAGATGTGAGGCGCACGTAGTCCCCCGAGCCGATTCACCTCATGCTTTTGTTTCTATCGGCATGCTTTAGTAGTGTGAAGTAGGGCGCGGCTAGGTTCCGGGTCGCCCACAGGAGGCCGCCGCCGCCGCCGGTCCGCGCTGTAGTGCCTTCCAGTAGCTGCGGGGGACCACGAGCGCCTCGAAACCGACCGAGCACTGGCAGGCTGCGACTATATTATTTTGTTTAAAATAAAATTTTATTAATACTACTGAACTTATATTATTACCATCATAGGCGTGCACTGGGTCTGGTCTTAGGTAAGGCAGTTTTTATTGTTTTTCGAATATCCCCACCACGTGACGTCATAGCGAAAGATCGAAAGTCTGGTCAGAATGCTAGTCATTACTAGTCAACTGAATAAAACTGCGCTCCGCGGGGGGAATGCTAGCGATACCTTTAAAGAAACAAATTATATTATATGAGAACTCAACAGCCACCAGTAGTTTAGTTTCCAAATTTTCAAGGTTCAGAATACATACTACATTACGTTGTAACGGGTACACACCTACCTTTAGACACAATTTTGGTCTTTTCACAAAATGTTAGTTAAGAAAACTTACTAGTATTTTTAATAAACACATTGTCAACACAAACCTCACAATCAAATAACATTTAAAAAACCAACGAATAGACTTGTAAATGCAAGAACTACAGTTATTATAGAAACAAACAAATAAACAACGATATTTACACTACAATTACGTTTCAAAATGAAAAAACTTGCAAGAAAACAATAACAATTACTGCGTAAACAGAATAGTAAACAACGCTCGTCACATGAAAAAATCAATATGAAGTCTTTAGAAGAAAAAATAATTTCTAATATTTAACATAAATAACATACCATCACGCCTGTATTCCCCGAAGGGTTAGGCAGAGGCGTACTAATGTACACCCACAGTTCGCCGGTATGTTTAGGTCCCATGTAATAGGGGGCGAGCCTATTGCCATTAACCGGGCACAAATTCCTAACTCCGAGCTGCTACTGGGAATTTCATAGAAAAACCCAATAACACTTTGCTCGACCTGGGAATCGAACCCAGGACCTCTAGCGTAGCAATCGCACAAATAAAACCTTTCTAATATTTGAACAAATAAAACGTTTCTAAACAAAAATGCACCATTTTCTCTACGTGATTTATTAGGACATCCATCAATGATACTTGGCTGCATTATATAGACGAAGACTTCTGATTATTTACGAGTGTCTCCCTCTCCCGAGCCGAGCCGTAGTCGGAAGAAATGCTGCGGCTGGAGTTGGTGGCGTTCCGACCGCGCAATTCATGTATGTGTGCAGTTCACAGACACAAAAATTTACTACTACATGCGTTTTTTATACGCCGATTCCTGCCGCGCGTAGCCGCAGTAGTTGATGTTATTTTATTTGAAGCGCCTATCAGCAAAGCGCGTTGTGACTTGTGAGATTATTAGCTGTACTTGCTATTCGCATATGCAGCACATGCGCCTGACTACCATGACATATCTTTACGAATGTGACTGCAATGTTCATGCAATCTCTTAGGGTTGAGACGTATTTACTTTACCAGGTTTTAAAACCGAGGCTTTGCGTCGATACTTTTTATGGTTATAATAAGCGTCAAGAAGAACCGAATAGTTTTCAGCTTGATTATAAGTTTACTCATTTCGGCGCTGCGATATTTTTTCTGGTTTTCTGTCACAAATACGCACAAATAAAGAGCTACTCTTGTGTGTTTATTCTACAGAAGCACATGCAATGGTTTTAGAGATACACGATTTTGCAAAACATTACTCCAGCAGGAAATGCAATATCTAGAAAACCTGAAATTTTTGGCGGGCTCAGGTGAACGATCCGCCTTAAAATAGGATATGTCCCATGACGAAAATGTCGAAAATCTGCGTTACTAAATCGAGCATTTATTGAATGATACACAAAGCAATTGAATCCACAATTTTTGTGGAGTTTTTACACTTGTATTATTGCATTCAGGCACAAGACACCAATGATAAACATTATAACTCATTATTTTCACAAATCGTGTTACTTGGTCTTTGGCAGTTGTATTGTTTAATAATGAAGTGACGTCACGAGCCGAAGTAGCATGGCGGCTAGCGTTTTCGTGCGTAAATTCAAAATCATAAATTAAAAATCGTTTTTAAGGCATTTTTTTGCTGTATAAAATTGAAATAAAAATTCTACTGGTTCATTACGATCTAAGGATTAATTTAAAACAGTTTTCAAAAAAAGGTGTAATACCCTATTCTACAGGTGCCTCATCGCTCCGATCGGTAAAACGACCGCTTCTGACATATGCAAAAAACCGTTCGTTATACTAATCGTTATTTAAGTCTATGATGGTAGACTTGTTGTTCTAAACACCCCCGGACATAATTTAAAACCAGAAATTGTCTTAGTTAAATCTCTTCTTTATGAGCCATTTTACATTTTCGCGTGAATATCTAACATTTCAGTCGCTTAGTTTACCATGTTAGGAAATACTTTGCTTGATTGTTGAAATGTATTCAACTAAACGAACCTTTCGTATTGAAACATATAGAAATAGATTTAGAAAAACTAGTTTGTTTATTTTGTGGTAATTAATCTCCCACAACTAGTTTACTGAAAAATCATCGCAGAGTATATTTCGGACTCCAATATCTATCATTAATACTAATAAATAAGACAGAAAAAATACACAAAGCATTAGCCGATATAATCTTGTCGTCACATATAGTCATAGAGTTTCGAAAATTTAGAACATTAGAAAAAAAATAAAGTGCTAAGCCAATTTTTACGTTATTATTGTTATTTTATCCCGATTTTTGGGATAGAATAAAGCGTTATTTATTTATTATATACTTTATTGTACACCTAAGTGATAGTAAGGACAGGAAAAGAAAAACAAAAAAACATACAATGGGTGGCCTTATCGCTAGCTGCAATTTCTTCCAGGCAACCTTGGGATGGACATGTCAGTACTGAACTTGCAAATGGGGTTGATTACGGTGTACCTACTTATTTACACAGATACATAAAACAATAAAACAAGAGTAATTATCTGTTTATTAAATATAAAGTTATTTAAATATCTACATACATACCTACAAAAAAAATAAATACAAAAAAATAAATACCAATATAGTTATATATATAGTTAATTAAGTATCTAAATTATATATTTATATACATACATTTAGAAATAAATATATACCTATATACTATAATATAAACTATAATAAAGTAAATAATGAGGTATAATAAATAATAAGCAACAAATTTGTATGAAAAAGACGACAGAAAGTTTCAACGTGACAGAGATAAGTAATGCTCCTTCACGAGCTTTTTAAAGACAGGGAGTGATTGAGCACGCCTAATAGATACTGGCAGTGCATTCCATAAACGAGCAGCCTGAACTGTGAAGGATTTGTCAAAAAATGTTGTGGAATGCATTGGCATCTTTAGTTTCAAGTTATCCGATGACCTAAGAAATAGCGTGTGAGTATCGCCTAGGTACTCGAAACGGCTTTTTAAATAGAAAGGTGTAGAAGGAAGGAAAAGCACATTATATAGCAGTGAAAGAATATGAATATTCCGGCGAAGGCGGATTGGCAACCACTTGAGCTTGGTACGAAATTCAGAAATATGGTCATATTTGCGTAAACCAAATATGAACCTGATACAAAAGTTTTGAAGACGCTCAAGTTTATCAAGTTGGTCCTCTGTAAGGTCAAGATAGCTGACATCAGCATAATCAAGGATGGGAAGAAGAAGGGATTGAGCAAGCGCAACTTTAGTCGCAGTTGGAAGGAAGTTCCGTATTCTTTTTAAGCCTGCGGCGGATGCAAATAGTTTTCGGCTCACTTCCTGAAGTTGAGCAGTCCAGGAAAGACTACTGTCAATAAATATCCCCAAGTTCTTGACTTTATCACTAACAGGAATTACGGTGTTATCGAAAGAAACTTGGGGAAGAGCTGACCAGTCAATCCTAGAAACGGTTCTGGAACTACCAACTATAATGACCTGCGTCTTCGTGGGGTTTACCGTAAGTCCATACCTCTTACTCCAGTCACAAATACTTGCTAGATCTTGATTCACTGTATGAACCGCATGTGACAAATTCCCAAGGGGAACACGACAATAAATCTGCAGATCATCCGCATAAAGATGATAGGAAGAAAGTAGTCGCTCGGAAATAGAGTTAATAAAAACTGCGAAGAGTAGAGGGGATAGAACGCCACCCTGCGGTACACCAGCAGAAGTACTGCTCCAGGAAGATGAAGTGTCTTCATGTGCGTCAGGATTGCTCCGCCAAGTTATCAAATCAGAAAATGGTTTCAGCCAAAAATTTGTCGATATTTGTCAAAATCGAAAGAAACAAACCCCGTATTTGTCAAAGCAGAAATAAAGAAGTTATAAGCGTTTTAAGTTGGCCGCGCAATCCTGACGTCAAGGACTGCGCGGCCACGGAGATCTCAGCAACTACTTGGGATAGAGAAATAATTCCTTTTGTCAACTCAAGTCTGTATTTGTCAAGATTTGTCGAAAAATGAATCAAAGCTCTATATCAATATTATAATTAAATATTCGCCTTGAAAGTCATGGCCGCGCAGTCCTTGATTTGCTATTTTGTTTTTAGTATTTTTTTTATTAAAATTGAAGACTTCATATAGTATAGGAGTTAAAAGGAGAAAGGTCTTAATTTGTCGAAACTGACAAAAGCTTTAAAATACGACTAAAGTGTAATTAAACAGACGAAATCAATTTAAAACACAAAACTCGTGGCCGCGCAGTCCTGACGTTACTTTAAACCATGATATCTCAATAACTATAGTAGCTAGGATTTTGCTGTAGACGTCCATATAATCCTTATATTAACCCCATTAAAATGACATATCCTTTTACCCTCAACACTGTTTGGGACGCGAGTAATCTCAAGAATTATGTTACCCCATACAATGTTCTAGTAGAGTGACCATAATTTCAAGACCATAAGTTCAAGACAATACAGTCTAAGCGCATTTCTGTTCTGGTTTCTATTGTTAACTGATAAAAAACTTTTTTAATATTTAGATATTCTTATACATTATAAACAAAATGTACAGAATTATATTAATAGAATCTTGCAAGTTACTGCTCGTGGAAATATTAATTATATCTAAAATAACGTTATAAATAGATATACACTATTTTAACAATTACTTACAGTAGAAGCACTAAAAAAAATATCATTTAAGACGTGCTCAAGAATAAATGCAGCGTTACATTCACAATTATAATGATATATTTTAAAATATATCGAAGCAATTCTTATTCTTAATCTGTTTGATTCTTCACTGTTAATATAACGCTGTTATATCGTTATTTCTGTGATTATTGTCAAATAAATTGAGTATACATAAATACTCTTTATTCCCAGGGTCAGTAAAAAAAAACACTGAATCAAATGCACGAGTAAATTTAATATTTTTTACAGATAAATCAGTAAAATTACTATTTTAACATTATTCTAAGTTGGTCTCTTCGGCCGCACTACAGGAGCATCGACGCGAGTTTGCCTATTGCGCTCTCTTTCTAATATTGCTTTTCATTCGCACAACTGCTGGTCAGCGGACCACCGCGCTCGCGTCGAATCGTCACGATACCAGTATTATATCTCAACGGACTGTTACTGCTGTACGTTGTGGATCCGACAGTGATATTCCGATAAAAAGGACATAAGTGTGTATTCAGTGAGAGACTTAGTGTATATTTAAACGTGATATAAATAATTACGTGATATTAATCAATATGGTGAGTTATTTATTTTTGAATTAAATTTGTTAACGATATTTATTTTGTGTTATCTACCACAATACCATGTTAAAACTTTTACCAGTTTTGCTGTAGTCAGTACTTTTACATAGGTACCTAGTTAAAAAGTAGATCGGAATAAAGTCCTAACAAATTAGGCCTTAATGAACAAGGATGGAATTTATTGTGTTTTATATAATTAATAATAATAAATAAAGCCTGGGTAAGGTAAACCTTTCCCAGGCTCTCTATTTAAAAACTAAATAGAGCGTTTAAGGTTTTGCCTAAACCAGACGCAACTTTTAACTCCTGGTAATCTCAAATTATTAAAAAGCAGTTATAAATAAATAGATATTTAAAAATATACTTTTTAATTTAATTTTCAGATAAAAGCGGGTCGCAAAGGAAAAGTCAATAGTGAAAAATTAAAAAAAATATTTCTTAAGTACGGAGATGTATGCAGAAATCGCAGTATTAAATATAATGATCCAGTATTTAAAACAATATCTAATGAGTTAGATAATACGATAGCTCCTTATGCAATCTACAAAGCATTGAAAAGGCACTACGACGAGTATTTTCAAAATGATGAAGATGATAACCTTTATTCACCCCGAGTTCAGAGTAGCTCATCTTCTTCACCGTCGCGTCATAGTGTGGCTTCATTATCGCTGACATATCAAGACAAGGTGAAAACATTTAGTTTTACAATGGACGAGCATGAATGGAAAAAAATTCAACCCGTGATGGTACATTATGCTAGAAGAGATATAAGGACCTCATCGACACACCAAAAATACAGGAGTCTGCCAAAGTTTAAGTGGGCGACTTTTTTGAGAGAAAAGCTCTGGGAGTTATCTAAGCTACCATGTACTTGGAACTTTAAAAATAAGAAAGTTGACGGTGAAAATAACATTTCGTTATTTGGAAAGTGCTCACAATGTCAAAGAGAAACAATAATAAAAACCGAAGCAATTTCTGAAAAAACTGTAAGATTTACATGCGATATACTTACTTGTAAGGAAGAGAATGTACCACACAATCCTAAAAAAAAATCAAAATTAACTCCATACAAAAGAGGTAAATTAGCAAAAATTCTACAGTATAAGCCTGCCGTAGTCGTACAAAAAGAACTTGCGGCCAAATTAATTAAAGACCCAAATCAAGTTTGCCCACCAGTGCTGCCAAGTTTAGCAGCTCTCCGCCAGATCAAGTATGAGAAACGACAAAGCAAGAGACTTCATGCTCACCCAATTTTAAGTATACTCATGATGACTCAAGAGGTACAGAACTTTATCCGTGAAGTGACATTGATACCGTGTTTTCATTTATATTATTGGTCTGATCAGCAAATAGAGTACTATACTAACTATTGTAATAGTTTTTCTAAAGTCACCATTACTGTAGATGCAACTGGATCTTTTTTTCAGGCTATAAAGCTTCCCGATGGAACTACACTAACAAAACGACTATTTGTATATATTGGCATGATTGCTTCGGATTCAATTAAATCTACTCCAATTTTTCAAATGGTTACCGATTCTCACAATAAAGATTCAATTGCAGCGTGGTTAAAAAAATGGTTAATTCAAGTAAGGAGCCCGCCACATGAAATTATTACCGATGACTCATCAGCATTAATTGCAGCTAATGTTTCAGCATTTACTACGTTTAGCAGTATAAAAGATTATGTTAAACGATCTGTTTTAGTCTTAAGTGGCCGCAATTATGCATTACCTGAAGTATTTATTAGGCTAGATACAAGTCATTTTATCAAAACAATTTATAATTTACGTTGCTTTGAAAATAGGGATATAAATGTTAAAATGTTATACGTTCGTTGCATTTTGTATATGAAAGAATGTGAATCGTTTCAGCAAATTAAAACTCTCATTACTGATGTTGTAAGACTATGTCTAACCGAATACGATAACCCAGAAAACCCTGTTTCTGTTTATATTCAGAAAATAAGTTGCACCTTAGGTAATACTACATATACGGAACCTAATGAAGACACCGATGAGAAGGAAAATATTCACGAAAACATAATCCTCGACGATGATGACGGTTTGCTCTCATGGTTTGATGAAATTGTTGAGAGGGAAAAAAGCCTAGATAAAACAAAAAGTTCGTCAGAATCACAAAACTCTTTCTACATGCCTCATTTAATAACAACGCTCAAACGGTTACTCCTAAAGTTACCCCTCTGGAGTAATATTATGTGCCCATTATATAAATCACAAAACAAAGTACCAACATCTTCAGCTATAGAGAGCTATTTTAAAACTATGAAAAATTTGTTATTCACAACAATGTCGAAGAAATATAACATTGATGAATATTTAAATATGCATTATGATTATTTATTAGGTGAAATAAAAATTGCTTTAAATTGTTTAAATAATTTCGCCGACATTGTAGACAAAAAGGAGAAAAACATTAAAAGAAAACGAGGTAAGACTAGGAAGCGAAAAATGTTACCATTTGAAAACAAATGCTGCAAAAAAGAAAAACCTAGTGTAACCAAAACGTTTTTAAATGATTCGGTATTCTCAGTAATTCCTACGTATGTTGAAAACTGGAGAGGCGAAGGTGTTCCTAAAGATGATTCTGCAAATAAACCTGTAAATATAATGTTTTTAAAAAATAGTAATTTTACTGTACAAGATATATCTGAAAAAAATATTAAATTAACAAACACTTGTGCATTTGATTCCGTATTTTTTTTATTGGCCCACGGATTTAAAGAGTATTCATGCATACGCGATTTATTTGACAATAATTGCAGAAATAGGGATATAACAGCGTTTTTACAAATCCTCTGTAACTCTGATAATAACAGTGAAGAAGCAAACAAATTAAGAATAAGAATTGCTTCGATACATTTCAAAAACAATCATTATGATTGTGAATGTAACGCTGCATTTATTTATGAGCACGTCTTAAATGATATTATTTTTAGTGCTTCTTCTGTAAGTAACTGTTCAAATAGTGCATGCATAAATTCTACCCCATCAAGAAGAAAACATGTGTTTATACCGTTAAATTTAGATATAATTAATATTTTCACCATCAGTAACTTGGAAGATTCTATTATTATTCATGATTGGGAAAACAAGCAATGCAGAAAATGCAATGAAGTAGTTCTATTTCATTATACCTTGTCAAAAATTGTTACATTCGATTTAAATGGCACGCAAATGGTGTTTTTACATGAGGTACCTAAAAGTATAATAATTAAACAAAACATTTATAAATTATTAGGTGCCGTAGAATATGTTCCTCCAATACTTGGAACAATAGGGCATTATAAGTGTCATATTATAAGAAATAGCGGAATGCTTTGTTACGACGATAACAAGAGTAAATTAGAAGAGAGTACAAACGATTCTGTATATATCCATTTTTTAACTTATGTTTTAGTAGAGGTGTAAGAGCCGATGAAAAACATTTAAAGTTGAAGAATAATGATTTTGTTGATTTTTGAAATCTTTATATTTGTGCAATGAATAAAAATATTCAAATATTAAACAAGTTTTTTATTTCGTCTTATTTAGTATTTTATTTAAGTTTTTGACTAACAGAACAGAATGCCCTTGAACTGTGCTGTCATAGCCAGTTTGACAAAGATTAAAAACAAATCGAAATTATGGTCACTCTACTAGAACATTGTATGGGGTAACATAATTCTTGAGATTACTCGCGTCCCAAACAGTGTTGAGGGTAAAAGGATATGTCATTTTAATGGGGTTAATATAAGGATTATATGGACGTCTACAGCAAAATCCTAGCTACTATAGTTATTGAGATATCATGGTTTAAAGTAACGTCAGGACTGCGCGGCCACGAGTTTTGTGTTTTAAATTGATTTCGTCTGTTTAATTACACTTTAGTCGTATTTTAAAGCTTTTGTCAGTTTCGACAAATTAAGACCTTTCTCCTTTTAACTCCTATACTATATGAAGTCTTCAATTTTAATAAAAAAAATACTAAAAACAAAATAGCAAATCAAGGACTGCGCGGCCATGACTTTCAAGGCGAATATTTAATTATAATATTGATATAGAGCTTTGATTCATTTTTCGACAAATCTTGACAAATACAGACTTGAGTTGACAAAAGGAATTATTTCTCTATCCCAAGTAGTTGCTGAGATCTCCGTGGCCGCGCAGTCCTTGACGTCAGGATTGCGCGGCCAACTTAAAACGCTTATAACTTCTTTATTTCTGCTTTGACAAATACGGGGTTTGTTTCTTTCGATTTTGACAAATATCGACAAATTTTTGGCTGAAACCATTTTCTGATTTGATAACTTGGCGGAGCAATCCTGACGCACATGTGTCTTCGAGGCAGATACGTTGCCGTCGACCGAACAGGTAACTATGAAACCAGTCAATCGCCGATGGAGATATGTTAAGAGAGCGTAGTATGCCAAGCAAAATATCGAAATCAACAGCATTTAAAAGCATTACTAAAATCCAGCAATGCTAATACTGTAAGATTACCGATTTCCATGCCTGACCTGATATCATCCGTAATATTCACCAGAGCTGTAGCTGTGCTATGACCCTGACGAAAGTCGTCGAAAGTCGCGTTATTACATTTAAAAAATTATGACAAAATGAACTATGTCAAATCTAATTCCAAAGTTTCATTAAAATCCGTTTATTTAATTAGAAGTTATAACGTTATTAAAATCACTCTAATCTATATATATAAAAGAAAGTCGTGTTAGTTACTCCATTTATAACTCAAGAACGGCTGAACCGATTTGGCTGAAAATTGGTGGAGAGGTAGCTTAGAACCAGGAGACGGACATAGGATACTTTTTATCCCGTTCCCGTGGGATGTGATGGCAGACCGAATTCCACGGGGACGAAGCCGCGGGCAGAAGCTAGTATATATCTATATATATAAAAGAAAGTCGTGTTAGTTACTCCATTTATAAGTCAAGAACGGCTGAACCGATTTGGCTGAAAATTGGTGGAGAGGTAGCTTAGAACCAGGAAACGGACATAGGATACTTTTTATCCCGTTCCCAATACTTTTTATTCCACGGGGGCGAAGCCGCGGGCAGAAGCTAGTATATATATAAAAGAAAGTCGTGTTAGTTACACCATTTATAACTCAAGAACGGCTGAACCGATTTGGCTGAAAATTGGTGGAGAGGTAGCTTAGAACCAGGAAATGGACATAGGGATACTTTTATCCCGTTCCCGTGGGATGTGATGACAGACCGAATTCCACGGGGGCGAAGCCGCGGGCAGAAGCTAGTATTAGATAAATTACGATGCACAAGCAGGCACCGATTAGTACGGCTCGAGAGTCCGTCGAGGAAGGACCTGTGTCATTTTTTCCGCGTCCCGGTTTATGAGCTTACCTACGTATCGTGAACGCATGATTATACTACGACTGCAAAGTTTTGATACACTTCGTATTTTATTATTAGGTAAGTTTTTTTTTTTTTATGGGATAGGGGGGCAAACGAGCAAACGGATCACCTGATGGTAAGCGATAACCGCCGCCCATGGACACCCGCAACACCAGACGAGTCGCAAGTGCGTTGCCCGCCTTTAAAAGGCTAAAGTATTATTTTAGTAGTTTATACAATAACTATAATACCTATTTTATATGTAACTGCCTCATTAGCCAAGTGGTCCTGTGCGCGACTGCTACGCTAGAGGTCCTGGGTTCGATTCCCAGGTCGAGCAAAGTGTTATTGAGTTTTTCTATGAAATTCCCAGTAGCAGCTCGGAGTTTGGAATTTGTGCCCGGTTAATGGCAATAGACTCGCCCCCTATTACATGGGACAGTTCGCCGGTATGTTTAGGTTACATGTAGTAGGTACATGAGTACGCCGTCTGCCTTCGGGGAATACAGGCGTGTTATGTTATTTTATATATTTATGTTTTATTCGTTTTAGCAATGGGGCGTAAGGGTTCCGTTTACCATTGTATAAAAAAAGGAAAAATAAACATTCTGCAGCCTTATAGAAAGCAACAGAAGCGAGTTACTAAATATTTATTTTTGTTTGATTCATAAACACAGTAATCGGTGACATAGTAGTTACATATTATTTATATGTATCTAATAGTCCGGTCAAGTTAGCCCAGAAAATAGGGGTAAGGTTACTAAAATTCGCATAGAGCTGAATTTTGTACGTATGTTCGGAACACCATTATAAATGAAATGTGAAAAGTCCCCATCGATCTGACAGTTGCAAAAAAATACTTTTCATGGTCAAAGTTTGCTAATATGGGTTTTTTGCGTTTTTCAGCCAAATGGTAAGTTTTATTATAAAACAAAAAGATAGTAGAACTTAAAACAGAAGTTTATTTAGTAGTATTATAATAATAATTTCTTTTATTTTATAGGAAAATGATCCCTTTGCATTAGACGCTGACCTTCACGAATCAATGGAACTATCGGACTCGATCGTAAATACTTTTAGTACTTACTTATTATTACATCATTCTTAAAATATGTTTAGTAACAAGAAGTTTATAAGTAGTAGGTAGATACTATATTAATTATATCTTTTATTTTTTAGGACAGTAACCTGTATATTTTTGTTTAATAAATTAAAGAAAATTATATTTACTTTTATTAATTTAGGTATTATGTTTATGTTACCGTAACCCGGTACTTAGTTAAAAGAGACAACAGACATCTATTACAGACGGTACTGAATAGTATTACTAAATAATATTGTCTGTTGTTTCTTTTAATTAATTGTAAATAATAGCAATTTAGGTTTTGCAGACGAATGAAAAGAACACAAAGTTGTATTATGTAAAGTATATATTAATGTACGAGTATATTTTAATATTTAATTTACATAATACAATTTTGTGTTCTTTTCATTCGTCTACAAAACCTTAATAGACTGAACAAATGAAATAATTCATTTGATAAATCTCTTTCATAAACCAAGGATTAGAATTATAACGCGATGGCTCAAGATTGTACAGTCCGTCTCGACACTCGCGCTACGCTGCTTGCATTGGGTATGTGTTGGTAGCTATGCACACATACACAATGCTGCCGTCTTTTACCTAAACTCGAGCGCTAACATTTTGTGAAATGGCTCTTAATAATCTGAATTACCATTCATTTTTTACAAGCTTACCAGCAATGTGGGTCACACATAGTGATGGGCGGAGGATAAATACTCGGAAGATAATAAAGATAATAACTCTAGTATTAATCCGAAATGGATAAATACTCATTTTACCTCATTTTTATCGGATATTTACTCAAAATGATGGATATATATTTATTTCCGCTACGGATGGTTATTTAAAATAAATTGATTGCCTATTAATGGTATTTTGGCCTCAAAACACTAAATTATTACATTATTTAATTCTGATGTCAAAACGAAGCAACGTGCTTCTCACCGCAACCTAATCCTGGAGACCTTTTTACGGTTTCTTTCTATTCCTCGCCTCCCACGCCGCATGCACCCGGGCAGTGCCCAGGTTTGCGTCATAGAGAGTGCATGTGTGTATCCGTTGTTTATTTTATAACGAGCAAAAAATTTGTTGTGAATATAGTATTTTTTTAATGATTCAAGTACCTAATGCACAAATGTATAATTATATCTAACCTTAACAGTGATTGACAAAAATATTCATAATTAAGTAAAATAATTCTTATTATGGCTTTTGTTATTGTTAATGTGATTAATAAAGTACGGTACCTACAAATCTATATTTATTCAAATTTTCATATTAAATCCTTTTGTTTGTAAAATGTCAAAATTTACATTTAATGTAACGAACAATTTAGATAGTATTTATCCACTGTTTTGGATAAATACACAAGTAAAAACGGATATTTATGAGTATTTATCCGGATAAATTCCCAACACTAGTATTCTTGTTAACCCCTCGTGCTAAGCTAAATGCTTGTGTTACGAGTGGGTTCACGTCGGTAGTGCAATGGGTGGGTTTCGAACCGGCAACCACATGATCACAAGTCCGACGCCCTAGCCATTAGGCTACCGCCGCTTGATTAAAAGAACAAAATATTGAAAACAAAAATTAAACAGCAATAATTAGTTTATTTAATTTTAACCCTACCAGAATAGATTTAATATTCCAACTCAAGGCTTTGTCTATGTTCAGTTTCTTTATTCCGGTGATTTTTTTACCTAATAAATTTTATTTGCGATCGGTAGACTCATGTAACAAAAACTCACGCACAAGGTAGCAAATTTAACCGTTCATTCAAATAGTTCCAGAACGCGTAACTACTATGTAATACTAATAAAGACAATTTTTTGAGGATAAAAAACTGAATATTACATGCAATAGGTATTTCTTTTGTTGATTAATGATTGTTTATTGTCGTTTAGTATAACTGTATGGTTTTCGGTAAGATTTCTGTTTCAGTACATACCTACTAATGTTTTTATATATATGGGGACCTTGAACTTTGGGCGGGGAAATGACTTTGCCGCTCATCCGCGCGGTCGGAGGGGTACCTAACGTCACGATGCTTCGGACAGTTGGCGCAAAAAAACCTGAACTAAAATGGTGGATGCGCAGTAGTCTTTTTTTAGTACATTTGCACGCAAGTGCACTGCGCAAACTTTCCCCTCTCCGTTAGTTTTGGGTCAAGTTATTTTGGGCGAACTATACACGCGTTTTGCACGGGGCATGGTTGAATTGCTATTGCTGCGCTACGGCAATCATAGTTAAACTGATCCAGTTTCGGTTTCGGACGCAGCAGACAATGGAGGCAGTGATCACTGGCCAAGCGGTGCTGCACCTCTTTGCGTGTTCGTCGCCTTAGATCTAATCCAAATTAGAAATATAAGTCTCGATAAGTATCGATTTACTGATAAACGACATCGACGCAAGCGAAGCCAAAGCAAATGCTAGTGCCTAAATAAGAGTTCTTAACTATAAATTAATCTATTATTTTCAGGCAATTGCAATCAGTTTGCGCAAGATTTAGACCAAGTAATAAGGAAGACAGATTTCTAGTAAAACAAAAATATACAACATTGTAATATAAATAAAAGGTATTTTTGATGCAGCCGAGAACAATATTTACAATTTCTTTGTCTGATTCCATCACTGGAATGTTTAAAAAATAAATCTAAAGATAAACATTAAACAGTTATAAAAGATAATAGTACTATATGTACACTTTTAAATCTCACATTATCTACAGTACTTACAAAATTTTGTTCTATGTAGTACTAAATAATACATTATTTTACCTTATCAACACTAAACATCAGCAGAGATACAAGACTAACATCAATGAACATTCATTATCAGATTATCAGTCTCAATATCTTAAGTACCTATAGTTAGCAAAAATTTGGCAATGGATTTTAATCATGCGTCTTGATTTCATTCCTTTTAACATTTTGATTCATTTGATCATTCTCATACTCCACAAAATCATCAAAGAGGCTTGGCCAAGCCTCTGTATCATCATAACTGCTGAGATCATCCCCTATGAATTCACAGAAATTTAAAAACATATACCAAGTGTCTTTTGGAATACCTCTAATATGTGGATTCCTTTCTAAATATAACAACCATCTGTCTAAAATAAGAGGTTCATTGTTAGTAAAGACTAGACGCCACAATAGGATAGCAATATCTGTTGGCAGTATTCTCTGGCCAGTGCTAACATCCAATCCAAATTTAAAAGTAAATCTATACAAATCTTTAAAATGTTCAGTATCCCTTTTGAGTTCACTTGTTATCTCATTTAACTTGTGCTGTATACCTTTAATAGATTCCGTTTTCATATTCTTCAAGCCTTGTATAAATTCAGATTTAGTAAACCTACACATTTGACTAGCATTCAATTTCCATGCCAAAACCAAGACTTTAAAGTCATCTGGGTTTAACTGTAAATCATTGCAAAGGTTTTCAATTCCTTCGGCCAATATAGCATCTTCCAATGAGTCTTTGTACTGATCAAAGAGCTGATTAATTTTAGATTCAGATATACGGGAGTCATTTGAACCCAATGATGACATAGTTCGAGGTATAGATGGCAACTTTTGATAAAAAGTTTTAGGTATTCTCTCTGAAAGTAAATTTGTTTTCTGTGTATTGAGCAGCTCTACAGGGCTTTGATCTCCCGACAATATGTTCGAAATTTGTGAAGTGCTAGTATTTCTGAGGTTGTTGATACTATTTTGATTGTCATGTAGGAGTGGTTCTTGTTGTGGGTAAACTGCAACCGTGACTGCAATTTCTGTCATCTCTGAAATAATAAAGGCAATAGGATAAGATCTAATCAAATGCGTGCAAAAAGTGCGAACTCAACAAAGAAATAAGTACATCGATTTTTAATTGTATTCAGTAACTTGACAGTATGAAGAGAAATAATGATACCACTACAACTAATAGTGTTGGGGTAGTGAATGATTTTGTTTAATGAATGAATGATAAAAATGGTTATAAAAATATAACTAAAAATTCGTAATAAAATGTGAATTAGGTTGTAAGAATAATTACAATTTTCAGTAGTTTATTATGAGTTTTGTAGACAAGTACATTATTTAAGTTCATTCAATAAGTTTTTTGGCAAAAACTGGTAACCGTTCAACTGTCAAGTTACTGAATACAATTAAAAGTCGAATTATATATAGAATTACTAGCTGTTGCGCGCGGCTTCGTTCGCGTGGACTTTATTTTATAAACACTGTGTTTATGGGTATTTGGTATTTTTAGAAACAATTACACACATTAAGTATTTATTGCTGCCCACGACTTCGGTTAAGCAAGTTTTCATGTACCCATGTAATTGTCTACTTTAACTTAAAAGAAAATACAAAGACGAAGGTCGCAGTAAAGTGCACGTTGTCGATTTTATATTATTTTTCAATACTTGCATTTCTCCGAACTTTAATGTGTAATTATGGTGGATAATTAACCATTAATGTTCGTGAACGTGTGAGAGTGTAGGTAAAAGATATAAAATTCAAAATCGTGAATTTTTGGGTTCACTTCTAAACTCCTTTGAAGCCTCAATAAAGTTTCTACTGTTTTATTGGGGCAACTGAACTGAACAACTTATACTTGACACTGGCGAACACAAAAAGTGTGGTGCCATAATACAATCCTATGATCAGAAATATTACTTGATTACTCTAATACTTGACACTGGAAAATACACAAAAAGTGTGGCGCCAAATTAAAAAAAAATCTTTTTTATTTGACATTCCAATTGTAAAGAGTAATCGGGAATTGGATTGAGTATCATTTTCAGTATGTAGGTACTATGGTCTGAATAAAGAATTCTTGGTTTGTCTAATGACCATATCAATATTATAGCAAGCAGGGCCGGAAACATTGTCCTGACAATATAAAAATTCTAAATCCTGATAGCGGTGCCACCTTCCACTGGCTTAAATTGAAACTTGAAACCCACACAACATGTTTTTATGAAAATTACCAGCCGCTTAGGAGGACAATGCACACAACGCCATCAACTGGCTAAAACAGCGTACAATGCCAAGTAAATTTTTGTGATAGAGTAAAACACCCAACAGGCAGTGACAGTGTCCAAGGAGAAAAATTTCGTGTCATACTCTGCAGCAGAGCCACCATAATAAATTCCAACCAATTATATCTTAAAATGATGTACGACATGGGTACATAATGTACTTATGCCATATCGATGTACCTATACCAGGTAAGGAAATAATGTGCATTGATTGTGGCTCTGCCAGCAGGCCCGTATTTTCCCTTAGGCCCACAAGGCCCTGGCCTAGGGGCCCAGCCAGCCTAGGGGCCCCAGTTCAAGTGGCGGAACCTGCGTACAAGCTCAAAGGCCTAGGGGCCCAGCCAGCCTAGGGGCCCCAGTTCCAGTGGCGGAACCTGCGTACAAGCTCAAAGGCCTAGGGGCCAGCCAGCCTAGGGGCCCCAGTTCCAGTGGCGGAACCTGCGTACAAGCTCAAAGGCCTAGGGACCCAGCCAGCCTAGGGGCCCCAGTTCCAGTGGCGGAACCTGCGTACAAGCTCAAAAGCCTGGCTTGCCCTATAAAGAAACTTTATTGAAAATATTCTTTAAAGTCTTAAAAGGATATTACGCATTCGAGCTATTTAAAGTTTATTAATATAATATATTTGAAGAAAAGTTAGTGGTCTTATTGTGGACACACTTTTGCCAGGACTCGTCTACCAAATTATCAAATAAACAGACGTCACCTAAGAAAGAGGTGACATATTATGGTCGTTTATCTTACTCGCACGCGCATGCACTTTAACATATCTTTATAATGCACATATTCAGAAAGTACTCATTTACTAGACTATACACAGCTACAGAAAAAGTCTCTTAAAACCTTTGACTATCCTATAAGCTTAAAACTGAAAGTAACTATTTAATTTGCCAGTTCGCATAATATGTACAGGCAGATTTTTTCCTCGCATAATTAATTGTAAAATGTTGTATGATCTTCTTGCTAAAAGGTAGGAGATTCCTGAAATTTTTGTATGAATACGCATACGTGGATGGTGGACGTCGCGCATTATTTTGCATTTAAAAACGTAGATTCATATTAAAATCAAAACTAATTCGGTTTCGTGTAGTCAATTTAGCATCATGAAACGTGGAATATACAGTGCCGGTTTTAGCACCACCTGGGCGAGATTTTGATCAGCGCCAAACCCATACGAAAAAAGACAAAAAATATAAATTATACTATATAATCATAGATGTTATTATAAGCACATCAACAAAATCTAGGGATATTTTAACTAAGACTTTTAGTGTAAAATCTTTCTACAAAAGTTAGCTCTTTTATTCTTGCTAATTTTACTAAATTAAACTGAAATATTTAAAAACAAATGATGATGCCAAAATTCTGGAAAGGCTACAAAAATCACATTGTTTGTTATTGATTTTCTGTTGTTTTTTAGAAAGAAAAGGTTGTAACCGTTAACTTTATTTAAAATTAACTGGTTACGTAACACGCGTACCATGTCGTTAGATCTAACGCGTAGATCCTGAGGCTCTGAGTGTAAATTAAAACATGATATCCAGGTTGTGATCACGTTATCGAGCTTCAGGAGATGTAATAGAACTGCATACGTACAGGCAGAAACCATGATACTTCTCCAAGACCTATCACGTTTTCTGCCTGTATGGTCGAAGTCGAAGCACATCAGTAGAATTGGTGAGAGGCTTGAGCGCCTTCCTTCGGGAACTCGTGCGTTCTGGTCTCTTGCCAAAGTTCTCGAAGGAAATTTCTGTAAGCCATCCTTTTCACCTCTACACATGGGAAATAGTCGTCGCTCAAATCCCTCAAACTATAGACCGATAGCCATAAGAGAAGAGAGAAGAAAAGGGAGGCCTTTTCTCGAAGATAATGGAGTCCATTGTCAACTGCCAGCTCCTTCGGTTCTTAGAGGATCTGCTTCGTGACCAGCAGTACGACTTTCGTAAGGGTCGATCGGCTGTTGATCTTCTATATGGTATACCTGACACATTGTCATTGGTCTTAGGCGAAGCCTTGGAATCGAAACTAAGGGGGAAGCCTTGGCGTTCAGTTTGGACATAGCGAAGGCCTTTGATCGGGTATGGCACAAAACGCTTCTTTCGAAGCTTTCTTCCTATGGGCTTCCCGAGTAACTATGCGAATAAGTCACCAGCTTTCTTGCAGGTCGAAGCATGAAGGTCGTAGTCGACGGTGAATGCTCGGATTCCACACTTATAAATGCTGGTGTCCCTCAAGACTGTGTGCTATCGCCTACTTTGTTCCTCCTCTATATCGTCGACTGCCAAGATATTTCAAACCGACGAATTGAGAACCTCCTCTTTTTTGAAGCCGGATGAAAATGGAATGATTTCGAGATGGGGAGGGGCCCCCCAAATGCCAAGTGCCTAGGGGCCCTGGCCCCCTAAATACGGGCCTGTCTGCCAGGGAGCATACTCCCTAGCAGAGCTACTCAGTAGACGTACTTAGGAATGATAAAAACGACTGTTTCTTTATGAATACTGATGTACCTACTCATACTACTCATTGTGTACCTGTGGAAAAATATCATTATTATTTAGTGGTTAATATAGTTTTAAATTTTTCAAAATGTCCATAAAAAACACCTTGTTATTTTGTTAGCAAAAAATTTGCAGTTTTATTTGATTAGGCGCAAGTATAAATACCATAATCAATACCCAAAGTGGTCTATATACCCCCAGGAGTTGACGACAAATTCAAGGGGGAATATCAGCTGAAAAATGTATGGGGCTATAAGATGTAAAGGAAATCAGATCGTGAATTGAATTTTGGCTACCTTCGGTGCCTATTTACTTCTTCTTCTCTACTATTATAAAATTGTAAAAAAGCTGTGTCTGTACATTGAAGATATTTAAAAAAATACAAGTGGGTTTGGGTATATAAACGTCGCCGAATCCAAAAATGTGATTTTTTAAATTCTTGTCTGTTTGTTACGGGTTGGCGCAAAAAATAAATATAAGCAGGGGGTCTACCCAAAACCGAAAAACGGGATAAAAAGTTTGGGGTTCTCTGGACTAAATCAATAAGGGTTGATAACCATCATACTTGCAAAACAGCGGAATACTTCTTGCGGATTTTTTATAAAATATAAATTAATTTAATATTAGTTTTAGTTTCTTTTGGTGAAATAAATTATTTAAATTAGATATTATACCGAAACCCATCGGAAGTTCTGATGGTATAGACTACAAAAGTTTGTTAAAATTCAGTCGTTAGGGGTTGTCAACCGAATGTGATGTCGATTCTTTTACGATCATTAAGTAAGTTGACAATAAATCCGCTGGGCATAAATTCATAGGTATAGGTATCGCCAAACTTAATGAGCTCTCTGAATACGATTACATAATATACTATCACAACACATTACAACGATAACGCCTGTATTCCCCGAAGTTTTAGTGGACTGTTAGACCTTGGGTCCGGGGACTTATTACCCAGGTAATGCTGCTACGGTATGGTGGGCGGCGGCGTGACGAAAGCGAGGCAAGATTGTCTTTGTTCCTAACGGTAAGCCACTAACTTTTGCTTTTACTAGGAACAAAGACATTCTTGCCTCGCTTTCGCCACGCTGTGACCTAACGCTACTCGCTAGTTAAACAGTCCACGTTATCACACTGCAGCTACGTAAACACCTTCTATTGTGCGCTAAAAATTGAGAAGATCATCAATATGGACTGTTAGACCTTGGGTCCGGGGGCTTTTTGCCCAGGTAATGCTGATACGGTATGGTGGGCGGCGGTACTCGCTAGCCCGGTCGCGACGCCTAAAGTTGCGCCTCGGTCGGAGTGTCAAAAGCGGAAGCGGTTGCGGTAGCGGTTTGTGGTCGCTACAACACTTTCTAGGTACGTAGGCCTCTTTAGCATAGTGATATTGAGCGGAACTACTACGCTTGAGGTCTTGGGTTCGATTTCTAGGTCGAGAAGTGTTACTGGGATTTTCTGTAGTGAATTCTCAGTAGGAGCTCGGACTTTGAAATTTGTGCCTGGCTTATGGCAATAGGTTCGCCCCCTATTACATGGAACCTAAACATACCGGCGAACTGTGGGTGTACATTAGTACGCCTCTGCCTAACCTTTCGGGGAATACAAGCGTGATTTTATGTTATGTTCGAGGGACTTACGTGAAAATATTAATTGCGACATTAAGTATAATACGTATAATTCTCAAGAGTAGGCGACCGAATTTCCAATACAAACGTAATGGGTAGGTGGGTACTAAGTTAAATCGTAAGTCAAACACAATTTTAATCAAAGTGCATTGTAATTTCGATTCCAATATCGTTCATTTGGGTTCCCGGGAAAATGGTCTAGAGCCATTTTATCGAAAATACTTGTTTTTTTTTATCCATAATATTACCACCTACGGAAAATAAATATAATCGAATGCAATTCTTGATAACTTATCCAAGTTTGGAACGATTTTCCGGTCGTTTATTTCTAGTAAAGTAGTAGTAGACGAAATGGTACAGGAACCTAGATAACGGTATGTCAATGTGAATAATAACACAATTTGATAAAGATTGTTTGGATTACGATTTATTATGGTACCTGAGAGACGTTGTCGTATCCAAGTTTCAACTAACCACCTCGAAAAATTTGATTTTCCATATTTGTAATACACTTAGCGCCATGGACCTCTGATTACCGTATTTCTGACCTATAAATTACTTAATTTCAAAACTGTTTCGGCGTCAGTAAATTAAGATTAACGCACGTTGCATTTTTTTATTATTATTAAATATACATATGTGGTATATTCTTAGGGTATATTATTTAATTATTCGATTAGATGGAAACTCTTTAGTTACTTTCTCAAATAAAGTGTGCACACTGTACCTATCTACACTATGGAGGTTTCAAATTATAAAATAATTTACTATATGGCTGGATGCTTTAAAGAAGAAAACAATAATTTTCAAAATTGTCAACTCAAAATGACACCTGTTATCGAATCAAATTTCATTGAGGTAATAACGATGTCATGTTAGTCCGCTAGAAAATAAGTTGTCATTCTTTGTTTACTTCTATAACCTACTCAAATATTTAGTTTTTACACCGGCTTGTGCTCGCTGGATAAATCCTATGTATGTCCCGTGATCCCTGTATAAGTAGAGTTAGAATTACTGTACTTATAATCAATTCTTGGTCACAATAATGGTTTCTGATTGATCTGCTTTATTTTCTTATTTTATGTTATTTAGGCCCTGTTAATGTATTTTTTTAATTTTATTACTTGATTCTGTTATAATTTTTGATCCGTGCTAGTCTAGTACAGAAATACTTGAAAAAGAAATTGACTTCAATGCTTATTTTTAAAAGTCAACGTTTTCAATAATTAAAATGTTAATAACTTTTAATAGAGAGAACCGATTTGAATTTAAAATAGCCTAAATGTTAATCCAAGAAACAGGCTATGAATTCCTGCCCACTTCCTCCAAATCTCTACAGTAGTTATCATTTGATGCGCGGTCAAACATACAGACAAACCGACAGACAAACAGACAGACAAAAGTTCCAAAAATAATAGAAATGGATTGTGTTACCGATTCTGAGTCCCCCAAATTAGTTTTTTTGTAAATATAAGCAATGTACAGACACGGCTCACTTACATTCTTATTATATGTAAGATTTCTAGATTCTGTTATAATGTTTGACCCGTGCTAGTCTAGTACGGAAATACTTAAAAAGGAAATTCGCTTCAACGGTTATTGTTCAAATTCTACGTTTTCAATCGTTAAAATGTTAATAACTTTTGATAGAGAGAACTGATTTGAAATAAAAATAGCCTAAATGTTAATCCAAGAAACAGGCTATGAATTCCTGTCCACTTCCTCCAAATCTCTTCAGTAGTTATCATTTGATGCGCGGTCAAACACACAGACAAACAGACAGACAAAAGTTCCAATAATAATAGAAATGGATTGTGTTACTGATTCTGAGTCCCCCAAATTAGTTTTTTTGTAAATATAAGCAATGTACAAACACGGCTCACTTACATTATTATTATAGGTATGTAAGATTATGTTTTTGTGGGAAATTCAAGCATTCAAATTTAGACAGGCTTGGTAATTTAATAGACATTATAACGATTTATTTTTTATTTTAAGGATGCCATTAAATGATATGCACTACAAACAAAATTATGCAATCATAGCACCTATTACAAAGTTCATTAGTCAAAAGCAGCCTCATCTTACAATAAATTATATATAAGCAAAAGTTTTAATACATTTAAAGGTAAGGTAAGGTTTTAATATTGTAACTATCGCCGTAATTACTACTGTCGTACATACTACCTACTATAAACCTGGACGGCCTTATTCCAAAACAGGAACTAACTATAGTACCGGGTTTAGTATTATGATTAAACTATGAACCAGGAACTAACTATAGTACCGGGTTTAGTATTATGATTAAACTATGAACTTAATAAAACACTATTATAAAACATCATTTAGGTGTTAATCAAGGCTTTGGAGTGGTTTATGCCTAGCGATTCCGTCCAGAGCTTGATGGCTTTCTCAAATTTGAAATTCGTAAGGACTCTGAGCTAGGGCTTTTGGTATTCCACAGAAGGGCTCTGGGCCCTGATGCGCGCTGCTAGTCCCCGCTCTTGCGTTCATCGGCACGATAATTGCCAATGATGCCCACATGACCTAGGTAAAATCTGTCACAGAACGCAAAAAAATCGACAGGCTTCTCTAATCATCACCCCATTTCTAATCACCGCCATAGCTTGTGCTTATTGTCTTCTTTTTATGATATGTCCAGGCCCGTATTTCCCCTTAGGCCCACAAGGCCCTGGCCTAGGGGCCCCGCCATCCTAGGGGCCCCGCCATCCTAGGGGCCCCGCCATCCTAGGGGCCCTGCCAACCCAGGGCCCCAGTTCCAGTAGCGGAACCTGCATTCAAGCTCAAAAGCCTGGATTGGCCTAAACTTGAAACTTTATCGAAAATATTCTTAAAAGTCTTCGCACGCATTCGAGCTATTTAAAAGTTAGTGGCCTTATTGTGGACACACTTTTCCAGGACGTTGTCTGCCAAATTATCAAACAAAACACACGTACGAACGAAGCGGCTGCTTCAAGATCTTTCAGCCTATCTTCGATGACAGATGAGATGCGAGGCGATACCTTTCTTCTTTTAATCGTGCTGCAGCTATACCAGGCCACTCAGAAAGTTTTGCGACGAAAAGTTTTTATGTATAAAACACTAGCCACTTGTAATTATTTTGAAAACTTCGATTATTTAAAAGTAAAAATACCACTGTTCGATTTTCAAATTTCCCTCCGCATTTTTTTGAGAGCCAATTCAAATTTTCTTGTCTCATAAAAAAATGGATCTGCATCGAGAACATTTTCGTGCAATGATTTTTTATGATTTGATAATAAAGGACCTTCAAAAGCAACCATCTACCGCTGGTATAGCGAGTTCAAATGCGGTCATCTTACTTTGGCGGATGAACAAAGGAGTGCTCGTCCTACGACGGCAGTCACCAAAGAAAGTGTTGGCAGTAAAAAAAAAATTCAAGAAAACAGACGAATTACGTACGTAGAGATTCGGCATACTCTGCTGATTGTTTCAGGAAGTGTTCACAAGATTTTGCACGAGCACCTGCGCGTAAGGACGATAGTTTCCCGCTGGGTACCGCACAACCTCACCGAAGCTCAGAAGCAGGCCCGTGTGGTTTGGTGCCGTGATATGATACAAAAATTTGATGCAGGCTCGTCATGGCGCGTTTACGACATTGTGACAGGTGACGAATCCTGGATTTATCAATACGATCCAGAAACAAAGCGTCAGTCGACAGTTTGGCTGTTTCAAAATGAACCAACGCCTACGAAAGTGAAGCGATCGAGGAGCGCAGGAAAAATGTTGATCGCTAGTTTCTTCACGTTGATGGGGTGCCTAATTTCAATTCCACTTCTAGACCAAAGCAGCATCAACGCCGAATGGTATAGCATAAAATGCCTGCCAAAAGATTTTTCTGCAATGAGCAATAAGCGACCGAACACCGGGCTCCGCGGGGTCCTTCTTCACCACGACAACGCGCCCGCGCACTCTGCGATCAGAACGAGGGACTTCCTGGACTCCACACCGGTCAGGGTCTTGGGACACCCTCCTTACAGTACTGATTTGGCTCCGTGTGACTTCTTTTTATTCCCTAAAATTAAAAATCAGCTCAAAGGGATAGTTTTCATCGCCGGAAGACGCGCTAGCAGCGTTTGAGAAGGCCGCGGAAGATATGTCTGCGAAGGACTGGAAATTTTTTTTTGAAAATTGTTTCAGACGCAGTCATCGTTGTATAGAGGCTGGTGGAGAGTTCTAAAGATTTAATAAAAATATTTATTTCATAGAAGTTAGTTTTTTAGTTTCTCAAAACTTTCTGAGTGTCCCACGTATATGGACCAATTGACTCGGCTCTTCGCCTTTATGATCAATCAAATCTTCTATTTTTCGGTTTGCTTCCCATGAATTGTTTTCGAGAGCTCTTTACCATTGTTCCCACAACAGAGGATGATGTCGACGATGTTCTGGAGAGACTGAGTGTGCTTTTGATGTCTCATCAACAGTTGGTACTTGAGTGACTAAATTTGTTTGTACACAACTGGGACAATCCATATTTGTTTGCAGCCAATTTTCTTCCTTTTTTCTGGATGTATCTATCAATGATTTGGCTAGATTTCTGCCACTTCCGTAATGCAGCTCGTGTGAACCTCTGACATAATCCTTTTAGAGTTACTCGATCTTCCAGACAAAGCACACATCTCGTCAAAACGGCTGACATTTTCAACGATTTATGTTACTTACAGTCAAGACCTATCTATATATTATCTACTCTTCTCGTAAGCACAGTAATTCAGTTTTAGTTGTGTCTTTTGTATTAACCACTGACTTCCGAAACAGTTTCGCACATAACATTATCTTTTGTGTTTTTGAGGGTGGTTTTTTCTTGGTAAAAGTTATTTTTTATTTCAACATTTTGAGTGGCGAGTAGAATCTAACTACCTCCACGTGGTTCTATTCTATTTATATTTCGGGGAGGCACCAGGCGGGCGATCAGTCCTCATGTTGGGATTATTTCGCCCAGTTCCCCATTTTGGTGGATCCCGTCATGGGTTACTGGCGCTCGGCGTCGCAAATCTTCCCGTAGCCTCGCAGAAGTCCACCAGTTGTCCGATGGAGAGTTCTGCTAGCTGTTCTTCATTTATCTCATCGGTTCCTAGTATTTCCCATCTTAGTAGCGCACACATTGTGCATCTTGCTAGTAGATGAAAGCTCGTTTCTTCTGCTTCCCCGCATGCTGGGCATATAGGGTCCTCCTTTATTTTCATGATGGCTAGGTGTCTGTTAAGTCCACAGTGTCCCGTTGCGATCCCTACTGTTATCTTTATGTTTTCTCTACGTGGTTGCAATTTACTCATTTGGTACGTGTTATTGTTATTTTAACATCAGGTCTTCACCAATTTTAAATGGGACTACTTCGGGAGTATACTTATTCACACAAAAATAATTTTCTAAATCGGTTTATAAATGGCCGAATAACCGCGTAACACACAAAAAATAGAGACGAATTGAGAACCTCTTTTTTGAAGCCGGATGAAAATGGAATGATTTCGAGATGGGGGAGGGGGGCCCCAAATGCCAAGTGCCTAGGGGCCCTGGCCCCCTAAATACGGGCCTGGATATGTCGTCTTCTTAATATAATGAAATTCTATTGGGAGAAATGATTGCCATGCTAAAATAACCGGGGATTAATTCAACCATAATAGTAAAGGCTTTAAGGTACTATTTTGTGCAACAAGACTAACGGCTAACTACTGGTAAAATACACTTTTCGTCTTATAAGAGTTAAACCCAAAGTAAGGAGCAAAATTGGGACTATTCGCTCCGTAAATTTCAACTGCATATAAGAAAATCACGAAAAAACCAGTAGTCAGCCACCTACGGCTGATTACTGGATCTACCTTAAAAATTCGAAACCCAGTCGTCGGCCACCGAAATAACAATATAATAATCATATAAAATGCATGTAAAAGTTAATTATATCACAAAATAAACATTTAATAGTAAAACAGTATAAAATTCAGCACAAATTATAGCAAATACGCACAAAAACATACTGAAAACTCGGACACGTTTCCTTAAGAAAAAAATTGTGACAGCACCGTGTTTAGTCATGTCTTTCACAGCAGTGCAGATAAACGATTGTAGCTCGTCAACCTGACATGCTATTGGCTCATGAGTGTGCATATTAGCTCACGAGGAGACACGGATTCGATTAAACGTTAATTTAAAATTGTAAATAAATTAGAACACTATTTATATGGAAATAATGTGTGTAAAGTCTGAGTACTGGTGCGGGGCTGACCACTGGGTGTTTTACCCTACCTTATTTCTGATCTGTAAATTACTTAATTTCAATAATTTGTTCACATTGTATTGACGTGAAGCATGGAAATATAAATAATAATACCTACATAGATTAAAATCTCAAATAACTGTTTCGGCATCAGTAAAGATTAACGCACGTTGCATTTTTTTAAATATTATATTTATTTATGTATTTAATTATTCGATTAGATGGTAACTCTTTAGTTTCTCAAATAAAGTGTGCGCACTGTATCTACACTATGGAGGTTTCACATTATAAAATGAGTTACCTACTATATGGCTGGATGCGTTAAAGAAGAAAACAATAATATTGTCAAAATTGTCAACTCAAAATGACACCTGTTATCGAATTTAATTTCATTGAGGTAATAACGATGTCGTGTTAGTCCGCTAGAAAATAAGTTGTAATTTTTTGTTTACTTCTTTAACCAACTCAAATATTTAGTTTTTACACCGGCTTGTGCTCGCTGGATAAATCCTATGTATGTCCCGTGATTCCCTGTATAAGTAGAGTTAGAAGTACTAATAATAAATTCTTGGTCACAATAATGGTTTCTGATTGATCTGCTTTATTTTCTTGTTTTATGTTATTTAGTCCCTGTAAATGTATTTTTTTAATTTTATTATTTGATTCTGTTATAATTTTTGATCCGTGCTAGTCTAATACAGAAATACTTGAAAAAGAAATTGACTTCAATGGTTATTTTTAAAAGTCAACGTTTTCAATAATTAAAATGTAAATAACTTTGGATAGAGAGAACCAATTTGAATTTAAAATAGCCTAAATGTTAATCCAAGAAACAGGCTATGAATTCCTGCCCACTTCCTCCAAATCTCTTCAGTAGTTATCATTTGATGCGCGGTCAAACATACAGACAAACCGACAGACAAACAGACAGACAAAGGTTCCAAAAATAATAGAAATGGATTGTGTTACCGTTTCTGAGTCCCCCAAATAAGTTTTTTTGTAAATATAAGCAATGTACAGACACGGCTCACTTACATTCTTATTATATGTAAGATTTTTGTATTGATAAATAATTATAAAAGCATTTCAAGTGTTACGATAATATAAATGTTTACAGAAACAGAACATCACTTGGAATTTAGTTGGTAAGAACTAATGAAAGACTAAATTTATTGCTTATCATCTGTGGATTTTATTTAGACCATGGATGAACTGGTTGGTTGGTTGATGGTTTATCTGATCCTCGGATAGTCTTGGATTTGTAATAAGCACACTAATGTGTTGTGTTGCACTTAAGCGTTTTATCTTTAGTACTGTTACAAACCAAGATCTATTAGTCCTGATTTAAAACCAGATTTAAGCAATGTTTGGTAATAAGATGGGGAATGTAGTGATAGAGAAGACTCGATCCTTTTAGCCCTAAATTTAAAGCTTACTAGTCTTTTTTAGAGGCAGACTCATAAAATAGATATAAAAGTTATAAAAGCTGCTTACTAAAAAAGGGCTTGCGCCTAGCTGTAGTAATTGCGGCATTACCTATACAATATTCACAACTGAGAATTAAAACCTTTGCTTGTAAAAGCTCCTCCTTCAAAAGAAGAGCTCACAAGTAACAATACTAGCTGTCAAAATAAAATCTCAGCAACCTGTAAATTTTTTGTTCTTCATAGCATACTGTAACACCTGTAAACCCCTTAAGGTTAGATAGGAGTGTACGTAGGTACACAAGTGGCCAGTATGTTTTGGTATAATGTATTAGTGGGCGAGACTATTACCATTAACCAGGCACTAATCCACACTTCAATCTGCTACTGACAATTTAATAAAGAAACCCAATGACACTACTAAACCTGGGATGTTAGAGGCCATCCTAAAAATTCACTCAATCGAGTTTAGGTAAATTCTATGTTTGTGTGCGCTTTTCACACACATATGGCTGCAGATCAAGCGTACAAGCCTATAAACAATTTTGATCCTTTCATTATTAATTTAAAACTAACGAAAAAAAACTAGAAAATTAAGCATAGAATTTACCAAAACTCGATCGAGTGAATTTTTAGGATGGCCTCTTACATCCCAGGTTTAGTAGTTTCATTGGGTTTCTTTTATTAAATTGTCAGTAGCAGATTGAAGTGTGGATTAGTGCCTGGTTAATGGCAATAGTCTTGCCTACTAATACATTATACCAAAACATACCGGCCATTTGAGTACCTAAGTACACTCCTATCTAACCTTAAGGGGTTTACAGGTGTTACAGTATGCTATGAAAAACAAAAAAGTCACAGGTTGCTGAGATTTTATTTTGACAGCTAGTATTGTTATTACTTGTGAGCTTTGCTTTTGAAGGAGCTTTGCTTTTGACCTGATTTAGTATGTTCCAAAATTAATGTTTAACAAAAGAATAGTTTACATTAGAGTACTTATCATTTTAGTTCTGGGTAACAACAGATACTCTTGACTCTCAGTTATCTTTGGCACTGTAATTAGGTATTGACAATTACATAGTATGTTACTCACCATCTTTCTTTCTGTGAGGGGAACAGGTAATATCTGCATTAGCTTGGTTTTTGAAACAGCTGAGACAATGGCCCATTGGACAAATTCCGCTCGAATATCTTCAAAGTCATAAAACCCTTGAGCACAGAACCAAACTTTACAAGTGTTTCATCATTTATGCAAAAAAACATAATGGTAAAAAAGTCTGTTTATGTCCTCTTGAGATATTTCGCCAATAACCTGATACAAGCAAATAATATACATATTTGAATAAAATAAACATGACAGTAATAAAATCTGATCATTGATTTGATTTGCTAACTTACCTACCAGACTAAAATATCCATCATTTCAAGCAAGAGCCTTAAAAATAACTTAGGTAATTCCTATATTATGGAATTAGTCAATAAATAGCTTAACTTTTGCATGTCAGCGTATTTTTGATCTTTTTATTATTTAAGATATTTTATACTCGCAGCAGTAATTCAGTATAATTTCTCCTATACGCATTGTATTTTCATTGTAATTATTAATTAATCTTTCTGTACATATACTAGTTATATAGTGTACTATCTATGGATACTAGTATTTTCTGTACATTCACACGATTCACACTGTACCTTTGACTATCTATCCCTGGACAAGTGACGCGCTTAATTCTATGAACAAAAAAGTCTGTCACTTTTGGTGCGGGGGGAGGAAACACTACATAGAAATTGCTGCACACATACTCAAAATCATTTTGTATCGCTACGAACTCACACATATTAAAATCTTCACCACTAACACAATTTACGCACACATAGAGGTCAAATACGTCAACATACAAGAATTGACGACAATACGAACGTATAATACAATAAAAATAATTAGGAAGCTACTATGTCGATATTTTATATCGATAGATTATTTTAGGAAGAATGGATAAAAACGTAACAACGATTACAAATTATTTTTATACTTTGACTATCTATCTATAAGGACCCGCCTCTCATGATCATTCCCCTCTGGCAAGGTAGTGGATTAAAAAATCTAACGCGTTTATCAAAACTGTTTCCGAAATCGATTTTTCATTAACAGAATCGTTTCCGCTTAGTAAGGTCATCATAAATGCTCCGTGTAAATACCGATATACGTGCAGTTAATGTATGCAAAAAAATATCTAATATCTTATTTAGATAAAGATGGAGTTATTTTCCGTATGCAAGTATTAAAGTTTATTTATTTCTATTTAAATCACATAATACAATTTATTAATAAAGATCGAGGACGTTACTGATTCAATAATCGAGTATAAAATAATCGTTTAGTTCAAGCATGCACTCCCCACGAGACTACCCGCACTCCCCACGAGACTATCCGCACTCCCCATGAGACTAGCAAATTTTTTTTATTAACAATATCAGCCTTCTGCTAATACACGTAAGATTTAAATTTGAAATATCCATCAAAATGTCATTTTTTGATTTCAATTATATATCATCCAATTGGATGTCACCATTTATGATTTCCAATTATAGGTCTTAATGCAGAATTACCGTTTTTTGGCAATTATAGGCCTTATATATATTATGACATAATGCATAAAACTCGAATTTTAAAAAGTGTAGCGAGACTATGTCCCTCTTTTGTTTTGTCATTTTAATTAATGATGTGATAGTGTTTGTTTACGATTTTGAATCGATATCGATATTATTTTCGTGTTCAATGTAAGACCAAATTATAATAATTGCTAAAGATCACTAAAGATGAATATCATGAATTTATGATATCACTATATTTTAATAAAATAACATTTTTGGAAATGACGTAACTAAGATTATTGATTATTTTTGATATCCAGTATTAGATATTTTATTTGTTACTTTTTCAGATCTACAAAAGACCTTCATTTAAAATGATATAGGTGTGATTGATAAATAATAGCTTAAGCCGTTGCGGATAAATTTGTTGACAAAAGAATTTATAAATAAACATATTTAAATCGTATTTCAAAAATCATTGAAAATGATTTCTAAGATACGGTATGTTTAGAAGGTCTGGGGTCTCTTTTACCGCTTAGGTGGAAAACTAGCACATGTCCCGCCTGATGGTAAGTGTATATATAGTGTTAATGTACCCTATTATATGAACGCTTGCAACACCTGGGGTATCACTCGCCCGTTGCCGAACCTGTAAAAATCTTTTCACACCCGGTAGACAACCCACAACACCGGTACCCCCACTGCCAACATAACGCTTCCTCGCGGAGCTCTGGCGATCTTGCTCACCGTTAGGAACACAACATAGTACAGTCACAGATAATAGAATACTAGTAGTACAGTGCTATGTTATTTGGCTACTATTTTCTGCAAAGTGTAGGTGTTTCCCCAGTTGGGCAGCTCCAATTGTAAGTGAGTTATTCAATTCCACTATGCCCTGCCTCTCGGGGTGTTTCTTCAAACACATTATTTTCTTTTTTCGATATCCGGCTCAAAGAAATAACGAGAGTACGGAACACGACATACCATCACGTCTTTATTCCCCGAAGGGTTAGACAGATGCGTACTTAGGGGGCGAGCCTATTGCCATTAATCGGGCATCAACCCTTAATTTTATAGAAAAACTCCAATAACACATTGCTCGACCGGGGAATCGAACCCAGGACCTCTAGCCGTAGCGCTTCTGTTCATATTAACGCGCGACATAATGAACAAAATCGTATTTACTCCTACTTATATCTCGTGGGAAACAAAACGCTCTGTCTAGTGTCATTCCTAATATATCAGCCTGGCAAAGAAAAGAAAAAATCAAAATGAAAGAATCAAACTAATTGGTATCAAAGTATTTGTAACATAACGTCCCCAATATCCGCTCTATCTATACTAATATTATAAAGAGGAAAGATTTGTATGTATCAATGTATGTAACAAATAAAGTCAAAAACTACTAGGCCGATTTCGAAAATTCTTTCACCATTTGAATGCTACATTATTCAAGATTAACATAGGCTATAGAATATGTATTTCGAAAAGTTTGCGATTTCTCCCACCCGTGCGTTTATTTTCCAATTACATAGTATGTTACACCTATTTATCTATACCTAAACAGTTCCTTTGTTTTGTATTTCATTAGCATGCAATGAGAGCATTGCATTGAAAATAATTATGACGCAAGATATTAAAAAGGTGTGTATGGATGATTTTAATTTTGCAAATAAATACTTACATATAAAAATAATTTGTAATGTTGTTACGTTTTTCTCCATTCTTCCTAAAATAATCTATCGATATAAAATATCGACATAGTAGCTTCCTAATTATTTTTATTGTATTATACGTTCGTATTGTCGTCAATTCTTGTATGTTGACGTGTTTGACCTCTATGTTTGCGTAAATTGTGTTAGTGGTGAAGAATTTAATATGTGTGAGTTCGTGGCGATACAAAATGATTTTGAGTATGTGTGCAGCAATGTCTATGTAGTGTTTCCTCGCCCCGCACCAAAAGTGACAGACTTTTTTGTTCATAGAATTAAGCGCGTCACTTGTCCAGGGATAGATAGTCAAAGCCGTCGACCCGCCTCTCATGATCATTCCCCTCTGTCAAGGTAGTGGATTAAAAAATCTAACGCGTTTATAAAAACTGACAACCACTTACAATTTTTAATATCTTACTTTCCTATTACACTATATACTTACACTATTTACATAAATTACATAAAATTAATATATATATAAACTAGGTACAACTAAAAAAACTGCGGCGCGGCTACGCGTCAAAGTATTCATCGGCATCACTGTCGTCGGATAACGTGCCCCAAGGCTGGCAGCATTACCACGTTGAATGGCAATGCTTATACGCTCCCCTAGAAACAAACCAGCCCTCTGGTCACGCGAATTGTCGACTAGTCTCCTTGAAAGTTCTTTATAAAGGAGACGAGCACTCGGACCCCACGACCCGAGCGTTTCGGCCCCAAACGGCTCAAAAATATAGTTACCAGAAACTGCCAGAAAGGTTACTATATTTTCGCCGCTTGAGAGTCTCTGCAGCAGCAGCAGCAGCGCCAGCGCAGCCAGCTGAGCTTGAAAGATGTGATGGCGCAAGGGTATCAACACAGGTTGCCTCCCATACCAAAGGCCTACCCATTTTCCATGGCAAAAGGGACATACCATCTGGTCTCTTCCCATCGTCTCGTACCAAGCCATTAGGTTCTAAAACAGAACACGAAGAATGTCGTTAATACTGGCATGCCGCGCTATGCGGCCTGCACTCCTGCAACACGATAGGCCGTGATGTCCGTGGCTGTCGACAACCTCGCCACAGTGACAGCGATGCGGAGCAACACAAGGAGCGCCTAGACGTAGACAGGTAGCTAGCCGAAACGTTGTGTCATCCAACATAGTCCCTGTATTGGATAAAGGAAGTGCCCGAAGCCAGAGACCTGATACCCATTCACCCATAGCCATCAGACGAGCACGCTCCGCAGTATTGACTGACGTATTAAGAAGTTCTTTCCGCGTCAAACTGCAAAGCGGCCCGTCCCAAAGCCTTTGGGAAGATGAGACCAGGGGTAAATCCGAACTGGGACTAGCCATTCTCCAAACGTTCATTGCATCAGCCAAAAACGGTACTTCAAAATCAGCCAGAGGTCCTAATATATCTCTGACTAATTTTTCAGTACTGTGGACTGAGGAGATGAACGCGGGTAAACTAATACTAGAAATTTTGTGGATACCGTGGCCACCCAAACGAATGGGAAGCGTGGCTTGTATAGACGATCATTTAATTTTCGCAATCGTTTATTCGCCATTACAGTATCGCAGCGTCACAGGAAGAGGAAACAGACAGTGTTGCCACTTAACGTAGCAGACTAAATATATCAGAATCGATTACAATATCCAATACCCCGGCTCAAGTTCAAGTTTATTATTTTCTGTAAATTATATAAAACTAAAATCACTAAACTTGGACTTGTTACCATCATACAATCTTTTACAAATCTGGCAACATTAAACTTGACACTAATGACAATTCGAGTTTGATATTTCTGACACATTTAACAAATGTCGACATGTTTTTTTCGTTGGTAGTGGTGAAGGCTCATTGACGTGTTTTCGTGCTCCCTACGAATTATCTCGATATATAGAACCCATTTCTTTGCATCTGTTGTCGAGAATATTCTTAGATTGTGTGTGTAAACAGGTTGAGGTTTGTTATATTCGTTATTTATCTCCTTTCTATGATACATGCATAATGGAATCCAAAAAGCCCCCTGACCCTCCTGACCCCCCAGACCAAGACTTATTTGAATTTACCCCAGTTCTTACTGTCACCCTTCCCCATGACCATGATGAGACAATCAAAACTGATATTGTTAACAGGAAAAGACCAGCCCTCTCTCCTCCAATCTCCCTAAATAAACCCCCTAAGCAGATTAAACAAGTCATTGGCAGACAAATGTACACAGCTAGGGACAATCCACCATACATTGTCCATGTTTCACAAAAAGATCAAGAAACCTCAGGCACTACACTCCATCCCGTAAAATTTGGTATGTTCTTAATGAAAAATAATATTAGCAATATACTCCCTGATGGAGTCAAACGTTTAGGCAGAAACCGTATATCTGTTCAGTTCAAATCTTATCAAGACGCAAATAGTTTTCTTAATAATGGTGTCCTTTTGCAACAAAACTATGTTACTTCTATCCCCCAATTTAACATCACTAGGATGGGAATTGTCAAAGATGTCCCAACGGATTGGACTGAAGAAGAAATTATTAAAAACATTCAAGTTCCTTCTGGTTGTGGCCCTATTATTAAAGCTAGAAGACTGAATAGGAAAATTAATTCGCTTGGTGTAACTGAATGGAAACCAACCCAAACAGTTGTATTAACTTTCGATGGACAGGTCCTTCCATTAAGAGTTTTTAGTTTTTACTCGGCTTTACCTGTGGAGAGATATATGTTCCCAACAATCCAGTGCTTCAACTGTTGTCGGTTTGGCCACACCCGCACTATATGTCGTTCCAAGCCCCGTTGCTATAAATGTAGCCAAGATCACCCAGGCAGTGGTTGTGATATGTCCCCTGATGATGCTATATGTATCCTATGCTCTGGCAACCATTTTGCAAACGACAGAAGTTGCCCTGAATTAGGCCGTCAAGTTTTCCCTCCAGTCTCCAAATCCTATGCTGAAGTTTCCCGACAGACCTTGTCTCCTAATACAATTATTAATACTCAATCACCCCAACACCCTAGCCCAACTAAATCATACCGAAAAACTGTTTTCCTTAAACCCAAACCACGTATTCCCCTCTCCCCTAGCTACGACAAGCAAGCTCATGATGCTCTTGTCCATAACTACTCCTTCTCGCCCTCAAAAAATGGATGCGCCTTCCCTGCTGAAGCTACAGAACCAAATACCAACAGTATCCAAAACCCAACAAATATCCTGTATACCTTATCTAACATGCTAACTTCTGTTTTGACCAACCCAATACAAACCATACCAGACCACGTTGCTTTAAAACTGTCATCAATTCTTAAATATATTAACAACATTCCATCCCCTTACATTTCTCCAATGGAACGTGAGGAGTATTACTCCTAGGAAACATGAACTTACATATTTAATAAATAGATATAAACCATCAATTTGCAGCATTGCAGAGACCTGGCTTGCTCCTGATAGTAATTTCAGGATCACAGGTTTCAGCAATATACGCGACGACAGATCTGATGGATATGGGGGATGCGCCCTGCTCATTAATAGCATGGTGACATTTTCCCCGGTTCCCCTACCCTCCGTTGGCGACCACATCAATGTTGTCGCTGTTAAGGCTGAGGATATATTAATATTTTCCTTTTATATTGCCCACCCACACATGGAAGACCTGCCGAGACTTAAAAATGTTTTAAGCAATGTTTGTCATAATAGCTCTGTTTTAATTATGGGGGATTTTAATTGCCACCACTATCGCTGGGGATCAGAAATATGTGATAGCTTCGGAATTGGTTTGGTGGATATATTGGATGAGCTTGACTTATGTGTCATTAATGATGGTAGCGCCACACGTAGTCATCAAACCATTGGACAGAATCGCAGCTGCGTAGATCTGACATTGTGCTCTCCCAATCTAGCTAGCCTTCTTACCTGGAGTCGCTTGGATTTGACCCACGGCAGTGATCACTATCCTATCATGGTCAGGCTACCCTCCAAATCCCTTCCAGACAGATCCCAACCCCCCCTATTAAAATACCAACTCCATTCAGCTGACTGGGATCTTTATAGTAAAATATTGGATTTGAGGGTCGCCTCCTTAATCCCAATCAATAATAATAATGCCCAGGACTGTTTCCAATCTTTTTCTACTACCATTTCTACTACAGCTGAGGATTGCTTTCCTACCAAAAATACCACAACCAGGAAAATCCCTTCGCCGCCATGGTGGGATAGGGAATGTACTGAAATGATCAGGGCCAGGAATGAGGCTGAAGAGACCTTTAACTCTAGTATGAACCAGGAGAATCTCATTGCTTTCAAACGGACATTGGCTAGATCCAGGAAATTATTTCGAAAAAAGAAAAGAGAAGGCTGGGTAAATTTTTGTTCGTCATTGAGTCCATCTACTCCATCGTCCTTGGTGTGGAGAAAGCTAAAATGTTTTAGGAATAGTTATCTACCAACTTCATTGAATGCCCTGTCCGAGGAATTAGGATACCTATTTTTTATTAAAATTGCCCCACCATATGTACCGAATTTTGATGAATGTATTCCTACTAACTTGGTTTATACTGAATCTGATGATCCACTTGATATACCGTTCTCAACTGATGAACTTAAATCTGTGCTCGGTCATGTTAAGGATTCTGCACCTGGAATAGATGGATTCCCTTACTCTTTTATTGTGAAAGGTGGTACAAAAAGCCACCAATACTTCTTGGATTTGGCCAATTTCTGTTTTACATCCGGTTATATTCCCGAAGCTTGGAAGGTTCAGGTTGTCATCCCCCTATTGAAACCTGGTAAGGATCCGAGTGATCCCTGCTCATATAGACCAATAGCACTATCGTCCATACTTATAAAAATTTTAGAACACCTAATTAAAAATCGATTGGAATGGTACATAGAAAACAGGCGACTGCTGCCACGGACTCAATTTGGCTTTAGGAAAGGTCTGGGTACAGCGGATAGTGTAGGGATCCTCACATCCGAGATCAGGCTGGCCCTCAGCAAGAGCGAGTCAGTGGTAGCCGTCTTCCTGGATATATCAGCTGCCTATGACTCAGTCCTCCTCCCACTTCTCAGGCAGAAAATGCTAAAGCTGAGAATCCCGGCTAGGATCTGTCAAATCATTTGCAGCATCTTCTCCAGTCGTGTTCTTCAGTTAAGGATCCCTGGGGAAACCCTGGAACGGAGAACTGTTTGGAGAGGATTACCCCAAGGCTCAGTCCTCAGCCCCCTCCTTTATAATATCTATACATTTGATCTTCCTTCCTGTTTAAACTTTAACTGTAAAATACTCCAGTATGCTGACGATATTGCATTATTGGTTTCTGGCAGTTCAATTCATGATGCCGCTCTGTCCATGAATGTCTCCTTAGCCTCATTAAACCAGTGGCTTCTTGATCATGGGTTGTCACTAAGTGCCCCGAAGAGTTCAGCTGTTATATTCACTCGAAAGCGCTTGATCCCCCAGGTAAATATCAATATTGATGGTCAACCTATTCCAATCACTCGACAAGCTAAATTTCTTGGAGTCACGCTGGATTCGAAATTGTCGGGGGTTGATCACATCAATAATGTTACTAAAAAATGTGAACGATCAGTTGCAATTCTCAGGGCTTTATCTGGCGTCTGGTGGGGAGCTCACCCCTATAGTCTTAAGTTAGTGTACAATGCGTTAGTCAGAAGCGTGATGGATTATTGCAGCTACTTGTTGGAGCCTTGCAATAGGGAAGCCCTCCATAAGTTGGATTCCATACAAGCCAAATGCCTTAGGATCGTAATTGGAGCCATGAAATCCTCACCAATTAATGTTCTCCAAGTTGAATGCTCAGACCCTCCTTTATACCTAAGGAGACAATACTTGGCAGACCGTTTCCTATCAAAGGTCTTTTCCCTATCCTCACATCCTTTACTTCCTATATTGGAACAAATTGATCGCTCCCTTAGTAGCCCGTATTGGAAAAATAAATCCATCCCTCCATTAATCCTTAGGTATCGTGAGCTTAAACACCTCTCCTCTCCTATAAGTCAATATCCTATACTCCCTGTTTTCTCTTCCTCATATGATGCCATACATTTCGCTCCTAAAATTGTTCCGAGCCTTGGTATATCCAAAAATTCAGAGAATATCAAAAGTGAATTTGAATTGGCCATTAAAAGATACTGGGAGGGTTGGCACTTTTTTTACACAGATGCGTCAAAGTTATGTGTGTGTCAGAATGGCTGGTTGCCTGTGGCTTTGGTCTATGAGAGTTGATTAGAAAATTGCTACATAATTGCTTATATTTGCTACATTTAATAAATAATTGCTACATACTATATATATTTAGAAATAACATATTTTTTTTGTACAGCCATCCTGACGTTTGGTTGGCTGGTCGCCTCCTAGTTTAAAGCCAAGCATGCAGAGTTTCCCGAAATGTATTGTGTCAATAATTGCTACATATTTGCTTCATTTATCTAATTTAGTTGTATCTTCAAACATATGTTAAATAAAGGATGTAGCAATTATTTTAATTATCCCAAGGAAAAGTGCCTGATAAAACAATTAAGGCAAATACTTGGTTATGTTGAATCGGTTCGTTTAGGCTCTGGTAACAGCGTAAGTAATGCGATTCTTGCGTTAAAAAAAAATATGTACCTACCCTCAATAACGACCCGACGTTTTTATTTACGATATCCTTTTAATGTGCTTCCACTTGCCACCACTTCCACTTACGTATCTACTCATAACATAATGTAGCAATAATAGCCTCCTAAAGTAGCAATACCGTTGACTGAAGACACACTGCAACTATTTGCCTTAATTGTTTTATCAGGCACTTTTCCTTGGGATAATTAAAATAATTGCTACATCCTTTATTTAACATATGTTTGAAGATACAACTAAATTAGATAAATGAAGCAAATATGTAGCAATTATTGACACAATACATTTCGGGAAACTCTGCATGCTTGGCTTTAAACTAGGAGGCGACCAGCCAACCAAACGTCAGGATGGCTGTACAAAAAAAATATGTTATTTCTAAATATATATAGTATGTAGCAATTATTTATTAAATGTAGCAAATATAAGCAATTATGTAGCAATTTTCTAATCAACTCTCATAGACCAAAGCCACAGGCAACCAGCCATTCTGACACACACAAAGTTATCCATGTCAGGGTGCACAGGAGTGTCAATATATTTCCGGAATTCTAGGATCTCAATGCTTTTTCAGTGTCCCCCAGAAGCATCAGTATTTACCGGTGAATGCATTGGTATATTAGAATCCATTATTTTTATAGAATCTCACAATATTAATAAATCAGTCATCTTTTCAGATTCCCTTAGTAGTATTCAGGCTCTAAAACAAAACCAACTTAAATCAAAAATCCATAGCAAAATTATTGTAGAAATAAAAACTATGCTATTTAATTGTCATAAGAAAGGTTTAGATATTGAAATAGCGTGGGTTCCTGGCCATTCCGGCATCGTGGGTAATGAATGTGCAGATTCTTTAGCAAAATTTGCTACGTCTAACCATGTAGATAGGAGACACTTTGTTGTGCACAACTACGATATGAGAAATGGTGCGAAAGATAAATTATTTGCCTCTTGGACAACAGTATGGAGGGAAAGCTCCAAGCTAAAAGGAAAATATTATGCCAGCATACAGCCCAACTTACAGCGGAAACCTTGGTTTTTCAAATGCCCAAAGCTGTCAAAAAGAACTGTTTCCTCCCTGTGCCGACTTAGAATCGGTCACTGCTGCAGTCCAGTATTCCTTAAGAAGATCCATGTCCGTGACAACTCCCTGTGCGAATGTGGTTTAGATGAAGGCACCCTGGAACATATATTCTTTGAATGTCCTTTGAATACCAACTCCTTTAATCTTTATTCAATACTTTCAAAATTTAAAATCCCTCTTCCCATAAATTTTAAATCCCTTCTATGTTATTTTTCCTCATCTCTGATCCAAACCCTATCCAAATTTTTAAATGATAATAATCTTAAAATGTAGAACATTGTTTTTACCATTTATTTATTTTATTTTGTGTTTGTACTTTCTACTAACTTATACAGATACATAATTACCACTAACCAATTTTTGTTTTGACTAATAATGTGTTTGTTATTGTAGACTAAAACCTACCACGAAAACAACAGTAAAACCGAAGCAGCAGCATAAATACTCATATGACATTGGCAGAAATAGTCGACAACGACTCAATTGCCAGCAAGAAAAAAAAAAAAAAAAATGTCGACATGACAGTTCAAAATTTGTAGGTTATCATTACAATTTGTAAACATTGAACATTTCACAAACTTAAACATAAATTACTATGTATTATTACTTAAATTAACATGGTTTTACACAACACACTTGTTATTTAACACAATAAACCAAGACAACTACAAAAATAATTGTGTTTATCCTTAGACAGTGACTTGGTAAGTATATCAGCTTTATTTTCATTAGTAGACACATATTTTAACAATATTAAACCTTTGCTTACAATATCTTTAATATAATGTACTTTAATATCAATATGTTTAGATCTTTTGCTATTTTCATAACTTTCTATCATTTTAATAGTGCTTTGATTATCAACAAACAGTGTAGAATTTATATTTTCATGAAACTTTAAATCCTGTAGTATTCCTAATATAAACATTATTTCACTTACAGCTAATGCGGCAGCAACATATTCGGCTTCTGCTGTGGACAATGCAACTGAAGTCTGTTTCTTCGAAGTCCAGCTGATCAAATTGCCCTGATGGAATATAGCGACTCCGCTTACACTTTTTCGATCAATATTCTCACTTGCCCAGTCTGCGTCTGAAAATGCATGTAAGTAATTATTATTATTTTCTTCCCTTTTGTAAACTAATCCTTTTTCCTTTATTTGTTTCAGGTATCTCAAGATTCTTTTTCCTGCTTTCCAAAGTGTCAGTGTTGGTCGATTCATGTATCTGCTCAAGAATCCTGTTGCATATGATATGTCAGGTCTGCTAATTGTAGCAAGATACATCAGTGAGCCTACAAGTTCTTTATAAGGAATGTTTGTCAAAATTTCTTCATCTGGATCTATGTGTAAACCAATTTCCATAGGTGTACTTATGCCTTTGCAATCTTGCATATTAAATTTTAATAAAATCTTATCAATGATTTGTGTCTGTTTTATTTCTATTCCATTGATTAATATCTTAATTTCCATTCCTAGAAATTTATGGATATTGCCCATATCTTTGGCTTTAAATTCTTCTTTCAAATCTTCTATTATTTTTTGTCCTTCTCCAATAATTAAAATGTCATCGACAAATATTAATATGTAAACATCCTTTCCAGTGTATAGACAGAAATCTCGTTGTGAACGATTAAGTCCCTTCTTTATAAGAAAATTATTGAGTTTTTCATTTCAACATCTTGGAGCTTCTTTCAGTCCATATAGTGCTTTTCTTAATTTTAGAACTTTTCCTTTTTCTTTTGCTAACCCTTCTGGATACTTTATGTATATATCAGACTTAAGTTCACCATTCAGGAATGCTGTTGGTATGTCCATTTGCTGTATGGGTAGATCTTCTTGTACTGCTTTATTTAGGAATAGTCTTACAGTTGTCATTCTAGCGACTGGTGCATAGATATTTTCAGTAGTTTCTTCTTGAAATCCTTTTGCTACTATTCTAGCTTTCTTGGTTTTATCTGCCTTTGTACGGAATACCCATTTTGTATCTATTGCCTTCTTTTCTTTTGGTAATTCACATGTTTCCCATGTTCCATGTTTTTTGTGTGCTTCTAGCTCTTTCTGTATAGCTTCAGACCAATCTTTATGTTCTATGGCTTCATCATAGCTTATAGGATCTTCTAGCAGTAATGCATAAGCCATATTTGACATTTCATAATCTTGAAATCTTGTTGGTATCTTAGTAGGTCTTTGTTTTCTTTTCTCTGAATTATTCTGATCTTTTTCTTGATCTATCCTCATGTCTTTCTTACTTGACAGTTCTGGGATATTTTCCTTTTCATCCTCTAAATATTCTATTGCTGGTTCTTCTGCTTCATTTTCTTTCTCATAAGTTATGTATTTATTCCATGTGTTTTCATCATACTTATAATCTGATTCGTCGAATCTTACATCTCGAGATTCTTCTATTTCGTCAGCTATTGGATTCCATAACCTGTATCCTGATCCACAATATCCAATCATAATCATAGGTTTTGCTCTAGGTTCTAGTTTGTTTGGCTTAGGTAATATGACACTCCATGCTTTTGAGCCAAATACTCTTATCTTATCAAGTTTGTTTTCTCCATACCATATGTTCGCTGGTGTATCACCTTGTAATGCTTTTGTCGGGGATCTATTTATAACATATGCTGCAGATCTCATGGCTTCGCCCCATAATTTCTTTGGTAGATTTGTTTCTAATAACATAGCTCTCACTTTGTCAGCTAATGTTCGATTCATTCTTTCACATACTGAATTTTGTTGTGGTGTATAGGCACATGTGGTTTCTTGCTTTATACCATTTTCATTATAAAATACTTTTAATTCTTCATTTACAAATTCTGTACCTCTATCAGTTCTTATTCTTCTTACATTTGTTCCATTATTTTTCATTCTTCTTATGTAGTTAATTATATAGCCTTTTGCTTCATCTTTTGATTTTAGTAGGTAGATTTCCATAAAATGTGAGTAGTCATCAATTATCGTTAAATAGTATCTTTCTTCTCTTCTACTTATGGGTGAGACAGGTCCTCCAAGATCACAATAAATCAATTCTCCTATTTGCTTAGTTCTCGGCTTAGGAGTAGGACTGAATGGTTGACGTGTACATTTGGCTTGTATACATATGGAGCAACATTCATTTGACAGTGGTAATCCTAGTACTTTCATGCTTCCATAGTTTCAGTGACCCATTCTTCTGTGCCATAGATTTTCATCTGTTTTGTTTGTTAACATTGCATCTAAATTCAGGTTAAATTTGATTGTGCACGGTCTCCCATTATTTTCACATATTATATTATGACTTTCATTGCTAATTACTGTTCTTGTTAGTTCAAATGTTACTTTAAATCCTTTTTCATTCAATCTTAGTACAGACAACAGGTTGTGAGCTAAATTTTTGACTATTAAGCATTCTATTTCTATTTTTAGATTATCTTTACTTATTCCAATTATCTTTCCTTTTCTTGTTGCTGATAGGATGTTTCCATTTGCTACTTGAATTTTAATTTCAGGTATTTCTTTTATGTTTTGTAAGTACTTCTCATATTTTTCATTAATCATGTGGTAGGTCGCTCCCGAGTCTATCACAAATTCAATATCTCTATTCATGTTATTTGTTTCAGTAGAGAATGCTTGTGCGAAGAATGTTACTGAGGTGTTAACATTATTCTCTTGCTCTATATTGTCTTCCTCTGCCTCTATAATTTCCTCTATAATTTCTTTGACCTCTATAGTTGCCTCTGTTAGCTTGGTTACTTCTACATTGGAAAGATTTGTGGCCTTCCTTACCACATTTAAAACATGTGAGGAAGCTGTGAGCTTCGGCTTCCTTGCTTGAATTACTTTGATCACCTTTTACTTTTAATTCAGCATCTAACATTCTTGACTTTATGAAATCTATTGTCAAATCTTTGTCCATAGTCTGTAATGTTGTTATGACAGTATTGTACTGGTCTGGTAGTGTCAACAATAAGTGACATACCTTGTCGTTTTCTTTCATCTCTGTTCCTGACGACTCCAGTTCCGAAATTACATTTTCAAATTTAATAAAGTGATCAGACAGTTTTTCATTGTTTCCACATTTCAATGACAGTAGTTTTCTTCTTAAGTATAGCTGGTTGAAAAATGATTTCCTTTCGAATACTTCCTCTAGTTTTGTTAGCATTTCTAATGCTGTGTTACATTTTTTAATTATATCTATAAACTTGTCCGAGACACATTGAACAATGACGCTTTTTGCTTTGGCATCAAGTTCGTTCTTCACTTTTTCGTCTAATTGTTTGTCCTTGTTTATAGCATCTTTTAGACCTCGTTCTTATAATAACGTTTTAACCCGAAACTTCCAATTTGAGAAGCTTGAGCCATCCTTTAATTTTGGATAGGAGAAAGTCGCACTTTTATCCATTTTCTATTTTCCTACGCTATCCTTTGTCTATCTGACTGACTCCAATCCTAATCTTACTCTTAGTGAATACGCATTGGGTGCTCTGGGCGTTGCTCTGGGCCCATAACATATAGACGATCATTTACTTTCGCAATCGTGTATTCGCCATAATCGCCATTACAGTATCGCAGCGTCACAGGAAAAGGAAACAGACAGTGTTGCCACTTAACGTAGCAGACTAAATATATCAGAATCGATTACAATATCCAATAGCTTGTAACCAAGCTCGGTCATCCAGAGCCATATTTAAAATAGAACAAATAAAGTTTCGTAAAATTTTATCGACTTTTTCCAAAAGATGTGGGTGTGTCCACAAATGTGAACGGCGGAGTAAGTAAGTAAATTTTGGTCCAAAACAGCAGAATCGAATAATGGTAAAAGCTGAATGTGTATTGATTTTGAACAGTCTTTCCGAAATATCATTAAAATTTTGTATTTTTTCTTCGATAAAACTCGGAAAGGATTCGTCAAAAATTAGGGACCCTAACAGGTGAAGACAGCCTTTTTCTACAATTTTAATATGAGGAGCAATTGCATAGAATTTTTGTAAATTCAGGTGTCTGTTACTAGCGTCTGGGACAAAGATTTCGCATTAGGCCAATAGAACTAAATTTCCGTTTTAAATATTTTAAATCTTCCAAAACTGTTTCTGCATCACCTCCTAAGGTCCCGTCATCTAAATACCATACGTTGAATTTTGAATTTAGTTCCTTAATAATGGGATTTATTGCCAACTAAAAATGACTGGCCCCAGAGGGTCGCCTTGTTGACATCCGACGGCTGATTCCAAAAAACTAAAGCAAAAAATAAAAACTGTTTCCGAAATCGATTTTTCATAAACAGAATCGTTTCCACTCAGTAAGGTCATCATAAATGCTCCGTGTAAATACCGATATACGTGCAGTAAATGTATGCAAAAAATATCTAATATCTTATTTAGATAAAGATGGAGTTATTTTCCGTATGTAAGTATTAAAGTTCATTTATTTCTATTTAAATCACATAATACAATTTATTAATAAAGATCGAGGACGTTACCGATTTAATAATCGAGCATAATATAATCTTTTAGTTCAAGCATGCACTCCCCACGAGACAAGCAATTTTTTTTTACTAACAATATCAGCCTTCTTCTAATAAACGTAAGATTTAAATTTGAAATATCCATCAAAATGTCATTTTTTGATTTTCAATTATATATCATGCAATAGGATGTCACCATTTATGATTTCCAATTATAGGTCTTAATGCAGAATTACCTTTTTCATCTTTTTTTGGCTATTATAGGCCTTATATAATATTACTAGCTTCTGCCCGCAACTTCGTCCGCGTAGCGTGATGATATATAGCCTATAGCCTTCCTCAATAAATGGGCTATCTAACACTGAAAGAATTTTTCAAATCGGACCAGTAGTTTCTGAGATTAGCGCCTTCAAGCAAACAAACAAACAAACTATTCAGCTTTATATATTAGTACTAGCTTCTGTCCGCGACGTCGTCCGCGTAGCGTGATGATATAATTATAGCCTATAGCCTTCCTCAATAAATGGGCTATCTAACACAGAAATAATTTTTCAAATCGGTCCAGTAGTTCCTGAGATTAGCGCGTTCAAGTAAACAAACAAACAAACTCTTCAGCTTTATATATTAAGTATAGATATAGAGTAAGTATAGATGACATAATACATAAAACTCGAATTTTAAAAAGTGTAACGAGACTGCTACCATGACCCTCTTTTGTTTTGTCATTTTAATTAATGATGCGATAGTGATTGTGTACGATTTCGAATCGATATCGATATTATTTTCGTGTTCAATATAAGACCAAATTATAATAATTGCCAAAGATATATTGATCTCTATATTTTTATAAAATAACATTTTTTGAAATGACGTAACTAAGATTATTGATTATTTTTGATATCCAGTGCTATTAGATATTTTATTTGTTACTTTTTCAGATCTACAAAAGACCTTCATTTAAAATGAAGTAGGTGTGATTGATAAATAATAGCTTAAGCCGTTGCGGATTTAAATGTGTTGACAAAAGAATTTATAAATTAACATATTTAAATCGTATTTTAAAAATAATTGAAAATGATTTCTAAGATATGGTACGGTTTGAAGGTCTGGGGTTTCTTTTACCACTTAGGTGGAAAACCAGCACATGGCCCGCCTGATGGTAAGTGGTTACCGTAGCCTATTATATGAACGCTTGCAACACCTGGGGTATCACTCGCCCGTTGCCGACCCTGTAAAAATCTTTTCACACCCGGTAGATAACCCACAACACCGGTACCCCCACTGCCAACATAACGCTTCCTCGTGGAGTTCTGGCGATGTTGCTCACCGTTAGGAACACAACATAGTACAGTGCTATGTTATTTGGCTACTATTTTCTGCAAAGTGTAGGTATTTGCCCAGTTGGACAGCTCCAATTGTGAGTGGAGTTATTCAATTCCACTAAGCCATCAAATCGACATACCATCACGTCTTTATTTCTCGAAGGGTTAGACAGATGCGTACTTAGGGGGTGATCCTATTGCCATTAATCGGGCATCAACCCTTAATTTTATAGAAAAACTCCAATAACACATGACCGGGGAATCGAACCCAGGACCTCTAGCGTAGCAGTCGCGCTTCTTATCATATTAACGCGCGACATAATGAACAAAATCGTATTTACTCCCACTTATATCTCGTGGGAAACAAAACGCTCTGTCTAGTGTCATTCCTAATATATCAGCCTGGCAAAGAAAAGAAAAAATCAAAGTCAAAGAATCAAACTAATTGGTATCAAAGTATTTGTAACAAAACGTCCCCAATATCCGCTCTATCTATACTAATATTATAAAGAGGAAAGATTTGTATGTACCTATCAATAATCAATGTATGTAACAAATAAACTCAAAAACTACTAGGCCGATTTCGAAAATTCTTTCACCATTTGAATGCTATATTATTCAAGATTAACATAGGCTATAGAATATGTATTTCGATTTCTCTCACCCGTGCGTTTATTTTCCAATTACTTCCAAATTATGTATTTATCTTTACCGAAATAGTTTCTTTCTTTTGTATTTAATTGGCATGTAATTTATAACAATGAGAGACATTGCATTGAAAATATGACGCAGGATTTTAATTTTGCAAATAAATGATTACATATAAAAATAATTTTTAATCGTTGTTTAGTTTTTATCCATACTTCCTAAAATAATCTATCTATATAAAATATCGACATAGAAGCTTCCTAATAATTTTTAATATCTTTTACGTTCGTATTGTCGTCAATTCTTGTATATTGACGTATTTGACCTCTATAAGTGCGTAAATTGTGTTAGTGGTAAAGATTTTGATATGTGTGAGTTCGTAGCGATACAAAATAATTTTGAGTATGTGTGCAGCAATGTCTATGTAGTGTTTCCTCCCCCCGCACCAAAAGTGACAGACTTTTTTGTTCCTAGAATTAAGCGCGTTACTTGTCCAGGGATAGATAGTCAAAGCGTAAGTCACATAATTTGGTCGCATACGCTTACTACATCAGATGTTCAAGCATACGAGTGTTCCGCTGCTCATCGCAAATAAATAATTAAAACTGTGATTATTTCAAAGTGTAATGTGTTAAACCTCAAGACCAGTAAATAAGCAATGTGGTGCGCTATTGTCGGATGTAAATCTCGTGCAAATTATAAAGAAATGCATGCCAGAATCATCAGCTTCCATCGGTAAGTTGACATACTGCGGATATTTTTGTTACTTTGCATTGTTTTAAACTTATAAAATATAGGATTTTCAAAGGAATCTAGATAGTTATAGGTAATTGTCTTGGAAGACACAAGTTTTAATAACATTACACTTGTAATTTTAATGAATTTTGCTATTTTTTAAATTGTGTTGCGGAACAATAATAGTGCGGGAAGCTAGCTAAGCTAAAGTTATATCGATACCTATTTGAGCATTTTCAAATAATTGTGAATTATCATAGGGAATAAGAAAAGAGACTATTATACATATTACATATTCTATTTATTGTTTTAGTCCAGTTTTCCCCGCGATGTTGAAAGAAGACATAATAGTTTCATGCAATTGCATGCATTAATTGGGAATGGAAAAAAATATTATCGTATTTGCGATGTCTGTTGAAAATAAAGTCATTACGGCAGAAAGGTCGTGTAAGATTGCGCTAAATAAACTAAACAGAAGAGTAAGCTAATTAATGTGATTGTCGGGAAAAATAAAAATTTAAATGAATAGAATTGTTTTTTATTTCAGTCTATTAAAGGGTCAGACCATTCTATCCCTTCTTTCCGTACTCACCGCGTCTACTCGATTCGCCTATCTCCGTTCATCCATCCTCTCTTCACCAAACCACCTGAACATTCCTTTCGCAATCTTGTTACTGCAATAGTTAAAGAAGGCATAATACAACTAAGAAACTCGTGTACCCATTTAGTCTACTTCTTCTTTTTATCGAATCGACAGCAAAAGAAAATAAGTTATTGAAAAACATTAAACTAGATTGGTCCAGTATTCGTATAGATTTAGTAGTAGGCTTCCAGACACCCGAAGCTTACTACTAAACCTAGAAAAATAAACACTAGATCATTATATTTCATTTTATCGATACATTCATACAGATTTTAATTTAAGGTAACATCAACGAACATGTTTTAAATATTCCTTTATATGAAAGTGCATTGCCCTAAGCAAGCCACAAACTATTACGACCGCCAGATATTTCAAGAAATCTTGAGGTAGAATTGTCATAAGTTTGAAAAATCAATAAATTAGTGTTCATAATTATATTTTCGACAGGCTTACATTTTATTCTGAGAACTTGAATGTTTAACATACATTAAAAAGTTTTAAGAAATGGTTGGTAGTGCCCCGTTTCCTTCAGCTCGCCTTGTCCGCCAGTATAACGGACTATTCGTTTTATGAATGCAATTAATGAATATGCAATTTTATTTATTTTAATTTCTATGCAATTGGGTTTTTTTATCCTGATAAGGCTTTTGTTATGTTTATCCTGAAAATAATTGTATCAATAAAACGTCTACGTATTCATATTTAATCAAATTGAAGATTATTTTATGATCAAGTATGAGTGTTTCGTTGTACTTGGGTCTTTTTCCTTTTTGTGAAATAAAAAAGACCATTCCATCTTACGACTTATTAGTCACCGAGGACAAAGTCTGGTTAGCGAGACTAGTTGCTTCCACCCAGAGGATTCTTAGCAGCATGAATCCCATACTGAGCGGACGCAGCCAATCTCTAGAATGCAGAATTTTTGGCTTGAATTTAGTGCAGCGCGCAGTGTGGTGTTAAACGCGAACATGAAATACGTTTAACCCCGTGCTGCATGCTGCATAGAGTAAAAAATCCTACATTCTTGTGTCTGGCTGCATCCGCTCAGTGCAATCAACATAAAATACGAAAAAATACCATAGATTCATAGACCAGTATCGATATCGATAAATTATTTTACATCCCCTTTGCACTAGTTAATTCTATAATATTTATGGGAAGGTATACAGAATTTGCGTTACGATCCATCTTATCATACTTAATCTGAGACTTGTACGGAGCGCTCCGTTCATAGTCCAAGCAAGAACAAGCACAGACTAATAAGAAATACTAGTATAGAACAAGCTTATTGACAGAATGAGAATAGGGATGTCGATCCGATCCGACACTTAGGTATCGATACAATGGAATACGATCTACTCGATTTTCGTATTGATACAATGGCTTTCGATCCGTTAGAGGGAAACAATACACGTACATGGAGGATCGGACCGAAAAATATTAAGTTATTTCGTGAAGGAAAAATTCGACTCGCAGGCAGGATTCAAACTTGCGTCTCCTGGCTGGGTACGCCAGACGCTATGACCTCTAAGCCACCGCGAGTCCCACCTGTCATGTCGAAATTTTGCCTTCACATTCTGAACTTACGTCTTAAAGGTGACGTCAGTAACATCTAATGAAAGGCAAGTTACTTTGCCTCTCAACCGACATGACTTACCTTACGGTTAGTTCTATGTCGTACGATGCTACCATACCTCATAACTAACTTTTTGTGATTTTTTTGCATTTTTCATGGTAATTTTATTAAATTATTTCGTGAAGGAAAAATTCGACTCGCAGGCAGGATTCGAACCTGCGTCGCCTGGCTGGGTACGCCAGACGCTATGACCTCTAAGCCACCGCGAGTCCCACCTGCCATGAATGTGAAGGCAAAATTTCGACATGGCAAAAAAATCACAAAAAGTACGAAAAATATTAGTTTAAAATTTAGAGGTAAACAAACCTTGACTATTGAGAAGTTCTTTAGGGGAACACTCAACGATATAGACAGCTAAATTATTTATCAGTGGTAGAAACGTTTGTGCCCTCCGAACGACTTTTTTGCTAGCCAATCATATATTATATGAAAGCAAAATTCACATGGATCGAGAAAGGCTATCAAAAATATTGCATTTACGTAATTTAAAGATTGTCAAATTGAAAAAGTAAAATTTTGATTTAGTTTCTACAAATTAAAATTTGAAACTATAAAAATCATCATTTATTTTTTAAATTTTTGATACGATACTGGATCGATCAAAAAATTATATTTAAGCAAAAGGATCGATACAGTGTATCTCAATCCATTGCGATATGATTGCGATCCAGAATATCGTTACAGACTACCTCAGCACCACATGCCTATGAGAAACCAAAGACTACAATAAGATACTGTGAGAAACCGACATGGGTTTGACATTAAGGGTGCGTTCCTTTCCACATTGATTTCTTGAGATACTAATATAATTAGGTATATTATTCTTAATTATCATTAAATTACTAATCAATTTTTTTAAAGATGATATTAGCATTTATTTTTATTTTATTGTTTTATACCGCATTATTTATTATAAAAAGTACCTAGGTACTTGGAATTTAGACAACACAGATTATTAATATGAAGAATATCCAGCAATCATCATGTCAATGTCAACGAATGAATTACATTCAATTAAATTGAGTCTGAATGACGTTTCAGTCAGACAGTCAGTTTGTATTGTAATCGACAAGTTTACGATTGTAAATTAATTGCTAACAATCTCTTTGTATGATACGTCTGTTTAAGTCGACGTGTATTGACCTACCCAAAGAGTTTAAGAAAAAGTAAATAAACGAAAAATATTTCTGTCTATATCTGGCACTCTGGCACTTGTTTGGTTGCTTTCAGATATTCAGAAAGTGTTTTCTAAAATATCAAGTCTATGCAAAATTTAACTTACAAAATACTAATACTAATAAGATTATTACACAAGAAGATTACTAGAAGTAAGAATTAAAACATTACGAAGCTTTACTTGTAAATTTATTTGATGTTTAAAACCTTTCGGTAATTGTTTAATTACAGCAAATATTCCAAAATGACTGTGACGTATTATGATTACTACGACGGTAGTAGAATCTTCCTGTTCATATCAAACAGAATTGGACTTCCTCTAGATCTGGTAAGTAAATTAACTTCCTACATTTAATTAAAGATAAATCTGAATCATGTTACTAGGTATTTTATTATGTGAACATTGAACCCTATGAAAAGCTGTGTAGGTATACAGGAAATCTGCTTTGGACAGTATTTAAAGTTGACTACATCAACCAGGATCAACTTTTTGTATACAAAACTCCTTCTTGAGTAATTATGTAATATAATATTATAGTTTAAGCAAGTATCTGGAAGCAGATCAGGTTCAGGGGTTGGAGAGTCTCCCAGTTGTTTCTGGAATTGGGTTGGATCTCATCTCATCTCATGTAACTCAGACAGGTTGTGTAGATAACGGGGGATTAAGGGGGTTGTACTAAGCAATAAAATGTAAATTATATTGCAGGAGATGTACCAAAATATTTTGTATAAGTATATTTTTTTTTAATCATGAGAAATCTTCCACTTATTTGCCTGAGTTGATTAAGCTTGAAACGAGTGACACATCCTACACAGAGCAACTCAACTTGATAGGTTATTTTAGAAAGGTGACCAAATTGCGCAAGCTGAGTGAGCAAAATGAATATGCTGAGCAGCACATGGTGGTCTGCCTATGGGTCAAAATTGTAACTCATTGGTGATTCTTATTGTTAAATATTTAGCATGATGTCATCATTATGACCATACATACCTAGGAGTATTAATATCAGGGCTATTTATTTAAATTATCTCTTATTTATCAACCTTGAAAGGGCACATCTCATTATTGTTGCTCGCAACTTAACAGGTGGAGTGTTTGTGTTCAGTGATTTCTAAGAATTGCTAATTATTTTGGTATTCATGTGTAATGAAATTACAAGAACAGGATGAGTGTTTTGTGCGTGCATTTATTTATATGTGCATTTCGTTTTATATGGGTGCTACGCAAACCAATTTTTCTAAAGATTTTTTTCTGTTTCTGTAATTTTATCAAGAGCTCAGTACAAACTTTTGGCCCCATTTAGCGCTCTCCTGATTTAGTTTAAAATGGTGGTACAATTATCTATTTTATGAGGAACATCATTCTATCTGCCCCAATTTGCCCACACGACCGCAATAGGTCTGCTACGACGTATCATAGCGCCATTCTATTCTATTTCTATTTATACTTCGGGGACGCCGGCAGGCACCAGGCAGATCAGTCCTCATGATGGGATTATTTCGCCCAGTTCCCCATTTTGGTGGATATCATAGCGCCATAGATGTGGCGTAGAAATTGCTACAGAACTTAATATTAATTTTATATTTTTATTTCAGCTACTAAAATCAAACGTTTTTGTTTTCAACAATGCATTTATTTGAGCTATGGTGTTTGCAGAAACCGTCAGATCGTAATAATATTCCTAAAAAAAATTTTTTGCGCCTATGTATGCCAAAATTACTTTTTGCTTGATGTATGTAGAAGTCTTAAATTTTTTTGGGTTAAGTCAGCACGTACTAGTGATAGAGTTAATATTCTTACCTATTGTTCAAAGTAATTATTCTAATTGATTAGACGAAAATTAATACGAAGAACTGACAGTAAGTATTGTAGTACCTACTTAGTATTGTAGTGTCATTTACAACAGGAGCAACCGGGACAGTCTCGCGCCGTAGGCGGGTGGCCCAGGAGAGACTTCTCCGATCTTAGTAGGCGGTCAAAACCTAGACGATCAACAGAATTATCACAAGTAGATTCTTCTGCAATGTAGCGATATCTACCGCGCTACATACAAAACCGACGAACAAATACTGAATCGCGCAAGTGAAGTTTGCAACAGTGCAACAAAAGTTAGATAAGTATATACAATAATACAACCGCCCCACATCAACCGTTGGGCCGCGGCCCGCTAGGCAAAACACCCTGCTTAACACTTTGTGGTCAATCTAATAGTAGTCATTTAACATTGAATATTAGTGCTGACGAAGTTTTGTCGCTTATTGTTGAAGCTATGCTTAGTATAAGCACCAATATTTATTGATCAGGAATTTTGTGAACAGTACTAAACTGTACGTAACTTCGTAATAGCGTATACAAGCAAAACTTTTCGGATTCAACAACACAAAACAACAGCAGTTTTATGACTTCAATTGGCAATTAAGGGGCCGTCCTTAAAATTTACGCATTTTAGTGAATTTTGATGACCGATTGTGAGAAAACATTTTGAAAGCTGAAGAGTTTCTTTGTTTGTTTGTTTGCTTGAACGCGCTAATCTCAGGAACTACAGGACCGATTTGAAAAATTCTTTCAGTGTTAGATAGCCCATTTACTGAGGAAGGCTATAGGCTATATATCATCACGCTACGCGGACGACGTCGCGGGCAGAAGCTAGTAACTTTATAAAATGACTGATGTAATGAAAACTGATGAAATCGAACAGCATATTTTTATAATAAGAACAATTGAAATAGTCATCATAAGGATTAGGATTTTATTACTTAAACATTCCAATAAGTAAATTGTGATTAATAATGAGAATTCTTTTCTACTTATAAAATTCCTATCAATAAATTCTTTAGTAATCTTACATATAATAAGAATGTAAGTGAGCCGTGTCTGTACATTGCTTATATTTACAAAAAAACTAATTTGGGGGACTCAGAATCGGTAACACAATCCATTTCTATTATTTTTGGAACTTTTGTCTGTCTGTTTGTCTGTCGGTTTGTCTGTCGGTTTGTCTGTATGTTTGACCGCGCATCAAATGATAACTACTGAAGAGATTTGGAGGAAGTGGGCAAGAATTCATAGCCTGTTTCTTGGATTAACATTTAGGCTATTTTAAATTCAAATTGCCTCGTTAGTCTAGTGGTTTCAAGTGCGACCGCTACGCTAGAGGTCTTGGGTTCGATTCCCAGGTCGAGCAAAGTGTTATTGGGTTTTTCTAAGAAATTCTCAGTAGCAGCTCGGAGTTAGGGATTTGTGCCCGGTTAATGGCAATAGGCTCGCCCCCTATTACATGGGACCTAAACATACCGGCGAACTGTGGGTGTACCTTAGTACACCTCTGCCTAACCCTTCTGGGAATACAGGCGTGATGGTATGTTATGTTATGTTATGTAAATTCAAATCGGTTCTCTCTATCAAAAGTTATTAACATTTTAATTATTGAAAACGTTGACTTTTAAAAATAACCATTGAAGTCAATTTCTTTTTCAAGTATTTCTGTACTAGACTAGCACGGATCATAATTATAACAGAATCAAGTAATAAAACTAAGAAAATACACTTAAAGGGACTAAATAACATAAAACAAGAAAATAAAGCAGATCAATCAGAAACCATTATTGTGACCAGGAATTGATTATTAGTACAGTAATTCTAACTCTACTTATACAGGGAATCACGGGACATACATAGGATTTATCCAGCGAGCACAAGCCGGTGTAAAAACTCAATATTTGAGTAGGTTAAAGAAGTAAACAAAAAATGACAACTTATTTTCTAGCGGACTAACACGACATCGTTATTACCGCAATGAAATTTGGTTCGATAACAGGTGTCATTTTGAGTTGACAATTTTGGCAATATTATTTTTTTCTTCTTTATAGCATCCAGCCATATAGTAACTCATTTTATAATTTGAAACCTCCATAGTGTAGATACAGTGCGCACACTTTATTTGAGAAACTAAAGAGTTTCCATCTAATCGAATAATTAAATACATAAATAAATATAATAATAAAAAAAATGCAACGTGCGTTAATCTTTACTGATGCCGAAACAGATATTTGAGATTTTAATCTATGTAGGTATGTCTATTTATATTTCCATGCTTCACGTCAATACAATGTGAACAAATTTTTGAAATTAAGTAATTTATAGATCAGAAATAAGGTATTCAGAAATCAATGGCGCTAAGTGTATTACAAATATGGAAAACCAAATTTTTCGAGGTGGTTAGTTGAAACTTGGACAGGACAACGTCTGTCAGGTCAGCTAGTATTATAATAAACTAGCTGACCCGGCGAACTTCGTACCGCCTAACAGTCGATTCTGAAACTAACGTCACTCAATTGTTTTGCCTCCACTAACACTTAAACTTTATGGTATGGTATTAAAGTTCAAATTGACTTTTAAGTAAGTATTATCACGAATCTTTAGTATGGAAATACAGAAAAGAGATGTTTTTAGACGTTTTCAGGCTATTTTTTAAAATTTTCTCTCCGTAAGAACCATCCTCGTACTTCAAGGAATATTATAAAAAAAGAATTATCAAAATCGGTTCAGCTGCTCTCGAGATTTGCGCTTAGCAACACATTTGGCGATTCATTTTTATATTATAGATAACATAGATAAGATTAATGCATAATCTTTTTCTCTTACAAACATACAATCACGAAGAGGGGCAAGGGGCAAAATACTTCTCGTACGCTTAGTGGTATGTATATAGCAAATGTTTTTAACTATTTCATTTCAATCCAGTAACAATCTAGTTACAGCTGTTAGAAAGGTTCTTTTAAGTCTCAGATTATTAAATGGTCTTTTGGTGTGAAATAAAATTATAAGTAAGTATATAAGACTAGACGCCATCTCCCGCTATAGTAGGTACGATCTCTGCCCAGCGTTAAATTATAATCCTTATTACTTCTATATTTACGGCCACATTTTTCATAAGGTCATAAACTAGCAACGTGTGTTTCATTGTGTGGCCACACTACTCTATTTTCTTAGGACTAAAAAAATCATATTATCTCACTAAGAGGAAAGAAATACACAATTTTAGATAAGTAGAGGAAAGTAACCAAATATAGAATACCGTTTTGTTTTTTAGTTATACGTAATTATAAACGTATCAGCTCATAATGACAACTTCTCAAAATGACAACCGATCGCAAAATGTCCACTTCTCACAATGTCAACTTCTTAAAATGTCAAATTCGCATAATGTCTATTTCTCAAAATGTCCATTTCTTAAAATGTCCATTTCTTAAAATGACAAATTCTCATAACGTCAACTTTTCACAATGTCAACTTCTTAAAATGACAAATTCGCATAATGACAACTCCACGTAGTTTCTACTTTTACAAGGTAATTTGAATGTGGTAATAGGTATAGCTAGTTATACATATACTAAGGGGTATAATTATGTAGGTAGATATCTGAAAACTTAAAAAATAAAATACCAAAACTTATAATCAATCAACTGTAATAGGTGTGTCATATTAAACAAAAACAAAAAAAAAACACCACAATCATCAATCACAATATAAGACTAAAAACATAAAAAAAAGCATTGATTCGCCATAGGAATAAAAAAAGCATTTAGATTGAAAGTTTCAATTTACTTTCTGAACAAAGTTAGCCGCAAAAATATCATCTTTTTAAAAAATGATGCGATAGTCAAACTCATCTAAATGATTTTTTTATTCCTATGGCGAATCAATGTTTTTTTTTAATTTATATTCTTGTTTTTCGAAATTTTGATGATTGTGGTGTTTTTTTTTGTTTTTGTTTAATATGACACATCTATTACAGTTGATTGATTATAAGTTTTGGTGTTTTATTTTTAAGGGGTATATGAAGGTAGATATCTGAAAAGATATCTACCTTCATATACCCCTTGTATATGTATAACTAGCTATACCTATTGCCACATTCAAATTACCTTGTAAAAGTAGAAACTACGTGGAGTTGTCATTATGCGAATTTGTCATTTTAAGAAGTTGACATTGTGAGAAGTTGACGTTATGAGAATTTGTCATTTTGAGAAATGGACATTATGCGAATTTGACATTTTAAGAAGTTGACATTGTGAGAAGTGGACATTTTGCGATCGGTTGTCATTTTGAGAAGTTGTCATTATGAGCTGATACGCCCAGAGCCGCACCTGAAGCATTTGATTCATGTTTCCCCTCGATATTCTGCGTCTGGAGCTGTACATCCTATCACAGCATCCGGCTCACTGTCTGTATCAAACCGTACCATCTCGTCATCATCTGAATCTGCTTTCCAGCTTTCAAATATCCCATTTTTTTCTCTAACGGTTTTTTTAGCTCTTTGTGTTCCATACTTTTGGAATTTTATTTGAGTTGATTCACCATTCTAAAAAAGTAACAATATTAAAATAGTTATCCAGTCAAGTTATGTTTTATGGATCTGAGTATGGAACAGTCCATATTTGGACTCCACAAACTGTCCATATTTGGCATTTATAACTAATCTTACATATAATAAGAATGTAAGTGAGCCGTGTCTGTACATTGCTTATATTTACAAAAAAACTAATTTGGGGGACTCAGAATCGGTAACACAATCTATTTCTATCTTTTTTGGAACTTTTGTCTGTCTGTTTGTCTGTAGGTTTGTCTGTGTGTTTGACCGCGCATCAAATGATAACTACTGAAGAGATTTGGAGGAAGTGCACAGAAATTCATAGCCTGTTTCTTGGATTAACATTGAGGCTATTTTAAATTCAAATCGGTTCTCTCTATCAAAAGTTATTAACATTTTAACCATTGAAAACGTTGAATTTTAAAAATAAACATTGAAGTCAATTTCTTTTGCAAGTATGTCTGTACTAGACTAGCACGGTTCAAAATATATATATAGGGACTAAGTAAGATAAAACAAGAAAATAAAGCAGATCCAAAGAGAAACCATTATTATGGCCAGGAATTGATTATTAGTACAGTTATTCTAACTCTACTTACACAGGGAATCACGGGACGTACATAGGATTTATCCAGCGAGCACAAGCCGGTGTAAAAACTAAATATTTGAGTAGGTTAAAGAAGTAAACAAAGGATGACAACTTATTTTCTAGCGGACTAATACGACATCGTTATTACCTCAATGAAATTTGATTCGATAACAGGTGTCATTTTGAGTTGACACTTTTGACAATTACTGTTTTCTTCTCTACAGCATCCAGCCATATAGCAACTCATTTTATAATGTGAAACCTCCATAGTGTAGATACAGTGCGCACACTTTATTTGAGAAACAAGAGTTTCCATCTAATCAAATAAATAATATACCCAAAGAATAAACCCTTATGTATAATAATAAAAAAAATGCAACGTGCGTTAATCTTTACTGATGCCGAAACAGTTATTTGAGATTTTTATCTATGTAGGTATGTCTGTTTATATTTCCGTGCTTCACGTCAAAACCATTTAAACTTAATAAAAGTTAAGTACTTACATACCTACACTAGACTTTCTGATATTCCTCTCGTTTGGCAGCTAGTGCTTGCACAATTGCACATTTATGTTAGTGGAGACAAGGATTGAGTTTTAATAATCGCTATCTTCGTCAATATTTTTTTTCTATTTATTTATTACAAAATGCTTTGAGACTTACTCAAGTTTTATGTAGAAATAGAAACTACACTGCCCCCAAGGTAGGTACTACAATTTAAAAATATTTTTTTTCAATTTTTCAGCTTCGAAACTATAGTAATCTATATATAGGTACAACTCTATTTCAAGTCCTTTTTATGTTGTAAGCTTATCTTGTGTACATAGGTACTTAAAAAGTTATTGCAGTTTTAAAGAGTATCTCACCTTTAAAACTACTAAGTACTTAGCGCCACTTGCACCAACATTCTGAAATGTGTTTAAATTGTATTTACCTAATCATTATTTTTTATTTAAGTCAAACATTCATCTTGCACCAAAATAATTTTCGTGTTAAATACGTTTAAAGACATGTCAAAGTTAAATACGCTGAAGACCCTATTAAATCATATTTAAATAGAAATGACCGCTAAACCAATGACAATAAACAGCATTGCGCTAAACACATTTAGTGAACTGTCATCAGACGAATTGAGGTTATAATATGAGTCTTGTTGTTCACCTATTTAAGATTTCGTTTGATTTTTATCAAATAAAACACAACATTAAAGAAATACGACTTTGTTTGGATTGGTTGTCATGGAAGCGAAAAGTCAAAATAATGGCGTAAGTTTTGTTAGATGCAGACTTTTCAAGAAAAATCATTTGTAGTTTTTACTATATTTGTTTAGAAATTCCTACATGTATTCTACAATTGTTTTAAGTCTAGTACTATTAAATCCTACTATTTTTATTTATTGAAATAACGGTGTGGTCCCCTATTTTACACGCACATCCATTAGTCTTCGCGAAGGGACTCCCCGTTGAGTTCGTTAGATCAAACGGCGGCCGCGGCGTCGGTTTTGAAAGTACAGGTCTCTCTGTTGGCTTTCTGAAGGAGGGTGTTAGGTTCACCTGGCTAAGTCAGTACGTGCCGCGTACGGCAGAATACTGATCTGGGTGGATTTGTGTCTGCAGTCGATGGTACAGACCACTGGCAATTCAAAGAAATTCTTAAAGGTGCCTTTCATAATATGCTTTTTGATGGCGGTTAGTTTGAGATCAAGATAGAGTGCCCTATTTCTCTCGAACCGCTGGTTGCTCGTAGCATTGCGTGTAAATCAGAGGCGGCTCGTGATTTTTTTTATGGGTGTTCACAAAAAAATGCAACTGAATTAAGAACGTCCTTTTAAAAGTTGGTTTAAAAATAGGAAATGTCTGTTTGCTTATTACGTTGTTAACATTTGTCTATATAACGGCTTCGGTGGTCTAGTGTTCATTGAACGTGATGGGTGAACATGAGGTCCCGGGTTTAATTCCTAAATCAACAATTCAACCTTAACGATATCAGTTATATATGTCGACGCGCGGGAAAATCAGCGCGCGATGCACGATTTATTTGATTAACGTTGATAGCCTTTATTATGGTAAATCATTGAATACTCATTTTATGTAGTTTCAATTGTTTGGAGCTTACTATTGTTAGCACTGTATAACTAACCCATCTGCGTTTACATTTTGGCGTAATGGATACCCCAATGGTAGATAATAGAACACTCGTTTTATGAAGTTTCGATTGTTTTGAAATTTAGGACTGTGTAATTAAGACATCTGCATTTACATTTTGGGAAAGTAATAAACCCGCTGTGAGGGTCAGATTTGGGTTGCCTAATAAATTGTAAAGAATTCTGTTTAGTCCTTCTGAGAAAGTTAAGTATGGGTTCGAAGAGTGGCGGTAACATGTGCACTGCAGATGCACTTTTTACCCAACGGAGTCGCGGGTCGCCCTATGGTGAAAAGGGACACATTGTAATTTCTGTGCTGGACAGCAATGGGTCATTCCAAGGGGCATTCTGTTTTGAGACATCGTGAAGTATAGGCGCGACCTGCGAACACGTTCCGCTCTGTGAAATCTCTATGTTATTGCTTTAAGTTGTGCGCTAGTATCATTTGATAGTTGTGGCATATTTACCATAACCCTTTTATTAATTATAGTCGCGTTACCACGCCCAATAAATAAAATCACTTCTGATTTCGTACGAGAGCGACTTGCTAGTTTCTATCCGTCCGTTACGCTCCGATATATATAAAAAATTCCATAAATACAAAATTGCATTGGATTCTATGTAATATTCGCGTCTAAAGTAAACTCGCAACCGATACGCGCGCGGTGACATCGCGTGTTGGGCTACGAGGCATAGAATTCCACACTCATTTAATTTCGTACTAGCCGGTGTACTATTACCATTTTGTTTTGTAGGAGCGCCAGCCACTGTCGTTCCCACTCAGTCTCTGTAAAACTTGACGCCAAATCTTGTACCTGCGTATACTGCTTTCTGCTGTGTCCGGTTCAGAGTGTATATGTAAATCGAAGCCTACGTTAGACTTAGATAAAAAAAAACATTTGTAGGCAGAATCAGTGTACTTGATGTCCACACCAACCTTCCCCATCAAACTATATATTTTTACCGGAAATTGGTCTTTACTTTGTTCACGGAAAATCTTTGTTCCTTATAACATGTATTGGTTCCTACATATTTATTGCGAAATACGGAGCTTATTCGACGTTTTCATCGAAATAATTACGGCGATATAACGCTATTTATGTAATAAATGGAATTATAGTAATAAAAGAGTATTACACCTTTTTTTGAAAACTTTTAAATTAATCCTTAGATCGTTATGAACCAGTAGAATTTTTATTTCAATTTTATACAACCAAAAAATGCCTTAAAAACGATTTTTAATTTATGATTTTGAATTTACTCGCGAAAACGCTAGCCGCCATGCTACTTCGGCTCGTGACGTCACTTCATTAGTAAACAATACAACTGCCAAAGACCAAGTAACACGATTTGTGAAAATAATGAGTTATAATGTTTATCAATGATAAACATTATAAATAACAAAAAACAATAAGTCTTGTGCCTGAATGCAATAATACAAGTGTAAAAACGCCACAAAAATTGTGGATTCAATTGCCAAGTGGTATTAAAATGAGAAACACTTGGTTGAAACTGGCAAGAAGAGATCCAAAATTATTGTCCACAAAGACTATACTGTATTTCTGTGAAGACCACTTTGATGTAAGTATGCGTTATAAATAGTATGTTAACTAATAAACAAAAAAAACTTCGTTAATATTACAATTTCATAATTTGTACCTAATGTATTTATAGGTTATATTATGTACCTATATTAAGTAGTGAGTTTAGCTTCTTTAACGTTTATTAAGCAAAGTTTTTAATGCTCAGTTGTGAATATTGTATAGCCAATGCCGCAATTACTACAGCTAGGAATCTAGAATGTGTTATAGACCTACAAATTGCGAAAAAACAATCAAATTTCAATTGGTTTTTCGCAATTTTTGGCGGGAATTTGGTGGGCTCAGGTGAACGACGAAGCCTTAACAGCTTTGTTAATTTTAAATGCTGATTAGTTAATGCCTTGTTACATAGAAATTGGTGAAACTGGGTCTTATTGTTAGACAAAACTTGATACGATAGTTAGGTAGGTACTTACATTACTGTTTTAATATTTCTCAACTCTGCAGAACAGAAATCGGGATTGGATGCAAAAAAATTTGCCACCATCAACGTATTGATCATTGGTAGATTTGTACTTTCTGCTTTCACAAAACCGTCTTCTATGATGCGATTTTAATCAAACTAACACAGAGCACGACAAACAATTTTTGTTGAATTGTTACGCTGAGACGACAAACGTCTAGATTGTTTTCTATTGGAGTGACGTCACGTCGATATCCAATGTGGCGGATGGCGTTTTAAAACAGATTAAAAAAGACGATTTTTGAAATTGAATTATAAAATTTACATTGCAATTTTATTAATAAATACTAACGTTTCTCGTTTACTTTTTTCAAAATCTATCATAAAAATGCATTTTCATATTTTTTTTACATGGTGTAAAATACCCTATTATGGGAATTTCCGGAAATAAGTAATATTCTTGGTACCCTCGATTTTTTTTTCTCGAAATCTCTGACGCTTTCTTTAGAATTTATGATTTAGCGGGTAGCTGAACGCTAGATCAAGGTGTGTGAAAATGAATCACTATAACAAACATCCCTTAGATAACTCTCCTTTTTCCTTAGATACCTATCATGCCTACCATAATATTTCACTACCGTCGATTATAATCGTAAACATATACTAAATTCACCATAACCCGTAACATATAATATTATAATCGGGAAGTTTATTAAAAGCTCATAAAAATTATAAACTTTAATTATCTTTCGGGTTGCGAACTTGCGAGTGACCCGATTGAAGTATCGGCGATAATGACCTACTCTCCATCTGGTTCACGTCATTACTTTGGCCCCTCGCTTCCATGATAATAAATAAAAATCAAATATAAAATAATAACAATAATTTATTTTTAAGTTTTTAACTAAATAAAATATAAAATAATAACAATAATTTATTTTTAAGTTTTTAACTAAACAATAATAATCAACTAATAACAACAATATGATTCGATGGCGTGATCCGAGTCACAATCAGAGTTGCGGACGGGGCTGTCGCCTCAATCGTAATGCCCGTTATTACTGCCGGCTTCGTGTTAAATAGTCTCCGACCCCCTCCACACTGCGCCTGATTCATTGAGTGGTACAATGTCGCATTTATGGGTACATTCATAATTATGTATTTTTTCAAATAAATTGCTCACGCCAACATATCTATAGAGGATTTAATTTTTTTTCCGTTTAGTACCTACCTACTATTATTAAGGGTCTATTATTAAGACTCTATTATTATGACTTGCCAAAACAACGTCATACCAAAATAAATCATAATTCAATCAAATTGTGCTATTATTCGGATTCGGAATACGCCACCCAATTTCTCTTCTACTACTTCACTGGAAAGAAACGACCAGAACATCGGTCGAAATTTCGAATAGTTATCAAAAATTATATCAACTTACAAATTATTTCCCGATATTAGGAACATAGATTAATGGTATCCGAACCCGAATAATAACAAAAAATGATTGAATTATTGTCGCATTATTTTTATGACTTTATTTGATTGACATTACATTGGTGCTAATTCTGTAGTGGCAAACTAAACTAAACTAAAATCCGCCTAATTTTAGTTTAGTCATCATTCCTATTCAGATAATTACGTGACTAAACTAAAATTTGGTTTGACAGGAGTAATTTTATTTTAGTTACTCAATTTAGTCTAAATTGTCATTTTGGTATTCTGTTGTACATGTTTTACGTAAAATTACGACTTAATTGGAAACGTCAAACTAATTTTAGGCGTCATAGAAATAGGTGTCTACTAAACTAAATTTTATAGTAGTAGGCGGACATTTGTAACAATTTGTAAAATTACGAAGTTAATTTGTTCTCAGTAAACATTTTTTCGTGATTATAATGGCAGAATATGTAATTGTGGCTCTTCCGAATTCATTAGAGAGGTAAAATACCCAAGGCAAATAAAATAATTCATGTACCTAAACGCGAAAAGATATTTTTCAGAAACTATCAAGAAAGGATTCGTCTGGAAGGACTTAGGGATAATCGATCTAAAAAAAGCTCTTTGCTTTTTATTTGCTCTTTTCGTAGCACTGTTTGCAGACGCCTTTTTTACATAAAAAACGGAGCAGATAATATTTTACTTGATTGATAATAATTTAAATTATTATCAATCAAGTAAATTATTATATAGGCAGGTACCTATTCTGTTTTTTTTTTAATATGGCGTTACACTGTTACTTGTCTGAGTATTTGTCAAGGTTAACTGATCTGAGCAGATTAGCTATAAAATTTCACAACTGAGTTGTGAATATTGTATAGCGAATGGCACAATTACTACAGCTATCAATCTAGAATGTGTTATAGATCTACAAATTGCGAAAAACCAATTGTAATTTGAATTTGGCGGGCTCAGGTAAACAATCAGCCTTAAGTATTTTTTTTTTCATATAAGATTGTCATTCGTTCATTACGATCTTTCTTACCAAGTTCTTAGATAGGACCGTCTGATCGTGCCGGAGCCCCATAAAAGTAAATTATAATACTTAAGACTGGCAACACTAAATTAAGTTAAATTTACTGGCAACATCATATTATCATAGTCAACTAAAATAAGTCGTGTCAAATTCGATTTTGGTCGGGCTTTCAGTTTAGTTCGACGTAACAACAGAATCCGTTTTAGACTAAACTAAACCAAAATTAAAATAAATTTGGTTTGGTTTAGTTTAGTCAGTTGAACAACAGAATTAGCACCATTATGTACCGTTAATACATACCTACTCATTTTAGGATTATGCTCTGATTATGTTCTGTGAACTTTGTTGCTTATACATTATCTTTCACGTGTTGCACTTTATTTATTGGCATTTTTTTTTCAATAGGTCAATTTTTTGATCGCACAAGTAGCTGCACTATGCCTGGCAAGACTGTTTCGAAAACCGTTAAGATATGCTTCCCCCGAGTTTCGACATTCGGTGTGCCTTGTTATAGGTTTAACAATGGGGTATTTCTGCTTTGGAAGGTAAATTGTATTTTTATTAAGTAGTCAATTAATGCATGTGTTTTAATTTGTTAATTGTGTTTCCGCCGATTACATAGAAGACGGTCGATATAGCATTGCGTTAGGGTAAAGTCGAATGTTTTTTTAAATGTTTCATTCTACACGAATAAAATTAATCTATATCTATATATTACTAATATATAAAGCTGAAGAGTTTGTTTGTTTGTTGGCTTGAACGCGTTAATCTCAGGGACTACAAGTCCGATTTGAAAAAATCTTTCAGTGTTAGATAGCCCATTTATTGGGAAGGCTATAAGTATATCATCACGCTACGCGGACGAAGTAGCGGGCAGAAGCTAGTTAACAATAATTGTTCTGCCCTATACTGGCTCATTGCTAGACACGAACTAAAATGGTCAGGCCATAGTCGACCACTTTTTGCATGAAATGCCTTTACCTACTTTGTAGGTACCTACAGAAGTTCATTCGCGGAATGAAAAGGTTCATTACCTTTAAAGTCTAATTTTGCTTGCACAAATCCATGAAATAGTAAAGTATGTAAGTACTGCTAACATTTTAATATATGCTACCTACTCATTATTCAAGAAGGTTATAACTTATTGTTCTTGCTAGTATCTGAATAAATGTCACTGAAGAAAAACATTATACCTGAGATAAGTTAACAACAATTAATATCAGCTTACCGCCTTATAATAAACGTGGAGTGGAGTATGTGTAACTTTAGTTCGAGGTTGATCGCGCTGGCGATCATCGAGTTCGTGGGGCACCCATTTGTCAAGCTTTTTTACCTTGCCAATTTGACGCAAATGGACCAATATTGTTTTGACGCTAACGTCGAAAGCTGCTGCTAATTCAGCCGTCGATTGTGTATCATCAGCTTCCACAATCGCCTTTAATTCGTCATTGTCGTCCAAAGTCTTCGGGCGACCGCGAGGTTCATTTTTCAGGTCGAAATTCCCAGAACGGAAGCGAGCAAACCAATAACAGGTGGTGCGTTGGTTTGTAGTGTTAGCTCCGTAAACGTCGTTGATGTTGCGTGCCGCTTGTGCCGCGTTGCTGCCACGACGGTACTCATATTCCATAATTACTCGAAATTTAACGTATCCATGATGACGAAAAAGATTGAAATGCGATGAAAATGTAACACTAATCAATAAACAAATGACAACTTTTGGAAAAAGAATTCCATGTTTTTAAAATAAAATAAATTTGAAATTAGAATTCTTAGCCAAACAAAAATTATTTTCATCTGAAATGGCCAGTACTGCAGAACGGCAATTTCATAGGTAAAGACCTATTGTTTGTATTGAGCGACTTATTTTCTAAAATGTGTGTATGGACGCTGTAAAATAATCGCTGCATAACAATTCATTAATTACACCAATTAATTTATGATTTGGAACATCTAAATAAAAAGACAAAAATTACCACGAAGAAACAGATATACCACGAAGAGACAGACAGGTGAGACAGGGAGATTTTTCCGTATTGAATAGAAACACTACTCACTTTTTCTTCTTCGTCCTAATTTGTTGACTGGCTGCGCTTATGACTATTTTTTATGAACTACATACTTCACTTATGAAAAAATTTAAAGTTTAGCCGATATATTAGTTTACTATTTGTCAAATTGACAACGTGATAACGTTACATCGGGCTGACACTGCAAAATTAAATGTTCCAGTGGCTAACGTCAGAAATAATTCCCACCATACTTGCACTATTGCCAATACTACAAGAGTGAGCGCGATACACTACAAAGCAGCGCCATGTTCAGCCAAATTTTATATTTGTTTGCTTTGTACCCAACTAGCAAAAATTGTGCTTATAACGAGCAACAAGTTTAATTTTTTAACGCTTAAGTTTAAGTTACTTATAGCACTCTACAAGCCAGGATTTGGGCGCAGTTATAGGAGCATTTTGTTTATATAACAATCGTATAATCAACTTAAATAATGTTATTAACTCCTATGATGTACTTGTAATAACATTGGAGAAGTACAATTAGTCCTATAATTATACAGGAATATTTTTTAAGCTGTGCGCAAAAAATTTTTGGTAGTTCAGTATCAGTAATAGAACACATTCCCATTATTAGTTCAAACCTTTTTTTAAATTTTTATCCGGCTTGAAATCAGCAAAATATGGACACATAATATCTATTCGCAATAATAACAATATACACGTGTGCCAGCCGACTCACGCGCCGGTGTACAGCTGATGTAGGTACTAAGGCGCGCGCGCTTTGCCGTGCGCTAGCGAGTAACCATAAAATCAGTTTCAAAGTAAACATCTTTCGTTAGCGATAACTTCGATATTTTGTACTAAGACATATCAAAATAACAAATTGGTGTTTAATAAAAGTCGTTTAAGTATCAATTGTCAAAGTTTGCGCACTGAATAAAAATTATTCCGGTAGACAACAACGACAACCTATAAAGTATGATAACTTAAGAACCTTATACCAGCTCCTCACCAGACAAATGCTAGCAATATACTTTGATGTTGGCTATAAGTATATTTTCCAAAACTCGTTTTATGTGTTTTTATAGTTTTTGCTTCGCGATTGTTATAATCAAAAACTTGACAGGATTCATTTATCATAAGGGTTAATTATTACTATTTATGGTAGCATAGTATGTGAGAGCGTGAATATAGGGTGTGATATAATTGGGAAATAATATTCAAAGATAAAATATGCCATGTTTATGTTATTTTTTTAAAAGCCCCTCTAAAAATCAAACGTTACACAATTGTTGTAAAATATTTATAACAATCTAATCAATTTAATTTTTGCCATACTTAAAAATGATTTTGACTGAGAGCGTTTTAAAATTATTATAAGCATAATAGCGCTTATTCCTATTTTAATAAGAACTATTCGCCTCCATGTTAATATAAATTAGGGTTCCTCATTGAATCATTATAAACCACTATACATACTAATATTGGAATTATTGTCTGGTGTTAGATGATGTCTGATAGTTGTTTTTCTTGATGTTGACTGTTTTTAAGCACACTACACGCCCCAGCATTGTATACATTTTTCTCATTTTAAATTTATTTTCGTAATTACATTCAATCTCAAAATCACGTTCTACTTCGTAATCTTCTTCTTCTTTTTGGTATCAATCTTCGCCTTCACTGTCAGAAGACAACAAATTATTACATGGTACAGACACCTCACTTGGTATATCTTTGTTTATGCTTGATTCAGTGGGTCTACTTCCGAATTCTGGTGTACCAAGCTTTTTTACTTATTCGAGTCTGTTAACAAGTTTTCTCCCATATCCACCGCTCTTTTTATATCGCTTCCATTGACTTCAATGCATTTAAAAGCAATGTGTATCAAATACTTACCTACATACAGATAACATCGCTAAACATGATCAGTTTATACTTATAGTATGCTTGGTTAACTGTTTTTTAACCTAATTACTCTCATAGCGCTCTAATCTAGTGCTTTTACTTTTATGATATATCCGATTAAGGCTATAGTTTTACAATCTTATTAAGGTCTCCCGTAAGTAAGATACTAAATCTTATACTCTCACTAAATGCTACTACAGGAGCAGAAATTTTACAAAGACTATTAGTCTTACTACGTGCAATGATGTTCTACAATCTATATACCTATATAAAAATCAATTGCTGTTCGTTAGTCTCGCTAAAACTCAAGAACGGCTGGGCCGATTTAGCTGATTTTGGTTTTGAAATGTTTGTGAAAGTCCAGGGAAGGTTTAAAAGGTGAGTAAATATGAAAAAAAAAACTCTTGATGCGGTTCGTAGTTCGCCGGGTCAGCTAGTTGTCTTATAATTTAATATTGTAGCGAACTATAAGCCTTAGTTATAAGATCAAGTGATCTTGAGTATTACAAGACTTATAACTGAATCCTGTAGTGTACTATAATTCTTAGTTATAAGATCAAGTCTGCCGCATGTCTGATGAGTTGTGGGCAAAATCCACGACAGTGTGGATGCCACAGAATACCAGAAGACATCGCGGTAGACCTAGAATGAGATGGCGGGATGAGCTTGGCTCTTACTGCGTGGGTTGGATACTGAAGGCTCTCAACCGGGAAGAATGGAAGAAGGAAAGGGAGGCCTTTGCCCTGCAGTGGGACGATCACGGCTGATAATATAATAAAAAAAAAATAAGATCAAGTAATCTTAAGTATATCCAAGTTTGTGGAATGCTATTATAAGAATGGAAGTCTTTATTTTTATTATAGGACTTTTTTGCTAGTTGGGTACTTTCTATTTGGATTCATTCACTGTTTCATTCTTTTATTTATTTTCTTGTTCTGGGTTGCCATGGTTAGTCATGGTTGCCACCTTAGTCCAGGCGGGTTTGACGCATTTGGTACACATCTCAACTCGTACACCATGCTCAAATGGTGAACTTAGCAACTGGTGCACTTCTCATAATGGTGCACTTCGCAAAAGGAGCATTTTTTAAGATTTGGAAAAATTGTCTAAAAATGAAAGAATCTTTGGTTTTGCGGAGGTAATTTTCTTAAAAATACAATCAACAAATACCTTTCAAGTAGGTACACACTTAATTAAACTTAAACAATTTTCAATATTACCTAATATAAAAAGTCACACGAAAGTAATAAAAAAATATGTAAGAAAGATTTACCCACTGCAAAATAATTATAACAAAACAAAAATAATTTTAATTAAACTGCTACACTATAACATTTTTATTTTTTTTATAATAAAAAAGTCTTGGCAGTTTTATGTCTTTTATTCTAACTACCCTCTTTTAGTTTTATATCGCATGCATATTGGGTTACCTCTCAAAAAATAAAAGATCACGTTTCTCCAATTATTATTATAACCACTAATTGGTTATGTAATTTAATTTAAAGCTTTTATTTAATTAATAATAATAACTATAACTAAAAGAAGTACTGTTTAAATTATCTCTAGGTACTATTATAAAATTATAAAAAAGCTGTGTCAGTATATTGACGATATTTAAAAAAAAACAAGTGGGATAGGGTATATAAAAGACTCCGAATCCAAAAATTAGATATTTTTAAAATTCTTGTCTGTTTGTTTGTTTGTTACGGGTTGGAGCAAAAACTAATGAATAGATTTTAATTTTCTTATCACTGTCAAAGTATATACTCCAAAAACTGGTGAACTGCTTTTCTCAATTAATTAAACGGATCCTGAGATACAGCTTGACCTCTCTGATGTATAGAGGTCCATACAAAGAAGAGGTCATCACTGTTGGTTTTTATATATTTTTTTTAGATTTCATTTCTAATCCTACTATAGCTTCAGGCGAGCGAAGCCGCGGGCAAAAGCTAGTAATATTATAAAGGTTATTGATATAATATGATATTATATCATGTCTTTATTATGATAACTTTTTGCTGTAAATCTTATTTTTGCTTACATAATTTTTATTATTTCCGTGTGACTTTTATTTTTAAAAAAGTGCACCAGTTGCTAAGTTCACCATTTGAGCATGTTGTACAAAATGACGTGCACCAAATGCGTCAAACCCTTCCAGGCTTAATACAGTTTAAAACTAGTCACTTTTTTAGGCGGGAAAATGAAAAGTGCACATTGTCGATTTTATATTATTTTTCAAAACTTGAATTTCTCCGAAGTTTAATGTGTAATTATGGTGGATAATTAACCATTAAGTGTTCGTGAACGTGTGAGAGTGTAGGCAAATGAAATAAAATTGAAAATCGTGACTTTTTGGGTTCACTCCTAAAAACTCCATCGAAGCCTCAATAAAGTTTCTACCGTTTTATTGGGGCAACTCAACAACTTATACAAGACTTGACACTAGCGAACACCAAAAGTGTGGTGCCATATTACAATCCCACGATGGGAATATTACTTGATTACTCTAATACTTGACACTGGCAAATACACAAAAAGTGTGGCGCCATAATAATAATTAAAAAAAAAAACTAGTCACTTGTTTTTGTTGGTGGCGCTGAAAAGCACGTAGAATTTAATTAGTTGAGCAGCGCAGCGCTCCGATATACGTGTTGTCACGACCAATAAGTGTTAATGGTGCTAATTCTGTTGTTCAACTGACCAAACTAAACCAAACTAAATTTTTACCAATTTTGGTTTAGTTTAGTCTAAAACGTATTCTGTTGTTACGGCGAACTAAAATAAAAGCCCGACCAAAATCGAATTTGACACGACTTATTTTAGTTGACTTTTTTTTATTAATTTATTTAACGGCCCTGGATACATATCCTTAAAGCCTTATTTTACTTGACTATGATATGATGTTGCCAGTCTTAAGTATTATAATTTACTTTTATGGGGCTTCGGCATGATCAGACGGTCCTATCTAAGAACTTGATATGAAAGATGAACGAATGACAATCTTAAATGAAAATTTTTAATGAAAATAATTTTTGTGAAAATATTATAACATAAAGTGTGGTGCCTTACTATAATCCCATGATGGGAACTAGTATTATTTGATAACTCCAAATACTTAAGGCTAATTATTTACCTGAGCCCGCCAAATTCAAATTACAATTGGTTTTTAGCAATTTGTAGATCTGAGCTGATTAGCTATACAATTTCACAACTGATTTGTGAATATTGTATAGCTATAGGCACAATGACTACAGCTATCAATCTAGAATCTACAAATTGCGAAAAACCAATTGTAATTTGAATTTGGCGGGCTCAAGTAAACGATTAGCCTTAACCTTGGCAAATACACAAGCAGTGTGGCACCATATTAAAAAAAAACAGAGTCGGTACCTACATAATAATTTACTTGATTGTTATTAATTTAAATTATTATCAATAAAGTAAAATATTATCAACTCCGTTTTTTATGTAAAAAATGGCGCCTGCAAAAAGTGCTACGAAAAGAGCCAATAAAAAACAAAGAGAGCTTTTATTAGATCGACTATCCCTAAGTCTTATATAAATCTTGATAGTTTCTGAAAAATAACTTTTCGCGTTTAGGTACCTACTTAAGAATTATTTTATTTGCCTTGAGTATTTTGCCTCTCTAATGAATTCGGAAGAGTCACAATTACATGTTCTGCCATTATAATCACGAAAAAATGTTTACTGAGAACAAATTAACTTGATCATTTTACAAATTGTTACAAATGTCCGCCTACGACTATAAAATTTAGTTTAGTAGACACCTATTTCTATGACGACTAAAATTAGTTTGACGTTTCCAATATAAGTCGTAATTTGACGTAAAACATGTACAACAGAATACCAGAATGACAATTTAGACTAAATTGAGTAACTAAAATAAAATTAGTCCTGTCAAACCAAATTTTAGTTTAGTCGCGTATTATCTGAATAGCAATGACGACTAAACTGAAATTAGTCATATTTTAGTTTAGTTTAGTTTAGTTTGCCACTACAGAATTAGCACCAATATCAATGACAATGACGAAAAACTTTAAACAGCGTGAGTTATATGGTAAACCGTTCGTAATAAATAATGTTTAATCTCGTGACAGTTTACAATCTCCAGTACAAGACTATAATAACAACTAGTATGTAGGTAAAATAAAACATGTTTTAATTAACTTTAAAAAAAAAAATATTACGTACGAATAATACTACTTGAAGATAGAATTAGGTTTAATTTATTTTTCTTAAAAAAACTGAAGACCCTGTTTAAATCATATTTAAATACAAATGGCCGCTAAACACTTTTAGGGCCACTTGCATCAAATTCTATTTAAATCATTCTTAAATGCATTAAGTTAAATATGTTTAACTCCTTAAAAAATATTTAGATTAAACACGTTTATGGTTGTCTTGCACCACGTCTGTCTTATGTCAATTTAGTTGAATGAATTTAGCGTGTCGATAAAACAGTTCTCTACGTTCCGTTGGTACATTGCATCATAGAAATACGAAAATTATAAGTACTTAAAAAGTTATGTTATAAATAATAGATATTAAATTAAATCAAATTTAATAATTTATTTATTACTTAGGGCCACTTGCACCAACTTCTGAATTATGTTTAAATTGAATTTAAATTTCACGACCTCTGTGGTTTAGTGGTTCGAGTACCGGACTGCTGATCATGAGGTCGTGGGTTCGATTCCCACAGGACACAAAAAGTTATGTGATGAATATAAGTGTTTGTGTGTGTCCGTCTGAGTGTGTTTCTTATGTATTACTAGCTTCTGCCCGCGTCTTCGTCCGCGTAGCGTGATGATATATAGCCTATAGCCTTCCTCAATAAATGGGCTATCTAACACTGAAATAATTTTTCATTTCGGACCAGTAGTTCCTGAGATTAACGCGTTCAAGTAAACAAACAAACAAACAAACTCTTCAGCTTTATATATTAGTATAGATAAGTATGTATTTACAAAAAAATAGTATACAAGTATTATATCCATTGTCTAGTACCCATAGTACAAGCTCTGCTTAGTTTGGGACTAGATGGTGCTGTGTAAAATGTCCCAGAATATTTATTTATTTAAAAACACAAAATGACAATAGAAAATTGTGTTTGAATACAATTTAAACACATTTAAGAAGTTGGTGCAAGTGGCCCTTAATTTTAAATTATTGATAATTCAATTATTTTTATTGAAAAAAGTGTACATGTAACGAAACTTACGCCATTATTTTGACTTTACGCTTCCATGACAACCAATCTAAACAAAGTCGTATGTATTTATTGTTGTGCTTGTTGTGTTTTTTATTTGTAAAAATGAAAAAAAAAATCTTCAATAGGTGAATACTTTCTCATAGAAATTATTACAAGACTCTTAATAGAGTTTTATATCAAAATAACCTCAATTCGTCAGATGACAGTTCATAAACTAAACATGTTTAGCGGCCATTTGTATTTAAATATGATTTAAATATTGTCTTCAGCGTATTTAACTTTGACAGGTCTTTAAACATATTTAACGCGAAAATTATTTTGTGCAAGACGAATGTTTGACTTAAATCAAAAATTGTGTTTAAATACAATTTAAAAACATTTCAGAATGTTCAGCCCTTAGTGAACTGTCATCTGACGAATTGAGGTTATTTTAAAATAAAATACTACTATGAGTCTTCTAAGGATTTCTATGAGAAAGTATTAACCTATTTAAGTTTTTTCTTCATTTTTAATAAATAAAAACACTACAATCAAAACAATAAAAAACATAAGACTGTTTATGATTGGTTTTCATGGAAGCGAAAAGTCAAAATAATGGCGTCAGTTTCGTTACATGCAGACTTTTTCAATAAAAAACATCGAATTATCAATAATGTAAAATTAAGTAATAAATACATTATTACATTTAATTTAATATCTATAAATCTTATCATAATTAACTTCTTTTTCTTAGAATTTTCGTATTACTACAATGCAATGTACAAACGGAGCGGAGAGAACTGTTTTATTAACCCCCGACGCAAAAACGACGGGGTGTTATAAGTTTGACGTGTCTGTGTGTGTGTGTGTGTGTGTGTGTGTCTGTCTGTGGCATCGTAGCTCCCGAATGGATGAACCGATTTTGATTTTGTTTTTTTTTGTTTGAAAGGTGAATAAGTGGGGAGTGTTCTTAGCTATGTTTAATGAAAATCGGCCCAAGATGGCCGCCGTCACAAGATGGCGGTTTACATATTTTTTCACAACTCCCACAATATTGGTATCAAATGAAAGGGCCTGACTAGTAGAATACTATACACTATGAAAAATTTCAAATCCAAGATGGCCGCCTCCACGAAATGGTGAATTTATTAATTTTTTTCACTACTCCCTCAATATAGGTATCAAATGAAAGGGCTTGACTAGTAGAATACTATACACTATGATATAAGATATCTAATAGCTATGAAATAATTGTACATAAGTTGAATAACTAAACGAAGAAAATACCTAATTAAAACGCAAGAAAATAAAAGAAATTAAACAAAATAACTAAGGAGTCCCTACAAAAAGTGTGAAATAACAAATTAAATGAAAAATTTAAAAAACCCCCGACACGAAAATAAACCTGAATCCCTATAAAAAGAAAAAAATAATCTTGAAATTATAACCCTTCGTAAGTACGTATGAAGTTTTTTGATTAAATTTTGTCGCGTCGGGGGACCGCTCTCTAGCTCTCGCGTGTCTGCCCGCTCGGGTCGCCAAACTTGAATATGTACGCTCCGCCCACTTTACGCCCTCGCGCGCGTCGCGGCGATGTACGCGCCATCCACATCAATTCTGAATTCGCGCGATTCACGTTCGGGAAGCAAAAGGAAAGGAAAGGATTCACTTAGTTAGAGAGCGGTCCCCCGACGCGACAAAATTTAATCAAAAAACTTCATACGTACTTACGAAGGGTTATAATTTCAAGATTATTTTTTTCTTTTTATAGGGATTCAGGTTTATTTTTGTGTCGGGGGTTTTTTTATCGACACATTAAATTTATTTACCTAAATGGATAATACATAAAAAAATTGTTTCTTTTTGTAACATAGCATTTTAAAATATGATTTCAGACAAGCAATCCATTTGTCCGTGTTGCCTATGTTAACTTACACTCTACTCAAGAGTGTTCGACATCAAATTATGGGCAAGTAAGTAACCTACAATATATTTATTTTCATATTATGGAGGTCCCTACTTCAATATCTTACTAATTTTATACCTACTTAGTAGGTAAGTATTTACCCCACAGTTTTATGTCAAATAACTTGCTCGAATAGACCGTCAACGTCAAATCACAATTTAATTGGATTTTCGATTTTATATAGCAATGCGATGTAAATAGCACATTGTGTGTTAATAATAACAACTCTACACCTTGTTTATAACCTTGCTATAAAATCTACATTATATTTCGTGATACTTGACGATAACGATTTATATGTTAGCATTTAAAACGCAAAACTGTAGGTAATATTTTTGGGTACAGACTACCCCACCCGAGTTATGGAAAACTTGCACTGTGTGTGACAAAAAGTTTAAAAATATTTCGATTGAGGGAAAATTAGAAATAATCAATTTATACTTAGTGGCGTTATTTTGTGCTGAGAATGAGTACCATAGAAGTCTAAAAATATTGCCTCCATCGGGTTTTCGTGCGTTGAATTTTTTACAAGACTTATTTGAATTGTTTGAAGCCGTTGGCCGAAGATCTTTGGTTATGGCTACAAATAATAAAATTTCAAACCAGTCTTACTATTTGTACTTTAGTAGCCTTCTTACTATTTGTGCTTTAGTTGGGTTATAGATATGATTATTTGCAACCGACTTCAAAAAGAAAGAGTGGCGAGTAGAATCTGACATACCTTAACGACGTTGTCATTTATTCGGTCAGTACGTTATTGTAATTTTTTCTAAATTTGTGATTACATCTTCACCAAATTTGAACCACTAGGAGTACCTACACATCTTCCGCACATGTGAACCTTCAAATAATGTGAACCTTAGTTTAATATTATCGACTTCGGTCAAACTTGGACATTAACCTCCAACGGCCACATCTTGTTATCGCATTATTTTACCAGTGAAGATTGTAACATAATTTTTTAAAAAGAGTTTCCTGCCGGATTCTTCATCAAACGTTGTGATTCTAGTTGCACGTTTCCAAAAGGTTGATCCTTTTGGAAACAAATTCCATATAGCATGCAGTTACCCATTTTGTAATGTGAAACCTTCATAGTGTATTTATACAGAAATACAGTAATAAAAATAATAATTTTTATTACCGTATTTCTGTATAAATTTCTAAGCTTCACGTTAATACGGCTGAACATAATAGTCAAAATATGGAAATACAGAATTCTTTTTTCTATGATAATTTTCAAGGTTACTACTTAGTTGAAACTTGGACAAGAAAACGTCAAGAAAAACACTCTTTTTACGTAGTTACACTAAGCAGTGTAACTACGTAAAAAGAGTGACCCACAGGGTGACTAGCTAATGTGGTGACAGGTGAATATTACGAAATCGTCCCTGTCATACTCAAATTCGTACCACGGATCGAGTCACCAACTGTACGAAAGTGAAGTAAAAAGAGTTACTTAATTTTAAAAAACAACCGAGCAACACAATCCTGAAAAAATTTAGACATTTCTTAGTTCCTCCCTTAACTCACATATTTCAAATATGTCTCCGTGACGGTATCTTTCCTAAATATCTGAAGAAGGCTGTAGTAATTCCTGTTCATAAATCTGGTAGAAAGGATCTCGTTACAAACTATATGCCTATTTCTTTATTGCCTTCAGTCTCTAAAGTATTGGAAAACATTATTAATAATAGCGACCCGACCGCGGTTTCACCCACGCTGCCCCGTTCCTAAGTGTCATAGGGTTATGTTAAATAGCTTAAAACCTTCCTCTTAAATTACTCTATCTATTAAAAAAAACCGCATCAAAATCCGTTGCGTAGTTTAAAAGATCTAAGCATACATAGGGACAGACAGCGGGAAACGACTTTGTTTTATAATAAGTAGGTAGTAGTGAATTAATAAAAGCGACCCGCCCGCGGTTTCACCCACGCTGCCCCGTTCCTAAGTGTCATAGGGTTATGTTAAATAGCTTAAAACCTTCCTCTTAAATTACTCTATCTATTAAAAAAACCGCATCAAAATCCGTTGCGTAGTTTAAAAGATCTAAGCATACATAGGGACAGACAGCGGGAAACGACTTTGTTTTATAATAAGTAGTGATGATAGACTAGTATCATATCTAGAAAAGCATTCCCTTTTCTCCCCTTCCCAATTTGGTTTTAGATCTAAGTTATCAACAGCAGATGCCGTACATCACTTAACCGATTATATCACTGAGGAACTTGGGAAAGGTAAACGAGTAACAGGGATCTTTCTCGACCTGGCCAAAGCGTTTGATACAGTCTCTATTTCTATACTTTTAAATAAGCTTTTTGAAGATTATCTAAATGACAGATATCAATGTGTTAAAATAGGCAACATCACCAGTGCAGATATGAAAAACGCACCTTTTGGAATACCACAAGGAAGTATACTAGGACCTACACTACTTTTGGTATATATAAACTACCTCTGTAGTCTTAATTTAGACCACGGCAAAATTATTTCGTATGCAGATGACACTGCTCTAATCTTTTCCGCTGACACTAATAAGAAAGTCCATGATTATGCACAACGAGGTTTTGATGTTGTAAATAACTGGCTAACACGTAATCTACTAACACTAAACACTGAAAAAACTACATTTATTAATTTCTGCATGCGTCAGCCTCATATCCTCCCTACTCCTAGTATTAATCACTTATATGCACATAGCTGTCATTATCCCCTGGTAGGTGCTTGCACTTGTCGTATTATTAAAAAACTACTAGTTTCATTAAATATCTAGGCATTATAATCGATGACAATCTATCCTTTAAAAAACGTATTGCAACTTTAGCAAAAAGAATACGTAAGTTAATATTGGTTTTCAAAAAACTGCGCTATATTGCTGATAACAAATTAATTAATTAAGCAGATATATCAGGCACTGTGTGAGTCTATTATTAAATACTGCATTACTTCTTGGGGAGGTGCCCCAAAAACAGTAATGCTGACTATAGAACGAGCCCAACGAGCTATTCAACAGTGCTTAAACAGCACTTGACCCTGACGTATCATGAAAACCTTACTAACACCAAGAGGTGGAAAGATATTGTATGTACTTCACTTTCCGAGTCAAAGTTTGTTTTTACAAATAGGTTTTATTCATTTTTAGGCCGTTACCTGTACAATAAATTAAATAAGAATTTATCCATTTACGACCTTAATTTTTATAGTACCTACTAAATCAGTTGTGTATAAATATTTACAATCTTTGACCTATGATGAAACCGAAGTATTAATTAATGTTATGAAATAAGTTTGAATAAGTATTATTTATTTTTACGCTACATGTACCAAATGTCTTTATGTTACTCTACTACCTATTGTTTCTTTATGTTCAATTATTATAAATAGTTGTATTTTTTTACTTAGTATGTGTTATTTTTATTAAGTAACATGTTTCGGCACTTGACGCCTGTGACAAAGGTTTATCCTAGTACAGGCACCTAACACTGTAATACCTCCTAATTATTTGTAAGCTATCTTTGTATTATACTTTACCTTTGTAATTACTTATGAATAAAATTTTATTATATTATTATTATTAAGTAACTGAGGCACTAAAGATGAAAACCAAAAACTGAACCTCGTTACAAAAGCTCCAAAATCCGTAATACTCTAAACAAAAAGACTAGTTTCTATGCGGATTAATATCACTCAACAAACATTATCACCAAATCAAAGTTTTGTATCTTCGGGCACTAGGTACATTATATATAATAACTAGCTGGCCGACTAATGATTTGATTAGATGGAAACTCTTTAGTTTCTCAAATAAATTGTGCGCACTGTATCTACATTATGGAGGTTTCACATTATAAAATGAGTTACTTTATGGCTGGATGCTATAAAGAAGAAAACAATAATTGACAAAATTGTCAACCCATATTGACACCTGTTAAGGAATAAAATTTCATTGAGGTAATAACGAAGTCGTGTTAGTCCTCTAGGGAATAAGTTGTCATTCTTTGTTTACTTCTTTACCCTACTCAAATATTTAGTTTTACCACCGGCTGATGCACGCTGGATAAGTCCTATGTATGTCCCGTGATGCCCTGTGTAAGTAGAGTTAGAATAACTTTACTAATAATCAATTCCTGTTCACAATAGTGGTGTCTGATTTATCTGTTTTATTTTCTTATTTTATCTTATTTAGTACCTGTAAATGTATTTTTTTAAGTTTATTTCTTGATTCTGTTATAATTGTTGACCCGTGCTAGTCTAGTATAGAAATACTTAAAAAGGAAATTTACGTCAAGGATATTTTTCAAATTCAACGTTTTCAATGGTTAAAATGTTAATAACTTTTGATAGAGTGAAACGATTTAAATGAAATATAGCTTAAATGTTGATCCAAGAAACAGGCTAAAAATTCCTTTCCACTTCCTCCAAATCAATTCAGTATCTAGGTATCATTTGATGCGTGTTCAAACACACAGACAAACAGACAGACAAATTCCAAAAATGATAGCAATGGATTGTGTTATTGATTCTCAGTCCCCCAAATTAGGTTTTTTGCAAATATAATGTAAAGGCACGGCTCACTTACATTCTTATTATATGTAAGATAATGATTTTAGAATAATATTATCTAACTTTTTGGTTCTTTTTAAAGCCAAATAACGGAATATAACTGTTCTACAATGAAATTAGAATTTGTCTGATTTCTATTTGACAGTTCATATTCCTCTTCGGTTGCTGTCACGTGGTCGTCATTTCGCTTACTTAATAGGAATTTTGGAGCTCTTGTAACGAGGTTCAGTTTCGTCATTAGTGCCTCAGTTGGGGAAGCACAGTCGGTGACTCGATTTCGTAATTTTCACCGGTCGCCACCTTACCTAGGCATCCTGGCCAGTCAGTATAATAAACATCCGCATTCAACCAGAGTAACCAACCACTATTTGAATTAGTATTAAGAAAATGTTAAAATATTTGAAATACCTAAGTAACTAACTATACCTACCCGACAAACAAAAAAAAATTACCATTTTGACGCATATAAAATTTAACTCACCATCACGCCTGTATTTCCTGACGGTTTAGGCAGAGGTGTCAGTAGTGTATACTCATAGTACGCTGTTAAGTGTAGGTCCCATGGAGGTCCGGTCATGGGTGGGTCAGAAAAAGTAGTCTTCCGATTTTTGTATTAATAATACGTCTGAGTTGGGTATTGCCGCATTGCTAAATTATTGTGTACCCGGTATGAAGGGCATCTAGATGTCAACAACTGACTCGATCGTCTCGAGGACAGGAACACCAGTGGTGTTAGAATAGAATAGAAGTAAAAAATGGTTGCACTCCGGGAGTGCCGGAAGAAGTAAAAACTTGAACACTAACGTAGTGCAGTTTTGATATTTTGGAATGGTTAGGGAATAAATTCGCACGAATTGCTTTAATTATCAGTAAGTATATAAGTATGTACTATCATTATGTGGTAAAATACAATATTCATTTATTGCGCTATCGTACACAAACATGACTATTCAATTGAAATAAAACTATTTTTACGGATTTTATCGCGTTGTATTAATTTTATTTAATTCCCGACGTTTAATTCCCGTCAGAAACCAGTATGATTATTCAAATTACATTAAGAATTTAACACTTCAGAACTATTACAACCGTCTTGCGAATTTTTGAGAGATAATTTTCGATTTTTCAGGTCACGTGTCCTGGCGCGAGTTTAACATTTCTTACCCATCCCAAAAAGTGCACAACGCCGCTTAAGAAGTTATCACTTCAAAATCCTTTAATGTACACCAAAAACTAATGTCAAGTTTAAGTTATCAATCATAGAATGGTGTTGTTGGTACCCTTAATCTGCTGCGGTTGCCTTTGCCCTTTGGCTTATCATCATATTATACAGGCGTGATGGTATGTTATGTTATAATAAAATTTAAAAAATATGTACTTAACACTGGTATGTACAGTCAAGTTCATCAACATCAGAAATACAAAATCATAAATCCAGAAATACGAACGATATATTACCATGCCATTATCTATACTAATATTAAAAAAAGAGAAAAGATTTTCATTATTGTTTGTACTGCATACACTTAAAAACTACTTACTGGACCGAATTTAAAAATTCCTTTACTAAATGCTTCATTATCACTGAGTAACATAGGCTATATGCGAGTTAAACATAACGTTACTTTATGTAGCGAGTGAAACCGCAGGAAACAGGACTACACAATAGGTCGGTGAGCCAACGTCATTTGCGCGGATCACAAAATAACGTCACTTTAAATTGAATCGTAATTCATTGGATCTACCTACTCGTAGATATCTGCCTAATTTTATATACTTGGATGTAATATTGTATTGTATTCTAATTTAAATTATTGTTTTTCAGCGTTATTTTAGCTGTTTCTATGATATATCTATCCTGTCTACATTTACATCGACAGATCTATCATACTGCTGACTATACATTAGATATAACAGGTGTGTTATAATAATCATAGTAGAACATTGAGATTACCTAGGTAAATTAGACGGGATGCACGCAACCTAACTATGATTAAAATTAGCACGTATTGAACATAAGCTACAAATCATATGTGGAAGTTATAGCTGTATTGATACTATTAATACTACCTATTGGTAATAATAACATAATTTGGATAGGTACTAAATTGCAAAAACTATTAAATTCAAAACATCTGTACTTATCCCAAATCGCTACGCACTAAATTACCCGACCAACTTGCTTTGCACAGAGTGACTTGTAAAACATGCGAGAAATTGTAATATTAGTAACTATTGCTTCATTATTTTAAAATGTAATTTTAGTAATTTAAATTGTACCAACACTGGTTTTCAAGTAGGCATGAATTATTGCTGATTCAATAAAATAAATTGCTAGTATCAGAATATTCACATGACGTGCCCTATGGGAAGACTGCACTTCTATTCTATTTTCTATTTATAATTCGGGGACATCGGCAGGCACCAGGCGGACGATCAGTCCTCATGTTGGGATTATTTCGCACCGTTCCCCATTTTTGGTAGATCCCGTCATGGGTTACTGGCGCTCGGCGTCGCAAATCTTCCCGTAAATCCGGCATGTCCACCAGCATGTACAATAATTAAACGTGGCCCTTTGCCAATATGCGACAGCACCCCTCGTTCTTCATTGGATTGCCAACACGCTGGTACATTTAATGACGAATTGACATATGTTTCATCGAGGTAAACAATGTTTCTTTGATCTCTTCTGTGCTTCTTTATAGCATTAATATATTGCCACCGCCACGATACGATTTTTGGTTGTTCAATCAGTAATTTTCTTTTTGATTGACATTTCTTAAATCGAAAGCCAAGTTTATTAATCAATGTTCTCAAATATTCTCGGCCACAATTTAAAATTCATTCTTCTCTGAGTATCGCATTCAAAATTTTAAAAACCGTATAAAATTGAGTTATTTTTCTTTTAACAACGCCCTCTGTAAAACTGCCAACTTCAATTTTTTTTCTTTCGAATTTGTTTATTTTTTTTTGGTGATTTAAAATTTACATTATTTTGTTCATCTTTCAGTTCATTTCCTTCTTTTATTATTTTACATAATATGGTAGTCACCGAAAGTCCTGTAGCTTTAGCAACAAGTTTGTTTAGGTTTACGTCTTCAAGATACTCTGTAGAATTATGATCTTGTTTTCTGGCTTTAAAAAAGGAATATACATTGTATGCTATTTGTTTAGCTTGTTTGTTAATTTTGTTCGCAAAACTGGAAGAGCGATTCATCTTGAGATTTATCTTGGCAGTCGTATACCTTGTGCGTTAATGTCCAAGCGTCCGTAACAAAAATACCAACCGCGCGCTGCGAGCACAGCCAGCGCACTGCCGCACTTGACGTAAGCTCTCTGCTCCGCGCACCTCTTTCACCCAACCGCTAACATCTCCCCCCGCTCCCTTCTTACCGCGCAGGCGATACGCGAGTTTAACGGTCGGCCTATAGTCCATACATTTGAAAGGCTTTTTTAACTATATTATCACTATGAATATCAATATGCATACTAGAGTCAAGGGTAACTCCTAAATCGCGGATAGATTGAACCTTATTAAGCTTCATATTATTTATTGAATAATTATATTTGATCTGATTTATATTTTTGGTAAAAGAAATTGAGTAACATTTGGGAAGACTAAGAAAGAGTTTATTTTTGAGACAGTTACCATAAAATCTATCAAGGTCCTGTTGTAAATGGTAGCAGTCACGAATATTTTTACAGGTGTTATAAATTTTCATATCGTCTGCAAACATCAAGAAATGTGAGTTGACAAAACAATATTTAACGTCATTAATGAACAAAACAAAGAGAAAAGGACCTAATACTGACCCCTGTGGTACCCCAGATTTAACAACTATAGAGTCAGATTCATGCCCATTTATGACAATCTTTTGAGTCCTATTGAAAATATATGAAGCAAACCATCTAAGAAGATTGCCGCGTTCTTGTACGTAAATGAATATGTGTAGGTAGGTACTTAGTCGTTTAACCCTTTTACAATTACATTCAGATTCTATTGGTCAATAAGTAGAGAACCAATAATCAATACATTGTTCGTCAGATTCCCGGCTTAAAATGGATCCCGGGCCCATGGGTTCATGTCGACCAAGCGTCCAAACCAGCTGCTTCGTAGGGTGCCATAATCGTGCAATGTATTGTATGGTAATAGCGAGCAATGTATTGTATGGTAATAGCGAGCAATTTTCCGCAACTCCACGAAGGCAAGGCGCGTATTTTGCGTGCATGTATTCGTCTGATAAAAGTGCCCATGGTTTGTTATTTTATTACTACCTACATTTCATCCGTTAGCGCGCATCCAGCGGCCAGGTTGCATTTTGAAAAACAGCATCTCGGATAATTACGTGCCTACCTCCAATGTTAGCAAAATGTGAAATTGTCAAATGTGTTTTTTTAAGTAAAATACCGATCATTCATGCCTACCTGAAGACAATAGCTTAGATCGCACAAAAGATAAAAAATAATTGAAATTAACTACATTTTAAAATGAATAAGCTATTCTTGTAATTTAAGTAAATTGCCTACAAGTCAGCCATGTCCCTGATGTATTATAGTCAGCTCCTCACTTATTCTTGCATATTTTGGATAAAAAGATTTCTTTATTATTGTACCTATAACGTATCTAACATATCTACCATCACATCACATGTACTAGGGGACAAGCCTATTGCCATCAACCGGGGTCAAATTCAACTCCGTGATTCTACTGAGAATTTCATAGTAAAACCCATTTCCCTGAACTTGGGAATCAAATACCTCTAGCGTAGCAGTCGCGCTTAGAACCACTAATGAGGCAGAGTATAGTAATGGAAATGGTTGAGATCGCAACTTGTGTAATAGGTACCTACAGACGCCCAACATCAACCATAGGGCCGTGGCCCCGTCAGGAAAAGCACCCGCCTGGTCGGGTCACACATACCTCTTCACCACCATTCTCAATCACCATCCCATTTCTAATCAATGCCATAGCCTGTGTGTGAAGCGAAGAAGAACAGTAAAAAGTGGCAAGTGTTACCATTGAAGCGGAGCAGGTCTGAGCTGAGCAGACGAGAGCTGCATTGAGATATGTTCCGATCAGTCTCTCGGAGAGATCATATGTTATGTTGTCGGTAAAGAAAAGAGCAGCGCTTTTACATCTTTCTCTACTAGAAGAAGAAAAAGATTGTGAACATTATGACATAATAATCGGCCCGAGTCATGCCCTGATAAGTCTACTGTACCCGCCGCTCCACACCGTCCCGGTACCGTTCGCTTCGAGCTCTCCGCTCGGCACCACAACCTGGTCGACTCCCTTCAGTTTGGCTCGGGGCGCGTGTTCATATATTTTAATTGAAAGTCTGCTCAGCTCCCATCCGCTCCACTTACACTGTTTCCACTGATGCGAAGAGGAGATTGGTCAATTAACGGTCTGCTTCTCTCCACTCCGCCCTGCTCCGCGTCAGCGGAAAGGCACCCTATGCATGCCGCTCGGGGATTCGGGACGGTTGTGTCTGGCTGTCCAGCTACTATGCTGGTCACCTGGCAAGCATACCCACTAAAACCACTACTACCACCTTCTTCATAGTGGTGGGACCACGAGAATCGCTCTCGTATAATCCGCAAACCCACCGCGGATCCAATGTCGGACCACCGATTTTAATGAAAAGGATGTTATAACAAAGACAATTTGGTCACTGCTTCTCGTATTAGGAGAGAAAAACAATGTAATGCAGTTGAGGCCAACGAAACGCAAAAAAATATGAAAATTCAAACCCTACCCGGGTTTGAATCTTTTGTAAGTACCTACAGGTTTTCATACTTAAGTACTTATTATTTGTCATGCTAATATTGATAGGTAGGTACGATTTAAACATATAATTATATATATTATAAGTCGAAGTGGGATTGTATAATACGCCATTTTACATAACCGCTAGCTGCTTTACAAAGCTCTCTTATGTAACGTCCAGCTGGATTGTCATTGCAACAATTTACCAATACTTTACCCATGTTTAGTTGTTTTGTAGAATGACTTATCTGTCAAATTTATTTTTGACTGGGTAAATTCGGCATGAAAGGTATTTATATTGGTTAGATTAGAACTACGACGTATCGGCTGTATCTTTACTCCTTAGTCATTAGGACTCCTTTTCTTTGAATGAACTTATTACATGGAAAATAGCACTATTCCTTTTTCAGCCTAAAAGTGATCATAACAACACACTAGTACAGCTCTGACTGGAAAACAATCAAAATGAATGTAAAGTTACAAAAATACACTTTTACTTGAGTTTTATCACATAACTAAGCCAGGAATTCTTTCCAAATCATTATGTTCGGGTACCTAGTTAGTTATCTTTATACTACCTTTCGTTGGTCTCAAGTGTATCTACTACAGATTAATGTTAATTGCGGGCCCATCCACTTTAATTTTATCCATAAACTATCTTTGGAAGATGTAAAAGTAATAAAGAAGAGCTCACAATTTATGTTTTATCGTCGATATAGTTCTAAGACATAATTATTGAAATTTTTTTTTAGGTCCGCTAATGGTAATAACACAGAGAGTGACGTCATTAGCTTACTCACTACAAGATAGTTTAACTGGGAAAGCTAAACTAGTCGATCAAAAATTTGCTGATAATCAACTGGTCAAAATGGAGAAGATCCCATCCCCGCTTGAATATTTTGCATTCACGTTAGCCTTCCAAACATTAATGTGTGGACCCGTAGTATTTTATTCTGACTATATTAAATTTATTGAAGGCGCCCGCGTAGATGAGGTAAGAATACCTACAGTTTACTAGCATATTGCGTACAGTAGTAAGTATTGCTATTGGCCAGGCACAAAATAAATGTGACCTGTGAGCTGTTACCTACTGAAAATTTCATAAAAAAAACTATAACCCAGCTCGTCCTGGAATTAAACCTGGGACCCCCATTCGGCAGCCGCAATTCAAGGCCAATGAGGTAAACCTGGAAACTTTGGAATTCAATATTTTTGAATATATACTTACTTACTTAATTTAGAAAGAAATAATAAAGTATATATAATAAAGTATGGGTGCTTAATATTACGAAGTTTATTACATAATTTTATTTTTCTTACAATGGAGGATTGACACCAACCAGCTTTGTTTTCGAAGAAAATAAACTGTAATTTATCATTATAATATAAGGGTTTTTAATTAGTCAAAACTGTTGAGACACCTACTTCCATAACATTTAAAGCAGGTAAATCACGATCTATCTATACATAATTTACCCAGCTCCGGCGCAAGCGAAACCTATTTTAATTATTTTTGCTATTTGAAGGTACTTACCACATCAATGATTAAACATATTTTTTCGATTTCAGTGTTATCTTAAAAGCTTCGCCAAACAAAACAATGTCCTTTTTTTGTTCCTGATAGGCTTACCCTTGACCGTAAGTTGCCTGATGTTAAGCGGCACTGCGATGTACGATGAAGAGCGCTTGCCTTGAAGTAACGATTCACCCTTGATTTAAAGACTTATGCCTTATTAGCATTCTACCCTGCCTTTCTAAAATTGCGGAAAAGGCTGTATGTGAGCAATTAACAATATCTCGAAAATAATGGGATGCTTCAACATGGAAGCTCCAGTCAGGATTCCGTAACCAATGTTGTCCCTTGTAGTAAGTACCTTGACGGCTCTTTTGGGCGTGACTGACCATATTCTGACTGCTCAAGATAAGGACCTGTGTTATTGGATTTCTCGCATGCATTTGATTGCATAAATATTACTCTGCTCCTGTCCAAACGGAATTAGTACGGTTTTAGCAATAAAACGCTTCAATGATTCAACCGATTCATTCGCAACCATTGTGTGAAAATACGGTTGAACGAAGGGACAAATCGTCTCAGCATTTACCCCTGTAAACAGGGGAGTTCCACAAGGCTCAATATTAGGTCCAGTTCTTTTTATGTTCAAATCAGTAGTTTCAGCAATGATCGAACCATCCCCACATGTACACACATAGACTGTGAAACTCATTACGCTTCCTTCCGTTAGCAATTTAACTTAGCCATTTTTTTTTTAAAAGCATACTATCAATGTGGATCGCACATTACTAGTATTCTTGTTAACCCTCGTGCTAAGCTAAAATGCTTGTGTTACAAGTGGGTTTACGTCGGTAGTGCAATGGGTGGGTTTCGAACCGGCAACCACATTGCAAGTCCGGCGCCCTAGCCATTAGGCTACCGCCGCCCTAGCCATTGAAATAAATTTACCTAAATGTTTGAATAAACAAAAAACCTGAGATACGTTTCGATTGCGCCAGGTCTGGGTCAGGATGTAATTTTTTCTTTAACAATATTATTATGATTTTTCAGTATGAGAAGTCTAAGGATGCTATGGAGCCATCACCGCGCCGTGCCGTGTTCTATAAAGTCGGGGGATCTTTAGCTGCCGCTTTGTTATATTTGTCTCTTGCAAAAAAATATCCCTTGACGGTTTTGGAAGGTAACTAATTTTAAATTATCGTCTGTAAGGTTTCTGATTGAAAATATAATTATGGCTTTTGATGAAGGTAATTCGTCACATATTCATTTTTTGTAAATAATATTATTTTTGAAATCGCAGAATTAACCGATCCTGCGTCTGAAGTATCCCGATCATGGTCAGCTTTGTACTTGCTGTGGTACGCTTACTTGTCGACACTGGTTGTTCGTTGCAAATACTATCACGCTTGGCTATTATCCGAGGCCATTTGCAATAACTGTGGCATGGGATTCAATGGCTATGATAATGATGGAACACCTAAATGGGATAAGATGTCTAACATCGATATATTTGGTTTTGAGGTAATTTTATTTTTAAACCTTCAAAATGATACAGCCGTGGCCGTATAGTAACCGATACAGCAGTATTAGGGAATTGTTTATAAATGATTCTTTTTATTTTCCTCATAGGTGCGGTAAACAGAACTAAGCTTCACTCGGGGATAACACAATAAGGTCGAGTTGTCGATTAGTCCGCCATTTTTTTTTTAAAGTTTATTAGCAATGTGGGTCGCACATTACTAGTATTCCTGTTAACCCCTCGTGCTAAGCTAAAATGCTTGTGTTACGAGTGGGTTCACGTTGGTAGTGCAATGGGTGGGTATCGAACCGGCAACCACATGATCGCAAGTCCAACCATCGATTCAATTTATTTTTTTCGCAACATGTACGTCTGTAACACGTTCTAGGTACATGGCATGGTAATCACCATATTGACAGAACTACACATGGTACTAAATACAATACGGTCTAAACAATGTCTGAAGTGAGCTAGTGTAGGGATGGGATGAGGTCGGGAGGACACGGCGCTGGTCGGGAGGACACGGCGCTGCACACGCTGGTGGAGTGTGCAGCATGCGAGGAGCCCCGCCGTGCCCTAGTCGCTGAGGTGGGAGACGACCTGCCGCTGCCGGCCGTCGTTCGATCCATGGTCGGCAGCGCGGCGTCTTGGGACGCAGTGATCGCCTTCTGCGAAACGGTCATCTCGCAGAAGGAAGCTGCGGAACGGGAGAGGGAGAGTGCTAGCACTAACCCGATCCGCAGCCGGCGCACCGGACGTCGGAGGAAAACCGACAATGCCCTCTTCCAGCCTCCATGAATGGGTGCGGGAGTGCAGACGCGGGGACGTTAGTAGATGCGTAGTGTTCCACGCGCGCCCCTCTAAGGCGATGGGGGGGAGTCAAACGCCTCACTCCCCCCCTCCACAATCTGCGGACGGGGCCCGCTGCGGCGGGCCGGCCCCAGTCGGGGGCCGCGGACGAATTTTCTGTTTCACGTAGCCCCCGACGAAAACGTGCAGGAAGGAACACCGTGTGGTTTTTAGTCGGTAGGTCACCCACTCTGGGTGGAGTCCGACACGCCACACCGCCTCCCCGGGCGGCGGAAATCCATGAGGACTTTCCACACGCACAAAAAAAAAGGGATGAGGTGTAGGGATAAATTTCAATATAAAACTCAGTGTACCATCGTAAAGGTAGATCAAAACGGCTTTCCAACCACACCATCGACCTTATAGCAGAATCGTAGTACGATGCTCCAGTCCAGGTGGCTCAATAAACTAATTGGGAATCCTTGCGTCGCGATATCAGCACCTTTAACACGAATAGTGTTAAGGAAACGATTGAGCAAAACAAGGGCTCCAAATTGTTCACAAGAACTATGTCTAATGGGCATATAAACCGGAGACGGCAGCAGCCTCCGGTTTTCAGCTTCATAATACGACTTTTTCCAATAGACATAGTTCTTGTAACGTCGACTAAGCCAGAGATTTTGAGAGAAGTTAAGAAGTTCTACCAACAGTTATATACCCAGCAACTACACCTACCAACGCCTTTCAAGACCCACGAGTCATTTAAACCGACACTATACTGAAGATATTCCGGACACAGCCTGTAAGAAATTAAGATGGCCCTAAACAGCTGTAAAACCTCAGCATTATGCTCAATGACCTCAACATAATTTCATAACAGGTGGGTCTTTAAATGAACATGTGCAAGACAAAAATCATGTCAAACGCCCATGTTCTGCCCATCTCAATATCCGTTGGGAACTCCTACTTAAACAAAAATAATATTTTTTTTGCACAACTACACTTGTTCACAACTATTCACTTTGACTAGCTATTAACGACTGACTCTCTAATGTACATTTAAAAAAAAATTACATTTGCCCCACCACGATCAGAAATGACAGCGTTCGTCATTCGTCATTTCAAAGGCTTGCAGGGCAAAAAATACAAAACCTCAAAATGTATTTATTATTTTCTATTCTTCTGACGTTGTTGCCACAGTGTATAAATTAATATTTCTGGTGATAAATAATATCTAGAAATATTTTTACCAAAGTCCAAATCAAAACAATATTTGCTTAATTGTTATCATAGCTAGATATTGTCGCTCTATTAAATCAGTCACTAAATTAGCTTACTGGTTTACAGATAGTATTTTGACATTACACACAATTTGACAAGTCTACATTGCCACCGGATCAGTCGCGATTGTTATTGCCATAAACCTTGAATGTGTTATGTACTTAACTAAAAAAATAGGCTAGGTTGGATGATCAGTCTTAATGAACAATTTACCGTTACCTACAGTAGGTTATTTCAGGTATTTATTTAATAAAATATTTTATGGACGACCTTAATCTACGTTATTTTAAACTTGATTAACAATATAGCCTTTGTTACCCAGAATACTGTAGCGCAGAGTTGTTTTTGAGTTTATCCATTACAAACAATTTTACAAACTTACAAACAATGAAATGTGTCCTCTTTTTAGTATTTAATGTAGAAGATACAAATAGGTAAATTCTTTACCGACTTGGTTAAAACTTCAAAGTAGGTATTTTCTTTTTATTTTTTAGTTTGCGCAGAACTTCCGTATAGCTGTTGCGAGTTGGAATAAGAATACTAACGCTTGGCTACGGGACGTAGCTTACGAGCGCGGCGGTGCTGCGTGGAGAACTGCGCGCGTTTACGCTCTCTCCGCTGTCTGGCATGGATTCCATCCAGGCTATTACTTAACCTTTTTCGCTGGTGGAATTTTCACTGTTGCAGCCAGGAAGGTACTGACATTTATTTATTTTAGGAGTCTTCAGACGCGCTTAGTTATTTTGATCTAAATGTACGGCAGTGCCTACAGTCGAAACAATTGTGCGCGTCTAGTTGTCCGCAACTTGTGGTTTTGCAGTGGTAGGTTTTTATATCATATTAAAATGTTTATCACCAGGAGGAATTAAAAATCAGAAGATTTGATTGATATGCCAGCCAACTGCCTCAATAGCCTAGTAGTCATAATCACGACTGCTATGCTAGATCCTGGATTCGATTCCCAGGTTTAGAGGTGTTCTTGGGTTTTTATATGAAATTGCCAGTTTTAGTTTGGATTTGTGCACGGTTAATAGGCTCGAAGCGCTGGGCTATGTAAGGCCGCCCATCTCACCAGACCCTGGCTACGTATAACGGTCGCAGTACGGGTTGACGCACACCTAGTTGTAAGTGGAGTTGGTGGTCATTAGGGTAGCATGTTTTTGGGTTGTGTGATTTCCGAAGAGCACACCATAATCTTAAACTCAGACCACCATCTGTATTTCCACGAGGATGACAAAAACATCCCAAGATGACGTAAGGTCCCTTAGATCTTTAGGATGATGAAGTCGAGAACATAGCTAGTGCCTTGAACACCACAAAAGCTCACTTCAACGTTGTTATGGGGGGCCTTACCGCCAAAGTGGGAGTTTTTATTCTAAAAATGTAATTCTATAATATTATAATATACTATAATATTCACGTTTTAAGTCTGTGGGTCCAGTACAAATTAGTACATAGGCAGCAAGTATTGATCAATTCTGTCAGTTCATCGCCAAAAGAGTAAGAGAGCCGAAAAAGACGTGTTCAAACTGGTGCCAACTCTGGAGCGCACATCTTCAACACAACAGGAGGGAATCCATCAGGCCCACTCCACTTATGGATATCGAGGGATAGAAGTCCTAAACACACTGCGCGTTGGTGGAACTGATAAATTATTGAAAAAATATTTGTCCTACAAAATGTATGATTTGATCAGTCCCTTCCTTCCAAAATGTATCGATAATGAGGTCATCAAAAATGATTACAATCCCGCTGGTTTCTCTTTGTTTTACTTAGTTAATATTTATATAACTAGCTTATGCCCGCGACATCGCTCACATGAAGCTATATAAGGAGTAAAAATGTAAAAACCAACATTGATGATCTCTTCTTTGTATCGATCTGTATACATCAGAGAGGTCAAGCTGTATCTATGGATCCGTTCAATTAATTGAGATAAGAAGTTTAACTGTTTTTAAGTTGGAGCATATGCTTTCTAACAGTGATAACAAAATTAAAATCTATTCAGTGGTTTTTGCGCCAACCCGTAACAAACAGACAAGAATTTTAAAAATCACATTTTTAGGTTCGGAGACTTTGGGCCACTTGCACCAATTTTCTTAAATATGTTTAAATTGTATTTAAACATTATTTTTCATTGTAATTTTGTATTTAAATACAATTTAAACATATTTTAGAAGTTAGTGCAAGTGGCCCTTGTTCTTTTTTTAATATCTTCAATGTACAGACACAGCTTATTTACAATTTTATAATAGTAAAGGTTGAAGACATATTGTCCTACAAATTGCGTGGTACGTTATCCCGGTCCTACGCTTAAAAGTAGTAGTACAGATCCCTGATCTAAAAATAATGACTATCAAGCTGAATCTTCGTGAATAGCTTCGATTCGATGAGACGCCCAATAATTTCCTGTGCGAAAATTCTCGATTGTGGTAGCTAACAGAGGTAGCAAGGATAAAATATGTTGAATTGATGATTCTGAAAAATGTATTACTAACCGGGTTTTTTTGTAAAATCTCAATCGAAAACTCGTAATACGGTTGTAATAAATATAGGAAAACAAATAAAAGTATAATAGATATTTATTGCTACTGACATTATGAAGTTGAATGCTTCGGAATTATGAACATTAGAGACAGAGTAGTTAGGAATTGTTATTGGTAGGATGAAAAATGTTAGGAAGAACAATTTCGGGTAAAGAACTTTAAGTGAGCCAATATGGACCCAATATTGAGATGGGTAAAAAATGTTAAACTCGCGTCAGGACACGTGACCTCATCGAAAATTTATAAGACGGTTGTAATAGTTCTGAAGTGTTAAATTTTTAATGTGTCCGACCGAAACATGTTTTTTTGCCGAAACCGATGTTCGGTTCTGATTATAGTTTTGGCCGAAACCGAACCTTTTATAAACGTGATTAAAACGTTGAATAAAATTTCAGTGAGTCGTTCTTTCCAGATATATGAATAATAAAACATCTTGCTGGCATAGTATTTCAAGGTTCTACGTTTCACTTTATCGAATTGAAATTTTATTCATATATAATTCATTAATTTCATAATTTATTTCATTTCATTCATTTCATAATTTATATATGAAACTAGCTTCTGCCCGCGGCTTCGCCCCCGTGGAATTCGGTCTGTCATCACATCCCATGGGAACGCGACAAAAAGTATCCTATGTCCGTCTCCTGGTTTTAAGCTACCTCTCCGCCAATTTTCAGCCTAATCGGTTCAGCCGTTCTTAAGTTATAAATAGTGTAACTAACACGACTTTCTTTTATATATATTTTGAGATTATATAGAAATATTAATTAAGTAAAAGACAGATATTTTTTCGAATAATTTAGATAATTATCATAAGATTTAACAAAAAAAACCAGTTAGTAATCAATTTTTGAGAACTAATCAACATATTTTATCCCTGCTACCCCTATTACCTACCACAATCGAGAGTTTTGTACAAGAAATTATTGGGCATTTCATCAAAATGAAGCAAATGCAAAAATGGACCGTGGATCCTAGACTAAATACGTTATTCATCACAAGTAATTTTTTGAACAAAATCACCCTTGACATCATTTGATTGCAATGAATATCTTACGAGATATCATAGTTTTAGAATAACTTCGCAATGATCAAGTACCACGCGCGCTGTCCAGCCGTTGGCATTGTTGTGGTTTATGATACCGTGTGGTGTGGGCCGACCAGCGGCCCGCCCCGGCTTCGCACGTTTGCAGTGGAGAAATCCCTAACTTTTTCCAAAATATTCTATAGCCTATGTTAATCTGGAATAATGTAGCATTCAAATGGTGAATGAATTTTTGAAATCAGCCCATTAGTTTATTAATCGTTACATACATACAAATCTTTCCTCTTTATAATATTAGTATAGACTAGCTTCCGTCCGCAGCCTCTCCCGAGTGGAGTTCGGTCTATCTTTCAGTCTAATCAACGACCCGATGTCAGTTCCCAAATAAATAATCAAATCTTTGTGTAATTTTTTGCCTTTTTAGGGTTCCGTACCTCAAAAGGAAAAACGGAACCCTTATAGGCTTACTTTGTTGTCTGACGCGTGGAGGTATCAAGCTGAAATTCATATCAAATACTTGGTTACCGATTTTAATCCCGAATTTTAATATTCCAAATATCATAATCCCGAAAACGTTTGGACATTCTTTCATAATCCCGTTTTTTAAAATTCCGAAGTTTTGTTTGCCATATAATCGCAACTCCGAATTTCATTTGCCCATTTATTCATTTGTACGACGTTTTAGAATCCAGACGAATGAGTTCCAGACACACTAAATCTAAATGCACAAAATCCAGATGACTGTAATCCATATGCACGAAAGCCAGATTTTTAAAACACAAATTTTTGAAATACGGTTAATTGATATCCCGGAAGAATTACAAGGTACTTAACCTTAACCTATCTGTAATGGGCAAGTAAATCAATAGCAAGTCGGTTCTGGCAGGGGGTCGCAGTTCTAACCTAACCTGACCTACTGAGTTCCAAGTAACAAGATTATGAAAATTCGGTACTTAATAGTTTATTTAGAAAATGGTACGATGGGCAACAAAAAAAAGTCTTCTGAAAATTTGGTATTAACTTTATCTGGATTATGAGAATATGGGAAACAAAAAAATACTTTTTGAAAATTTGGTTTTAGTGCACCTGGAAATTGAATCATCTGGGAAATTTAAAAAGGAATTTTAAAAAGTTGTCATTCATTACATCTGTCTTTGAAAATTTCTACCAACCGTTTTCGGGGTTTTAAGATTCGGGTAACAGAAATTCGAGATTTCAATAGGTTACCCAAATACTTAGGGCTACTAAGGTCCCTTGGAGCTGTGGAAACATCATGCCTCCTCTACACAATCGGCCATGATGGGCGATTACACGCGAGCACGATCGTGTAGAAGGGCTACTTGCCTGTAGTCGCCCATCATCGTCCTTAATCGTCGTCATGATTGCGGCGATCGGCGACTTGTCGGTTTTTCGTGCACGCATCAAAGGGAATCGCTTGTAGTTGGATGCGCGTGCCCACACGAATCACGATGGCCGATCATTCATTCACCGGAGGACAGCGAGCCGTGAGGACGTCGCGTTGTTTTTCTCTACTATTATAAAATTGTAAAAAAGCTGTGTCTGTACATTGAAGATATTTAAAAAAAACAAGTGGGTTAAGGTATATACCTAAACGTCACCGAATCCAAAAATGTGGTTTTTTAAATTCTTATCTGTTTGTCTGTTTGTTACGGGTTGGCGCAAAAACTACTGAACTGATTTTAATTTAGTTATCAATGTTAGAAAGTATGTGCTCCAAATTAAAAACTGGTATACTTCTGTTACGAGCTGGGGTTCGGGATAAATTAATTAACGCTAATTTTGCCTTAATAAACAAATACTTTAATAAACTTTACAACACACAACAGAAATCACAAATAAAATCACTACACTATTACTTGTCGCACTGTACTGTCACACTAAGAATCACTTGTCTTCACTTTGATGTTCACTTCACCTTGTCCAAAACTAAACTGCGCTAGCCGACCCTCACGACGGCTATTTATATCAGTCACGAAGATTCTGGAATCGAACAATCGCGACATGCCTACAAAATGCGAGTAGGTACCTGATAGTCTATTGTTTACGGGCATTGACCTTTGAACCTGACCTTGATCTATGGTTATTACGTGAGTACGTATTCGAGTACTTTCTTTCGAATATTCTACATGCTTCTACGATTTATCCAGAACCTTCGTGACCCATCCACGTCATTCTAATAGCTTCGCGGCGTAACACTGCCCCCTCCTAAGACATGCTCGTCCCGAGCATCATTTGATCCGTAATAACGCGCTAAACGATCCACATGAACGATCTTTGGTGCACCTCTTGTTCCTTTCTGTATCCTGTAGGTGACATCGTTGATCTTAGTCACGACTCGATAGGGGCCGTACCATTTTGCCTGTAATTTGGGTGATTTTCCTTTACTACGCACCGGGTTATGTAGCCACACTAGTGAGCCCTCATCGAAGCCTCTGTTGTTCATCTTACGGTCATAACGCGTCTTCATTTTCTCAGAAGTTTGTTGGCCCGACTGTCTGACATGCTCATATATGTCATTCATTCTGGTTCGCAAGTCGTTCGCATAATCAGTCACACACTGGGGAGTATCTGGGGGTATACCGGTGATGAGATCTGCAGGCAATCGTAGCTCTCTTCCGAAGTTCGCGAAGGCTGGTGTCACGGTCGTACTTTCGTGAACTGCACTCCGATATGATAGAAGGAATGGCTGGATGTGCTTATCCCATTCTCTCTGCCTACTTCCCACAACTTTTGCTAGATATCTCTCTAAGGTCTGGTTAAACCGTTCAACCATTCCATCAGACTGGGGGTGGTAAGAGGTGGTTCTGGTTTTATGAGTACCCATTAGGTACTCGACACGTCTCCTGAAATATTTGAGACTCGAAATTCCTTCCTTGGTCACTGTGAATCTCCAAGGGTACTCCAAAACGACAGAAGACTTCATGAACCAATTTATCTGCGACCGTCGAAGCCTCTTGGTTAGGAATGGCGAACACTTCAGGCCACTTTGTGAAGTAATCCATCACAACCATGAAATACTTGTTTCCGCCTTCACTCTCCGGGAATGGTCCTGCTACATCAAGAGCTATTCGTTCCCAGGGCGCACCAACATTGTAGACTTTCAATGCACCTCTGCTGCGCGTATGGGGCCCTTTTACAGCTGCACAGCTAGTACATTTACGACACCAGTCTTCAACATCGTCCCGACAGTGGATCCAATAGAAACGCTCTCTAATCTTCAATAAAGTCCTTTTTACTCCTAGATGACCTCCTGAACATCCGTCATGGTATAGTCGTAGGATATCTGGCACCTTAGCTTTAGGGACTACCATTTGCAGATGACTCTTATCTCCCTTAGCATTTTCCCATTTCCGGCACAAGACACCGTTATGCATCAACAAACTGTCCCACTGTGCCCAATAACTTTTTGAGACTGTGCTCAATGCCGCAACATCACTCCATTTCGGCTTGGAGGCACCAGCTTTCATCCAGTCGAGAATCGGTTTAACATCTGAGTCAGTCTCTTGTGCCTGCTGCAGGGTTTCTTTCCATTCGTCACTAAGGTCAGTTTTCAGCATTCTCACGGGAACCGCTTCCTTAGCCTCTTGTCTGGAACAGTGCTTGCATATTTCCGGACAAGGTCTTCGTGACAACGCATCTGCGTTACCGTGAGATCTGCCACTGCGGTGTTCAATTACGAAATCGAATTCCTGTAGAAGCTCAATCCACCTCGCTACTTGTCCTTCCGGGTTCTTAAACTGCAATAACCACTTTAGTGCAGCATGATCTGTTCGCAGGTGAAACTTCCGTCCCAATAAATACTTGGTAAAATGTTGCAACGTCTTAACTATAGCGAGCAGTTCTCTCCTCGTGACGCAATAGTTTCTTTCCGGTTTTGACAATGATTTACTGAAGTAGGCTATGACAACTTCCTGATCTCCTTTTCGCTGTGACAAAACTCCACCAATTCCAGTATTACTTGCGTCTGTGTCCACGATAAATTCATTTTCAGTATCAGGGTAGCCTAAAATAGGTGTATTGCACAGACGTTTCTTCAACTCTCTAAATGCACTTTCGCAGTTTGTATCCCAGCAGAATTGTGTCTTTTCCTCGGTCAGTTTGTGTAAAGGCTTCGCAATGTCCGAAAAATTCTTCACAAACCGTCGATAGTACGAGCACAAACCCAGAAATGCTCTGACTTGCGTCTTATCCTTCGGAACTGGCCAGTCTTTCACAGCAACAATCTTCTCTGGATCCGTTTCAACACCTTTTTCCGACACTACGTGCCCCAGAAAACTTACTTGACGTTTGAAGAATGAACACTTCTTCGGACTTAACTTTAAATTGGCTCCTTGGATTTTTGATAGCACACGTTCGAGGTTTTGAACGTGGTCATCAAACGTACGGCCCACGATGATAATGTCATCCAAGTAGACCAGACAGGCGTCTCCAATCAGACCAGTGAGCACTAGTTCCATAAGTCTCTCAAACGTAGCTGGAGCATTGCATAAACCAAACGGCATGACTTTAAACTGCCACAGACCCTTTCCCGTAGAGAAAGCAGTCTTCTCTTTGTCATTGGGGTCAATTTCCACTTGCCAGTAACCACTTTTTAGGTCTAGGGTTGTAAACCACTTCATACCCGTCAGGGTATCCAGCGTGTCATCGATCCTTGGCAATGGGTAACTGTCTTTCTTCGTAACGTCGTTCAATCTTCGATAGTCCACGCAAAAGCGCATACTGCCATCTTTCTTTTTCACCAGGACCACCGGAGAACACCATGGGCTAGATGAAGGCTCTATCACACCATCCTTCACCATTCCCTCAATCATGGTCTCAAATTCTTTCTCTCGCGCAACTGGCAATCTTCTAGGTCGCTGACGTATTGGTGACTCGTTGCCAGTATTAATTTTGTGCTGCACCAGTCCTGTCTTTCCAATGTCGGCATCATTTGTAGAGAAAATACCAGCGTACTGGAGCAATATCTTCTTAGCCTTGATCGCTTCTTCATCAGACAGATCATTTCGACAGTCTTCTAAAAGAGTTTCAACGTTAAACTTTGGATTTCGAACGTTATTCTTATCAGTATACTGATCACTGCAACGTCGCATCCAAGCTACTTCTTCGCAAGTACCTATCAATGTGCCCTTCTTGATAACTTTCTCTTTTTCGCCTGGATTGAGTATGCGTACTGCTGATACATTGCTAGCCCTCACCAACGTTCGTGCCATCTTCCACGGTAAGTCATCGTCCAACCTCTCTATGAGAACACATCGATTTTTCTGCCCGGCATTCTGTGGCAGAGCGACTGGGACGATTGTTTCCGACTTAAGAGGAAGAACTATTTTCTTCAGACAGTACACCTTCCCTGTTGTTGCACCTTCCAAGAAAATTTCTTCCGAACCGCACTTCAACACTCCTTGATTAACGTTGATCTCACAACAATGCTTTCGCATAAAGTCCAATCCCAGAATGCAATCATCTACTATATCGGCAACGATGACATTATGCCGATATATTCTGTTACCAAACTTCAATTCCACCTCCTTCTCGCCTCGGACGGATATGTGCTGGCCAGTAGCTGTTACCAATTGTATGCACTCGCGATCACTGACGCAGTCCCCAAGGACCCGACGTGCCAGCTGGGAATTAACTACCGTGCGAGAAGCTCCAGTATCTAATGTCAGCTTACAGGGTGTTCTATTGACTTCGCCTCTGATGATCAGGCTGTTCCCGTCATGGGCTTGTGAGATCGAAATCCTTGGGGCTCCTTCCACACTAGCCAGCACCCGCCCCGCAGTCCTGGCTTTTACTCGTTTCCCTGCTGCTCCTCGGTGGTGACGTTCATCACCCTTACTTTATCACCTTGAGTCTTTTCTCGCCACGAGGTTCCCTTTGGGCAATTAGCTCGGAGGTGGCCCTTCTCTCCACAAATGTAGCATCTAGGTGATGCTGCACCGACCCTATGACCCTCGCTGCGCTTCGGGCAACCCGCCTGGAAGTGACCCTTCTCCCCACAGAGGTGACATGTCGGTAAAACGACCTCACGAATGCGGTGAGCCCGATAGTCTTGTCTGACTGCCTCCACTTCTAAGGCATGGGCTAAGGCGTCTTTTAACGTCTTATGATGTCCTAGCCTGACAGCAGCTCTGACTTCTAGGTCACGAACTCCATCAACGAACGCCTGAACCAGGTTACCGTCGATGAGCGCAGGTGTGGACTGGTAGGCTTTTCGAACCAGTTTTTCAATTTCTACGGCCCACTGCTGCAGGGTCTCTGAACCACGCTGTACCCGATCCTTCAGCTGCGCACGGAACACGTATTCAAGATGGGTGTCACCGTATCTAGAGTCCAACGCTTCAATCAACTGCTCATAGTTCATCTCCTTTCCGAGAGCCTCCAGTACTGTTAAAGCCTGATCGCGGAGGCATAGGGTGAGTGCCGTCTTAGCCTGGCCCTTGTCCCACCCATTTGACTCCATAAAGGCTTCAAACTGCATTTTGTATGCCGACCATGAGGAAGTCCCGTCATAAGGTGGCACTTTAAATCCACGTAGCGAGGATGTTATGGGAGCAGCAACCGCGGAAGCCACAAGTCCGTTTCCTGCCTTTAGATCACCTAACGCTTTTGTCACGTTAGCAATCTGTTCCTCAGTTTTAGAAATACGGTTCTCGTGCTGTTCCACCTGTTGCTTCATAACACCAAGCTGTTTGCCGAGAGTCCCATGAAGGTCTTTCATGAGGAGCATCTGTTCGTCTTGACGGCGGGCTTGCTCCTCTTTGTCCTGCTGCATCTGCTCCCGCAGCAAGCGTGCCTGCTCCTCCTGACGGCGAGTCTGCTCCTCTTTGTCCTGCTGCATCTGCACCCGCAGCAAGCGTGCCTGCTCCTCTTTGTCACTCTGTAGCTGCTCCCGCAGTAAGCGAGCCTGCTCTTCTTGACGGCGGGCCTGCTCTTCCTGACGGCGAGCCTGCTCTTCCTGACGGCGAGCCTGCTCTTCCTGACGGCGAGCCTGATCCTGCATCATTGCCATTAAGGCCGCTAGATCAACAGCTGGTACCGAAGAAGTTCCAGATGGACCAGCGACTGGGTCTGTTGTTGGTTGTAGATGACCCGCAGGAAGTGCTGGAGAATCTCCAAATCGTCTCTGGTCCATTTCTTGCTGCCGCTGACTTCTGGTACGGATACCTTCCGTATCGTCCTTTGGCAAAACCGGCATAATTTATCCCAGTACTTCTGACACCAAATGTTACGAGCTGGGGTTCGGGATAAATTAATTAACGCTAATTTTGCCTTAATAAACAAATACTTTAATAAACTTTACAACACACAACAGAAATCACAAATAAAATCACTACACTATTACTTGTCGCACTGTACTGTCACACTGAGAATCACTTGTCTTCACTTTGATGTTCACTAGCCGTGAACATCAAAGCTTTGATATAAATAGCCGTCGTGAGGGTCGGCACCCTCACGACGGCTATTTATATCAGTCACGAAGATTCTGGAATCGAACAATCGCGACATGCCTACAAAATGCGAGTAGGTACCTGATAGTCTATTGTTTACGGGCATTGACCTTTGAACCTGACCTTGATCTATTGTTATTACGTGAGTACGTATTCGAGTACTTTCTTTCGAATATTCTACATGCTTCTACGATTTATCCAGAACCTTCGTGACCCATCCACGTCATTCTAATAGCTTCGCGGCGTAACACTTATCTCAAATAATTAAACGGAACCTGAGATACAGCTTGACCTCTCTAATGTATAGAAACCCAAATTAAATTCATGGTAGCTGCAGCTATAACCTCCACGTCCATCTCGAAGGCTTGCCGCTCAATAAATGATCACGGACGATCGTGTGGATGCTTGCACAATGATCGTGACGATTACCTTGCCGATCATAGACGATCAACCGATCATGGCCGATTGTGTAGAGGAGGCATCAAACTTCTAAGCCAAAGCATTCAATTTTTTTTCGGTTTTTTCAATAGGTTTTTTCAGAGTTTTTTGCTAGAAGATTACAAAGTATTTTAGAGAAGGAAAATTTTTAACCTGCGTCTTCTGGTTAGATACACCAGACGCTTATGACTACTTAACAACCGCGTGTCCAACTATAGAACATTTTTCAACCGACATGACTTAGGTACTTTACAGTAATATCGATGTCGTACGATACCACCTTACTTTTTTGCAATTTCCATGATAAGATTATAAAGTAGATAAATTAGTGCAGAAAAAAATTGACTGCAGTTCAAACATGCGTCTGCCGGTTAGATACCTACACCAGACGCATCTGGGAAATAGAAAAACGTACAATAAAATAGTTAATAGGAAAGATACTAACTGCAAAGTAAGTTGAGAAGCAAAGTAACTTGCTTTTCAATAGTTGTCACTGAGGTCACCTTCCATCATCCTCACCCTCCGTGGCTTTTCACTATTTGGCTTTTTTGAGGACGGCGTTGACTATTTTGCGGTCGGTTTCCAGTCTAACCAGATGCGACTGGGTATCAGTATTTTCCACGAAGCGACTGCCACCAGAACTCCGCAACCCAATTTTTAGGCAATACCGATATTCAGAGGATAGACTGATTGTCAGGCTTTTTTGGGCTTCTCGTTCTTGTTGTCTGTTGCCATAGATCATCTATGACAATTGCTGGTGGTAGTCCCACCAACAATTGTCATAGATGATCGTATGACAACCGGGACCGACGACTATGCGTTCGGAGAGCACGCATCTATGACAATTGCTGGTGGTAGTCCCACCAACAATTGTCATAGATGATCGTATGACAACCGGGACCGACGACTATGCGTGCTCTCCGAAGCACGGAGGGGTCTCGATCTGTCAATAATGGTCACCCATCTACACACTGACCACAGCGAGCGAATCTTAACCTTGCAGATCAGCTTGTTTATAACTTCGCCACGAGCCCCTCTCACTAACGTGCAAAGTAAGTCATGTCGGTTGAGAAGCAAAGTAACTTGCTTTTCGGTAGTTGTCACTGACGTCACTTTCAAGACCTAAATTCAGAATGTGAAGGCAAAGATTAACCTGGCGTGGACTCGAGGTGGCTTAGTGGTCATATCGTCTGGCATATCGTCGGCCTAATATGTTAAGCTGCTAAGTCCATTTTTGCAAAGTTTACAGGACGAAGAAAAAACTGAATAATATCTTTATTAATTTAGCAATCAAAATTCTGAAAATCCCGTTGGTTCCTATATTTTTTCTTGTTATTTTAAACAGATAATTAGTAGCATAACTTATACACAATTATGAAAATTTAAGAAAACAATTATTTAGCAGCTTGTCGAAGTTAAGTTTCAATTTGCTCGAGGACTTAGCAGTTTTTGACTTAAATTTAGTATGGTATCTAGATTAATTTCTGTTTGCAGGGAAACGAGTTCAATTAGTAATCAGAATATTTATTATTAAAAATTATACAATCAGTCTTCTTTAATAGGAAACAGTGTTAAAGTAGGTATCTAATATAGTTCTCTTAGATTAGTTAGTTCTCTCGTAGATCTCTTTTCTAAACAATCTGTAATGTAATGGTTTTAATATAATGACAGTTATTTTAATATTGTTTTACTACTATATTTATCACAATCAATTATTATTAACAATAAAACAAAACATAAACAATCTTCCAAAAATCTTAAATTAACAATATTTCAATAAATCAATCTGAAACTTTGGTAACATGTAAAGTTATTATTAAACTTAACTTCTAGTTATTGGTGTTTCTTATTCTACTCATGAGGCAAGTCGTCATAATATTTATGATAGTCAGACGGAAGGGTTTTTTTTATTTGCTGCAAGTCTTCAAATTTTCGTGCAGTAATTTTTCGTCGGTTCTGGTGCAATTGAGTTAGTTCAGTAATCTCGCAAGGATTACATTGCAAAGATCGCCTTTGTGGTAAACTTCGCCATTCGTCCCTAAAGCAAGTTTTATAAAGAATTGCTCCATTGCTTTCGTAACGTAGAGCACGAATGTCAGTTACCTTAAGATCTCCTTTGGATCTTCCTGGACGAATACTTTTATAAAACTGAATTTTATTAAATTTTTTGAAGTAAGTGTGGTTCAAATATTTTACAGAGTAGGGTACTGGGCATTTACGAGCATGTTTAGCAATAGATATGTATTCAGCTGGCACATTTATGACTTTATTCTTTAGGTGCCGTTCTATCGTGGAATGCATTGCATCGGCCTCCATTTGGGTGTGACCCACCTCTAAAAATTTTTGTTCAATAACTATATTCTTGTGCCTCATGACAATATTCAAAAGAGCGTTAGATAAAATACAATTTCTATTTTGGTAAGTGCAACCATCACTGTAAATTATAATTTTTTTGTTTCCATCTTCAGCATTAACTTCATAGACGTATTATTTTGTTTTCTAAAAAGTCTACCCAAATAGAGGCAAATTCTTCAGCATTAAGTCCACCTTCTACTTCATTCCATATGAAACAGAAGCCATCTTTATTTTTTATATTAAAAAAACAAAGGTTGTGAACTTGCAGCTTCGTTTTATAGTATAGTGTACTAACATTCGATTTTGGTGCCATAAGTACAGCTTGTAAATCTACTGTGAAAACGTAATTATCTCCCTTCTTATCCGCATCTTTTTCTTCTCTTGCTTGTTTACTTTTCTCGATATGTTCTTTGTATTCTTCTTCTGTAACTGTTCCTACTTTATAACAGGCGCATTTTTCGCATTGATCTTTTTTTGGCTTAAATAGAGCCAAATTTTTGTCTTCAAATAAATTAGAAAACAAGCTTATGGACAGAGCTTTTATATTTCGCTCTTTGCACCAATCATTAACGTAAAATTGGTAGAGGCTTTCTTTAGAATTCCATTCTGGCAATAAATATAACTTCTGTGACGTTGCTCGACAATAATGAGATTCCATTACGGGAAGAGACTCCAGAAATTGAATAAGTGATTGTTTCGGCTTCGAAGCAGATTCAGATAATTTTGTAGGACGTCTCAATGTACTAGGAGGCCGCATTGAAAACTCCTGCTTCCAATTTTAACCGTCCATCGTCCTAAATCCAAAGTGTTCAAAAACATCTTTCGACATACTTTGACACTTTGATCAGCATAGCTTTATTATAATTCCAACAGTCTTGTTTTTTCTCTCCCAAAATATGTTTTACCTTCTTGTCTTCTTTGTTTATTCTTTTCACTAACCCAATCTTTTTTATCAACTTTAAAACGTTTCTTTCGTGTTTTACTCCTTTTAATTTCAGCAAGCGAATCTGCGTCAGAATCAGAATAAGGCACAAGCTTTTTCTCTGTATCACTACAATCCGATATCGGCGGATCAGGTACAACATGATGTGTGTTTTCAACATGAGGTATAATTTCTATAAGACTAGTACTTGGTTCATGAGATATTACATTATCTAATATTTGAATGGTATGTATATCGGAACTGTTTATGTTATCTGAGATCAAAATATTTGTTGCTTGTGATTCTATTTCACTTTGTGATGGTAGTACAATCAAATTTTCATTTGTGATGAAAGTATTGTGAATGTCATAAACTGTCGGCAAAATTGTATTGTCTGAAGGCACGTCATCGAATGTATTGGGAAATGTAATGTCAGAACAAATTGTATGATCTATCTTTTCTGTAATGAAATTACTTGGTAGATCTAGATCAGTCAGTGATGTTATGTTGATATCATCATTTATCTCATAATAAGTTTCGTTAGCAACTAAATCTGAAGGTCCTGGAATAAACTTTCTTGATTCTGAATATTGTAACGAAATATCTTCTAAAACATGTATTACTTTATTTGGATCATAATCTGACTTCTGAGCTACACTTTTAGGTCTATCCTGTAAGTTACAAGCCTCCGAAACCAAAGCCACAATTTTTTTTCCCCGATACATTCTGAAAATAGCGAAACGAAAACATATTTTAAGAAAATAAAAGATGAAATTTAACAGACCTATAAACAGATTTGAATTTAATACTTTGTTTTATAGTTTATTAAATGCGTTACAGTTTCGAAGTTATCTTAAATTAATTAAAAATATTAAATTGATAAACTGCTAAATCCGGATTCAAATAAGATAATATAGTGCGTAAACCTGCTAAGTCCCTAACGATTAGGTTAGGTGTTGAATGTGGTTAAAAACATTTGATTTAGGCATTAAACGAAAAAAGACTTACAGATACAACAATATAAACTTACCTAGTTTATAATTCTTTGTTAATATCCTCAAACATTTGACTAAAACACGATAAAATTTGACGCGTCGCAAACGGCGCGTCGGTTTGGGAACATTGTCAGTGAAAAACTGAGGCCCAAACAGGATTTAGCAGGTTTGCGATGTGGAGATTGGCTGGTGGACAGGAAGCAGTTATTCGTGCATAGTTTTTTTCACCTTTTTAGGCTAATATCGCCGTTATTCCTTAATCGTTACGGTAGACAATAGACTGAACTTTTTGACTGCTAGTAAAACTAAATTTTGCCAAAAAACGGACTTAGCAGGTTAACGAATTAGGCCGACGATATATAACCAGCATGCACATTGCACAACTTAGCATGGAAAATAAAAAATTACAAAAAGATACATTGATTATGGATTTGGGAAGTGACATGGGTCGTTGATAAAGACTTAGTGGCAGACAGAACTCCACGCGGGTGTAGCTGCGGGCAGAAGGAACCTAGTGTTATAAATGCCTTTAATTCACGATTTCAGTATTTAATAATTTCGTCCCCCTAACTTTTGGAAATTGTGCAGTGTGCGACGTCGCTCTGATTTATTCGTTCAGTATCTACGTTATTGTCATTTTCTAAACTTATAATGAGATCTTCACAAAATTTGAATTGGTACCATTCTAATTTTGTGAAGATCTCATTATAAGTTTAGAAAATGACAATAACGTAACCTCGGGAGTATATTCTTTCACACAAGAAAAATAATTTTCCATATCGTTTAAATAAATGGGCGAGTAATCGCGTAACAAAAATACAGACGAATTTAGAACCTCTTGACTTAAAAATAACGTTACAGAAAATGGTACACCCTTCAGCATTATAATAGCGAATCTACAATCAAAATATTGACACGTTTTTCAGATAAGGTGCGTGGCGCGTCCAATGTTTTTAGACAGTCGTCCAAAGAAATTGTTCTACGATTCCTTAACATTCATCACAACAAGAATTGCAATGACGTACGCTACGGTACCATTTGTTCTCCTTCATCTGGCTCCCAGCCTGGCATTTTATGGGTTTGTACCTACATATTCAATGCTTTCAGTTTCAAGTACAGTACAATTTAATGACCAAGTTTGATATATTTAACCATTATCTTTTCAGAAAATTTTACTACTCCCTACATTTCATCGCACTAGGTGCTATGTTAATACCGGAAAAATCCAAACAACCGAAGACAACACAGATTTTAGATATTCCGCAAAAATCATCCCAAACCAGTAAGGATTTTTTACCAATCAATGGAATATCAGAAGAAATTAATGGTAAATTAAAAATATCCTAAGTAATTCAAATGACGCTATTATAGGGACCATGTTATTGTTGAAAATAGAAGTAGGTGGGTATCTGCCACATTTTCTTAACCGTTTTTCACAAAGTTAATGTAACGGTCATGCCTACCTACTTTTAATATGAAGTCTAAATTACCTACTATTAATTTATATAATAATACACTGGTCAATAAGAATTCATTATGTCCATTGTTAGAACATTTTTTGTTTCGCAAAATAATGTATTACCTACGTATCTTTAGGTTTACACAGTAAAGGTAACTAACTCTTTGTAATTAAAATATGTGAGACATTAGGGTTCCTCTTATCCTCATCAATTAACATTGTTCATTAATAAATGAAACAGTGATGGTATTCTCTTTAATAATATGGACCTATCTGAAAACCAGCGCTGCGACATTTTAGTTTTTAAATGTTGTAGCAATATGCTGAGATAGGGGCCTTTTCTGGGTACGTGCAGGTTTTATTTTATTTTATTTTTTAATGTAAATAGGTACCTACCTATGTTTTAAGTGTTAATTTCCTGTGCGAATCCGGAATAAATTATCTTTCTTTCTTTCTTTCTAATAAGGGTCAAAATCAATGATTGTTTAAGTAGGGAACAGTATTTTTATTTTACTTGGTAACTACGCAGGTAGGTACGTAGTTACCAAGTACCTAAGACGAAATGTCCCTAAACGTGGTTCGCAGGTTCGGAGCTTGTTTATATCTATTTTGGAGTGATTGCGTGAGCTATACGGTTAAAATTTTAAAAAGATTTACATGTACGTCGTTTTGTACAGTCTAAGCACATTTTATACCCACGACATGTAAAACACTATGATTTATTGGTCGTCATATTTTTTATTATGTAAGTAGGTACTTTTTACTGTTTTCTTTATCATTATTTCTTCTCAAAAGTAAGTATACTATTATCATATGAGATAAACCGAATGAAAAACGTTTTCATGAAAAAGTTATTGTAATAACTTACATAGTCAGGTATGTAGATTCCTACAAACTGACTGACTCGTAGATGAAATACATAATTCCTTCCATTCCGCAATTTAATTTTTGAGTGAATAAGGCTACTACATGTGTATCTAAGGTAGCTATTATTATTATAAAATGTGTTCAGAACACCCTGTCCAACTCATGAAATTATTGTTAGACATGCCATTTCACTTTACCTTAATAATACCCCGAAAAAAATCCTGGGTACTGAAATTGCAACATGTACCTACGGTGGTACCTACCTAGGTCCCTGAGTGCCAAACTTACTAAGACCTAAGTATGATGGTTCTGCACATTTAAAAATTGGCTAGATCTAGGGTAATTTGGACACGACAATCGTGAATTTTAATTTGATGCTATTGAGATATTAGGTATCCCAATTGCATCAATACAGTCAAGGGTCAAAAGTCCAGTAGCACCTCAATTTAGTATTAGCCCGCACGATTCTAGCAGTAGCTTTTGTACGCTGATACAATCCTCGCTTTCAGCCGTCATTAGGTCCAGATTCGGGAGTAGAGGTGTGTAACTCAGCTCTGAGTCAGATCGAGTCAGATCACAGCTCAGCAACAAAACGACCGACTCACGGCTCAATTCAGCTCATTAAACTGATCTGAACTTGTGAATAGTTGTGAATTCCTCCACAGATATGTCGTGCGTGAATAGTGAGTGAGTCAGTGAGTGATTCTGATCTACACTTGAGGTTCAATCAAGAAGTTTTTGGTCAGAGAGTCGCTAATGCGGAGTTTTTTGAACGAATCGTTCGTTCTGAAACGTTTTATTGATTTGTACCTCAATTTTACAACTCATACAGCTCTGTAGATATTTTTTGTCTATTATAGAGGTATGCTTTTTTATGCTATGGCAGCTCAGAATGAATTTTGAATTTTTGAGTATAAAAGGGTTTAGATGAATTATTATTTCGTTCTAAAATATGATAAATTCAATAAATAATTATGTAAAATAAATAGTGTATATTACTTTTACTGTTTCAACTCGTAAAGAAAAATTAATAAAACTATGTTTCGATAACGGCTTTTAATATAGGCCTAGGCTAATCATTACAAATTAGGTAACTAGGTATTTAATAAAATCTTCAATCAAAACACAACAATTTTAGGTAGGTAATAAAAAATAATAATAATATGAGCAATCAATTACATAAAAAAATGTGACAAATATTAAGTATTTAGATGACAAAATAATTAATATTAACGGTACAGACGTGGCTAATATACACAGGCGAGTTTTCATAACTTGATACAGCCTAGGATATATTTTTACGTTGGTGCCACCATAAAAATGGATCTTGTTTCATAGTAGTTCTTCAATATATATTTAAAAACTTCCACTACAGCAGAAGCGAGGGCATTATTTTGTCGAAAGCTGATTTTGCTCCACCTCTTCATCAAAATCTTTAAAAAGAAGCATTTCTCTCCGTTTTACAGCAGTTTCTATCGTACTTAAATTAATTTCTTCTGGAATGGGTGTAGTTTCGGCCTCTAATGAATTTAATACTTGCGACCTTCGTATAGGTACAACATCTGCGAGCTCTTTTCGTATTTTGCCTCGTGTAGAAAGTCGATTTTTTTATAACGAGGATCTAAAATAGAAGACTGAGCTATAAGCCCATTGTCCCCGATGCTTTCAAATCTATGTATTTTTATTCAGCTTTTGTAAGGATTCGATTAGATTTTTTACTTCGGGCAGTAAATTGCCGCGCTACATAAGCTAACAAAGATGCTTACATATTTGTTTGTAGAATAAAATGATTGAGGAAGCAGTCACCTGTTTTTCAGCGCTTATAACATTTGTGACAATGTCAAAAATTTCAAGGACCTCAATACTCTGCTCAGCTATCTGCCATTCATAATTATTAGTTAGAGGTATTGCTTCTTCGAATCCTTCTGAAGTACAAAATTTATCTCCTATCAACGCCAAAGAAGCTACTAACGGCACTTTTACTTCTAAAATGCGGCGGAACATAATATATGTTGAGTGCCAACGAGTTGGAACATCGGTTTTTAATTTTAAAACTGGCGAACCCATTCGTTCCTGTGTAGCTTTTAGTTGTAAGCTAGCATGTGAACTTCGACGAAAATAGTTGCCTATTGTCTTAATGTTTTTTATCACGGGTTCTATTTCTTTTAAGCCAGTTTGCACCACTAAATTTAAACCATGAGCATAGCATCCCCAATGTCGCCAGCCTCCAATCCTTACTGATGCAATCATATTGTTGGCGTTGTCGGATATAACAACAGTAATTTTGTTCGTCAAATTCCATTGAGCAAGTATATTTTTAACATTTTATATATATTTTCAGCAGTGTGCCGTTCTGTAAATGATACACAGCCTAATAAGTCGGATGCAATTTTTAGTTTGTCTTGTTCTTCAACTATATAATGAGCTGTCATTGCATAGAAACCTTCATAGTTTCGACTTGTCCAACCGTCGACTATAATACAAACAGCAAAAGCACGATTTAATCTTTCTGTGACTTTTTCTAGAACTATATTATATTGACCAGGTATTAAGCTTGACGTCAGTGTTTTACGGGTTGGTAAATGGTATTATCAGTATTATGGGCACAAAAGATGAACAAATTTTACAAATTCCGGATCTTCGACGACACTAAATGGGTGATATTCCTTCGTGATCATTGCTACTGTTTGTTCAGTTCTAGTTTTTCTTTGCTGTGAGGGGTTTATTTATATAGGACGTTATAGTCTCCTTTATTGGTCGTGATGCGACACTAGCGCTTGCGGTAGAAGTAACGGGTTGAGACGTAAAGATTGAGGTGCTAGCTTCTGTGGTTCTGATGGCGATTGCAGATGAAGTGTTGTCTGAGCTATTCATGGTACAGGGTTCTTCAGTACCAGGTACTATTCTTAATGTTGATATGCCAGGATGTTTTTTTAGATGCCTTATTAAATTTCCCGTGGATTTATTTGAAACTGCTACTAATTGACTACAATAAAGGCATTTTACCTTATTATTGACTCCACCATCGGCAAAATGGTTCCACACATCGCTTTTTTATTTGACATCTATATATATAAAAGAAAGTCGTGTTAGTTACTCCATTTATAACTCAAGAACGGCTGAACCGATTTGGCTGAAAATTGGTGGAGAGGTAGCTTAGAACCAGGAGACGGACATAGGATATAGGACTTTTTATCCCGTTCCCGTGGGATGTGATGACAGACCGAATTCCACGGGAGCGAAGCCGCGGGCAGAAGCTAGTTATTAATATATTTACTTAACTTCACTTTTATTTTAAATAACTACCTAATTCACCTAATTACGTTATTACTACCTGATTACATGACTATTAAGGTCAATACCAATTGAAACTAACATATAAAGTAACTAAGAATCTGATCTCGAAGTTTTAGAAAGAGAGCAATATCATTATAAATCAGTTTGTAGAATTTTTGCTATTGGCGGGCCGGGCGGCTGCGGCCACCCGGCAGGCCCCATCAAGGGTCACCAATTAAAAAATATATCGATGTTCATTTTCGATGTAAAACATCGGATCCCAGCTTCGATGTGTATCGTTATAAATTATAACAAAAAAGTTTAATATTACACTTCTCCAGTACGAAATCAAGAACAGTTTGCTGTTCTTGATTTCGTATGTGTGAATGACTGAATGTCGACTCCGAGACCAGAGTAACATAGTATCTAGTAGTGTGTTAAGGCTGATCGTTCACCTGCGCCCGCCAAATTCAAATTAAAAAAAAAAGTTTTCAAAAAAGCGCCATTACTTGAAAATTAAAATGTTTTCTTAAATCTAATTCTGTCACAAATACGCACAAATAAAGAGCTACTCGTGTGTGTTTATTCTACAGAAGCACATGCAATGGTTTTAGAGATACACGATTTTGCAAAACATTACTCCAGCAGGAAAGGCATCTCGAAAACCTGAAGACGCACAAATTATATTTTTGGCGCACATTTATGCACAAATATAAGCTCTCTGCCCATATACAATATTTTTCATTCCGATCATTCGTTTAGAATTTTCCTGCTGGAAGAACGTTACTCCAGCAGGAATCGTTTTTCTCGTTTTCCTCCAAAACTACAAAGCGCACATTTTTTTTATGCGGCGCACAATTACATCAGATTACGCACTAATTATGTGTTCCACTCATATCACTCTAGGAGCTACATTCCTGGTTCCTACTAGGGTAACGTACACATCGAGTAGAGATGGGTTGATCGATAAAGCGTAATCGATTCGAATCGGTAGGCTGACTAGCTAAGGGGACCGATGACAATTACGAAATCGTCTCTGTCACACTCAAATTCTTACCACACCGACCTTGCTTCCCCTAGTGAGAAACTGAGGCACTAAAAACACAACCCAGAAACGGGAACCTCGGTACAAAAGCTCCAACATTGTGTCCGTCAGACTGGGCCGGCCCCGCGGAATTTGGTAGCGTGATATAGTATATCAATCGAGTGTATTCTTCAATACAAACATATTATGTACCACTTTTATTTTCAATGTACCTCTTTCGTATTACGTAACCGAAATGACGGCCTCGTGACTGTAAGTCGGGCTGAATATGAACTGTCAAAGATAAATCAGACAAATTCTGTGTAGTTATTTTGTTATTTGGCATTAAAAGCAAGCAAAAAGTTATACAATATTGTTCTAAAACTTATAACATAATACCCTGAGGTATCTAAACTTTTAGCGTACCCATAACTGAATATTTGAAACTTGAGTGGTTTCGTGAGTGGCGCTAGTTTGTATGAAGATTTCATTGACAGCTACGATTTAATAATTGAACCGAGAGCGAACAGACTTCGCTTATTACCAAATCAGCGACTCGATCGCGCAACGATTTAGGGACCGGTAATAGGTTACTCTTTTTACGTAGTTACCCTGCGGAACACAGTATTTCCAAATCAAATCTCTGCTCTGGTTTCACCAAATTTCTCTCTCTATTGGAATACATATCTTAATGGGTGACACAGTGCTTCTATTTTAATTATCTTGATTTTCTATCAATGGAGGATCTTCTCACATAGGACGGCCCATCTGAAAACTAGTTAAATACCTCCAGTATTTAACTAGTTTTCAGATGGGCCACTTCCAGCATTTACCTCATCTTCTCCCAAATGTCTCTGTAAATCAGCAAGATCTGGATAGTAAGCAATAACATTTTCATCACCTATGTTTATCGGAAAATGTTCTCATCTTATGTTTATCTGAAAATGTTCTCATCTTTAGATAAACAACCATTTTCTATTGAAGCCAGGTACTTTTCTATGCATCTGTCAGTAACTCGTCGTCGATTCATGTAGAAAAAAAAACACCCCCCCACCTAACATGCAAAACATCCTCACCAAATTATCTTGTAAAATAACAAAATGTAAACAAAGTTGACTATAGTCCGGCCACTGAGAGAATGCGTTCCTGACGTCTGTCAGTTAATGTTGGGCAAAAGGTGACACGGTTATTTTTTCAAACGAGAAAAGTAAAGAGTAACATGTTTCAATACTTATTTGTTTGGCTTTTAATGTTACGGTGGTATAAAGAAAAAATAACTTAAATGTAAATAGTAAATAACTTAGAAAATACAATTAAAAATGCGAGAGTACATAATATTCAGAAATATTTAATTTAAATCACCAACAATATTGGGCTATTGGCGCCACGGCTATTTCTACTTGTGTATTGCTATGAATTCCATTGTATTTTCTATGTCTGTATGTTACCTAACTAGTGCGTGTAAATAAATGTATGTAACGCGACCTTAACAGAGGGTGTTGCTCAAATCTAAGTAGTTACTACAAAATTAAGTCGTAACATACGTATGCGTTATTTATAGAGTATGTACTTCCTTCTGTAGCAACACATTATGAAAACTTTTTGTAGAAGTCGTGATACGAACGAGGCTGGGCTGAGAGTATCAGGCAGATTACATTCAATTGATATTATATATCTGGTTATCAAATTCCACGGGGCCCGGCACCATTGTCTCGGGTTGCACAAAATCATAACACTATCTGATATCTGGGTGTTGCATCGTAATATTAATGTGATACTTTAGTAATATGTACCTCAAACATGGAATTGTATTTATTTTTGTTACAAATTAATTTTATAATAGTGTATTTTTTATGGTTAATAAAAAAAAATTCTATAAGTACTTAACTGGTTTCTATCTTCTACATTTTTAGGTTTTTAACCTATCAAGTCCTGTACTAAAGACACAATGACAAATCTTGTTTTGGTCTCCGGGGCTCTTTTTGCTGAATTAAAAAGACTCCAGTAAAGACTATATAAACATGCAATTATCTAAAACAAAGTACCTACACCCTGCCAGACCGTTCACCCATAAAAAACACTAAACGTTCCAAATTCTATAAATGGGCACAGTACCATACATGTTTAATGTCTAATGGCTTCAAACGCTAATGCTTGATTTCCTCCTACGCTGATGTCGGTCGCGTACGTCGGTCGAGCGTACGAATACACACAACTTTATGGGACACTGCACAGCGACACCGACGGCAGACGTTTTGCTACGCGCCGCTGACGGCGCGCAGTCTTGCTCATCAGCGCCGCTGCATACGTCGCACGGTGGGCTGAAAATCGGCTCTCATACATAAAAATTTCATCAGAGTTAACACTGCCCAAAAATCAATTATATTTTTTTACGAAAAATTTGTATGGAACTGGTATGAAAAATTCGACTATCTCTGAAACTGCAAGGAAAACCGTAATATTCTTAATGGTCATAGAACTAATTATTTTTGTAAAATAAATATAAAAAAAAATAGTTTACGCAAGTCAAAGTTTGGTATTGGCCATAGATGACTTGTTTGAGACATACGAGTCTTACACAAGTCATTTGTGGCCAATATCAAACTTTGCACACAGTTAAACTACTAAATAACAAGTTAGTATAGTCTTCTAATGAGTCTGAATAAGTCATTATGAGATTTGCAATATCGCGCAACGTTACCAATTATGGACTACAAAGACTTGTTTGTTCTACTAAAAAGTGAGACCAGGTATGTAGTTCATTTGACTATGTGGTATTGTTTGGCGCAGTTATATCACGCCTAGGTGACTGGCATTGTGTCGAAGATCGAGTAACTCTAAAAGAATTTTGTCGGAGATTCGCAGGAGCTGCATCATAGGGGTCGAAGATATTACACCGAATCTATACTAATATATAAAGCTGAAGAGTTTGTTTGTTTGTTTGTTTGTTTGCTTGAACGCGCTAATCTCAGGAACTACTGGTTCGATTTGAAAAAATCTTTCAGTGTTAGATAGCTCATTTATCGAGGAAGGCTATAGGCTATATATCATCACGCTAAGACCAATAGGAGCGGAGCATCAATGAAGAATGTTTCAAAATCGGGGGTTTTCCTTTTGAGAGCTTCCGATGCATGCGCTGCGTAAACGATTAAAGTTTCGCAAAAATCATATATGACAGAATTGTTCCTCTTTAAAAGTTCTAAAAAAAAGTCCGCGACATCATATGTCTTTCTTTTAAGGTTGGCTCACTATAAACGTTTTTATGTTAACTTTGTTCTAAAATTCGTTTTTTTTCCTTTTGAGAGCTTCCGATGCGTGCGCTGCGTAAACGGTTAAAGTTTCGCAAAAATCATATATGACATAATTGTTCCTCTTTAAAAGTTCTAAAAAAAAGTCCACGACAGCATATGTCTATCTTTTAAGGTTGGCTCACTATAACCTTTTTTATGCTAACTTTGTTCTAAAATTCTAAATGCATTATTTGCGTAGGTGTTTTTATAAACATGATATTATTAATCCTTATCCAAATAAATACGTTATTCATCAGCCTTTAGAGCGTTTGTTTTGTATCCGTGCGGACCGAGCTTGGGTCCGCTCGGACCCAACAAACGCTCTAAAGGACATATCCTCATTTAGCGTTCTTTTATTATTCCTGTTCCCGTGACATATTTTACTAAAGTTCCGCTCGGATACTCAATACTCAATTATCAACTAACAATATTGGCTATATCTTGAAGTGAGCTTCAATCAAAACATACTACAAGCCGCTGAAGGGGATCATCATCTTCTTACCACCTGTAAGGAGATGATGATCCCCTTCAGCTTCCTGCCACCTGCCAAGTTTGCTTGAACGCGATAATCTCAGGAACTATTGGTCCGATTAGAAAAAATCTTTCGGTGTTAGATAGTCCATTTATTGAGGAAGGCTATATATAGGCTATCATCCCGCTAAGACTAAGTAACTATTCCACGCGGACGAAGTCGCGGGCGGAAGCTAGTCATTGATAAATTTAGAAAACAGTAGGTACGAAAATTGGCTGCAAACAAATATGGATTGGCCAAGGCCATATAAGAGTTTTCACTGGTTTCCTAAATGTTTCTTTAATTTTAGGGGCTGCTTAAGGATCTTCACTCGGATCTTCGCCTTTAGGATCCATCAGATCTTCCCTTTTTCAGTTTCCTTCCCAAGAATGGTTTTCGAGACCTCTTTGCCACTGTTCCAACAACAGAGGATGATTTGACGATGTTCTGGAGAGTCTGAGTGTGCTCTTAATCTCTCATCAGCAGTTGGTTCTTGAGTGCTTAAGAGCCATTTCACAAAATGTTAGCGCTCGAGTTTCGGTAAAAGACGGCAGCATTGTGTATGTGTGCGTAGCTACCAACACATACCCAATGCAAGCAGCGTAGCGCGAGTGTCGAGACGGAGTTATTCCCAGTTGTCCCCACCGTCTTCGTCTCCAGTGGTGACAAATGGGAAAAAAATTCCCAGTTGTCACCAGTGGTGGCGCCTCAGTGGGGACAAATGGGAATGGCCACTCTTCTTGTTCCCAGTTGCCACCAGTAGGTAGTGACAGATGGGAAAAATAAATAGATACGTCCCCAGTAAGGCGGGGCTAGAGCTGAATATATAGTGATGTGAATTCAATTTTTTTTCACGAATTATTTTAATTAGATGATTATATTCTATTATAAAATGTACATTAAAGCGAGAGAAATAAAACTTTTAGGAATCACTTGGAAGACATATATTTTTATAAATCACAATATTTATAATGATCGAAATTACAATTGCTCAGATTAATCAAGGAAACAAAAACTGCACAAGTACAGATTTTAGTTCTACAACTATTACCTACAGATCATATAATTATTTTACTTAAAAATGTTCTTAGGTTTTCTATCACAGTTTCAACACATGGAATTATGTCTATTTATGTAAATTTATAATAAAACACTTAATGAATACTTACTACACATTTACAATAATTTCCGCACTCTCATCCTGTCAATCAACCCCCTCTCCACTATGCTGTTGTCGGTTCGTACACCAGTGACGTCACAGTTATCAGTACATTACCAACAATGTCAGGGTCAAGTGCGTCGTGCAGTTCTGGTGCAGTTTCGTTAGTTTTAAGAAAAATAAAAGAGAATAGTAAAAGTAAATACTGTGAACAAAGCGCTGATTAATTTGTGCAATTGTAATTTCGATCATTATAAATATTGTGATTTATAAAAATATGTATATGTCTTCCAAGTGATTTGTAAAAGTTTTATTTCTCTCGTTTTAAGTTCTACTATCTTTTTGTTTTATAATAAAACTTACCATTTGGCTGAAAAACGCAAAAAACCCATATTAGCAAACTTTGACCATGAAAAGTATTTTTTTGCAATTGTCAGATCGATGGGGACTTTTCATATTTCATTTATAATGGTGTTCCGAACATACGTACAAAATTCAGCTCTATGCGAATTTTAGTAACCTTACCCCTATTTTCTGGGCTAACTTGACCGGACTATTAAATACATATAGATAATATGTAACTACTATGTCACCGATTACTGTGTTTATGAATCAAACAAAAATAAATATTTAGTACTTCGCTTCTGTTGCTTTCTATAAGGCTGCAGAATGTTTATTTTTCCTTTTTTTGATACAATGGTAAACGGAACCCTTACGCCCCATTGCTAAAACGAATAAAACATAAATATATAAAATAACATAACATACCATCACGCCTGTATTCCCCGAAGGCAGAGGCGTACTCATGTACACCCACAGTTCGCCGGTATGTTTAGGTCCCATGTAATAGGGGGAGAGCCTATTGCCATTAACCGGGCACAAATTCCAAACTCCGAGCTGCTACTGGGAATTTCATAGAAAAATCCAATAACACTGCTCGACCTGGGAATCGAACCCAGGACCTCTAGCGTAGCAGTCGCGCACAGGACCACTTGGCTAATGAGGCAGTTACATATAAAATAGGTATTATAGTTATTGTATAAACTACTAAAATAATAATAGATTTGGATTGTAGCTTGTACATTGAAAAATAAACCTACAGCGGGAGCTAAAACGATTTTGAAATTGATTTACAAATCTGAAAACTACTTTAGCTCACTGCAGAAATCTCCATGTCTGGTGGGTATCATTCGACAGAGTAGAACCCATGATTAGGAACATCTTGCATGCCACCAATTAGTGTTGTCAATGACTCAGTTGTTTAAGTCCTTTAAAATATGACTTAAACAACTAGTTCAGACTAAAAAGACTTTCTTTAGACTAATAAGACTATCTTTAGACTAATAAGACTAGCTTGAAGACTTAAACAGCTTAACGACTCAGTCCTTTAAGAAAATGCTTACACCTTAGTCGGTTAATAAAATCTTATACAGCTAGCCTTTTAAGTCTTTGTCCCAATGATAATAACTATCCAGCAATATTCGTGGTTAATAAATCGCAATAAACGCTTTTCTCGGTCTCCTGCCGGTCCTGTCGGACATACAACATGTTTATTATATTAAATAAGTAAATTTTATTTTATATCGAGTATTTTATGCTAAACAAGACTCTGAAACGTCGCTTATATAATTTTAAAATTTAAAATAGTTGTACGCTCTTGCACGTTACGTCTACATTGTAAATACACTTGTCATGAGTAGATAGTAATAGTAGTAGAGCTGTTTTGCAGACCTTTTGATGAATGATAAGTTCAATGTGTACTTATTTAATAAATTTAAAAATCTTTATAACTAAAAGATAGTTTTACAATAATATAAATATCTTCTTATAATGAGCTGTTTTCGTAAAAAAAGTAAAAAAAAACTTTCCAATACACGGGATCACTAACATACCGATAAACCATGGTAACATTAATTTTAACTGGCGAAAGAACGGATACTTTTGATATATTTATTTCCGGGTATTCTGCAAAATAATATAAATGAGTTCAGTTGACTGCTCACTGCTCATGTTGCAAGTTAGAAGACGTATTAGTAATATTCATTTTGTTGTTGTTTTCCTCTTTGGTGTTGATTACTACTTGATCATATAATTATATTTTCGTTATATTGTAATTATATTTCGTATTTCTGTTATTTCGTATTTTTGTATATTGGCTGTCCAGTCTTTCTTTTAGAGTTTAGCTAGTGCTTAGTAGTAGTTACTGCAATGGGGATTAGTCTTTATGATAATTCGTAAAAGATGGAGTAAATTTAAGTCTTTTTCATAACTAATCAATCATACACGAGTTACACGACTCCCTAGGCGAGTCTTTTTAGTTCAAACTTAAAAGCCTTAAAAGACTTACAAGCCTTATAAGACTAACACGCCTTATAAGCCTTAAAGCACTAGAGACTATGCTTATTCTACGCAAACCTTAGTCGAGAACTAAAAAGACTTAAGAGACTAAAAGCTAAGGGTTTAAAGGACTAAGTCAGTCTTTAGCTGTCAAAATGTAGTCTAGTCGCTTCTTACACGACTTAAACGACTGAGTCTGTTTCATCACTACCACCAATAGTGTTCTGGTCTTTCTCATTAGGTTGCTACATAAGGTAAACTTAGATAGGTAGGTCTTGAGGAGTTGGGGTGGCTCTAATAATCAAATCCCACCCACATTTCATACGTAAAATACGCGCTTGGTCGTGGAGTCCGGAAAATAGCCTGCTATACCATACCATACAAGTTAAACTTAGGTAATATGTTTATTATGAATGTCACTCAGTACATGGGTAGGCACAAAAACAATAACAGATGGAGAAAAGCAGAAGAAAATACTGAAATGTGTGGCAACAACATACAGATCTTTGTGAGATAGAATGGCTGTGACAGATAAGCAGACATAAAACAACAAAATAAAGTCATGAGTTATGTTTTTGCCATTTTGTAATAGAACACTAACCACAATATAGTAGCTCTGATTTGTTGCTGCACCACTTAAATTGTGCACTGTGCTTTGGTTTGACTCTTTAAACTCCTTTTGTGATAGGTACTAGTGCAATGTCTATAAAGTTGTCATAGTGCTATGCAACTATTTGCTGAGAACTGTCATTAGTTTAATTCAATAGCTTCATGGGTACATGTTAAATTCTTAATGTTTCTTATTTATTTTAATATTTGTAAAAGCTTGTCGGAGGCAACAGAGCACACCAGGGACATCATTTGTTTCTTGTAATCTTTTCTGCAACTCTTTAACTATATGAAGTTTTGGTGTAACATTAGATACTGAAACAAATAATCAAGTAAAAAATTACAATCACACCTGTATTCTCTGTAATAAAACTTTAATGCCCGATGATTTTGCTTTTCCCAGGCTACAGTAATTTCTCTGTATTAATCATGGGTTAAAAATGGAACCCAAGAGATCATCACTGTTGGTTTTTCATTAAATTATTCTTGGGCCAAGAATAATTTAATGAAAAACCAACAGTGATGATCTCTTCTTCGTATGGGTCTGTATACATCAGAGTAGTCAAGCTATATCCCAACAGTCTTTAAATTATTTGAGACAGGAAGTTCACCTTTTTTTTAAATTGGAGCATACACATTCCAACAGTGGTAACAAATATAAAATCTATTCAGAAGTTTTTGTGTAACAAACACAAGAATTTAAAAAATCTCATTTTTGGGTTCAGTAAAGTTATACCCCAACCCACTTTTTTTTTAAATATCCAATTTTTTAAATATGTACAGCCACAGCTTTTTTACGATTTTATAACAGATAATTGAAATTGATAAAGCACCAAAGACCATGTCTATACAAATAAATCATAATTATGTACTTTACATACTAAATACTCATGGCGATATTTACCCCCCCCTCTGGTCACTATACAATTGGTATATGTGGTGCTATAGGTACATATTATTTCTCAAACAAACAAATCACCTCCCATGGCCCAATTTTTTAACTCAGCTAGTATCAAACACCCGACTGTAGAATCATGTTCTGTTATTTTTTAATATCCCATAAGGGGTCTTCAAGTATTACGTAAGCAGATTTTTTGCAATTATTAATCCACCCCTCCCCCTTGTCAGCAAAAGTAAGCAAAGCTCTTACCCCTCCCCCCCCCATGCTTACGTAAACATTGGTACAATTGATTGATTTATGAGCAGCAGTTATAATAAGTCTAGAAATATACCTAAACGTATTCATTATTTGTAGGAATCCCCGAAAATGCATTACGTTTTCTGCATAGACAATTTGCGATATGTGTAAAAAAGTAAATAATTACTGCTGACGTAATCACTATCTGGATCCCCCCACCCCCCATGTCATCAAAAATAAGCAAATCAAAGACCTCCCCGCCCCTCTATAGAGCTTATGTAATACTTGAACGGCCCCTAAGTCCCTTAAAATTGACTTTTGACTTTCTTGTGACTGGCTTGAATTTTCAACTCATTCAAAGCAATCAATCTCGTATTAAAAACAGAAAAAATGTTCAGTTGAAGCTGTTGGAACTTTGAAAATGCCTAACACGAACAGCAGAGCGAATAGCTCTTTGTCTATTCTAAATATTCAACTTCAGTTTATGCAACTAATCCCCATTGTCCATTAAAATGAACCAAATGTATTCTACTTCTGATTAAATAATCATATCCACTGTGACTTTAATACTACCCTAAAAAATAGTGGTAATGCTCATAAATCTATTGTTCTTTATAATGAACTAGGGCAGTGAACTTGAACTTAAGTAGGCCTAAAAATATACATGGGTCACACAAGGTTAAGACAGCTCTCTGAAAAAAATTGGCTACAATTGAGTGTATGATTTTAAAAAACAAATGTTTAAGAACACTCACATTGATAGCAGTTTGTCTTTGTATCTTTCATTAATCGAACAGAATAATTTTCACTCTCTTTTTTTGATTCTGTAAAAAACTGTATGAAAATTGTTTGCGTTTGTCCATTTTTTGATTCAATCATGTAATAAAATTTTAAAAACTTCTTATAAATTTTTTTTGCCATAAGAAATGCTTCATGTGTTTCTTTAATTTCCTGAGATAACAGTTTTTGATCTGAAATGCATAAAAAATCTGTGAATGCAGCATGCCAAATAGAAACACTAAACATCAATGACATTATTTATGTAGCTAAACTAAAAACAATGTCGAAACTATAAATTTTATGCTGACATAATCTGAAAAACATTCGTCTTCCGTGGTATGTATGTATAGTTTACAGTACAATACAAATACAATTGTACCAAAGATCAGAGCCTATCCTGTACCTTTTTTGTAAGTTTCATATTGTTTTGTCCGTTCTGAAAGCTCCTCAAGTTTCATATCAATATCAAGACGTAGTTGCTGGTTAAGTTCCATGAGACGTTTAAGTTCATCGTCATGGTTTTGAGCCATATTCCGACTACTGCAATTATATTTATGAACTCTGAAACTGTTTTCTAACATATTCATGATATGTACGTGAACACATTCCACATTATTTTCAAAATTTCTAAGGCTGCTCTCTTCGACAGTATCCAAGTCGAGTTGGACAACCCAATTTTCCTCAAAAATGCTCATAATTATATAGCAAAATTCACTCCAATAATTCTAAACTGGAGACAACACGAGAACACGTGAAAATAGAATCAATTTAATTGTTGGAATCTCAATCACACTACTTTTTTGTTGATACGTTTAAATTTGAATGTCTTGACTACGATGCAACGGTTGTCACTTGTCAAAATTAAATTCAACCGACAACGGTTTTATGGAGTTTAGGCGGGAAAATGAAAAGTGCACATTGTCGATTTTATATTATTTTTCAAAACTTGAATTTCTGCGAAGTTTAATGTGTAATTATGGTGGATAATTAACCATTAAGTGTTCGTGAACGTGTGAGAGTGTAGGCAAATGATATAAAATTGAAAATCGTGACTTTTTGGGTTCACTCCTAAACTCCATCGAAGCCTCAATAAAGTTTCTACCGTTTTGTTGGGGCAGCTGAACAACATTATACTTGACACTGGCGAACACAAAAAGTGTGGTGCCATAAAATCCCATGGTGGGAAATATTACTACATAATTGATTACTTTATTACTTGACACTGTCAAATACACAGAAAGTGTGGCGCCATAATAAAAAAAAAAAAAAACGGTTTTATGCAGTTTTTTTTATTATGGCGCCACACTTTTTGTGTATTTGCCAGTGTCAAGTATTAGAGTATTCAAATATGTAATATTTCCCCATCATGGGATTTTATGGCACCACACTTTCTGTGTTCGCCAGTGTCAAGTATAAGTTGTTTAGTTGCCCCAATAAAACGGTAGAAACTTTATTGAGGCTTTCATGGAGTTTAGGAGTGAACCCAAAAAGTCACGATTTTCAATTTCATATCATTTGCCTACTCTCACACGTTCACGAACACCTAAGGACACTTGCACCAACTTCTTCAATTCGTTTAAATTGTATTTAAACACGATTTTTTATTTAAGTCAAACATTCGTCTTGCACCAAAATAATTTCCGTGTTAAATACGTTGAGGAGTTTAGGCGGGAAAATGAAAAGTGCACATTGTCGATTTTATATTATTTTTCAAAACTTGAATTTCTCCGAAGTTTAATGTGTAATTATGGTGGATATTTAACCATTAAGTGTTCGTGACCGTGTGAGAGTGTAGGCAAATGATATAAAATTGAAAATCGTGACTTTTTGGGTCGATTTGGTCGAATCGCGCGAATTCAGAATTGATGTGGATGGCGCGTACATCGCCGCGACGCGCGGGCGGGCGTAAAGTGGGCGGAGCGTAACATATTCAAGTTTGGCGACCCGAGCGGGCAGACACGCGAGAGTTAGAGAGCGGTCCCCCGACGCGACAAAATTTAATCAAAAAACTTCATACGTACTTACGAAGGGTTATAATTTCAAGATTATTTTTTTCTTTTTATAGGATACAGGTCTATTTTTGTGTAGGGGGTTTTTAAAATTTTTTAATTGAATTTGTTATTTCACACTTTTTGTAGGGACTCCTTAGTTATTTTGTTTATTTTCTTGCGTTTTAAGATCCAGGTAATTTAGTGTATAGTTAGGTATTTTCTTCGTTTAGTTATTCAACTTTTGTACAATTATTTCATAGCTATTAGATATCTTATATCATAGTGTATAGTATTCTACTAGTCAAGCCCTTTCATTTGATACCTTTATTGAGGGAGTAGTGAAAAAAATTAATAAATTCACCATTTCGTGGAGGCGGCCATCTTGGATTTGAAATTTTTCATAGTGTATAGTATTCTACTAGTCAGGCCCTTTCATTTGATACCAATATTGTGGGAGTTGTGAAAAAATATGTAAACCGCCATCTTGGACCGATTTTCGTCAAACATAGCTAAGAACACTCCCGACTTATTCACCTTTCAAACAAAAAAAACAAAATCAAAATCGGTTCATCCATTCGGGAGCTACGATGCCACAGACAGACACACACACACACACACACACACACACACACACAGACACGTCAAACTTATAACACCCCGTCGTTTTTGCGTCGGGTTAATAAAAATCATCGATTTATCATTAATTAAAATTAATTAATTATAATAATTATTAAATTTGATTTAATTTTATATCTATTATTCATAACATAATTGTTTTAATAGATTTTTCACATTACTATGATGTAATGTAGATGTAATGTAAAAACGGAACGTAGATAACTGTTTTATCAACATGTTCAATAGGGTATTTTACACCATGTAAGAAAAAATATAAAAATGCATGTTTATGATAGATTTTTAAAAAAGTAAACGAGAAACGTTAGTATTTATTTATAAAAATGCAATGTAAATTTTATAATTCAATTTCAAAAATAGTCTTTTTTAATCTGTTTTAAAACGCCATCCGCCATATTGGATTCTGACGTGATGTCACTCCGATAGTAACTTGACGTAACTTGGTCTTTTGCAGTTGTATTGTTTACTAACGAAGTGACGTCACGACCCGAAGTAGCATGGCGGCTAGCGTATCCGCGCGAAAATTCAAAATCATAAATTAAAAATAGTTTTTAAGGCATTTTTCGGTTTTATAAAACTGAAATAAAAATTCTACTGGTTCATTATGATCTAAGGATTAATTTAAAACAGTTTTCAAAAAAAGGTGTAATACCCTAATAGGGTATTTTACACCATGTAAAAAAAATATGAAAATGCATTTTTATGATAGATTTTGAAAAAAGTAAACGAGAAACGTTAGTATTTATTAATAAAAATGCAATGTAAATTTTATAATTCAATTTCAAAAATCGTCTTTTTTAATCTGTTTTAAAACGCCATCCGCCATATTAGATATCGACATGACGTCACTCCAATAGAAAACAATCTAGACGTTTGTCGTCTCAGAGTAACAATTCAACAATAATTGTTTGTCGTGCTCTGTGTTAGTTTGATTAAAATCGCATTATGGAAGACGGTTTTGTGAAAGCAGAAAGTACAAATCTACCAATGATCAATACGTTGATGGTGGCAAATTTTTTTGCATCCAATCCCGATTTCTGTTCTGCCGAGGTGAGAACTTTATTAAAACAGTAATGTAAGTACCTACCTAACTATCGTATCAAGTTTTGTCTAACGATAAGACCCGGTTTCACCAATTTCTATGTAACAAGGCATTAACTAATCAGCAATTAAAATTAACAAAATTCCCGCCAAAAATTGCGAAAAACCAATTGAAATTTAATTGGTTTTTCGCAATTTGTAGGTCTATAACACATTCTAGATTGCTAGCTGTAGTAATTGCGGCATTAGCTATACAATATTCACAACTGAGCATTAAAAACTGTGTTACAGACCTACAAATTGCGAAAAACCAATTGAAATTTGAATTTGGCGGGCTCAGGTGAACGATCCGCCGGATATGTCCCATGACGAAAATGTCGAAAATGTGCGTTACTAAATCAAGCATTTATTGAATGATACACAAAGAAATTGAATCCACAATTTTTGTGGCGTTTTTACACTTGTATTATTGCATTCAGGCACAAGACACCAATGATAAATATTATAACTCATTATTTTCACAAATCATGTTACTTGGTCTTTGGCAGTTGTATTGTTTACTAATGAAGTGACGTCACGAGCCGAAGTAGCATGGCGACTAGCGTTTTCGCGCGTAAACTCAAAATCATAAATTGAAAATCGTTTTTAAGGCATTTTTTGGTTGTATAAAATTGAAATAAAAATTCTACTGGTTCATTACGATCTAAGGATCAATTTAAAACAGTTTTCAAAAAAGGTGTAATACCCTATTAAAACATCTTGGTGTGGACCTGAATTGATTTTTAACATGTCCAAACCTGCAACAGTTATAACACTGCACAGTTGGGTCTACTGGCAAGGCTGTATAACACATGAACACACGCGTTGGGAGAACCTGACCGTCAAATGTTACAACAATGGTACCAGTACTTTCAAATTGTTTATTACCATTGACCACAGTCTTCTTTTTTATTCTTGTCACTTTTAGAATCGACCCACACCCAATTGGTACATTAATATTTGCCATAACATCATCTTCTGACCAATCTGTGGGAACACCCCTTATAACACCCATACGTGTAATATTAAAAGTTGGGATGAATGCTTTATATTTCCCTAATGCAAGGTTTTGATTTGTTAAGAAAATATTTGCATCTTGGAAGTTTGAGAATGCCAAACTTATGCGATGTCGTCCTATTCGTTTGAGACTACCATTCACAATACCCCCAGTTTTATTATTCTTTAAAAAGCGTCCAAAAGTGACAGGATGTAGGGTTGTACTATCATTATTAGTGGAAAATTCTTTTTGTACGTGAATCACATACGGAGCAACATCAGTGGCCTGATAAACAGTGCGACTAACTGATACACGGGTTGACTCGTTGTTAACTTTATTAATACTGTCATGACTAGTGTTATGAATATTTGATACAGCTACTGATTGTGTCTCAAAAAGTCGAGGACTTGAACCAGTCAACTCATTATCAAGCTCTTTCTCTTTTACTGAGCACCTACAGTCAGTCGGCTTTTCCCTTTTGCTTCCATATTTCCTTTTTCTTTTATGGCATGACCCACATAAAAGTATAGCGTTAGCGCTTTTACGTTAGTTTATTGGAGTCCGAAACTGAACAATCTGTGTCCATGGAGGACTCAAGCACTCCAATTAACATATCCATAGGTGTTTGTGAAGCAAACGAACCTCCGCCAGGGTCGTCGGGCGGATCGCACATCTTACTTACTTAAATAAACTTACTTACCAATATTTACAGCAACTTATTCACTAATAAATAAAATATACAATTAAACTAACTACGAAATATCACTTAAATTATAAAACCAATCCTTTAAACAATTATTTAAATTTAAAATTTGAAACTCCGAAAGAAAACCGCGTCTTAACTTTTCGAAGTTTCCCGCTCGTCCTACAGTAACTCATTTTATAATGTGAAACCTCCATAGTGTAGACCAGATACAGTGCGCACAATTTATTTGAGAAACTAAAGAGTTTCCATCTATTCAAATCGTAAAATATACAACTTAATATGTAAATAAAAAAATGGGTCATTAATAATAATAATTGCAACGTGCGTTAATCTTTACTGATGCCGGAAACAGTTATTTGAGATTTTGATCAATGGAAGTCTGTTTATATTTCCACGTTAATACCATGTGAACACATTTTTTAAATTTATAGGTCTCTACCCTATGAAATTGCCGTTTTGTATGAAAAAATGTACACGATTTTTTTCATCTATTTTTTATTTGTATTCATCGAAGTAATCACCCATGCAATCAATGCATCTTTGCCAACGCAGTGGCAGTTTATTGATGCCCTTCTTAAAGAAATCAGCTGGACGGGAGGCAACAAATTCTTCAAAGGCATTTTGTACTGCCTCTCGGGTATTGATTTTTTTTCCCGCCAAGAAGTTATCCAAATTCTGGAAAAAGTAGTAGTATGTAGGCGCAAGGTCTGGTGAGTAGGGTGGATGACGGAGAACTTCCAACCCCAGTTCATGCAACTTGGAGACCGTCTGCTGTGCAGTATGAGGTCGCGCGTTATCGTGCAGGAGCAGCGGAGACGAGTGATTGACCAATGCTGGTTGGAGATGTGCCAGCTTCTCCATCATTGTGTTCAGTTCTTCACAGTACACATCTGCAGTAATGCTCACCCCGTTTGGTAAGAAGCTGTGATGAATCACACCGGCGCTAGACCACCAAACAGTGACCATTACTTTTCTAGGGGTAAGTTTTCGTTTAGGGCATTGTTTGGGTGTTGAACCAGGATCCAACCAACTTGCTGAGCGCTTGCGGTTATCAAACAGAATCGATTTTTCATCGCAGGTAACAATGCGGTTCAAAATTCCTTCATTTGTGTGTTTGATGAGCAGTGCAAGGCACGTTTCGACGCGTACTTCGCGCTGGCGATCATTGAGTTCGTAGGGCACCCATTTGTCAAGCTTTTTTACCTTGCCAATTTGACGCAAATGGACCAATATTGTTTTGACGCTAACGTCGAAAGCTGCTGCTAATTCAGCCGTCGATTGTGTATCATCAGCTTCCACGATCGCCTTTAATTCGTCATTGTCGACCAAAGTCTTCGGACGACCGCGAGGTTCATTTTTCAGGTCGAAATTCCCAGAACGGAAACGAGCAAACCAATAACAGGTGGTGCGTTGGTTTGTAGTGTTAGCTTCGTAAACGTGGTTGATGTTGCGTGCCGCTTGTGCCGCGTTGCTGCCACGACGGTACTAATATTCCATAATTACTCCAAATTTTAACGTATCCATGATGACGAAAAAGATTGAAATGCGTTGAAAATTTAACACTAATCAATAAACAAATGACTACTTTTGGAAAAAGAAGTCCATGTTTTTAAAATAAAATTAATTTGAAATTAGAATTCTTAGCCAAACAAAAATTATTTTGATTTGTAATGGCCAGTACTGCAGAACGGCAATTTCATAGGTAAAGACCTATTATAAAGGTCAGAACTTCAGAAGTAAGGTATTCAGAGGTAAATGGTGCAAAGTGTATTAAAAATATGGAAAATCATTTTTTCTATGAGATTTTTCGAGGTAGTTGAAACGTGTAGAGGACAACGTCTGTCAAGTCAAGTGTCAGGTCAGCTAGTAATTGCTCTGTCGCCAGCAGCTCGGTCCCCTTACTTATTTTCTTATCTTAAGTAGAACTTCGAAATACTTGTAAGCTTAACTAATACATTACAATCTAGATCCATCTGTGAACGTAGGTATTAACAAAATTTTAAAAAGATATTTAAGTTGATAAAAATTGCTATGCAATAGCTTTAGAGCGCTCGCGCACTTGTGATTTTTAGTCGGGCGATAGTTTGATCGTTCTGGGATTCACTTTGGAGTTCTATAGCAGTGCGCGCATTTGACGATTAGAATTTGACATGAAATTATACAAGACTACTACAGCGATTAAACTATCGGTAGACTAAAAATCACAAGTGCGTGTTAGCCCTTACCGCGGCAGTCCCCGAGTACCACACGTACTTTTTTTGTTTTTGCATTTAACTTTAATAAAATTGTATAAACGTAAAATTTGATTAATTTATTGACTGACTTAGGCGAGACATTATTAATAATAGTATCTATAAGATACTATTATTATCTAAGTCGTAATAAGATAAGTCGTAGTAAGATAGTAGTCTGTAGTAATATAATATTAACTCCTTGGCTATTAATTAATATTGAACGTCATAGGAAAAGAAGAAACTGAGTTGTCACTTGTCAGGCTTAGTTGTGCCATTGTATCATTATGTTGAATTTTGTTAATAAAACCTATATTACGGGTATATTCTTTACTACATAGTCTGTGACGACTATGCCAAAGACTAAGAGTAATTAAGAGTATAGTTTATTTGTACGTCTGTGACTGTGCTGTGACGTGACTGTGACCTATTTATTTTGCTGAACTTATTTCTGTCCAGCCGAGGTACAGCCTGAGAGCAGAGAATCGCCGAATCATTGATTTTAATTAGGTTACGACTTACGAATTGAAAATTGAAAGTGAAGAAGCGAACGTACAAAAAAAAACCTGTGTTTTTTATTCAAATATTGGCTGCTTATCATATTGCAGGATTTTTACATTTAACCATGTCACTGGGTTCGGTTTACGAAACCGCGTATAGAGGAGACTATAACCAAGTTAAAGTAAAAGTGGATGAAGACATTAACTTGATACATAAACTTGATTTGGTGAGCTACAGATTGTAACACTACGTAGTACCTATTTTTATATTTTATTATTATTATTTACATACCATCATAACATAACATACCATCACGCCTGTATTTTCCGAAGGGTTAGGCAGAGGCGTACTAATGTACACCCACAGTTCCCCAGTATGTTTAGGTCCCATGTAATAGGTGGCGAGCCTATTGCCATTAACCGGGCACAAATTCCTAACTCTGAGCTGCTACTGGGAATTTCATAGAAACACCCAATAACACTGCTTAACCTGGGAATTGAACCCAGGACCTGTAGTGTAGCAGTTGCGCTCAGGACCACTTGGCTAATGAGGCAGTAATTATTATTTTAAGTTTATAATTATGTATTCTGATATATAATTGGACATAGTTACACAAAAAGGATCCAATCCACACTTTTTCCGAAATTGAGTTATACATATGTACATACCAAATGCATCCTCAAGGTGATATCTTTAATATCAGAAGAGATCCATGTGACAAAATACAATTTTAAACGTATCTACAACTACCAGACACCAAGCCACATCTATGGGCTACATCAGATATTTTTCATCAATACAAATCCAAAACCCTTGGATCAATCTTGAGAAAAAGTGTTTCAGGAAAATCACAAAAACGCCCCAAACTGTTTGGATCTTTTTTGAGAAATACTGTTTATATACCAATTCAATATCAGAAAGGGTCCAGATTAGTTGAATTTTGCTAAAACCAGTCTACCTAAATATCAAATAGGATCCAAACGGCTTAGATCCTATTTTATAAGTATTTGGTTACATTCAGCAATGTACCAAAAGAATTGGACGTAGTTACACAAAAAGGATCCAAGTTCGTTTTGAGTTATAGGCCAATGAAGTTGTTACACAGTTTAGTTGAACATTTGATATGTTTAGATCGTAAGTATTGTGATGATTATTTAGCTAATTATTTGTTTTTAATTTTGGTATTAAGTTTTTTTAGTTTAGGCAATACAATTTTATAGATATAATGTGGAAAAAGTGGGTCCGGATCCTTTATGCTAAATAAATAAATGTAAGGGTGCTGCTCAATGTACATTAATCAGTAACGATCCACATGATATTTGAATAAGTAACTTATTCAATAAAAATCAATGTTTAATGATAGTTATTTACTAAATTTCTTTCCATGGAGCCTTTCCATGGAAATTGTGGTACCGAAAAGGCTCAGTGTCTCTGGGCTGTCAATAAATTTGTCATATTTATAAGGTACCTCAGAAATTGCGGTAGGTACCTACCTACTGTAATACACTTGCGATGGTGGGTACCTACTTGCTATACATAGAACATGTAACTTACCTCCCAACTGTGTTCGGCCATGGTGTTTTGATTGTATACCAAAATGTAGCATAATAATATGGTATATTTTAGTGGTAAGAAGGGTTTGTTTGGTCAAAGAGTCGTCAAAGGGTATTTTTTTTACGTCAACATCATCTTATGTTTTGCAACCCAAGCAACAATTTCTTCCCAAATGTTTCTATGGTTAACCATCGGGTTAACCATTTCAGCCATCTGGTTAGCCACAGGAATTAAAAAAAAGTATTAGATATTTTTTTGTTTATTCTGCTTCAAAGTGAGTTGCCTCTTTGTGCACTCAAAAAATATATGGAAGCTTGTTATCAAATCTGATTAAAGTCACAAGGCTGATCACAGATATAATAATAATAATAAAAAATGCTTCTCATTGTCCTTAAGAAGTAGGTGCAAGTGGCGTTCAGTCACTCATATACACACTGGTATACACCCGCACCCCTCAGATTTGATGCGTTCACGCAGCTAAACAAATGTATACTTTCTTTTGAAACACCTTGTATAATGACAAATTTAAAAATGTATGTGCATATTACTTATTTGCTGATACTTTTTCAGAATCAACGCCTTCTTATTCACTGGGCGTCACTTGGGGGCAATGATAACTTAGTGGATTTTCTAATAAGCTTGGGAAGTCCTATTGATGCAGGCGATGACACAAATTCAACTCCTTTATTATTAGCATCATCAGCTGGAAGATTGGAAGTAGTTAAACTGCTTATAAACAAAGGCGCAGATGTCAATAAAAAGACTATTCGTGGCCAGTCACCTTTGCATTATGCATGTTCCAAAGGCCATTTAGAGGTATTGAACCTTGACCATAAAAATAAAATCATTTTAATTAATGGTTTAACTAATCAGAATTGTAAGAGCATCATGGATGATACAATTATTTTTAGGTATCAAGGCTGCTAATTAATACTGGTGCAAATATCAATGATACAGATGTTTTAAGTGCAACACCTCTACATCGTGCGGCAGCACAAGGCAGGAGTAATATTGTTGAACTTCTCCTAGCTTCACCACGGATAAAAATAAATTTGTGTGATACTACAGGTTCAACACCTTTGTAAGTATTTTCCAAGACCTCTTCTCCTTATATTAGTATATAAATATATCGAAGTTGGTTCAAGTAGTGTATGTTACCCTAGCAGGAAAGTAGCTTCTAGAGTGATATGAGTGGAACGTATAATAGGGTATTACACCTTTTTTTGAAAACTGTTTTAAATTAATCCTTAGATCGTAATGAACCAGTAGAGTTTTTATTTCAATTTTATACAACCAAAAAATGCCTTAAAAACGATTTTTAATTTATGATTTTGAATTTACGCACGAAAACGCTAGCCGCCATGCTACTTCGGCTCGTGACGTCACTTCATTATTAAGTGAAACAGTTGTATTGTAACTGCCAAAGACCAAGTAACACGATTTGTGAAAATAATGAGTTATAATGTTTATCATTGGTGTCTTGTGCCTGAATGCAATAATACAAGTGTAAAAACTCCACAAAAATTGTGGATTCAATTACTTTGTGTATCATTCAATAAATGCTTGATTTAGTAACGCACATTTTCGACATTTTCGTCATGGGACGTATCCTATTTTAAGGCGGATCGTTCACCTGAGCCCGCCAAATTCAAATTTCAATTGGTTTTTCGCAATTTGTAGGTCTATAACACATTCTAGATTCCTAGCTGTAGTAATTGCGGCATTAGCTATAAGTACAATATTCACAACTGAGCATTAAAAACTTTGCTTGTAAATCGATATTGTAGCTAAAATTAGGTACAATCGTCATTTTTGGCCAAAATTAATGATTGTACCTAATTTTAGCTTCTATAACGTTTATTAAGCAAAGTTTTTAATGCTCAGTTGTGAATATTGTATAGCTAATGCCGCAATTACTATAGCTAGGAATCTAGAATGTGTTATAGACCTACAAATTGCGAAAAACCAATTAAATTTCAATTGGTTTTTCCCAATTTTTGGCGGGAATTTGGCGGGCTCAGGTGAACGATCAGCCTTAACAGCTTTGTTAATTTTAAATGCTGATTAGTTAATGCCTTGTTACATAGAAATTGGTGAAACTGGGTCTTATTGTTAGACAAAACTTGATACGATAGTTAGGTAGGTACTTACATTACTGTTTTAATATTTCTCAACTCTGCAGAACAGAAATCGGGATTGGATGCAAAAAAATTTGCCACCATCAACGTATTGATCATTGGTAGATTTGTACTTTCTGCTTTCACAAAACCGTCTTCCATGATGCGATTTTAATCAAACTAACACAGCACGACAAACAATTATTGTTGAATTGTTACTCTGAGACGACAAACTTCGTCATCAAGTGAACGATTGACGTCACGTCGATATCCAATATGGCGGATGGCGTTTTAAAATAGATTAAAAAAGACGATTTTTGAAATTGAATTATAAAATTTACATTGCATTTTTATTAATAAATACTAACGTTTCTCGTTAATTTTTTTCAAAATCTATCATAAAAATGCATTTTCATATTTTTTTTACATGGTGTAAAATACCCTATTGGCATGGGGTCTCATCCCGAACAAATGAAACATAGTTCAAATGAATTGTTAATAGATGGCATTGCATGTATCGATTCCCAAACCTAGTGTGTTTGGCTTCGAAATTCTTACGAGGACAGACCTTAAAAAAATATGTACTTACATATATCAAATGTTTATACATAGGACAATATAATTTAAGTCTAATTTCTTCAATTATATGATATTCAATTAAATCCTCGTGATTCTCGCTTTCTTTGGTAAATAGATGGCGCTGTTTGCAGTTTTCGCTTTTTTACAAAAAGAAAAGATGGCGCTGTTCGCAGTTTCTGAGTCTATAATTATTTCTCATTTTTTTTTAAATCAAGTATTATTATAAGAATATTATATTTCAGACGAAGTTTTTCTAATGATGTATTATCTTTTTGTACCATCGGGGGCGAAGCACTAATACATACGATAGTCTACTATGATGACAACACGAACATACCTAGGTAGGTAGTACATAACTAGAAAGCGACTTACACCTAATAGTTAGGGTTACCTTCGTGTAGGTGCCTTGTACCGAATATAGGTACTTACATAATAAAAAAGGTAGGCTAGTAGATACCTACATAGTTCAAGTAGGTATCTACTAGGTATAGATATATATATATATATATCACAAAATAGGTAAATATCAGTATTCTATCATCAATAAATGCATCATGCAGACGGTCGGAATGGAACGGAACGCGAGTCGTAGGTATCATAACATCGCGTCTCGCTTGAGTTCGGTAGATCAGATATACACTCGGTAGTCCGACAGCTGCGAATGCGCCGTAGTAGGTACCTACCTACCTACGTAACGAACGAACGGTGTCGTGATGGTTTTGTGTTTAAAAGCCGTAAGCATACCTATATATACCATAGTACCTATATACCTACCAGAGAACGAAGAATATTAAGTAGGTACCTACCTTAGGTACTAGTACCTACGTACGTTTAAGTTTTTTTTTTTTTTTATAGATCGGTATTTCGCTTCTTCTACCGAACAAAATACCTACCTACCTAGATAGTGAATAGGGTAAAAAGTGAGACACGTAGTAGGTACTTACTAGTTTTACTTACCTACCTACTTATGTACTTACGAAGTACTTACCTATCATATTGAAATAATTACTTATGATAGGTACTTAGATATTTAAAATGGTAGGTAGAGGTACCTAGGTACATATCTAATAAGATTTACGTTATCATTTACTTTTTAAGTAGGTACCTAAGCTTTTGTAGTGAATAGTAAGAGGTTTTCATTGCTGTAGGTAGCTCACACGCTATGCAAGTAGGTAGGTAGATGAAATTAAAATACTGTGGGCGGGAAGCCCTATAGCGTGTTTACGTCACATGAGTAGATACGTTTATCTACTCATTGTCATGATGTCATATGTATGCGCGTAGGGATGAGATACACTTACTAGTGTCAAAAACCAAGTATCAAAATAGGTAGGTACTTACCTACTTGAAAGTATTTGGCACAGCTAGAGTTCTAACCCTACTATATAATATAAATATTATCATACAATATTTCTGAAAAAAGTATAAGTATTAGTAGGCAAAACTACTACATGTTTTCGTTATCTATTATATTTTTATGGGTAATAATTTTAGAACTACCCTCTATTTTTGACCGACAAAGAGTTGGCAACCCTAGCCACAGCCCGCCTCGCCTCGCAGCGTAAGGCGCGGCCCGGCGCGCGTCGCGGGCGCGGCGTCCCGGCAGCGCGGGTTGAAAATACTCGTAGTTCAAAGTTTTTTTTTGCCAATCCGATTATGCACGTTGGGCGTATCGCAATATGGATCAATTTTCTATGCATGCGAGTATTTGAAAACTGTGAGTGTTCCTACATTAGCACGCCTCTGCCTAACCCTTCGGTATATGTATTATAATTATGTTAGATAAACATGTATGGTCCCGGGTTCGATTCCTAACTAAACATTTATAGATCTATCTAAATTAAACTTTAATTTAAAACTTTAATTATTTAGTTAGGAATCGAACCCTGGACCTCATAATGTTCACCTGTCACGTTCAACAAACACTAGACTATTTTTGTGAACCCCATGAAAAAAAATCACAAGCCGCCTAGCTGCAAGTATGTGTCTGTGATGAACTGATGACTGTGATGTACTTAGGTATAAATAGCGAGGCGAACGAGTTACACAGTATAAGCTCTAATCGTAGTGATTTTAAGGGGCCGTCCTAAAAATTGACGCATTTTAGTGAATTTTGATGACCGATTGTGAGGAATCTACAAAGAATTTATATAAAGTTATTAATTATTTGAAAAGAACTGTTCTTAAACCTGGCACATACGGAAATGGATTTTTCAATTTACTTCTATAATAATCGTAAATCCCTTTTATTGACAACTCCTTTTCCCAAAAAACGCGTTTCGAGTGAAGTTTGATGATCGGTTTACAAGAAAATATTAGTATTACTGAATATTAAAAAATACTATAAAACCCAGCATATGCTCTACTTGGCACAAGCGGAAGCACTTTTTTCAATTTTCATACAAAATATAGCAGGAAAAAAATATTTACGTAACGTAATTTTTCGTGAAAATTGCAGACAAATATGTATTTTTTTCTATTTTTTAGAAAGACATTTTGATTATTTTTTAAATTACTTAATAATCATCAGTTATCCCTCTAATAGGATCAAACATTACTTTTTCAAAAAAAATATATTTTGATTTAGTAAATCAAAGATGAAAAGACCTATAATTGTGCTATAATATCGAGCGCGCAAAGCCGCTCGCGCCAGTCACGTTTGGGCCTTCCCAGCGAGAGGACGTATCGCTTTGTGTCACAGACGTGCGCTTGTTCGACGTAAATATTTTCCCAAATTATACTGCGATTAACACAACTTGATACGTTGATTATTTTATAACTTCTAATTTCTAGAAAAGCCATATAATATGGTCTGGTATTTTTTGTAGGAAGTATGGGTAGTACAAGTTTCTCATTGTGCTGATTACGAAAATGTTTATTTTTGAAATCCAAGATGGCGGACATTACTTTTCTAAATAAATTAATATGGGTGTCAATTTCAAAGATTTTCAGGGCCTGATTACGAAAATTATATTAATTTTGAAATCCAAGATGGCGGACATTGCTTTTCTAAATAAATTGATATGGGTGTCAATTTCAAAGAATTTTGGGGGCTGATTACGAAAATGACATTAATTTTTAAATCCAAGATAGCGGACATTGTTGTTCTAAATAAATTGATACAGCTGTCAATGTCAAGGATTTTCAGGGGCTGATTACGAAAATGCTTTTCTAAATAAATTGATATGGGTGTCAATTTCAAGGATTCTCAGGGGCTGATTACGAAAATCATAATTATTAATTTTGAAACCAGAGATTAAAATTTGGTTAATTTTTTTCAAGTTAAATATGAACTGTTAACTATGTTACTGTTTTTTTTGCACATTCCTAGATATTATTATAAAGTTATTTTAGTGATGGAAAAACTCGACTGCGATCAAAATTTGAACCTGCGTCTTCTGGTTAGATAAATCAGATGCTATGATCACTAAGCCGCCGCGAGTCCCACTTGCCAGGTCTAAATTTGCATTCACATTCTGAATTTACGTCTTAAAGGTGACGTCAGTAATATCTATTGAAAAGTCACTTCTTTTTTGGAGAACATCCTACAGCCTGATTGTACTTGGGATGTAGTTCCTTTAGAAACGTACAGTACAGTACCAATCTTTTTGGCCGGGCAGAGGTTGTTGCACCCGCCTTCGTACGCATGGTACAGTCAAGTGGAAAATTACTAATGCAAATATCCTATTTAGTATTAGATCAGTAAGTAGATAGATTTTTATTTTATACATTGGCATAACATAATATACATAAAAAAAATATTTATTAATAAAAACAGGCGTAGTAAATTCTCAGTAGGAGCTCGGAATTTGAAATTTGTGCCCGGATAATGGCAATAGGCTCGCCCCCTATTACATGGGACCTTAACATATCGGCAAATTGTGGGTGTACATTAGTGTACGCCTCTGCCTAACCCTTCACGGATATATATATATATATATACAGGCGTGATGGTATGTTATGTTCGAGGTACTTACGACTGCGACTGCGTGTGATTGCGACCTTAAGTATAATACCTACAGCTCTCAAGAGTCGGCCACCGAATTTCTAATACAAACGTAATACCAAGTTATATCGTAAGTAAAACACAATTTATTGGATTACGATTTATTATGGTATTATGTTTTTGCCGGCAATTCAAGCATTCAAATTTAGACAGCGCAATGCTTGGTAATTTAGTAGCTATTATAACGCTTTATATTTTACTAGCTTCTGCCCGCGACTTCGTCCGCGTAGAGGAGATATATGAGGATATATAGCCTATAACCTTTCTCAATAAATGGGCTATCGAACAATGAAATAATTTTTCAAATCGAACCAGTAGTTCCTGAGATTAGCGCGTTCAAGTAAACAAACAAACAAACTCTTCAGCTTATATATTAGTATATAGATTGAAAATATGCCATGATATACATTACAAACAAAATTATACAATCATAGCACCTATTACAAAGCTCTATGTTCATTAGTCAAAAGCAACCTCATCTTACAATAAATTATTGATAAGCAAAGGTTTTAATATATTAAAAGGTATTAATATTGTAGTTATCGCCGTGATTACTTCTGTAGTACAAAATTAATGTCTTATGTTGGTCCTTCATTAGGCACATTCTACGTGCATGGTAAATTATGAAAAACAAATACCAGTTCTTCAGACATCTCATCTCACACTTTTCACGATGAAGTGGAGCAAAGTTAAACTACATACCACAATTAGCACAGATGTACATACAACCGAGCGGTTTCAGTCGTGACCAAAATGTGTTTTGATAAACATTTAACAAAATATTACGATTTTGAAGTGCCTAGAAAAAGATAAAACTATCAACCCTCCAAAGTAAAAGTTTGAAAATTCAAAATCCCTGAAACACATTTTTTATGATGAGTAGCTACATATCTCATTTTCAAATACCTAGCTTTAAAAACTATTCACCCATACTAATAAGTACATTAACCTTCAGGCTTCAACCCCCGTTTCCTACCCTTAAAATGTAAAAATCCATAAATCATTAAACTCGTCACTAGGTATTTATTAGTAATCAGTATCTACAAAAATTACAATTTTTAACCCCAATTTCCGCCTTCAAAGTTTTATGTTTTGATGTTTATTGAATATTGTATGTATAAAAATAAGTATACTAAATTAAAAACAAAATTGAAAGTACAAAAAAAAAACTAACGAGAATAAAACTAGAAAATTAATTTAATAATGAAAGGATCAACATTGTTTATAGGCTCGTACGCTCGATCTGCAGCCATGTGTGCGTGAAAAGCGCACACAAACATAGAATTTACCTAAACTCGATCGAGTGAATTTTTAGGACGGCCTCTTAAGTATAAATTCCCTTAAAATTATTTGTAGCAGGTCACAAAATTATTTTTTGGTTTCGTTATTTTAAAATTGATCTTTAAAACAAGCCGGTTTTGGTATAAATTCTCTTGCATTTAGTAGCAGGTCGGAAAATCATGTTTGTTTTCGTAACATTAAAATTATTTTTAAAGCAACTAGGTACGTAGGTACCTACCTAGTTTTTAACACATGAGTAGATATACTACTCTGTGTTTTTAGTAAGTAATCTCTTCCAAATATTATATTTTATTTTTTGCGGGAAGATCTCGTTGCCTTGCCACTTGAGTTGCGTTGCGAGTGCGACATGTAGGTAGTAGGCATTTGTAAGTAAGTAGGTAGGTAGGTACCTAGGTATATAACAATAACTTTATTATCATTTTGCGATAAAGATATATAAGAACTAGCTTCCGCCCGCGGCTTTGCTCGCGTGGATTTAGGTTTGTCACTCGGTCTTTATCACGGACACTAGTCAGTTGTCACCTCCCAGCCCAAAATAATCAATTAAGTAAGTACCTACCTACTTAAACAATTTTTTTGTAATATTTTGCTTTTTTTTTCTATGCTATATAGGAAACTTTGAAGGGCGGAATTGAACCTGCGTAGAGTCTTCTGGCTAAATAGGTAGGTAGGTTCCTACACCGATGTCGGTTGACAAGCAAAGTAGGCAGCTTGCTTTTCAATAGTTAAACTCGCGGTGGCTCAGTGGTCGTCTGGTGTACTTATCTAACCAGAAGACGCAGGCTCGATTTTCAGGCAGTCGATTTTTTCCATCACTAAACTACCTACCTACTTACTTAGAAAATATTCTAGTAAACCGCGACAAAGTCTCGTTTTAAACGGCCGGTCAGCGCTAGTGGTAGGTAGGCTAAGTACCGACCTACCTACTTGATCATTATTTTGTCGTGGAGTTATTTTAAAACTATGATAATTATCTCCGATATTCATTAAAACCAAATGATGTCAATGGCAATTCTGTTCAAAATTAAATAGGTACCTACTTGTGATGAATAACGTATTTAAGTAGGTACCTAATTGGTATGGATTAATGATATTAATCCATAACACAACAAAAGTGTAGGTATATACTACACTTTTGTTGTGTTAAACACCTTCGCAAATAATGCATTATTTTAGAACAAATTTGATTAGGTACCTACAACAAAAAAGGTTATAGGTAGTGAGTCAACCTTAACAGATAGATAGGTAGGTACCTACCTAGGTATATTATGCAGCCATTGACTTCGTTTACGCAGCGCACGCAATGGAAGCCCTCAAAAGAAATACCTAACTTTTACCCGTTTTTGCTACATTTTTCATTGATGCTCCGCTCCTATAAGTCATAGCGTGATATTTTATAGCCTATAACCTTCCTCGATAAATGCACTATCTAACACAAAAGATACCTATTTTAAATTCGAACCAGTAGGTAGTTCCTGAGATTTCCGCGGTCAACCAAACAAACAAACTTTTTAGCTTTATAATACTTATTAAATAAAAAATAATAATTAGATGTTCACAATCTTGGATTATAAACATTTTGTTTTTTTCACAATCAGAAACTATGAAATTGACACCCACGTCATGTTATATTTAAAAAAATAATGTCGGCCATTAAAAATATATTATGTCATTTAAGAAATCAGTAGGTATCCTGAGAAACCTTGAAAATGACACCTACATTTTTACATGAATTTACGTTAAATAATAACGAAAATAAACTACGCGTAAGAAGATAGGTAAGTAGTTTTATAAAATTAAATGTATTACATAAGTACCTACGCGCTACAGAGAAGGAGGTAGGTACCTGTTCGGGGTGAGCGACCGTAATAACAACAAGTAGCAACTTTAGGTACCTACCTACATCCCAGCGCACCAGCGCCATCTATTGGTTAAATATATAGTAAACACTTGATATACAACCCGAGGCGATAGATGTCGCATGCGTGAACGCGCGTGCTACGTGCGACATCTATCGCCTACAAAAGAAAAACAATTCTGCCCGAAGAATCTCGCCCGATAGGAAGGTCCCATTTCTTTGTATGGGATGAGGCATCTGTACTAGTATTCTTTTATCTGTGCTATTGGTCATCGATATGTACGAATCCGTCGCTTTTTTTGTAGCTATTAGAATTTGGTCGGATAACCAGCCGTTGTTTACATGTTTAATTTTTTGCTTATATCTACATAATAGTAAACATTCCAAGCTGACTAATTTGACTAAGTATTTTCTTGAATAAAGGCACTAATTTTTGGTTTACACCTACATATATTGGGTTGAGCCGGTTTCTTGTATTTTGCCGTCAAAGTTAAAACACCATCGTTTTGAGTTTTAGCAATATTATTTAATAATGCATGTATGTACACTTTTGATACTTTTTATGGTTAATATAAGCGTCAAGAAGAACCGAATACAGTTTTCAGCTGGCTTATAAGTTTACTCATTTCGGCGCTGCGATATTTTTTCTAGTTTTCAAAAAAGCGCTACTTGAAAATTATAAATATTTTCTTAAATCTAATTCTGTCACAAATACTCGCAAATAAAGAGCTACTCGTGTGTGTTTATTCTACAGAAGCACATGCAATGGTTTTAGAGATACTGACACCATTTTGCAAAACATTACTCCAGCAGGAAATGCAATACATATCTCGAAAACCTGAAGACGCACAAATTATATTTTTGGCGCACATTTATGCACAAATATAAGCTCTCTGCCTATATACAATATTTTTCATTCCAATCATTCGTTTAGAATTTTCCTGCTGGAAGAATGATACTCCAGCAGGAATCGTTTTTCTTGTTTTTTTCCAAAACTACAAAGCGCACAATTTTTTTATGCGGCGCACAATTAGGTACAGCAGATTACGCACTAATTATACGTTCCATTCATATCACTCTAGGAGCTACTTTCCTGCTAGGGTAACGTACACGTTCGAGTACCCCATTTTACATAACCGTTACCTGTTTTACAAAACAGTTCTGTTATTTAAATCAGCTGTACGACGTCCAACTGGATTATCATTGCAACGCGTTTACTATTAACGCTACCCACGTTTTGTTGTTTTGTAGAATGTCTTGTATGCGGTTACATTTATTTATATTTTGGCAGGCAATGGAGACCATTCAGGTGTCATACAAAGCTGGGCCCAAAATGGAAAAGTATGTTTTTAATCCGTTTGGAACATCATCCTAAGCATTTGGTACTTATTTATTTAATTAATTAATTTATTTAATTGACACCAAAGCGGTATAACCAATAAATTAGCAGCTACATAAGTCCGAAATAAATGTAAACATATCATCTATGTCTGGAGCAACGCAACCGGACAGCTCGGAATTTTGCGGACTTCTTTCGCTGTAGGTAAACGCAGTATCCATGCAAAAATGCGAATAAGCCTCACAAACGAACTGTATTTGTTTAATAAATGCATTACGATATCATTTAAAATGTTCGAATGATTTTGTTGATCCACAACTACTGCATTTGATAGTTTCATATACCCGATACGTTAACCTCCATATTGGTTTTGTAAATTGGTTGTTGATTGTCCTGATTTCGGAATGTTTTGATCCATGAGGGCCCTTGCCACCACAGTTTATGCTCCCTCAATTGTTTTGTCGTTAAACCACGACTAGCACAGTCAGCTGGATTTTCTGAAGTGTTTACATATCTCCAATGGTTACCTGGTATTATTTTAGTGATTTTTGAACACGATGGGACACAAAAGGCTTCCAACGTGCTGGATCTCCGTGAATACACCCTAAAACTGCCGTAGTCGGTCCAACAATACGTTTGCATGTTATACTCTATTAGAAAGCCTTGAACTTTTTGGATTAGCCTTGATAATAGTTGCCAGCCCATTAACTCAAGTCTAGGTGTCGATATGATTTTGCTTATAGGCGCCAATCTAGCCTTTGCAGCGACTTAAGATACTGTAAAAACGTCTCCATTGCTGATTCTGCAGTAAATAACTGCCGCATAGGCTTTGTTCACTAAATCCATGTATCCCACCTGCCATGTCGAAATTTGCCTTCACATTCCGAACTTACGTCTTAAAGGTGACGTCAGTAACATCTATTGAAAGGCAAGTTACTTTGCCTCTCAACCGACATGACTTACCTTACGGTTAGTTCTATGTCGTACGATGCTACCATACCTATTAACTATCTTTTTGTGATTTTTCTGCATTTTTCATGCTAAAATTTTAAAGTTATTTTAGTGAAGGAAAAATTCGACTCGCAGGCAGGATTCGAACCTGCGTCTTCTGGCTGGGTACGCCAGACGCTCTGACCTCTAAGCCACCGCGAGTCCCACCTGCCATGTCGAAATTTGCCTTCACATTCCGAACTTACGTCTTAAAGGTGACGTCAGTAACATCTATTGAAAGGCAAGTTACTTTGCCTCTCAACCGACATGACTTACCTTACGGTTAGTTCTATGTCGTACGATGCTACCATACCTATTAACTATATTTTTGTGATTTTTCTGCATTTTTCATGCTAAAATTTTAAAGTTATTTTAGTGAAGGAAAAATTCGACTGGCAGGTGGGACTCGCGGTGGCTTAGAGGTCAGAGCGTCTGGCGTACCCAGCCAGAAGACGCAGGTTCGAATCCTGCCTGCGAGTCGAATTTTTCCTTCACTAAAATAACTTTAAAATTTTAGCATGAAAAATGCAGAAAAATCACAAAAAGATAAATCCATGTAGCTCAACTTGCTTGTTTTTATTTGTGCCTAGCCATCTATCTACTTCAATGGTATTAATATCCTTAAATTCTCCTCTTAAATTGGTCCACTTGATTTGGATATCTTCGGGTAAAGCGTCATCCCAAGCCAGGTTAGATAACCAGACGTTCTGGAATAATATCTTCCTGGTAATACATAATGGGGTTAGCCAGCCTAATGGTAGGACCCAACCATTTTCTCTATTGAAATTTGGGTGTTTTTTTATTTCAATAGCCTCACGAATCATCCTGTGTAGGAATCGGTTTTCTTTTGCGAGGACTTGTGGTTTATCAAATCTGATGTAGTGCTGGGTCTTGTCTAGGGTATGTTCACAAAATGCTGACTTTCTGGAACGGCGGTGTTTGACATCGGCAATGTGTTCTTTTACGCGGGTCCCTATGCTTCTTTTAGTTTGGCCTATGTATGAGAGTCCGCAATCACAATCAAGCTTGTATACTCCTGCATCTTAAAGAGGTATATGGCACTTGACAGGTGGTAAGAACTGACTAATCTTCTTCAGCGGCTTGAAGTATGTTTTGATTGAAGCTCGCTTCAAGATATAGCTAATCTTGTCTGTGACTCCTCTAACATATGGCAATACAGCAGGTAGACGCTCAACTGTGGGACGTTTCACGCGGTTTCTGTGACGAGGGCGCGGTATTCGGAGCTTGATGTCATGCAGCACTTGCTTGACATGTTGAAGCTCTGCAGCCAGGTGTGGCTCATCACAGATCCCACGCGCTCTCTGAAACAAAGATTTACCGACGGTAGATAACTGTGTTGGGTGGTGGTGCGATTTACCATTTAAGTATTTGTCCGTATGGGTTTTCTTTCGATACACAGTGTGACTCACGGTATTATTGGGGGAACGAATTACCAAAACATCTAAGAACGCTAAAGAGTTGTTGGCCTCTGCCTCCATAGTAAATTGAATTTTAGAATTTAAGGAGTTGAGGTGGTTCAAAAATGCCGTTACTTTATTAGATGGTAATATGGTGAAAGTATCATCTACGTACCGCTTGTAGAATTTTGGTGTTACAGGTGCAGATTGCAGGGCAGTCTCCTCAAAATCTTCCATGAAGATATCAGCGACAATGGGAGAAACTGGAGAGCCCATTGCTACACCATCCACTTGCGTGTAGAATTGATTATTCCACAACATATAGCCAGATGTTAGGCGTTGTTTTAGTAGTTCAGCATATTCAATAGGCATGTTATTCTCTAATAGTTTCCTAGATACAATTCTGATGCAATCTTCGAAACGTCGGGAACTAAATAATATCAATATACCGCGATAAAATCCGTAAAAAGTAGTTTGATTCTTTTCTTTGTTGATATATAGGAATGACACTTGACAGAGCGTTTTGTTTCCCACGAGATATAAGTAGGAGTAAATACAATTTTGTTCATTATGTCGCTTGTTAATATGAACAGAAGCGCGACTGCTACGCTAGAGGTCCTGGGTTCGATTCCCCGGTCGAGCAATGTGTTATTGGAGTTTTTCTATAACATTTAGGGTTAATGCCCGATTAATGGCAATAGGCTCGCCCCCTAAGAACGCATCTGTCTACCCCTTTGGGGAATAAAGACGTGATGGTATGTCGTATTCCGTACTCTCGTTATTTCTTTGAGCCGGATATCGAAAAAAGAAAATAATGTGTTTGAAGAAACACCCCGAGAGGCAGGGCTTAGTGGAATTGAATAACTCCACTCACAATTGGAGCTGCCCGACTGGGGAAGTACCTACACTTTGCAGAAAACAGTAGCCAAATAACATAGCACTATAGGTACTATGTTGTGTTCTTAATGGTGAGCAAGATCGCCAGAGCTCCGCGAGGAAGCGTTGTGTTGGCAGTGGGGGTACCGGTGTTGTGTGTGTTGTCTACCGGGTGTGAAAAGATTTTTACGGGCGAGTGATGCCCCAGGTGTTGCAAGCGTCCATAGGCTACGGTAACCACTTATCATCAGGCGGGCCATGTGCTGGTTTTCCACCTAAGGGGTAAAACAAACCCCAGACCTTCAAACCGTACCGTATCTTAGAAATCATTTTCAATGATTTTTAAAATACGATTTAAATTAAATAATATGTTAATTTATAAATTCTTTTGTCAACACATATTATATCCGCAACGGCTTAAGCTATTATTTATCAATCAGACCTACTTCATTTTAAATGAAGGTCTTTTGTAGATCTGAAAAAGTAACAAAGAAAATATCTAATAGCACTGAATATCAAAAATAATCAATAATCTTAGTTACTTCATTTCCAAAAATTTTGTTTTTGTTCATAGAATAATTAAGCGCGTTACTTGTCCAGGGATAGATAGTCAAAGCAAAAAAGGAATGACGCACTAAATAAGTCCATGTACATACTTAGATGATATGTTTACATTTATTTCGTACTTATTTAGGCGTAACAATAATGGTTCTATAGTTTTGGTGCCATAGTACCAAATACTTAAAATGATGTCCCAAACAGATTAAAAACTTTTTTTTACTGGCCGGTACTTTCGATGTTAGGCCCAATATGAATGGTCACCTTTACTTTGACAGTGTAAATTCGGGATGAAATTTGTTATGTTAGGTTAGAACTCCGACCACACAACGCACGAGCCGAGCGAGTAAAGCGAGCGGGGCTGCGGTAGTGGCCGGCGAGTACTAGAACCGAAGTGTAGTAATTGTGCATACTTATGGAAGAAACAATCTAACACTTCATTTCACGCTATTTTCTAGCCGTTTAGGCTCTATAGAGCGTGACAAAGAAATATACAGACCTATGAATATACATAAATACACTCGAAAAACATAACCCTCCTTGAGGCGCAGTCGGGTAAAAACATTTTGTTTTATTACTAAGGTATAAGGCATAAAATTGCAGTTGGGGGAAATATATAAGTTAAAATCGTGTTACTGCTTGTGTGATACGTACAAAGTTTATTAAAGAAGAGACTTCATTTAGGTGAAGGTCATAGTTTATGGGTTTTTTTGCCAGATATACATGACATTATATGTATACCTAATTCAGGCAAAAAAAAAAACAAACAGGTGAAAACGGCTTTTTAATGTTTGTTGCAGACATATAGCATGTGAAGAAGACCGAGAAATTGTGGCGTGTATGCTCGTTAAATCTGGGGCTACATTGGACTTAAATGATAAAGAAAACAAGACTCCACTTGATCTTTGTTCTCCTAAGTTAAGAAATGTTTTATCTGCTTTGTTACAATAAAAAGCAAAACTTCCGCTGATTTTCATATACTTGTGGTTATGTTCTATTTGCTGGTAATGAAACTACAATAATACAACAACAGTAACAATGCCGAATTCTCATACAGCATTGCCTCCTATTTAACCTCAATTGGGAATGAATTGGAATTGGAAAGGTTGGTCAAATCGGAAGATTATGGATGCCTTATAAGTATATAATAGATTGTCAGAACGGATCAAGAATTCAGTTAATACATCATGACCATGGATGACGGCAGTTGCACGTCGTTTAAGTAGTCAAGAAATAGCAATGGTCCCAGGTTGCTTCCCTGAGGAACTACAAATTATATTGCGAGGTTTTGAAGTTGAATCCTTAACTACAAATTGGTTTACTCTAATAATAAGCGGCCCGGCTTATGATTAGTTTGAGTAATCCGAGAGAGTTCCGGTGTGAAACAAAGAGGAATAATAACTTACACACTTAAGACGCTGACAACAGCTAAATGAAATTCGATGTTTCGGTATTTTAGCCACGCCCATTATTGCTCCGATAACTTAGCGCTTTTTTAAAACAGCGGTTATACAGCGAACTACCTAATAAGAAACAGTGACGCGATCAATAATGAACAATCAATAGATGGCGCTGTTGTGTATTTATTGCTCTGTATGAAGAACTAGGAACAAATTAGGCAGGAAGATTGAAAAAACAAGTAGGTTATTATATCTTTATATTTTTAAATATTTTATGAAATTGTATTTACAATGAATTAACAACAATATACCTAAACTTAAGGAAAATAAAATCTCAAACTACTTAGATAAGCAAAATTTTCATTATTTTTACATGATGTACTATTTATTTGCTGTTTTATATACATATATTATTAATTATATAAAAATTAATAATAAGACAACAATAAATATATAAACATTTTCGACTCCACATTCCACGTGCTGGGGACCTCCTGAGATAGACCAATATATTTTTAACCGACTTTAAAATAAAGAAGTTTACCCCTTTTTATTCTTTAAAATAAATTAATAGTCTGGGACATTTTTACACAGCACCATCTAGTCCCAAACTAAGCAGAGCTTGTACTATGGGTACTAGACAATGGATATAATACTAATATACTTTTTTTTTGTAAATACTTACATACTTATAATACACTAGCTTCTGCCCGCGGCTTCGCTCACGTGAAGCTATAATATATCAGGAGTAAAAATAGAAAACCAACATTGATGACCTCTTTTTTGTATGGGCTTCTATAGATTAGGGAGGTCAAGCTGTATCTCAAGATTCATTTGATTAATTCAGATAAAAAGTTCACCAGTTTTTAAGTTGGAGTATACTTTCTAACAGTGATAATAAAATTAAAATATATTCAGTAGTTTTTGCTCCAACCCGTAACAAACAGACAAACGACAAGAATTTCAAAAATCTCATTTTCGGATTCGGAGACGTTTTATACCATAACCCACGTGTAACGTAACCCACTTTTTTACAATTTTATAATAGTAATAAGAGAGAGATAAGAAACACCCAGACGAACACAAACACTTATACAGGATGTTTGGTAGAACGTTGAACATACGAAAATGGTGGTTAGTTGGGGTCATCTGCTCCCCACTTGGCCCAAATTATTTGACCTTGGCCGCACCGTTTTTTTTTTACTTTTTTACTAACTATAATAGTAGGGGTAACTATAATAATAGGGGTAACTATAATATCACTTTCTGATGTAACTGCAACTGGCACGTTTTCTAATCTGCAAAAAAATATATATTCAGACTTGGAATACCTTTTTTCAGCACTAAACGTACCTCTCATGTCTAATAAAAAATAAAGCCTACACGGTGATTTATAAATTGGGTCAACATAAATTAAGTAGGTACAGTATCTCTGCAGACGTTATGGGTATCGATATCTAAATAAGTACGCCAAAATAATAACTTTGTTTTTTTTGGGGGGTCAGTAACTGCTGGTGTTGTTACTTCAAATATTAGCTGAGAAAATTATGTTACCTTGTTGTTAAGATATCGATATTCAGTACGAACTGTGAAGTTTAAACAAAAAAAAAAAACAGATTTTTCAAAAAGACGCACCTGGATGTGTCTTTTTGATCATGTATAGACCCATCACGACTGCGGAGTGTCGCTAGTTAATTTTGACCTGCTTCAGTAGGCAAAAAACTATAGACAAAGCTGCTGCAATAATTTTCCTATAGGTCCAGTTCTAAGATAGTCATAGGTCTATGCAAATGTTTTAGTTTATCACTGGACTTATTTGTGACTTTTTTTCTAAAAGTAAAGGGGATGCTATTTTTTTGTCGTTATCCCCGCTAAATAATAAAATTATTATACCTACGCTACTTAAATTACTATTATATCATTATAAAATTGTAAAATAGCTGTGTCTTGACTTTTTTTCTAAAAGTAAAGGGGATGCTATTTTTTTGTCGTTATCCCCGCTAAATAATAAAATTATTATACCTACGCTACTTAAATTACTATTATATCATTATAAAATTGTAAAATAGCTGTGTCTGTACATTGAAGATATTTAACCTTTTGAACGCCAATCACTTGTATACAAGTTCAAGATTTTCGTGCCCTCAGCGCCATTACTTGATTAGAAGTAATACAAAACAACACGCCTGTATTCCCCGAAGGATTAGGCAGAGGCGTACTAATGTACACCCACTGTTCGCCGGTATGTTTAGGTCCCATGTAATAGGGGGCGAGCCTATTGCCATTAACCGGGCACAAATTCCTAACTCCGAGCTGCTACTGGGAATTTCATAGAAAAACCCAATAACACTTTGCTCGACCTGGGAATCGAACCCAGGACCTCTAGCGTAGCAGTCGCGGTCAGGACCACTTGGCTATTGAGGCAGTTAGAAGTAATAAGAGTATAAAATAAATTTACGACTTTTACAAGACCTTTTATTTTGTTTTTATGGAAAATTGCCCTGTATTAAATCATATTTTTAACTTTTTCACACATAATAAGTTCTTGTTTGTTTTATATTCAATAAAAACAAAAACGCCAGAAAATATTTTAATGCCCCCAACGCCAAATACTTGATATAAAGTAAGCCAGTGATGGGACACGATGAAGACCTCGCTATATTTCATCTCGTCGAAACGTTCATAAATACTATTATTGCAAGAAAATTACGTGAATAAATAATATTTCATAAATATTGTAAACTATAAACTACGTTTTATTCACCTTAATCAAGAATAAATAGGTTTTCTAATCATTGTCGATAGTGAAACACCGTTTGAAAATCCCATCCTTACAAAGTGGCTAGTTGTCAGTGCGCACAACGCCACGAACTTCTATAGAAGTAAATCTGTGACGTCATAAGCGGACGGGTTTCAAGGTCATAGTGACTTTGTGCATTTTAGTGTAGTGCAATATTTACATCTTGCGTTGGCGCACGGGTTCTTACAAAAAAATGAGGGACGATGAATATGACGTTTCAGGAATGTACTTCCGTTTTCTATTAGTTTCTAAAAACAAGAAAAATCATTGCTAGTATTTTGCGACACCTATACCTAACATTATAGAATACCACGTTTCTAGCTTCTATTGATTGTATTTGGTTCTATTTGTTGTAAGTGAACGAAATAAATTATGCATGAATCGGTTGAGGTTATGCACGTGTAACTCGACCACAGTGAATAAAAAAAAGAAAAATACCATAGACATCGACATCTAGACATCCTTATATAAAACAGAAAGGATTTTGACGTGCCTCGAGCGCAAACGACTTGATATGAAGTAGAAGGATTACATTTGGAGACAAATAGGGATGTGCCTTCTAGAACACACGTCTAAGAAATTTACAATTCTTTTCTTTTATTATGGGAAATATATCCAGGTTTTCATATTGATTTTTTTATGAAATAAAACAAAATATGAAAATACGGTATCAGTTTTTATTTAGCTTCGTAAATTGGCGAATAAACATTAATTTCAACTTATAATATTATTTATCGATAGGACATTAATCCCATCCCTACGTTTTACTATAGATACGTTATACATTTGTAGCGTGGCGCTGGAGGACACATCGCGTATTATATAGATGGGCGTCGAAAAGGAAGCAAGTGGGTTAGGGTATACAACGAACCCAAAAATGTGATTTTTAAATTTCTTGTCTGTTTGTCTGTTTGTTACGGGTTGGCGCAAAAACTACTGAATAGAATTTGATTTTGTTAGAAACTGTTAGAAAGTATGTGCTCCAACTTAAAAACTGGTATACATACTTCTTATCTAATATAATTAAACGGAACATGAGATACAGCTTGACCTCTCTAATGTATAGACACCCATACAAAGAAGAGTTCATCATTGTTGGTTATTGAGCTTCAAGTGAGTGAAGCCACGGGCAGAGGCTAGTCTCTACTATTATAAAATTGTAAAAAAGCTGTGTCTGTACATTGATGATATTAAAAAAAAACAAGTGGGTTAGGGTGTATCAACGTCTACGGACCCAAAAATGTGATTTTTAAAATTCTTGTAATAGGTATATAAAATTACAAACTTACTGGTGAATTACAATTTCCAACGCTTCACCGGTTTCTAAATTGTTCTCCAAACGTCTCTTTTTACTGTTAAGAAAATTAAATAATTCAAGGAAATAAATTATTAATTATTCTAAAAAAGTAAAATTTTAAAATAAAATAAAAAGTTATTTAGTAAAGGAAAAAATTGACTCACAGACAGGATTCGAACCTGCGTCTTCTGGCTAGGTACGCCAGACGCTATGACCACTAAGCCACCGCGAATCCCACCTGCCATGTCGAAATTTGCCTTCACATTCTCAACTTACGTCCATCTATTGAAAAGCAAGTTACTTTGCCTCTCAACCGACACGACTTACCTTACGGTTAGTTCTATGTCGTACGATGCTATCATACCTAATAACTAACTTTTTGTGATTTTTTGCGTCTTCTGGTTAGTCGATGTCTGCGAGTCGATTTTTTCCTTTACTAAATAACTTTATAAAAATTAGCATAAAAAATGCAAAAAATCACAAAAAGTTAATAAAATAAAAAGTTCATATTAGAAAATTCCATTAGTCGACATCAGGAAGCGAACTCGATACTTCTTTATCCCGAGTCTTTGCACTTACCACTAGACCAATCGAGCATTGCTTCTAATAATGAATTTACGCTATCGGTTGTAGTGAATAATGTATAGTTTTCATACCTAGTTATTTGGTTATAATTTCATTTCTGTTCGTGTACTGTTTTGTCAATATGAAATTATAAAAACTGTACTTACTTTACTACTTCCATGAGATGTTTTTGTTTGTTAGTATAAAAACGCTTTTTAGCTGGCTTCCGGGATTTTTGTTTGTTTCCCATTGTCCACCGCAAATATTTTCACTACTTACGTAGAACTTTATTATATAAAATTTACTCTAAATGTTTATATACAGCTTAGAACTATTTATAGTACAATTATATCGTTTAAATAATGTAGATATGTTTATGTTCGAAATTGTCATACAGCAAAATACGTAGGTAATGAACGGATAGCGCGCGGGGTGAAGCGACACAGGTCCGTCTAGCAGCGCGTCTATGCGATCACTGTCGGACTGCATAGAACAGAAAGAGAAGCGCGATGACGCGACGCTCGCAACTTTTAACAAAGCCTTAAAACATTTAATTACTTAAAAAAAAGTTAAGTAGTCGAAAATATAAGACAACGAAATTATGTATTTAAATATGATACGTTATTGTTATTAGTTTTACCAACTAACATTGACTAGTAGTACAGATATTTTACTTGGAAGGTCGTTTTAAGAGGTCAGTTTACCATTTTTTTGTATCGAGAAAACTTTTCAAAAACGTGTTTTAAATTCAACGAAATTTTCCGGAATACGTTCAAGATTAACATAAATTTTTTTCGCTGTCACAAACTGTATGGATTTGGCTAAAACTTGTTCGAGATATGGCCTATTTAGCTGTTGTCAGCGCCTTAAAAAATATGTTTCACACTATACATATAATTGCGTCACAGTTAAGTTGTATTTTGATGTTTCACATATCTGCTGAACAACGTTCAGCATTTTGCATATTGTTTGGTGAATTTCAACACCCGGATTGTATGAATGTTTACGCGTTCTTCAATACAGTGCGTTACTGATTAGCGGTAGGTATTGTAAAACGGTAAAACCGTGAAATAAAACATCGGAAACCTAGTAAAGTTTATAAGTAACTAGCTTCTGCCCGCGGCTTCGCCCCCGTGGAATTCGATCTGTCATTACATCCCACGGGAACGGGACAAAAAGTATCCTATGTCCGTCTCCTGGTTCTAAGCTACCTCTCCACCAATTTTCAGCCAAATCGGTTCAGCCGTTCTCAAGTTATAAATAGTGTAACTAACACGACTTTCTTTTATATATATAGACTAGCTTCTGCCCGCGACTTCGTCCGCGTAGCGTGATGATTTATAGCCTATAGCCTTCCTCAATAAATGGGCTATCTAACACTGAAAGAATTTTTCAAATCGGCCCAGTAGTTCCTGAGATTAGCGCGTTCAAGTAAACAAACTCTTCAGCTTTATATATTACTAGCTTCTGCCCGCGGCTTCGCCCCCGTGGAATTCGGTCTGTCATCACATCTCACGGGAACGGGATAAAAAATCCTATGTCCGTCTCCTGGTTCTAAGCTACTTCTCCACCAATTTTCAGCCAAATCGGTTCAGCCGTTCTTGAGTTATAAATGGAGTAACTAACACGACTTTCTTTTATATATATAATAGATTAAGGCGCTGACAACAGCTAAATAGGCCATATCTCGAACAAGTTTTAGCCAAATCCATACAGTTTGTGACAGCGAAAAAAATGTATGTTAATCTTGAACGTATTCCGGAAAATTTCGTTGAATTTAAAACACGTTTTTGAAAAGTTTTCTCGATACAAAAAAATGGTAAACTGACCTCTTAAAACGACCTTCCAAGTAAAATATCTGTACTACTAGTCAATGTTAGTTGGTAAAACTAATAACAATAACGTATCATATTTAAATACATAATTTCGTTGTCTTATATTTTCGACTACTTAACGTTTTTTTAAGTAATTAAATGTTTTAAGTTTTTGTTAAAAGTTGCGAGCGTCGCGTCATCGCGCTTCTCTTTCTGTTCTATGCAGTCCGACAGTGATCGCATAGACGCGCTGCTAGACGGACCTGTGTCGCTTCACCCCGCGCGCTATCCGTTCATTACCTACGTATTTTGCTGTATGACAATTTCGAACATAAACATATCTACATTATTTTATTTTGTTCCCTATAAAATTGACAATAGGTAAACGATATAATTGTACTATAAATAGTTCTAAGCTGTATATAAACATTTAGAGTAAATTTTATATAATAAAGTTCTACGTAAGTAGTGAAAATATTTGCGGTGGACAATGGGAAACAAACAAAAATCCAGGAAGCCAGCTAAAAAGCGTTTTTATACTAACAAACAAAAACATCTCATGGAAGTAGTAAAGTAAGTACAGTTTTTATAATTTCATATTGACAAAACAGTACACGAACAGAAATGAAATTATAACCAAATAACTAGGTATGAAAACTATACATTATTCACTACAAGCGATAGCGTAAATTCATCATTAGAAGCAGTGCTCGATTGGTCTAGTGGTAAGTGCAAAGACTCGGGGTTTAGAAGTATCGAGTTCGCTTCCTGATGTCGACTAATGGAATTTTCTATTATGAACTTTTTATTTTATTAACTTTTTGTGTTTTTTGCATTTTTTATGCTAATTTTTATAAAGTTATTTAGTAAAGGAAAAAATCGACTCGCAGACATCGACTAGCCAGAAGACCCAAAAAATCACAAAAAGTTAGTTATTAGGTATGATAGCATCGTACGACATAGAACTAACCGTAAGGTAAGTCATGTCGGTTGAGAGGCAAAGTAACTTGCTTTTCAATAGATGGACGTAAGTTGAGAATGTGAAGGCAAATTTCGACATGGCAGGTGGGATTCGCGGTGGCTTAGTGGTCATAGCGTCTGGCGTACCTAGCCAGAAGACGCAGGTTCGAATCCTGTCTGTGAGTCAATTTTTTCCTTTACTAAATAACTTTTTATTTTATTTTAAGATTTTACTTTTTTAGAATAATTAAAAATTTATTTCCTTGAATTATTTAATTTTCTTAACAGTAAAAAGAGACGTTTGGAGAACAATTTAGAAACCGGTGAAGCGTTGGAAATTGTAATTCACCAGTAAGTTTGTAATTTTATATAAGTACCTATTACAAGAATTTTAAAAATCACATTTTTGGGTCCGTAGACGTTGATACACCCTAACCCACTTGTTTTTTTTTAATATCATCAATGTACAGACACAGCTTTTTTACAATTTTATAATAGTAGAGACTAGCCTCTGCCCGTGGCTTCACTCACTTGAAGCTCAATAACCAACAATGATGAACTCTTCTTTGTATGGGTGTTTATACATTAGAGAGGTCAAGCTGTATCTCATGTTCCGTTTAATTATATTAGATAAGAAGTATACCAGTTATTAAGTTGGAGCACATACTTTCTAACAGTTTTAAAAATCACATTTTTGGGTTCGTTGTATACCCTAACCCACTTGCTTCCTTTTCGACGCCCATCTATATAATACGCGATGTGTCCTCCAGCGCCACGCTACAAATGTATAACGTATCTATAGTAAAACGTAGGGATGGGATTAATGTCCTATCGATAAATAATATTATAAGTTGAAATTAATGTTTATTCGCCAATTTACGAAGCTAAATAAAAACTGATACCGTATTTTCATATTTTGTTTTATTTCATAAAAAAAACAATATGAAAACCTGGATATATTTCCCATAATAAAAGAAAAGAATTGTAAATTTCTTAGACGTGTGTTCTAGAAGGCACATCCCTATTTGTCTCCAAATGTAATCCTTCTACTTCATACCAAGTCGTTTGCGCTCGAGGCACGTCAAAATCCTTTCTGTTTTATATAAGGATGTCTAGATGTCGATGTCTATGGTATTTTTCTTTTTTTTATTCACTGTGGTCGAGTTACACGTGCATAACCTCAACCGATTCATGCATAATTTATTTCGTTCACTTACAACAAATAGAACCAAATACAATCAATAGAAGCTAGAAACGTGGTATTCTATAATGTTAGGTATAGGTGTCGCAAAATACTAGCAATGATTTTTCTTGTTTTTAGAAACTAATAGAAAACGGAAGTACATTCCTGAAACGTCATATTCATCGTCCCTCATTTTTTTGTAAGAACCCGTGCGCCAACCCAAGATGTAAATATTGCACTACACTAAAATGCACAAAGTCACTATGACCTTGAAACCCGTCCGCTTATGAAGTCATAGATTTACTTCTATAGAAGTTCGTGGCGTTGTGCGCACTGACAACTAGCCACTTTGTAAGGATGGGATTTTCAAACGGTGTTTCACTATCGACAATGATTAGAAAACCTATTTATTCTTGATTAAGGTGAATAAAACGTAGTTTATAGTTTACAATATTTATGAAATATTATTTATTCACGTAATTTTCTTGCAATAATAGTATTTATGAACGTTTCGACGAGATGAAATATAGCGAGGTCTTCATCGTGTCCCATCACTCGCTTACTTTATATCAAGTACTTGGCGTTGGGGGCATTAAAATATTTTCTGGCGTTTTTGTTTTTATTGAATATAAAACAAACAAGAACTTATTATGTGTGAAAAAGTTAAAAATATGACTTAATACAGGGCAATTTTCCATAAAAACAAAATAAAAGGTCTTGTAAAAGTCGTAAATTTATTTTATACTATTATTACTTCTAACTGCCTCAAAAGCCAAGTGGTCCTGACCGCGACTGCTACGCTAGAGGTCCTGGGTTCGATTCCCAGGTCGAGCAAAGTGTTATTGGGTTTTTCTATGAAATTCCCAGTAGCAGCTCGGAGTTAGGAATTTGTGCCCGGTTAATGGCAATAGGCTCGCCCCCTATTACATGGGACCTAAACATACCGGCGAACAGTGGGTGTACATTGGTACGCCTCTGCCTAATCCTTCGGGGAATACAGGCGTGATAGTATGTATTACTTCTAATCAAGTAATGGCGCTGAGGGCACGAAAATCTCGAACTTGTATACAAGTGATTGGCGTTCAAAAGGTTAAATATCTTCAATGTACAGACACAGCTATTTTACAATTTTATAATGATATAATAGTAAGATTTTAAAGAATAAAAAGGGGTAAACTTCTTTATTTTAAAGTCGGTTAAAAATATATTGGTCTACCTCAGGAGGTCCCCAGCACGTGGAATGTGGAGTCGAAAATGTTTATATATTTATTGTTGTCTTATTATTAATTTATATATAATTAATAATATATATGTATATAAAACAGCAAATAAATAGTACATCATGTAAAAATAATGAAAATTTTGCTTATCTAAGTAGTTTGAGATTTTATTTTCCTTAAGTTTAGGTATATTGTTGTTAATTCATTGTAAATACAATTTCATAAAATATTTAAAAATATAAAGATATAATAACCTACTTGTTTTTTCAATCTTCCTGCCTAATTTGTTCCTAGTTCTTCATACAGAGCAATAAATACACAACAGCGCCATCTATTGATTGTTCATTATTGATCGCGTCACTGTTTCTTATTAGGTAGTTCGCTGTATAACCGCTGTTTTAAAAAAGCGCTAAGTTATCGGAGCAATAATGGGCGTGGCTAAAATACCGAAACATCGAATTTCATTTAGCTGTTGTCAGCGTCTTAAGTATAGATTTGACCCAATTGTATTCAGTAACTTGACAGTTGAAGGGTAACCAGGTTTTGACAAAAAAAAGATAGTGAGGTAAAAATGACGGGTGTCAATTTCAAGGATTGTCAGGGGCTGATTACGAAAATGACATTAATATTGAAATCCAAGATTAAAAATTGGTTAAGTAATTGGTTCCTAGATATGATTATAAAGTTATTTTAGTGAAGGAAAAAATCGACTGCGATCAGAATTTGAACCTGCGTCTTCTGGTTAGATAAACCAGATGCTCAATACTCAATTCTTTATTGCTATGGCCACTAAGCCGCCGCGAGTCCCACCCGCCTTTAAATTTGCATTCACATTCTGAATTTACGTCTTATAGGTCACGTCAGTAACATCTATTGAAGTCACTTCTTTTTTGAAGAACCCCATGTTGGATTTCGGAAATACCTGGGCAGGTAGCTCATCCTACAGCCTGATTGTACTTGGGATGAAGTTCCTTTGGGAACGTACAGTACGTGATTATATTAGTTAGAAAGTGTGAGGATGAATTCGCTAATATTTTCTCTTAATATATTCTAGTTAATACTAGATATTAACTAGAATATATTAAGTGTTTTAAGTGTGTATTAAGTGTTAATAACTGCCTCATTAGCCAAGTGGTCCTGAACGCGACTGCTACGCTAGAGGTCCTGGGTTGGATTCCCAGGTCGAGCAAAGTGTTATTGGGTTTTTCTATGAAATTCCCAGTAGCAGCTCGTAGTTAGGAATTTGTGCCCGGTTAATGGCAATAGGCTCGCCCCCTATTACATGGGACCTAAACATACCGGCGAACTGTGGGTGTACATTAGTACGCCTCTGCCTAACCCTTCGGGGAATACAGGCGTGATGGTATGTTATGTTATGTTATTTAATATATTCTACGGTTTCACAAACACTTCGATTCCTATTCCCTGCGATAAATTGTGTTAGTCTGCCTATTTCTTTTCTGTAATTTTCTATTCTTTTTTCGCTGTCATTGTTTTTTCGATTCTAATTTGCCATAACGGTTTTCTATACGACCCTTTAGTTCTGGGTTCTAATGGTTTACAGCCGTTGCAAGTAGCAGTCGTATATGCGGCACTATAAATTAAAGTATGAAGTTCTGTGAAAGTGATATTATGACAGATGTTTGGGAAGTATTTTATCATTAAGATATTGGACTATTCGTGCGAAAATTCTCGATGTTTTTGTTTTGGTATATAGGGTCTAGCTTCAGGATCTGTGTTGTTAAATTGTTCGTCTTATTAATTTTTTTTTTAAAAAAACGCCCCACTATTATTTTCTCCTGTATCGTGGGTGCGTTTACAAACACAAATTCTCACAAACACAAACGCCCAGACCCGGAACAACTACCTGTAGATCATACAAATATTTGCTCCGTGTGGGGATCGAACCCACAACACATGTCGCAGAAGCCGATCGCTCAGCCGCTACGCCAAACGTGTCGTCAAAATTCGACTTCTATGTAGTTGTGTTCGGTTGAAGTATCAAGTGGAAGGGTAAGATTACAGTCATTTTCAAGAGAGGTTTGTGTGTCCCTATAAAGATGTTCTGAGATATCTTGTGTGTTTATTATGAGTGAATTTTGGTCAGGTGAGGAGTTCAGTGGCGTTTGTGTATTATTTTGTTGAGTTGTATTTTGAAGTAACTAGTTGTGTTTGTAATTCTAATTTCTTCTATTCTTGAATTACTAACCATTTTACCCTTAAATATCTCTATACTCCTCTGATCTGCAATTCTTTGTTCTGTAAGGTGTGATACGGACGGGTTATTGTTGATGAACAATTCGTATACTTAACTTTTTTCGATAGGCAGTTTGGTTTCTTTCCAAATCAGTAGCCTCGAAGTAACAGCGTATTATATCTTCGTTGATTTCGTTGGACCATTTCATTCGACTGTTTCCGTGATAGTTTTGCGTGTTTGTGATGGTAGGGTGAGTAAGTTTGTTTATTTCATATTCTGTTTGAGTGGTTTCGGATTGTGTTGTGAGTGCTACTTCTGCCCTTATTTCATCTCTAACATTAGCTGGTAACAGATTGGCTCGTATAATTTGTCGTCTCTGGTCACCTATTCTCTGTCGTGATACTTCTGTATAAACTCGCTGTGTACAGGACCTAAATAGTTATTTAGTTGTGTTGTCTTTGTCTCACATTTTGTTATTATCAGATAAGTGCGCCAAATGAAGCGGTTCATCTCTTGAGACCATTTATTTTGCCAACTGTGGGTGTAGGATTAGTGGCAGTTGCCGCTTGCACAACACGGGTTGGGCACAACACGGGTTGGCGTTCTAGGAGATGATTGTAGTACTGGTGATGACGAAGTAATTGATGAATTCGGCGACCTAAAAAGACTATGAGTTGACGAAGGTGACGGTATATTAGAGAACAAGGAATGAAGTGATGAACTAGGTGATTGCAATGGGATATCTGGTAAGGACTGGTGTGAGGTAGTTTCGGAAACTGTGTCTCCATGTAGAGGTCCGGTGTGGACTTTGTTTCCTTTTTTTGTTGAAGATGCAATTGTAGGAAGACACCTTCTTAAATTGTATCTGCAGTTGAAGTTAGACATTTTTCATATGAGTTCCCACGAGTAGCAAGGGTAATATAAAGTCGATCTCAACAGAGCCCCGCTTGCTGAGACAAGAGCTGACTTACAGGGTAAGCTACACCTGGAGTTCGCCCGGGCTCCAGGCGTGGCACGCTCACGGCCGGGCACGCCCCCGACCACGCATCCCTCGGCACGGCAGACCTCACATATAAAACTGTAATGACATAATTGTATATTATATACATAAATAAATAAAAACTAAAATAATAACAAAGATTGAGGAATGAAATAGACATTTATTTACAGGGAGTAAATGAATGTCTATTTTATTTTTCAATCTTCCAAATCCAAATCTCCCACCTATTTTTTTTACGACTATGACCACCAAGACTACATAAATAAATATAAACTAAAGTTTAAAAAAATAATAAAAACTTGTTACAATAATAATAAAATAAAAGCAAAAATGTATTCATTCCCTATCCTACAATTTTTTCCTACAATTTTCCTACAATTTCTTTACGCCTACAATCACCAAGTATGCCACATCCAGTTAGTCACATTCTTTGGTTCAGTATTTTTTGTGCAGGTAAATCCATATTGTTTCGCCAAAGAAAGATATTTGACCGACCGTCATGTGGTCATTTACTAACATTTTGTTTTGTGTCTACCCACTTTTAACTTTTAACTTATAATCATTTGTAAATTTTATTGTGTTGTTTAATATTAATTTATCCTATGTTCAGTATGCTTACTTCAACTAAATGTTAATGTATATTTCTCAATAAGTGAATTTTTGTAAATTCTTGTGAGAAATAAAGTTCCTAAACCATAAAGAAGTTTGTCTAGATGTTCAGGCTGTCCAAATATCAGTACATTTCTTCCCGTAAGCCGTAAGCCACCACGTCAAGGTAGTCCCTTGGGGGGGGTTATTATTATTATTATTTGTATCTCCTTTTGGGTATCACGGCATGCCTCCCGTGAGGAAGACATCCGCTACTTTGGAAGGCTTGCGGGGGGACACAGGTTCAACGCGCAGAGGCCCCTTGGAGAGCTTTGATGTATTATGGGATGGGGCATACACCCGGGACACTCAACAGCTGTACTATGGGAGGCCATGAAGTATTCCGGGCGGGTGCAGGACTATTGTAAAACATGGATACAACAAATGGGATTATGGATGTGGGTGTTTGGTGGACCGATAACCTCTATTGCCGGAAGATAACGGCGTCACTTGAAAAACATTCTTAGGGATGGCAGACGGTGACTCGCCACCTCACTAGCTGGGCCCCCCGAAAAGCTGCCAGTACAGGCAAAAGGCGGCAACAGCGGCGTGAGCGGCTAAGGGTGTCGAGAGGTGTGGCCCCGGTTTCACCATCGCGAGTCTCTAAGAGACCCGGATTGGGTTTCCCTGCTATTACGCCATTAGACACTTCCACCCCCAAACATATACATAGCTCTGGCAGCCCCCCTCTGGGCAGCCGGTTAAGGCAAGACAGAGTTGAAAGTCCTGCGGGCGCTCTTGGGTTTCCACTCCAGCTACCCAATATGGGCAAACTGGAGACGAGGCCCTGACCGACTCTCTGGGGCAATAAGGACCAGAGTGTCGCCACTCACCATCAGCTCGCCACAAGCTGCCCTGCGGTTTGTACGCTTTTCTTTAAACTTTATGAACATTTTTTGTTTTGTTGTATTAGGTTTGTAAAAAGCGATTCTAATCTACCCTCCAGTTTGACGTTAGTCTCATGAGAGGTAACGCTTGTCCCAGAGGGGGTTTATTATTATTATTATTCTACCAGGGAGCATACTCTCTGGCAGAGCCACTTAGTACACATGCTCAGGAATGATAAAGACTACTGTTTTTATGAATATTGATGTATTCATACTACTAATTGTGTACATGTTGAAAAATATCGTTATTATATAGTGGTGGTTTTCATCTTTTCAAAATGTCTAGAAAACGCCCCATGGAGCGAAGCGACAGCGTGGTCGGCTCAGACGGAGCTAGCACGATGAATTGGACTCTTACGATAGAAATTGGGTGGCTAAAACTGTTAGGGATCGCCCTAACGCCGCAATAAAACACAAGGCTTCTTATTTAATACTGGAGGCAAACGAGGGGAGGAGTTTTCTTCTATTCCTATTCTTGTCTTCACTTCGGTGTCTGGAACTCTACTGGTCTGACCAACCGAAGGTCCGCTGCGCTTTTATAGGCCCCTTCGGCTGGCCAGCGGACCATTTTTCCTCACCCCCGCTGCCATTCTTTTGCGACGCTCACTAGTTAGTTCAATGCAGAGGGCGCTAGTGTCTTTAGCAAAATAATTACATAAACACCCATGGTTACAAGTGAAGACTTTGATTTCAATACAAAATAATCAAAGAAAATAATAAAAGCAAATGTATAACTGCACAAAATTATTACTTAAGGTGGAAGCCCTCGGTCGCCGTTTCATACATTGTATTGTACGTACTTTCTCAATGATAGCAATAGTTTTAATTTAAAACGACTGTTTTTTAACTTTACTGGACCATTCTGGTTGCGCAATTAGAGATTCAAGACAAAATAATTAACCATATTGCCACACCGCGATGTTAAAATTCCATCAAAATTACGTGTGTGTGGGTTTCATCTTTAACAAATCGTCACATTTTTATTGAAAATGGTGCCACCTAGTATACTATTTTTTTACTGTTCTTCCTATCACGTAATTTTGATTCCAATATATTAGTTAAATTACTTTTATTTTATTAAATGTTGTAATAATAATCATTTTATTAATATGATAACAAAAAATTTTGGAATACTATAATATATTGTCTGTGGAACTAAGCCTGGATACAATATTATTTGTCTGTGATCTATGTATTTCATGTAATACACACACAGGCAATTATGGATTTGGGTTGGCTAATATGTCTGACGGACAATACCAAGACAAACGGTGGCTACTGATTGGTCAAAAACTAAAACGTCAATAACGTGACACGTCTATTGGGTAATAATGGCATGTATTGTTTAGGTACGGTATAAATATTATGAAAATGTACACAATCATGTTTATGTACTTTTAGTTTGTATAGTAGGTACCTACCTAAGTTTAGTTCATGAAAATTTTATTCATCTATTACATAGGTATAATGAAATCCAGAAATTCAAATAAAACAAGATGAAATTATGCTATTATTTATTTTCTTTTTCATTTAGTTAGATACATTTATTGTTTTACTTCACTACACATAATTCCACTAATTCAAGAGATTTTGTCCATCTCAGAGGTCAGCTCAGGTGTATCGACATGTATCATCAACATACATATTAAATCAGTTTTTTCACGTCAACCGCATCTTTCAGATAAGGAATTACGGAGCTTCGCCAGGTGTGGCTCGGCTCCTGTATCAACTCCTGTTTCTGACACGCTGACACGCGTGTAGATCACTGATTACGATATTTTTGATAAAGTATGTAGTCTTTGATCTCTGCGTTCCTTCACACGTTTATTTTGCAAATAATCACAATTTACCAACTGGCTGGAGTGAAGGCACTTTGGGAGTTTCTCGCATTTGAAAATCATCGTTACGCTATTTACATGACCTGGTACACGGCACTTCTAGTAGATACATCTCCATTTATCAAGTAAACAAGTCAATTGATATACAATTTAAACAAAAATATACAGAAATCTAATCATTTATCAGCGTTATTTACATCTTCATACTTTCACAAATTAGTCTATTGACTTTTTGTAGCAAGCGAGTGACGTGACACAAAATATTAAACCGGCTGATATCAATCGTTTACAGATCGATTTAACTCTTATTCGATATATCTATATTTTGCACAATAAACTGCCATACGATGCATCGTATAATATGTTTCGTATTTTGTGTATCACTATAACACTTAAAATCTATTGATGAACTTAATTCAAAATAACCTTGAACATAACACATTCTATATTCAAATAATATCGTGAGTATCGATACGAATCATATCGATCTATCGATTAATCTATTTGCGATTCCTTTTGCTTCCCGTTACTACCTACATCATCAGCTATGTATATGCTATGTGACAGGATCGAGTGCGACCCGACGTTGCCAGTTCGCCACTGACATTTTTGCTACGTTGCCATTATCGTCAAGGTCAGGCGACCCACGATCACAAAATAACAAGATGGCATAGTTGCATACTTTGCGTTTCGATTTACACTGACAATGTTTGGCGCGCAGGTTTGCCCGTCAGGTATTGCTTTTTTTTGTGCAATAATCTGATTAGCAATTTCTACTAAGATTTGATTATTAATTTAATATATTATATACTATTGAAGTTTTGAACATCTTAAATTTGATAGCACGGTATGGTTTCTCGTTGTATTCCTTTACAAACAGGAATGAATTTGTTTGGAAACAAAATGCACTGTCCTTAATAATTTCGTTGTTTGAGTTTCGAGTAGGCACCAATTATGTACGTATAACGATGTAGCGACCTGAATCATCTCTACGAGTTGTCCTGGCAAAGTAATCTTCACATGCTTGCTCTTCTGGGGTTAAAATAGCTTTCTCAATACGTGTTGGTTCTGATTCTCTTTCCTAAAACCATTTTAGGAGTTCATTTTCTTGGATATGAGCATGCATGCTTACGATTACATTTTGACAGGATTGTATGCCACATTCATCGCTGACTTCACCAGATATAATCCAGCCCAAGTAAGTATCTTGAGCAATAGTTTTTCTCCTAGGATCCTTAATCAAACCTTCCTTTAAGAATTTACAATAGACTTCTGATCCTAACAAAATATAATTCTTATTAGGATTGTTGAAATAAGGATCAGCTAGTTGAATCCTATTGAAATCTGGCCAATCTAATAAAGAAAACTTTCTTCCAGGTAAAGTAAAAGTTACTTTATTGAGTATATACGCCTGAACTTGAATATTAAAGGTGGGGTCAAGTAGCGACTGAATATTTACCATTACCACATACCTACTTAGAGGTCATGCCGCTCTGACGACCACCTAAACCGGAGATATCTTATTCAGTTATATTAACTGAACCGCCGCTTCACTAATGAAGAAAGCCTGAGAGCCTTGGTCTAACAATGCTCTCAAGGCTTGAGTATACCCATTTCTTGCTTCAGCCTTTAATGGCTGTAGCCAGTATTACCTGACTATGAATAGTTTTGGTGAAATGGGTTGCAATATTTGATTCCTGAATGGACTCGTTCTGAGTTGACATAAAAACCTGTGGTGTTTCATTTTGAGTATTTGTTTGAGTTGAGGAGCTTGCTTCCGAATTAATATGGTTTTTAGGATGCAAGAGTGTATGGTACTTTCTGTTACATATTCAGCATTTAACGGCTACGCGACAGTTTATATTCATATGATTGCCACGAAGGCAGTTAAAACATAAACCGAGAGATTTAAATATGCTGCTGAGGTTTAACTATGCTGCTGACGCTGAACGACATCCTCTTTGGCAAAACCTTTACAGTGACACAAGAGGCGATCCTCAGAGCAATGTGGACATGTCGCTGTGGATACTACGTGCAAGAACGTAGGATCATTCTTGGGTTTGGTGTTATTTCTAGGTTCTACAAACTCCAAAGCCCGGAAGCGTGTTTCTAAAAAGTCTTGGAAAGAGTTGAAGGTAGGAAGATCATCACAAGATTGACTTACCTGCAACTCCCATTGCTTCCGAGTCTCGACATCCAACTTCGAACCTATTAAATATATGATAATAATGTCCCAAGAATCTGTCTTAACACCTAGGTTTGACAATTGATGTAAGCAATCAGTGGTTGTATCTAAAAGCTCTTTAAGGGCATTTGAAGTCTCAGAAAACGTAACCTTTTGACTCAGTAAACGCTTCAGAATAGAGTTTGCTAAGAATCTTTTATTATTATAGCGACTATTTAACATGTTCCAACATTTTTGATAGTTTGCTTGTGTGATTGGTATGTGTCTAATAAGTTGTTCAGCCTCACCTGACAATTGTGACCTTAAATAATGCAAACGTTGTACATTATCAATACATGTGTTATTATTTACTAACGACAGAAATAAGTCTCTAAAAGATGACCCTTCATGATATTTACCACTGAAAACTGGAATAGATATCTTAGGTAATTTAGCAAAGGATGAAGTTTTTGAATGGTTAGATGTAGCATCACATATTTTACCCATAGTATCATTATTACGCGGTAAGGCATTGCTTAATTCTACTTTATAGGTAACAAAGGTATCAGTAACAATGTCAAAAACTTCGTTCTTGATATAATCAGTAGATTTTAGCTCGCTCTCCTTGTAACCACTAATAAGTTCCTCGTGCTTCCTTGTGAAATATTTAAACTGCTTCTCTAATATTTCCATCCTTGATTTCACATATGCTTCACATATTCTTTCCTTTGGCGATTTCCTGAAGTTTTTCCATCCTCTCTCAATTTGATTATGAAGGTCTTCAAGTACTCTCAAGTCCGCGTCCATGATGTTAGCAAACAGTCGAAGATAAGACAATTCAACTTTTTCCAAAATCCGTTCGGATTTTTTCTAAGTCCCAAAATATTTTTGCTGAATTTTTCTAAGTGTTTTATTTACACTTCAACTCTGACTGAAATCGGGCATAGGTTCCCCGTCTCATCAAATTTTCGCGAATTATTCTAAGTCCTAGCTAACTTCTACCAAATTTTTCTAAGTCCGATTACTACCGTTAAATTTTTACAAGTCTTTGACACTTCACTATTTTAAGGAAATTGTACTCACAGTTTTTAGTTCCAGATTTTACCACTTCACAAACACTATACTTGCACTGTTAGCTCTGAAATTCCTCTGCTCCGTTGCAACCTTGCTCCGCACCACTTGGACCACGTTCTTTTGACGTACAGCTTCCTCACTTGGTATCTTAATCCAACTCCAATTCAGCAGAATAGCATACCACACCACTACCCTGATCTTCTGGGCTTGTCTTTAGCCTTAGCTCAAAAAACGATCCGGCTCGAAGGACCTAATGTCAATATCGTATGCATTAGCCCTTGATCAAGAGTAGGGTGGGTTTTTAAATGAGACACCACACACTCAGAACGTAGACATGTAATAAATAAAATATCAAAGTATTATAACATTTGCGGTAACGAAACCATAGCGCGATTCAGGAATTATATACTTTTGGTCAACGCCATCTAGAGAACAAAAAGGCAACTATGGTTCTATGTAAACATCTAATCTTAACAAGTAACTTTTATCATACCAGCAAATTATATTTTTAATTGATCAAAATCAATAATAACAAGTAATTAAAATTCCACTAAAAACGATTATAGGCGTAAGTAAAAGCATTCTTCTTTTTTATTTTATTTTTAGGATAAGCTTGGGTTTCAATTTTAATGTTATCGCCACACTACCTAATACAATTTATTACTCAAAAAATATTACATACGAAATTTACGTACAGACACTTTTTTATTGAAATTTATACTATGCCTCCGAACTTTCGCTTTCCTCTCGAACGAAAGGAACGAACTACTCAGTGTGACCAATTGTGGCAGATTTCTGCCAATATGGATTATTTGGCTATTTGGGCAGATTATGTCGACGAATTGAAAAATCGACAGGATTTGGTACATTCGAGAATATTTAAACATTTTTAGAAAAAATAAACAAAACTTGTTAATTAACACGAATCACCGATCCATTAAATTGATATTTCACCCTAGACACTCGAGATTTGAAAACTATAAAATTATTTGACAATTGAATAGTTAAATGTATAATCACTAGAAAATTAATGAAAGTTTTTGAAGTAATTGCTGAATGCCAAAAACCTAGATAGCGTTGCTGCTCATTGTGTGGCAGATTTTGGCAGATTCTTTATATTCCAGGTGGTCAGACTGAATAGGATTGATAAATTTAAATTATTATTATTGTGATGATAAGTTTTCTTTTCTTTTCCAATCCCGTCAAACTCAGTGTAAAATATTTATTGAGTGAAAATATCATTCTTCTGTTTTTCAGTTGTTTTTTAGCATTGCCCTAATTAGTGAGGAAGGCATACCAGCTAAATAAATGTTCGGTGTAAAATTGTTTTGTAGGGGACCTAACCTCAAATATAACATTGGACATTTTTTTCAATTTCATAGTGAAACACGATGCAAATGTTGTATGAACGTGATAAATAGAACAGTCATTTCATTTCACCGCTAGCTGTTATTTTATTACACTCAAGCATCCCCAATAAACTCGTCTCTTGTTTTCTATACCTACCTACAACTACAAACCAATAAATTTTGCCCTACCTATTGAAAACAATTGAGCAATGTGTGAGAAAAACATTTGACTGATAAAATAAAGAATGCCTGATGAACAAGGAACATCAATCACTCTCAATCTCAATGAAGGAAATGTTTCTTCAAGTTGTGTTCTATAAGTATTATATGGATGGAGGATGACAAAAAAGGTCATGCAGTCACAGCTTTGATTATCACTCTCAGGCATGGTAATCTCATTTATAAATTACATATATTTAGATAATATTTATGTGGCTATAAGTAAAGGGACTGAGGTGTTTTATTCGTTTGTTAGTATAATGAATATACTATCATTCTGGGTCTTTCATAAACCCACAGCTGAAGCAACTACCTACAGCCATACAATGTTTTTTCAGTGTGGGAATTGAACCTCTGTATCATGTTGTCAATGAAGCAGAAATCAAAAATCTTGAACTTCGGGTTGTCTGATAAATTATTACAATGTCTTCTCAACTTGTTATAATTTATAGAGTACCTAATAATTGTATACTTGTTCCGGTCAGTGTGTAGCCTTAGGGGCACTATGAAAAAAAGACAGAAAAATTTCACCAAAAACTATCGCCTAATCAAGCCTTAGGGACCGGGTGGGATGTGGGAGTAATAGGGTGGGGGAACGTGTGGGGGGACACCCAAAGGTCATTGATCTTGAACTTGGGGTCATTGACCTTGAACTTTGGTAATTGACTCGGGTCATTGACCTTGCATTTGGGCCATGGACCTTGACCTCGGGTCATTGACCTTGAGGTCAAGGTCAAACTTAAGAAAGTCCAGGAACTTTTCCTGGACGTCAAGAGCGACCTTTGAGGTCATGTAAGTGACCTTGGAAGGTCTACGTTGAGGTCAAGGTCAAATTTACGTAAGTCAATATCTGCTATTCTGAACACAGAACAGGTCAATTTAAGTGACCTTGGAGACTCAAGGTCAAGGTTAAATTTCAAAAATATGATCTCTGATTCTGAGCTCAGTCAATGTTGAGTGACCTTGGAAGTCAAGGTTGAGTGATTTTTGCGGTCACGGTTAAGTGACCTTCGACTTTTTTTCTAATATTGCTTATATCTCGAAAACGGTGTGTCCTATCGCAAAAATAATGAAAATTGGCCCCCCTAATATTCCCCGCCGCACAATTCTCAACATAAAATAATAATAATAAAAAATCGAGGTGAAGCCTCATATCCCTGAAAGGCGTAGTCGACGGAGTCCCGCTGCGCGGGGCTCCTACTTCTGGGTGGTTTAAAAAAAATAACCACGAAGGGGATGGCGGGGTCTTGCAGACCCCGCCCTCCCCTTCTAACCTAATCTATCCGAGTTGGGGTGCCCCAAGTCTCGAGCTCGCTTCACTCGCTCTTGCATCGTTAATTCGGAAACGGTGCGCCGTAAGACCATGTTTCTCTGAACCTAAATGGTTTCTATGGTCAAGGCTAACCCCATGCTGCAAAAAGAACGGGACATTTAGAAAAAAAAAACATTTTTTTTTCTGTCCTGCGCCCCTAAGTATTCACAAGCTAAAGATCGATCTGACACTTAGAAAAATTTAGACGAATTTTTTTGTGTGATTAATCACGGGTTTCATCGCGTCATCTCGTGTGTTTTAACCAAAGCTACAATTCTTTTCCAGAAAAGATTATTGTCAGCGTTTTCATTTTGGAAATATGGAGCTTTTTATGAAAATTAAAAAATAATTGAAGCCAGCCAACTCAGAAACGGTGCGTCGTATGACCATGGTTCTCTGAACCTAAATGGTTTGTATGGTCAAGGATAACCCGGTACTGCAAAAAAAAACGAGACAATTCCATAAAAAAAAAATATCAAAATATTTTCTAAGTCCTGCGCCCCTAAGGATATCCAAGCTGAAGATCGATCCCGACAGAAAATTTTTCACGAATTTTTTTTTTGTGATCAATTACGGATTCTATTATGCCATCTGACGTGTTTCAACCAAAGCAACAATTTCTTTCCCGAAAAGATTTCTGTCAGCATTTTCATTTTGGAAATATGGAGCATATTATGAATATGAAAAAAAAAATGAAGTCCCATAACTCGGAAACGGTGCGTCGTAGCATCATGGGTCCCTGAACCTAAATGGTTTGTATGGTCAAGGATAACCCGGTACTGCAAAAAAAACGAGACAATTCCATAAAAAAAAAAAACAAAATATTTTCTAAGTCCTGCGCCCCTAAGGATATCCAAGCTGAAGATCGATCCCGACACTTAGAAAATTTTTCACGAAATTTTTTTTTGTGATCAATTACGGATTCTATGATGCCATCTGACGTGTTTCAACCAAAGCAACAATTTCTTTCCCGAAAAGATTTCTGTCAGCATTTTCATTTTGGAAATATGGAGCATATTATGAATATGAAAAAAAAAAAAAAGTGCCATAACTCGGAAACGGTTCGTCGTAGCACCATAGTTCTCTGAACATAAATGGTTTCTACGGTCAAGGTTAACCTCATGGTGCAAAAAAAAAGGGACATTTGAAAAAAAAAACAACGAAAATTCGTGAAATTTTTCTAAGTCCTTTTTTCATAGTGCCCCTAAGGCTACACTCCAACCCTTGTTCCTGCTAAAAATGTAATATTGTTTCCAGGTAGGTATTATTGAAGATGAAAAGGCTGTTGTTGACATCAAGTGCTTTCTATCACTGACATGAAAATCTCGAACTAAGAAGCTGCTACAATAGATAAAAATCTATTTCAAAATGAAATTATGAATAAAAACACTATTATTACTATCAGGTCAGTGATATTCACAATTGTCTTGTGTATATTTTTTTCATGTACTAACTGTATTGTATATTTTTACTAAAATAAATTTCATTTCAGGTTCAGAGTTAATTGAACAAAATAGAGAAATGTTGCTTTATTTGCTTCCTTTCTATAATGCAACCGGTGGATATCATATGATTTATCTTGATGAAGAATGTATCATCAGTATGATACTATCAACTGAATTATAATGAACTTTTATTATATTACTAACTTGCTAATATTGTATATTGCAAAATATGTGTATAAACTGGCATTATATTCTTAATTAGCATGTCCAGCTAATTTTTTTGAACTTACATTATTCTAAACTTGCTATGTATACCTATTATATGTTTATCAACTAGTGTAAATATAAATGGAATTTCAGTATGTAGTATCATAATTATTTTTTTAAAATATTGTAATACGCCACATAAAAGTTTATTATGTTAGTACGAATCCTAGTTGTACAGGAAATCAAAATTATAAAAAAAGTAATCATCGTTTCATTTACCTATATTTATTTATATGGAATAAAATATTCTTAAATATTGTAACATGTTTTATTTTGTGAACACAGTCATAGATATAATACCTACTGTTACACGTTGTTAGTCTACTCATCTAATGGTCCTAAGCGCGAATGCTACACTAGAAGTCCTAGGTTCGATTCCCAGGGCGATCAAAGATGTTGTCTATGGAATTTTCAATAGCTGTTCGGAGTTGGGGATTAGTGGTCGGTTATTGGCAATAGCCTCGCCCCGTATTACATGGGAGCCTAACATACTGGTGGAATGTGGGTATATATCAGTACGCCTCTGCTTAACCCTTCGGGGAATACAGGCGTGAGGGTATGTATGTTTCATTAGTCTAGTGGGCCTGAGCGCGACTGCTACACTAGAAGTCCTGGGTTCGATTCCCAGGTCGAGCAGTGTTATTGGGTTTTTCAATGAAATTCTCAGCAGCAGCTTGGATTTTGCGATTTTTGCCAGGTTATCCTACGATCTTATGTCAAAATAATGAAAATTGAAATATTTCATTACTTCATAAAACACCATCTCTTGGTGAAAAATAAAAGCTGTAAATGTCAAATGAGAACATGACTATCTACATAAATCTATAATTTGTTTATGTATAAACATTTTTTCATTGACAGATTCGCAAGTCCGCAAATTCGAGTGGTTTGAGTGATTTTTAGTTAAATTAAAGGACACGAATAGATGCATAAAAAATATGGAGCGGTGCAGTTCACAATGGTACGTCTCAAATACGCTCAAATTTGTAGTAAAAAAATAAAATGATTAAAATGGCGCTTGTGCCGCCATCTAGCGGGAAAACAGTTTTTTGTAACCTGAACGATCCACCTTAAGGCGGATCGTTCACCTGAGCCCGCCAAATTCAAATTTCAATTGGTTTTTCGCAATTTGTAGGTCTTTAACACATTGTACATTCCTAGCTGTAGTAATTGCGGCATTAGCTATACAATATTCACAACTGAGCATTAAAAACTTTGCGAAGAACCAATTGAAATTTGAATTTGGCGGGCTCAGGTGAACGATCCACCTTAAGACTTAACATTGTACAATAATCAAAAGCCGTGTAATTACATTAAACTAGCACTAATTACCACTAAAACTTATTGATTTGGTTATTTACACACCTATTCTTATGTAAAACTTATATATCTGATACAAAATAAGAGTAATTTACGTAAAACATCAAGTTGCTTATTCCTAACAGATTCTTATCACTTTATCACTTTAAATTTGATATTATCCTATGTTATTATAAATTTATAATATCCATAATCACATTAATCACAATATTTTACACTTAATTTGTCTATTTTCACTGCACGACACATTTTTATAACATACTCTGGTAGGGCTAGGAGAGGCACTACTTGCGCCCTGATGGGGTCCGTCGTGCACAAAAACTACAGACCAAAGAGTATAATAATATAGACAGACAGAGTGATTAGGAAGGAGGGAGGGAGGCCACGCTCAGCAGTGGGACGAAATGGACTAGAAAAAACTTACCTACATGAAATACTAAGGCCCACTAGCACCAACTTCTTAAATATGTTTAAATTGCATTTAACCACAATTTTTTAAATTGTGTTTAAGGCTGATCGTTTCGCTGAGCCCGCCAAATTTCAAATTACAATTGGTTTTTCGCAATTTGTAGGTCTCTATCACTTTCTAGATTCCTAGCTGTAGTAATAGGGTATTTTTTATTTTATTTTATTTATTTATTTATTAACCAACTTATACTAACAGTTTACACCACACATACAAGTTATCGGTCATAATATAATAATACTGATACAATTTTACACCATGTAAGAAAAAATATAAAAATGCATGTTTATGATAGATTTTTAAAAAAGTAAACGAGAAACGTTAGTATTTATTTATAAAAATGCAATGTAACTTTTATAATTCAATTTAAAAAATAGTCTTTTTTAATCTGTTTTAAAACGCCATCCGCCATATTGGATTCCGACGTGATGTCACTCCGATAGTAACTTGACGTAACTTGGTCTTTTGCAGTTGTATTGTTTACTAACGAAGTGACGTCACGACCCGAAGTAGCATGGCGGGTAGCGTTTCCGCGCGAAAATTCAAAATCATAAATTAAACATAGTTTTTGAGGCATTTTTCGGTTTTATAAAACTGAAATAAAAATTCTACTGAATCATTACGATCTGAGGATTAATTTAAAACAGTTTTCAAAAAAAGGTGTAATACCCTATTTAGACATATTTCAGAAGTTGGTGCAAGTGGCCCTAAGTCATTACCAGCAAACAATATGCCCCTACCTTCACACAAATGTCATTACCATTACAGGAAAAATCATTACCGTCACAAATAAAAAAAATCAAACAGCTGTATCTCCGACATGATGTGTGGGTGCAATTTAAATAAAATGGTATGCTATGATGTATTTCGAGTCATATTTTCATTCTACCGGAAAAAAAGAGAGAGAGAGAGAAGTACCCATATATTGTTTTGAAGACGCTATTTATTTCAAATGTAAAGTTTTTTCATGTACGTACATATATTATTTATGTTCATTCAATTTCGTTCATTCTTACACCACCTCTATATTTTTTTTTGTCAAAAATTGGTAACCCTACAACTGTCATTGTCAAGTTAGCTGGCCTGAACTGAAGTTACAATAATATTTTTAAAATCTGACCGACTTTAGGCGAGAAAATGAAATTAAGTGTTCGTGAACGTGTGTGTGTAGTAAATGTGTGTAGGTAAATGATATAGAATTGAAAATCGTGACTTTTTGGGTTGACTCCTAAACTCAATAATAGCCTCAATAAAGTTTCTACCGTTTTATTGGGGCAACTGTGCAACATAAACATGACACTGGTGAACACAAAAAGTGTGGTGCCATAACACAATCCCATGATGGGAAATAATAGGTCTTTACCTATGAAATTGCCATTCTGCAGTACTGGCCATTTCAAATCAAAATAATTTTTGTTTGGCTAAGAATTCTAATTTCAAATTAATTTTATTTTAAAAACATGGAATTCCTTTTCCAAAAGTAGTCATTTGTTTATTGATTAGTGTTACGTTTTCATCGCATTTCAATCTTTTTCGTCATCATGGATTCGTTACGCAACGCGGCACAAGCGGCACGCAACATCAACGACGTTTACGGAGCTAACTAGAGGTGAAACTAATATATTCGTAATAGGTATAGATATTATGATACGAGCTGTATATTCATATTAGTCTATATTAGTTTAGCGTAGACTATTACTAGATAACATAACATAACATAACATAACATACCATCACGCCTGTATTCCCCGAAGGGTTAGGCAGAGGCCTACTAATGTACACCCACAGTTCGCCGGTATGTTTAGGTCCCATGTAATAGGGGGCGAGCCTATTGCCATTAACCGGGCACAAATTCCTAACTCCGAGCTGCTACTGGGAATTTCATAGAAAAACCCAATAACACTTTGCTCGACCTGGGAATCGAACCCAGGACCTCTAGCGTAGCAGTCGCGGTCAGGACGACTTGGCTATTGAGGCAGTTTTATATTATATATTCTTTCCGTATTCGTTAACTCAACATAATATTGATATCGTAACTATTCTCAGAATAGGCACGTTATCAATATTATGTTAGAGTAACGAATACGGAGAGAATATGAATCTCAATATGGCTGACTAATATTTGACTATTACCCAGTAATAGGTATGGCTAATATCCTAATATGGCTAAGTGAATATATTCAATAATAGTATTACTTAAATATCACCCTAATATAACACCTCTAGAGCTAACACTACAAACCAACGCACCACCTGTTATTGGTTTGCTCACTTCCGTTCTGGGAATTTCGACCTGAAAAATGAACCTCGCGGTCGTCCGAAGACTTTGGTCGACAATGACGAATTAAAGGCGATTGTGGAAGCTGATGATAGGTACACAATCGACGGCTGAATTTGCAGCAGCTTTCGGCGTTAGCGTCAAAACAATATTGGTCCATTTGCGTCAAATTGGCAAGGTAAAAAAACTTGACAAACGGGTGCCCCACGAACTCAATGATCGCCAGCGCGAAGTACGCGTCAAAACGTGCCTTGCACTGCTCAACAGACACACAAATGAAGGAATTTTGAACCGCATTGTTACCTGCGATGAAAAATCGATTCTGTTTGATAACCGCAAGCGCTCAGCAAGTTGGTTGGATCCTGGTTCAGCACCTAAACAATGCCCTAAACGAAAACTTACCCCTAGAAAAGTAATGGTCACTGTTTGGTGGTCTAGCGCTGGTGTGATTCATCACAGCTTCTTACCAAACGGGGTGTGCATTACTGCAGATGTGTACTGTGATGAACTGAACACAATGATGGAGAAGCTGGCACATCTCCAACCAGCATTGGTCAATCGCTCGTCTCCGCTGCTCCTGCACGATAACGCGCCACCTCATACTGCACAGCAGACGGTCTCCAAGTTGCAAGAACTGGGGTTGGAAGTTCTCCGTCATCCGCCCTACTCACCAGACCTTGCGCCTACAGACTACTACTTTTTCCAGAATTTGGATAACTTCTTGGCGGAAAAAAAAATCAATACAATATCAATATCATGTAATCAAGGAAGAGGATAAAATGTTGCAGCTCGATGACATAATAGATACTGCAGCAGATGCACTGACCCAGAGGTTCATAATACATGTGTCAGAATCTGATGACTCTTCAGAGCCATCAGATTCTGACTCGTGTATTTTAGAGGAATACGAGTAATAAATTAACATTTCGCTGTTTGTCGTTTTATTTATTAACTAGCTTCTGCCCGCGGCTTCGCCTCCGTGGAATTCGGTCTTTCATCACATCCCACGGGAACGGGATAAAAAGTATGCTATGTCCGTCTCCTGGTTCTAAGCTACCTCGACACCAATTTTCAGCGAAATCGGTTCAGCCGTTCTTGAGTTATAAATGGAGTAACTAACACGACTTTCTTTTATATATATAGATATCCACACATTCACATCATATTTAAAATTAAAAGATCAATTCAGTACCTACTCGTCAAGGTGAGAATCATTCAGTCTTGGCTAAGAGTATTTAGTTCAGTCATTCATTCATGATTTCCCAACACTATATAACCACTATCAACTGTCTCTGGTTCTGGTTATTAGGACGCCATATTCTTTACTAAAAAAGACAAGTTAACTGGGATAGACTTGTAAAGACCTATTATTACTTGATTTCTCTAATACTTGAATCTGGCAAATACACAAAAAGTGTGGCGCCATAATAATAAAAAAAACAAGTTATTGATTAAATGACATCTAATGAGCTTACAATTACAACCAAAATATTTTGTAAACAATGGAAAAAATTATGTATCACTATTTGAATTAAAAAAATATATTTTAATTAATTTTCTAAATTCTATGTATTATTGGTAGACTTAAATCCAGATTTATAATGGAATCGCTATTCCATTTGAATGACATTCTTTTTTGCAAGTGCAATAATTATTTCCTAGTAGGTGGTGTATTTCTAGTTTATTTAGTTTATCGAATAGTTCATTCTTTGTTTTCCGATAACAATTATATGCGAACACGATATCAGAGCCGAGGTCACACTTGGAGAAGCATTCAATGTAACAAATCAATTCCTTACAATATTTATGTGAGTTGTTCACCTTCCATTCCTACTACTTATTCCTTAATTTTTAGTGCATATCAGAGATTGTAGTACTTACACTTTTTCAACTAACTATTTTATGACTGGAGGCAATGACATTATATAGTTATTATATCATTGACTGGGGGAGCGGGGCTTACAATTTGGGGGTTGGAAAAGTTTTTATTAAAATCCAACTCAAAGCTGATATTAAAATTTATTTTATTTTATCCTCATTTCATATTTAATTAAATACTTATTAATATTCATCAATTTTAGTGTACAAATTGTGGTAAACTCATGCTGCCATTAATGGGACTATTTTGTGAATGCTGTGCAGTAAGTGCTTGCAAAAGGTGCCATAAAACTATAGACAAAAAAATTAGATGCAAGCTAGTCACATGGCCTGCTGATAGTCCTTTCTATCATCATTGGGTTCATGGTAAGTATTTTATATATAAGTAAGTACCTACTATTATTGTTATGGTAGGTATCTCTTGAAAAGTAATTTATTCTTATCACACAAATCAAACCACAATATTTGATTAGTAGAAAAGAATTGTGAACAGAAGAAAAACAATGTAAACATAAATTACCGATCTTTTTGTGATTTTTTTGCATTTTTCATGCTAAGATTATAAAGTTATTTTAGTGAAATAGATGTGACTGAAGTCACCTTTAAGACTTAAGTTAAGAATGTGAAGGCAAATTTCGACATGGCATGTGGGACTCGTGGTGGCTTAGAGGTCATAGCGTCTGTCGTACCTAGCCAGAAGATGCAGGTTCGAATCCTGCCTGCGAGTCGAAAAACTTCCTTTCCTTCACTAAAATAACTTTATAAATTACCTATTTAAAGATGTAGGTACAGTAATCCCCAATCTTTTTGGCCGGGCTGAAGTTGTTGCACCCACCTTCTTGCTAATGGTACAGTCGAGTGGAAAATGACTAATGCAATGCAAATATCCTATATAGTATTAGATCAGTAAGTAGATAGATTTTATTTTATACATATGCATAACATAATGTCAAAAATATTTATTTATCTAAAGCAGGGTTATACCTTCCATGAAAGTCACACTCTTATGAAGAGGTCCATTCCATCGGAAGAATGATCGTCTTCGTCTTCAAAACCCGTTTCCGATTCATCCAATTAATTTCGCTTCCACGAATACACAATTCAACAGTCAAATTTTCCAAAAATTCTGTCGCTTTCCTTGACATAAATATCGAGCAAGAATATATCTTGCTCGATATTTATGTCTTCAAATCCGATAACACGATACCGACAAACAATAATAACAAAACACTAACGAACAATAATAACGATAATAGCAAAAACACTAACTACCAATAACAAAAACGAAATGAACGATTCTGAACTCGACTGTATTCTTAGAACGCAATGCGCATGTTTCACGTTCGGACGTAACACTCACACAGTTAAAAGGACGCGAGCGAGTAGGAGGCAGCGCGCGTGTGACCGCGGTGGGCGTTCCGTGCACCTGCGCTCTTCCATCTTACCCTATGATACCTTAAAATGCATTCTGCGCAGCAACTTGCGCCTATGTTCAGACCGGCCAAAAAATATTGGAGAGTACTCTATGGAGTTTCTTGTCAGATCTTCTGCAACCATGCATGTAGTTTTTGACATATCAATAGTAGTATTAAGTACCAAAAAAAAAAATAGAAAACACGTAAACAGATAACAAGTAATTTATATATAAATCTGTCCTTATCCCAATCTGGCTTTATGGTATACCTTTCAATCGCTATACGTATGTGAGAGTGATTTGACTAACAACATGGCTGTAGGGATGGATTTTGACGATGGAACCTAATATATTACTGGATGGAACATTGCGTTCTACGCTCGATGTATGTCGTAAATATTAATCATAACTTTCACTTATTTTTTTCACACGACGCGCCCGATCTTGCCTCTATAATTATAATAAGTAAGATTATAGGTAGGTATAGTTCGCGCAACGTAACTTGACTCAAAACTAAAGAAGAGGGGGAAAGTTTGTGCAGCGCATTTGCGTGCAAAATTTACTAAAAATCGACTACTGCGCATCCACCATTTTAGTTCAAGTCATTTTCTACTGTATTTTTATCATTAATTGGTATGAGGTGGCGGATTTTATCTAAACAAACATCTTATCTTATCTTGTGTAGGGCCGAGGCAGCAAGGCCTCAGTGCACTTCGACCCAATGGGATCTTTTGTGCTTCCCCTAGATAACTTATTCCTCATCCCCTCCCAGTTCTACAAACAGCTCTTCCATGAGCTTTATAATGAGGCCTGGGGGAATGAGTCTGTAGTCCTCTGGTCTTGGATAACCCTGACCCAAGAGGTACATTCGCTTTCTAGCCTTTGCATCGTATGTACACAGAAGGTGTTCCATGCTCTCAATTTCCCTTTTACAGGCCCTGCAGGCTGATGTCTCCGCCAGACCCATCTTTTGTAGGAGAGCATTAGTCCCGAAGTGTCCGGTCAGCGCCCCCATCAAAAGACGGGCCTGCCGCCTGCTTGAGTTCCAAATGGCACTTTGCCATTTCAATGAGGAACCTTTGAATTTCTTGGAGTGAGCAAGTCCCGTGGGGCTCAACCACTCATCCATGTGCCTCGCCCTTGCGTACTCCCGAAATGCCGTTTTGACTGTGCTTGGGGCCAGTCCTACAAATGGTTCCGGTCCAATTAGTGAGGTCCCAGAACCTTCCCTAGCCAGCTCATCAGCATGCTCGTTGCCCACAATACCCCTGTGACCAGGGACCCAAACAAGCCTGACCCTGTTTCGCTTTCCCAGCTCATTAAGAGTTCGGACAGCGTCCATGATCAGCCTTGAATCGATCCTGTAGGAGGTCACGGCCATGAGTGCCGCTTGTCTGTCACTAAGAATGTAGATGGACCTACCTGTGGTACCGCTACTTTCCATCTGTTGTGCACAGGCAAGAATAGCATATGTTTCCGCTTGGAAAACTGTAGCTAATTTGCCCATGCTTTGACTGACCTTATGGTCCCTTGCATATATGCCCGCCCCTGTACCCGACTCTGTTTTCGAACCGTCAGTGTACCATATCAGACTGCCCTCCTCTGGTGGGTCGAGTCCCTTCATCCATTCTTGCCTTGACGGTAGATGAACCTTGTAAGATCTCTTGAACCAAACATGGGCTGCATTTTGTCGCAGTGCATGTTCGTTAGTTCGTCAAGGCCTTCCTGTATTTTAAGCTTTGTGTGTCTAGTTCTAGGCTTAGAACTATCCCACAGGCCATTTATTGCCAGTCTGTGTAGTGCAAGACGGGCTTCAGTCTCTGACAATATGTAGCGGTGCAAGGTTGAGTACCTTTTCCATCGCCGCTGTTGGTGTGGTTTTGAACGCCCCTGTGATAGCTAGGGATGCCGTTCGCTGTAGTTTAGCGAGGGCTTCCCTGCATATCCCTAGTTGCGTCCTGGGCCACCAAACAATGCTGCCATATGTGATGATTGGTCTAACCATCATGGTGTACAGCCACTGCACAACCTTTGGTCTAAGTCCCCAGGTTTTGCCATACGCTGAGCGACACATACCCAAGACTCTTAGAGCCTTGGCTATGGTATTGTCCAAATGTGTTCGCCACGTCAGTTCTTTATCCAGGGTTACCCCTAAATATTTTACCTCTTAAGGCCCAGTTTAGTTGTTTGCCATAAAGCCGAAGTTGACCAAGGCCTGATAGTAGTCTCTTCCTAGTAAATGGAATGACAACTGCCTTGTTTGGATTGATAGAGAGGTGATTCTCTTCGCACCACCTCTCTACTTTACAGAGAGCCCTTTGGATCAGATTTAAAACCGTGTTCGGGATTTGCCATTGACAAGTATGACTATGTCATCGGCATATCCCACGGTTAGCAAAGGGCCCTCATTGAGATTGCTTAGTAGTGAGTCTACTACTAAGCACCATAGTAACGGTGACAACACTCCCACTTGTAGACAGCCTTTGGTCGTCCTAACGTGGAATGTGTCCCCTCTAAGAGTGTAATGATCCTACTCCTTAGCATGCAAGTCACCCATCTGATGATGGTTTAGTTGATGCCATGTTTTTCTGCAGCTTGCTGTATCGATTCAAAGGTTGTGCGGTCGAAGGCTCCTTCGATATCAAGAAAGGCTCCGACACAAACCTCCTGCGATTCCAGTGCCGCCTCTGCGTGGCTTACGACGTAGTGTAATGCCGCCTCTGTTGACTTCCCTGCCTGATAGGCGAACTGAAGGCCATGGAGAGGGTATCTTTTTAAACGCCCCTCTCTAATATACCTATCAAGCATTTTCTCAAGTGTCTTGAGTAAAAACGATGAGAGGCTGATAGGCCTGAAAGCTTTGGCATCTTCATAATCTCCCTTGCCAGGCTTAGGTAAGTAGGTTACTTTGACTTTCCTCCACCGCGCAGGTATGTATCCAAACGCTACGCACGCCTTATACAGCCTGCATAGGTGCGGTATCAGAGTCTCAGCAGTCCTGTAATAAAATAGGGTAGATCCCACCCGGTCCAGGGGCCTTGAATGGTTGGAAACCCATCACTGTCCACCTGATGCCATTTTGGCCTTTCAGGCCATTTTGACCGGTCTTGGAAGATCCGCCGCCAAGACCACCCTGACCTCTACCCCACTCTTCACCCGAACCCCACTCAGCGCGGCTTTGAGCCATTGTGCTGCCATGTCATCGTGGCAGGAGACGTGTATGGCCCCTGCCACAACATCATGACCCACATGTAGAATGGGCAGAGGATCCGGAGCAGCCGCAAGTATCTCTAAAATGAGACCCCTCAGCTGATCCACATCCCCCGCCTCGAGTGAAGAGTAGGGGTGGTTGTCAGGGACGATGGCAAGCTTAACAGCTGCTACCGCATCCCGAAAAGACCCAGACAGCTGCACCCTGGTCTTTTTGAGTGGCCCACCGCTGCAACTTGCCTCGTCACTGACCTCCCGCTGTCTTTTGGCCGGTCCCTGTTGAGTCCCGGCCCCTACACCTTTTTGTCTCTGGAGCCGTCGGCGCTTGCGTTCAGCGCCTGACGGTCTCTTCGAGACCTTTTGCCCTGAGGTTCCTGCCCCAGTCGCGGATGCACTTTGGCAGGGTTTCGGCCCTACGGTTACCGTATGGGCCCCAGAACTTAAGCCTCCTCTCCCGCCTCAATGAGCACCACGACCTGGAACGGTCCCTCTGGCGTCCCTAATTGTTTCAGTGAGTCCTTTTGTGGCACCGTTAGACGGCGTCCACGTTGAGCTGGCCTCGCCAGCCTTTGGTAGCGTAACTGTGACCCCCCCAGAATACGTGGGTCTGCCCGAGACATGCTCGGGGTCGGATTCCCCAACGCATGCGTTGGTACCGGCCTGGGGTAATTTCTCTTGTAGTCCCGCTTCTATGATTTTTGTTTGGGTGTCCACTGCTTGCCACATCGGCGCTACCCACCCACCCCACAGGGATTGCGCCATAATGCCTCCGAACCCAGCTACTGGGTTACACACGGGGATAGGATGAGAAGGGAGTTGGGAGATTCGGGATAGGACTAGATAGGAAGCAGGTAATAGGATCGTATGACTAGGTATAGGTGCTGTATGGAATACAAAGGCGCCCGGTGTTTTCTGTTATGTCTAATTCTGAAGGAATTAGACCAAGAACAGGGCGGCAACCTCGAGAAAGCTAGACCACCGGACTTGCCTTGGGGATCTACACGACTGTAGCGCTCTCCCCCAAGACCTGACCCCCTTACCACTTCAGAAGGAAGCGGTAAGGTAGGCCTGCACCTATACTACCACGCAAAGCAGAACAAAGCATGTCATTCTACAACAGCAAAAGCATAGAACATACAAACATTGCAAGTTTACAAAACCTTGTAATAGGTAATAATGAACCGTAATTTAAACAGAATTTAGTAATTTTAGTGAAAGAGAAATTCAACTGCAGGGTTGGAACCTGCGTCTTCTGTTTAGATACACCAGACGCTATGACCACTAAGCCATCGTGAATTTAACGAACTGAATTTAATCAAATTGTGTTTTTATTCAGATTTGGACACCATTAATCTAGGTTTTTATCCTACTATTTCGTGCAAGAAGATAGTTCACTGAAAATAAATATAAGTGAGTGTTATTCTTAATATTTTACGAAGTTACGTCGGTTTTCCGGACGTTTATTTCCAGTGGAGTAAGTACGACGAAATGGCAGGCTAGGAACCTAGATTACAGTATCCGACTTCGAATAATAACGCTATTCAATTAAAATTTGTGTTTGAATAACATTTATTTTGATAAATAAATAAATAAAAAGTCCGCTGGACCTCATAATGATAATTTTTAATTAGTGGGAACCAGTCAGACTGAGAATGTGGAAGAAGGTCTCAACAGATACTTTTGTTCTTGGTGTCAAAGAACAAAGCTTGGTACTCATACACTTGCTACAGATTCTGAGGTAAGTTCTATATTTTCAACATCGGAAAAAATAAATTAGCTATAGATAAGACAACGGAAAGAAACGTCCCCACCCTCGAACAGATTTCAAACATTGTATATCTTATTCGAAAGGTGTTTTATGCTTGGTTTGGTTTAAAGATATTTTTTTAAGACATGTAATTGAATTGAATAATTCGACTCAAAATTGGAGCTGCCCGACTGGGGAAGTACCTCCACCTTGCAGAAAATCGTAGCCAAATAACATAGGTCCATGCTATATTGAGTTCCTAATTGTGAGCAAGGTCGCAAGAGCTCCTCGAGAAAGCGTTTTGTTGGTAGTGAGGCCACCTGTGGTATTTAAGCATCACATTTATTGTCTTCTATGCTGCCAGCCCAACTATTATTTCTTAATCTTTACCCCATCCTCTCAAAAACGGTGTGAAAAGATTTTTACTGGGTCGGCAACGTGCAATTGATACTCCTGGTGTTGTAACCGTCCATAGGCTACGGTAACAGCTTACAATCAGGCGGGCCGTATGCTTGGTACTTGGTACCTTATTGGCATAAAAAATATATTATGACGACATTCTTCAAATTTATGTGAGGTTCAATCGGATTTGGGATAAGTATTTTTTATGTCGATTGGAATAAACGTCCCTGGTGAAAAACGGTCCAACAGACTTCAGATAAGTATATAAATATTCTGGGACATTTTTACACAGCACCATCTAGTCCCAAACTAAGCAGAGCTTGTACTAGACAGTATATACAGTATATACAGGGTAGGTACTAGACAATGGATATAATAAGTACTTATATATATATTTTTTTATAATAATACTTATAATACTTACATAAGAAACACCCAGACGAACACATACACTTATATTCATCACATACATTTTTGTGGCCTGTTGGAATCGAACCCACGACCCCATGGTCAGCAGTCCAGTACTCGAACCACTAAACCACAGAGGTCGTCAAATATCTAAGCAACTTAGTGGATAGATAATAATTTTAGACAATAGTGAAATTCTTTTAAAATCTGGAGCGTATAGAAACAGGATAAGTTTGTCGGACTCGCACCGATTATATATAAATCACAATAGGGTATTACACCTTTTTTTGAAAACTGTTTTAAATTAATCCTTAGATCGTAATGAACCAGTAGAATTTTTATTTCAATTTTATACAACCAAAAAATGCCTTAAAAACGATTTTTAATTTATGATTTTGAATTTACTCGCGAAAACGCTAGCCGCCATGCTACTTCGGCTCGTGACGTCACTTCATTATAAACAATACAACTGCCAAAGACCAAGTAACACGATTTGTGAAAATAATGAGTTATAATGTTTATCATTGGTGTCTTGTGCCTGAATGCAATAATACAAGTGTAAAAACGCCACAAAAATTGTGGATTCAATTGCCAAGTGGTATTAAAATGAGAAACACTTGGTTGAAACTGGCAAGAAGATATCCAAAATTATTTTCCACAAAGACTATAAGTACTGTATTTCTGTGAAGACCACTTTGATGTAAGTATGCGTCATAAATAGTATGTTAACTAATAAACAAAAAAAACTTCGTTAATATTACAATTTCATAATTTGTACCTAATGTATTTATAGGTTATATTATGTACCTATATTAGGTAGTGAGTTTAGCTTCTTTAACGTTTATTAAGCAAAGTTTTTAATGCTCAGTTGTGAATATTGTATAGCTAATGCCGCAATTACTACAGCTAGGAATCTAGAATGTGTTATAGACCTACAAATTGCGAAAAAACAATTAAATTTCAATTGGTTTTTCGCAATTTTTGGCGGGAATTTGGCGGGCTCAGGTGAACGATCAGCCTTAACAGCTTTGTTAATTTTAAATGCTGATTAGTTAATGCCTTGTTACATAGAAATTGGTGAAACTGGGTCTTATTGTTAGACAAAACTTGATACGATAGTTAGGTAGGTACTTACATTACTGTTTTAATATTTCTCAACTCGGCAGAACAGAAATCGGGATTGGATGCAAAAAAATTTGCCACCATCAACGTATTGATCATTGGTAGATTTGTACTTTCTGCTTTCACAAAACCGTCTCCCATGATGCGATTTTAATCAAACTAACACAGCACGACAAACAAATTATTGTTGAGTTGTTACTCTGAGACAACAAACGTCGTCATCGAGTGAACGAGTGACGTCACGTCGATATCCAATATGGTGGATGGCGTTTTAAAATAGATAAAAAAAGACGATTTTTGAAATTGAATTATAAAATTTACATTGCATTTTTATTAATAAATACTAACGTTTCTCGTTTATTTTTTTCAAAATCTATCATAAAAATGCATTTTCATATTTTTTTTTACATGGTGTAAAATACCCTATTGCCTTACTTTACCTTATAGTCACGTAAGTACCTACCAGTGGCGGCTCGTGAAAATTTTTCATGGGTGTTCACAAAAAAATATGGCCCTTAAAAAATATACTTCAACTTGCTAATCTGTGCCCTATATTGGTATCTTTGGTTCGTTCATTAAATTTTCTAATAGATTTTCTATACCCGGAATCTAGTACCTACCTACTGTACCTACGAATACCTTGTCGCTCGATATGATGCCAATGCACTTCACATAACTTAGTATTACTAAGAATTATGAAATCAAGACAGCGCATTCTTCACTTTCATTGAAAGGTGCGCTAAATCATCATCCATGCAGACTCACCTCCACCGCCGCCGGAACCAAACACAAGTCACGGGAAACAAAACACAACCCCACAACCACGGGGCTTTGATATCGTTTTTCTCGTTCAGGTTAAAAATACGAAACACAGTTTTTTTAAAAGATAGGTACACTGCATTGATTCATATTCATTCATAAAGTGAATTCGTAGTCGTACTGACGTTTATTTGTTGACATCAAACCGGCAACAACGCACGATGTCGTCGCGTGGGGCCGGCGGCGGCGGGCCGCGCTATATCGAGGTTTGGCAACGTCGCACAAGAGCGCCCCTCCAGATTTGCCTAATTTCTCATACAAATCTTCCGTTTCACGCGCCGAGCGGGCTTTCTCTTTCGCACTCATTGAATTTCGTACAAACCGTTGCACTGAACTTTGTTTTCATATGAGCGCTGACTACCGGCGCGCCGCGCTATCCACTCAGTACTACATCTTGACGTTGACGCCTTTGTAACTATACTGTTTTCTACTGCGTCGGCTTCAGAACGTAAATAGTAAATCGATGCGTAATTTATTACCTACGTAAATGAATAATTCCAACAAAATGTGTTTTACCAACATATAAACTTAGATAAAAAAATACATTTTGTTGAGTAAATTTTTTTGGGAGTGCAGCGCTCCAGCGCTCCTTAGGACGAGCCGCCTCTGGTGCCTACATGGGATTTGGGTTAATGTTCGAAAATTATTTAACAAATCGTTGTTATCATCTCTCTAGCTTCTGCTCGTGACTTTTTCGGCGTGGACTTTTAAATTGGGTACAACCTGGATAAGAAGTTGCCAATGTGCTTATGAAATCTCCATAGTAACCTAAATTTTCTAACTATTAACACAACGCGCGTCAAATAATGTCTAAATTTTGGATACCTGGTGTGACAATATAGTAGGGATCTCTAATTTTAAAAAATACAGCCTATGTTATTCGCTGATAATGTAAATGATAAATCTGTGAATAGATCCTTACAAGTCGATGTTTTACATTTTAGTGGGAAGACAGCTTTAACATCTATAAATCACAGCTGACATCTCTATTAACCTTTGACCATCCATACTATCCATGGACCCGCCTCTCATGATCATTCCTCTCTGTCAAGGTAGTAGATTAAAAAATCTAACGCGTTTATAAAAACTGTTTTTGAAATAGATTTTTCATAAACAGAATCGTTTTCGCTCAGTATCATATCAGTAGGTATCATAAATGCTCCGTGCAAAATACCGATACGTGCAGTTAATGTAGGTATGCAAAAAATGTCTAATATCTTATTTAGATAAAGATAGAGTTATTTTCCTTATGTAAGTATTTAAGTTAATTTATTTCTATTTAAATCACATAATACAATTTATTAATAAAGATCGAGAACTTTACCGAATCTATATACTAATATATAAAGCTGAAGAGTTTGTTTGTTTGTTTGTTTGTTTGTTTGTTTGTTGGTTTGTTTGTTTGTTTGCTTGAACGCGCTAATCTCAGGAACTACTGGTTCGATTTGAAAAATTCTTTCAGTGATAGATAGCTCATTTATCGAGGAAGGCTATAGGCTATATATCATCACGCTAAGACCAATAGGAGCGAAGCACCAATGAAAAATGTTTCAAAATCGGGGTTTTTTTTTCCTTTTGAGAGCTTCCGATGCGTGCGCTGCGTAAACGGTTAAAGTTTCGCAAAAATCATATATGACAGAATTGTTCCTCTTTAAAAGTTCTAAAAAAAAAGTCCGCGACAGCATATGTCTATCTTTTAAGGTTGGCTCACTATAACCTTTTTTATGCTAACTTTGTTCTAAAATTCCAAATGCATTATTTGCGAAGGTGTTTTTATAAACATGATATTAATCCTTATCCAAATAAATACGTTATTCATCAGAAGTATTTAATTTAAAACAAAAGTGCCCTTTACATCATTGGATTTCAATGAATATCTTAGGAGATATCGCAGTTTTAAAATAACATCTCAGCAAAATAATGATCAAGTACCGCGCGCGCATTTATTCCGATTGAAAAATTCTTTCAGTGTTAGATAGCCCATTTAGTGAGGAAGGCTATAGGTTATATATCATTACGCTACGCGGACGAAGTCGCGGGCAGAAGCTAGTCGAGTATAAAATAATCTTTTAGTTCAAGCATGCGCTCCCCACGAGACTAGTATTTTTTTTTACTAACAGGTTCAGCCTTCTACTAGGTAATATAGACAAGATTTAAATTTGAAATATTCATCAAAATGTCATTTTATGATTTTCAACACAATTTTCACAATTTTTTTGGCAATTATCGATCTTAATGCAAAACATATAAGGCTTAAAACTTTAATTTTAAGAAGTGTAGCGAGACATTTTGTTAATAGCCAATTGGATGGTTTTTTTGGCAACTAAAGGCCTTATGTATATTATGAAACTGCCTCATTAGCCAAGTGGTCCTGAGCGCGACTGCTACGCTAGAGGTCCTGGGTTCGATTCCCAGGTCGAGCAAAGTGTTATTGGGGTTTTCTATGAAATTCCCAGTAGCAGCTCGGAGTTAGGAATTTGTGCCCGGTTAATGGCAATAGGCTCGCCCCCTATTACATGGGACCCAAACATGCAGGCGAACTGTGGGTGTACATTAGTACGCCTCTGTCTAACTCTTCGGGGAATATAGGCGTGATGGTATGTATATTATGACATAATGCAAGTTCAAGTATCTTAAGTTGATTATGTTATGTCATCTAAATGAGAATGATGGCATAAACACGAAATCTGTTCTTATCGCAGTGGTTGAAAGTTCAATAGATTCACTGGCTCACCCCTATGTCACATAGCCTATGAGCTATAGGTAGCAGATAGTAGGTAAGTACCTACAAAACTTCAAAACATAAAATAGGTACAGTACAGGTACGTAAAAATTTTAATTTTTCAGCAATGTGACTTTCAAAAGTACAGAAATATTATAATTCCACCTGCATGTGTACAACTCGAAAAAGGCGTTATTTATAATATTATTCATCCGGGCGACAATAACTGGGAACCATTCATTATTTTAGGTAAATATGTTTACCCTGAAACCAATTTTGTTTGTGCGTATGTGTTTTCACTTATCTTATCTTATCTTACATATAATAAGAATGTAAGTGAGCCGTGTCTGTACATTGCTTATATTTATAAAAAAACTATTTTGGGTGACTCAGAATCAGTAACACAATCCATTTCAATTATTTTTGGAACTTTTGTCTGTCTGTCGGTTTGTCTGTATGTTTGACCGCGCATCAAATGATAACTACCGAAGAGATTTGGAGGAAGTGGACAGGAATACATAGCCTGTTTCTTGGATTAACATTTAGGCTATATTTCATTAAAATCGGTTCACTCTATCAAAAGTTATTAACATTTTAACGATTGAAAACGTAGAATTTGAATAATTACCGTTGAAGCAAATTTCCTTTTTAAGTATTTCCGTACTAGACTAGCACGGGGCAAACATTATAACAAAATTTAGAAATAAAATTAAAAAAATACACTCACAGGTACTAAATAAGATAAAACAAGAAAATAAAACAAAGAAATCAGAAACCATTATTGTGAACGGGAATTGATTATTAGTACAGTTATTCTAACTCTACTTATACAAGGCATCACGGGACATATACATAGGACTTATCCAGCGAGCATCAGCCGCTGTAAAAACTAAATATTTGAGTAGGGTAAAGAAGTAAACAAAGAATGACAATTTATTCTCTAGAAGACTAACACGACATCGTTATTACCTCAATGAAATTTGATTCCATAACAGGTGTAATTTTGAGTTGTCAATTTTTGACAATCATTCTTTTCTTCTTTATAGCATCCAGCTTTAAAGTAACTGATTTTATAATATGAAACCACCATAGAGTAGATTCTAAAGAGTTTCCATCTAATCAATTAATAAAATAATATACCACGTATGTACCTATGTATAATAAATTTAAAAAATGGGTCATTTAAATAATTGCAACGTACGTTAATCTTTATTGATGCCGAAACAGTTATTTGAGATTTTTATCTACGTAGGTATGTCTGTTTATATTTGCGAACATTTTTTTTAAAATTAAGAATTGTAAATTAAGTCAATGGCGCTAAATGTATTAAAAATATGGAAAACCCGAATCCTTTTTTCTATCAGATTTTTCGAGGTAGTTAGTTGAAACTTGGAGAGGACAACGTCTCTCAGGTCAGCTAGTTTATTATATTTTTATGAGGTATATAAATGAAGTTTCTGTTCTACCCTCAATATAAGAAACTAACCCTACATGTCATATTTAGAGCCACTTGCACCAACTTCAAAATTAGCATTAAATTGTATTTTCATAGAAATTTTGTGTTTAAATATAATTCAAACACAATTAAGAAGTTGGTGCAAGTGGCACTAAGTAACTTTAATTTAAATGAAATTAATAGTGACCTCGAAATCAATTATAGGTAAGTAGGTACTTCTGTCCTATACATGTGATCATTTTTTTTTAACTTTCTAACTTTATCATTAACAATGTTTCAGCAAATCCCAAGTCAGGAAGCAACAGGAGTGACGAAGTTCTTTCTTTGTTTAGAGGCCTGCTTAATCCCATCCAGGTAAGTCCCTTTGTTAATCGACATGGAAGATCTGAGTCAATCGTGTTCATGTTTCGTTTCAATCATGTTTATCGTCCGTGACGCGTAAGCATGATTGACTCATGTCGCTTCCTTTTTTAATTCGTAATCCTACAAATAATTGTTTCATAATTATCTCGAATGTATGGTTTAAAAAATAAACCAAAGGCCTGAGAAAAACCCTGTTTGTGTGTGTGTGGATAATAAATATGAACAGGTTATAACCTGTTCATATTTATTATCCACACACATATTCATTCAGCCATATTCGACAGATCAGGCCGATGTCTGTACATCTATATCTTATACTTCTATACTACTGTACACTTAATATATAAAGCTGAAGAGTTTGTTTGTTTGTTTACTTGAACGCGCTAATCTCAGGAACTACTGGTCCGATTTGAAAAAATCTTTCAGTGTTAGATAGCCTATTTATTGAGGAAGGCTATAGACTATATATCATCACGCTACGCGGACTAAGTCGCGGGCAGAAGCTAGTAAATCTATACTAATATATAAAGCTGAAGAGTTTGTTTGTTTGTTTGCTTGAACGCGCTAATCTCAGGAACTACTGGTTCGATTTGAAAAATTCTTTCAGTGATAGATAGCTCATTTATCGAGGAAGGCTATAGGCTATATATCATCACGTTAAGACCAATAGGAGCGGAGCACCAATGAAAAATGTTTCAAAATCGGGGTATTTTTTTCCTTTTGAGAGCTTCCGATGCGTGCGCTGCGTAAACGGTAAAAGTTTCGCAAAAATCATATATGACAGAATTGTTCCTCTTTAAAAGTTCTAAAAAAAAGTCCGCGACAGCATATGTCTATCTTTTAAGGTTGGCTCACTATAACCTTTTTTATGCTAACTTTGTTCTATAATTCCAAATGCATTATTTGCGAAGGTGTTTTTATAAACATGATATTAATCCTTATCCAAATAAATACGTTATTCATCAGAAGTATTTAATTTAAAACAAAAGTGCCCTTTACATCATTGGATTTCAATGAATATCTTATGAGATATCGCAGTTTTAAAATAACATCGCAGCAAAATAATGATCAAGTACCGCGCGCGCATTTATGATGTGCAAGGCAGTCATGAGGGGGAAGGGCGGTGAGCCCAGTTAGCTCAGCGAGTTAATTTTCTTTAGGGTATTGTTTCTGATTTTTTTGTATTTTAAGCTAATTCTTTTACCGTGGGTAGGCGATATCTTATCGTATAATCTATACTAATGTATAAAGCTGAGAGTTTGTTTGTTTGTTTGTTTATTTGAACGCGCTAATCTCAGGAATTACTGGTCCGATTTGAAAAATTCTTTCAGTGTTAGATAGCCCATTTAGTGAGGAAGGCTATAGGCTATATATAATTACGCTACGCGGACGAAGTCGCGGGCAGAAGCTAGTAAATAATATATAAAGCTGAAGAGTTTGTTTGTTTGTTTGCTTGAACACGCTAATCTCAGGAACTACTGGTCCGATTTGAAAAATTCTTTCAGTGTTAGATAGTCCATTTATTGAGGAAGGCTATAGGCTGTATATAATCACGCTAATACCAAGTAACTATTCCACGCGGACGAAGTCGCGGAAGAAAGCTAGTTGTAGATATTGAAGAAAAACCAATATGGGAGACTTTATTAGAGCAACAGAAGCCAAAACAAAATTTTTATTTTTGTTGTCATCACGTAAAAACGATTACCTACACACGGCTTTCACAGCTGTATTGCTAGAAGTCTAACTAAAATATGATGTTTCATCTTGATAAGCCAACTAGAAGCTGAGTAGGTAATCTCGGTTCACTTTTCAAGAGTTATTACAAATTCAGCCTTTAAAAACGTTGGATTTAGTAAAAATAACCATTGAAGTAAAGGAGACCATTCATATTGGGCCCATCAACGAAAATGCCAGTAAAAACAAAGTTTTTAAACTATTTGGGACATCATTTTAAGCATTTAGTACTATGGCACTAAAACTATAAAACCATTATTGTAGCGGCTACATTAGTCCGAAATAAATGTAAACATATCATCTAAGTATGTACTTACATGAGTTATTTAGTACGTCATTTCTTTTTTGCCATGACTGTACTTCTGTAAGCAACACATGGAGGAAGCACATTTGGAGCTAACGGAAATAACTTGACACCCCCATGCGATCTATGTATCTACTGGTTGTTAGGACGCAGCTCGTGACTCTCCGGATGGCAGAAAAATGGCAATCTACAAGGCTATCCTCAAGCCCATATGGGCTTGCGGCATTCAACTTTTTATGTGCTTCCTCCATGTGAGGCCACGGTCCAAATGTACGCCCAGGTATTTGGCATCTTCAACTCGCGGTATTTCCTCATTGTAGAAATTGTTTACTTTGGTTTGCTTTGATTCGCCAATGATCAAGCCATACTTCTACGTCTGTTAGATGGTGCAGAAGGTTTTCTGAAGCCGTTTGGCGGTTATTACTCACTGATAGTAAAGCCTGACGGTAAGCCTAAAGTCATCGACGTATGTTGCGTAAGAGGTACAGTACCAGACCAAGCACGCGGCATGCGGCACCCCCGAGAGGATACAATTTACTTGAAAGCATTCGTTGTTATACTTTATTTCAATGTTTGTAATTGTCATATTTTTAAGGTGCCAAACAAGTATACGGCTCGCCTTATGATAAGCGGTTACTGTAGCCTATGGACGTTTGCAACACCAGGGGTATCAGTTGCGCAAGCCGTCGCAAGAATCTGTATGTTAGGTCTTGAGGTGGCCCTTAATAAATCCGAGGCCCTATACTTTCATGGGCACCCGAAGGGACCGCCTCCAGGATCCCATATTATGGTGGGAGGTGGACATCACTTCCGAAGGTTGGGCCCTAAGTTGATGAGCGCCGCTTCAGCCCTCTCACGGCTGCTACCTAATTTGCGGGGGCCTAACGCCTCCTGCCGGAGGCTCAATCTGGGGATCGTGCGGTCGATTTCGCTCTATGGGGCGCCTATATGGGCGCACAACCTGTCAGCCCGCAATGCTGCGCTGTTGTGAAAACCACAGCGGGCGCTATTATCCAGGGAGCACAAGCCGGTGTAAAAACAAAATATTTGAGTAGGTTAAAGAAGTACCTAAACAAAGAATGACAACTTATTTTCTAGCGGACTAACACGACATCGTTATTACCTCAATGAAATTTGATTCGTTATCAGTGTCAGTTTGAGTTGTCAATTTTGACAATTATTATTGTTACGAGCTGGGGTTCGGGATAAATTAATTAACGCTAATTTTACCGAAACAAACAAATCCTTAAAATTAACAACACACAACAGAAATCACAAATAAGATCACTACACTATTACTTGTCGCACTGTACTGTCACACTAAGAATCACTTGTCTTCACTTTGATGTTCACTTCACCTTGTCCAAAACTAAACTGCGCTAGCCGACCCTCACGACGGCTTTTCGAGTACTTTCTTTCGAATATTCTACATGCTTCTACGAATTATCTAGAACGTTCGTGACCCATCTGCGTCATTCTAATAGCCCCCCGGCGTAACATTATTGTTTTCTTCTTTAAAAGCATCCAGCCATATAGCAACTCATTATACAATGTGAAACCTCCATAGTGTAGATACGGTGCGCACACTTTATTTGAGAAACTAAAGAGTTTCCATCTAATCAAATAAATAATATACCCATAGAATATACCACGTATGTATGTATATTAATGAAAAAAAAATGCACGTCAATACCATGTGAACAAATTTTAGGTCAGAAATAAGGTATTCAGACGTCAATGGCGCTAAGGGCCACTTTCACCAACTTCTGTTGACTAACTAGGCTGAAGGCAACACTGGGGAAGTTGGGTAGCAACAAAGAGTTAAAATACTTTAACGCTTACATATCCCTATCAATATCAACACAATATAACAGAGCAACTATTCCATACGAAATACGAAGTATGAAAGAGGGTGAGCCGCGAGTGTCCAGCCTTTTTATCTTCTCGAACTGACAGTAGCTAGGTAAATCATCACTGTCATCCGGTAGGAGGCGCTGGGGTGGCTGCTACCGGTTGTTGGGTTGCCAACACTTCTTAAATTTGTTTAAATTATATTAAAACACAATTTTTCGTATAAATTTCGTGTTTAAATACAATTTATATACATTTAAAAGTTGGTGCAAGTGGGCCTAAATGTATTACAAATATGGAATACCAGATTTTTCGAGGTGGTTAGTTGAAACTTGGAGAGGACAACCTCTGTCAGGTCAGCTAGTCTATTATAAAATTGTAAAAAAGCTGCGTCTGTACATTGAAGATATAAAAAAAAAAACAAGTGGGTTAGGGTATATGAACGCCTCCGAACCCAAAAATGTGATTTTTAAAATTGTTGTCTGTTTGTTACGGGTTGGCGCAAAAACTAAGTACTGAATAGATTTTAATGTTGTTATCACTGTTAGAAATTATATGCTCGAACATAAAAACTGGTGAACTTCTTATCTCAATTAATTGAACGGATCCTGAGACACAGCTTGACCTCTGTTGTATATAGACCCATACTAAGAAGAGATCATCAATGTTGGTTTTTCCATTTTTACTTCTAATATAGCTTCATGTGAGCGAAAACTACCGTTGGTCGTATCTCCTCGTTTTGAGAGCACCCCCTTAATTGCCTCAGCCAATATTGGAATACTTGGCATCGACATATCGAATCAACTCCAGTTCCGCGGACATTTAGAGGTTAAGGCTAAGTTAGCCTCAAAGAAGCTTGGCGTGCTTAACAGATCGAGACAGTATTTCACTCCGGCCCACCGCCTATTACTTTATAAGGCGCAGGTCCGGCCTCATATGGAATACTGTTCTCATCTCTGGGCAGGAGCACCCGAGTACCAGCTTCTCCCTCTGGACCGCATCCAACGAAGAGCGATTCGAATCGTCGACTGCCAAGTTATTTCAAACCGGCTTGACCCCTTGGCGCTGCGTAGAGATGTGGCCTCGCTTTGCATCCTCTATCGCCTATACTATGGGGAGTGCTCCGAGGAATTGTTCGGATTGATCCCTGCAGCCTCTTTTCGCCATCGTTCTACGCGACAACAGTTCCATCCCCATCATCTTGATGGCTGGCAGTCCACAACTGTGCGTTTCTCTAGAAACTTTCTGCCTCGCACAACAAAACTGTGGAATGAACTGTCGCCTGCAGTATTTCCGGACCAATACGACCTTCAAACCTTCAAGAAAAGAGCGTACTCCCTTTTAAAAGGCCGGCAGCGCACTTGTGACTCCTCTGGTGTTGCAGGTGTCCATGGGCGGCGGTGATCGCTTACCACCAGGCGATCCGTCTGCTCGTTTGCCTGCTATCACATAAAAAAAAAAAAAAAAAAAAAAAGAAGCCGCAGTCAAAAGCTAGTATGTAAGTATACAAATACAAATAGTTTATTGCCAGAAAAGTAACAAACAGAGAACACGAGTTATAGTGAGACTCAAACTAAGCATAGCTTGTATCTTGGGGCTCAGAAGTGCGACTATACAGAGACAAGTTGTTAGGTACTATTAATATGCTTGGGGTACATTTAAAAAAGTAGGTATATAGAATTGGTGTATAATTTCAAACACATCTTTTTTTCGATTTCCTGCAGGTGGTGGATATTAGTTCAACATCCCCAGAGAGTGTAGTGCGGTGGTTGCCACCGAGATGTCGCCTCCTTGTCGCTGGCGGAGACGGCACTGTAGCATGGGTTATGAATTCATTGTTCTCTTCCCCAAAAGTTAAGGTACAGAAATTTATTAAATCTCGATATTCAAATGTTCAATTTAAGTTAATAAGACATTTTCTTATGGTTCAGGCAGCGGTTGCCATCCTGCCAATGGGTACTGGAAATGATTTATCGCGTGTGCTAGGTTGGGGAGCTGGCAGCCACACAACGTTGGACGCGCATAACATCATAAATGCTGTTAAACATGCTAATCATCAACTACTTGACAGGTACAAATCTACTTATTCAAACTAGAATAAGCTTGAGATTCAAAGATGATTGTTTAGTAAGTACTAACTTATTCTTATAAGTATTTTTTTTATGATTTTTTTTTAATATAATTTGAAACTAATGTTTACTATTAGTGTGTGATATATCGTTCGAACGTTTCATAATCTTATTATTGATTATTAGTGAAGATTGTTTTTTTTTTCGTTACAACCAGTAGTTCTTACCATCGATGTTTGACCGTCGTTGAACTTCAAGTGAGTAAAACTTATTTATGAACTAGTCTTGGTGTCAAAATTGTTATATTTTGGTATAGAAAAACTATTCATTAGCTTATTACCGTTTACAGAAAGGAGATAGCTGGTGCCGTTAGCAAAAAAAATAACATCTCGTGATCGTAAACACATGGCGCTTATCGCCCGTGTCGGGTTTCGAGTGGATTTTTTATCAAAATTGCCTAGTATTCTTTTATCTGTGACATTGCGGTCAATGTTTACTAAATAGTGTATGATATATCGTTAGAACGTATTATATTCTTGTTATTGAAACAAGTACATATTACTAATGTTTATGTGTTTTTTTATCTTCTTTCAACCAGATGTTTTCAACCATTGATTTTTACCGTTATTCAACTTCCAGTGAATAAAACTTATATAAGAACTAGTCTTAGTGTCAAAATTATTATATTTCTGTATAGAAAAACTATTCGAGAGTTTATTACCGTTTACAGAACGGAGATAGCTGGTGGCGTTCAGTTTTTAAGCATTTTAGTGAGCGCCGATCTAGATTTTCTAGTACACCCCTGCTCCCTGCAGGGGGGGGGCGTGTTCCTCGCCCCGTAGATAGGTATTCAAAAAGTGGCGTTCGAAAGGTATGCCTTAATGCTTACATCAATGTTTTTATTGCTCCATATAAAAAGCTATAAAATTTAAATTAAAATCAAAATTTACCACTATAATTTAAAATTAGGTACGCACTTTAAAAAAAAAATTTAACTAACACTACACACTACACATCAACGAAATATCAATTTCAAGGTTCCTCGTGGTGCTGATAACGGAAATGACAATAACTTTCATATCCTCCGACAATTAATAGATTTATTTTATTTTGTTGTTGTAGATATTTTTGTGTTTGTAGATGGAAGGTAACGATTACTCCTAAGCGGACTAGACTCAGTCGATACCGGCAGCCGCGCGTTTTGTACGCATATAATTACGCAAGTATTGGAGTGGACGCCCAAGTCGCCCTAGACTTCCATTACGCGCGTACACAGTTTCTCTACAGATACGCCAGTCGCACGCTTAATTATGTAAGTACAGTATCACTCTTGTTCCATCATGCTATCACTAAATAAAATTAACATTATATCATTATTTTCTCCTATGGCTGACGCTGGCCGCTTACGTGGCGTGACTATGCACATGGTACAGTACTCTCCAATCTTTTTGGCCGAGCTGAACATAGGCGAAAGCCGCTGCGCCGAATGCATATTAAGGTATCATAGGGGAAGATGGAAGTGCGCGGGGGGTGCACGGGGCGTCCACCGGGGTCACCCGCGCGCTGCCTCCTACCCGCTCGCGTCCTCGCAACTGTATGAGTGTTACGTCCGTATGTGAACCACACGCTCATTGCGTTCTGAGAATATTTACAGTCGAATTCAGAATCATTCATTTTGTTTTTGATAATGGTAGTTACAGTCTATCCCAGTTAACTTGTCTTTTTTGGTAAACAAATATGGCGTGGTTATCTATGGCCTAGTAACCAGAGATAACTGATAGTGGTTAGATAATGTTGGGAAATCATGAATGAATGACTGAACTAAATACTCTTAGGCAAGACTATTGAAGAATGATTCTCACCTTGGCGAGTACTGATTTGTTTTTTTGAAGTGAATATGAAGAAATAAAACGACAACTGCAAAACATTAATTTATTAGTAGTTCCTCTGAAATACACGTGTCAGAATCTGATGGCTCTGAAGAGTCATCAGATTCCGACACATGTAATATGAACCTCTGGTTCGGTTCATCTGATGCAGTATCATTGTACCCGATAGAGTAAACCCACCCCCACCAGGTGCCCGACAAGGCAATCCACAAGGACTTTTGATTAGCTTGCCCACCTCGACGAGCAGCACTAGGATCGGAATGCCTACGGAGAATCTGCAGGGCGTTCCGGCTTCGCAGAGGATCTGCTTCCCCGTTTTCTATCGGAGTGGAATTGGCCCCTCGTACGCTAAGGAACTCCCTCAATCGAGGCCCGAGAGCCGCCAAGGCCGGGACCCACACTTTGCCATGCAAGCCGTCGGGTCCTGGAGCAGTATTTCTGGCCTTGAGACTTCAACCACCACTCATTTCTACGCCGTTCACCTCGGGAACAACGTCGTCACTGTGGTCCGCATCGGAATGTCTGCCCCTTCTTGACAAAAATCCTAGCTACAACTATTATTGTTCTTAATTCTAATTCTTGTTAATTCCATCTGTAATATTTCATATTTTGATGTCAGCACAGGGTTCATGATTAAAAACGTAGTATACTAAATAGCAAAAAAATGCTATGGATAATATTGTACATTAACAATATTATTTTTGTGAAGATAAGGACTTTTTGGATTTTTTGCTCATTCACTTAAACAAAATCATTCATTATTTTGTCACATCCCCTAAAATTCGTAGATAATCTAGAGTTTTGAAATGTCAAATTGTCATGATTATTTTATTCTGTGAAAATGTAATTACATAAAATTTAGTTTTTATTAAAAATAATAGACTTTCATAGTGATTTCGAAGCAGTTTTTGGTGTAATTTAAAGTGTATGTGTATAATGTAAGTGTTAATAAAATCGTTTCCTACATCAAGTGCGTGATTAAAGAAAAACTTGTGATTTTCGCATCGGGAAGGGTTTGTTTACCAAAAAAGACAAGTCCAAAAAAACGGACTATAGTGTTTTTGCTGTTACTGTTATTATTGTTCGTTTGTGTTTTGTTATTATTCTTTGTCGGTATCGTGTTATCGGATTGGAAGGCTATAAAGAAGATACAAAATTACTAGCAAGAATATAAGTAAAGCGAAATGAATCGGAAGACAATCATTCGTTCGATGGAATGGACCTCTTCATAAGGGTGGGACTCAGTGGCGGCTCGTGAATATTTTTCATGAATGTTCACAAAAAATATAACCGAATTAAGAACCCTGAGCGCGACTGTTGCGCTAGAGATTCGATTCCCAGGTCGAGGAGTGGTATTGGGTTACCATAAGACATTCTCAGTAGCAGCTCGGAGTTTGGGATTTGTGCCCGGTTAATGGCAATAGGCTCGCCCCCTATTACATGGAACCTAAACATACCGGCGAACTGTGGGTGTAGGTTACATTAGTACGCCTCTGCCTCACCCTTCCACGAATACAGGCGTGATGTAGGTACCTATGTTATGTTAAAAAAGAAGCTATCTGTATTACGTATTTACGTAGTTACCATTTATCTAAGTAGGACTGCCATGATGGACTAGCGTTCGTTGAACGTGACAGCTCATTAGGGAGGTATATAAAATTAATAGACCAAATTATTTGATTAGGAAGCGATCTCGGGGCATGCCCTAGGCATCGAACCCGAGACATGAAATAATTTAACTGTAATTTAACGATTTAATGAATGATTGAATGAAATGAATAATTCTTAAAAAGTATATTTTCTTCTTTAAATTACCTTTATATTCTTAACATGAAAAATGCAAGAAAATCACAAAAAGATAAATACCTAAGTAACTACCTAAGTTTATATTCAATCAACAAAAGATTGTATAGGCATACTTATTACATAGGGCAATATTATAAAATATACATAATATAAACCATTTTATTAAGTAGATAATTTTTTTGGCAGTTCACAGCTCCAGCGCTCTTTAGAGCGAGCCGCCACTGGTGTGAAGATGTAACCCTGCTTTAAATAAATAAATATTTTTTATATAATATATTATGTTATATATAAATTAAAAATCAAATAAAATGATATAAAATGAGATAGATTTAAAATAGATATAAAATACGAAGAAGAAGAAGAAATAAAAATCTATCTACTTACTGATCTAATACTAAATAGGATATTTGCATTAGTAATTTTCCACTGGACTGTACCATGCGCAAGAAGGCGGGTGCAACAACTTCAGAAAAGATTGGGGATTACTGTACTAGTAGGTACTGAATAAATATAGGTATAATAATTATTATTGAAAAAAAAATTCAAATTTTTGAAAACTCGAGTCATATTGCCGATAATTTTAACTCAGGGTATTATTTTCGTGTTATTTTTTTAAACGGCTGGTACTATGAAACCGTAGCGAATACATCGATGAATATTTTTTTTCCGGGCCCGCCATTAGTAGGCCTTTCCCCTATTGCCGGCTTATCGTCACGTTCTGGGACACCTTGTATAAATAAGTGATTGTTGTGGACTGTGGGTGTCGGTGTGGTGGTCAGATAGCGTACGCGTTCCTGGGCGTGGGGCGCGCGCTGGACGACGGCGGCTGCGGCGGGCTGGAGCGGCGCCTGCGCGTGTGGCCGGCCGGCGCGCGCCGCCCGCTGCCTCTGCCGCCGCTGCAGGCGCTCGTCGCGCTCAACATCCCCTCTTGGGGCGCCGGCGTCGACCTTTGGAGTCAGTTTTATTCCTATTATAATGTCGAAATTACTGTGCGAGTCTCACGAGTCTCAACTTGTCGACATGTGGTTAACTCTTTTACTCAAAAATGCATGTAATGTGGTCATTATTTTGACAACCTTGTTTGAGCAAAGTCGACCTTGCCGTTCTGTTTCAAGGAGCGGCCGGCAAAGTATTGCTGGCCGCTCTAACAGGCCGGCAATGTTTTGCCGGCCGCTATTTCGACGTTTTAAAAAATCAAATCCAAAAAGATTTTTTGTTATTTTTTTTTTTATTTATTTAGGAAAGAAACAAACAGTCATTCAACACATAACAATCTAAGACAAAAGAACACAAAAAGACCTATACCTTCCTTAATGTAACCAACAATACAACCAACCAACACCTAAAATTTAGTAATTTATACACTATTGACTATGAAATACAAATATAAAATGTACCTTACATTAAATATTTCTATACTAATTTACGTACTAAAAGCTTTCTTTAGTGTTGTAATTGAACAACAGAATATATCTACATCAGCTAATTTGTCACTGGCATTACAAAGTCTACAGGCACGCTTCAAGAACATATTTCTGGAATAACATGTCCTGCTGCTGGGGATGTAAAATAAATCCTTTTTACGACATCGACGTTCACGTGCACGAGGCACTCTAAGGAAAATATTATGTAGTATTGTAAGTAGTGTAGTGTTAGTAGTGTAGTGTAAGTGTAACATCACAAAGATTATGAATAATCTTATAAAGTAAAACAGAATCTACGCAGTCACGACGTAATTCCAGAGATTTAACTTTATGATGTTTTAATGAGTCCTCGTAGTTGGAATAAGTATGGCAAGCTCTATAGTCGAGTGATTTAATAAATTTCTTCTGGACTCGCTCGATTCTGTCGATATGCAATTTATGATAGGGCTTCCATACAGCACAGGCAAATTCTAATCGAGTAAGAACAAAAGAATTATACTTATAAGATTTTATAAGTCATCGGATTTTTGAAAGGTTTTCCGACACGCAGTATGAAACCCAATTGTTTATATGATTTTGGTAAAATATAATCAATGTGTGGAATAAATGTTAACTTAGAGTCCATGATAACTCCGAGATCGCGAATTTGTGTTACTCTATTTATCGATTGTTATTCAAAGTGTAATCATAATGCAGGACGCTATGTTTTTTAGAGAAGCTAATTACATGACATTTGTCAAAGTTTAAAAATAAATTGTTATCATTACAGAATTTGACAAAATTATCAAGGTCCTCTTGTAGCAATTCGTAGTCTCTGACGTCACGGATAACCCTAAAGATTTTAGTATCGTCTGCGTATAGCAACACGTTTGAATGTGAGATAAATTTATCCAAATCGTTAATATATAGCATGAATAACAGGGGACCTAAATGGGAACCCTGTGGTACCCCGGAACTAGCACTTTTAATTTGTGATTTAAAACCGGAGACAACAACACACTGACTTCTATTTTCTACGTACGATTTTACCCAACGAAACAGATCACCATGTATACCAATTTGCCAAAGTTTAACTAATAGGGTTTTGTGACAGATTTTATCAAAAGCCTTGGCAAAATCGGCGTATACAGCGTCTACACTGTACCCATCGTCCATGGCGTTAAGAATTTCAGTAGTGAAACCTAATAAATTCCTATCAACCGAACGTCCTCTAAAAAATCCGTGTTGGCTTGGTGTAATATGTCGGCGCACTACAGCGAAAAGTTGTTCACAGTAGTGTAGTTTTTGTTCTCAAATATTTTACTAAACTGACAAAGTTTAGAGACTGGTCTATACTTTTCGATATCTTTACTGATCGGCCCTTTTGGTATAGGAGTTATCCAAGCTTGTTTCCAGATTAAAGGAAAGTAACCTCGCATTGATTTGGTAAAGAGTAAGTAATCGGTATGGTCAGTGACGAAGCACACATTTTGATTAATAGGGGGTGCACCCCATCAGGCCCTGCCCCTTTATGAACATTTAAAGACTTTAAACATTTATAAACAGTATTTTTGTTAATTTCAATCGAATTTATATCAACTAAAGCATTTATAGGGGGAGTTAGGCTTTCAATATTTAAAGTGTGAAGGGTCGAGCCTTCGAAGACAGAATGGAAGTGTGAATTAAAAAGATTACATATTTGTTCTCCGTCACCGGACGCTAAATCCTTGTAATGCATTATTTCTGGATAACCGTTTTAATATAACTCTTTATAAAAATAGATTTAATATAACTCCAAAAGAAATTCGGGTTACTTTTAATTCTCTGCTCTGACAAAGATATAAAACTATTATAACAATCAGATTCCATGATTCTAGCTCTTTTACGTAAAATCTTAAAACTAGCGTAGTCTAGAGGATTTCCATAACGTTTCCATAACGAGTTATACTTGCGTTTTTCTCTTAATACTTTTTTTAACGAACTACTATACCAAGCAGGGATCCTACCAGAAGACTGTAGTTTACGACGGGGAACATGCGATTTAATTAACTCGTTTAGAAGACCGTAGAACTTATCAACACTATCTTCCATATTCAGATTTAAAAAGAATTCATCCCAATAATTCTTAGACAATTCCGTATTGATTTCATCAAAATTTGCAGAATGGAAATTGTAAATTTGGGGGTTTGAGGGGCTGCGAGTAGTTACATTTTAAATCGATCAGAAGTGATTTGTGATGTGCGTCTTCAATTACTAGTCGATGATCACAAGCTGAAACTTCACAGTCTGATGTACACAAAATTAAATCAAGAATGCGATTATTTACATTACTACATAGATTAAATTGTTTCATTCCGCTAAAGGATAAAAATTCGCTAATTACTTGAACAGCGAAATTTCTACTCATATTTATTTGTGCATTTAAAGATGAAGTTGTCAACCACTCTGCCCCAGAAATATTTAGATCGCCAGTGATAAGAAATAAATCACTTGGATAATCCGAAGTTAGGTTACCGGTGATATCGATAAAGGAACTCAGCGCCTCCCTATAACCTGGTCCGTGGGGAATATAAACACAGCCAATATTTAAATATCGCGGTTCTTGTCTGTTGTTGGGCGCCGAAGGCACGTTGTCGTAGCAGTCAGCTTTTAGGGGAATAGATACCCAAACACAGTCAGAGCGCGGTGGCACAGGCCAGTCGCGCCTCTGCGGTCGGAATTTCGTCCGTACCGCCACGGCTGCCCCACCACCCCGACTCGCACCGCTCTCAACAGCTGACCGATCACATCGGTAAACACTAAGGTCCACTTGCACCAACTTCTTAAATATATTTACCTACATTGTATTTAAACACAATTTTTCATAGTAAAATTGTGTTTAAATACGATTTAAATATATTTAAGAAGTTGGTGCAAGTGGGCCTAAGACTATTATCAAAGTACTCACCATCATAAAAGTCTGGGGTTAGCCAGGTTTCAGTAATACAGATAAAGTCAAAACTCGATTGAGCAACTCTGGAAAAAAAATCGTGTGACTTAGTGCGTAGTCCCCTCACATTTTGGTAGTAACCACTGAAAATGTTGTGCCAAAAAACTAAATAATATTTGTAATAGTAATAAGTTGTAATAGGTACATCCCCTTTCGCATAATATTTGAAAATACTACTCTAAGATTATGCCAGTTTGCACAATAATAATTATTATAGTATTTTTTAATTATGTAGGTAATTGTAAACACGAATATGACGAATGAAGCGTACCCGTTTTTAAACAGTAAAGTAACAGTACGAGTATGTAACAGATGCGGAAGATTGTGATTTATACATTTTTTATATTTATGTAGGTTGTAGGTACACATTTGTAAGTAACAATAAGAAATATAACATAACATAACGCATACATAGAAGTCATTTAAGTTTATCTAAATCGGATTCGCTACTAATACAGATAGAACGTTGTTTTTCATTCTTTCGCATAAATATTTTACAATCTCGTATCCATAAAAACTAGTAAATTAACTTGGCCTTTAATTCTCGTGCGCGCTTTAACAATAATTTATTAGCCGGGGTAAGATGGTCTCCTACGTATAAAGTGGCGGCCGGTCCCGGCAAGTTGATGTCCGCGGTGGTCAGACCACGGCGAGCTCGTACAGCGGCCGGCAGCTCGTTCTTACGCCTACGCTGTGTAAAGCGTACAATTATAGCAGGTGGTCGAATATTATTATCTGCATCTTTCGCACTAGAACTGCTGCTAGTACGAAAACGGCGGACACGATGTATTGTATCAACGTCACTCTCAATCAATGTGAACCCTACGCGAACACATATGTTACGCAAGATTGTTAACAAGTTTTCTCCTGTTGTGAACGGCACTCCAGAGATCTCAAGATTATAGAGAATTGTTTACTGTTATTACATTCTGTGACCAGGTACTTGATGGTTTCGTTGGCTTCACTGAGGGATTTTGGTAACGTAGACAAGGTAGATATAGTTTCTTCCGTTGTCATCATCTTATTCTTGAGATCAGATAAATCGATTTTAACCGTATTTTGCTCTTCGACTAGATTTTCGGTTAATGAGGTGATCTTACATATCTGTTCTTTAAAATCGGCTGCGATTTCTTCACGCATTTTAACTAAATTTTCATTTTGCGATTCGCCGAAAGATGACAGGATAGATATTATGTCTTTACGAAAGTCAGAAAGCTGTTGTCCTACATCACCATCATGCCCTTGTATCTTCCGCTTTCGAAGGGTTATCTGCGAGTCTGGGTCCAGAACTGTAGACAAATCGGGTTGAGAACTGCCTCTCAAGATCGGTAACTCCGGTGGAGAACAAATAGTGCTCATTTTTATGATATGATATGATATTTATACAACGCACTAAAATATTTCTTATTTACTGATAGGCTGTATAGTTCCAACTAGGAACTATAGAGATGGGTACAAAAAGATTTTATTCCATATTAGGCTGTATAGCTCCAACTAGGAACTATACAGCCTAATATGGAATAAAATCTTTTTGTACCATTGTTTTTGTACCTATCTCTATAGATCCAAACAGCTGTGTATAAAAAAAAACAAAGAAGTAACAAAAGCGCGGTTCAGCGCAAATTTTGTTTTTATTTTGACTTTTTTGCTAAAAATGAGCTCTCAAAGCGAAAATTCTTCCGATTCAATGTGTTTATTTGTTTAACACCGCCAGACATTAAAGATGAAGCTAATTACCTAGTGGTTGAAAATTCGCAAACTATTAGTAATATCAAACCGGTAAAGTCGGTGTTGAATTTGAGTAACTGTACTTTTCATAATTGTCATTGAAATTAAAATTTTCTTTAGATTAGGTACATGCATTTTTGAGTAAAGCACTATACAAACCTTGGCCCACAATGACTGCTTCGCTGGTCACGCTATGATCGCCTCGAGCGGCAGTAATGTACTATTTGTGCTCAGCACCCGGCTCCTTGGTTGAATTGAATTGACATTTCAATGTAGGTATATAAAGACAATCCCATCAAAAAAAAATAACGTGAAAATAGGCCAGCCAAGTTCAATGTTAAGAATAGGGGTGAACAAAAGTACCTATTGAGAAATGCCGAGTTCTATAGTATAGATAAACCTAAACCTTTGGCTACTTTGGCCCATGGATATGTCGTAGTAGAATAATAAAATAAAAAATATAATTCGCTATTTTACATAACTGCTAGCTGCTTTATAAAATAGCTCTGTTAAGTAAAATAGCTGAATGGCGTCCAGCTGGTTTGCCATTGCGCTATGTATATCAAAACCGCTACCCACGTTTAGTTGTTTTTTTAGAATGACTTAGGAGGTATATGTAGATACGATAAATGTTTTATATTATGAAGGATTTTTGCAACCAAATTTAGTTTTGACGGGGCAATTTCGGGATGAAATATGTTTATATTGGTTAGGTTAGTTAGAACTGTGACCAAAGGACGAACCAGAACCGTAGCTAGCCATTATGTATAATTGTATAGAAGAAATTTGGGTTAACTTGACGAGCATAGGCCATTGTTATGCTACACAAAATTTAATTTAATTTTGGAACATACATTTCATAGAATTTTGGAACTAAAATGTACCATCCAACATTTCATTTCACACTGATATGCACTGTTTAACAAAACAACAGCTAAATAGCGATACGCTATAGCGGATTGATGTTTAGCTGTTTTGTTTTGTTTTAGCGTTATTTCATTTCATTTTCAGTTCATTTCATTCCGCGTGTTGAAGGTCACCAGTTATGCAAAACTGCTGAACGTCATTCAGCTATTTACCTACATAACAGAACTATTTGGTAAAGATGCTAGCAATTATGTAAAATAGCGAATTATACATGCTACATCACAGGTACCTTATAAACTAACATAATATATAATATTGTTATATTACAGATTAGGTTAGTAGGTAAGTATATAGATTATATCAATAAATTAAAGAAAAAATAAAGCACTGTCTGTGTTCTAGGTATGGGTAGTGAAGAAGATGTAGCAGAACAGAGCATAAATGATGGGAAGCTTGAGGTACAAAACGTATTTGCTTATCTAATAGTAAATAAATAACAGATTATATTGATTGTAACACTAGCTGATACCCGCGCTTATCTCGTTTTTCCCAGTCCCACGGGAAATTTCACAAATTTCATGTCAATCTCTATCTCGTCCCCGAGTTCCACTAAATCCCGTTTTTCGTAATTGTATTCACTTAGGTATTGGTCTCTTCAGTGTCTTTATTGTGATGAATAATTTACAACTGATTTTCTCATCAGGTACCTACCTATATGTACTTAGTATTGATCATTGTACCTACCTACGAAATGAAATACCTACAACATTGCAGGTGATTGGAATTTCTTCGTCTTTTCATATTGCGAGATTGCAATGTGGGTTGGCAGAGCCTTACCGATTCGCTCAAGCGACTAGCCTTAAGGTAAATATATCAATAGGTGCACTACTAATGATAATATACAATACTAGCTTTTCCCGCGGTTCCACTCGCATCCTAAAGTACTTTTGTAGATAAAAGGTAGTCTTGTCCGTCGCGAATGACAAATCCATCTCGACCAATAAAATTTAACAAAATTGGTTCAGCGATTCAAGCCTGAAGACATAACAGACGGACAGAGTAACTTTCGCATTTAAGTATATTAGTATGAATGTAATAACTAAGTAGGTAGGTACTAGATACCTCCATACATATTAAAATGTTGATTTCATTACATTACAAAGGTATCTACAATATATTCCAATAGATATAAATTAGGTATAACCGTATAACAGGTAGGTATATTTTGAAATAGAAGCGCAACTCTATACTAATATTATAAAGAGAAAAGATTTGTATGTATATAACGAATAAACTTAATAACGGCTGGGCCGATTTCGAAAATTCTCACCTATTGAATGCTACATTATTCCAGATTAACATAGGCTCTAGATTATTTTGGAAAAAGTTTGGGATTTCTCATGAAAATCAATGTAACTATAATAGGTGGAGTAATCGTCTTTCGTTTTTGAAGTCGGTTAAAAGCACTGAATTTTATCAAAAGGCCTGCATATTTCAATCATAATGATAAAACTTGAAATAGGCACCTTTGACTGACGCAAGTAAGATAACAAAAATTACAAAAATACGACTCATTAAAACCATCATTTTATATTTCAGATTGAGCTAGAAGGATCATGTGCAATGCAAGTGGATGGCGAGCCTTGGATGCAAGGCCCTGCAACAATACTGATCGAGCCGGCCGGTCAGAGCCTCATGTTACGGGCTCCCGCAAAACAGCTGAGAAATGAGTGATTAGACATCAAACAGGAGACATTTAGTATTAACTTTGAACCTGGTTTTGCTTTAAAACGCAGTGTTAGTATAGTAGTTACCTGCAAAATATTATAGTTAGTATCGTAAATGATTTATATAATAAAATCCAATATTATTGAAACAGTACTTGACGAATTCCACCTTTTAGATTTTTAAAATAAGTACTTACCCCATTTTTTCATTATTATTACTCTAATAATAATTATCTGGGATAATTGATATTTAAGTATAGTATGTAGGTACTTACATAACGTACCTAGTGGCACCAATAATCGACACTTTTAGGAGATCGTGTGTTTATTTGTAAAATTAGGAGTATTTTTAATTTCTTTTAAAGTAAAAGTGACTTTTAATATTGTAAAATATATCTTTGAGATAGAAATAGAATATAGTGTTACTTTGAAATATATATGGACTAATAATAAATGCTATAAAACCAAATGTTTTAAAAATCTCCAATGATCGACACTAGAACTCCAATAGTCAACACCCAGTTATCGACAAATACCAGTTATCGTCACCGAGTTATCGACAAGTACCAGCTATCGTCACCCAGTTATCGACAATTACCTTCCACTTATTATTAACAAGTCATCGACTATTACCCGCAATGAACACCTGTTGGATCACTACGTTTAGTAGAATGAATTAAGACTGGTTAATATAAGGTTGTAATAAAACTCGAAGATTCCAGCTTGCTTAAAGACAAATTTTCCAAGCCCGAGTCTATAGAACCAGGAGCTAGTTGTTTATTTATTCTTGTTATTTTAGGTCTTTCTTGTTCTTTTTCTTCATTATCTTCTAAATTATAGCTACTATCACTTTCAGCGTACGGAATTTCGACATTGGAGTCTTCTGAAGTCGATTCTTCTTGAACGATCTTCTTTCCTTTCCATTTTTACTTATTTTTATCTGAAACTACTTACTACGGATTTTATCGCGGTATATTGATATTATTTTGTTCCCGACGTTTCGGATCCTTTACAGCATCCATGGTCACGGGCAGACTGAGGTGTTGGACGTCTTGATGTTAAAATTACTAACAGCTACCTTTTTTTTTATTAATTATGGCGCCACACTTTTTGTGTATTTGCCAGTGTCAAGTAATAAAGTAATCAAGTATTCAAAGAATATTTCCCATCATGGGATTGTATTATGGCACCACACTTGTGTTCGCCAGTGTCAAGTATAATTTCAGTTGCCCCAATAAAACGGTAGAAACTTTATTGAGGCTTCGATGGAGTTTAGGAGTGAACCCAAAAAGTCACGATTTTCAATTTTATATCATTTGCCTACACTCTCACACGTTCACGAACACTTAATGGTTAATTATCCACCATAATTACACATTAAACATCGGAGAAATTCAAGTTTTGAAAAATAATATAAAATCGACAATGTGCACTTTACATTTTCCCGCCTAAAACTCCAACAGCTACCTTACATTTCTGTTAATTATTACCGATCCGATTCACGCAGAACGAGCTCACCGTATCCTTTGGTCTTGCAGTTTTGGGCTTGGATTTAGATTTTATAGATTCTATAATGGGATTCCAAGCAGCTGGTAAGACCCAACCATCTTCTCTATTGAAATTTGGGTGTTTTTTGATTTCAATAGCCTCACGAATCATCCTGGGTAGGAATCGGTTTTCTTTTGCGAGGACTTGTGGTTTATCAAATCTGATGTAGTGCTGGGTCTTGTCTAGGGTATGTTCACAAACTGCTGACTTTCTGGAACGGCGGTGTTTGACATCGGCAATGTGTTCTTTTACGCGGGTCCCTATGCTTCTTTTAGTTTGGCCTATGTATGAGAGTCCGCAATCATTTTCCGCAAACATTTTCAGTGACTCCGAATGGTGGTGAATCGACTTTATCAAAAACACGTGCTTATCAGTGGTAAAAAGCGTTCAAAAGCGGACGAGATGTGATGAAAGATTTGCCTCGTTCTGGTAGGCCATCAACGTCTACAAGTGAAGTTAACATCGCAAAAGTGAAGGAAATAGTGACTGAAAATTCTCATTCAACTTTGAGAGAGATAGCCGCTGAACTTTTTGTATCTCACGAGTCGATACGTACCATTTTAACTAATCATTTGGGTATGAAACATGTTGCCGCTCGGCTAGTCCCAAAAGACCTGAATTTTCTTCAAAAACGCAATCGCATGAGAGTCGCTGAGGATATGCTAGAATTCATGAAACGCATTGTTACTGGTGACGAGACGTGGGTTTACGAGTTTGACGTGCAAACTAGTTAACAAGCTTCGGAGTGGCCAACTGAACCGAAACCGAAATAACTACGCCAAAGTCGATGAAAAGTCAAAGTCATGTTGACTGTTTTCTTTGACTATCGCGGTGTTGTGCACTCGGAATTATTTGAGCGTTATGCAACATTTAAGAGAGCAAAGTCGACGAAAAAGGCCAGATTTGTGGAAAGAAAATTCTTGGATTTTGCACCACTATAATGCGCTGAGGATATGCTAGAATTCATGAAACGCATTGTTACTGGTGACGAGACGTGGGTTTACGAGTTTGACGTGCAAACTAGTTAACAAGCTTCGGAGTGGCCAACTGAAACCGAAATAACTACGCCAAAGTCGATGAAAAGTCAAAGTCATGTTGACTGTTTTCTTTGACTATCGCGGTGTTGTGCACTCGGAATTATTTGAGCGTTATGCAACATTTAAGAGAGCAAAGTCGACGAAAAAGGCCAGATTTGTGGAAAGAAAATTCTTGGATTTTGCACCACTATAATGCGCCTTCGTACAAGGTCATTATTGTGAACGAATTTTTGACCAAACACAACAAATACCATCGAGCAACCACCATATTCACCAGATATGGCTCCAGCCGACTTCTTTCTTTTTTCTAAACTTAAATTTAAAATAAAAAAATTAAATACAAATTACCACTTCGTGGCACCCGTTTTCAATCGGTAGAAGACAAAAGAGAATTCGCGGCGAGAACTGAAACCAATTCCAGAAACAGCATTTAATAAATGCTTTGGTGATTGGATTATTCGTTGGCGTAAGTGTATCGTTTCTGAATGAGCATACTTTGAAGGTGTTAAAATAAATTTGGATAAATAACAAACATTTTGTGTATTATTGATCTTTTCCCGGTACTTTCTTGACAGAGTAGTATGACCTCCTGTTACTTTAAGTAAATCGGTTGGAGAAGAAAGTACCAGCGTTGAAAGAGACTGGCTTACAAAATTACCAATGTTGGTACTGACGGTACTTGGAACCATAGCGTATAGTGAAGAGTAATCCTAGGTACTCCGACACATTACGCAGCAACAGAACTGCATCTTTTATGCCGTTCCTTACAGCTTGAATTGCGTTATCTAGCTCGCCGGGAGTATATTTTTTTTCGGTGTCATCTGTAAGAACTAATTATCGACACATTTTAATACCAATAATCGACATTATGTCGATGAATGGTAACTCAACTTTGATTTAAAAAATAATAATATTTACCAAGTCAGCAAAGAAAAATGTATCATATGCCCTTGCCAAGAGAAATATTTTTCAAAAATATATTATCGACACTTGTCGATTATTGGAGAAAGTCACTGTGTAAGAATCAGTGATCGAAATCAGCTATTATAGCTAAAAACATAACTTTTCAATTATTTTCATAACAAGAATCAATACAATATCCCATAGTAACCCGTAAAAACATCAAATTCAAGTGACATTTATTTCAATTAAGTTACTGAACAGAATTTGTACGTACTTCTATTTTAAAACAAAATGGCGGTTTTATTTCAAGTGACACTGGATGACAGTAGGATGGCTAGGCTGCTGTCTGTGTCTGTTACAGTGTTCCCATTATACTAAGAATTCCGTTTCTTACTCTTATTTTCTTTGATCATAGAAAAAAATGTCGATAACTGGTTCTAGTCGGTCACTGGCGCCACTACGTTATTATGTTTACATAATATCCATGGACTTTGAACTTTACTCAACATTATATTCATAAAGGTGGTTTTAAACCGGCGAGGCGTGGATTATTTGACATTGCCCATCTTTAGTGTAAAAGGAGAGTTCCAACGAATACTTCTCCTCGAAACTCCAAAAACAATGACAATTTTAAACAAATTCGCATTTAAAAAAAATTTATTGGATGAAGACTGCAAGAATAAATCCATTGCCACTCCAATCTACTCATAACAATGTTGCAGGTGAAGATACTTGGCTTGACTTGATCCTTACCTCTAGTCCATCGTACGTCTCATCTTATGGCCAATGTCCCGCACCTTGTTTTTCCCATCATAACCTGATTTATTTATCCTATCTCCTAAAGCCCCCTAAACCTATTCCTAAGGTGCTGCGCATGCGTTGTTTCGCAAGAATGGATGTGGATAAGTTACGTGATAATGCTTCTAAGCTTGAGTGGGAATTGCAAGTATCCAATGCCTCCTCTATTGATGATAAGGTGGCCACTCTAAGCCATATGGTAAAAAGTATCTACGAAATTCATGCACCAATTAAGTCAGTGAAAGTTAAGCGCCCGCCAGCTCCATGGATGTCGAGAGGCGGATACGTACCCGTATGGCGATGAGGCGGAGGAATCGAGCCTTTCGGAAATTCAAACGGGATCGTTCAGAGGAGAATTGGGTCCTTTTCAAGGTAGCCAGATATCTTTGTAATCAGATGATACGCAACGCTAAACGCCGCCACATTCTTGATAACATCACGTCTAGCACTGCAGCCGATATCTGGAAGCTTCTTGGAACATTAGGTATCGGTAAACCACGTCATGTGGAGTTACATAACATGATCAGTTTAGACGATATCAATCGCCATTTCTCCACTACCTACTGCCAGTTTGGATCTTCAAACCAGTCGTCAGATGGTAGACTTTATTACTAGCCTTCCGCGTCCTAGTATTGAATCGTTCAAATTCTCTTCAGTCACCCGGGGTGATATCAAAAAAATTATGCCACTAAAACATAACTCGTAAAAAAACCCAAGTCTCGCAACTCAGTTCTTCTATCGTAAAAAGTTGTGAGATCCATGTACCTAATACCAAGTCGGTGTCCAAGATTGACTTGGTCATCGCACTAAAATTTAATATAAGATGTATTACTTGTGTGCTACACTTTCAATCTATTTATATAAAACATACAAGATTTTTAATATTGACACCGACTTGGTATTACATGGATCTCACAAATTTTACGATAGAAGAACTGAGTTGCGAGATTTGTTTTTTTTATGAGTTATGTTTTTAGTGGCATTTCATTTCATTTTGTAGGTAACTCTTTTTCTTTTCCGGTACTACTTCTTGAGCTTCAGCTACGGTTTTCTTCAAAGGCCATGGTGCTATATTTATATGGGACTAGCTTCTGCCCGCGACTTCGTCCGCGTAGCGTAATGATATATAGCCTTCCTCAATAAATGGGCTAACTAACACTGAAATTTTTTTTCAAATGGGACCAGTAGTTCCTGAGATTAGCGCGTTCAAGTAAACAAACAAACAAACTTCAGCTTTATATATTAGTATAGATTAGTTATTTATGCAGTTAATGTATGTATCACGAAAACTGGAAAATAGCTTTTTTTTTTTAATTGCTAAATTTCATAATGTTTAGGTTTTCCTTGATTTATACACTAAACACTAATTGTATTCTAAATTTGAAGCTTCCTGTAATCCACAACGAAGTTATAGGGGCTCGAAAATGGGCTGAACTGCTTCGAGAAAAGGATGGTACGGCCGTGCCCCTTGTTTTTGCTCGACTTAGGGGGGGCAGTGCCGTGCCCCCAGATCCTTTCTATAAAATCCAAGGCCGTTGGCTATGACGACATTAGTCGTAGCATGGTCATCCCGATCCTTGAGTATATCCGACCACCGATTACCCTTATCATTAACTTTTCCATATACTCAGGACAATTCCCATCACTGTGGCGTTATTATGCTTACGTCCGTCCCCTTCCCAAAATTACAAATCCATCCCTCCCCGCTCACTAAATCAATCTCAATCCTTCCGTTCTTGTCCAAAGTGCTGGAAGCCTGTGTCCATAAGCAGTTATCGTGTTTCATCCATCGCCATAACCTTGTTAGCCCACTGCAATCTGGTTTCAGGCCGGGGCACAGCACTGCTTCAGCACTCCTCAAAGTGACTGGCGACATTAGAGAACCAAATTCAGGAAACCAAAGTTAGTCTTGGTCCTAATAGACTTTTCTAATGCCTTTAATGCCAGTCACGACATCCTAGAATCCATCCTATCCCATCTTATGGTTTCGCCTGGGGCACTGGAATGGTTCCTATCTTATCTTCGTGGGCGTCAGCAGGCTGTTCGCGTTGACGAGACTTTGTCAAATTGGCGTAAACTTGCGGCTGGTGTCCCACAAGGCGGTATTCTTTCTCCATTATTATTTTCTATCTTCATTAACGTTATCACTCATAATCTTCAGTGTGCGTATCATCTGTATGCCGATTTGCCGATGACCTACAGCTTTACACTCAAGCTCGCCCGGAGGATTTGCCTAAAGCTATTGAAAAACTTAACAGGGATTTGGTCGATGTAAACCGCTGGTCTGGTCAATTTGGAATATCCATTAACCCGTTGAAATGTCAGGCTATTGTTATTGGTAGTCCTCGAATGATGGGCAGGGTGGTAACTGCACATCTTCTGCCAATAATACTGGATGGCACTATCATACCACTTAGCTCTGATGTTAAGGACCTTGGCTTATATCTGGATGCTACGCTGAGCTGGCAAACTCAGGTCTCCAGTGTTAGCCAACGCGTAACTGGGATCTTGCGATATCCTAACCGGCTTAGAAACTTTCTACCACCAAAGACCAAGGCAATGCTTGTGCAGTCCTTAATCTTCCCTATTGACGATTATGGTGACGTGTGTTATTACGATCTCAACTCGGACTTGCTTAACAAACTTGATCGTCTCATTAACAACTGCATAAGATTTGTCTTCAATCTACGGAAGTACGATCATGTTTCTGAGTATAGGTCGGAGTTGAAATGGATGCCCATTCGACAGAGACGAACTCTGCGTGCATTGACGATCATTTTTTCTCTTCTTAATTCTCCAAATCCCCCTTCGTACCTAACTCCTCATTTTCAATACTGTTGCTCCGGTCACGCTAAAGATCTCCGCTCTTCTCCCAATCTTCTTCTTCACTGTTCTTCTCATAGCTCTGATACTATCCACTCATCATTTCACATTCAATCTATTCTTCTTTGGAATGCGTTGCCCTCGGAAATTAGGAAGTCCACCAGTAGGCATTCTTTTAAATCTGAAGTTCGTAAGTTTATCTTCAAGAAATTGATGGCAGAATCATTATCATTATAACCAATCGTATTGTATAGGTACTTGTAATAAAAAAAAATAAAAAAAAATGTATGTTAATGGGTGGGCGTACCCCGATACAAAGTTAGGATGATTTTAATACTATGGGGCTCTAAAATATAATATAAATAACAAAATAAAATGAAATTCGGGCGCCAGGAGCTCACCACAAAAAAATGCTACCGGAAGCTAACTATGGTGGATATTAGACTTTTAATCTGCCGGTGGGAGGATTACAATAAAAAAAGACAACATACTCTTTTGCCTTTCTTTTATTTCCCGTAGGTTGCATACAATTTTAGAAAGCTACTTATGATTAACTAACTATAGATCCACACATTTATAAGTATACTAATGGTTGGTCATTATTGCATCTGAACTGTGGAAATGTAATTTAGGCTACATACCCGATCTGCATACTAGATAATTTTAAGTTAAAAAGCCTGGATTAGAGAAGGGGACGTAACGAGCACATGACGTCGAAACGTGGTTACGTTTAACAAAATTACTTACCGTTTTTTTCAACAAACAAATCCCATTCTTCGCCAACGGGCGAGAATTAGCTGTAGATTAGCCTGGAACAATAGCGAAAGCTGATTGTAGCCAAATCGAACAAGATTCAAACCAGAGTAAGTGCCATGAACAAGTGCTAATAAAATCTTCGACTTACCAACAAAATATGGGTCCATAACATAAGATTCAAGCCATTAGGCTTTGCAAAACAATTTAAAGATACATTATAATGGAAATGGCACGAAATTAGGCCAGATTTAATTTTTTTTAAAAATTATTGATAAAACGTTCACTACATTATGTATGTTGGTCGTAGGGTGAAGATGTCAATTTTTGACAGCTCGCAGATGACGTTTAAATTCTTTTTTATAAGTGCTGGCAACATTCCATGACCAAGGGTATCGGCGAAATGATCTATGTCAAAACAATGATTTATTACGGTTTTATTAAAAACAAACTAATACCATGTAACGTGCTAAAAAGACTCGTTACATACTAGCTGATCTGAGAGACGTTGTCCTCTCCAAGTTTCAACTAACCACCTCGAAAAATCTGGTTTTCCATATGTTTAATACACTTGACTCGCCATTGACCTCTGAATACCTTATTTCTGACCTATAAATTACTTAAATTCAAAAATTTGTTCACATGGTATTGACGTGAAGCATGGAAATATAAACAGACATACCTACATAGATAAAAATCTCAAATAACTGTTTCGGCATCAGTAAAGATTAACGCAAGTTGCAATTTTTTTTTATTAAACGTACTGAAGTGGTTTATTCATATTTATATTATATTATATTATATTTATTATTCGATATGATGGAAACTCCTTAGTTTCTCAAATAAAGTGTGCGCACTGTATCTACACTATGGAGGTTTCACATTATAAATTGAGTTACTTTACGGCTGGATGCTTTAGAAGAAAACAATAATTGTCAACTCAAAATGACACCTGTTATCGACTGGTTTCTGACACTTACGCGATTATGAGACATTGAAATAAAACAATTTTTTTTGAGTTTAGGCGGGAAAATGAAAAGTGCACATTGTCGATTTTATATTATTTTTCAAAACTTGAATTTCTCCGAAGTTTAATGTGTAATTATGGTGGATAATTAACCATTAAGTGTTCGTGAACGTGTGAGAGTGTAGGCAAATGATATAAAATTGAAAATCGTGACTTTTTGGGTTCACTCCTAAACTCCATCGAAGCCTCAATAAAGTTTCTACCGTTTTATTGGGGCAACTCAACAACTTATACTTGACACTGGCGAACACCAAAAGTGTGGTGCCATATTACAATCCCACGATGGGAAATATTACTTGATTACTCTAATACTTGACACTGGCAAATACACAAAAAGTGTGGCGCCATAATAATAAAAAAAAAACTATTTTTTACGGATTTTACATATCGCGTTGTATTAGATTTTATTATTTCCCGACGTTTCGGATCCATATCAGCATCCATGGTCACGGGTAGACTGAGGTGTTGGACGTCTTAATGTTAAAATTACTAACAGCTACCTTACATTTTTGTTAATTATTAGTGATCCGATTCACGCAGAACGAGCTCACCGTATCCTTTGGTCTTGCAGTTTTGGGCTTGGATTTAGATTTAATAGATTCTATAACGGGGTTCCAAGCAGCTGGTAAGACCCAACCATCTTCTCTATTGAAATTTGGGTGTTTTTTAATTTCAATAGCCTCACGAATCATCCTAGGTAGGAATCGGTTTTCTTTTGCGAGGACTTGTGGTTTATCAAATGTGATGTAGTGCTGGGTCTTGTCTAGGGTATGTTCACAAACTGCAGACTTTCTGGAACGGCGGTGTTTGACATCAGCAATGTGTTCTTTTAATACTTGAAAAAGAAATTGACTTCAATGATTATTTTTAAAATTCAACGTTTTCAATGGTTAATATGTTAATAACTTTTGATAGAGAGAACCGATTTAGATTAAAAATAGCCTAAATGTTAATCCAAGAAACAGGCTATGAATTCCTGCCCACTTCCTCCAAATCTCTTCAGTAGTTATCATTTGATGTGCGGTCAAACATACAGACAAACCGACAGACAAAAGTAAAAAAAATAATATGTGTTGAAAATGTGAAATGGATTGTGTTACCGATTCTGAGTCCCCCAAATTAGTTTTTTTGTAAATATACGCAATGTACAGACACGGCTCACTTACATTCTTATTATATGTAAGATTACATTTAACTTTATGCTATCTCGTCTTCTTTTGTCGCGCCTACCATGCTATCTCTGCATCGCCTAAAGGTTGACTGGAAAGAATGCCTATGGCATTAAGTCCGCCTATGTACAAATTCTAAGTTTGATAAAGTATAAAAAAAAAGCTTTCATATTAGTGCAACTTACTTACATTTTGATTTGTTTCGTACTAAAACCCTTTTTGAAATGGTACCTAATATTTCGGTAGAACGGCATTTCATGTATCATGTATCCATAAACCAGACGTAGGTATGTAGTATTTTTTAAATGTTTATAATCAACATAAAAGCAAAAAACGCCATGGGCCATTTGCACCCATTTTACATTTTCGCGAGAATATCTAACATTTCAGTCGCTTAGTTTACCATGTTAGGAAATACTTTGCTTGATTGTTGAAATGTATTCAACTAAACCAACCTTTCGTATTGACACATATAGAAACAGATTTAGAAAAACTAGTTTGTTTATTTTGTGGTAATTAATCTCCCACAACTAGTTTACTGAAAAATCATCGCAGAGTATATTTCGGACTCCAATATCTATCATTAATACTAATAAATAAGACAGAAAAAATATACAAAGCATTAGCCGATATAATCTTGTCGTCACATATAGTCATAGAATTTCGAAAATTTAGAACTTTAATTAGAAAAAAAAATAAAGTGCTAAGCCAATTTTTAGGTTATTATTGTTATTTTATCCCGATTTTTTGGATAGAATAAAGCGTTATTACCTACATTTAAAAAAATATGACAAAATGAACTATGTCTTTTAACTAATACTAACTTTTCACAAATCTAATTCCAAAGTTTCATTAAAATCCCTTTATTTAATTAGAAGTTATAATGTTATTAAAATCACTCTAATATTAGATAAATTACGATGCACAAGCAGGCACCGATTAGTACGGCTCGAGAGCCCGTCGAGGAAGGACCTGTGTCATTTTTTTCCGCGTCCCGATTTATGAGCTTACGTATAGTTTACGCATGATTATACTACGACTGCAAAGTTTTGATACACTTCGTATTTTTTTATTATTAGGTAATTTTTTTTTATCAACATGTAGTAAAGTATTATTTTAGTAGTTTATACAATAACTATAATACCTATTTTATATGTAACTGCCTCATTAGCCAAGTGGTCCTGTGCGCGACTGCTACGCTAGAGGTCCTGGGTTCGATTCCCAGGTCGAGCAAAATGTTATTGGGTTTTTCTATGAAATTCCCAATAGCAGCTCGGAGTTTGGAATTTGTGCCGGGTTAATGGCAATAGGCTCGCCCCCTATTACATGGTACCTAAACATACCGGCGAACTGTGGGTGTACATGAGTACGCCTCTGCCTACGGGGAATACAGGCGTGATGGTATGTTATGTTATCTATATATATATAAAAGAAAGTCGTGTTAGTTACTTCATTTATAACTCAAGAACGGGTGAACCGATTTGGCTGAAAATTGGTGGAAAGGTAGCTTAGAACCAGGAAACGGACATAGGATACTTTTTATCCCGTTCCCGATACTTTTTATTCCACGGGGGCGAAGCCGCGGGCAGAAGCTAGTTTTATATATTTATGTTTTATTCGTTTTAGCAATGGGTAAGGGTTCCGTTTACCATTGTATCAAAAAAAGGAAAAATAAACATTTTGCAGCCTTATAGAAAGCAACAGAAGCGAGGTACTAAATATTTATTTTTGTTTGATTCATAAACACAGTAATCGGTGACATAGTAGTTACATATTATTTATATGTATCTAATAGTCCGGTCAAGTTAGCCCAGAAAATAGTGGTAAGGTTACTAAAATTCGCATAGAGCTGAATTTTGTACGTATGTTCGGAACACCATTATAAATGAAATGTGAAAAGTCCCCATCGATCTGACAATTGCAAAAAAATACTTTTCATGGTCAAAGTTTGCTAATATGGGTTTTTTTGCGTTTTTCAGCCAAATGGTAAGTTTTATTATATAATAGAAAGATAGTAGGACTTAAAACAGAAGTTTATTCAGTAGTAGGTATTATAATAATTTTTCATTTCATTCAATCATTAGACGCTGACCTTCACGAATCAATGGAACTATCGGACTCGATCGTAAATTCTTTTAGTACTTACTTATTATTACATCATTCTTAAAATATGTTTTGTAACAAGAAGTTTATAAGTAGTAGGTAGATACTATATTAATTATATCTTTTATTTTTTAGGACAGTAACCTGTATATTTTTGTTTAATAAAATAAAAGAAAATTAACATAACATACCATCACGCCTGTATTCCCCGAAGGGTTAGGCAGAGGCGTACTAATGTACACCCACAGTTCGCCGGTATGTTTAGGTCCCATGTAATAGGGGGCGAGCCTATTGCCATTAACCGGGCACAATTTCCTAACTCCGAGCTGCTACTGGGAATTTCATAGAAAAACCCAATAACACTTTGCTCGACCTGGGAATCGAACCCAGGACCTCTAGCGTAGCAGTCGCGGTCCGGACCACTTGGCTATTGATAAAGAAAATTATATTTACTTTTATTAATTTAGGTATTATGTTTATGTTACCGTAACCCGGTACTCAGTTAAAAGAGACAACAGACATCTATTGACGGTACTGAATAGTATTATCAATATAATATTGTCTGTTGTCTCTTTTAATTAATTGTAAATAATTGCAATTTACGAGGTTTTGTAGACGAATGAAAAAAACACAAAGTTGTATTATGTAAAGTATATATTAATGTATGAGTATATTTTATTATTTAATTTACTTAATACAACGTTGTGTTCTTTTCATTCGTTTACAAAACTTTAATAGACTGAACAAATAAAATAATTCATTTGATAAATCTCTTTCATAAACCAAGGATTAGAATTATAACAGGATGGCTCAAGATTGTACAGTCCGTCTCGACACTCGCGCTACGCTGTATGCATTGGGTATGTGTTGGTAGCTACGCACACATACACAATGCTGCCGTGTTTTACCTAAACTCGAGCGCTTACATTTTGTGAAATGGCTCTTAAATATGTTTCAATTCCATTAAAGAATAAAGTCTCGCACCAAAATAATTTTCGTGCTATAGGTATACGTTTAGCGACCTGTCAAAGTTAAATAATCTGAACACCCTAATAATATTTAGGTACTTTTACTATATTTAAATCATATTTAAATACAATTGGCCCTAAATCTATATTAGTGACTACAAAAGATGATTCTTTACGTCTTGTGAGATATATTTTATAATAGTAAAAATACCTACCTTATAGTCAGTGAAATTTACGATAATTATAATTTTGTATTGTAACCAATCGCGCTATCGTGTATTTTCACAAAAATATTAGACTAAAATGTAATGTAGAATTAAAATACTGTCAATAGATAATAAAAATAAATAATCAAATAGATAAGTACATAATGTATGGTATAATCAATAGAATATTGAGATAAGGTACATTAATATAATAGTAATATAAATTATAAATAATACAATATAATAAACTGCCTCATTAGCCAAGTGGCCCTGAGCGCGACTGCTACGCTAGAGGTCCTGGGTTCGGTTTTTTTAAAGGTTTGGACTTGGTTGGGTTTTTCTATGAAATTCCCAGTAGCAGCTCGGAGTTAGGAATTTGTGCGCGGTTAATGGCAATAGGCTCGCCCCCTATTACATGGGAACTAAACATACCGGCGAACTGTGGGTGTACATTAATACGCCTCTGCCTAACCCTTCGGGGAATACAGGCGTGACGGTATGTTATGTAATCTATAATTTTTTAATTTATGTCTGTGTTTGTCTGTCGGTTTGTCTGTGTGTTTGAACATCAAATAACTATATTCAGTACCTATACTGAATAGATATGGAGGATCTGGAAAGGTGTTAATAGCCTGTTTCTTGGATTAAATTCGGTTCACTCGCAAAAGTTATTAACATTTTAAACATTAAAGTTAAAAATAACCTTTGAAGTGAATATCCTTTCTGAGTATTTCTGTACTAGAATAGCACAGGTCTAAAAATATAATAGTTAAGTATTAAAATTAAAAAGTACACCAGGTACTAAATAAGATAAAACAAGAAAATAAATTATAAATCAGAAATCATTATTGTGACCAGGAATTGATTATTAGTACAATTATTATTCTAACTACATGAACACGGCATCAGCGGCATTCAGCGGGCACAGGTCGGTGTAAAAACTAAATGTTTCGAGTAGGACAAAGAAGTATCTAAACCGAGAATGACACCTTGGCGAGTACCAGAACCGAAATGTAGCCATTGTGCATATTTGTATAGAAATTTTGATTAAATTGACGAGCATACGCCATTTTTTATGCCACACAACGCCCCTAGCGCCGAATTTTGGAACTAAGGTCTACCATGCAACATTTCATTTGAAGTTGCTTATTTAATATACGATGAAACAAAACAAAGTTGATTAACAAGAACTTTAATACACAACCACAACAGAAATAATGGAATTCTTAATATTATTGCATTCTACACAATAAGATCGTACTTAATTATGACTAATTGGACACGTACCTATTTATTGTAGTTGCTTTTCACTCTGTAATTCTGAATACATAATACAATGGTTTTCCAGTTTTATTTGAATAACAATAGAAACAATAAATTAGTAATTATGTACCACTAATCGTGGATATTTATTATTTCCAATAATATAGGAAGATACTATATTTTATGGATAATTTTGAATATTACATAATTCCTTGGGTACTTTACTTGGTACCCTACATAAGTTAAAACGGCCAGCATGCATTCTATGCATATATTCGTACAATTTACCTATTCCATGTTAGGTTCTAACAGATTCGTCAACATAACAAATAAATTATAATTATATTATAATTACTATATTATTTTATATATAGGATATCCGTATCGGATAGTATTTAGAATACTAATGAATTACACTATGTTTGCACATTCTATTCTTGGTTGAAAGTAAAAAATATCTGCATGTAGGTAGGTAACTAGGTAATACTACATGCACCAGATATCATAAGTGCTTACATACATACCTACTGACAAAATAAAATGTTGGCCGTTGTATAGTTAATTATAAAATTAGCACTAATAATTTCAGCTTAGTAATTTATACCCACATAATAGGGTAATTAACTGTTGTTTTATTAAAAATTATTGAAATGCCCTACTTACAATAGTTTCAAGATAGCTTTTAAAGTTTTTGGTAGGGATGGAAAATGGTCTCGGTGTAAGTAGTATTTGTATAGCGTACGCAAGGTATGACGTCACAATGTGCTTCTCTCCGTCTAATATAAACTTAAAATGCTTATAATGTTCATATTGTGAAAATTAAAATCGTGTAGTTTTTAATTTTGTTTAAGTATGTTGTTCGGCTTTATGTATACTTACTATACCTAGTCAAGATTTTCATGACTAAAAAATCATACCTACGCCAACTACCCCAATAAAAGTAGGTGGTACATACAATGAGAAACTCTTAATATCTACTTACAAATGGTTCCTCACTTAAAACTTCGCCAAGTTAAGCATTGTGTTTTTTTAAGAAATTCATACAAGTCGCACTTATGCCTTTTCGTGGTTAAGGCAGACCACGTTGCAATGACCATATTACATTTAAAATGTAGAAAACGTTATAAATAAAATATAAAAAACTTCTCTTATTGCACATGTAGGTACTCGTAGGTACCATGGCAAACGTTAGTTTTTTCACATTTTTTTGGCTTTCCCCCTTATTCATAAAAATATAAAACGTCATCTTAACATTGCTTGTTTTGTCTTGTTTTGACACGTGACATGGAAAAGAAACAAAACTATGTCAAGTTTATAATAATAAGTTATGTTTATATTTTTACTAGCTGACCCGACAGATTTCGTCCAGTTTTAAGAATATGAATTGGCAAATAATTATTACCGCAGCGCGCATTCTGTCAATATTGGTTGGCGCCATCTGTCACATAGCTGGCAGATAAGTCAAACGCCGGAGTTTAGGCGGGAAAATGAAAAGTGCACATTGTCGATTTTATATTATTTTTACCAAAACTTGAATTTCTCCGAAGTTTAATGTGTAATTATGGTGGATAATTAACCATTAAGTGTTCGTGAACGTGTGAGAGTGTAGGCAAATGATATAAAATTGAAAATCGTGACTTTTTGGGTTCACACCTAAACTCCATCGAAGCCTCAATAAAGTTTCTACCGTTTTATTGGGGCAACTGAACATTATACTTGACACTGGCGAACACAAAAAGTGTGGTGCCATAATACAATCCCATGATGGGAAATAATTATTACCAACTTGATTATTCTAATACTTGACACTGGCAAATACACAAAAAGTGTGACGCCATAATAAAAATAAAAAAAAAAGTCAAACGCCAGGTTAAAAAAGGAGAAAAGCTTCTATGGTTTGAACAGTTACTATGGTCGGGAAGTAATAATCGAACTTGGCGAAAAATGCTAAAATAATGGATATAATTATCAATTACCTACCTAGTGGCTCATATGACTGAATAGCATATTATTTTATAGGGGATTTTGGAAAGATCAGTCCTGCTGACATTTATTAAAATGCAACGGTAGATGCAACGGTAGAACCTACCCACCTATTACAGTTACCTCATCAGACAAGCTGTAGGTAGGTAGGTACTATAATTAACAATACATCTGTCGTATGTCAACTACCATTCTACAAACGACAAGCAATGATCTGGAAACTTTGCAACAGCTAGGTAGGTACAGGTAGGTAACCAAGATGACACAATATAATTTTTAAGAACCTACTTAAATATATTACCGTTATGTCTCTGAATACCAAGACAATGCTTTTGAGGAATGAATGCATCTCAAATAATCAAAAAAGTACATCCAAAAATAAATTACTTAATAGATATTCACTCGACCAAAGTCGTCTGATTTTAATTTATATAAATATATAGGTACCTATAGGAACACGAACAGCGTTAAAAGCGTTATGGAGTCTGCTCACTCCACCGTCTCATAAATTTGACCGTAAACGTATCAGGCGAACTTGCACGACATGAAGTGGGTAGGTAATATGCTCACTAGAATGTATCAACAGCGTACCTATCACTCACTAATTGCTCTTTCCCATTTTATATATATGGGGTCGGCTCTTTTCTTGACACAGCTTCACATCGTGCGTACACATTGTCAGTATAAGCTGTCCTGACTGTACCAAAAGCCTATACAATATCAGGTAAGCTTAAACTAGCAATTTATAGTAGAACATTAAAAAATCATTTTTTTGGCTAGTTACTGTAGGTATGACACTGACTGTACTACTGTCGTATTTTAATGGAATAGTTATTAAATAAGTATGTAATTTTGGCACAATATTAGGTAACATAATTAAAAATTATCTCTAAACAACACCGCCCGAATATGTCAATAACAAATCTTGCGCTAATATACAATCCTTAAAGCAGCACTTAATAACCGTGAAGGATCAGTTTAATTTCGTTTTCAATACCGCGGTCGTTGTGGTCGCGGCGAAAACGTCACACATGACGTCATGACTTACGCTCACGCGAATCTCATGACTACCCGTCTAAAAAGGTAGGTCGTAGTGATCGTTGACAGAATTAGCGGCATTTTCAAAAGTCAAAGCATCAAAGATGGCGACCGTAAAACGTTATTTCATACGGAAAGAGATATTTTATTAGAAGTGAATGTTTCTGCAGCGGATGCTTAAATATTTTTTTAAATGAATAAAATGAATTTTTTTTTCAATATAAATCGATTTAAACTTTTTAATTATTTCAGTTTATTTTCAAGGCTTACAGATTACAACCTAATACTCTTAAATCTTTTGCTTTCTTTTTACTAACTCGACGTTTGTATTATTTACCTCCATGCTCAAAACGCTCTATAATCCATTCCACTTGAGTTTACGACAGTAACGCTCATAAGCAAGTGGAACGGGAAAAACTGCGGTCGTAGCTTGACCGTTGTGAACGCCCTAAGTGGAACGCATCCAAATTTATTTCTAATAAGTTTGTCTCATGTGCATGTAATCACGCGGAAAGAGAGGGGTCAACCAACGTAAAGTACTTATTTAGTAAAACTTAAAATTGAATGAGTATTTGAAAGTTTTGTGTAGGTAATTACTAGCTGTTCCCCGCACACCTAAAATTATTTTCAAAAAAATCATTCCTGCATTTAATGTAGGAGTTATCTATCTTCTGAGATTTCGTGATTACATAGATAGAATAGAAAAGAAACCATTGTAATTACATTTCTGTTGTTACACTTGTTGAAAGCATGGAAAGGTATTTTTATTTAAAGGTAATAAATTAATTATTCTCATGTGATTCCGTGCCACGTACAGTGGCGTTCATATGTCCAGTAGCAGTTTCGCAAAACTATTGCAATTAAAACTATTCGCAGTTATAACCTTCTTCCATAATGACATTTCACACACATACACGCGTACCGCACTCCTTCATCATTAGTTGGCAGTGGTTTCACGACTCATGCCAATGCAAACGATATATTTCTTTAATTTAATGTTTCATCTTACGTGTAGTTACGAAATATAAAGAATGAGGGTAGATTTGAAACGAAATCAATCTACTGGCTTGATAAAAAACAGTATGACGTTGTTGGTCAGTGCGCTGGTTTATGAACGTTTATGTTAATGCTATTGGTGGTGTAAGCAAATTATATGTCACCTTGCAAAGAAACGGATTAATCATAATAATAATTACCTATTAGATATATTATTTACAATATTTTTATTATTTATAATATTTTTAAACATTATGGGAAATAATAACTATATCGTTAATTAACTATGATTAACACACAGGGTTAACAAGTGTGTATTTCTGTCGGGCATAATAACAAAAAAATATAAAAATTATATGCTATATGTAATATTAATAAATAATATGTTATTAATTAACTAGGTACCTATTTTTTACTTTCACTTGTTTTATTTATTAAATAATCATAAATAAACAAATTCCATAACATATTTTTTCTTACTTTATTATATTGCTATTATTCCTTTCTATAATAGTTTAAGTTGAGTTAATTTTATCATAAAAATAATTACTTAACAAACAAAACGAAAAGAGTAACTTGGGTTTCGAATCCACCCGAAAGTAGCACACGTAGGTGAAGTCGTGCACTTTATAACTCTGCCAACACTTACTTTTTAATCATATCGAATTTTAGCACTTTTGAATCGCGTCGATGAATGAAAGAAAAGGAGTATATTATACTGTTATCTTTGTCTAATGACCACATGCATAACTTACACCAACTTCTCGTAGCTACACTGTATGACGCGTTAATGTGTGCGTTAAAAGTACATCATCATACACACATAGCTACTCCTAGAATTGTGCGGGAGAATATGAACATTGAGGTGCTACTGGACTTCTGAACGTTGACTGTTCTTACGTGTAATTCAAACGCTTGTCCAATCGTGAATACAGACAAATGCGTGCGTTCCACCAAATTTAAGTACGTAGATTCATAGGCATAGTCGAATCTATCGTTCAAGTAGGTAGAGATTGTCTAAGCTGAAATGACGCGCCCCACCTTCGCAAAGCAAATTTCAAATATGGACGCCGACTATCACCCGACTAGTCCACCGTCTTGTACAGTCGCCGTCAGATATATTGTAGCAGACAAGGTGACCAAAAACTTCTGAACAATTTAAAATGTCAATAAGTTCCATACAATACAAGTTACCATTAATATCTGAACATTCATTACTTCATTAATATCTGAGCAAATGCTTGTCAATAATTTCTATACATATAACTAACCAAAAATATCTGAACACTTATAACGTCAAGTGTATCTACGCAGACAAACACTGAGTTTACCTAACTTGTGTTTTAGATAGGATGAACCAAACATTATCAGTGATTTAATACGATGGAAAGGGAATAAAAATTGAATAGAAAATCATTTGTATAGGATGCAAGTGATGCAACTGATATGTTAATGTCAAACCATCGAAAGAAAATAGATCTTGGTTTTGTAATGAAATTAAAAATTATGGTACTAAATATTTTTTAATTGGGACAACATTAATAAAACATTAGTATTTTGTGTAACCTCCTTCTACATTTAATACGTCCTGTAACCGTTTTCGCATGGAACCAACAACCTTTTCACAAACATTCCTCCCTCTAAACGTTTCCCAAACGTTATTTGCATGTCGTCTTAATGCTTCCTTTGTTCTACATTGATTCCCATCCCAATAATCCAAATATCTGAACACTTATAACGTCAAGTGTATCTGACACTTGACGTTATAAGTGTTCAGATAATTTTGGTTAGATACATGTATAGAAATTATTGACAAGCATTTGCTCAGATATTAATGAAGTAATGAATGTTCAGATATTAATGGTAACTTGTAGTGTATGGAACTTATTGACATTTTAAATTGTTCAGAAGTATTTGGTCAACTTGTCTGCTGCAATATATCTGACGGCGACTGTACACGTGCAGATCATAGTTCACTGAACAATCGACGCTCCCACACAGATGAAGTGTCGTCATTAATATTTGCACTCACACATCTACATATACTAATTAAGTAGTGGGGCGCGTCATTTCAGCTTGGACGAGCTATACTTATTTGTTTGAAAGATTAATGTGTAAATATAATAATTAATTGACAATAGGTTTTTCTTTGTTAGTGTGTTAGATATGTATTATAATCAACGTAAGTTTAAATAGGTGCCCGATAGTCTTTGATCGGTTTAAAAATACTATATAGTACAAACTTAAAGTAAGTGAATTGCGATATTTTTGTGACAGTGACGAAACGCAGGGTACTCAAGGGTGTAGCATGTACCTACACATTACATTCAAAACCTCTAAGTGAGTAGATATCCTGCTTATAATACCTTACGATATCTATATGTATCGATGATAGCATGTCTATAAATATGTCGAAAATAAATTATATAATTATGTACCTATATAAAAAAACTATATAATGGTAACTATCAAAATTGTATAGGAATTATCTAAGTCAAACATCAACATCATTCTAGTAAAGCTTAAATCCGACTGGGTTAATCCTAGGGGAAGACAAAATTGAACTTAAGAAGCAAGTGTAAAAGTTTATGAGGGATAAGTACAGGATAGGTTAAGACAGGATAACTTGGCTTTGGTCGGCAGCGCGGGGTCTTGGGACGCAGTGATCGCCTTCTGCGAAACAGTCCTTTCGCAGAAGGAAGCTGCGGAACGGGAGGGGGAGAGTGCCAGGCGCACCGGGAGACGTCGGAGGAGGGCCGATAATGCCCTCTTCCAGCCTCCTTAAATGGGTCCGGGGGTGGCAGACGCGGGGACGTCCGCCACACCCCCCCTTATAGGACCCGAGGCGGTGGCGCGTAGTGTTTCACGCGCGCCCCTCTAAGGCGATGGGGGGGAGTCCAACGCCTCACTCTCCCCCTACACAATCTGCGGACGGGGCCCGCTGCGGCGGGCCGGCACCAGTCGGGGGCCGCGGACGAATTTTCTGGTTTCCCGTAGCCCCCGACGCAAACGTGCAGGAAGGAACGCCGTGTGGTTTTTAGTCGGTAGGTCACCCACTCTGGGTGGAGTCCGGCGGCGGAAGTCCATGAGCATTCTCCACACGCACAAAAATGGTATAGCCCAATATTAATTATTTACTGACGGCATTTGGATAATTTGAAACATTAACTAATTGACGGTCAATGTGTACAGAAATTGGTCATAGTAGGAGATGTATGACCAACCCGTAGCTTACAATAAAAATATGTGTTTACGTCACTGGAACTACTGAGCAGCTTGTCGATACATGCTCTGCACTATTATCAAAAATTCCTCGTGACATAGCATAGGAAATAATTAGGTAAAAAAAAGACATTTTAAAAACTTCTTAGTTTGAACCTATGTAAATATCAAATAATCTTTAGGCTTTTGGCTAATATAATCGTAAATAAACTTAATTATGGAAATTATATTTTTTATAGCGAAAGAAATAACCACCATTGCACACACACTTTACTACGAACCTTAGTTCGATACATTAAGCACTATGCTCACTGAGTTTTTCCTCCTAGGATTCATTAAGGCGGATCGTTCACCTGAGCCCGCCAAATTCAAATTTCAATTGGTTTTTCGCAATTTGTAGGTCTATAACGCATTCTAGATTCCTAGCTGTAGTAATTGCGGCATTAGCTATACAATATTCACAACTGAGCATTAAAAACTTTGCTTGTAAATTGATATTGTAGCTAAATTTAGGTACAATCGTCATTTTTGGCCAAAATTGACGATTGTACCTAATTTTAGCTTCGTTAACGTTTAGCAAAGTTTTTAATGCTCAGTTGTGAATATTGTATAGCTAATGCCGCAATTACTACAGCTAGGAATCTAGAATGTGTTATAGACCTACAAATTGCGAAAAACCAATTGAAATTTGAATTTGGCGGGCTCAGGTGAACGATCCGCCTTAAACAAAGGGCCAGTCCAGGGAAAGATTTGCTATCAGGAGTTGTCAGGACCCCCTATGGATCAACCAGTCAAACTTAGTAAAACCATTCCATGGTTTTTGACTACAATATCTCCATTTTCAATATCCTGAAAACTAAATGCATCTAGGTCTAGTCAAGTACAAAACAAGTCATCATCTAGACTATTCATCCAAAATATAAAAAAGTCAGTGATTTTGTATTTGTAGAATACTACAAATATTCTAAATTAGTTTGACTGTACCAAAATTAATTCTTAGTTGTTCTAAAAATACGAATGTCAGAATAGTATGAGGCGCAAGTCTAACAAACGCTGGAATGTAGCCTTTATAGAATGCAAGGGGACCTTCCTTAGCAGTGCTGCCGATCAGATGTAATATGCCTTTGAATTCGCTAGGCTTGGCGTTCATCGCACGGGTTTTGAGGACATCCACGGGCTGTGTCATAGTGGTTGCTACTGCACCCTGAAATAGAATATCACTGTGTTAATGGATTTATTAAGACTACCAGTAGACCGACAGACAGTAGATATTTTTTTATGGTATACAATTTACAGTGCATTATTTTGCATTGTACAGTGCACGTCAATCCCTAAAAAGGGAGCATTTTTAGTTACATCATATAATAAAAATATGTTTAAATACGGAACCGTCGGTGCGCGAGTCCGACTCGCACTTGGCCGGTTTTATTTTTGTACTGGATGGCGTCGACATTTCCTTCCTGACAAACGATCCCGTCCACTACCTGGGCCGCGCTCCGATCCCAACGTCGGTTTTTTTAAATGTAAGTTGTTGATTCCAGGAAATTTTTACAGTGTGCTCAAGCTAGGTGGTGAGGCACCAAATACCTCCAGGCAGGAGCTAATACACTAAAAACTAAGCTATTCTATTACTTTATATAAGACAATTCTAACTATTTAAGGTATATCTAATTACTTCAGTAATCAACTAGATATTGCCCACAGTTTCACTCCCATACCAAAGGATGTCGAAACCACGCAGCACCACATACACCACCATCAGAATCCAGATAGAGCTAAGAACAAGGCAGATAAAAAAATTACATCGAAAGCGATCAAGCCCCCCAGAAGAATCACACGAGCATTTTATAGACAACACGACATAAAATAGGATGAAATATGCATCAGATTTTAAGTTAGAATCCTAACAATACAACTATGAAGAAAACGGCACCCAATTTCCAATCCTAAGCGATAACTTTTAAAATATCAAAAATTCACCTTCTTAAACTTACCTCGAACACTACCTACCTCCTATCTTACCTCGAAATTTTAAAAACTAATAATAATGCTCTTACCGCTAATAGACTAGATGATACATGTGTCAGAACATTATCTTTGAAGTATGGAGTGGCAAGAAGCAATTGCTTGATCTGATCATAAAAGGAAAGTTGTCCAATTGTCATGAGGGCTGCACGGCTGCATGTCATGGACGCTCCAGCCCAAAGTCGAAGTACGCCTTCTGTTGATGCGACTTTCCATAATCCATGAAGCGCATTTTTATAGCTAAAACAAATTTTAAATTTGTAACTTATTTTTTATAAGTTATTAGTATTGGCATTGTTTCATCTAAATTACAAGTTGTTAACAACGTATTTTAATTAGCTTCATTACTGAACCACGCTTTTTTGAGTTTTCAAAGGTATTTATTTTTAATTAATATAATTACAATTACATTTATGTAAGTTATTATTAACGTTGGCTGTTTGTATGTTTAAATCTAAACTTGGCTGAAGTTTTTGCATTCACTGGCATTGAAACATTCTCACAAGCGATCAGCGAGTTGAGAGCAGGTATCATTAAACGCAAAAACATCAGGCGCCAGAGTGCATAGGTACGAACGTGCCTACTTCATACATAGTCATTAATTAAACTAAGTAACAGTTGTGTAAAATGGTTGGTGAGGCTCATTTTGAATTGATTGTTTGCTGTTACCATAATTCCTAATCTTTTTTCTCACAACTTATTAACATGTTGCTTTACATGGGCATCGCCATCGTTCAGTCTTAGGAAAACTGAGCGGCAAGTAAACATATTATTCAGAAATCAGAACAAAGTATATTTTTTACTAGCTTCTGCCCGCGGCTTCGCCCCCAGGGAATTCGGTCTGTCATCACATCCCACGGGAACGGGATAAAAAGTATCCTATGTCCGTTTCCTGGTTCTAAGCTACCTCTCCACCAATTTTCAGCCAAACCGGTTCAGCCGTTCTTGAGTTATAAATGGAGTAACTAACACGACTTTCTTTTATAAATATAGATAGATATTACTAGCTTCTGCCCGCGGCTTCGCCCCCGTGGAATTCTGTATGTCATCACATCCCATGGGAACGGGATAAAAAGTATCCTATGTCCGTCTCCTGGTTCTAAGCTACCTCTCCACCAATTTTCAGCCAAATCGGTTCAGCGGTTCTTGAGTTATAAATGGAATAACTAACACGACTTTCTTTTATATATATAGATTTAGTTTCCAGCTTAAAGTAATTACAAACTTATACATACTTCCTTCTTTGCTCAGGTGGCAGTTTGACATCATTTTGCATTCTCACATTGACTAAATCAGCAGGGTTACCTACAAATCCTCCAGCAAATCCACCCAAGCCAGCTATAAATACAGATGTGTGAAATGCTATTGGCCGACCCTGAAAATAAGTTCTAATAAATAACTTGAGACATCTCAACATACTCTTAAAATTAGACTCACTAATGTTTGAAAAATATTTATTTATTGTAAATACAACACAGTAAGCCAATATTTTCAAGTTTAGGGATAGTTGTGATTAAAACTTCTTTACGAAGATTTTTATATCATGTCCCTTAGTCACCGTCTTTATGTAGGTAGGTATGTATAATTGGCTCAAAAGGCCATTTCAGACGTGGCCCTGCATTGTCCCACACACATTATTTGCATAATTTTATGTCTGGACTTTAAAAGAGACCATGATTCACTGAGTTTGTTTCTGTGTTTCTTCTGCCGAAGCCATCTAGTCTAGCTATAAAAAAAAACCAAAACATTGACTTGTAAAAGTCTCTAAAGATCTACTTACAGAAAAAAATACCATTTCATCATGACCGGAAAATCTTTCCAAACTTGGTGATGTTTACAGGAATTGCATTCACTTAACCCCTCGTGCATTACGCAGACTTAATAAGTCTGCGTTCGCTTACATGAAGCTATATTAGGAGTAAACATTGATGGTCTCTAGTTTGTATGGGTCTGTATACATCAGAGAGGTCAAGCTGTATCTCAGGATCCGTTCAATTAACTGAGATTAGAAGTTCACTAGTTTTAAGTTGGAGCATATACATTCTGACAATGATAAAAAAATTAAAATCTATTCAGTACATAGTTTTTGCGCCAACCCGTAACAAACATGTTATAACTATGATATATTATAATTATGTTGGTATTATCTTTGTATGACAAATTTGGTCCGCCTGACTCTTAGTTAATTATCACGAAGGAAAATATTCTGGTTTCTGACACTTACGCGAATATTAGACATTGAAATGAAACTATTTTTTACGGATTTAAATCCGTAATAAATAGTTTTATTTCAAGGAATATATTGTGAGGAGATTTTCTTGATGGTGTGTGAAGTCTGCCAACCCTCATTAGGTCAGTGTGGTGGTCTATAGCCTAATCTCTCTCATTCTGAGAGAGACCATCCTCATCCCCTGCCCAGCAGTGGGATAGAATAATAGGTTGATTATGTTTAGGTTTACAACAAAACTTAAATGAAATACATTTTGTATTACATAGAATTAATCATAACATGGTGAATTAATCCATGTTTCAATTTGGAAGCAATTCCAAATTGAAACATTGAACAATTCACCTCAAAATTTGTAAGAAAAAACTGTTATTAAATATACATTCTCACATCTTTAGGTGCAAGATGTTGTTTAGCCATCTCATATATTCCAAATCTTGCCATGGAGTATGTCAGTTGCCTTAGTAGTGAAGCTGATATTCCATTGTAGAGACCCATAATACCTGTAAACAAAACACTTGAATTACATTGCTTCAGTTCAAAAGGGACAATTGAATACCTACTCGCTTCGACTTGAACAATTATTTTTAAATAAAAGTAATTTTAATTTTATGAGCAATATATTTTACCTACCCACTACCTACCTAACCTACTCTTTTATCTGAGATTAGTATAACTAGATTTATAACTAGCTTTTGCCCATGGCTTCGCTCACTTGAAGCTCAAAAACCAGCAGTTATATTTTGTATGGGTCTCTATACATCAGAGAGGTCAAGCTGTAACTCGGGTACCATTTAAATATTTGAGATAAGAAGTATATCAGTTTTTAAGTTGGAGCACATACTTTCTTAGTGATAAAAATAAATCTATTCAGTAGTTTTTCCACTAGCCCATAACAAACAGACAAGAATAAAAATCACACTATGGATCAGTCAGAAAGCTGAGATATTATTATTTTAAGTGTTTGTGTTATTAGTTACTTACATACTTTGAATATTGTTGATATTTAACAATTTTTAGAGTAGGTATTTTTTTACTGGAGTTTGTACACATAGGCACAATACAATATGTGACTCATTGAGTGAGAGAGTGAAACAACCCTGAATTTGCCCCTTGCATGTGTTGCACCCTACTGATCTTGTCATAAAATTGACTTTCATGCAGCCACTTGTGCACAGCTTCAAATGCACTCAGTTATTTTGGGGGTACTGTAAGTAGAAGTCAGCTTTTCTCTATCCATTCCTAAAGCCATCGCATACTTCGATAAAAAATATTACATACCTTGATTTCTAACAACTATTCCAACAAGTTGTCCCAAGGAAATATTTTTTCCTTTTTGGGTTTGCATCTGAACTTTAAGCAAATCCAATGGGTGTGTGACACTTGCAGCTCCTGCTGATGCAAGTCCTCCAAAGTACCATTTTGACACTTTTATTGTCTTCGGTGCATGTGTGTTTGGTGTACTCATTTTAATAACTAAAATCGAATTGGAATTGATATAGGATCTATGAAAACGGTAAAGGTGTAATTTTTTTATGAACACTGCAAGGTATTGTTTTTTTCATTTATTGCTTGCTTGATATTTTATGAATGAAATCAATGAATGAATCATATGAAACAGCAACAAAGGGACGGTTTCCTATGCGGGTTCATAATACATTACATACTTTATAAGCTATCTTCCTGCAAAATGAACATAAACCGTGGTAACATTAACATGTTGAATATTTGTTAGATTTAAAATACAAATTCAACGTTCAAGAAAAATGTATAAATATCCCTCCATTGTTCCACACATTCCACACTCAAAAATACAATGCAAAAATCAGGGCACGAAAAGAAAGGAATGGAATGAAATGAAGAAAACAAAACTCGAAACAAACTTCAACAGAAATCAGCCGAAATAATGAATGACTGACAGTGACCTGACGTGACACGAATATTACTATTGACATGCATATTGACATGAACGACAGTGACATAAAGGACAGTGGCATGAACGACAGACGTCAAAGCGTGAAATCTCGTGAAACGAACCAACCTCCAACCAAAAACGGCCCAAGTCTGGGTGCCGAGTCTACTATTCAGGGGCCCAAGTCTGCTATTTCAATTGACTCAGAATGACCGTCTAATGGCGCTAAATGACAGATTTCGTAGACAAAACTGTCAAAAATCAACAATTTTGAAGTCACTGAATCACCAATATTTAATTTTGTTAACACCAATTTTTTTTTTTTTATTGAAACTAGATCGAAAAATAAGGTGCCCATTTTTTTTTCCCGATATTCAATCGATTTCATATTTATTTTCGGCTTTGAAGTTCTTCCTATTCTAAACAGACGTAAGTGCCAAATGACGTCATATATACGGTTGAACGATGATGATGCCTTTGCTTTTTTCTGACCCGCCGAAAAAATAACAGTTCAGCGTTTGACATCTGTCATCTACTATCATACATTCATAAATTGCTATAATGACATTTGACGTCAAGAAACCAAAGATTATGTAGTGATTTTAGTAATTGTAAAAGGGTAACCATTTGGCAAAGACATCTTCCTCATTCCACCGTATATGTGACGTCATTGCACGTTTTTTGATTTTTATTTTTTTCTCAAAAATTAAATAATAAAAAAAAAAACAAAAAATGTTTTTCGATCTCAGGATAGGAAACTAGAGAAACGGTATTTTTGTTTTAGCGGCTTAATATTTTTGAAATGTTGTCAATTCTGAGACAACTAATAATAGACTCGGCACCCAGGCTGATCGTTCACCTGCGTCCGCCATATTCAAATTTCGATCGCTATTCGCAATTTGTAGATTTTTAACACATTGATACATGCTAAAGACAGAACCAAACGGAATATTGGCTTTATTCAACATTAAACTAAGATAGGTTTGACAATAATGGTATTTTAAAATACCATGACAACTATCTATAGTAATGGACAATTATGGTAATAGAACAAGGAGTTCATATCAGTCACCCCCCTCTATGGAGAGACGTAACGTAGGTACGCTGGTGGCCTTCGTTCTCGAGTAGAGTGACGGGGTTGAGTGTCCCTCACTTCGGGATTAATTGGCGGGGCTTCATTAGATACTAGAGGCTCTTCTGCTACTTCTTCGTCATCCGATGAATCGTCCTCCACCAGCTGTGGTAATGGAGCCAATGACCTGTTAGAGACAGTTGTCTCACGCCCGTCTGGCAATCGAACGAAGGAGTATTTAGGATTGCTTTGTAATAGCTGAACTTCTTCTACAGCTGGGTCGTACTTGGAATTCCTTATGTTCTTCTTCATATAAACAGGTCCAGGCGTATGAAGCCAGCTCGGTAACGATTGACCATTCATTGAGCGACGAGGATGACTGAACATACGCTCGTGAGGCGTTGCATTTGTCCCCGTACATAAGAGGGATCTTATTGAGTGTAACGCTGGCAGTAGGGCCTTTTCCCAGTTGACAATATTTTCATTGTTAGATCGGAGGTGTAGTTGTATAGTATGCCACAGTGTACCATTTAGGCGTTCTACCAAACCATTTCCTTGAGGATTGTTAGGTGTGGTACGGCTGCAGGATGTCCCAAGCGAGATTAGAAATTGTCTTAGTTCTTCCGATAAGAAAGACGTTCCTCTATCAGAATGGACATAAGCTGGAGTTCCGAATGTAGAAAAGATATCTTTTAGACATTTTATAACCGTTCGGGAACTTATATCTTTGCAGGCATATGCAAATGGGAACTGGCTGTACTCGTCTATAATCGTTAATATGTAACGGTTTTGATTATTCGTCGGAATTGGTCCTTTGAAATCCAAGTTAAGTCTTTCGAATGGAGTAGTAGCTTTAATAAGGTGATATGGGTTTTCTTGAGAATGCCGTCTTGAGCGAATAGCTATAGGCGTTACATTTGGCGAAAGATTAGTGAAAACTGAGGCTGGTGGAACAGATGCCTCTAGTAAGCTGCAAACTTCCAAGGGCTTTTTATCTCCTCCGAACTGCAGTTGAAGCGACGAGTGTTTTCCTAGTATGTCGTGCCCGATGATAACATCAGCACATAGATTGGGAACAATGAGCAAAGGTTGGCGTAGATATATATGTTCACCAATCTGGATTGTCGCGTAGCATAGTCCTTCAACGTATGAAACATTGTTCAGTGACGCTAGAGTTATTGCTTGCTTGCAGGGTTTTTGTTTCAATTTCATAGTTTGAGCAAGGTTCTTGTCGATAAGGCTGATTGAGCTTCCGGTATCGAGCAGCGCGTCCGCGCGATAATTATTCAGGATGATAGATACAGTTGCCTTCCGTAGACTTGCTGGAGCAGCAGCTGACATGGTCAACAAGTGAGAATCAGTGACTTGAGGTTGAGAATCGTCGTTGTCCGTGGCGATAGCATTTGCAGTGCGTCGACTTGGTTCAGTACTACGACAAACGTTTGCAAAGTGTCCTGTTTTAGAACAAAGCTGACATACAGCATTTCTAGCGGGGCATTTAATTCTCTGATGTACATTACCGCCGCAGAAAAAGCATCGACGGCCATGTTGCATAGAGCGATTGTGTTGATTTTTATAAAGGGTGTTTGTGACCGCTAAGTTTTGTTTCGATTCTCGAGTTTCAGAGACTGTGTTGACGGGGACAGACGACATAGATGGAGATGATGCAGTTAGCAGCTGCGAGGTACTTTCAGCAGTTTCTAAAGATATAGCCATATTTAAAGTTTCTTCGAGAGTCATGTTAGATTTCTCTAGTAACCTTCCTTTGATTTTCTGAGAAAATATTCCAGTGATGAACGCTCCACGTATGTTTTCATTTTGGTGCTCATTAGCAGTAACAGCTTTGAAGTGACAATCCCGAGCAAGTATAGTAAGGGCTCTCGAATACTCCGCTAATGTTTCCCCAGGATTTTGTTTTCGGGAAATTAGGCAATGTCGAGCCAGAGTGATATTTTGTCTTCCTTCATATATAGTATTGAGAATGGTGATCGCTTCATTGTATGAGGTACAGGCCCGAATGAAATTGAAAATTGATGATGAAATATGATTAACGAGAAGTGTATACTTGAGTGCATCATCTGCTGAAGTGGCTTGTCGCGAGATAAAATTTTCAAACGAGTATTTCCAGTGAGCCCATTTGAGGTCAGAGCCGGCCGTGGTAGGTTCCACGTCAAATCGTTCTGGTCGAAGATATCGTAATATCGATGATCCTTTTCCTTTTTCATCAGACATGTTTTGGATCAGCGAAGCACAAAATTAATGTTGAATAAATTGATACATGCTAAAGACAGAACCAAACGGAATATTGGCTTTATTCAACATTAAACTAAGATAGGTTTGACAATAATGTTATTTTAAAATACCATGACAACTATCTATAGTAATGGACAATTATGGTAATAGAACAAGGAGTTCATATCACACATTTTAAATTCATAGCAGCAGCCAGCGACATTATCTACTTATATATTAATGACAACTGAGAATTAAAACATTTCCTTGAAAATTGTTATCGTAGCTATAAGTAGTGTAAATCGACTATTTTGGCTGATGGCATAAGGCAAGTATTCGCCTGGCTATGGATCTTTTAGCAAAGGTTTTAGTTCTCAGTTGTGGATGTTGTATTAATGTCATAATTACTACTGCTAAGAATACTAAAGTGTTTTGTAGAAGTAAAAATTTGTACGGGAAATACGAGAAATTTAAACGGGACACTTGAATTTGGTGGCTCAGGTGAACTGGTGAACCATGTATGTATGTGTCGATCGCGAACGAACGAATCAAACGACGCGCGAACGATAGGGTCACTTCGAAGAATAATATGATTCGTTCGGTAGATCGACCATAATAAACTTCGACTTTTAATTGTATTCAGTAACTTGACAGTTGGAAGAGAAATAATGATACCACACTACAAATAATAGTGTTGGAATAGTGAATGATTTGCGTAAAGATTGATTGATAAAAATGGTTTAATATAAAATTAAACTAAAAAATCGTAAATAAGCTGTAAAATATAAGAATAATTAATCAAAGTAATTTCCTTTTCTATTTTCTTCTAATAAAAACCAACCAAAAATAAAAAACATATAATTAACTTTTTGTTACTTTTTTAATTTTCGACATTTTATAGATTAACTTACTACTGAGAAACAAATTCTACTATTTTTAATAGTTTATATTTTGTTTTGAAGACTAGCTATTCAATATACATAAAAAGTTTGTTCTTGTAAGCACCTCACTATCTTTTTTTTGTCAAAAACTGGTAACCCTTCAACTGTCAAGTTACTGAATACAATTAAAAGTCGAATTATAGTATCTCTTAGTAGTCTGTGGATCGACCCACGATCCGTTTTACGAAGGAATGAGTTAGAACTCAGACAGCTATGAATCTAGATCTAGAATGTGAAAGAGATCTACAAATTACGAAAAACAAGCGAAAAACCAATTGTAATTTAAATTTGGTGGGCCCAGGATAAACAGCAATACAATCGATAGTGTCCCTTGTTGATTGGAAATCATCTATTAATCAATATTATCATCGATACTATCGATAGTATTGCTCCTCAGTATAGTTTTTTACAATCGATACTGACCTTTATTACAATAGTATCGTTTTCAATACGAATGCTTAATGGCAGAGTACAATTTGTTATTCACAACCGACTGTAATACTTGTCTTGTTTGTATTGTGGTATTGTGTACTTACTGTGATTGTGTAAACACTAGCTTTGATGTTGGTAGATAATTGTTTTTACCACTCATTAGTTGCGGCCGTTCTCAAAAAAGGTCAGGGTAGAGCACCCTAAACCGACGATCATGCATGAGGAGGTTTATGAACGTAGATGAAGCAAAAGTATTGTGCCAGAATTGTAGCAAGTGGAAATCTATAGTCTCTGCCTACCCCAATGGGAGACAGGCGTGAAAATATGTATACATGTATGTATTTTCCACTCATTAGGTACATTACTCATTTTTTATTACTCACCTTCATTCTGCAATCCAATACTATTGAAATAAAAGGTATATACGTGACAATCTATAACATAAAACTAGCGATGCTATCGATAGATTCGGCAATATTGGCTAGCAATACTATCGATAGTTTATTTTTTTTCCACGGATGATACTACTATACTATCGATACTATAGTGTATAGTACAGTTGAGTCTAGGGATGGGCAAGTGAAAAATTATTCGATATTTATAAGCAGTATCGATAATTATCGATATATCGTCAGTTTTCGCATGATTATTCAAACTTCTTAAAAAAGAATAGACGAAAATAGTATTTTTTATTAATTCTCGAGTCTTAATAATTATATACAATTTAGGGCCGATTTTTCCATCGCCAGATAACTTTGTTGGGGGAATAAATTCGAATTTTTGACAGTTTTTCTATTCAAAATCTGTCAAATGTCAATGTTATTCATCCGTTAAAAGTTATCTGGTGATGGAAAAATCGGCCCTGAATCAAACCAGTAATCATCAGATATGGACATTACGAACACCCTGTTTGATGTGCTCGCCTGTTGGCTTCTATTGTAAAATATTATTCATAGTTTTTTTAATTTTATACATGTAGATATTTTTATTTTTTTTTAATATTGATTTGTTCAAAAAAAATCGGAGTTGATACAAATTCGATACTCTAAAATAAATATCAAATATCGAAATTTCGTGATTAAAAATATCGACGATATATATCGAAAACTATGGAAAAATATCGATTTTTTTGTCCATGCCACTACAGTTGACGTGTACAAACGTATCGTGTAATGTATAGATGTAAGATGTATGTAACATGTAACCTTCAATTTCAAAGCGGTCATCTCATCTCATTTCTTTTCAAGGTTAGGTTGTAAGGTTTTTTAGAAAAAACATATTTATGATTTTCATAAAATACAAGTGAAGTTCTATTCAACTAAGATTAGAAGAAATACGTAATAAAATATAATTTTATGTGATATGTACTTACTTTTCGTTCCCACTGTAAAAAATATTGTATTATCGCTCTATTAATCTATTCTATTTTAAATCACTTCTTAATAATTGTGACCTGGAACACTATCTAAAGGTATATCAAGTTCAAGTCTGTTTTTTATTTACGTAGAAAATAGTATCAGTGAGAAAAATGATGTTACTACCGGGAAACTAACGAGCAATACTGACTAAGGTCGCACAGAGTTTGCCTTTCATAAGAACACGCGGCGAGTGTTTTAAAACATCCACTATCCAATACCTAATGAGTGTGTGACGCTTATCGTCAGTCGTCCGCTGTAATGTGCATGTGGAGACTGGAGGAGTAACAGTTGTACTGACTGAAGCATTAGTTGAGTTGTTCTATTAAATATAACCTAGGTATAATTTTAAGTGTTGTGTTTATCTGCACTTGTTTCTTGCCTTATTAGTAACTGTAGAGTATTTTGTACTCACTCTAAAAACTGATTTTGTTCCAGAATGTCAGCAGATATAGTAACATTGCTACAACTGGAAAAAGAATTATTGAATAGAGTAGTTGTTGTTAGAGAAATCAATAGATGTGATAGTTCATTTATAACAAGTTGTGTATTAAACTATTGCATCAAAAATAAGACTGCTGTTATTATCATTTCCACACACAACTCTTTACAACACTACCAAAATGTGGGACTCAAAATGAATTACAACTTGCAAAGATATGTGGACACCGGACTTGTTGATTTTTTAAACTTAGGAGAATATTGTATTACTAGTCTACTTACTGACAATAACTTACCTCAATTGTTTGATAAAGTGAAAGAAACAGTGCTGCTAATGCAACAAAGACATGATGTGGTTAACATTATTTTAGATGGCATATCACACTTGTTTGATTTGAATTACTCACTTAGGGAAGTCAATAATTTTTGTAGAGATATGACTGCTGTGGTTACTTCTTATAATAATTCATTTATCCTCTTCCACTGCAATGAGGCAAATGAGGATGATATAAGTGGTATAATGTCAAATTTACTCTCACATAAAGCTCACACAGTGTTAGATGTAGAAACCCTTCCTTCAGGTTGGAGTACAGATGTGTCAGGACATCTCACAATTAAGTATCCAGGTCTGAAATTTGACAAAGATCATATACACAATATGGATATTAAATCTTTCCAATATCTTTTTAAATTATTTGACAGAGGTGTAAAATTATTCGCCCCAGGAACAGTGTAAATTTATAGTCAAGTTTTGTAAATATTGTCGATCAAAAATAAAATACTAATAGTGTACAAAAATTGGTTGCATGCAACCATAATTTAATATAGTATGGGTGGCAACCAAACTATGGGAATATTATACAATATGTAAAAACAAATAATACTATATTTCAGTTACATAGATTGTTTTTTTTTTTTGAAAAACTAGCTATTAATTACAATATCTACTATTGTAAATTGTAAATATACTATATATCTATAAAATTGTAAAAAAGCTGTGTCTGTACATTGAAGATATAAAAAAAAACAAGTGAATTATGGTATATAAAGGTCTCCTGAAAAAATCCTGTCTGTTTGTTTGTTACTGTTTGGAGCAAAAACTACTGAATAGACTTTAATTTTATTATGACTGTTTGAAAGCTTCAGCACCAACTTAAAAACTGGTGAACTTCTTATCTCAATTAATTAAATGATTCCTGAGATTCATACAAAGAAGAGATCACAGATCAGGGTTTTTTCATTTTTACTCCTGATATAGCTTCATGTGAGCGAAGCCGCGGGCAGAAGCTAGTATAATAATATAGGTACAAACAGTCCCTTTTCTTATTTCATAAAATACTATTTTTAATGAATATAACCAATGTTTAGATCTTGTGTAGTTGTCCTAGTATCTAAAATTATATGAAAATAAATATTAGAATACATATCTACCTACAGTACTACTGTATTCCCAAAATAAAGAAGTATTGCAGACATAAAAATCGTTATTTATTTATTACCTAACGAGCTATATGTAAAAGTTTGTAAAAAAATTAAAAATAAATTTGTCAAATAAATAAAGTGGGTAGGTACCTATCTACCTAGAATCTAGGTAGGTCTCAGAATTCTATGATCTAGGTCCTAGATCATAGAAATCTGAGACCTACCTTTAAGCTATGCCAGCTTAGTTAGAGGCATAATGTAGGTACATTCACACTTCGCGGCTTCGCCAGTATGTTATTGGGAGTTTTCGAAGTAGACTTGGAGGGGACTTGACTCTTGACGTGGCGGGATCGCGGGACTCGACGTCAAGCGAATAAATCCCATAACAGGGCACAAATTTCAAACCAAGCTGCTACTGGGAATTTCATAGAAAAACCCAATAACAATTTGCTCGACCTGGGAATGGAACTCACGACCTCCAGCGTAGCAGTCGTGCTCAGGACCACTAGGTTAATGAGGCAGTTACCTACATGGTACATACCGGTTGAATTGATAAACTCTTTTGAAGTCGGTTAATAAAACTATGAAGGTAGCTAAATGCTCGAGCCCAACTAATTTATAGTACTTACGTAACTACGTTCATACTCCGTCCTTCGTAACTTTTGATGGGTAAGTAGTTAGGTACTCTCAACCGCTCCCCGCATTCCACTGTATTGTTTGTTGTCTCTAAAACAAGGGTCAGTGGACGAACGAATGTTGGGAAGCAAGTTGTCATCCGATGTACATGATGTACCTACCTTCGCATAGACACATGACGCACTTATCCCGCTCCTAACTTTTTTAACGGGATTTTAGACCAAAGAAGCTCAATACCCTTCATGCTCCTTTCCTCTACCCACCGACACGTAATCTGATAAACTTAAAAATTGTGTAGTACCTACGCGAAGAAGATAAAATCGCGGGAAGAAGTTTTTTGACCGAAATTGACAACGCACCGAATTGTTCATAGAGGTTTACGGGTTTACCTACTTATGCCTACGTAGCCTAATGGCTAGGACGTCGGAGTTTACGATTTGGGTTGCCGGTTCGATACCCACCCATTGCTCTACTGACGTGAATTAGTTAAGCATGAGGGCTTAATAATAATAACTGCAACGGGCGTTAATCTTTACTGATGCCGAAACAGTTATTTGAGATTTTTATCCCTGTATTTCTGTTTATACCTACTTATTTCCAAACTTCACGTCAAAACTGCTGAACAAGTTTTTGAAATAAAGTAATTTAGAGGTCAGAAATTCGAGTTAGTTGGTTGAAATTTATTTGGTACTCCCACAGTTCGCCCGTATGTTTAAGTCCAATATTATATATGGGGCGAGTCTATTGCTATTAAGCGGGCCTGTTGCATAGAAAACCCCAATAATACTTTACTTCTCCGGGAAAACAAACTCTGGACATCTAGCGTAACAGTCGCACTTAGGACAACTAAACTAATGAGGCTTAATTTTTGAATAATCCAATAAATTGTATCAAATTAGTTATGTAATCCTACTGGAGTATAGAGTAGAGAGAATCAATGCCAGAAACTCACGGTACCTATTTGAAAAGCTAATTAAAGTACCTAATGAAAGTACTTAGCTAGCCGCGTAAGTATTGAAATTTGACTTTATATGTACCCCGGTAGGTATGTATTTAATTACAGCCTATATAAGTAGGTACATACATACCAACTTATATGACGGCGCATGAAAGTTTTATTTGTGATGATTAGCTGTTGCCCCAGCGACCGCCTAAAGCGAAGGCTATATTTTGACCAATGTTCAGTCCACGTGAAGCTACGCGGGCGGAGAACGGTTCACTTCGCATAGATAAATCTATCAAACAATTATTCGAACTTCCTCGTGATTGGTCTTCTTTTCTCTCGTAACAGTTTTATCCAGGCTTATTTAGGTATTTCGGATGTGCTCATAAAAGTTTGGATTAACTTTTCCTTCTTTACTTAATATTAGGGAAAAACACGCAGGAACGTGGTAAGCACTTGATGGATGCGTTTGAGTCAGCGAAGTGATGCCATGACTCAGAGCACTCTGGCTGCCTCTGACAAATCTCACGGTAGTATCCGTTCTGTCTCGGAAGAGAAACTGATGGTAAATAAAACTTATATAAGGTATATTGCCTACTTTAAATAATGCCGCCTATATATTACTCTTACAAGATCTCATATTCAATAATAGCAAATTAATCTGTACCTAACCTAAGAGTCCGGCGAATCGGAATTCCCAATACAATCCTAATACCAAAATAAATGGTAATTCAAACACAATTTAATCAAACTGTATTATTATTATTTGGATTCCGATATCGTTCATCTAGGTTTGTGCTCTACCTACCATTTCATCAAAAATATTCACCGGCAATTAAAGTAATTGAATGCAATTCTTGACAACAACTGTTTTCCGGTCGTATCCAGTGAAGTAGTAATACCTAGACGAAAAGTTACAGTAATAATAACACTAACACAATTTGATAAAATATTCTTTGAATTACGATTTATTTTGGTAATAATTATGTTTTTGTGGGCAATTCAAGCTCCGCCGGACCCATAATAAGCAATATTTTAATCTGAGGTGCAATCTAGTGTAGATTGCACCTCAGATTAAATTATGTATGTTATGTAATGGATTATGTATGTTAATGGATATTATCCATTTAATTACTACCTACTATATCTATACCTACTTATGTATACTTCTCTATACCTATGCAAAAATAATAATGTACATTTGAACTGCCCAACTGGTCCAAAAATGACGAACATGTCGGCCAAATATGTTTTGTTTCAAACTTTCAAGTTGCTAAAAGTTGGGGTAATATTATATTATTGTGTGAAAAGGTATTACTAACAAAGTATCTAAGTACATAACTAGTACCATACCATCACGCCTGGATCCACCGAAGGGTAACGTAAAGGTGTAGGTACTGCTGCACAACTACAGTTCGTCATAACGTCATCCATTAACGATGTGCGTCAGGATTGCTCCGCCAAGTTATCAAATCAGAAAATGGTTTCAGCCAAAAATTTGTCGATATTTGTCAAAATCGAAAGAAACAAACCCCGTATTTGTCAAAGCAGAAATAAAGAAGTTATAAGCGTTTTAAGTTGGCCGCGCAATCCTGACGTCAAGGACTGCGCGGCCACGGAGATCTCAGCAACTACTTGGGATAGAGAAATAATTCCTTTTGTCAACTCAAGTCTGTATTTGTCAAGATTTGTCGAAAAATGAATCAAAGCTCTATATCAATATTATAATTAAATATTCGCCTTGAAAGTCATGGCCGCGCAGTCCTTGATTTGCTATTTTGTTTTTAGTATTTTTTTTATTAAAATTGAAGACTTCATATAGTATAGGAGTTAAAAGGAGAAAGGTCTTAATTTGTCGAAACTGACAAAAGCTTTAAAATACGACTAAAGTGTAATTAAACAGACGAAATCAATTTAAAACACAAAACTCGTGGCCGCGCAGTCCTGACGTTACTTTAAACCATGATATCTCAATAACTATAGTAGCTAGGATTTTGCTGTAGACGTCCATATAATCCTTATATTAACCCCATTAAAATGACATATCCTTTTACCCTCAACACTGTTTGGGACGCGAGTAATCTCAAGAATTATGTTACCCCATACAATGTTCTAGTAGAGTGACCATAATTTCAAGACCATAAGTTCAAGACAATACAGTCTAAGCGCATTTCTGTTCTGGTTTCTATTGTTAACTGATAAAAAACTTTTTTAATATTTAGATATTCTTATACATTATAAACAAAATGTACAGAATTATATTAATAGAATCTTGCAAGTTACTGCTCGTGGAAATATTAATTATATCTAAAATAACGTTATAAATAGATATACACTATTTTAACAATTACTTACAGTAGAAGCACTAAAAAAAATATCATTTAAGACGTGCTCAAGAATAAATGCAGCGTTACATTCACAATTATAATGATATATTTTAAAATATATCGAAGCAATTCTTATTCTTAATCTGTTTGATTCTTCACTGTTAATATAACGCTGTTATATCGTTATTTCTGTGATTATTGTCAAATAAATTGAGTATACATAAATACTCTTTATTCCCAGGGTCAGTAAAAAAAAACACTGAATCAAATGCACGAGTAAATTTAATATTTTTTACAGATAAATCAGTAAAATTACTATTTTAACATTATTCTAAGTTGGTCTCTTCGGCCGCACTACAGGAGCATCGACGCGAGTTTGCCTATTGCGCTCTCTTTCTAATATTGCTTTTCATTCGCACAACTGCTGGTCAGCGGACCACCGCGCTCGCGTCGAATCGTCACGATACCAGTATTATATCTCAACGGACTGTTACTGCTGTACGTTGTGGATCCGACAGTGATATTCCGATAAAAAGGACATAAGTGTGTATTCAGTGAGAGACTTAGTGTATATTTAAACGTGATATAAATAATTACGTGATATTAATCAATATGGTGAGTTATTTATTTTTGAATTAAATTTGTTAACGATATTTATTTTGTGTTATCTACCACAATACCATGTTAAAACTTTTACCAGTTTTGCTGTAGTCAGTACTTTTACATAGGTACCTAGTTAAAAAGTAGATCGGAATAAAGTCCTAACAAATTAGGCCTTAATGAACAAGGATGGAATTTATTGTGTTTTATATAATTAATAATAATAAATAAAGCCTGGGTAAGGTAAACCTTTCCCAGGCTCTCTATTTAAAAACTAAATAGAGCGTTTAAGGTTTTGCCTAAACCAGACGCAACTTTTAACTCCTGGTAATCTCAAATTATTAAAAAGCAGTTATAAATAAATAGATATTTAAAAATATACTTTTTAATTTAATTTTCAGATAAAAGCGGGTCGCAAAGGAAAAGTCAATAGTGAAAAATTAAAAAAAATATTTCTTAAGTACGGAGATGTATGCAGAAATCGCAGTATTAAATATAATGATCCAGTATTTAAAACAATATCTAATGAGTTAGATAATACGATAGCTCCTTATGCAATCTACAAAGCATTGAAAAGGCACTACGACGAGTATTTTCAAAATGATGAAGATGATAACCTTTATTCACCCCGAGTTCAGAGTAGCTCATCTTCTTCACCGTCGCGTCATAGTGTGGCTTCATTATCGCTGACATATCAAGACAAGGTGAAAACATTTAGTTTTACAATGGACGAGCATGAATGGAAAAAAATTCAACCCGTGATGGTACATTATGCTAGAAGAGATATAAGGACCTCATCGACACACCAAAAATACAGGAGTCTGCCAAAGTTTAAGTGGGCGACTTTTTTGAGAGAAAAGCTCTGGGAGTTATCTAAGCTACCATGTACTTGGAACTTTAAAAATAAGAAAGTTGACGGTGAAAATAACATTTCGTTATTTGGAAAGTGCTCACAATGTCAAAGAGAAACAATAATAAAAACCGAAGCAATTTCTGAAAAAACTGTAAGATTTACATGCGATATACTTACTTGTAAGGAAGAGAATGTACCACACAATCCTAAAAAAAAATCAAAATTAACTCCATACAAAAGAGGTAAATTAGCAAAAATTCTACAGTATAAGCCTGCCGTAGTCGTACAAAAAGAACTTGCGGCCAAATTAATTAAAGACCCAAATCAAGTTTGCCCACCAGTGCTGCCAAGTTTAGCAGCTCTCCGCCAGATCAAGTATGAGAAACGACAAAGCAAGAGACTTCATGCTCACCCAATTTTAAGTATACTCATGATGACTCAAGAGGTACAGAACTTTATCCGTGAAGTGACATTGATACCGTGTTTTCATTTATATTATTGGTCTGATCAGCAAATAGAGTACTATACTAACTATTGTAATAGTTTTTCTAAAGTCACCATTACTGTAGATGCAACTGGATCTTTTTTTCAGGCTATAAAGCTTCCCGATGGAACTACACTAACAAAACGACTATTTGTATATATTGGCATGATTGCTTCGGATTCAATTAAATCTACTCCAATTTTTCAAATGGTTACCGATTCTCACAATAAAGATTCAATTGCAGCGTGGTTAAAAAAATGGTTAATTCAAGTAAGGAGCCCGCCACATGAAATTATTACCGATGACTCATCAGCATTAATTGCAGCTAATGTTTCAGCATTTACTACGTTTAGCAGTATAAAAGATTATGTTAAACGATCTGTTTTAGTCTTAAGTGGCCGCAATTATGCATTACCTGAAGTATTTATTAGGCTAGATACAAGTCATTTTATCAAAACAATTTATAATTTACGTTGCTTTGAAAATAGGGATATAAATGTTAAAATGTTATACGTTCGTTGCATTTTGTATATGAAAGAATGTGAATCGTTTCAGCAAATTAAAACTCTCATTACTGATGTTGTAAGACTATGTCTAACCGAATACGATAACCCAGAAAACCCTGTTTCTGTTTATATTCAGAAAATAAGTTGCACCTTAGGTAATACTACATATACGGAACCTAATGAAGACACCGATGAGAAGGAAAATATTCACGAAAACATAATCCTCGACGATGATGACGGTTTGCTCTCATGGTTTGATGAAATTGTTGAGAGGGAAAAAAGCCTAGATAAAACAAAAAGTTCGTCAGAATCACAAAACTCTTTCTACATGCCTCATTTAATAACAACGCTCAAACGGTTACTCCTAAAGTTACCCCTCTGGAGTAATATTATGTGCCCATTATATAAATCACAAAACAAAGTACCAACATCTTCAGCTATAGAGAGCTATTTTAAAACTATGAAAAATTTGTTATTCACAACAATGTCGAAGAAATATAACATTGATGAATATTTAAATATGCATTATGATTATTTATTAGGTGAAATAAAAATTGCTTTAAATTGTTTAAATAATTTCGCCGACATTGTAGACAAAAAGGAGAAAAACATTAAAAGAAAACGAGGTAAGACTAGGAAGCGAAAAATGTTACCATTTGAAAACAAATGCTGCAAAAAAGAAAAACCTAGTGTAACCAAAACGTTTTTAAATGATTCGGTATTCTCAGTAATTCCTACGTATGTTGAAAACTGGAGAGGCGAAGGTGTTCCTAAAGATGATTCTGCAAATAAACCTGTAAATATAATGTTTTTAAAAAATAGTAATTTTACTGTACAAGATATATCTGAAAAAAATATTAAATTAACAAACACTTGTGCATTTGATTCCGTATTTTTTTTATTGGCCCACGGATTTAAAGAGTATTCATGCATACGCGATTTATTTGACAATAATTGCAGAAATAGGGATATAACAGCGTTTTTACAAATCCTCTGTAACTCTGATAATAACAGTGAAGAAGCAAACAAATTAAGAATAAGAATTGCTTCGATACATTTCAAAAACAATCATTATGATTGTGAATGTAACGCTGCATTTATTTATGAGCACGTCTTAAATGATATTATTTTTAGTGCTTCTTCTGTAAGTAACTGTTCAAATAGTGCATGCATAAATTCTACCCCATCAAGAAGAAAACATGTGTTTATACCGTTAAATTTAGATATAATTAATATTTTCACCATCAGTAACTTGGAAGATTCTATTATTATTCATGATTGGGAAAACAAGCAATGCAGAAAATGCAATGAAGTAGTTCTATTTCATTATACCTTGTCAAAAATTGTTACATTCGATTTAAATGGCACGCAAATGGTGTTTTTACATGAGGTACCTAAAAGTATAATAATTAAACAAAACATTTATAAATTATTAGGTGCCGTAGAATATGTTCCTCCAATACTTGGAACAATAGGGCATTATAAGTGTCATATTATAAGAAATAGCGGAATGCTTTGTTACGACGATAACAAGAGTAAATTAGAAGAGAGTACAAACGATTCTGTATATATCCATTTTTTAACTTATGTTTTAGTAGAGGTGTAAGAGCCGATGAAAAACATTTAAAGTTGAAGAATAATGATTTTGTTGATTTTTGAAATCTTTATATTTGTGCAATGAATAAAAATATTCAAATATTAAACAAGTTTTTTATTTCGTCTTATTTAGTATTTTATTTAAGTTTTTGACTAACAGAACAGAATGCCCTTGAACTGTGCTGTCATAGCCAGTTTGACAAAGATTAAAAACAAATCGAAATTATGGTCACTCTACTAGAACATTGTATGGGGTAACATAATTCTTGAGATTACTCGCGTCCCAAACAGTGTTGAGGGTAAAAGGATATGTCATTTTAATGGGGTTAATATAAGGATTATATGGACGTCTACAGCAAAATCCTAGCTACTATAGTTATTGAGATATCATGGTTTAAAGTAACGTCAGGACTGCGCGGCCACGAGTTTTGTGTTTTAAATTGATTTCGTCTGTTTAATTACACTTTAGTCGTATTTTAAAGCTTTTGTCAGTTTCGACAAATTAAGACCTTTCTCCTTTTAACTCCTATACTATATGAAGTCTTCAATTTTAATAAAAAAAATACTAAAAACAAAATAGCAAATCAAGGACTGCGCGGCCATGACTTTCAAGGCGAATATTTAATTATAATATTGATATAGAGCTTTGATTCATTTTTCGACAAATCTTGACAAATACAGACTTGAGTTGACAAAAGGAATTATTTCTCTATCCCAAGTAGTTGCTGAGATCTCCGTGGCCGCGCAGTCCTTGACGTCAGGATTGCGCGGCCAACTTAAAACGCTTATAACTTCTTTATTTCTGCTTTGACAAATACGGGGTTTGTTTCTTTCGATTTTGACAAATATCGACAAATTTTTGGCTGAAACCATTTTCTGATTTGATAACTTGGCGGAGCAATCCTGACGCACATCATTAACGTGGCACAAACCCAAACGGTAACAGTTTCGACATGGGAAACGAACCTCTAGCATAGGATAACTATTTTGGTCTTCCATATGTTTGTGCCTTACGCAAAAACGACTGCACGAAATAGTATGCGGTTTACAGTTGTAGGTATTACTGGGGGTCTATTTTAAAATGTGATCATCAATCAATCATAATTTCATCATGATACGCCTAATAAGTCTATCTAAATCATTCTGGGATGCGATTCAAACTGCGGGCACCCGCGGGAAACAGCATATCTGATGGACGACATTCCTAGGATATAATTTACCTATGCTGTTTTCGTATTTTTAAATAAACCTACCTGGAATGTAGACTAAACTACATACATATTTTTCATACATAATATTCAGTTTTTGGTCTATTTATTGTAGACGATAGCAACTAACATGGTGTACCCATTTGCAACAGGTGGCGGTGCGCGTGCGGCCGCTTCGTGCAGATGAAGGTCCACGGATAGTGCACGTGGTCAGCGATAAGGTTATCTAATTACATATTAGCTCCTACTTGTAATTATAGCCGCTCGGCTAGCTCTGTTTGTAGTATTTTACTTCTTTCTACCAGCCTACAGAAATGTATCGTTAATTCGATAATAAACTACTTATTAGCTACTTACTCCCTTAGGTTTTATTCGCTTTGACAGTCAACCAACAGGTTGCTGGTAGATGAATAAATAACAGAATATACCTAAATTTATGCATAATCGGTTAGTCTTGAGAGCGCAAGATAACCCAGCTTAAAATCGGCATTTTATTTAGGCAGCCTAATGAAACTTTTTAAAGCAAACAAGTTTTAAGTAGGTACCTTAGGTACTTAAGTATACCACTATTTTTGTTTTCATTTGTCAAATGATAGGAAAAGGTTTATAAAGGTGTTGCGTGTCGGTTTAGCTAAACGTTCACTTCAACCGTGTACCTATTCATAATATTATTTAAAGCACATTACATCAAGTCTATTAACTAAGCTAAAATTACATATAGGTGCCTTATCATAAATCCATTTTTTTTACCGACTTCAATAATAGGAGGAGGTTCTATGTTCGTCTATACCTATAGATATAGGTACTTACGATTTTTTTTCCGTGTGTTCTCCGATATTTTCTTATGTTAACCAATTAGTAAAATTATTTTTTTAAAAGAATATACGAGTAAACACCCGGTCAGTAAGTCAGCCTTTTAGTGTATTTTTTTTGTAGTATTTTAAATATTTAACAATATGAATAAAAACGATATTAAATTTATAAAAATACCATTAGGTATAATAAATTGTAAAAAACAACCCATTATATGTCCCACTGCTGGGCACGGGTCTCCTCTCACAATGTGAGGGACTATGCTATAGATATAGTCCACCCACAACGTTAGCCTAGTGCGGGTTGGCAGACTTCACACGCCGCCGTCGAGAAAATCTCTCAGACGTGCAGTCGAAAAGTCAGAGTTGCGTGCTTAGGATTTGAACTCGAGACCTTTCACTTGGCAGTCCAATGGTCATATCACTAGGCTACCACTACTACATTCTAACAGTGATAACAAAATTAAAATCTATTCAATAGTTTTTGCACCAACCCGTAACAAATAGACAAACGACAAGAATTTAAAAAATGTGTTTTTTTTCGGTGACGTATATGTAGGTACCCTATAATAATTCACTAGTTTTTTTTAAATATCTTCAACCGACACAGCTTGGGTATTAGGTAGGTACAGTCAGCGCCAAAAGTCGCTGAACACGATGCAATTTTTTTTTTTTTTTTTAATTATGGCGCCACACTTTGTGAATTTGCCAGTGTCAAGTAATAAAGTAATCAAGTATTCAAAGAATATTTCCCATCATGGGATTGTATTATGGCATCACACTTGTGTTCGCCAGTGTCAAGTATAAGTTCAGTTGCCCCAATAAAACGGTAGAAACTTTATTAAGGCTTCGATGGAGTTTAGGAGTGAACCCAAAAAGTCACGATTTTCAATTTTATATCATTTGCCTACACTCTCACACGTTTACGAACACTTAAGGTTAATTAACCACCATAATTACACATTAAATTTCGGAGAAATTCAAGTTTTGAAAAATAATATAAAATCGACAATGTGCACTTTACATTTTCCCGCCTAAACTCCGATGCAATCTTCAAAACGTTTTAACATCATTACTAACCAAACGTTTTGAAGATTGCATCGTGTTCAGCGACTTTTGGCGCTGACTGTACTTATATTAAACTAGCTTCCGCCCGCGTGGAATAGTTACTTAGTGTTAGCGTGATGATATATAGCCTATAGCCTTCCTCAATAAATGGGCTATCTAACACTGAAATAATTTTTCAAATCGGACCAGTAGTTCCTGAGATTAGCTCGTTCAAGCAAACAAACAAACAAACTCTTCAGCTTTATATATTAGTAGTACCTATAGATTATTTATACCAATATCAATGTTATTTGGTTCGTCTTAATTTATTCGTTCCATTAGGTACCGATATTTCAAACTAATACATTACATCCTCCATCATCCCTTATTTTATCCCCATTTTAGGGTCCGCATATAATATGTTTATTACACTGGCTCACCAATACACCAAGCACAGCCCTTCGTCCAGTCCGCTAATACTTGTGTATGTGAGATAGTGTCATTATATCTATGAAATAGATATAGAAACACAAACACTACACCCATGGGGGTTGAATTTATCAAAATCCTATTTAAGCGGACGTCTTCATCATAGTAGCTCCAATCTTTAATTTAATTTCAGTTCAATCAGTCGAAAATCTAAGAAGATTTATACAGACTTTCATCCGCTATTTTATCCCCTTAGGGGTGGAATGTATCAAAATCCTTTCTTAGGGGATGCCTACGTCATAGTTGCTATATGCATGCAAAGTCTCAGCCCGATCGGTTTAAAATTAACAAAGTTTCATACAAACTTTCATCCCCTATTTTATCCCCTTGGGGGTAGAATTTATCAAAATCCTTTCTTAGCGGATGCCTACGTTATAGTAGCTATATGCATGCAAAGTTTCAGCCCGATCGGTTTAAAATTGACAAAGTTTTATACAAACTTTCATCCCCTATTTATCCCCTTGGGGGTAGAATTTATCAATATCCTTTCTTAGCAGATGCCTACGTCATAACATCTACCTGCATGCCAAATTTCAGCCCGATCCCTCCAGTGGTTTGGGTTGTGCGTTGATAGATCACTAGCTCAGTCAATCCTTTGAGTTTTATATATTCAGACAGTTATACTTATATTGTAGAAAATCTTTTAAAAGTATCATGAAGTATGTATGGTACACATACTATGGCTATTACACATACACACACACACACACGCACACACACACACACACACACACACACACACACACACACATCTATGGGCATGCTTATTTAATAAAAACTGTTTTTGCTTTTAAAAATTTTAAATTATATTATTACTATTATAAAGTTCTATTCTGTTGATGTAAAAGTAAATACTGTAATTTTATCTAAGGGGAAGACACTAACACCTGCAACACACACACAGCGACACTACTACCACCACCTGCGAGGACACCATCGCCATCAAGATTGCCCGGCTTGCCCAAACTATAACGCTACTCGTCTACGAGGCAAAAACCGTTTCGGCCGCCAATAAAAAATCTATAAAGGAAGCCGCAGAGGAGATATCTTCACTCAGCAAACAAATCGACTCGCCGCTGCCACCACCACCTCCAACCAGCACCTGCCTCACCGATCTCTGCACCCTGACTGAAAATAACTTCAAAAAACTCCGCCAAGAATTAATTACCGAAATTCACACCACAATCCGCCACAGTCTTAATAGCATCTCCACATCGTGCCCTGCGCCCACCAAGAATAATATCTCTAATACCACATACGCCGCCATAACCAAAACTAGCCACTTTACACAACCCAAGAAACCAGCACTTATTGTGGAACCTAACCGGAACGCATCTACTACATCAACAGCGCCTACAATCACCACTGATAGCACTATTAACCTTATAAAAAATCAAATTACCTTTAAGGACTGCAGCTACGCACCGACCAAATTAAAACCACTTACGAAAGGAAGAGTTTACATAGAGTTCGACACTGACCTACAGAAGGAAGAAACCCGAAAAAGAATCACGGAGCAAATCGGCTCACTTAAGGTTGAGGAGCCCAAACGCCGCCCCCCCCTTGTCATCCTAAAGGGGATTCACAAGGACACAAAAAAAGAGGAACTCCATCAGCTTATCTGCACCCAGAACTCAATCCCGAACTCCGACCTACGACTCTGCTTCTTAACCACCAACCGGTCTGATAAACTCTACAACGCCGTTATTGAAATTCAACCTCAATCTTACCAAAAACTAATCAGCCTCGAACGTCTTGCTGTCAACTATCAACAGGTACACATAGAACCATTCTCTCACTTCACCCAGTGCCGCAAGTGCCTGCAGTTCGGGCACTCACACAACAAGTGCTCTGCCGCAGTACATCCTTGCCCTCTCTGCGCGGAAACGACTCACTCCGCAACCGACTGCCCTCAAAAATCTAACCGGACATATACTTGCTACAATTGCCACCGCCAAAACATTAAATTTGGAACTAAATTTCCCACTGATCACGCCGCCAACAACCACACAGACTGCCCAAGGATACGTCAAGCTAAAAATCAGATTGAGGAAACTGTCGACTACGGCCACACCGCCGTCTCACTCAGCACCGAACCGACAACCCCAATAAAAATTATATAAGCTAAGCGATTTCCTTTAGTAATTTTTAGTCCTGTCAATTATATTTATTGCCAACTCATTACTGTTTAACCATCACACTACTGTTTTGTCAATATATTGTTAACTAATTCTATATATAATATTACTATCTTAGTCTGATACTAACCATTGTTCCGTCAGTATAAAACTGTACTGTCTATTTTTGCTAATCTGTGTGTTTTTGCCTCTATAGTTTGTTATCACCAATTAATGTGCAACACTTACAACACACAACAAACCACACCCAACGCACACTGCAAACCAACAACATTTATACACATAAATCTAGGTCGTGGATATGCTGCCACACAAGAACTCATACAACACATTAATACAAACAAAACTGATATCATACTCATCAATGAACCTTACACAGGAAACCAACTCACAGTGAAAAACACACCTAACTATACTATATACCAATTTCCACACACACAAACAAACAGACACACCAAAGCATGCATACTCACCAGAAACGGCATCGGTAGTACACTGGGCCTAACACAATACTCTACACCCAATATCTGTACCATACAACTCACCACTAAAACTGGCAAAAGACTCTACATCACCAGCATATACATCGAGCCTAACACCGATACCTACAATACACTACACTGTTTAGATCACCTACTACATGAAACCGGAAACAACACACACATAATATCCGGTGACTTCAATGGCTGGCATAGACTGTGGGGCTCACCAACTAACAACGCCCGCGGCGAAGAAGTCCTTGACCTCATCCAGTCATACCACACTACTATCCTCAACACTGGCACAGCACACACTTACGAAACCATGGCTGGAGGCAGGATCCGGGGTTCTGTGGTCGACCTCTCGATCGCATCTGATAATATTGCTCACAATGTTAGCGATTGGAAAGTGGACATATCCATCTGCCCCTCATCTGACCACCACGCCATTACATTCACACTACACTCCACTCAACCATTCAATCGCAATTCCATCACATCCACATTCAAATACAACACCACAGGTTTTAAAAACTGGCAAGAAGTAAGAGATACATTCGCCACTGAAATAAACAACACTGACATACCTAATATTGACATTAACTCACTACACACTCAACAGGACATCGACACCTACACACGCAAAGTCACTCAATTCATACAACGCACCTGCGACACCCACTTACCCAGAGTCGGTCGGCGCCCCTCTCGCCCACCCTGGTGGACGGATGAGCTGAGCTCCCTTAAGAAGCAAATAATTAACAATCACCATGACATTATTAAATTAAAGCGCAGAAATCTCCCCATTGACGATGCTCTCGCCACAAGAGATGCGCTCAAAAGTGAATACGCCACCAAGATAAAGAACACATCCACCAAACACTTCAGGGAATTCTGCTCCAAACAGGGAAAAGAGGACGCCTGGTCAATTACAAATCGGCTAATTAAAACTAGACCCCCCGCTCAGCCACCTTCGACAATAGAAACCTCACCCGGCACATACTCCACATCCACATATGAGACGGCCATGACTTTCCTCAACAAATTCTTCCCCGATGACATAGCCGATACATCCTCACAACACTCTTTACGATCACAAACCCAACACCCACCTGACACCAACGATGAACCCCCTTTTACCCAAAATGAAATCCTCACCATCCTTAAAAACATGAACCCCACCAAATCCCCAGGCGCCGACAATTTGACATCCGATATAATTTATCATTTTACTCTCTCCCTACCCCATATAATCACAGACCTCATGAACCGATGCCTATTCCTATCCATTTTTCCCAAATCCTGGAAACATGCCATTGTTAAAATCATACCTAAACCAAACAAAACCGATTACTCAAAATTATCCTCCTTCCGGCCCATTGGGCTTCTACCCATACTTGGTAAAACACTGGAAAAGCTCGTCACCCAACGCCTCACACACCACCTCAACATCACACACACATCCAACACAAGGCAGTTCGGTTTTAAGCAACAAACATCCACTATACACGCACTTAAGAACATCACCGACACAATTACACAGCACAAAAGAAATGGTCTCCACGTTGCCATGATTTCACTCGACATAAAAGCCGCATTTGATAACGCCTGGTGGCCCTCAATATTAGCCAGACTACACCACACTCGCTGTCCTAAAAACATCTACACTATCATACAAAATTACCTTACTCACCGCACAGCTTCTATATACTACTCCGACACCAGAGCCACGAAAACACTAACCAGGGGATGCGTCCAAGGATCTGTATGTGGGCCGGCCTTCTGGAACCTGATCCTGGACGAGCTACTAGATATGTCTAGCGACTCGCCTGGTGGAGGGAGACTTCCGGAGGGATGTCTGCTGCGAGCCTTTGCTGATGATATCACATTGGTTGCTTCACACTCTAAACTCACCACACTCCAAGACAATATAAACACCAGTCTACAGACCATTTTCCAATGGGGGAACAGAGCCAAACTCACTTTTGCCCCCGAGAAAACTGTAGCACTCGCATTCACACGCAAAACCAAAATGCTCCACATACAAATGAACAACACACACATCGCCTTCAGCCGAAGCGCGAGAGTGCTTGGAGTAATCATTGACGACAATTTACGATTCACACAACACATCGACTATATAACTACAAAAGCACGCACACTTCATAACAAACTCGCTACATTCGTACGTCCAACATGGGGTCTACACTCTCAAAACGTACACACGCTCTACCGGGGGGTAATCGAGCCCATCATTTGCTACGCATCCAGCATCTGGCACAACGCACTCGAACACAAAACCAACCGCAACAAACTGCTTTCCACACAAAGAGGGTTCGCTCTTAAAATTATTAAAGGTTTTAAAACTATAAATACCACGAATGCCATAGCCATCTCCACATTGACACCCATAGACATAAAAATTAAGGAATCCGCACTCATAGAAACCACCAAAATCACAGGCTTAACCGATTACCTCCCGGGCGACATAACACTTGATACACCCACACACCCATCAAACCTTATACACCCTGCAAACAGAACACCACACACGTTTGACACCATCAACACACAAACTGAACTCGATGCCGCACTCACCAACCTACTACACGCGCACCACATCTACACTGATGGCAGTAAACACGACGGCAGTGTGGGCGCTGCCTTCGTCATACACACTCCACAAAACACCATTATCACAAAATCACATAAACTTCACTCCTCGTGCACCGTCTTCCAGGCCGAGCTGGTCGCAATCGACTAAGCCTGTAGATGGCTTGCTGAGCAAACGCAGGTCACGGCAGCCGTCATCCTGTCCGACTCCCGGTCAGCACTGGAAGACATACAAAATGTCTACAGTACACATCAAATCACCACCTTCATACAAAAATTCTTATCCACCACATACATTCACATCAAACTCATGTGGGTCAAGGCTCATGCGGGGATATCTGGCAACGAAGTCGCCGATATCGCCGCCAAAGTCGCAGCAACGACACAAGTTAAACCGACATTTGCACACTTCCCACTCAGCTATATCAAAAAGGTTGCCAAAGATAACAGCTGCGATATGGCTGCGGCAGTCTATAACAGCAACACTAAAGGCACAATAATAAAAACCTGGTGCCCTACACTCCCTCAACTACACAAACTCATAGCAACCACAGGACACACCTTTGCACTCACCCAGTTACTCACAGGACACGGCTATCACAAACAATACTTACACCGCTTCCACATCATCAATAGTGACACATGCCCCTGCGATAATACCACAATCCAAACACTCACACACCTCATCACCCAATGTCCCCGATACACTCGCACAAGACTCACACACGAACAGTACTGCCACCTAAAACAGCTAAGCCCCTACGACCTAGACACCATCATCAACAACAACACCGCAACCGACACATTCATGACACACCTCACGCACATAATAGAAACACTCAAGAAATTCAATAACACTTAACACACACCGAAAACAAATGCACCGCCTAGCCACACAAAATCAAACAATTTAAAATAATTAATATACTAGTCTAACTTATCCTTGTATCAAATAGCAAGGTGTACCACACCGCAATAAACTACTTTTCGGGGCGGATTTACCCCCGAGAGGAAAATTGAAAAAAAAAAAAACAAGGTTTCGTCCAATGACATTAGGTACAGTGGGCCGAGCGTAAGTGGCACCACTAGTTCCTAAATCGTCCACTTTTACTTGACAGGCGAATTATGGCCTTACAACAGTCATATTTTTAAATATCATTATGTAATGTGGTAAGATCAAAATTGTTATTTTAAAAAACCACTGGTGAAAACTAATGGACCAACAATCAACATTTGTCATACAAACTCATACAAACAGACAACGATGACTATATATATTGCAAACTGTCAGTCTTTGAGTTACTTAAATGTTACACTGTCAAATATATAAATATGTATAAAAAGTTGCTTTATGTAATTAACTAAACTAACTAACTAACTAAGTGTCAGAAATCAGTATACTTTAATAAACTTGACAAACACACAACAGAAATCACAAATTAAATCACTGATCTATTACTTGTCGTGCTGTACTGTTACACTGAGAATCACTTGTCTTCACTTTGATCTTCACTTCACCTTGTCCAAAATTAAACAGCCTTAGCCGACCCTTACGACGGCTATTTATATCAGTCACGAAGATTCTAGAATCGCGAACAATCGCGAAAAGCCTTACAAAATGCTAGTAGGTACTTGATCGTCTATTGTTTACGGGCATTGACCTTTGAACCCGACCTTGAACTATTATTATTACGTGAGTACGCATTCGAGTACTTTCTTTCGAATATGCTACATGCTTCTACGAATTATCTAGAACCTTCGTGACCCATCTACGTCATTCTAATAGCCCCTCGGCGTAACAATAATAATCATACGTCTATACATCTACTTATACAAATAAATAAAATTGGAGTTTCTGTTTGTAATATTAAGATAGCAGATAGCTGATGTAACAAGAAGTAACTTAGGCTACTTTTTTTAACAAGTTTTTGGTTTATAATCATTTAAGTATTCTCAAAAAAGACAATTGCCACTCACATGACAATAATATTCTTAAATTTCTTATGTTTCTTTATATTATTTTATAGAAACATTTGCTAAACATAATAGTATCTAACCGTCACCGATATATCGGTAACAAAAACTGTATATATACAGTTTTTTGGTAGGTTTTAATGGAACTCATTCAGTAGTTCCCATCTCAACTAGATTTATGACTTTCTAAACTTCTGTAGTCTGACTGATATGAATGGAGTGATAAATATGCGAGGGAGTAAATTAGATGTGGTGTTGACCCGGGAGGGTTTTAGAGTAGCCTGCGAGTATGTTGAGGGCATGGAGATGGTTCCGATCGATCTCTATCACGCTCCCTTAGATATCGCGGTTCCTTGTACAACTTGTAAGGATAGCGAACAACTATGATACGTCATTAACTAAAAATAAATTTAATCATAGTAATTTTCTATTATATGTTTGGACAGCTGAGATTTAAAACCATTGAATGAGAATATTTTTTATATAAGAGGGTAGATTATTAAATAGTTGTGCGCCCTCATAAATAATACTCTTATTGGCATAATTAATAAGTACGACGCGGACGAAGTCGCGGGTAACAGCTAGAATTTAATAAAATGCATGTAATAGTTAATTTTCTCATAAAATAAACATTTTATTGTAAAATAGTATAACAATCCACCACGACCACCACAAATTATAGAAAATACGGACAAAAACTTACTGAAAACTTGAATAAAAGTTTCCTGAAATCATCGTGACAGCACCGCGTCTAGTCATGTCTTTGGCAGCAGTACAGAAACGAGTGTAACTTATAAACTAGCATGCTATTAGCTCGTCGGTGTGCATATTAGTCAATCGTCTCCTTATTCGGATTCGTTGAAACGTTAATTTATAGGAGTAAATTAATTTCACACAACACTAGTTAAGTATGGATTTTTTTTTCATAGCTTATATATGGAAATAATGTATGTAAAAAGGCTAAGTACCGGGTGTTTTACCCTTGTTTTACCCTATACCTTTGAGCCTTGAGGTGGTCCTATTTAAATTTGATCCAGATTTGATAAAAAAAATTATAAAAAAACAACAATAACAACACAAGTAGGTACTAAGGTACCATTGGAATAAACTATGATATAAATTTAGAATAAAAAAAAACATTTGGAAACTTCGTTGTCTCATTGAAACAGTACACTTAGTTGGCGTACCCATATTACTGTGTGAAAAAATATATTCCCGAGGTGGCCTCATTCAAATTTGTTGAAGATCTGATCACAATTTAAAAAAAAGACAATAACGCGCTGACAGAATAAATCGCAAGGTCGTAGAGGCATCTACACGTACGTCAAATTTTAGAAATAAGTTTAAAGAAAAAGTAAAACTACCTTCAAAAACAAGACAAAAAATGATATGTACGAAACAGTTTCGGAAGTCGGTGGCGAAAACAAAACATCAGACCAAATCAATGGCACCGACTTCCGAAACTGTTTCGTTATTTTTTTAGTCATTTCGCTTCGCCCTTGTGTCGCTCAAAGTCGTCACTTCCTAGCTCGAAATAGCTAACTTTTTTTTACATTTTGCATTTCGATGCTATGAATTCAAACTATTTTAGTGAAGGGATTCAAACCTGGCCTCTACACTACACTAGCCGGTTTGAAGCGTGCAACTCCATGATCGCAACTGCCAATTCCGCCGCGCGTCGCATTTTATAAAACGTCAAACCGTGTTAACAGATGTTGGTGCTGGAGGAGGAGGCAGATAGCCGCCGCGACGTGCTGCGCCAGCGGCGCCTTAACGACAAACACTACGTGTACGACCGTGTGTTTGGCGAAGGCAGCACACAAGTACGTAATATTGGGACGTCCAATGGTGCTGAGAGAGCTAAATAATCACATTATGAATTACCGGCACACGGCTACACGACGTCCCATGCATTTTATAGGCTTTTCGTACATTTAGAGATCAGCCTCAGAGGTTACTGGTACCTACAGCCGTTTCTCCGTTAATATTGTGATTCATTACCTCCCTCTTACTCATTACTTTAGCCCTTCTGACGTGCTCCAGCCAGCAGGCAATCGTTTTGGCAGCTCCTGGCTAGTTATAGCCTTAAGTTATGTCTTGCCCGTTAGTTACCTCCAAAGATCAGAAACATTGTGATAACAAAAACATAGCACATAATCATTTGTTTAATATAAGCACGGCTTACATTTTACTATATAATTAGATATGTATTTATTTTTCTGTGTATTAGGAAGACGTGTATGATGCAGTGTGTGCTCCCCTTGTTGGTGATACGTTGCGAGGGTTTGCCGGAGCTGTGTTTGCGTATGGAGCCACCGGAGCTGGCAAAACACATACCATGACAGGCCTCATGTCTCGAGCCCTTAGCCATCTATTCGCCAGTATTGCTGAAAGTGAACACCCCGATACATACCAGGTATGTAAGCTGAGTTGTATAACTAATTAGTATCTAAGAACATCAATAAAGAAATTCCATGTGAAACTATTCTGAGAAAGGTAGATCCCATAAAGAACATAAATGCGAAAATAGGAGCCAAGTTCAATGTTAATAAATGTAAATAGGCGTGGTTGTCGACTTCGCCGACAACAATGTGAAAACTAACGAAGTTAAAATCTTTAGTAGGATTATCTACAGAACTTGACACCCATTTAGAAATCAATTCTTTTGTCGGCGAAGTCGACAACGTCGTTACCTGAACTGAGTGAATTCGCCCCAGCTGGATCTTGGTATTGACTATCATGACTAGCCACTTACACACACGGTGTTTTGGAATCGTGTTCATGTATGACTTTTACAGGCAATATCTCCCTACCGATAAATGTAACAGGGATACGATTGCTTGTTTTTAGTTTTAATATACATAAGTATATGTGAATGATTTTATACAATGATTAGTAGATACAGCTCAATCGATATCAGTGACGAGAGATACAAACAAACCGCAAAAACAGACTTACCGTGAATAGCGTTAGATATAAAGGTTTTACATTAGGCTCTACTCCGATATAAGAGGGTTTCGAGGTCGAATAGCACCGTCATTGTTAGTTTTCGTATTGTGGAATAGAATCTTCATCGTCAGGGCCGTCTTTGCGAATCTTTGGTTACTTTATCATTCATGACCTTTTGTAATGTTGTTTATAAGATTAGTTTTATTTAACGAATTTGGTTGCGGTCATCTATGAAATTGAACTTTGTCATGTATTATACCCGCACTTATTTTATTGTTGCTAAAAGTATAGCACAGATTATATTAAAATATAAATTTAAGTACCTAAGATATGTACTTAAATTCCTATTTTACCATCATGCCCTGTATCCCTTGAAGGCTTACACTTTATTAAGTAGGTTGATTTTATTTCAGGGATTCTGTGAACATACATACATAATTTCGATTCCAACGTTACTATTTATTGACCTTACCTATATACCTAAAATATCTTTGTTATGTTGGTCTATGTTGATAGGTTGGTTGCCATTTGTCATTTGTTATATTTGTGTTAATTTCTTGGCACTACATACACTTTGCAATATCTGTTACATAAGAACGAGAGAAACTACGTAACTGTAAGATTTATAAAACAGAAATGACTGGATAGTGTGTGTATTTATTTAGGAGCCGGACATACTCACAAGCAATATTTTATAAACAAATCATTTTAATATTATAAAGTAGGTAACTTACTTAAGTATTTACTGTTATCGTCACAGTGTTGTAAATATAGTACAGTCTATGTACAGGTCCAACTCATTCGACGTTTAATTTTAATTAGAACAATAATATAGGTATATTAGTAACAATAACAATAATATAGTATGAAGTTCCGATTTAAAAAAACCTTCAGCCCTTAGAATATAAAACTCTCAAACACGTCATTGTTTATTTATGATAAATAGATTTCATTTTTCAGGTCCCATTTTTTAAGAACATCGGTTAATCCCGTCCCTTTAAATATCAGAAATCCAGAAACATTTCATTTACCTATTCATATTATTTACTTTGGTTTTATTGTGTTGTACGCAAGCTGGAACACATAGGAATAAGAAGCACACCCCTACAATTACTCAAAAGCTATCTTACACATCGAACGCAGAGGGTTAGAATCGGTCAATACATAATTATGCCGAGATTCATTTAAGGCTTTCGGTGTACCACAGGGGAGCGTCCTGGGGCCTACTCTGTTTCTAATTAACTTATCATACCATCACACCTGTATTCCCCAAAGGGTTAGGCAGAGGCGTACTAATGTACACCCACAGTTCGCCGGTATGATTAGGAATGATTAAATGATTAAATTTTCTTTAAAAAAAACTTAAATGTAATCTTCGTAAATTGGTGGCAGGTAGCGCCCGGGTTTTCTCGTATGCTGACGACACTGCGCTAGTCTTTATTGGTAAAAACTGGGAAACAGTGCGTAAAGACACGGAAGTTGGATTATCCGGTGTTGCTTCCGATTTACTCACCCTGAATAGCTAGAAAACAATAATCGGTTTCTCTTTAAGTAACAGAACCCCGCCTGATGCAACTTTGGTGTAAAAATACACCTACGTGGCAATACCCAGAGTTGCAACTGCGCATGCCCGATTATTGAGAAGGTTGAAAACACGAAAACCGAGGCAATAAACTTGATCAGCGGCTCTCCTGGTATAATAAAGTTACTTTAGTTAGGTAGTGACTGCATCAAAAATTTCTTTGGATTTTCGAGCTACGGCATGTTGCATCTGCTAATCTCATTACACAAATATACATAGATATGCTGCACTAGCTCAATCAGTTCAAACTTATTCCTGTCTGGGATGTTTTTTTATGGGATAGGGGGGCAAACGAGCAAACGGATCACCTGATGGTAAGCGATAACCAACACCCATGGACACCCGCAACACCAGAGGAGTCGCAAGTGCGTTGCCCGCCTTTTATAAGGGTTTGGGCCTCCGGTAACCTCACTCACTCGGCGAATCACAACGCAAGCGTTGTTTCACGCCGGTTTTCTGTGAGGCCGTGGTATCACTCCGGTCGCGCCGGCCCATTCGTGCCGAAGCATGGCTCTCCCACGTAATGGGACTCCGTTCCCATAACACGGATCCTCCAAAACAAGTTTTTTGGATTTGGAAAGATCACAACGTGCCCTGCTGAAGATTATTTATTTTAAACCGTATCGTTTTTCTATACACGAGCTTTACAAAGTATATTATATATCTTGAGATCTACTTCAAAAATGCATAGGTAAAGTACCGAAATTTGACCCTATAGTAATGTAAGGAGAAGGAAAAATATCGGTTGTATTACATACTATGGTTATATTATAGTAAGAACTCGGCTTTCACGAGACGACAATATCTCGCTCAATCAACATTTCGCACACGTATCACGTACATATTATATTCTGTAGTTTATTTTTTTTTGTTATTCAAGTACCATTTCGCAACTGTAGGTATTGTTAACAGCTCAAGCACGAACAACTTGCGAAAACGTATTCCTATCGAAATCAAGAATAATTTGTATTGAACGTAGATGAAGCGAAAGTGGTTTGCCAGGATCGTAGCAAGTGGAAATCCATAGTCTCTGCCTACCCCAATTGGGAGACAGGCGTGAAAATATGTAGGTATGTATGTATGTGATATTCTCTTTTATTTATTTATTTATATTTACTGTATAACATTGCTTTCTTTTTGAATCTCACAACTTGACTGCTTCCTTTTCTTTTTGTATGTATAAAATGGTACTTTGAATAATAATGTTTGATTTTTCACCACTGGAGGACGCCATTACGTCACAGGGTCATCGCTGAAAACCAGCGCTGTCGGTGCTGTAACACTACATCTCCGCAGCAACATGCTGAGCTTTGACCTTTTTTCGTTGATACGACGCACATCTCTCTCTTTGTTAAACATGGCCTCAGTTATAAAGAATTGTTTTATTAAGTTCAATTCAAGCTTCAATTCAATCTGACTTTGTGTTTGTTATTGTTTTTGTATTTAATATTTTTGTTGGCAGTGCTGGCACTTGGTTTTTTTTTTTAATAAAAAAAAAACCAAGTGCCAGCACTGCCAACAAAAATATTGTCACTTGCCAGTGTTGTCAGATGAAATAATTTGTTTCTTTTTATTTTATTTTTTTGTGTTTATGTTATTTTTGTAGTGTCTAACTGACACATTGGCCTTTGGCTAAAAAAACTTGTGCGTCGTTATGGGCGAAAATAAATGATCTTTCTTTCTTTCTTTCTTCTTTCTGATATGTAGCCGAAAAAAACTCGATACGTTTATGATACGAATTCGATAGTTCTTCGTGCTTAGGCTTACAGGCTTCGTATGTTTGTTAACGTAGATATGGAAGAGCGAGGTCTTCTATTACAGGTATTTCCATACTTAAAAGTAGACCCCCACAATGTTCTGTTTTAAAAACCTGTTTTTTTGCATAATAAACATTTTTCTTATTGAAATATTAAAAATCGCCCTGTAGATTTGATGGCGTGATATATCGAACCTTGTACTTAATAATATTATGCAGTCACATGATGAAACGAAACTAGGTTGATATATCATTGTTACGCAGTTAACGTGTTTTGTTATATAATTAATACTTATACAATAACAAGTATTTAATATATAGATATTGTATAATACAGATTAATATTTATTCGTAGCATTATTGAAGCTAGAACGTAGATATTGAGTTGAGGATAACTGCAATGACTGACATGACTGTAAGCAATGAATAAAATAATTACGTTTTCGGATTGCGAATTTGCAAATAATTATCTAAGCAGCCGAAATAACTGTAGGTTAATTATTACATTATTACAATAACAATAAGTAGGGACTTTTGTTTGTAGTAACCGCCTCATTAGCCTAGTAGTCCTGAACGCGACTGCTACGCTAGAGGCCCTGGGTTCGATTACCAGGTCGAGCAAGGTGTTATTGGGTTGTTCTATGAAATTCCCAGTAGCAGCTCGGAGTTTGGAATTTGTGCCCGGTTAATGTCAATAAGCTCGCCCCCTATTACATGGGGCCTAAGTATACCGGCGAACTGGAGGTGTACATTAGTACGCCTCTGCCTAACCCTTCAGGGAATACAGGCGTGATGGTATGTATGTACCTTTGTTGTCAATTGGCGTAAATTAATGATTTCCGGTTTCCACGCGCTAAACAAGGATAGGTAGGTACTTAGTAGCCTAGTAATTTAGTTTATTTCTCTTCACAAACAAACAGTAAGCTTACATTATAATAATCTAACAGAAAATATTTATTTGTGAAAGTGTGAGAGTCTGATGCACGAGATACCTAAGTATGGGCCGGCTCGGAGTGATACCGCGGCCACACAGAAAACCGGCGTGTAACAACGCTTGCGTTGTGTTTCGCCGAGTGAGTGACGTTACCGGAGGCCTAAAACAGGCAACGCACTTGCGACTCCTCTGGTGTTGCGGGTGTCCATGGGCGGCAGTTACTTACAGTTATCGCTTACCATCAGGGGATCCGTCTGCTGGTTTGCTCCCCTATCCCATAAAAAAATAATGTAGGCACCTTATACAAACCTACTTTACCTACCGGATAATCAAAAAGGTATCAATTTATTGAAATAAGTAAAGTACTTATCCGTTGGGAGACGTACAGGTACCCACATCCACATAAATGTAATGTCCTACTTTGTTCGCATCTATTCCAATGCAAGCGATCTCGAACATTCGAAGACTTTTAACGAATTACTGCCAATATCATTCCATTCATGCCCTACTTCGCGAAAAGGTCATGCATGTGTATTTTCTCACTGCTTGCGGACTTAATAAACTCTTTTGTAAATATGAGATTATTTGTAAATATGTAAATTAGCCCCCTTAATTTACATAACTTCTACCTACCTACTACATACTATATTTTACCAAGCCGAAGCGACGTCGGCGGCCTTGACCAACCGGAAGTTCCTAACGGTTTTTCATGCATATTTAACCACGCTGAAATTGCATGGATCATGAAATTCGAAGATCTTTTTCCACGCGTGTAGGTTATTATAATAGTCTAAAGCAAAATTACCGTTGTAAAACGGTTAAATGCTAACGGAAATAATTTTAATAACTCATAAGAGTCGAAGTGGGCCTCCTCTTCAATTTATCTAGGAGCGTATTGGGTAACTGAAGTGCTGAACTGCTTTCTTGTCTAAGTGAGCCTTTAGTTTTGCTCGAATCGAACCCAGGACCTTCAGCTGCACAAGTTAATAGTTATTGAATTATTTTAAATGAACACGAATATGAGAAATAAAGAATGTAAAGAATTAGGAGCGGCGGTAGCCTAATGGCTAGTGCGTCGGACTTGCGATCATGTGGTTGCCGGTTCGAAACCCACCCATTGCACTACCGACGTGAACCCACTCGTAACACAAGTATTTAGCTTAGCACGAGGGGTTAACAAGAATACTAGTAATGTGCAACCCACATTGCTAGTAAGCTTTTTGTTTTAAAAAAAAATAATAAGTCAGTACTTTTCATGATGTTAGTCGGGGCCGGCCTTTTTTAGACGGCCGACCAAGAACAGTGGTGTCCAGTTTTTAGTCATGGTCGCATGCCGCAATACATAGGATAATTGACTTCTTCTATAATTTTTTTCGTTGTCGAGGGTTTTTTTTACTTTCCTTTTATTTTCTAATGATCTTTGATAATATAATGGTATGTTGAAAAAATCTTTAATATTGTGGTTATAAAATGTAACTATCAATTTCTGAAATGGTTGAGAAATGGTAAAAAAACCCGTTTCGCTGATCGCCGCGCATTACGCCCTGAAACAACAAATTAACATTTATGAGACAAAAATCCGCCTGAATTAGGTATGCGTAAGTAGTATCTTATCGATTAAAGATAAGCTGATAACATGTACAGGAATTATTTCAGCTACATGGCAATATTCATCAAATTTATGTTAGCAGTGTAAAGTAGGCTGTAGGTAGGTAGGTACCTACTGTGTAGCCACAAGCCGCAAGGTCACTGTCGTCGGAGCTCGAGCGGCGGCGGCGGCGGCGCCTCGCCTTGCGTGATTGACACCACCACAACCATTAACCTATGACGATGCTTTTATCCATAAAACTACTCATGTGCTTGCCTTTGTACTCGTTTATATAGGCTTGAGTCATTAACACCTACTATTGAACATCGAGTAAAATTACCTACGTTACACAAAATTTATTGCTTTCATTATTGTTTCGAAAAAAATCGCCCAAGGCAAATTCAAGCTATTTCAAGTAGGTACCTATATCGTTTTTCAAAAACCAGCTCCTCAGGTTTTCAAAGGGACGAATGTATTTCGGAAGTTATGCCGTGACTTTTGCATATCCAAAGGAATTACATATTATACCTAGGTACCTTCATTAGTATAATTTATGTTGTGTTATAGGTACTTACCTAATTATAAATAGGTGATCAACCGATCTGCAAGGTGACGCTGCGCTTTCGGTCAGGGTGTATGGATTAGTGATGTACCTAACAAATATTCGCATTCACATTCGCAGATATTCGCATACTTAGGTATACTTATTTTGCATATTCGCATTCGCATTCGCGAAATTAACGACAGCGAATTTTTTGCGAATATAAAAAAAAATTGAGAGTAATAGTTGGTTAATAGAACAAAATGCATTCATTTCTTACCTATGTTTTTTTTAGTGTAAGAAAAAGTAACTTATCCTCGTAATCACATTATCAGTATCTTCTCTTTATCATTTGGTATCATTTCTCTATTCTCTACTGTCTGTACATTGAGGTATTAAAAAAAAACATGTGGTTGAGGGTATATAAACGTCCCCGTTCCAAAAATGTAATTTTTAAAATTGTTGTCTGTTTGTTACGGGTTGGCACAAAAACTACAGAATAGATTTAAGGTAATTTTGTTATCACTTTTAGAAAGTATGTGCTCCAACTTAAAAACTGGAGACCTTGGGTCTCTATACATCAAAAATTCTTCTCAAACAAGAGATCATCTGTTTGGTTGACACTGTTGGTTTTTGAGCTTCAAGTGAGCGAAGCCGCGGGCAGAAGCTAGTATTTATTTACGAAAACATGAGTGGAATCAGGGTTGCTAGAATATTTTTTCTCGAATCGCCTGGTTGGAGTGCGCGTGTAGCCCCGAGATAGCCTAACATACATAAATAAATATCATGATAATATATAATCACCGCCCGATAATATATTCGTTACATCACTAGTATGGATGGATACGTTAGTGGTAGTCAGAAGGCCAAAAAGCCCGCAGCGAGTCTATTTAATCTTAGGACATCGATATTTAAAATAAGGTAAATTGGTTAGCATAGCAAACTCCCATCAGACAGTGGGAGTCGATATTTTAACCGCATCTAGCATAACTGGAAACCGACATCAACATATTATAGGTACTTAGTTGGGAAAAGCTCAGGAGGGTGCTGTAAATACTTAGGTACCTACATAATAACTTAGCAGATCATAACTGCTCATTTGTTAATGTGTATGTAGGTAGGTACCGACCGCGACGTGCAGTACCTACAGCAGTACTTAATTAAGTAGGTACCTAGGTACTTATGCCCCAAAATAGAACAGTCCGAGCAGAGTGCTCCACTACATGAACGCAGATTAAAACACCTACCTAGTGGAATATAATTAATTTTGTTATGATGAAATAAAATTATATACTTACTTACTTACCTAATTAGGTCGGTAGTTTTGTACTTTGGATTAATTTAATCGTTCAAGTAGGTACTTCATCCATACACTAGAGACTAACAAAAGGCCACTTATTAATAAAAAAATATTGGTTATATCTCTGAAAGAAAATAAATTACATTCGTTCTACGAGCTAATTAAAATGCAATTGTGTAACACTAATTTTATTTCAAATGACCCCAACATAAATTTCAATAAGCTATTCAATATAATAAGTACATCATTTAATAAGTCATTTATTTATTTATTTATTTATTAACCAACTTATACTAACAGTCATGCCCTCTTCGAAGAGTTATACCCAGCGTAAAAATTGTTAATTTAATGAATGGGCCACAAACGGCATTAGGAAAAGTAGAGATGTTCTTTACAAACTGTATTATAAAAAACCTTAACCTCTGACAAAGGTTTTCATAATTATGTACCACAATATTCTAAGTGTTTTAAAAAAGTATGCATTCTAGCGAAATCGAAACTCATTAGCAGTCAAATAAACAAATCCGATAATAAAATTAAATCAGTGTGGAAGATAATAAATGCGGAAACTAATAAAAACCGAAAACAGGACACAGATCTGAGTTTAAAAATAAACAATAAAATAATCTCAGACCACGCGGAAGTTGCAAAAGTTTTTGAAAAATACTTTACTAATGTCCCGATCGAGGTCACGAAATGTTTAGATTCGTCCCCTTTAGTAGCAGAATCTCTAGCAAAGATTTTTTTCAAAAGAGACATACCAAACTTTGAGTTTAGCCAAGTATCTCCGCCTATGGTTAAAAAAGCGTTTAAAAGTTTAAATATATAAAAAATACTGAAGATTTATGGGGCATATCTGATAAAGCACTAAATTCAATAATTGACAATATCGCTCCAATCCTTATAAATATATTTAATCCTTCCAGACGTAATGAAACATAGTAAAGTTATTCCTATTTTCAAATCAGGCTGTAAAGCGAATCGCGCTTAAGTAAAATATTTAAAAGCTTATGCTTAATCAAATGATAGCACATTTTCACAAAAACAAGATTTTACATGATCAGCAATTTGGCTTCACGAAAGGCAGGTCAACGTCTGATGCTGGTACAAAGCTAGTCTCTCACATTTTAGAGGCTTGGGAGGGTTCACAGGATGCCATAGGTATTTTCTGTGATCTTTCCAAAGCTTTCGATTGCGTTGATCCCGATACGCTTATCCGTAAATTGAACTACTACGGTATAAGAGGGCTATCTTTGGAGCTTGTGTCTTCCTATCTTTCTAAGAGACTGCAAAAAGTGGCAGACCCGGGAGATGTGACTCCATTTAAGTCACATCTCCCGGGTCTGCAGTTAGAATTAGCAATCTCTATAATGTAAATGAGAGTCTAAAATCCTTATCCAAATGGTTTGCTGCTAATAACTTACTAAGTACTTAATGCTAGCAAAACTAAATGTCTTAAATTTTCGTTACCAAATGTACCACAAATTGAACCTAATCTAATTCTTGAAGGCAGCAAACTCGACCTAGTTAATGAAACTGTTTTCTTAGGTGTTACGGTTGATTGTAAGTTGCAGTGGGGTGCGCATATATTGGCCCTGTCTAGCAGGTTAAGTTCCGCTGCATATACCAGTGAGAAAAATTAGGCAGATCACTGATGTAGCTACAGCCAGACTCGTGTACTTTGCCTACTTTCACAGCATTATGTCATACGGTATTCTGCTATGGGGATCAGCTGCAGACGTAGATTCCATATTTATCTTACAGAAAAGGGCCATCCGCGCAATCTACGATATGGGCCCTCGCGATTCCCTAAGAGAAGTGTTTAAGAACATCAATATACTTACGATGACGTCACTCTACATCCTTGAAAACATAATGTATGTGCGCAAAAACCTGCAGAAGTTCAGTGTCAATCAATAGTGACTTTCCAACCTTAATACTAGGAATAAACATAAAATAGTGGTACCTAAATTTAGACTAACTATAACAAATAAATCATTTCTAGAAAATTGTGTGCGTTTCTACAATAAACTCCCAAAATGTGTCACCGATCTCATTGGCAAGAAATTTAAAAGGCACGTCAAATCTGTTATAAAACCAAGGACTACGTTGACGATAAGAATGTGCGGTCGTTAGATACGGATGCATTTGTGGCCTCCCTGGCAAAATGAAACTGTTGATTATTAGAGACTAATATAAGCTTATTAATTTTCATGTTGGTTTAGTTTCAGTTAGTAGCTATAGTAGGAACCTTATAAGTAGATGGACATAGCTTTGACAGATTCCATATTATTTATACATATCGGATGTCTTCATATGGATAGTATTGTTTACCACAACAGAAACTGTAAATGTATGTACGTTGTGGCTTGTCTAAGTAGACACCTAGTTTTATTTGTCGCTTTGATGGTGTGCGTTTTAATCACATCGTTTTTTATTTAGAAATGACATCGGGTTCTCAAATAACGTGAAACTTCGTCGACCTCGGTCAAACTTGGACATCCTTCAGCGTCCTCACATCTTGTTATCGCAATATTTTAGTACGTATAGTAGTACGCGTATAGTGTCCATGGAGTTTCTTTCCGGATTCTTCTCCATAGGATCGACCTTTTGGAACCGTGCAACTAGAATCATAACGTTTCATAAACGCTTGTAAAAGCTTATTTGAAATAAAAACATTTGAACTTGAACACTCCTCTTTTTGTGTGTTAGAAGGTAATGTTTTCACGCATTAATCGCTAAAAAAGTGGAATACATTCAGGCGAAGAAATTGGACCTTGAAAAACACAAGTGTTTGGGATACGAGTGAAACCGCGTGCAACAGCTAGTTATTCAATGTCTAGTAGTACGTACGTCATTTCACTCACTACAGTTGCCGGAAAGCTTCTACATCTGAATACTATTTTCGTCCGTTCATAACCATGGAAATCTATGAAGGTTGGTAGGTACTATTTTTAGAACTTCTCATGATTCACGACGAGTAGGTGACCTGAGTTGCAATATGGTAACGATAATGTTTATACACACGGCAATTAATTGATAAGTGTTACATTATCCCTACTTTAATTGGCGTGGCTCTGGTAGTTTATTTGCCCTTTGCCTTGCTATGAAATTTGCTTACGTCACATGTCAATAGTCAATAGAAGAAAGCGGCGTTAAAAATTCAGGGTTACCGTGTGAGACGAGCCATTCCATTAACCTAAACAAGCTAGCGTGACCATTGGACAGTGATAATAACCATAGGTAACGAGTTACAAACAGGTGAAAGCGAACCTCATTCAACAATGTTATTGACCAATACTTATTTCAAATACACATCAATCATTACGTACCTAGTTTAGATTACACCGACCCGATCATCTAATAATTATTAACGTTGGAAACGTGGAATCAAGACAGTTTTCCGCTTTAAAAGCATTACAGCTGCTTCGTATGTTTTATCTGATAACTATGCAAGTTTATTTCTTGCCGCATTGAAATCACACGAAGCGGTTGACCGCCCACTTAACTCACGTAGGTGGTCGTGACAGAACTAGTAACATAATTTCAATTTTAGAAATTATTTCTTAGGTATGATATGACTCTGTTTCTTATGGACACTTGTTATTTGATTATTAACATACTATCACACCTGTTTTCCCCGAAGGGTTAGGTAGAAGCGTACTAATGTACATCCACAGTTCGCCGGTATGTTTAGGTCCCATGTAATAGGGGCGAGCCTATTGTTATTTGATTATTACAATATTTATTATTCATTAATCTTTTATAAGTCGCTTGCACGAACGATAAATACATATCTAACTAGGTTCTTACAATGCGGTAGTCATTGGTGATCTTGACTCATAGCTAAGGGATAAAGCTATAGGGATAAAAGAGTATAATAAATATGAATGATTAATTATGCTCATTGGAGATGATAGCCGTGACTTTACAATATAGATTAAACATTTACGTAAATGAAGAATAATTATTTACTTAATAATTTGTTATCATTACCTCAAAACACAGTCATTCTTCTCAATAGCTACTTAGATGTATTTAAATTTTTTAAAGAGAACACAAGTATTTCCTAATATTTTTTTACATTTCCATATTACTTAATTCAGTAGACACTTTTAAGGTAGGTTTTAAATTTATCTTGAGTTACTTGTGGATAACTGTTAATGAAATGGATGATATGGATTCTCTCCCATTAGTCTTAGTGGAAGCACAGATAATAGAGTGGAAGCAACGCCAACGCCGCCGGTCAAGAAGAGATCTTCTTGGGCGGTTTCTGATTTCATTAGTGTGATGGAATTATGATTAATTGATAATACCTATAATAATAACTCATGAAACATCTAAGAAACGTTTTGGAATAAATAATGGGGAAAAATAACCGAAGCCTACTTTAGTAAGGGCCGTAACCCCGAATACTCTACAAACATTAGTGCAAATAGAAAAAATACCTCACATAATTTTGAAATTATTATGACTTGTGTATTTCACTAACTGTTTTTATCGATTTTATCATGAAATTGTTTGACAGTTACGTACATTCTGTGTACCTACAATACTTAGCTAAGTATAAGTATAACACATAGCTATGTGATATTCATAAGACCGAAATGGGTGTTTGCTGGACATAGAAGCGTAGAATCAATAAGAGTGGGTGGTGTAAGTACACCGAACCGTAGACTAACGATATTCTAATGATCATCGGCGTTTTCCATGCGCGATAAACAAACAGTTCACGACGGAACGGTTACTTTGTAAGTACTTACTAGAATTAGTAAATAATGAAGAAAAGTTAATTTGATGGTTATTCAAATTTCTTTTAATTTTTAAGTTTACTCAATAAAATATCTGTTGAACGTGTTTTACTGCTATATTATATTACTAGCTGACCTGACAGACGTTGTCCTGTCCAAGTTTCAACTAACCACCCCGAAAATTTTGGTTTTCCATATTTGTAATACACTTAGCGGCATTGATTTCTGAATACCTTATTTCTGATCTATAAATTACTTAATTTCAAAAAATTGTTCACATTGTATTGACGTGAAGCATGGAAATATAAACAGACATACCTACATAGCTAAAAATCTCAAATATCTGTTTCGGCATCAGTAAAGATTAACGCACGTTGCATTTTTTTTTATTATTATATTTATTTATGTATTTAATTATTCGATTAGATGGAAACTCTTTAGTTTTTCAAATAAAGTGTGCGCACTGTATCTACAATATGGAGGTTTCACATTATAAAATGAGTATATATGGCTGGATGCTTTAAAGAAGAAAACAATAATATTGTCAAAATTGTCAACTCAAAATGACACCTATTATCGAATCAAATTTCATTGAGGTAATAACGATGTCGTGTTAGTCCGCTAGAAAATAAGTTGTCATTTTTTGTTTACTTCTTTAACCTACTCAAATATTTAGTTTTTACACCGGCTTGTGCTCGCTGGATAAATACTATGTATGTCCCGTGATTCCCTGTATAAGTAGAGTTAGAATTACTGTACTAATAATCAATTCCTGGTCACAATAATGGTTTCTGATTGATCTGCTTTATTTTCTTGTTTTATGTTATTTAGTCCCTGTAAGTGTATTTTTTTAATTTTATTACTTGATTCTGTTATAATTTTTGATAGTGCTAGTCTAGTACAGAAATACTTCAAAAAGAAATTGACTTCAATGGTTATTTTTATAAGTCAACGTTTTCAATAATTAAAATGTTAATAGGAGTTTAGGCGGGAAAATGAAAAGTGCACATTGTCGATTTTATATTATTTTTCAAAACTTGAATTTCTGCGAAGTTTAATGTGTAATTATGGTGGATAATTAACCATTAAGTGTTCGTGAACGTGTGAGAGTGTAGGCAAATGATATATTATTGAAAATCGTGACTTTTTGGGTTCACTCCTAAACTCCATCAAAGCCTCAATAAAGTTTCTACCGTTTTATTGGGGCAACTGAACAACATTATACTTGACACTGGCGAACACAAAAAGTGTGGTGCCATAAAATCCCATTATGGGAAATATTACTACATAATTGATTACTCTAATACTTGACACTGGCAAATACATAAAAAGAGTGGCGCCATAATAAAAAAAAAAAAAAAAAAAAAAATGTTAATAGAAAAAGCGCGGGAAACCTTGAAATTTGGCGGACGTGTTTTTTTTGTGGCTGTTCTTAAAATTTAAATTAATTTGGATTGGGTTCAATTTTTGTACATATTAACCTTAGTTTCTAGTAGTGTAGTTAGTTTTATTGATTTCTTCGTATTAGGTAAGTTTTTTTTTACATTTTATAGTTTATATAAGTATGGATCCTCCGGATGATCCCGGAGGGACGCCTCAGTCTGAAATACAAGTAGCTCATTATGTTACAATTTCTAACAACGATACCAGTGTGGACACTGATGGGTCGTTATCAATTAATAACAACACCAAAAGAAAAAGGGTGTCAGCTCGTCCGACAATTTGCAAACATTGCAATAAAAAAAGACGCAAAAGTGGCGGGAAACGTCACAATGACTGTAATTGTGCTGTGGATGAAATTATGGATACTAATAATATGGTTACTGGTCCTTCGGTTATTTCTATGGTGACCAATGTTGATAGTGTGGGCGGATCACCTCATCAATCAGTATCAATTGCAAGAATTTTATATAACTCAACAGATGCTGCTCCGTTCTTAGTACATGTACAAAGGGAGCAATCCCTTTCTAATGATAATGTTTTTTTAAATCCTATTTCTTTTGGCCGTTTTTTGAAAAGGAATTCTTTTGATAGTATAGTAAATGGCAGTTTAAAGAAAATAGGCCGTAATAGACTTGTACTGTCTTTTTCCAAATATCAAGATGCCAATTCATTCATTTCTAGCAAGTTATTGGAAGCTGAAAAATATAAAGCCTTCATTCCTACTTTTTCTGTCACTCGCATGGGCGTTGTCAGAGGTGTTCCCAAAGAGTGGACAGATGAAGAAGTGTTGGATAACATCTCTGTTCCAATAGGCTGTGGTAAAATTTTAAAAATAAGGAGAATTAAAAGGAAGAGTTTAGTAGATGGAAAGCCTCAATTAAATGACACTGAAACAGTAATTTTAACATTTGACGGACAGGTTCTACCTAAGCGCGTTTTTATGTGCTATACATCACTTTCTGTAGATTTATACATTTATCCTACTATCCAATGCTACAATTGTTGTAGATATGGACATGTAAAAAATCAATGTAGGTCTAAACCTAGATGTTATAAGTGTGGACAGGGTCACTCAGGGGATGGGTGCACAGTGTCTGAGGATAACATATCTTGTTGCCTCTGCAAAGGTTTCCATGAAGCCACCAGTAAAAAATGTTTAGAATTTGAAAGACAGAAAAATATTAAAGAATCAATGGCTAAATCCTGCATTTCATATGCAGAAGCTTCAAAGCTACATCCTACCATTTCTAAGATATCATATGCTGATGCCTTACTCTCCTCACCCACACTTTCCAGCCATATAGATGCCTCTGTTCCTCAGGATTACTCTCCTTCCAAAGGAAATAAAACATCATATAAAAAAACAGTTTTTATTAAACCTCGCTCCCCACCCCACTTTTCTAAAGGTTATGATCAGCAATTCCATCAAGAACTTGCTAGAGACATTCCTCAACCAAAAGATGGCTGTGCTCTCACTCCTAAAGATGACCTGTCAGCTCTTTCTGTAAATCAATTAATAATTATGTTGATCAAATCATTAACACAATCTAATCTAATTTCACCGTCTTTCGCTGCCACTGTATCTAATGCAGTTACTGAATCATCTTCATCTCATAAGAATAATGGATATCAAAGCCAAGGTATTCCAATGGAATTGCCGAAGCGCAATTAGTAAGAAATCAGATATAATTTTTCTTGTAAATAAATTTAAACCTTTTGTCTTTGCTCTTCAAGAGACATGGCTTAAACCAGGGTCTTTATTTAAGATCCCAGGTTATGCTTGTCTTAGAGAAGACCGCTGTGATGGGTATGGCGGTGTTGCCTTGCTCATCAAACATCATCATTCATTTTCACTTTTCACAATTCCACCTCATCATAATGATTTTTCTATTATTGCAGCAGTTGTAGATAGTATTTGTTTTGTTTCTGTATATATTCCTCGCCCATCTGCTGTAATATTTAATGAAATTGTAAATATATTTAACATTCTTCCTAAGCCTTTTGTAGTTTTAGGAGACTTTAACTCCCAGCATGAAGCCTGGGGTAGTTCATCATCAAATAGCTTTGGTAACACTTTGTTAGATATTGTAGATAGCCTCAATCTTTGTATCCTCAACACTGGCTTTCCAACTCGACGTACTGCTCCAAATGAAGGAGTTAGTGCACCCGACCTCTCACTATGCACTGATAAACTAGCTTCGCGTTTGAGTTGGGAAGTTTTGCTTTCCTCCTATGGTAGTGACCATTTTCCTATAGTCTTATTATTCCCTTACAATCAAAACCCTGACTCTTATCGCCCTCCCCGGTTGAAGTACAAACTGGCTGATGTTAATTGGAATACTTATATGGAACACTTAGATGAAATAGTTTCTGGTCTTCCTGAAATTAAGTTTGGTAATGAACAGTCCTGTGCTGAAGCTTTAGCTGAAGCCATGATTAAAACTGCTGATAAACTTTTCCCTATTAAAAACTCATCATTACACAATATTCCATCTCCTCCGTGGTGGGACAAAGATTGCACAGATGCCATCAAAAAGAGGAAGCAGTGTGAAATAATTTACTGTGAAAATTCTACCGAAGAAAATTTCGACATATTAATTTCTACCATTTCAGATACTAGGAAATTATTCAAAAAAAAGAAATTTGAAAGTTGGAAATTATTTTGCCTCTCTATTTCTCCTAATGTTCATCCGTCTGTTGTTTGGCGTAATATAAGAAGATTTAGATCTGCGTTCTCAGAAACATCTAGCTCACTCCTTCCTCCACTATTAAAAGATCAATTTTTAAATAAATTAGCACCTCCTTACGTCCCAGAAAAGCTTTTGACATATGTTATTCCTGTGTCAGTGGCAGATACTCTTACTGGACTAAATAATCCTTTCACTTTAGCTGAACTTAAAGGTGTTTTAAGTCATGTTAAAGACTCTGCACCGGGCGCAGATGGAATACCTTATTCCTTTTTTTCACATTGCTCTGATTTATGTCTTTTGTACTTTTTAAACTTAATAAATAATATAATGCTTAGTGGAAACATACCGATCTCTTGGAAATCGCAAGATGTTATTCCAATACTGAAACCTAACAAAAGTCCATCTTGTAGTTCAGCTTACCGTCCTATTGCATTGTCGTCAGTATTATTAAAAATTTCTGAACATTTAGTTAAAAATAGATTAGAATGGTATTTGGAAAACCGAAAGTTACTAAGTGAAAGTCAGTATGGATTTAGGCGGGGTAAAAGTACCCTAGATAATTTAAGTATCTTTGTCACTGACATTAGGTTAGCATTTTCCCACAATCATTCCATAGTTTCTGCTTTTCTTGATATAACTTCAGCATATGATAACGTAGTCATATCAACATTAAAATCTAAACTTCAGCAGCTAGATATTCCCATTTTACTCACAAACTTTATTTTGAATATCTTGTCTGAGAGGTGTATTAATCTAATACTCGAGGATTCTAGTTGTGAATCCAGGCTCGTGTGGAAAGGTCTCCCTCAAGGATCAGTTCTTAGTCCTTTACTATATGACATTTATACTTTTGATCTTGACTCATCTTTAAATAACGAGGTAAAGGTACTTCAATATGCTGATGATCTCCTCATATATTGCTCTCATAGTTCTATTGCAACGGCTTGCAATAAAATGTCGTCTGGCCTTAGCCTCTTAAAGACATGGATGGATAGAAATGGTCTAGAGTTGTCCACCACGAAGAGTACTGTTGTTCTCTTTTCTAGGATGCGCCTTCCTCCCCCTATTTTTGTATATTATGATAATAATTTAATACCGATAAAATCTTCAGTAAAGTTTTTAGGAGTGATTTTAGATAGTAAGCTAACTGGGGTTCCTCACTGTGATTATATTGTGGCAAAGTGTGAACAGAGGCTGAATATGTTAAGATGTTTATCAGGGGTTTGGTGGGGTGCACATCCGTTTACTTTAAAGCTAATTTATAATGCAATAATTAGAAGCGTTTTAGACTATGGGACATTTTTATTAGAACCAGGAAATTCAGCAGCGTTTAAGAAATTAGATAGTATTCAGTCAAAAGCATTACGCATAGTGACGGGGGCTATGAGATCAAGCCCAATTAACGCCTTACAGGTAGAAACTATAGACCCTCCTCTTTCTCTTCGACGTCAGTACCTTTCCGATAAATTTCTGTTCCGTTCTTTACAATTTACTAACCACCCTTTACATACAAAACTTCAGTCTCTTCTAGATGAAACTAACTCTTCTCTTTATTGGTCTCACAAAGCTCCTCCTTGCCTCGTTGTAAGCTACAAAAAATATATTGCTTTACAAGCTCCAACTTACCAGTCATTAACTTTTCCCCTCTTTAGTAACGACTATGAATCATTGGTGTATACTCCAGATGTTATCTTGAACCTAGGTATTAACAAAGGCGATAATTTTGTAAAAGAGTTGTTTAATTTTTCCAAAAACTTGCATTGGGAGAATTGGCATCATATTTATACAGACGCGTCTAAGCACTCTTCTTTAGGAAATGTTGGAGTTGGAGTTTTTCACTCACAATATAACATAGTGCAAAAAATTAAATTACCTCCTGAGTCGTCAGTATTTACGGGTGAATGTTATGGTCTGTTCAAAGCTTTAGAGTATATCCACATTATGAAACTGGAGAAAACAATAATATTTACCGATGCTTTAAGCGCATTGCAAGCTATTAAAAGAAATCCTTTTAGATGTAAACCGATATTTCCTATAGTTTTATTCATTAGAAAACTTCTTTTTAAATGTATTGAATTAGGACTTCAAATCTCTTTCGCTTGGATCCCTGGCCATAGTAACATCCCAGGTAATGTCAAATCTGATCATCTGGCTAATGACGCTGTAGTATGTGGTGATTTGTTTCCATATGTTAACTTTGGTCATGACCTGGCGAGTCTGCCCATGAATTTTCTTAGGGAAGACTGGGGGAAGTTATGGGCGGATAGCAGCACTACCAAAGGAAACTATTATTCGCGCATTCAATCATATATTCCTAAAAAAATGTGGTTCTCCAAATTTCAGTTTGGTAAGGCTGCTACTAGTGGCCTTATTCGTATGAGGTTGGGTCATACCAGTTCCCGAGTCCACCTTGCACGATTACAGATCATTTCGAGTGACCTTTGTGAATGTGGTGATGTGGGCGATCTGAACCACATGTTCTTTTCCTGTCCTCTACTTAATCATGATTCCTTTATAACAAGTCTTCTTTCCTATAGTATTCCTCTTCCTACCTCTATTCCTGTATTACTAGCATGTTCAAGTTCAAGTTCAAATGTTTTTTATTTCAAATATAAGCTTTTACAAGCGTTTATGATCGTCATTTATTACTCTGAATAATGTACGTATTTAATAATAATGGTTTGTTTATATATCTCCTAGTAACCCTTTCCAATATAAATCCAAATTCCGAATCCTAAATGAATATTTTTTCCTACCAACGTTTCCTCGTTTTTTGTTTGTGGCAACTGCGCAAATAGCGACTTGCCAATACTTATAAAAAAAAAAAAAAAAATGTTAATAACTTTTGATAGAGAGAACCGATTTGAATTTAAAATGTTAATCCAAGAAACAGGCTATGAATTCCTGCCCACTTCCTCCAAATCTCTTCAGTAGTTATCATTTGATGCGCGGTCAAACACACAGACAAACCGACAGACAAACCGACAGACAAACCGACTGACAAACCGACAGACAAACCGACAGACAAACAGACAGACAAAAGTTCCAAAAATAATAGAAATGGATTGTGTTACCGATTCTGAGTCCCCCAAATTAGTTTTTTTGTAAATATAAGCAATGTACAGACACGTCTCACTTACATTCTTATTATATGTAAGATAAGATAATCTAGCAGTAAAACACGTCAATCTGTTGAACGTGTTTTACTGCTAGTTGTCTGCGAGTTGTATTGTAGTGACTTAGTTTATTCTTTGGTCAAATGGTTAGCATTGCCATTCAACGTGGCAATGCAGCCAGTCTTCTGGGTTAGTTACCCGATGAAAGTGATGTGGAGGAGTACTTTGATGCCTAGGCGTGTCTATTATTCTTTTTTTTTTAGGTTATATTTTATAGATCTTAATTATTATAGTTGAAAGTACCTATATTATAGTAAATAGGTACTAATCCGAAAATCTAATCTATCTACATATATTTACACCTGAGTATATAAAATTGAATCCCTATTTCCCTTGGTAAGAAAACACTAAGAAAGTTGCGAGGAACATTAGAAATTTTAAGAAAAATGTTACATAAAATATGTTTTTTTAATCATTACACCAATTCGAATTCAATATTCGTAAGTATAAATCTAGAGTTGTCAAGCCCAGCAATAGAAAAGCCGGACACAGATTAATATTTAGCCGTACATTTGCCATGAAAGCCTGAAACTTAAAGGTACGGGTACACTGGTTTTTAACAGACAAATGACGACCTCTGTGGTTTAGTGGTTCGAGTACCGGACTGCTGACCATGAGGTCGTGGGTTCAATTCCCACAGAACACAAAAATGTATGTGATGAATATAAGTGTTTGTGTTCGTCTGGGTGTTTCTTATGTATTATAAGTATGTATTTACAAAAAAAAAGTATATAAGTATTATATCCATTATCTAGTACCCATATTACAAGCTCTGCTTAGTTTGGGACTAGATGGTGCTGTGTAAAAATGTCCTAGAATATTAAACAAAATCATTTTGGTACCTACTTAGATACTTTTATTTATGTAAGTCGCTCGTGCTGTGAATGATTAATTTTATATTCATCTGATCCATATTCGTCCCATTGTAGGCGCCATTCTTTTCGGTTTAAAAAACGTAGGTAGAGAAAATAATGTATAATATATTATATTATAAATACCTAAGTAGACCGTACAAGAAAAGCGGTTAATGGTTATTACCTCGAATTAATAGCGTATGTAGGTACTAAACTAACTCAAATGTGTATTTCTATCTTCTATAGACCTTTGATGAACACTTACTAAAGTCACTTTTCGAATAAAACCTACTTAATGTACGTAAGTAGGCACTGTAGTAAGACAGGTACTTATTGATAACTTGATTTTTGTTGGAACAGGTAAAGATGTCGTACATAGAGATATATAATGAAAACATCCGCGACCTGCTGAACCCAGGGGTTGGACCCCTTGAGCTACGTGACGAGGGTGGCAGTGGAGCTCCGGTGGTGGCAGGCTTGACTGAGGCGAAGGCTAACAGCGCAGCTCACGTCGCCGAGCTGCTAGCTAGAGGTGACCGATCCCGGACTGCGGAACCCACGCATGTAAATCAACACTCTTCCAGGGGACATGCTCTTCTCAGGTATTTTTACCCCCACGACTGTGATTTGCGGTCAGATATAGATCTATAAACGCTTTTTAATCTCTAAGTTTTATTTTACATTACTTAAAAAAAGTTGTCAACTCCAAACTTTATTCTCCCATTGTTATTGTCATTTAAATCAAAATATGGGAGAACATGACTTCCGAGCTAGTTTTAGTTCTTCAACGCTAAGACAGATAATGAAATAAATAGTTAGAATGATACTAACCTATTTCATAAATAAAGGTTCCAAAATACGGTGAAAGATTACTTATTTTTCAGTGTCACAGTAAGCCAGCAAGTGGAACAAGGTACCCAGCGAGGTCGATTATTCCTGATTGATTTGGCCGGCTCGGAGCGGGCTGGGATGCGCGCGCGCCGCTTAGAGGGTGCGCATATTAATCGATCACTTCTTGCTCTTGGAAACTGCATCATGGCTCTTTCTGGCGGGGCTAGGTGAGAAAATGGTTAATCATATTTATGTTAATTATAAAAAATAACAATTTATAGGATTATTGGTATTGCATCAAAGCGTAGGCAACTCGCACGATAAGATTAATTAATTACGTACGGTTACTCAGCCCAATAAACTAATTTTTTTCTTTGTTTTATACCTATAGGTAGTACGTTAATACCGCCATATATGGGTATCATTGTGGGTTTATGGCAAGAAATTGCGTCAATTATTATTTCATAAAAATCATTATGGACAGGGACTAGTGGCATAGGCAATATGCCAGTGAAATTACTGGGTTGGACACTAATACAATGCGCTAGTGTGAGCACTGGCGTTGCTGGCGTCTACAACCTGTAACAGATTATGTGCAAGACCTGAAAATAGTTTGTTTAGAATCGAGTACTGAATCGATTACACTGGTTTTTAATATGGGTTAAATTTTTCCCGAATAGATAGTTACAATACCTGAAACTAATGACCCCCTAATCCACCAGTGGCTCTAATAGTTATATGGAAAACTGAAACCTATTTACATAAATTGCTATAGTGTGCGTGTGTGCACCGATATCATGGTCGTTAAGGGTACGACTGTAGTACCTACAGCCACCAGTTTTGGCTTTAGCTGCTATAATGATTTTAACATAACATGCCTGTATTCCCCGAAGGGTCATAAGGGTTTTTTTGAAAAAAAAAATGTTAACGTTTCTCAAAGTGACTTTAGAGTTTCGTTATTATAATTATGACTCGATATTATAATTGACGTGTTTAAGGTCTTGCGCTTATTCACTTACACGTTGTATAATATTATATTATACTGCAGTTGCCGCTTACTATCAGGCGGCCCGTGGTATGCTTTAAATCCCAGGTAGGTGCCCAAACAGGCGTTGCACAGGGGGGTTCTGGGGTGGTCTTTTAAGAGGGCACAGTGCCCCCTGTTTTATGCTGATGGTGGCCACCGGGGTAGTTTTAGTGGGTAAAAATCCCACACTCCCCGGTCTTAATCCCCGAAGACCGGCCGCTTCGTAAACAAAAAAAGGTAAAAGGTATGCTTATAATAAATAATTATTTTTCCAGATACGTTAACTACCGTGACTCGAAGCTAACCCGGCTGTTGCGCGAGGTGTTGGGCGGGCGCTGCCGCACAGCCATGGTGGCGCACGTGGCCCCCGGCGCCGCACAACGGGACACCACGCGCTCTACGCTGCATTATGCGCAGAAAGCCTCTTCTATAACCAACAAGGTACTTATTAGTTGGTAGGCTTTACCGCCGGAGGCTTGTGATGGTTTATCGGCACTTACTGGCAGGAATTGCATTCAATCTGTGAATGTCGAGATTCTTTAACCGTTTCTTCAAAAACATAGTTCAAATTCTTGGTCCACTTTTCTCATAGACGTTCTGGGCGATTTATTTTAATGTTTAGTTTTGTGAAAACATTTCATATTTATATATTTCAGGTGGAACGAGAGCTAGTTGAAACCCCGATGCCTTTGTCGCAGTACCGGACAGTCATCAGCGAGTTGCGTGAGGAAATTGCTCGACTGAAACTTAAAATGAAGGACGATAGAACAATGTGGGTTCATATATATCTAAATAACTCTTATACACATACACACTTGCAATCTATTCCTATATATAATAGATAAAGTTCGGATGGATAATAAATTCGACTGCTACCTTACGATCCCCACATAGCACCATATCCTGAGATATAGATACTAGAAACATATGGAGTATAGTCTCCATAATATATGATATCCATATACTTAAAGATACTACAACTCAGGAACATGCAATAAATATTATGCAGTCCATGTGCGACCACACGGTCTCGCGATGATAATTTTTATGATTCCTTTTGCCAGCAAACCAAAGGAGTTCCAAAGGGTCGAGGAAGAAGTTAGCAAGGAGGATGCAGCAGAAAACGCCGCTCATTTGAAGTCTTTACGTGAAGCCATCGTATCCACGTTTAAGCAACAGATGCGGCTACGAAGGAGGCTTATGGAGCTGGACAGCCATCTGCTTGGCTTAGCGCTGGATGCTGAGCGACAGCACGCAGCGATCTCGCACTGGGAGGCCAGGTTCAACCGCCTCTACAAACCTATCAATATGCCCGGGTCCAGACTCAGCACGCAACAAAGTTACAGGTTCTTAGTGATGTTATTCATTTGAGTAATTTCTTATTTTCTCATAAATTCAATGTATTTTAATGAAATGATATGCTACTTTCTAAATGTATTGCACTTTTCACGTACAAGGTTTCGTTTATTAGCGAGATAATGAGTATACGTGCGTCCAGGGGCGGCACTGGGCTTTCGTCAAGCAGCAGCGAGCGTGCGGAGGCAGAGGTGGCTGTAGAGCAAGCTTGGGCTGAGCTAGCAGCCGTCGAGAGAGAGCAAGAGTCGGCGCGCACTGAGAGAGAACGTGTCGAAAGGCAGCTGGAGCAGGTCCGTCTGAGGGGAGCACAGCTGGAACAGGTACATATCTAATAATGCTTCTCTTAATTGCTAATATTGTCGAGTGGTAGTATAAAATGAAAAAGAATACTGTGGTCTTGGCCATTATTTAATATTCTTAAATACTTATATAAGAATACTAGCTTTTGCCCGCAGCTTCGCTTACCTGAAGCTATATTAGGATTAGAAATGGATTCCAAAAATAATTTATTCAAAAACCAACAGTGATGATCTCTTCTTTGTATGGTGTTCTATAAATCAGAGAGGTCAAGCTGTATCTTAGGATTCGTTTAATTAATTGAGATAAGAAGTTCACCAGTTTGTAAGTATGAGCATATAGTTTCTAATCGTCATAATAAAATTAAAATCCATTGAGTAGTTGCGCCAACCCGTAACAAATAGACCAGAATTTTAAAAATCTCATTTTTGGGTTCGGTGACGTTTATATACCCTAACCCGCTTGTTTTTTTTTAAATATCTTCAATGTACGGACAGCTTTTTTAAATTTTTTTATTAGTAGAGAAAATAAATGTAATTTTCTTACAGGAATTACCAGCCACAATCAGCAGTGGTCCAGAACGAGAAGTGCTCGCTTTAGTGTGCCGCGTGCACGAGCTGGAGGCCGACAAGCTGGCGCTGCAGGGCGAGCGAGCGGCGCGCGCGCACGAGCTGCGGCGCCGCGACCTCGCGCTGCAGCGCCGCGACGCGCAGCGGCGCCTCTCCGACGAGATCATCACGCGACAACGACGCGCACTACAAGGTCTATTCACTTTATTGCTATCACATATTCAAAGGCGCCTTCCAGTATATGTATATACAGACTAGCTTCTGCCCGCGGCTTCGCTCACTGGAAGCTCAAAAACCAACCGTGATGATCTCTTCTTTGTATGGGTCTAAGAGAGGTCAAGCTGTATCTCAGGTTCCGTTCAATTATTTGAGATATTAAGTATGTACCTATACCTACCAGTTTTTAAGTTGCAGCACTTACTTTCTAACAGAGATAACAAAATTAAAATCTATTCAGTAGTTTTTGCGCCAACCCGTAACAAACAGACAAGAATTTTAAAAATCACATTTTTGGGTTCGAAGACTTACATACATACATACATACATATTTTCACGCCTGTCTCCCATTGGGGTAGGCAGAGACTATAGATTTCCACTTGCTACGATCCTGGCATACCACTTTCGCTTCATCTATGTTCATTAACCTCCTCATGCATGAACGTCGGTTTAGGGTGCTCTTAACCTGTCCTTTTTTAAGAACGGCCGCAACTTGGTTGTCGTACGTTCGTCGAGGTCGGCCCCTTCCAACTCTTCCATCCATATTCATCATGTATACTCGTTTCGTCAATCTCCGTTCATCCATCCTCTGTACATGCCCAAACCACCTTAATATACCTTTCTCAATCTTTGTTACTATACCTTCTTTCACACCACACCGCTCCCTTATCACGCTGTTTCTCACTCTATCTTTCAAAGTTACCCCACACATACTTCTCAACGCTCTCATCTCTACAGCATTTATTCTACTTTCATGTCTCTTCTGCCATACCCAACTTTCACTACCATACATTAGTGTCGGCGCCAACACACCCCCAATTACAGCCCGCCGAGCCTTTTCGGACACACTTCGGCTATTCATGAAAGTGTGCAGCGCCCCATTCACTTGATTACCGGCACTCACTCTCCTTTCAATGTCACTCTCATGCTTACCATCCCTAGTAAACAAAGAACCCAGATATACAAACTCTTTTACTTGTTCCACTCTTACGCCACCTCTCAAAATATTGCACACTGTCATAATTTCTTCCCTTTCAAAAATCATAACTTTCGTCTTACTTACATTCACTTTCATTCCCTTATTCCTAAAAGCGCCATCCATAACTGTTACCATCTCCTGTAACTCCTCCTCCGACGATGCAAGGATAACTTGATCATCGGCATAGAGGAGACATTTGACAAGTAACTCATTCATTCTTAAACCACATTCACTGTCTTTCAAATCTTTCAGACAACTGTCCATGAATAAGTTGAACAGCCACGGTGACGCTACACATCCCTGTCTAACACCCTTATCGATGCTGAACCATTCAGTGTAGGTCCCGTTTATCCTGACACATGCACTGGAATCCTCATAGAGAGATTTCAGTGCACGAATCAGGCCGGCATCCACCCCATACATAGACAGTACTGACCACAATTCATTCCTTATTACTCTATCATAGGCCTTTTCTAAATCCACGAATGCGCAGTAGACTTTTTGGATTTTGGCCAAAAATTTTTCAGCTACGCATCGCAAAGAAAAGACCTGGTCCATACACCCCATACCTTTCCTAAATCCCGCTTGCACATCCCATATTTTATCATCTGTTCCTTTCACCACTCTTTCAATCAATACTTTTGCATATAATTTACCAACCACGCTGAGAAGGCTAATGCCTCGGTAATTTTTGCAATCTTGCTGTGACCCTTTTCCCTTGTAGAGTGGCACGATTACGGCTTTGCACCAATCTTTTGGTACAAGACCATTACTCCAACACAAGTTGAAAAGGCGGTACAGCTGACTAGCTACCACGCCTTGTCCAGCCTTCAGCATTTCGGCAGATATCCTATCATATCCTGCAGATTTTCCCGATTTCATACTGTTCATCGCTTTCACAATTTCATCCATACTGATTCCGTCCTCAACTTCTACTGATTCATCCATCACCGAAGGTACTAGCAATAAATCTCTTTCAAATAATCCTTCAAAATATTCCTTCCACCTCTTTAAAATGCATTCTTCCCCATTCACGATACTTCCATCCTTGTCTCTGATCTTATTGAACGCCGAGGTCTTAGATTTTCCTCGAGCTCTTTTTATGGATTTCCAGAAAAACTTGATGTTACTCTGGAAATCTTCAGACAAACGTTTATCAAAATCATCCTTCTGCTCATCCTTCCTCTTTTTCACAATTTCTTTTACGATATTTTTCATTCTCTTATATTCATCTTACCCACGTGTTTTTTTTAATACTTTCAATGTACATTGTTACACAACTTTTCACCTCACTACAGCGAGGAAAATGCTAGGTGCAAGAAAAACAGCAAATATTTAATGAGTTCGGCGTACCGCTTACACTAACTCTGTAGGTGTTCAATTTACATCTTCGTCGCTACTGAACTCACTCATATTATAAGATGTCTTACGATTTTATCAAAAAACAATCTAAAATACATTTAAGTGAATTGAATAGAGAAGAAATTGTTTAGTTTTTTTCATGCAGTTGTTAAAATATAGTAGATAATAATTTGATTATTGTTAATCAATAATGAAATTTTTGTTGTCGTTGTCCTCTCCAAGTTCCAACTAACTACCACGAAAAATCTCATAGAAAAAGGATTTAGTATATACATAGGAAGGATTCTGGTTTTCCATATTTTTAAACTTAGTGCCATTAACTTAATTTACATTACTTAATTTTTTAAAAATGTTCGCAAATATAAACAGACTTACCTGCATAGATAAAAATCTCAAATAACTGTTTCGGCATCAGTAAAGATTAACGATTTTTTTTATTTAATATACATAGGTAGAATACGTGGTATATTATTTTATGATTTGATTAGATGGAAACTCTTTAGAATCTACACTATGGAGGTTTCACATTATAAAATCAGTTGCTTTAAAACTGGATGCTATAGAGAAGAAAAGAAGGGAGTTTAGGCGGGAAAATGAAAAGTGCACGTTGTCGATTTTATCTCCTCCGATTTTGTCTCCGTAGTTTAATGTGTAATTATGGTGGATAATTAACCATTAAGTGTTCGTGAACGTGTGAGAGTGTAGGCAAATGATATAAAATAGAAAATCGTGACTTTTTGGGTTCACTCCTAAACTCCATCGAAGCCTCAATAAAGTTTCTATCGTTTTATAGGGGCAATAGAACAACTTATACTTGACACTGGCGAACACAAAAAGTGTCGTGCCATATTACAATTCCAAGCAATCCCTTAATAGGAAATATTATTTGATTACTTTATTACTTGACACTGGCAAATACACAAAAAGTGTGGCGCCATAATTAAAAAAAAAAAAAGAATGATTGTCAAAAATTGTCAACTCAAAATGACACCTGATATGGAATCAAATTTCATTGAGGTAATAACGATGTCGTGTTAGTCTTCTAGAGAATAAATTGTCATTCTTTGTTTACTTCTTTACCCTACTCAAATATTTAGTTTTTACACCGGCTGATGCTCGCTGGATAAGTCCTATGTATGTCCTGTAATACCTTGTATAAGTAGAGTTAGAATAACTGTACTAATAATCAATTCCCGTTCACAATCATTGTTTTTGATTTCTTGTTTTATCTTATTTAGTACCTGTGAGTGTATTTTTTTAATTTTATTTCTTGATTCTGTTATAATGTTTGACCCGTGCTAGTATAGTACGGAAATACTTAAAAAGGAAATTTGCTTCAACGGTTATTGTTCAAATTCTACGTTTTCAATCGTTAAAATGTTAATAACTTTTAATACAGTGAACCGATTTTAATGAAATATAGCCTAAATGTTAATCCAAGAAACAGGCTATGAATTCCTGTCCACTTCCTCCAAATCTCTTCAGTAGTTATCATTTGATGCGTGGTCAAACATACAGACAGACAAAAGTTCCAAAAATAATAGAAATGGATTGTGTTACTGAATCTGAGTCCCGCAAATTAGTTTTTTTGTAAATATAAGCAATGTACAGACACGGCTCACTTACATTCTTATTATATGTAAGATAACACAGTTGTCTTACTGGCCAGTGCGATTATTATAAAAATGTGGTTAGCGCATTGACATGAAATAAGTATATGCATTTTCAGTGGACCCGGCGGCGGCGGCATTATCAGTGGTATAGAAAATTATTGAATAGAAAGGTTCAAATTTTAAAAACTCTTTCCACGCTAGGGGGCAAAATGCCCTTTTGCACGCAGATTTCGAATGACAAACAGAATCTTTCCGAGCTTGTGAGGTGAAAAAGTAATTTTGTTCATACAGTATTCTATCTAACCCGTGTTATCTCGCACGAGGCATGAAATATCTGCTTTGCTCGGAGGTAGGACCTAATATCACCATAAAGCCGGATTCTATCGTAAAGCACCTTGGTGTGTGATTCGACTTTTATGCGTAAGAGCCAGTTCTCCCTCGGTTGTGGCGGCGCTGGCAGTCTGCACCCTATAAGGCTCTTAAGGGTCGGCAACGCATCGGAAAATCTTCTGGTGTTGCATTGCAAGTGTCTAAGGGCGACGATGACTATCTACCACAAGGTGATTCGTGAGCTCGTTTCCCGACTTAATCAATTAAAAAACTATCGATGTCGACGATACCTACTTATATATTATGAATATTTTGTAGTTGATACGAAATTTGCTTTTCATCAGAGGTAGGCGTTGGAGTGCCGCCCGAGCTAGCACAGCTTTACGAATTGTACCAGCAAGAGATCCACGCGTCCACCTACACCGAAAGTAACGATATCTACACTCCGCCACACCGTCTGCCGCCTATTTCTTCCAGGTATTCAAACAAGCGAATACACTCACATTTTGGGTACCTATATAATAATATTAATGAAACGTTTATTTATTATCAAGTTCGCCCAATACTATAATAATATTTCATATTATAAAGACGTTAATACACAATTACGGAGATACTTTAAATTATATAGATACAGACTGACGTCCTTACTCAATATCAGTAAAAATATTAATTTAGTGACACTTATTGATAAATGTTAGGTTCAATAATTATGTCAGAGCTCACGTATGGTACGTAAGAGCCAGTTTCCCCTTCCGTTGCTGCGGCTTTGGCAGTGTGCACTCCGTAGGGGTTCATAGGATAATATCAGCAAAATTATCAATTTAGTGACAGTTACTTATGAATATTCCGGTTCAGTATGTCAGAGCTCACGTGGTCTGAGAGCTCGAGCGGGTCGGGCCGCGGCTCCAGCTCGGGCTCGGGCGGCACGCTCGCCTACGACTACCGCCTGCCGCGCCTGGCGCCTACACCTCGACCCAGGACCAGATACAGGTGAGCCCTCCAGTGAAGCGGTACGCTGACAACCTTTAACTACCCTCTGTTAGGACTATATTCATTCTCCGAAGTAATAGGTGAGACGCTATTTTTGTGGTAGATAACAAATAAACCATCTGTTCACTCGGTAAATTACTCGATTCTTCTTTTTATCCCAGGATCTATTACGCGCGCCTAGATATGCAGTTAGGTAGGTACTTACTTACAAAAAGATGTTAGAACATAATAGCTGAGGTGCCAAATTTAATTTAGGTAGTACCTACCGCTTGACATTATCATGTTGAGGTTCAAAAACTTTACGTTAAGTATATTCTGTAGCTTCGTCTAGGAATACGAACTCAGCCAATTCTCAAATAATCTGTCTCAAACTACAGTTTGTGGTATTTTCAGGACAGGCTGGCAACTTTATATATTAATAGGTATACTGTTATAATAGGTACCTTTGGTTACCTACTTTAATCCGGAATTTTAATATTCCGAATATCATAATCCCGAAAACGTTTGGACATTCTTTCATAATCCCGTTTTTTAAAATTCCGAAGTTTTGTTTGCCATATAATCGCAACTCCGAATTTCATTTGCCCATTTATTCATTTGTACGACGTTTTAGAATCCAGACGAATGAGTTCCAGACACACGAAATCTAAATGCACAAAATCCAGATGAACGTAATCCATATGCACGAAAGCCAGATTTTTAAAACACAAATTTTTGAAATACAGTTACCTAATTGATATCCTGGAAGAATTACAAGGTACTTAACCTTAACCTATCTGTAATGGGCAAGTAAATCAATAGCAAGTCGGTTCTGGCAGTCGCAGTTCTAACCTAACCTAACCTACTGAGTTCCAAATAAAAAGATTATGAAAATTTGGTAATAGTTCATTTGGAAAATGGTACGATGGGTAACAAAAAAAAGTCTTCTGAAAATTTGGTACTTATATCTGAATTATGAGAATATGGGAAACAAAAAAATACTTTTTGGAAATTTGGTTTTAGTGCACCTGGAAATTGATTCATCTGGGAAATTTAAAAAGGAATTTTAAAAAGTTGTCATTCATTACATCTGTCTTTGAAAAGGTCTACCAACCGTTTTCGGGGTTTTAAGATTCGGGTAACAAAAATTCGAGATTTCAATAGGTTACCTTTATCTGTCTACGTCTACCTGCCCCCGATTCGAAATTCCATTTTTTTATTTGTGAACAGGGGGCCAAAAAATGCCATAGGTACACATTGAACTCTTTATGTTCCATAACTGCCTTTATTAGTAGGTATATTGGTCCTTAGCGCGACCGTTACGCTAGGGGATTCGATATCTAGGTCGAGCAAAGTTTTAGGTATTGGGCTAATCTATAAAATTCTCAGTAGCTGGTTGGACTTTGGATATGGGCCCGGGATTACATGGGACTATCTATAGTATATCGGCGAACTGTGGATACAATAGTTCACCTCCGTCTAACCCTTCGAATACAGGCGCAATGGTAACTTATCAATGTTATGTGGAATTTTATAATGTAAATCATATTTTGTTTTATTTCTTAGTCTTGCACCTCTAATATCAATACATAATAACAATATATAATAATGTATTGGGAGTTTGGGAAGGTTGAAAAGATGTGTCATATACGTACATCATAAATCATAATGGATTGCTTATGTTTCCAGCCAAGCCAGTGCATCGGCTCTGAAGCGATACGCGAGTGACGACAGTTTAGTGACAGCAGCGCATCGCGAAGACGACGCAGCGCCCTGACTCCGCAGTCTTTGCTCAACTTGGTGTAGCCGTCTAGCTTGCGTGATCTCGCACTTACTGATCGTGTATTGCCAGAACTATGTACTCTACCTTTCTTCAAAGCCAAAAGTTGTCTTTTTGGGCTTGAATCGTCGATGATTAGATGTGTAAACCGCTCTTTAGATAAACTCTTCAGTTTCAATAAAGTTAGCTGTTAGTTTGCAATATTTTTCGATCAACGAGATTACGAGATATTTCAGACTTATTACCAATAATACTTACCTAAATACTTACTAAACTTCATTTTGTTGTAGATACAAATACAAATTAACCGAAAGGGTTATTACTTTGTCACATTTCAATAAAGAAAAAAGTTAAGAAATAATTAAAAAAAAAACCTATCTATTCATTATGGGGATGTATTTAAGAGGTAACACATTCAATTTGATGTAAATATAACATTGTAGGTATAGGTACCTATTAGGTATATTGAATCAGCACTATACGTTTACTTTTCTAACTTTTCTTTTAATGTTTTTCTTTTTTAGTTTTCACCATGTTATCGATGACCAAAACGTCGTGTCACAGTAATAACCTAACCTAACTAATATTTTTAATTTTTTTCAATATTTTTATTTAAAATTATCTTTAATCTCGAATGGCAGGTCAAAACTAATTTTGACTGCAAATTCAGATAAAATTTACCATTATTTTTATAATTCATTCAGTTAAGTTTAAAGCTAGACATTATTTTTAAAGGGCGTTTATATACCTACTAAGTACACAAATTGGTGTTGCGTGTAGGTTACTTTAGTGGTGTTGTAAATTGTTGTCTCGGTGTGATGAATTTTTATTTATAAAGTAGGTATCCAATTAATGTATTATGTTTAATATACGGCAATTGCCCGGCCACAGAAAAGAGGATTTTTTATTTTGTTGTTATCCCTGTTTAGTCCGTAACTTATAGTCACTAATATGTTAGGTACGGTAGTTCAACAAAATGCGTTGGCATATCGGTTGCATTTTACTGAGAGCGAGAGGGAACATCCCACACTTATATCTACATGGCTCAAAATGAAGTAAATGCGCAAACGAAGTAAATAATAAACACAGTAGGTATCATAATGATTCGAGTTTATATTATTGAGATTACAAACAGGACCTAACTAATATATATTCACGGTTTCTTATGCTACATACATCTAATCACTTTATAAGTTTAAAAAAATAAATAAAACAAAACATAGCCTATATGGATATGTACACTGCGGATGTCGTATTCTAGTGATTATGCTAAATATATTAAAACAACTCACTATGAGACTTCATACAATGTGTTAAAAAAACCCCTGTCGGACCCGGGACGGTAGAAAACGAGATGGAGTTCTATTTATATAGGTAATAATTTTCAATTTACAAGAAAAAATACTTATCCCCCAAAAAATAACGTACAAGATATTATATAATGGTGTATTTATTTATAACATTGTAAAAAATTTGTTAAATTATGGGATAATTGCGGCAATTTAGGCACGAGCACGACCGACGTTGGTTTTTAAACTAAGTCGTTTTATTTTATTCGGTGTTGTAACTGGGATACCTTTAAGCTCCTTCCAGATCGGACAGAGTTTTTTAAACATAGTTTAAGTACCTATATTCATACATAAATCTTATTCCATATCGCTCATTACCTCTCCCATTATGATTTTGTAATAATTATAAGAATTATAATGCCGTTCCACTTTGGCATACAGTGGCAGGGAGGGGATTTTTTTTAAAGAAGTTTATTAACTTATGAGCCAAAATTGTATTCCAAATTGCGATGGAGAATGGCGCAGCATCCAAAAACATTACCTACGTAATTATTAGGTTCCACATTACCCCTAGATACTTTATAGTTAAATAATTGAAATCGATGTTTCTACTTATATCTACTTACATAAATGAGCCTTACAGTATTTTGCTTGACTAAAGACGACATAATCTCATCCGATAGATTCTCCATTTAAATGCGAAATAAAAACATGATGATAAATACAAATATGTATGTCCCTACTTACTTAAATGTTATTTTGTAAATTTATAAAAAGACTAGCTTCTGCCCGCGACTTCGTCTGCGTAGCGTGATGATATACAGCCTATAGCCTTCCTCAATAAATAGGCTATCTAACACTGAAATATTTTTTCAAATCGGACCTGTAGTTCCTGAGATTAGTGCGTTCAAGCAAACAAACAAACTCTTCAGCTTTATATATTAGTATAGATATAAGTAGATATGGACCTATTACATATATTATTATAATAACTCTTTTGTATTTTGTTCCATAATTATATTGCAATCGTATCGCTATTTTTTTCGTACAATCATAGGCACTTTATAATCAATCCATTAACCTATTGTCCCACTGGTGGGCACGGGTCTCCACTCAGAATGAGAGGGTTAGGCTAAATAGGATATTATAGTCCACCCAGGCCAGTGCCGTCGAAAAATCTCTCAGGCATGCAGGTTTACTCAAAATGTTTCCCTTCACCGTTCAAACGAGGAAAAGTCAGAGGTATTGTAATCGAACTCGATACCTACGACTTGGTTGTTAAATGATCATATCATGAGGTTAGCAGTAGGTATCTACTTTTCACTAGGCTACTACTTTCACAATCATAGTTCTCACAACCTAATTGTTCCCTTAGTTTCAGAATAACCAATAAATATTGTCACAGTTTCCTCAATCATTTACACAAAGTAGGTACCTACTTAATTAATTAAGACGATTAACTTTTTTACTACCTACTCACAGTAATATAGGTATTTAACAGGATAGCTTATTATTATTGTACTATTGTACAATGTACATAGGTAGGTACCTATATCTATTTTAATGCAATATTCCCTTGTTAGATCGTCGTCTCAAATACCTAGTTTAGGACTTGATATATCCTTGATATATCCTCGGGCCGAGGCCACGCCATTGAATTTTTCGTTTGGCAAGTTTCGGGGATTAGCATTTGGCAAAAGAGGAAAACTATCCTTATTTGATAATCTAAAACAAATATTATGGCCACTAAAAGTTTCAGGTGTTTTTCAACAAAACCACAAGACATATTGTTTGATTTCCTTATACACAGTGGAGTTTCCCAATGAAACATCAGTAAACTGCATAATTTGTTATTACTAAATTGAATATTAGCATCATAATTATACTAGTTAGGGACTGATCAATGGAAAGTTTGGAAACCCACTGTTACAAGTATTGTTTCAGGTACCTATAGGCAATAGACAAAAGTCCAGTAAATTATGTTGAAAAACACAAACATAAGTGGGAACAGTATGCGGGAACGTTTGTCTATCCAGGTAGCGATCTCCTGCGGCGTCATAGTGGTCCAGGTGTGTTTTGGCGGTTCGTCGGAGCCCTCGCTGCCGTGGCCCTGTTGCTGCTTGCCTCCTTGTCCAATTAGGTCGTCGAAGCTCTGAGTCGTAATCGTTGGCAGGTTCATCGCCGATGGGAAGCTCTGAAACATATATAATATGGACCTAAGTAAATTTTAATTCTGGACTTTTTTTTTTTTTTATTTTTTATTATGGCGTCACACTTTTTGTGTATTTGCCAGTGTCAAGTATTAGAATAATCAAGTATGTAATAATTATTTCCCATCATGGGATTGTATTATGGCACCACACTTTTTGTGTTCGCCAGTGTCAAGTATAATGTTCAGTTGCCCCAATAAAACGGTAGAAACTTTATTGAGGCTTCGATGGAGTTTAGGTGTGAACCCAAAAAGTCACGATTTTCAATTTTATATCATTTGCCTACACTCTCACACGTTCACGAACACTTAATGGTTAATTATCCACCATAATTACACATTAAACTTCGGAGAAATTCAAGTTTTGAAAAATAATATAAAATCGACAATGTGCACTTTTCATTTTCCCGCCTAAACTCCAATTCTGGACTTAGTCCTATGTAGGTCTAGAATTACTAGTCTGCACGCACTTGGTGACAGGGGGCTGGCTTACATTTTTAATCAGAACACCACCATACTTATAATAAGGTGGTAAATTCAGTCAAAAGTCCAGAAAGTCGGAAACCTATCTATCCTGAGGATATCGTATTGCCTAGAAATTGTTTGGGGGAGGTCTGATGGCAGACGCCAACGTCGTCATCAGTTCGTGTAACATATTAGCCGTATCTGGTAAGTCTTCTAGTCTTACGGCTTCCAACCCCAACATAATTATCTGAAGGTGGGAAAAGGCTACGAGTTTAATATTATACCAGGCCACTCAGAAAGTTTTGCGACAAAAAGTTTTTATGTAAGTATAGGACACTAGCCACTTGTAATTATTTTGAAAACTTCGATTATTTAAAAGTAAAAATACCACTGTTCGATTTTCAAATTTCCCTCTCAATTTTCTTGTCTCATAAAAAAATGGATCTGCTTCGAGAACATTTTCGAACAATGTTTTTTTATGATTTCAAATATGGCTTAAAACCCTGATGAGTCATTTGATCGACTTCGAATTGCTTTTATGGATGAAGGACCTTCAAAAGCAACCATCTACCGCTGGTATAGCGAGTTCAAACGCGGTCGTCTCACTTTGGCAGATGAACAAAGGAGTGGTCGTCCTACGGTCGACGACTGTCACCGAAGAAAGTGTGTAGGCAGTAAAAAAAAAATTCAAGAAAACAGACGAATTACGTAGGTACGAAGAGATTCAGCATACTCTGCTGATTGGTTCACAAGATTTTGCACGAGCACCTTTGCGTAAGTAGGATAGTTTCCCGCTGGGTACCGCACAACCTCACTTCGGTGAGGTTGTGCGGTACCCAGCGGGAAACCGCTCAGAAGCAGGCCTGTGTGGATTGGTGCCGTGATATGAAAAAAAAATTGATGCAGGCTCGTCACGGCGCGTTTACGACATTGTGACAGGTGACGAATCCTGGATTTATCAATACGATCCAGAAACAAAGCGTCAGTCGACAGTTTGGCTCTTTCAAAATGAACCAACGCCTACGAAAGTAAAGCGATCGAGGAGCGCAGGAAAAATGTTGATCGCTAGTTTCTTCACTTTGATGGAGTACCTAATTTCAATTCCACTTCTAGACCAAAGCAGCATCAACGCCGAATGGTATAGCACAAAATGCCTGCCAGAAGTTTTTTCTGCAATGAGACCGAACACCGGGCTCCGCGGGGTCCTTCTTCACCAAGACAACGCGCCCGCGCACTCTGCGATCAAAACGAGGGACTTCCTGGACTCCACACCGGTCAGAGTCTTGGGACAGTTCCTTACAGTCCTGATTTGGCTCAGTGCGACTATTTTTTATTCCCTAAAATTAAAAATCATCTCAAAGGGATACAGTTTTCATCGCCGGAAGACGCGCTAGCAGCGTTTGAGAAGGCCGTGGAAGAGGTGTCTCGGAGGACTGGAAAAATATAATTGAAAATTGGTTCAGACGCATGAAACTTTGTATAGAGGCTGGTGGGGAGTTCTTTAAAAAGATTAAATAACAATATTTTTTTCATAGAAGTTAGTTTTTTAGTTTCTCAAAACTTTCTGTGTGTTCCACGTATGTACCTAAGTATGTAGGTATACCTATTGCCGGGGGGGTTCGCTGCAGGTATTTCTTATTCATAAGAACATTACCATAATGTGACCAACTACTATATCTTATCTATATGTGGTTTTAGTTAGCTAGATATATGTGCAAGTATAAAATATCTAGGATGTTCCTGTTTCCGCATACTAAAGTTTTTCTCATAAATGCCATACGTTGACTGTTTTCATTCAAGAATCGAAGCTCTACGGATTGAATCATGTTGCACGTGTTATATTATAGCAATCGATACCTATAAATCCTATTACCTACTGATCATTATTTTTGTTAAACTAAGTAGATTATAAACTTTAAAGGTACAATTTTTGTACAGACATTTCTCGTGAAATAACTATACATAAGTACTAAATATAACTGTACATAATTAGGAACGATGTTAACAATGCCATAACATTATACACATACACATATTGTATTATTCTATAACCTCTACCTAGTACCTACATAATTGCAATTAATATTTGTTAGAGTTTTACCGCTTGCGGGAGACATCGGAAACATTGCCTTTCAATTGTCTGGTAATTGTTACCTAACAGTGTATGAATTGCACCAAAATGAGAGATAACGATAAGACAATTTTATATGATGGGTTTTGGCGTGCTGCCATGGATGATTAGATCGTGATTGTGTTTATTATCCTGACCTGATCCACAGGCCTTGCACCCATATCATGGTCCTTATTCAATGTCTACCAAACTTGTTGCTCATCATAGGACATTTTTTTGTTATTCTAGTGTTTTGTTGTTTTAAGAATTCGGTGCTATATGTACAAAAAGTAACGTACGTGTACAGTCAAGTAGTTGTTGTATCCTGGTCCCGCAGGATCATTGCTCGTCTCCTGGTTCAGTGATGAACACGAGCGAGATTTGGACAGTTGTGGTGAAGATTCCTGCAACTCTTTCTGCAGCTCTTTTCGAGCAAGTCGCGGTGTCAACGTACTCTTCAAAATATATTTGCTGTTCACCTTCTTCAGGCTCACCGCTTTCCTAAAAAAATACCCGATTATTATCAGCACACATACATTATTTTTTAAATGGGAGATATCATTATCAGATTTTGATAAAAAATACGCACTTTCTTCGCCAAATAGTGTTGACAAAAGCGAATTCGACTAATGCGGAGAAGATAAATCCAGTGCAGCCTAGGAACCATATTTCACTAGCCTTAATATATGACACTTTTGGCAACGTTTTCGCTTGAGATGACGCCAATGTAATGAACGACAACATCGTGCTTGTACCTGGAAATATAGGTAAGGTGAATCATTAACAAACGATTGCAACGCATGCATATGAATTTATGATTTATTATTTTTTATATGGTCATTTTTAATACCTAAAGTGATCCTAGGTGCTGAAGCATCTGCTTGTAACCAAAATGTGACCCATGACATGGCAACTATCATCATAGATGGAATAAAATAATCCATTAGATAGTAGCCCACTTCACGACCAAGTTTAAACGTAAATTTGAGAGCACTGTAATTTCCCGCTGCAAAAAATAACGCAAATCTTTAATTGTTGTTAAAGTAAATATGTAATTTAATTTAAGTGACGTCACAAACATAGAAAATCGACATTACATCTACCTCCGCCGAGGCGCATATTGACAATATCGCCACGTACAACAGATTCATTTGTCCAAAAATCCAATAGTGAGTATTCCGTCAAATGCAGCTCTGATGACAGCCGAACTGGACTGTCCTTTTCCCACATCAGGCGTAAGATGGATGCGTTGTATTTCCCTAGAAAGATATTAGAAGGAAAAATTGTATTTATTATTCGCAAAATGCGACAGACGTATGTTGCAGTCCAATGACTCACGAAGATGACGTTAATAAAGAAGTTGTCATAACTTTACGTAAATGATCCGAGGTATTCAAATAAACACATTTATGTTGATTAAAATTCTATTACTCACAGCTTTCCAAGTTCATTGAACAAGTTTGATCGTCGAATGGGAATTTTTGTAAATTCATCCAACAGTAAAGTACAGCTTGCATACGACGACTGAAGAGCACCTCGCCGTCTGGTGCAACCGAAATCAAGACATCTTTGCTGTCAGTACCCATCAAGCTGGACGACTGCTCATTGGACATGTATAAATGTGGGACCCATATACGTTCTCTCAAATCACTTTCACCGATGATTTTTGATCTCTCTGGCGAATACAACGCATACGCTAATCGTGGATCTGTCCATCGCAGCTGAAGGAGGAAATGGAGCTTGAAGTTCTGAAATGATTTTATTTGAATGACATTAATTAGTAATTCCTGTTTCCTAATTATTATTAACCTCGTAGTAAAATTTTTACGAAGCAAATATTCTTTTCATCCATGATGATTTAGATAAAGTTAGATTTGGAGTTGCTCCTCCCGCCTACCTTGTAATAATATATTGGCTACGTACTGGTCTTTCGGTGGTGTTCTACTTTGAGTTCTTTTTTTAATATTTAGGGATATAAATGTTGATGCATTTGGCATCAACATGCTTGAATATATTATTTCCATATTATAAAGAAGATTTTTTATATCTTATTTACAAATACCTAGTAAAGTTACTAACTAGATCGTGAGCCTCAGCGGGTTGTATGAAGTAAATGTAGGCGCTAGCATGCACATACACTACGTCGCCGGTCTGGTACGTAGGCAGCAGCAGCCGATCATACCGGCACTGGTTTGCAAGCCGGGACAGGAACTCCGACTGCGTGTAGCTGTCGCCCTTGTCCAGGCTCGGACAATCGGGGGCTACACTTTGTCTGCAAAAACAAACAATACATTTATGAGTACCTAAGTATCTCACTTGACAACAATAGATCATTCGTGGGCTCATCACGTAGCTATACGTTCACATGTGCAGACTGTTGAAATCACGCGCGCTATTAGCGGCCTTATTCGAGGGCAACACGCAAAAATCGTATCATTGATTTTTAAGCTGGATACCACTTTTCCTTATCCCGATTCCTGTTCAGTTATTAACAATAGGTATGAGCTATAAAGGCCACGGGTAAAAGCTAATTTAACAATAGTGTCAATTAATTAACCTAATGACTTATGTATGACATCTGACATCGCAGCAATTTAGGTAGAAACCATACCATACATGTACTTGTACATAGTATAGCTATATTATGATGTAATGAGGCATATACAGGATAATGAAGAACCAGTATATTTGTCATTTGCCAAAGTATTATAGTTACCAGAAAGTAATTAAAATATATATAGGTAGCCTTAACTATATCTATATATATTGAATTATGTGCATACATATATAAAACGAGCATGAAACAACGCTTACATTGTGTTTCGCCGAATGAGTGAGGATACCGGAGGCCCAAGCAACTGTCGTCAATAATTCAGCATTAACAACCGAAAAAGAAAGCTCTGTTTGTAGTACTTATTTATTCTGAGTCTGGGTAGACTTTAATAGGTACCTACGGCTATCCTGTTGAATTCTTCAGGGTACCATCGCATTACCTATATTCTGCTGGCAGTAATATTAAAATTTGAAGGCAATAATGTATGAGCAATCTCAGGGCCAATGCGCTTGCTGCTCCTCTTTTTAGAGCTTAGGGCCCCTCTGAGCTTTAGGGCCCTGGTGCACTGCATCACCTGGCCCCACGACAGTTACGCAAATGATTACGAGGTATTTAATCAAAACGGTATTCGTCCTATTGACCACAAGTTGACCCTCTGTGCAGATCAAAATGTATGCTGTCGTAGTTGTCTATCACGTGGTCAGCGAACTATAGGAAACCTCGTTATTTTCTGTCCGATTGTATTTTACTTTGTTCTTACTTATTATGCTATTACCTAATCTTAGAAAATCGAAAAATTCTATGCCCCATAAAATCATATTTAAATGCTACAGTTAAAATAATAGACAACATAATTATCCTGTTTAAGTTAACAATAAGGAAGCATTACATCGTAATGAAGGCCATTAAAGATTGTCATTGTTAAAATTCAGCTACCGATCGCAGCGAAATTCAGGGTCTGTCATGATAACAAAAGAATGTCAATATATTCAAAACGCTGTGGCTATCTACGATCTCCTTGTTTTTGTTTTACTCTCTAATTCTCTTTCAACGGTTTGAGAACTATGCTTATTGTACTTATGACTGGCCTGGTGTGTCCCACTGCTGGAAAAAGGCCTTTCCCTCATATCTCCACGATATCAAGATCTAATGCTATTTGGACCCAATCTGAAAAATTGTCGTCAATCGCCATCTCTTAACCTCTTGGTTTAACCAATGAACGAGCCCACATGGTTAATTTTTAGTTTATTGTATTGAAAATCCACATGCTTCATGTCTGGGTTGTCGAATATGGTTTACCCTTTAGCGGAGATAACTGAGGTTCCACGAGATCTAGCCTACTCTCTTGAGAAGTACAAATAGGAGTCTGACCACCGTCATCCTCTATACGGTCGCCGGTTACCTCCAGGTCGTTTCAAAAGCGCAGAAGCTATCAAAGACCACCCGCCTGCCACAAGACGCAAACTCTGGATAAAATGCCACTCCTCACCTCCCGACTTTGTTGCTCCACAGGAGAAGTTACCACATGGACAAGAGTTAATGTGGCCAATGTGGAAGTCCCTAAATCGAATTCGTACCCAGATCGGCAGATGCAGAACCAAATGTGTCAGTGGGAGTTCAGAGATCCTACTCTTGCTCAATGTGACTGCGGCGACCCACAACAATCTATAACACATCTATTGGTGAGTCCTTTGTGCCCGCGAGAAAATTCACTTGGCCTCATATTACTCGGATATTGTTTGACCATTGACACGATATGAAGATCCTAGGGTAACGCAGCTAATACCAACTTCATCCTGACTGTAATTGCTTTAAGATTCGAGAAATATAATTATTCACTTATGGTATAAATAAATATCTACTAGTAGCGGCAAATTCTTGCCATAAATATGTGAACTGTCACACGTTCAGAAAGTTGGTAATTGTATGTAGACGTGGCTTTTAAATAATATCCAACCTCTGCAACTGATACGATGTAATTGTTCTACTAACAAACAACGGATGAATAATAATAGTTAGCGAAACAATTTCCTATCTGGACGTGTGACTTTATTTTAGACGAAACAAAGTACTAACGTAACCTTATGGGCGTTATGTACCTTTACCATTATTAATTTTATCTATGCTCGATCACGTTTACGTGCTACGACAGTGATTGCGCGTTGAACAAACTCTCTTTCAATAACAATACCTTAGTGTTTACTGGAAGACGTTGCTTGTAGTATCAGTCTAATATATGGATTCATGGTGCGGCAAGGTCGGAGTAGGAGCTAGTAACGACAACAATGCTAATATTTGTGGTGCCTGATAACATTATGAACCAATTCTCTGAGATATCAACAAGATTTACTCTGAGATTACCGATAAGCCGCACGCTACGTGTACATAACTTAAATATTTTTTAGATTCTTATGTATTCTGTAAGGATCTAATTACACATCAGAAATATACTATTTTAAGTAATTAGTTAGATAATAACTAGTTATAATAGGTATGAACTTAAATGTGTGTAATTTACGCGGAATTAAATCCAAAAGTATCTATGAATTACGGTTCAATCTTTAAAGTAGGTTAACTTCGTTCTTTATGCTGATCACAAGTAAACTGACAAAGATAATTAGATAAACCTTAAGCGTGTTATTAAGACTATATTTACTAATTTAAAGTTACCTACATGACTTACGTTTACGACAATGTAATGCGCTAAGTAAATTTAATAGAAGTAGGTATTTGGTACCTACTAGTTAGATGTTAATCGGTTACATGGGTACTCGTTATCTCTTTAAAAATAAACGCAACTTACTTTCTTCAATTTAGATCCGACAAAAGATAACAGTAGAAGTAGACTAGTGTTTACATAAACGGATAACAAGCTTTAGTAGTATCCAGTTCCGATTTAGGTTACATTTTCAAACAGCCTTTAGGTGATTATAGTAACCAGAAACTATGGATTTGTATTCTAGACTTAATAATACTAAATGTTAGCTGACATCATTTTACCTGCTAACCATAAAGTTGTAAGAATTACCTGAATTATCGATTTTAAATGACTGCGACATATCAGTTACTGCTGCTACTTACGCTTTATGTCCCGCTACTAGAGTTTATTTAAATGTTCAGCCATCTACGGAAATTACTGCAATTATGTATTTACAATTGTGTATCTGTAGACTTTAATTAAAAAACAAGAAATTTGGAAGAAAAATCTTAACCATGCTTAACCTTTTTTAAGTCATGGCGTCAACAAACTAAAACAATGCATGATATTTTTCGCTATACTTTACATTGCCACTCAACGATATCGTGAGACTAATTTTATAAATATGTGTAAGTTGTTAATTTTATGTCGCTCAGACGTAATAACTTAAGAATTAATTTTCGGCTAAGAATTAATGTACCTACTCTAATTTTCTGCCGCAGTTGACACATCATTATAATAATCTATGCATTTCCGCAATTCCTTAAGAAGTTCCAGGTAATTAATTGTGACAATAAATTATCATGAATAATAACAAAGTGATACATAAAGATAATTAATGTCTTATCAGAGACTACTGTGTACAAACGCAGTGTTCTTATTAGTCAAAGTAAATAAAATGTAAATAATGCATCTAACGTTAGTTAAGTACTGTTTTCTAAGAAAAGCCTTTTAAGAACTTGTCTTGTGTTAGTTTTGACTAGGTAAAATTAGGTACTTACAATAGGTACATTTACTTTTGAGAAAATACGCGTAGTGGATTATAAACTAAAGTCGTAAATATAAATCGACAGAGATCTCTGTACCAGTACCTAATATTTACTACTTATCTATCTAAAGTTCGGTAAAGAACAATCTTAGATTTCAAATACACTACAAAGTGTACCTATGCAATCTCTACTAAGTACGGAGACTTAATTTAAAACAATTAAGTGAGTACAATACAAAAAAGGTGTGACGAAATTTCCTTCTTTATTCCAAAAAGAAATAAAATAGGTCTGACCTTACCTGCCTATGATAAATTATTTTAACAGTGCAAGCAGTTCATTAATTACAATCTATCTCTTCTTGTTTGAAAAGCAAAATGACGTTGTTATCGCAGTGAGTGACCTCGAAGCAGTCTATAAAACTATAATTATGTGCCTCGAAATTTGTAGGCATATATATTAACTGTCTAGCAGATACGTTCGTTACGTGCTTGCGATTAATAACGTTGATCCGTTTGAGTATGCCGCACACCTGAATGGCGATCAATCTTAGGACGGCCTACCCGAAAAACGAAATACGAACTTACGACTAATTGAATGTAGGCCGAAACTTCCCGAAAATCTAGCAAATTTTTAAAATGCGATATAACCATCATCGTCCTTATTGTGCTTGCACCTACACTACTACATCTATACAGTAGTAGTGATGATATCACTACTACTGTATTGTAGTATTGCCGTTTAAGTATCCTCATTTTATAAAATTTTATTGAAGGTATTTTTTTACTTATAAAATGAAAAGGATTATACTCGCAGTATGTGTAAATAGAACCGAATCTCGATACCTAACAATAACTTCATGGGTTGGAGCGGGTTTTCTTAACAAATTGCTTACTTCTTAATATAAAAAAGTAAAGCCGTTTCTACGTGAGTCAAACTGACAATAATTTATTATATAGTATATTATTTACCGGAACCTTTATAGTTTACGAATTCTTAAATACTTATAGGTGATTTAGGAATCACGAAAACCTTTTGTGATAAAGTCGCTACTATGTAACATTCACGAATCTTACACTAATCTTTGGATCATATAATTTAGTATCTGCGTATGTATCATTATTTCCTATTTGAACGCTGATAATTGATTATAATGTAGTACGCAAATAATTCACAATAAATTTGCCGAGAGTCACGCTCGATTAGTCACGAAAAAGATTATCAGATATTAACTCTTATATTAACATAATTAGCAGTTCATTACTGTAAATCTTCACATTTGCAAAACAATTAGGTAAGACTTAATGAAATACCTACATAATAACATATTATAGTGACGGTAGCTACTTTTAGCAAAGGCTAAATTTAGTTATTATTTTAAAATCCTTTTAACAATTATCCTGAAAAGGAAATAAAGGTGCTGAATTGAATCAGGGCAAATGTAAAAAATATGCTTAGGTATTAAAGTTAGTTCGAAAATTTTACTGTTCTAAAAACGACTGTTTGGGAATAAACTGACGAATAAAGCCAGAAATAATCTAAACTACTGTGGCAACTGGATTTGTCAAAGGGTAGGTACGTGGCCATTTTTTAAGTTTTCATATATTCGTGTAAAATTCGCATACGATAGAATTACTATGGTTACAAGTAATAATTACCAAAATTCTTAACGTGGGAGAGCCATGCTTCGGCACGAATGGGCCGGCTCGACCGCAGTGATACCACGGCCTCACTGAAAACCGTGAAACTGAAACTGAACCGGCGTGAAACAACGCTTGCGTACACAATGCAAGCGTTGTTTCACGCCGGTTCAGTGTTGCCGCAAGCGTTGTTCCCCGAGTGAGGGAGGTTACCGGAGGCCCAAACCCTTTTAAAAGGCTCTTTTAAAAGAGCAACGACTTGTGACTCCTCTGGTGTTGTGAGTGTCCATGGGCGGTGGTTATCGCTTACCATCAGGTGATGCGACTGCTCGTTTGCTCCCCTATCCCATAAAAAAAATGATATGATTGTTGAAATGAAATGATATGATATTTATTTCTGTAAGTAGATCTTTAGAGACACTTTTACAAGTCAATGGTTTGTTTTTTTTATAGCTAGATGGCTTCGGAATTTCCTAACTGACGACCTCTGAGAAGAAACACCGAAACAAACTCATGGTCTCTTTTAAAGTCCAGACATAAAATAATGCAAATAATGTGAGTGGGACAATGCAGGGCAATGTCTGAAATGGCCTTTTGAGGAAATAACCATAGCAGCTTTAAGTAGACCAGTCCTAACTGATGGCAAGCATGCATCAGTCATCGTGTAGCTCAACCATAATTAAGGGAGCTCAACGACCCGTCGCACGACAATACCAGATCAGCAGGACATACGTGTAGGTCGTATGAAATTCCCAAAGCCTCACGTTTTTATCGTTCCGGGTTCAGTAAAATATTGCACCGATACAAATCAACAGCATTTATACTTATAACCTAAGCATGTTAATCAATATTAAATCTCGTAGAAAGAATACTCAAAGTAGATCAAATCAACACCGTGGCGCTCTTGAATGTTGGTACGCCATTGCACCAGGTCAAAAACTGGTTTTCTTCCGTCAAAAATGATACGCGGTTGTTATATGTATTGGCATGATCACAGTGATAGTATCTAATAAGTTATGTTCAAAAATATTCTTTGGAGACACAGACCACTAGTTAGTGCTAAGACAAAAGCCCAAGGCCATGCCAAATATCCATTAGGGAAAATACTTGGAGATCAGATTACTCTAGTTTTAGGAAAGGAATTTTGGTATTTTTGTAACCAGACATATTTCACCACGGTATACCCCTACAGAACTACGATAGATAGATAATTATGTAGTCTATAGGTATTTCCTTGAAACAAAAATGTATTTAGTCGAAAAGTCAATTTGATCGTCATAGTTGATCAGAAAATTGATTGTGCATAGAGATGATGATCCGTGTAGCGCATTTACCTCAACCACAAGGTCACGGATACGATACAGGAAATTCGATTCGGAAATCGGATTGCATTTATTTATTTACCTACATTTCTACTGTACTAAGCTATCTCTTAAACAAACTATCTGATGCCGTGGTTCTGCTACTTTTTGATTCGAGGCAAAATTAGTAGAGAAAGAGTAGTACAGTAGAGAGTAATCAAGTAAGTAGAGTAAATTTTGTCCTTCCCCCAGGGTCCGATCTATCTTTATACCTACCAAAATTCATCACAAACGGTTCAGCAGTTTAGGCGTGTAAGGGTAATAGACAGACAGTTACTTTCCGATTTGTAATAAGTATTTATAAAGTATGCTTAGCAAAACTAGGTAAGTAAGTACCTACTGATGCTTCGCGTAAGGTCGGACGAATGAGGCGCCAGTGCTAGCGCACGCGCATCCATCTGCATCAAAATAGGCGACACCTCCACGCTCATTAACAACTAACAGATGTTAATAAATTATAAATGGTTCAGCAGCTTCCTAACGTCTAGTAGGTATTATTCTGCAGCTACTTTGAAAGTCGTGAGTAATAATCATGCAAATTTACTGCACATCTGCTTTAATTTACGTTTTTATTTTAAGAAATGATGTAACAATTTCATAATATCGCCTTTCTAATAAAATCTGTCATTCATTTCAAAGTCAGTCTATGAATATATACCGATTCGATCTATCGTCCTAAAAATAAAATTAAGCTTCCTAGAAATACTTAGCAATCTAGAAACATAAATAATATTATGTAAGTAGTAATAATTAACAATATTTGGACCTTCATCAAAATGTTTTAATGAAATATTACCGTTTCGACATATAAAAATGTAAATTGGTGGTTTTCGCCAAGTGCTTTTAATTGACGATGGTCGGTCTACCTTGAATCTAAATCATGTGACTGACGACTGCACGCCGCGACTGCGCGTCACTTTGCTTCTTATTCAACAAGTTGGTTTGAGCAATTTCCTTTCCAACATAAAACTACTCAGATATCTTAAGTACCAAACTAAAATGTAGTATTGGACCTGAAGTTGTTTTTATTATGATTTAAGACATTTTTATTTTACTAGTAAGTATATTTATTTGTATCAAGAAAAAAGTTTAATATGTATTAATAAACAATAAAAATATAAACATGTTAAAACCGTAAACCATTTTAACGCCAACTACGATGATTAAATTATGAACCGTCTTAAGTCCTTACGGATCCGTCTTACGGATCATAATTAAAAAAAAGTGAACACCGCCGCGCCTTTTTCTTACTTTCACATGACAAATCAAGGCACTGACTCGAACAGCTTATGGAATATGAATGTAGAAGATGGAGAACCGTCTCTTGTTGTACCGAACCTTTGATGACAGTTGTTTCGATAAAGCACGGGGCGGCATAAAGAATAACGATACTTATCAGAATACGCGCGCTACGTGCTCCCTGAGCGAGTAAAGGAACGTGCTACGCCGTAGCACGAAACTACGAATGCTACGAGGGGTTGTTTTGGTTACTTTGTCTCTACTAGTTCCGATAAACTGTTGAATTCAACGGTTTTTTTCCAAATAAATGATGATAAACAACTCTGTATAATAAAAGTGTCATAAAAAGTAGGTACTTTTTTTTGGAAAACATGACTCCGTTTTTTGCGTCAATCTAACCCAAAAATCTAATAAAAATACAAAAAAATATATATTTTTGCATTTTGCATTACATACTTAGCTTTTCGGTTGGAGAACTGACCGTGACATACCTATATATATCGATGTATTTTTTTAGCTAACAAAGTTATGTTTGTCATTAAATCCGACATCTTTTTATTAGAGTAACGTTCGGTGCTTTTGTAGTTTATGAAATTCAGTAATGGTAATCATGTAGCAGCAACTATAGCTACCGCGTTACATACGAAACTAGGACAGACGAATCCTGGATTTGCTCAAGTTAAGTTTGCAACGCAACTTGGATATAGGTATGTACCTATAGGTACAACCGCTCGACATCGATTCGACCATCGGCCGGCCTCGTACAAAATGTATAGAGATGACATTTGTGCGCGCTCGATTTGTCGAAAGCTTATGTCATTTACATACATTGAGAGTTCTATTCTATTCTATTCGATTAGCGTTCATCCCACTTGTCGAGCTAGAGGGTCTAGTTGGATAGGTAACACACCTCGACCCTCCATAATCATTTTGGTGAAATTAGCAAACTACGGAAGCCTTGGCAAGTCAGACTCACACTTTTACTTCGCACGATTTTTGTATATTGTTTACCTAAATTTCAATGGGAAAATTATTCGATTTTCAGATTCGTTTTACGAATGAATAATCTAAGTGGACTTTTTGTATGTAACGCTTCCCGAGCTCCCAAGCAACAGCAGCTACAATAACATAGCACGAGTTCAGTGACCAATATTTGCAGTATATGTGTCAAATATTTTGAGTGAAAAACCTAAAACGCCTCTAGTGCTCACCAGAGGGACGAGTTCTTGTGTTGTACATATATGTAGGTGTAGGTGCTAAAACATACTACATACAGTGTTTTTAAAGCAGTATACCCTATCTACCGTTATCAACACCTATTATTAAAACGGAACATTATTACTATAATAAAAGGTCAGTATCTTAATAGTTCTTACGCGTAGGTACAAGGGTTGTAAGTAAGGTTAGGCGACATAATGGCCTATAATCACTAGTAATATGACTGACACTCATAGTTTGCATAATACCTTGTATGACATTGTTCATAAAGATGTCTGATTAATTCATACGTACTTTGATGTATGAATACGTACTTTATATTTATTATTTTTGTCACAAAATTACTTAAAAATGTTTCTAATATATATTTGAACTTATTACCTACACCTGCCTAGATTAAATTGGTATATGCAGATAGTATGTATTACTAGCTACTGTTACACCATTCTGGCACAACCTTTCGCTAAATCTACATTATTCATGACTAGCTTCTGCCTGCGACTTCGTCTGCGTGGACTTCAGATAAAAAGTAAGCCCATGTGTTATTCCAGACTATAATCTGTCTCCATGCCAAATTTTATCCAGATCCGTTTAGCCGTTCTGACGTGAAAGAGTAACAAACATCCATCCATCCATCCATCCATCCATCCTCACAAACTTTCGCATTTATAATATTAGTAGGATGCTCATTGATTTTGGTTGAGTCCGCGATTTGTTTTGAATACGGCGTTCGCCAAGGTCGACCCCTTTTCAACTCTTACATCCTTATTCCCTTCGTATAGGCAGATACTCATTTCATAAATCTCTTTTCGTGAATCTCCGTCTCCTCTCTATGTCCATACTCTCATAGGTACGTATGCTTGAGAAAAGAGAAGACTGGGGTAGTCATATACCGGCCAATACATGGCCAGAACAGATACTTTCCGAGATCATGACCAACATTAAACGCTTACTGGCCTTTCTCAAGAAGTTAGCGTGGTATAAATAGACTATCATAGCATGAACTATGACAATACTTGACAAAGCAGTTACAATATCTGAACTCGCAAATTGCGTCTACAATAAAAAAAATATCACATTATTTAATTACAGCAAAATCTTATTTTACCGTGTGCCAATGGCTAATTGTGCGTAGGTACATATTATATAAGTACTTTGTATCTAAAACTGAAAGGTTTAGCAGATTTGTAGAATATTGTAGGTATTTAATTATGTATATTTTTGAGTAGAACGTAGGTACACTCTTTAAGTAAACGGGTTTCCTTAAATATATTTGATTGTTCTATGTATGTCTAATTGTTATAATTATTCCAATTTCAGTTTATCTACTTATTTAATGTGACAGTAGTTCACTAGTCGATTGAAAACACCGATTCTCTAAAGCGATCCATTAAGCGGCGCGAGCGCCTTGAGCGATAAAAAACTTAGAAAAAGGTCAATTCACTGCTTCCTCGCTCTATCACGACAATTAGTTCAGTTGTAATTGATTTTATCACCACTAAAAACTATGATTGACCTAATACGTGAAAGTATTTGGTCAAAATGGTTTCAAGAAAAAACAAGAGAACGTCAAGACACTTGCTAAATTGGTACTTAAAGCTGATCGTTCACCCGAGCCCGGCAAATTAATGTTCTTTTTCACAAATGGGTCTATAACCTATTTTAGATTCAGTAGTAGTACTTAATTGCAAAATTAGCTTTAGATAGATAGATAGATAGAATATACTTTATTGTACACCAAAAACGAATGTCAAGTATTAGATAACACTCATAGAATATGGTACAATGGACGGTCTTATCGCTAAAAGCGATCTCTTACAGATAACCTTTGTATGGACTCAAGAGAAAGGAAAAGCGAAAAATAGGTAGTCTGGCGTACACAAAAGAAATTAAACACCTAAATTAATTAATACACAAATTTCAATATAACAAATACACATACTTAATATACATATAATCATACATATAGTATAAATATAATATATATGTATATACATTATATAACTATAAATAAATGTATATAATTCTATAATACCTATAGACATAAATTATTGTGCCATTATAGGATATAAGAGAAAATTGAAATCTGGTATTTATATAATAGATGCAATGTGAAGGAGAAAGTATGAGTTATGGCGAAAGATAATGCTTCTTCACCATTTCTTTAAAAATTGACAATGATTGAGCTCGCCTCAGTGAAACGTGCAAGGCATTCCAAAGCCTAACAGCTTGTACAGAAAAGGAGTTGTCAAGAAAACGTGTGGAATGCATTGGCATCTCTAGCCTCAGATTTTCTGATCTTTAAATTATTTACAACTAAGTAGTCTAAGTACTAGGTAAACCTTTACTTAAAAATCGTTATTGTACCCAAAAGTTGTGTACATTGTGAATTTTGTCAGTTGGCACCCTACAAAAGACTCTATGTTCGCGAACCTCTTGCGCTCCACGCTCCTGCAAATGCTCCACATTGTGGATCGATCGCGCTCCTGTAGCGTGCAACGGTGCGTGCTCCGCGCTCAGCGTGTTTCTTATGGAGATGCGTGTACCGTTTCGATCAGAGCGGTTGCAGATGCGCGGAGCACAGTTAGTTCGCAAACATAGTGGATACCCGGCTTAAAAGTCACTAACAATTTAACTCATTAGAAATAGTAAATATTTTGAGTAAAGAGATTACCTGTTTTGCCGAACTACTTTAAGGATCATAAACTACACATTACCAAATTTGTATACACCACCTACACCACCGCTTTCAGTAAATAAAACTTACGGAATACTGCGACGGGTCATAGCTTGGCTCAATTCTACCAAAAACAACACAATATATTCCACGATATTTCCGCAAAATTTTACGGATTTCAACTTAATTACTTTATAGATAATTTTCCAATTAAGTATATAATGGAAATGCACTAGTTTTGTATCTTATATAAAATAAGCATGTTTTTAAAAGCATTGTACAAAACTGGCACATCCATTTTGTTCCATAACTGAAGGAAGTTAAGCGATATGAAAGTTGTTAAGTGAAAATAATTAAAATAATTTTTATTTCTTGGACACATCCTTCTTTTTGATGAATAAAAGACAAACAAATAAAATTTATAGAGTAACTACTTTCGAATAATTTGATAAAAAATAATATCGGTAAAAAAATACACTACGAGATAGTTACCTACTGAAAAGAAGAGATTTTGGAAAATTGAGTAGGTAGTACTCGAAATCCGTAAAATTTCGCGGAACATTTTCGTTGTTTTGGTAGATATGAGCCAAGCTGTCACCCCTCGCAATATGTCTTAGTATTTTCTGAACAATCTATATAACTACATGTCTTCGACCAAATAATGCAACAATTCTATTATGGAGCAGAAGCCTGAAATAAACCATCATAAAAATTCCTATTAAGGTAGAAGTAGGTACGTATTTCCGGCAGCGTCCCAGTACCCGGTAACTAGATAGTTTTTTTTGTTTTCCACCTTTCTACCAAGCACAAATTAAAGTTTGTAAATTGTAACACATTCTTGATAATATTTTGTACAATAATAATTGCAACACTGATCAAAAAGTTTTATGGTGTCAAAACTGTGTAACCATAAAAGTGTGCTCTCCAAAAATATTAAGAAAATTGGAGGTCCCCGTCGTACTATTCAGCTTGGCATGCTGCTACGGATGACCATACGGTAAGGGTGTTAATTTATTGAAATATTTGAGTGAACTATCTAACGATATAAACTATAAATTATGGTGAATCTACTTGAGAAGTATTTATTTTTGCATGTCACATTTATTGGTACGCACTAATCCCTAGTTGACCCAGCAACCGGCATATATTTTCCATTTTCTACCGGATATTGGTGCAAGCATCATACCGGTAATATCCATTGTACCGATACCCGTTATTGTATCCTTATTGCCTTGCAATAGGTCTCTTTTTCCTTTGAAACTATGGTATAAAGATCTGCCGGGTACTAGGACGTATATTAACAGTTGCACCTAAATCCGTAATGATTCTTATTGCCTTAAGTAAGAGCTTATTTTCCTTTGACTTCAATTGAAATGACTGTGTACGTTCTTTTAAAACCACATGGTTTGGAATCCTCTTTTCTTTTTTCTGTACTATTTTATAATTTTTCTGTACTATTCTGTAATATTTCTATACTATATTAACTATACCCCTTATACCACGCACCTTTCATACAAGATAGTACTCAAAACAGACATTTTAAAATGCCTTATTGTAATAAAAACTCAGCTGAAGGTAGTTTTGGGTATATAACACATCATGTGCTCAAACATTGAGTCGTTGACTGGTATCAGTTTTAAATCAGCAAGAGCTGAACAGTGGGTCAGCTCTTACTTGCTGTGGCTATGGGTCTCTATACATTAGAGAGGTCAAGCCGTAGGTATCTCAGGTTCCGTTTAATTATTTGAGATAAGAACATATTATGGCCTGACACAACTAGTCACCACGCCCACGTGAATCCCAGATGTGGAGAGCCAGAAGCCTTCAATGCTGGATCTTCTGCTGACTTCTCATCCGGACGGCTATCATGGATCCGTAGGCGCCCCGCTTGGTTCGTCGGATCATTGCCTTGTCCGGAGTACAGTGCCTCTCATGTGCTCGTCGCGATCGCGAGTTGTACGTAGCCGCCGTGTGTGGCACTACAAGTCAGCAGAATGGGATGGGATGCGGTCCTTCTTTACGTCCTACCCTTGGAGACAGGTTTGCTTCTCGCCGAATGATCCCAACGCCGCTGCTGATTTTGTTGCTGATGTGGTGCTGCAGGGTATGGAACTTTTCATTCCATCCTCTGTAGTTCCCATTAGTGGCAAATTTCGACCTTGGTTCGGTTCGTCTTCCAAAAAGGCCTCTCGTCGGAAGCAGGAAGCCTATCGAGCCTGGGCTGATGCGGTGGCGGCACGGGATGTAAATACCAGCGCATTAAAAAAGAAGTATAAGTTTGCCTCTTCCTTGCCAGGTCCTTCAAAAGACACATTGCAAGGGCGAAGTCGGTGCAAATCGGTAGAATTGGTGAGAGGCTTGAGCTCCTGCCTTCTTCTCTCGATCTTCTGGGCAAACTCTTTGCGTCCAACTCAACTTTGGATGACGGGGGAGAAGAGCCGCCTACCATACCGCGGTTCGTTGGCTGTATGCCGGATATCCGGTTCCACCAACGCGCAGTGCGTTTAGCACTTGTATCCCTCGATATCTAAGTCAAGTGGGCCTGATGGAATCCCTCCTATTGTGTTAAAGATGTGCGCTCCAGAGTTGGCACCAGTTTTAACACGTCTTTTTCGGATCTCTTACTCTTCTGGCGTTGTCCCAACATCATGGAAGACAGCATTAGTCCACCCGATCCCTAAAAAAGGCGACCGCTCAAATCCATCCAACTACAGACCGATAGCCGTTACCCCCTTTTCTCGAAGATAATGGAGTCCATTATCAACTGCCAGCTCCTTCGGTACTTAGAGGATCACCAGATGCTTTGTGACCAGCAGTACGGCTTTCGCAAGGGTAGGTCGGCTGGTGATCTTCTGGTATACCTGACACACCGTTGGGCACAGGCGATCGAGACTAAGGGGGAAGCCTATTAATATAATTTTATCATAATGATCTCATTGTATATCTCCAAATGTTTGTTGCAAAGATGTTTGTTAATTTTGTGTCATTTTAACAAATTATTCAAGCTGTATTTACAAAAACTACCAGATTTGTATTCTCATTCTAAGATTGTTAAGTTTTTAATGTTGGTGCAATTTTTTTTCGCAGGTAAACCGATTGAAATTGAGGCTTTAATGTTATTCAAGCATAAATTCAGAGTTTATCCATAAGTTAATTCATACCTTATTTTACCTATGTAGGTTATATACCTACCTGGTTCCAATTTTCAAATAATAACATTGAAATTTATATAAGTAAAATGTTCTGAAAATAATATTGATAAAGACTGATTTTATTAAAAACTTTTATATTTTATAAAATATATATTTTCTTTGGATACGTATTATAATGTGAACTTTAATATCAAGCAATAGAGTTCATATTTGCGGTAAAAAATACCGTATTCTGGGACAATATAACGATTACTAGTACAAATCTAACGGATACTGGTAAAAATGACCCTTTTTAATGATTTTGTTGTATTATTGTATATTAACGTTTATATTAATTTTGAAAATAGTAATCATAAAAAACAAGAATAAATTTACTATCTTTAAATGTAAAAATAATTATTGTAAGTCTTCTAGTTTTAGCATAGCAGACCTGCAAAGTCAGCGAAGTTCAAAACTTAACGGTTACTGGGCCGTTTACCTTACTATTACATACTTTTATGGTATTCTATTGTTTTGCCAATTCTCTAGGTCGGTATACACCTGTGTATTTTAAATCATCGGTGATGTAAATAATCTATATAAAACCGGAACGTTTTTATCTAGGTATAAAACATTTATTTAAAATTCAATAACCAAATTAGTAAAAAAATGTTTTTGGGCGCTTACATGGCCCACGCTATCCAAACGTTGTGATATTATAGGTCTAAATAATGTGTCATTCTTGAAACACTGGTTACGATACGACATGTGTTTTGCCCACTGCATAAGGAAATTTTACCTACTAATTTTCATTGGAATTATATACCTTAACTTTTATATATGGTTTGAGTAGTCAGACTAATCGAATGAACATACGAAAAATATAAATCTTTATTGACGCTCTAAAATTTCCAACACGAACAATTTATGTTCGTGTAGAGAAAAAATAAGTTCATCTTCAGCATTTGTTTAGGAAGCAGGTTTAACAATAGTGTAGATGTTATATTTTATCTAAACACGGAATTTATAGACAATGTCTAACGCGCGGTCACGGTCAATTATCCGACCGTGTCATAGAGCCGTTCTTGTAACTTTTTATCAAACTAATAATAATGATTGAAATATCTTCTTCGAGTTAATGTATTAGTTAGGTATCAATGTGGTATTGTTAGTTTGTTTGCAGAAAGAGTTTATCTAGACGCTATTTAGAAAAATAACACCAATATCGATACGAATGCATCGGACGCTTAGTTAATTTAAACTAAATTTTAAGGAAGTAAGTACATAACATAATAATAGTTAATTTTACCGTATGATTGCAGTCCATAAATTGATTTAGCGTTTCCAATTAAAACAACTAATTGGCGCGTACCTACATTTTAAATAACTTATTAGCCCATACGACGACCTCTGTGTTTTAGTGGTTCGAGTACCGGACTGCTGACCACGAGGTCGTGGGTTGGATTCCCACAGGACACAAATATTTATGTGATGAATATAAGTGTTTGTGTTCGTCTGGGTGTTTCTTATGTATTATAAGTATGTATTTACAAAAAAAAGTATATTAGAATTATATCTATCCATTGTTTAGTACCCATAGTAGGTACAAGCTCTGCTTAGTTTGGGACTAGACTAAAATGCTGTGTAAAAATGTGGCAGAATATTTATTTATTATATTTATTTAAAGTTATATATTTACCATAGAACATATTCGATTATGGTCTGACGACCAATTGCAAATGGATACATGAGAAAAAAAAATATACTTAAACAATTATTTATACTTACAGGTTGCTAATACCTACCTAAATATCAGCTAAATTACTATTTCATCTTATTATCACCTTCAGTTACACAATAATTATAATCAGTAGCAACATAATCAGCATCGTTTTATTTTATCGTATTAGCCGTCAAACGGGCCTACAACCTGCAAGACACGTTACATATGTACCTCATGTTGTGCTTGCGCACATGGAGACCAATCAACACATAATCGTAGAAACACTTCGCTAACTCATTAGCCTAACTTGGAAAGTTAAAACGAACAAGATCTCTATATTGAGAGCTTCGGTAGCGTTCAACAGATAGTAGGTAACCTGCCTATTTTTATTAACATACTAGCTTCTGCCCGCGGCTTCGCCCCCGTGGAATTCGGTCTGTCATCACATTCCTCGGGAACGGGACAAAACGTATCCTATGTCCGTCTCCTGGTTCTAAGCTACCTCTCCACCAATTTTCAGCGAAATCGGTTCAGCCGTTCTTGAGTTATAAATGGTGTAACTAACACGACTTTCTTTTATATATATAGATAATATTATATTATACCTATTGCTGTAGTAAGCATTGATAGCCTAGTGATATGACCATTGGAATGCCATGACAAAGGTCTCAAGTTCGAAACCAAGGCCTCAGACTTTTCGAAGTTATTATTAAACGAAAACATCGAAGGTTTCGGAAACCTGCGTGCCTGAGATATTTTCTCGACGGCGTGTGAAGTCTGCCAACCCGCATTAGGCCAGCGGCGTGGTGGATGACAGCCTAATTCTTCTCATTTAGAGAGGAGACCAATGCCCAGTACGTAGTGGGACAGAATAATGGCTTGATATGTATACGTATTGCAAATTCCAATAGCTGACAACAAAAATAAGGATGGGGTTAATTTTAACTGACATCGAGCTAGATTTAGTTGAATATTGTGTTTCAATCCTTTCAGTCTTTATGGTCACTCACGATATCGTGATGTTTTCAAAGTCGTACAGATGTAATATAAATGTAAGTACTTTACATATCTAATACTATTCAACATGATAGGGTTTCCTAACTTTAAGCTATCGCGTTGCGTGATATTACTATAGAACAGTTAACGCGCTTTAAATACCTTTGCATAGATTTTTCTTCATCTTCCCCACATGTTAATTATTGTTATAGAACCGCCGACATACTACATAGGTACACTGTGTCCGTATTTTTAACCAACTTTAAATAGCGATGTTTTTAGAGATATTATCACGATTCCACTTTGCTAATAATTTAAAACTGTCTTGATGATTGAAAGTCTTGTGTTTTTGGATTTCAATATCTTCACGCACTTCTCTTGAATAAAAGTTTTGTGTTTAAAGTTTTGTAAACGGTTTTAATTATCAGCAATGTCGAATCCAGTGATTGAACGCAATGACGGAGAGAATTCGCTGCATTAATCTGCTTGTGACTTGCGTTACTTAGTTCAATAGTACCTAATGATAATTTGTTGCCCCCTGGAAATTTTTTTTCTAGCTAGAATACTTTTAATTATTAATTATATTTTTTTTACTGATCCGACTAGCCTAAGCCTCTAGTTAGAAAGTTAGAATCCAATGGAGGATTCAGGTCATTGGCTAGGAAGGAGCGAATACCAAGGAAGTATGATAATAATTAAATGACCCAGATGTATTTGGGGGGCGGGTTTCAGCTTTGAGCTTGAGTGCTGTTATTCAATTCAAATTGACGCAGTCGAGTCGCAGCTTGAATTTCTGTGGTAACGGCAGGACCCGACTGAGACGCCTTGTTCCGCGTGAGGGCGCTTGAATTCCAACCAATAAGTGCTGACATGCTATAGACGCGAGTAGATATTGTACCGAATTCTACCGAATTCTAACTAAACCGATATCGTCTTTGGCTTGATAGAAATTTGTGCATTATATTGTGGAGATAGATTATGCAAAATCCATTTCGCTTAGATTCGCTTCCATTCTTCGCTTACTGGAAGAAAATTGTAATACCTAAATAATCACCCACTTGTGACTACCTATAAGAAAAATATAAATTATTTTTGATAGTTCATAAGACACTTCGGTCTTATTATGGGACATCAGTAACTTTCGGCGTGATGTACGTAATTCAGAGATTAATGCACTTAACAATGTGCAGATAATCTGATTAACACGCGGGAAAAAATAATCCTAAGATAAAATTCTAAAAGGATTTTTTTCCTTACATGCAGCGGATTTACAACATATTTATTGCCCCGTGGTCCTAGCGCGACTCCTATGCTAGAGATCCTGAGTACGATTCCCAGGTCGAGCAGTGTTATTGAGATTTACTATGAAATTCCCAGTAGCAGCTCGGAGTTAGGTATTTTTGTGCCCGGTTAATGGCAATAGGCTCGCCCCCTATTACATGGGACCTAAACATACCGGCAAACTGTGGGTGTAGTACATTAGTACGCCTCTGCCTAACCCTTCGGGGAATGCAGGCGTGATGGTATTTTATGATAATGTATAAGTATGATGTACGTAATTTTTTTATTTTTATCAATTCATTGTTCGCGTACCTACTACCTATGGTACCTAACAGGAGATACTTGTGTAGAAGGTGGCAGGATAATGGGATGGAGCTTTGCCCAATGTGGAACAATCGGTCCAAGTTCCAACACGCTATGATTTCCAGAAAAGACTAAAGAAGTACTAATTACTATTTACTTTATGAGAACGCGTAAATACAATATTTTGCATGTTTTGATTTCTCTGGGATACTTATATACCTACAAAAAAGGTGGATTTTTGTAAAACAGAACGACAGACTTACTGGGGTCGATCTTAGTCTGGTATAGCGGGCTATTTTCCGCAACTCCACGACAAAGCGCGTATTTTGAGTGCGGGATCAATGTCTTACTCAATGGGGTCGTTGTCGTTAATGACTGTTGCCAAATAGGTTCGATTATAATTGACGAATATATCGTCCGGCCACGGTAAAGACATCTGTAATCTTTAGGTAGGTACCTAAGACAGGAATCTATCTTTACCGTACATTTTTACAGCATCTACCTTATGTTGGGGCTTAAGTATACGATGCATTTTGACGAGCATAAGATAATACAAGCTGGGTAGTTAGGGCGGTACCGTCTTTACCATAAAGCTACACGGGGCACGGGCCTATGGACCCCACTCTCACGAGGGCCCCGAAAAGCCAGTACCTAAGTATATTCGCTTATACAATAAATTCAATTTTACATTGATATAGCCCATCAAAAATATTTACATAGTAAACGAGGAAGATTTGTTCGATTGTTTGACAGCACTGAGATAACCTAATTTAATTTCCTGGCAGTCTACTAGGTGCTAAAGAATACCGCTAACAATCCGACTAATACTATAAATCTAAAAGTTTCTGATGATGTATGGAGGTACTGTTTCACACCAGAACAGCTGAACGGATCTGGATAAGATTTGGCACAGAGATAAGCAACAGCAAAACAAACTATCGTTCGGTGCACCGTCGGCACCGTACTGCGGCACGACGCTGCATCCTGCATCGTCTGCCGGTAGCGGCGCCCGGTGGCGCACCGTAGACAATCTCCACTGCCTTATTGTATTTTTTTTCTATATTTTGATCAGAATCAGAACATCACTAAATTTGAATCGATTACCTCACGAGTATTAGGAGTACCGTATAGGTAAGTACTCTTTTGAAATCGGTCGACAATTTAATAAAATATCGGTGATTATACATATAAAAAGAAACATAGGTAGGTACATACAGACGGATAAAGGACCTCCTCCTTTTTTGAAGTCGGTTATTAATTTAGTCATAGCACAAATGTTACTTGCAATTAAAATATAAGATATTTTATAAATGACTGAATTGTTAACTTTTTTAGTTCGTGATCATCATCACCATACCATCATCACGCCTGTATTCCCTGAAGGGTTAGGCACAGAGGCGTACTAATAATGTACAGCCACAGTTCGCCGGTATGTTTAGGTCCCATGTAATAGGGGGCGAGCCTATTGCCACAAATTCCTAACTCCGAGCTCCTACTGGGAATTTCATAGAAAAACCCAATAACACTTTGCTCGACCTGGGATGTAATGCAGTAAGTGGTTACAGTGTGAATTTTATAAAATTATCAAAACTGGTGAAGTGCCAGCTTAAGTCGTATTCAAACTACAGGTTGAATCTCATTGGGAAAACATAATCACTAGTAAATATCGACTCATTGCGAACTGCCTCATTAGCTAAGTGGTCCTAAGCGCGACTGCTACGCTAGAGGTCCTGGGTTCGATTCCCAGGTCGAGCAAAGTGTTATTGGGTTTTTCTATGAAATTCCCAGTAGCAGCTCGGAGTTAGGAATTTGTGCCCGGTTAATGGCAATAGGCTCGCCCCCTATTACATGGGACCTAAACATACCGGCGAACTGTGGGTGTACATTAGTACGCCTCTGCCTAACCCTTCGAGGAATACAGGCGTGATGGTATGTTATGTTATGTTAGTAAATATCGAACACCTAGTTGTATTTATGAAAATACAAACTAATACTATACATGAGTAAGATTGTCTCGTCCCGGAATGGTTTGCATGAATGTAGTAGTAGTATACCTATATAGAGTCGATGGCAGCGTGTCTAACAGTATCATAATAATGGCTAAAAAGCATTAGATATTTTATTATAAAAAAAATATAGAAACCGCCTACACAAGATCCAAGAAGAAAATTGGTCTTGAAGCGCGACCTTTCTGCTCTACCATTTCGTCCAAAATCCTTGACTGAAAATGAATGTAACCGAATGCAATTCTTGATAACTTTACAGAGTTTGAAAAGATTTTCCGGTCGTTTATTTCAAGTGAAGCAGTAGTAGACAAAATGTTATGAATCCGAACAATAACATAATTTGATAAAATATTGTTTGGATTACGATTTATTTTGGTATTACATAATAATAGGTCTTTACCTATGAAATTGCCGTTCTGCAGTACTGGCCATTTCAAATCAAAATAATTTTTGTTTGGCTAAGAATTCTAATTTCAAATTAATTTTATTTTAAAAACATGGAATTCTTTTTCCAATAGTAGTCATTTGTTTATTGATTAGTGTTACATTTTCATCGCTTTTCAATATTTTTCGTCATCATGGATACGTTAAAATTTCGAGTATGGAATATGAGTACCGTCGTGGCAGCAACGCGGCACAAGCGGCACGCAACATCAACGACGTTTACGGAGCTAACACTACAAACCAACGCACCACCTGTCATTTCACTTTTCATAGGTAAAGACGTAATATTTGTGGGCAATTCAAGCTCCGCCGGACCCTTAAATTAAACGTACCGACATGGACAATATTTAGATTTTTTTCCTTTCTATTTGTCTCTCTAAGTCTGTCTGTTTGTGTGTCTATTTTTTTTTCATAGATTAAGTATTCAATAAGTTAAGCTACTGTTATAAGTATTTTCTTATTCAAACTAGTGCTCATTCGTTCAATCGAGGTCAAAAGCAGTCAAGGGCCGTGGCCAAGGCTGGTTGACGACATTTCGACGTCTTTAAATAGGTACGTATTCGGAATCCTAAACGAAATTGCGCCTAGATGTCGATCAAAATCGCAAATATAACAGACTGCTAGGGTACCTACTAAAGTATCTAATATATAGGTACTAGAGTATCTAAACTGGTTTAACAGATAGGTCCTACATATAATCATTTGCCATCCAAAATTTATTGCGGCAATCAGTTTCTATAAGTACGTGTGTACATTTATTATTTTGTTATTAGTTCGCTATTGTATAATCCGCATGGGTAGTCCGCAGTAGATATACAGTAGTGCACATGTACTAATAAGTATTTCTACGGCCCATTGTTCGTTTATTTAAAATTAGTTTCATAACTATTTATTGTCGAAATGTTTGATATCGTCTGTGGGCAATACCTAATGGTTTTAGATAAGAATAAATATAATTTAGCGTAAAGGTACACTCGCTGACCATATCTTAGCACTTGTCTCAACATCAAAACCGTCATTAATGGTGAGATATCTAATGTTTTGCACTTGGCTGTTGGCACTTAATATGCGCGTCACAGTGATCTACGGGAAATCTTAAACTAAGTAGGTAAGTAGGTAATACTAAGAAATATTTTGTGTTTATTTTTATTGCATACCTATTTATGATTTTTTAAATATTTTTTTTACTTTCTTAAATATACCTATTATAGTAGGTACGTAGGTATCTATCTCATAGCAGATCTACCAATATTGTCAGGATATATGACAAAATGTAAGTCCCTTACGGCATTTAAAATAACATTTTGTCTGCAGACAATAAAATAAAATCCTTGAATTAATGCATAGGTACACAGAAAACTTTTTAAAACATTTTAATACGCGATCTATGGTTTGTGAAATAATAATATTTAAGTCACATTGATTATATGTAGATACCTGCCGATGTAAAAGTCAGTGATATTATAGATATAGTAAATTTAATAATAAGTAAACAAAAAAACTCACAATTGCGTCTTCTGTCCTTGTGCGTTATTGCAGATTACTATAAGTAAAGTATAAATAATCGAGATTTTTATTTCCATTATTAACAACTAAACATTCGCGATTCGCGGAGAATAGAAGCGCGAATCCGTGAACGGTCCGCTTCGCGTGATCGATTCACTACTACTGCGTGCACGCAAGTATAACTTGCTCTCAGTGGAAAAGGCTGCGAAGGCGCTGACGCACTCTAATAACTGAGCTTTTACACACAGAACGAGCAAATTAACATTTCGCAAGTTTTGTTTGAAGAGAAATATTAACGTGCGTCATAGGTTAAACTCTGAAATAGATAAAGTTGGTTTTTAAATCCGGTCATCGGTGTTTATGCGATAACACCTCAGCAAATGAAAGGTTGGTTTTTGCTGGTTGAAAAGATACATTTATTTTTTATTGTAACTACTTAAGCATTGTTAACAGCGTGAGGTTGCATGCAATTTACGGTATATGTAATGAAGTTTAAATCTTGTAATATGTTAGTTAATCTTTCAAAATGTCTTTCAGTGTAAGGTAATGCGCCTTCAATGAAACCAGCGAGGGCAGGCACTTTTAAGTTTCCGGCAAGAATTTCCGGCGCTAATATATGAAATACCAGTTGAGCTGCATGGCAGTTTTTGTTATTTGTGTTCCACTCAGTAGCAAACTTCAAAAGCGTTTCCTTTTGAGTATGGTTGATTTCTTTAAGTGTTTCATACAGTTTTTCGTTTCCACCAGCTAGAACCTCATTAACTATTTTTAAGACATTCATTGGTCTTTCCATCCGTAACGCTAATTTTAGAGCTTTGATTAATTGCTTGTCATGCAGCAAATTCATTAATTCTTGTTCTTGTAAAATCATTTCTTCTCTTTCTTTAGCTAATTGTTCTCTTTTTTCTATTGTAACATCTTTCAGTTTTACTAGTTTAGAATCAGAGCCACCAGTTATAACAATGGATTCACTTTTATTAACTGCTAGTGACCATACTTTGCCATCATGATTGTCTAATGACATTTTACTCTCTGATGTCTTTATATTCCAAAGTTTAATAAGTCCGTCTGCCCCACTTGACACTATTTGTTGTCCCCTGCTAATAAATTCAATTTTCAGTACTGAGCTTTCATGCCCCTCAAATGTTTTTAAGCAACTCAAATCAGCTATAGACCACAATTTGATTGTACTGTCTGCTGAAGATGTCAATACAACTTGATCAACAGGTGAAAATCTTGCACACCACACACCTCTCCTGTGCCCTTTTAGAATGCCCAATAATGTCAACTCCTCTGACCACAGTTTGGCAGTCTTATCCTGAGACCCAGTAGCAATCATTTTATCATTAGGCGATACAGCAACACAATTTATATCCATCTGATGTGCTAATTCAGTATAAAGTGATTTTAACTTTTGATCAGTGGTAACCTCTTTAGGAACACTCCAAACTTTTAAGCAACTATCTTGACTTACAGATGCAAAGAAATTGTTTGATGTCTGTGAAGTAAACACTGATCCAACTGATGCAGTGTGTCTACTCCCAACCCCAATACAAGATATTTTATCATCAGAGTTTTGAAGCCAAACTCTAACAGAGTTATCTTTGCTTGATGATACAAACATTTCAGGTTTGGTTGGAAAGCAAGCTAAGCCTAAGACTATATCAGTATGTCCCTTTACTATTTGACAGTTCATACTATCAATATCATAGTATTTTAAATCTGGACTATTAGTAGCTACCACTATATGTTTTTCCTCTTTCCCCACAAATATTATATCCAGTACTTCATCAGTAAAACCAATTAACTGCTTCTTACAATCAAAAGTTTCAAGATCATGTATGATAATATTGTGATCTGCTGTGACAACTGATAAAACATTCCGTAACTCATTAAAAATTAAATGTGTAATAGCCAAGCCACCTTCCTCAGATGCAGGTGATACAAGACTATTAGTCTGCTCATACATAAGCCGGCTCATTAATATATTCCACACTTTGACAACACCTTTCTCACCAGCACAAGCAACATATATACCTTCTGTTTCCAGTTTCTTTTTAAAATTTGGTATTTTAAATGATGCAGGTAATAGAATAGTGGATTCAATGCTTTCATACACAGGTACAACTCTTAGTGCCTTACTTTCATTTATGTTCCATAAGATCAGAACGCGGTCTCTACCAGAACTGACCATATATTCTCCATCAGAAGTAAACTGCAAGGAAGTGATTTTACTGAAATGTCCTGAATATATTAAATGTTCCTTCCCAGTTTTAAAATTCCATGATCTAATTTTTGTATCATCAGCTGCTCCAAATATCAACTGTTTGTTAGAATCAGGGTGAAACTTTAACACAGAGAAGACACCCATAGCCCCTCGTAAACTACTTATACATGTGTGATGCATTAAGTCCCATAATCTGATGTTACCATCAGAACCTCCTGAAGCTATATGTTCATCTGTGCATTCAAATGCTATTCTAGCAACAGGTCCTTTATGGCCAGATCGCCAAATTTTTTGCTGTATACCAGTTTCTTGGTCCCATAATTTCATCAATCCACTTTTGTGTGCAGTAACAACCATTTTATTATTATGGGACATTTGAAAAGTATAAATCTGATCCGGTTCTGCATCCTCTTCAGTCTGTCCAATAATGTGAGTTGTAGAGAATGTGTTAATATCAACAACATTAATTACATTGTCGCAGTGACACAGTAGGTGTACTCCATCTGTAGTCCATTGGACATCACCACCAGTATAATAAGCAGTATATTCAGCAGTTTTTTCATATCTGTAAATTACAAAAGATACAGAATTTGAAAAAAAATATATATATTATTTATTATATTATATATTATTTAATTTAGGCTATAATGCCCATAATTAATATTTTGTTACTGATAAAATGCTTGTAAATAAAAGAATAATAATGTCAACACATTATGTAGGTATCTAAAAGTAAAACTTGTATTAGAAAAGGATAATAAGTCAATCTAATCAAACTGAGCTTCTAAATTTAACTAAGTTATTTTGTATTATTTTATTAGAGCCACCAGATTCAAGGTATGCTTAGTTTGTGGCTCAACTATGTGTACAACTAAAAATGTAATATCTTGATTTTACAATTATTATATTTTTTTAAATAGGAGCTCATACTAGTAGCAGGTACTCACATTTCTTTTAATAAACTAGACATTTTTTATTTATTTAGATCTTATTTTCGGTACACTGTTGACTGCTGAAGTACGTGGTACCTAACCTCTATATAGCATGTCTTTGCCTAGTCTTGGCCCAGTACTTTATCAAAACCGCACAATATTATTTCCAACCAACTCCTTTATATAAAACAAGGGAAATGAAGAAATTAAGTAATATTTACTTTCAAATTCAAAACCGTACAAACATTTACAACCTTGTATTTAGTTATTTTCAGTAACGGGCTACTTAACCTCAACGTATCGTATAGCAAAGCAAAGCTTGTCGTTTTGTGACCTCAACTCATCAACTGACAACTTTGGAGTTTAGGCGGGAAAATGAAAAGTGCACATTGTCAATTTTATATTATTTTTCAAAACTTGAATTTCTCCGAAGTTTAATGTGTAATTATGGTGGATAATTAACCATTAAGTGTTCGTGAACGTGTGAGAGTGTAGGCAAATGATATAAAATTGAAAATCGTGACTTTTTGGGTTCACTCCTAAACTCCATCGAAGCCTCAATAAAGTTTCTACCGTTTTATTGGGGCAACTCAACAACTTATACTTGACACTGGCGAACACCAAAAGTGTGGTGCCATATTACAATCCCACGATGGGAAATATTAATTGATTAGGTACTCTAATACTTGACACTGGCAAATACACAAAAAGTGTGGCGCCATCCGCGCCATATTAAAAAACGAAAACTGACAACTTAACTTGACAGTCTTACTTCAATGCACAAACTACATTTTTTTTTATTATTATGGCGCCACACTTTTTGTTTATTTGCCAGTGTCAAGTATTAGAGTAATCAAGTAGTATTTCCCATCTTGGGATTGTATTATGGCACCACACTTTTTGTGTTCGCCAGTGTCAAGTATAAGTTGTATCCTACTAATATTATAAATGCGAAAGTTTGTGAGGATGGATGGATGGATGGACGTTTGTTACTCTTTCACGCCAGAACGGCTGAACGGATCTGGATAAAATTTGGCACAGAGATAGATTATAGTCTGGAATAACACATGGGCTACTTTTTATCTGAAGTCCACGCAGACGAAGTCGCGGGCAGAAGCTAGTAGTTGTATAGTTGTATAATTGCCATAATAAAACGGTAGAAACTTTATTGAGGCTTTGATAGAGTTTAGGAGTGAACCCAAAAAGTCCCGATTTTCAATTTTATATCATTTGCCTACACTCTCACACGTTCACGAACACTTAATGGTTAATTATCCACCATAATTACACATCAAACTTCGGAGAAATTCAAGTTTTGAAAAATAATATAATATCGACCACGTGCACTTTACATTATAATATACTGAAAGTTGGTTGACTGAAGGGTACCTAAGGGTTACTATCTATTATATATATAAAAGAAAGTCGTGTTAGTTACTTCATTTATAACTCAAGAACGGCTGAACCGATTTGGCTGAAAATTGGTGGAGAGGTAGCTTAGAACCAGGAAACGGACATAGGATACTTTTTATTCCGTACCCGTGGGATGTGATGACAGACCGAATTCCACGGGGGCGAAGCCGCGGGCAGAAGCTAGTCTATCTATATATATGAAAGAAAGTCGTGTTAGTTACACTATTTATAACTTAAGAACGGCTGAACCGATTTGGCTGAAAATTGATGGAGACGTAGCTTAGAACCAGGAGATGGACATAGGATACTTTTTATCCCGTTCCCGTGGGATGTGATGACAGACCAAATTCCACGGGGGTGAAGCCGCGGGCAGAAGCTAGTATATATATAAAAGAAAGTCGTGTTAGTTACACTATTAATAACTGAAGAACGGCTGAACCGATTTGGCTGAAAATTGGTGGAGAGGTAGCTTAGAACCAGGAGACGGACATAGGATACTTTTTATTCCGTTCCCGTGGGATGTGATGACCGAATTCCACGGGGGCGAAGCCGCGGGCAGAAGCTAGTTTCCAATAAAAAGTACTCTAAGCTCTGTGTGGATTAGGTGGTGTACACTTTGACTATAGTCAAAGGGTGTACATGAACAATATTTTTATTTTAAATTTAATAACTTGTCTGACCCGAAACACATTATAAACTATAAAAAATTGTAGAATTTGTTTCTCATTAGTATGGTTATCTATAAAATGACCAAACTAAATCACATAATTTTTATTTCATAAATTTTATTTCCCAAGTGCTGGAAAATAACGCGAATTATTCCGGTGCCTAAAGGCGATGGGGGAATGACGTGAGCGGCTATAGACTGGTGGAAAACCTGTCGATGGCAGCAAAGGTTTATGAGTCGATTATACATAAATGCGTGTATGAATAAGTATCCGGTTTGTTGTCTGCTGCGCAGCATGGTTTTAGACCAGCACAACCAGTAATCTGCTATAATCTGCTGCTGTACGTGGCTCCGCACCTAGATGCTGGAGTACATGTCGACGCTGCGTACTTTGATTACAAAAAAGCTTTCGATTTCTTAGTCTCTAGAATAAAAAAAGAAAGATGTATAAATATCTGTTACCAATATCCGAAAACATTTACTTCTAAACCTAAAGTAAAAATCCCCTAAAATCGACTAAATAACCTTTTTTATATTTTTAATATGTAAACGTTGCCTCAGACTAGGATTTCCTTCTATATCGTAAGTGCGTTTACGAACACAAATTCTCACATGTTATGTATGTGCCTTGTAACTGGAATATTACATAATATAATATTTTGCTTAACAACAAAATTGTTATTATGTGTTTACTTAAAAACACACAGCGTCGATATGAAGACGATTTTGTGACTAACCAAGTAACCATAATATTCCTGCAAAGCCTTGTACTTACTAATTCATTTGTCACCTTAAGATGATAATTTCCTAGTGGCAATGTTGCGCGGGATTGGCAACACTGTAGCCTGTCATAGTGTCTTCATTCACCAGGAAGCCCCTTTCTGCGACGCTGTGTGTATTTCTTTCAACACATAATAACAATTTTGTTGTTATGCAAAATATTATATTATGTGTTTACTTAAAAACACACAGCGTCGATATAAAGACCTTATCTGCTGGTGACAAACACAAAACGCTAAGTGAAAGAATAAAAAGATTATATTAAGTATATTATTTTAGTAAAACTTTTACAAAAAAATATCATTTTATGTACTCATAATACTTGTATACCCATCTCATCTGAGTCCTTGACAATTAATCGCGTAATATATCAACAGATAATTATTTAACTTCTTCAGTTTTTACCCCTCAATTTTATGGTGCAATTGAAATTATCCAACATCTGACTTTCACAATACATCAAGCCATACAGTTTTCTGTTTGGGCAATCCATTTCCAAGAGTATATGCAGTCGCTGTTGTCGACAGACCTTGGTCATGACTACTTGGTACTACCACCTACAATAGGAAAACATGTCTTAACACTCCCAAAGGGTTTTGTTCTAACAAATTTTATTGACAGAGATATCTGAGTGTATTAGTAGTGCACTAATGCGGTAAGTCTTTTCATACTTCTCAACTTGTCTCAGAGCCTTTTTTAAATGTTCATATTGATGAACCTAGCCTGTTTATTCTGGCTTTCCAAATGAATCACTGCTAGACTACCTGCTTTACTGGTTAAGTACCGGTTTGGGTAGTTTATATGCCATGCCATAGATTCCAGCCATCCCACAACTTCCGAAGTGTGTGCTTAACTTGGATCAGTAATGGTTGACCCGAAGGATATCATCAAGGTGGACTAGAACTTGATTTCCTTATAAACGAAGGATCTCTGCGATCCAACATGCCATAGATTCCAGTGATCCCACAACTTCCGCAGTTCGAGATTAACTTGGACTGGTCATGGTTGACCATCATCTAGGTGGGCTAGAACTTGATTTCCTTAGAAACGAAGGATCTCCGCGATCCAATTCGTTAGGGCCGCAACAGCACATAGAGCTGATGCTAGACCAAAGGGCAGAGGTGAAATTTGTAAAAATTTGCCCTTAATACTACCTACTTACCTATTAATACCTTCCCTAATAACATTGTGTGTATATATACCCAGAATGTGAAATCATTTTGCTTATGACATAACTCTTTTGAACGTCAACTCGATTGACTTGATGTTCTTCAAGTTTGACTTGTAGTTATTAACCATGGGAAAGATTTTTGTGCCCCGGTGTGTATTGCATACCTACCTACCTATTCTAACCTTTACCAGTCCAAGACTGAACAGAGATGTCTCTTTCTAATTAACAATGTTTTGAGCAAGTAACTTAGTCCCTTGTTGTGGTTATTGTAATACATATGCTTTTACTAATTGTAACCTCCGGGATCACTTTGGTGCTTTATCTTGCTACCATATCTCCTGCCGAAGGACAGTGTTATGAATTTAGAGCTTTTTTTACTAATGAAGCATGCATGCCTTCCAGCTTTTAGTCTCACCATTCCTATTAGGGATTGGAATTCCTAAAGGACTTCGGTACAAAAATAAATATTATATATTTGCTATAGACAAGAATGCTGAATGTCATTAAATCAAGATGCTAAACTACAGTTAACCTGAGAGGGCTCAACAATTTTATAGTAGCTTTCAATCACAATAGTTTAAGAACTATGCTTTTGCGCTTCCGAGCACTAAATATATAAATGATTTTGCTTAATGAAAGCATAATTTTCATAAAAACTTTCCGAAGAAAAGTATTTCGTTCTTTACGCGGCAAAATCACAAAACGCTATGCACAAACTACTAAGAGATGCATACGCATCAGACGACAATCTCCGAAGAAAAAAAATCGGCCTTACGAAACCTCAAGAATAGAATTTGACAAGCACAGATTGTAAAGACATTTCTTACACAATTCCATTTTAATTTTTTAAAGCACTTTTTAGTAGGTATCGAATATAAGGCTATTGGCTTTATATAAAAGAAACTGGATAAAAGGCTTTCAATATATTTTAGGCTTCAAATTAACATTTGAACTAACCTATAACCATTGAAATAGGATATAAATAAAAGAAAGAATACTTTATATTTTTTTATTTTCCAATCTTATCATAGTCAGGTAGTCAGGTACATTTTACCCATTTTACCATATACCTTTTGTTGCTTATATGAGGCAATTTACCCTTCAATATTCCAAATCCAGAAAATATTAACATTCTTCTCCATGTCAAAATATTAGTTGATCCTATTGTTTATCTTCAATAGGTATTGAAAGTAGAGGGTTGATAATAATCTGAAATAAACATAAAACTTTATAAAGTTGTTCATAACAAATTAAAATTATAAGTTTTTCATACAATGAGAGGTCAGCTTAGTGTACTAGAAAAGTACAGCTATGCTTATCATAATACAGAACATACTTCAAGAAAAATAAAATATTTTTAATAAAGGTACAATTTTATTTTGTGTATTTGTATACCTATTTAATGCAAACCCGTTGACTATGACCAGGATAAGGTCAATCAATCCTGTACCTAGATATATTTACCTAAAGGATATTTTTTGTCTGATAAGTTAAATAGTTTCAGAAGATACGAATAAGTCTATCAATGAAGTTGTGGTACATAAAGTGGAAGAAGATTGCATGACAAGCTTTACGCATGCAGGTTTTTTAACAGCATAGGTATACTGTGTTGATTAATAGGTTGTCGTAGATTAGATTATTGAATAATTAATTATGATATCCCTAGACTCACAGAAATAAGAATATTGTTATTTCAACTTACCTACTATGTTTCGATGTTAGGCGCAGTAAGTAGGTACTTTAACAAGTTGGGCATAACCAACCTTACTATCCGAAGACGAGATATTTCGGTCAAAAATCGCTTTTCAAATTGATTCTCACAAACATACAGTTTGTGGAACTCGTCCATTAAAGAACTTTTTGTTGTTCGTCACACGGCAAACACTACACAGTCTTGACATATATTCTTTGGAAAGGAAATCACAACAATTCGACAGATTTTCATCTACTGTTATAGCATAGCACTTGTTGAACATAGCGCAAAAAGTATTACAATACAAGTGCATACGATCAAATCAACGAAAAACTTAATTTGTTAAAATGTTTAATGTACACTCTCCACTAAAAAATGGCGGCAAATAAGATTTACAAATTAAGAAATATCTAGGCGACCGAGGGGAATTCGTAAGGGAGGGGGTGGGGTAGTTGTCAAAATCTATTCTTGAGCCCATAGACACTAATGCCAGTAGATTATACTCTAAGATTGCAGCCCGTGACGCTATGACAGGCTACAGTGTTGCCAATCCTGCGCAACAATGCCACTAGGAAATTATCATCTTAAGGTGACAAATGAATTAGTAAGTACAAGGCTTTGCAGGAATATTATGGTGAATCACAAAATCATCTTCATATCGATGCTGTGTGTTTTTAAGTAAACACATAATTATTTTATTTTATTACTAGCTTCTGCCCGCGACTTCGTCCGCGTAGCGTGATGATATATAGCCTATAGCCTTCCTCAATAAATGGGCTATCTAACACTGAAAGAATTTTTCAAATCGGACCAGTAGTTCCTGAGATTAGCGCGTTCAAGCAAACAAACAAACAAACAAACTCTTCAGCTTTATATATTACTAGCTTCTGCCCGCGACTTCGTCCGCGTAGCATGATGATATATAGCCTATTGCCTTCCTCAATAAATGGAAGAATTTTTCAAATCGGACCAGTAGTTCCTGACATTAGCGCGTTCAAGTAAACAAACAAACTCTTCAGCATTATATATTAAGTATGGATTATACGATAAGATATCGCCTACCCACGGTAAAAGAATTAGCTTAAAATAGGTACTGAAAAATCAGAAACAATACCCTAAAGAAAATTAACTCGCTGAGCTAACTGGGCTCACCGCCCTTCCCCCTCATGACTGCCTTGCACATCATAAATGCGCGCGATGTTATTTTAAAACTGCGATATCTCCTAAGATATTCAATGAAATCCAATGATGTAAAGGGCACTTTTGTTTTAAATTAAATACTTCTGATGAATAACGTATTTATTTGGATAAGGATTAATATCATGTTTATAAAAACGCCTTAGCAAATAATGCATTTGGAATTTTAGAACAAAGTTAGCATAAAAAAGGTTATAGTGAGCCAACCTTAAAAGATAGACATATGCTGTCGCGGACTTTTTTTTAGAATTTTTAAAGAGGAACAATTCTGTCATATATGATTTTTGCGAAACTTTAACCGTTTACGCAGCGCACGCATCGGAAGCTCTCAAAAGGAAAAAAAACCCCGATTTTGAAACATTTTTCATTGGTGCTCCGCTCCTATTGGTCTTAGCGTGAAGATATATAGCCTATAGCCTTCCTCGATAAATGAGCTATCTATCACTGAAAGAATTTTTCAAATCGAACCAGTAGTTCCTGAGATTAGCGCGTTCAAGCAAACAAACAAACAAACAAACAAACAAACTCTTCAGCTTTATATATTAGTATAGATAAGTATATAGATTTGTATCTTCTTCTTCGAAGTGCCTCTCTTTCGACTCTTTCGAGCTGTTGATGCCGGGCCACTCGTGAATATTGCGCAGCCACGACTTTCTTCTTCGGGTTTATTCGGCGACTTTATGGGTCCAGCTTATAGCTAGCATACGCCTGTAGGCCCACATTTCGAAGCTTCTATTCGTCTTTTGAGGTCAACTTTAATCGTCCAAGCCTCGCACCCGTATAGAAGTAGGATGGGCCATAATAGCACTGCAGAAGGCGAACACGGAGGGACATCTTTAAGCGGCGACTGCAGAGTACTTTTCTCATTGAGTTGATTATACTGCGGGCTATTATATTATTTGTATACCAACGGCAAAATATGATGAATGAATATTTCATTAAGTAAAGGTGTTTATAATAATATTTGCCCATTATTCAACTCTGTGTACTCAGTAATGAGAAACCGTACTAGATCTCGTTAAGCAGCTAAGTCAACAAATAAATATGAATGGCTGGATTGGGTTACTCTAAAAAAAACGAAATATATAAGAAATAAAAAAAAACCCTAAGATATTATCATCCCTGAAAATAATCCCAACTCACATAATTACCCCCTAAATTTGGGGGGACTGCCCCGACTGGCCGATAATAATATCAACTATAAATATCCGTCAACTGTCAACAAAATATTGTCAAACAAATGTCACACAGCGAGCCACGGGATGTTCGATCCAGGTGGTTTGTATCGATATTCTGGATCGCAATACACTGTATCGATCCAATTGATTGGATCGATCCAGTATCGTATCAAATATTATAAAAAAAATAAAGATGTTGTATTTTATATATATCTGCCTCATTAGCCAAGCGGTCCTGAGCGCGACTGCTACGCTAGAGGTCCTGGGTTCGATTCCCAGGTCGAGCAGTGTTATTGGGTTTTTCTATGAAATTCCCAGTGGCAGCTCGGAGTTTGGAATTTGTGCCCGGTTAATGGCAATAGGTCCCCCCCTATTACATGGGACCTAAACATACCAGCGAACTGTGGGTGTACATTAGTAGGCCTCTCTCTGCCTTACCCTTCGGGGAATACAGGCGTGATGGTATGTTATGTATTTTATAGCTTCAAAGTTTAATTTAAAGTAACAAAACCAAAAATTTACTTTATCGCTTTGTCTATCTTTAAAATTTAATATACGTTAAAACAATAATTTGGATAGCCGTTCTGGATCCAGGCGAATACGGCTTTCAGTTAATGTATGTTTGGATAACGAGAAAACATTTTCGGAGGGCACAGACGTTCCTACCACTGAGCCATAACGTCTGGCTATATTGCTCAGTGTTTCCCAAACGGTCTACCTCTAAATTCATACAAAATTTAAAACTAATATCATTCGATCCGATCCTCCGTGTACGTGTATCGATCCACTAACAAATCGAAAGCCATTGTATTGATACAAAAATCGTTTGGATCGTATTCCATTATATCGATCCACCAAAGTATCCGATCGGATCGAACCGAACATCCCTAGCTCCTAAGCTAAAACCAAACCACAAACCACAGTCTCACCAGCGTTGCCAGATGGTTACATTTCTTACATTTTTCGTAACTTTTGACCCCCTCGCGTAACATGTAAGTAATTTTTATATATAAGGCATTTTTCGTAACTTTTGAGAACAACGAGATAAGTAATACTAGATTTTTACTTTATTGCAAACAGTACACGAACGCATCCAAATTGAACTCAAAAATTTTTAACAATTAATGAAAAATCAGGAGCTAAAAAAAAAAAAAAGGTCATTCGACATCATAGATCCCAAAATGTAACTTTTGCACCAAAAATGTTACTTTTCAGGAAACGAAACGTAACTTTCGACTCAGGGGCCCTGGCAACACTGAGTCTCACTCTCATCTCAGCTCAGTGCTCACAGTCTGCTGCAGACAGAAAAGAGTAAATGACAATGACATGACAGAATGAATCGTGTGCTGTTTTTGAAAGTAAAACTGCTAATTACAATTAATAAGACAATCAGCGTTTGCAAACCGCAAATATTTAAATAGAAATGTTAAAATTAATAATACATCATAAAAAATATAATATGCTTTATAAAAGATGGTGTTCTACAGCAAACGAAAATGTTATCATCCAAAGCCAACAAACATCAAGTGCATATGAAACTGTATTTACTTTTCCTTTTATTAAGTACATTGCATTATTAAATAGGTTGAAAGTCTATCAACTTACAGCAACATCATTAGCCATGCCTGGCTGTGCTTTAATGGAAATGTTTGATGTTCTACCACAGGGTGCATTTTTCACAGCGGCATATATAGGTGATGGAATGTTAAATGCTTTATCGACTAGGATAAAAACATTAAAGTACATACAGTTGCATACTAACCATTTATAACATCTTATAATGGTGTGCGATCACCCACATATACATATTTTTCTGACTTTTGGATAAAACGAATTTAGATACTGAAATACATAGTCACTGAAATACAGAGGAGGCTTGTCCACATTTTTCATATGTTTACAAAAAATACAACCAACTTGAGAAACTCCTTTTTTTCTTTCTGTAAATAGTATATTGATGTGCATAATTCCATATAATATGTAAAATATACCAACTTAGATAAAACACATATAATGGGGTAATTTTTTGGGAGTGCTCTCAAACGCTCCTGCGGGTGAGCCGCCTCTGTTCAATTAACACTGACAACATAACCATTCAGGAACTGTTAATCCATAAAGTAACACATTATAGACACTGCAAAGATTTTCTATGGGCCCCTTAAATAATTAAATAAATTGTAAATACCTCAAGAAATAAGTACCTAGGTAATATTGTAGGTATGTAATATAAATCTTGGTTTAGTTTTTCCTTTTGGCATGCAATTTAACCTCGATGTTATCTGTTGCAGGTATCACTGGCACAGTTGTTCTATCACTAGCTAGTGTACCATTTCGTAACACAATTGGGTTTTTATATATAAGGGTAGATAATCAAAAGATCAAGATATCTTCAGTGGACTTTTGGGGAAAAAGAAAAGACAGAACAGTGCCCGTAGATGATTGGTTTCCATTACTTAGTATGAGCCCCAAAGCCACAGATACTTTGTATCTAACACCAAAACTTGCAGATGGGACAAAGTACAAATGGTTTGTGAAGTTTGGAAATGTCTTAAATCCTAGCAAAATTGGCCAGGTGTTAGAATAACTTTAAATTACTAGTGATAAGGTAAGGAGAATGGATAAAAGAAACTACTGAGTCAATGTTACCAATCTACTTCTTAAACTTACAGTAGTATTGAGAAATAAATCTTATAAATAGGTGAATTTAGATTAAATACACGGTTGAAACAATTGCAAGTGATTTTATTCTATAATTATTAAAACAATTCTCATACATTTTTATATCTAAGATTGCAAAAAATTAGATACTATGTAGAAATCATTATTTATTTAACAATGTCCCATTAATTTATGGCAGACCAATTACCTTAATTCTTAAAAAATTTAAATCCATAATAAATTAATAATTATATAATCATATTGAAACAATCTATAAGCTCTTCATCCTTTAAAATAATTAAGCCAAAAAGTTACAAAGATAAAAACCCGTTGGTTAATTGGAGCCTATAGATATGGTTAACAATAATACAATCATAAAATTCATATTACTGTTTAGTTAGCAAATTATATACAATTTTACAATCCCATACAGTACCTACCTACAGTCCAAATAACTGTCTGAAATTAGCCATTCCGAAAGGCCACACAAGTAAGTTTTGGGCAAAAATAAAGTATTAGTTTGCATAGTAGCCACAAATGAGAAAAAATTATAACTACAATTGTGTCTTTATACCGAATTTTTATATCAAAATTTACCACAGCAGAACCACTTATGGATAGCATCAGAAGAATAGTTATTTCGACGGGACTGTAACGTACCTATATTCAATTTACTTACTGTGTGCCAGTCCCCACAACCACAACACGGCGGCACATAGCTACATATGACAGCAAAAAATGTTATTACAGAATTTCGACTTGACTTCACTCAGTTAATTCGCGACTATGTGGCTGGCTATATATCAAATACTACTGTGAGGAACCGTCTACCTGCTCGTCCACATATAACTTTAATGGAGGATACGACTGCCTCATTAATTAGTCTAGGTACTTTTTCTACTACTAAGGAATTCTTAGTAACAGAATGATTCTGAACCCCAGCCCAGATGGCTATAGGCTGTCATTTAGGTACATGGAACCTGAAAACATCAACATACTGTGGGTGTACCTACGTGAGTAAACTTCTGTATGTGTTGAAGAAATTTTTTACATGCTCGCACAGCAAGCACCTTGAAAATTTTTGATGAAATTAATTCAGCTGTTGTACTGACAAGTGAAAATTGGCAAGTTGACTGGTATTTTTTATGGCCTCATGAAAAAATAATTAAAATTGGTTAAAATACCCGATTGCCATAAAAGATGGAAACCAGAAGACCAATCTCCTGCAGTCGGAGGCATCGTCTTAAAATTGAACTCCAAATTCAAGAATTTTTAAAATCACATTTCAGGTTCGGGGACTTTTATATACCCTAACCCACTTGATTTTTTAAATATCTTCTACCTTTGTACAGACACAGCTTTATTACAATTTTATAATAGTAGAGATTTTATAGGCCATTTGTAAAACCCTAATATGATACCCAATTTAATAGGTTTTGAGACAATAAAATCAAGACTCAAAGACTAAAAATTCGCTTCAGTTCAAGCCGTTTATGCTGCAGAACGTGACAAAGAATTAATTATACATACACTCGAAAATTATAACCGCCGCAGTCAGGTAAAAATAAGTAGGGGGAATTATATAAACTCACACACACTTTAAAATGTTTAGCTTTAAACTTAATTAATTGAATTTAAAGACTTATTAAAATAATTATTTTTGACCTGGTAAATTCGGGATGAATGAAATGTATTTATTGGTTAGTTTAAAACTGCCTGTATATTGTGGTATATATTTACTTTGTAAATTTGGTTAATGTTTATTAAGGTACGTAATTTTAAAGTGCATCAATCCTAAATCATCATCCCAAATACATCCCATAAGCAAGTACACATAATACAGAGGGTGCTCGATAGGAAAACCTCTAATGTTACGGGTGCCATAAAAAATCAACAGATTGAAATTTAACAGATGCATGAAATTAAAATATATGATTCTGTGTGTATCTAACAAAAAATATTTGGACAACATGACTATGGAAAATAATTAATTACTTTTTTAGTATTTAAGATATTAGCCACGTTCCGTGCGCCTTAACTGCTAATTTTTTCGTATAAAAATAAATGAAATTGGAGTCTGTTTGTAATATTAAAATAACCGCATTTACTAAGAGCATTTTTTACAATTTTTGTCTGTTTGTTCCGGCTAATCTCTGAAATGGCTGGACTGATTTTGACGGGTCTTTCACTGGCAGAGAGCTGATGTAACAAGGAGTAACTTAGGCTACTTTTTTTAAATACCACGCGGACAAAGTCGCGGGTAACAGCTAGTAATAGAATAATAATAGAATCTATTTATCTGCGTAATGGATTGATCAGGCGAAGACAATAACTTAATTTGCATGGTGCAAATTACAATAAAAAATAAGATTGTTTTTTGTACAATTTAGATTATTGAAAGTACCTACATTTTAAAATAAATAAGTAACAGTTACTAAACCTCCCATTTTGATTTTTCGTAAGTTTTGCAAAATTAGCCACTCAGTAAAATTAGAACTACCCTTCTCAATCCTCTCCAAAAACTTTTAACACAATCATATCTTAGTGCTATATTAATAGATTTAAATTATTTTTTTCAGTACACAAACTGTAGTTCATTATATTTTTCAACTTGTTATTTTGAATAAATAAAACTACTACCCTTTATGTATTATTATACCTCCGTTCTCTTTCTTGTGAATATACATGTACTAGCTTCCGCCCGCAACTTCGTCCGCGAGGAATAGTGACTTTAGACGTGATAATAGCCTTCCTGAATAAATGGGCTATCTAACACTGAAAGAATTTTTAAAATCGGACCAGTAGTTCCTGAGATTAGCGCGTTCAAGCAAACAAACAAACTCTTCAGCTTTATATATTAGTATATAGATTAAGTATAGAGTATAGATGTATATAGCTTTGAATTTGTTCAATTTTTAAACGTGCCTATCACATATTAACGAGATTCAGATGAAAATATTGCAATACCTATTGTAGGTATTGCTTACCTTGATTATACGAATACCTTAACTGTGTCAAAAATTCGACATGCTCATGTTTGGGGGTTTTTGGACGTTAGACCTATCGCTGATTTAACAACTGAGGGATAGGCCTGCTAGAAAATGTTCCTTCAGTTATATCTTAATTTTAAGTTATGCTGCGGTATAAAGTTTTAATTTTTATCAACACTACTAGCAAGCCCATATTATCGACAGCGGCTTCTGCGCTTGGGTTCGATCCCAAAAATGTTTGCATGACCTGTAACTAGGTACTCTGGTTTAGGTTTAGGTCTGGGGTTTTTATATGTGAAATTGGTGTGTTATAAAAGCACTATACAGGAGAAAATTGCAGTGTGGGGCAACAATTTTTTATAACAAATCAAATAAACATTTAATACAAAAAATATGTAAAATGATCTTAAGAATTATTGTCACCACCAACATATGCTCGCACATTCACATGGCCTATTAGCACAATTTACCCTATTCGTTTTTGCACAAAACTAAAATAGGTACCTATATATGTACCTATACAAATATGTCATGTGCTAGTGCTATCAACATTTTTGTTATAATAAAGGTCTATTCTATCTAATACTACAATGATCGTTTGCAAAACTAAAAACTTCAGAGTGTGCATAATACATATACAATATTATTATACCTATCCATTATTGCTAAGGAAACATGCCTTGCATTTAGTAGTGCCTTGCATTCCTTAGTAGGTAGGTATTAACATTTCAGCCTTAGGTTTAAATGACCAGTCGTTATAGCGGCGGGTTAATTGTTCGGCAGGTTGTGACATGTGAATATGGACTATGGTAGAGGTTTCACATAATTGTTATAATGAAGGTTGGTTGAGTTGTAAAGGTTTTATGGATGCGAGTGGCGAAAAGGCAAAGCGGGCAGTTACTGTTGCGGGACTCGGCCGATCCGAAAACCTTGTAGTTTATCTCAGGTGATCGGAGTCCAAAATATAACTATGTATAAATAAAAAGTTATATAGTTTTATTGTTGTAGTATAAGAAATTCTGGCCACTAGAAGGCCACTAATAGGCATCCAACTTGATTGACACAAACTGTAACATGAAATGGAACAATGGATAGGTACATCAAAGTCCATGTTAAATAAAACAGTTTGAGTCGCACTGTAAAAACCAAATACAGGCAGCATTTGGCTTGATACTCTAGAGACCAGTCAAGCTAATATTATGACAAGTAGGGCTAGAGCTTGTCTAAATGTTTACAGAAGAACCCCTAAGTTAAATCAAAATGAAGATTGTTGAAATGTACAGACTACCTACTATAAACTTAGTTCCGTAGGTTGTGTAGGTAGAATTTATTAATCATGTATTGATTCTGTTGTTTACATTACCAAATCTTGTCTCACTGCTCTGTTATATTTTACTTTTAATTTCAGTATTTGTAAGAAAGAAATAATCATCACTATTACTTTATTACAAAGAGAATAGAGATACGGTAAGGTGATGGCCAAATATTACTGTTGTTTTTACGAAAGTCTTCAAATTATATTATCAGTAGGTACTGTCATGGATGGATAATGTGTGACAGTACCTACTGATAATAATATTTTGTTTATTTACACATTTTATTTTTGACAAACCTCTGGCAATTATATTTTTTCTATTCATGCTAATGCTAAAATTTTCATTTTTGGAGCCCAATTACCTGACGCCGTGTTACATTATTGAAATGATATAATATATACGGTACGTTATAGCGGGCTCTTAATTCTTATGTGCACCTCGACGATATAGCGGGATAATTGCGTGCGGATAGGAATGAACGCTTATTCGAATCTTTTGGAGGATACACAGGTTAATCAAAGAAACAATAATTACCTTGACTTCTCACCACCACGTCATTCATGCAGTTTATTGCAACTGCAACTTTCGACACACTGCTCAGGCTTTCCCATGCCATTGTATTAGTTAGAGTGAAATCGATATTGCGCAGGCAATGATGGGTGTACACAGGCAACATGTACACCATCCACCATGGGTATAATATCCCAAGTTTCAACAATGTAATAACTTTCTAAGGATCAATTTCTAATTGGCCTAGAGCAGAATCTGGACTAATTAAATTTGCAAGTGTGTATTTGGTGTTGTTAGGTCTATAATAAGTAAATCCCCACTTGGTGGTCCTTTGGATTTTTAATCGACCCAAGCTTGTGCAGGTTGGTCCGTGGTGAAAGGACTAACGCCATTGCGCTCCATGGCTTCTAAAATTTCACAAACGTGTGCTGCCACATCAGCTCGACTCTGGTCAATACCTTTAATGAATGGGTGTTCCAATAACCTGTTATATTTAGGTCGCTGATTTTCTTCTTTTATGAGACTGTAAAGAAATTTTGTATGTTAGATTTTATAATCAAACAATAAAAAATCAGCAGGTTCAAACTAGAACAATACTGACCAAGTGTTGACGAAGTTTACGAAGTTATTAGAGAATGTATTGTTGGTATTAGTTAGTCGCGGCGGGTCACCCTGTACGACCTGTTGTAACTGCTCGAACACTGATCCCCAGCGCGGGTACGGGAAGGCGCCCGTGGCGACCTCCATCAACGTGATGCCGAGAGACCACACGTCTGACCGCACGTCGTAACCGCGAGCTCGTCCAGGATCTATGCGTTCTGGCTGCAAGACACGTAAATAATAATAATATGTATTTATTTGCTTTAAGCTAGTAGTGTATGAGCAACATGTCGATGTCGCAACTCCGTTCAAATTGTGTAGTAAATAAAAAATATATAATTTTCTAAAACCCACTTTTTCTGGAGTGATAGACACGGGTGCGCCAAAGTTCACCTAAATTATCAACTCCGATAATCCGAAAATGTTCTTCCTAACATTTTTCATCCTACCAATAACAATTCCTAACTACTCTGTCTCTAATGTTCATAATTCCGAAGCATTCAACTTCATAATGTCAGTAGCAATAAATATCTATTATACTTTTATTTGTTTTCCTATATTTTCTCAACATAACCATCTTTTACACTATTATTCAAGGTCGTATATTTTTTGTTTAGATTTCTTTTAATTCACAATAATCAAATGTACTATGCATTCTTTATCTACTATAGGCGTTTAGTAAAAAGAAATACGGAATTAGATTTTGCTAACTACACAAACCGGATCCAATTAAATATTAAGCATGACCCCAAAAGTTTCTGGAACTTTGTAAGAGGTAACCGAGAAAATAATGAGCAGGCTACTGTAGTGTGTGACGCGCCTCCACCCAATATATTATAAGTGTTAGCATGTAATTGAGGCATTAATATAGAGACTATCATAAGAGTTAGTTGTGTTTTACTCGTCCTCCGAACGCCCGACATTACATGGCGACCCTGCCAGTGCTGCCTTCTGGGCAGTGCTGATGGGCATACTCCGATGTGGATTTAAGATTATTAAAATGCCCTTGATAGTCAAATCGGATAATCAAATCGAAGAGCAAGCAGTTCTTTTTTGAAAATTTGGACTACAATCACAATAATTAATGTGAATAATATTTGAAGCATGTGCCTAATAAAGACAATATATGCTGATGGTGGAGTATTGTGATGGTTTCGTGTGACCTTGGGTGATTATCCTGGTCCTGGCGCCGGCAGACAATGATGAGGAGCGGCCTGGAGGGCTGCCCTATCTTATCCAAAAGTGTTTAGTGTGTTGTGATGTGTTTGGTGTGAATTAATTGTAATGCCGCGGACATTAAAATATTATTACGTGTAATTGTGTTAGATAAATAGAAGATATACTAAGGTAGTACCTATGTAGTAGATAATTATTAGGCAAGAGAAAAAATGCGTGTTGACAAAACTCTTCTGCTTAAAATAAAATGTTTGTATCAAATTAATTTAACGATATGGAAAAAAAAATCTCTGTCAATGTCTGTATAGGTATAGAAATTTCATGTATTATTCAAGGTGATTGTAATATGTAATTATCGTACATTCTAAATTCCGTTGTATATAGCGTTCGGTATCGTTCAATGTTTTCTTAGAATCTCAAATTCATAGTTTATGATTGTAAGCATCGCTCAATTTTTTTTTTCTTAAGCATGATGAATACTTTTCTTTTGTTTAACTTGTATGAAAACACAAAAATGTTAATGTCAGAACAGCTAATAATTATTTTTATCATTTTTTTTACTCTAGTTGGATAAAATTTCCAAATTTGCTTTATATCGATACATAATGAAATAAATTGAATTTATATAAGTGTCTATGATAGGTACTATGTATAACATTTTGTTTTTTTCAAAATTATATAGGTAGAGTTAAATAAGATAAGATACAATAAAAAAAAATACAATTGTCACATAATTATGTCGTGCACAACACGTGTTCCATATATGCATAGTTGCATACACAGCATTCTTTTGTTGCAATGGGAATCAAGTAACATTCATTGTTTTAAAATAACTTTCCTTATAAAATTATTGTGAAATCTTTAGTGTCTGATATATGAGTACTTGTTTAAGTAATAAGAATGATTACGATGTTTTGGTATTATGATTGTGTCGTTTAGATTCAAGGTAATGGGAAAAGTATGAAATAACTTTTGTCAACTTAAGATTGTCATTAGGTACTTTCCTGTTTTAAGGTTTTAAGGAATTATAGATAAGAGTTTTATATAGGTTGAATTACGATAGGTGAAATTTGTTGAAATGTTTTGTATGAAAGGACAGTATACTTAGTAGCAGGGAATCGTTTCGTACAAAAGGCTCTGACATGCCACCGGACTGATCACCTGGGAGGCGATAGAGAACTTTTCTACTAAATTATTCAATTTGGATTTGTTGTTTTACCGTTGTGTTTTGTATGAGAGGTTTACTATATATTATGGCGCATAAAGTAAAGAGGTACTAAGGTCAAGTTCCTTCAATTTGATCATGGTAGAGAACGAGCTTTCCTCCGTGAAAATAGTTGGAGACGTACCTAAGTGTCTTAAATCTTGGTCCTTATATTAGTGATACTGAAGAAAATATTTAGATATGAGAAATAAGTCGACTTATATGTAAATGTACCTCACTATTATAAAGAAGAATAAAATGACCGGCCGGTCCAAATGATAAAAATATGTGTAGCCATAAAAAGGATTAATGGTTTCAATGAATGATTTGTTGTAAAAGTATGGAAATGGAATCGAAATGTAAGGAAAAGGGAAGAAAGAATTATATTATGACTATTTTTTTTAAAAAGAAGTTTACGGATGACTTATTAAGGAATTTAAATGAAAATACTTTAGTTAATCATTTTATAAAATTGATGATGACAGGTTAAATAAAAATATATTAAAAAGACACTACAGACAGTACCTATGTTTATTTGATGGTGTTTGGCACAGCTAGATAATAATAATGGGTAAATAGTACCATGTTCGATTTTTTTTTCAATTTAAACTAAATAGTACTTAAATATAATTATTATAAAGTATGTTTTGTCAACACTGCAGTAGTTATAAATAATATAATACAGTACCTAACTATAATAATAACTAATAAGCTGTTATAAAAAATAATAGTATCTAACCTTAAATATACGTAAATAAAGTAGCTTAGTAGTAACTAAATACTTACTTGTTTGTTAATTTCTAAAAAAAAAATAGTAGTATGTGCATACTTGTCAATTTTCTTTATAAAAACATAGTAGCAGACACTTATATGCAAACCTAAATATTATTCAAATGTTTTAGTGATGCGAACCAACTTTTTTTCATTTTATTTTGACAGTAGTGTTAACCGACAGATACCTATTAATTTAGATATCGTTTCAATATTATTTATCAAATATTTTGTCATTTGAATGGGACACCTTAATTTCATTACATAATTTTTTTTTTATCCGTTTAGATTTTTTTCAAATATATACAATTATGTTATAGGATATATAAAAACAAAAAAACATGTATTTGTTTTTCTTTAAAAAAAAAACGGGGGAGGTGTAGTGTGTGACGCGCCTCCACCCAATATATTATAAGTGTTAGCATGTAATTGAGGCATTAATATAGAGACTATCATAAGAGTTAGTTGTGTTTTACTCGTCCTCCGAACGCCCGACATTACACTACCTTCGGAAACATGTCGCCACCTCAAGTGGCAGATTCATTTTCAAAATATTTCAGTAGCGTTTTCCTATCTAACTTACCAACATTAGATATCGGACGCGCTTGTAATAATGCTACCAGTTATCCTAATAATATCTCCCAAATTGTAAACATTGATTACATCGACACTTACGAGGTACGTAGGGCTATGACGCGGCTTCCTCCAAAATCCACTCAAGGCCCAGATGGAATACCACAGTATTTGGTTAAGGATGGCTGCGAAATCTTCAAGCTGCCCTTACAATTTATTTTTAACTTATCTATTAATTCAAACGAATATCCAACGGAGTGGAAAACCTCTAAAGTATTCCCGGTACATAAAAGCGGGCCAAAAAGTGACATAAAAAATTATAGACCCATAGCTATTTTATCCGTATTTGGCAAGGTATTTGAATCGGTGCTTTATAAAAAAATATATAATCAAATGCAGTGGTGGTTTGCAAAGGAACAGCATGGATTTCTCCCAAAACGCTCAACTGGATCGAATCTCCTTAACATTACTACACTTCTAGCCGAAAATGTTAATAACAAAAAACAGGTTGATGTAGCCTATTTCGACTTTCAAAAAGCTTTTGACCGCGTTGATAATGACATACTTTTAATTAAAATGGCTGTCGCAGGTTTCTCAGAAACACTACTAAAGTTCATCGCAAACTATCTGTATAACCGTAAACAATACGTTACGTATAAAAAAGCCAAATCAGAGCTCTACTCAGTCACTTCTGGAATAGGACAGGGCACCAGCCTCGGACCCCTTCTTTTTCTAATAGTTGTTAATGACCTACCAACTCACGTAAAACACTCCACAGTTCTAATGTTTGCCGATGATGTCAAAGTTGCTCTTCCTATAACTAGCTCCAGTGATACAACCACACTTCAACTCGACATCGACGGCATTCACACTTGGAGCACTTTAAACAACCTCAACCTAAACATTAACAAATGCGCGATCATGACTTACACAAAAGCTACACACCCAATACTTAACACATACACATTAAACAATGAGACCCTGAAACGTGTTTCAACTGTGCGTGATCTAGGTACGCAGTTCGATCCACAGCTTACCTTTAACCAACACATAATACAAACATGTAATAAATCCCGTAAACGTCTAGGATTCGTACTACGGCAGGCGAAAATTTTCAATAATCGCCAGGCCATATCTATACTTTACAACTCATATATTCGCAGCTTATTGGAAACTAACGGTGCCATCTGGAACCCCCATGAAAAAGTTTATACACTGCTTATTGAAAAAGTCCAGAAGTCTTTTCTTCGCTACCTCTACTTGAAAGTATATGGATATTACCCATACATGTACCCAACACCATTTGTATTAGGTATGGTTGCCTACCAAAGCTTGGAAGTTAGGAGAAATGTTACCCTTGTTAAATATTTTATCCGCTTAATTCGTGGTAACCATTTTGATTCCGCATTATTGCAGTACATTTCATTCAACATTCCACTGCCTATCAGACATACACTTCGTCCTCGTCAGCGTCCTCTATTTTCGATACCTCAAACCTGTACCGTAACCCTTAAGACCAGTCCTTTGTATCTAGCACTTACGCATATTAATAATATATTACATTATGATGAATCACTGGATGCCTTTGCGACCACTGAACTGAGATTCCTGACCACTGCTACTCGATACCTAGAATCTATTGCCACACCTAGCACAATTTCATGAATAATCATTACATACCTTGTTTATCTATATTTCAGAATAATAAAAAAAAATGATAATAATAATAATTTATTGCGTTGTATCAGTATTATTATATTATGACCGATAACTTGTATGTGTGGTGTAAACTGTTAGTATAAGTTGGTTAATAAATAAATAAATAAATAAATAAATAAGTACTATATACATTGGTTTAGGTTAGGTGAGAACTGACCACAACGCACGAGCCGAGCGAGCGAAGCGAGCGTGCCGCGGCAGCGGCCGGCGAAGTGCCAGAACCGAATGTTTCCTATAGTTATTGGTTTAGGTACGTTGTTACACTTGGTAAATGTTTCTTTCTGAGTATGAGTGAAAATATTATGGTAAGTATGGTTAGGGATAAAAGCGTTATGATAAAAAACAGGAGTTTAAATATATTTACATTATTGATATTAATAATTACAATTTTCGGAAATATGAGTGATAAGAACATCGCCGGTAGCACTACAAATAGTATGAATGAAAACTTTAGGATGATAAATTTTAGGAAGAGTGATCATTCGGATTACAAATGATTAGGAAGAACAATTTCGGGTAAAGAACTTTAGGTGAGCCGACCTGACCCGATAGACACAGACAGCCACAGCCTCACAGAAAACCGTCGTGAAACAACGCTTGCGTTGTGTTTCGCCGAGTGAGTGAGGTTACCGGAGGCCCAAACCCTTCTAAAAGGCGGACAATGCACTTGTGACTCCTCTGGTGTTGCGGGTGTCCATGGGCGGCGGTTATCGCTTACCATCAGGTGATGCGTCTGCTAGTTTGCCCCCCAGTCCTATAAAAAAAACTCACTAGACCATTTTGTAGTGCTTCATAACCCATTGTAACATACTATAAAACTTATTGCGCAAATGTTATTGGTTCGTGAACCCGAAAAGTGAAAAAAAAGTTAGAATACATTTTTACAAACGCCTTTTCTTGACAGTTTATTTTTTGACTTACGACACTATTTTTAGCAGAGGTGCGATCTATCATACCAAAGATAGGCAATAATTGTATTATACAAATACAATTATGAATTAGCAACTTGTGGTAATATTGAATCAACATCATCATACTATCATGCCTGTATTATCCATAGGATTAGGCAGAGGTGTACATCCATACTGCACTGGTATGTTTTTGTCCCATATAATAGGGTCAAACCTATTGACATCAACTGGCCCTTAATGTAAACTGCGAGCTGCTACTACAATTTTCTTTAAAAACACCAATGTTCGATCTGCTAGCATAATGGTGGCGCGTCGCTAGAATAATGAAGCAGTTAAAATATAAAATTAATACTCACTGCCATGTATGGCCTACATCCAGCATCGCGCGTGCGCGCTATTGAGTCCACTAGTTTCCCAGATATACCAAAATCACATAATTTTATGTTCCCTCTTCGATCCAATAAAATGTTTGATGGTTTCACATCTCTATTAATGAAAAATATGATTATCGATAACATTATGAAACAAAATATTAAAGTAGAGTACTAAATACACAGTTAATTTTACCTATGGATTATTTTTAATTTTTCTTTTAAATAATTTAAAGCTTTGACTGTTGCAAGAGTTATTTTAGCTAAAATAGTTTCAGGTATTCGAGTTTGCATCCTTTCACATATAAACTTATAAAATTTGTCTAATGAAGTATCCATTAACTCCATACATATCCAGCAGTCACCCTGAAATGTTAAATAAACAACAAATAAATTAAAAGAAACATAAAAAATGGTACATTCTTATCTCTAGTGCAGTCTAATTTTATTTGTGAGATTGTGACAACTTTTTTTATCTTTCAAATATCATAATAAAAATATACCTCTTTGAAAAGTGCTCCATAGAACTGCACAATATAAACACAGTCATTGCTTTTCATGACAACTTCAAGATCCATCAACAGTTGCTTCTGTTCCTTCTCATCCACAGTGGAGCGGATACGTTTTACAGCCATCACACGGTTAGATCTGTAATGTTTTCACAAAAATATTTTAAACCTTACTAATAATTTCAAAAACAGTAACATCACCTGCGCACATTTTGCCCTACTTTCATCACATGAAAACAGAACTTTGTTACACATTTTTATTGATTAAATTATGTTTTATTATATATTTTGGTAATAAAGCTTACTAGCAGTGTGAGCTTTTGACAAGGCCAACTCTGCATCAATTGAGGCCGCCCTACAAAGAGAAGGAATAGCAATCTACATGTGTAGATGGATAGGAAACGTACTAAGACACAGAGCAATCCAGGCAGAACTAGGTAACAGAACAGTCACAGTAAGAGCGGTGAGAGGTTTTCCACAAGGTGGCTGCATCTCGCCGCTTCTCTGGTGTCTGCTACTGGATGACCTGCTGGAGAAACTAAGTAAGATGCATATATACATACAAGCATACTCGGACGATGGAGTGCTACTAATTACTGGAAAAGTGATCAGCACCATCGGCGAAGTGATGAAGAAAGGAATTAGGACTACTCTTGGATGGTGTAGGGAAAGAGGTTTGAATCTCAACCCCACCAAAACGAAATTAGTCCTATTTACTAACAAAAAGAAATACACAGAGCTACCACCAATTTGCATCGATGGAGAACGAATTGAGGTGGTCAAGGAAATCAAATATCTAGGTGTGGTCTTAGACAAAACCATGTCATACAAGACACACATAAAAGAAACTTGCGAGTAAGCGAAAATTGCATTAATACATTGCAAGAGAGCAGTAGGTAGAACCTGGGGAATGAAACCGGCTGTAGTAGCCTGGATCTACAAAGCCATCATCATACCCAGAGTCATACATGGAGCAATTGTCTGGTGGCACAAAACACAAACCAAGACCAATAACATAGAACTATCAAAGGTACAAAGATTGGCCGGACTTATGATGTCAGGGGCAATGAGGACAACACCCTCAGCAGCCCTGGATGTCCTGCTAGGACTGCTACTACTTAGTCAACAGGTCAAAAGAAGGGCTCTGGAGCAGTGGTCCAAACTGAGAAGCCTAAACCTCTGGAAAGGCAACTTCATGGACAAAGGCCATGCAACAATAGCAAAAAGGTACGAAGACAACCTATCAATGATCATGGTCAATAATGACCTGATCAAGAAAGAGAAAATCTTCGACAAGAAATATAGAATACACATAGGAACAAGAGAATTATGGACAACAGAAAAATAACCATCCACGGTTGTCTGCTATACGGATGGATCTAGAAAGGAAGGCACAAAATTGTCCGGCTCCGGGGTTTACATCCCAGAACTGAACATAAATAGCTCTTTCCCACTAGGCAGATGTGCGAGTGTATTCCAGACAGAGGTGCATGCCATTATGGAATGCACTAGAATAGTCAAAGAAGCCCACAGACTGGAGGGCTCCAAGATAGTCATATACAGTGATAGTCAGGCGACACTCAAAGCACTGGACAAAGTGGAGGTCACCTCTTCACTAGTGAAAGAGTGCAGAGAAGCACTCAATGAACTAGCAGAAACGGCAGAGGTGACAGTCGCATGGGTCCCAGGTCACCAAGGACACAAAGGGAACGAAAAAGCAGATGAACTGGCTAGGAAGGGAGCTGATGAACCCTTCGTGGGACCAGAACCTAGGTTACCGATCCCATACAATATCGTCAAAAGAATCATCCATAGAATAATGGTAAAAGAGTCGAACCAAAGATGGCAATCAATAGAAGGTTGCCGACAATCAAAAATCTTCCTAAAGTCATATGACGAAAGGAAATCCCAAAAATTACTGAGGATGAGCAGAGAAAATATAAAGATAGCAGTAGGGATCGCAACGGGACACTGTGGACTTAACAGACACCTGGCGATCATGAAATTAAAGGAGGACCCTATATGCCCAGCATGCGGGGAAGAAGAAGAAACAAGCTTCCATCTAATAGCAAAATGCACAATGTATGCGCTACTTAGATGGGAAATACTAGGAACCGATGAGATAAATGAAGAACAGCTAGCAGAACTCTCCATCGGACAACTGGTGGACTTCTGCAAGGCTACGGGAAGATTTGCGACGCCGAGCGCCAGTAACCCATGACGGGATCCACCAAAATGGGGAACTGGGCGAAATAATCCCAACATGAGGACTGATCGCCCGCCTGGTGCCTGCCGGCGTCCCCGAAAGATAAATAGAATAGAATACTAGCAGTGTGGGTTGCACATTACTAGTATTCTTGTTAACCCGTGGTGCTAAGCTAAATGCTTGTTACGAGTGGGTTCACGTCAGTAGTGCAATGGGTGGGTTTCGAACAGACAACCACATGATCCTCTGTAGCAATTAAGTCACAATAGGTAAATAATGTGCTAGTTTTTCCTGGAAGACACTGATTTTATGGGTATAAATTCATTCAATTTTATTCATTGGTTTTAGTCATTCATTCAATTTGAAATATGATTGGTACCATTAGTTAGGATAGAAAAGATAAAGAAAGGAGTGAAAAAAATGTCGATGTTTTTAATTGGGGTCATGGGGCTCCATTATGTGTGAAGAATGGTACACAATGTTGACAATTCTAGAAAGTGATTCTAAATCTACTATTTCATTGTTTTGCAATTACCATTGAATGACATGAGAATTGTTGGTTTATGAATTACCATACTATTATACTTATTACCATACTACATACTATTTGAATGACCATTCTCATTCAAATAAAACACAGACTTAGTACTTGTTGTATCCAATGAAACTCATTCTAGTGATTCAGAACAGTGAAAGAAGTTTCCTATACCAAATCAAACTTCTAATTTTAATTCCTCATAAGTAAATGGGGTTGCGGGGGTTTAGGTATATTAAATCTAGATTTTTTCTTCTCATTACAAAAAATATGTCATAATTTTTGTAAACAATGTTTTGTGAAACATCTAATTTAAACACTTGAGCATGGGTCTATGTATATAAACAAAATTTGCATATTTTAGTAAGCTTACACACACTAAAAATATTTGTTTAACATAATTTAAGATATAGGACAGCCAAAGATCGGGTTCTATAGTGTTCTAGTGAACACTATAGAACCCGATAGGAGAGCATTATGTCCAGTAGTGGAGGAAATGTAGGCTGATGTTGATGAAGTTATTTAAACTGACACAATACAACATCCAAATTACTGTTATAGTTAAATTTTCTAAAACAGGTATAAAACTTAAGAAGTTAGCACATGTGTACAAGTTCTTGCAATCTTACTTTCTGTGGACCATCTTGTTAACAGCTCCAAATGCACCTCTGCCTATTTCACCTAGATCCTGCAAGTCATCAGCAGTGAAGTCATACACCTCTGTTGCAGATAACTGTAATTTTCCTGATGATTGCATGGACGGATATATCCTACATCTATCTCTGAAATATTATGTTTATATTATTTTATTTTTAATGTATAATAATGAAGGTACATGCTTAAATGGATGCAGTGCAATAATAATAAAATACTTACATTACATACCACACAGACATACAGAGATTGAACAAACATTACAAAATATTGCAGAATTTAAAATAACAAACCAACATGGCATAAACTCATTACCTCGTGTTTTCAGGCAGTACATCTCTAATAGTGCGTGACGGTACCCGGGGCCTCTGTACCGGAGGTGGATTTGCAGGAAATGGCATAAAAGCTGCACCATCATCTGAAGGACCCCCGGATATCTGCAGATTTAAACCTTTACGCTTCTCCAGACCAAACAAATTCAATTCTGGCTTAGGCATAGTTGGGCGGCTGGGGCCTAAAACATGCCAATGTGTTGTTAAAAACCACGCATTTTATGGAAATATTTATAAATCATTCTATTGAATTCCGCTAATACCTTGGCTAGATGACACTTCACCATTCTTCGACATTTTTATGTTAAAGACGAAATAGCGTATAATGTAATATGTTCACTATTCTTTGGTGATAATTACAGATTCCAAATTCTCCATTTGAAGTTTTATTTTACGAAATTGGTCACGTTTTCATAATAAGCCCTATAAATCTAATATTGAATAGCATCGTTCCAATCGACAACATAAGATGCGAATGAAGTTAAATTTTGACATCTTGATCTAGGTACTCTACTCAGAGTATATACCACTGCTGTCTATATTTCTCTATGCTATAGTATTAGGGATGTCAGTCTTAGACTATATATCCAATGGACCCGCTTCGCATGGACGGCAAGCCAGACCTTAGGGGTCCAGCTTGCTATCTGTGGATGTAAAAAACAAACTTACAGATAAATAAAATAAAAAAGTTATAAATAAAAAACATTATTGTCACAAGGAAAATGCGTACCTATAATAACTATATCCATGTATAATAAATATGACTTCATGGGACTTATTTCGCGGGCCTCGGCTGAGTGTAAACGAATTTTTAAATTGGAGCGGGTACAGGTTTTCCTCTAACCTGTCATCATCATGATGATGATGACAGGTTTTCCTCTAGAGCTTGATATGTTGTTTTGATTACCTCAATGAGAAATTATTCCATTACAAAGGCTGTCTTTTGATGATTAGTTGTTAGTTGCCAATTTTTTTCTTCTTCTTTTTGAAGTGGAGTACAGAAATTATTTATGTTGTAAAACCTTGATGGTGTAGATACAGTGCGTACCGATTATTTGAGAAACTAAATACATTCTAAAAATCTGTTAAAAAGTTGCAAAGTCCAAATCCAAATTACAATCCAACTTTGATAATCAGAAGTAACTTAGATAATGAGGTGAGTTTTCAAAAGAATTCACCAAAAAGTTTTAAACACCTCCAACGTACGGACCGATTTTCTTGTAGGTGAGTGGATACGTGTACATTTTATTTCTCCCTGTTTTAGTTATTACTGAAAGAAATTATAAATTTAAAGTCGTTTTTTTTAAACACTTTTTAAACTTATCGAATTTATAATTGAATTTGTTGAACTAGGTACTTATGCAGTGTGCAGGTTTTTGTTTTACATCAAGTAGAGTAATAACAATAAATAAAATCGTGTGTAAGAAACAAGAAATTCAGAACAAAAATACGCTGCACGGGTGTAGGAAACAAGAAATTCAGAATAAAAATTCTTCATTCATGCATTCTTGTGACTGGCTGCCTCCGCTCAGTGCAAGTCAACCTATAACACGGAAGAATATCATAGATTAAAAGACCAATATCGGTAAATTATTTTACATCGCCTTTGCACTAGTTAATCCTGTATTATTTATGGGACTGTACATATTATCCCTTGTCGTAAATCGTATTAAAGCATGCATCTTTTTCTTCAGGTTGAGAATGATTTTTACATTTTTCTTGCCCTTAATAGGGCGGGCGTCCTACTTCGACACAAAGCCCCGGTTTGAAAACTTAGTGTAAATACGTCTCATAGTATCATCCCTACAATATAATATTACTCTGTGGCCTTGTGCCTCAAGCATCTATGCCTCAGAGTAATAATGCTCTATGTATCAGCGTTGCCAGATGGTTATATTTCTTACATTTTTCTTAACTTTTGACTCCCTCGCACAATATGTACGTAATTTTTATTTTTAATGCAATTTTCGTAACTTTTGAGAACAGCGAGATTTGTAATAATAATATATTATTAGATTTTTATTGCAAACAGTTTACGAACGCAACCAAATTAAGCGCACCTAAAAAGTATATATCTACTCACACCGCCAACATTGCAAAATGAAACTTATCTCGGATGTATTAAAACTTGATTTTGCTTGCACATAATGCACATATAAACTTGATTTTGCTATCAATCAAGTTCTGTCAATCGAGTTTGCTATGTGCAGATTATAGGTAGTAACAACAGTGAAAATGGCAAACAAATGTACACTAGTCTATTTTATCATAAAAGTAAATAATATATGCGTAAATAAAAAAAAACAAATGTAACTTTTGCAGCAAAAATGTAACATTTCAGAAAACGAAACGATTCTACGACTCAAGGACCCTGGCAACACAGCTCTTATTATCTGTGAATCTGACTGAGCGAGATCCAATTTTAATTGATTGTGGTTGTTTCATTGTTTGGGAAACTGAAATTTTGAAAAACAAAAACTAAGGAAGGACCTACATCTGGAATCTGGATCAATTTTGTGTGTAATGTCAAAATAACTCGTAAAAAGTATTTTATTTTGGTTTGGCTATTTAATTGGTGTAATTTATCTCATAGAATTGACGTAAAATTTATTTATGAGGTGGTAAAATGTCAACAATTATAAAATTCGATATCAAAGAATTAAAAAAATTTGCTAATGATAAGAACTCATGTATTGTTGAAAAAAAAGTAACCCAAAACTTAGCTCTTCAACCATGGTGTCTTGGAAATCTCAAGGAGTCAATTAAAAATTTGTTGGATTACAAGATAGGAAAATTTGATAAAGAGTAAGTCGAATGGTCCATTGATGTTCTGTTTTATCATTTATTTCATAAGTCATTCAATGAAATTGTGGTGCATGAACATGCAATATACATAATGTTATTTACAGAGATTTCTAGTAATAATTGTCCTATTCTTTTTTATCCATATGAACAGTCAAAGTCAAAAGATTTATTGCTTATTATGTGTACATAATTGGTGTAACATTATATTTTAGTACTTATGTCTTATCAGCCTTTTCGAAGCATTGCAATATGGAGAGCTATCTCAATATTTTTTAATATACTTATATAAATATCTATATTTAATACATAGTTGATAAGTATCTATACTTATCAATTATGAATAACAATTACTTATATTTAATGTCATTTTTACAACATTAATGGCTTATCTATTAAATTATTATATGTATATATAATTAGTGTTACAGCCCAGGTTCCATGTAATAGTCTCTGTATTTGGTGGAACCTGGGCTGCTCAAGCTGCTCAGGTATTTATTTTTAATATTCCAGGTTCAATGGAATTCTCTTAAGCTACAAAAACCTTAGAATTCTGCAGAATGTTGGAACTATTAGAAATGATAATGCAGATATTCATTTTCAAGTTCAAGCAGATTATTTCATATTTCGTCCTTTTGTTGGAGCTACATTAACGGGAATTGTGAATAAAAAAAGTACCACGCATTTGGGCATACTTGTACACAGGTAATGATATTGCTATAGTCTTAAAATAACAATAGTTAAGCTGTTGACACAGTGAATGTCTCATATATTTTAGGGTAATTACAGGGTAGGTATTTCCAATGGTTTTTTTTTATTTATTTTATGTTTTTTAGTAAGGGGCTGATTGGTATATAAATAACTCAATTATACAGTATAATAACCATAGTAATTAACAGTTATTACTTATAACTGAATTTCAGCATGAATTACATGATTGTAATGCACAGACATCACAGTCAGATCAAAAATGCATTACATACAATGCATGGACAGTCAATGTGTTATTGTAGACTCAATTTACCAAAATTTAAGGGATCACTTTATCTATAGGATAGAATAGAATAGAATATTCTTTATTGCACACCAAAACAAAGTAAAGTACAATTAGTTATATTATAGAATGGTACAATGGGTGGTCTTATCGCTAACAGCGATCTCTTCCAGACAACCTATGGATGGACTCGTAAGAAAAAGAGAGGTCATACTAAGGTAGTCTGGCGTACTTAAAAAGAAACAGGATTATTATACTTAAATGAATAATATTTTACAAGAAAAATAAAATAAAATAATAATAAATAAATATATCATAAAAATCAATTGCTGTTTGTTAGTCTCGTTAAAACTCAAGAATGGCTGGGCCGGATTAGCTGATTTTGGTTTTGAAATGTTTGTGGAGGTCCAGGGAAGGTTTAAAAGGTGAATAAATATGAAAAAAATATATATTCTGATGCGGTACGTAGTTCGCCGAGTCAGCTAGTTATATTATAAAGAATTCATTACACAGAGAGAGGAGAATTTTATAACAATTTCTCCCTTTTGAAACCACATGAATTAATAACACTTCCACCAATATCTAATGTCCTTTCCTGTACTTAATTAACTTTCTGTACTTGCCATGTTTCAGCTTAAAAATTCTGCAATGTTAGGGCATGCATTACAGAATTCCGGAATTTCATAACTCTGGAATTAAGAGACCAAACATTGTTATTCATAAATATTACGAAACTATCTGACTCAACAGATATTATTCCTGTCCAAGTTTAAACTAAAACTACCTTGGAAAATTCTCATAGAAAAAAGGATTCTCTTCTTTCCTGTTTTTTTATGGATTAGGAGCACAAACTAGCAGACAATCGTCTGGAAAAAATCTTACCAGATAGTCAAAAATGGTAGTTATTAGGTAAGGTAGCATCATACAACATCATCTAACTGCAAAGTACTTAAGTCATGTTGGTTGAGAAGCAAGTACCTAACTTTCTGTTCAATAGTTGGATTTGCAGTGGCATAGTGATCATAGTGTCTGGTGTATCTAAGCAGAAGATGGAGGTTTGAATCATGCCCACAGTCGAATTTTTCCGTCACTAAAATACCTCATAATCAAGTATAAAATCTGAAATAAACCACATGAATGCTTCACTCTAAGAGGCCAGCTCGCGTGGTACTTGATCATTATTATGGTATGGAGTTATTTTAAAACTATGATATCAAATAATTAATTGAAATCAAATAATGTCAAGGGCGATTTTGTTCAAAATAAAATTCTTGTGATGAATAACTTATTTATTTGGATAAGGATTAATATCAAGTTTATAAAAACACCTTCACACAAAAGCACCTTCAAAAAAGTTATAAGTACGTGAGTCAAGTCATCCTTAAAAGATAGACATATTATGCAGTCACAGACTTTTTTAAAAACTTTTATAGGGGAACAATTCAGTAGTACATGATTTATACGTAACTCTTATTGTTTAAGCAGCGCACGTAACGGAAGCTCTCAAAAGGAATAACTTTTTCCCGTTTTTGCAACATTTTTCATTGCATGCTCCACTCCTATTAGTCATAGCGTGATGTTATATAGCCTATAACCTTCCTCGATAAATGGACTATCCAACACAAAAATATTTTTTCAATTCGAACCAGTAGTTCCTGAGTTGAGATTATTATTTATAATATTAGTACTACATATAGATTAAAGTATAACTGATGTGGATATCAATACAAACCAGCCATCAGTCATCTATATATATAAAAGAAAGTCGTGTTAGTTACACTATTTATAACTGAAGAACGGCTGAACCGATTTGGCTGAAAATTGGTGGAAAGGTAGCTTAGAACCTGGAGACGGACATAGGATACATTTTATCCCTTTCCCGTGGGATGTGATGACCGAATTCCACGGAGGCGAAGCCGCGGGCAGAAGCTAGTATGTGATAAAAAAAGAGATTTTTTGTTAAATAGAACTTCCATAAACTGAGTTTACAAAATTCATACCTAGGTATCTCAACTCTTAATGTTTAGAATCAAAGGTACCTAATTGAAAAATAATTGCTAAGTATGTTCCAATAACGTAACTTGCTTAGGATTAGGATATAGGTACTTACATAAAGATTTGGTTTATAGGTTTGTATAGTTAAAGTTATGGAGTATATTCAGGATAATCACTAAGTACCTACGTACTTACATCCAGCATAGCCTTGATTTATTCAGGGCATGGTAGGGGCGTCCCCGTCCGTGGCCGCCGACGGCCTGGCGCCGTAAGGACGTGGCAAAAAAGTTTAACAATGTTATTGGGTCGGCAACCTGATGTTGCAGATGTTGCGTCTATAGGCTACGGTAACCGCTTACCTACTATCAGGCGGGCCGTATTCCTTTTTGCTACCTAAGTGTTATAGGTACTTAAAAATGTGCTAAATAACGATTATTCCCAACATTTGATTAGCAATAAAAATAAAGCGGCGGTAGCCTAATGGCTAGGGCGTCGGACTTGCGATCATGTGGTTACCGGTTCGAACCCCACCCATTGCACTACCGACGTGAACCCACTCGTAACACAAGCATTTAGCTTAGCACGAGGGGTTAACAAGAATACTAGTAATGTGTGACCCACATTATTAGTAAGCTTTTTTTTTAAAAAAAAAAACTCATCCTATTTATTGTTTTCTTTCTGACTGGGAAAGCGGCCTCACAAAGCTGATGACACCGACGACGACTAGATTTGATCTACATCGCCACTAAAGTTTACAAAATTAGAGGGGATTACATAAGAGTTAGAGGAAACTGTATTCTGATTGAAAATTAACTACCTACCTACTCTACCGAATTATTAGTCTCTTGTAGGTATGGAAATTTAGACCTAGGGTGTCAAATAAATAAAGAAAATATTTCAGGGTCTTCAATGTTGTTATTCCAAGACCAACAGAGGAGCCTGGAAATATGTGGGTTGGGTCCAATATCCAGGAAGGTCAAGAGGTCAAGTTTAAAATAGTGGTCTTAGACCTTTATGGAGCCCTGCCATATATTAGAGGAGAACTGGATGAAAGGTAAATAATTATTTTTATTGAACTAATGCTGAATTTGTAAATAGAGTTTAATTTATTTTTAAATTAAATTTTAGTTAAGTATTAAAAGCTATTAATGACTTCTAAATTATTTTAGGTGTGTCACATTAGGACCTGATGGCGTTGATGATGAAGAATCAGATAAAAAACCTGGTCAGACAATTAATGTATCCTATGTTGACTTTGACAAGACAAAACCATACAGTCAGAAACAAATAGGAGATGGTCTTTCAAATCCAACATCAAAGAATAATTCAAAATTATTAAATTCTAGTAGACATCAGCTTAAAAATAGCTCTGTTACAAAAGATAACAATTCTCAGCTAACTAACGGAAAGTCTGGAACAACAAAAACAAAAAATGTTGACAGCGAAAGCAGTATGGCAGAAAAAAGTAAAATTAAAAGGCAAAGTAAATTATTAGAATATGAGCAGAAGCAACCGGAGCCTCCCTCTACCAAATCATCTAAAAAACACAAACGTGATTGTATTTAATAACTTTTGTAGACATTTAATAATCAACTTTTGTAAAATTTCAGTGTATAATTTTAATATTATAAAAATAATATATTATTTTATTTTATCATTTAGGAATTTATTTATATTTTACTTTGAACTTAATAATATTCTTAGATTCAATCACAATTTTGTATATTCCCTATAAATAATAGATAGGGGTTAAAGTATGAAATTGCCGTTTTATTGCAATAGTACTTCGAATTGACATAGAACCTTCATGGTTTGAGATTTTTGAGTGAAACTATTTCACTATTCTGTGAAAATGAAATTACATAAAATTTTGTTTTCATTAAAAATAATAGGCTTTTATAGTGATTTCGAAGCAATTTTTGGTGTAATTTAGAGTGTAAGTGTGTAATTCAGTTCTCCTAGGTCTTTCATTTCAAAACTTTTGTTAAGCATTTTAATCAATTCTTCTAGTCTTTTCTTTGATGAGTAAGCTATGATCAAATCGTCAACATATATTATTATTATGATTTTATCTCCTCCTTTTTCCAATACACACATGGGTCTGCTTGAGATGGTTGAAATTCCAGGTTTCTTAGTTCAGCATCTAGTCTTTTATACCACTGTCGTCCAGATTGTTTTAGCCCATATAGGGCCTTTTGTAGTAGACAGACTTTTTCTTCTTTAGTATTCCTGATGTCTTCAAGCATCTCTTTAGCTTTGTTAAAGGTAGTCAGATCGTCTTGGCTGCTTTCTTCGACCATAATTTTAGTCACATACTTTTCCAGGTAACTAGGGATCTTCATATATTTTTTTTCTTCTAACTCCCCATTCAAGTAAGCTGTTGTAACATCCATGTGATGTAGTTTCATTCCATTTTCTACAGACACTGCAATGACAGATCTGATAGAACTAAATTTTACAACAGGGGCAAAAGTTTCAGTGTAGTCTATTCCAGGTTTTTGATTGAATCCCCGTGCTACCAATCTAGCTTTTTTTATTTCAGTTTTGTCTGTTCCTGTTTTCGCCTTTAGTACCATTTTATAGTCTATAATATTCATGTCCTTTTCTCTCTTTATAATTTTCCATGTTTCATTTTTTATGTGTGCTTTTATTTCAGATTTAATTGCATCATGCCAAATTTCTTCAGCATCTTTTTCTTTTGTAAGGTAAGTCATTTCGGTCACAAGCATGCTGTCTGATTCATTTTCTAGACTGTAGTCTTTTGACCAAATTGGCTTCTTCTTTTCCCTTTGGGGTCTTTCGCTTACTGTCGGTATTTCTTTTATAACTTCATTATTAGTAATATTTTCTGTTTTAGGTGCCGCTGCGGCTTCTTTATCAACTACAAGTAAGTTTTCTTCATCAACAGGTATGAATTCTTCATATGTTCGGGATTCTTCAATTATTGGTATCCCAGATGGAGTTTGTTCGATATATTCAGTTTCTACTTTAACTTGTGATTCGTTTTCTTGTTCTTTGCTTTGTTCTTTTTCATTGAACATTTTGTTTATGAATCTCACATCGCGACTGATGATGACACTTTGTCGTTCTTTAATCCAGATTCTATAACCTTTTGTGTTTTCAGGGTAGCCAACAAAAATGCCTTCGCCTGCTTTGGCAGAAAATTTTCCTCTTTTCGTTCCTTTTGCTAGAGCAAAAACTTTTGAACCAAAAAAAGTGTTTACTGACGGTTTACGTCCGACCCATTTCTCATATGGCGTCTTGTTTTCGATTACCTTAGATGGTGTTCGGTTTGCTAAATAATTGGCTGTGTGGATGGCTTCAGCCCAAAATTCTTCAGAAACTTTAGCATCTAACATCAGACATCTAGCTTTTTCTAGAAGTGTTCTGTTTTTCCTTTCCGCCATGCCATTTTGTTGGGGCGTGTACCTAAAGTGCTGACAGTCTACGTTGGATGCCGTGCTGTTTCCGGTATTCATCAAATCATTTATTGCAATATTCTCCTCTGCCGTTTTCAGTCTGTAGGTTTTTAATTTTCTTCTCCATGAAATTTTCTACTTCTCTCTTATATTCTTTAAATTTATTTAGTACTTCGTTTTTCTGTTTTAAAAAATATACCCTACAGTACCTTGTATGCTCATCGATGAAGGTTACAAAGTATTTTGAACCTGCAAATGATTCTGCACGCATCGGTCCACATACGTCAGAGTGTACAATTTCAAGTGCTGCTGTGGTTCTCTCTTTATCACTGCTTGGAAATGGCAATCGTGACATTTTACCTCTGATGCAAATTTCACAGTCACCTAATTTTTCATCAAGGTTGAATTTCAGACCTTTCAGTGATTCATTCTTCATGGCTTGCTTTAAGTCATTTTCATTTATGTGTCCTAATTTTTTGTGCCAAAATACTAATTTCACACATTTCTTCTGGACTGGCTTGGTAATTTTTTTCTTGGTTCACTCTTACATAGTATAGTCCTTCACTTTTCATTGCTCTTATTATTTCTCTTCCTTGCTGGTTTCTTATCATTGCCTTATCTTTCCCAAAGAATACACGGTAGCCATTTTCAGTGGCTCGGGCAACAGATATCAAATTAGTAGATAATTCAGGAATATATAATGTTTAGTGTAAATTTATACTTTCGTTATCAACTTTTATTTGTACCAATCCTTTTCCTTCTTTTTCAAGAGATACAAACAGACTTTTGTTGTTGCACATGTGTGACGTGCAGCCACTATCAATACACCATTTGTTATTATTGGGATCTTTGTAACAAAACAAGACTCCTTGCAGTACAAATTATTATTATGATTATGGTTCTTACTTTTATTGTATCAATTGTGATTCTGGTTCTTATTACTATAATTGTACCAGCAGTCTGAAGTTTTGTGTCCATGCTTTTTGCATTTTTCACATTTTATGTTATTTTTATTATTTTTAAACTGCTTTTGTTTACCGCTTTGTCGGTTGGCATAGAATGCTTCTACCTCTTCCTCGTTTTTGTTTTCACGAGCGTCACTCTCCTCAATTATTTTCACTTTTAGTTCCTAAAGTGAGGGAAGTTTGTCACGTGACTCGATGGCTACTCGAAAATTTTCGTAGGCTTCGGGTAGGCTATACAACATCATAATGCTGAGGAGGTCTTCATTAATATATATGTCCATGTCTTTTAGTTTATCACCCAAATCTAAGAATCCGTTTATGTGGTCTCTAGCGTTTTCTCCGCTTTTCATCTTTTGGTGAAGTAATTTCTTCAATAGCGTCGCCTTCCTAGCTGGTCCCCGGCTTTCATAAGCATTTTTAAGGGTTTCCCACACGTCTTTTGCCGTTTTGCACGATTTTACGAGCTTGAGTTCTGACGGAGCGATGATCAACAATAATTCAGCTTTGGCTAATAGATCATTTTCGTTGCTCTCAAATTTTGTCAGACATTGTACCAGACCTGCTTTTATTAACACAGCTTCTGCCTGGACTTTCCACGTGTCGTAATTTGTTTTCTGCAATGGCTCAATGTTAATGTGGTGTTTTAATGTCGCCATTTTTCGTTATATGCGCCGTCTGGGCCCATAACCTGTTGGCGGTGACCAGTGGGAATGTACTTAGGTATTAATTTTAATAAAGACAAAGTTATTTTTATAAATGTAATGAAAACTATTTGTTTTATTCTATGACAAGTATGACAAGTCAAGTAAATTGCAGATGGCAGTGTACATTTTACGTTCACACTATCACTACACTATCCCACCATGGCGGAGAAGGTATTTTACCTGAAGGAGCGTTTTTGCAGGGAAAACAATCATCAGCTGTAGTGGATATGGTAGAAGAAAAAGACCGGAAACAATCTTGAGCATTGTATTTATTAATCTTTGGAAGGGAGGAGATTCTTAAATCTAAAATCTTAGCATAAAAGTCCCAATCAGCGGAATTAAGGCGGTATTTTAAAAGCGGAGGAGAGAGCCTGTCATGCAATTTTTTAGATGGGATTTCGACCATGATAGGATAGTGATCGCTTCCGTAAGTCATGTCTAAACGGCTCCAAACAAAAAGTCTAGCTATATTGGATGAGCAGAATGACAAATCTATACAGCTATTGTTTTGTCCAAAAGTAGGTCTTCGCGTAGCACTGCCATCGTTAATGAGACATAAATCAAGTTCATGCAATGAACCACCAAACCAACACCAAAACTATCACAGATCTCAGATCCCCAGCGATAGTGATGACAATTAAAATCTCCCATTACCTTACATTAAAAGTGGGCTACTTACACTATTTAATAAATTTTTAATTAACATAAGATAGTAAAAAAAAAAATGTCAAACCAGAGTGTGTGGGTGAGCAATATAAAATGAAAAAATATTTATTCACAACAATACTACAAAACAAAAATATAATTCACAACAATTTAGGAATGGGGGAGAATAGCACTACTATGAATGAGCAAAGCACTTCCTCCATATCCGTCAAGCCTATCATTACGAACATTGCTAAAAAATGGAATCCTGAAATTACTTTCAGGACTAAGCCATGTCTCGGCAATGCCGCAGATTGATGGCTTATATTTATTTATTAAGTATATAAGATCATGCTTCCTTGGAGTAATACTCCTCACGTTCGTTTGTAGAAAAGTTGGAGGGAATGTTATTAATATAATTTAAAATCGACGACAGTTTAACGCAACGTGGTCAGATTCTGATTGGTTTAGGTTTGTTAAAACTGCTGATAACATACTAGTTATCACATCTAAAATACTGGCTGGGCTGTCTGCCTCGAATATTTAAATCTGTAGCTTCCACAGAGAAGGCGCAACCATTTCTTGAAGGAGAGAATGAATAATCCTGAGTTAGATCAATGTGTGCCTGTTTGTCGTAGCTTGGTGAAGGCGGAGCACGGGGCTTAGGTTTAAGAGGCCGTCCTAAAAATTCACCCGATCGAGTTTAGGTAAATTCTATGTTTGTGTGCGCTTTTCACGCACACATGGCTGCAGATCGAGCGTACGAGCCTATAAACAATGTTGATCCTTTCATTATTAAATTAATTTTCTAGTTTTATTCTCGTTAGTTTTTTTTTGTATTTTCAATTTTGTTTTTAATTTAGTATATTTTTATACATACAATATTCAATAAACATCAAAACATAAAACTTGTAATTTTTGTAGATACTGATTACTAATAAATACCTAGTGACGAGTTTAATGATTTATGGATTTTTACATTTTAAGGGTAGGAAACGGGGGTTGAAGCCTGAAGGTTAATGTACTTATTAGTATGGGTGAATAAGTAGTTTTTAAAGGTAGGTATTTGAAAATGAGATATGTAGCTACTCATCATAAAAAATGTGTTTCAGGGATTTTGAATTTTCAAACTTTTACTTTGGAGGGTTGATAGTTTTATCTTTTGCTAGGCACTTCAAAATCGTAATATTTTGTTAAATGTTTATCAAAACACATTTTGGTCACGACTGAAACCGCTCGGTTGTATGTACATCTGTGCTAATTGTGGTATGTAGTTTAACTTTGCTCCACTTCATCGTGAAAAGTGTGAGATGAGATGTCTGAAGAACTGGTATTTGTTTTTCATAATTTACCATGCACGTAGAATGTGCCTAATGAACATAAGACATTAATTTTGTACTACAGTAGTAATCACGGCGATAACTACAATATTCATACCTTTGAATGTATTAAAACCTTTGCTTATAAATAATTTATTGTAAGATGAGGTTGCTTTTGACTAATGAACATAGAGCTTTGTAATAGGTGCTATGATTGTATAATTTTGTTTGTAATGTATATCATGGCATATTTTAAATCTATCTATACTAATATATACGCTGAAGAGTTTGTTTGTTTGTTTACTTGAACGCGCTAATCTCAGGAACTACTGGTTCGATTTGAAAAATTATTTCATTGTTCGATAGCCCATTTATTGAGAAAGGCTATAGGCTATATATCCTCATATATCTCCTATATCTCCTCTACGCGGACGAAGTCGTGGGCAGAAGCTAGTAAAATATAAAGCGTTATAATAGCTACTAAATTACCAAGCATTGCGCTGTCTAAATTGAATGCTTGAATTGCCGGCAAAAACATAATACCATAATAAATCGTAATCCAATAAATTGTGTTTTACTTACGATATAACTTGGTATTACGTTTGTATTAGAAATTCGGTGGCCGACTCTTGAGAGCTATAGGTATTATACTTAATGTCGCAATCACACGCAGTCGCAGTCGTAAGTACCTCGAACATAACATACCATCACGCCTGTATTCCCTGAAGGGTTAGGCAGAGGCGTACACTAATGTACACCCACAGTTCGCCGATATGTTAAGGTCTCATGTAATAGGGGGCGAGCCTATTGCCATTATCCGGGCACAAATTTCAAATTCCGAGCTCCTACTGAGAATTTACTACGCCTGTTTTTATTAATAAATATTTTTTTTTATGTATTTTATGTTATGCCAATGTATAAAATAAAAATCTATCTACTTACTGATCTAATACTAAATAGGATAATTGCATTAGTAATTTTCCACTTGACTGTACCATGCGCACGAAGGCGGGTGCAACAACCTCTGCCCGGCCAAAAAGATTGGGAACTACTGTACTGTACGTTTCCAAAGGAACTACATCCCAAGTACAATCAGGCTGTAGGATGTTCTTCAAAAAAGAAGTGACTTTTCAATAGATATTACTGACGTCACCTTTAAGACGTAAATTCAGAATGTGAATGCAAATTTAGACCTGGCAGGTGGGACTCGCGGCAGCTTAGTGATCATAGCATCTGATTTATCTAACCAGAAGACGTAGGTTCAAATTCTGATCGCTGTCGAGTTTTTCCATCACTAAAATAACTTTATAATAATATCTAGGAATGTGCAAAAAAATCACAAATAGTTAACAGTTCATATTTAACTTGAAAAAAATTAACCAAATTTTAATCTCTGGTTTCAAAATTAATAATTATGATTTTCGTAATCAGCCCCTGAGAATCCTTGAAATTGACACCCATATCAATTTATTTAGAAAACCATTTTCGTAATCAGCCCCTGAAAATCCTTGACATTGACAGCTGTATCAATTTATTTAGAACAACAATGTCCGCTATCTTGGATTTAAAACATAATGTCATTTTCGTAATCTGCCCCCGAAATTCCTTGAAATTGACACCAATATTAATTTATTTAGAAAAGTAATGTCCGCCATCTTGGATTTCAAAAATAAACATTTTCGTAATCAGCACAATGAGAAACTTGTACTACCCATACTTCCTACAAAAAATACCAGACCATATTATATTATAGGGCTTTTCTAGAAATTAGAAGTTATAAAATAATCAACGTATCAAGTTGTGTTAATCGCAGTATAGTTTGGGAAAATATTTACGTCAAACAAGCGCACGCCTGTGACACAAAGCGATACGTCCTCTCGCTGGGAAGGCCCAAACGTGACTGGCGCAAGCGGCTTTGCGCGCTCGATATTATAGCACAATTATAGGTCTTTTCATCTTTGATTTACTAAATCAAAATATATTTTTTTTGAAAAAGTAATTTTTGATCCTATTAGAGGGATAACTGAAGATTATTAAGTAATTTAAAAAATAATCAAAATGTCTTTCTAAAAAATAGAAAAAAATACATATTTGTCTGCAATTTTCACGAAAAATTACGTTACGTAAATATTTTTTTCCTGCTATATTTTGTATGAAAATTGAAAAAAGTGCTTCCGCTAGTGCCAAGTAGAGCATATGCTGGGTTTTATAGTATTTTTTAATATTCAGTAATACTAATATTTTCTTGTAAACCGATCATCAAACTTCACTCGAAACGCGTTTTTTGGGAAAAGGAGTTGTCAATAAAAGGGATTTACGATTATTATAGAAGTAAATTGAAAAATCCATTTCCGCTTGTGCCAGGTCTAAGAACAGTTCTTTTCAAATAATTAATAACTTTATATAAATTCTTTGTAGATTCCTCACAATCGGTCAACAAAATTCACTAAAATGCGTCAATTTTTAGGACGGCCCCATAAGAAAGACAGTTTTACGATATGATCTTGAGGTGTGGGCATTTGAGTTGGACATATGTGTAGATATAATTAACGGTTTACTATAAGTCTGCGGTTGCCTGGCAATTTTAGCATAATGATTTAGAAACAGGAGGGAAAACACGACTTGCTTCAGCATATAAAATAGATTTCTCGGCCATAAGTGCTTTAATGGCCTTCTGACGTCCTAATTCAGGGCAAGCTTTATCATTTGCGAAATGGTTACCTGAGCACAGAAATTATGTCGCAATTTCCGGTGAAATATCGCATCCATTACCTGGGTTATCTTGACCGCACATAAAGCAATGAAGCTTATTAGAACGGCATACTGTGTGTACGTGTATGTCCGAAACGACAACAGTTAAAATATTGCACGGTCGGATACATAGGTATATCTTTCTACGGTCAGAGCGGAATAAAAACAATAGTTTTTAGTCGGTAAAAAAAAAAGTTTTGACGGTAAAGTTTGGCCGTCAAAAGTAAGTACTACAGTTTGGGTTGGTTTCCATTCAGTTGTACCTTGAGATCTTTGACTATCTATCTATAAGGACCCGCCTCTCATGATCATTCCCCTCTGTCAAGGTAGTGGATTAAAAAATCTAACGCGTTTATCAAAACTGTTTCCGAAATCGATTTTTCATTAACATCATAAATGCTCCGTGTAAATACCGATACGTGCAGTTAATGTATGCAAAAAAATATCTAATATCTTATTTAGATAAAGATGGAGTTATTTTCCGTATGTAAGTATTAAAGTTCATTTATTTATATTTAAATCACATAATACAATTTATTAACAAAGATCGAGGACGTTACCGATTCAATAATCGAGTATAAAATAATCGTTTAGTTCAAGCATGCACTCCCCACGAGACTACCCGCACTCCCCACGAGACTAGCAAATTTTTTTTACTAACAATATCAGCCTTCTTCTAATAAACGTAAGATTTAAATTTGAAATATCCATCAAAATGTCATTTTTTGATTTTCAATTATATATCATCCAATAGGATGTCACCATTTATGATTTCCAATTATAGGTCTTAATGCAGAATTACCTTTTTTTGGCAATTATAGGCCTTATATATATTATGACATAATGCTTAAAACTCGGATTTTAAAAAGTGTAGCGAGACTTCTTTTGTTTTGTCATTTTAATTAATGATGTGATAGTGATTGTTTACGATTTCGAATCGATATCGATATTATTTTCGTGTTCAATGTAAGACCAAATTATAATCATTGCTAAAGATCACTAAAGATGAATAACATGAATTTATGATATCACTATATTTTCATAAAATTTTATAAAATATCATTTTTGGAAATGACGTAACTAAGATTATTGATTATTTTTGATATCCAGTGCTATTAGATATTTTATTTGTTACTTTTCAGATCTGCAAAAGACCTTCACACCCGGTAGACAACCCACAACACCGGTACCCCCCACTGCCAACATAACGCTTCCTCGCGGAGCTCTGGCGATCTTGCTCACCGTTAGGAACACAACATAGTACAGTGCTATGTTATTTGGCTACTATTTTCTGCAAAGTGTAGGTATTTCCCCAGTTGGCAGCTCCAATTGTAAGTAGAGTTATTCAATTCCACTATGCCCTGCCTCTCAGGGTGTTTCTTCAAACACATTATTTTCTTTTTTCGATATCTGGCTCAAAGAAATAACGAGAGTACGGAACACGACATACCATCACGTCTTTATTCCCCGAAGGGTAAGACAGATGCGTACTTAGGGGGCGAGCCTATTGCCATTAATCGGGCATCAACCCTTAATATAGAAAAACTCCAATAACACATTGCTCGACCGGGGAATCGAACCCAGGACCTCTAGCGTAGCGCTTCTGTTCATATTAACGCGCGACATAATGAACAAAATCGTATTTACTCCTACTTATATCTCGTGGGAAACAAAACGCTCTGTCTAGTGTCATTCCTAATATATCTGCCTGGCAAAGAATAGAAAAAATCAAAATCAAAGAATCAAACTAATTGGTATCAAAGTATTTGTAACAAAACGTCCCCAATATCCGCTCTATCTATACTAATATTATAAAGAGGAAAGATTTGTATGTATCAATGTATGTAACAAATAAAATCAAAAACTACTAGGCCGATTTCGAAAATTCTTTCATCATTTGAATGCTACATTATCCAAGATTAACATAGGCTATAGAATATGTATTTCGAAAAGTTAGCGATTTCTCTCACCCGTGCGTTTATTTTCCAATTACATAGTATGTACCTATTTATCTATACCTAAATAGTTTCTTTGTTTTGTATTTCATTAGCGTGCAATGAGAGCATTGCATTGAAAATAATTATGACGCAAGATATTAAAAAGGTGTGTATGGATTATTTTAATTTTGCAAATAAATAATTACATATAAAAATAATTTGTAATCATTGTTACGTTTTTATCCATTCTTCCTAAAATAATCTATCGATATAAAATATCGACATAGTAGCTTCCTAATTATTTTTATTGTATTATACGTTCGTATTGTCGTCAATTCTTGTATGTTGACGTATTTGACCTCTATGTGTGCGTAAATTGTGTTAGTAGTGAAGATTTTAATATGTGTGAGTTCGTAGCGATACAAAATGATTTTGAGTATGTGTGCAGCAATGTCTATGTAGTGTTTCCTCCCCCCGCACCAAAAGTGACAGACTTTTTTGTTCATAGAATTAAGCGCGTCACTTGTCCAGGGATAGATTGTCAAAGCTTGAGATATTACTTTGCGACTCAACCTCCTTGCCTTGATGACGGGACCGCATCCAGTGGGAATCTTAATATTTTCTATAAGTTCTTCCTCAGTCCATTCTGTTGGAACATCCCTAACGATGCCCATTCTGGTAATATTAAACAGGGGGATAGAAACTATATAATTATTCTGTAAAAGGACACCATTAATTAAAAAACTGTTAGCATCCAGGAACGATCTAAATTCTACCGATATGCGATTTCTCCCTAAACGTTTGACCCCATCAGGGCGTATATTACTGATGTTATTTGTCATCAAAAACATACCAAACTTCACTGGATGAAGTGCAGTTCCTGAAGTCTGTTAATCCATATGTGAGACGTAAACGACGTCCGTAGCATTGTCTCTGGCTGTATAAGCTTGTCTACCAAAGATTTGTTTGACCAATTTTGGCGGTTTATTTTCAGAGATTGGCGGGGAAAGCGCGGTTCTTTTCCTATTAGAACTTTCCAAGTAGTTCTCCTTATCCTCGTATGCATGTGGTAGGGAGACGGTAAGAACCGGGGTGTAATCAAATAATTCATCATCAGGTGGGTCAGGAGGTTTTTTGGCGTCCATTATGAAAGACGCCGAATGTTTGGGAAGTAAAAACTAAAACTCATACTACCTAACAACAAACCTTAACCAACACACATAAACAAATAACATTTAAATTCGAATTTACGCGGTAACAAATTTGCAAAAGTTATAAATTTTTGCTATAAAATTGAATTAAGGTGGATCGTTCACCTGAGCCCGCCAAATTCAAAATTCAATTGGTTTTTTGCAATTTGTTGGTCTATAACACATTCTAGATTCCTAGCTGTAGTAATTGCGGCATTAGCTATACAATATTCACAACTGAGCATTAAAAACTATGCTTGTAAATCGATATTGTAGCTAAATTTAGGTACAATCGTCATTTTTGGCCAAAATTGACGATTGTACCTAATTTTAGCTTCGTTAACGTTTATTAAGCAAAGTTTTTAATGCTCAGTTGTGAATATTGTTTATCTAATGCCGCAATTACTACAGCTAGGAATCTAGAGTGTGTTATAGACCTACAAATTGCGAAAAACCAATTTAAATTTGAATTTGGCGGGCTCGGGTGAACGATCCGCCTTAAACAAATTTGCGCGGGAAAAAAACACGTTGCTTTCACCACCACACATCTTTGACTATCTATCCCTGGACAAGTGACGCGCTTAATTCTATGAACAAAAAAGTCTGTCACTTTTGGTGCGGGGGGAGGAAACACTACATAGACATTGCTGCACACATACTCAAAATCATTTTGTATCACTACGTACTCACACATATTAAAATCTTCACCACTAACACAATTTACGCACACATAAAGGTCAAATACGTCAACATACAAGAATTGACGACAATACGAACGTATAATATAATAAAAATAATTAGGAAGCAACTATGTCGATATTTTATATCGATAGATTATTTTAGGAAGAATGGATAAAAACGTAACAACGATTACAAATTATTTTTATATGTAATTATTTATTTGCAAAATTAAAATCATCCATACACACCTTTTTAATATCTTGCGTCATAATTATTTTCAATGCAATGCTCTCATTGCATGCTAATGAAATACAAAACAAAGAAACTATTTAGGTATAGATAAATAGGTACATACTATGTAATTAGAAAATAAACGCACGGGTGAGAGAAATCGCTAACTTTTCGAAATACATATTCTATAGCCTATGTTAATCTTGAATAATGTAGCATTCAAATGGTGAAAGAATTTTCGAAATCGGCCTAGTAGTTTTTGAGTTTATTTGTTACATACATTGATACATACAAATCTTTCCTCTTTATAATATTAGTATAGATAGAGCGGATATTGGGGACGTTTTGTTACAAATACTTTGATACCAATTAGTTTGATTCTTTGATTTTGATTTTTTCTTTTTTTTGCCAGGCTGATATATTAGGAATGACACTAGACAGAGCGTTTTGTTTCCCACGAGATATAAGTAGGAGTAAATACGATTTTGTTCATTATGTCGCGCGTTAATATGAACAGAAGCGCTACGCTAGAGGTCCTGGGTTCGATTCCCCGGTCGAGCAATGTGTTATTGGAGTTTTTCTATAAAATTAAGGGTTGATGCCCGATTAATGGCAATAGGCTCGCCCCCTAAGTACGCATCTGTCTTACCCTTCGGGGAATAAAGACGTGATGGTATGTCGTGTTCCGTACTCTCGTTATTTCTTTGAGCCAGATATCGAAAAAAGAAAATAATGTGTTTGAAGAAACACCCTGAGAGGCAGGGCATAGTGGAATTGAATAACTCTACTTACAATTGGAGCTGCCCAACTGGGGAAATACCTACACTTTGCAGAAACTAGTAGCCAAATAACATAGCACTGTACTATGTTGTGTTCCTAACGGTGAGCAAGATCGCCAGAGCTCCGCGAGGAAGCGTTATGTTGGCAGTGGGGGGTACCGGTGTTGTGGGTTGTCTACCGGGTGTGAAGGTCTTTTGCAGATCTGAAAAGTAACAAATAAAATATCTAATAGCACTGGATATCAAAAATAATCAATAATCTTAGTTACGTCATTTCCAAAAATGATATTTTATAAAATTTTATGAAAATATAGTGATATCATAAATTCATGTTATTCATCTTTAGTGATCTTTAGCAATGATTATAATTTGGTCTTACATTGAACACGAAAATAATATCGATATCGATTCGAAATCGTAAACAATCACTATCACATCATTAATTAAAATGACAAAACAAAAGAAGTCTCGCTACACTTTTTAAAATCCGAGTTTTAAGCATTATGTCATAATATATATAAGGCCTATAATTGCCAAAAAAAGGTAATTCTGCATTAAGACCTATAATTGGAAATCATAAATGGTGACATCCTATTGGATGATATATAATTGAAAATCAAAAAATGACATTTTGATGGATATTTCAAATTTAAATCTTACGTTTATTAGAAGAAGGCTGATATTGTTAGTAAAAAAAATTTGCTAGTCTCGTGGGGAGTGCGGGTAGTCTCGTGGGGAGTGCATGCTTGAACTAAACGATTATTTTATACTCGATTATTGAATCGGTAACGTCCTCGATCTTTGTTAATAAATTGTATTATGTGATTTAAATAGAAATAAATGAACTTTAATACTTACATACGAAAAATAACTCCATCTTTATCTAAATAAGATATTAGATATTTTTTTGCATACATTAACTGCACGTATATCGGTATTTACACGGAGCATTTATGATGACCTTACTGAGCGGAAACGATACTGTTAATGAAAAATCGATTTCGGAAACAGTTTTGATAAACGCGTTAGATTTTTTAATCCACTACCTTGACAGAGGGGAATGACCATGAGAGGCGGGTCCTAATAGATAGATAGTCAAAGCCACACATGAAAGTCTAGATCGACTTTTTTTTTTTGTCTAGACGTCTAATTGCATTTACTCCTGTCAAGTGTCAAGAATGTCAACGTCAAGTCAAAAGATTAGTCATAGTCATAGTGTCAGTGTTAGGCTTGTTCTTGCTCGGACTATGAACGTAGCGCTCCATACTAGTACAATCGTTCAAATGTACTAGTTCGGTCTTCTAGTACTATTAGTACAGTACAGTCCTATTAGTACAGTAGCTCACTGAAGGAAAAGTGAACAAAATTAATCACTGGGAACATAGACATAAAGTTTAAAATAGCTTTGTTCTTGCTAGTGAGCAACGGTTAATAGTACAGTCGTTCAAATGTACTAGTCGAGATCAAATGAGCGGTGAGCGACGGAGCGCTCCTTCGCTCACCGCTCAGTTCGTAGTTTTTTTTTTTTTTGTTGTGGTGTGGCACTAGTTGTACTTTGTGCCATTTTCAGGTAAAAAATTTGGGAAACAGGGAAATAAATAACGGAACGGAAAGGATTACAATAATAGGAAATACGGATCAGATACAGTCATTAATATATAATTGTACAATGTAATAAACAAAGTATTATAAAGTTTAAAATAGTATGAATGTAATAAACAAACTAAAGTTTAATATCATTTTTATACAGAAAAGAGGCGATTATATCATAATAAATTATTGGATTATGTAATAAACAAATCATACGAGTGGGGAAAGGGGTTTTTAAACTAATAAGGGAATCAAGAAAATCAGAACGGTCATGACGAGAACATGAAAAAAATATATGATCTAAGGTACCAACATCCTTCCCACATTCACACATGTTATTCTCTACAATACGGAGCTTGGCCAGATGGTAAGGAGTACATACATGACCCAGACGCATACGAATGATTTGACTAGCAATCAATTTGGAACACTTAACCTTGAAAAACCACGGCTTAATAGGAACATGAGGTTGTATATAGTAATAGTATTTTCCTTTTGTTTGTACACTCTGCACCCATGAAATACTCCAGGCATCACGAAGATATGACTTGGGTAAATTCTTGATATCATGGGAAAAGATTACATAAGGAAAAGTGTCTCCATCATTGATAGCCTCCTTGGCTAAACCATCCGCTTTGTCATTTCCCTTTATATCACAATGGCTAGGAACCCAAACAAAATGTACAGATTGCCCCCTCAACCTTAATTCATATAATAAATTTTTAATATCAAATACAACAGGATAGAAAGCCTTCATTTTAAATGGGAACTTCTCAATTGCCTGCAACACACACTTTGAGTCGGAAAATATAACAGTATTTTGTAACTTAGCTAACAAAACATATTCCAGTGCCTTAAATAAGCCAAAGCATTCCCCTGTAAAAACAGAAGACTCCGGAGGAAGTTTAATTTTTTGAATAAGTTTATACTGTGCATGGTAAACTCCTACACCTACACAACTATCCAATATTTTAGAAGAATCTGTAAATATTAGGTGCCAGCCTTTCCATTTATCATCAATAATACTGTTAAATTTAGAATTCGCTCCAGAATCAGTTTTGGCGATACCCATATCATATGTTATTTCAGGCGCTAAAAGTAGAGAGTCAAAAACGTTATCATTAAATATTGCTGGCTTTGGTGCATTATGAACAGGTGATTCAAGTAATTTAAACTTCCTGTAACTAGTAATTAAACAAGGAACAGATTTGCATCTCCAATAATTAGAGCTTTCAATCAAAGAATTTAAATTATCTAGCTTAGTTATCAATGGATGGTTGGAAAATTGCATGATTTTGAATAAAAGCCTATCAGCTAAGAATTGTCTTCTTAAATATAAAGGAGGTTCTTCACACTCTACTTGCAACGCGTTTAAAGGACTCGAACGCATTGCACCCGAAATGATTCTGAGAGCTTTAGATTGAATATTATCTAACTTTTTGAACCCTTTTTTACTACCACCTTCTAATAAAAAAGTACCATAATCCAAAATACTACGAATTATAGCATTATATAACAATTTCTGGTTAAAAGGGTGAGCTCCCCACCACACACCCGAGAGGCATCTCATAATATTCAGCTGCTTTTCACATCTATCCACTATATAACTTAAATGTGATTTACCTGTCATTTTCTTATCCAAAATTAAACCCAAGAATTTAGCTTCCTCTCCAACAGTTAAAGTATGATTGTGATAGGAAACTATAGGCGGCGGAAAATACCGTTTTCTAGAAAAAACTACTACAGAACTTTTGTTAGCTGATAAATCCAGCCCATTATTATCAAGCCAAACCTTTAATAACGCGAGTGATTATGTTAATGAATTACATGCAGTTGGAATACACTTGTTTATTGAATAGATAAGTAGGTCGTCAGCATATTGTAAGATACTAACAGTACCATTTAAAGACGCCTCAAGATCATGTGTATAAATGTTGTAAAGTAACGGGCTAAGTACAGACCCCTGAGGCAATCCCTTAAAAACAGTTCGTGAAAGTCTTGAACCTTGATTTGTTATTACAAATATAAATCGAATAGATAAGCTATTAATAATAAAATTAACTAAAATCGACGGCACCTGCAATTTCATTAGTTTATATTTAAGTACTGCTATGATTACATTGTCATATGCTGCCGAAACATCTAAAAATGCAGCAACCACTGATGAATTATTAGAAAAAGCCAAATTTATGTCTGTGGTAAAGATACTTAAACTATCTATGGTACTTTTAGATTTACGAAAGCCATATTGAGAAATTGAAAGCAAACTATTTCTTTCGATATGCCATTCAAGCCGGTTCTTAACCAGATGTTCTGCTATTTTAGCAATAACCAAAGATAAGGCTATAGGTCGATAAGCAGCCGAATCATCTGTAGATTTTCTAGGCTTTAGTATAGGGACTATTTCTTGAGTTCGCCAAGAGGTAGGTATGTTCCCAGAAAGCATTATGGAATTTATTATTTCTAAATAATATACAAGCGAGGAATCGCCCATATTTGAAAAGAAAGCGTAAGGTATTCCATCTTCTCCAGGACAAGAATCTTTAACACTTGACAATACCCCTTTAAGCTCATATAAAGAAAAAGGTGAGTTCAAACTATTCGATTCTTTTATTCCAGGATATAATGCGTAACAAGACATCAAAGAATGTTTTTCAGGAGCAGTAGCAGGAGCCAATCTATCAAGAAAATCGTCAGCTAGAGCAGGAGACAACTGAGCACTACAACGGTTTTGATTAAAAGCGTTCCTAAAACGTTTAATGTTACTCCAGACCTCTGAAGGGCAAGTTCTAGGAGAAAGAGAGGAACAAAATGATCTCCATCCCTCGAATTTCCTTTCTTTCAAAAAATCTCTAGTCTCGTTAATTATACCAGTGAGTTTATTTAAATTTTCTTCTGACATATCCTCACCATACTCTCTTTCCGCTTCCTTTCTTCTTCGTACTGCATCTGAACATTCAGTATACCACCAAGGTGGCATAGGTAAATTGTTTGTGCGGGAACTTTTTACAGGGAAAATCTCATCCGCTACTTCAAGCATGCAAAGAGCTAAGTTTCGAGAGCAATCATCTTCTCTTCCATGAAGTATTTCAGGTAGCTGTGACACTTTAACTTCAAGGGTCTGTTTAAATTTTTCCCAATCAGCTCTACCTAATCTATACTTTAATCGAGGGGGACGCTTTTCACTGATGGGATATATTTTGTTAGGGAATGCTATTACTAGGGGAAAATGATCACTGCCTAGTGTAGAAGAAGAGAAGACAGACCAAGTGAGTGATAAGGCCAAACTAGGGGAACAAATCGACAAGTCTACAGCACTCGGCAATTCATTAGGCTTAGTGCGTCTAGTCGGTGTCCCAGTATTTAATACACATAAATTATTGTCATCTAATATTTGTAACAAACGTACACCATCACTTTTATTTTCACCGCATCCCCACGTCTGATGATGACAATTAAAATCCCCCATTACCAAGACAGGGCTTTGCAATGAACAAAAAATATCACTCATCTCTTGTAGAGCAGCGGAGGATGGCTTTGGAATATATACAGAGGCATAAGATACATTATTTACACGTACAGCAACGAAATCAACTAAAGAATACTGATTGGGTAATGTAATTTGAGAAAATGCAACATTATTTTTTATTAAGATGACAACACCACCGTAGCCATCAGTTCTGTCTTTACGAATGCAAACATAACCTGGAATACCAAATATTCGGTCTTGTTTAAGCCATGTTTCACTCAATGCAACAATAAGTGGTTTATACTTGTTAATAGAAAATATCAGTTTTTTTATTAGTCACTGACCTGACGTTCCATTGAATAATGAAGTCCATAATCGTTTTTGTCTGTCAGTAATTTACAAATTAGGTCAGCGTTGTTCGGTTTAATGTATTTTTTATTTTGTAACATCTTAATAAGACTATTAATTAGATCCATAATCTGTTCATGATCTTCTTTTTGTTCAGGTTTATTCTGTAGTGCACACCCATTACTCGGGCTTGGTAGACTAAACTCATTTATTATTGCATTGTGTGCTGCTCTGTCATATCCAGAAGCATATTTAGGAGGCGAGCGTGGTTTTTTAAATACTGTTTTTTTGTATGAAGTTGTTGTAGGAACATTATTGTTAGTGTGTAAGTATGCGGATTTGGAATCTGATTGGGAAATTTTACTACCTGAAACAACTTTATCTGCATATGACATAGAGGAAGATGGATGCAACTTACTAGCCTCCAAATAAGAAATGCATGAATGAGCCATAGTGTTTTTGATATCTCTTTGTCTCTTAAACTCAGGGCAAGCTTTATTTATAGCAAAGTGAAATCCAGAACAATTTATACAAGATGCACAATCCTCCTCAATGCCACATGATTCAGCTGAATGATTTAGTCCACATTTAAAACATCTTGGCTCTGCAGCCCTACATTGTAATTTTGTATGTCCATACCTACAGCATCTAAAGCACTGAATGGTGGGGTACACATATGTATCAACATTTAATGCATTATAGCACATGAATATTCTCTTTGGTAGAATTTGTCCATCAAAGGTTATAACAACGGACTCTGAAGGTTTCCAAACTGGACTACCATTTATCTGCACTTTATAATTTAACCTCCGAAGTTTAATGACCTTTCCACACCCAACTGGTGTAGAAATGTTTGCTTCAATTTCTTCCAATGACCATTCTGAAGGGACACCGCGCACAATACCCATTCTGGTTACATTGAATGATGGGATAAAGGCTTTAAACATGTTAGTACTTAATAATTTGGAATTTAGAAAATCATTAGCATCAACAAATGTCGAAAAAGCAACCGCACACTTGTTGCGGCCTATCCTTTTAATACTTCCAGTAATTATATTTTTAAAACCTCCCCGTTTCATAAAGTTTCCAAATGTAATGGGATGTAATACAGTTCCACTATTAGGTGAGTCGGTGATGCGTTGTACATGTATCAAATAAGGAGATACATCAGTATGTATGTACTCCTTCCTGCCAACTGGTTCAAAACTTGCTTGAGTAGGCTTTGCCTGTGTCATCTGTGACTCAAGTTGGGATGATGTTTGGTGAGTATGAGAATTTTCAAGAACAGTCTCTTGGGGATTACAACTACAATCTGTGATACTGAGTTCATTCTGGCCATGACCTTTTCTGCTGCGTTTGCGGATTTTACAGGTTTTACAAATTCTCCTGCGTTTCCGAGAAGATTTTTCACTGCTGTCCGTGGCCACTGAGCAATCAGTGTCCATGTCACTTTTGTCTTTTATATTATCATTTTGTGACATTATAGTCACATAATTTGCGACATCCTCGGGGGGATTTAGGCCGCCACCTAAATCCCCCTGCAAGTTATTAGGCGGGTCGTTCATGCGACCCGACTTAGGGGACTAATCATACAAAATATATACAAAACTTACCAAATAATCTCCTACAAACACTACAATATAAATATATACAATTATTACACGAAAATATATACAAAGAAAAGACTCAACTGATCAGTATAACAATTAAAATTAAATTTCAAAAATTTTAAACAACCGCGCGCAACCGAAGTTTCCCGCCTTTTTTCCAGTTCGTAGTTCGTACAGAACTAGAGAGCCAGAGACTACGACGAACGACGAAGTAAAGTCCATTTCACGAAAGAAGTCCCGCGGACAATTGTGGACATTCTATTAAAAACATTTTTTTTCTTATCTAACTATTCGAGTACCTAGTTAATAAAATGAAAGTAAATGAACTATAAATTATTTACCCTGATTTCCCCATTTTTAAACGTGGCAACATTATGTCGCGCGAACACAGCGCTGCGTAGAGGTGTTATATTAGGGTGATATTTAAGTAATACTATTATTGAATATATTCACTTAGCCATATTAGGATATTATAATAACCTATTATACCTAATATAATTACCTATTACTGGGTAATAGTCAAATATTAGTCAGCCATATTGAGATTCATATTCTCTCCGTATTTGTTACTCTAACATAATATTGATATCGTGCCTATTCTGAGAATAGTTACGATATATTTTTTTTTTAAATAAAACAGCCCCACACTAGGATTTTCTCCTGTATCGTGGGTGCGTTTACAAACACAAATTGTCACATACACAAACACACAGACCCGGAACAACTACCTGTGGATCATACAAATATTTGCTCCGTGTGGGGATCGAACCCACAACACGTGTTGCAGAAGCCAATGGCTCAGCCGCTACGCCAAACGTGACGTCAAAAAAATATCAATATTATGTTAGAGTTAACGAATACGGAGAGAATATGAATCTCAAAATGTCTGACTAATATTTGACTATTACCCAGTAATAGCCTATTACTGGGTAATAGTCAACTCTAACATAATATTGATATCGTACCTATTCTGAGAATAGTTACGATATCAATATTATGTTAGAGTTAACGAATACGGAGAGAATATGAATCTCAAAATGGCTGACTAATATTTGACTATTACCCAGTAATAGCCTATTACTGGGTAATAGTCAACTCTAACATAATATTGATATCGTACCTATTCTGAGAATAGTTACGATATCAATATTATGTTGAGTTAACGAATACGGAGAGAATATGAATCTCAAAATGGCTGACTAATATTTGACTATTACTCAGTAATAGGTATGGTATCCTAATATGGCTCATTATTATTCGTTACGAATACAGATTTATTCTCTTTCTCTTTAATATAGGTAGGTACACAAGATATTCTTGAATATTCATAATTCTGGTTTGCCTATTATATTATTACCAAAACGAAACGGTGATTAAATTTTCCTTCATACTTTAACAGGCTTAGGACTGTCAACGTAAATACGTTGGCGTATTTAAGAACATAGCACTTTTTTTTAAAGGACATAGCACTACCAAACTACAGTTTGTTCGGAAATTTATTCAGCGCTAAATGTAGTGATTTTGTTTTCATTGAGTGTTTACTTTGTAACCATCACATTCAGCTTGCATATAAAGCCCGACGTGTATAATTTTGTCTTTAGAAATCTCACTCACACACGCACACGTCAAAGAGAAGTAAGCAGTAGCGTTTTATTCTATTCGACATTTCGAATCATAAATGCATCTC